>OZ012681.1:48602615-51458443 GCA_963942445.1 Argyra leucocephala
ATATAATATAATATAATATAATATAATATAATATAATATAATATAATATAATTTAATATAATATAATATAATATAATATAATATAATATAATATAATATAATATAATATAATATAATATAATATAATATAATATAATATAATATAATATAATATAATATAATATAATATAATATAATATAATATAATATAATATAATATATATTATATTATATTATATTATATTATATTATATTATATTATATTATATTATATTATATTATATTATATTATATTATATTATATTATATTATATTATATTATATTATGAATATATTTTTGAAAAGTGGCAAATTGTATAATGGAGCATTTTCGTCGGTGGGGAACATGTAAAATGGGAGCATGTTCCACATTTTAGCAGTTCTTACAATAAAAGAATTTCCAAAACCAGTTTTAGACCACCTAGGTATTTCCACAGTGTAGAAATGTGCACTTGAAGCCTCCCTAGTGTTACGCCGGAATAGTTTGAGGGGAGGCGTTATTGATTTTATTTCATTAGAAAAAGGGTCATTTCCAACAAGATATCTATAAAAAAGGGAGAGAGCTCCAACATTTCGACGTGTGCTAAGAGGATTAAAGGTTAACTGGACGGTAGGGTCGTCAAATAGGCGTAAGGCGCGATTTTGGATTTTGTCCAGGAAACCTAGTGAAGTTAAGGAGGCGCCAGCTCATATGTGAAAATTGTTCATTGTACTCCATCTTAGGTCAGATATATGTTTATAGATATTGGCCAGATCTCTTGGAGAAAAGTAGGCTTTGCATCGAGAAAGAAAACCCAAACATTTGGCAGCCTTCTTAGCTATATCAAAAATATGCTCATTCCACTGCATTTTTTGATATAGCTGCATGCCTAAAATATTTAGATTTTCTGACCTTTGTAAGTTTTCTCCTTAAAATCGCAGGGTGGGGACGGGTTGATCTCTTTTACAAGAGATCAAACAGTTTTGAGTTTTGGACGTGTTGAATTCAACTCTGTTTACGATATCCCAATCGGCTACTTTTGCTAGGTCATGGTTAAGTGAGCTAGTCATTATGTTTCTCTTCGAGCTGATTGAGATAGAGGTGACGTTTGATTTCCTTAAAAAGTCTTAGGATGCCAGCAATGTACTGTCATCAGCAAAGCTATGGATTGGATTGAGGGTTGAAATTTTTGTATTTGATAGTTCTGGCTCGAAGAGTATTACGTTCGTGGTTTTTTTTTGGGATAATACTTTTTATTTCGCCAGATAAATTACACAACATATTATATATTTATAAAACAGAGTAACTGCAATTGTGGCAATGACTTAATTATGTTGGGTGTTGTATAATTTCTGCATCATAATTTTGATAACTCGCTTTTGTACTTTGTCTAAGTACCACTCCAAATATACCCGAATTTCATTCAAGTCGTGGCCGAATTTATGCCTTGTGCATTTCCATTCGTATTTGACAATAAAATAATTATTAGGTACATAATATGACAATAATAATGACAATAATTTTAATTATTTTACACGCCATACACCAGTATAACTATTTATTCATTCTAGATTTTAAATACAATACAAAGTTTGAATGGAACTCAGAAACAAAGTCTTAACATTTCTTGAGTAGGTTGTTAAACCGAAAAACCAAAAATTTTTGATTTTATTATTTTGTGAGAAAATCTATAAACCTGATTGTTGTTACCACCCAAACAATCATCATCAATATCATGATGATGTTCAAATTGTTTTTTTTTGTATATATCGATTCTTTTTCATGGAGTGTAGATAAAGTTTACAATATTGTCTACATATTTGTCGTTAATATAGTGTAAGTGTATTAGTAATGTTATAGTAAAGTTTTTAAGTTAACGGTAATGTCACAATTTCTGTTTTTTTATTTTTACTGCTAAGGAAGTTTCTATTTCAATTGGAAAGTTGGATATTAGAGGAACGTAATGTTTTCTAAACAATAAAAATGAAGAAAAAAAAATGTGAAAACCATATTTTTCTTTTATTTTTAAAATTAAACGAACCGCAGACAATCGTAAATGTTTAACAAAAATTGAAAAACGCTGAAATATTTTGCAGTTTTTCAGAAATTTTTTTTTATAAAATTTTTTTTTTTTTTGTATATCTATAGCGTATATATACCACATTTTATCAAAACTTTATTGATATAATATTTGATCAGAATTGAAAGGAAATTGCATAACTGTTAAATGAAAATAGAAAATTTCTATAAATAGATATAGTCGAATAGTTTTAAAACTATTTTGTGGATCAAAAATGTAATATTCATTAAAATATTGCACAAATGTAATATTGATTCTGGGTTATTTGATAATACGTACCATATTTGGTCCATTCGGTTTTTTTTTTAATTTGGATTGAAATTTTTTTCCAAAATTTTATTAAAATTTTGTTTTATAATGCTAGAAAATTAAAAATGTCCATTAACAATATTCCAGCAAAATTCATTATATACTTTTGTGTTTTATCTTTTAGTAGTTCTAGATGCTCAACTTCCACCACTTGTTTTATTTTCTACTTTTTAGGGGGCTAGTTTGGTTTCGATAAAAGTATATTTTAAAAATTTTTATTTTTACATTATTATTTTATTTTATACTTTTTAGTTTTAAGTGTAAAGTTTTAATTATACAACACACAATTGGTTTTTGAAATATGCCTTAGACGTGGTAGGCGTTATTCGGCAGTAACCCGAACCAGTCCAAATTTTTGAAATCGGTAACAGTCGTATTTCTTTATTTGTGAAAAGGGATCTAAGTGTAAATTTTCATGCCTGCAATACAATTGGTTTTCAAATATGCCTGAAACGTGCTAGGAGTTGTTCGGCAGCAACCCGAACCTGTCCTTTGATAGCTTTATAAAGTACCGTCTCCGGTTGCTTTTTTCATCATGAGTAACTGTGCAAAATTTCAGAACTCTATCTTTAAATTTTTTTTCTTTTTGCGTTTGGTTTTAATATTAACAAAAAAATTCCAACCTACTTACCAAACATACCTATATACTATATACCTATATACTATATACCTATATACCTATTATATACCTATATACCTATATACCTATATACCTATATACCTATATACCAATATACCTATATACCTATATACCTATTTTTTTTTTTTTTTTTTTTTTTTTTTTTTGTTTTTACCTATATACATACATATATACATAAAATAATAATGTAAAAATAAAAATTTTTAAAATATACTCTTATCGAAACCAAACTAGCCCCCTAAAAAGTAGAAAATAAAACTAGTGGTGGATGTTGAGCATCTAGAACTACTATAAGATAAAACACAAAAGTATATAATGAATCTTGCTGGAATATTGTTAATGGGAATTTGGCAACGCTTTGTGATGTTCTTTTAATATTCGGGATTTTTTTCAAGCGGAAAATATTAAGAATGTCCATAACAATATTCCAACAAGATTCATTATATACTTTTGTGTTTTATCAAACTTAATAATCGCAGAAGTCTTAATCGGTACAGCTATAAGGGAAACAATTTATTCCCAGAATATATTTATCTCCAACTATCACAGAATTGTTATTTATTCTCAGACTTTGACTATTCCCCGTGTTAAATTAGCCTTTTTTATTATCATAAATATAACAAAAAAATAGGACACAAGGTTAGACATTGGAAAAAGTAGGAGTTGAGAAAGAAGACAACTGTATAGTTTTTGTAACTATACCTTAAAATATTCTGGTTTTTGGTCAAATAAATTTGTTGAATGTGTTGAAAAAGTACGTGTATACCAACCAAATTTATAAGTATAAGATTTAGAGGCATTGTATATAAAGAAATGGCAATCCAATTATTAATCTATATGGATAAAACATTATAGTTTAACAAATATTGTTCTTTTTGGAATTAAGTTGTGCACTCTAAATAAATAATTAATAAAAATATTCAAAGAATTTTTTATTTTTTTATTTATCTTGACTTATAAAATTTACACGATAAATAATCAAAAATCAATTTTTTGTTACAATTTGCAGTTCGCGGTTTTTGGGAAATGTAAGGTTTGTTTTTTTAATTTGTTGTAAAGTTTTGCACTACACAAAAACACTTATATAATATTTGAGTACGTTTATTAATACCAATTTTTTTTGCAGTGTCTTACAACATTTTTTTTATTTACCACCGTCATATGACGGGCCTTTTTGCTAGTATTATTAATAATAGCTAAATATTTTCCTTTGAGTTTTATTAAATATGCTTATCTAACAGATACGTCTGTAATTATACGTCAGATACATCAGAAGTACCTACAGAAACTTCACACATACAATATAATTTTTTTTTCTTCTTCTTCTTCGTCTATAAAATATGCATTAGTTACCTGTTTTTGTTTATACATATTTTCTTTTCAATTTGGTGATAACGACGTTCAGCATTCAAACCACGTTCCTGGGTAGACGTTTATCATTGATTTTCCTATTAATTACTACCTACACCAGTCGACCTTCTGCCATTCTGTTTACATGGTCTTTCCAATTTCTTCGTCTATTTCAACTCCAACGGACAATATCTTGATTGATGCATTCGTCTCTGACATCGTTGCTCAGAAAATTTTCAATGGTTTTATTTTGTTTCTATCTTTTAGAATATTCATTAAACAAAGTGAAATAGTTGAAAAAACATGGATATCGGTCCAAAACTGAAGATTTTAGAGTATTTTTTGATTTGTTAATTTTGAAAATTTTAACGTTGCTAGCATCACAAAAAAATATGAAAATTTTCAAATTTTCAAAAAAGTAAATTTATATGGAAAATTCCTAGAGGGTTGAATGAAATTTTGTACTCTTATTTTGTATTTCTTATCTTTTTAAATTTATAATTTTAGGTATATTTGTTTTCTACAAGTGTGTAGAAATGTTTGTTGGAGAAAGTGATGATTTTTTTTAATATAGTAGGTAGGTATATATAGGTATCGGTTAAACCATATTGATTGTTGTTCTTCTTTTTAATGTATGTTATAAATAATAATTATGTATGAATTTAAATAATGAATTTTTTGAAATGAAATGAAATTTTAAATAACCGATCAATGGCTCACAAGTTATGAAGAGTTTTGTAAATACCTATTTATTTGCAGTAAATTTTTTATTTTACATTTTTCTCCAACACGAGTTTTTATTTTATTCATCAAAATAAATATTATGTGTACCTATACAACAGTATTGTTTTTTTTATATTTACAATTTTATTTGGGGGGGTTAATCCGCATCTATCAACCTCCACGTGGTCCTCCCTGGTAACTGGTAAAGCAGGCTAATAGACAGAGCGTGCAGGGAGTAAAGAATTGAGTAGTAGAGAAGGCCTGATAGCATAGCTATCTAGACTCCTTAATACCAATCGATTTCTTGAAGCAACTGCCGACGGTGCTGCCTTGTACATCTCGAGATTGGCTTCTCAAAGGCTAGAAGATGAAAACTTCGAAATCAAATGACCGATCCCCCCGGTTGGGTGTTGGTCGTACGGTTAACACCCGAACACCGAAAAACTATACCGTTATGAGATCTTTAAATACACCTCGGATTACGATTGATTTAAACAGAAACCAGACCCGGCAAGGAAATAAGGAAAACGATTAGCTACATGGAATATAAGGATAGGATTAGCTGCATGGAATATAAGATTAATGATGCAAGCAGGAAAAATGAATGAAATCGCGGAAGAAGTCCTTAAATACAACATAGACATGCATAGACATGCCCTGCAAGAAATAAGATGGAAAGGATGCCGAGAAATTAAAAAACAAAGATATACATTATTTTATAGTGGTAATACACAAAGATCAGGACTATATGAAACAGGGTTTATCGTCAATAAGGCAGCTCGAAAGAGCATATTAGGCTTCACCCCAAACAACGAAAGAATGTGTAATATAAGAATTAAAGGGAAATTCAACAATATATCAATTATTTCTGCATATGATATAGAAAAAGAGGAATTTTACATAAGCTGAGTGCAATATGCGAAAAAATACCCAACTATGATGCAATAATCATACTCGGAGATTTTAATGCAAAAATAGGTAAGGAAAAAGAAATACAAGAACTAGCTGGGAAATTCTCTTTACACGATGAAACCAGCGAAAATGAACATTTACTCCTGCAATTCGCAAACAAAAATGCCCTAAAAATCAAAAGTACATCATTCGAAAGGAAAAATATTTATAAAGGTACATGGAAAATTCCAGTAACAAATCAAGCAAACCAAATAGACCATGTACTAATATCATCAAGATGCTCGCAAGAAATATAATCGGTAATAAAATACAACAAAGAAATTCAGAATGGTTTGATAATGACTGCAGAGAAGCAATTAAGATTAAAAATGAAGCCCGATTAAAACTTCTGCAAAGATGTACCAGAGCAAATATGGAAAAGTATAAAGAAAAACGAAAAATAGCCACAAAAATATGAAAACAAAAGAAAGAGATTTCTCTAAAAAATAAAATTTTATAAAATACAGGAAGAACATAATAGGGGAAATATTAAAAAATTCTATAATAACATCAATAGACAAACTAAAAGCTTCCAGCCAAGACTAACATCATGCAAGGATGAAGAGGGTAATCTATTGACTTCAAATCAACAAATTATAGATAGATGGGCTGAGTATTACGAAGAAATATTGAATAAAACATTCGAACAAAATCAAACAGAAAATGATGATATATACACAGCCGAATTAATTATAAATGAACCCTCATTAAACGATGTGAAGAATGCTATAAAGAAACTAAAAAATAATAAACCACCAGGGGAAGATTCGATAACATCCGAACTACTATATAAAGGTGGGGAACATTTACATAAGAAGATACATAAATTAATATGTGCAATATGGCTTAATGAAACAATACCAGAAAAATGGCGCATAAGTGTACTAAGACCAATCCATAAGAAGGGAGATAGAACAAACTGTAATAATTATCGAGGGATTATGCTACTAAACACAGCGTACAAAAAACTTTCAAATATAGTATACGAAAAAATCGAACCGTATGCTGAAGAAAGGCTTGGCAAATATCAGTGCGGTTTTCGTAAACAAACATCCACTGTTGATCAAATATATTTATTAAAACAAAACATGGAATGAATTGCTATGAATTTGGTCAAGAATTACACATTTTATTTATTGACTACAAGCAAGCCTTCGATAGCATTAATAGAAATAAAATAGCATACTCATTAATAAAACTTGGTGTACCTTGCAAATTAGCTAAACTGTCCATGGAAACCATGTTCAATTCACGAGCAAAAGTTATGTTACAAAATACAACCTCTATAGATTTTGAAATTAAATCGGGAGTACGACAAGGAGACAGCTTTCAGCTTTGCTATTTAATATGGTCTTAGAACAAGCCACAGAGGAAATTGATAAAGGCGGTAATATATTCACAAAATCCTTCCAAATTATCGCCTACGCTGACGATATAGCAATTGCAGCTAAAAATTCTAGGAAATTGGCAGAAAAATTTATTATACTAGAACAAAAGACAAGACAAGTTGGTCTGGAAATTAACGAAAACAAGACAAAATATATGAAAATGACAAGGAAAACCGATCAAAGAATACCACAAAATATTACCATCAACAACTTTAATTTTGAAGGTGTCACAAACTTTAATTATCTTGGTGTACTTATAAAAAATGACAACAGTATGCACTCGTGTATACAGGGGCGAATAAATTCAGGAAATAGAAGCTACTATGTTAATAAAAAATTACTACAATCCTAAATTCTTACTAGACAAACAAAACTTGTGATATATAAGACAATAATTAAACCAATAGTAACATATGGATGTGAATGCTGGACACTTACATTAAGAGACGAAGAACTTACGTATATTCGAAAGAAAAATAATCCGAAAAATCTTTGGCCCAAAAAGATTACAAAACGGAGAATATCAAAGAAGGAATAACGAAGAAATCAATAATATAATACCACATTAAGATATTGTAAAGTTTGTAAAGGCACAACGACTAAGATGGGCAGGGCATATGATAAGAATGAACGAAAATCGCCTTCAACAAAGAATTTTCAAAACAAGACCACTATATAATAGAGCAAGAGGCAGACCAAGAATCATATGGAAAGATAATATCGAAAATGACTGCCAAAAAATGAATGTACAAAATTGGCAGAGTTCTGCGGAAGATCGATTTACATGGAGGAATATCACGAAGAAGGCTCTAGCTCACCCCGAGCTATAACACTAAATGAAGAAGAAGAAGAATTTTATTTATTTTTGTTTTTAAAATTGTTTTTGTTCAAAGTTGGGACTCATTATAAAATATTATTTGTTCCCTATAAAATTTGACGCTAAATGAACTAACGCAGCCTAGGTTATTGAATGTTAACAGGATTAACTTGATTCTGAATTATACGATAAATTTTCAATGTTGGCAAAAAGGATGTCGCTAAAATGATCGAGTAAATGACCCTTAGGGAATAGAAAATTTTGCACCTTACTACAAATATTCTGGTTATTTGGTAATTAAAAGCGTTATAATACAAAAATAAAGGTTTGATAAATTATTAAGCAAAATGTATTTTTCTTAAATTTGAAATGAAAACTCTAATGAAGGAAAGAAATGCTAGAATTTATTTTGCTTCCGTCATTTATGGCGGGTTACAAAGCTAATATTATTATAACTTCATGATAAAACTGATAATTTATTTAAAAAAAAAACTAGGAGCAAAATTATATAATTATTAAAATTTACATAAAAAACTATCTGACGGCCAATAATCAAACTAAAATTTAAAGTTCATACAAGAAAAATAGTAAAATGTTAGGTTTATTCAGTAACCTGTTCCAGGTAGTTCTATATGAATATGAATAGTCATACGTTTGATAATTTCTTTAATGTCAAACTGGTCATAGTCATTTGAAAATACATAATTTAAGTATGTTTAATTTATAGATTGAAAAAGTACGGTTCAAATCTGAACCATTTAACAACCGATGTTCATTATTATTTTTTTAAAATGATAGATATTTAAAAGGAGACTAAGCAAAATTATATATTTTTTTAAATTTTTTAAATTTTTAATTAGAAATTTCAATTTAAAATTTCACCCCATGTAAGACATTTTAACATACCTACAAAAATTTTTTTTTTAAATAAATTATTATTTACGTATACTCTTGTTTTCTAAGTAAAATCAATACAAAATTAAAATATAGTATTTACCTACCAAGGATAAATTGAAATGATGTATCCACATTTCATAATGAAGCTGATTTTCCATTAAACCGTATAGCAAATCTGAGGTATATCTATGTGATTTCATTAGTTGTATTCCTTTTTCAATTTAAAATTATTTCGAAGTAATTTGAAGAACTTCGAAAATGGAATGATTGTGCTCTGATCATTTGAGTAGATTGCTTAATAGTTCTAAATTGATCTGTTGTGTTCCGAATTTTTTGTTCAAAAATTTGGTAGGCATATTGTTTTTAATTTGAGGTTAATCTTTATAAAAATAACTCTTTTATTTATAAAAAAAAAAAAAAATCAGATGTAGAATGAAAATTATTTTATAAGAATTTATTAGACATCAATTTCCAGTAAGCAATATGCAATATCAATTAATAAATCACAAAGTCAAACATTTCCGAGAGTCGGAATTTATCTCCCTCAACCTATCTTTTCCCCAGGGTCAGCTCTACACAATCCACTGCTCTAAAAATTAAAATTCTAGCAGGACCAAGATAGGGGAAAGCTACTGACAACGACACTGTAACTGACAATTTTGCATACCAGGAGATTGACAATATTACAATGTTGCATACCCGGTCTAGAATACTTCATTTTATCCAATTGTTTCCTATATGATGAATTTTAAAATTCACTCATAATAATTGGAAAACGGTACTAACCCATAGGTATGATTAATGGTTTAATAAAATTATCGGAAACTATTTTTTAATAACATTCCGACACACATTTTCCCAATTAACGCGACAATCAATTAATCGGTTAATAATATCCATTATGGTAAAGGGTTTCGGTTGTTTTAGTGGGTTAGTGTTCCACATAGCTAAGTATCTACATGCGCGATCTGCTTAGTATTTTTCGAGGCTTTCACCTTCCCTCAAGAAATAAAAAAATAATAAAAACAAATTAAATCTTACAAAAAAGTTTAATTCTATCTGATAGTTTTGATATTTTATTTTAAAATTAATATTAACTTAAAATTTTGAACATTTTTTATTTTTTTATGGTTTGCAATTAATATTACTATTCTATATATTGTTGTCAGATACTTTCAACATGTCAAATGTATAATTACTATAAATGTATAATAGTATTACAAATCATTTTATTGTGCCATTTCACAGAAAAATTCCTTTCTTTTGCTCGGCCGGGTACGTACCCGGGGGTTTCTTCTAATATGATTAAAGTTTCCTATAAAAAATTAAATTTTACTTAAGTTTCCTTTGTCGCTATTTATTTTATGTCATTTCTGTTTTTTGATGTAAATAGAAGATATGTATGTTTTAGCAATTTTGATTTAGTGTTTTTTTTTTTAAATTTCATGTTGATAGTGTCCAATATTTTATCACAATAAAGAACTGAACATATACATACCTATTAATGTTTTTCAATAAAATGCTACAAAAAACATGTACATTATGTTTTTAAAATTAAAATTCAAGAAAACTCATTTTGGCTACACAGTGCAACTACCAACCAACAACCAAAAACTCTGCCGACAAAAATCAATTTTTTTTTATTATCTTCCAACCAACTATCAAACCATCAAAATAGTTGTGCAGCTGTCCAGCACACGATACAATTTGCCAAGTTGTACGGCTTAAATTTCGTTTTATCTATATTTAAGTTTAATTAGCAAATAAATACATACATATTCAGAAATAGAGAAAATGACAAAAACTAGCAAACTGTAAACTAAACGACGACCAATTTGATGACGACGAAAATATTGAATGAAAAATTAAAATGTCAAAATAGTTGTAAAACTATTTTCAAGTCATACTCTTTTCCTTTTTTTACAGGGTCGGGGCAGGGTCGTCAAAATTTCTTCCTTTCAAATCAAAATTCTTTATACCTTTCTTTTTGTAAATAAGTAAAACTGAGCTGGCAACATAAATGTCAGAAAATTGAATGATAAATTGAAAATTTGGGACGTAAGTATATTTTTTTGTTAAAAGTACGTAGTTGTAAATTGATTAAATTAAATAGAAAATTAATATTTTTTTTTTATATTTACAATTAGATTTATTTAAAAAAAATTAATATTACAAAATAATACAAAAACAATTTAAAAATTAAAATGAGAATTTAATTAATTTTGATAAATGTTTCATCATCAATAATTCGAAAGACATCCTTACGGAAATTTGTTAAATCATCAAGAAAACGTTGACTGCTCTCATTATGTAATTTTGTCATCACAGGTTTTAAGTTTTCAATGTCTGCATTCTCCGATAATGTATTATAGTAATTAACCTAAAAATAAATTTTAAATTAAATATTTTAATTATAATAGATTAAAAAAAATAAGAAGTAATAGTTTTTATTTTAATTGTATTGAGATGAGTGTAGGTTCAAAAGTTCATTAAAAAAAATTTATTTTGCGATAATATAAATATTTTCCGCATATTACAAAACTTATAATTTTTTAATTTTATTTAATATAATTAAATTGAATTTTCTGTTGTTATCAAATCAATCAGCTATTTAAAATAAAGTTATAAAAATCAGTTATGTAAAATGATAGTATGTAAAATTCACAAAGAAAATAAAATTTAAGAATTTTAAATTAATTGGATTTGTTTTATTTAAATTATTTCTAATGATATTATTCATATTTATATGAAATTCATACTTTTAAATACATCTTCATTTTGAATTTTTTTGAATTTATTTTATTTATTTGATTATTTAACTTTAATTCTACCAATATTTAATTGTAAAACAAATTATTACGAGCAGTCCGTTGGACTCACGTAAAAAAATATAAAATATTTAAAAAAAGTATGTGAGTATGGGTTGGTGTTATTTTTGTTACATGAAACTAAACTACTAAAAAACATAATCCAATTCAAGTTTAATTATACCAACATACAAAAAATAATACCCTGATGCAGAAACAACTTCAATATTTTTTGTATCAATATAAAAATGTTTCTCCGCCCAGTGCCTCACTTATAAATATTTTGCAGAATTATCATGATGATAATGATGGATATGAAAATTTAAATATATCTGTAATTACCTGTTCAGGTCCCATCATATGTGCTTGTCTTTTTTTATAACCACGTTCCCAACGTTCTTTCATTTCATTTTCAGTGTCTTCAATCATTTCTTTTTTAGTTGGTAACTCTTTTTCACCCGCAAAATATTTACAAACAAATCTTGCTTGTAAATCCATCATTTGTGATGCACAAACATAAAATGGTAAACCGATAAATGCCATTGTTGGATAATTAATATTTATACAATGTTTATATAATGGTTGTATATAATTATCTTCAACATGAATAGCACAATCAGTACTTAAAAATGGAAAACAATATTTATAGCCGGTACAATAAAATATAATATTAAATTCTTCATGTGTTCCATCAGAAAATACAACACCATTTTCAGTCATTTTAATAATATCTGGTTTTTGAAAAACATTATCTCTAAATTTAGTTTTAGGTGGTTCAGGTAAATGATGACTTAAAACAACTTTTTTAGCATGCTTTGATATTTCATTTGCTAAATCCATTCCACTTGGACCAGCTCCAATTACTAAAACTGTTTCACCTGCAATTAACAAATGTATATTTATAAAAATTAAAAATATTCTTTTTATTTTAAAATTAATAAAAATCTTATTGAAATGAATTTAAGTTGTTGATCAAAATCCAGTAAAAATCTAGTAAAATTGAGTTTCAGAAGTTTTTGGTTGCATTTTATTAATATCTCCGTTATTTATACCTGAAAAAAACCTTTGATTATGGAAATTTATTCATAGTGTAAACTTTTAGAATGGGGAATCGGTTTCAACTACTGTCCTTTTCAAGAAGGAACATCATTCCATGATTTTTATGAAAATCGTTTCTGATAGAAAACGTGTAGAGGGTAAAAAATTCAAATTTAACTTTTAAAATTTTGCCTCACTATAGTGATATTTTGTACTCTATGTACCTATATAAAACTTTTAGAAATTAATGTATTTAAACTTGATTCTGTATATTGAAATTTTCATTTTGAGTTTTAATTTTACAGGATTTTAACTAAATATATTAAATAATATAATTTTTTTTGTAATAGTACCTTTAAATGGATCTGGATATCTATAATCATGACTATGTATTTGTTTTCCTTTAAATATATCATGTCCTTGATATTTTGGTGTAACTGGTGTATGATAATGTCCGTTACAAATCATAACAAAATCAAAGAAATATGTTTCAACACTATTATTTGGTAAATCTTTAACAATCACTTCCCATTCACCCATTTTTGGTCTAACACGTATAACATGATGTAAAAATCTTATTCTTTCTTTAACTTTAAAATTTTCTGAGTATAAATTTAAAAATTCTAAAATATCTGATGCTGGAATATATGATTTTTCTTGTTTTGGTATTGGAAAATCTGGATATCCCATTATTTCCTTTGGTAAATTTGTACTGTGAAAATGAAAATTTATATTAATTTTACCAAAATAAAAATATTTTAATAATTTAGTTAAACTTACTGTAATCCTCTATACATGCTACTATGTACATCAATTCCATATTGATTTTTACCAATGTTATCTGTATAAACCCATGTACCACCAACTTCATTTGATTGTTCAAACACAGTTACTTCCATACCACTTTGAATAGCAGTTTTAGCTGAACATAAACCAGCCATGCCAGCTCCAATAACACAGACTCTCATTTTTTTTGTGTTTTTTATTTTAATTTATTTCTAACCAACTATAAATATTATATCTGTAATAGGAATAATTTTTTTTTTAAATAAGATATTTGTAAAATGCTTTACTGTCATTATTAATGTCAACAGTGTTTATTATATATATTTATGTTATTGTATTTCAGAGTTATTTTTACAGTAACAATAACGAAATAGGTATTGAATAATCTTGTATTTTTTTTTTAAATACGACACGATTAATTTTACTAGTAACTTCTTCACAAGGTTGACGTGCAGGCTTATTAATGTTTATGTATATATACTTTATAAGGCTTTCGATAAAGTAAATTACTTTAAATTTCTCTCAAAACTTTAACCGTTAGGTATTTATGGCACTATGCTAAAATGACTACAGTTCTATTCTATTTACTTTATCGTATATTTTCCGTATATATATTATAATATTCATTTATAACAACATCCGGTTTTCATCAACGAACACACATATGGGTCTCTTGATTTTTTTTTTTTTATTTATAAATGATAGCGGGTTGTAATGTTTATATTGTAATTTTTGAACTCGTAAGTTTCTCTATATAAATTTTAACTGAACTAATTATGGTTATTCAGCCCATACTTAATTCTCAAAAATTGTTCAGTAATAGTTCTTCTCTTGTTGACTTTCATTACAGTTAGAAATAGTTTTGAGAAATAACTTAATTTTTCTCAAAAAAAATTAATGTAAATTGGATTAATTTTTTCTTTTAATTTTAATTTTTTTATATTTTATACTTTTTTATTTTCTTTCTTTCTTATTTACATATTGATATGTTCATACTTCTGTATATTTGTTCAGATTTTCTTTATTATTAGAATTAAATTATGAATTTGTAAGGAATCTGAGTATTTCTAGTAGATTAAATAAATAAATAAAACCAATAAAGACCAGTAATCCGAAATCCGAAAAGTACCAAAGTCGAAATTTCAAAAATCGATTTTTTTCATTGTTTTATTTTTTTGATGTAAGTGTAAAATTTAGAATATATGAGATTTAAGATTTAAAAAAAAAAAAACTATAAAATTACTAGTAAAATGCCATTGCTAATCTAGTAAAGTTTAGGTGCAGTTTACAAAAGTAGGCACATTACAACTCAAAACACTAATAACTAAAGTAAATATGTATCATCTCTCATCATAATGCTCTCATCATCATTATTTGCTCACTACATTTTAATTCTACTTCTACCTACACCTACTTCTATAATACATAAAAAAAAATTGATTTATTTTCTCAATTCTCATTTTTTCATTAATAATGAACTGTTTTTTGCTGTTGTTGTTAGAAAAGGCTTCAGACAAAAATAAAATTTTTATGTATAAATGTAATATTTTTTTATTTTTAACTTCCGGATTTTCAGTCTTTTCCGGATTTAACAAAAAAATCAATTATTTTTTTAGAATCTTTAATTTTGACGTCAGTAAAACAAAAATCGTTTAGTTTGAATTTAAAAATTTAAACAATAACTTTGAATTGATCAATTTGTTATTGAAAATAATAATGTTATTATTAAAATAAGTTGTTGTTCTTACACTATTGTTGTTATTTATACATAATAAAAAAAAATTGTTTTTCTTTTTTTATTTAAAAAATAATAATGTTATTTCCTGAATTTTCTTTTTTTACAGTAAACAATGGTTATCTTTTTATATGACGTGTTACTTCATAAAAATATTTTTATAAAGGTAACTAATATTAAAAAATAAAAATATTATTGTTATTTGGTTTTTACAAAATGCTCTAGAAATTTAGTGTTTATATGTAATGTATTCGTACATACATTAGTACATATATATTATTTAATTTAGTTTAAAATATTTATTATCAATATTAATAATTTAATTTTTCTATAAATATATCGAAAATTGAACTTTAGAATCAAAATATTATTATCAACAAAAATCAAAATTAAATGACATAATTTGGATTCTATATGCATGCATCATGAATTTTAAATTTAGATTACGCAAATATTAAAGTAATTTACAATTTATATTTATTATTAATGAAATTATGTAATTATTAAATTATTTCAAATGATTAAAATTGGATATGTAATTTTTTTTTTTTATGATAAATAAAAAATATAACGGTAATGATGGTGTAATAGCTGAAATCGAGTAAGGGTGTGTCCTTAATGGTATGAATAATTATAATTGTGACAGATATTTAAATATAAAATTGGAATTTGAATTAGAATTGACTAATTTGAAATTTCTCTGGTTTGTGTCTCGGAATTAGCCAACTTGAAATGTTTCTTATTGATGACAGCTCCACGAATTAAAAATATACAAATCAAAGTTAAAATTATTTATATTAATATTTATTACAATTTCTTTTTCAGCTTTAGATGCTTGGGATATTGGCTTAATAAAATTAATTTATATACAATTTATTTAAATTAATTTATATATTTCTAATTGATAATTTAAAATTTTTTATTGAATGTTTATTGCCAATTTAAATTGTCAAAGATTTGTACATTTGGTGTTTCATTATAACTGTCCTGCAACCCCATTCGTGGGGCATATTGTGAAAACCAAAATTTTGTGTCTGGGGAATTAAAATTAATGTTTACTTCTATAATAAAAAAATTTAATTAGCAAACAATAATGTCGTTTTTTTGCGAAATAATATAAGCTGTTTTTCACTTTTTCTCTTTTCTAACGATTTTATTTTTGCATACAAAGTAACAACAAAGCGTCAAACAGTATAAGAAAAATAGTTATATATTATATAAATATTAATTTTATGCATTTATATTATACTGATATACTTCTAATATAATATAAGAATTTGTGTGTGTAAAAAAGATTGTAAAAAATTAGTTATAAGCGATAACTAGGTTATTTTTTTTATTGATAGAAATTCCAACTGTACCAACTTTAATACACTAAAAACTATCTTTTTTGTTAAAATTAAAATTACTATTTTAGACTAACCATTTAATTTATTAACATTTATTACAATTAAAATTCTAATAAATTACTTTTTTATTAAGTTCTAGCTGCTTGGGCTATCGGCTTCTCACCATTATTACATAATAAAGTTAGTTGTAAGAAAATATTTAGTTGTTTTTCAAAAATGGGTACTGATTGACATGAGTCAGAAATAAATTCGTAAATCTTATATATCTATTCTTATGTTAAACTGGAAATTTAATTTAAAGAGGAACAAACGCTTCATATGTGGTCGTTTTTATATGGAGAAAGAATAGGAAAGAATATGTACGTTATATTTGGCCATACATTTTATATATAAAATTTCAATAAATTCAATTTATTACTGCCATGCATGCCTCTCAATATTTATTTACGATATTCAAATGTATTTATTACATTTCCTTTTTATATTAATGAAATTCTAAAATAGATTTCTTATATGCAGCTATATTGAAATTATAGAATATGGCAACCGATGGTATCTTATGGTTTTAATTAAATCTAAAAAAAATATTAAATTAAAAAGAAAGAAAGTTTAGATATTATTATTGACAAACAATCGAAATTTTTTTTAAAAATAGACAAATAAAGATTTTGGTATAATAAAATGAATTATACGTTTTCCATTCTTTTTAATTCAAGAATTTTACTACAAACGAAAAACAAAATTTAAATATAAAATTAAATGTTTAAAGTATAAGAGCCGACTGGAGTACAACATTACAACCATAAACTTATAGAAATTTGGCTTAACAATTTATTTATATAAGTAGTACATTATATACAAAATAATGATAATAATAAAATTTTGAATTCTAATTTCTTATCAGTGTTCAAGGCTGGATTTTATTTTTGATATTTTTTTTTTCTTTAACGTGTGTTGATTACTGACTCATATTTTATTTCAAACTTTCGACTTATGTCTGATTACAATTTTATTTGCAAAAAAAAAAGAAAAAAAAAGTAAATTAATCTTTCAAGTATTTTAGTTTTCGCAGCTGATTTGCTTGATACGTTGATTAAAGCACAAAAAAAAAAAAAATTAAATGTATCTGGGAACAATTTTAAGTCATTGAAAGTTTCCGAATAAGCAATAAAAGTCATATTAAATAGTTATATGATAATATAGTAACAATAAAAAAACACTTCTATAACCTTCAGCCAATCAATACAATTTTGATGTGAAAGTTTTTAATTTTTAGCCTGATAACTCTAATTACAGATTATTTTAACCAAAACAAAAAAAAATTATTTCCTAGATTTTTATTTTAAAGTTTCTTCCTTTGTTATGACTTGGATTTGGAATTAAAAGTATTGGTTCATTCACCAACACTATACTGAAACTAATCAATAGGTGTAGAAGTAGTGTTGGATTAGCAAGCCATGTCCTAAAATGATATTGCATAGTTAAAAAATTAAATATATAGATATAGAAAAAAAAATATATATGTGAGTTATAAAAACCAAATGAAATTCGCAGTTGGATAAACTTAAATTTTAATAATTGACTCTTCAAAATGCTAACTATTATCATTCCGTATTGCAATACTAATTATCATACTATTATCATTCCGTATTGCAATACTTAATTACAATCCGGAGGATGTCCTATGAACAATTGGGAATTGAGAAATTTACATAAAGGCAGATGTATATCTAGTTGTGAAACATTTATAAATGAAGAAAATAACACTAAAAAGAAGAATGTTATAATAATTTGACAACTCAAAGCCTATACGCTTATGTAAATTGCCCAATTTCACCATTGGTTTTATTATATTTATTGTCTGTAGTATAGAAAAGCAACATAAAATATTTAAAAAAATATATATAATATATATAATATGTATATATATATATTTATTTTTGTTTACTTCTTTAGAATTGTGTGCGTAGAATTAAATTGAAGCACTTAACTAAATTAAAATCACTATTGATGATGTCATTCAAGAGTGGAACTTTAATTTAGCTGTAGTACATATTCTACACATTACTTAATTTTACTAAAAAAAAATGTTGTTTTCTACATATCTAATTTATTTAAAAAAAAAACTGGGGTAAAACAGATTATTATTGTTATTGGCTTCAAAATTCACTACACTTATACCAGCTTATACTGTTTATAAATTCGAAATATGGTGAAATATTAGTTAATCTTGACATGATAATTTATATAGGAAAGGATATTATAATTATGTTTAAGTATAACCATATGTGCTGTTTCGGATTAAATGATACTCTATATTCCAGACTATAATTTGATTAAAACGAAGATTATCATCCGTATTGTCTTAGACACAACACTGACGCGATGAAAAATCAATCTAGCTGAATATGTATTTATATAAGATCCTGTAAGATGGATAACAGGAAATTTTACTATTTTGGTAGTACTGGGAAGTTCTTTTGCCAACATGTCAATTTAAAACTGGGTGTATGTTTAAATAAATATTTGATGTTATCAAACTTTAAAATTTAAATTTTTTAAAATTAATTTCTTCATCAATATGTAAACATCTATGTATATAGTAATAAAAATATTATTCTGATTTTATAAGCTTTGCCTTTGACTATTATGATACTACTGTCATCACATTAAAATAACATGCTACAAATGAATTCTTTCAAAGTCATATCTCTATAGATATTCGATGCCAACAAGTATTTTTTTTTGGCAAAATTTTTTTTTGTTATACATTATAATAAAATTTAATTAAAATTTCTATATACTGTAGTCGTACACCATTTTAAATATATATATATATAATATAATATAGTCATACACATAATATGTGTAAAATGTAAATATTTTGATTATTTTATTTACAACAATGGGCTATAGATAAGCCAATTCAATTAATTATTGTATATTCTATACAATATTTTTATTCTATTATAATAGTCGCTAAATAATAAGATAGAATTAGACTGAAATAATAATATATACCCCAGACTCCAGAGTGTATTAAGAATTTCGGAATTAAATAGATAATACCTAAATAAAAAATAAATTTAATCAAATTTAATATAGTCGGCGTTTGAATAAATTTGGGGTTTGAGAGTATACCCCAAAATATATGTATTAATAAATTTGCAAACATAACGAATAAAATAATTAAAATCTGGGTACAGTATCCAGTTGGAAAATTCCATATTGAAAATGGACATTTTGCAAAAATACATTTGCAAAAAAATTTTAACAAAATAAATACAAATACTTTGGTTGTATTTTTTTTTACAATATTTGTATATATAAATATTAAATATATCTAAATATTTTGGAAAAAGACTCCAAACTTGATTTTGTAACCAACTCGAAATTGTTAAAAATGTATATAAGTGTACATTTGTTTTTAATTCCGAAATATTTTTTTGATAAGTGGAATTTGCGAAATATACATTTGCTAAGTGGAGTTTGAACAACCCTAAAATCTATATTTAGACTAAATCTTAATTTAAATTGTTATCATTTAAAATACTTGTTATATGGCTTGTCCTAAAGCTTTTATCTATTTCTATTAATAACATACAAATGCATTGAGAATAAAATTAAATAATTTATAATTATATAACTATTAAGTTATATAATAATATATTGTGTTTCGGTTTTAAAAAAAAAATAATTATTATTTTCTTTTATTAATTTTTTTTTTTTTTGTGAATTTTATTTTTTTATTTTTTTTTGTTTGTTAAATTATAAACAATAAAAATAATTTACTTTAATTGGTTCACATGGAAACAGTTTAATTTAATTTATGAACTGTACCTAAATGTGAAGTCAAAATAAATTAAGTAAAATAACCCTGTTTACAAACTTAATTCGATCAAATGTAATTTTTGATGCAAAAAATAAAAGGCTGGTGATGGAATTTTCGAGTATATACCGAAGAAATTCATATCATAAACAAAAAATATTATTGAATAAATTCCATTAAATTAATCAATTTTTATTTATTTTTTTTTAAATGAAATTGCAAATTGTTTTCATTTGTAAATTATGAAAATACTATTTTTATAGTGACACAAGCTAATAGTGTGTTAATTACAATTTTATAGTGTCTCAAAATAGTGTCTCAAAAACAATTTCCATATGAAAAAAATAGCTCAAAGCAGGCTGAAAGTTAAAAAAACCCAACAATAACAATAACATTGTTTGTGTTCGTTTTACAGAGTAAGTTACTTTCTTTTATTTTTAACTATTTCATATCATCAAAAAAATTGATAAAAGTAATACAAAAAAAATTAGTGCAATTAGATAATCATCAAATTTGTTTTTAGTGAAATATTTAATTTATGAATTAAAAGTCGGATTTTCTTTTCACTAATCATTTATTTTTATTATGCAAATATCAATATTTCCGAAACAACTTACTTCCTTCATCAGTGCTTGTGACTAATGTCTGACTTTGAAGTACCTGTTTTAAAAACATTATTTTTCGTGCAAAAAAACGCAAGCATTACAGCCATAAATATAGATTTGAATATAGCCATAAATATAGGCTAGTACAATTATTTTGTGGAGCTGATATACCGGCTTAATAATATTATTGTAAATTTACACTACACCCACAAAAACAAACACACAAAAGTTCTGTTTCTAATTTTATACCAGACTCAGAACTCTTCGAAGTTATCATTATTCACCCTAAATACTATATTATAGAAACTAGCACAAGTACGAACTCTTAATATATAATTTTTTATTCATAATAATAAATTTTACCAAATTTTTATTATGTTTTCAAATCAACAAAAATTTAATTTGTTGTATTTGAGTTCAAATTTCCACACATGAATTTTTTTTTTTAATTTCTATTTGTTTATTTATTTATTGATAAGTTATTAACCAAAAATAGCACTAGCTACTAGACTATCAGATAATCGTAGTTCTAATTTCTAATCACAGATATTTTTATTTTAAATATCACCTATTAAATATTTTTAATTCTATTAATTTATATTTTTTTATTTATTTACTTATTTATTTATTTATTTATTTATGATATCTATTTTGAATAATATTAAAACTTATTAATAAAATTTAAAAAAAATTAAAACTTACGTAAATTTTTTAAATAATTTTTATTTTGTTTTATTTAAACTTCTTTCTTTAATTTTAAAAATAAATTAACGAGAAATTGTAAAAAAAAGAAATTTTTGTAATATTTTTATAATTAATTCTAATAATTTTTAATTCTTTTACCGAAGAACTTCTAATGATAACTGGCTTATTTAACAGAATTTTATACGAGAATATACTCTTCTATTGATTCGCAATTTAGTTACTATCTGCGAAATCAATAACGTTTTCAGAATAAAAAAAAAAAAAAACAAAAAGCTCACGAATGAAAACGAATAGAGAAAATTTTAGGTCGGATTCGGATTATCAGTATCACAATCACTCAACAATTCATTATATATAATGTACATTATATATTAAATTATTTTCATTCATTTATCTTATAAATTTTATTATTATTTCTTTGTTTTTATTTTTTGTTTTAGATGTAAATTATTGTAAATACGTACATATAGTTGGTTTTTGCTTTTGTTGTTTCTTATTTAATTAAAAAAGAAATGAATTTTATTGACTTTTAAAATTTTTTATTTTATTAATTTTGTAATCTTCTTATTTTTTTTTTAATAATAAAAATCAGAGATTATTAAGAGTAGGGGAATGAGGTTAAATAATAAATTAAGAAATAAATAATAATTATGTAGCTTATATGTATGAAAAAATTAAATTCTAGAAATCGTTTAAGGGTTCGTTTTTTTTTTTACTAATTTGTTATCAAAATGCATAATAAGTTATGTTTTCGATAATAATGTAGAATCCGTTAATTGAATTATGCGTTATAAGAAGAAGAATATTTATGTGTGTGTATGTATGTAGTTTTCAATATTACATTTTTATTGACTTTAACGGTGACTTAATTTATTTTGTTTTCAGTGATAATAAATTGCATCTATTTACATATTATTTTAGTGACAACATATTTTCCTCGGATGATTTTGTCAATTTTTTAACAGCAAATTGAGTATCAGTATATAATTTTTCTTATAATAATTATCATCTTTCTTTAACCTTGAAAATTTACTTAATGAGTATGTATAGTGAATTTAAACGGAATTTTTATTAAGCGTATTAGGCTGTGCTTAATATTGATCCCACAATATAGCAAAGTAAACAAACTTTGATAAATAACGCTTGTTTGATAAAAAAGTAAAGTTTATAAATAAAGATTGTAATAAATAAATGAAGTTTCCCAAAACTAGAGGAAGTTAGACTGCCGTTATAACGATCAGTAAAACGAATACATAAAATTTGAATAAATTGAAAAAATTTACCGGAACCCAAGACCAGGGAAAAAAAGGTATCAGGGGTGGGAGAAAAATACGTTATTGGATCAATAACATAATCATTGTTATATCAATAAAGTGAAAATATCGATTATGGTAGGAAAGACTCGGCACGATCACGAAAAAGAAGAAAACAATTAATACATAACAAGTAAATAGTTCAAATTTCTAAAATAAATTGTAAAATAACTCAAAGGTGCCAGGTTCGATTCGCGATAATGGCAAACAAATGCTTTATGAGATTTTAATTCTGGTCCAGTACCGTTTGTGATTGAACAATTTAGTAACAGCTTAAATAAAATAGAACTACAACTCTATTTAACAATGCTTAGTTCCTTACAATAGTGTGTAGTAGCTTTCCATATTTAATGTCTCCATATCTAATAATCCAGTAATTTGATAAATACACGCTACACGCTGGCGCAGTAGGTAGAGCGCCTGCCTTTCAACCGAAAGGTCCCAGGTTCGATTCTCGATGAAGCAAAAAAAAATTATTTATCGGTTTTTCGACATGTTCCAGTACCCTTTGTCATTGGGATAAAATAAATGACAAAAAATAATTGAGAGTATTATCTGGTAACAACTTAAATAAAATGAAGCTATTCTATTTAAGAAGGCTTAGTTCCTGACAATAGTAGTAGATTTCCACACTTAATGAGTTGATAAGCCAGTCATTTTATAAATAAATACTCGAAATATTGTAGATATTATAGTATAAGCTTGCAGTACCGTACTTAATTAAGCACGAAAAGGTGATTCTACCTAAGTTACTGTCATAAAACATAAAAAAAAGAAAAAAAATATAGAAAAATTTAAATCTTAATTTACATTTTAATTTAATCAGTACCAATATTTTAATCCTCAGAAAAACAAAAAAAAAAAAATCAATAAAATTTAAATAAAAAATGGCAAAACGTCAAAAAAATTAAATGAAAAATTAAAATGTCAAAAAAATTGTAAGAAAATTTTTGTTTTATTTTTGTTTTTATCTCAAATGAAAAAATAAAGTGGCAACATAAACGATAGAAAATTAAATGAAAAATTGAACGTGTCTCTTTTGACAATTCTACATTTTAAATGTCACGAAAAATATTCAGTCAACATAAGGTAAAAATATCTATTTAATTTTAATTTTATAAGTAATAATAATTTAAAAATTATGACAAATAAACTGAAAAAAATTAATTACAATAAATAATTGTAAAAAAAATTATCAATAAAATATTAAAATGTAATTAATTTATTTTGAATCTTAAAATGAATTTATTTGATTGATTGATGAAAACTATTAATTTTATGACATAATAAATTTATTTTATGTCATTAGATATTTGTTCCAGATGTCTGAGCTTAAAAATATTTAATATAATAGCTATATAGTTTTTTTTTTAATTTGAATTTATTTATTTTATTTTAAAAAACTTTATAAATTTGAATGCATGTATTAATTTAATGTAATGAAGATATTTACCGTTATTATTGCGATATATTCATTCTATTGTTATTTTTATTTATTTATTTATTTATTTATCCTTCAAAGGTTGGAAATGCTACATAGTACATACTACACTATCATAACTAGTACATACATGCATACTTACTTTGGTTAGGTTAATTTTAAAATTCTAATTTATCGCAAAGCACTGATGAAGGAAGTAAGTTGCTTCCGAAATATCGATATTTGCAAAATAAATACAAATGATTAGTGAAAGGAAACTCAACTTTTATTCCATAAATCTAAATATATCACTAAAAACAAATCTGATTATCAAAAACAATTCTAATTTATAATATGTTGTGCAATTTGTAACTGTTACACTTATAAAACAAAACATTACTAAGTATTTAAAACAGTTAAAAATAAATAATTATATATTTTATTTCTATATAACGGGAAAAAATAAATGGGATATTTTTTAATTTGTTTCAATTGAATTTAGTTTAGTTTGGTGTTCTTGATAAGAGTGTTGTTAATTTCAAATGAAATAATTGCATTAAAATTAAATGTATGCGTAATTATTTTTATTTATTTTAATCTCTTAAATCTTAATTTGTCCTTAAATATGCACTTTTATAAACTTATTTAATATAAGTTAAACTTTAAAACAAAACTATAATAAAATCTTTTGAATATGTGTGATTGTTTTAATTGTTTTGAGCTTGTTATCAATGTCTTGTATGAACTTTATAAATGATAATCTTAAATTAAATTAACATTTACTTTATATGACAAATGTAAGAAACAATGTTTCATCATTTTTGCATTATTAAGTAATTGATTTGAAAAATGATAAAAGTTTATTATTTTATATTTTTATATGTTTTAATTGTAACAATTATATTTTGATGAGTATTGAGGTATGAAAGGTATTAATTATTTACTTACTTGTTAGTCACCACATATCTTGTCTTCGGATGGGTTTAGGAGATTGATGTCTTAGGTCATTTATTCAATTCGATTTATTTCTATCGATGACAACGTCTTATATTTTATAGAATATGCTGTAGCCTCTTAGGTAAAACATTTTTAAAAATAAAGATAAAAAACCATAGGTATATGTTGTACCAATTTTAATTTGACTTTTTCATTGAATAGAATTCACCTCGAAACCATCAGATACAGGATCGTAAGTTCGAAAAATATTAGAAATATTAAGTGCATACTCGCTTGTTTTTGGTAAGGTCTTCTGAGTTCCGTTTTGTAAAAAAACCCTCAATTTTTACAATGTTTTACATTCCATATTGTATGTTAAAAATATTTTACAATGTCACAATTTTTGAATTGTATAAAATGCAACATTTTATTTTACAATATAGAACTCGCCAGTCGTCAATTTAAAAGTAATAGTCCAAACAGGAGATTTTAAATCAAATGTAGAGGCAAATCAAATGAGCAGCAGTTTTTAAAGGTAATTCTTTGTATATTGATTTTATATGTGAAGTGTATATTTCTATAGTTTCAGGGTAAAAATACTTAAGTCATTAATCCATTTTATTAAAAATTTTTTCATTGTATATATAGTTTGGAAGACTACAAAATCAAGACAACCTTTTCGGGGTTTAAAATCAAATGAAAGGTCTTATAATTCAGACAAAAACAAAATTTAAATGCATCAAAATATTACTAGAAAACTTAAAAGAGTAAAACTGGTAAAACTTTTAAGTTAGTATAGTGAAAATATGTGAGAAAAAAAATTAGATGAACAATTCTGTGAGTATTGAGTTCTTGTTCGGCCTTTGATTTTACTCTATACAAGATGAAGGATAAGAATCATCAATTAATATGGAATTTTCTACGTTTTATGTTTGCAAGAAGTTCAAGCCTTGTATTTATTCTATGAAAAACTTGATCATTTGAGACATGATCATCACTTGAATTATAGAATTTGAAGCATTTTCTAACGAAAATAATAAAAATATATTTTTTTTTTGAATTTATGATATTGATTTTATTAAACTATTTTGCAATTAAAATGATAATTGTTGACTTTTTCTTTTTATATATATAATATACCTATATTTTTTTTTTTGTATCTTTTATTTTACAATTTTTAATTTTTTAATAATAACTATTTATCAAAAATTCATATTTTTGATTTGTTGTTATTGTTTTTTTTTTATATTTATTTATTTGTGGTTGCACCATTACTTAAATTAAAATAAAATTAATTTTTAAATTTATATTTTATTATTATTTTTTTTTTCTAAATTCTAATAATATCTTTAAAATGTACATTTTTTATTTTATTATTTTTTTTTTTTTAATTTAAATTTAAAATTTTGTTCTTGGTCACCTATATATTATATTAATTATAATTTATTTTAATAGTATTTTATAATATATTAACTAAAAAACCAAAAAAAAATAATTTTATTTATTTATATATATATATATGTATAATGTATATATAGAAACAATTTATTGTTATACATTCTAATTAATATGTATATATTATATGTATATTTATGTATAATATGTAATATGTTAACAAAATTTATATATAGAAGTTTAATATTAAAATTATTAGATTTTTGCTAATACTAAACGATTGTTGTTCGTTCAATGGAACTAGTACATATATTACTATTATTACCACCTCTAATACACACTAACTGACATTTATTAATGTCATCATAGGGTAAACCTCAGGAATTCTCTTCATAATTTCCTAATATACTATCAGCATTATCAATTAATAATGTTGTTGTAGCTGACATTTGATATGGTGATTTAAGAATTGCTGCCGATGATTGTGTTGATATTGGTGTTGTTGCTGATGTAATTAATTTAGATCCACCAGATGAATTTAATATATTTGATATATTACCAGTACCACCAGTTGTTGTACCATTTTTAAAACTTTTTGATAATGTTGCTGATGTTGGAACATTTAATGCTAAACTTTTATAATTTGATGTGGGTTTTGTTTGTTGTCGACTTAATGATGAATATGTACATGGAATTGTTGTTGTTATTGTTGTTGCAGTTTGTTCAAATGGTAATGTTGGTGATGTTAATCTTGCTTGATCATATGGTGATGATTGTAAAAATGATTTTGATGGCACTTTTGTATATATATTACATTGTGAACGTGGTGATGATAATTCTGGTGGATCTGTGTATACTGGTCTTTGAGTTACTGGTAATCTTTGTGGTGAATTATATAAAGCATATGATGGATTTGTTGTTAATGATAATTCACCATACTGAAATGTAGAAACAAGAGAAAAAAAACAGATTTAATTGTTTGTTGGTAAATTAATTAAAATACAATAATAATAATTTTTATAAAAACTTTGAAATAATTTTTTTAGGTACAACAGATTAAAAAACATAATATCATAAGTAATAAAAAAGGTAAATCAATAAGACGATCATCATCAACTGATTGAAATTACTGTCTAATGAAAAAAAATCTGTAAGTATTCCAGTCAATCTAAGCCTATAAAATCATATACTCTTTGATTGATCTTGATCAATTTTTCTTGACATTCATTTAATTTCTTACTAATTTGCTTCTTATTTATTTACTTATTAGTATATCAGTTTATCTTCATTTATCATTAATAGGCAGGCTAATTTTCAAGCTCTTTTCCATTTTGGGAAATTAGCTTGAAACTCAATAAAAATAAAAATTAAATATGTTTAATTTTTAAACTAAATTTCGTAAAATTTTGCACTTACTACTACAGACGCAAAGAACTGTTAGGTGTTATTTTTTTTACTGTTATTAAAGAAAACAGTAGTTATTTCTTTTACTGTTGTACTAAATTTTGATAATTGAATTTTAGGTAGCTAAGTATTAAATTATAAATTTTTTACGAGAAATACGATTGGGTTGTGCTTGAACTTATTGCATTTCATTTCATTTCATTCTTAGTTGTTCCTCTCTAAGAATAATGTAATTGATTTTGAATTTAATATTTACTTTGTTCTTTTTCCGAAATTAATTTTTTTTAAAAGATTAAGCTAGTTTGGTTACGTAGGAGAAATATATTTTTTTTTTTTGAGTAATTAGGTTGCAGTTATAGCGATCAGTAAAATGAATACGTAAAAATGAAACAGTTGAAAAATATTTTATTTTTACGGTGAGATGGTTATAGTAGTGATCAGAAAAATTGCTTCCGTAAAATTTGTTGTCATTTCGATTTAACATTTTCTTGTTTTGAATTTGAAATAATTAAGAATAGTTGTTTTAATAGTTAAATTAAAAATGAAAAATTGATTGATTACTATTACCATTTGCAAGTAAAGTACAAGAATCTTTTATTTGTAAAACCTTGCAGCTGTCAAACCACTGAAATTTATTTAACATATAAACAATCATTTGAATTTACAGAGTTTTTTTTCAAATTAATTGTAATAATATTTATTTCAAAAAGTTAAATTACTGTCATTAATTTACCAACTTCAAAACAGACGCGTATGACGTATCACAAAAGTAAATAAAAACAAACCTAAAAGTAAATAAACAAGAAAATTTGACAAATGAGTTTTTACAAGTTGTAATTTAACTTGCAAAACTTAACTTGTTCGAGAGAATTTTGCTGACGTCACATATTTCTATTCATTTTCAGAAAAAATCTCAGTACTCGAACGGTTTACCTACAAAAACATGCATAAATTTTCGTAACTTATAGTAGTTCTTATCGTACGCGGACAGTCATCATATCTACGAAATTTCAATTATATTAAATCAAGTAAATAAAAATAATATCATATGAAAATAGCTAATTATTTTTTTTTGTCTCTCTTGAGAGAACAAAACTCTCTCCTTTTGCTCTGTCTGTATCTTCTGACCAATTTTCAAAACAAATGTCACCTCGAAATTGTATGTGCCGATAATTATAGTGACGTTTTGATCAATTTGTAGGTAGGTATAGGTTTTCGACTAATTCTGTCTTCAATATTTCTCAAAAAAGAACATAGTTCAAGTTAACATTTTTTTCATAATATAACGGAAAAATGTGAACTGAAAAATAAACAACCTCCGGTCAAAATAATTTTTCAGAATAGGTTATAAGTTACTATGCCTACATAATTTTTGTTTTCATACTTATCATTTAATTTGAATTAATTTTAAATTTTCTATCAATTAAACTAATTATGATAGTATATTTTGAAATTTTTGGATTAAATTTTCTTTAATCCGGTTTCTAATTATTTTTTTATTTTTCTTGCTTTACTCAATGCATGACTCAATAATCTAGTATTATGTTTCTATGATTATTTTTTGATTTTTTTTAAAAATATTATTTAAAGAATACAATTTTTAAGTATATTATTAGTACTATTTTTATTATTATTCTGTATAAAGTATGTTTATAGTGGTGCAAAAGAGTCGGTACTCAGTTAGGTGAAATATGTATATATGTAAATACCAATTTGAATTTTTTGAAGAATTTAATTAATTTAAGTTAAAACTACTTGAATAGAAAGATTATTACCGTTTCTATGTAGATGGTTTTAGATAGGTATTTTTACAAATTAATTTACTAGTTCTGCCATGATGGATATCTGTTTACTGTTGAGCCTTACATACTTTTGGCATGACCATTTTTGCTTGTCAATTGCCAAGTATGTAGGTAATAGACTATAATAGCTTCAAAACTTATATAAAAATTTCGAAGAAACTAATGTGTGAGTTATAAAAACCAAACAAAATATAGTTTTTACTATATGTAATTCTATTAATAGTATATGAGTACTTATTGATTTAAAATGTGAATGAAATATATTTTGCCAAGTCTTGTCAATTCCCAAGTATGTATGTGAGTCAAGAAAAATCTTTATTATAAGAAGCTGTTTAAAGTGCCGTGATTTAGAAATTACAAAATTAACAAGTACAATCTCATATAGAAAAATAAATTAAGGTAATATACTTTATTTGTGTGGAAGATAAAATCATAAAAAAAGAAAGAAATTTATCGAACCGTTTACTTAATTATTTTAATTTCAGTACTGATTATTTACGTCTGCAAAAACGAGTGATTATAATAGAGTATATAAAACATATTTATCTATAAACTAAATTAAATTGTTTTTTTATTCAATTTACTAAATTTGATAATGTCATATGACTTATGTATATAACAATATAAAATTCTTCTTAGAAATATTTTAAACATATTTCTCATTTATATAGCAACACAATATTATAGTATAATTAATTCATCGTAATTAGAGGTTATCAAATTTTATTATTGCTAGTAGACAAATTATTATTATAATGAAAAATGACATATTATGCTACTTGTGATATGTATATATACACATTACGTATACAACATTTGAAGTATACTATAATTGTCTAATAATGAAAAACGATATTATTTAAGAAAACTGCTATGTACCGATATATTATATTATATAAAATTAGGTACTTGTATAATTGGACTTGGTATCTTACTTAAAAAAAATTTAAATTTAAAAATTTTTTTTTATTTTGTAACTTCCATGTACTTCTATTTAATAGCTTTATATATTTAGTAAGCTTTTTTTTATTATTATTTTAATGCCGGGCACTTACTTATTATTATACGTGTATCAAATTTTATAAGTGGTTGATTAGAAAGTGTTAGATAATATAGGAATGTTCTACAAGTAAATTTTATTAATTTTGATTTTAATTAAGTTTGATTAAGTTTTAGTTAGTTTTCAAAAGTTTTAATTTAAGTTTTTTATCATTTGAAAAAAATAAACAAAATGAAAGAAAGTGCCTCGTAATTGATGATGCCTATAAACTCTTCACTATATATAAATATAATCTTTAGAATATAATAATTGTTATCGATTTTGCGTGTGTGGTACTTGAAAACGAAATTTTGCCAAATGAATTCATCATAGCATATTATCATTGAATTTTTTACTTATTTTTAAATATATTTTTTCTTAGAGATTATTGCCTTTATTTCATTTTCATCGTAATTCGTAATTAGAGATAATTATATATATAGTTATATTGGCTCCTAACGATTAGATTTACTGTATAGGCTGATTTTAGTGATTATAAGTGGTAGTTGGTTCTATTGTATTTAATATGTAGAGATGTTTTTTTTCAAACAGTCTTGTAGTTTAAATACAAGGAGCGCTTCGTTAAACAATACTGTTGGATCTTATCAATAGGTAGGCGTAGTAGTGTTGGACTACTTAGACAGCTCCTAGTTTGAATTTAAATATTTTCAAAAAGTCATTGATATCAAAGAAAACAGTATGTGAATTATAAAAACCAAACAAAATATAGGTTTTACTATATCTCTATTAATATGAATAAGATGATATATATATATTTACTGTATAAAGACTGTGTTGTCTATGGCTATGAGCGAAATAAAGATTGGCAAAAAGGTTTAAAATTTAAAATTTTACAAAAGATTATAAAGTTTGCACATCTAAACAGAGTGACTCTTAAATGGATTCCTGATGGACATTAGGGAATACAAGATAATGAGGAAGCAAACATCATTGAATAAACTGGTGTTATAAAACAATTCTTAGAAGCAGAACCCATCAGTATTGCACGATCGAATGCCTATCTTAAAATTGGTAAAAAATATAACCGATGTTATTACACAAAATTTCGAAGTAGTTCAGGAGTTTACCTATACCTTGTAATCAATCTTAATTCTTATGAACGACATTAATGTAGAAATCCGGCAAAGTAAAATACTAAAGCAAACTGTCGGTTGTTAAGTTTGTCAAAACAGCTAGAGTCAAAGCTCCCATTTCGAAAGACTAAAGATAGAATTTAAAAAACGCTCATACTCTCGGTTCTGTTCTACACGAATCAAATTCATGGAGATTGGCAAAGGCTTTTCCAACTTTCCACTTGATTTCTTTGTCGGATATTGTCCTTAGATTAGATTAGATTAGATTAGATTTTGAATTTCGGGAGTGATTCAGTCTCTATATAACCGCAGCCGCAAATGGGCTAATTGTGATAATTCTGTTTTTTTATTAAGTCTTTGGGCGCTTAAGGCTACCTGATATTTTGACCTTGACTTCTAACTTGAAAAGATACTGTTTTATCTTCTGATAATTTCCCTAAAGCTTTACATATTCCCGCCCAGTTTTCATATAGAGCTTTGCATGCATCATACCGACAAGACCATCTTGTTTCGGAAATATTTTTTATAGTCCTCCCTTTTAAAGTAGTTAACACTAACCAAAGACTTGTTGAAGAAGAAAAGAAATTAAATAATTCTTGTAAAAAATTGAAAAAGGATGCTGCATCTCGGCCACTGTATCTGCCGCAAGTATGATTTTTGTTTTTCTGTTTGGTTTTCACTTTTTGTTTTAATTTTTGTACTTTTTTCTTATATGAAAGAATTTTTATGAATTTTTAAAAAATGTCTGTACTTGAAATTTATTTTAATATATGTAGCGGCATTTACTCGAAAATAACCATCAATAGACATCTCTATATTAGTCTATGGTAATACTTATAAGTAATGTTAATGTATATTAATATTATTATCTTGTTTAATTCTGATTTTCTATTAGATAATTTAAAGAAAGTCAAATCGTAAGCGTTTTGCGGTTGGCGCCCCTAGGCAGTTGCCTAGGTTTACCTATTAGTAAATGCGCCCTTGCTGATGTCGTTTAATAAGGCCTATGGTTGTATGGTATACACAATAATTTTAAATATTTAATTTAATTTTACTAGTTTTATGCGGATGGCGTTAGAGAACCGGTTTATCCGTTTTATCCGGTAATAATTCAAAAATTAATTAATTTTTGATATATTTTTTTTGAATAAGTTTAATTTTAGAACCGGGCCATTTACATACAAAATTTAAATATAGCAAGACTTTGTAACGACATATTTAAAGGATATGTTCCAATTAAGTTATAGAATAATTATTTATAAATTATACATTTTGTTTTTTTTTTTAAATAAATAAATTTTTACTTGTTTCGAAAATGTTGGTGATAATGGCGTTGGTGATGTTGAAGTTAATCTTGGTGTTGTATATAAATTTTTCTTTGTATCGAATTCCATTCGATTGAATACTTTCTCTTCCAAATGATATTCATCTTCGCTATTTTCTTGTGGTATTACGTCTGGATTTTTATCTTCTAAACTAGAATGACTACCCATATTTCGACTTAATGGCTCAGCACTACCTTTATCAGCTTCAGTTGTTTGTGTATCATTACGTGAATGATTACGTGGTCTTCGATTATGATTTTTTGTACGAAATTTAATTATTAACACCACACATGTTGAAACTAATATTAATGTTATAACGACACCAACTAATGCACCTAATAGTGGTGTTAATTGTACTAAAACAGCTGTTGATGATGCTAATTATAATTATGCATTTTTGGAATATTATATGTTTTCAAATTGATAAATTAAAAATTTGTTGTTGTTGTTGTTCAAATTTGATAATTTTTAAAAATGTTAATTTTTTTAAAGTAAATTAAATTGAAAGAAAAGAAAATAAAAAATAAAAGACAATCATTAAGTATAAGTGTTAATTATTTTAATATTTTTGAATAAAAAATTTCTATGATGACCTCCCAAATAGCGTAAATACTATACATTGAAGGTAAATCAAATTAGAAAGAAAATATAGTTTAGGTAATGCGATTAGAGCAAACACATTATTTTTATGATTTCTTATATCCCAAATTTCAATTATATAGATCTTATTAAATATTTTAAATTAACGAACTGGTCAATCACAAATTTCAATTGACGTCAAGCATTTGTAATGAAACCTGCTATTATTTTGTTAAAATAAATCGATTCATCAAACCATTGCTTAGCATTTCCTTAGCATTGCTTAGCATAGCTCATAAGCTATACCTTGTTTAACTATTGTCTAATTGCGATTAGTATCGACTGGTACCTATTTGGTAAACTTAATTACGGCATCTGCCTGCTCAATCATATAATATAATAATAATGAAATTTTATAAAATTCTAAATCTTGACATTGTTGTAAAATTTTCCCACATTGATTTAGTTGATATGCCGAAAAATTAATAAGATAAAAAATATTCGAAAAAACGTAACACGTCCCACTTTTATGTATTAACAATTACAGTGCCGTACAATTTTAAAAATATCAAACTTTAGAAATAGAAGAATAGAAACATGATATAGTGTTGTAGATATATATATATATATATCTATAGAGTTTCGAATAATACGAAGTGATAACAATTTTATTGTAGATTACGTAACAAAACTTTAAAATTATTTTATAAAAATTTAGAAGCTCTTATCTAGGATTTGCCAATTTATATCTATTATTTATATGATTAGAGTTAAAAATTCGAGAGATTGTTTAAAACAAATGAAACTGGGTTTGAATAAATTCAAATACAATTATTTATTCAATGTCGTATTTGCTCTCACTATAATAATTTTATTTGATTGTAAATATCGGTATTTCGGAAGCATCACTAACAAATTACAGTATCACATTATGTATTCATTTATATTATATAATATACATGTATATAATATTATATAGCAAAATAAAGAATATATACCTGTTCTTAATAAAGGCGCTGATAATGTTTTAGCTCTTAATCGATACGCACGATTACTAAATCCTTGTAAATTATATGACATAACACGTATAACAAATACCGAATCACTTGGTAAACGTTTTATTGTAAATTCAGAATATTTATAACTTGTATTATATAAAATTTGACGATTTAATTCATCGTATACTTCAACATGAAAATGCTGTTGAATACCACCATCATTACCAGGTACACAAACAAGATGAATTGAATTTGCTGTTGAATTATATGCTGTACAATTTTTAACAGGATCTGGAAGTTCTGTAATTATTTCAAAAACAAATACAAAAATATAAATATATTATTTAATATTTTTCATTAACAATAATAATAATAATAAAAGAAAAAAAAACAAAATATTACCAGCTGGTGTAATATGATATAAACAAGGTTGACTTTGACCAACTGAATTACTTGCTATACAAGAAACAGTACCAAAATGAGTGAATGATTCAACACGATAACGATAAAGATTATTTAATGGAAATAAATTTTGATGATTTTTATTAAATTTATTTTCTTGATTTGTATTTCCTACTCCTCCTATACTATGATGATTATGATTCATTTGATATGTTTTTGAACGTTGTTGCTGCTGTTGTTGTTGTTGTTGTATTTGTTGATTTTGATATAATTGAAAATGTTGCTGTTGTTGTTGTTGTTGTTTTCGTAATTTATCCAAATGTTGTTGATGTGCTGAATTTGAGTAAATCATTTGTGATTTTGGTCCACCTAAATTATCATGTTGTTCCATCATTTGTTTTTCATCTAAATATGTTGCTGAATCATCATCTAACATATCATCTGAATCAGATAAACCAACATCATTAATATTATCACTTGATGATAGAATACGATTTGAATATCGTAATATTGGTGGCAATTCAATTATTGATTCAAGTGAATTATTAAAACTCCATTTATAACTTAAATTATTTTGTGGGTTTGAATCAACATCACATGTAATATTAACGATTTGTTTTAATGCTGCCCTGATGACTGTCGATTCAGCTTGACATACTGGTGGATCTGTAATAATAATTATAATTTTGATTATTATAATAAATTAATTTAATTTTTTTTTTTTTTTACTTACATTTAACATCCAAATATACTTCATTACTTGATACAGTTCCTTGTACATTTGATGCTCTACAGAAATATTGTCCATGAGTTATTTTAGAAATTCCTTGAAGAACTAAAGTTTGATTTGATATTATAATGCCACGTGATGAATGTAATTGTTTGTCCTAAAAAAATTAGTACACGAAAATTTTTTTAAATTATAATTTTGTTTTTATTTAAGGTTAAAATAATGGGATAAGAAGTCTAATTGCTTTTTGGTAGAATTTTAATCAAAATTTAAGGAAATTTTTGCTAAATTTATACTTACATTATGATACCATTCTACTTTTTTTACTGGAGGATTTGATTTGATATCACATTCTAAATAAACATCAGCACCTTTCATTAAATTACTTGGATCAAGTGGTGCTCCCAAATTTAATGAAACAATAGGAGCATCTATAGAAAATTATTCCATTTTTTAAATATATTATTATGTAATATAATTGTTGTTATTTAATTAACTTACGCTTAACATCTAATGTTCTTGAATCTTTAAGAAATATTCCGGCTGCAATATTATTATCTAAATGATTAATTTTTTCAAAACCACCAGATTGCCATTGATTTTGAAAATCTGATGTAACTGAACAAATTATTTGTTTTTCATTATCTTCAGGAACCGGAATGAATACTAATTCAGAGATTGTAACATTGCCATCTTGTGATGTCTGTATATGTTGAATAAAAAATTTAATTTTACAAAATATTAGTTAACTATAAGAGTCTTGTAAATATTTAAGCATACCGATTGTGTTGCACCTCTCATAATTATTCCACCTTTATTCCATACAATTTGTGGTGGTGGTCTTGCTCCAGCTGATGTACATGTTATTTGAGTACGAACACCAGCTGAAAGTGGATGATTTAATCCTTGCAATCGAACATACAGTGGTGGCACTAAAATATTTTACAAATTTATTAAAATTCTATTTCAAGATATTAATGTAAATATAGGCTTGTTATATTGTAAATGTGATGTATTGTGATGTAATTAAATATTTTAATCGATAAAATGTTAAAGTTTTCTATCAAATTAAATAATAAAAAAATAAAAAACAATACTTACAATTCATATCTAATTTTACAGCACTTGAAAGTGGAGCGACAACATGTCCATTAGTAGCTTGACAAGTATATACCTAATGTGATTTAAATTATTATTATTTATTTATTTATTTTTTTATTATTTTTTAACCCTTTCACTACTTAAATATGATAAAATTGATTTTCTTTTTTTTGTACCACGCTTTCTCACCTTTGGGAGAACAGAACGAAGACAATAATATAAATCTAAAACATTACTTTTAAGCTTTTTTCTAGTATAGGGAAAGGGTTAATACACTGATTATTATTTATATGAATTCTTTCCACTTACCGTCATTAAATCCTTTCTTGAGATATTTGATAAATGAAGTATATTACGAACAGTACCATCCGGTAATACTTGATATCCATCATCTAGTAGAGCATGTTCTTTCCACCATGATACTCTAGGTGATGGTATACCGCCAGTTGAAATACATGTTAAATTTATATTAACTCCTTCATCATATGGTCCGACAATATTTTCTGTTACAGCTGCACCGTGAGTGTCAAGAATTGTTAATGTTTTCGGTGGAACTATATTAAATTAAAATTATATTATTATTATTTTTGATTAAGCGTTGTGTTTTTTTGCCTACCCAAAACTGTCATATTGATTCTCCAATTTCGAGTAGGTGAACGATGAAAATCAACACGACATCTATACAATCCAGCATCTTCTCGTTGTACATCTCGTATACGTAATGCTGGTGGATTGCTGTCATAATAAAATCTTGCTTTTTGTTTTAATATTTGTGGATCTTGCCAATGTGATGCATCTTGATATGGTTTCCCCCTTGCATCGAATCTATAAGAAATGTATAAGAAATGTATATTGTTAAATGACTTGAAATCAATGTTCGTGGGAGGGTGAATGAATTCGATTTAAATTTAAACTTACGAATAAATTGGTTTAACAAGTCCTTCTTTATACCATATTACAAGTGTAACTTTATCTGTTGTATCTGGAATTGTATTGCCTGGTGTTAAATCACATGGCATTGACACTTCTAATCCTACAGCAGTTTGTGCTTCAGATAAAGGCCCTGTAAGTAAATAATGAAAAAAATTTGGATTAAAATAAATAATTCTAAATAAAAAAAATGATTTTATTATATTAAACTGTTATATTAAGTTAATTATTTAATAATTATTATGTTATAATTTAGATTTTAACTATTTCAGATCAGATATGTTTATTTGCATCACAATTAGCTTTTCAAATTTAAGTAAATAAAGATGTAAAGTTTAATAAATAAATTTAGATTGAAAAATTATAGCCATTCTGGCATGGTTTATTACAGGTCATGGGCTATTAAATAAATATCTCTTCAAAATTGGCAAGTCCAACATAAATATATGCAAATTGTGCTTACAAAAAGAGAAATATGCCTATACTATTTGAATGCAAAGTCATAAAAGATTTAAATATTTTCAGGTACACACATCATCTGATTCAGAATTTGACATTAACGTAATAATAAGGTTCGCTAGAGGCTTGAACCTACAATATAAAAGACTAAATAATGAAACACAATAGATTTGAAAAAAAACGCGTCTACATAGAACAACTCGCAGTTATAAAATAATAATAATAAAAATTATTATCCGCATCAACAAATTTTAATCAACGTTTCCCATATCATAAGGTATTGAAAAAAGAGCTAGTTTCAGTTTAATTCGATTGAAATTCCATTATCATGGATTAGATTATTAATAAAATTAAGTCTTTTAGTTTTAGGTACAGACTTCGAATTAATAAAATTGAAATTTTATACATTATCGATGATGTAGTAATAATTTCAGATAATATAGAAGATTTGTAACATTTTTTTTTACGTATACAAGAAAATCTTTATAGAATTCAATGTGGGAATCTTAAAAAATAAATCAATTCTGTAACGATTTCAACAAACCGTTTATAATGTTAACAGATACAATAATTACAAATAAATACATTGAACATGTGGTGGATGCAACAAGTAATGGAATTTATGTACTTGGATTGTATAGTCTCCTAAATATGATATCTAACGAAAACATTTATGTGATCTTGTGGTTTATGATATATAATTTGGAGAAACAAAAGTTTGACATGATATAGAAACGACGATAGATAAATAACTACAAAAAAACCCCAAAGTGTTGTAAAAAAAATAAAAAAATCGTTATTTTTTAAAATGTACTTCATTAGTTCAAACATACATCAAAAAATTAACAACAATGATTTTATAAAAAATCAACAACAAATTATTATATTTATCATTTATGGTTTGAATCATTGATAATTATTTAATCACCAACATTTTTTTCTACAATTATTTAGTAAAGACACAAGCCGATTGGAGAATATAGCTGAATATATTTTTGGAAATTAAATTTATTCAGCAAAATTTAAGGATTGCCATCATTTTTTTTTATTGTTGAAATAACTTTAGTGAAATAATTAAAGCATAAAGGCATAATGGTATAATTATATGGTATAATTAATGATACATAATAAGAAGTAGAATGGATATTATTTTAAACTTAATATTTATAATAAAAAATAAAATTGTTCTTAATTATTTTAACTGTAATGATATCTTATTGCAATAATATTGATTACATATATCCTGCCCATATTAGTCTTTCTTTGTGCTTAATTTATGTAATGCTTTGTGCTACACATATCCTGCCCATATTAGTCTTTCTTTGTGCTTAATTTATGTAATGCTTTGTGCTTTTTTGTAATAAATTTTACAATATTGGTCCAAAAAATAGTGCTTCTGACTTCTTGTATGATCTTATACCATCGTCATTTGTTTTGGGCTCAAATATAAAACATTTACTTAGTAGCAAAAAATTTAAACGAAATACATTTCATCTGACGGAAAAGAGTTCGAGATAGATGTGTTTTCGTTTTTGAACACAATTAAAAAGATTGAAACTAACTGAATTAAGATTCCTTGACTGTACACAAATCTCATTGCAATGAAATGATAAATAAATTGATAACAACAAATTACAACATGTAAAATTGACCAGATAATTCAATTAGTTTTAAATTAATTTTTGGACATGGTATGTTTGCGTTGTAGTTGTGTAAGAGACCGACTGTAGACTGTGGACTAACATGTGGCCGACTATACTTTTATAGCGAGTGATAGCTTCTGTCAATTCATTTTTAACTGATTATGAAGTTAACTAACTAGCTTGTTAATTTTTATATATTTAGGTATAAATAAGTATGTATATTGTATAGTTAAATGCAAATCTAATTATGCTTGCTATCCCTTAAATCTGTATATAAATGAAATCATGTCTTTAAAATAACACCAATCTCTATTATATATAACCACTATTATTAAATGCACTATTATTGAATGCATTAATTAAGAACATTTTTCATACATTATTTATGTATAACAAATTTTAATGTAAATTTTTTAAATAGAAAATTACATTCATATGACGTCATTTACTTACAAATTATGTATAAATATGTATGCATGCACATATATTCACATGTTGGTTATTATTATTGCATTTAGAAACTATTCTTACTATAATATAATTTCACAGAATACAGACCAGACCACTTTTACCCGATGTTCAACAACCTAACCTACCAAATAAATATTTACATTACATATTGCAGTGAGTATACAAGACAGTGTGTACTGTGTAATAAGTTTTTTTGTTTAAAAAACACAAAAACAAAACCAAAATTTAAAATAATAAACAAATTTTATTTTTCTCATTACGTTTACGTACGTGTACATTACAAAAATATTTGTGTTTCATATTTCTTATACGATGCAACTAAGAGCTAACCATATATTTAGATAGGTCCATATTTTTATAATGGTGATTAATTTATTGGTATAATGGTGGTTGTTGTGGTATTATAGTTATGATGAAGTTCGACTCATATAAGAGTGTATTAAATAAAAAAAAAAAATAAAAGCATTTTACCGCTTTGTAACCATATTTTTATACAAACGAGTATGCACTACAAACGTAAAAGAAATTTCAATAAAATTAATTTTCGTTTTTTTTTTTTAGGTTAAGAATAAACAACAAATAAAACTCATCTCAACCAAATCAAATGATCTAGGAGCCATTAAAGTGTTTGTTCAAATGCGTATTGAAAACAAAAGAACAATAACTGTTCCTAGAACCAATAAGGTTATATAAAATTAAATAATATATGTATATTCAAGGGCTAATATCGTCATCGTTCTGTGAAAGCTCACTAAGTTATTTTATTGCAAAAATGAGTTTCATATGGAATATATAAATATAGGAAGTACAAAATTTATATATAAAAACCCCCTTAGTCAAATTTTTATTAGTTAATTAGGTAATTTCTACAGAAAAAACAAGTTATCTGGGTCATATGATGTGAAATGACGAAGTATTATGTTTTATAACTGATTCGGCAATGTAAAATTGAAGGCAGAAGACATGTTGGGAGAAAACAAATGTCATGGCTAAGAAACATCAAGAAATGTCCAAACGGTGGGAGAACTAATGCAGACAGCGCGGAAATCCAGTAATGGATATGCAGCTGAAGAAGAAAAATGTCTACAGAATTTTTTAAGAATGAAAGAAAATTAATTAACGTGATAATAAATTCTTTTTTTTGCTAGAATAAGACTTAGTCGGTTTTCATCCAAAAACGATAATGTGTAACATGATTGAATTTGCTGAATTCGAATTTAATAATAAAGTATTTACATTGTTTAAGCATTGTTTTGATTATGTATGAGTTTTACTCTACAGATAGTCTTGATCCAACTGAAGTGTGTTGAACAATATTAATTTTTTTTGTTTTCATTTAGCAGCTAATAAACTCGATGCCGTTCAATATTTGCATATTAACGTTTAATATTTAAGGGCGTTGAAAGTTGAGATAAATTCAAACTTTTTTCATTTGACTACATTAACGAGGTCCCGTTTATCAAATTGCATAAGAAATCAAGCTATCAAGCATAAGAAATTTGTGTGACATTTAATACCATGGATAATGTCAAAAATATCTAAGAGATTAGGACAAACATAAAATATAATAAATTTATGCAAAACACATTTGTGTGACACTATTCAGAACACTAACTATTAAAAAGCATTGTACGAATTCACCTGTGAAACTAAAAACAATAATTAATACAATATAAAAGTTGTTTTCTACAACGTTGGGCGCAAAAGTAACAATGCTAAGATAATTAATGCTAATTGATAATGCTAATTGATAATTTGTTTATTATATAGTTTAATATGAAAGAAAACCATATTGCAACCCTGAAATGTAACATTAATGCATGCTGGCTGAATTAACGAAATATCTAGTATCTACCAATGTTCCTATATAGATATCTACATTGGAGAAGGTCCTATATTGTGACTAAGAATGAACAACAGTTTATCAATTGACTAATAGAACATATACTTCTGAGCTATCACCAATACATAAAATTAATATTATATAAGACTGTGTATTAAAACCCATATGAACATACGGCTTGAATCAGTGGAGGAAGGAACGTGTAATACAAACATAGAAAAATCATATCTACCTAGATAAGATATTTATATTGGAGGAGGACCTAACTATATTGTGAATAATAATAAACAACTAAGGATATTATAATACAACATTTCAGTTCAAAGTCTTCCCTTCTCACACTGAATTTGAATACAACGTCATAGTTCGTGAAAGACATAAATATTGACCGGGTGTTAGACGATATGTGTAGGTATTCACACTACCTTCACATATCGTCTAATTCTTAAATTGACATTAACACAATAAAATGGACATAAAACTGCAAAACAATCAAATAGGGAAGTACAATAGGTCCGAAAAAGTCGTAATAATAATAATAAAACACAAGCTGGAAGTTTTAATGAAACAATCAAATAAAATTAGACCTTAATATTTTTTTGGAAGACTGCAACATAACTCAAACGAATTAACATTACAATTAATAGTATAAATCTCCAGGCCAAAATGGTATAAGCCGTCAGATTAAAGAGATAGATTTTAAAATAAATAATTTGCTTTTACTTATTAACTTCAAATAATGGCAGTTAATAATAAGCTATAAAAAACAAATAGAGTAGTTATAGAGATGAATCAATGGATTCATTTATCACAATATGTCAGTATTCATAACGTCAAAAGCAATCACTCAATATTACAAATTAAATTAGTATTAATGACATAGTTGTCAAAAAAGTGTATATATATATATATATATATATATATATATATATATTAATTAAATTTAGTGAAACCTACTTAGAGCTTTTGATAGGATAGTGTTGTTATTCAAAAATAAAAATTTAAAATTCAAAAAATGCAAAAACACTATTCCCAAAAAAAAAAAATTCAAAAATAAAAATTTGGGGAAATTTATATTTTCTCAGTTTTGATTTTAATTTATTTGAATAAACTTAATTTATATACCGGATATTCCAGAGCCATCAGATTTTTAAGAGGGAAATTAGGCCGTTATTTTAAAATTAAAATTTTTTTTAACTCAATCTAGGGTTCTCTATCGATTGGTGATATTTTGAACTTCCAAGGAGGGCCGGAAATAGGTTTTGTGAACCGGAAATTTGTCGAAATCGAGATTTTCAAATAAGAAGTGGTAGTTATTTTTATGCTAATTCGGATTCTACACAATAAAAAAAGAAAATTTTGCCTTATTATTTTTTTTTCATTACAACAGAGCCTGCTATAACAATATTCTAGTAATATTAAGGTAGTAAGAAATATGTAATATTAACCTCAGAAATAAAACTAAAGTGATATCGACTTTGGAAAAAAAGTAACAGTAGGTATCAATTTTTACAATAAATATTAACCCTTATTTTAAAATACTTATTTAATACTGTGATATTTAATCCAATTTAAATTAATTTTATTTTATGTAATTTGAAAAACTATCTATATAATAACAATAATTTAAAAAAAAAACTATTCAATTTGAATAGCTTTGATTTTTTACGTGTTCAAAATATTACGAGTCTACTGTATTCAACAAATATTTTAATTTCAAGAAATCCTAAAACAGATACGATTCGGTTCCGTTAGAACGTACAATCAAACTGATTAATATTTTTTTTTGCTAAAAACGATATCATAATTCTTAAAAATTGTAAATTGAACTTTAATTTTTATAATACCTTTATTATACAATTCAAATTTAAATATTAATCATAATACCATCTTTATTTATTATTGAACATGAATATTTTTTTTTATTTCTATTTATATTTTTATTGTTTTTAAGCATACATACATAATTATATTCAAACAATTATGTTATTTATGTACTTTTGAATTTGTTTCAACAGTACTCTAGCGTTCAATATTCCATTAAAAAACTTAAATAAATTAAATTTTTATATAAAAAAAAATCTTTATAGTTAAATATATTGGACTGTATATATAAGTAGGTCTATATGAGTACATATTATATTATTTGATTATTTCATCAAATTATGTTATACCACACAATATGAAATAGAAAGTAATTATCGCATCATTATAAAGTGAGTTCAAATATTCAAACTTAAAATATATTTTTTAGGTCTGATAATTGAAGTTAACTTTCTTTTCTTACTATAATATAGTTCCTACTTAACATACTACATACTTACATATATACAAATTCATTAATTTTATTCTTTTTTAATAAATTTTTTTTCTAAAGTTTTCGAGTATGTGTGTAGGTATACTTAAACTGTTTTAAAATAATATTTAGAAAAAATACTTGAAATTTTTAAGTCATTGTAAATACACTTTAAAAATGCTCTTAAAATAAATAAAATCTTGAATATAACTTCCGAATTGAAAATCTCATGTACATTTAAAGTTTTTTTTTGTTTTTAAAGATTATGAGAAATTCATTAAATTTTGTAAATTTATTACGTGGGCTAGTTAGTAAATATTCAATTAAAATTAATTTTAATTATATTATATTTGTATAGTAAATTGATTTGAATACAGTAGTATTGTTGACTTTATGAGTTTATTTTAACTTGTTTTTCTTTTTTTTTATTTATTTAGATGGACATTTATTTTATCAATAATAATAATTGTTTAAATAATAGAAGGGGGGAAGTGGTACAAATACAATAGATCTATTCATTTTAATTAGATTAAATATTTGAAATTTTCTACAATTGCCGAATAGAAATTTTAGAAAATATTACTGTTTCCGGTTAGGATTTGAAATATTCTGATTAATAAGCGTATATCAATTTGCTATGATTGCTATTATTGCTATTTCCTTTATATAAAATTATATTTTTTGTAATATTTTTTTATATTTAAATTTGAATTGTATTTTAAGGGTTTTATTGTACATGTGTAGGTGTGTGTATGTATATAAATCATAACTCAAAACAGTAAATTTTACAAGATGTAGAAAAAATAATTTTATTTTGGCTTTTCTGTAGAAGATAGTCTCGCGTAGGACCTAATGACTATATCCCAAGTACACCTGATGTTCCTAGCTTTCGAAACAGATATCCTTTAAGGATATCGAATCGAATCATATCCTTTAAGGACGAAAAGGACATTTGAAAGTATCCTTGTTGTTTTGATGGTTTTTTATATAATTCGTTATATCTGTTGATCTGTAGATATATATATATATATATATTTCATTTGTCAACGTCATGACTTTTATTTTATTTCAGAATGGATTTTCTAATTCATGATGTAAGTAAACGTTATGTAAACGTGATATAATGTATATAACATATAAATAAATGTATAAAAATTTAGGATTTCAAGAGGTAACAAATAATCCTCGAAAAGATTTGATGTCTGCTGCTATCTGAAGGTCAGCTAATGAGTTTAGGAAAGTCTAAGTCATTTATCTTACAAAAATGTCATGATGAATGTTAGTGAAGCAATATACGCCATCAGTCAAACATATTCAAAGGTTATCCTCACAGGTAATATAAAGTTGTTATGAGACAGGCATTGGATATTTATTTAGATCACCGTTTAAATATACGTTACGATATACACGACCAGCGTTAACAGCGTCAAATTTCAAACAAAAATTAAATACCTAGGTGTTGCTTATGGAATTTGATAAACTAGATGGCGTTAAGGTAGTAAATCCAAAAGCATTGGATTTATCCAGACTTTGAATGCGGTTAAATGTCATTTTGCCATATTTTCTTTGTTAAACAGTTTTGTTATAAAAAAATATTTATAGTAAAATTAAATTATAAACATATTTATTGGCAACGTCTCTTTTTTCTATACCGCAAAAATTTACATAAGAAATTTATGGTACCACATGTTATGATATTCGAAGAATTTAAAGACAAATTTACACATAATAATTTTTTGATTAATATTTCACACCTGGTTTTAATAGGACACACCTGGTTTTAATAGGACACAGCTCCACTGCATGTTATAGTGCCAAAGGGTAGGCTAGGAATATATTATTGTATTGAAGAGGCTATGTTTCTGTTAACAAATATAGCTTTTTTACATTTAAAATTAGTTTCAAAATATAGAAATTTCAAAATATTTTTAAACCACATTAAACTAGATAAAAATAATGAATTTTCTACGGATTTTACACTTTAATAAATCAAAATAACCAGTCCGATATATGTATTTACAACGATACATAAATATAGATTTATATAAACATTGTAGCTGTAAGTTGTTTTTATCAACAATAATTATTATTATGATATAACTATATATCTATTTATCATTGTAAATAAATAAATCGGACTTGTCCTTTTTATTTATTAAATTTGTAAAATCCGTAAGAAATTTTAATAATTACATTATTTTTTATCTAGTTATAATAGATTTTACATTTAAATTTTGGCTGACTTTTATAACTCACAGATGAATTAATAAAATTGTGCAATAAGTTATAACATCAATCAAAGTAAAAATTATTTTTAATCCTAAATGTTGAGTTTTTCACATTTTTCAGCAATTTTTCAGAAATATTTAAAAACAAAATTGGTATCAGGTACACCAATAAATTAAATTTTTATTTTAAAAAGGACTAAAATAGATCTGTAAAATTATATAAAATTAATAATAAAATTAGTAATAGGTACCAATTGGTGATAATAAATAAACAAATTTAAAATAAAATAAAAATTAGGAGTCTTAGGAGTCACTTTATAGATACCTACTGATGATTCTGGTAGTATCTAGTGTTATGATGAACAAAACCACTCCTGTAATAACTATTGTTAACACATTAAACTGTTTCTAAATACATATATTTTATATATACAAATTAATTAGATACTTGAAATATATTTATTGAATAATTTTCTACACAATACTATAATTATGTATTTCTACGATGGATGGATTAATTTAAAAATTGTATACCATTCAGTAGTATTAATCAAAGGTTTCAAATATTTAAAATTTTTTTTATTTTTATTTTAAAGATCTACTATAAGAAATGGAAAATGACATAATATACACATAATGATAGTGAGTAAGTATGTATTCATTAAGATATAAGAATTGTGTATATTCAAGGTCGACAAGGTTTATTTGACTCGTCTAATTTTCTTTTAAAATTAAATTCAAGACAAATCAAGAAATTAATGCTAATGACAGCTATTAATTTTTAAATATACTAGATACTATAAGCAGTAGATTATTACACTGTGTATATAATAGTGTACTAATTTAAAATAAACAATAACAAAAAATAAAAAAGAAAATTTATTTTGTTTCTCTCTTTTTTTATTTTTTGTTTTTGTTTTTGAATGTCATCTCACCTTCTGCGTAAATTTTCTCACTAATTTTATTTGAATATGTATCTAATCTATCTATCTACCTATCTATCTATGTAATACTTATTCTGTTTTATATTTTACATTTACATTTTTATATTAATATTTACATTTTGTTTGTTTGTTTGTTTGTCTTTTTGTTTTTTTTTTGTTTTGTAACATAATTTTACATGTATTTATTTGACATAAATTTGTTACACAATTGTTTGGTTGGCATAAGATGTGTTTAATTTATGAGAAATTCTTTGTTTTTTTTTTTAAGTTGAAAAAGTGAAAGAAAAGAACTTCCTCTACATTAAAACATTATGTAATTAAAATTGTAAAACTTTTTCAATTGTATATTATAATATTCTGTATTATATATACATTATTATTATTATTATTATTATTATATGCATAAAGTATATATATATACATTTGTGTTTTATGTTTGCAATATACATGTTTTGTATATGTAAATAATTATCCGCTTAATATTTCGCTGTATCTTGACTTATTTTATTGTATGTATATTAATGTACATATATACATATTCTTATTTTTTATTATTGTTTTGTTTTGTTTTTAAATCATTTGTAACTGATATTATAAATTAAGTAGAAACTTAACTTTATTTTTTTTTTTGGTTTTGTTTTTTATTTATTAATTTCCTGCATCTTTTACTTTTTTTGTTGTTTGTAAAAAGTTGAGTAGAAAATTGAAATAAATATATATACGCGTATATTTATTCTTTACATATGTAAATATGTGGGTATATATTATGGTATGTTGTATTGAATTTTGAATTGATACTGTAATAGTTGTTTTTAATATAGCGGAAGTTGCGGAAGTTTGTTTCAAGTGTTGACATTATAGTTTAATTTAAAGGATGTTTTGGTTAATGTGATTTACATTATTTGTATATATGTATACATATTTATATAAGTATATTATGAATTCTACTTCATTGTAAGCGAAACATATATATTTAGAGGTATAGAATGAAATATGTAATACATTTAAAGTGTAAAAAATATATCTGTGAAATGAGTGTAAATGATTTGGTATTTAATTTACTGAGGTTCTTTTTATATAAAAAAAAAACAACAACAACAATAAAAACAAAAAATGAAAGTAAATTTGATTTTCATGTTGAAAAAGGATATTAAGAAAGAATAAATTACTTTAAGGTGATATAAGGGATGGAAGAAAAAAGTAAAGTTAAAGATCAGTGTTACTTCCGATTATTTTTTATTATTTTTTTTTTAACGGTAAATATTATTATTGTTGTTTTCATTTTTCGATTTTTTTTTGTTCTTTTGGATTTAAAGGTGTGTTTAAGTATGTTTAAATTATTCTATGTACCTATTGTATGTATATATGTATGATATTTATATTTTCTGCACCACAATTTATTACTGTATAAAAAATATGTTATTTTAGGTTGAAAGCAATGATTTTGTTTTTGCACACAATGTTTGTCAAAAAATTATGTTGTTAGTGAAGAAGATTTAATCGTTATATGATTTATTTGATTCATTGTGGTATTGATTTAAAATCTTTAATTGATATATAAAAATTTTGATTTTTTGTTTTTATACTAAATATGCATAGCGTGATAGGTTATAGGTGTTTATTAATTTTATTTTTACAGTAGGTATAGGAGTAAAAATTATAGGTAGGATAATTTAAATGATATAATTAAGTATTTTGTTTAAAGCTTATACAATTTTTAGTTATTAAAAATCTAATTTAATAATTTTAATGTATTGAGTTGATATTATAGACTGATTTAAATAAAATAGTTTTAAACTTATGAATATTTAACTATAAAGAATCAATTTTACCGTTTTTTTTTATAGTTTTATTTATTTTACTAATATGTAATTATAATTCCAAAATAAAACTTAAATAAACTTATTCATGTCTTAGTTATATTTAGCTCTCTTACCTATATGTAATATTATTATAGAATATTATTTACATATTAACATTTGAGTATATAATTTGAATTATGTAACATTTTTTAATTACATAATTTTTAATACTGGAAAAGATTTATTTAGAAAAAAAACCTCAAATACTACACTATACTAACTAACAATTAAAACTTAACTAATAATTAAAATCTAACCTATTAAATCCTACCCTAATTGTTTCCAAAATAAAGTTTTAACATTTATTAATTTGTGTTGATTAGGAATATATTTATTAAATAAAAATATATCTGTATCATTCGCATTACTTTATATTTATACCTATAGCGGTACTTTTCCAACTATGTTTTTTATAGTGATAATTGAATATATTTGCTATTTTCGATATAATTATTTTTATCTAGGAATACAAATCACTCCGTTGGAATGAATCCCATATCTAATGACCATTTAGGTCATTTCATATTCATTTCATTCATCGAACCAATGATGGTTTATTAATGAGTTTTCTAGAGCTTTGTTGCTCCGTTGAATATGATTTCGTATGAGACGAATAATAAAATTATCGATTCTTATAATAATGACCTTTGAAGTTTGATGTAGCTTTTCTGTTCAAATTTGTACATGCTCTTCGGCATTTACGTTCAAATATTCTGACATTTTCTATCATAGTATAGAATTGATGTTAAACCAGAATGTACAACCGTGAGTTAATATAAATTTTAGCGTTAAAACAATTGAGTGTTGTAGTATCCGGGGATTTTTGATTAGTCGTTGTTGCAATGTACCAGCAGGTTCTGTTTTTCAAATTTTATTTAACAAAAAAGAAAAAAACAATTACTTATCAGAACTATCCATTTTAAGTCTAACATATTTTTATAGATCTCTGACACCATCTTTAAATCTACATTGTTTTATTAAGAAATTATTTAACAATTCAATTTTATTTATTTAATATAAATTGAGTTATAATAAATTATCTTATATTTAAGATGGAAGTAATTAAATATTGATTTTGGATGTACATTTTGGCCCAGAATTAAGTAATTTATGTGTTTCAGAACTGAATTATGTGCTATATGTATATATCTCTGTTTTTCACTGCTAGAAGATTGTGGTTGCATATTATTAATCAATATTGTTAATTCATTCACGTTAACAATAATGAACGTTATTATCATAACTTGTTGTAATTTATGAGCATAATGTAACTAACTTGTAACAATGTGTAAATTTACATTTAACTTACTTTTTAAGTTATAAAATAATGACAAAGATGTATTTTTTGCATACTACATTATTATAAAAACATTGAATATGTTCCAATTCCAACAATAAATAATGTGTTTTTTTATATTTTTTTATATTTCTACAAATTAGTCATAAACTCATAAGTTTTCGATTTTAAATTGTTAATTGTATTTTTTTTTTTTTTATATTTTGCAAATTTTTAATTAATTTTGTTTTTGTATATGCTTTGTATTGGCAAAATTGAAAATAAATAAATAAATAATTTTATTCTATTTATTTAACTATGTATCAATTCGTCAACTTAATTTTCAATATTTTAATATTGAAACATTAAACATTCAGTTATACGCAAGACAGTCAATGCAATAACAAGAGCAGTGTTGCTCGCTTGAGAAATGAATATGTAAATAAACTTTAATCATTTTGTGTCAATACAGGGTCTACATTAGATTTTACTATGGAACAATTAATTTCAGTATACCTTGTATTTTGGTCCTTGTAATATTATATTTCGTAGAATTAGTGAAAAAAAAAACACAGACCGATAATTGTTTCCAATCATTACGACAAAGAATGAAAACAGTGATTTCACCTCGGGCATGTGGTGCATGTGGTGATAGCTACAAAATACGGGGTTCATTCAATTTGGTTAGGATATTTTTAGCATCATTTTTGAGATCCATATTCCAAATATTTCTAATAAAGTATTGTAGTGCCAAAAAAAACATTTACATTTGGCACCCGAAAGAAGATTGTCCATTGCCCAATAGTGAGCGTATATTTATTGTTGTTCGAATGTCGAATGTACTCACCTTAACATCAGAATGTTACACTTAAAATAATTATAATTGTTAGAAAGATAATAATTATATCTTAAATCGCTCTTTTTGTTCAAGCTTTGTAATAAACAGGTCGCTGTGCCGACCAAATATACTTAACATACTATATTTAATATTTGTTCAATAAATTTATATTAAATTGAGAATAAATAAAATGTTATATATATACACTATAGTGTAATCCATATTGTGAGGAAGAATAAATATAATAAAAACTGTAAATGCAGGTATATTTCACTAAATTTAATTAACATCTTGATAAGTTAAAAATGTTATACCTTGACCTACATCATATTCGATAAAATATATTAAATCTTATGCCTTAGATTCACAAATTAATAATATGTTTTAGAATATATAGATACAGAAAATAAAAAAAAGAAATCCTGTTATTAATTTATTCCACGTGTTCATATTTATTTTGTTTTTTTAAATATTTTTTTATTATTACGATATTTATTTATTATTAATTTTTGTTAAAAATACTAAGAATAATATAAGTTAAAATCTCTTTATTTGACGATTTCAATTTTGTGGAATTCTAATGTCAGTCAAATTTATATATATATATATCTACTTTAAATTCCATTAAAATTTTTACGTTAGATAATGTGTGAAGAGGATGAAGATGACGAAATATAATTTTTAATTCATCTAGGCATATATCAGATATACCTACCTAAAAAATGTTGTACATTAAAATTAAGTAAGCCTATGCTGGAAGTAATATGAAACCATTCAAGTAAAGAATGATTTACAGTTATAATATTTTATATAGGTCTCTGAAGTAAACTTTTTGTACTACTATATACATTATATAAATTATAATTTATAAAATGTATTCTCTTAATCCTAAATTTCTTAGTATTTATTACAGTATATTATGTTATAAAAAATTAAAAAAAGAAAAATAAAAAATAACGAAATAATATTTTTTTTTTGTTACATTAAAAAATATTTCAAATAAAATAATTTTTGATTTTTACTAAATTCAATCCTGTCAAAAATCTTATGTATTTTTTTTTTTTTTAAACCTTAAAAAATTTACAAAATCCTTTTTACTAAATAGAAGTCTATCGTGAAAACATATTTTTTAAAATATTAAATTGACAGATGTTGGAAATTTCTTTTTATATGATTTGGCAAAAAAAAAATAATAATAAAGAAAGGTTCTTTTAATCCTTATAACCCTGTAACCTTGTAATATCATTTTTAATGATATAAGGTGGTAATATATTAAATACTTATACGAATATTTAACTATTTTAGGGGATTTCAAGTTGCTATATAATATGTATGTATGTATGTACATATATATGTATAAGTAAGTATGAAAATTGTTTCTTTATTATTTCAAAAAGTAATTTAAACACTCTCGAATAACAAATGAACTTGAAAATTTTTATTTTTGTGGTGAAGTAGTTGATCTTTACTACAATATTGAAATACAATGGGGACCAACATGAATACTTACAGATGTTGTTACAGTGTATTGATTTGTTTTTTTTTTTTTTTATTTATTTAAGAACCGATATTATCGTCAGACGTCTGAAGTAAATTATTAATGTAAAGAGTAAAAAATTAAAATATTCAAGATTCAGGATTTTGTAAATGTAATTCAATCTTTAAGTTCTATTTTGTATACCTAAATATTTTTGAGAAATAAATTTTCTTTTTATGTTAAAATAAGAAATTACTTTAAGAAGACTTAAAATATAATATTTTGGGGGGGAAATAAAAAATTTAATACTTTCAAAAACGTTTTCAATTGATTGACAATACAATTGATATCAGAAGAAATCATAAAAATATCACTCGCTCGTAAGTTGTAATTAAATTGAAAGTAAAAAGCTTATAAAATGATGAGTGAATAAAATGTATTCATAGTATAAAATTTTGATTTTAATATTTTTCAAAATTATGGATTTTTTTTTGGTAGATGGATTTACTTAAAATAATTTTCATTTAGAAAAATTTATCTTTAAAAAATATTATTATTATTTTTCTTTAAATTTTTAAATATGTATAGCTGTTTTTATCGAAAATTGCAGCCAGTGAGTTAAAAATTTAAATACTATTTTTTTTATGAGTCAATTTTATTTAATGTGAGATTAAAAATTAAACTGTATATTTTTAGCAAAATATAATATATATATATATATATATATTTTTTATGTTCTTGACAGTAAATTAGTTGTAATTTACCTTTTCGGGTCTTAAGTACGATATTGCATTTTTTATTATAATTTATTTATCTCTTGTATATATTAATATACAAGCCAGCCATATGTCCTTATCTATTTCGGAGTTGTTATATGATGTGTGAATGTTTTATTGCAGTATTTATTTATCAAATTTCTGGCATATCAATTCATTAAATGTCGAAAATTAATGCTATTTCTGCGAACTAAGCCTTCTTAAATAGCGAATTAATTATACTCTCAATTACTTTTTTAGTTATTTATTTTATACCTATGACAAAGAGTCTAAAAACCTATAAAGCATTTTATTTTTATTTGGAATGAAGCCTGAGAAAGCGCTCTACCTATTATACCAGCCATTTTGTGTTGATTGATATTATGTATAATCAATAGTTACAATTAAAGTGAAAATATAAATTAAAATTTTCAGTAGAGGACGAATATTTTCAATGTGTTTGTAATATATGATTTAATGATTGATCACTATGAATTATAGTGATTGTAATTGTTATGATTTTTTGGTTTTATCGTATTTGGTATAGTTTTTGAATAATTTGTTAGTAGGTAAGTAATTTTTTTGTTCCTCAATGCTGCAGTAATACGAATTAATTGTTTGATAACTAGCAAGAAATTTTTAAAAAAAATTTTATCTCATAATTATGCGTTAGAGTAAAAAATGTTAATTATTATTTAGCTGATCTAAATTATCTTGAAGCTAAAGTTTTTTTGTGTCCAAAACACGCGTATCAGCCTTTTTTTTCTTTTTAAGAGAAGGAGTCGTTATTTTAAAATTAAAAAAACTTAGTAACTAAATCGAGGGTGCTCTATCGGATTGGTAATATTTTCAATTTCCGAATTCGAGCCAAAAACTAAGATATTAGTGCACTTTTTTTTGTATCCTAATCACTTACTCTGTAAAAATAATATTCCTAAATGAAAATTATTTAAATCATACTCTCCCTGGGAATTTAAAAAATAATCCGGTAATTCCGGTAATTTAAAAAATTAAAAGTAGCAATCGCAGTTTGCTATAGAAAATCACTCCTTTTTTCATCTCTATTGCGAATCACATTAAAACACAAATATTTTGACAAAATCACTGTGATTTTTCACTGTGATTTGAAAGTAGCAATCACAGTTAGTAGGAGTGATTACAAAATCACTTTTTGCTCTTCTCTATATGTCAATAAATATATAAAAATAAATAAATAAAAATCAATTTTCGGAAAGGACTGGAAATTGGCTTTTTAAACTTGAAATTCACCAAAATCGGATTCTACTTCACAAAATAATTTTGTCTCATCAATCAATGGAGCGCCATGATGTTGTTAATAAAATATTTTTAAAATAATGACTCATTCCCCTCTTAAAAAACTGATACGCATACTTTGACACACCCGGTAAAATCTTTGATCTTATTTCATACCATACGTATTACAGTAGAAACTGTCTACATAATTTTGTTTTATTTTCGTAGAGTAGAAGAATTTGGAATTTGCTATGTACCGAACTATCCTATTTGGCATTGTAATACTGCACAATTAACATTGTTTTATTCTCTTAGAGTAACAAAATATGTTATATAATATAATACATTGTTATTTTTCATATATTGATTATTATTAAACCATGGTTTAAATAAGATATAATACTCTATATACTCAGATTGAAATATTCTCATAATTATGACTAATTGCTTTTCCAAATTAATTTTACATTATTAATTATGACATTCAATTTACAATCTATATACAATTATTTTATATCAAAAACATTATTATACAATTAAAGCACTCTGTGATTTTTTTTTTTTTTTGCATTATTTTTCATATTAAAATTAAAATACTCGTATATTATTTTTGTATGTATACAAATACAAGTACATAATAATATAATATCTGCAGTCAATATCCTTTTCATAAAAATCCTTAATTTTTATGACATTTTTTAAAAACCAAGCCATTGGCATAATATGAATTTGATTGTATTTAATGTAAAATATAAAAGGACTAAAAGGACAACTAGAAAATTTCAGTGAAATTAGTATAAAATTTATGCTTTGTTGTTGATTTTTTTTTTTTTTGGAGAGATTTTCATTTCTACAAAATAAAATCTTTTTGTTTCTTATTTGTTTTTTGTTTTTTTTTGTTTTATTTAAAGTTTTTATACTGACTTTTATAATATTTTCTTTTATATTGAAATAAAAAAATAAAAGAAAAATAAATAAAACACAAAAAAAAATAAAATTCTTAACGAGCATTTCGTGTTATTATCCTATGATTGATATAAAAGGCAACCATTCTTTTTCTTTCCTTATGGAGCTGAGTTTAAAAATATAGTAGATTTGATTTATTTATTTTTGTTTATTTTTAAAAAGTATACAGTCTATATCAAAACTATTTGGATTGAAATAATTTTACAGGAATATATGTTTAAAGGAATTTTGACAATGCCAGCAGCAATGACAGTAAACGGGCAGTCTTCTACAAGTATTTATAGCTTGACCAATACATACGTAATTTTTGAAGTGAACAATCGTATTTAAACCAAAGAATGGACTGGCGTACCCCATCAGGTTTCACTCGGTTACCTTGATAAAATCCAATTATTATAAACCAACTTTTGTTATTTTTTAAACTCTACTCAAACACTATATAGTAAATCATTTTCTACAAAATATATAATTGTTTGGATAAGGGATATAGAATCAGGAGGAAAGTAAGGGAGAATTGGTGTGTAAGGAGGAGATGAATCTAAACAGTTTCTTCCTGAAAAGTTCCAAATTGTAAAATTAAGCATTTCCATTGAATGAGGGGTACACATTATATGGAAATATGTTACATATTTTAGTGGTTCTCACAAAAATTTGAAGTACTATTAAAATACAAAATCCAATTAAGTGGAACTCGTTATATGCTGACGACATCGCTTTAATTGAAAATAACAATAATATCAACTTTAAAAAATCTTAATAACTATAACTAGATTCTTTTAACAAACGATCTAAGTATTTGAAGGTTACTAAGACCGAATGAGTGTTGTTGCAATTGCAATGTAATTGTATAATTGTAGATAGTGATTAGTATTAATCAAGGACACAATTTATGTTCAGCAGAAATATTTACCAATTGCAAACGCATTCAAGTACCTGTAATCAATGATAATCAGGAGAAGAAAAAATGGCTGAGGAATTATATTACAGCATAATGCATAGCCCCACTATTAACGTGGGTTGTATGAAATAAAAAAAACACTAATAGTTGGGGGGAAGGTATTATGCTATGCGATATATGAAATAAAAAGCACTAATAGTTGGGGGGGAGGTACTATGCTATGCGGTATATGAAATAAAGAGCACTAATAGTTGGGGCGTACTGTGTTATGGTACTACTGTACCATGCGACAAAACAATGTGACTGTTATGTTTAATTTACTGTAAAACTTGTCATAATGTGTGTAATTAAATGCTATATACAATATATAAGAAAAAACATATCCAGAAATAACATTTGGCCAAAATGCGAATGCTAAGCTAAACATCTGGAGTTTCATATAAAAATAAATTTTAAAACATTCTACATGAGCAGAAATCTAAAAATCGCGTCAAAAATCATTAAATTTGAAGAAAATACGATAGTTTGGTCAAGTTTCGAGAAGAGGTCAGGATTTTGTCATTAATAAAGTCCTTTAAATAGTGGAGCTTGCAGGAACAAAAGAAAAATCAGCAACATACGAATTTTGGACTATATAAAACACGACAACCTCAAACAGTCGTTCCGCCTGGTGACTTCAAATTAGAAAAGTATCGGCCTAACATAAGGGAAGAGACTAGGAGAAAAGAATATTCGAAAACAATAGAACCCATGTATGGGGTAAGCCTAACAAATTTTCTGAAAATCGCGAAATAATATTTGAAAACATATGAAATCAAAATAAAAAGAAATCAAGGAATAAAAACAAAAATTTCAAAGATATTTAGAATTCTTAATGCTTGCGACGATTGTAGACTGCTGCAACTCTATAAAAAATCTGGAAATGATTTTCAAGTATGAGCAAATCTAAATAGGAGAGAAGCCATCCGTGACCAAAAAAAAAGGAGGACATTGATAAGCCAAGCTCAGGACCTACATGGTCTATTGGCTAACTAGTACTATGGGAAGATTCTAAACTAGAAGTATGAGAAAATTAATTAGGAAAATAAATTATTCGATATTAAGAAATATAATATGTAATATGTGCTTTTGTAATTTCGCTATATTCAATCAAGGACTCAAAAAAGTATAACCCTTGAAATGATCAGTTTGTAAGGTACAGTTAACTGAAAAATATATGATTTTCAGTTTTTCTTACACTAGTTATTAGAATCCTTAAATTTAATTTTGTTTAAATAATTTTAAAACTAACTGTATGCGTGTGTTTGTGTGTGCTTTGGAATCATGGTAGGACTGTTGTTGTTACTGCAGAACAACAAGAAGTTTTAAGTCGTCGTCTCTTTAATTCTTATTTTTTTATTTTCTTTTTACTTTTTTTTTTTAATTTTATTTAAAAATAAAGTACAGTAAGTATGTATACAGTAAGTTTCTTTGAAGGGATCCTTGATGCAGGCACAAAGTAAATCCATATGTAAGTGAAAATAAATGAAAAGAAATTCCCGTTAAATATTTTTATTTTATTTTTCTATTCACTGTTTTGTTTTGTTTTTTTATTTTATTTATTTTTGGTTTTTTTTTACTGTGTTATCCTATTTAATGTTTTGGTGTGTGTATTTTGTTTTAATAACCATATATTAACATAAGAACAATAGAAAAAGGTGTAACGTAGCATATACAGAGTGCATATAATATCTACCTTAATATACCTAAAAAATATGTATGTACGTTTGTATATGTACATTAAATTAAAGATTTTTATGAGAAATGAAAGTAGAACATCTGTAGTATAGAAAAAGTAGAAAATGGAAGAAAAAAATGTAGGTAGGTTTGTGTTTTTTTTTAAATAAAATATAACTGTTATAACAGCCAGTTATACATATATTATTTTTTATATACATTTTTCATATACATTATTTTTTTTTTCGTATTGGGGATGCAAGAATAAACAATAAAAATAACAATAGAATAACTGTAAAGTAAGTATAGAGGTAAACAATGATATGTAAATCATAAAAAAAAAAACAATAATAATAACAACAACAATTTTTTCACTATAAAATGGTGCTATGGTGCTAAAAAACTTCATTGTAGTGTTTTTCTTTTTTTTAATTTAATTTTTTTGTTGTTGTTTTGTTTTCATTTTTGTATTCATTATTGAAGGAGGAAAATCTAAAAAAGAAAATAAAAATGAAAATTGCTAAACAATTACAGAAATACTATTTAAATTGTAAAAAAGAAAAAAAAACTGATATTTATTAGTTGTATTCCTTTTACATAAGTATTACAGTGTTACAAGCTATTTGGGAATATCAATTAAACCAACCTATCTAGCTCTATGTAAATAAAATAAAATGTTCATGAATTTTAAAGTAAAACATAACCTTTAAATTTTTTTGAAAATTTTTTTAAGCTTTGAAAGTTTTTCTTTTTTAGTTTTTATTAAATTATTGATGATGTAAATTTTAGACCTATATTAGAAATCATATAGGTATAGCGTATAGTATAACACTATGAAAAATATGTGCAAACAAAATAATATTAAATGCAAGAGCTGTGCAATCAGTATATATATATATATGAATATCTGATTGAGTACACCACTCGAAATTGATTTAAAGAATACAAGAAAAGTTATATATTTTTTTAAATTTAATAATTGTTTTAATAGTTTTGTTGTTTTTTGTTTGTGCTTTCGTTGTTATTCTGTTATGCTTAAAATATATATTATATTATTAAATTTAAGTCAAAATTAAAATTATAATTTTAGGATGGTTAAAGAATTTATATAGAGCTTTTACCTATAATTAATCATATTCGAACCTTTCATGACACAGTTTTGATGTGTTACTACACAATAAAATCAATAATATACCATCTAATGTATAAACATAATTGAAATGAATAATTCAGGAAATTGAATAAACAAATTACATACAAGGAGTAAATGTGATTATGTATTATACTATTTTATTATATAGTTTTTCAATATACTGTTACAAAACATTATAAAAAATTCCACTGTCTCTACAACTCTTCAAACGTTTAGAAAAATTTAATTTTCCATTAATGTTCTCTAGACTTCAATTTTTCTTTTTAAACGTCAACGTTGCACACTCACACTTCAAAATCCACAATTTACTTAATTTCAAATGCAATCGAATTTTTTTTAATACACTAATTTCATCTGTTATACAGTGTTTAATTTTATATTTTTACAGTTGTCAGATTTTGAAATTGTAATTATTGATTTTTCGAAATCAACACTAATTAAATCAATTTAATTTCAATAATTGTTAAAATACAAAAGTAGTAAAAATGAATTATAATATATAAATAGAATAGAATATACTATAAATAGAACTAATAGATAGGAATATAATTATATTTTTGTACTTCACAGGTTTTATGAACGAATTTTAATTGATTTTTATAATTCACAGATGGCTTTTCCTACTATCTCAATTTAAATTATAAAGTATGTATTTAGCAGATTTTATGAACAAATTTTCATTGATGTTTATAACTCACACATATTTTTTATTACCATCTCAATTGAAATTATAAATTATGTATATCACAAATTTTATGGACGAATTTCAATTGATTTTTATAACTTACAGATGATTTTTTATTATCTCGATTGAAATTATAAACTCAATCAAAGTTCAAAATCAACAGTTGTTGTAATCGATAAAAATTATATTTTCAATCATAATAGCTATGATGTATAATAAAATATAATAAAATAAAATGTTGTTTCACATCTTTATACACGGATATTAAATTAAACTAAAATATTTTAGGTAAACAGTAAAACAATCATAATCAATTTTTGTTTAATCTGAAATCTTAAAAACATAGAAGAAGTCATATTAAAAATTGTTATTGTAAGCAAAAAAAAAATTATTTTTGTTTATTTTAAATATATCAATGCGTCCCCGGTGCAATTTTGCATTCAAAACAATGGTTTTTTTTTGTTAAAATGTCTTTGTTAACACATCATCATTTAAATACATCAGAATACGTAACAATGTATTAAAGATTAAGTCAGAAAATTGTATTCTACGAAAACCACCTAGAATATCAGAAATAGATGAAATGGCAAAATATTGTATGTACATAGAAAAAAAATTAAATGCAACTATTTTAATTGTAACTATTATTATATGAGTAAATATTTCATTACATATGGATGGGTTGGAGTAGTAAATATACGTCAACATCTTTTATAGGAATGTAAAAAGCTACAAAGAAAACAAATTATAAGAGAACAGAAAATGGATATGTATTTTTTTTTGTATATTTATAATTATTAATAAATATAATTGGAATATGATTCTCAGAAGAACTTTAATACTATAAAAGGAACATATTTATTGTTTTGAATATAATAGTATGTATATATATTATGGATATAGTGTATACCTAATAGAATGAATATGTTCTAGTATTATGCTGTAATAGCATTATGACTACGGGTAACTATACATAAGTATGTACATAATATTATTATTATTATTGTTTGTTTTTATTTATCAGAATTCTGATATTTTGTATCATGATTTTTAATTATTTTCTTTCATAACTATCAATTGTTTTGTTTTTGTTTATCTACATTTTATATTTTCTTTACATTATTGCATATAATTTGTCCCTTTGGGATTCTTATGTATTATAATAGATGCATTTAAATTGTTTTAAGGACATTTTTTTTTTTTAGAAATTTATTTGTAATTTTCAGGACATTTTATAGTTTTGCACATAATAATATTTTGTTCAAAATTATTATTTAAAATTTTTTTAATAATCAATATATCAAAATAAATATTGTTCTAATTTTTAATATACCAATAATATTCCAAATAATTCTTTAACTTCTTGCATACTGGCGCATAGGACAAAACCAATTATAAAAATAAATAAATAAATATTTGCAATTGAATTTTATACAATGTATTGTGAATCGGATAAATTTTGATTAAAAATATCTATGTATATTAAAGTCATTAAAAATTTAAAAAAATAATACAACAATTTGTATTGAAATCGATCTTTCAATTAATTACAGTGTATATGGTGAAATGAAGGAAAATGTACCTATGTTAAATTAAAAAAAGGATTAATATTTTAATAAATAAAATAAGTAGAACGTCGTTAGAAGGTAAGCAAGGCTTTGAATAATATACTTTTTCTATTTCTGAAAGGTTTAATTTTCATATCATTTCAGGGGTTTTTGTCCCATCAGTGAACGTCTATTCAGCAGGAATCGCCTTACTAGATTTTCAATATTTTATTTGTTTAGTTATTCGAATCTAATCATTGTTTGTACATTTTCTGGATTTTACAATTTTTTATCGATACTTAATTGCACATTAAGTCTTGATTTGAAAACAATTTCCTATTCTATTGTTATTAGTTTGGGTTGATTTTGGGACGCTTTTTTGTTGATTATATTGGGAAATAAGAAATTAGGAGAATTTTGGTCTCCGCTGGTGTTCAATAAATGATTTTAATCTTAATTTGTCAAAATGTATGTACTGATGGTATAATGTTTTCTCCCAATATTCAAATATATTTTTTTAATTTTTCGGTGAATATTGTTAGTCCTCCACGTGTCGGTAGAATAAAATATATCGGTGTAATTATTGTTATTATATTTTCGTTTTAAAAATATTTTGATTTTATTTATGCTAAAGCTTTTATGAAGCTCGGATTTATTAAAAGAAATTCCATAAACTTTAGGGACATCTAAATAATTATCTTCAACATTTTTTTGCTATTTAAAAAGTTATCATCCTGATCTTAACTCAGTTTTTTATGAATATGATCTAAGGATTTACTCGCTTTACAATTTTCAATTTCAGCTATTTTCAATTTCTATTTTCTTGTTTTTTAGTTTATATCTAGGAATGACATTAGATGTCAAACTTAGGTGGAAATACCACGTCAAAAAGAAAAGTATTGAGCTTGATAGTAAATATAGAGAAATGTACTGACTCCTATACATAACTACATAACAAGATATTGTTATATATTCAAATAATCACGTCGACATGGTTATACGTATAAAGTATGTATAAAGTCTTGCGCAACATGGTAAATACCCCTTGGTATGTTCGCAGCAGTGATTTGCACAGAGATCTAAAAATTCCCTGTATACCAAATGAAATATAAAGATATACAGCAAAGCATTTGGCTCATCTGAAGGGTCATGTTAACATTGAGGGCACTCAACTGCTAGAAAATCACTAGATTTAACACAATAGAATTTCGTAAACTTTCTCTTTAAGAAAATAATGGTAGCAATAAATTGATGATTAATCCGTTGGACTAGTTTTAATGGGAGGGGTGTTGCTTAGTGAGTAAAAATCTGACACACATTGGAAGCTACGGGGCTCATTGTGTCTATCCACCAATCCACGCAAAAACAAAATCCTGATCTTAACTGACTTCTGAATTGATCAAAATGTTATATTATATACCAAATAGCTTATTCTGAAGAACGATAAGTTTGTACTAAATGAGTCATAATCAGTAATGAATTCTTTATGTTTCTTTTATTAATTTTTTTAATAGTTTTTTAATAAATTGTGATTGCGTCTTTTTAAACGAACCCCAGTTTCATTTTATTTGTAATTGAAAATGTTTTATACACAGCCAGACTTATTTGCAGTGATAACAAGAAATTTTATTAACATTAGTTTTTTATCAAAAATTTTCTTCTATTTTCATTTCGTTTTAATCATGACTGATCGATATGGTGTAGTGGTTATGTCTGTCGTTTTCCTGTTGAACATTTCCAGTAATTTTAATTTTTGTTCTACGATGTGCAATCGCTTTAGTTCCACAAAATAGTTTTATTTGTGTGTCAAAAATTTCTTATAGCCTAAATTAGTGCATAACTATACCGTTATAAGTCAACGGGGTATGATAATAAGAATTACGAAATAGGTTTTGACTAGCATAACAAGGGTTATAATTAGTTGTTATGTAAGTTGAATAATAGTTTCATCACGAAATAGTAATGTTTTGTTTTTTTTTAAATTCAAATAAGAAAGAACAACAACAATAACAACAACAAATAAAGCAGATATATTATATTGCATTTATTTAACTCCTTCCCTTTATCACTCTATTAAAATTTTGTTTTTATCTTTCTTTTATTATATATTTTTTTTTGTATTAGTAGTAGTAGTAGTAGGAATTGTAATAGTTTCTAAATTTGCAATTTTCATATTATATAGTTTTTAGTTGTAAAATACAATCTAGAATACAATGGAAGCCAAAAAGAAAAATAGAAACAAAAACAAAATACTTTCTTCGCGGCTTCTTAAAGAAAAACTTTTTTTTTTCAATAAAAACAAAATTTTGGTTTTGTTTCTATGCACGAGGTTAGATGAAAATCTCAAATAGAAGAAAAATTGTAATGTATTGTTTGTTTTTTTCTTTTTTTTGTACTAATCAAAATATTTTAAATTATATTTATTTTTGTTTAAATTTAATTAAAACTTTCTTTTAATTAGTAAAAATGCATGCTTTTATTTTATTTTAATTGCTTAATTGGTTAAATTGTTATAACATTTGGTTATTTTTTTGTTTTTGTTTTTAAATTGGAATAAACTTGAGTTTTCGGCAATAAGTAATAAAATGAATAAAATAAAGTTTTTTGAATTTGTTTACCTATTTAATTATGTTATGTATATTCTGTGCCTATTACAAGAAGAAGAATAAGACGTTTTAATAATTTAAAGTTGGCTCTGAAAAATATTTTCAACAAAGCGTTGTAAAAAAGAAAATGAGCTAAAAGTTAGTAGACGTTGAAATCAGATAAAAAATAGTGTTGGGTGAGACATTTTCTGCGAAACTTAACATCAGCATCGCCATTTCGAATATAGAATACTCAGGGTCAACCAGAAACATGCAGAAACATCTTTTAGCGATGTAATTATCCAACAAGGTGTTTTGCCGTAGCTAAATAGGCTAAATAAGTTTGTTAATGCCTACCCCTGTCTCCAATATAAATGAGTGTATAGCTAAAATTAATAATGATCTTGATGCAATTTCGTTTCGGCTTAAGAACAATCCGGACTGAAGCTTAATGCATCTAAATCGAAAACTATGATTGCGCAGTCTAAAAATATACACACCGAATTGCTACCTCATAATAAAATGGATGATTCAACTATTCCATATGTATAGGTAAAGTTCGTAGTTTTGGCATAGTCTTTAAAAAAACTCGATTATATAATGACCATATTAATTTCCTTTTTTAGCCCACTACCATGTACTCTAACTTTTCTTAAGTGAGTGAGCTGAAATGCAAGTAGTACCACCAATGAGCAAGCTCTCATTATGCCACATTTCCGATATTGTTGTCTTTTCAGGTATTAAGGAGGGGGAATTGAACGGATTGAAAATTATCTTCAACACATTTACATGGATTATCACCAATAGACGAAAGTACAAAATTTGAAAGACGTGAAATAAATGAACTTTGAAACAAATAATAACAACAACATGTTTTTAATTATTTGAACAACAAAATTTGGTTCAACAAAATAAAATTTGATGTAGAATAGATAATATTAATATTGATTTACATCACTCTTAGTCTTAATCATTATTTGCATTCTATCAGACATGTTTGATATTAGTTTTTGACATTTTAATCCGGAGTAATAGAATTTCATATTTCTTTCATTTTTTCATTTCTTTAATTGAAATCATTTCTCAATGAACCAATTAAGTGGTTAGAGTTGTATGAAGGCATTAGTGATGTATCTAAAACTATATTTGGTTTTACGTTTGAAAATTTTCTTAAACTCAGATATGTGTGCTTTATGTATAAAATCACTTGAAAATTGATGCTGTCATATATCGCATGGAGTTTTTGGAAGGTCGCTGAGAGCCTTGAATCTTGAAATTCTTTACTACAATATAGTCGATTAAGACATTCAACATTTTGTGTGTGAATATTGTGGCGCTTTGGAACTTATCATAATTATAAAAATGCCCTGTATTGGCACAAACATATATCATATTTTGGATGAGTATCGTTAATATTACATACTCGGATTATGTTCAATGGTTTTACTTGTGGCAATAATAGAAGGACATGCTCTGGCTTTTATATGTATCCTTTTGAATCTAAGTATGGGAAATGTTTGGTTGCTATGAACCCCGTTTGCATAAATTTTGTTTGTCTGCAAAATATATAATTTTTTCATTGTGGTAAAATATATTAAATATCATACCATTTTCTGAGGTATTCAACCCTCTATCATAGTGATTTATAATTAGTTTTGCTATAAAATTATCGAATCTGTTTATTTTTAGAATTATTATAAATATATTTATTTGAATAATAATGTAAGTACATATTCTGTTTCTGGTTTACCACATTTATTTATGAAAACTCTATAATACATTTTTTTTCTAATTTTCTAAATTTCTCCATTAAACTAAAGCTAATATTACACCATATGGGAGCTGCATATATGACAGTATAGATGTTACGAATGATTTATATGCTATTAATTGAAAATCAATAGACTACCGCGATTGACCTCTTAATATTTGATTTTTTTTTTTGGTATATTACACATTAAAGAGAAATCTCTTCGTTCTATGTTTAATATTTGAATATATTCCGCTCGCCAAACATGAAATCTTGATGCAGAAGGACTTAATTTGTAAAAACTGTAATTGATCTAAAAATTATACTTAAAGAAATGAATAACAAGAAAGATGTTAATTTGGTTTACATGAAAATATTGTTAGATTGTGTGGATCTCATTGCAAATAATTTTGTGGGACTTATCAACCAATTTTTCTGCTCTGGTTCCATCCATCCATTCTGACATATGGCGGAAGTTGAAGTTAGTTTTTTTTTGCTGTGAATCACTACTTAATCTTGTTATAGAAAATTGGAAATTGATAGTTGTTGTAGAACGTAAAGTGATTTTAGCTGCTTGTTTTTTTACTTGCGTAGAGCATTTGAAACCATTGATCGTGATATTTTTCTTTATAAACTTAATAGATATGGTGACAAAGAAGAGGAATGGTTTGAGTATTATTTAAATAACAGAAAACAAAAAACTAAAGTAAATGGGATATTTTCAGATGTTACAGAGGTTAGCTTGGATGTTTCACAGGGAACTATTTTATGTTTTTTTTTAAATATAGGTACATTAACTATATTGTAAAAGTGGTGCAACATATTTAAATATTGTCTTATTTCCTGATGACGTTCTCCTTTATATTGAAGAAGCTGTACAAGTGATGAATGTTTTAATAAAATGAGTAGAGATATTGAAAAAGTAAATTAGTGGCTTAGCAGTAACAAAACTTAAATTAAATGCAGAAAAAACAAAAGCTATGATCATAAATGGTTCGTTAAATTATAGCATAATACTAGATAATACAATAATTGAAGTAGGAAATAAAATATTTGGGGTTTGTATTTCATAGTAAACTTAATTTTAAAAATCATGCTGAATACTTATGTAAAAAAATTTCTAAAAAATTGTATTTTTTTTTTCTAAGGTTAGAAATCAATTATCAATTAAGAGTGCAGTTAGAATTTTTGATACGATGATTAAGCCACATTTTGAATTTTGTTCATCAATAAATAAGTTTTTCATCAAGTTCAATGTCAGATCGAATGCAAAAATTATGAAATCGAGGAGTGAGAATTATATTAAAATGTAACAGATTTACTCCAATTTTGGAGATGCTTAAATTCATTAAAATGGCTTTCAGTTAACCAATGGTTAAAATTTAATGTTTTAGTGTTTGTTTTTAAAATTAAAAATAATTTAGTGCCTAGTTATTTAAGTGATAAATTGATTTATGTTGGGGATGTTCAAAACTATTTTTTAGGAAATATTTTTAACTTCGGTTAAATTTTTTTTTAGAAATGAAAGTGTTAAAAATACATTAGTGCATGCAGGTTTGAAATTATTTAATGAACTTCTTTCTGAAATTAAATTTGAAAATAATTTAGGTATATATATATAAAAATCTGTTGTTGCAATATGTGAAAAAAAAATTTAATTGAAATGTCTTTTGTACAGTTAGTTTGTTTATTATACATTGTTTGTATACATTTTAAATTATATGCTTATTGTTTATATATTTTAGTATTATATATATATATATGTATATGTATATTTTTTTTAAATAGTATATTTTACTAAATAAATAAATAAAATAAAAATAATTTGAGAAGTAGTGGTTTAATAAGATCTATGATGCTAAGCTATAAATAATATAACTAAACAATCTCTATTCTAATAAGCAAGGAGTTTTTTTTTATTGTAAAAAAAACGAAAAACTTCTAATAGCATAAACAGTTTTGAAAATATGAACGTGACCTTAATTAATTCCATTAATTAAATTAAGACTTCTTAACATTTTCTTTTCATTTTTTATTGCAGTTGAGATGCTATATATATATATATACGCTTTTCTATTGTAATGTAATTAAATTATTGCTAACAAAGAAAACAGAAAGCGAAAGCAAATTATGTACTTGTATATGCAAATGAATTGAATTTTTAATTTGTTGATTAACTAATTTTAACTATATATATTTTTTATACAATCCTTTGTTAAAACACAACTCTATCGACACAAATAATACGATTTCTCATTAAATTATAGCTCTATCAAAGATTATATGATTTCTTATTAAAGTGAAAATAAGAAAAAAGAAAAATTCTTCAGAATTATTCTGGTTAAAATAATTTTGAAACGTAATAATAATGCTGTTTTTGGCATTCTTTTTTTTTCTCTGTCTTAATAAAAATCAAGGATTCGTCCTTGTCAAAATAATTTGTGTTGTTATTTTTTTTCTTTTTGTTTTGTTTTGATTTTTTTTTCTATGTAGGTATTCTTTTTCTTGAAGTGCTTAAATTTTTGTTTCTTTTAAAAATGAGAAAAATAAAAAGAAAAACAAACAGAAATAATAATAAGAATAATTTTTTGATATCCTTCTTGTACACAATACTTACACTTTTGGTTTGTTTAAGGATAAATTTACTCAATTGATTTTGCTTATTTTGTTAAAAGTGTCATACATTTTGAATGTAAAAGAATAAATTTATAATACACAGAGTATAAAAGTATTGTATTTGTATGAAATCGTATTTGAATATATATATATATATATATATATATATATAGTTCGTATATAAAATGAATATAATATTATTGTATAGGTGTGCTATATTATCATTTCATTTGTTTACAAATGATACATACAATACAAAGTTAACTCATTGATGCAATGCCATTAAAATCAAAAATGAAATTTCTAAAAAAACAGAAAAAAAAAATGAAAACAAAAATACAAAATTGAAAAGAAAATAAAAACATGAATCCTTTTACTTTTACAATATACATGCTTCATTTATACCTATGTTATATTTTGTATATATATATACATGAATTACAGTAAGTTTAAAAAATCAAATTTTGTTTATTCAATATTTTTTTTTATATTTTACATTTTTTCTTCACCTGCTCTACTCCATATTGTAAAAGAAAAGCAAATGTGAAAATATATTTCCTGGTTTTATTTAGTGATATGCCGGGTGGTTAACCAACAGTGTGAATCATTTACATCATTTTATTAAAAGCTTGAATTAATTATTACATAGACCCTTATTCTGATCTACGATTCGTCATTTTGACGCTAAATAGAGTTTGTAATCGACTGTCGCCGCTATCAGTAGCATGAACGACGATTGCATAATGACATTTAAAATAAATTTTTTTGACATTCGGAAAATTTTATTCTTTAAATGTGAAAAAACACAAGTGAAAAAAAGTTAATAACATAACAGTGAAAAACAATTAAAAGATAATCAAAATGATCTCAGCGCAGACCCAACCACTTCTCTGATGTTTTAGTTGCCGGACCAAGTTTATTTAGTTCTGTTGCGTACTTGGCCCATTTGGTAACAACGTAGATTTTTTATATTGGCCCTTTGCAATTGAAGGATTACTTTTCATTATATCCACCAATCTCTCCAATTGATTTTGATTACAGATTAGATTCCTAGAGAACAGACATTTTTATAAAAATATTTGTTTTTAATTTTTATTTATAAAATATACGTTTTTTTTTATAAAATTACTTACATTTTTATTTTAAAAGGATATTTATACGGAATAACTCAAAAAAACCTTAATGGCTACATTAATTATAAACTTTTAAAGGGTTGTCGATCAAGTAAATACAATAACTTTTAAGAAGCGATTATAATCGATTGTAAGCGTCATAATCGTCGATCATGTTGCCGATGCGCCACCAAGTGTCGTAAATTTGACGATAAAAAAAATTAAGCGTGATTTTGTGTTCATTAGAATAAGGGTCATAATCTTTTAGGAAAAAGCTTAAGTAATCTTTTCGAAAATGTAAATATCCAAAAACATGCACAGTCTAAGAATTCTTAGAATGGAAAGTGGCAAGCAAGCAAGGGGCACAATCACATTTTTTCTTTTGCGAAGGATACTTTACATTTCCTATTAGTACACAAGGCATGGCCACAACTTGAATACAACTTCCTATTTGGAGCGGTACATCCAGTACCTACAATACATATTTACAATACAATACAATACAGTATTTAGATAAGGTACAAAGGTGAGTCAGCAAAATTAGTTACATAACACATCATTAAGCTATTTACATTATCAGATCATTATTATAACATTTTTATTACACCATTAAGTCATTGTATCTTGAGTAAATGTTATGACAAAATAAAAAATACTATTCCCAAAATACAACCATTTCAGCGTAATATTCGCAGAATAGCCCTTTCCCAAAATTTTATATTAAAGTCTCTTCGAAACAAAATTGTGAAATATAAATATTCTTTCCTCAACTGAATCTCTAAACTATGGAACACCAGACTATCTTATGTGTGTTACCACACCCATAATAATATAGAAGTTTTCAAGAGACGTTTGAAACTGTTTGTAATTTTTTTATATGCTAATTTTTCTGCTCTCTTCTATTTCTTTCTTATTCTTTTCTAATTTTGTTTATTATTCTGTACTATCCTCTATTTATTTCTTTTATATTTTAATGGCTTAAGTTTTGTGATGGTGGTTAGAGTGTAGGGCTTGCAAACCCATCCTATACCTACCTAATTACTAGCCTATACTTTTAAATTCTGGGGCATTGAATAGCTTTGATAGCTTTAAGAAAAATTAATTATTATAAGACTCTAGCAGTAAATTGGTCATTTTAAATAGTCTTACAATCAAGACCAATTATATCGGTTTATTTTGCATCTTCAGACGCTGCTTTTGAACACTACGATCTGTACGTAATTAATTATATTATATCTATTAACTGCTTATTTCAAAATTATTACATATGCGGTTGTTGTCTCAGATAAGTCAATAAAAATATGATGGAAAGAAAATTCATAATGAAATTGAGTACGATTTTTTATTAAGCTTCCTCGAATTTCGAAGAGTTAGCGCATATTATACAATGCCGTGCAATACACAATGTAACATTTGTGAACAAGAATATAAGAAATATAACTGTTAAACTTTTGTAGTAGTCCAGTTTTAGTTGATTTTCAATTGCAATTGCCTTTTACAGCGTTTTTTAATAACATTTTGAATATAAAAATTGTTAATTGATTAGGAGGGGCTGTAGAATTGTGTTTGTATTTGCTGTTTGCTACAAAATAATTATTAATACAACAAAGAGGCTTTTAAAGTTGAAAGAAAAAGGAAAAGTATATAGTTTAACATTTTTTATTTAACTAAATTGATTCAATTCTATTATGTCAGTCTTAATTAAATTCAAATATTTTTGCGAAAAGTTGACATCTACTTTAATGTGTCTCTTTATTGTTTAAAGCCTATTTCAATAATAATTTTAAGATTAAGTCTACACTTTTGTTAATATTAATACTATCTTAATAGTATGCGTTATTGCTTACTAAATGTTTCCAAATCCGTAAATAGACAGTATAAGACAGTTCTTTGCCCGAAGAACACCTGGCGGAGGACCATAAAATAAGAGCTTGTAAAGACAAACATAAAGTAGGAACAAGTTAAATTAGCAGCTAGAAATCGAGTACGATGGAAATGTCAAGTGAAAGCCCTATGCTCCCAATAGAAGTAAGGGGAAAAAAATGACAGTTATATAATAACATGTATAACAGTTAAAACAATTAGTCAGGGATCCCCTTGTAGTTTTCACAATTAAAATTTTTATTACTGCTATTATAATTATTTGATAATAGATGATTGCGTTCTTTTCATACGGTTCAAGGCCTAGGTTTTATTAAATTTAAAAGAACGATGTAAGTTAATAATCTGTATAATTTTTTAAATTGGCAAACTTGTTAATTATGGGAAAAATTTTGTTACAGAACTACGTAAGCGCCACTTGTGACAAATATAATTACTAAATATTTGAGAGATGCATAAAACCAGATAAATTTATGTATACGTTTTAAGTTGTTATCCTATTTCATATTAAACAATTGACCTAATAACATCTTTGATAGTAGACACTTGGTAATAATATTACACTTGGTAGTATTTAATAGTATAATAGTATAGAACTCTCTAATTTGAAGTTAAGAAGAGTCACATCATAAATAAATTGATTAATTAACAAATCATTAGTTGTGCTTCCCATTACTAATAAATCTATTCAGCTAAAATGTTTTATAATATTTTAATATTTTTTTTTATCATTAACTAATAGTTTTTTTTTAGATACACATTTGAATACCGTTTTGGTTAGATTTATTGTACAAATATTATAAAATCAATCAAAATAACTGTACTAAAGAAACAAGCATATACTTTTACAATCATGAGTCCTAATATCAATTTTCGTCTAATTATTGTTAAAATTTGTTTTTAAAACTGAGGTATTTTACTTCTGTTATGAGTGTTTGCAAACAACTATTACAACTATTTTATGATTCGAACTTCGTCAAATTAGGTCAACATTTTCATTTATTCATGAGGAATAAACTTCAGCTGATCTACGTTGATTACAGGTATGATAAAGAGTGAGTGGATTTATTGAATTGACGTTAAACTAGATTTAATTTAAAACCCAAACCCATTGGACGTGTGGGTCAAATTAGATCTCACACGTATCTCTTCTGGGTTTCTATTTTGCGAGATTCTCAATTGGGAAAGGTGTAAAAAAAAGAAAAAATTGTCAACGAACGATAAGAACTTTATTGGAAACAATATTTTTTGTGTGGAAGCAAGGTAGGTAGTATTTGTATTTGTTTCGGAGGTAGGTAGTATTTGTTTCTCAACTTTGCTATCAAGTAGATTTCAATTGGAAAATAATTTTTTTTCAGCACTCCCTGTACCATATACATTTGTACGAACTTATTGTGAAAAAAAATGTATGAAATTTCAGAAACACATATTTTCTTTTATACCATCCTTAAGGATTTCTGATATAAAATGATATGCTAAACAAAATGCTTACTTTCTCTTTTTTTTTAATCTTTGAGTTATATCCTATATAGAGGAGCTAAAGTTAAAACAGATTCACGCCTCCGGTGAAGTTGTAATTTTTCTAGAGTTTCTAATTAAATTTAAAAAAAAAAGTCCAGACCCAAAAGTTCAACATTGCGAACAAATCCAAACAGATGTGCTCATTTTCAATATGTCAGTCATATGAATTTTATTTATTGAAGGAAAGATGAGAGAGAGAGGAACAGAGAATGAAAATATTCTAAAGTTTCGTATACTTGTTAGTCAGTTTACAGTTAATATATTGAAGAGAACTTAAAGAATAACCATATTATAGTTGCTCACTATGTATTCAAAAAGAGATTGAAGGTAAATGTTATTAACTTTTTTTTAAACATAAAATCATAGTTGCAATAATGTGAAACAGAAAATTAGAAAAGTTACTTTTAAAAAAAACGTTACTTAGAACATGAACAAAGTTTTTTTATATTCTATTTTTTCGTTCAGTACATACAGGCTGTAATTTTGAGGCATTATTAGAGTACTACGTATTACACGAGTATTAGTTTGTAGTAATTATTACATTAAATTAAATTAATAGTGAAATTAAAGTTTGCCAAGACAGGGTACAGTACTTGAAAGCCAATTAATATTTCAATAAAAATCCCAAGCAATTACAGTTATCTTAAAAAAATTGTTTCAGAACAATCAATTAATTTAAAAAGTGGTTCAATAATAAAAATTTCTAAAAAATAAGGGTACGAATCCATTAAAAGTAAGTAAATTCTAACAAAAACAAAATAATTAAAATATGTTTATGAAAAAGTGTGATTTTGAATATAAGTAAAAATGATTGAAAATTGTATGTACAAAAAATTACGTATTACTAACGAAAAGCCCATTAGATGTTGCAGCAAATGTTGAAATGAATTTCTAATATGAAATTTGTGTTAAATTTTACTCCACAAATTATTGAATATTTCTGTGTCTGATTTGTGACGTAGATATATTTAGAAATACTTCACTAATTTGCAGTATTATGCTCACCCTGTGAGATTGAGAAAGTCAATCAGATAACCAATTTTACTTTCTGCAATAATTTCTAGATGTACTATTAAGGTAGGACCCCGCACCTAAATACTAGAGAATATGGACTAACTAAGCTTAAGCTATCGATCAAGGACCTATATGGATCCCCACCAGTAAGAGTAAAAAAATGAAAGGGTTAATAAAATATCACTGAAGTTGAATTCAATATGAAAAAAAATATGATAATACCAGAAAAATTTTGAAGACTAATAAGCCCATGGAAATTATAGTATTAAATTATTTAACCTGAATAATTCCAGTGGTAATTTTATGCTACCATAAAAGAATAAGCAATAATATTTGTATGTTAATGTATTAGTACTTTATGTCATATTCCCGAATTTATTTTAATAATAGTGATTATAGTAAAGTTAGCCAAAAATCCTTGATATTTTTGTGGTATTATAATCTAGTACCGATGAGTTCGTAGATATGTTCTACGAATTTATTTTGAGAGTTAAATCTCAGTAATGATGAGTTATAACTCTCATGGGGAATCCCATTACATGTCACCAGATAACTTTTCATTTCACGTTTGATATTGTGGGTTTTATTATTTTTATTTCACTGCTTATTATTTTATTAACCGGTATTTATTAGGAGACTCAGATAATTTTAATCCATTAGTAATAATTACGCGGTTTTTGATATGCATAATATGTCAACATCTTTGTCAAGTGTAGTTATCGGTGTTTGCATTTCAGCGACACAATTCTATACTACTGACATTTCTTATTTATACTTATGTTATTGTATTTGGCTTATAGATAGATAGCTGGATTATTTTCCAGTTTAGTAAAAAATTGTTTGTTCTGATGTATGACAAAGTTCATTCGTGTATGACAATGTATGACAAAGTTCATTCGTGTATGACAATGTATGACAAAGTTTAATTGTTCTGTATGAAAAAGTTCGTTTGTGTATGACAAACTTGTTAATTTTATTGACATGACATGATAAAAATGTTCATTTTATACATGACAATTATGTTGGATTTTATGACAAAGTGCGATATTATTGTTGTAAATCAGATTGTATATCATGTCGAAATAATTATGTGAATATTCTAGTTAATTACAAGACAGTACAATGGCTTAAGAATGAACTTAATTCAAAGTTTATATAGAGCAACAAACGTTTTGAGTATACGAGTATGTTAAGTTATTTAGTTTAATACAAACATTGTTTATAGCTCGTAATTTGAATTGTTTTTAATTTTTCCTTTCGCTACGACATATAAAGTTAGTTATAATCATTTGTATTAATTGGTTTAGTCTATTTTTTTTCTTTAAATAATTTTAACAATATTATTTTACATAATATTGGTCCTGAAGGTTATTTACAGTGACTGGTGAAAATAAAAATTCAATAGCAGTGATAAATGATTATTGAATTGTTGATTCCGAGGCACCGCACGTTTGTTCGAAAACAACAAACTTAGCAGGACCACAACTTATTAACAACTGAATTTCGCTGTTCGAGTACTATTGTTTTATTATTGTTATTATTATTAGAGAAAAAAAATTAACTGAATAAATAATAAAATAATAAAAATATATATAAAATATTCGTTAAATATTTCAAATTATTATTTTTTCGTTTTATATTGTAGGCATGTTATATTATCACTGTACCGCATATACAAGATTAAAATAAGATATTTTACTCTGGTTTATGTCAATATACCATATATATATATTATATGTCATTGAGTCCTTTGTAAAGTAATTTTAAAAATAAAAAGAACGAATAAGGACTCTATAATAGGAGCATGCACATTCAAATTACATATACAAAAGCATAAAATTTAAATTGCTTTTTTTTGTTTTGTTTTTTTTTTATGTTTTTTTTTTTTAAGAAGGATTTTAATTCATACTTAACTAAACATATTCATATATAATTAACATAAACAATGTGTACACATAATACTCCTTTAGTACACGTTATAAAAATGAAAAAAAAAAACAAAAACAAAAACAAACAAAAAAGGTATGAAATGAAAATTATATATTATATTATGTACCTACTCACATCTATTCATATTTATATGAATTTATTTATTAACAGTGGTGAGACAAAGTTTTGGGATAAGAAAATAAAATTAAGTGAATCGGACAAAAGTGGGAGGAGGGGATTTGTAAAAAAAAAATGGCTATGTAGGTCTACTGTCATTAAAAACTAAAACAAAAATTGAACAAATAAATTGGTAATTGGAAATTTATATTCATTTCTCGTACATTGGATATCAGGCAAAACAAGACAATAAAAGAAAAAGAAGAGAAGAAAAATGAAATAGAAAATTAAAATGCTAAAGGTGAAAATGTTTATTTGACGATCAAAGGAAATTTTCTTAACACTAGAAATATGATTTTTTTAATGTTTATTTTTATTTTGTTTTTCTACTGCAGTTTAATTGTTACAGCATCGAGTGCAAAGAAAGAAAGATCCTAATTATTTTAGATAATTAAATTTGTTTTTAGTGATATTTTAAATTTAGAAATTAAATGTCGATTCATTAATAAATCGTTATTATTAATCTATAAATTGAAATAAGTAAGGTAAAAATATCAGAACGCTTTCCCAATCGATTTTAATTATTAAATTTAAAAAGAGAAGTGGCGACATTAAATAATTGCTAAAACTTATTTAATTTTCAATTAAAATTTTTAATTTAAATTTTTACCCCATGTATAAGTATACAAATACATTTATGAAATTCACCAGTACAATAAGCTCCCCAAATTCCCCAAAGTTTCTTCATTACCTCATCAGAATTAAATTTAAATTTTTTTTTTTCAAATAAATTATTATGTATGCGGTTGTTTTCTAAGATAAATCAATGAAAAAAATTATATAGTCTACCAAAAATAAATTGAAACGATGGAAAACAAGATTCATAATGAAATTGAGTAACACGAATATTAGTTACTTTTTTTTTGTTGCAAATATCGATATTTCGGAATTGGTCGTAAGTGTTGATAAAAAAAGTAACTTGCTTCCAAAATAATAAAATGAAAATTAATTTATTAGTGAAAAAAAGTTCGAATTTCAATAATTGAAAGAAACGTTATGTACGTTAATATTAAATTGTCCCTTCGATTTGTCAGATTCAATAAAAATGTAAGCTATAATGTTATTCATCTATTCAAGAGTAACTGGAATATGTAGTTCCACATATTACCTATCTACCACTATTATATGAAAGTGAGAAATATAGTTTGTTTTTTGTTTAATTTCTTGATCTACGCTGGCATTGTAGACACTTCAATATAAATAGTGTATCCGCCATAGAATTGGCTTGATACTTTAATCTGCTTCGATAATTTTTTAATAGAGTGCCTTGAATCATCAATTCAAAGTAAGCAAATAGTTTTTGATAGTTGAAGTAATTCATAAATCAATTTAAATTTATTAATTGCGACACTTAGATTTGGATTTGTAGTATACAATACATTTCCAACAGTTGAATTGAAATAAAATGTGTAATTAAAATATTTTCTAGTCAAATATTTTTCTAAAATTTGTTTTAACTACATTTTTGTTTTTTCCATTTATTTTTAGAAATTTTTTATTAATCCATAATTAATAATCTTATTCTAAAATTTTTAATTATCACTGTATTATAATATTATGTAGGTATATGCGTGTATGTATTATTATTAAATGTAAAATGTATCAAAAAAAATAAACGAAAATCTATTCGTAAATTAGTAATAGAGAAGAAAATCCTTTTTGGTAGCCATTTGTTTATTAATCCTTTTTTTATTATTATTATTACTTTTTTTTTTCTATTTTAAAACAAAAAGTCTATGTACTGTACTTCTGTTTAAAGAGTGCAAGATGTTTAGACGTTTGTATAAAGTTTAAAAGTTTAATTTTAGGTTCAATATTAAAATATGCTTCTATATATCTTCTATCTTTGTTTTTGTATTTTATAATCTACTTTATAATATAAAAAGTTCAAAAGTTAAAAAATAGCAAAAAAAAAAACAACAACAAAAACAAAAATAAAAAAAAAAACATATTTTCTAGGTCAACTTTATTCTAGGCTAATTTATTTTCTTTAGTCAAAGAATTCATCTGATTTCCTTTTACTGTTTTTTATTTGTTGTTGTTGTTGTTGTTGGTTTAAGGGATGAAAATGGGTGTGAAAAGTTTTCTAAATAGTACACACATATACAAATACTTCTAGAAATCTCATTTAAGCCTAAAGATTTTTGTTTTATAATAATAAAAATAATAAATTTGTAAAGAATTTTTGTTGTTGTTTTAATGTGTATTCATTGTAATATTTACAAAGCTTCTAAAACCAAAAAAAAAAATAATAAAAATTATAAAAAAATACAAAATATAATAAAACTTTCTCTCTGAAATTATTGACTTTTTAATCAAGTACTTTTAATACTTTGATCACACGTCTAAGTGTCTGTATATAAATAAATGATTATCTTCTCTTAAGAACTACTATCTAGGTATATAGAATTGGTTTGATAGAATGAATTTAAAAATTTATAGAATGGTCATTTTGAATTGACTTAAATGAGGTTAAAACCTACAATTTTAAAATAATCTAAATTTTATCTTTTATGATTGAAATTAAATTTTTAATAAAAATATATTAATATAATATCTGAATAGCTAAACATTAAATGAGATTCTATTTATGTTTTTCTATTCTCTTGTATCTATTTATTTATTTGTAAGTAAAGAGCTGGGGATACATAATTAATATATATTATTAACTATAAATTGTTAAACAAATTTTAAAAGATTTAAAGTGTTGTTGTTGTTTTATCTTGGCGTTATTTTAGTTTAAATAATAGTAATATCGACACCAACTGAATACATGAAGATGTAATCAGGTTAAATCTAACTCAAAATAAATATTGTTCAGCAGTTTATTTTTTCATATTAAGTCAAGTATTTGAGAAGGTATGGCATGAATGACTGTTGTATAAACTGAAACAATTTCTTCCACAGAACTATTATTTATTACTGCGGCCATACCTCCATCGAAAAGCACTTTTTAGGGAAGGATCAAAGTGCCTTTACACAAACCAATGAAATTATATCAGATGTAGCACAGGGCAGCGTCCTAGGCCCTGTTTTATACTTCATCTATACTGCGGACTTACCAACAACAAATGAGACAACCACCGCCACTTTCGCTGATGATGCAGCCATCTTGGCATCGCATAATAATCCAGTACATGCTACAGAGATTCTATAACACAGCATAAATAAAATTCAGCAATGGCAAAAGAAATGGAAAATCAGAGTGAGTGGAGCAAAATCAACACATGTTACATTTATCCTGAAGAGGAAAACTTGCCCGACGATGGTGCTATATAACGAAGTATAGTTCCCAAGAAGAAACTTTACCTGGTCATGTATTTGGATAGAAGACTTACATGGAAAATCCATATTAAAAGCAAAAGAAAACATCTTGGTTTGAAATTAAATAAAATGTATTGAACTATTAGTCGCAACACACCAATGTCGCTAGAAAACAAGGTTCTGACATATATAGCTATTTTAAAGCCGATATGGACTTATGGAATAACTATGGGGAGTACCTAGGAATTTTACAGCAATTACATCGATTCCAATCAAAAGTGTTAAGATTAATAGCACGTGTACCATGGTTCGTAAGTTTAACGATATTTTAAATTAAGATCTACAAAATTAGAGGTGCAAGCTGCAATTATCAAACAATATTAGATTCTCATCCAAATACTTTTGCAAATAAATCGTGCTAGTCGACTTAAGCGTCACAATATTCTGCAACTACCGAACAGATAATAAATTGATTGATTAAAAAAATTTAGTATTCTTAAAATGGATAAAATTCCAGAAAACATTAAAATCCAAGCAGAACCTAGAAATTCTATATTATATTAGAACTTTGTCAATACGAGTTTATATTGCGCTAACAAACAAAATAAAATCCAAGAAGAAGTCAAGTCAAACGAAACAAAAATTTTAAAGATCTACATAAAGTTTTCTATCTCATACAACTTAATCCCTCCCATTAAATTTTGTCCACACAATTCGATATTTTATCCAATCATCTTCGAATAATTTTTTTAATCTTTGCTATTTGTTATTCCTATTCCTAGAACATTTTTCGCAAAGCATAATTTAATTTACATTATTATGAGGTCGTAAATTAAACTGGTAAAAAATAAAGCTAACAAAAAAGTTAAATTGCCATACAAAACAAACTGGATTTTGAGAAATGATATTTTACATTTTTTTAATAGTGTCTGTAATTATAGAATTGAAAAAAATTAACTGGATCTATTTAATTTGAGTTGAAATTAAGGTGCGTATTTGCAATATACGTTTATAGGGTGAGTGATAGCTGTGTAAATAAATGTTCGTTACGTAAGATTGACGTATCGGAATTCTCGTAAAGGCAAGATATTTTCGATTTGGTACGATTGATGTTGGAATTTTTCAAATCTGAGCAATTAATCAAGAGTGAGTTAGCTAGATTTGCAGATAAGTTTCCTCCTATGTTTTTTCCTCGAGTCGATACGATTCGATATTGGCATTTTTTTAAGATTTGCAGTTAATTAGGAGTTAATTGCATTTTCAACAGCTCACTTTGCAGGTGAGTTCTTTATACATATACTTATGTGACTGTCTATGACACTCAACACAGTTTTATTAATTTTAATTGATCCAACGAAAAAAAATTAATTTAAGCTTTTAATTGATGGACGTGCAAAGAAGTTAAATCTAATCATTTTCGTTCTTAAAAAAAAAAAAAATATCACGTATTCATTCAAATTTATTTTCTTTCCTATGACAACTATTACAAAAACTGTACGTATTTTTTTTAAAAATTATAATATAAATATAAATTAAAAAAGTGCAACATTAAAACAACGTCATTATGATAGCAACATAGCTATGCTGCAGTCATAAAAAATGGTATATATGTACCTATACAAAATTTAAAACACAATAATTCAAATATAAAATTAAACAAAAAATAATAAAACTAAAATAATTTTTCCACTTCATCATAACACAAAACAACTCAACTCAACTCAAACTTTTATAATGTTATGCACAACTTGTCGAACACATGATAATTCATAAAAACAACATCACAATCAAAAGTTAATTAAAATCCTAAACAGTGTTATAATTTTATTTTTATTATTTCTCATTCTATTTTCCTTTTGCTCTTTCTCTCTCTCTCTCTCCTTTCTATTTTGCTGTTATTTTAAAATAAACTTTACTGATTAAAAAGCCTTTCCTCCGTCTAACTTAAGTGAGAAAGAAATATTAGAAAAACAAAAAAAATAAATAAAAGAAGAAGAGAAGAAAAATAAAATAGAATATTAAAATGTTAAAGGTGAAAATGTTTAGAGCTAGACTTCGACGATCAAAGGAAATTTTCTTAACACTAGAAATTGTTTTTTTTTTTAATGTTTATTCTATTTTTGTTTTTCTAATATTTTTTTTTGTAGTTTTGCACCCATTTTAGCATCAAAGGCAATCTACGTTACACATACACCCAAAATAAAAACTACTAATAGTAAAGTTTGTCTGTATAAATAATGTTGTTGTTGTTGTTTTGTGAAATGTTAGGTGAAATGTTAATAATTAAAAAGGAAAATAATATAAAACACATTCAAACAGATTAAAAATTATTTTTAAAAGATTTCATTTATGATTTACAACCTATTATAAGAAAATGATCTTTAAAATTTAAAATTAAAGTTAGATCGTATTAAATTGTTGGTGGCGCTAATGATGATTTTTGTTTTTCTGTTTTTTTTTTTTGTTTTTATGGAAAATTATTTAAAGCAATTTGTATTTCTTAACCATCGTTCATTTTCTCATTTAACCTAATTCTTTCATTTTCGGGTTATGTATATGCGCCGATAGCAATTAAAATGGTTCCGTTTTTATTGCATCAAAACGTTTTTATATAGTTTTTTTTTGGTAATACTAGGGATGTTTAAAAAAAAATTGAATTTATAGAAACACCTTTAGATGAATTTGAAGCAAAACTTTGATGAAAAATTGAATATGGGAAAAATTACATATGGACAACAAATTTTTGACGTGTAAATTATATAGAGGAGTTGGATTGTTAGTAAAGATGGTTTTAAAGAACTTCTTTAATTTGCTTTTAATTTATTGTCCTGTAGTGTTATTGTTATTATTCTTATTATTATTATTATTAGTAATATTATTATGCTTATATATTATTATTACATACTCTTTATTATTATTATTATTATTAGTAATATTATTATTGTTGTTATTAATTATTATTAAATATTTTATTATTATTATCTTTAATATTTTTATTATTACTTTAATATTTTTAAATGTGCATAAACATGAGAAGATAAATCTTTACATAGTTGTATATGAAGTGTATGAATAGAAAATATAACATCCCACGTAACATTTTATTGTTATAAAAATAAAATTAGTGCTATAAGACTCTTATATGATTTCCTGTATGCACTAAAGGTGTTATAATGATGTTTTTAGGGAATACTGTGATTGATATTCCTGTAAGAATGTTCTTGTATAGCAATTGCGGGAGTTGTAAATATTAACACAATTATTCTTAACCTCAAAATATTATTTATTAGTAAGACATTTGTTTATTATAAATCATTTACATACAAAATAAAAAAAATATGTAGTTAATATCTATCTCCCTTTCTCATGAAAAAAATATGAGCTCCATAAAATTATTATTTTAAAATAAAAAATAATACCTTTTTCACTTTCGCATAACATAAATTATTTCAAATAAATTTCATTTCAAAATAAAAACTTATACACTAATACATATGCATACTAATCCTATAACAAATTACATTAATTACTCCGGTGCTATATAGGATTCTCTATTTTAGTACTATAACGTATTTATTACGTATCGCAACAATTGCGGAGCACTCACATTAACATTAATACTGCTATAAGAGTGTTTATAATAGTGTTATAAGAGTGCGCAAGAATCTTATAGCAATAAAATTAAATTACGTGAGATTGTAATAAAAACTCAAAATCCAAATTTAAATGGTATGTTTTCGTTATCGGGACACCAAGTATATTCAGTTCGAAACACATTAAACATCGAATTATTAAATTAAAACTTGAGTAAACCAAAATTGGCATGATACAAGTACAATTCAATATTTAGGGAGATGAAAGTTGTTAAAGTAATGAAAGGGACCGGTATGGCTTAAACAAGGTTTATTGTCGTGGTAGAAGAGAATTGCTGTGGTTGCCCATCCCGTTTTAAACTAAGCAAATTAAGTCTTCTGATGATGGTGTAATAATCACAATCACTTAAGATATTGATTAAAATTGGTGAAACATACTTAGAATTTGAATATTTATTAGTGAAATAAAATCTGGGTCATGAAGCATTTGTTAACAAAGAATATTTGTGGAACTTGTAAAGTATTTAAGAAGAAATCATAAAGAAAAATAATAATATTAGATGACAGTTTTAAATATTTGATCAAATTAAACAAATTTAATATTAATTTTTAATTTATTTTATATTTTATACCGTTATTTTTTAATTTGTCTGTAGAATCTATTGACATTTTTTAAATTATTTTTTTTTTTAAATTATCCTTTAATTCAATTTTTTTAACGTACTTTTGTATAGATTAGAAGTTTTCACTAGATTTAAAAAAAAAATATTTATTTGAAAAAAAAGTTATAGAATACACTTGGATTTATTTTAAATAGTGATACAATTCACTTCTTCACCAAGTTACGTTGGACGAGTAATCTCTTAAAATAACCAAGAATAACAAATAGATCACTAAGAGAGAGAATAGTTGCATGAAAGAGGCAAAATTAAATTGTAATTGATGATTTTCTACAAGTAAATGAAATGATTATTTCCATCTAATTACATATATACCTATAAACTTGGATTTAAATCCGAGACCGATGATTAAACGAGTGTGTTTGGTTATTAGGAAAATTTGTTTTCATACAACAGATTTAAGGTGGTTAATTTAAATTTGGTGAAATAAGTACATGGATATTTTTAATGCTGTTTGATTTGTGATAATATTCCAAATTGAAATTAGTCAATCCAACTTATCCAACTTAGAACCAAATTGAATTATTTTCTATTTGTAATTATTATTATTTTCTATTTGCACCTTTCTCTAATTTATAAATAAATAGATTGTCTTTGAGTGTTATCTCATTTATCATATTACATTTTTCTGCCATCTGAAAAACAGGTCATTAATATAAAAACTACGAGAGAAAAAAAATGAATATCAAACGTTGTCATATAAATTTGAAGTCTAGCTATTCACATTTATTTGCTTTACGCGGACAGGCATTTGATTAATGAATTTGCAATCAGACTTAATAATAACATCATTCAATAGATTTGCCACTAAATAAAATGTTTACTTAGACCTATAGGTCCATTTTTACATGTAGTCATTATTAGCTCAATATCATAAATATTTCATAAAAATCACGAATTTCAAATTATCACAAAAGTGAAAATATATAACTTAAGCTGTTTATTATTTTTTATCACAATGAACCACATTCGTTTAACTGTGTCGGTGAATGCCAACAGTTACAACTATCTATATCTAAACTGTTTTTATAATAATAAACTACAACAGATAAACAAAATGTCATTTCAATTCAAACAAAATTCCAAATAAAATTTTCATTTAAAATTTTACATCTTAAAATTAAAATCATTTTAATTTTATTTGTATTGTTCATATTTTTATTAATATTCTGTTTGAATCAGGAAATGATAATTTTTAAAATAAATGAGGAAGAGACAGTATTGTGTATTTGAATATATTTTCAACATACAATCAAATGGATATTTATTTACATATTATTTATTATATATTTAAGCTGAAAAAAAAACTCTTTTGATTAGTGTTTTTGGAATTCGGTTGTAAAAGTGCAACGATTCCATTATATTTTCAGACTACAACAGTCACTTTATTCATATGTAATGGTGTTCTTCATTATACAACTTAGATAATAAATATTTAATAATTTTTTAATAATAATTTTGCCGTCTTTTTTTTCTATACAATACAGAGCTACATTTATAAAAATTTTAAAAGCAAGGTTATGTAGTTATATACATATATAAAATACTATAGTTTACAGTATAAAATGAATTTTCAAAAGATGAATTATTCTTCTAAAGATCTATATCAGAAATGTTAAAACCAAAACAAAGCAATGTTTTAAGATTTAACATTAAAAAAATTTTGATTTTAAAATTTAAAAATTTTAAAAAATCATAAAAAAAAACTCTCTTTGACATTTTGTTTCTCTTTTAATTTTGACAGTTCGCCATTTTTAAATTGTCTTTTATTTTTATAAATATAAAAAGAACCGACAAAATACTAACATTTATTTGCACAAATTTATTTTTTAAATAAAAATTAAATTCTTGCATAAATAATTTGCTTTAAAATGTGCATAAGAAAAAAATAAATAAAAATAAAAATAAGAGAGAGAAGAGAAAAGAAAGATAATTAGGAAATAGTTTTTATTTTTCACTACAGGAGGTGCATTCAATTGCTACCGCTGCTTCTGAATACTTTACAAGTCTTGTGTATTTTAGCTAAATTAAAAAAAAATCCTTTTTTTAATGAGTTCACCACAGGCGATAGACTTTACTACCATCAAATTGTTAACTCTAATTTAACTAATGCCATTTTTAAAGGTCAGAGTTATGATGATGGGATATAGTGTTATAAGAGATGATGAGTAGAGGAATATTTGTATACAACCACCACCTTTTTATGACAATCTTTATTAAATTATACATTATATATACTTTTAGAGTGAATACATACTTCCTTACTTAAAATATATATATATATATATATATTTAATTGAATCGATATTTGGATTTGAAATGTTGTATATGTTTGTATGTGTGTGAATTTTAAAATGTTGTAAGGATTAAATTATGTATCAAATTATCACATTTCTACATAGCATATCTATATTTTATATATAAATATATATAGATGCATATTATATAATATGAAGTCCATTAAATCAAAATTATTTGAAACAAAAAGAGAAAATGATGATGATGTGTAGATTAAAATGAATCGAAAAAATTCATTTTGCGATGTGACATGGAATGATGAAAGAAATTGATTTTAAAAAGCAGCATCAATTCAATTAATAAAAAAAAAATATTTTAATTAAAATTGAAGGGTATATAATTATATATTATTGATGGCAATATAGATTTTTGAAAACTAACATTTTGCTGTTTTTTTTTTTAAATAAGGGGTTGTACACCATTTTTTAAATCTAAATGATGACCTATTATAAACTCTTATTAGCATTTGCTTCAGGGTCAAATGTTATTGAATGCGAATAAATTGTATGTTGTGTAAAATTCTATAATTTTGTTTAGATGTGTTTTCTTAGTTTTGTGTCATCACAATGTCAATAAATTGGTTTCTACAGAATTGGTTGAAAGTTTGTACAAATTTGGTTAAATAATATAGACTCTGAATAGATTTAGGCCTAGTAAATGCCCAGGACTGAGTAAAAATTGTATACTATTCAGCTGTATATAGTGTTAAACTACTTTTACATTATACAACTCTCAATTTTTACTTTGATTAATTTTTTAACTTACTACAAGATGTCACAAATACATCTGTAAGTTATAAAAATGAAACTAATACTTCTGTTTGTAACTTTAATGTATTAGAAATTGTTAATAATAGGAGTAGGTACAGAAGCAGTAAATATCGGGTATTAAATATTTGAAAATGATGTGAATTAAAATCTGATTAAAAATATAAAGTAAGTTAAAAAAAATTTAGGCTAGTTTAGTTCGTAGGGACTGTTTAAGTTAGTGTTAAGTTTTATAAAACAAAAATTCAAAAAGATTTTGTCTTCCCCAATTTTCATTTAAAATTAAACTCGTATCTAAAATAAATTTCTGAATAAAAATTTAAAAAACATATAAATTAACTGTAATAAACATAATCATGTATCTATATCTAAGTATTAAGTAAATAGTTTTAAAAGAATTAATTCCAGAATTTATCGAACATAATAAATAAAAAATAAAAACCAAAAAAAAAAACCTTTTCAAATAACCACCTTAAATTTTAACTAGGTAAAGTTCAAATGTTTTTAACTCACTAATTTTGAAAGTTGTCTGTATAATGTGGATAAGTATTAGCCGACAGCTTATTTAATAGTTATTTATAGTTATGAGAAGAGTGTGCCGAAAACAAAACAATACCAACACTATTTTCTCGGACAAGATCAATTATATTTAAATTTTTAGTATGACCAACTAATTTTAATAAGATCCAGTTTTATTCAGAATAAAAATCCAATCTTGAAGGAATTTAAAATAATGTTCAAACTATTCGATAAAATTACAATTCTGGAGAAACCTAGGCTTATGAAAAACAGCAGCTAAATCGGCATATGCATTTTTAAACAATGACACATCCCTAGTTTCCTCGGGAAATTAAAAATGTAATACAAAAATACCACCCACTAACATTCATATACCGGGTGTTCCAGACCATGCGTATCAGCTTTTAAAAAGGGGAAGAAGCCGTTATTTTAGCATTAAAAATAAAATTTATTAATTAAATCGAGGGAGCTCTATCGATTGGTGGTATTTTTAACTTCCGGAAAGGACCGCAAATCGGGTTTTTAAGACCAAAAAGCCGAAATTGGCCGAAATCGAGATTTTCGAATGGGGTGGGGTACTTTTTTATGCAAATTTGTATTCTATGTCAAAAAATAAGAAACTTTTGTCCCATAAATTTTTTTTTCTTTGTAGGAAACCAAAACTGGGATCAAAAATATGATAACATGAAAAACAAATTTATTTATAAAATGATTATCATTAATTTTAGGAAAGGAAAGGAAAAGGAAAATATTGAGCATTTTTGTTTTAATGTTATTAGTTTTAAAGAAAAAATCTAAGAATCGGAACCGTATAATCGGAATTTGCCGAAAAATTTCAAATTATCGAAAGTAGACATAATATAAATTTAGAATATGCCAAAAAATAAGAAAAAGATTCGCCAATATGACAACGATAAGCCTAAATAAGCTTTCAAAGACATAAAAATGGGATTCTTATGGGCGCCTCTAGGTTTCATAAATTTCAAATATGCGGTTGTTGTATTCTAACGAATATAGTAGTTTAACATCTAAACTTTTAGCTAGAAAACCATTGTTTTCTAAAGAAATGGAAAGAGACTTAACTAAATATTTTTTAGAAACAGAAAGTTTTTATTTTGTTATCACATGACAAGATAGATTTCTTATATCTTAGCATATCAGTTGGAAAATGCAATTTAGGTCATTTTGAACATTTGAGAAATAGATGAATTTTAAAATCTACACAAAAATGTTAAATTTATAAAAGAGGAGGTAAATTTTATTGCTGTGACTGCAACTGAATGCGGAAATATATTTGTTATGCTGTAACAGACGGGATTAGAATAGTTAAAGATTGCGATATATCTTCATCGTTTTAAAACAATTTTCCTATCTTTAAAAACAAGCAATTCTTGTTCCAAAATACTTCCACATTATATTTTAACATTATAGTAGTGATGTTGTTTCAGGTATGGATAAATTAAAAATTTATGATAATTCAATTTACGTATATAAAATTATTTTATAATTTTCATAAAATTCATTAAAACAATTTACAGTCTTGAGTAATAACAAAAGCAGAATTATTTCATAAGTCCTAAACGTACCGGATATGAAAATCTACAAAAATTAATAAATTTTAATCAAATTAATTTATAATGCTATCTCTTTTATACCAAAGCTATTTTATTTGTTGTACAAAATTAATGTAGAAGAATCTTCAATAGAATTTTCGTTCCTTTTTTTTTAATTTATTTTATTTTAAAATAAATAAATAAAGAATTAAAAAATGAAGATTGAATTTTATTAATTTCTTTTTTTAAATAATAAAAAAAAAGAAACAACAGTTTTATGAAATATTTTTATAAGAATAAAAAAAGAATTTTCATAATATTTTTACTATGATAATTGCATTTCAAAAAAACTTTGATTCATTTTCATGGAAATTTTTGTGAAGAAAAAAAAAATTTCATTAAATTACGTAAAAGAAAAACTTAGAAAATGAAATTAAAAAAATATATATAGTTGTCATTGTCAACTAAAGGATGTGAAATTAATATCGATTGATTGAAAAATCGGTTTTATTAATAGTAATTTGTTTTAATTAGACCATATTGAGTTGAGATTAATAAAGGGGTAGAGTGGTGTCAGTGGTCTAACTAGTCTTATCGATAATATTTCTGTCAAATATTATACTATGTTGGTTTTATTGATGTTATTGATAATATTTTTAACTAACATTATACTGAAATATTTAATACTATCAACAGTATGAACCTAGTTAATTTCTGTATAATTAATTATTAAATTGTTTTGAAGTTTGAAGCAGCTTCTGGGTTTTCAAGTGAAGTGAATACACTTAGTTTTTCCTATATTTTATGCTGTTTTCCTCTTAGTAAAAAAATTGGATAGAATGTGTTAAGCGTCTCAACTTTGACGCAAAGGATGCCTGAACTAATAATTGCTGTGTTATCTACGAATACTGATAACAGTTTTCAATATTTGGAATATCAGAGGTTAAAATATTGTATCTGATTTAACTAAATATCAAATCTTGATGGACTCTAGCAGATGTACGAACCATATTAGATTTTTTTTTACCAACGTGAACTCTAAGATTGCGATAAAAACATATATTTTGATTAGTTTTGTTAAATAAGAGGTAACATTTTTACAGCTTGTAAATGAAGCCATATTAGGGGTTTGCTTGCGTTTACATCGTTACCATACCTACACTTTTATTGTGGTATAACTAATGAGCAAATATAATATAACCAGTAGGCAACTAACAGAAAAGTATGAGTGCAGTTTAAAAAAGTATACATCAATGTATTGTTATTAGAGATTATTATGTAGCAAAACGTAATGTAGCACTAATGTAGGGTTATTATGTGCAAAAACGTTTTCATCCTAATTCAGATATGAATATTCAATAGAAGTAAAACCAATGATAAAAATAAATGTACAAGGAAGTTTAACTTATTGAAAGTAAGTACCTTCAGACTGTTAAATAAGATACCTACTTACCTTCAAGTAATTTTGATAAAGAGGCTATTATACAATGAAACAGAAACCTATATTATTTAATCTAACTGCAATTTTTCTTTATCTCACGCAATATGTCTCACACATTACTAATTTGATTATTAAACTCAAAATACCAACAACAATGTAAAATAAATATGTATAATATGAATCATCTCTCATCATGATGCATTAATATTTCGCACTACATTCTACATTCTACCTATTTATTCATTCCTTATTGAACGATATTTGAACTATTTTATGAACGATAAAGAACTATTTTACATTATTATTATTGTTTTCATAATTTTTATATATAATATATAAATACGGTTGTTACGAATATATTATATACATGTAAAATTACCGTACTTAATTAAACATGAAAAGGTTATTCTACCAACTTACTGCCCAAGAGTGCAAAAAAAAGTAGTGTAATATGTACGGTAACTTAGGCCTCAGACAGGTAAAAACAAAAAGAGTGTACATATAAAAGATATATAAAATATATTTATCAACTATTGTATAACCTTAAATATTGATGATGAGCGATCATAATATAATGTCAGAATCATTATAGTTTTAGCTTAAACAAAACAATTTGGCTTAATTCGTGACTTATACCGCACATTTTTAATATATTTTACATCTCGAATTCTAGATAAATATATGACTTTGCGATGGCAAGAGTATGCCAAAAAGCTTTTTGTTTAAAAAATTATAGCTAAATAAATTTCAATTATGTTGGTATTACAAACTAAAAGAACACATTAACATTCTGCTAAGCATTTTTCATTGGAGTATCAAAGAAAAAAAAATATTTTCACATACAAAATCTGTAAGAACATTCCTTAAATATGGAAGCAAAAATATTTTTTTTTTATTTTTTTTTTTTCTATTTATTTTGACTTGGTAAATTTAGAAAAACTTTTCACGTTTATATTTAATATCGTGTTTCAAGAGGAAAATTTTTTCTAAATTTATTCAGAACAAAAAAAAATACAATAAAAAATCCGGTAGTTACGTTCTGTTGTAATAATATTACCTTACGTTCTTCTTCATTTTACTTTAACACATATATTTCATCATCAAGGTAAAATGTTGTTTTCTTGGCTCAATATTACAAAAAAAAAAAGAAAAAAAATTAACTTACATATGTAATAAGGTATAAATTTCCTGTGTTGGAAGTATAAAGCTTGTAATAAAGTTTTGACAAATTTTATTTTCGGATATTCCATAATATGTGTAATATTGTAACATTGAAAGATTAGAATTCAAGAACTCGATTTTAAAATTGTAAATTGAAGGATCTATGAATGAAATTGATTTAAAATCAATAAATCAGTTTCAATACAATCTACTTCATAATAATAGTAAAATTTTGAGATTGTAAATAAATTCTATTATTTTGTAAAATTTATTATTCAATATGAATATAGATTACTGGTATCCAAAAGAAATGATATAATTTTGGTGATCTCTAGGAAGAATAGATAAATGATGATAATGAATCGAAAAGCTTTGTTGTGTTAGATGGTAGCTTATTGAATGTTAAAACTATCATCACTATGGAGGAAATCATCACTATGTACAAAACAAAAAAGAGTGGAGGAGACAAGTTGATTTCCTATGCTTCCACCTGATGTAACAGGAAAAACCAATAACTTGGTAATAGTATAGCTAGTACCTAACTATAATAGCAGTTTTTCACATTTAATTAATTGATATAGGTACCAGAAAATAAATACTCGACAACTATTCTCTCTCTCTCTCTCTCAAAGTAATAGGTATTATACGTTCAAAGTAATATTATATGTAGAAAAAATTGCACTATTACAGTTATTGACGAGAACATAGAACAGCAAAATTAAAATTACACATTATTACTACGATCCTCTAATTGTAAGATAAAAAAGAAAAATAAACAAGCATGAACGAAAATGTAAGTTTGCAAAATTCAGTTATTTCCCATTTTTTTACAACAGGGTAATTCATTAACTGACTTGTAACTGAAGCAATATGTAAAGAAATACAAGAACGAATTCAATTCCAAAACAGAATATTATTTGCATAATAAATTATCGTTCATCATGACACTACTTGAACTCATCAGTAGGTATATTTACAGTGTTTTAGGTAGTTCTGTGAATAGGTAGGAATTCTAATTTTTTCTTTGATTGATTTTTCAACTTATTACAAGATGTTATAAATACATCTGTGAGTTATAAAAATCAACAAAATATGGTTCGCAAAAATAATTTCTAATTTTGTTAACTAATTTAATTACACATATTGGCTAATATTACCTTATCATCATAAGCAATTACTATAATTGATTTTAATTAGAGATTGTTACAAACTACCTAAACTTTGCCTTTATCTTCCGCAAACTTCAATGTTTTGCATGCTATGAATATATAATTTATGACAGAGAATAATCATTACTTAAACTCAATTATTTATTAAAATGAAAGTTCTAAATATTAGTTAGTATGAATTTTAGTATAACCCAGCTCTGCTTGACACAGTCACAGTTAAAGTGTTTACCAATAGTTTTAGGAATCGTAAAAAAAAACACATATTATAAGCTAGAAATCTAAACTTATGAACAGCCTTTTAGAATCTGTGTTAATTTCTTGAACATTAATTGTCTTTTTTGTCCTTTTCTGAGCAGATATATGTAATTGAACTGGTATAACCATTTTATTAAAACGCGTATGTTATCATGAATTTTCATAATTTGTGTAGGTAATTAGGTATATTCAAATTAACATATAATATTTCATATAATAAATAAACCAAGTTCTTTGTCGGACCTAAAGTATTATTGAATTCATTACCATCAAGTGCGTTAATAGTGGTGAATTATTTCTTAGCAGGTTTAGAAAGCTATGGTGGGAATATTTGAAGCAAAAACCGTAGATAATATAGATAAAAATTGTAACAATTTATTGTTTTAATATTTTTATAGTTGAGGTAGGAAAGAATGGAAGGTTTAGGTCAATATTTAAATTGTGTATTATAAGAATGGAATTTATTTAAATTTATATTAATTGTTTTTATTTACTTACTTTTTTTTATTCTTACTTAATTTAGTCTAATTGAAAATTTTTATTTTTGATAATCAGATTTATTTTTATTGATATATTTAATATATCACTAAGAAATAGGAAGTAAGAAAGTAAGACTATTTTTGTTTTATGATTTATAACCAACTGCTTTAGTTTTTTAAGCTAATTATGTATGTAATTACTAATTATAGTAAGTATATTAACAAAGCTCACAATATTACTAACATTAATAAATAAATAATAAATCAATAAAGAAAAAAAATAAATAAAAAAGAAATAAATAACTAAATAAATGAAAAAATGAATAAATCAATAAATAAATAAATAAATAAATAAATAAATAAAAAAATAAATAAACAAATAAGTAAATAAATAAATAAATGAATAAATGAGTAAATGAATAAATCAATAATAAATAAATAAATGAATAAATAAATAAATAAAAAAATAAATAATACATAAATAAATGAATAATTGATTAAATAAATAAAAAAATAAATAAATAAAAAAGTTAATAAATAAATAAAATATAAATAAATAAATGAATAAATGAATAAATAAATAAATAAATAAATAAATAAATAAATAAATAAATAAATAAACAAATAAGTAAATAAATAAATAAATGAATAAATCAATAAATAAATAAATAAATAAAAAAATAAATTAACAAATAAGTAAATAAATAAATAAATAAATAAATAAATAAGTAAATAAATAAAAAATAAATAAACAAATAAGTAAATAAATAAATAAATGAATAAATAAATAAATCAATAAATAAACAAATAAATAAATAAATAAAAAAATAAATTAACAAATAAATAAATAAATACACAAATAAATAAATAAATAGAAATATACTTGTAGATTTATTTTATAGAAAACAAATTTATACTCTTATAAAAGTTATTTTTTTGATATATTGGAGAAACTGAAGGTAAATTTAAATCTTAATCTTAATGTCCTAACATTAATATATACACATACATGTGGTATATCAATTACTAATTTGAAATGAAATCTAATTGAATTATTTCTGAGATCCTCCGATGTTATAATTTGAAAAATATTGTGTCTATACTAAAATACATAACGATTGCGCCATCAAATATGTTCAAAGCAAACTTAAAAGTCTTCTATTTCAGTCAGAAATTTTAAAACAAATAATACAAATTAAAATAATAAAAAATAATGCAAACATTTTTCTGGAATATAAAAATCAAAATAAAATACAGTTTAAAATTAAAGTTTTATAAAACAAAACACGGATTACCCACTTGTTAAAAAAATTAAAGAGTTGTATTTTATTTTCAGATTTGAATTTTTAAGAAGAATCATTAACTTTTTCTTTTTTATGTAATAAAATAGATATACATAAAAAAGTACATACATATAATATAATATGTATATACATATATAAATATGTATATATATATATATCTACAATATTTAAATGAAAACATTCTTCTTTATATTAGAAGGAATGTTTCTTAAACTTTTTTTGTTTAGAAATTTCGAAAAAAGTCCAAATCGGAATTTAACTTTTATATTAATATAGAATTACAAATCTAGACACTTATATGAGTTTATTAAGTTTTTCTTTATATATAATTTTCTTTTTGTTTTCATATAGAAAACTTTAATTGATTTATTTTAAAGTTCTGAAGAATTTAGTTTTACCAAAAGTTATATTTTTGTAAAATAAATGCTTTTATTTATATATAAAGTGTATTTTACTGTAGAAGTCCACATGCAAATCTAAAAATATATATATAAAAAAATATTTTAATAATAGACCTGTCTAAGTGTATAAATTTTCAAAAAATTTTAAATTGAAAATGCAAATAGTTTTCAATCAAATTAAGAACAAAAATTAAAATTTGTATACAATTATTTAAGAATATTAAAAGAATCAAATGAATAATAAAAAACAAAAAAAAAAAAGCAAGTAGAAGTTGTCAACTCCTCACCAGGGCCTCCTAACCAGACCAACTTTCAACTTTAACATAATTATGCTTACTTTCAGACGATTCATCAAAAAATAGTATCACTTTTAAATGTATGTGTGTGTAAATATTTTATTTGAAAATAAAATCTGAAGCGAGAGGTATATAAAGAAAAATATTATTTATCGGTACGTTACGTACTACCACGTGCTACGTACGTATTTACCTACGTAAAATATGTTTTTGTACCATTTTTATACATTTGTGTTTTGTATTTGACTTGATATTATTTATTAATTTAATATATGTACATATTTTGTACAAGTAGGTTTGAGATTACATATAAAAAAATAATATTCCTCCAAAATGGCAAGACAAGCCTTACATTTTTTTTGCTTTATTTGTATAACTTGAATCTAAAAGATTGTAGTGTAACGCATGTTTTTGTAATTCAGTAATTAAGAGCAAAATTTGATTTTTTTCCATTTTTCCATTTCCACCGAATTTCGTTTTTCTGTATTTTCTAATTAATTCAACATTTATTTAGATAGGTAGCTAGTAAAAGTAATATTTAGGTAGTGATATAATAAAGCTTAATAATTTAAACTTATGTTTATGTATATAAAATGTTTTTACAAATATCTGAACTTTAATTGTAACCGCTTCGGTTGAATTTCAAAATAATAATAAAATAATTCCTGCATATTCACAAAAATTTTCTGAGCCTAATAAAAAATTTTGTTTACTCTTTTGTTTGTATTAGTAGATTTTCTCGTTCACCAGCTAAAATTTTGTCAATAAAGTAATGAACGAAAATCGCTGCCGCAAAATTAGTTTATAGAAAAGGGGGAATGAAATGAAAGGAAAGAAGTGTTCAAAGTTGACCCGTCTTAAAAAGAGCGAAATTACTGTAAATGGTTAAATGTTACTATGCGCTGGAATTTTATTATTTTTATTATGTATTACCATCATATGAAATTTGAAATATCAAGGCAAAGTCCTGATATAAGATATCATTTTAATGACTTTTTGTGATTTCGATAGTCGAAAAAAATTGTTTTTTTTTTTTTGTAATGAATGGAACTGTCAAGACTACTTTATTATTATTTCAGTTTTTAACTACCATGATTTTTGCTCATATTTTTTGTTATCAACCATGTGTACTATCCATACTAGTATTCACAAATTCGCAAAAAAAATTTAATTTTTTTAATTAAGAATAAATTTAGCGGGACATATCCATTTTTCTAACCTTACTTAGAGAGTATTGGACAAAAAAAAATTTGTTGAGCGATCATCACACACAAATAAACAGATAATATCAAATAAAAATTTTGGTATTACATATTATCTCTAATTCCATTCAATCTCCATTCAATTTATGTATTTGTATAAAAGGCCCAAATCCCGAAAAGGAAAATGACCTGAAGTTGGTCTGCAAATGCAGTCTTTTCTGAAATAAATTAATAAATAGATAAAAAACATATTATGTATGTATTTGTGTGTAATGATCGTTCGACAAAAATTATTGTGTTCAATACTCTCCTTTTCGTGAATACAGAAAACCCCCTCTACAAAATATGTTTGATGGCGAAAAGGTATGAAATGTATGCTTAAAGCCGTCATCATGATGATTCGTGGAAATAGAGAAACAAAAGTTGCAATGTGAGAATTTGCTTCTTTTGGTTTGCGGTAAATATGTGTATATGTTTTAAAATATTTTCAGTTTTAATTTGAGAAGAGAGAGATAAACAGTTGCATTGCATTGCAGTTGCATTGTATTGCAGTCGTCTTGCATTGCATTGATTCAACTTTTTTTTAAGAGAAAATAAAATTTACTATACAAAATTTGAAATAGAAGAGAATTAAATTTTCCATACAAAATTGTGTGTGCTTCCATTAGTTTTGAACTAAATTGCTGAAGCAATGAAACCACCGTTATAATATTTAATTTCATTTAATGTTGCCATACAACAAAGTCGTATACACCAACTAAATTTTATTTCACTATAAAATACTGTATTGTAGCTATCCATATATACAGGGTGTTTAATAGATTGTAATAATTTTTATGCAAATGCTTAGAGCTGTTTTATTGGACTGACGCATCCAGCCAAACAGTTTCCAAGATTTTGGGACTTAAACGTACTTTATCTTTATTTTATTTTTATAATTAATTCAAAAGAACTAGCAAATCTCGTACAGAGTGTTTATAACTAAAAGTTTATTTTAAGAAAAATTAAGCACAAAATATTTAATCAGTTTTTGCTGCAACGAAAGATTCAAAATAGATGAAGTATTAGCAAGAAATGATATGGTTTTCTTCCCAATACTTAATCTATTTTTAATCTTTCGTTATTGCCATTTGAGAAAAATGAAGTACAAAATGTATCCTGCAAGGAATTAAAGGCCGGTCATCAGCAAGAACCACATGAATGCCAGAACCAGAAACAATGTTTCTAAAATACTCGGTAGCGGGTAGCAAAAAAATATCAGCGCCTTCATGGCATGGATATAATAATAGATATAGTTGATGAAATCAAATAAGGCTGGAACTGTTCGTGGATTTCTGAAATCGAATCGCAGTAAAAGAAAAATAACGATTGAAAAAAGCGGAAATTAGCGAAAATAACTTTTTTTTTTAAGTTTAGCCAAACTTTAGGTTTTAAACGATATGGCTTTATATACGAGCGCACAACTTAGCGAACGATTCGGGAAAGAAAAATTTCGCTACGATCAGTAGGAATTGAATTTATTAATATTTCTCTTGAATTGTTGTATATTATATGTTGGTATATTTTTGTAATTATCATTGTGTCGAGAAAAACGAGCAAAGAGAATTAAAAATGATGAGCTCAATCGTGTAAAATGGAAATGTATTCTTGGACTATTCTAAAGTCTCACACAAAGTCTTGCACAAGTTTAAAGAAACCATAATAAGACAAAAAAATCTACCGTATCTTTACTCTGTATACTTCTCTCTCACGGGTAATATTATTAAATTTTAATTTCTTTTTTTAACTGTAAATTTCAATTTCCTCATTAAACGGTTTCAAAGAAATTCTCTACAATGGTTCAATTCTTCTCTTTCAATTTACACGCACATACATACATATATATATAATATAATTTGAATTTGAAAATAAGGAAGCCAAATATAATTCTACGATATACTTACACATAAATAAATGTTTTTATTCTTAGAAAACAAGTCGAATTAATTTAAATTTTTCATTTTAAAAAAATAAAAAAAAAATTTTTTTTTCCTTTTAAATTTTACAAAAATCATTAAATCATCCTGCTGTGCATTTCAATTGCCCGGATACATTCAATTGTTACATTAATTTAATATCTCATAATCCTAGGTGATTAGGACAATTTTTTTTTATGTTTTCTGTGCTTTTTGTTTGTTTTTATTTTTATTGAAATATTTAATGGTGCAAGAGAATTTTTTTTTTTTTATATATTTTTGTTTTAATTTTTTTTTTTGTTGACAATATTACCAAGAATTTGTTTATTTTTGGAATCAATATTTAAGAGTAATATCATTTAAAGTTACAGTTCATTCAATTTCATAGGAGTGTATATAAAAAAGAAATCAAATTATGTAATATTAAGTTAATTCTTATAATCATTGTTATTATCGTCATTCAGAATATTCTCAAATAGAATTTAAAAAAAAAATAAATTTTATGTCCTGTTGGGAGATATTCTAAAGAGATTTGTAAAATAAAAACTAATAATTTAATGTGTTATGTGGTTACAATAAAAGAAGAAAAAAATATGTAGGGAGGAAAGCATGGGTTTTTTATAAATTCATGACGTTAATAAATTTTATAAATATGTAAAAAAAATTTTTTTTAATTGAGAAGGTTACTGAAGTGAATCACAGATTTTTATTTGAAGAGTCAGCAATGCCAATTCACTCGCAAATCTGGTTCTTTTACAATTACATAAATTACAAATTATTTTGTAGGCTTTGGAGATTGGTAAAAGTTATTAATGGTACTATACATTTAAAATTTAACTCACTTATCACTAATAACTCTTAATCATATCCATTTAAGCTTATCCTTCAAACCATTAATCATATTCATACAACCAAAACAAAAGTCGGATATTCAAGCTGCTATTGAAGCTTTGGTGTTATGCACTATCTGCTTTAAGCTGATGGAATAATGCCGAAATGAATTTGAAAGCGTAGCTTGCCGTTTTTCGATCTCTCTACTCTGGGTTCCTGGCTAAAGTACAATAGACGTGAATAAGAGAGTCGATGTACTGGCCAGACAAGGCTCTAATCTTGACAGGCCGTTTGGAAAATAAGTTCACTCTTCAGTGGGGTCGCCAAAGTATCGGCATATATTCGTACTTTCCGGCTACAGCGAATGAAAGAAGGCATAGACTAAACTACCTTTGCGATCTCTAGGAAAAGATGGTTCTCGTGTAACATCAACAAAACTAAACAACATGCTGGGTGACGCTGTCGGTAGAGCGCCTGTCTTTCAACCGAAATGTCCCAGAATAGATTCCAGACTAAGGCAAAAAATGTTTCTGGATTTTTCAACCTTTTTTTTTGTTTTTTTTTTTTAAATTGGGGAGTTCTAAGTAATCGCAACCTCTTAAGATCTATTGTACTTCCTTGTCCATTTCAGAGTTGCAGGTCTACTTGATAAACGCTATAATTGCTTTGATGTCAAATTCAGAATCAGGCAATTTGTATCCCTCGAAGTGTTTGTGTAAGTTTAAATTTTGTTGGTAGGTACACAAAAAAAGTGATAACAAGACATATTAAAACAAATTTAATTGTTTATAATTATTATTATTATTAATTTTAGTTTGCCAAAGGAAAAATAAAGAAAAAATTAATTTTAAAGAAAAATACTAAGAAAACAAAAAAAATTAAGAGAAACCATATTAGATAGTTTAACGTCCTTTATTACCCACCTCTGTAATTTTCTAAGTTATTTCAGCACATTGTATTTTTTTGTGCAGCTCTATTATGTTTTATGTGGTGTACGTTTCCCAAATAGATTATTGACAATACAATCTTAACTTGGATTTGGGAAGATACTGTTATTGTTTAATGTTTTGTTTTGATACAAACCTTTATGAAATTTTTATTTTATGTTAAATTGTTATTAGAAATTTAATAGGTAAGATATTTGTTTTTTCTCAATTCGTCAAATGTACGATAATGTAAAAAATATTAATATGTATTGATTTCGTTTTAAAAAAAAAAAGGAATTCTTGAATCAATTTATATTGTTCAGAAAGCAACAATAATGTCAAATCAAATACGTCATATTTATTTCAAATGAAATCATTTATGAAAAAATAGTTTCTGTACAATTGCATAGGGGAGTCACTAGTAGAGAATTCTTGCATCAAGTTATATTGTTCCAAAAGCAAGAATAATATCACATCAAATATTTATTTCATATCAAAATCATTTATGAAAAAATAGCTTCTCTGAAACTGCACAAGGGAGCCACTAGTAATGATTAGAAAAATTATATTAATTTGAAAAATCTACATATATATTTTTTATTTTGAAAATCTGTTAATGTTGAAAAATTTAAAAACAATGATTTAAAGAGTTTTAATGTTTAAATTGTAACTAATAAAGACGGTAGTTTTGTTTACGAGTAACATTTACCTCACTTTTATATTCTTACTCTTCTTCATATATCCTTAGTTAGAATTTTCGCTTACTAACATCTTAAGCTACACTCAAACATGTCATGCACTCACCAATTGCTGATCGACCACTTGAAGATAGACAAGCAAAAGCTATTTTACTTGACCTTGAGTTAGTGTCAATCAGGTAGGCCTACCTACCTAGAGTCAAACAACATTTTTTTATTTGATGTTGAGTTAGGTTAGAGTAAAAGAAAATAATGACTGAATAAACTGCCTTTTGCTATACAACAAATTGTACTTCTCTGTACGTTCTTTAAAATCAGTTTTTTGAATCGTAAATTTTGTTTAAGTTATTTATCTTAAATAAGATAATTACATTTTTGGAATTCGTTTAAATAAATTTTGTATTCAAACATTTACTCAAAATTAAAATAATACTTGGAGCTGAATCAAAAGCTTAATTTAATGCCTAACAATGTAGGTAGCAAATAAAAGTTGACCTAAAACCTTATCGTACACATTTTTGATTTAAATTACTACAAATTTAAAGAAGGTAAATTTTTTGATGTTAAAGTTGTATATAGAAAATGATGCAAAAAATTGAAATACATATCCAAAACATTGTACAATTGGAAAACATTTTTTTTTCTTTTAAACCACCTACACGTTACAAGATCTGTAAGGTTTTTTAATTGTTTGTATTACTTAAATTCACAAAATTTATCTGGAAAATATTTCATTTGTGGTACATAAATTTATCTGAAAGATATTCCAAATTGATTGGAACAAAAATTTATATACATAGGTATAGTATATAGTATATTTGAAAAATTTCTATATTGTTCAAGTGCTTCAACATTCTTTGTATTGTGGGTGTTATTTTTATATGAAATTAAGAATTGTTCTACATAGGATTTACATTTATCAGAATTCAAATAAAAATTCTGGCTACTTTAATAAATGAAGAATTTAATTTTAGCTTATTTTCAAAATAAACTAATTTAAATTTGATTGAATATTTAAATTGAATCTGAATGAATTAAAACAAAAAAAAAAAAAGGATAATGTTGAATTTGATTCCAATAAAAAATTATTTGTCCAATTTTAATTTAAGTAAAAATACACATATATTTAGAAATAGAAATATAAAAACAAAATGAAGTTGAAATTTAATTCAGAAGTCAGGATATTTGAAACGAATAGAATGACTGGAAGTTAATTCGAAAAATATTTAATTGAAGAATTTGAATTTAAAAAAATACTAACAATTTTTAATTTAATTTTTGAAATAAACAAATTTGAACTTGATCCATAGCGAACAAAAAAATGAATGTTTTAAACGAATTTGAATGAAAATTGATGCAAGAAATAAATTTAATTTTATTTTGAAATAAATTTAAAACGTTTTAAATGAACACAAATCAATTTAAATTAAATCTGGAATATTTGAATTCAAACTAGAATGAATTAAATTTATTTGCGAAAATATTCAATTTACTCTGAATATTAATTTAATTAGAAAAAAAATGTGAGCGCAATGGAAATAAATTGTTTAGTTAGTTTGGCGTGGGAGATTTATTAAAAACCGGAGACTTATCAAACTGATAGAAAATCGAATTCAGTGGAGTAAGTTTGTTGACAATTTATGCACTCGTGCATAGCAACAAAATTGATTATACTTGTATGATGATGAAGAACCTTTTATTGACATGATATCGAGAACCGTACAGGTAATTTAGATCTATATTGGATTAACTTTGTACTCATGATATTATTAATAAATACTGAATTTGTTGTAACCTATTTTAAGCTATCAAAAATGTATTAACTTTATCGGTATGGCTTAGAGTTTCTATAATCTGTATGTAGTTATATAATACACGACTAAAATTTTCTACCCCATCAATTTCACCCACAAATTAAGACGAAGTGAATTAAGACGTAAACCTAAAATATATTAAAGTTAATATCATTCTACTTCTACCCTTTCCTTTTGTTTTACAATATTTAATGTATACTAAGCTGATGTAGTCTATGTAAATATTTTCATAATATATGAGTAAAATTTTCTGCTCCATCAACTTCACCTACAAATCGAAGTGAATGAATGAAGACTTGAATCGTATATTTCAGATCTATTGATTGAAGCTGATATCATCTTCTTCAACTTCTTCAATTTCCTTTTCAAGTATTTGAATCCTCATCTAGTAGAATACTAAAGTATGATTAGATATACATGGTTAATAAGACGAATATATTATTTTTTTTTTATTCCGCTTCGATATTCTAAACCGTAATATAAGCTATGTTTATAAATTGAAATTGAATTGGTGTATAAATATTGAAAAATTAAGTATGTACTAAAATTTAGGAAATTATTAATATTTTGCAAAAATTTTCGCTTAGGAAATTAACAGACAAACTGACGTGAACTGAATAGAAGATTAATTTCAAGATTAATGTTATGAATTGAACATTATTTCTTTATAGAATATAATGTACTTGTTTAAACTGATTTAATTAGAAATATAGATGGGTCAGATATATATAATGGAGTAGCTGGAGTATATGAAATTGATCCCTAAGTAAAGATATGGATCCCTATGTAATTTCGGATCGTTAAGGGATAGTGTTTCCAGCAGCAATACAAGCAATTGATCCTATGAATTATCGTAAGAATATAAAAGTGGCATTCTCTAGGACAGTGAAGCAGTATTACTGGTCTTACAAACAACTGAAATAAAATCTAAGTATCTTTGGAATTGTTTTATTATTATTAAAAGAATTGGATTAATCAGAATTACACCAAGTTAAGTGCAATTTTCTAATTCATAAAATGAAATTGATTTTGAAATTTATGAAATATTTCTAATCATAAAGATTGGCTTGAAACATAGGAAAATTTTCACCGACCAAAATCTTCACAAACAAGACACTCAAAGAAAATTTCTATAGCAGAGATATTACTAATGTGAAAGTCATTGATCACTATGTGCAAATTATGTTAAGAAGTAGAAGAAACGGCATAACACATTGTACATGAATGTAAATAGCTGGTAAATAAACAACTATTTCTTCTGATTGGAAAATTATATTTCCAATCCGAGCAATTTCTATTCAATTCACTAAAAATGATCTTAAAAAAACCAGAGATAAAATAGACCAGATCTATAGAAGGGTAATTAAACTAACACATTTGGACAATAAACAAAAAATAAAGAATAAAAAGAATGATAGACTTATGATTGTCTAACCATTATTGAATATTTTTATTTATATTGTACCTTCAAGACCATCATTAAAAGATTAATATCGTACAGTAAAAATCAATAACCATATTATCATGCCTATCAATGTATTATCAGTAAATATCTCTATTTTCGTTCAAAGATGCCGAGATCACTAGTGATGCCGAAATTTTCCTTCTTCCAGATACAAATTCAATCATTGCAAATATCACTGGTTATCACGATACCTAATGTGGATGCAAATACCACATATATCGTGACAACACAGGTCTAGGTTAAATTTTCACTAAATCGGTTGAAAGTTTTCTTTCGAATCGGGCCATGGAATAACATCTGATCAACTTTCAATTAATACTGGTGTTCCGCAGGGCTCTGTTCTGCCTCCAACTCTCTTTCTAAGATTTATTAATGATCTTGTCCAAACAACTTTCAACTCGATCCATAGTTTTGCAGATTACAGCACTTTTGTAGAGTTTTACGGTTTCCTTAAAAGATTCAAAACTACACCTATTTCAGTTTACGACAAAAGAAAAATAATGGGTAAGCCATGACTTACTCAAAATTTCCGACTGAGGTAAAGCAAACAGATTTGTGTTTAACTATTCCAAAACTCAAAGCTGCCTAGTTATGCAAAAACTAAGGGCATTCGAACCTATTCTAAAATTATAAGGGGCCTACAGCGGTAAGAAAACTTAATTATTCTCAGAATGCTATTAAATCAAAATATACTCTGGAATTACCATATTTTCGATATTGCAAAAAGTGCCGCAAAATGTTTGTGTTTTTTTTTTTTAAATCGATGTAAGTCATATTTTGCACTTAACGATCTGCTTAATATCTATAAAGCCTACAAACGACTCAATATGGAGTACAACTCGCAAAGATTGCTCTTGAAAAAGATCAAAAACGCGCCTTAATTGCCTCATTGATGATATTAATGTTTCATCTACACTTGTTCCACTTGGTCATCATCGTATCTAATCACTACTTGCGCATTTTGAGAAATTCCGTAGAGGAATGCGAGAGGCTGAAAATGCCAACCCCTACACTGATTATGCAAATTCTTTTATCGTCAGAACTTCTAGAATATGGAATCGCATTCCACTACAAGTATTCCCAAGAACGGGTAGTTTTTATTTGTTTAATTTACAAAAATTCAAAGTGAACATTAATAACATTGTTCGTAACTCGTCTTACATTTTCTTAGTATAATTTTTCAGATTAAAAAAAAATAAAAATTAAAAAATTTTAATTACACTTTACAAATTATTTTGAAATTTCCTTTCATTAAAATTTTGTTTTTATTCAATGAAATTAATGTCATCTCATAATCATAATGATTCTATTTTGTGGGTGCATTAAGTTTTTTTTTTCTAAAAATTCATCCAAATGTAGAATATTTAAAAAATTTCACTATTTATGTATTTTTTGTATCTGAATATAAACTCAAAAAATTCACCATATTCTTAAAATTTAATCGAAAAATATTTTTATTATTTCATTATTTTGTAATTTTTATTGTTTTTGTTTTTTTTTTAATATCAAATTATTTCGTTGTAAAATGACACGATCCTGAAATTTTTCTTTATTTATTATTGTTGTTGTTGTTATCGTAATTAATGACAACAGTTAGTGGACCTCATTTTTTGTTTTTTATTTGAAACCATCTCTTTACCCGCTAACAACCCACCTATATTACAATACAAGAATATTATATGTGAATTAATGTAAAGGAGAATAGGGAATATATTTACACATATATTTTGTTTTTGTTTTGTTTTTTTTTTGTATAATTTTGTATCATCATGTCATAAATTTTATTCGGATCTCATAGACGACATTTACTTCAAATTGAGATACGTGAGTTCTGTGGATTACTTTTTTTTTTGTTTTGTTTTTATTTTATTTGATTTTATTTATAGATTTTTGGTTATCGTAGCTGTTGTTGTTGTTGTCAACCTGAAAATTATTTGAATTTCGTTCGTTTATTCGGTTTTTTTGTGTATTTTGTATGATGATCGAAAAATAGAGAAAAAATAGTCAATTTAGTCAATGTTATGTGATTCAATTCCCATGCTACCGTTTTAAATGTGAAATGAATAAAGTGGAGCTAAAATAAACTAAAAAAAAAATAAAGGAAAAAACAAGCAAAAACTCATTTTGAATGAAAATGCTTGAACATAAAACTTAACATTACATTAGAGATGAGTATAATTCGAAGAAAAGCAAACAAAAAAGTTTTTCCAGTAATTGAAGGGATCTAGGGTTGGTTGGACAAGAAGAAATAACAAAAAAATTCCTTAAGCTATACTCATTTAAAACCATATAAAAATTAAAGAGGAAAATTGTTTATGAACTTATGTATAGTAACGTAACCTAGATAAATTTTCTTGTGATAATAATATGAACCTAGATATTATGTACAATACACATTTATTATATTGAATGTTAAAGAAAAGTACAGTGTGTTAAAAAATTGTGTATACTATTATGCATAAATAGTGCACAAAATCTGGCTAACAACAGTCTGAATAAGACTACAAACTGACTTAACCAACTTCTTCAATACAGGGTGAAAATCAAGAATTCGAATAAGCCTAGAAAACTACCTCATCAAGTCCGTCAATACAGAGCGTGGTAGAAGAAAATTCCTATTAGTAGACTCTGATAGAATAACATTAATAAACAAATCAATACTGATACTAGCATATTTAGCAGACAATCTTAATATAAAGACGAAATCCCATTTCACCTGGCGCGAAAAAGTTTACTAACAACAGGATATAGTAGTTGAAGAAACTACGACTGAACATAAACAATGCAAAGCAGAAAAACTTACCCCCAAAACAAAATTTAACGGATAAAGCAGATTATATACAGATTATAAATACCAACACGTAGATAATTCAATATTGAAGAAACGAAATTGATGAAATAAAAGGAAAAATATTACTAACGAATGAAGATATATTTTCCACTTATCCTATAATAATAAAGTGCAAAGGGATTCACTGAACACGAATAATAAGACCAACAAAAATAAGTGAGGAAATAATTGATGATTTTAAGATGAATTCTCGGTTAAGGACCAATGGACAAGAAATGCTCGAGAAGAGAAAATCAAAAAGTGCTCAAAAAAGCAAAACCGAAGGTAGACAGACAACCGATGGGAGAGCCATGATATTCTTGGGAGTACTAAAGACTATGTTGAATTACGAAAACAACAAAATTGCTTGGAATTCTCTATAGGCAATATATGTTTTTTAGCAAATTTTAATCTAAGGTGGTTATTTTATTCAAAAATATATGACTTCTTTTGGGCAGAATATGTCTTAATATTTAATTATCTCAATCTATTTACCCCAATTGTTGCCCATATTTGTCGATTTTACTTTTATTAAAGTTTTTCAGGACCTGTCTTATAGTTCACAGCTAGGATTCATTTTACCAGCTCCTATTATTTCTGCATCGTTTTTATTTGTTGTCTTGTACGTTTTCGGCCTCCATCTTTAATATTTCGAACAAATTTATTATATTTTTGTTTCATGACTTGATATCTAACAGTTTTCTATGAACATGATATTTTTGTGGCAGTTCTTGAACAAAAACTCCGCAGGTGATTTCTGCTACAATTGCCCTTGTAATTCACGCTTTTGAACCAATTTGTGATGACTTTCGCACTTAACATTGACAAGAAACTAGAAACAACTGAAACGTTAAGATCTGAATATTTAATCTATTTTGCTTCAAAATTATCTTAAAAAAAATAATGCACTGCTTCCTTAGATTGTAAAATTAACACGTGTACAAATAATTGTTGAGCTATTATTTTTGAGCAATGAGCATTTTTGAGTGTTGTTCTAACTTAAGAAATTCTAATAAATGCGTTAATTATTTTTTTTATTTAGTGAGTTAAAGCCAACTTTGTTTGTGTTAATTAGTTAACAAATACTTTTTGAGACGATTGTACATGTTCTGTATTCTAGTGACTAAAATTAATTTTAATTACTTTTAAATTGCTCAACTAAACTGATTACAAAAAATCCAAATTTGTTAATCATCTTATTTTAAATAACAATTTATTGATACGACAAACCAGTTTTAAGAATAGCAATCGGTTTTAATTAATTATATTAATCACATAAATATATAGCAGAGCTCTACGAATTGTTAAAGACGGTGTATAATTTGTAGAGTCGATGTAGAGGAAAAATTCTCTGCATGAAGGTGTTTGTTTGTAATATGGTAGAGAAATCTATGAACAAATTATTTTGTAGAGTCGACGTATAAGATCTATGTACGATAGAGCCCTAACGAGTGTTTACATCGCTATCGCTCCATCGATATTTTTCTCTGAAATTGATCATTTGTACTCTCTCATGTCAAATTCACAGTTCTTTCTCTTTCATGTACCCAAAGCTGTGATTAAACCTCGTGTTTCAAAACCCGATTGTTATTTATTTATTTTTTTCTCTTAAAAAGAGCAAGTTTGCTCATACAGAGAACATAGTAAATTGATTTGTAATTAGTGAATGTAATTATGAATAAAAAACTATATAAGAATAAAGTTTTCGAGTTTAAAAAAAGTTATAAAGTTAAAAGAAAATAAGAAAATAGTAAATTTACAATACCGCTACAAGAGTGCTATTTTACTTCGCAACACATTAGATAGAGATTTTATTTGATTGGAGCGCAGCATATTTAGTACCTACCTAATATCTCAATGTCTATAGTTTATCAAAGTACGTAAACATTTTGTTAAGACTCCTTGCTATATTTTCCTGCCAGCCAAATCCATGTATGTATAAAAATATTTAAAAAAAAAATGAATTATTGTTTCAGTAAATTGGGTATACAATTACAATTATTGTTGTTGTTGTTTTAAAAATTATTAGAAAAACAAAAAGTTTTTTCTAAAAGTTTTATAATCCACCAGATTTTAATTCTTCAAATTTCTTATTTCCTTTATTGTTTCCGAAATTTTTTTTATTTTATTATTTTTTAGTTTAATTACTTCAAATAAAATAGTTCTAAATATTTCTCTGGGTTTGGTTTGTCTATAATTTGGGTTGTAATATTATATATAAACAATTTAACTCCCTCCCGCCGCCGCAACTAAACCAGACACAAATTATTTTTGTGATTTAAAAGTTTATGTTATAAAATTTAGTTTTAAATGTAATAATATGTAGATGTTGATTTCCGTATTTAATTAAAAACTTAGTCAAGACGATGGTTAACTTTCAGCAAAGAAATTTGGTTAATTTTGTATCACTGTAGAATTTAAATTTTATGAAATTTATCAGAAAATATAATTAAAATATCACAAGTATATATATACATACATATATAATATGTAGGTCTTATAACTTAATTAGTTTATTCTACTCAATTGTATCCTTCAAAGATTTGATGTAAAAGTTTTTGAATTGAATTTGTTTTGAGGTAGGTTTTTGAGTGTCCAAACAGTTTAATATTGTGTAATTGTTCGGGCCACTATAAGTTCATAGTTTCAAATCTAAAAGTTCTTAAGGTTATAAGATAAAAATCAGCTGTTTTGATAACGTCTTAAAATACATATTTCTTTGACGTAGGACTTCATACTGCTTTCAGTGAAGGAAAAAACAATATTAATTCTATCATATGTATATGTACATTTTGACTGCTTCCGCAGAATTTAACGTAAACCAAGTTAATTAAGTTATTTTAAATTGTGGTGTAAATTTATGTTGTAAAATATTTGTTAAAAGTAAAAAAAAAGCATTAGTGTAACGGAGATTCATTATAACGGATAAAGATATGCGAGCTTTAATGGGATCTCATCTTAAACCAGCAAGATGTACATGCGGCAGTAGTTTTTGGGAGTGTTCGGAGATTAGCATCTATCTTTCGAAACAGAAAAAAAATACACTCATGTCATATTTTTACTAAACCATACAAAAAGTAAGTGACGCTTTGATATTACAAAGCTTTTAATTAAACGTTTTTTAACCGGTTACCAGCTTAGACCGACTCTACGTGCTCTTTGTTGAGTAGATAGTTCTGTTTTATATTGAACATGCAGAATCTATGTGACAATAAACAAAAATTTTCCGCACAGTCAAGCTCTTTAAGCTTCAATCAATCCCGCCTTATATACTTCTTCCAGCAGAGCCTGCTTCTTGCATGATTTCATCGTTTACAATAGTGAATAGAAGAAGTGAGAGTTGACATGCTTGTCTTATTTTGGCACTTATTTTGAACTGGAGAATGTATCACTTATTTGTCCGCAGTGTAAAATGGTTAATTCTGCGTCTTCATACAATACTCTGTTAATCTTATTATCTTTCTTCTTAAAGCATTCCATATTGCAATGCATTGAACGATATCGAAAGTGTAAGCACATTCAATAAAACACAAAATAAAATAAATAAGTGAAACAACTTCTTTCTTTAGCAGTCAAACGTTTAACCATAATCTAAAAATTAACAAAATAATTAATAGTCCTAAGAAGTAGTATTCATTAGCAATAATGTGAGGAATAACAACTGTTTTTATTAGAAGTTGATGCTACCTTATAACATTTCTTGCAAAAGCATTCTTGAAGTCAATAAAGAAGATGTATATAGTGGAGAACGCCATTCTACAGATTAGTTTATGATCAGTCGGAATGTGTTGGTGTGAACTGTATAGCTTCTTTCCGGGCGAAATCATACCTGATCATTTCTTCTATTTTGTTCTATGATAGGATGCATTCTTTAATTCAGTATGGTTGCGAAAGTTATATATGATGTTCATCAGATTCATACCCTTTCAGTTATTGCATTTTTTTAGGACTTTTATTTAGAATGAATCGGTATTTGAATTGTGAAACTAATCAGATGTCTAGATAGTCTACTCATGGCTTTCAGTATTGTTAGTAAACAAAAAATTATTTTCATTTCAATTTTTAATATTTTTTTAGTACTACAGCCAACCTAATTATGATTTCAAAACATATCGGTAGATATAAGTAGGTATAGAACTAAATAATCCAATAGATATAGATCTAAATAATTACATCTTAATACATAGAAAAAAAATTAGGACTAAGTTATACGTTCTTGATGTCACTATTTGAGTGATTTTTTTTAAAAATTTAAGCAAAAATAATGGAATAAGCAGGTTAACTGCTTTCGCAGAACTTAAGCCAAGACGTTTTACATTTTAGAATAGTATTTTTCTATATTTATATTTTACAATACCATAGCATTTGGTATTGATGGGGTTTCCTTTGTGGATATGAGATAACTCTGAGTTTTTCAATTATTAAATTCTACCATATTTACACTTCCCCAATCATGTATTTTTCAAGATATGTTATTTCGTTCTCTAGGAACTGAAGTCACGTGCCAACAAGGCTTGTAGAACGATTGATTGTTGTGGTTTTTTTTTTTAAAGAATTCAAATTCGATCTTTTAATTAATTTAGCCCTTACAGACTGAGTAAATTTCACTCCAATTGCTTTCACACAACTAAAACTTAATATATTAATCATTAAAATATCTAACAGTTATTCTTTTATTTAATAATGCTCAACTAAAGGGTTTTCCAATAAGAGTGATATGATTTCTTTTTTAAAAAAAAAAAACAGACTAATTGTTAAGGAAATTAAAATGTTTTTTATTTAATGGGACGTACAATCGATAGAATTTAGTTCTGAATAAAACGTCATTCAAATGGCCTCCACGATTTCTTCTGCTGGAACGAATTCGACGGACCCAATTTTCGAGCACTTTTTCCATTAAATCCAGACGTATGTCAGCAATAGTACGTTCAATATTGACTTGTAAAGCTTGAACAGAGTCTGGTTTAATTGCTAAAGACCAATGACTTCAAATAACCCCACAAGAAATAGTCTAATGGTGTTAAATCACAACTTTTTGGAGGCCATTCAATATCACAATTTCTTGAAATAATCGAATCTCCAAACTTTTCTCGCAAGAATTCAGCTGTGTGGCACGTAGCCCTGTCTTGTTGGAACCAAATATTATCAAGATCAACTTCTTCCAATTTTCCAATTTCGGCCATTAAAAGTTGGTTATCATCGATCTACATCGCTCTCCATTGACAGTAATGGTGTTACCAGCTTCATTTCGAAAGAAGTACGGACCGATGATTCCATCAGACCAAAAAACACACCAAACTGTCAATTTAGGTGAATGATTTTCTGCACACCAGAATCGACCGTTTTGTCACCACTGATAAAAGTGAGCCGCATCGGAGAAGATGATTTTCTTAAAAAAATCGTTATCCTTTTCAAGTTGTTCCAAGTCAAAATCAGCAAATTCACGACGTTTGTAATGAAATTGTAAGCACTACTTAATCCAATGAAAAAAAAAGACAGATCATGACATATTACAAATGGCCGAAACTTCACTTCAAAATTATATCATCTCTATTGGAAAACCCTATAAGCAGTGTTAAAGGTTCGTGACAATTGGAGAAGTTCACATTGATCGAGCCAGAAATTTTATAAATTATGTAGTAAAATATGTAGTAAAAACTTGCAGTAATGTACTTAGTTTAAGCACGATAAGGTAATTCTATCTAAGCTACTGTCAAGAACATAGAAAAAAAACCTTTGCTATGAATTGATGCTTTTAAATTTTAAATCAAAATTTCGATTATTACACAGTATAAAAACATTTAATCACACATGAATTATAACCCAACATTTTTTTATTCATCTGTCAATATAATTGTTTATCATCACCAAATACAATACAACAGCAGTAAAAAATTATTTTTCACATAATTAAGTACACTTAAATTATTATTTTAAATTAAATTTAAACCAAAAAACATTCCCAAATTTCATTTCATATTTCAAGTTATTAAGTTATTAAGAGATTTTCAATTAAAGTAATTCATTTTCAACTAAAATTCACATTAATGTAATTTTAATCCCAACAATTTACAAAAAACAAAAAAAAAAAAAAAAACAAAACAAACAAACAAAATTTTATAATTTTTGAAATTTTCATTAAATTTATATTAAATTTCATTTAAAATTTGTTTTTATTTTATAAAATTGTACATGCATGTATTACTAATGTTGTGTAGTTGTTATTAAATTGGTTATTATTGTACATATAGCTATATGTATATAGTTTTGAATTAGTTGTTAGTTTTAGTATAATTACCTAAGAGAAAAGAGAAAACCTAACATATGTTCGATCACATATGCATGTATAATTGATTGTTGAATTGTATCAAAAATGAAAATCATAAAATTTAATTTTAAAAATTATTATGAATTTGAAATATATTCTTATGAATAATAACTTTTTTTTTTTTTTTCATATTTCTGACTTTATTTAATCTACTAAGAAGGATTATTAATTTAATTAAATAATGAAATAATATAATATAATATTTGAAATAATATATAAATAAAATAATTGAAACATTTGATTGAAACCTACACTATAGCTATATTCTATTCAAGAATACTCTGAGTGAACTCATACATATTTATTTTTGTTTTTTTTTTTTAAATATTGAAATTTTCCAATATTTCAGTATAGAAGAATAAATTTTTTGAAATTTTTGTTTTTGAAAAAATTTTTAAATATGCTAAAAATATGAAATTAATAGGTGACGTGTCATAATTTCCAATGGTATAACTCTCTTTGGACAATATGAAGTATGAAGTGAGAGATTTTTGACTCATAGTTTCAGGGCAAATTCATATACCGGTTGCATGTAAGTAGGTAGTAGTGGAGGCCGACAGTACGCTAACGTCTCGCATAAAATTCTACTCGTTGAACCATTTTGAGCTTTTTACAAAGCGGTGGAGGGCTTTGATTGTAGTGACATCCAGATCATTCAGCGAGTCCCAAAAGAAGGCGTCTAAATAGGTATTCTTTTATGATAAGGGATAAATTTTGGAAAAGGGGGCGAATGAAACGCAATTTTACATAACGGAGCCTGATAATATCACAAATATTTCATAGAAAACCATATTTTTGGCGACAAGGTCATTTAAATGTCAAATTAGCATTTTAAAAATTTTTATGAAATTTTGTAGTGTTTTACTTAAACTGTTATATGTTTTCTCTACAACAATAAGGAGAAGGTTCTTTACAACAACATTGTAGAGATTTAATATAAAAATTATTTGGTTTGGATCAGTGTTACCGTTTCAGAGATATTAGAGTTCAAAATGAAAATTTTAGAATAAAAAAATGTTTTCCCATAGTTCTTAGAAACCCTAATATTTTGAAAATTTTCTAAGATAGAGATATTTATTTTTAAACAATTGGAAAAGAGTATTTCACGTCTTTTCCAATGGTATATAATAAACATTGTATAGGATGATTAGTAGCCCTACAAAATTAAAAAATTCTAAATTTTAATTTAAAAAAAAAAAACAATTTTCATACAAAAAGCCATTTTTACATTCCGACAATGTTGTTGTAAAGAACCTTCTCTATATTGTTGTAGAGAAAATATTTTAAGTAATTTTTTAAAAAGGTTAAATTTGACCTTTAAATGACCTTGTTGCCAAAAATGGTCTTCAATGAAATATTTGTGACGTAATCAGGTACCGTTGTTTAAATTTTTTTTTGATTTGAATGCGCCCGCTTTTCCAAAGTTTATCCATGATAAGAACCAGGGCAGGTACATATTATTTGGCTGACAGTTTCATCTTCTACCTCCTATCTACACGTTTTGAAAAAGTTTTTTGAGGGGAGTCTAAGCCTTCTGGCAAGTTTACCAATTGCCCATAATGACCTCTACCATAGTGCTGATGTCACACTTTTACAAAGATAGTAGGTTATTTAGCAAGTTTATCTGTATTGCAGTTATCTCACTGTGTCCTGGCAACCATCATAGCCAGTCATGTGAAACCGCTTCGACTGCTTTAATTGCAGCCTAACTGTCTGTGGGTATACAGATATTTCTAACAGGTAATACTTCAGATCTCAGCCTGTCTGAGGCTTCCTTTACAGTCATCACCTCTACCTAAAACACACTGCAGTTTACCGGTTGCATGTCCATAAACATTTAAGTACTATACTGATCTCTATACTATACTATACTATACTGTTGTGATATCTTTTCGTGAGAAGTTTGAATCTTTTAACTTTACAGAAACCTTTACTCTCCGATTTGGAAAAAACTAATTTTTTTGATTTTTGAAGTTTTATGTAAAATCGTTTAGTGAACGTTTTGGAAATTTGAACATTTTATTCCGTAATTATTATTTCATCAGTATTTCTCGTATTAGGTACTGATATTAATTATTGTGTGTAAAATTTGTATACCTCACTATAATTCCAATGCAGATAGTTGCAAATATTAGAGCTTACCGCAAAACGTGTTAATTTTGGTGAGTAGAGTGTTTATCGAAGGTTTTTCATTTAATAATTAAGCCCACAATATTTAGTCTTGTTTCCACTTTTTCCGTTTTATTGTTGTAAGTAGCCGGTGCGTCACATTAATCATTTTCACATATCGCAATGGCATGTTGTATATCCATATGTATATATATGTAAGCAATCGGTGCTCCACATTTGTTATTTTCACATATCATCGACTAGCACAGGTATGATGAAAACTGACCAATGAGTTGCGCCAGGTGGGTACCTACAATCATTATTTTTTTATTTGTAGTCATATTTTAGGTGTTTTCATCTCACTTCTATTTGCTTTACTGTTTTACATTTGTAAATTTTTTATTTTTCATTTGTTTTTCATTCATAGCTTAAATTTCACTATTTCTGTATTTTCCCAATCTATTTTTTTAAATACATAGTATCAAATTCTTTAGTCTTAGTATAAATATCAATTCTGCAACATTGTTTCTGCTTCATCACTGCACAAAAATTCAATTTACCACTTTTCTACAATATATAAAAGTATTATTGCCAAGTTTCAGTTCACTCATTTCCATTCCGTTGACTTTGAAATCAAATATAAAAGTATTAATAAAATTTGGCAACAATTATTATTATTTAATTAAAATATCACAAAAGCCAAAATCCAATTAATAAATAAAAAAATATGTATGATACCTGAGGAAGTTATGAATTATTAATTTGTGGCATAACTCTCCTGTGAAGTTAAACTTGCTTTATAACATACTCGCCCGAAGGAAATCATGACTGGGGTAGTTATGACACGTCACCAATCAATAAATTGAATATTAGTTATAATTCTTTTATTTTACAACAACTAGTAATAGTAAAATTCATTGGAATTAAGTTTCAAATAGGAATTAAAAATAAATATCAGAGTATTGTTTATGAATTTCTATAGATTGAGTGTTATGATATTTCTGTTTATTTTTATATTGTTGGAAAATTTTGAAGTGAATAATAATATATGACGTATATCTTTTTTGTTTGGTTTCATTTCAAAAATGCATCATAAAAATATTTTTGTTTAGTCAAGGGAGAACTTAACAATAATAATTGTCAATTTATCTGTGAAAAAAATAAAAAAACAACAAGATATTTTTGGTGGTCCAGATAAAATATATATTACACAAGTAGATATATATATTTTTTTATTTAAAAAATATGCATGAAAAAATGTTTTGTATAATTTCGAGTAGCTCATCCTTTTGATAGATTACAATTTGATAGCTTCATTATAATTTGATATCTTTCAATTATTTTATAGAGTTAATGAATGATTTAAAATCTTTTATTACTATACAGGGTTCGCCATAGAAATAATAAATGTGATAGATTAAAGTTAAATAACAAATAATATCAATATGTAAAGTTACCTTTCAGGCTATCACAAATTAACTGTCAAATGATATTGTATCAAGTGAATTACAGTTATCTGCAATATATTAACTGAATTTAGATGCCATTCGTTAACGGTTATATAATATCAATTAAATTGCATTTAACTGTAATAATATATTATTTTAATTTAGATGCCGAACGTCATTGTCAAATATGTCAAATGTATCATAGTGTATCAACTGAATATATTTAAATGAAAACTGCATGGTACAGCGGTATAAATAGTATCTCTATAATTAGATTTTGATTAGATTTAAATTGAAATCGTTTTAGTTAATTTCTATTAGTATTACATAAGTAGATATCGCCCTCATTCTTTTCGGAAAAGGGTCCTAATATTTGGCTAAATTTTTTATATTTATGTGAAGTTGAAATAATAAAATTAAATTAAATTATTTCAAATTAAATGATATCTAAAAAATCGTTAATTCCTGCTAATAGCATGAATATTGTAAAAATTGTTGTTTATTTTTAAATATTCTTCGAAGTAGGCAGAATTTACCTATCACAGATAACTGTAATTCAGTTAATATAATATAATATTTTTGACAGTTCGTACGTGATATTATTTATATAAGTAAAGTAAAATAGAACTATGGTATTAAGAATGCGAAGTTACTCAGCAATAGATAAAAGTGGTGGATATTTAATTAATATAGAAAAAAATCAAAAACGAAACTTATTGTGTGATTGTTAACACAATAAGACTTTGAGTAAGATAGGGTAGGATGTTCATTAATTAATCTTGGAGATTGTAAAATTTTTTATCATTATATTAGAAAATTTAGGCAATTTACATAGATATAAATGTATTGTTGTAAACGTAATAAATAACATGATAATTTAGACAGCTTTAAGTTGATGTGACAGTGGAATTCAATTGACATTATGACAATCAAATTAATTTGATATAAAAATTATAGTATAACAGTTAATAGTTGATGTATATAATTTGAGCTCAGTTTCTGCTTTAATTAAACAAGAGCGCTGGAGTTTGACGTATGAATGGCGTATTGGGAAACATGATACAGCGAAGTATCCGAAATCAACGCCAACATTTATTTGTTCTTGTTTGATCTTTTAAAACTAGCTATTACTGTAAAATAAAAATATTGTTGTCAAAATTTACCCTTGTCAAATTTTAAAAATTCGCTAGACGGTTGCTTATAATATAATATGCATGAATGTTTTTGATAGACGCCGTAGACAAGCGCTTTACGATAGGCATGAACAGGAAAAGGTTCGTGGCGACGATGGATTGCTGTGACTGCATCATTTATACCAATTTAAATACCAAGTTAAATAGTCTCGCTTTTGGTTACATAGTTTTAAAGTGGGATAGTAAAGTTTATATTATACTATATCTATATAAGTGATTTTTTACTATTACATATCTATGATTTTAATGTGTCTAATGATTTAGTATAATATCAACCAACTAAACGACACAAACTATACATGATTATGAATTCAAACAGATGTACTCAGGTAATAAATTTGATTGAAATTTTAAACTGAATCTACATTATTAATTGAATTATGAATCTATTTAATTAAAGATATTATTTATTAATTCCAAAATCATATAATATAGGTATATATAGTAGAGTAAATGGTTTACCAAAAATAATAATATTTCATCTTGTTATAGCTCGAATTAAAAAAATATTAAATTAAATTAATTTTTTTTTTGTTTTTAAATGCTGAAATACCTTTTTGGAAAAATAAAATAAACATATTTTGTTGCTAATTGACCGCAACCATTAATTTATTGAATTTGAAAAATTATACGGCAAATAAAATAATTTGAATAATTTTTCATTTGTTTTTTTTTTTTTATTTTGGGCTTTTTTACTAATTTGACAAAATTTTTTATACCCAACATTTATAAATTCAGTATGTAATAACCTTTCTGTAGTAATGACATAAAACTTTTTTAAAATAAAATCAGTGGTTTCAGCGTTTTCAAAAACTAACATTTTAAAAATCCACACTACTTCTCACTACTCTACACACACTGCAGTCTGAATATGAATGAAAATATTATGTAGAAACTTGAATAATGCTAATAATAATCTTGGTAGCTAAATTAGACATGATATTGGAGGATGCAATCGACTACTTCCATAATTATAGCAATAAGTTGCATTTGATGTTATTTCAGTTTTTTAATATGGGCGCGAAACGTAGAATATTACAGAAAATATTTCTTCTGGGAATATAACGAAATCTTATCTTTTATAATCTTGTTTTTCAATCTTATTTTTTCAAAATCTAGTTTTAAAAAATCTTTTTTTTTAATAATTGGTTGAAAAATTGTCTTCTTCAGTTTCAGATTTAATAAACAAAAATGCTTTGTATTGCAAAAATTTGGCTTACATTTTGTAGCCTGTTAAGTTACATCGCAAAACCATCACTATAAGTTGCAATCCTCAAAGCTAAAGAAAATGTAGGTTGCACTGGTGAAAACATGGAGTGAAATAAAAACACTTGTGCAAAAAAATGTTGTGCGGAAGAATTTGTTGAGAATCTATGTGTCCTTCAGATATGACTAGATCAATGATGATAATGATAAAATCTTTAAAACAGAAGATTAAGTCAAAGTATAAGTATTATTTATTAATTTAGATGGTGAACGGGACTCAAGATTGTCTGATTCATTACTATTTAGATTAAATTTATTCTCTATCTATACCTTATCAGTTCACTTGCCATGCTAGTCTCTTTTATTATTTAGCACTCTTGTATACTATAATTCCATCTTTAACTAACGTCATTTACGTAGCTTATTTCAGTAATCATATCACTACTAACCAATCGTGGTACACATACGATTATTCTTAGTTCCAATGTCTGAAACCGTTGCAACTAAACAAAAATGTTCGAAATGTTGCCAACATTTGATAATTATATCCTGTGAGTAGAACAGATGGATTTTGTAATTATTTTATGTCTGTTGTATATGGGTTATTGATATTATTGCCGAGCAAGATGTGTTTTTTTACTGTTAATAAGAAAGATACGGTTAGGATATGGACTTTAATGATTATTTTTTTTTAATCTGTAAAAGTTTAATCTGAACTATTTTTATACGAGAATATCTGGAATTTCCTTCTATTCTCATGAATTCCATTTAAAAATAAACAAACTTTACAGCAATTAATTTTATTATATTGTTTGTAAAACGTACCTCTTAGCTTCTGCTGTCGATATGATATTACATCCGGGTCCGATTTATATCCTCGTTTTAAAAAATATTTTTCAGAAAATTTCGAAATTTAGAACATTTCATTTTTAGAGAATCTCTTTCACAAAATGACGTTTTAGAAAATCTCGTTTTAGAAAATTTCGGTTTTAGAAATCTTGTTTTTAGAAAATTTTGTTTTAGCAAATCTCTTTTACAAAATCATGTTTTAGAAAATCTCATTTTGGAAAATTTTGTGTTTAGAAAATCTTGTTTTTCGAAAGTTTTGTTTTAGAAAATCTCTTTCACAAAATCACGTTTAAGAAAACCTCGTTTTAGAAAATTTCGTTGTTAGAAAATCTTCTTTTTAGAAAATTTTGTTTTAGAAAATCTCTTTTACAAAATCACGTTTTAGAAAATATCATTTTGGAAAATTTTGTGTTTAGAAAATCTTGTTTTTAGAAAATTTTGTTTTAGAAAATCTCTTTCACAAAGTAGATAGTTTTACTTTGTTTTTTTTTTTTATTTATATATATAGGTTCCTCGTTTAGAAAAAAAATGTAACTTTTAAGTTACCTCCTTCTCTTTTTCAAGCAGATTGAACGCATATGTTTTTATATTTTTATATGTTTTCTATTCTAAGCTTTAGCATTATTTTTTATTCAAGTAAAATGTAGCTCTTTTTAATAAGTTACAGACCAAAACAACAAATGGTATTTTGTTTGAAGTATTGTTATGTGTTGGTTAGGGATGGTTGGAAAAACAATTACCAACTAAATTTACGATATTTACGATTTTTTGAAGATTTCCTAAAAACGAGCTTTTCTAAATTGTGATTTGAATTATTATTTATATTTATAGAAATTTCTAAAAGCGAGATCCCTACCTACCACTTCCAATATATAAAAATTTATTTATTTATAAATTTAATTCTAATTTAATATTTAAGGCACATTACATACATATTGTAGGTCACTTAATCTATATATAATTTGAACTGATGCAAATAAATATCTAGAAGTGCTCTTATTAGTTTTATAATCATCAAATTATAAAAATATTAATTTTATTTATATATAAATAATTAATTAAATTATTTAAATTTAGAATTTTCCATGTAATTATTTTAACCTATTATTAAAAATTTCACAAAAATGAATCGTCATTATTTTTTTAATTTTTTTTTTGTTGTGACAAAAACTATCCTTCTAACATCCAATTTGGGATAAATATGTTTTGATTTTTAAAATTTATAATTATATGTATTATAAATTTTTGTGACCCCACTCATATCTAAAAAATATCATTATATTTTCTAAAGAAAAAGTTTTCTCTCTTTTCCTCTCCTATAGACGTATATAAAATTTATCTTATAGTTGTGTATACATAATATTTGTTGAGTTGATATTAATTATTATAATGTTATTTTTCTAATAAGGTTTATATAGGATGAGATTTATGGACAATGGATATACATAATATTGTAAATGACAATTCAAAAACTAAATTTTAATTAAATTTATTCAAATTATGATGAATTCATTATTTGTGTTTTCGTTGAGAAAAATCTTTTGAGCTTCTGAAGCCGATATAATATTATATTGAATAGAAAAATTATTATAAAAGAAATTTGAAAAAGAAAGAGACAGATCATTCTCATTTGTCTTTTCATAATTATTATAATATTACAAAGTATGAATGATTTTGTCCGATTTTGAATAGACTTTAAAAATGACTTGAAGAAAATTACATATTATTGTTTTGTTTGAATTACAACCGAATTTAAAATAAAATATTATTTTTAATGCATTTGAATGAATAATGTGGATGGATGGAGAGGATATTGTAAAAGTTTATTGTTTATCCTTTTATTAACTTAAACAAAAACAAAATAAACAATGTCCAATGTTTCATTATGATTCATTTGATTTTAACATGACTTGAAATATTTATTTAAAGTCAGTTTTGAAATTAGTTTGTATTAATTAAAATAATTAATATTATTCTTATCGTATAATATGTCATTTGCAAAATATCAGCAAATTAAATAGTTTGGGAATAAAATATATAGGAAAAGGTGTGAGTATATGAGATTTGGATTTAATTTTTAATTAAATGTTTTTTAATCCCTATCGCGTTCACTATTTTTGGGCATGATCTACTCAGAAACACACTTGTTACAACTTTTGTAATTTTAAAGATATTTTAATTCGGAAAGTAGCAATGTGTTCAAAATTCAAAATTAAGTGCAAAAATTTAATTTGAATGCTATAACATTAATTTTTGTGGGACAATTTGTCGTTTTTGTCCTCACAAATGAATGCTATAGCAGCCATAACTGATCATGGTAAAAACTCATACATATAGTATGGATTATCATTAAATAATCCATCATCCGAAAAATGACTATCTCTGTTTCCTTTCGAATATCTGTCTTCATTTTCATTTATATATATTTTGCTACTTTTCTTCGTACGACATTTCAAAATATTTCTTCGGACAAAATTTAAAAAAAAAATGTTTTCTACTAAGATAAACTAATTTATTTTTGCACATAAAACCAAGGCAAATTATGACAATATAAGGGAAGAGGTCACATTTATGTCGCCTAGAAAACGAATGGCGCAGTTCTGAACTTTGCTTAAAAACTTTTAAGCAGTTTTTGGCGCCCCTGCCCATAAATGTGAGTTATATTCGAGCTTGGCTCGTATATATGCTTTATAGATTTTTAAAAGGTTTTGAGGTAAAAAATATGCTTAAAATCTAAGTTTTGGCTATTTAAATATAAAAAAAATAAACTCTATCTCTAACTAAATCTATTTTAGTAGATTAATTTTAATAGAAAAGAATTTGAAATTTACACTTGCTTCTATTATGCACAAAATGACATGGGTGAGCTACCATTAATGTTTCAACAATTTATTATATTTAAAAACCATGATAAAGAGAACTGGAGGACTTGTAGTATATACATATGAAAATGGGTTGAAGACTAAATCCAGGCTTCTTCCAAAAAAAAAAAAATTCACAAAAAAATATCTTTGTTATTCTATTAGTATATAAAACTATCCTTGCTTTTACGCATTTTACTTTATGTACCACACTTTAAGCGAAATCCTGAGGCAGGAGAAACTTTAGGTTTGGATCCAAAATTCACTATTTATATAAATTATTTTTATGCTTAGCCGCTGTTGGATAGAGCGATCTCCTTTTTCCAGAATTAATTTTCCACAATTTTATGGATTTTTTTTGTAAATTTCGGTTTGTGGATTTAGTCACCAACCCTATTAAAATATTTGTCATTGCATGACTTTAATATGGTTTCTATGAAATCAATTAAAATTGTTATCTTAACCTAAAAAGTAATTACAATAGAAATCAAACATAAGCTGCGTAGTATTACAACAAAATGAATTAGAAGAATAAAAATAGAAATTTATTTACAAAGAAAAAATTACTTATTTCAAAATTTGAGATTTCTTCTTTCAATCATTTTTACTAATTTTTAAACTACTTTTGGTATTGTTTTTTTTTTAATTGTCAAAATAACAGTTTGTACTTAATTTATGTATCGTAAATTAATTAATTTATTACAGAGATAAATCCATTTAAATTAGTTCTATAGGTATTCATTTAAATTAATTGCATTAAGTCCTGTGGGTCATTAAGCATGTGATACTAAGCATACATTAATCCTGCATCATTAAGCAAGTGGTCATAAAACTAGTAAGAAAATCATCCTGCATGCTTGCAAAAAAGCCATTGTTCTTGAAAAAGCCATTTTATAGCCATTATTCTTGATAATTTCTGAAAATTATCTTATTTTAAGTTCCATTCTATCTTACAGACTTGCGAACTTTGTTCGACCTAATTCGCTCATTTGAAAAAAAAAAATATCTAAAACAAAATTTAACGACATGTTTACGGAGCTGTTTTGAATTAATGTTGCCTTGTTATGTTAAACCTTTCTAAAAATTAAGCTTAATAAAACTTTATAATTTTTTTTAGACATATTAACAGTTTACTGACATACAATTGAAAAACATAAAATGTAATCGGGTATTGACTTTCAAAGATTGATTCATTCAAATAAAATGTATTAAAATATAGAAAAATTATTCCATTATAATAGTTTTACTTGAACAATAAAAATTCCTTTTATTAAAATGATACGCTGGAATTGATCTGCATTTAAAAATAGCTAAAAAAAAAACAAAAAACTAAAAAAAAAAACCGACAAAAATAAAATAAATAAACATTTGAGGTGAAGGATCCCTGCTCCAAATTTCCATAGAAAAATAAAAAAAAAAAAACAAAAAAAAAAACTAAATTGAAGCACTTCTTATTATTCTTACCTGGTATCTACATATATATACAGCAAGGAGTATCATCTTGAGATGATTCTTTTATATCTTTTGTCTTCCTTGTATTTTTAGGTTTTTTTTTTGTATTGTTTTTTTTCCGTATTATTTTTCTGGTCCGCTCTCGAATGAAATCTTTATTATGAAATTTCATGGTATTTTTTTTCTTATTGAATATAACTTTGAATACAGGTACTAGATATGTGTTTATCTCTAAATTTATACATTTTTATGTAAGATGTATAAAGGTGTACAGTAAATTCTCAATAAAATTGAGTTAAGATGTAATCGGAAATGTAAAAATAAGTCCAAAGGCATGCGGCAGTCCATTGATTAAGTAGTTTAATTGAAGTCATACAATTTTTAACTGACTATATAGTACCTTGTGGTACATCATTTGTCGCATCTCATTGTAATAGAATAGAATACAATTATATTTAAATAAAACAGCATTTATTGCAGAAATCAAATCTTTATTGTTCGGACTTCTTCTTATCAACTAACTTCACTTAAATTTATAAAATATTTGATACAGATATATGTAATATTGTAATATGATGGTATTCATACAAGTTGAAATACAAATATACAAATACATGAATTATGTAATATCAAATTATGATATATGGTAATTAATTATTTTAGTTTTTTTATTATACGATGTTGTGAGTGTGATTACTTTATTCATTGATGCACTACAACTACTTTGGAAGTGTAGTTGATTATTTAGTGACACAAAAATCATCTAATCGGAAATGTCATTTGCATGTTATTTACGTATTGCGAATTTGCAATATAGTCAACAAACTTTTTCAAAATGTGTCAAGTCCAGTTGTGTATTAAAATAGAAAATTTAAAAAAATCTGTAATCAATAACCTCACACTGCGATCAAACGTAAAAACATCCGATCCGAGTTTTATTGATTTTGCAGCTAAACGAATTTGCCGCAATACTTTAGCAAAAAAATTTAGCATTCAACATTTGGATATGGTCCAGTGCGGACAACAGTTTTGACGTTTGTTGTCTGCAATTCTGTATTCATATAGTCACACCACAATTAGAAATATATTTTTAAAGATGGTAACTGAAATTTTAATTAACCCTCTAATGCGCAAACTATGAAACCAAAGTATTGAGCGTAAATTTAAACCATGTGCTGATATTTTAAACAGTTATAAGAATTGACGCTCGTTGCTTTTATGCATGCCAAGTTCATATTATTTGCTTTTTTCGTTGTTACAAACATTTTATCTAACATTATTTGCCCCTGTCTAAAGTAAAATGTTAGAATTACGCACATAGCATTTTTAACCGAGCTTGAATTACCTAATTTATTTTCTCCTTTTTAGTGCATTTAAAGTTGCTACCAAAACTGTGTAACCGTTATAAAAAGCAAGTTTTTTAAAAAAACATTTTTTTTTAATTTTAAATAAATTTTTGAAATTTTTTTGAAAAAATGTGACAAACATCAAATGTTTAAAGTTGAAACTACAACAATTACTTATAATGCAATTTAAACAAAATCAATTTAGTCAACAATGGGAAATTTTTGATGTTTGATTGTCAAATGTTCGGGCAAGAAAACTAATTTCTTTCAACAAAAAAAGGGTATTTTTCCGAATAAATATTTCTAGAAAATTACCGTTATCGAAAACAATTTAGAACAAAAATTTTTTTTTTGAATCAAACAGATTTTTCAATCGGCCCAAATCGAATCAAGTTACATAAAAACGAAATTGAATGTTTTTGTTTGTAATAACATGTTTAAAAAAATCGTGTAAAAATAGACTATGTAAAAACAGAATTGCCTGTAATGTCAAATTTTATTTAACAAATAGTTCAAAAAATTGAGATTCTACTGTCTACCTACTTTGTATATAAATATGAATGCATACGAGTATTACTAACCATTTGAATGATTAAGAAATGGAAAATTCAACGTATATCCAGTAAATTCAAGAAGACCTTACGTTTATTTTTGTTATTTTTATATTTATATTTTGTTTTTTTTTTTACTTTGTTTTTTTTTCCGTATTTTTGGGGAAAAATGAGAATTGCTAACAATATTCAAGAAAAGGTAAATTTTATGATTATTTTGATTAAATTTTTCAAGTTTTGTATTTCATTTTGTGGGTTTTCTGTTCTCTTTCCTTCTGTTTTTTTTTTGTGTTATTGTTATTGTTTTGGTCTTCTTTTTCTTATTTATTTCCTTTAGAGTATTTTGTATTATTGTCTTCCTTCACTTTTAATATTTTATGTTATTTTTAGCGGACGTTCTTACTCATGAAATATGATACAAACATGTGTACATATATTTTATAGGTGTATATATTTTACATACATACCCACATAAGTCTATGAAATATAAAAAAGGTGATATTGATTTTTCTTTGTTTGTTTTATTTGTTTTTTTTTTTTTGGTGTTTCGTGTTCGTTTGAAACGCATATCTCAAAGTAATAAAAATAAAAAAAAAAAAAACAATGACATGAGAAAAAAATAAAATAAAAAAGTGTTGAAAAACATGGCATTTTTAGGACAACAAAATCAAATAAAATCGAAAAACCAAAAAAAAAAAAAAAAAAAATGAAGAAATTAAATAAAAGCAACAAGGAAGAATACATTTGACCTGTCCAACTTGAAAATATGTGTTCGGATAAAAATTTTCTAACTTTAATAGGATATTAAAATTAATTTTATATGTAAAGTAAAGACCTGGTCCAACAAAATATTTTTAATTCTCTAAGTCTAAACAATCTAGTGTAGCTAGTCGAAATAATTTTAAATTGTAGCTGTATATACTAAATACATCAGTACTGATATATACCAAGAGTGGTTCAATTTTAGAATGTTATTTAAAAATCCAAGTTTTCTGAATACTTTATCTATATTTGAATAACTCATTAAGATCAACAAATAAATTTCAATTTCAGTTCCATTCCCATTTATTATAGCTAATCAATTAAATTACAAAATTGAGAATACATTGAACACAAAAGGCAATACAAAACTGCTTAAAGTGATGAATTGATTAACAATATAACATCAACTGTAAGAGACTTAAGATATTTTAAGAAATTTTAAATTAAATTTGCCTAAACAGTCTCAATACCGAACATTAAGCAAACCCAACGTATTAACCCATAAACTCTTCATTATTGTAGCTTGTTGGTATGTCGAAAGCGATCGGATTGACCAGAACCTTAATTTTAAATTTTTATTTATTTTGCAAAGTTCTTTTCGGCCAATGACATTATAGAAAAACTAAACGATTCCAATCAAAAAATGCGCGCAGTTATATTAAAAACTAACTGATTTACCAAAATCTGAAAATAGCTAAAATTCTTGAGAATATTCATAGCTGTATCTGAAGTAGACTACATTTTAAGAGGTTATTTATTACTTTTATATGAAAAACTAATTCCTGTTAAAAACGTAAATACATACATTGATTCAAATTGGATCCTGTCAAATTTTTATTGGATACAAGTTAAGCTCATTATGTAGACTTTAAGAAGGATAAATAATTTGTAACAACGAGTGATGAGTTAGTTGTCTGACAGCCATGGAGGAGAACGGGTCGAATAAGTGGAGACTGTTTTGATTGGTGATTGGTGTGTTTTTGAAAGGAAGTAAATTTGATTTGTATTAAAAAGAAGTAGTTTTCGTTAATGATATTTTTTTTTAAGTAAATGAAATGTTTTTTTTTAGCTTTTGCTCGATTGTTAAGAATATGGAAATATAAAATGAATAAAAATAAAGTTATATTATTAATAATAGTTGTTACAAATTTTAATTATATTTTGTAACTTTTTTTTTATTGATGGGGAGTTCTATGTAAGCATGGCCTCTTAAGATCTCTTAAGGTCTATGTCATTGATGAACGCTATTATTGCTTTAAGGTCTATGTCATTGATGAACGCTATTATTGCTTTAAAATTTTCATTATATTATAAATTAACATACGAAATTAGTAATAATACTTGTTTAATGCTTGTAGTAGTGAATATCCCAACAATGCCAATAAGGGTTAAGATTGCTTTTAAGTTTTCTACGCTTCAAAACGCTTACTGTACCTTTAATATTAAGCAAACATTTTCATCAAGCTTATTAAACCAAACTTAACGAAATTTGATTTGTATAAAATAACTTTACAAATGTTATTAGGTATATCTTGTCCAATTAGAATAAATGAAACTACAGTTCCAATGAAACTAATGACAATTATCTCAATTATCTCAAAATAACATTGGACTCTATATTTAGTTGGAAAAGGAATAATAAAAATAAAAAATCTATTGCATTCTAGACTCCAAACAAGGTATACTAATATATTCACCGTCACCCATATTCTTGAAGACTCATCACTGACGTGATGAAAAATTGACCCGCATCCACATCTATTGGCTATACCCACATAACAAAAATTTTCACAAGTTTCCCAAAAATATAAATTTTTTTAGACGTGGAGGGGGTAAAATTTTTATTGGATGGTGATGAGTCTTCAAGAATATGGGTGACTAAAATTTAAGTTTACAAAAAGGTATATTGAAGGCTATATAGAACAAGTGTGGAATTGTATAAAAATTGTACACATTTAAATTATTTAAACTCTTTTAAATAAAGTTCTACGAAACGTTGTTAATGACCAATGATATGTTCACAATTGAGACTTATTTGCAGCGATATATATATATATATATGTATGTAATCGTAATGCTGAGATTTTGGGTTATTTGAGATCAAAAGAAGATGAGATAAACCATATGTAGCAAATCATAATTTCATTTAAATGATGAAATTCCTAGATTTAAATTGTTTACCAGATCAGGATTTGAACAGACAACTAAAATCAATGAATTTTTTCTAATTTTCGAACTAGCATAATTGGGATATTGTCTCTTCTATACTTGTATCTAAAACATTTGTGAGTAATCCTAAAATATACTCCATCTAAAAAAAAATTAAATAAACAATTAAAGAAAAATGAATTGTTAGTTAATTAAAGACTATAGTTTTGATTCGGGTATACTAGTTGTAAATGACTTTAAGATGAATATAAATCTTACACCACATTAGACTATGTTATGGCCTAGTAATTTAAAAGAAACAATCAATAAACTATCACTATATTTGTATTACATGGAATTTCAACCAAAAACTTAAACCGGCTTATGGTGCATTTGATGCATTAATTCTATTAACATGAAAGACAATATAATAATTCAACCCTCTAACCGTGTGCTATTTTATTAGAAAATAAACAGCTACAAAACTAGCTACAAAAAAGATAAAATTTCTAACTGGTCAGTAAAGATGAATAAAACGATTTTAAATTTAATTCCTCAGTTGGCTGAGAAAGACAAAACACTGAAAAAGTTTTTAACTAGTATTTAGATAATTAGTGGGTGTATTTGTAAAATAATATATACTAAGTCTAAAAATTTCACAAATTTTACTCTAACGCTATGGAATAAGTTTTTCTAAGCATTTACGAGCTATTTTGTCAAAACTATACCGTATAACTATTTGATATTATTTAGTCTAGGCTTGGACTTTCAATTTTTAATTTTGTAACTGTTTGATTGCACATTTGCGTTTCATTAGTTTATATGCAAGCGGGCACACATAAAATCTGTTGCAGGTTTGCGCGTTTTCAAATGAACTAATGGGACACAAATGTGCAATCAATCAGTTTAAAAACTAAAAAGTCCATGTCTGTGCCTAGTTTAATTACATATTTTCTAATTTCTTCCTTTCCCCAATCACTAACAGTCCACAATACTATAATCACATTTTCTAATTATGTACTGCTTTTCCACCACATATTCCAAACCTTAAATTCTTTTTCATCACCGTATTATAAATGGAAAATTCAAATTATTACAACTTATCAATTCGCATGAATGTAAGATAAAAAAATAAAAAAAAAAACAAAATAAAGTTAAAGTAAGAAAAAAAGTAGTTAACATTTTTATTCTTAATTTTCACGATTTCGGTATATTAGAATTGAACGTCAACACATTTTGGTCATCTCATCATAATTTTATATTTGTTTTTGTTTTTGTTTTAACCGCCCGCCTAATACTCTCTCTGCCTATTGTTATTGCCTAAACTTTAAATAACGTGTGAAAATATAAAAAAAAATAAAAAAAATAAATTTCTATTGCGGTGATAACTGGTAACTTTTATGTTATAATCATAAAAAAAAATGGGGAAATTATGGGAAACATGAAAACATAAAAATTATAAAGCACAAAAAACAAAATACAAATCGATTTTGGTAGATTAATAAAAAATAAAAAAAAATAAAAATGGTCTTCATAGGGTCCTATAATATGTTGATTATATTGTGGGATAAATGTTTTATGATATAGAAAAAATGATTTTATTGATGTTACCATCTTGAAAACACTAATTGCATATTAAATTTTGAAATCGATTAAGATTAGATCCAGAACATATGGTTCATTATTCGGCAACGTATATGCATACATAATGTTGAATATATGAAAATTTAAGGAATTAGATATTTTACGTTCCAATTTTGTATCCAATTATTTCAACTAAATTAAATTGAATTTTTTATTTCATTGTTTCGCCATAATATGAGGAGATGAGAAATTAAATTTTGTTATGCCGTTATTTCGATAAATAAATAATTTGGTAGGTATTTTTTTTTACACAAAATTCACTTAAATGGAGGTGTAGTAGTAATTTTTCTGAATTCAGTACTATAAATTTAAGTATTATTGTTTAGTGTGATAATGGATCGTAGATGTTTTTTTTGAAATAATTGCATTTTTTTTTTCACTTCAAATCCAAAAAAATATAACTCTGTTTTCTGGTTTTTTTTTTTTAAGTTCTTAGCAGACAGTAACTTAGTAGATCACTTTTTGGTGCTTAATTAAGTACGGTACTGCAAGTTTATACTACAACTAGTTGTAAAGCCCGTCTCAAGACGGTGTTCTAGATTTGGAAAACTTTGGTATTTCGTTAGGTCACCATCTACCACAGCTAAATAATAGATCTATTGATTTAACATTTTGGGTTAACTTGGTTGCTAAATCTAATGCAAGAGTTTATAACATCTGATTGGCTTTTATGGGGTAAGATAGATAATGTTTGGCGGAAATCTCCATCTAGAATTATGAGCTTTTCACCAAAAGGTATAGATTGAGGGAAAAAGTTCATAGCAAAAAAATTTAGATATTAGTAAAGAAAAAATTTTATTCTAATGTTAGTTAGATTTTATTCTAATGTTCTAGCTAGTTATATTAGCCCTTTTTTTTATTCTAGGATGAATTATAAACGAAACGAAGTTTCATAACATAATTATTTTCATTGAAAACCTTTAAAAAAATAAAATTGGAATCCAAAATTATTATCCATACTATTCATAACTTCATACACCATTTACAATAACAACAACTTTTTCATATAAAATAATTAAATTATACTATATACATAATATATATATATATATATATATATATATATAAATAAACTACATATATACATATATTTATTAATATACATGTGCTCATAGTTTACAATATTCATATTAAACATCATTAGCTATATTTTGACTTGACTGAAAACTGAAAAAGAATAAAATATATATCACATACATTTTATTTACAATAACAACTTATTTATATGAAGTAAAAATAAAATACATACAGTTTATTTTTCTTTTGATTTTACGTTTTTATTAATTTCTCCTACTTGAATATTATTTATTATTATTTCATTTCATTGGTATTGTGATCCTATATAATTTCAAAATCAGTTCTAGAATATACACATCTACATATATATGACACAATTAGAAGTCTTTTCATTATGCATACACAGTACAATACACACTAAGTATTTTTTTTTTGGTTTTTTTTTTAAAAAGGTTTAGGTACATAAACAAACTCAGCAGAGAAGACAAATTATTGTTTACTTTACGTTTTCTTTTGTTTAATATTTTTTTTTTTATTTTATTTTGTTGTAGCAACAGTTGCTACGGCACATTGGCAGCAGGGTTGTTACGTCTTATTATACAAGATATTTACAATGTTTGTCGAGAGCAATTTTCTATCAATTACTGGCTTATCAAAATATTAAATTTGGAAAACTACTACTATTTTCAGTAACTAAACCTTGTTAAATAGAATAGCTTCATGTGCTTGCGAAGAAATAATTTTGAGAAACCTTTCAATATAATTATGATAAGCAGAGAGACGTGGTAAACCTGCCTACCCTCTTTCGACAAAGAATCAATAATATGGTATACTGATGGCTCCAAGAAAATCAATGGAGTTGGATCGGGAGTATATGGTAAAAGTCTCAAGGCCGATATTTATTTCATATCAAAACCCTGGCAAAAACCAATTAAGTCATAATAATATGGGTACCAGGCCATTCCAACATTGCAGGAAATGAAGCTGCAGATTATCTACCAAGATTCAGAGACTAGAAAAGCATCGGACATGCCTTTCGTAGAACCAAGTCCCTTCTGTCCCAGCTAAGATGCAGGAATTAAAAGCTTGGGTGGAGCAAAAAGCGGAGGATTTCTGGGCCAACGTTCCTGGAGCTTGAACGCTCGCTCAAGAAAGCGCAAACTTTTCTAAGTTTGAACAGGAAACACTTACGTATCTTGGCAGGGATAATAACAGGCCACTGCCTAATAAAGAAACAACTTCTTAAAATGGGTGTAACCGAAAACAAATTATGCAGAATATGCGAAATAGAGGAAGAATTTATTTAACATTTACTCTGTGAATACGAAGGGCTCACCCATAGGTGACTCCACCACTAGGGAACAGCGTTCTGCGAGCAATGGGAGCTATCCAACATATCATTGAAGAATATTCTGAGTGTGATCACAAAATCAGGTATCGTTAAGGATTCAGAGACTAAGTAACAAAATTGGGTTATCACAACAAGCTCATTTTCGACTGTGGTGATATATGGGCTGAACCCCGAAATTCAAAATCTATCTATCCATACTCAAATGTAGAATCAGTTCTCTTGCACGTCCGCGAAACATGAAAAGTTTCAGTGAATGTCAATAAAACACTGCAAAGCTACTATTTATTGGATGGAAACTATTTTCACAACACACTTTAACAAAACAACAAAAACTAATGGACGTAGAAATTTGGGAAATAAGATAGGGTAAGATCGAAAATACAATGTCCCGTCCGAAGACCAAAAAAAATGTAAAGAATAACAGTCTTAGAAAATTTACAACAACATCGCTTAAAAATATTTGAAATTGAATTGTCAGATTACTTACAGCGTCCAAAGACCAAGAAAAACATGGGCAATAACAGTCTTAGAAACCTGACAAATAACATCGTGACAAAATATTTTGAATAAAATTCTCAAGTTATCTGTCACATTCGAAGGACAAAAAGAACGTGAACGTGATTAATCTTAAAAACCTAAAAACAATATGATAAAAAAAAATATTTCGAATCCAATTCTCAGATTATCCGTCGTGTTCGAAGACTAAGAAAAATGTGGACGATAATAGTCTTTGAAACAGGACAACAACATCGTGACAAAATATTTAGAATAAAATTAACAGGTTTTCCGTCACGTCTGGAAAACAAAAAAAAATGTGGAAATGTGGAACAGGCTTAGTCGAAACAAATAACAATTAAAAAAGGTGACCGTGATTGAACATACGAATACGTATCGAGACGAATGCCAAACTTAAAAGATTATCTGCAGATAGGATACAATGAACGGATTCTATTTTTGGTCTACGCCCCGCTGATGGGATTGCAGAATAATAATGATTCTAACGGTTTTTTTCAAATTAAAAATATATTAATAGGGTTTTAAACGAAGTTTTACCAAAAGTTTTATTTTTACATTAAAATAATAAAACAAATACAAATACATACAAGTTTAATATACTTATGCTAAATTTGACCTTAAGCAAACCTAGGTAAATTTAGTTGAATACAGGGGTGAACTTGGGTTGGAATTAGATGAATATATTATTCGGCAGATGATACAATCGGTCTTTTTGGTTTAAAAGTATATTTACAAAATATTTAATATTAATGAAAACACATTTACTACAAATATGGATTTAAACTGTGGGATCATAGAAGAGACAGAGAAGCAGAGATTTGATGAAAAAGAAAAAAAAGAAATGAAATAGAAAAAAGGAGAAAGATACGGGAAAAAAAGATGGAAATAGAAAGAAAAACAATTTTGATATTTAAATTGGTCATTTATCAAGTAGGATCAATTGACCTTGGAATTGTTAAATTGTTTTTGTTGGGGATTACCTAAAATTAGTTTTACTAAGAGTGCTAATGTTCATTCAGCCTATTTTTTTGTTTTTGTTTAAATTGTTTTCACAAAATTTTTACAAAATAATTTTTTCTATTTCATTTTTTTTTTTTTCGTTTTTTTTTTTTTGTATCCGAACTTTAGAAAGTTGATCTTTAAACTTACAAAATATGTATATTGTATATATATATATATATAAAATTATTTATTTTGATTTTAAAAGTTGAAAAAGTTTCTTTAAAAAAAAAATTAAATAAATAAATATATATTTGTATATATATATATTATGTATATATATTTTCCTAAAGCAAATCAAAGAAAAACAAATATAAAAATAAAAAAGAAGATTCAAGTTAATGGTACGGAAAACCAAATGAAAATGAGTGGACCATTTAAAAAACTTTTCTATTATTTGTTTTGTTTTTGTTTTTATTTGTTTTTATTTTTTAGTGGTCTAAGGGATAAAAAGAAAAAAATCAATACAATATTTAAATGTTTAATTGTTATGTAATTAAAGTTTTTTTTATGTTTTTTGTTTTTGTTTTTTTTTTTCTTGTAATTCAATTCGAAATAGAAAAAGTTAAAGTAAATTCGATACATATGCCAATAAAAATTTAATTTGAAATTAAGAAGCTAAGCAACTGTTGATTGAGTTGTTTTGTAGAAGCCATTAAAATTGACAATGTGAATTATTTAGAAATTACTCTACAAATAAGCTAAAAAAAGAATTAATTTTATTTTTTTTTTTTTGTTTTTTTTTAATTATTAAAGTATTGAAAAGAAAAGTTTTTTTTATTTTTTTGAAGCACTGGACAATTCTTTAATAAAAACAATAACAACAAAATAAGTTAATTGATATTTGAAAAATTGAAATTGATTTTTTGTATGAAACCATAAAATCGAATTTTTTGAATAAAATGTTGGTGAACTTTTTATATTAACTCAGACATTATTTCTAGGTCAATATTTTATGGAGTATATTTCAATTTGAGTGGTAATGAATTAATTGAAAATCTATTAAAATTGATTAATTTTATATAATTAAATTATTTGTATAGAGTGTAAGGATATACATTGATTCTTAAGCTGGTGGGTTGATAATTTTAATAAATATTTTCCAAATTATGAAGGTTACAATACCAAGCTCTGGATTCAAGATAACTACAACAATTCTAAAAATAACAATTTAATATCAGCTGATACAAGTACATTTTAATAGAAATAATAAATGATTGTAGTTTAAAATCCATTTTTAAAACTAAAAGTATGTGTCCCAGTTTTATATATAAATTCATGCAAAATATCTCTAATTGTTTTCAGCAGCATTTCAAAATTTGCTGCCTTTCGCAAGTACACATTTGTGTGAAAATGAGTTCTAAACTATGGCGGATATAAAAATAAGAGACTTCAATCGATTGCTATTAGATGCTTGCATACGGGTGGCTTTGCAGACAATAGAGTCAAAAATTAGCAAATTAGTTGAGAATGTTCGTGAGCAGAAATTTCATTAAAATCTTTTTGAATATTTTTTTATGAATTTCAAAATGTTTTTTTATATTTTATTATATATTGTTGTTTTTGTTAAATTTTTGTTTTTACGTCAAATTATAAAGCTTGATTATTTTTTTAATAGACAGTGAAATAATAATGTTTTATATTGTATAACAAAATCAATATATGATAGATAATTTACAAAACTATAAATTATTATCAAAAAAATAGTGGTCACAAAAAATATATGAAATATTCGGTGGCCTGAGAGTATACAAAAAGGTTAAAAATCACTGTTTTAAAGGAATACTGACAAATGATCAGTTCTATGGGTAAACAAGACTATAATTTTTCGATCTGATTTGAATTTGATTTTACGTCACCAACTTTAATTATCCTAAGTAGTTCAACTAGCGCTTGCTTAGCGGAACTTTTAATTTATTTAATAATTATAGTAATTAGACCTATAGTCCTTGTAATAAATGGTCTCCTGTCTGTAACTAACCTCTAAATTAGGGCCACATTATTTATTCAAGGTTTGTTTCAGCTGAGTACTGTTCTTCATGTTTTTCCCGGTCTACCGTCGAGACGTATATACCCTGAGGATTCTATTGTTTCGGAATATTGTTGTTAGGTTTCCTCAGGGTATGTCAATGCCATTTTATCTGTCTGACTTTCACGTCCATTTTTGTTATAATGGAAAGTAAAAAATATTTGAAAAATTATTTTTAAAGTCTTGTTGTTTACATATTTTTCTTTCATAAAGCAAATAATGATACCAATAAATTGTAGCAGCTGTTTGCAGCAGTCCCCGACAATATTTTTTTGTGTTATTTTAATTAGGTAATTAACATTTCGTCGGTTGATTTTTCGAACTATAGCAATGCATGTGAGACTATAGAGATTCCGTTTATAAAAAAATTACGAAGCATTTCATTTCGGTAAGCCAATTACTCGTTGTAGATCAACAAACAAAATACATGTCTTAGGATCAATGCTACTTCTGTCTATGTCTATATAGCTTTAATGAAACATAATTTTTATGTATGGATATGGAATAAACTTAAAAAAAAAATTGTAATTTGCGTTGTTCCACGTTCATACGATTTCTAATTAGATTTCTTAAGACATATGGATATGGAACAAATTAAATTTAATAAATAAAAAAAAAGTGGTCCAATTACATTTATTATGGTTGTGAACCAAACTAGTTCTGAGCAAAAAAAATTTAATAAAATGTATGAGATTTTTGTTCCATACGCCAAAATTTTGAATATGGACAAAATTGAAATGAAAAATTATTAAAAATGTGATTGTGGAACAAACTCGATACTGAATATCTCCGTAACTACTTGGAGTTTTAAAAATCTGATTACAGATTCTGAAAGAGAACATTTTATTACCATAGATCTAAGTCACTGTTTAAAATATCCAAAAATGGCGTATGGACTAAACTAAAAATTAACCGACGATTTTGAGAAACCCAATTTAGATTTTAAGGTAAGGAGTTTTTGATTGGCGATGGCCAAGGGCAATAAACTTAAATTTAAGTTAAATTAAAAAAAAATAAAAATTGAATTCATACTAAAGCATACTTCGATGACCAAATCCATGATCGTCTTCTTAGTTATAGAAAAATATTTACATATATAATGCATAGTATGGGATAATGACTGCATACTCAACTGTTCAAAATGTGTTCAAGTACAAATACCGCTACTTTGAAAATAAAATAGTTCAGTTCGCAATAATAGCATTTACCTAATATAATTCTATTAAACGGTAAATAAGGTAAATAAGACCGAGTGTTGAATTGATCAAAAATTATTAATGATGTTTTTATGTGTTTATCGGATTTACCTATTAAAGATGGTTCTACTAAAATCGTTTTGAATAATAGACTAAATTTTTGTTAGGTATAAAATGTTTTTGTTTACTCACAATACTGTTTTTTTTTATTTTGCTACATTTTGACAACCTTTATAAAAATTACAATAATTTAAATCGTCGATGGTATTACTTTAATGAACATTATAATGTCAAAGTATTTGTTAATAATCTTACATTATATTGTATATACATATATGTATATATACATACATATATATTTAAATTTAATTGTAATTGATGAACATTAATTTTTGTTACAACCTGTTAAGAGCTTTAATTTAATCCCATCCAATAATTCTTGTTACTTGTTATCAACAGCAATTCTATTGTTAACTCCCTAACTAATATCTAACTAATATTAAGAGAAAAAAATGTATATTCTCTTTTTTCAACCTAAAAATATATCAAATGATTATTACATTACTACAAAGGCTCACTTGTTATTCATATCCATGAATCCATATATATATATATATATATATATATAGAGGTATTTGTTTAGAATTTAGGGCAAGGACATTATTCAAAAAAGAAGAAAAAACATTTATAGCTCCCATGGTTAGAATAAGAAATCTACCTATAATAATAACATTTCATCTTCCCTATACATATATACATATATATATATACAATATATATACAATACACATATCTTGAAACTATTTTTATTACAATCATATAAAATAAAACCTAAAAACGAAATATTTTCATAAAGGGCTTAAAATTATATCGAGTGTAACAAAATACCTTAAAACTATTCATTTCATATTATAAAAGGGGGTAATAAAAGAATTTCCAAAATTGGTATTAAGGTATCAAAAAAAAAAAAAAAAAAAACAAAAAAAAAAATCGGATTAAAACATTAAATTAAATTGGATTAAGAATTTTTGAGAATCTTAAGTACGTATTAAAAAAAAAAATAATACAGGTTTATAGGTAAATTGTCATAAAATTTTATTGGAATATTTTTAAACTTTTTGAAAGCTTACACCTACAATATATAAGATCTAGGTTTGTTTTTTTTGTTTTTGAAAATATTGTTAGAAAGTTACAATTATTCTTGCAATCAAAATTACAGTAACAGTCAAAAGAATTGAATTGAAAAATTTGTATAGAATTTAATACAGGAGTTACCGTTATGTTTGATGTCTGGAAATGAGTAGAACAGAAGAATGAATACAACGCCAAAACAGAACAATAGCGGATTATAAGGGTAGGCCCAGCCATGCAATTTTTACTTTTGCAACTGTTTTATTCAACATTTGTGTTCCATTAGTTTATATGAAAGAGTGCACACAAAAAACCAGTTACATGTGTGCAAGCAATCAAACGATTGCAAAACTAAAAATTGCTAGTCTGCTCCAACCTTAGAATGGAACTCCAGTGTGTTATTGAATTCAATTTCCATGGTGCAATTATCCGAAATTAGTTTAGATTGCAATCTCATTTGCAAAACATAATTCTCATCTACTGGCTGTATTCAGTCAGCAAAATTTCTTATCGTCGAATAAGATGTGAACCCTCGTAAGTTGCAATTTTTTTTGTTTGCCCTATTCGATCTAGAATTGATTAGATTATTAAAAATCCTAAACATAATATTTTTATAAAACAATATGTTAAATTTTGTAAGTTGTGAATCCTCGTACGTTGAACTTCAAACAAAATTGAAAACGTGAAATTAAATTACGAATCTGAAATTATTTTTTCGACTAACTATGTTTCACATCTTAAATCGCGATATACAATTTTTCATAAATGAATACAACCAGTAGACAAAAATTCTGTTTTGTAAATAAGAAGCTGTTGTAGTCTAAAATATTGTCAAAAAAACAAAAATTGCTAATATACATTTTTATAGACAATTATACGACTGGTACTAAGCATATCGATTCAATTGCGGATTTCCAAAACAACTTTGAAAAAAGCTATGAATTATCTCGAAATATAAATTCACAACTGTACCAAATATGGTTCTCAAGCGTTGACAAAATAATTATCAAGTATGAAGATGCATTTGTGATTTTCGAAGAAAAAAAAAATTCATCGAATTTATGGTCCTGCGTCTGATAAAGTGATTTGAAATAGAGGATATAACGCCGACTTATATCAGTTGTTTAACAATATGGACCTAGCCAAAAAAAAGTCAAATTAAAACACTTTCACTGGTCAGGCTATGTAGAGCGAATGGAAGAAAATGCTTCAACTGAAAAACTCTTTGAATCTTAACCCCAGGAAGCACGTCGTTAATGGCGATCACATCTTTGTTGGGTTGATAAAATTTACAGTAATGAATTTCGTGAACAAGGACATTCGTTGGGGAGATGAAATATCTAGAATATGAATGTAAAGATATAATAGAGATAATCTGTTCGTAAGTTCAACTACAGTAAGGCAATAAATATATAGTTGTGAATCTTGATGATTGGCAGTAAAATGACGAGAAATGAAAAGAAAACTACATGGAGAGCAATCTTTAAAGTAAAAAGATTAGAAAGTAAAGAATACAAAATAAAAATTAATAATAATCGATGCTAGTTCTTGTTCTTCAATGAGGAATTTAATTAAGTAATCAAAAATTGAAGATATAGTATAGATAATATGATAAAAGTTAAAAAATTAAGACAACGATGAAAATAAAAAATTTCAAAGCCTTTCATATAGAATTTTCGATCAAAAGTAAAGCGTTTTGGGCAGATAATATTGAAAATGATGCTCGAACATCGAACGTTTATTTTGGAAAGCGAGGTCGGGTAATAATAGCATTACTAACGATAGACGACGATTTCAATGAAGAAAGAACACCCAGAACACTCAAAACTCATCACCAGTTGTAGCGAAAAATAATGAATGATATTATAAGTGGGTCTGACGAAGGGGTTTGGAGATGAAGATACAATACCGAACTATACCGGCTGTTCAAGGAAATGGAACTAGCCAAAAAAGTCAGAATAAGACGTCTTCGTTGGCTAGGACACGTAGAGCGTATGGATGAAAATTCTCCAGCTGGGAAACTCTTCGAATGCAAGCCCTAGTGAACGAATCGTCGAGAGAGGCCGCATCTTTGTTGGAGAGATGAAGTATCGGCAGATATGAAAAAACTTCAAATCACCACCTGGAAAGATTCCGCTCGCGACTGAATTCATTGAAGGACAATTTTGCGTCAGGTTCAGGACCTTCAAGATATGTAGCTTGTTGGACGTAAGTAAGTTATAAGTTGGAATTTGAAATTTATATATTACAGTTAATCGAATTCAAAATTGCAAAACGCCATTCCAACTAATTTTCTTATGTTAAATGACATTTCGCATAATTGGTCGTTTTGTAATTTGTTATGATTTCGTAGGTAATCATTCTCATCTCGTGATTAATCTCATCTCGTGTAATTTATGCTAATTATTTACACTTCAGTTCAATAACCTTCATGGCGGATCATTTTCTAGGTTATACATGATAGACATTGTTACTGTACAACTTTTTTTTGTCTGTTTAGTTACACCGATATTCTTTTTTGGGTATTTGCTGTGCCTAAGACTATGTCCAGCAAGTTTGTAGTTCATTTTCAGTTGCAATCGTATACCATTACAGTTAATATTGTAAAAATTTTTAAAAATTCTTATTATTTGCAATATTATTGTTATTATTTTTTATACCTTTACTGTATTTAACATAAAAATTTGTAACGCGTTTATGGTTGAGGTGTGAATGTCAAATGTCAAAATGACAATTTTTCAAAAATACAAACCTGATGATATTTGAATTTCATTAAATTTGTAACTTAATTTTTGCTTTGAATCGTTTTAACTGATGATTTTTTTTTTTTTTTTTTTTTTTTTTTACTTGCCCTGATGTCAATAAATGAAAAGTTTTTTTTGAAATTGTCGAATATTAATGAAGCAGAAATAAAATAAATAAATTTATCGTCAAATTATCGTCCAAGTTTTATTTTTTTGTTGTTTTTTCTTCTTATTTTTTGAGTATAAATATATAGGAAGAACTATATAGGAAGCAATTGCGAAGAATTGTTTATTCGATGAAAAAAGAATTTTAAATTTATTTCAGTTCTTTTCATTTCGATAAAAGAATTTTATTTTTAAGATATTGTTGTTGTTTTGAATTATAAAAGAAAAAAAAAATTTAAGTCCACCGATTTAAAACTATTAAAGAGAGTTTGTAGAGCAGAGCATGTGTTCAAATACATAGGATTTTAAAATTTCAATTTTATTTTTTTGTTTAAAGTGTGTCGTAGTTATGAAAGTAGATAATTTACTGAATAGATCTGACAATGCAGACTTTTTATTTTGAAAAATTGACAGTTAAATCGAATGTTTTCATTTATGAATTTATTTAGGTGTTTATTATCATTAATTTAATCTAAACTAATAATGAATATTTTAAGCAGTCGATAAAGCTTGAGAATATTTCAATCAAAGTTAATACAAACGAATGTTTATTGGGAAATGTACCGATGAAGTGCATGAATATCAAGGCGTACATGTATCATTTAAGGAAGATTTTTCGAAACGTTACTTTCTCTTTCTGGGATTTAATGAAATCATTTGAATATTGTTTATTAAATTTGTGTGTATAATTTGCAAGTTAAACAATTTTTTTTTAATCAGTCATAAAAAAAATTACAATTACAATAAAATATAAAATAAATATTTATGATTCATATACCGGGTGACCCATTCTAATGCAAAATCCATTATTAAGTGATTCCTTGGAGTATTTTAAGAAATAAATTATTCTAAATCGGTAGCATAGCAACGTAAAACTGGTGGCAATAATTTAATATATTAATATGTTAATAATGTCTGTAAAACTTTCCACATCGGTGAATTAAAGCAAAAACCAATAAAAGTCACTCAAAAACTTAAATGTGAAGTTTTTTCAAAATATTACCGCAAAAATGTACCGAATAAAAAATAAAATAAATTAAAAAGAACTAATTTTTGTGCCCATTTTTTAAATAAATCATTTTTATAAAAACACATATCCAAGTTCCAAATCCATATAGGAAAACTATATATTTAATACCAGAACCACATAACACAAATAAACAACACCAGAAAATCAATAACAATTAGGAAGGTTTTTTTTTTAAATCGGAAGTATTTTTTGAAGTCAAAACAATTAAAATTACCCAAAAAAATTAAGTACCTGTTACAAGGTTTTAAATTTCCCAGGTTTGTGTCTTTGAATTATACCCACCTCGAAATGTTTCTAATTTACTAATTCTGGCAAATTTTCAAGATCAAATTAATTTTTATTTAGGAAAGTAAAATATTAACAAATGAAAAAACTTCAAATTACAAACTGGAGAGATTCCGCTCGTGAGCGAAGTCAATAGAGGGCAATTTTGCGTCAGGCCCTTCAAGGTCTGTAACGTCCAACAAGTAAAGTAAGTAAGTAAAATATTAACAAGCTGAAAAAAAATATTTTTTTGCTATGATGTTGAATTTTGCTTTGTCAACTTCAAAAATTCACTACATTTGCTAAAAAAAAATCTTTCTGATAAGAGAAACAATATAGTAGAGAAAGAGAAGGGAAACAAGATATTCAATTGGTACTGAAATTACAAAATATCTATCTTCTTCATCTCCAAATGGGGTCTATGTTGTTTTCAAAGGAAAATGCTAAGCCAGAATGAATATATCTGTGACTGTATAAGGAGGTTAGGAAAAGAAGAACAGAAATGATGAAAGGGATGCTTAAGCCAACCTTATGCAACAGAATGTTATGCTTATAATAAAAGGTTATAAGCATAACAAAATGTTATTCTAAGTTGAACGATAGGCTAAGAAAAATTAATTGTTTTGCGGAAATAGAAAGCTTTGTTTTGAGTGTTTAATATTTGAATGAGGAGGAAAGAATTTTTTTTTGATTTCTTGACCGGTGAACGTTATGGAATAGCTGGTATAACTAAATTTTCATGAAATTTCTTACATAGAGCAGGTATTGCTTTACTTTTGCCAGATAATCAATGTTTTCCAATTTTTTATACCATAATTTTAAGTTTAGGTAGTTATATACGAAAATGGTATGTGTGTAATGCCAGCCCAATAAGGTTAATCAGATATATATATATATATATCAGTGACGGGGCGTGGAATTTTCAACTGAGGAAGCACTGTAAAAGGAAACATTAGTTTGCTTTGGCTTTCCTTTTCTATTGAAATATTTGCTAAATTCGACAGTTAAAACTGTTCACATCTATTTCTCAAAGTAGTTTTAATTCTGTTTAGGCAGAAAAACGATCGCTCAACTGAAATAGTTATTATAGAGGAAGTGATCAATTAACAAAGCTTAGACTATTCATTAAAAGAGTTGTGTAATTCTGTTTCAATTAAAAATATTAATATTTCGCAAATACTGTTTTTTTTTGTTAAAATTTTAATCTGAAGATATAACTTTAATTTAAGTTCTGATTTTAAGAAAGCAATGTAAAAAAAGTGTTAATATGAATTCTCTATATTGATGTTGGATAATACCTCGTATACGAATAACAAGATTTTATTGAAAAATGCTGATTACACCGCTTTATTGTTGTTGTTATTAGTAGATCAAGCATTGGTTTACCATCCTTAACAATTGATAATTTTTCCTCAAAACTTCTAGCAGAAAATTATTTGTTCTTTCAATAACACAATTACAATTTTCTATTATAAATATTTATAAATAATAAAAACCAAAATGTTTTAAATTTTTAAATTTGTTAACAAATTAATTGTTTCAAAACTACATAAAACAAATTTATGGCTGAAAATAAATAATGTAGCATTCAATAACAAAAAACTACAGAATAAACTTAACGCATATCAATACCACTCTCTAAAAAAACCCAAAACTACATACATTATTTATATAAATATTAATTCTCCTTTAAGTCAACAACCACAATAATGCATCAAATTAATTCATTCCCTGCTATTTTTTTTATTTGTAATGTTATTTTCTGTCATGCGATATTTTGTTGTTGTTTCCCTAGATAATCTATTTTCTATCAGATATTTTCTAATTATATCAGGTAGATTTGGAATGAATATCAGCGACTCAATCAATTTTTTTTCCTTTTGATTTTTTTTATTGTCGCTTCTCTTATTATTTTGTTGCTGTTGATAAATAGAGACAGTGTGTGTTGAGTGTATGTATATTGTAAATGAGGAGAATCAGAATGATATTTAATTTGTCATTATAACTATGCAATGTATAATTGTATAGCTATATTGGTAATAGAATAATGATTTTTAATAGGCATTATTTTCAAATATTTTAAATTTGTGGTTGTTGAATATCTCTTGGTGGCTTATATGATTGAAAGAATAATAGTAATAGAAAATAATGATGTTTATATAGGCATTATTTTCTATACATACATAATGTAGTTAATATCATTCTATGCATATAATTTTTGCTTGAAATTTTTTTTCATTCGATTTGAATTTTTGTAGTTAAGTAATTTTTATATTAAATTAAATATATATTTTATATTAAGTTGTAAAAAATAATAAATAATATTTTATTTGGGGAAGCACTCATTCAACTCAATATATGGACGCTTCGTGCCTGATATATATATATATAAAACAATTTCTAAATAATGCATTAAAGTTATAAATATTACAGGTTGCATATCTTGATGGGAGCTGCAGTGAATATTTTATTAAATAATATTTTTCTAATTCGATTTTCTTGAATCGCTGTAGTTCAGAAGACTAAAGAAAAAGTTGTACATTTAATGACATAAAGTACTTCAAGCAATCAACCATCAAAGGATTATCAGTGTAAATGGGACCACCCTGTATACACCCGTGTACACGGAATATAGAATACAGATTTCGATGTATATGAAAGAGGTAAATTGATGTATATGAAAGGGGTATAAAGGGTTGTAAATAAATATGAACGATACTTGTCATCACAAGACCGATTTAGAGAAAGAGATAAATTGAAAAAACAGGCAATTAATGCCGAATTCAAGAAGAAAAATAAAAGTAAAACCAAAAATTCTATTTTAAATAAAAAAAAAGAGGAAAGCATAGGCTATATTTTGTCATTCCTTAAATTTTATTTATAACTTGTTTACTTTTGTTTTGTTTTTCGTACACCAAACTTAGAAGTACAAAATATTCATATTTTTTTTTTTTGTAAAATTTAATTTAATTTTAATTTTTTTTTGTAAATTTATGTACTACCTACACTATGTAAATTATATTCAATATTGTTTTTTTTTTCTAAAATTTAAATGTATGTAAAATTAATTGCGATTTCAAAACTTTTTACGGTTTTTTAAAAATCTATTCAAAAATTTAATTTAAAAACAAAAACGTCGTTTATTTTAAATATATCAACCATAAAATTTCGAAGGTTTACTTATCCCAGTAAATTAGTTTTAATTAGATTTCTAAATTATATATGTACATATAGTTAATTTGATTTAGGGAAAATTTATTAAACTAAAAAAAAAATATATATATGTAATATATATGTATAATTATATATGTATATATGCTAATTTTAAATTCCTGTAGGCCTGTTTTCAAGGTTAATATTATGAACATATAACTATGTATTAAAAATGTACGTAAATTATATTCACCCTAATTAAAAAGGAAAAAAATGCAGTTGTTCCAAGTTACTCAAAGGATTAATTTATAAAAACAAAGGCTAAGTTAAATAAAATTCCGAATGATGAAGTCAACTCACTATTTTGATTGAGTTTGTGTTAAACTGTGACTATATTTTATCTGATATTAATAATATAAGTAATACAAGAGAACGAAAGAGATCGTAACATCATTCAATATCAGTGTGGTTTTAGATCCAGAAAATCAGCATTCGATCATTAAAAATTCTATAAATTTAATGTACATGCATGTTATGGTTAATATAATAAATCCGGATATTATTAATAACTAGTCATTATTAATAGTATCCTCGTATTTTGGTAAACATAAACAATAAGTAGAAGTTATTATATTTACCGATAAGTATTAATATATCCTCTGTATTGATTGGTAAATGTAATTAATTATTTTTATTTGTTATTTTTATATTAAATCCCAGTATTATCAGCTTGAGCGTAAAAAAAATATAACGCAGATTTAAAATTTACTACACTTTCCTTTCGTTCTACGCTAATGCCAATATTTCGTTAAATAAATCATAATATCAGATTCTAAAAGTTAAATAAAGGTAAAGGTGAAAAAATAGAATATAAGGAAAAGACCAATTTTATTTTTAAAATCCAAACCATGTTTTCGTAATAAAAATATAAAAAAAAAAAAATATTTTCAAGGTCGGTTCTATCAATCCGTTCTACTGTATTTTTGCTCAAAGCGAACCATATTAAAAAAAATAAGTGACAGCAGTGGAGTGGAATGCAGATAGTTTTAAAAAATTCCGGGATCTTACATGTGCTCTAAAATTCGGTATTATTTTACTTCGGGATTTTGTTACTATTTATCAATGTGAAATTGTGATGGATTTATCAATGTGAAAAGCGGGATTTAGCTATATTTTTCTATAGAAATATTTAACTGACTTTTATACTTTTATATTGTATATATTGTAACAAAGCATTAGAATTACCAATAATTAAAAGCAGGATTTTCTATTTTCTGTGCGCATTTTTCTCTGATGCGCTATTGTACATTCAATGAATGTGGTATAATTTTTTATTTTTTATTTAAAATATTATCTACATTTACCTAAAATGGGTGAGAATTATTAATTATTAACGGCTTATGTGATAAGTTAAATGAGTTCTGTCCAAATTAATCATTTTGATCTTTCTATTTGGTTAGTATCAATAATGTCCATTTATTATGAATAATAACCAATTCATTATGTTGACCGTAACATATACACTATTCGTATACACTAAGTATACAATATTCCTTCATATGGCTTAATAACTGTATATGTCATTGCAGAAAAAGACGAATTTCTAAAGATAATGATTGAATTCAGATTTCCAGTAAAACTCTTCAATTGAAGGAGGATTACGCAAGTCTGAAATTGACAAAGGAGTTTGCAAACACAATTATAGTGGATTGGCTAGAACAATATATATAAAGACAACTGTTCAGAAAAACTTATTTTTGAATTTAACCTCAATGGTGTACATAGAAGAGGGAGACCGAGGTCTAGGTAAAAGGAAGAATCAAAAACAATTATAACACTTTTTGGCTTTTATGTCTTTAGAAAAAAACTACCGAGATATAAATCAATGAGGAGAAGATGTCTTCAGTCGGATAAAGACTTTTGAGCTCCATTGTGCCATCTCAGTAAGTAAAGTATGTTGAGTAGAAATTAAAATTTAAAAAATGTGTCCTAAGATGAGATTATAACGAACTGATATAACGATTATTTACATAAATGTATTGCTCAATGGCGAATTATTTTGCAGTTTTTGCATTCAAAATTAATTCATTTTTCTTCTTCTATTATTCTGCGGCAGAATTTAGAAAATAATTATTATTACTGAGAATTAGCTGTACTAAGTAATCAGTCTTCCTCTGGTTACTCCATAAGTCTCATAGGGCTTTTTAAATTAATTTAAACTTATTTAATAAGCTTATATTAATAAATTTTATAAGTTCTTGTCGAAGGTAAATGCAGAAATTTGAAAAATCCAATTGTTGAAATTATTTGCTTATGGCAACATTTTTTGACGTTTCATTTTGTAATAACAGCATCGAAATTGAATTATTCAATTCATAAAAAAAAAATAATGATAAAAACAATGATAAAAAGGACCTCTATTTAAAATTTATCTTTTTGCTCCATGCATCAATCCCTTATGATATATGACATAAGTGTGACAACTGACAACTACATTATTTTTTTTTGTTCTCAAAAAAATCTACGAAAAATTATTAAATTTATTAAATTTTCTGACAGTTTTAAGTAGTTGAGCTTAAAGTGGTTGATAGTAGTTGGTAAATAGAACGGAAAATTTGTTATAGTTTTGTTATTGCTTGTTATTGACATATATGCACTTTTCTAATCTATTTCAGACACTTACGTGCTCGTAAAAAAAGAAATTTATTGTGTAATAGGGAACTCAAACAGTATTGGTTTATTTGTTACATTTAGTAGTTTAAAAATAAATGAAATAATTATAACATAAAAAATTAAAAATGAAATTCATAATACCTTTCGAATTAAGTTTTCGAATAAATTTTAAAATCATATTGTGAAAAAAAAAAGTTTTGTTTTGGAGGTTAAATATTTAAAATTTTATTAAAAAATTGAATTATTCAAAAATACGGTAAATAGTAAAATGGTGGTTAATATTACAAATGATAATCATTTTAAAAATGGAGGGAAAAAACCTTCAAGGTTATTACTGTTGTTTTTTTCTTTTCTATTCTTCTATTTTGCTTTTTTTTTTTGTTATTTTTAATATTATTTAGGTTAGAGAGGATCAGAGTACCCACACTTTGAATATAACTTCTTAAAACCTTGAATTTTTAATCATTATGTATAGTGGTGTTGTATTGTTTTATAATATACCCGATGATATTCATATACACAATAATTATTTATTTACACAGCCACTCGTATGTGGTATGTAGAAGCAACCCACCCCATCTATAAAGGAATAAATTGTTTAAAGTGGAAAACTACCTGACCTTTGTTTTTAATTAAATCTCATTTCTGGATCGGCTTCGGAATTAAATATAAAAAATGTAGACTTTGAAGTATAATGTACTGAAAACAATGTTATTCAAGTGCCACCTTATTTAAAATTCCTTTTTTTTTGTTTTTTTTTGTAATTTTCTTTATAAAATGGACATTTAGATAAAATTTATTTTTCTTATAAAAATTATTTTATAATTTATTCCTTTTAGTTGTTAATTTCATTCTAGTATGTACAATTTATATCGTAGTATTAAGTAGAGTTTTTCAATTGAATTTGATGAGGTCACAATATAATAGTGTTAAGCTAGTTAATGAAGCTTAAAGTTTGTGTATGATTAAACAAAAAAAGTGTGGCGAAAGAAAATAAAGTGTAAATAAGTACTTGTGATAAGAAAATTAAAAACTAGTCAGGTTCTACCTTTTTTAAAGTTCTGTTTATTTAAAAATTTATGAGATTAATATTAGGGTATTTTTTTTTAAAGTTGTAATTCGCAAATTTTTTTATTATATTTTTATTTTAAATTAGAAACTAATTGGTAAATTAAGAGATGTTTTTTTTTGGAAAATATATTACATTATTCGCCCTATACCCAACTCATGGATGTTTCAGGACAATGATGATGATGATCATGTTATTGCAAATTGTTTTGACAATAGCAAAAATTATTCTTGTAATACCGAATAGTGCACACTAATTTGGTTTAACATTTTCAATGTCTTAAAGTTGGGAATTCAGTGTTGAATGGAGTTCGAAAGTTAATCATGAGTGTGAATATTCGTAACGGAGTAACGTAATGCATTATTAAATAAAAAAGAAAAAATGTGTGTTCAGTTTTAAATTTTCGGGTAGCACTGATTTTTCTCAGATAACCGTACCACATTTAGTATATGAGATAATATGGTGTAACATATTATATGTATATGTCGACCTACATTGTGTAGTGGTCATGTAATCTGACTATCTGGCTATTAATCCGAAGATATCTAGTGAATCTCAATCAGGGCTGGGATGTTAAATTGTAAAGAAAAATTTAAAATGAAAGTTTATAAAAAAAAAATAAATAAAAATTTTTTGAAAGTGTAGGTAGGTAGAAATGATTTGCCTGCAATACACCGAAACAATTAGACCAGTGAATTTCATTGTGATACCATGGGTGTTGAGAGTGCTTTTACACAGAGAATTATTCACATAGAATAGCTTTTCTGTAGAATATTTATGGTAATTTAAATAAACTGGACTATGCTATTTAAGAAGGTGATCTATTTCCTGACGATAGTAGCCGTTTTTCACATTTAATTATGGTAGATATACCAGAAAATATAAAAAACAAATACTCGCTAACACAAAATAAAGTTCTTGTTCCACTTTATGTAATCAATTGTAGTACCGTACGCATAATGTACGAAAATTTATTTATACTGACAACACTGACAATACTAAGATTCAGAAGTTAAATAAAATCACATCTTATCGTATATGACAACCTACTTCCTTTCAGATAATGAACCAAAAGCTTTCAATTTCGGATCATTTCTATTTAGCTACCAGAAATTTATGTTAATAAATGCAGAAATACTGACAACTGTTACTACTTAACAGAACAGAACAAGAGTATTATTATATAGCAACAACACATTATTAGTTATCTAAGTTAATTAACATTAGCTTAATGCCAAATATAACCAAAGTATTTGAAACACTTATTAACGACAAATTAACTAAATTTAAAACTAACGAAACAAATTATACCTGAAAACCAATTCGGATTTAGGTACAAGCATGGAGCGATTCACTCCATTACAAAGTTGACTTGAGATATTTGTTGGTTCATTAACAAAAAGTTTGGAGTGGGAGCTTGCCTGATAGAAATTGCTTTGTATGGTTAGATGGGCTAATATATAAACTTTCAAAGTTTAAAGTACCAAAATACCTATGTAGCAGTTATAATTGATATGATTTACAAAAATAAATTTTTTATAAAAAACCCAAATGATATAATCATAAAAAAATTTCACGATAGATAATGGCCTGTTACAAGGTACAGTTAATGCATCAATACTGTTCTCAGAAAATTTATCAGAATTATTGTCCCCATTAGACCGGGTTAGAGGAAATAATTATGCATTTGTCTTTGCTGATGACATCATATTCTATTCTGCCGATAGTTCAGTAGATTACATGAAAGGCAAAGCACAAAAAATATTGCTCGGTACTACTGCAAAGTTTGGCTGCAGAAAATCAACATCAACAAATGCGAAACAATTTTATTTTGTAACACGATTGATAAAACTAGTATAGATATCAAAAACCACTGGAAAGAATTTGAAATAAAATCCGCAGAAAATGATATCTTAACTAGAGTAGTTAAATACCTAGGAGTACAATTACATCGTAACTTAAACTATATTGAGCAATTCAAATATAGCATATTAAAAGGTAACAAAGCTTTCATGGCTTCAAAAAAACTTTTTTACAACAAAATTATTAGTAAAAGTGTTAAAATTATATGTTACCAAACACTAATAAGACCAACGCTTGTGTATGGTGCACCAATATGGTATAACATCAGTGCGAGCTTAATGGAAACTCTCCGAAAATTTGAAAGAAAGTGCATAAGAGTTTGTACTGATATGTATAGAAAGCCCAATTCCGAACACAAGCATTACTCTTCTTCTTAGATGGCGAACAGACCATGTAGTTCCTGGGCCTGACTCATCAACATCCTATATTTTTGCCGATCACGGGTGGATTCTCTCCAGTTGAAGATTCGAAATTGAAACTACTCTAATAAATACTTGTACAAGGAAGCAAACATAATTAGAATCGATAAATTTATTAAAAAATTAATTCGAAGACATTATGATAAAGCACAAAACACTCCGAAAAATGGTTTAATATTTATATTCTACCACAATCAGGAGTACATCAAAAAGACCTTGCTCACGGGCTTCATAGTTCCTGAGCATTTTATCTATTTAGTTTAGATAAAAACGGTTATATTCAAAACCGTAATCATGTCGGGCAATATTAACGAAGAAAATTTAAAATTTGAAATGCCTATACCAGATAAGGACAAATTAATTAAAGCAAACTATTGGTGGTTGGAAAACTTTAATTATAATTAGCACAAAGTATAATATACATTATTTTTTTTAATTAGGTTAACCAGTTTTAGTTAGATTAAGATAATTAAGCTTGGCTAGGTTTTTTAAAACGATGTAAGGGTTCAAAAATTGTAAGAATATAATAATTACTGTTGGGTCTAATTTAAATTGATTCAAATTTTTTTTTTGTATTTTATTTCCAAAATTCATAGAATTAAGTTTAAGGGTCTTCATCTCACTAAAAATCAATGAAAAATCCTAAATATTTTTATTTGCTTTTTCTTAAATAATTTACATTTTAATATCTTGTAAACATAGAATTCCAATAACAACATATTCAATTCAATTGAAATTGAATTGTGAATTTAAAGGGACTTTAAATACATAATATTATACATTATATATATATATAAATTTTACCATATTCATTACATATAAATAATCCTCTAATAAAATAATTAACAATTTGGTATGTAATTTGTATTGTAAACCACTAATTTTTGGTCTCTAATTGATGGGGTCTTAATGTGATATACTATTATACAGTATCATTAAATAAATTTTTAATTTATGAATTTTTTTTTCTTTTTAAATTCAAATTGATTTTTCCTTTTTTTTTTAATGGATTTCAAACTTTTATATTAAATGTTAGTAATTTTTCGCTTGAATTTGTTTTTTTAAATTGTAATCCAAAAAAGAAAAAAATAAAAACAAAAAAAATTATTTTTTTATTATTTAGGATTTTATCCATATATTTAAAATTAATAACCGCCTCATAAATATATAATATGATGTATATATATATATATATATATATATATAATATATCATTTACATGCGTGAGTACAATGATGATCAAAAGTTTTCAGACAAGGGTAAATTTTAATTGAAAAGAATTAGAAAAGTTTCTTGCTAATTATTTATTTATTTTGTGAAATTGTTCAGACTTGTTTGGGTCAAAATTCGTTGTTTTTAAAATTGTTGGAAAGTCGTTGAACCTTTTTATTTCTTATATACTTTACGGAGAAAATTTTCAGCTAAATTCTTAGTATTTAATTTTTGTGATTATTGTAATGTTAATTAAAATGTTTTTTGTTGCAATTAATTTTGATATTTTTCTGTAAATCTAACTTCCAGTCAGGAAATACAATCGATTCCGTAACACCTGAATAAGATAACGATAATAATTAATGTCTCTCAGTTTGTTATAGAATCCGTTCAAATTGTTTGGTAGCTTATTATTATTGATTTGATAATGTCAACTAATTAGTGAAATGGGTCTTAGTGATTTGGGTCTGTCAAACTTTACTTTAAAAAAGACCGAAAACAAACAATCCCATAATTCAGATTTTTGAAAGAAAATCTGCATCGTATAAAATTGGCAAAAAAGACCTCCAATTTATGCCATAAAATATACATACTTTCCTTTTTTAAATAGTTTATGTAAAGTTATGTGAAACTTCCGGAAATAGCGAATATATCCCGAAAAATGAACAGTTTTGTAACTGTAAACTTCTTTCGGAAAATGTCATATATTCGCTTTTTACAGAAATTCTACATTATTTATTTATTTTTTTATTAGTGTGTACATATGAATATATACAACTAATTGGTGGGCCCTTTACCTTATGATATGTGGTCCTGGTTTCGTGACATTCCAGATGAATGTGTTGCAGACTCAGCGGCCGATCACAGTGGTTACATTGAGGTTGGTCACTACCTTTAGATAGATATTTGTGTGTAGCTAACGAGCATCCAAATCTTGCTCTAATTAATTTGACCTATAGTTCTCTGTTAGATTTGTATAAGTTGGTTGTTGAGACTCGGGCAATGTGCTTTCTTAAAGACGTTTGTTTAACTATAAAGTGTCTGTTCCCTTTTCGATATTAACTCTGCTATTATTATTTTTGCCATTAAGTAAGCATTAGGAATGATTGTTCTGAGTGGAATATATGTAGCTATTTAAATTACAGCTATTAATAGATAAATTCAACACCTTTTTCAAGATTTTGTACTATTTCGGAATATTCGGGATTTTCTTACGAGATTTTAAATCTTGTAAATCAATTTGAAATTGTTTTTTTCAGTAATAGATTCTAGTGGATTCACTTCTAAATAATGAAACATATGTTCCATGACTTTTTCCGTAATATACGATGCACTTATAAATATAACGATGCACTTATAAAAATATAATAACATACAAGTACATTCTGAAAGCTTCAAAATTTATTCAGTACCGGTAAAAATGGGATAAATAAAAATCAGGCATTACCTAAGTTGAATACGCTTTTAATGACAATAGTTAGAAAATTAATCCTAAGGACATTTAATAGCCATGATTATTTATTTGGGTTGATGAGGGAAAGATTTTCGAACCATGGAATATGTTTTGAATGCATTTGATGAGGAAATTGATCATTTTTGTGGACTTTTTTTTAGCGAAAGCCTTTATGGATTTTGTGTTTTGTGGATTTAGGAACTAACCCAGTCAAATAGTATAACACAGATGAAAATTATGATCTTGAACTTGAATAATTACAAAATAAATTAGTGAACGTTGATATAGCAATCCCGGATCCAAATGTTTTTGCTTAATCTTGTAAAACCATTTTAAAAACATTTAAGGTACAAAATTGAGCTTCCGCAGAAGAATATACAATAATGTTGAGATAGTTTTACAACTTAATTGTTTAAATGTTTTTGAAATGTCACTAGGCAAAGTAAATACTACCAGTTTTTTTTTTACGGTGAGGATTCCACGTATAGGCGACTTTTTGTAGTCTATTGTATTTCCTGGCTCGATTGTTTAAAATTGCAAGTACCTTTGTACCTTTGTACCTGTTTACCTTTGTAAACAGTGTAGAATGGCAAGGGTACGAAAGCTTGCTTTTCAAAAAGTAGCTTAATCAAAATCTTGTTTTTCAAAGTATCGTTTTTCAAAATATAATTTTTGTAAAATATCGTTTTTCACGGTCTTCCTTTTATTTTCAAAAATTTTTTCCTTTTTAAAAAGCCTAACTTTTGTCTTCAAAATTTTATAAAGATTTTGTAAGAAAAAGATACCCAGTTTTGGTATGCGACAACGACTACCCATAAAAATGGTTAAGATAAATATTCTGGAATAAGCATATATTTATACCCCGATTATGTATCCAACAGCGGCTACGTGTAAAAATATTTATGGTAAATTCTGGAATTAAAATGATATTTTAAAAAACCAAGATTTTACGAGACGAGACTTCATTGCACTCTCTTGTTGAATGTTAGCATTTATATAGTTGCTTCAACATTTTTTTTCACTTATATAATTTATTACAGACGACAAGCTCCGCTGCAAACAATATTTCGAAAACAATCAAAACAACTGTATTTAGCAGACAACCCAATATAAAGACAAAACCATTAGCGCTGGATTTATCTTACGTTCATAAGTCCAGCTAAAATAATGTCAGTGAATAATATTGAACGAAAATATATGAAATCAAATTAAATAACAAAAATAAATCAAACAACACTAATTTTATTTAACTATTTTTATTATTTCCACTATACATGAAATATATAGCGAAAAATTGGGACCCTTTTCTTGCCCAACAACATTATAAGAAGCAATAATACAAAAGAACAGGAAGAACAGTAAAAATACCAATTTAAACTGAAAAAAAATATATTCAAGTTTTAAATTATTAATTTTAGAACATTCCATATGCATAAATATTATTTGGAACTACCAATTCAATAACCCTGTATACATATAAATTTAATAGTGAATATTTCTGTGTAAAAATCCCAAATTATAAAGAAAAACAATTAAAATTTTGAATCCCTCAATAATTTTTTGAGTTTTTTGAATTGACTTTTTTACAAGCGGCACATTTTACAAATTGCCTTGACATAAAATTTTTTAAGAAGCAAAATTTCCAAATTTGATACATATTTCTACTCAAAAATGTCCCCCCCGCCTCGTCTTCTTCGTAATATATAAAAATAAAATAAAATAATGAATACAAAACAATAACCTATAATCTCTTATTAAAACCAGAACGAATAGTATTAATAAAAAAAAAAAAAAATGTTTGATTCCCACAACCTATTTGTTATAATTACTTTAAGAGGAGTGAATGAGTTTTTTGGATTCATATTAAAATCGATAAAAAAAAACAAAAAAAGTAAAAATCCATATTTCCTCTTCTATCCATAAAAGACTATTTCTTGTTGTCTCTATTTTTTTTTTTTTTCAATTTGGTTTGGTATGTCATTTGGTGCATCCATCATCACCGCGGGTATTTTAAAAATTGTCAGCTCAAAGTTTTATAATTTTTGTTGTTTTTTTTTTCCCGCTTTATGAAATTATTATTTTAATATAAGCGTTCACTCATTTCCAACTAAAAAAAAAACAGTCATAGAACGATGATGATGATTATCATAATGATAATGATAATGATTATAATGATCATGAAGATCGTGCGGATTGAATACCCTTTTTTTTGTTTTGGAGACTTAAATAAAGATTCATAAAAATGTTTTCAACGACGGGTTTTAAGTATACGCCATAGCGGCTCTTTACTTAAAAAAAAAAAAAATAAAAATAAAAAAATTCTAAGTAAAAATCTGGTCTATGTCTAATAGATCTAATAGATAATTTTATTGGAGTTATGAATTAATAAAAAGAAAAGAATTGAAAAAAATAAAACCAATGGCGTATAATGGCTATTGAGCTAGAAAGCATGTAGAGTTTTAATATTTTTAACAATTAGTTTTTTTTTCCTATATTGCATATTGAAAATTATTGTTTGTTTTTTATTTTATTTTATTGGTTTTTATTGTTTTTGTTATTGTTTTTTTATAATTACTTTCAATAAACGAAAAAAAAAAATAATAATAAAAAATCAAACTCTTTTTTTATTATTATTATTTTTTTTTTAATTTTTAATTTTTTATTTATTTATTTAAGCAGAGAAAAATATGACTTTTTTTGTTTGTCTAATTAAATGCAGGGATCCTATTTTGAAGCAGACATCATAATCATTGCATCGCATCATAATGTTTGTATTTATTGAAATGTGAAAGTAATAAACAATAAATTTTTATGACTATCATATAGAGTGTGTGATTAAAATAAGTCATCGGACTCATATTCTAAGTGTAATAGAGTCTTATACTATTCTCTGATAAGTATTTATACTTATATTGTGTGAGGGGAAATAAATAATAACGAATAAATAAAATAGAGTCAATCGAATTGTGTATGTACAAGATGATATAAAGAGAAGTTTAAATTAAATGGCAGCCAAAAACTATATAAGTAACGGTTTCCTGGATCCATATAAAAATTATATATTATTCAAAAACACACTATTTTTTATGTTATGTTTTATTAACAATTGTAAAATTGTATGGTGGTTTAATTCCCGGAAATTATAATTCGGATATCTCCCGAGAAATCTAATTCAAGTTTGTGAAATTTGAAATTATTCTTGTATAGTACTCGGATCATTTAGAGTATGTTGGGTGTTTGTATATCTGTGAATTACATATGAAAGTTAATACTGGACAATAATTTTGGATGTAAATCTTTGCAGAATTTGTGCAAATCGGTTTTGGTAACATCAATTTTAGTAAAAGGTCTGTATGGTGAAGAGACAATAATGGGGTCAGGAATATGAATTTGAAATTATGAATATGAAGTTTTTAGAACGATTGTAACAAATTTATCACAAAGGATGGAAATTGCAATAACGGTACCACATGAACATACTTTGTAGGTGTGAAAACATGGTCAACAGAAATAAAAGCACTACTTCTTCCTCTTAAACAATTTGAACATGAAAAGGGAAGAGGCTTAAGATGATGGCTTAAACCATATAATTGAAATTCGTTTATAGTTCGAACTTCAAAAATGTAGAATCATATTCTCTCTGATGTGCTATCAATATTCAAAATACAATTTGCAGAAGTTTAAAGAATATTATTCTTTAACTTTTCCTTTCTAACCTATCTTATACGTTTATTATCTTATTTTATCTTGCCCTGTCATAACCAAGTTGAGCGTAGGTAGAGAGGTAGATACAAGTGTTTACCTAAGTCAATTCTTGTCAAGCATTTCTTCTGAATATAATTTCGATTTTCCGTAGGTTCAAAGAAGGTATAGAATTGTCCCAACATTTTCCAGCCTTAAATTGCAAAACCGTCCTGGCATGCTTGCATTAATGGCAATGTACTGTGATACCTCCCACCATAATACTGATACCTAATCTTGCTAAAGCATTATGTAAGTAGTATAGGTAATAAAAAAGCCAATATTTAATCATTTTTCCAAACAATAAAATGCAAGAAAATTCATGGAAAGACAAAATAGAAAATTTATGAGATAATATAATAACATTATTATTTGGCTATGCGTTCGAAAGTTGGAACTGATGGTGAGTTGGAACACTCAAAACCTTAACTTTAGCTACCGTGAACCCCAGTGAGATCGAAATTTGCCCCCAGGTAAACATTGTAAATATCACTGGTTATCACCGTACGTGAGGATGCAAAGTTCCCCACGGTACCTAGGGAAGGAGTAAAATTTGTATATTCCCGTTGAACACGATAGCGAACGTATTAAGCCATTTCTTTTCTTTTAAGCTTCATAAGTTTACTTTCAAAAGACTTTACCGATTCGGACATATGAAACGGTTGTTTAAAAATGTTCTAGCTAAGAAAGTCTATAATCTGAACTTGATGTAACAATGTAAGTATCGTGTTACACAAACACCCTTTGATAAAATGCCTACAAATCTGTTTTTGTTCTTTTTTAGTTTGTCCAAACATTAGATTTCAAACGATAATGTGGTATTATTTTGCATTGTAGAAACATGTTCATTGGAATATGGTTCCACATTCGAGAACATTTGTTTTCTTTTTCTTTTAATATAATTATTCCAAGTCTATGGAATGGACTCTAACTGCTTTTAAACAAAGATTTGACGCACACAGTTACATACATACGTTTTTTCTTTAGATTTTTTTTTATATAGTTTTCTACTAATTAAAATTAAATGTGGGACACTGTATCTAATGTAGAGTAACTCGCCTTTATAATAGTTTCATTTTATTTTTAGTGATCACCAAATAATACTTTCAATTATTTTTAACTTTTTATTTTATCCCAATGACAAAAGGGTACTGGACTAGGTCCAGAACCCCATAAAACATTTTTTTCTCTTTCGGGAGGCATCGAAATTTGCTTATTACGCCACCCAGCGTATGGACAACAAACGAATTTTTATAGCCAGTTTTGAACCACCTAGGAACTTCCACTATGTAGGGATGGAAATTTCATTTAATACCCCTCATATTTCTAGGCGGAAATACATGAGAGGTGGTATTAAGTTTTAATTTTATTTGAGCAAACACTTAGACCTGAAAGATATCAAATACGATGATTTTCATGCAGAATAAGGCAGGACGTCACATTCTGGTTGTTGATTATATGAATTGGCATATGAATTTTTTTTCAGAAAATTTAATGCGGCTCGTGATACACTGGTCTATATATGGAAATTATATTATACAACTCGTATTATAATTTCACATATAGCAGTGCTTTTAGCGGGACATGTTGTCCTTTTAAAAGCACTGCAAGTAAAAACAAACAATTTCTAGCTAAAAAAATATCAAATCATATTCGGAGTGGAGTCGAGAACAACCGCATATGTAATAATAAAAATTTTAGTAACTTCATTGTATTTTAATTGACGTAACGCATTAACAGCCAAGTACGTATAAAAAAATTTCATTTAATCATATTTGAAACACTCTGCAAAACTGCTGCCATCCTCTATTACATGTTCATACATTAATTGATTTGTTTTTAGAAAAATTTCTACTTTTTTCGGTGTTTTTTTTTTTTTTAATTTTTTTTTTGTGGAACAAAATACGTGAATTGTGTTGAAATTTTTCTAATGGAACAATTTGATATTCTCAGCCATTATTATTATTACTGCATAGACAGGCAATATCGAATATTATGTTAGATAGTTTTACACAAAAAAAAAAAAAAATTAAAACAAAAACAATGAAAAAAAGACCAAATAATATTAAAAAAATAACAAAAAAAAAAAAACAATAACATGAAAAAAGTTTTTGTACTGTGTGAAACAATGAGTTAAAATATCACGTAAGTGTGGATGGGTTTACAAGATTGTTTTTTTGGTAATCAATTTCGAACACATGATAGTACATAAAAAAATGATATTTTAATGTTTTTAACTCTATATACATATAAGATATTAACAAAATTATTATAGACATTGGTATTGTTTTTTTTTTTTTTGTTATTTTGGTCCGTTAAAATGTTTTACAGAAAGTAAAAATCTAAATAAAAAAAAATATTTAATTAAACTTAATCAAACTTTGATTTTCTATTTTCTCTTGTTTTAAATTACCAAATAATAGACCTGAGTTCATTTTTATGTTTCAATATTTTGTGTTAAGTTAATTACATAGAAAAAGTTTTTGCAAAATTACAATTTCATATTTTTAATTTTGTGTTATTGGAACTCTATGTGTAAACAAATACATGTAGCGGACGCAGCAATATAGTAAATTGATTAGATGTAGTAAATTATTGTAAGAAATGGATTAAAATATATGAAGTGGAATGTTTACTAATTCTAATGTGGTCAAATACACAAAATACACTTTTATTGTTAAGTTATCAAACATATTTGAAGCATGTGCACATCATTTTGTTGTACAAGATTTAGGTATAGTTAGGATTTCTAGTAAATCGGTTCATATAAATACTAGCCAAGAAATAAGACGACAAAGCTTATGATATCTTCATAAATACTAGTATTCACTTCAGCCGCTTCTCGAAAGTTGACTTGATAAAAGCTCTAACCCAATTTCATTATAAATTGTTTTCCATTATTTCAATTTATGTTTGGCACAATATAATTTTTTTTTAAATTAATTTATCTTAGACAACAACCGCAAATGTAATAATTTATTTAAAACAAAATTGAATTTAAATTGAATATTGGCTATGGGTATATATTGGGGTTAAATTAGAAATTGAAAATTCTAATTGAAAATTAAAAAAATTTGAAAAAATATTTAGTTTCGCTACGTCTCCTTTTCAATATCTATCATTTCAAAGATTAATAATGAACATTAGCTGTGAAATGGCTCAGATATTTTTACCTTTTTTTAATTTTTAGATTAAACATAAATGATGTTACATCCCAAATACTAAATAAAGCTTCAAAGATAAGACTCTATAAAAGTTCAGTTCGTTCAGTATTAATAGTCTTTTGTTAGACACGGAGAATCATAAAGAAAACGAAACCATGTCGTTATAATAAAACTTGCCATATATCAGGTGCAACGTTGAACGTTTCGGATAAAAATGTTTAATTTAGCCTATGTCAAAACTAATTTAAGCGACAAAGATGTCAGTTTGATAATTTTGAAGCCAACAAAAATTATGAATTTTATATTAAACCTTTTTTTCAGAAATTAATTTATTGAACTTTTTATATAACCCTATTAAAATAGTTTTTTTTTATGGTCAATATTGTTAAAAATAGTTTAAATAATAAAAAGTCAGTGGGCTTGATAACACTTGATGTTGAAAAAGCAATCAAACAAAATAAGAATTATAGCTGGTGTATCACAAGGTTCATCAGTTTCTCCCATTTTATACAACATGTTCATAGCAGATTTACCAAAACCTCTAAATTGCTATACAAGTTTATATGCTGACGATACTGCCATATTATCATCTTCTATATGTCCAAACGAAATAATAAATAATCTTGAAAATGGTTTTCAAATAATTCAAGAATTTTATTACAAATGTAAAATCAAAATCAATAGCGAAAAAATAAACTCGATCTTCTTAACAAAAAGAAGAAAATCATGTTACTTGCCTAACAGAAACTTATTTTTAAATAATAATGAAATAATATTGGAAAGAGATGATATTAAATATCTTGGTATACGTTTGGACAAAAAATTATACATATAACTAAGATAGTCAATAAAATAGATCTATATATAAAAATGTTAAAGCCATTTTTCGCAATATTCTTTTATACGGGTTCCCTATATGGAATAGCGCTGCTAGAGCAAACTTAAATGTGCTACAAAAAAAAACAAAATGTAATCCTAAAATTAATCTTGGCTTAACCTTTTTATTTTTCCACCAACAGATTGTATAGCATAGCAAATATTAATACTGTTTCCGAACAAATAGCAAAAATATCGCCTGCCTTTCTAGAGAGCTGTCTAAATTCAGTAAATTCGCTAATAAGGGCGATTGTGGATTAAGCTTTTACCAATTAGGCTTTTTTTTTTTTTTTTGTTTTATTTAGTTCATTTTCTTAGTTTTTTTTTTATAATTAAGTTAGTTTTTAAGTTAAAATGAATTGATCAAAAAGGTTTTTACTTGCCATTTTTCCTTAAAAAATATATATATTATTAATAGAAAAGTTCAGGTTAGTCTAAGTAAATTAAAAGTCATAGGTGTAAATACATTAGTATAAGCTCTTAATTATTAAAACTAAAAATAAGGAAAATTGTAAAATGAAATTAAGGCATAATAAAATAATAATAATAATTTTATTGTCTTCATAGTAACTTTGGTAGAAATACTTTTTAGTACTGCATTTTTTTATAAATGAAATAAGTGTTCAAAACTATTATTATTGTCAGGAACTAAGTCTTCTTAAATAGCGTAGTTCCATTTTATTTAAGTTATTTTTAGACTTTAAATTATTGTTATTAAATTTTTCTGATATAAATTTTATTGCATCCCACTGCAAGGGGTACTGGACCAAATCGAAAAACCTACAAATCATTTTGCTTTCATCGGAAATTTAACTTGGGAAATTCATCCGTTTTGAGGCAATATAAGCCTCAAGAGGTCCAGCGTATAACTGGTTTAAGTATTAAGTTGATTCCGGACTTTAGATAAGACCTTTTTAAACAGTATATGAAATATATTTAGGAACAGAATTAAAGATTTAATTAATTACAAGTTGGGTTTAATATCGAATATAAACGTGTAATCTCTACAAACAAACAATAACAACAACTGTTCACTCATTGTCGTGGCATCAAAAAGGCACAATTTAATGTAAATTGCCTTTCCAGAATCACCTTCTACCAACCAAATTTGTTAAAATTTTAGTATTAGTAGAAATTCAAAATTAGAATACGTCATATTTACTTAAAATATTTTTATAACTCTATTTCCAAAAATTATAGAATAAAATATTTATGAAGTCTCATTTGTATAAAAAACATTTGTTTGCATCACATTAAATCAAAAATTTTACAATAAAATAAATTTTTCTTAATTTAAAATACATTCAATGGCCGACAATATATAAATTGATATTTAAAATAGTAAATTAAAATGTCGTACAAGTGCAATAATAAAAATCTTTGGCGACAATAATATTAAAATAACATCATCATAACTCTTGATTTAAAGCATTGTAATTATTCACCACGCCATGAACTTAAGAACCTATTTTAGAAAAAAAAAAAAAACATAATTTTTTTTTCTGTGATAATAAAATTTACTTTAAAAAGAAAATACTTCAAAAACTTTAATTGAGGTTTTTTGTTTTGAACAAGAGAAAATCATAAAAATTTAGGTAGTTACCAATAAATCCAAAAAAAGAAAAGAAATAGTATTGATAGTGTGACCATGCTTCTTGGAGTTATCAAAAAACTGTTGGATTTAAAATTTGATGAATGTCAAATACTGGAGTACATTATTGGTACATAAAACATTGGTGTGTACACATTGGGGTAATAATTTTATAAATTATTACTTAAGGTTCTGCAGCTTGGTTTGTTTTTACTTTGGACTTTGTAGTTTGAGTCATAAAAAATATTGAAATAGTATTTTTTAAATTTCATTTCTCTACTCATTTCTATTAACTATTACCTAATCTATAAATATTTTAACGAGACACCGAAAATGGCGATTGTGGACTATTCTTGATTACCTTCTGCGTCTACTCTACTACATACGCGATAAATACTCTATAAACAGTGCTGTGACTGTATAAAGATTTTTGTATTTAGTATATTTGTGTAAAATTTAGCCCTGATGTTAACTATTATTAATAGTTGTATTTAATATTTAATAATCTTTAATCGCCATCATCTTCGAATTTAAGATTCCAATTTCTTCACGACTGTCAATTTTATTTTTATTTTTTTATTCCTATTGTTATACCAAACTTTACATGGGGTTGGTTCTTGAACCTCCAGTTTATTCTATTTCTGGGCTATTATAATTTCTAATATTTCTATTATTATATCATTTCAAATAAAGCTGGACCATGTTGTTTTTAAGACATAGTATAGTATATTTCAGCTTTTTTTTTAAATAGTTATTTAATATTCACAATTTTATGTACCGACTTAGAAATTTTGATTCTACTGAGGATATGATTATACCTACGAATTAACATTGGCAAACATTCTTGAGCCAACATTTTTTTAAAATATGGTAGCCGTTTATGTTTGAGAATAATTTAAGTTTTTTAAATTAGCTTATAACAATTGACAGTTTTTCATAGGTCCCAATAAAACATAAAAAAAATTGAGAAAATGTTTCAAAAAGTTCTTGCGGATGTGAATTTTTTTTTTAAATTTTAAAATTTTGTTCAAAGAACTTTAGGATATTTTCAAGAACTTCAGGTATTTTTTTCAAAAAATTTTCGGATATTTAACGAGCTTCTGCTTGCTATTAAAATTAAAAATAAAATGGATAGGTCCAACTAAAGGTAAATAACTTAATTTTTCATAGCATTTAGTAGCTCGGTGTTCTCGTCTCTTCCACATATTGCACTGTATTGAAGAGCTTACTCTATTTTTTATTTATCTTGCAGTTGAAAATGCATACTCAGATACCTTAAAAACATTAGTGTCCTCTATTAAAAAATTCCGTCAAAGAAAAATGAAAACTTCAAATACCCATTCGTACACCGTAGAATTGCTCGAAACTGTCAATTGAAATTACTTTATGGTCAAATTCTTTCGAATATAGAGGCATTTGTACTTTTTTTTTTTCTTACGTTAAGGGGTTCTATATAGACTCGATTTTCAAATCTACTTTACTTCTCCATTTGATTAAAATTGTCTTTAGTGACCGCTATTATTGCGATAATGTCAATTTCGGAACTTAGCGATGTGCGTACCTATAAATGTTTATCCATACTTTCGATACCGTCGTCTGCGATGCAACTGTAAAAAAAATCAAATCAGCTGTCATCACGTTTTCGGTTATGCGGTTCACAACATGATGATGATCGATGATGATCGTCATCCGTTCGTTTATTTAAAATGGCAGTCGAATTTGAGCATACAAAGCAGCAACAAAATTTTATAATTAGTTGTTGATAGTTTTTGTTCTGTGTTAGTGTTTTGTGAGAAACGACGGAGAATATATGTAACTACAATCTACTTTTTGTAATTTTTATATCTTTATAAAGAATAAAATCAAAAAAAAATTAAGTAAAATTAAAAAATACACACAACAAATCACAATTAACAAATCAAAAATTTATATTCGGTAATATCGAAGACGTAAAAAGTATGCATATGCCTATTTGACAGTTGATTGGTTGAATCAAAAGTTGATTGATTGATCGTCAATTCAGTATTACAGAAGTCCCGGTGAATCTTTTGCGAGCTATGACATTGCATTTCAATAGAAGGTCATTGAAGATCTTCAATAGAAGGTCCTGCTATAAATAGAACCTAAATCTGGCTGTGTTAGAATTACTAATCTTGAACATAATATTTGTTTTACATGTACATTGTAGTTGAATTGACAATATTTTGCGATAAAAAATATCAGATTTTACTCTCCCTGAATGTAGAACAATATTTCATCTATAATGTGTTTACGAAAGCAGATTGTTTGCCTAACTATTATTTTCACAGTTTCAAGATAGAAAGTTTCGTTAAAAGTATATCTACTGACTGTAGGAACATTTTCCTTTTCCCGATACTCTCTTGGTCCAAAATTTGCATATTTAGATTTCTAACATAATTTTTTATGTTGATAAAAATAAATAAAAGAGGATTTTAACCCTTTAATATCAAATGAATGGATTGAAACCATTGCAGAAGTTCATTATATCTTCAATAGTTTTTTTGTGTGATGAAAATTGGTACCAAAAACAGTGTAACCAACAATAGTTATCAAATATTCCCTGTACTAAATAAAAAGTATGCTGACAATTGGTATAAAAAAAATTGATTCCAACAATTACCATCAAATATTCCCTGTACTGCCTTCTAACTCAATAAAAACATAAATTTTAATATATGCTCCCCAAATTTACACGTTCTTCATGATCAATTTTCTTAAAACATGGTCCCCCTAAATTAATGTAATCATCAAAATAAAAAAAAAAAAAATTATAAAATCTCAAACTACTACAAAACAACAAGTTGGCGACATTTAATAACATAGAAATAAACAATTTTCTATGACATTTAATTGTCAATTTTATGTCAAAAGATGTCTTCTTCTCTTAAACAATAAAAACCAGATTAGGATTTTTTTTTTTTTTTTTTTGTAAATAATATTGAGAAGTCAATTTTTTGGTATTTTTTGTATTCTATTTAGTTGTTTTTTTTTTTTTGTAGTTGGTATCAGTCATTAAATTTGAAAGAAATTTTATTTCAATATGTTTTGACTATTCAGAAAAATAAAAATAAAAAATAAAAACATCATCTTCTCTTCAAGTTCTCGCCTACTTTTTCTAATAAAATTTCAAAACAAAAAAAAAAAACAACACTGAACACTGAACTTGTATCACTGCCAAACACTTAATAATAATAAAAATCGTTACACTTTTTTGTTGTAACACTAATAGCATAGGTTGGAATGGAATATTCAAAATAAAAAATAAATCACATAAACAACACATCGTATACAACGTATCGTATCGTATTTTTTGGAGGTTATTTTAATCAGAAATGTAGGAGTAACTCAATATATAAAATTTGTATACATATACATTATATTTCTAACAATAACAACAACAACAACAAAAAATCAAAGAGTCTTAATGAACAATTAAAGTTCAACATTTAAATCACTTTATTAAGCTCTCAAACAACAAAATTTTTCATTCAATTTCATTTTTATTATTTTTGGTGACATAAAAATATCTCTGATACATACTATATTACATAAGTGTAAATTAAAATTATTATATCGTATGTTTATCGCATGCGAGATGAAATTTTCACAGCTTGATACATTATTTTTTTTTTTGTTATTATTATTATTTTTCTTTTTTTTTTGGTTCACGGTGAAGGAAATGAATTGTTTTTCTAAAACTGAATATCCGGGAATTGTGGTTTGGATTAATATTTGGTTTTTTGGTAAGAGTTCTTGATTGTTCGGTGTTCACGCAACATGAGACATTACATAGAAAGTTGATATTAAATGTTCCTATGGAGCTTCAGTTCTCTATTAGGTGAATTCTCATTAATTATGAAATTTATTCGTTTTTTTTTTTTTGCAAAGTTAAATAAATTTTTGGTATCAGAATTCACCTAATTGTACTTGAATGTGAAATATAACATCACGTAAATTTACTGTTTGATCATTATCAATTTGGATTTTTATATCGTAGAATTTATTTTTTTTTTTTTTTGTTTTACCAGTTTTGAGTTTTTTAATTATGTAATTTGGTATGATACGGAATGGAATAGGGACATGGAATGAAAAAAACTAATGGGTTTGAAAATAGTATTTCATTATTTCAACACTACTGAACTCATGTTGAAACTCTCTAAACAACTTCAACTTTGAATTTTAATAGTTCCAAAACTCAAATTTCAAAAAAACCAATATGTAAGTTTTATTTGTGGAAAGTATTCTAAATAAGTGTAATTTTGGTTATAATTTAATTAATTTTGATTGTGTTAAAAAAATGTTATAAAATTTAGTAAATCTTTATAAAAACAAAACAAAAACAGGATATTTTTGAACCTAAGAATGAAAATTGGGACAAAAGCTGGACAAATTGTCAAAAACTTACAAAAAAAAAGGATGAATCAGATTAGATTGTAAAACCAAAAGGTACATAAAAAACTTCTTCGAAAATATTTTATTCAATAAATTGTTGTTTGGGGTCTCTCAGTGTCGTTATCTGCAAACAAATATGAATACGATTACTGTAACTCTGCAAATTTCATTTGAAAATATTTTTCATAATATTCCAATTCAAGGCACTGGTGTTTTAATAAATGCATCTATACATAATTTAATTTTTACAGCTTAATTACTATATCTAACATGTTCAGATAATAATAAAATATTTCTCCATAGTCTAATTCGTAGAATAATATTAAAATAAAATAAAAACATATGGAATGCACGGGATCAAAGCCCTAGGCGATAAAATCCAAATCGTTCGTTCTAAGGTAATGCCAAATAGAAAAACAACAGTAGACTATAATCAACCATATTTTGTGAAAATATTGATTACTAGCAAAGTTACCCGACATTGTCCGGGTTGAACACAAAATGTATAGAATTTGCTTCAATCGAATTGAAAAAAATTGGTTAACAAAAATATTCTAATATTTTTTTTCACTATGATAAAAAAACCAACAACACTACAATTTAAACTATACTAATATGAAAATTATTTCATTGTAAACAATATTTCGGAGTTTTTTTTTATATTTCTGAAATGAGTTATATGGTCGACCTACGTAGTCCAAAACTTCGCATCGGTAACAGTCGTATTTCTTTATTTGTGAAAAAGTATCTAAGTGTAAATTTTCATGCTTGTAACACCTTTGGTTTTGAAATATCCTTCAGAAGTTGTAGCAGTTGTATGGCACCAAATCGAACCAGTCCAAATTTTCAAAACCGGTGACAGTCGGATTGCTTTATTTTTGAAATAGTACTCAATTGTAAATTTTCAATTGTAAATTAAATCTTTGGTTTTTGAAACATTCCTGATAAGTGCTTAGAATTGTATGGTAACTACTCGAACCTGTCATTTGATAAATTTGTAAAGTACCGCGTCCGGTTCCTTTTTTGATCATGAATAACTGTTCAGAACTCTATCTTTAAAATTGTGGCCGTGTGTAGCGAACAAATAAACAAACAAACAAACAAATTTTCCCTTTTATAAGGACAAATTACAACTAAAGTACAGTTTTAGAATCTCACTATCCACACCGAAGCTCTATACCCATAATGGGAGTATGTAATTTTTATTTTGAGATAAAAATTTAATTTTTATATATAAAATTGTAAAATTAAGAAAATGAATTAATGTTTTAAGAAACAAGTGACAAGAAATTCAAAAATATAAACGGAAAGATCATACTAAGTTTCAATGTTTCGTAATTATTAAAGGATTGGTTTCGTTTATCATAACACTGTAATTTTAACTCATAAATAGATATTTATAGTATTAAACTATCTATTCAACTCTTCGTTTTTACTTTGATTGATTTTATAACTTGTTATAAGATGTTTTAAATATATCTGTGAGTTATAAAAATTAATCAAAAAATTTAAATGTAAACCCAATTATAACTGTAGACAAAATAAAAAAATAGTTAAAGTTTCTTACAGATTTTTCAACTTAATAAATAAAAAGTCCAATTTATTTATTTTAAATGATATATTCATAGATATAGAATTATATCAACTTTGTATCTGTCAATGTCCAGGTTTGTTGAAAGTTGATAGCGTTAATTTATCAAATTAATTGATTATTGCATGTTAAATTTTTTTTGTAACCGAAGTAATTGTTTTAAATAAAGTTTTAGAATATCAGAGAAAGCTTCGAACAAATTTTATACAGTATTACCCATTGAGGGTGTCATAAAATGAAATTATGATCTGATTTTTTAATTGCATTGTTAATCTTAACCGCTTTCACGCATGAATCTCAATGTAGAAATTGCAAGTAGATGATGAGTATGTCATTAACAGAGGTTTAAATGAATTTATATGTCATAATTTTGGTCGATCATTTCAGACCTATTAACGTGTAATCTATCGTTCATTTTAGACCTAAATCTCTATCGATCATTTAAATCCTATTAAGAGTTGTCGAAAACGTGTAGAACAGTTTTAAGTTTTGTAAATCATTGTTGAATGAATAATTTACTTCCATTTTTTTTATTATTTCTACATCTCTTTTAATTTCAAGTCATTTTATACAAATAAATTTTAAAAACGACTGAATTATTGTAATTAACAATATTAATATACATAGTTACATTCTGAATAAAAAAATTTAATTAGGCTTAAAAATAAAAATAGCTATTTTAATAAATTTTTGTTAACGGATTGAATTTATTTCAAATCATTGATTATTAGTTTTAACATAGAACAGGAACTTTATTCAAAATGAATTGCAATAAAGGAAATGCAATGTACATTTTCCTGAATATTTTTATATTAATGTACATGCACATTAATCTATTCAATGCTTTAGAACAATAATATCAGGGTATTTTAGATATAACAATGTTTCGGCTTTCATTGATTAAATTTACATAGAATTAAAATGTTTATAACAATATTCGAAAATTTCGTTTTGAATGTCAATGCGAAACGTGTGAAAAATATTTTTGAAAAATACAAAAGTTATAGACATCAAAAGTCAAATTAGTGAACATTTGAATAAAATTTATTCGTTCAATTTCGTTTAATAAATATCGTAGTAGCACCTACTCACTACTCACTTTTTTGTTTTTTTTTTAATTTAAGCGAAACATTAGGTTTTAAACTATACCGTTATAGGTACACGAATAAAAATTTCCATTTGGAAAGTAGGGACATTTTGAATTAATTTGTAAATATTACTCTTGAGCTTTTGCAGATTGCATGTTGATACATTTTTGCATTGGAAACATGTTTGTTCATTCCCCGATTATGGTTCCACATTCGACAACATTTGACTGCAAACAAATATACATATATCTATTTTTTTATCCCTTCAACTACTATAATAAAATATAAAGTTTATTTAGTGAGAATAAGCAAATTTGTTATAGGTTCGGAAAAACCATAGTTCGTTTCTATGACTGTGAACCTTTAAAAATTTTTGACTTCTGAAATCGCCCACTGGCGCATAAATATTATAAAGACGAAGAATTGATCGATATTTTATTCTGCCAGATAAGATATCATAGGAAAACATCACGGAAGCAGCATTTCGCAGAACCTCAAGATTACTTAATAAGTTGCCATTCAACTAGATATCCAGTAATATAAGGTTGCCAATTGAATTTACGTAGACAAAACCTAATCATATTCTTTTGAGCAGATTCTATTCTCGTAATATGTTTATCATAATAAGGCTTCCGTATTGGACAAGCATATTCGAGACACGAGTACAGTATATAAATTTTTGAATGTAAAAGGATCTGATTACTGTGAGCTTCGCTTTATGAAACCTAACAAGAAAAAAGCTTTAAAAATAATACGATCTATATGAGCATTAAAAGTTAATTTATTATCGAGAATCGAGGTCTTTTGTTTCATAGACATGTTCAATAATAGAGTCTAGAAAATTACATATAATTGAATTAATTAATATTTATGCTAAGGCCATTAATGTTACACAATCAGTAGACTATATCGAGATCCTGCTGCAGGAGATGGAAATTCTCATTCGACTTAGTAACCGCAAAAAGTTTTGTATCCTCAGCAAATGATAAGATCAAAAACTTAATATCGTCGTCGATATTGCTCATAAACAATAAAAATAATTGTGGCCCCATATGAAACCCTTGTGGAAAACTAGACGTAGCTTCAGAAGTATATGAAGTATTATTTTGTATTTTAATGGATAGTTTACGACCAATCAAATAAGATTGAACCCGTACAAGTAAAATACCATGAATACCAAGAGCTTGAAGTTGGCAGAGTAGTAAAGAATGGTCTTCTTTGTAAAAACCCTTAGAAATATCAGTGAATATCTTATCTACTTGATAGCATTTTTCAATTGGACATTGAAAGCTGTGTGGAAAAAACCTGCTAATTTAGTGGATGTAGACCTTCCATCGATATAAAAACATGCTGATTTGGAGTTATGTGTTCTTTAGCCAAGAAATACATTTTATCTGTGACAATGGCTTCGAAAAGTTTAAGAATAGAAGATAATTTAGCGTTAGGTCTATAATTTTCAACGATAGTTTTAGACCCTGATTTGAAAATAGCAAAAATGTCCAGTCATCTAGGAAATTCTTTTATTTAATGATCTGTTGAAAATTTAGTAAAGAGGATAAGTCAAACTATAAATACAACTCTTCAGTATTAAATTAGGGATACCAGCTGGACCAGAGCTGAGATTTATATCTAAGATATTAATTTTGTTGAAAATGTCACAATATGATAATTGCATGTACCTATCCTAAATCAACAAATGATTGTAGGTGACTTTGTGAGTTTTTTCTTGATGGCGGTCTTATAAAGACTGATTCTAGTAAGAAAGCTAAGTAAGTGAATAAATTTCAAGCTGAGATTGAATCAGTAGCTGTTTCATTCTTTTAGGAAAAGCCTTGAGGTAATCCAGAGTATTTTCTACGAATATTTATAAATTTCCAGAAGTTTTTTGAAATTGATTTTATATTCATATCATGTCACAAAAAATTTAGTATAATGAATAGAACTGGATGCATTGCACGTTTTATTTGACAACCGACTCAGCAATACCATAATTTCTAATTTTTATCTATTTTATAATGTCTATCTTAAAATAAATTAACTTTTAATAACAAATGTGTTTTTTTGCATTCTTTAGGTGATACGAGAGGACGTTAAAATAAGAGATTATTTTAATTAAATAAAAATGATTGTTAGTATTACTGATTTATTTTAGTATCCCAAAATGAAAAATATCAAGAGTACTCTAAAATGACACAAGTACACTTCTAGATTTGTATGCTTTAATTTAATCTACTTTTCGCTGTCTATATCAGCTTAGAGCTTATATATTTGGTCTTGCATTATTCTGTTTCAATTCTGAAATAGTTTTTTTTTTGTCAAAATATTAAATATTCAAAATGTTTTTTACAAAGTCAAAGTAATGTAAAATATTTTAGTACTCAAGGTTCTTCTGAAATTTTTAATTTTCAAATGGAAAAAATATTTAATGTATATTAAAACAAATATTTTAGCAAAACAATTTAAAAGTTTTGGTTTTAATTTTACACAGCTAAAATGTTTAAAAATATTTTAAGTACTACTTCCAATAATTTATACTGTATAAAATAATTTACAAACTTAAAAAATAGTTTTTCCATTTTTCTTTTGTTTCAACGAATTTTAATTTTTTGACACAATTTTACATAACAACACGTTAACGCAGCATTGGGTACTTTTACAATGTTGTATTTACATATATTTGGTAAATTTTGAGATTTCAATGGAAGAACAAATTAATATTAATTATTAAAGCTATTTTGCCATTTCAAAACTATTTTATCGAAACTTGTAATTTTAAGTTAAGTAACTTTGCAAAGTAGAAAAGGCAGTATTTTTAAGAGCTTAGACTTCTTACTATTGGCTGCGGTTGTAGTCAGAATTATTTTGATTTTCATTTAATTTTACCGTTATACAACACAAAAAAAAATTAAAAATTTTCATAAAATTAGTAATATTCACACACGACACGACCATGTAAAATATACATATAATGTAAGCTTGAGTGGTTTTTAAAATATAAGTTTTTATTTGTCTTTTTATCGAAGCACAGAGCTTCCACTCTTCACATAGAATGACTAAAAACTAAACTATTCTTTCTTGTTGACGTTTTATATGTCAATTCAACAACAATGTTGATTCATAATATAACTACAACAGGGTTGACCCATAGTATAACTGGTAGTGGGTAATAAGTGTTACTTCCTACAATACATACTAACTTTTCTACATAAGAAACTGTACCGGACTAAGAAGAATTGGAAAATTGGGTCAAAAAGCCACATGCCATGAGCAATTTCCCAGAATAGTAAACTATATTTATGGCGTGTGAGAATAAAAATACAATTTAAGTGATCGCCTAGCTTCCAGAAGTGGAAATGTCAGTAGAAGAAATTTTTTTTCTATAAATGAAATATTTTTGAAGCTAATCTTTAATAATAATAATAAAAAGGCATGTTAAGGTGGATTTTAGCTAATCCGATTTATATTTTAATCAGCATTTTAGAAAGAGATAGTATATTGAGTTATCACTTAAAGAGAAAAATAGAAAGTTGAAAGTAATTTCCCAAAAAAATTCCCTGTTCAAATGATACGGCAACATTTATTTGTTACGTTGAAATTTAGAAAAAGAAAGAAGATATTATTATTTGTTCATTCTATTTTAATATTATTTTGACTCTTCCTTTTTTCACTCCTTTCACTTTCTTCTTCACGGCTTTTAAAAAAAATAAATGCGCTGAAGCTATTTTCATCCATTTTACTTTTTGAAATGAAAATAAATTTTTATTTGAATAGGCACTCTTCAATGGTACCCTTCAAAAAAACCAAACGTACAATGATAACACTTTAGTAGTTTTAACCTAAAAAAGTATTGCCGATATAAAGGATACGATCATCTACGATTTTTTTTAAAATATCACAAATTTTTTAAAAAAATGTCCCGAATTTTTTTTTTCCAGCGACAAATACCCCTGATTTATTACGTTTACTGTTCTTGTCATACATATTGAATTGTAATATAAAATAATGTCATTTGATGTTATCTTTTTCTAAAATGCTAATTAAAAAATGAATCGGTCCAATACATCTTTAATCTATTTTTAATGGCTTATAATTATTTACAAAAATCAATTTTAAGACTAAAAGTAACAGAATTCATAACCCAAAAGAGTTATAGCAGTTCCCAAGAAAATATAATAATGAAAACTAGACTCAGTTGAAACTATCGAAATATATTGTAGCACTATGAATTATGGACTAATTGCTGAATTATTACCAAAGCAATAGTTATTCTTCATTATTTGAATTTACGGAAAAGAATGGTAAAATTATCCCTACCTGTCACTCCTACGTTAAAAAATTGTATTACAAATAATAACAACATAATAAATCAACCCCCCTACGGGTGCTACTTCAAATAAAAGTAAACGAAAAAGATCAAATTGTACTGTAACTGTACTGTAAATATTTAATTAAATTAATTACATTATCATTCAATAATCCATACACTTGTGCAGTTCCTATGGAAAAAGAAAACTCTAAAAAGGAAAAAAATTGTATTATTGATAGAGCTACAAAGAATGGGTACTCAGCACAGCTATTATAAAAAGGGATGATTTGACTACATTGTTGCTATTCAAAAGCAAAAAAGAATTGAATAAACGAATTTCAGTCATATACGAATTTCTGAAATAACGAAATTTCAATAGAGAAAAATCATAAGTACTAGGAAAAGACACCAATTGAAAACAATATTAGAACTTACGATGGATAAAAAAAGAAAAACAGTGAAAAGTGGAATCTACAAAATATTCTTATAACAATTGTAAGTTTCTATAGTTACTTCAAATAGAGGAAGAGATAAGCAATGGATTAGCAGTAAGATATAAAGTACATTGTTAAAACTAAGCTAAGAAGACGGGAAAAAATATTCAATTTTGGATACACAGTAGTAGTGATTAACTAAAATCAGTAGTAAGTGACTGTCTTAATAGTGATTAAGGAAATTGATACATTTGGCTATTTAAATTCATAAGAAAATAAAAATGTAAATCTTTGGCAGGTTTAGAAACTAAGTAAAATTTAATTTTAGTTTTTGTAATTTTATTGCCCTTAACATGTACAAAGTAAATGATAGTTCTTAATTAAATCTAATTAGGCTCATACACTGAAGAAGACAACATATCATTACCGATATATCGGTATTTGTATCATCCACTATCCTGTAACCCGACCCGTGTCGAATAGGATAGAAATAGAGTCCTTCCATCATCTGCTATCTGCGGCTAATCTCTTTAGTTGTGGCCACTTTTTTCGCTGGATACTTGGTTCGGATAAAACTGTTATTTATTAAATATAAATATTTTTAATACCTTTCTATATACCCCAATGGTTGGAATGAAATAAAACAGAATATAAATATTTTCTAATTCCAATTCTCGAACAGAATATTTTACATTTTAGTGATGCTGCTATTGAAATTTATTAACTAAAAGAAATTATACATTTTTGGTGACCTAAATAAATGTATTCAAAAAGGAATCACAATAAAGTAAAAAAAAAAATATTTTATTTTTTTGTGTTTTGTTCTCCCGAACATCCTATATTATTAGATACTCTCTCTCTCTCCTTCTAAATGATTTAGTCGTTGTAAATGTGTACCAATTTTTCGGTATTGAAATTTAATCACATTTTTTAGATTCTTTTAAATGATTTTTTATTTCTCTATTGTATTTTCTGTTACAATTATAGAAAATAAATTTATAATTCTTAGGTATTTAGGACAGTCACTATCAAAATGCATATACACTACAGATACATAATTACGTATTCGTATTCGTATTAATATAGTTTTTCACTAATATTATTTTAATGTTAATAGAAGATAATAAAATGTTAAATGATCTGGAGAGAAATTTTTGTTACAACAATAATAAATAGTTAGTATATATAGGGACCATTATCACCATTTCTATTATTTTTAGTTTTGTCGGTTTTTGGAATAAAAAAAAAGAAAAAAAAAAAACAATAATTATTTTTAGAAGACCACAAATTCGTGGTTAACACTTTTAATTCATTGAAAAGTTATTCAATTGTAAAAAAAATAGCTAAATTAAATAATAAAAAAAAATAAAAACTAAAATAAAATAAAACATTATAGAAATCCCATATTGGTTTAGGTTATGTTGTTAAATAAATAATAGAAAAATGTCCAGAAAAAAAAAATTATTTTTAACTAATGGAAATCGCTGCTGTGAAAAGAAAACTTTAATTCACGATTTTTAAAATGTGGTTTTCCAAAAAATTAACAAAAACTAAAAAAACTGGTTAATTTGTTTTCGTTTTTAGATATTATTTCTAATTGATTATTATTTAAATTTATTTTTTGCAACTTTGTAAACATTTTGCAATCAAAAAATGCGAGAGTTAATTGAAATTAGGTTAATTTATTTACAAAAAAAAAAAAAAAATGGAATTTTTTAAATTGGTATTAAGAAATAATAACGTTGCCTATCGCAAGTGTCACAATTGTTATATTTATTTTTCGGAATTGTTCGGGTTTTGTAAATTTTATTAATATTCTGACAGTTCGAGTTTTTTTTTTCAAGTGCTTGTTACAACAATCACAAACAAATAAGTGAAATATAGAGGAAGTGCAGTACAGGCCATCTTCCTCAAAATATATTTTATTTGTGTTTAGAAGTGTGCAATATAATATGGGCATGTTTTAAATCGAAGGATTTTATTTGTGAGCTAGTAAAAATGGACCATTTTCGACACTTTTCGGTTGAAATTCGGAAAAATTTGGGTAAAGGGCATTTTGTAGGCTACCTATACTGTCGTTTTACTTTTCGAAGCTGACCCGAAAATTATCTTCAAATTGCGTCAAATTTAAGTAAAATTGTCACAAATTTTCGTAAACTTCTTTTGTTATTAATTACATTTTTTTATATAACTGGTATAATGCCATTGCTAATATAGTAAAGTAGTTCAAAACATCCACAACAATGTAAAGTAAATATATGTCATCTCTCATTATAATGCATTAATATTATTTTCTCACTACATTTTACTTCTACCTATAATACCTACTTCCATAATATATTAAAAACATTGATTTATTGTCTCAATTCTCATTCTTGCATTCATAATGAACTAGCTTTTGATTATTATTGTTGTTGTTTTTTAATATGAATTAGTACAAAGGTTTGAGTACTTAAAAAAAATACCAGCCTTGGTGGCTACATGTAGTTATTTATATTTTATAAGATTTTAGAATCGAAATAGTTCATTGAATACTATTCGTGGAAATCGGCCAATTTTGTTATGATTATTATATTTTGTACTTTCGAATAAATTAAACTAATTTTGTATAAAAATAATATTTAAATTTACATCAATATTTTTTTAATGTGCTTGCAATAATTTAATTATACAATTGGCAAATTTTAAATGAATTTATAATGCGTTGGCCTGCACTGATAGAGGGCTCTTATATGAATTTATTGCAAATTTTAATTTGTAAAAATTCCACCTAATTTTTTTTGTATGTTGTTTTGAAACGTCAATAGTATTGTTTTAGTGTTTTCTTATGGGTTTCTAATTTTCCACATTTAAAATTTTTGTAAGCAAATCGTTTGCATATTTTTTACTTCAAAACAAGAATTTTTGTTACTTTAAAGCTGAATTTTCAATTTAAAATTCTTTAGAATTAAATATGAAACCTTAATAAGGTGATACGCCCTTTAAAAATAAATTATAAAAAAAAAAAAATAAACTGACATCTTCAGAATTTTTCTGAACCATTTAATAAATTAAGTTTTAAATTTTCGATATTTTTTTATCGCTTATCAAAATTAAAATAACAAATTATATGGAATTGAGAAAAATTTCCAAATTATAAAATTATATAAAATTTTAAAATCATAATCAAATTATACTTAAAAATAATTTGTTATTAAAAATAAATAAACAAAATTTAAAAAAAAACAAAACCAAAGTGAAATTTTATTTTTACTCTGCAGAATTTTGTAAAAAAAAAAATACATACCGAGTACATTCTGAAGAAAAATTTTTAGCGTAGCGGTTAAATATTTTAATTATGAATTCTATATCAAAAATTTATTTAACTAACTATACATATTTAAACCTGTTAGGATATTTTTTAGAACTGATGGTCACAATTTAACCAATTCTATATTCTATAACAAATTTAAATCATGTTGTTAACAAAGTACTTTTTTTTTTGAACAAAACCACATCTGAGCAATTGCATAGGGGTTCCACTTGTAATTTTTTATTCGTTTAGTGTCATTTAAATTTAAAAGAGAAGTTAATACTTTTTGGTGGGAACTGTCAGTACATTATGTTTTATTTCATTTCACCATACAAAATTTGTTAATTAACCCATTTATGCCCAATTCTTTAAATAATCTGAAATATAATAATGTGTCTATCAATAGTTGATGATTTTGAGTTAATTTATAAATTTGGACTTCAATTTTATAGAGCCTAAGCTCATGAGCTAGAATTTTAAATGGAGATAGTAGTATGTACAGATAAAGGTTTAATAGGGAAAGAACATAATTGGTATACATACCAATCAAATAATTTATTCATAATGAATATTCAAAAAAAAATATTCATAATAATAAGTAGATATAAAAACAAATTGAACAAATTTGTAATATTATGTAAAATATCATCAATTGTAACCAAATTTAATTATATAGCAATTTTTAAGAAAACTGAATGATTATTTCACATTATACAATCTTACATGATTTGAAAATATTTATGACTCAGTACATCATATTTGACTCAGTTAATTAAATCAGGTTTGAAAATAAAATTTGAAAATAAGTTTGATTTTACCTTTGATTTTAATTCGATTTTGAGACAGAAAATCTGTCTAATAAACCTTATTAGTTATTATTATAGTGATTAAAACTCTTGTTAATTTATTTTCCACCAATTTTATTTATTCATTAATTTGAAAATGTTTTATTTATTTATTTTACACAGATTTTATTATTAAATTTATTGTTGTTTTTATTTAATAACTAGTTTTAAGAATTTACATATACCACTACAGATTTTAAGATTTTATTCTATTTTCTTCAATTGTCCATCTGAGACTGACTTTTAATCTAACAACGGTGTCTTTCATTTCCGTGTGTGCACAGTAACCGGAAATAGTAAACGGCTGAAATATATCTATGAAAGACACCATCTATTAGATCTATTACATAACTATGTCATAATATAAGTATATTATGATATGATAAAATTATAATAAACTTCTGATAATAATATAAGTATAAGTTTATTATAATTTTGAATCAATTTGAAGCAAACTTAAAAAATAAGGGTTTTCGCTAAATATTTTTTTTTACTTTGTGTTACGTATTTGTGAAAAACACAAATAAAATGAAAATTATTAATATACTATTATTAATATAATTATTATAATACTTTCTGTTATGACAATTTATTAAACATAAAGCTATTTACAAACTATGTTCCATAAAGCTTGTATTTGTATATTTTGTCATATTATTAGTTTTTAGAAATTAGAAAATGTTCAAATTAAAAATTTTAATCGATAATTGAATTAGGCCGAAACGTCATATTTCAGATTTTAAAATTAGTTGAAAAGTGAGTGTTACAAAAATGTATCAATGACTAATAATGGGTTAACAGTTGACATGGTTTTATTCTAATTAAATTTTCATTCATAAATCTAATCTAAATTGGTATACCCTTCATCTATATGTTTCCTTAATAGTTGACATAATTTTCCACTGATTTTTATTCGCAAATTTAATGTTACAATTGGCAGACCCTTCATTTATACATTTTGTGTATCTGATTCTTGTTCATGATTACAATTCAAAAAATATTTTATTTTATAGAGCTTTGTATTGGTTTTTAAAATTCCCATTCATATGTTTCTATACATACTTTAAATATATCCACTTTATTTGTATTTAACATTTTTATATATGAAATATTATGGGAGATTGTTTTTGTTTTTTTCTTATTTATAAACTGAGTGGTTATAATTACCGAAGTTTTTTTTTATAGATATCAATCTAAAAATAAAGTTTCTAATTTTACCTTTTAATGGACTTGCTTAATTCTGTAGATATTAATATGTATAAATGTATAATTATATAATATACGTAAATATTGTTTTTAGGTAAATTTTTAAGCTATATATAATAAATAAGTTTTCCTATTGTTAACTTTTCAATTTAAATATAAATTTTTTTTTATAGAAATTTGAAAATTATTAATTATGTTTTTTTTTTATTTTTAATAATTAAACAGTTAGTTTTTATATTCTAGTTAATTCTTTTAAAAATTTGTTGAAAAATGTATTGTGATGTCTATATATTAATATTTAAATAAGTATATTATAAAATGTTTATAATTAGTACGAGTCTTAATAACAAAATTAGAATATGCAAAAATTTAGTTTTTTTGTTTGATTCAATTTTTAAACAATATTTTTGGGGTACGGTACACTTGGCAAATTACACTTGGCAAATGGATATTTGATCAGTGGAAATTTCGCAAAAGAGACAATTTAACAAAAAAAAACATTTAGCAAAATTGACAGTTAGGAAAAGTACATTTACCAACTGGACACTTAACAATTGGACATTTGACAACACTGTTATGTAGACGCCTACATAAATTAAAGTTGTTAAATGACCAAATGTTAAGAGCATTAAAAATAATTAAAATTATGTTTATGATTTTTTTTTTCATTATTTTCACACATTTATTTTGAACTAAATTTTTTGAACTAAATTGTGTAAGTTTGTCTTCTAAAAATGATAAGTATTTAATAAAATTTTTAAAAATTAAATTGTTTAGCAACTCAAAAATAAATTATATCAGTTTAAGATTGCTTCTAAAACTAATAAAGATAGCCAAATGGATAAAACCTACAAAATGTTTCTTTGTAGAATTTTCCAAAATTGTCAGCTGTCAAAATTCTGAAGTGTTCAAGTTTCAAAGTGTCCAGTTGTTAAATTTCCTTTAGCTAAATCTCCATTTTGTTTAATATCGTTTTGATAAGTGTCTCATTTGCGAAATGTCTTTTCCAACTGCCCACTTCCCATATTTTTTATATTAATTTAAAAAGGTTGTAAATGAAATACAAAAAATATGCCGTTCTCTGAAAATGGTTGTAATGCGGTTTCAACATTCTTCTAGATTTTTTTTTTTAAATTAAACATTTTGACTGTAAACGAATTTCTATTAGATATTTCAATAATGAAGGATATGGCACTCGGGTATCATGAAGGATCTCGGGTATCACATTGAAAGTGATTAAGAGATAGAAGTAACGATATTCGTTTTGATGAGCATGCCTCAGTATATAGTAAATATTTGACCAAACCGGACTATTTTACACTAGAGTTATTATAGATATATACATACTAAAATTATTATACATTCTTTAGACGAGATCTTGGTTGAAACAAGTAACAAAGAACTTGTCTTATTAATTATATATACTGTTGAAGTCAGGGTTGTAAAAACCTCAAATTTCAAATCAATTCAAATATCAATCCAAATTTTAAGCCAGTTCAAAGTTGAGCTAAACAATATAAACTCAATCAACGTGCTAGTCTTATTTTGAGTTTGTATTTGACTCAAGTGTGAGCAAGCTCAAAATTTGAGTTGAGCGTGAATTGACCTTGGTATTTTAGTTAGCTCTTTTACAAGCTTCGTTAAAGGTTTGTTCAAATTTCTCGAGAGAATTAATAAGATTTTTGTAACAATTAACAATTTTGCTGAAATATTTTTGTAAAAATATAAAGCAAGGTTTATCAATCAGTTAGACGAAAGCTTACAACTTTGTAGTTGTATAGCAAATATTTTTTTCACCATCCGGAAAAACAGATTATTTACGCTTTTTAAAAAAATTAGAGTTTTTCAGATTATTTTAAAAAAAAGTAGGATTTAACTATTTTTGTCGTTTTCCGAAGATGGTAATGGTGCGGTTTCAACATTCTTCTAGGATTGATTTGATTTATTTATTAAATTATAAATTTTGGCTGTAAACAAATTTTTTTCTATAATTAACCTGAAACGATTTAGACATTTCCATAACGAATGATGGGACTGTTAACATTTCTCGTGTATCGCAATGCTTAAGAGGCAGAAGTAACGTTGTTGGGCAAACACAAAATGTGTTGTAGAAAAATGAAGGAACACAAAATGTGCCTAATTGTGTACCCAACAGAAGAGAAAAATAATAAAACTATTTTTTTTCATTTATTTGATTTTTCATTTCTATAATAATTCTCTATCCAAAAGGCATAACATCTGAAGTCAACTTAAGCAAAAAATGAGATAAAGTGATTTTAGATTTTCTAAAAGTATATGTCTACTTTCTATCTGTGTCCGGTCCCCATATATCTTTTGTAACGAATTTTGAAAGGGGTCATGTTTCATCTTATGTTCATTCTTAAGTCAAATGCAAAAGCTTTATGACCTTAAGTATATATTTAAAATGTTCTTCTAAATTAATTTTATATTGTTTTTGTAAACATTTTCATCTTTTGAACATATAAGTTATTTTACCCCGTACAAAGCTATTTATTTGTCGCACTTATGTGTACTTAAGATAAAATTATGCAAGCTATATATCACCGAAATTCCATTAAAGGCATATCACCTTATATAGACTTAAAATATTTTGCAAAATATGATTTTTAAGTAACTTATTTTTAAGTACACATTAGAGCATTTGGCCCGTGCAAGTTCTTACAATTTAACTATAATGCCATCTACCTAAGATGATAATAGATCGACATAAAATGATTTGCTCTTGATTTAAATCAGTCAGTGTACTAATCTTGGAGTAAAAAAAAGCTAAATTTTAGAACAAAAGGTTAATATTTTTTTTTATGATCTTGACAGTAACTTAGGTAGAATAACCTTTTCGTGTTTAATTAAGTACGACACTGCAATTTTACACTATTTTACACAGACTTACAATGCTTCGAGCATTTATTTAACAAATTATTGGCTTATCAACTCATTAAATGTGGAAAAATACTACTATTAGCAGGAATTAAGCCTTCTTAAATAGAATAGCTCCATTTTATTTAAAGTGTTACCAGATTATATATACTCTCAATTATTTTTTGTCATTTATTTTATCCCAATGACAAACGGTACTGGACCAGGTCGAAAAACCGATAAATAGTATTTTGTTTCATCGGGAATCGAACCTGGGAGCCTTCGGTTGAAAGGCAGGTGCTCTACCTACTACGCCACCCAAAGAAAGTAATTCTTTCTTTTTCAAAGGACTTAGCTTTAAACATGAGTGAGCACATGTTTTTTCTAATGATTTTTTATTTATTTTATCTAAACTCTAAGCTTTACATAAATATTGTAATAATAATTAATAAATAAATCAATGCACTCTACTACAGGCCTTCTTACTCACTATTTTTTATGAAATTAAGCGAAAACTGTCAAAAACTGTCTCTTTTTAGCCTTCGTTTGCACAATACACTCAAATTTCATTTTTTGTTTTTATTTTATTCCATTATGTTGATGAAATTACAACAACAACACTTAACCTAGGTTAAAGCTTTTTTAGTATGTAAATTGAGAAAAAAAGATTAAGGAAAGAAAAAGTTTCTAATTTTTTCATTAGTATGGTTTTGAATCCTCTCCAGTTTGCTGTTTTAGCTTGTGATGGTAAAATCTATGTCAGATTGTTGAGTAGATTTTTTTTTAAAGTCAAATTTTTGAATGAAATTTTAACTAGTTTTTAATAGGATTTTCAGTAAAAGTAGATAAAAATTCATATTTTTTGAAATATATTTCACTTTAAAAATATCTCTGCTAACAAATAAGATCCTTCGATTTTAAATATTCCCATAAGGTATATATACACAAATAAGATACATTTTGAAAGTTGCGCTCTGAGTAAGAAGGCCTGTAGTAGAGTGCATTGAATAAATGCTAAAAATGTAGCTACATAAAATTTTGTAGCTACATTACATAGAGTAAATAGGTACTAGATAAATCTGTATCTAACTGTATATATAAAAAAGAATTAAATTCACTAAAAAATTGGGATAGATTTCTTTGTATTTTATTAAGAAGTGATTAATAGAATAAATTTTATGAACATTTACTATAATAAGAAAAAATTGAGAAAAAAATCAATACATACATATAATGTATACTTTTATTTTTATATATGTATATTTTTATAAAGGTCTGTCTACCAATTCATGATATTCATCCCGATCCTGTAGATTCATCCGATGAAGAAGAATAAAAAAGTTTGTTATTTTTACTAATTTTTATCAAATATGTACCTAGTTTAATTTTTTAATTTAGATAATTTATTATTTAATAGGTACTGAAAATGTTACACAGACTGAAATAAAAATGTTGATTTTAAATTTATTTTTATGTTATTTTTTTTTATATTTAAATTGAAAATGTTAATATTATATTTTTATTATGAAAAAAATAACTGAATATTTGAATTCCTGAAATATTATATTGTAAGAGCTATAGAATAATATCTTAACTGCAAATTGCATGAGACTTTACACAATAAAAACACTATAATATTTCGACATAAGATGTCTTGTTCCAAGCCATATAAGCACAAAAATATGTGTCAAATCATTTTATTTCGACATAAGGTGGGGCCATATTATAAATACCGAAATAAGACATAACATCTTATGTTGTAAATGTCACGTTACTGATTAAAGTAATGAGGATATTTTCCTATTTTTATGGTAATTTCAACATTTAGCAAGTACCAGCAAAGTTACCCGACGTTGTCCGTGTCGACCACAAAATGTATCGAATTTATTTCAATGAAGTTTGATTTATGAATCGAATTGAAAAAAATTGGTTTCTCAAAAATATTCTAATATTTTTTTTCACTACGATAACAAAATATCAACAATACTACAACTTAAACTATACTTATATTAAAATTATTTCTTTGTAAACAATATTTCGGTGGTCTTTTCTGATAAAGTATAATCAAGTCCATTCCTTGCTTTTGATGTATTCTTGAAATAAAGATATATTCGCCTTTTCCACAATCAATTGGAATTTGTACTTAAATGAAATGAGGATACCAAATCCTTATTCTTAATTTACTACCGTAGTTTTGGCTTCTTCAAGTTTCGTAGAAACAATATTGAAGCTACTACTTTTAATTCCAATTGATGAGGAACAACAACTTCATTTTCATCGATAACTGTATCTATCGATTTGTACACATGAACCCCCTGGAACACTCTGCAGTATTTTCTGATTAATAAAATGAATCGTCACATTTTTGTGGCTAATTCACATAGCCACTTCACATAGTCATGTACAAATTTTATACTGATTCCTAAATTCGAAAATACTTTTTCAGGACAATACATGTTTTTTATTTTTCATTGAGTGCCTATGAATAAATTTTAAAGTCTGTAACAATATCTTTTTTTGAAACATTTCTGATAGATTATGTAAGTGTATATTTTTATGCCTGTAACACTATTGGTTTTTGAAATATTCCTGAGGCGTACGTGCTAGGAGTTATACGGCAGTAACCCGAACCAGTTCAAATTTTCCAAATCAGTGGCAGTCGTATTTCTTTATTTGTGAAATAGTATCTAAGGGTAAATTTTCATGCCTGTAACACTATTGGTTTTTGAAATAATATTCCTGAGACGTACGTGCTAGGAGTTGTACGGCAGCAACCCGAACTAACCAAAATTTTCGAAATCGGTAACAGTCGTATTTCTTTATTTGTGAAAGAGAATCTAAATGTAAATTTTCATGCCTGTAACACTATTGGTTTTTGAAATAATATTCCTGAGACGTACGTGCTAGGAGTTGTACGGCAGCAACCCGAACTAACCAAAATTTTCGAAATCGGTAACAGTCGTATTTCTTTATTTGTGAAAGAGAATCTAAATGTAAATTTTCATACCAGTTACACACATGGTTTTTAAATTATTCCTGAGACGTACGTGCTAGGAGTTGTACGATAGCAACCCGAACCTATCATCTGATGGCTTTGTAAATTACCGCGTCGGGTACCTTATTTGACCATGAATAACTTTGCAAAATTTCAGAACTTTATGTTTAAAACTGTGGACATGTAGAGCGAACAAACAAACTTTCCCTTTTATAAGTATAGAAGATTAACCATAATTTTACTCAAAAATATCTTCGATTTCGAAAATAAGTCTTATACATATCTAAAATTTTCGACTAAAATGCTTCTCCCGAACAATTCACTTTTTTGACTTAAGATGTTATGGCTTTTATGTAGAGAAGAGAATTATCTACGTAGAACTTAATTTTTAAATCCTAGCAATATCAAATAGCTTGGTAACTATGACGACCGAATACCGCAAAACACCGCAAAAGCGCAAAATAATATTCAGTTGACAAATTATTTTTTCATTGCGTTAGTTTGATTTTGTTTAATTAATTTAACATTTTAAATAGTTTTAGTTCTAAGTGGAAATTGTTTTTTATAGTGCTTTATTTTATATGAAAGAAAATTTTTTATTCTTATTTATTAATTTCTTAATTTTAAATTCAATTCAATTTTAATCGGTGTTTCAATGTAAATGATGGGTTTTTCTAGAAACCATACAATATTTAAAATTATATTTTATTATAGAATTTTAATTATAATAATTTACATATTAACTTTATTAATAAATTTCATTATTTTTCTTAATTTTTGATTTAATGAATTTCATTGAAATCAATTGTATAATAATTTAATTCAATTCTTAATATTAAATTAAAAATTTCTTTGAACAGGAAATAATTGCATTTCATATTAAATTTCAAATTTTATTTTTAAATATATTTGTGTATATGTATATAATAATCCATTTTTCCATTCTCCATATTTTTTGTGAAAATTTAAAGATGAAAAAATAGCATTTTAATAAAATTATGTCTTTTTCATTTGAAAATATTTAATGTTAATGTAAAAACTTTGAATGTAATAATGTATTTTTATGTATTTCGTATAATAAAATTTATAATTATAGAGTTGATTTTAAATAAATGAATAAATAATTTAATAAATAAATGAATAAAATAATAATATAGTAGTGAATTAAAGAATCTCAATCGAATTTAAATTTGTAGGCGTTTTACTTGAAAATAGGGGTTGTATAAATATAAATATTAAATTTATTTTAGGGTGGCCAATTGGTGAAGTTTCGGAAAAATTGTTTACTTATAAAACACAATATAACATTAACTTGCTTTTTTAACTTATTCATAGATCATTTTAATAAAAGTTAAGTTAACTCAAGTCTCATTAAATACCCGAAATAGATTGAAGTGGCACACTCAAATTAATTAATCTATGTGACCATAGGATTTACAAATAATTTCAAAAATATACTTTCACATGAGTAGTTTCATATAAAAAGCTTGTAATGGAAAACGTTATACTAGTATTAAGTACGATAAACAGGTTGTGTTATGTTATGTTACATTGCGTTATGAAATTTTAATTTTTTATGGACAATACAGTAAATATGTCCCATCATAATACAAAAGGACTGAAAAGTAAAATAACTAAACTATACTAAAATTATTGAATGAATCTATGATGTTGTAATCAATTATGAAATTTTGTTTGTTTTGAAAATTCTATAACCACCAATAAATAATGAAATTAAATAACTTATCAATTATTATGTTATGTTATGTTATTTAATAATTTTTAGTTATAATTTTTGAATACATACTATACATTGATTTATTTTTTAATTTACACTATGAGTTATATTTTCTAAAGTGAGATTTATGAATAATTTTGAATAAATTACCACATATCTCTAGTTTTGACTAGCATAGAAAAAATATACGGAAAAAGAAATTACCATTTTAATCATTAGTGCTTCAGTTATTTTTTAGGTTTGACGAAAAGTACTTCTTTTCATTACAGATTCTGTAATTTTTCAAATAATTTTCATAGATTTGTTATTTTAGTTATGTTAGAAAATAATTTGGTGTACTAATAAAAATTATTTGAAATATGAACTCTGTTTGTACATTGTTGTACTCTGTTCGTGTGAAACAAAAATCTTAAATAAAATGTTGATGTAATAATTTACATATTTTAAATATATTTTATAGAGTATGCTGTAGACTCTAGGTGAAACATTTGAGTCTTCTAATGATGGTGTAATAACCGAAATCGATTAAGTATGTATAATAATACCTAGGATTCTTAATCTTAATTTTAAATATTTTATAATATATTATTTTTATATAATATATAATTTTGAAAGCCAGCAGGATAGTTATAATAAATAATTCATTTTCTATTTCTACATCAAACTAGATCAAATAACCCTCTAGGAATTATTGTTAATGTAGATAAAATCTCATTCCACCTATACTTTACATACAAGGATATCAAGATTTGTTATTATGATCATATTATTAATAATTTTAACTATATCCAACTCTTATCTACGTGGGGACCCAGATAATTGCATCCCAGCCAACCCCCGTGTTACCACCGTTCATATTCAGCCAAAATGATACTTTTTATTTGAGTAGTATAGAATCAAAAATTAAAAAAGTCCATTTTGAGAAAAAATGAATTTTTTATTTCTTGAAGATGCTACTTGATAGTCTCTAAATGTAATTTTAAAATTGTTCTATACATCAAATTAATATTCTAATGTACAATGAAAAAGTTTTGCAACGTGAAATAAACCAATTATTATACGAACGATAAATTGGACTTTTATTAATTTTGATTTTCAATATGAGTTTTGAAAAAAAACGTTATAGACATATTTCATTCTTGATTTTAATTTTAGTAAATAAAAAATTAAATTTTATTTTTCTAAAACTATTTCGTTAATAAAAAATAAATTACAAATGAATAAACAAGTTATCTTACTTTTATAATTGTAATCTTGTTTCATCAAATAAAGTTTCTTAAAATATTAATAATTTAAAAAATAATATCAACAAATTCTTCGCATCTTCTGCGTCTGCCCTAGAATCGTCTACGTTTCGGGATCTCTCCAAAAATAGGACTTTATAAAATTTTAAATTGGGTCACGATGTCCAATTATCTCCATAATGTTTGCTTAATAGATTTTTAACATCATTTTCCTCATCTTGATTTATTTTAATGTTAAGGGAAATGACTGAAGGTTTAATTGACTTTATATTGTGTTACATAAATATCATAAACAAAAAACCGGTTTTGAAAGGTGATATTTAATTATTCTTATATAAATTTATATAATAATAATTCAAATGATATTTAATTATTTTATTAGTAAATAAATTTGGAAAAAAATTAAACTTTTTCAAATTTTGTTTCTAAGATAATATGGACTTTTATAAATTTTGTTTTTGAATATATCATGGACTTTTTAAAGTTCTCAAAATAAACCTAAATTTAGAATTCATATATTTCGGTAATTTGACTCGATATTCTATTACGAAAGTTCACAATAGAATAGAGTACATTTCCCTTAGAATAATCATGTATATTATTCAGATTTGCCCCAAAATGGACTTTTTTAATTTTTGATTTTATACTGCTCATTTGCTTATGCTTCGTTTAATTCCTGATAAATTAGGAGGAGGCATTCTAGTAGCTCTATCTATTGCTATCTTAATTATCCTGCTATTTTCTCACATAAGAAAATTTTAAGGTATACAGTTCTACCCCTTAAATCAAATTATATTTTGAACTACATTATTTATAGTGCTTTTATTAACGTGAATTGGGGCTCGCCCAGTAGACACCCTTATGTATTTGTAGGACAATTACTAACAATTGTATGTTTCCAATATTTAATAATTAATCCACTATAGTTACAATTTGATGAGGTAAGTTATAAAACTAGCTAATGAGCTGATACAAAGCATATATGTTTTGAAAACATAAGATAGAAAATAATAACTTCTATTAGCTTCAAGTATTACTAAAATTAGTTACTTAAAAATAAGTAAAAAATAAAATTTTAAAGCATAGAAAAAATATTAATAGATTTAAAGAAAGAGGTAAAAAACAATTTCAAGCCAAATTTATTAATTTGTCACATCGAAAGCAAAGCAAAGCCCTTTCTTCTATATTTAACATTAAACGCCCAGACTAATTAAGATTCCGCTTCAGCAAAATCAAAAAAAGTACGATTTGTTTTAGCTAGTCTTGAAACAAATCAAGTTAAAGCTAAAGGAAATAAAACAATTAAAAATCACATATCTTCCTCATAATAATAAAAATCAATTAAAATATAGCTTCCAATTAAAGTAACAAAACTCAATATAATAAATGCTAATCTTACTTCATAAAAAATTGTTTGAGCGATCGCTCGAAGACCTACTAAAAGAGCATAATTTGAATTAGAAGACCAGCCAGCTACTATAATTATATAAACTCCTAATCTTTGTACATAAAAAACATAAAAAATAAATATAAAATGCTGTATAAAAGATACAGCATAAAAAAATAATAACCCCAAATTAAATGAATATAAGTAGCTAAATTAATAAAAGGCTATACATATTCTAAAAAGTAAAGAAAAAGTTGGAGGAAAATAATAACAAAATATAATTAGATATCAAAGGATAAATTTGTTCATTTGAAAATAACTTAATTGTATCACAAGAAGGCTGAAGAATTCCTATTAAACCTAGTTTATTGGTAATGATTCTAAATTAAACATGCAGCGTTAAAATTAGAGTGAGAATATAAGAAAAAAATATATTATTTGTTTGTTTATTAGTTTTAACGAAATTTTTGAATAACTTCCGTATTCCTTTAGTATAGGAATACATTACCTCTGAATATCCTTCTTAAAAGTAAATATTTTCCATGAATGAATATTGAAAGTTGGCAACCTAGGAAAATACATTTTTCCCATAAAGAATTATTATTTTATACATATTATATTTAATTGCATTAGCACATAAAAGTAAAGTACACTTATTACATTATTTTAATCCGAAATTATTACAACTTTATCTTATATAAGTAATTACTTTACTAAATATGTGTACACACCTTGTTAGAAGCAGTGACGTTAAATGATTTTATGAAAAGATACGTCACGGTATCCATCGGTTTTTGTGCTAAGGGTTGTGTTGTACTACACTGTATTGGAAAAAAATGTTGGTCCATATCTTGTTTGTATTTCAAATTTATTTTAGTACTGGCATAATTATTTTAGATTTTTGTACATCCTATTTTTTCGATAAGTCTCAGTAGATGAGTATTGTCTACATAACATTTTTTTTTTTGTAATAGGCTTAAAGATGGGACAACTTTTAAGAAATAGAGCTAGAATTATTGTTCGATACTCGTTATTTACAACTTGTAACAAATTATGTCTATTGATGTTCATTTCTTATATATAACTAATAGGTAATGATGCTAATTCTGTAGTTCTAATTGAAAATTATCTTTATTTATACCCTGCTAATTAGTTATTTTAGAAGTTATTCAGGTTATAATTTTTTATTCTTTCCAAAAAGTGTTACCATTATCACGAATTCTAATTTTTAAGATTTTTTGTTTTTGAATGTATACTTATAGAGAATAAATAATTTGAAACTTTATACCTAATGTCAAAGAAATATTAAAAATTTTAAAAAATACAATTAAATCTTTGACCGTGTATCAATATGAGCTTTTACAACACACATGAAATTTGACTTCTTATTATTTTTATAATACGCTGGGTGACGTAGTAGGTAGATCGTCTGTCTTTCAACGGATAATCCAATAAGCCAGAAGTTGGATTAATAAATACTCTAAAACATATTGTGGTTAAATAAGTAATAAAAAATTGCAGTACCATACTTAATTGGACATGAAATAATAATTTTACTTAAGATACTATTAAGAACATACAAAAAATCCAATTATATGAAAAAATAAAATAGCGGATTAAAACTTAAGAATTATAACAGGAGTAACACAAAAAACTGTACTGGACTAAGAACAAATTGGATAATTGATCCACATAGCGAAATGACGTGAGTAATTTTCCAGACTTTATGATGTGTAAAAAAAATTTCAAATGTTCGATTACCTTTCAGAAGCGGAAAAAAGATGATATGAGTTGATATGGAAAATGTACACTTTTTGTTCAAATTTTTAGAATTTTGCCTTTTAGTACTATTTTGCCAATCTATTTTTCTTATTAATTTTTATTAAAAAGAATATAGGGAAATATATTTAAATTGTTTTAGTTTAAACCAAGGACTATATTATATACATTTTATCTCTTTATTTGTTATTGTCACTAATATACCTTAACTTAGATCATGGTTTATTATCATATAAACGTAGTGTGAAAAAAATATTTTTGTATGTTCAATTATTCGGTTAGTCACAAGAACTGGTGAAGAAAATACATTGCTTCCGAAATATCAATATTTGAAAAATTGTAATAAATTTGTTAGTGAAATGAAATTCGAATTTACTAGCAAAATTTGATAAATCACTAAAAATAATCCTGATGATTATCAAATATAATTCTTTCTGTCATATAATGACAGTTCTGTCATATATACATATACATTATAATGATTATTAAAAATTTTAGAATAATGAAGAAACGTATTTTATTCCGTTAAGTTTAATTTTTATTTATCCTAATTTCATCAACATCATTATTGATAATGCCTCAAGGTTTAGGACATTACAGATCCAGTATGCCCTCTCACAATCATTAACATATTATTTTTATATGTATTTCAACAAATAAAATTATTTTCAGGAATTGTTTCGTTCATCATAACACCATTAGAACTCATCAATAGGTATATATAGTGTTAGACTACCTATACAATTTCTTGATTTTCATTTTGATTGACTTTATAACTTATTAAATGATGTCAATAAGACCTCTGTGAGTTATAAAAATCGACCAAAATGTTTCTACCGTTTTGTCAGAACTTTCAAGCAACTAGAAATAAAACTTTAAGACATTATACGCAATCGAAATAATAATTAAAGAAAATATTTTTATTGCAAGGACACCATTTTCATTAAAATATTTTACACCACTGATAATTATATAGTAAATTAATAATTTGTGTATATATTAAACATATTTCTGTATAATATTTAAGTTGTTTTTTTTTTTAATGATTAACACCAACACACATCTAAGTACATATCAAAGCGAATTTCTATTTATTTTTTTTTTTTTACTTTTTGATTATTATTATTATGATTATTTTATTATATTTTACATATATGTAACATTATAAAAGTAACACTATTTACTTAAAAAAATATATATTTAATTTTTGATATATTCATATAAATATGTATATAATATTTAAATTAAAAAACTTACCATTTTCATCAGGTAAAATAATTCCATTTATCCATGCATGTGTTAAAGCCACATTAAATGTTAATATATACCACATGCTCATAAAATTAAATATAAATATATAATTGTATTTTGTACATTTCTCCCAAAAATTTCTTATTATATTTGTATTTGTAACTTCAAAGGATTCATTATTTAAATGTTTTCGTCTTTTATTATAACAATTTTTTTTACTCATAAAATTAATTTTATTTTTTTTTAAATTTTCACTTTTATTTGGGGTTGTAGTAGTAGTAGCAGTAGTAGTAGTGGTAGTAGTAGGAGTTGTGGTAGCGATAGTAGTATTAGAATTATTGGTAATAGCAGTGGAATTAGAAATAACAGTAACTGTATTATTATTATAATGAGCTTCATTAGTAGTATTTTTATAATGAAATATTTTGTTGTCGTTGTTGTTGTTGGATTTGTGACACATATTGGTAACTTTGTTAACTTTTTCTAACATTTTTCTTGTTTTTTTTTGTTTTTCCTTTTCCTTTTATATTTTTTTTTTTGGATCGTTATCTTTGTATTAGTGATTTTTTTTTTATTTACTTTTTTTTTTACTTATAAGTTCTTATCAAATTATATCCTATTAATAATATTTTTGTTGTTGTTTTGTAGTTATTGTTGTTACTGTTGTTGATTAATGGCAATGAGCAAATGACAGTGATAAGAACTTTTTAATTTACATACTTTTATATATAAATTTAATATTATTAGATATATTTGTTATTAATATTTATATAATATGTATATATATATATATATGTATATTTTTATTAATTTTTATTTATATACAATTAATTTAAAATAAATTTGAATAAAAATCCTTTCATAATTTCTATTTTATTGGTTTGTCATTTCTCTGTTTAAGGATCTCATCATATTGAAATGAATATTTTATGAATAATTTTTGGATGCTTTCAATTTTTCTCAATTATTTAAATTTAAACTTCAAAATAAAAATTTATGTACTATATGTATATAATATATGTGTATGTTTTTAGTCCTTTTTAGCCCTTTTTTTGTATTTCTGGAAAGCAAAAACAAATTTTTGAAACACTTTTTTAAATTCTATTCTATTGAAATTTGTTTGAGTTGTTTCTCAGTTCTTTTGTTTACGTTTTTTTTTTGTTGTTTTTTTTATTCTTATTTTGTTAAAACAGTAAATTTTCCAGGCCGATTTCTTTTGTTTATTAAATATAAAACACAAGAGTTTCCTTTTTTTCTAATAAAAAGGGAAAAAAAAGAGTAGAAAACACGAAAATAAAGTGAAACAAGCAAAATTTATCCTTTCTTTCTTTTGTTACCTGAGTGTTGTGTATATATATATATATATATATATATATATTTTAATAGTTTTGATATACCTGTAGTCTTATATTTCGTGTATATACTATAATATTTACAAAAATTGTCAAGGTGAGTTATTGGTCCTGGAAAAAAAGAAAATAAAATATTTATTAGTATACAAGGGTAGATTTAATACAGTGATTGTTAATAGTAAATAAATAATTTTAAAAAGTAATTAAAAAAATATTAATTTAAAATAAAAGTAAAAAATAAATAAAAAATAAATTGGAACATATCGGGGTTACAGATAATTGCTATGTCATTAGGTGTAAGAAAATTTTCTTTATAAATTTTTATAGGTATAGTAACGAAAATGGTTTTTTAGCTGGAATCGATGTTATTCGTAATTTGATTTTATATAGTTGTTCTTTCTTTGCAAGTTTGATTTTATATTTCGGTATTTGTGATGTCTTAAATACGTCAAAAATCTGGAGCAGAAAAACAATAAAGCAGATGATTTGCATAAAATTTTTATTAGGGAAAATTTTCATCTCATCAAACGATCGTAAAGTTTTAATACTAGCTTTAGAAATTACAAATTTAAATCAATCAAATTTCGATCTAATTGTCACTGCAATTCTGCACTGCAACTGTAAGTTTTGTTTTTATTAATTTTATACATTTTATTTACAATCCTAGTATAGATTAAGTATAAATATAATAAGCAAATATTTGTGATATAATTTATTTATTTTGATTTATAGCAGCGTTTTTTGTCGAATACCTGAATGCCTGACGTTAGATCAAAAAATCGAATACTTGACAAACAAAATCGAATACCTGACCTTAGATCAGTTTACAAAGTCATCGGTTTGTATTTATTTTTTTTCCCTTTCTTCCTGATGTCTTATAATCCACAAGTAACTCTTCGTTTTAGTCTTCTCCTCTGACCAACAATTGTAATTAGGTTGCGGGATAGTTGCTTGAAGTTTTAGTCTGTAGCTAATGGTGCTATATTTAACTATTAGAGTTTTCGATGATTTTATTTACAGAATTTACGAATGACCTTAACACCTTATTTTGGAATATTTGTATATTGGTGATGTTGGTTTTCACTGCGGAAGCACAAAACTGAATTCCATATGCAAAAATAGCTTTTATTATGATTTTATAAATCAAGATCTTATTTGTTAATATTAACTGTGTGTTCGTTCCCTTTCCCATTAGCCAGTACCAGCTGTTTGTTTTTACTGGCAATATGCTTACGATAGCTCTGTTTTTTTTTTAAATATATGTATAAGTACTTTACATCATTTTTTTGGACGATTTTATTATTTAAAATATCTTTAGGACTTTCTTTAAAGTAAAAGTTGTATGTGTTGATTTTTGTAGCCATAGTTGAATATATTTTCAGTTCGCTTGTAGTTTGAATGATGATATTTTAGCGTTCTGATATCGAACTATAAGAGCGGGGTCATCGGCAAGTTGCAATTTTTACCTTTGGTAAGCTTTAAATAATAGATATATTATAGGCACTAAAACACTGCCTTGGGGGCGTTAGATTGTAAGAAATGACAGTTGTTGTGAAGTGAAAGTTGATTTGAATTAAGTTTAGTTTAATAATTTTTGATATTTAGTAATTTAATAATATCACTTTTTTAGGATGATTTCTTTCAAAATAATTTATACAATGTAAAGTTAGTTTTTAACTATTGTTATGATTTTTTGAAATATCCCATGTAACATTTTATTGTTATAAAAACAAAATTAGTTCTATAAGAATCCTATATGACTCCCGATAATCACTAAAGGTGTTATAATGATGTTTTTATGGGAATAATGTGATTTATATTGCTATAAGGTTGTTCTTATAACAATTGTGGGAGTTGTTATAATAGGATTTTCAGCAAGTGCTAGAGCAATGTTGTTATAAGTCTAAAAGTGCGTAATAAAATAAATATAAAATCCATAAAATTATTTTTTTATCGAACTCGCATAGCATAAATTATTTCAAAAGACTATCATTTCAAAATAAAAACATATACACTAATATATAATTCTATGACAATATTACAGCAACAATATTGCTCCGGTGCCTTATAAGATTCTACATTTTAGTGCTATAACGTTTCGCAACAATTGCTGAGCACTAAAATTAACACTAATACTGCTATAAGAGTGTTTATAATAGTGTTATAAGAGTGCGTAATAGTCTTATAGCAATGAAATTGCTACGTGAAATTTGATATAATATTTTTGTAACTATATTATATTACTTCTAAAATGCCAGACAAAACAAAATAATAAAAATGTCTTCCATTTAATTAAAATTTGAATGCCAGCTTGGATAAAGACATCATAAGATGTATGTGAATTTCATTATTTGAAAAATTGATCAATGAGCATTATGTTGTGTTTAATAGGTCAAAAGTTGCCTTTAATAGGTCAAAAGATAGATCAAAAGTTGTCCTTGATTTTAAAGAAAATATTTGTTTTGAATATACAGGATACAAATAAAAAATACATTTATTATGATTAGTTTAACACCGCAAAATATTTCTATCCTATCACCATTGCTAAATTAAAAGTGTTGGCATTATTAGTTATTTATTTCTGATTAAATTCATTAAGGTAAGGGCCCAAAAAATAGTTGTATATTTGTATACAGTACTAATTAATAAATAAACAAACCAACAATCATTCAGATATGTAATTGGTATATAATTGAAAGCTTGTTGGGGCGTATAATTGTAAGGTGAGAGCAAAAAAAGAATTAACGTTCATAATGTTCCATCTTAATTCTTTGTAGGGGGGGGGGGTACGTCAAAGAAAAACCAACTCAACGATATTGCAGCTCGGAGTTCAAATTTGAAGTTCAAATAAAGTTGATGATTTCCATATGTTATATTTGCGTCGGAGGCAATAAGTACACTCGTGAATTCCAAGCTAGAGCATATATTAACTGATCACTATTATTATAATAATTGCATACCTATACATTCTTAACATATACAATTTCACACCATAATAGAATAATGACAGTAGACTAATCATCACTTTGTGAAAATTTAACGATTAAAGAAAAAGACAGTGCATAACTTGATGGCTGTAGTAGAAGAAGGCGGTTAGACACATGCCAAAATAATATTGAAAGCGAGGATTAAAATAAATAAAAACGACAGAGATTAGAATTAAATGACTAAAAATTGTAATTTTTTAAACAATGTAGATAGTATTTAAAATTTAAAATTATCACTTTAAACTATCTAGGGATAAAAAGATATCTATACTATCTGGATATTTTGATCTAATAATGAATATACATAAATTATGTTTTATAAGAGATTTGAAGGAAGAAGATATGTTTATAAGAGATTTGAAGACAGTCGTATATTATCTTTTATCAATTTTTGTATATAATGTTGTTTGCAAAGTTACTGCAAGGCTTTTCAAAGCTGATGCAGAAAATTAATCGTGAATTATTCGTAATAATAATTGTCGGATTGTTTTGTGATAATTTATAAGACCAAACGTAGCGTCCTATGGTTGTCCGGCCTATGTCCCATTGACCGGCCTATATATTATGGTCCAGCTTTTGTCCTGTGGGCTGCACATTTTGTTCGGTCTTATTTTAAATTATATTGTAAAACTGAATTTTATTAATATAAAAAAAAAAACAGAAACAATGACGTTTTTGAAGTACGTAGAAGTTGTTATATTGTAACTTAGCTTAATTTAACTTGTTATTCAACTTCTTGGAATATAATTATAATTGTGTCTTTTTGATGTCACGACTCAAGTATCTTTAATAATTCTTAGTTCAAGTTCAATTTTGAAACATAAATTAATCTTTGTCTTTAATCACATTTTTGCAACTACAACAGTGTGAGTTACAAAGAGTGACTAATTTTATATTGATTGCTATAAGCCTTGAATTCTCTAAAAGTATACTTAAGAGGTTAAGAGTGGGTGAATTTTATTAATGTTGTTAAATGGGTTATTGCTTTATTAGAGATTGTACAGGTACTATAATATTCAGAAGAAGGACCCCTTGCATGTACTTTTTACCGATTATACAAATGAATTAAAGGTTACCAGCAGAATTAAAATTTTTTAGAGAAGGAAATCCAGAGGAAATGTGAGGAGCAGAATATTTCAATTAAAATTGAAGAAAATCAAATACCTCTATTTTTGTTTGCAAACATTTAGCTAAATAATGATTAAGAAAGTTTAAGAAATGTATGACCAATATGTCTGTGAGACCTAAACCCCCTTAGATTATGAAAATAAATGAATAAAATTAAATTTTATAATAACATTTTCAGCTCTGAACTAGATTCAGTATGGTTCGTTCAATTTCATCACTCACTGTATGTGTATACATATATATGAAAGAAAACGTTATTTATTATTAAATTAAAATTGCTTATAAAAACTACTAACTAATTATAATGAAACTTAATAGAATTTTAATTTAAAAGTTTAACAATTTTTTCGAAATTATAGTTTTTATGTTTTTTAACTAACATGAAAAGTATTAAAAAGTTATTTAAATTATTTCCTTTTTCCGTTGTTTTTTTTTGTTTTTAATTTTTAGTTTTTTTTTTTTTTTTTGTGGTTGCTTTTCTTCTTTCTTTTTGTATTTACAATAATGTAAATGTATGTAAATAACAAACTCTTTTGGATAAGAAATGTGTCAAGCTTTCTATTTTAAAATCGATTTAAGCAAAAATGCTTGTTTTTTTTTTTATTTTAAATTCGTTAACGTTTTATGTAGAAAAATTTTCCTTTGAATTGTTTGGTAATATGAAACCTATTGTACTATACATATATATACATAAACTATATAAACCTACCTACTTTCTCGGAATTGCCTGTAAATATTAAATTGATGATGATTTTTGTGCTATAAGGAGCTTCAGCTGCTCAGTTACTATGAGTTACAGATAATCTCTAAATAGATAAAAAAATTGAGAAGAAAAGTTTTATTACTAGAAATTTAAGGAAATTTTGAATTTCAGAAACTTTGAAATGTAAATTAAAATTTCACAATGGAAGAACGGAAAATGAATATATGTAGACCAAATATCCTGTGGGTTGAATTTTTTTTTTAATAATTGAAATAAGTTAAAGTTGTAAAATTTAGATTAGATTATATTGATTTTCTAAATGAAGATTGATCTGTTAGTTAAAATGTTAGGCCTATTGTAATTTTCTTTATGTCAATACGCATGTTGTAGTGCCGATAGACCTATTGTAATTCGCCTTAAATGTTGATTGGTCTGTTTTACGTTTCTTGCATAGATTTAGTTTATTATATACTTGATCTAATTGTAAAACTTCTTTATCGATATTTTATAGCAGACCAGTATGGTGCAGTATGGATATTTTTATTTCGCCTTGTGATGTAAATTCTGTTTTGATTTTAAGATCTCTATGAGTACAGCCAGCAATATTACGAACATACAAAATGATATTTGATAATTAGTTACTTAGAAACGTGTGTGTCCTTTCTAAATAAAGCTGTTTCGTATAGCTCTGTAACTAAATATCGCATGTTTTTGCTGAATTCAATATCTAATTATATATATCAAAATTCGTTGCACGGCGTCAGCTTCGAAGTGTAAATGCACGTTAAAATTATTAATCTTATTTTTCTTGAAATTTCTCTTTCTTATTTGGGCTCATACCTAAGTATTTTGTCTATTTTTATATGATATTACAATATCATTTACTTTAACTGAGTGAATATATCTCTATTTTTATATTGACTCTTCTGAAGTTGAGAATGTACCCACGTTCTTGTCTCAACAGATACAACGGTAAAAGACTAAATAAAATATTAAAGATTTATTATATTTGTAAAACGCCAGCGTGAAATCAACCTCATTGTATGGTAGCCAGACATGGCTGATAACTTAAGAATTATATGGCCCAGAACAATTAAAAACAATGAACTCTAGAAAATGGCCAAACAAGAATCAGCAAGTACACAAATAAAGCAGAGAAGGATAGGCTACACTGTTAGAAGGCCTACGAATAATATAACAAAACAGGATTTGGATTGGAATCCGAGAATAAAAGACGTAGACCCGCAAGAAACATGGCGCAGATCAATCAATATAAAGAAAAGGAAAATAAAAATAGAACATAGAGTCAAATTAAAAACCTATTGCTGAACAGAGTCAGATGGAAGAGTTTTTTGGAAGCTCTATCCTCCCAAAGATAGTGAAACAGAAAAAACAATATTTTTTAAAAGGTTGTATGAAATATCAGTTTTGGTCGTACGCTGGTCTAATATTTACTTCAGAAAGCACATTCCTATAGTTGTAAATATTGTATATAAATATTGGGAAGGTTTATGTAAATATTGGAAAGGTAAATTTTGGTTGGTAGAATTTTGAGTAATTTGGATTTGGAAGAAAGATACGAAAAATTGTTTTGTTCTTCATAAACGTTCAATTTTGAACTATAATATGTACGTAACGGCAGCACCTATCATCATCAAATAAATTTTAAAATATTTCTCATACTATTTATTATCTTACTAAATTTAAAGATTAATAGATCAACAGATATAACGGTCTATGTAGAAAAACTTTAAAACAACATGAATATCCTTTCAAATGTCCTTTTCGTCCTTAAAGGATAAGATGGGATTAAAAATATATTTTTTTGGAAAGCTGAGAAACTGTGGGTATCGTTGAGATATAGTCCTACATGAGTCCAACATTTAATCTCTACACGGTTATTTAATTTCTACAGTTGGTCCTACACGGATACAATATTTAATTCAGAACCCCAACATAATCAAGTCAACATCATAACGTTTAAAAAAAGAATATATTTAGAAGACAGTAAAAATATAAATATTTGCTTTTGAACAGTCCATTATCAATATTGTTTTCCTTCTTCCCCTTGGAAACATGAGACTAACCATTCCACTTGACTTGACATTGTATTTTATTATTGTAGCTATTGTTTTTGTTTGCTCTCATTATTTTCAGATCAATTATCCTGTACCTATTTTTATCTCCGATATTAAAAATTAATGAAATGTTTCCAAAAGAAAGATAATACGAAAAGTAAAACTTATTTTATGTCTAGATAGTTATTGAGTATCAATGTCACTAATTTGTGTTTGTTTTATAAGCAATGGTTGTATTTTTAACATAAATTTGATTTTCTTTTAAAGCCTGAATACCAAGGAAAACGGCACCATATTGTCGTCGACAAAATATGTCAAATTATGTTTTGAATAAATGTCTGTGGCATCATAACAAATAGCACGACATGACAAAGTAGGCGACCAAAGTTTGATCAAAATTCAAAATTTATCTTTGTCGCACTGTGACATTTCATTTTGACAGCTTTAAATCATTAAATTATAAATGTTTTTAAAAATGGAAATATCGCATTCATTGGACTTACTCTGCGACATTCTATGTCGACAATCAATCAAAAAAACAATGTCGTGTCCTTATCATTGGATTTCAGGCTTAAGTCAGTATACAAAATGTATTAAGAACAAAAATTTATTGTATTGTATAACCAGTTTTTGTATAACTAGTTTTATCGAAAATTGAAATAAAACCCAATTGTAAACAGTATTTCTTACTAAGAGATTGTATAAATCAAATCAAATATCTTCGACCAACATAAGTAGTATTTTTTGCTAAGGGATATCCTAAATTTATCGATTTTAGATAGCCATTGATTTGTCATAGCTACGGGTGTTCTTAAAATAATACGTAAATATCCAGTTTCTATGTTGTAGGTCGTTTAGGGAACGACTAATAATGTTAATAAATGCATTCATCCCATCTTAATCTAACTACTGTTTCTGTATTAACTAAGTCAATTTTGTTGGTTTATTCTATTGGTCAGTTTTTCTGATTTACTACCACACATTCAAAATATTTCTTTATAACAATATTTAATATAAATTAATAGCCTCATTTCTATCAAAATTAAAATCAGATTTTTTTTTTGTCTTTATCTTTTTTTTTTTGCTGTAAATTGGACATAGATAAAAACTATAACCATAGAAACGTTCTTTTACATCAAAAGAAACAAAAAAAAAATAGAATAAAATAAAAACAAAATCATAATAATAACAATTATAACAAAAAATAAGCAAATAAAAATTTTTTAGGAAACAAGGATTACCCCAGGTGTTAGGAAGTAACCGATTTGTTTTGTTTTTTTTTTTTATTTTAATTTTATTTTTTTTTTATTTAATTTTTATTTAAAAAGAGAAAAATTGAATGAATACAAAGCAAAAAAAAAAAAGAATGAAAAAACAAAAGAAGTAAAATAAAGGTAAATGAACATGGCATACTTCTCTATAGTCGTATATCAAAATCAAGTTAAAAAAATATTAAAAGCATTTTCGCGTGTTATAGAAGCCATATTGTGTAATTATGTTAGTAGCACCTTTTAACCTTGAACCCATTTTTATTTTTATTTTATTTTTATAGTAGTTAATATATCTCTTTCTTTCTCTTTTTCTATTGTATATGTTGTCTCTTTTATTAAATATGTAATTAAATACATAGTAGATATATATATATTTACAGTTAATTGAAAAATTTTGCGTATACATATTACGGTAAATTTAATTTAATTACGTTTTTATTAACTCCGGTTATTTTTATTTGTTTGTTTGTCTATAAATAATAGTAAAAATTTTAGAGAGGAGCTGTCGTTAAGAAATCTAACACAATTATTGTCCATATAAATTACAATGCTATAAAATTGTTAGTGAATTCAGGTGAACTATTAATGCATCAATAGATAAGATAAAAACGCTCGACAAAATTTCCAAAAACAAAATCCCTAACATCAAAACTTGCCTTCATCCAATGTCGATTTGCTTTTTGGAAATTTTGTTGAGAAACCAAATCTATTTTGGGTGAAGACCGATTTTTATTTTAGAGATTTCGTTTTTGAGAATTTTATATTTGGGGATTTTATCTTAGGGGGTACATTTTTGGGGATTATTTTCGCCTCGGGTCATAACCAACCAAGCAATGAGATCAATTGGACTGGCTAATGCGTGTTTTATCATAATTCGATTGTGTGTGATTATAGCCATAAAAAAATTGATATATGGATTGAATAAAGATGATTTAGCGATTACAAACTAATGAATATGATTTGGCGAATTCAGCTGACAAAGCAAGTTCGAAATGTTCAACAAAAAAACCCACCGAAGATATGGTATGAATGTTAATTGTAAGAACCGCAAAATTAGTAGTTTAGAAGAAATAAATCTAATAAAGAGCTTGTTTTACCTAATAAATGATGGAAAATAGCTTAAACCGGTTGTAGGAAAACTACATTTAAATGTATTTTAAAACAAAATTTTTTATTAAGTAGTATTAGTATTTTTCTATGTACTGTATTATAATATTACTTTAATATAAATTTATTTTATGTAATTTTAAGTTATTTATGATGGGCGTTTAATTCGGATATTTTGGATTATTTGTCTTTTCTGTATTTTTTTTTTTATTGTTATTTTTATTTTTTATTTATTTTGAATTTTCATAATTATATTATATGATATAATCTAAAAACATAGTTACTGCTATTTTTTGTTATATACTTTTATTATTATATTGTATTTAATCGGTATAAAATATATTATATAAAATATAACCTTTAATTACATGGATATTTTTTATTGTAGGTTTCGTTTTTTTATTTCCCTATACTTATAATTAAAATGTATTAAATTGTGTCTTATTTAAAAAAAAGGAACAAATAAAAAACAAAAAACAAAAACAAGAGGGTGATATAATAATGGCTAGGAGGTGTCTTTTCGAAATATGAATGGCGTGGTAAAGATGAGATTGTAGAATATGAATTGTAAAATAAAGTATTCTTATTTTTTAAATAATAAATGTGTTCTGTTGATGTGATTAAAGTAAATACGAGTAATCATTAATAGTAATTAAGAGTAGTTGTTTAAAAACTCAATTTTGAAGCAATCATATACTTTAAAAAACACTAGATGAAAATGGATTTATATACCGTCGAATTTATTGTAAGAAATATTTTTAAATAATAAAATTAGAAACACTAGATTGAAGTTTAGAAAAAACGATAATAGGAGTGATGTAGCTAGTAAAAACAATATTGACTATTTATAAACACTTGAATATAATATATGTTTCTATATATATAGCTTAATCTAATCGGTACGATGGCAGAAAAAATACAATCTAATGATGTAGAAAGTCCGTGTTGAAATCCCGTGATAAAATTTGTCTCTTGTATAACAGTAGATGACACAAGTAAAAGTAAATAGAATTGTACTATATATACTGATCAACTAAGGTAGTAGTGGCTGCTGACAGTACGCCGAAAAACTTAGACCGGTGAGGTCCATTGTGATACAAAACAAGATCAACTATACTTTGTTAAAATAATAATGATTGAAAACAGTCTCAGTTATATCCAAGTTAGGACGAAGCTCAATACTACCAATACCAAAGGTGGAGTGAAAAAGGATAAAACAAGTTTTTATATTGTTACCCTTAAATTTTAATTTCGTAATTTTTTTTTGATTAAAAATACCTAATAATCTTCTTCTGCTTTTTTTTTTATTAGTATCAGAATTTATATTAAAATTTGAATTAAAGATTGAACTTAAATTGTGATGTTACATATATTATGTAGTATGTGTATTTTTATTTTGAAAATGTAATCTATTACAGTATTACCATATAATATTAATTTTTTATATAATATATTACAATAGAATTTTAATATTTTATTAACGTTGTTAGTGTATGCCAATAAAACTGCACCATTTAAAAAAAAAAACAGTTATTAACCATTATTAAATAACTAACTAATAATATTAAACAAAATTAATATTGTGATATTTAGTTTAGCTGAAATTCTGCATTAAGTCAAAATTGATATTTCAGTTCTTTAGAAATTTTGATAAACCAAATCAAATATTTCTTTTACGATTCTGGTAATGTACATAATATATATGTCGTCTACAATTTTATGTCCCATTGGCTGGGCATTAACGACAATAACAATGATTGTTGTCATTGATAATCCATTAATGATTTAAAAAAATTTCGAAAATTCTTAACATATTATAAATTGCCCCACAGAAGAGATTGAGTGAACACTGATAGATTGATTGAAAATTGAAACAGAATAATGATGCGATCATAACAATTTCATCTTCTCATTTGAATTCGCTCTATTTTTTATTTACTTAACTTATTACTGGAAAATTTGTCTACTTTCTTATTCATATTTCATTAATTGGAATTTGTGTAATGCTATCTTTCTATGCTATCTACGTCCAAAATATAAATTGACAGTTTTCAAAAATTGTGTGAACAAACTAATTTTCGTATAAACCTATATGCTTCTTTTTGTAAGATTGTAACTCCTAAACTATATACTAAGCATTTTCAAATTCTGCACTAGCAGCTAAGGTTGTCCATTTCATTATTTTGACAAGTATATAGAGCCTATTTGTCTACGGAAAGGTCGTAGGTTCGTTATCCGATGAAAGCAAAATGCTTCAATTCAGCTTAGTCAGAACCCACTACCATCTGTTATTGGAATAAAATAACGTTTTTTATTACAGATAGCAGTAAGCCATCGAAAGAGACTTCAGGAATTGATTTTGATCGGGCAGATTACTTTGAATGACTCTGGAACTTTAAACCACTAAATACTCCTATCATTATTGTAACATTAAAACTAATCTAATTTGGACTAACCATCAATTTAATTTTGACTCAAAGAAACTAATACACATTTTATCTACCAAAATCAAATAAGGTTTTTGATAAATAAAGGGTTTTAATCTAACTTAAGTGGTGTTATTCGGTTTAGTCGGTTAACAAAGTTTTGATTGTCAATTAAAATATAAATTTCGACTTTGATGTGTTGGATTCAACGAATTTTATGTCACGTAGTGCATTTAATTATATTGTCTTATATAATTGATATCTTCAAATCTCGATGAACATCGGCATAACAAACATAACAATATAATAATAATATAATAATAATAATTTTTTATTTCCATCAACAACCTAAGTACTGGAGTCCGGCAAGGATCGGTGTTAGGGCCCATTCTATACAACATATTTACATCCGATGTAACATACCTTCGATGAATGTTTGTTATCAATCTTTGGTGATGATACTGCTATCGCCACCGCAGGTTTGCTCGTTACGGAAATTGAGTACAAGCTTCAAACATCACTCAATAAATTATATGAATATTTCACTAGTTGGAAAGTTGCAATAAATTCATACTGAAAAAACAAGTGCTATATATTTTACACGCAGACGTAGAAACTGTTTCTTATCACAAAAACTATTGTTGTTCAAACACAAACACTATAGCCTCGGTAGACTCAATAAGATACTTAGGCATTACATTAGATTCAAAAATAACTTTTCAACCACAAATCAGTAATACGATTGATAAAATCAACATAGCCATTAGGGTACTATATCCATATATAAACAGGAACGCAATTTTATCCATAGAAAAAAAAACTAATTTGAATAATGAAAACTATTTTTCAACCTATTCTGCTGTACGGATCTCCAGTCTGGGGTGATTGCGACTCACATATCAAAACTTCAACTTAAACAAAACAAAATATTAAAATTGATGTTTAACCTTCCTTTTCATTACTTAACTTCGAAACTTCACAGAAGGCCCAGCTTGAGTACTATAGAGAGTAAAATATCAACATTAAGGGAGCAATTAAACTTCAAATTGCAGTTTTCTGAGAACATGATTGTCCAAAATATGTATCGATCATAAATATAAATTGTGCCTAGCACACCAAATTTTTTAAATAGTATAAGTATAGTCTTAAGTGTAGTTATAAGCTTATTTCACAAAAGGTTTTTCCCATTTTCCCTGTAAATCATGTATTTCTAAATAGCTATTAAAATCATAATTTGTAAATATTTCAAGACAACATTTCTTTAGTCCATACCTCTGTAAAAATAATAACTAATTAGTATAGTAAGAGAAACATTGTATATTTTGGATTAAATAAATAAATAATAAAAAAAATTAACAAGTACCTTATTTTGAACCGTTTGAATGGTTTAAATATGGGCTTGATTATTACATGCCATCTTTGAATATCGTATATGCCCAAACTACATCTTCAATATTTGATTATACATCAAAACTTTATTTTAAGTCGAGACCGAAGAATTCCGTCGAATCAGTCAATATAGTTTTCTATATTTAAAATAAAGTTCTTGTTTTAATAATAATATGAAAACAAATAATAGGCATTCCAAAAAGGTAAAAATGTTTTTAAATACCTGAAAGTTTGCCATCAGTGCAGATAAACTGATAAATAAATAAAATTTTATTTTCCTGATTGGTATATACTCGAGTACTTGGAATGTAAATAAAAGGAACACAACTATTATAATTAAGGATCCTAAAATAAAATATCATATTTGAGGCTAGAATATTAAATTATTAAAAGTCATAGAATAAAACAAAAAAAAAAATAAAAAACAAAAAAAAAATGAGAAGAGTACAAAACATCAGTAGTTAGTCAGTAGATGCGACTCGTTGTTTAAGGTCTTTTGTTGAACATATAGACACATTAATTTAAAAATATAAAAAAAAGGAAATTTCATATTTATGTATATATATACTATTTATATACATATATATATATATAGATATTTAACGTATTAAAAAAACAGCAGAGTCCTGTAAATAATTAAGAGAAATTATCCTGCTGCTTAATTAACACCATTTTAAATGGAAATGATAGACATAGCAGGGGTTTAAATGTTAAATTGGTATAGTATACAAATAACTAGAAAGAACTAAAGATCTAGCTACAACCTTGTATTGTATTGTATATATATATACATACATATTTTTTGGTTAGGTAAATAAATTATTTTATTTAAAAATAAAAAAAAGGAAACAAAAAATAAAATATGATGAATTTACGTAAATGTAACAACTAGGTTGTAAATGTTTTTGTATATTATATCATTTTCTATATAGAATAATGTCAAAAATGATTATCTTGTTGTAGATTTGTGTAATCTTCTCTGTTTTTCTACTTTTATACAACAAAAAAAGAAAAAAAAAAAATGTCATAAGCAAAATAAATCTGTTTTTATTTTTTTCTGTTGTCATAATTTCATGGTAGCCTTTTCTTTTTTAAACAATAAAAAGGTTCTTGGATATTTGTAAAGACCACAACGAATACTAATTTTTTTATTTTGTAAAAAAAAAAGTTTTTGTTGCTGGTATTAATTATAAATATGCTGCTGAGACTAGGCCTAAATTCTATTTTTAGATAATCAATAAATTTTGGAAAATTTTTTTAATAAAAAAATTAAATTTTTTTTTTTTTTTTTTAGAATTTACTTAAAGTTTATCCTTATAGGATTCTTTTTAAGAACTGCAAAATTGAATGATTTGCAAAAAAATGTTTGTATTTGGAAGTTTCAAAAATATGGTTTACTTCCTTGAAATAATATTTTATTTTCATTCTCTTACAGTTCAAATCCAAGACGTTATTTTTAGTTTTTGAATTATCGTTTTTTTGTTTAGATGTGTTTGGTATAGGTTTAAATGAACGAATTTGTATTCCGCATGATATTCTAAATACAATTTTGATTAAATTATGCTGGTGTACAGTATAGTGCGCATTAACGTCAATTATGGAAATTCTAGTTTACAGAGTTAGATCCATTTTCTACAATATTTTTTCCCAGATATAATTTTCTTGTGTTTAAATTTAAATTACAATATTTTTTTTGACAATCTTTAGGGTTATGATGATGGTAGATACAATCTTTTAACTATTTAAATAACTTATTACTAAAATTTGATAATGAGCTTAGTAAGTAAAAAATGATTGGGTTTTGTAACAATCTGTGTTTCTGCTCTTCTATTTTATTAATTCAAGATGGTTAGGTTTTAGTATTTACAGTGGGTGATATTTTGATAGTCATTTCTCTGTAATTTTTTATTAAATACAAATATGTCGATTTTGATCGTCGTAAAAATAACGTTAATCATAAAAAATTAAAACAAGAGCCCATTTCGATACTGAGTATTTTTATGAGTATAGTCGGAAAAATGTCAAATTATTGTAATTTTGAAATTGTTAAATGACTACTCGTTTTGGTGATAAAATACTTTTAAAAAAATGGATTCCAAAAATTAATTTGAACATTTGTTTTATAGAAAACAAAATAAAAAACAAACAATTTCTATTTATTTTGTATTTTATTTTATTTTGATCTTCCAACATTTATCTAATATTTTTCAACCAGTAACTATTTATAATGTTATTTTCATTTTTCACCTATATATTATTTACTTTTGAACTTAAATACTAAACAAAAGGTGTTAAAACACATGAAAAATATACGAAAAAAACCAAAAATTATAAAAGAATAAACTATTTGAAAGACTCATTAAAACTAGGCTCGTGAAGTTTATTAAAATTGCTAACGTTCTACCAAATAAGCAATTCGGTTGCAGGAGCCAACATTCAGCCTCTCATCAAGAGAGTTAAATTCAACCTCTCATCAAGTAGAGTTAAAAAACAGATCAAACAAAACTTACACGGTAAACATTCAGTAGGTATGCTAACGCTCGATATTGAAAAAGCTTTCGACTCAGTCAGGCATAATGGCCTTATCCACAAACTTATGACGTTCAATATTCCCATCTAATTAACGAAAGTGATAGAAAGCTTCCCAAGAAAAAGATATTTCTTCGTCAAAGTTGGTTCTGAAACATCAATCAGTAAAGAAATTAAAGCAGAAGTTCCACAGGGTTCATCACTTTCTCCTTTGTTATATAATATTTTTATCTCAGACTTACCATAGTCTCCAAAGTACTGTGAATAACACTTTATGCATATGATACTGCTCTATGGTCCACTTCAATATGTCCAAACGAGATAATAACTAATCTTGAAAATGGTTTTTCTCATATTCAAGATTTTTATTACAAGTGCAAAATCAAAACGGTTCACATACGGCTACCCGTCTGTGCACAGGCAAAACAAATTTAGGTATACTGCAAAGAAAGCAAAATGCAAACTCACTATCTAAACCTTTTTATTTTTCTACAAGAAAACTACACGAGTTATCAGATGTAAATACTTTATGCGATAAAATGTAAATACATATTGATAAAATGCTACCTGCTTTTTTGGAAAGTTGTGAATACTTAGAAAATCCGCTCATTGCAGCGATTATAGATTAAGTTAGGATAATTTAAGTTAGTTATAGGTTAAACTTAAGTAAAAATTAATATAAGTTAAATTTAAGTTTCCTTAAAACTAAATATTATTAAAAACAAAAAATAAAATAAAAATATCGCAATAAGCTAAATAAAAAGAATCATAGGTGTAAATACATAGAGTATAAGCTCTAACAAAAATTTAACTCTGTAAAACAAAAAACATATTATATTTATAATAAAGGCAAAATAAATAAATATAAGGGAGTAATAAAGTGTTGCCGGGTCATTACAATTAAATGTCATATCATTTTTTGCGACTATATAAACCTAACTAGCCGTACTTATGTTAACTTACGTAAATGTCAAACCCATGTAGGCTCTTATGGATTTGTAAAAAATCAACTAGCCGTATGTAAGTTAACTTCAGTTTCAGTTTCGTTAAAAAATTTATTTTTCGTTCAACTTAAGCTGGTACGATTCAGTTTGTAGGTTACTTGAGTAAACTGACATTAGAATGAAATGACATTCGATTTGTGAATAAAAATCAATATAAATAAAATTCAAAATGATCAAATGAAGTTTTACCAAGCTTAACTTAAAGTAGCTTTACATTTTTATGTTAACTTAACGAAATATATTAACTTAACGTATGGTTAGCCAGACCTAATCGAAATCAGAAAAAGTCATAAAAATTATATGAAATTCTCATTTTTATGAGATGCATATCGGTTTATGGGCCAGTAGTAAAGCTTATTTATGTCATTTAAATGAATAAAAATTTCAGGAATAAAAATTTGTAAAATATGGTTTATATGAATTTTAAAAGGCTTGGTAAATTTTTGGACCATCTTATCAATCATTTAGCCGACTTCTACTAATTTTTTGATTTATCACAATGGATGTATATGGTCTAAGTGTGTCGGTGCATTTAGTTTACAATTACTAAATTTAATTAATTGCAATGAACGTGTGTGGTAGTCTAAGTGAGTCGCATATCACCGGTGCAGTCACTAACTTACATACCTATATTTATATTATTAATGAATTATTTAGTCCAAATTCTCAATTCTATCAATAGTTGTACAATCTATTATAACTATCATTGATTTTTGTATAAAATTTTTAATTTATATCTATCATAGTCTGAAATAAGAGATGATTATGACTCATGATAATGACTCATGATTTGACTATAATAATTAATTGAGGCTTAAAAAGCTAAATTGAGTTTAGTATTTTGTTTATATTTTGTTTAAATACGTTTTTTTCATTAATAAGTCATTTTTATTTTATATACCAAAAAATATTTTGTAATATGCTTGTGTTAATTATAAATAAATAAATAAATAAATATTCCGAAATTTCATTCGATCATGATAAAGTGTAGGAAAAATGTAAATTTAAACATTATCTGGATAGATAATTGTTCTGCATTGAAAATATTTTGGCGCTCTTAGGCGCCCTTCAGTACTGCGTTAAAATATTTAGATAGAGTTCAAAAATGGACTAGTCATTTTATCGATGGCTTAAATGTTACTGTTTATTTCGTCCTAGGTATATTTCATCATTATCCTGTAACCCTAGCCGTGGGGCATATAGGGCGAACAGCTATAATTGAATAAGTTTAATTAATATTTTGTTTTTTTCAGAAGACCGGATTGAGTGTTGGTATTGTAGATAATTTTGTGTTGATGATTAATTCGATCAATATATAAACTAAATTTGGTCAAATATACCTAGAGCATGATGAACAGTATTATTTAAGTAATCGATAAGATGACTAATTCATTTTTGGAATTTATTCAAATATTTTAACGCATTACTGAAGGCATGATTAAATAATCTCAAATATATCTAGAACTTCTAGTTTTAATTTTTTTTTTTTTTTTCTACACTCTACTGTAACTTAGGTAGAATCACCTTTTCGTGCTTAATTAAGTACGGTACTGCAATTTTACACTACAATCTACAATATTTCGAGTATTTATTTAACAAATTACTGGCTTGTCAACTCATTAAACTACTGCTATTGTACCTTTATGGTACCTTTATGGGACCTTTCGGTTGAAAGGCAGGCGCTATACCTACTGCGCCACCCAGCGTGTAAAGCATAAGCGATAAAATATCTCAAGTTTGCTTCTCGAACATCTTGAACCTTATCATATTGTTGTAGTTCTCTCCTTATCTTACAAATATCTCCCATATTTTACAATAATTTATTATTAAGGTATAGTTAAATCTGCATCATCTTCACTTAAGCATTTTTCACATGATACTTTGAAGGGCGGAGTTTGCTTATTATAAAACTATTGAACTCTCTTGATGGTAAAACACAGTCTATTGAAATTAGAATATAATTTTTTACTTACTGTAATAATGAACTCTCAGTAAAATGTATTATAATAAAATTTATATTAAAGTAAGCTGTAATACAGAGTCAGGCTTACACAAAATTTGTATTGTACACGCTTAGAGTATGAATCAAAGGCATTAGAAGATTATTGATTTATTTATTCAATGGTTAATACAATAAATCTGTAAACTATCGTCAGGTCATTTTCTCCTTTCGGATTGTGGATCTATAACGGCAAAATATTTCACGGACATATACAACTATACAAAAGCTTATTTTAGCTTATTTTTTTGTTTATTTTTTACCCTATTGATTTTTTATTAATCTTATTAATTTCAGCAGGCCAAGTTAATTCCCCATTCAAACTGTATTAAGGAAGAAAAAGAAGACAATTCCTATTAACTCAAAAATTATTTCCAATTAAATATGAAATTCTAATGAATAATTTAAATCCAGTTTAATTTATTTAATTACTTTTAAAAATTATACAACTTTCATTTCTTCAATTTCAACTTAAACATTTTGTAGAATCAAATATTCGACTTGGAAATTTTTAGGGGAAAAAATTATATACAGTATAGTAGCTACTCTCTAGTGCTATATTGAAAATAAATTGTAATTGGACTAAATAATAAAATGAAAAAAAATCAGAGAATGTAGAGGATATAATATATAAATATAATAAATACCATAGCAATCTTCAATCTTGACAAAATAAATAATAGCTATATAAAAAAAAATTTAATATCGTCCTTAATAAGTAATATAATAACAAATTTTCCCTAATAATATTTTATTTAGAAATTTTTAATTTTTATATTTTAGAATTTTCAAAATTTTTATGTAATGTATCTACTTCTATATATATATAGATATTTACATTTTAATCTACAAAAGATACATAGGTGCATTGTAGATCTACTCGTATATCATATACATACGTATATTATATTTGTTTATTGAACAGTTAATCTTGTTAATTCATCATATTCATTCTAAGTTACTCATTTATTCAATCTTAAAACTTGAAGTGAAGTACATATTACGATGATATTGATGATAATGATGATACTGATAATGATGATGATGATGATGATGAATATTATGATAATGATAAAATATCTTTGAAATTAATCATGTAACTCTGGTAACATTGATGAAGGGTAGGTAAATAGTATACTGTTGAACTATACTTATACACAATGCTACAACTACACTATATACAACAATGTATCTTAAGAAATATTTTTCTTATAATGAATTTTGTATATAGTAGTGTTAGTGTAGTGAATGGAGTGATTTCTTGAAATAAACTTTATCTCAACTATTATTTTTTTTAAATCATTTTTTTTTTTATTATTGTTTTTCTGTTTTTCACAAAAATAATTAGAGTAAAAAGTTGTTTTATCAAAAAACAAAAAAAAAAAAAATGAAAATGAAAATCCTTCAAAAAATAAAAATTCTAATAAACTTTACAAAATTAATAAAAACAAAAACGAAAAAAAATATATAAAGAAATTTTCTTAAGTTTTCATGGAAAATTATGATGTAATTTTATTACTTTTTTTTATTTTAAAATTACTTTTTTTTTTTTTGTAGTTTAATGAATTAGATTTGTAAATTTTAGTGCATTTTATAAAATTTTCATATCGTTTTTGTTTTTGGAATGAAAATAAATTGTAAAGGATTAAATTAGAGTACATTCTAGAAGTTGGATTTTAAATATAAGAGTATCATCAAATTTTGAATAAATATTTTTTTTTAATTTATTATATTAAAAATCTTAAATTTCAGGCCTCATATTTTTAAATTTTTATTATTTCTATTTTAACAACAACTTGAAAAATGAGTCTCAATGAACAATTTTTGGTAAGTAATCTTTAGTTCGTAATATTATAGGTTAGGTACAATATAATTTTGTGGAACACAAATTTTCAATTTTTATATTATATAGGGTGTTTTAATATTATCGTTGCATAGATTCAGGAGAGATTGGAGAGGTTGTTTATTCCCTATATAGGGATGGGTCTATTGTTATTACGTTATTACTATGAGTAACGTTTAGATTTTTTTTAAAATTTTTTAAATTACAAATCTAGCCTATCCGAGAGTTATAAAAAGCCTTCAATAATAAAGAATAATCAATTATATTTTTGTTAAATTATTTTTATAGTTTAATAGTTTTAATTTTTCATTATATTTTTTGTAACTATATTTTTATAATTTTAATTATCATATTGTTATATTAAAAACCAAAATGTAAACTTATATAGTCTGTAATGAGATAACTCTCTTTAGACATTGTTTTCTAAATAAATAAATTAATAAATTATAAAATGACTGTTTATACATTTTTTTCGTTGCGAGTATGGAATTTTGAAATTTAACGAAATGTAGTTTTAATTATAAAAAGTAAAATATGAAATAAAGTATTGATAATAAAAATTAAAACAATAACATTCTATCGATATTGATTATATATCCTTACGATATTCTTTGAGATAAAAAGAATGTTCAAACACATTATCAACCATTGTTCTAACATCTAGTTCTCTTTGATTGGGACTTATAAAGCCGTAAAATCAACTAACATTAAATTTCTTCAAACAGAATATATTGAATTTACAAATAAATTTGATTTGATTATTATCACTCACATATTGGTTTCTGTCAAATCTAGATATGAGTTTTTTTTTTCTTTATTCAATTTTTTTGTGCAATTCAAATTTTAGCTTATAGGTAACATAATTTTATAATAATTTATTTATTTAGACCTTAGCCGAAGCTGAATGGTCGTATTCGTATTGTTTACAATTTTGTACTGTTATCTATACTGTTTACCACAAACAGTTTACATCACAAAATTATTACACATCGTAAATGTCTTAAAAAAACTTCATCCTGATACAATGTAAAAATAAACTAAGTTGTAAATTTTATACGTAAAATAAGTTGGCAACATTGTGAAATGAGAACTTTCTAAGACATTGTCTTTAAATTACTTGTGATCAAGCAAAATGACAGTTTTTATTAACACTCTATACAACATTGGGTTTTTAAAATTTTTTGTAAACCCAAATACCTGTCAAACCGGCCGTTGAGACATCGTCAACAACAATTGTTATCATGTAGACAATGTCTGAAACTTTTGTAGACATTTAAGATCATGTGGACGTTGTATTCAACTTTGTGTTGAGACATTTACGGTGTCAAGGACAATTACATACATTTTAATAAAACACCAAAACAAAAAAATAAATATGCTAAAAATAGCAATTGTATAATTTTTGTTTTTGATGGGAATGTTTTGATAGTGTAAAGTCAAAGTTGAATTTATATGTTTGTTACCTATAATAAGAATTCTATTAATAGTTTCATAGTTTCCAAAATTCTGTCCTATGATTATAACTAATTTTAAATAAATTGAATGAGCGTATAAACGGTGCAGATTTCAAATAATGATTTTTCTGGATATGAAATTTGATTTTACATTGCCTTTTATAATCTCTGTAATGAAAATATTATCAGAAACGTCATACCTAAATTTTAATGTACACAGATCAATTCGTTTTAGTCTTTGCTCATATATGGTAATAGGATTAGATCATGACAAGTAGCGTAAAGGGGATCTAAGAAACCTTTTTTGCATTGCTTCAATCCTATCAATGCGTGTATCATATAAAACGGTGATCAAACTTGACTTGCATATTCAAGATTCGGTACAAGATAGGTGTACCCACACGCTGTAGTAGGTAGTGCGCCTGCCTTTCAATCGAAAGGTCCCAGGTTTGATTCCCGATGAAGTAAAAAATTGATTTATTATGGTTTTTTGACCTGGTCCAGAATTTTTTGTCATTGGGATAGAATAAATATGACAAAAAATAATTGAGAGTATAATCTGGATGTAAGATGAATTTGCTTATTTTCGATTTAAAATTTTCAGGGATGTAACATCTATAGTGGGTGGTGCTTATCATATGTAACAATAATATTTCTGTTGGTTTCTAATCGAATCTCTCATTTGATAGCATTGTAAAGTAATTCTCTTTTTTTAATCATGAGAATAACCGTGCAAATTTCAGAATTGGATGTGTTTAGCGAACAGTCAAACAAACATCTTATCACTTTTATAAATACAGATTATTTACGTTTTTCTGTGTATATATTGAGTAGTAGTTCGTATAGTTCAAAAATTATATAAAGTTCTGGATTCGAACAATTTTTGATAGTTCCATTAAACCAGATTAAAGAATTTCACCTTGTCTGTAATGATATAAATATTTATTTTTTTATTTTTCTTTTTTCTTTTTTGTTTCGAACATTTCTACTTCTCTGTTACAATCATTTCATTAACATATTATAATTAAGCCGAAAATATTTAAGGCGACTGCGACATAGTTTCGATAAGTAGTTGAGTTCAGTTTTTATTTGTTAAAAACGCTCCAATCAACCCGAAAGCTATTAAAAATAACTCCTGTAACACCCTGTATTCTAAAATTATTATACTAAATAGATTTACCCAGGAAGATTATGAGTTTTATATTTAATATTGGTGATTATAGTTATAATGATAGTGAATACTATTATAGTGATTATGAATATATTATTTCAAAGTTTTTAAATTGTAATTTCTCTAATAAAAATCTCAAAATTTAAGATAGATGGTGTTATAAGATATTCTTTATAAAAGCATTACTGAATATCACAAAAAAAAAATTAAAATAAACTTTCTAGTCACTTAAAAGAAAATTAAAAACAAAAATTAAAAAAAAATATATATTTTTAGCTTTAAGTTTTTAAACTCTATTAATAATATTGTCAAAATTATGTCAGTAGTAGCCTAAAATGTTTTATTGTCAAATTATTAAAAAAAAATATTTTTCCATAGAAATATTTTTGCAAAAAATCGAAAACGAATTTATTGGACCAGAAACTATTATTAAGTTACTGGAAAATTTCTATTAAAAGACAATTAAAACCATGATGAATCTGAGCATGGAAATCAAAGGGTTAATTGAAATTGTAAAATCTCTCATCTTTGTCACTCTCAATCAGTAACAACCTCAATCGTTACAATATAGGTTATTGATCTACATACGATACATCCTAAACAATATTAGAGTAATTATAATGATGATATTTACAGATTTTTGGAATTCGTGATTGAAGAAATTCCCCATTTGCTCTGATTTTACTTTAAATAGCTTTTTTCAAACACTCAGAACTGGATTAATAAACTGGTAGCTATAATTTTGAAATAGAAGGTAGGATGCAATAAAAGCAATCTTCAATTGTTCTGATTTTTATTTTAATTTTTTGTCAAATTGCACAAATGGGTTGACTCACAGTTGTAATTTGTAAGATAGGTTGCAGAATAAATCTTCAGAGACCGCAGTGCTTCTAGATTGAGCTATAACACTCTGCATATAGCAATGTAGAATTCGAGCTTGAATAAATTTCAGGTATTAGGGTATGTCCCAAGCCTAGAACCTTGGTCCAAATACATTGACATTTTTTTGCCTCCGGTTTTCAAACCATTATATAGTGCCATACTGAAGTTTCTGGAAGTTAAGTTCGATTCTTTTGATTTCTTCTTTTTAGATATTATTACACTCAATCGATTTGTCATTTGTTCTGATATCAAAATTGCTGCATTTTCTATAGTTTAATTTCTTGTAGGATGATCATGTTATTCCGTATTAATAAGCCTTCCATCTCTTCTCATTAGACATTACTACAGTAAAGTTCATGAGACAACCAATTGTTTTTGATTTAGCCATGTGATTAAAATGTTCCTTAGATCGAGAAATATACTTTTACAATAATAACCTGTATATCAATAAATATGTTATATATGTATTATAATATATTATATTTAAATATATTTATTTTCAATAAATATAATATTTTCAATAAATTCGATGATATTACAGAATTTAACGAACATTACTTTAATTAGATTTAATTGATTTAATTACAAGCATATCCATATCATATTTCATTTATTTATTACCAAATTAGCCATGAGGGGTTCCCCTTCTGGGATCCCAAGAAGATTTTTTATTTATTTACTTCATCTCATTATCTCAGGAAATGTTAGTTGCTCAAACATAGCATATTATATAATTACTAAATAATATTATAAACTGTTCTAGTTTGTTTTTGAAAATCGCACAGTTTTGCTTTACAGAACTATTTTCGAAATTTTTTCTGAGTGTGTACGCCTTGATAATAAAACCAAAAATTACTCCAAAAACAAAAATAAAATTTTAACTATTACTGTACGAGAAAACGTTCACAGTAGATACACTTAAACTGTAAAGTAGGGAATTTGTTTATACTTTCTGTTGTTGTTGTCGTTGTTGTTATTGTTGTTTTTGTTGTAGTTAAAATGCAAGTACTATCAAGAGAATCAGATGAAAACATTAATTAAAGTAAAATAGAATTATAGAAGTCATCGTCATCATCATCATCATCCTCATTATTATTATACCTAACTTACATTGGTATATATATAGGTATATTTATAAAATAATATAATGCTTAACAAAAAAAAGAAAAACAAAAAAAAAAAAACAAATTTAACTAATTTTAACCTTTTGTTCAATTCTCTGTTTTATTTTCTTTATTATCTTTTTGACCGAATAAGAGTAGAAGTTTAAAAATAAAATTACTATTTAATTGAAATTGGCTGCAATTCGAATGTAAATTTGTTAATTTTTGATTTGATTTTCATTGTTAGAAAATACAATAGAATAAAACAAAACAAAAACAATAACAAAAAATACTGGCAACACCCTGAAACAATTAAAAAGTTTTATATGGCTAAGTACCAACCAAACAAAAGTACCAGCATCAGCACACGCCTTGTATTTATGATTCTTTTGAAATTGAAAATTTAGAGGTGTCAAAGTTTTCATCAAATGTAACACAAAAAAAAATTTCTTTTGACTTGACTGACTTAAGAAGTAACAAATACACGTGTGCATATTTGAAAATATTTTGGAAAATTTTTAATTTATGTTTACTATTTTTTTTTTTTGTTTTGGTTATTTTATTTATTGTAGTTTTCATTATTTTTTTTTTGTTGCCACAATTTTTATTTTGTATTGCTATTTTCTTTTTGTTTAATAAATTCAATATACGGAAATAAAACACGTGTCAAAACAAAAATGAAATTCAATTGTCATAATTTGTATGTATATGTGTGTTTTATGTTTATGATAGCCCCCCCAGCTCGCACGTAAATATATATATTATATTGTATAATATTTATAGAAAAGTTATATATATACATTCATATATATATTTTTTTAAATCAAGTTAGTGTCATGTTAACTGATTGTAGTGACATCTCTGTATAGTTTATAACAAAACAAACAAAAAATATTTTTTATTAATATAAAAGAAAAATCTTTGCAAATTTCGAAGGTAAAAATAAATATTGTGAATAAAAATTGTGAGAAGAAATAGTCAAACACAAAAATAAATAAAAACAAATATATTTGCAATAAGAAAAACTGAAAAAAAAGGATAACAAATAAATCATGGTAGGACGTCGGTCATAAATGAATAATGTGTGATATAAATTTGGATTTTATCGAAAACTTTTTGTGACACAAATTGTGACTACAAGACCAAAAATGTTTTTGTAAGCAAATTGAAAAATACAAATTGAATTTATATACATATAGTATGTAGTAGGTAGTAGTAAGTTGATATTTTACTATGGGGTTATAATTTTTAAAAATCAGAACTCTTATGAATTGTTTACATTTTTATTTAAAAGCAGTTGAGCAGAATGATATTTGGGCATTAAAGCAAAAATATTACTCTACTAAAAAAAATGTTGCAAGTAAGTTTTTACAGTTCATTACGTAACATAGTGAACTGTAAAAATTTACTGTTTTTGAATATTTGATAAATAATTATACAATTAAAGCAGTTATCGTTGTATGATGGCTTACAACTAAACAAAATATTTTATTTGTGTACAGATTTGTATCAATACTAATGTTGTCAGGAACTGAGTCTTCTTAAATAGCATAGCTGCGTTTTATTTCAGTTGGTACCAAATTATATTATCAATTATTTTTTATCACTTATTTTATCCCAATGATAAAGGGTACTGGACCAGGTCGAAAATCCAATAAAGCACTTTTTTTCTTCATCGGGATTCGAACCCGGAACCGTTCAGTTGAAAAGTAGGCGATTTACTAACTGCGTCATCCATCGTAAATTGCAATGCCATCAGAGTAAACATGAATTTGATATTGCCGCCTTTGTCGATTTTGTCTACGGTTTATGCTAACAGTACACTGAATATATTTTTTTTTTGTATACCTTTTATACCGATTGGTACTTTGGCTAGGATGGGAAACGAAAATTAGGAAAGGAGGATGGTAAAAGGCATAATAAATATTAAAGATGAAAGGGTTGCACACCTTGCTGCACATTTAATTTCATTTCAAAGTTAGTTGAGGTTGAATTGTGGTATCGTTAAGTGGGTATAACAATTACTGGCAACGTTACATCACCCAATTTACGGTATATTTTAAAAGGTTTTAGACGAAACCTCACTGTTAATAGAGCAACTTATATCCTTTCCATATTTAAATGGCTTTGTAATACTCACTACGCTATGAATAAAACAAAAAGAAGGTAAGAGAGAGATATAAACAGTTTAATTTCATTTAATTTCAACTGAGCCCAACTAAAACAATAAAAAAATTTACAGAAACAAGTGAATTAATGAATGTTTCGATGTATGATTCTATTACAGTTCGAACGTCATTTGATATTCTTAGAATAATCAAGTGATTGATATGTAGTATAAGAGACTTAAATTTAGAAAACATCCTAAGACTTAAAATCTAATAATGTTGGGAATTTCAAAATATGAGTAAACATAAAATAATTACATTCTAGCCGTTCATTCGTCAGTATTGCAATAAAAAAATTAATTAATTTTTTTGCACTGTTATACAATATCACCTAGGATGCTGTTTTATTTTTTGTTACACTACTCCCCCCGGTAGCATATATGAAATATTTTCTGAAATTAGTGTTTTAAATTTTTGTTAGCGACAATTTAATGGTTACAACTTTTATGGTTTCATTTCATCATTGATTTGAACCACAACCATAGGAGTGTTTTTTTTTCTTTTAAAAAAAAGGGGTAAAAATAGGACTGTAGATAACAGGAATTGTGAAAATGACCATTTTACAATATTTGTGTTGGAAGTTGAGGTGAAGTTTTTCTTGTTCGTAAACTGAGGAATGTTGTATGTTAATATGGGGTTACATGAGGTGAAATTTTAAATTGAAATTTCTAATTGAAAATTAAAATAATTTGAAAAAATATTTGAATTCGCTACGTCTCCTTTTCAATATCTATCATTTAAAAGAATAATAATGAAAATCGGTTTTGAATAATGGTTCAGATATTTATACAACATGTTCCAATTATGTACTTTCAATATTGGTTACAGCTGTTTTTAGTTAATGTTGTAATTTTTGTTTAATATAAAATTTCTTATTGGGAAATATAGTTCCTAGTGGATCAAAAAACTTCAACGAAATCCTCCTTCCTATATTATCTAGTGCTGCCACTGTAGGTTTGAATATTCGAATTTACAGCATTCATACGAACGACATTTTTGAACGACATCGCTTTCATGCGTTCAATCGATTATAAACAAAAGTTTGCCTTCACGCTTTTGGACTAATTTCTTCGGTGTAGTATCAGTCTCTTTTAAACTTATCATATTTTCTGTTATATAGTTTTTATTGAATCCAGGTATGCAATTTTATGTTGGCCATTGTATATTCAAAATTTGGCGGAGACAGTGTCAGTCAACATTTTTTGTTTGCCTACATATTTTGATTAATACCCTCTAGGCATAGTATCAGTGCTTCTTAAGCTTATCATATTTTCTGTTATACAGTTTTTATTGCATCCAGGTATGCAATTCTGTGTTGACCAGTATATATTCTGAATTTGGCGGAGACAAGTGTCAGCCAACGTTTTTTGTTGGTGAACATTTTTTGTTTGTCTACATATTTTGTCTAATACCCTCTAGGCATATAATCAGTCTTTCTTAAATTTATCATATTTTATGTTATACATTTGTTATTTCATACAGGTATGCAATTCTATGTTGACCATTATATATTCTGAATTTGGCGGAGACAAATTTTGATGAACATTTTTTGTTTGCCTACATATTTTGATTAATACCCTCCAGGCATAGTATCAGTCCTTCTTAAATTTATCATATTTTCTGTTATACATTGTTTATTGCGTCGTCATTCTGATGCAATAAGCAATGTATAATAGAAAATATGACAAAATTTAGAAGGACTGATATTATGTCTAGAAGGTATTAGTCTAAATATGTATGCAAACAAAAATGTTCGCCAACACTTGTCCACCAAACCCCTGTATATTCAGAACTCGGCGGAGGCTAGTGTTGGTGAACAGTTTTTTTTTTTTGTTTTGTTGAGTTGATGCGTATTAAACATTTTTATTTTACTTTCTCTGTAGAGTCTTGTAGAACTCCAAGTTTATTGTAGTTCTGCAAAAAATTGATTACTTTTATTTGCTACACGATTCAAATTATTGAACTTGAAATATATATAACTGACTTACCAACTAAACCTACATTTTTTATATATAATCTAGATATTGTTGTTATCGTTCATTATTCATAATCAATTCATGATACTCTTATATTTTACTCTACACTATACATACGTAGGTTTTCAAGTTGATTTGAATATGAGTACTAATTAAATTTTTTTTTACAAATTTTATAAACCTACACTTATAATAATCGTCGAAAAAATTATTAATCTATAAGTAATCGATCATAATCGAAAAATTTATTGAATGAAATAAATTATGTATTAAAATCGTATTAAAGTGTTTCAAAAATCAAATACTCAACTGTCAAGTCAAATCTCATCAAAACATTTTGTAATTCTAAGCTCGAAAATATTATTATTTCAAAATAATTTGTCTATATAATCACATTAAATTCAACATTAATAAGTTGAAAAGCAAAAACAACAATAACACAAAAAAAAAATCAAAAAATTTATAAGTGCACTAAGGTGTTTATTAATACTCAACACAGCAACACAATACCAATAATGTACCAAAAAAGAAAAAAAAAACAAAAAAACAACAGTTGAAAATGCTCATAATTATGTCGCAACAGATTCATTCATTCATTTCAATTCATTTCAATTCATTCGTTCGTTCGTACGTTCACTATAATAATTTAATTTTTAAGTGAGTTCGTGGGTGTGCTATGTTAGTGCTGGTGCTGGTGCTAGACAAATTTTTTCTCATTACTTGTCATCAAAGACAAATTATAATTGACATAAGATAAATTTTAATGTTTTTTTTTTCTCGTTTTATTATTATTATTATTATGTTTGTTGTTATTACTGTTATTGTTGTCATTATGTACTGTTTTCAAAATTATGATGACAACAATTTTTATTCATTATTCTATACTGCACATGTTTTTCATACAAGCTGTTTTCAATTTTTTGTATTTGTTGTTTTTTTGTTTGTATTTTTTTCCATTCATTGTTAAATAGGAACGTGACAACTCTTCAGATTAATTGTGTGCCCGGAACTTATTTTTTCCGTTAACTTCGTAAAAAGGGACAATCATTTTTGTTAACTTATATGAGCAAATTACTGTTAATTTTTGTTTTTGTTTTGTAGAAAGTTAAGTGATTGATATTAAATGAAGTCAAAACAAAAGAAATTTCATGTGATAAACAAAAAGAAGTGTTGTCGTTTTAATTTGCAAAAACAGTGTTAAGGGGAACATAGTGACATCAACATTATTAAAAATTATAAAAAAAAAGTAAATAAATTATTTTTAGGTTATTGTTTTTAAAGGAACAATACAATCGATGTGAAATTGGTAAAGACCTAATTTTAGATTTTATTTATTTATTGTTTTTTTTTTTGTTTTTTATAGAAAATTGTGACAGGATTTAATAAAAATATTTTCTTACAAAATAATTATTTTTGGCTATATATTTGTTTTTAATTTCAATTTAGGTGTGTGACATGTCATTACAAGTTATGTTTGTTTGGCAAATAAAGACAATAGATTTCAAATAAAAACAAAAAAATAAAATTTGATGTCAGAAATCTATTTTTATTCTTCCGTATTAAGAATCGGAAGTGGTAGTAGAAGTCTACTAATGTTCAATTCTAAAAAAAAAAAATTAAAAGTCTAAGCGAGTTCATTTATTGTGATCTTTAGTTTGTTGAAGAACAATATTGTTGAACCATTGTTGTTAGAAGAACAATTAAGAAGGACTATTGTTTTATACATGTATATATATATTATAATTATTGTGTAGTTTCATGCCCTGTGCACTTTCTAAACAACTAATGACTTATATTACACGTTATACACTCATTTACAAGATAATAATGTTTTGTACATTTTCCACTTGTAAAATACTTGACAATTCAAATTGTTAAGATTGTAAAAACTGAGGTTGACATTACGTCAATTGTATTTTTTTAATATATATTTTTTTTCATATTTTTGCGGATGTCTTGTTTGTGGAGGTGTGTAAAATTATGAATTTTGTGATGTATTAGGAAATAATTGGGAATAGAATGATTGAATCTGCAAAATAAAGTAATTATTGACCACCAGAACGTTTATTCCGACAATTTTTTTTTCTTTTTAATTATTCCTAGACTATACAGACAATAGTTAAATATTATTAATATTTACTTTAAATAAAATTTATTATGGGTACTCAACAGCGTTTCCAAATTTAAGTGTATTTACCACAAATTGACACCGTTTTCCTTTAACCCAACCTTTGTATAGATCTAATAATAACATGTTGCGGCTTTTCATGATAATTGAACAGTTATCATTTGTTTCAGAGCTCATATATCAAAGGGGAACAATGCACTCTGCAATTCATTTTTCTAACGAAACAAGAAGCTGAGCTTCAATCGAAAAAATAATCAAGTATTAGATTGGCGCGGACTTAAACCCACTAGAAAATGTAGGGAGGATGTTATCTCGCTTCATGAATGCTGGTGGAAGACAATTTAATAATAATATTAAAGTCAGCATTGGGTTAAGAACAATTGGCGATTCTAGTCGCATAAATGCCAAATAGATTTTATGTGATCATAAGAAAAAGAATGAATTTCGATATAATTTGGCACAAACCAAGGTGCATTAACTAAACCTCGCAGTACTTTATTTTGGAAGCGCTGTAATATTTCAATATTTGTTTTTTTGGCTGTTCTCCATAATTTTATACCATAAGTCCATATTGGTTGAAGTATCACCCTATATATTAACAATTTGTTTTCCAGTGTCATTTGAGACCTTCTACCGACAAGCCAATACAATTTTCTGAAATTTGTACTTAGTTCGAATTTTTTTGTATAGATGTGGTTTTTCCAACATTATAGCAAAATGGCGCAGATTAGCGCAGACTAGCAAGGAAATTCTCATGAGCTTTACTCGTACATAATGCGCATGTTGCATGTCTGCGGTACTCGGAAATTTTATTTGTTTATTAACACTAATTCAATATAGTTTTTGCAAAATAATTTTATAACCAGAGATTTTTGTCTTATATAAGACCATAGATTCGTCTTATATCTTCTGTTTCTTCGAATTTTCTATCTCTCACCTTTTCCAATGACGACGTGTCGAGCATTTGTTGTACATTTTTATTCTAAGCAAGCTTTTCTAATTTTTTTTATCAATTTTTGTGACCGTCCAAATATCGCATTCATAGCAAAAATATTGATCACATTATTGTCGTATATATTTTGATTATTGATTTTTTATGAATGTCTTTGTTGTTGTTTATGTCTTATATGTCTTTATTTATAATTGACTGGATTTAAAATATGTTTAAGTCGGTAGAGAACTAATATTTTTTTTTATTTCACTAATTTTAAATTAATCCCAAGGCAAGTGAAGTATGGCATAATTTAAATATTGTAATTTTCAATCTTGAAATTTTTTTTGTAAACCTCGTACTTCCAAATTGTTACTCATAAAATAAATAAAAATTGTTTTCACTTTAGTTTTCTTACTAGTGAACCCAAAATCTGATAAAAACGTTGTTGGAAGCTTCCGTTGAAATTCTTACTTTTAAAAGGGATTAGGTATTGAAAGCTTTAAAAATTTGTTAAAATTTTATAAAATTAAATGTTCAGAGAGTATGTTCCATGAGTACATCATGATGAGTAATCGTGAGTCTTATTAATCTAAAATATTTGAATAAAACCAGTACATAATAAAAAGTACGTCATAATGACTCAAACCCACTAACTAGATAAAACAATTCAGTTTATATCCTAAATCCATTGAATTAAAATACAATGTGAACAATAATTTGTTTAATTTTTTTTTTTTTTGATTTTAATGAAAAAAATATTAAAAAATAATTTAAAATTAATAAATCAATATATGAATATTTAATTATTAAAAATATTTATGGATTTAGTTATATAAAAAACAAAAAAAAATAAAATATTAAAAAATAATGCAATTATTTTTGTGAATAATTATGCAATATTTTGTGTCCCTCCCTATAGGTAAATTTTTATTTTATTTTTTTACTTAATTACGATTAATTACTCAATCAATTAATAATTATAATGTAGATTTTATAAAATATTAAATACTCTGATGATTTATATAATTTAAAAAAAGAAAAAAAAAAATATATATATATATATATATATATTTATATACTTTTTAATTATAAAATTTTAAAATTAAACTAACATAACTCATATTTGTTGTGACAAATTCACTTAAAACTATGTGTTAAGCAATGATTAAAAATTTCTGTTTAGTGTGATTTAAATACTGTAGAGATCAGTATTCATGTGTGAAATTAATCACTGTAGTATAGTTTGAATCACTTTTAAGACTGTTAAAGAAGGATGTTTGACACGTCAGAGAAGATAAAAAGAGAAGATATAACAAGTAATTATGAACTCCATCAAGGTATAGTAATTACATGTCATCTGAATATAGGTTAAGTAACAATCAGTTATATTCGGTATACGACTTTCTAAAATCAATATTGAGTATTTTAATACCCGAAAATTTCGTTAGTAGCTCACATAAAATAATGTCATATATTTTAAATTAATATTTTCTGTTTAAAGTTTTTTTTTTATTAAATATGGAAAAAATGCAACGCCTCCTATATTATGCTTTTTTTTTGTTATTTTACATTTGGAGCATACAAGTTGGAGATAACGTAATCATTGTAATTCCGATACTATATCGTCGTCGTTCTGTGGAAACTCACTAAGTCCGTTTTTTGCAAAAATGAGTTTAATATTGTATAAAAATGAGGATAGTCTAAAGTTCATTCTATGAAAACTCCTGAAGTGCTATCGTTGTTAGTTTAGAAGCTATTGAAAGTTAAAAAATACTTAGTCCATTTATATAGAATTCTTTAACAATGAAAACTAACTAACGGAACTTAGTGATTTTTATTCACATTAGAAATAAATTTGAGTGTTTAGAAATAAATTTATTATTATTGGACTTAGTGATTTTATTCTAATAATTTTGCATATACATTGCAATTCGCAAACATGCCTAAATATGCTATTTTTTGTTTTGAATTGTTATAAGTGTATTCTGAGAATTGACAATACAATAAAACAAAATTTAAAAGAAATATGGGTCTCCCATTTACTACCAAAAGAGACAAGTTGGGCGCTAAACGTCCAAAACCAGCTAATTGTGATAAATCTTACTTTAAGTGTAGTGGGAATTTTGATCAAACTGATAGACTCAATCTGTGCTAATCATCATATTGGTCTCTTAAAGATTACAATAAAAAGAAAGATTTTATCTTAAAGTTTACTGAATCTGGCGAAGTGTCAAGATGTCGACCACGAATAGATAACTCAAAATATTGATCACGACTTCAATCAACGAAATGCTATTATTACAAAGAAGGCAAAAATTTTAGAGTATACCGACATTTTTTATAAATACATTGGCCATTAGTAATGTTACAGCCTTGAAAGGAAGATTCACCGTTAGTGGTAATTTTCAAGGCCAGGATTTTCGTAGAAAACATGCACCTGTAATAAAAATTCCAGAAGAAGTTAGACTTACAGTAAAGAGTCAGATAGAAAGTTTTCCGCTGACAGAATCTCATTACTCACAGAATCACACAGAAATTACCTTGATAGCCTTGGCAAAATGGCAAAATGTATGAACTGTATTTGGAACAGCAGATAGATACAGCTATTGTTATAAGTCTTACTTCCTATAGAAGAATTTTCGGAACGGAATATAATTATTCGTTTTTAAGCTGAAAAAAAATCAATGCTCATTGTGTAGAAGATATAAATATGCCAATAATAAAGAAAAGAAACTCCTTGAAACAGAATATAATAAGCATACAGAAAGAAAATGAGACTCTCTTCAAGATAAATGATAAGGAAAATGCTTCAACAGATTCAAGCTTTGTTACCGCTTAATTTTGATCTACAAAGTATGCTATAAGTATACCTTGTACCAACGTTTCATAAATATATTACTCAAGAAAACTTTGCTGTTACAATTTAACAATTTATGAAGGAGCTTCACATAGCAATGCTTTTCACTACGCTTGGACTGAAATTAATGGAAAAAGAGGAAATTGGTTCAGAAATTGGAACATGTTTATACAAATACTTAACTTCGCTACCTAAGCACATGAAATCAGTATCTCTATTTGCAGACACTTGCGGATGACATAACCGCAACAAAAATGTAGCTGCTCTTATTTTATATGTGGTTTCTTAAAAATCAAATAATATTGAAGTGATTGAACAGAAATTTCTCTAATCGAGGCGCTCCATGATGAAATGTGATAGCATGCATAGTGCTATTGAATAGAGAAAAAAGAACGCAACAGTTTATACAATGCATGACTGATTTAACAGTTTTCGCTTAGCACGATCCAAAAGAAGGTGTAACAAAAGAAGGTATGAAGTCGTTGAACTGAAATACAATGACATTTTAGACCTTTCAAAATTATCCGACAACATTATTCAAAATAGAAAAATAGATACGCAGAATGAAAATATCAACTGGCTAAAAATAAAATGTTTGAAATTTCAAAAAAAATGTCCTGATATTAAACAATTCCGTTACGATTACAATAGTCAATATAGAACACTTTAAATACGCAGAAAAGGTAGACTTAATGTAGTAAATGAAATTATAAAACTTTACAAACAACCAAATACATTTTCTAAAGAAAAACTTAATGATTTAATTCGCTTATGTAATACAGGTGTCATACCAGAAGAATTTTATTGTTGGTGTAAGTCTTTCAATACACCTGTTTAAGCTTACAATAATCCAGAACTTGCCTGTGAAAGCGACTCCGAGGGCTCGGATTTTTAAAAATAGAAAAACAAAAAGATAGAAAAAACAAACAATTTGTTAGACTCTGTTTTATTGTCTATGAAAAATCCGTAAAACAAGCTTATGTCAACTTTAAACAAGCTTAAAATCATAAATAATATTAGTTAACGAGCGTAATGTCTGGGGTCAATGGTTTTTTATCATTTAATTTAGAAATTGGATCAAATTAAAGTATTTCTGATTTTTCAGAGTGTTTTATATATTAAAAGTTAAATATCTCGAAACTATCAATTTGGACTTAGGTAGTTTCCACAAAACGACGACGATATGATCCAGTTAATTGCAATCATTTGTTTTTTTTTACAGTTGTTGATATTCTACTGTTCTAACTATTGTCGCATGGTAGCGCCTATTGTCGACAAATCCCGCATTTTTTTCTATGCTCTGTATAAGTGTTTATAGGCTTTAGAAAGATGTAATTTAAAAATTCGGCTTTTTCAATATCTAGTGTACTCGTTTTTGTGGACTTTTTTTTCACTTTATTATTTAAATTTTTTGACCTCTTGATTTACTAGAATATAAGCTATGAGAGCTCAAGCACCATCTTGTATTTTAAAAAGTTCATATAGGTAGGAAAGTTATGTTACTATACTTTTATGGTGTTGATTTCGGCCAGTTTTCAAAGCCTTTGCATCATAATTTCGATTTTTGCTATACTCGAGAATGTTGGGGTGAGCTTCATAAAATTGTCGCAATTGTTGCGTTCAAAGTATAGTAACATAAATTTCTTACTATACTTTTATGGAGCTGATCTCGAACAGTTTTTAAAGCCACTTCCTTGGCATCACAAATCCGATTTATGATTTACTCGAGAATGATGCGATGAACTTGATAAAATTGTCGGAACGGTTACGTTCAAAGTATAGTAACATAAATTACTTACCGTTATGATCAAAACGAATAATTCCACACGTAGATGAACTTTTTATCCAAGATAGTGGTAAATGAAAAAAATCAACCATTACGGAAAATGATAGAGTCCTCATTTCTCACCTACAACTTTTATTGATTTAAATTAGTTTTCTAATCTCGAATGCCAAAATGGTTGTGGGTTAAAATGTTATTTTTGGTAATACGATAATTTTTTTTTTTATTTTGTATTTATTTTTATTTCTTTATTAATTTATTCGTTCTTTGGACTATTTGCAAAGTCCTCTTTAATTTTTAAAAATAACAGATCAAAATCGAATACTCTGTACTGCACTAATTTTGTAATATGGAGTTGAAATCTGTACACTTTCGAAAATCTCTGAAGGATGCTGAAAATCACCTAGACGAAGATAGTAACTACTGAAGAGACATTGTTCCGGATAATGAAAAAAAATTTTATCGTAATCATTATTAAATAAAGAAAACTTGAATATTTCCGGTATTTAGTTTGGCAACCACAGACATCGTCGGCTGAGTTCTGCAAGGCTCCATAAGCCATTTTCACTTTTTTTGACTTAGATTCTTAGGTTTTGAGACACGCTACTTCTTTTAGACCGAACTGTTTTTCCCTATCTTTTACCGTTTCGGAGATATTCAGTTCTGGATTGACCAATATCCACCTTTGTTATACTTTGTTAATTATAAAATGACTCATACATACATTTTTTGGGTCATTTTTGTATGAAGTTTGATGTCAAAATTGGCTTATTTCTGAAATGCCCCATATCCATATGCCTGACACATATGCCCAACAAATGATCAAAACTATCCAAAAGTATTATTGAAAATAGAATAATTGTGATTGAAAACGTATGCTTTTATTATGGGGAGAATAACCATTGATGTCAAAAACATATGGTTATTCTCGCCATAATAGGACCGTACGTCTTCAAGAGTTATAAGTTAAGATATACCTAGGTAAGATATATAATAAATTATTTTAAGTTTTTTATTTTTTTAGTAATTAAATTATTGTTTTATGTTATATTGTTTGAGATTATAATATTGTTATAAGAGAATTCGATCTCAATGAAATAAAGTGATTTTTAATTTTGAAATTTTTAAATATGTAGTGGACCATAGACCATACATTTATTTGTAAAGTTTAGTGATAAAACGACCCATATCCAGGTAAATTTGACCCACGTGCATGGACTAAAATCAACTTGTTCAAAAAAGTGGATGCTTATGGAGGCTTTCAGTATTCAGCAAACGAAATGTAAACTAGTTAATAGTATTGTCGAAGGTAAAATTGGAAGAAATAGAAACTTCGGCAGAAGAAGGATACCTAGGTTGTAAAATGTACGTCAATGATTCAATAAAAGCATGTTTCGAGCTGCAGCAGATAAAGTTAAAATTACAATCATAGTAGATAACGTTCACAACGGATAATGTAGGAAGGAAAAGTATCAAAGACAAAATACTAGTTAATACTTAGCAATTAATCGTTATAAAGTAATCGTAACTGGTACTTGATTTAGACAGGTCTGCTTATTTATTATTGCATTCAAAACATTAATATGTCATTTTGAATTTATTTTTAACAATTCATATTGTTTCAGTTTTCACAGCTTATTTTACACCTTCAAATATCCATTTTTTCTGTTTCTATCCAAAACTGAAATAGTTGAATCTATATTGTATGAAATCCAAACCGTTTCAATTTCTTTTTTTATTTATAAATAAATAAATCAAAAAAAAAAAACAAATAAAACAATTTTGTTCTAAAATCAATTTCAGTAACAGAAATTTGACTCAGAACATTAACTACACTATTTTACAAGTTTTTAGACATTGATTTTGATTTATATATATTTACCAAAATACTTATGTATTTCTCTTATATATACATATTTGAATGTTTATTTTAAATTTGATTTATAAAAGAAATTAAAATTAATTAATGATATAAAATTAATTTAAATGAAAACATTTTTCTTAATCGGGCCCACACACGACCAAATATTTTTCACATTTATTTTAGTCAAATAATATGCTTTTAAACAATATGCCATCTATATATAATAATAATATGTAGATCTGACTGTATGCTTGTATTTAAATGTACAATTTTATTAAAAGAAACAGAACAGAAGAGTAAATTTATTTCACTTTAATAACATAAAAAAATATCAATGATATTATTTTCAGCATTTATGTCCGAATTGCTAAAATTTTAGATACGCACAAATCTTTAATTTTTTTTTGTTGAAATATACAAGGTCGCCATACATTTATGTTAAATTTTCATCTTAAAAATTGTGTAATAAATTACGATTAAAGTACATTCATATAAATCAAAATTAACAGAATGGTACGATGGTCAATAAAAAAAAAAATTGTTATTAATTGCGTCACAAAAATACAAAAAAAATCGACCTAATAACTGCAATTTTTTACTTAATATTTGACCACCCATTCAACAAGTAAACTCAGTTTCGTTAAATTTCGAATACATTTAGAATAGCAAAATAAACAAATAACAAAGAAAAAACAAATGTCCGAATTAACATTAAAATAATTGTTTTATTTAAAATTATAATTCAAATTTACCAAAATTTAACGAAACTGAAATGATTTGTGGTCAAATGTTTAATGCAAATTTCTTTTTAATGTATATTAACCATTAATTTTGAAATGAAAAAAAAAAACTATTTAATTACAATGTCTGAATCGAGTTGTAGGACATTACAATAATTAACGAAACTTGTTAAATTCGTTAAACTAGTCTTCAAATCTTTAATTAAAAAATGCTCTAATATTGTTTAAAATATTGATACCTAGTTTTTAATGAAATTTAACGAAACTAAAGTATTTTGTTAAAGGGATGATCAAATATTAAATGCGATTTATGTTTAATGAATTTTGAAATGAAAGTAAATGTTAATTAGTTACAATGACAAAAATTATGAAATCATAATACTTAACGAAATTTAACGGAACTTATCAATTTTGTTAATCAGTCGACATATGTATGTTCTAATTATGTAATATTAAGATATTGTTTAAAATAAGTCATTTTTAATTAAACTTAATGAAACTGAATGATCTTGCGAGGATAAGTAGAAAAATGCTCAATTAAAGAGTGTACGAACTAAAGAAGTGAAATTATTAATTGCGATTAAATTGAAGATTATTGAAAACGGTGTTTTGTTCTCCTACATATGAAAATTTTGTGTGAAATATAATTGTTGTCAGATTGTAGCAGAAAAAATTAAAGAATAACTTAAAGAAACAATTTTTCTTCTGTAATTTATTTAACTTTACAATCTATTATTAGATGATATTAAGCAAATATATAATTGTTGTTTTTTATTTGCATGTGTCACTACCCCACCTTTAATTCTACTCTAAGTTTACTAATTTCTAGTCAAGCGTATAAGGATTTATCGTCATACCATCGTTGTTTTTTTTCATCATTCCGAACAAGTTTTTGATGAGTGAAACTGCTTATAATTATTGTGATAAGCTGATATTAATATTATGTAATGAACAATTTATTTGCGTTTATTACGTTTGTTGCGGTTTATCATTTTATTCTGAAAGAATTTTGTAAAAAAAAACGCGCTAAAAATTTCAGTCGCGGTTATTTGTTTAGAACTATGAATGCCAATCGTAATAATTTAATGTTCCAACTTTGCGTAATGGATTCTATCTTTATTCTGTAACAATTTATTATTTTTTGCAAGTTAAAGAATTTTGTTAATGAACATTTAAAGAAGCCGATTCTATTCTAATGAAACCACCAACTGGAAATATATTGGTTGTATTTAAAAATCTAATTTGGTTGTTCGTTAAAGTGGTTCCATTCATTTGGATTTGTTATTGTTTTTTTGGAAAATTCAGATATTGTACATAAAAATATTATATATTCAATTACACGATACTCTAAAAGCAGTATACCTTCTACTTAAATCGAATTGCGTGTGTGGGGCATTTAAAAGATTATTGACAAAATCAAATATAATTATTTATACCTATTCCATGATGTCTTTATAAAATCTCCTTTTGAAAGTTTGACATTTTTCTTTCATGTGTCACTTTAAAGTGAAATTGTAATTGACACTGTAAAAAGAACAAAATCTATTAAATACGATATGTGCTAATGTCCAACAAAATCTTTTGATGAGAAATTTTGTTCGAAATGAAATTGTATATGTTTTACACGTGTTGGATTAAATTTGAGATGTAGCAGATTTTTCAAGGTAAAAAAAAAATAAGTGTTTCCGAATAGGAAAAATCAACAAATCAATTCTCTTAACATTACATTTCATCTCAAATATTTGATTCCAAAGTTATATAAAATGGAATAGTTCTCACCCTATAATGTTTGATTACTAAATAAAAAAAAAAAAAAAAATTTAACGAAAATTTCATGTTTTTTATTTTGTTTGTTAAAGATTTAAGTAATATGGGATCCATTATGTCACTGTCATCATGACTAATTTGTTAAAATTGTTTGTGGAATTAACCTATAAGATAAACATCAGTTCGATAAGTACTATTTTGTTATGATTTTTCTGTTTTTGTACGTAAAAATATACTAGTGGATTAAAATAACACAAGAATTTAAGAAATAGAAAAAAATGCATGTCTCTGGAATTGAAAGATAGTTTAAAGCAAATTTTTGGATGACTTTCTTCAAAAATTGTTCTTCTTCACTTTTCATTTACTCTATTGAGGACGAACTGACAATAATTTTTCTTCCTAAGAAGTAATACGTTTCACGTGTTTTTTCCAGCTTGACCTGTCTTATGTCATATCTGTTCTTCCCAATAGGAACTATAATTGGTTTGTTTAACATGTAAAAAATCGACCTTTACTCCTCCTCCGTTGATTCTACTATCAACTATTAACTTTTTAACTTTGGGGATATGAAGCAATGTGATTTGGAATTTAGACCGACATAGATGCCGGATCGTTGATACAATGGTCAAATGCCTATTCAAGTTCTTACATTAACTTCTCGTGGTGGTTCCTGGTAATGATTTTCATTCAATAGATTAACAGGCTACTGAATATGCAAGTATGACAGTCACTTCAGAATAATCGCTAGCATTAGTCTTCTAGTAGATATCAAATACGTATAGATTTAAGAAAAAGATGTAAACGATTTCCTTTGTTTGATAGAAAATAAAAATAAATGCAAAAACAGCAAAAGTTTCTGAGGTAAAATAAAGTTTAATGGGTAAGATTTCTGGCATATGAAAACGAGCATGAAATGTACGAATTTCAATAACAAAATGTCGGATTACAAAATTATAACTATAGTTCCAAGTAAAAACGGTTGTTTAATATTTAATATAGAGCTCTGGTCACGAACTTTTTTGACTATCTGAAGGGTTACAAGTGAAAAGAAATGTCTAAAATTTAAAGTTGACCGTTTTTCTAACCGAAAAATCATACCTACCAAATTATTGCTTAAATTCATTTAAATTTATTTTATAATAAAACTATCAAACTGTATATATATATATATATATATATTATATATATATATGTACATATATCATTCTAATTTGATCCAAGAATGACTAATGCTCCATGTGTCCACGAATTTTTCTAATTAAAAAATTTAAATCAACTTAAATTATTGTAAGAGTCAGGTTTGTTTTAAAGAAGCTGTATATAGTAAAATTAAAAAGAAAGAGAAGAAGAATAATTTTTGCAGAAAAACAAATTAAAATATTTAAATTTACACCTCTGAAATATCAGAACTCCGTCATTGATGAGTTCTAAAGTAAAAATACACTGAAAATAAGTTGAAGAAAGTTCATGGAAATTCCAATAGTTACTGCTATTTGAATAAGAAAAAATAAAAAGAGAGAGAGAGAGACAACATATATTTTCAACAGAAAATTCTCAATTTTTTTGATTTTTTTACATTGAACTTTTAAATTGTTAAAAATAACAATTTTCAACTGAAACTGTTTAATTGATGGTTATCACATAATTTTAAATTGATTTTAAATTTTTGGTATTTTTGAAGCTAATACAAATGAAAAATAATTTCAAATTTTTGGAATAAATTTCTTGGCATATGCAATGAGAATTTAGATGCTAACTATAATTAAATCGGACCTACACATTGAATAAATCAAAACATTCCATATGGGGTTAGTAATATAAAAATGACTATTTTGTAGGTTTAATTAACATCTATAAAAAAAGCATTACGCAATAATATTACATGTAATGTAAAATAAATTAATTACAATTAACATTACTTGTAATATGTAAAGCTATTTCGCATTACCATTAATATAATGCATTATGTTTGAATAAATGATGTATTTACCAACATTACTTTGCATTACTTTTTATTACTTAGTAATATTTTACATTCACTTTTATGATTTTTATATTTTACTAGATAATGTTAAAGAAAATTGTAATGCATTCCATTTAGAAATAGCATTATATGTAATGATAACGGTAAAAATTTATTGTACATTATTTGTATTATCATTATATTTTCGATAATGCATTATGAAATAAATACAGTATTTTACAGCTCTGATCTATTATTTTGTTAAGTATATAGGTCAGTCCGAAATATGTATATTGTTCTTTATAGTTAAAAATTAAATTCAGCAATGTGGTTAGTAACAAAACGATTAAATCAATATCGTTCTCGAAAATCTGCTTGATAATAATAAAAAACGTGAAAATGAGAAGCGTAATCATTCGATATGAAAAAAATAGTTACCTTAAATTACAACATTTAAAATTCCATTTCAATTCAAATTTAATATTTTAATTAGTTTTAATTTAATATTTCAATTTAAATATTTTTTACAATTAAAAAATAGCACTTTAATTAATTTAATTTAAATCAGATAGAATCAATTCTAAAAACTGGTATTTATTTGAATAAAAGGGAGAATCAAAAATCCTATTTAAAAAAAAAATTGCATTAAATAATTCGATATTAGACCAACCTTCTATTATTTATCTTAATTTAAATTTTTAATGATTATAATGAAAAAATATTATTTTAATTTTATTTGCTTTTAAGTTATAGACTAAAACAGAATTTTTAATTTATAACTCGCTTTTTAGATAATTTGTAATAAATTTACATTGTAATAAGATCGCCCGAAATTACAATAATTTTAAATTATTAATTTGAAAAAAAAAAAACAATCAAAAACAAAAAAAATAATATGATTAATTCAATTAACATTGTAATTATTAGGTTATTAAAATTTTTGTTATAATTAAATAATTTTAATATTATTGTTATTTTTAATAATTATTATTTTTTAATCATTGTTTATTTTGTTGTGTTTTCTTTTTTTTTTGTGTGTTTTTAGAGCAAAAATTCAAAAATCTCATTAAAAATAAATCTACTTTACGTATATCGATAATGGTAATTATTTTCTATATACTATGTATTATATTAGGATTGCCATATGTACATATATTTTGGATAGAGAAAATTTATATGTAATTTTATAGATATTACAGTAAGTATATCTGATTAAAGTCTTATACGGTAATAAATATCATTATAGTCTTTAGCGATTTGTATCTAGTTATCCGAATTCCAAATTGTGAAACCCCATTTAGCCTAATGTTATTTGTCAACATGAATATTTCGCAAAATTTCTATTTGTCGTAATTAGTCTTTTTATAACTGTTCGCTTGCCATAATCGGACATTTTGCAAAAACATGTTGAGAAAAATTAATTCAAAAGTATTCTGTCATAGCAGTAACATCTCATAGAATGTGGCAAGTCTACTCAAATACAAAGAATGGTTTGCTTTGTGGCAATTTGAGCATTTAAATCATGCCCCACTTTAGCCCTAGAAAAAAGTCTAGAACTCCCGCCGATTACCTGATAAAGACAGTAGGAATAACAGTAACAAGGCTGCATCTAACGATTAACTTTAAACGCCAAAGAACAGAACATAGCATGATCTTACAGAAAATTAAAATGAAATAAAGTCAATTGATAGTCACAGAGCTTCACTGTACGAATACCTAAAAAAAGAAAAAAAATCTATAAATTGAATCTTGGACATGAACGAATACAAGGTAATGAGGAAGTAGATGTCAGATGCCCAAAAAACAGACGCGAAGATCCAAACATTGCTCATTCAAACGCCTACCTACAAAGAATTGTTTTCAATTTGGCAAAAACAGAAACGAAATACATATGAAATAGTTGACAAGGTTTTATACAGTCTAAAGCCTTTTAAAAACTTAACATTGACCGAATGAATCAGATAATCAACAATATTAAATTCAATGTCAAAACACTGACATAGTTTATTACTGATCATGGTTCATTCAACAGACATCTGCTCAACATTGGTAGATCGAACACAGACAGTTGCAGCTTCTGCTTAGAAAAAGAGGAGCCCCTCTTTCACATTCTATTTGTTTGCGATGCCATAGCTCATAAACGATATAAATATTTACATTAACATATATCTGTAATTTTCAGATAACAAAGGAAAAAATACAATAGACCTGAAAAGGTCGGGTCTATATTAAACACCGAATCGATCAAAAAGTTCCTATTTCATAATCATACTATATTTGTGAAATGATATAATTTTGCTATTGATACATCATCCATCTAGGGAGTGCAATACCGGGATTCCGAAAGCTCGAAAACCGGGTTCCCAGGAAATATTTTCTGGTATTCGATACCGGTATTAAAGCCATAATATCGCGATATTTCGGAATTAATTTTTAGTTGTCAGAACACAACAAAATATTTTAATTTCAAAAAGTAGGCTTTCACTAACTTTGAAATGATCCAAGACCCAAACATCCAGATTCTAAATTTGAGTAGTTTTATGGAACTCAGGCAAAAATTCAAAATTTTAATCATAGTTGGTTTTGCGATTGAATAATAGCGATATACTCTAGGTATATCTCTACTCTAGGTATTTTGTATATTAAACATTCTATGATTTTTGTTTTCCAAAATACTCAAAAGTCGATTTCGCGAGAATCAACTCAATTTAATTGACTTGACTTATTTCTAATCAACAGAAAAAATTCACGGTGTCGCGAGTATCGATTTTCAACTAGTTGATTTATTTTCAATTAGTTGCTTCAATTTGTTTCAATTTGAAATTTTTGACATTTCAGATCAAAAATTTTGAGATACCTAAAATATCAGTTGGAGTTTTGCTTTATTTTAAAAAAAAGTCATTAACATATAAAACTCAATACGAGCGATTGGGCTCATTTCAGAAAAAGAATAAAAAAAAACTAAAATAACATAAATAAGTTCATTTTATGAAATAAATAAATTATTAATTCAAATTACTATATTTTTATTTCTTAGCATTAATATTTTTCTAAAAGGTAATTTCTAAATTTGTTTTATATTCTTGTCAGTACCTTGGGTGGAACTTTTTTGTACACTAAGTACGGTATTGCAATTAATAGTCAAATGATGTCACTACGCCCATGTAAGTTGGTCAATTGGTTGCAAAACTTAATAATTATTATGGATCTTCTACACATAATAAAATATACAAAAAAAAAACAATTAAATTTCGCTCTCTAAGAAAAAACAAATTGACGCCAGTTCAAAAAAATTCTGCAAAAAATACTATTTACTATGTTTTTTAGATCGGTCCATACTCCATACCTAAAAATTATCATAAAGTTTTTTATTTTTGTTTAATTTTCATATCAAAAACTCAATTTTGCTCATTTGTCTGTACGTTTTCGTCGGAGGTCAACAATTTCTATTTCTCGTCAGCTACTAAAATAATATTAAAATACTCAAATAAAATTAAAGTTCCAAAAAAAATTTATAATTTTTCTTATCTTATTTCTAAGTTATCCATTTTTTTAATATTTTCAAGTCAAAAATTCACTGTTTAAAATCAAAAGTCAACTAACAAAATGTAGTTGATTTTTGAAAGTAAAAAAAATCGAAAAAAAATCAAATAATTGATTCTTGCGACACCAACGATTGAATTAAGTCGAATTCGATTGAAAGTCAATTCAAAATAGATTCTCGCTACACCGACTAAAGTTAGCATGTAGTTATATAGTTGCATTTATGTATATCTATACAAATATTATTTATTCGCTCCGGTATCGCACTTCCTAACCCATCAATACCCACCCCTATCATAATTCAGTTCTTATGTTGAACTCAAAATGATTGACTTGACACCCATTAGTTAACATAAAATAAGTATTCAAAAATAAGCTCAATTATAGCAATTTTTTATGTATCAGTTAGTAATCCTAATAGGTAAACAATAAATAAATTTCAAAAACAAAAATAAAAAAAAGAATAAAAATAAAAAATGTAATGTTTAAATTTTGAAATTATATAAAAAAAAAAAAAAATTGTTTTTAATCTAAAAATTCAAATTAATATTTAAAAATGTACGGTACTTTACCAACTTGAACAAAAAAAAAAAAGTAAAAATAAAAATAAAAAATAAAACAAATGTTCCGCTTTATAATATTTTGTTTGTTTGTATATTGTTTTTTTTTCTATTTTTTATTATAATAAATAATTATACGTAATTTGTTTCAGAGGATACAGGAATAAAAGAAGCGAATTAATATGCGTGCATATACAATAATAATATTTTTTGCATAAAAAATAAAATGTGTAATTTTCCATTTCAATGGATTTATTTATTCTTTTTTTTTAATTTGTGTTTGTTTTTTTTTTTTATCGTACATTATGGTTATTAAATATAAGTAGAAGGCGTACTTTTATTCTAAAAAAAAATTAATGTTTATCAAAAGTAAATCAAAATAAAAATTTGTTTTTATATAGGAAAATATTTGAGTAAAGGAACATATGATTTTTTTTATTAACCCTTAGGTTGTATATAGGTGCTATTTATTCATGGTCATTTAATTAATACTGTACAAACAGTATTGTAATATTTTGTGTGGTAATTTTATGGATTATTATATAAATAAAAGACATTTCAACTCCAGTTAAGAGATTTTTTGAAACCAGATCCGGTGGTATACAAGATATCGGAACAAACCATACATTCGTTCGACAGATGAAATATCGGCAGACTTTTTTATCTTCAACTGGAGAGAAGGTGTCCGTGACCAGCAAAAATTCAAAGCGCTGAGATCCAGGACCAGACCATGTAGGCCCTAAATCGTCTAAGTAAGTAACTAAGTAAGCCATTGCATCCGCATGTTATAGTGATGTTTTTTTGGACTCACTACACAAAAACTAAAAAAGGATTCCATTATACAAAATTCTTGTAGGTTAGTGTAGGGGGAAAAGAATTAGGAGGGGAATAGGTTGATAGAGAACAATCGGTAGGTAAGTTAGAGATGAATTTGAAGAGATTATTTTTAAAAAGTTGCAAAATGGATAATGAAGCGATTATGTCCGAATGAAGTCCGATAAGATGGAAGCATTTTCCACATTTTGCCAGTTCTTACAATAAATGAACTTCCGAAACCAGTTTAGGATCACCTGGGAATTTCCGTAGTATAGAAATGAGTACTTGAAGCCTTCCTAATGTTACGCTGGTATGGTTTTAAGAGAGGTAATATATATATTTTATTTCAATAAAACAAGTGTCATTTCTAACAAGATATCTATAAAAGCGAGAGAGCTCCAACGTGTGTTAAGAGGAGTGTAAGGATTACTTTAACGATAAAGTCAGCAATTAAGGGTAATGTGTGATTTTGGATTAGGTAACCTAGTGAGGTTTAATGTGCGACATCCCATAGAATTATACTCCATCTTAAGTCGGCTACAAGCTTTAGATATTAGACATATCTGGCGGATTACAAATAGGTTTTACATGATGAAAAAAACCTCAAACAATTATTAGCGTTCTTAGCTATATCAAAAATATGCACATTCAACTGAATTTTTTTGTTTAGATTTACAATTTTTAGACTTTCAGACCGTTGTAAATTTTCTACTTGAAATCGCATGGTTGTACGGGTTGCGTTTTTTTACAAGTGAACGTTACGTTACACATTATATGCGTTACAACTAAATCTGATTGAAGAAGACAAGATAAATTTGAAAATTTTAATTGAAATTTTGATTATTTTTAATATGACCAGGTAATTATTTTTTTTATTCAGTTAAAGCTCAATTTCAAAATTTGTTCAACAAAACATTGACAAAAAACATAGGAGAAAGGAATATAACCATTTGTTGCTGAGTTAGAAACCAAAAAAGTTCGTGGTTGTTGATTAAATACTGCAGCAATGTTTTTCTCAACTTTTAATGTAAAATTGCGTTTTTAAATTGCCTTGGAAGAAAAACATTGTTGAAGAAGTGCTTACCACTGTTTTCAATCAAGAACCATTAGTCTTGCTTAGTTTACATTTTCAAACTGTAAACCTTACTTTCCGTTTTCTATTTTTTTAAGTAATTATTTTCCTTAAAAAACTAATAAAGTTGATTAAAACATGGATAAACCTTGATGATTTAAAAACTTGCGTAGATTGTGTGCAATAATGCTTTTCTGGTATAAACTGCGTGTGAGGTAGAGCTTGTATGATCTGCGAAATCGATAGAATCTTTTGTGATTGGGTTTTGTTCTATTTTTGAAGTTCAAACTTTCTTTTACACCTAAAAAAAATGTTGTTTTTCTGTTAGAAAATAAATGATTAATTTCAGTATTGTGATCAAATCATTAAAGATGGCGTGCAATATCCCGAAAAGAAACGGATATTCTGCTTCTTACTATATTTTATATCTTGAAGATATTCAACCTTTTGCTAGATGTTTTTTCGATAATAGAAATTTTGGTTCTTCTGAGGGAGTTGTTGTATCGGTGCAGGACGTAATGACCATATCCCAAGTGACTATATCCCAAGGTCTGAAGCATAGATCCACAGATATAACGGTTTTTATACAAAAACATCAAAACAACAAAGATAGATTCAAATGTCCTTTTCGTCCTTAAAGGCTAAGATGAGCGATTAAAGATATATATTTTTGGAAAGCTAGCAATTCCAGCTATCCTTGGTATATGGTCATTAGGTCCTACGCCGATACAACATCTCTCTCAAAATCCTCGAAATTTTAATTGGCCCAATCTTAAATTTTAATTGGATTTTAATGGGCGTGCTTTTAAGTATCGAAAATATAAAAGTCGGGATTTCGATAAACGAGTTTTTTTTTGTCCTTGTAATTTGACGAATCGTTGATTAAGTTACGTAATACGTTATTTTAAAATAATTGAATATTTTTAATATGAAGTTGTTTATTTAGCACACATGACCATATTCGGTTCCCAAACTTTTTAGGCACGATTAAATCATTGTAAGAATTATTTTCCGAAACCAACGATAATAGATTGGAAGGCTGTATGATGTTAACTAACTAAAATTAAGAACTTTTATCTATATTGTAAAATTATAAAATACAGAAAATATTAATAAGATAATAAAAAGTGCTACCGTCGTTAAAAATATAAAAAGGAGTAACACAAAATATGCGAAAATTGATTAAAAAAAACTATTTTTATAAGATTGTAACATATTCGTAATGTATAGTACAATGTCAAATTATGTATAAATTACTGAATAAATGAAGTAAATGTTCTGTAAAACAGAAAAAAGAAAATAAAACATACAGGAGACAATTCGAGAAAGCAGGCAATGGTCCAAAAAAGAGCTGGAAATGTATTAGAGAAATAATTATGGATTAAAGATGGCGGTGATCCAAATGAAGAGCGGAAAACACCGACTTATTTGATAGTTTCAAAAAAATCTTTTACTTCTTAACAGAAAGAAGCATGGAAGAACTCAAATTTAAAATAATAACAATAAATTATTAAAATAATAAATAACTTGTCAAATACCTAATGGTTGATCATATTATATCCACCAGCTGCACTTCGAATTTGCAAAGTCGAAATATCAGAAATCTTAACCGCAGAATAATAAATATGTCTCTTCTGCAAAGAATAATGCCACAGACTGTCTCACAGACTATAACTATTAATTTTTTGTTAACTTAAAACACTAAAATAACTTTGATCTACCAAAATCCTATACCATTTTGATAAATAAAATATTTTTGTCCAACTTAACTGTTCATTTAATCGAAACAAAGAGGCAATATCAACAAAGCCTACTACAAAAAGAAGGAGGAGGAGAAGAACGAAAGGGAGATGAATAGAAAGCTATTAATGTTTGATATTTTTATAATTCATTTAGAATTCATTCATCGGGCTTATACTTTTAAGACTTTTGACGAAAATTAAAAATTAAAATGAGATCCGTGGCTTGACTTAAAATATTTTACAACAGTCACAGCTACACACAAAAAAGTAAGAAATTGGTAAATTTTTGTTAAAATTAATTGAATTTTACAAAATATCCTAAATTCAATTTAAGTTAGAGATAGTGATTTCTATGACAGAATAATAAAAGTTATCATGTTTTAGTTTAAAATCATGAAAAATTTAATTAATTTTATTAATAAATAAAAACAAAAAAGGTTATGCTAATATCATTAATTTTTTGATAAAAAGGCTTTAAATACTATTTTCATCATCGTCATCATCATTATCCTGAAATTTCGTCAGTGGGGCATGTGGTGAAAATATTTTCATTATTTCATTTATATTGTTTTATCGTAGACCCACATAACCTTCGATCAAAAAGATTAAAAATAATAATTAAAAATGCTTTGAAGTGAAATTATCTTTCAAAATCTATACTTATGTTTTCTTTTATGTAGTAATAAATTTATTTTTAACTTTAATAGAGTTTTTATGATAGTTTATTGAGAGCTTATAAAATGACGTAAATAAATATACTTATGTAAGTAAATAAAATAATTTTGAATTTTAATAAATTTTCAATTTTAAGTACAAAATCATCACTTGTAAATGATTGAAAACAAACCAGACCACGTCCCCGTAAGATTTTTTGATTAACTTCAACAGTTCTTATTACTAAGGGTAAGCTACATACAACTGAATTGGACCCATTTATGTAATTTTTATTTAATCTCAACATGGGTGTTCATATATTATATACTGTCAGATTTAACGCTTAGAGCAAGCACATCAGATGTCTATTAGAGAGACAAAAGCTTGCTATCTTTTTTTGTGCAATATTTAATCAACATTTTTAGTGAGGTTAGTAGAACCCGATACCGTTAGATGAAAAAAAATAAAAATCATGGTGTTAGTATAGAGTAGATAAAACATACTTTCAGCTAAAATTAATAAAATATAAGGGTTTGAGTGCATTAATTTCGATTGATGAAATGGACACTAATTATAAAATTAAAAAAAAGTTAAACTGAAACAAAAAAAAATAATTTAAATAGTTTAACATTTCGTACATTATTTTTCAGTTTAATTTTAACAATCCTAACGCTTCTACGTGGCTATCAAAAAAGCTTGAGTTAGAACTTACTTCAAAAAGTATTCTTGTAATTGGCACAAATCTGCCATATTCTGTATGATGAAATGGAATGTAGAACATCTCGGCGGTCCTCAGGTTATTCCCTGATTGGGGACTATCGTTTTCTTTTTATTAGGATCTGGTGAATAAAAGAGTCATTTGCCGGAGCCACCCAGCATGAGTGTTATCACAAAGTCAAATATTTTTAATTACTCAAACACTAGTGACAATAACTACAATAACCAATAAACATAGGTTATCATAGTAAGCCCATTTCCGGCTGCGGTGATATAGGGGACAGATCCCCTCCCGGAAAAGTTTGAATCTAATCTAATCTAGCATATCCATGGGTAGGTCTCATATATGTAATATAAAAATGTTTTGCACGGTAAGGGTGTGATAATTCTTTGAACCAACTTTTGAAGAAACTTAAAGAAGAACTAGCTTTACTTACTATCTTTGTAACTTGAAATTAAGTTTTTTGAATCAAAGGTGACCACAAGAATTGTAATGGAATTAACTCTCGTAAATGAAGAACAATTTTATTGGTAATTGAATCATATTGACCGAGCGGACTTTAAAAAGGGAACTACTTGACATTTGGCAGTGTTTATTTCAAGATCGTTATTAGAACAACAAGAGGCAAAATGGTTCAAATCAATCCTGTAATGTCAGGCAATCTGATAAGTAGGATATATAGGATTATAAAGTTTTGAGTCGTCTGAAAAAAATTTGAAAAATTTTATCAAGTAGTACTTGAAAAAAGTCACAGTATATCTTGCTAGATTAACCAAAAGAGGTGATCTGAACCATGACATAGGTTTGAGATATTTAAACTATTTCTGGTAGTCCAATAACAAAAATATTACATTGTTGTTTCAATCATTTTTTGAATTGTCAACTAAAGGTGGATTTTCCCCCAACGATCGAACGTCTTGACAACTTTGTCAACCAATCAAAAAATTTTACTTCACCGACACATACACAAAATAAACTCTCTGGACATTTTTCTTTATCCAATTTCTTAGTTAAAATATTTTTAACTTTTGGCTGAAGTAAAAGAAAAGGATAGGTATATAATTATTTTTGCTTGAACGTATTATATAGATTTTCAAATGTCAAAATATTTTGTATCAAGCATGTACATAATTATAATTATACATTATAAAAAAACATATTAAATATTATTTGATTAATTTTTGCGTTAGTTTTTCAAATTTTATTTCAAATATAAAAAATGGAGAATTGTGATAAAATAATGTGTACATTTTTGAATAAAAAAATGTATGCTATCTATTAAAACTTTTAACAAAGCTTCCAATTTTATAATAAAAATAAAATCCGCAATGTAAATAATTTTTTAAACGTCAAAATTTGTTGACCGACATAACGAATGTCAGTCCTTCGCCCATTTAGAGGAAATCAAAAAATGTTCTTTAATTGTATTTTTTTTCAATTATACTGTAAAATAAAATTGTTCCGTTCATCCATCCGACGTTCATCACTTTAAAATTATTATTCAATTTTTGTAAACAATGTTTACATTACACGACTTAATTCTAGTTAACTGTCAATTACAAATTTCAACCTAATTTTGTAACTAATTTCGTTTTTTTTCATATAAATCGAACGATTTTGACACATAATTTCGGCGAAGTTATTTTGTTAATATTTGTGTTCTAACCCATGCTTTTGTTTTATCGCAATTTTAATTATATTTAAAAAATGTACAACCCTGACATGGCAACGATATTTTTAATTCAAAATGACATTAGTATTAATTTATGATCGCTCTATATTTAGCTATTTTTTGCAAACAATAATTTTTATAACAATGACAACCTTATACAATATTTTATAATAATATATTCTTTATGTATGTATAATTATGTATATATCTAGGATGAAAATGGATGAAAATGGTCCGGCTAGGAAACTCTTCGAATCCAAACCCCAGTGAATGCGTCGTCGAGGGAGGCCACACCTTCGCTGGAGAGATAAAGTATCGACAGATATGAAAAAACTTCAAATCAACTGGAGAGATTCCGCTCGTGACCGAAATCAGTGGAGGACAATTTTGCGTCAAACCCAGAACCTACAAGGTCTGTTGCGCCCAGCAAGTAAGTAAGTAATCTTTATGTAATTAACTGTAAATATTTTTATTTAAAAAATAATTTTCTTTTTTCAATATTCAATAATTTTTTTCTATTTGCATTAACTGAGAAACAAATAAAATATTTTTTCTTAAATTATTCACGAAGGCAGGTATAGACGAGTACGTGTGGCTGCCTAAGTCGGCACACTATTAAAGTGGTTTCCGTCTTACCTTAATAATAGAGTGCAGTTCGTTAAAATTGGAAATACAATCAGTAATCTAGATTATATTACCACAGGTGTATCACAAGGCCAGTGTGTTAGGGCCACTTCTCTTTCTTGTATACATAAAATCTTTGCTGAAACTTTCTTTTAAGGGGCAATTAACAGGTTTTGCCGCTGATATTGGCTTTGCTTATGGTACTGATAGCTTTTTACATCTTATTTCCTATCTTAATTATGATCTAGACATGCTTAGAAAATGATTTAACCAGCATGAACTTATTATTAGTGACAAAACAAAGGTACATGTTTTATAATCTGAAAAAGAAAGGTCAGCATAAAGTAAATTTCGTATGGCTGGAAGGAACAAAAGTACTCACAGGAAACAAAAATTTGCTACAACTTACAAAAATTAGGAACAAAGCAAAAATGTATTTTGCACTTCTGGCAATATACAAACGTTTTTTTATTACAAATTTTATTATTTGGTAAAGGCCTTTTACACGTTGTTCCACCGGCTTCCATTTCATATTCTGTTTCATTCTCAGGCCTCCTTTTCTTGGGCTCTGGTAGTAATATTGATGGTCGGCCCTTTTTTGATATTGTAATTGGCTTACTAAACAGTATGAGTTCTTGTGCCAATTTAATTCGAAAATCCATAAAATTCATAAAATTCATGTTTTGCAAGTTTGCTTGATGTAACTGTTAACGGTTTTTATACTCGATGTAACCTAAATCAATTGCCTGAAAGATCTTGCGTAGAGTCCATTTTTTGGATTTTATATGAATTCTATAGAAACTCAACATTTGATTTAAGCGATCGACCCCGTCCATAGTTTCGTTTTATATTTTTACCGATTCCGGACGTTTTCCAACAATTGATAAGTTGTACAGTAGTTATCGAATGTTAGAATGTGTACTGATGCGATGACTTCTCTATTTCCAATCAAATGTAGTACGACTGATACACCGAGTCCATATTTTTTAGATAAAACGTCAGATATCTCAGTTAAATAGCCTTGATAATAATTTCAATTAGTTTAACCAAATTTTAAAATGGCCATTAAATTGTTCGTTGTGGCGAACAAAAATGTGGGAAATTTTACCATATTTACCAAGCTCTGATCAAGGAGTTTTTTTCTCTCTAAAGTAGGTATTTTTAAAATTTTTAAATTTTTTACCTAATTTTAACCTAATTTTTCTATTGTTAAAATTGTTTATTATTAAAAAATTATATTGTTTTTGTAATATAAATTTAAATTATTTTTATATATTGTATATTTATATATTTGTGATTACCCTACCTTACCTATATATATTTACTATATTTGTGACTTGATTCTATTTGTTTTTCTCTTAAGCATGTAATTTTTAAAGTTAATGTAATTTATTTTTATTGTAAAGCGTAAATAAAAATGAAATGAAAAATGATAAATAAATAAATAAAATAAACTTAAACCAAGGAGATCTATTATGATCCCACAGAATGTCGATTCTCCACGTGAATACTGAAATACAAAGGGAAAGTGACATTCAATAGTGGCGCATAAAGAGCACCGATAGAGCCTAGAATGTAGGCTTCTAGATGGATTTTTGTTTTATGAATTATTGCGGTAGGATTGTTTCATTATCTTCTTCATCTTTGCAGACTTTGCAGAAATAATTTTGAGTGGAAAACTAGCCTTCCAGCATATTTAACTTTTTTTTTTTTGTAGTTTAATTTTTTTTTTATTCCATTTAATTTTTACATATTTTACTTAGCCATAAAAAAAATTTAACAAAAATAGCATTATTATAATAATTTATATTAACTTAAAAATTATTAAGATTTTTCTTTTTAGTTAATTTTTTGTTTTATTATTTTGTTTTTTTTTTTTTTTTGTATATATGATTCTTACAATATCTGTATATAATTGTAACTTTTTTTTTGTTTATAATTTTTGGAAAAAATGGACTTAAAAACCAAAATTAATTATATTATTTTAATAAAAACTTAATCTAACTTATTCTATTCCTTAATTCTAACTTAAACTAACTAAAAATAATACATAATTCTCCATTATTTATATCAATTTATACTATCCAACCACCAGTAATTTCTTTTAATTTGTTTGTCCTGTATTGGCACAAACATGTCATATTTCAAATGATTATCCTGCATATTATTCGGATTATAATCAATCGGCCCGTCTATTATAATGAAATAATAGAGGGACATGCTCTGGGTTTTGTATGTACCCTTTTGAATCTAGGTATATGAAATGTTCGGGGGCTATGAACCCCGTTTGCATACTTTTCTTTATGAATTCCTCATTATGGTAGAATATATTAGATATTAGACCATTTTCTGAGGTATTCAACGCTCTATCATAGTGATTTCTAATTATTTTTATTATAAAATTATCGAATCTGTTTATTTTAGAATTATTATAAATATATTTATTCGAATAATAATGCAAGTACACTGTTTCTGGTTTACGACATTTATTTATGCAAACTCTAATACATTTTCTTTCTAATTTTCTAATTTTCTCCATTAAACTAGAACTAATATTGTACCATATGGGAGCTGCATATGATAGTATAGACCTCACGAATGATTTATATGCTATTATCTTAACCCTAGTTTGAATGTTTTTGTTATAGAATAGTTTTTTTGATGCCATAAATGCTTTATTTCCTTTTGAAATCAATTGTTTTACATGTTCTTTGTAGTTTAGGTTTTGTTGTAAATAGACTCCTAAATATTTTACGATTTTTTTGTTATATAGGTTACTGTTGTCAGGGGCTTTTATTGCAAAATTTTTCCAGTTTTTCCTAATATTAAAGTTAGTTTTATCAACAGTGTTTCTGAATAGTATTGTTTCGCACTTATTTAAATTTATTTTTAATAACCAAATTTTGCAATAATCAACTGTAGTATTAAACATTTGTTGAACATTGTTTTGAATTTCTTCAACTTTATTACCTGCTGAGTAAAGAATTAGATCATCAGCGAATGCTAAGGAATAGTTTATGCCATCTAGATATTCTAGTCGTTTCAGTAGTTCTATTAAATAAATTGTGAAAAGAGTTGGTGAATTTACCGTACCTTGTTGTAGACCTTGCTCTATATTAAATATTTTGTTCGGGTTACATGACATAATAAATTTATTTTCAGAAATCATATCATGTATAAGATTAACTAGATGTTGTGGAAATTTAAATTGAAGTAGCTTGTATATTAAACCCTCTAGCCAAACGCTATTGAATGCTTTTTCTAGATCTACGAGACAGGCACCCACCGCCATTTGTTTGTTAATATTCCAACAAACGTCAGATGTTAGTTTATTAATTGCGTGTATTGTGCTGTGTTTATATCTAAACCCAAATTGATTTTCAGGTAATATATGATTAATATTTACAAAGTTTGATATTTTATCATTGATTAGAGTTTCATATACTTTGCTGATGTTAGGAAGCAAGCTTATCGGACGAAAGTTATTTGGGTTTGTTGGATCTTTACCCGGTTTTTTTATCATAATTACTTTACCTATTTTCCATATTTTAGGGAAATAGGAATAGTTTAATGAATTGTTAAAAAGAATTACATATTTCTGCATACACTTAGTTGTTAGGTTTTTGAGTACTATATTAGGTATTCGATCTATTCCCGAAGAAGTTTTTCTATTCAGATTGTTAAATTTTTCGTTCAATTCTGCTAGGTTAGTGAATATGTTTTGATTACCTGTCTCGTTAGTTGATCGATTAAAGTTATTAAATTTAAATAAAGGTATATTGTGTTCTTGTTTATGTTTTTTCCTATCTGCTAAATCTTTTATCTTATTTGTGACATGGGTATGAAAGTTAATATTAGATGGTATAGTGTTTCTGTGAGAGTTTTCGAGAAACTTACCTAATACATTAAATATATCTGTGTTTTCTTTTAAAATATATTTATTTGTATCCGTTTTACTCAATTTTGTAGTGTCTATATTGGCTTGTGTCAACAGATCGTGGTTTTCAATTTCTAGTTTTTTAATTTCCAATGTTGATTTCTGTTTAAAAATTTTTTTAATTTCTGGAAACATATTATTGCTAGGTTTTATTTTTTGTATTCTATTTCGCCAATATCCGTTAATTTCTATATTAATCGTCTCTTTTATTAAAATGTTAATGTTATTTAATAGGCTTTTTAATAGACCTATGTGCTGCGAAGAGAAGTTGAGGTTTTGTTTATAAATTTTGTGTATGTCATTCAGTATTTCACTCTTTTTTTTTAGTAGTTTTTTTAATTTTTTAGAATGAAATTTATTTAAGTGGTTTTGTCTGGTAAATTTTGGTACTGTTTCATTCATGGTATCTATGATTACATTTTGAATTTTAACTAAGTGGTAGTCTATATTTTTAATAGTTATGTTATCATTATCAACAATTTTTTCCCTACTATTAGAATATTCCTTATCGAGATTAATATCTAATTTTTTCTTAAATTTATTCCAGTTTGTTTTATGGTATAAATATGCTTTTTCCCTAATAGGAATGTTATTAATAGGATCTTGGCTCATTATTTCAAAAGGTACATATATTGCTTTATGATCACTGTCGTATGCTAAAGTTTGTATTCGGTTGTAAGTTTCAAAAGTATTAATATTAATTCTTGAATCTATTATTGCTAAATCTAAATAAGAGTTACTTCTAGGATATGTGGGTGAATCTGGTAAAAGGAGTTTACTTTTAAAAGCTATTTTATTTGATTCTAACCAACTAAATAATTGGTATCCTCGAGTATTATTAATTTTATTAAGCCATGTATAGTGTTTTGCGTTTAAATCACCCGCCATTATATAGTAATTGTTTAGATTTCCTAGGTCTAAGCATTGGAAAATATCATGAAATTCGTTTATAAACTTATTTTGTTTCGTATTAGGTGCATAAATTGAAATTATAAATAGCTTATTTTTGTCTCTTAAGTTAATAGAAATTATACAAGTCTCTAAACATTCGTTATTTTCAAAAATGTCCTTCTTTACTATGCTGTATTTAATTGAATTTTTAATGCATATGGCTGTGCCGCCTCCTCCAGACTCACCAATCCTATCTTTCCTTATCAAATCATAATTATCTAATGCTATACAATGCTTTTCTTGTAATTTTGTTTCGCTTAGGCACAAAATATCCGGGTTATGTTCTTTAATGAAATGTATTAAAGAATATCTTTTGCTATATGATATTAGTGAATTTACATTAACAGAAATTAATTTAATTATTTTATTAGTAAGGCCTTGTGACATTATTATTGGTGGTTGGGTAATATAACTTCAAATATATATTCAATTCTATTAGAATTATCAGTAATAGTTTTTTCAAAATAAGCAAATTTATTTTGTATGTCTTTCATTTGGTTTTTAATTTCATCAAATATATTATTAATATTACAGTTGTTGTTATTATTACTGGTATTACAATTATTATTGTTGTTATTATTATAATTATTGTTATTGCTATTGTAATTATTATTGTTGCTATTATAATTATTATTGTTATTATTTCCTAATGCATTAGCATATGAAATATTTTCTTTAGTAAAATTATTATACATACTATACTTAGCTGTAATTTTTTCTTTGAGAATTTGTTTTGCCTCTTCTTTTTGTTGTTGTTTTTTTATATACTCAGGGCATTTTCTATATGACGCTGGATGGCCATGCTGCTTGCAAAGTATGCAAAATAGCGTGCTTCTCTCATCTTTTGTTTGTATTTTGCATTCTCCCGGTGTGTGATTCTCTCCGCATTTCACACAACGAAGATCCATATAACAATTTGCCGCGGAGTGGGAAAATCTTTGGCATTTAGTGCATTGCAGAATATTCTGTTTAATTATATTCTCCCAATATATAATTGTATTATCAATAGATTTTATTTTTTTTATTTCAGAGATTTTAGTATCTGCTGACGCTTGAACAATGAAATATGAAAGAATTTTTCCTTCTTTCATTGATTTTTTGGTTTTAAATCTGCTGATAGATTCAAACTTTATTTTATCGTTTTCACTGAATTTTAAGATGTTTAATACTTCCTCTTCGTTATAAGACGCGTCTAGGCCTTTGAGAAGAAGGCTTATTTTTTTTTCTGATTTCGGCGTATATGTATAAAAGTTGGTTTTTGATTTTTTTAAAATTTCGATTATGTCTTTATATTCTTTTATATTATATGTATAAATTAATACGTGTGCATTATTAATTTTTTTTATTAGGAAATTATTAGTTTTTAGTTTTATTGTTTTTTTTAATAGCTCTACATCAGTATTATATATACTTAATGGTGGCATTTTATTATTTTTTTTTAATTCATTATCATTATTATTTTTGTTATTATTATTGTTAATATTAATATTATTTGTGTTGTTATTAGTTTTCGTATTAGTGTTAGTGTTATTTTTGTTTGGGTTAGAATCTTGGTTCTTTATTATATTTTCAGTATTGGTATTGATTTTATTAATTTGTTTTCTTTTAGTTTGTAAGTTTTTTTGAGAGAGCACCGTTATGTATTCTTCAAATTCACTTTGATGGTAATTTTCTAATTGGTTTATTTCTTCATTTGGTGAAATATAGGTATTTTCATCATCCATCTCTTGTGATTGTAATTGTAACTCCATTAGTGGAGAGAATCGATTGTTGGTATTTTGAATTGTACTTGTACTGTTACTTTTAACATGTGCTTCATTTATTTCAGCATTATCATTTTTATTTTTTAATAAACTTGCAATTTGCTTTTCTAGGTTATGTAATTTTAATTTTAGTTTATTATTCTCACCTCTAAGAGTTTTCATTTTCTTATTTTCCGACATTATTGTTGATTTATTATTTACCATTACTTTTCGGTCTATGTAATTTGGTTTTGGTTATTAGTTAATCCTCAGCCGTTATCACTATTATTTTCAACTTTTTCATTTTTTTTGGATTGCTTATAGCAATCCCAAGATGAGAAAAACTTATTTTTATTTTGTTTTCTTACTAGATTTTTTTTTTGTTAACTTTTAAAATTTAAATATTATAATTATTGTTTCTTTAATTTAATTTTTGTTTTTTTTTTTTTTTTTTTTTTTTATTATTAGACAGATTTTTTAATTATTCTGTTTCACCATTATTTATTTTATTATATATTTTCTCTTGATTTAACACGAACGATGCTATCACCATCACTCATCAAGATAAACTCCAGCATATTTAACTATAAGGCAGTGTCCTGCGATAACCTTTGTATTATTGTATACCATAATAACTGCAGCCTTAATATGTACGAATATTTATTTGAAATTAATTATAAATAATATACAATAGTATGCCTACATAATTTTAAAATTTTCAAAGCCAAAATTTGTCTAAATTACAATAATTTTCAATAATTATTTAATTAATAAAGAAAATGACAGGTTTTTATATTCAAAGTAGTTATCTTATTCAGTGGAAAAGATTTTTTCAGTTGAAAAACATTTTATATTAACAACCACTGTTGTTAATGTTTACCTAAAAATTATAGCAGAAATTTATAATATTGGAAAAAAAGAAAAAAAAAAAATCAAATAAATTTTTATGCTCGAATAAGCAAACAATGAAATGAAAATCTTTTCAATTTTCCAAGAATAAAAAATTTTTCAATTGAATTTTTATTTGAAGTTCAGGTTTCATTGCTATATAATTTGTTTTTTATTATTATTTTTGTTTTTTTTTTATTTTGGTAATTTCCAATTCAGTTAATAAATTTAGAATTATTTTATAAGAATTGTTTTTTTTTTTATTTATTTCTGAAAAATCATTAATTTTTATTTTTCTACTGATTTTAATACCTAAGATTTATATTTCTGATTAATTAAAAGCAGAAAAAAAATATATATATTTCAAACATTTTTATTATTTTTGTTTTTGTTATTTTTTTTTTGGCAAGAATTTTCTTGACAGGTATGATTTATTTAAAAGTGATCAGAATTATCCAGATCAAAATTTATTATTTAATTAAAGGTCCATTCGACTGATTTAAATTTAATTTGATTTTAATGTTATTAGGAGTAGCGAGCATATACCAATGTATGAATATTTGTGTATATATATGTACATTTTTGCCAATATAGGAATATTAAAAATTCACTTAATTTCGAAAATTTCCTCTAATTGAGTAGAATATTGCCTAACTACAATTTTATATTATTATAATTATTGACTATCTCTATATAACTATGTACAATAATATTTTCGATGATATCAAAATAAATCAATCATGTGTCAACGATATTAGATTAATTTGAATTGATATTGCATAATTTGGTTTTAGAGTTATTGCACAAATTTTGACATTAAAAATAAATTAAAACTTAGAAATTTTTTTGATATAATTGAATAAAATTAGCATTTTTGCTGATTAAGCTTATTTTAGATGTATGTATGTATATATAGAAAGTATATAATTGCATTAAAATCATTTTAATATGAAAATTTTATTTTTATGGTTTTAAAACAAAAACTTAGATACTTAGAAAACTTAGAAAACATCGATTTTGCGGTATTTAAACATTTTTTTTAATTTTATTTTTTGTTTTGGTTTTAACTGAGTAGTGTCTATTCTATTAAATTCATATTTTTAATCAAATTTTCGTTACTGATGTCACATAACATTTATTTTCACCGGGATTTCATCAGGTTTGCGTTAGATTTAAATTTAATTTTAGATTTTGTCTGATCTATAATTTATACCCCTTTGAATTGATATGTTGAAAGATTTGGTAGGTATAGTTGAAAACCCTGAAATATTATAGTTTTAGGCTTAGGTGGTTAAAATATTGATTTGCTTTTGTTTTTTTTATTAAAATTAACATTTTACAGTATTTTAACAAGTCAATAAACTTACAAAACGACTGGTAAGAAAGCCAGTCAAAATCCTACCTATTAATTAATATCCGACCGCTTACACGTTGTTACCAGTTAAACCAAAATTTTGTGTATTCCAGCAAAACCGGCATTTGAAATGGTACACCATTTTGATACGATAGAATTTTTATATGACGAGATTTAGATTATTAAAATTTTGATTTCCTTTGTCGGGATCATAGATTTTTTTAAAAACGCAATACTGCAAAAGCAAAATATGCAATAATGCTAATACATACGTTATAGTACTGTTTAAAGTGAATGAGATTGGTGTAACCTGAATGCCGACTTTTCTAATTCGCGCTTTTTAAAATCCCGCTTTTTTAGGAGTTTTTTTTCACTTTTTTGTAACCAACAGCGGCTATACATATTAAAGTAAATATTCTGGAAAAGGCAGATATTCATTATTTTGGGTCCCACAGCAGCTATACATACAATAAATTAAAATAAATATTCTAGGAAAGGCAGATATTCACTTTTTTGGGTTCAACAGCTGGCTTTGAAAAAAGCGGGATTTTGAAAAGTCGGCATTCGTCCCGCACCGGAATTAGGTTTATTACTTGTGGCGTTATTCCTATTTTAATATGTAGTGTTGTTCAATTTGAGTTATTAACAATTCTAATACTTTTACTTAAATTTAACTTTATTTGTTAAATATTTTGAATAATAGCAGTGCGGGTTCTACGATTAATATGAACTAAATAATATAAGATTATACTGTATAATAATAAGTGCATGTAAAATAAGAAAATATTAGTTTTAAAGTATTACAAAACAAGTGCAGTCGAACATTAGACAATAGTTGCGGGTAGCATCATGATAAATAAGTGAAATAAAAATTAATTGTAGTTATTAAGATTAATTGGAAAAATGTGAATTTTTATTTTAACGGAACCAAAAGAACAACAAACTACAAAACAAATTGTAAAAGTAGTGCTGTATATTGTACTGTTCTATCAACTATAATTTTAAAGTTTTTATGTAAAGTTAGCAGCGCTTATAACTTATTTTGAAACTTTCGTTTATGAACGAAATATTTTACCATTATTAGCAGTTTTTGAAAATGTGTTATACGTTCACTCATTTAACGCCATAATTAACTTCATATTTGACAAATTTGATTTAATTAAAGTTTAATTAAAGGGTGTTGTAGAAGGTGAACTCAGTCGGACGAAGATTATTATTCATAAATGTAACTTCTGGTTTTTCATAGTGTAAATCAGTGCCAGCAAAGCATAATCGCTTATGTCAACATAAGAAAATAAATCGAAATAAAATAACCACCATATTCAGAATTTTCAATATTATTTGTCAAAATTCGATTTAGTTTGTTTCTTCTATAATTTCCTAAATTCTATAATGCAAACAGTAGTCAATTCGTCCACTTATTTTCGTATCCATGTCCGGTTAACAATAATGGGCAATCACTTTGTTTATTATAATTTAGGTAGATACACACCAGTGAGGTTTGACATCAAGGGTACTTACGCCTCGAATAAACCTACTCTTTTAACCATTTTCAGCTTTTTACAAAATTACGATACGTTTAGTCTTACCCAGGAAGTCCAGGAAGAATGGTCTTAGATGGGTTTTCTTTTTTTGATAAGAACCTGGACAGGAACTGAAAAGATGTTGGACAGTCTCATCTCGATGCATGGCTTCTGGTAAGTTTACCAATAAGACAATGATTCGTAATAATCCCCAATATAGTGCTGATGATCGCGCCTTTTAAGCAACAGTAAGTTTTGCGAACGCTTTAGGTTCAGCATAGACCAGATTTGCTTTATTATATTGCAGTCTAGTCTACTCAACCATTTGAAATGTTAAACTGTGATTGCACTTTTACCATGCCAGTAGATTACAAGTGGATAGATTTTACTTTCTGTAAGTATTTTCATAAAAAATATGAAGAAGAAATTGTGCCCTCTCTAGCAATTTAAAATGCATTGCAGTTTTCAGAATTGGAGCAGTTTATCCCGGTTTTTGAAGTTATTATTACCATGTGTAGTGCCTTAATTGCATCTTGACAAATTGTAAAAATAGATATATTTCTACCAGATACTACGTTGGATCTCAACCAGTCAGAGAATTCCTTTATCGTCATCACCTCAGCCTGACAAACACACTCTAGTATTATAATTTAAGTGACATATAAAACCCATCAGATCTTTGATAATTCTCCTTTTAAAAAAATTAATAATTCCAATTTAAAATCTGAACCTGAACTCATTAAATTGTGTTAAATCAAGCTGAAAATCAACAAACCTATTAAATTTTAATGCACTGAACCTGAACCTAAAACTTGTTATCATATTTTTGTTAAAGAGTTCAAAACAATTATTCTAATTTGAATTCTTTAATAAATGAGAAACAGAAGAAGATAAAAAACAAAACATTTTTTTTTTTTGTTTATTTAATTTTTAATTTTTTAGACTTGAAGTCCTTTTGTCAGATCATTATACACAATAAAAAAAAAAAAAAAAAAAAAAAACAAATAAGTAAAAATTAATAATACAAAAAAAAATCTCCTTTGATGACTTATTTTTTATTTTTCATTATTCACGTTTTGATTTCCTTTTCTATTTTGTTTTATTATTATTCTTCTTATTATTCTTCACGCTTGCATTTTGTTTCTGTTTTTTTTTTTAGAAACTTCTGAAGAGCATACTCTCAAACAATGGGGCGCACTTCAATTTAATTCTTCTTTTTAGTTTTATTTTTTATTTTTTTATTTTACTCTGTTTTTTATATAATATACTTACGTAATTTTAGTACGTATATTAAACTATTTAGACAAAAGCTGGCCTAAGGAATTAAATAAACGAAAAAAAGAAAATAAAAAAAAAAAAACGAAAATAAAATTAAAACAAACGTTAAAGAAATAAATACGAAATTATTTAATCCATTTGATATGTCAGATTTAATATGAATGTTATATGTATTGTGTTTGTGTGTGTGTGTGTGGATGTATGCATTTTTGTTTAAAATGTGGGTTGACTTAGGCCCGTATATAATATTTTCTTTTATTTCGAATAAAAATCAAAAAGAAAAAAATAATTAAATATTTACATTGATACGAGTCTGAACCACTATAAATTTGGACAAACTAAAAATATATTTTTTTAAATAGAAATAAAAAACAACTTATTTAAGAACACAGAATAACAAAAATACAAAAAAATAAAAAAAAAAATAGAATCAAAAATTGATAATTTATTTAACAAAATTTTTAGTAGGTACTATCTTTTTTATAGTTTTAAGAATTTAAACTTATAAAATACAAGGTGGGCAAAAAAAAATATACAATATTGAATTGAACTTTGAAAGTGAATTTCGTTAAAAAAACATCACTAGTAACATTTAACGATTGATTCTTAATTATCTGTGAGTTCTACCTTAACCTGTAGGTAAGGTAGACCAATTAGCTGGATTTTCATTGACCAATATTTAAAATATTAAAAATTTTATTGCCTCTAAAAAGGGAGATAACATGAAACGACATTATTTTATATGGGAGCTCAATGCATACGACAAGAACAGAAAATATCATTTACCGGGAATATTTTCACAAAAATTGGGGATATTTTCATAAAATTTGGGATATTATACTTTGATAAAGTATATTTTTAAAATATCGGGGATAGTTTCTTCATGTGGGCCACACTGTTTTTAGCAATTTTTTGAGAAGTGTATATAATAAAAATAATTTTTTTAACAGATGGTTTTGACGGTTGAATTGTTGTTTTTTTGTGTATAAAATAAATTTAGAGAACTCTTTGCCGCGGTCTATTTTTTTCTTACATCAAAATTCAATAAGCTATCTCCCTTTTTAGAGACCATAAAATTTTTAAGATTTTAAATATTGCTCAATGAAAATCCAGCTTTAGTCTCGTTTACAACTTTCTTCAATTCAGCTCTATCGCATGCAAATGTTCTCCATCATTTAACTACAATATTTTTGACAGTTGCCCTTGATTTCCTTCAGCCATCTTGAACTTGCTCTATTTCTTGCTCTAATATTATACAAGACTACGTTTATTTTATTATCTACGTTTATTGAATGATTAAATTTTATAATTTATTGGTTTTACAGCTGGGTTTTAATTTTTTGTCATTTTGCACTATCTTGTGGAATTCTCCTCCACCCATTAACTTAAATTTTTCGATAGTTTTCTTTGGCTTTGTCCAGCAATCTTTGCAAGCTTGGTTCATTTTTTTGCTTCAATATTGTACGATACTATATGTTATTTAACGATTGATTATAGCTTATCAATAACTAAAAATGTTTAGTTCTATTTTACTCAAGTTATTACATTACAATTATATTTGCAATGAGTATAATGCTAATGTAATAACTTGAGTAAAGTAGAACCAAACATTTTTAGTAATTGACTTAAGCAAAAAAATTGAATTACACATACCGTGAGTAAGATTTGAACCTGAAGCGTTGTGAATGGCAGTAAAATGCCATACCCTATAACTTGAATAATGAATTAATGATATATGAAATGTATAATTTACAGTTAGTTTTTTTAAAAGATGGTGGCAGCTGAAGCAATCAACCACGTCTAGACCCATAGTTATCCCTTTCGCCACATCACAATACAAGCTGGCACCATTATGTATTATCTGAGCAGGCCTCTATGCCTCTATGCCTCTATGAGACTAACTATGATAAATCTATGGTGAGGAGATGAAGGAATGAATTTCAATACCCAACGCCAACCACCAGAGTAACAGAGACAGACTTCGGCATTCGCAGAGAATGTGTCTGATCTCATTATGAGTATCAAAGCGCGTTTTGTATTCGACATATTGTATATTTAATAATTCACCCAATTCTCTAAAAGGTTTTAAGGATCTGATTTGACGGCTTTCAGAAATGGAATTAAAATAAGAACAGAATATTTTTTAATTCTTGCAAAGTTTATGTTCCAATTTACTTAAAAATAAGCAATAATATTGATAGAAAAAGATGTGTGAGTATAGATTTAGTATTTTTGATTATTAGAAAACTTTTAAACTTTCTTATCTCACAAATTTAAAACCACGAGATTCCGATATCAAAATAAGAGTCTCGAAAACGTAAACAAAATGAATTCACAGAAGAAATTATGATGTTATACAGAGCTATAATCTTGTATATCCAAAATATTGGATTTTAACTTACAATTTATAACTGTTTAGAATAAGTTTTCAGAATTTGAAAGATTTTTATCGTATACTTACAAAACTATTTAGAATAGTGCTTTTACTGATACTTATGGACTTATGACGTTTAGCATACAATTTATAACAAATATCTCGATAAATATAGTCGCTGGCACACCATTGATTACACACAGAATACAAAAGTAAAATTAAGGCTTATCACGATTTTTTTTGTCAATTTTATACTATACAATTTACGCACGACAGTAAAATTATTGGATCGACACGTAATTAAGATATTCAAAATAGATATTCAAAACACTTGTGATTCAAATTTCAGCTGAAAATTTTGTAGTGGTAACTTAGTTGAGTACCGTATGTATTCTATTCAATTCAGTTTCACTGAAATTCGCTTTGAGATCCACAGTGGGTAGTAAGATCTTTAGTAGAGAGCAGCAAAATATAGTACGATGCATTATTTTTTATTTATTTATTTATTCGTTCTATTCTCAAAAAGAGCGTTAGCTCATACAGAGTGATTATTAGTACTTAAATTTTAAATTAAATGTTAAATATACATCATAGTAAAAAACAATTAGAAAGTATAAATAGCAATATGATATTACAAAAATAAACTGAATAATTTTAAACGATCGGGCAGTTATAACTGAGATCGATAATAAATAAAAATACTCTTGATAACTTAACAAAAGAAAAATAATAATTAGTTCTACTCTTGGACGTATTCATTTGTGTACATGTCTTAATAAATGTTTTATTGATAATCAGAACCAATTATATACATTTACATAATATACTAAATATTTTATAAATTAAACGCCACAAATGTAACCGATATAACAACTACAAGTAAATTAGTCCATCCAGAAATGTAGAACTAACATCATTAGCAAATATCTAATAATGTTATCTGTAATATCCAGAAGTCGATAAGCAGAAAAAGCTAAAAATAACATATTAAAATTTTTTCTACCACTCTGTACTTTACTTATTAAAGTAATAAATTTATTTCTCATTCCAATATAATTCAACTAAGTTCACAATAGTTTTATATGATTTAGGTATAAATTTTTTTTTTTTATTGAAATTTTACTTCACAAGTTGATTTTTTATATATTTTTAGTGCCTGTTGAATAAAAAATTGTGTTTATTGAGAATATTTGAAATCAATTCTGAAGTATCTACCTTACGATATTTAAATGATAATAATAAAATGAAAATAAAAAATTGGCTTCTGATATTAAAAAATTTTGTTCTAAAATACGTTAATTTTTTTTATTATATTTTTATTTTTTTTTTATTTTTAATTTTTTATGCTATTCTAAATTTAGAAATATCTCTTTTTTGTTTTTATTTAAAATCGATATTGAATAATATTTAAGCTGGGTACAACATAAATTCTTATGTATTGTATATAAATTTTGGATATCAAGGTTCGGCCTTGATTCAAGATACACACTGATACTTGTATCAAGGCTGAACTTTACCGATATAATTGAATAATTAAATAAGTTTTCATAATGAGATACTATCACTCTCACGTGAACTCACTTTGCGTATTCTGATTAAATGCAATCCGATCTTAAAATTGCAAAATCTGATGATAAAAGTGTCATCAGAATTTTAATAGGAATTTCAAACGACAAATTGAAAGATTCTGACTTACATTACACATTTATTTATAGTGTGTATACACATCTTGCAATGGTGTTTAAAAAAAAAACTATTATTCTATGGCTCAGTGTTGTCCCATATTAAAATAGAACTGATAATCTTGATTTCAATTATTTTAATTAAAATAACTGAATCTATTTGCTATTATTTGACAGATTTTAAAATTCTGGAGGAAAACCTGCTGCTTGTTCCTGTTTTTAACAATTGTTAAAAATGTATGAACATCATAGAACTACTTTCTTATAGAGCTTTTGCATACACATGATAAGTTTTCTCTTGAAATCGATTGACTGATTTAAATGTGGAAAACTACATTTATTTAAGAGTAACTTCGCTTTGATAGTAGCATAGTTTCAAATTATTGTAATGGATATTTTACACTATAATTTATAGAAATAAACTAAAGCACAATAAACAAGCCAGAACCGAAACTAAAATCCACAATCTTCGTGTTAGTAATTAAATCATTCAACATAATCACTACACCACTATAATGAAGTGTTTGGTAGAAAATTTAATTCAACTGTTAACGATATAGTTATACAACTCAATGAGAACCAATCCACAGCTATGGTATGGTACACTATGGTCTGTTGGGTAGAAAATTTAATTCAATTTCTAACTATGCTTATTTAACTTAACGAAAGCCCACCCATTAGACTCAATCAGTGATAACTTACCATATACCGGGTGTTCCAGAGCATGCGTATCAGCTTTTTAAGAAGAGAAAGAGCCGTTATTTTAAAATTTAAAAAAAGTTTGTTAACCAAGTTGAGGGTGCTCTATCAACTGGTCGTATTTTCAACTTCCGGAAAGAACCGCAAATCGGTGTTTTAAGACCAAAAATCGCCAAAATTGGCCCAAATCAAGATTTTCAAATGGGAAGGGGTACTTTTTTATACGAATTCTACGTCAAAAAATATTCGTATATTAAAGGTAGTATATTTATAGGTAAATATCACTATAGACCAAGAGGTAGAACAAGATCAAGATGATTGTACAACATCGAAGACGTCGATAGATTGCAGTTGATTCATATAAGACAATTTCCCAAGATAGAGCATAATGAAGGAAAGTTGTAAAGAAGGTTAAAACTTACCTCGAGCTGAAAAGCCAACAGATAGTAAAGATTACCGAATATGGATTATACTATACACATCTTATTCTTATTTAATAACAATTGTGTAGGACGTTGGTTCCTATTTAAAATTTCTAACTATAGCTCTTAATATTTTTGAAATCTTGGGATAGGTAGGTAGGTAGAGGTGGCCATTCCAGCTGCTTCTGGAAGCCCAATTAGCACTTAATTGTGCCTTTTTGATACCTTTGAATAACAGCAACGTTTACTTCGGAAACTGCATTCTATAACCGGCATCTATAGTTCAAACTAAGTCAAAGCCAAATATATCAAATATAAAAGATTAATTAGGACCAGTACTTATTAAATAAAAAAATAAATAAAAAGTTAAAATTAATTATAAACTAAATAAGTCTAGTTAGATTGTCCTATGTCGACATAAGTTTGAAATTTCAAACTTAACTATATATCAATATTGATAACCTTTTCCAAATAAATTTCTATTAATATCCAAGTCAATTCAATTTCATTTCAACCCTCAATCATAAAATTAGAATTGTGTGGAAAATAAAAATAGAAAATAAAATTTGGATTTCTCGTAAATTTAAATAAAAATTTTAATTATATGAAAATTTACCATTCCTATTTTTATCAGTATTACCAGTCAATTCAAATAAGGTTGTAAATTGTAAGCCTTTGAAAATTCCCACCCACATATAATTAAAATAGACCAGCAAAATTTGTAATGTCAGTATTTATTTATAAGTTAATTTTTTACACGATCCGATCCTTATGATTTAATTTAAGCCAATTCCAAATTATTTTTAAATAAAAAAATTAATATATTTTTCTGTTAAAAAAATTAAAGAATTTTGTAAGGAAGTTTAACACACATAAAAATAAACAAATTAAATTATAAGAATGAAGTTGACATTCTCTGAACTCATTACTATTTTTAGCAAGATTTACTTATAAAAAAAATATCTATTGGCTTTTTTTTTATAGATAAAATTATTTTTGATACTCAATTTATTGAGATTGGGAGAGGATGTTGATTTTTAAATATGAATAATGTAGGTGTAGGTTTTAGGGTTTGCAGTGTTATGGAAAATAATTAACTGTATGTCACAAGAACTATAAATAATAGTGATGTAGGTAGAAGATGGTATATAGCAATAGGAACCGATATACACGATTAGAAAATGTTGAATGTTATTGAAATCCTAACTCATTGGATTTAATTTGCAGGTTTAAAAATCTTCTAAATATAGGTTTAAGAGCATCAAAGGAATTAATCTTTAGATGCAAAAACTTAGTAAACAAAATTTTCAATTTCAGTGAAGTCAGCCTTAGAGCAGTGATTGCTAACTGGTAATTAATTGACTGGAATGGAAGTGATATAAAAACATCCATTTGCATTGTAGATGCAAAAACTTAGCTGAGAAATTTTTTTATTTCATTAAACTGAACTTTAGAACAGTGACTGTTGATTATTTCAACACAGTAGACCCTTGAAGAGATCATTTAATGTCACGGCATATTATCTATTATAAGCAAGAATTATATACAATAATTTTCTGTATTTATGCATACCAAGTCTATTTGTATATGTGAACAATATTGAATTATTTTGCAAAAAAGTATGTACTCTGCCTCTTCATAAAAATATCTTCATAATCGCCGGTGATTATTTTATTGTAATTTATATATTTATCCTAATATACAAAAATTGAAATTGTCTGAAAATTGATTTTTGACAGATCTTTGCTTAATATTAAACAAAATAAACTCGGACTTACAAATAAATCCATTTTATGAATTTGTATGTTCATAGCAGCTCGTAATAAATTTTAAATAAAAATATTAAGATATTGATATTTTGTAAATTTCTCAAGTTGCAAAAAGTTTAGAGAGGACTTTCATATAATAAAAAGTTTATTTATAGTTGTTTACAGCTCTAAATTCATTCTCAGCACAGTTAAACAGAGTTAGAATAATTTGGGTGCCAAAACATAGTAGAAGTTGCATTGAAATTCGTTAAGAAAGGGTTTGACCACTTTTCTGTGGTATTCCAATGTCTACGGCTGAAACGATAATGTAATGTAAAGGCTTTTAACTCAATCAAATCATCCGTGGCAAACATAAAAGGGACGTCGAAAAGACAAAATATTCCTAGCTGATGCATACTCAAAGAAATTGTGTAATAAAAATGGATACAATTCACAATGAACTTTCTTAGATTTAATTTAGATTTAATTTATTCTGAGACGGATCCAGTCCCTACATCACCGCAGTCGGAAATGGGCTTATTTAGATAACCCGGTTTTTAATTCTCTCACTTTTTAAGGATGGATAATGAACTATCTTACTGTCAAGTGAATAAATTCTATACAGCCTAGACAAATCATTAATAACTATATGCAAACTATTCGATCAGACTCTGTGTGGAGACTATGAAGCAAAAGAGGGATTTCGAAATGACTAAAATTTTATGTCAGCACACTTAAAGAAATTTTCTAATGAAATTGGGGAGAGTTCTATAATGAACATTCTTACGGTCAGGTGCATAACTATCAATAAAGGATGGACAAATCATCAACCACTATATTTATTTATTTATTCATTAACCAAAAGAAGGTATTTTAAAAATATTAAAAATATGAAATACAATAGTATAAAATCGAAATATACAATAATGTACGTTTATAATTCTGCTGTATGACTACAATATACAAACTTAAGTGTTTTTGTAACTATAAATATGTTATATATAATACACAAGATCGTGAGGAGTATAAAAGCAAGAATAGTTGAATAGTAAATTATACCACCAATTAAGCCAAAAATAAAAATATGCAAAACGGTGGTGAATACCTAAAATATTTAAAATAGTTACACATTCCACAAATTAAAAATAAAAAGCATATAAAACGGTTGCAAATATTGGAAACATTTAAACTTAAATACCAACAAACCAAAAATAAAAATAATAATTAATATATTCAATTGTATATTTTACCGCATTCAATCATGGGATTGTCAAATATTTAAAACTGAATTGTTAACGCTCTGTGGTACATAGGTAATACAAACATTCATGATAAGCGGGATTTGAACTCGAAATTATCCTTTACTATTACATAACATAGTGGATACCATCTGAGTCCGTCTAAATTAATTGTTGTTTTTAATATTGACAAATATTTTTACAAAGAACCAAATCTGATGAATTAATTGTTTAAATACGTTTCAGAATATATTCTGCAATAAAACCCACTTTAATGTCTTGTGCGAAAACACAAATTTATCGATCTACTATACGTTTAGAGTAATGGGATTTTATTGTGTTAAGTTATAATGAAATTAGTATTCATTTCGTTATAAAGTATTATTTATTATATGATTATAAAATATAAATATTCAAGAATCAAGCGATTCAAAAAACAACAACAATTATACCAAAACAAATATTTTTTTTTATATAAAATCGAATCGTGTCTGAGAGAACTACTTCTGCGCAATTGCACGGGGTATTCACTGGTGCGAATTAAGTAGAACAATAGAAAACATTTTGTGGTACAGATGTGAATCATCAGCAAATAACAAATTATTCTTTGGACTAAGTCAAAGTGTCATATCATCAAAGACTATGTAAGGAAGTAGAAGAAATGGAACAAAGCATTTTGTGTAAATGTGATAGGGATTTATTCAATTAGGACAACTGCTGTCCAACTTTACTGAAAAATATCAACTGATTCATTGAAAGGTCAAGAATAACCTAGACTATATGTAGATATATATAGTATAGACCTCCACAAATATCTATGTAGGAATGCTAAAATATGTCTAACAACATCGTAGCAATCTAAATCACCCATATCAAGCTCAACTAGAAATCCAATCTAATTTATTAAAGCATACAAAAAAAAACGAATTTATGTTGTATTTATGAAATTATGATGAATTTATTTTGTTAATTGTTTAAAATTAATTCGCACAAAACAAACAAACAAACAAAATAATATTATGTACACTTTAACTAAAATATATTGTCCAGGTTTACAAATTAATATGAAAATTTAAGACATCTTTAATATCACCTTAAATATTTCACATACAAATTTAAATTATTTTCACCACTACGCAATGTGAATAATGATTTCTTGGAAGTTACACTATATATACCAATGTATCTAATCTACCTATTAATACACAAAATTATATCTATAGTATCCTTAACATACGAGTACATATTAAGTAAGAAAACAATAAAACAATTTATGACCTTGAAAACATGAAGACATTTTCATATTAATAATTATAATTAATTGTACCGTTATTGAAGTAAAATTCTTTTCAAAATGTCATAATTATATCAAATTAAATAAATAAATAAATTATAAAAAAAAAACAAAAAAAAAAATTTAAAGAAAAATAAACAAAAAAATTTTTTTAGACGAGACATGATATTTGTTGTCAGTATCTTAATGTGTATTTTTCTTTGAAAGTGTAAACAATTATTATAGAAATAATTTTAACTTTTTTTTTTTTGTTTAATCCCTGAACTTTAACCTAGTTTCACAACCGAGTTGAAAAATAAAATTCACTTGTTAAGTATAAATTAGTGTTATGAAATGGTGCAGGAGATGAAATACAGATGAAGACAAATTAAAGAAATAAAAAAAAAATGTCATTTTATTACTTATAATAATAGAAGACATGGGACTCATGTTTAATTGGGAGCATGCTAAAAATATACAACAAAAAAAAAAACCAAAATAAAAATAATAAACTAAAATAGAACATTTTAGTCGTATAGAAGTCATTGACGTGTTTAATTTTAATGTAGTTTTTGACTTTTAAATAATTATTTAACAATTTTAATTATTTTTTTTTTTTTTAAATTAAAATACTGTCATTACAATTACGAATTAAATGAGAAAAGCTAAACTAATGAAAAAAAAGTTTTGAAGTAAATTTTTTGTTAATATTGAAGTTATGCAATTATATATACCTATAGTTTTTATAAAAACGTGTCTTCTAGCGTTAGAGTAAAATTTTGGTATAATAGTGAAAATAGCCGAATACTTTTCTTTCAATTTTACCGATATGCTTATCACACAGATACGCGTATTTCGTCTACTATACTTGCAGACTTCTTCAGTGTTTTGTACTCGTCGTTTTGTACTGTTGTGTATACCTGTTTATGAAGAAGCTTGATTTCATGTTATGTCAAATTATATAATTTGATTATGATTGTGAGTTAATTACAATAATATATATATATACTAGCGGCCCCTGTTGATTAATGATAATTCAAGTGGAAACCAAATTTAAAGTTCTAAAAAAGCAGTAATTTACGTACTGATATAGAATTCTCACGATAAAGTACAAACCAATCATTTTTAATAAAAAACTTTGATAAGTTTTATTTTGGACATATAAACCACATATACTGTTACGTTTTCGATATAGCTATTCCATATAGTCAGTGGAATTTAATGGATAAAATTACTAAAAATAAAATATTTTTGTAATTAAAAAGGTAAACATACATTATACATATTTTTAATCAAAACCATATGATTACTACAAATGACCAAAATATATAAAACAATAATTCGAGACAGTGTTACTTGAAACCCGTATGCGCATTTCTGATTTATATACAACTTATTTATATTTTAAGAGTTCATTAAGTTGAAGCGGGATAAAGGGAGAATTATAGATATAATTATAGGTATACTAACTCTGCTATGTAAAGATGAATTTACCGGTCATATGAACAATTCAACTGATCTTTTTTTTGTTGTTTTTGTATTTTTTATTCCAAATTAATTTGTTTTTTTTTGTTTTTATTTGACATTATATGTACATTGTACATTATGTTCACTGCAAGTAATTATAATAACTGATTTGTTTGCTTTTGTTTTTTATTTTAATAAGAACTCATATATTCATAATATATTTGCTGAATAATAAAACCGTATGAGTAAAATTTTTCAACTGTGTGCGCAATATTGTTTTATTTACAACTTATTTATATATTAGGAGTTCATTAAAGTGAAGTGAAATAAATTTAATTCAATACATCAAAAAATCCAATAATCAAATAATATCACTTCCAAAAATCAACAAAAAAATAATCAGCAATTAAAATTTATCAGCAAAATAAAAATAAAATATTCAAACAATAATATAATATCCCAGATTATACAACTGACATCCACTAGGACACAGCTGACATTCACTGAGAGTAAGTTGTACTTCAACTTAAAAACAAAAATTAAAACCCTAAATAATGTATTCATTACTTTATGCTTATCCAATTTACTGTTTGAAGCATGTAGGTATTCAATTATTGTTCCATTGGGAGTTCTGTTGTGTTTGAATAAGTTCAATCTAATTCTGAATAGATGATTAGTTAATTAAGTTAACACTAGAATGTTGTCAATGCACCATAGTACCACATAATACATAACATAAATCGATACTTATTTAACAAGATGCCCGTAATTAGTATAAATTTATAGGTATTAATTATAAATATATCTTTTGAATATATAAATCAAATACATTATGTATAATTTGATTGTGCTACCTAACAAAAATAATTATACTTAACGGAATGGTTTTTTTTATATAATTCCCAATCTATGGTTCATCCCTAACCCTAACTGTTTTTAAGCAGAGATTTGACATACACAATTACATGCAATAAATTTTCTTTAGAATTTTTATGATACCTTACTAATTTATTAATATATACGCTAATAATGTCTGTACGGCTTTCCTCATCTGTGAGTAAAATAAAAAAGCAATGACAGGAACCCAAAAATTTAAATGTGAAGCTGTTTTAAAATATTACCGCAAAAAATTATCGATTTTGATAAATAAAAAATTTAACAACTATCTTTCAAATAAATCATTTATATAAAAAAATATCCAAGTTCTAAACACATATAAGAAAACTGTAATTTAATACAATTTATAGAGTATTTTTTTTTAATTTAGAAGTATTTTTTTGAGTCATCAAAAAAATCAAAACTGCCAAAGAAGTAAAGTAGGTACCAATTAAACATTTTTAAATTCTAAAATAAATTAAATTTTGGTTTATGTCTTTGAATTAGCTGTATCGGAATGTTTCTAGTTGACCAATGTAGGCACATCTTCAAATTCAAATGAATGTCTATTTTGTAAAGCAAAAAATTAAAAAGCAAACAAAATATTCCTATTTATAGTGTTAAATTTTGATTTTAAAAATTCACTAGATTTGCTAAAAATCTTTCTTATAGAAAAAACACCAGAATCAAGATATTATAAAAATATATCAAGAGCAATATTGACTATTTATTCAATTTGTGCTGAAATTACAAAACTATACCATCTTCTTCGGCTCCACAGGGTGCCTCCGTTGTACACAAAAGAAAATTTTAAGTCAGGATGGTTTAACATTTGTACATCGGCACATTTGTATACCGGTAACCCCACGGATGTAAGAACAAATAGATTAGAGAAAGAGAAAAATACCGTATGTAACAAAAATGTTATGCTCAAATTGGACGATATTCTAAGAAAAATTAATTGTTTTCCGAAAATTGGAAATTTCATTACCTCTTCTGTAGCTGGCAGTTTTCTGCTGTCCGCTCTTGGTTTTCATTCTTTGTGTTGCTAGTTATTATTTTTGGCACATATTCTACATATTTTTACACTTACGTTTTGCTATACCTTCCGGTTTATACTACTCGGCATGTAATCAGAATTGGAATAATTATATTTTTATCTAGCTATATCTCTTTTATAATTTGTTCCAAAATTATACAATAAGTAAGGAAGTAAATATATGTATTTTGATGCATATTTGCAATTTAGTATAGTACTGAAAATGTAAGGTTCATATTCAATATATTTCATAATAGCGCTTATTATGGGTATTAGTGGTGTCTCGTTCACAGAATAAGTTACCTAACAAAATAAAAACAGTTTAAGGTTCTTTTAGGTTTATATATGTAGGTATAGGTATTTGTAAGTGAATATTTTGACTTACTTCTGGAAAATTTATTTATACTAATTATTATTATTATTATTAATTGTGTTTGTTTGAGGACATGATTCGAGTCACCAATTTATTTTTGTTGGTTATTTTCGGAATTTTCTGAGTATAGACAACGAAAATATTACTAAGACAACTTGAGCCATAGTTGATGGCATTTGAGTAGCTGTGACAATGGAGTTTGAACAAAATTTCTAAATTAGTAGCGTGGCTTCCAGCCGAAATCGTTCCTATATTTACCGGCCTTGATATATCAATATAGGTTAGAATTTAGGTATGGTGTTGTAACCGTTATACAAGGAACTTGTTTTTCTATACAGATATTGAGACTGTGTCACTTTTTGTGTACTCTGACCAAAGAATACTTTTGAATGCGTTCCTTATCGGCTCTCAACGCACACGTAAAGATTATCCTCAAGAGAACTATAAAGATTGGGATTTTACTTATCTAATTCAAAGGCTAATCGACTGCCCCATGTTAATGCAATAAGCTTCCCTAGAGTTATCAACACTTACTTTTACAAGAACAGAAAATATCATTTACCGGGGATATTTTCACAAAAATTGGGGATATTTTCAAAAAATTTGTGATATTATACTTATACTGATAAAGTATATTTTTAGAATATCGTGGATAGTTTCTTTACACCGGCAACACTTTTTTAACAATTATTATTATTATTTTATTATGCCTTAATTTCATTTTACAATTTTCCTTATTTCTAATTTTAATAATTAAGAGCTTATTTAGTAATGTATTTAGTACTTACTTAAGAGCTTATACTAATGTATTTACACCTATGACTTTTAATTTACTTAGACTAACCTGAACTTTTCTATTAATATTATATATATATTTTTAAGGAAAAATTGCAAGTAAAAACCTTTTTGATTAATTTATTTTTATCCTAAAACTTAAAAACTAACATAATTATAAAAAAAAAAACTAAGAAAATGAACAAAATAAAATAAAAAAAAAAGAGAAAACCTAATTGGTAAAAGCTTAATCTACAATCGCTCTTATTAGCGGATTTACTGAATTTAGACAGCTCTCTAGAAAGGCAGGCGATATCTTTGCTATTTGTTCGGAAACAGTATTAATATTTGCTATGCTATGCATTCTGTTGGTGGAAAAATAAAAAGGTTTAGCCAAGATTAATTTTAGGTTTGCATTTTGTTTTCTTTGTATTACATTTAAGTTTGTTCTCGCAGTGCTCTTTCATATAGGGATCCCGTATAAAAGAATACTGCGAAAAATGGATTTAAATATTATTTATATAGTATTATAGTTTGTTTTCTACAGTTAGTCCGGATTTTTTATTTATAATTAAATATAACATTTTTATATATAGATCTATTTTATTGACTATCTTAGTTATATGTGCTTTAAACAGTAGTTTTTTGTCCAAATGTATACCCCATTATTTCATTATTTTTTAAAAATAAGTTTCTGTTAGGCAAGTAACGTGATTTCCTTCTTTAGTAAATGCATATAAAAAAAAATATTTTTTTCAACAGATGATTTTGACGTTAAATTTTTTTTTATGTATAAAATAAATTTCCGAAATAGAAATTTCGAGAATTCTTTGCATCGGTCTATATTTTTCTTACATAAAAGTTCAATAATCTATCTATATCTATCTCGCTTTTTAGAGCCAATCAAATTTTTAAGTATTTAAATATTTCTCAATGAAAATCCACCTTTATAAGCTTTTAGTTTCTATCTATGGTGTATTAAGAGTCTCTAATTATGTTGTCTATCTTTTTAAACAGCTTTTTCTGTAATTATTTGAAAATTTCATATCAAACTGCGATTCTAAAGGCAAATATTTCTTAAAAAAATTCATTTTTTATTGATGTTATTTTCCCTTTAATTTTTTGATCTAAATTATTAAATTTTTGGACATGCACTAATTTGTTGAGGCAGGGGCTTATTTTGTTTTTGTGTATTAACTATATAATATATTTTTTTTTATTTTTAATAAAAATCTTATATGCATAAATTCGCTTCAAAAACCAGAAAAAAATAACATTAAGAGACCAACAAACATAATTTTCTACTATGGCATTTCTATAAATAATAAATACGCATTTTATTTCCACTTCTGAGATTTATTTTTCATATTATTTTCCCGAAGTGCAAGTGATATGTGGTTTCTGTTCATTCCCATGAGCCGCATAAAGTCATAACTTCAAAGATCAACTAATAAATTTACAAATAAGATAAATATTTCATATTCCATTTCAATTTACACAATTTCAAAACCTAAAATAAACTTTTATTCCCTTAACTCCAATTGTTGTTGTGACATAGGGCGTAAGACAATGTTTTGACAATAACAAAACAGAAAACTTGAATAAAAAAAAAAAAACAATTATTTTTATTCAGCTTATACCCATGTTTAGATGAAATTGATGACGATAAAATTTATACAATATTATAATTGAAGTTCAAAGATTCTGCATTATAAACAATTTTAGGAGCAATATTTTTACAGTTATCTTAACATCGCGCATACCCTATCCTATATCTATATAGTAGATAGATACCCTATTTTTACTCAAAAGACAGTAAATCACAAAATTCTATTTTTATTCATTTTTATTCAACACTTAATATTTAATGAATTTAAGATTAGAACCTCTGAACTTGTAGGAGTAAAGACTCGTAAATCAACAGTGTATATTATATGTATATATATATATATTACATATGCATATGTGTAAAATATGTGTGTGTGATTACATTAATGTCTTTATATGATACGGGCGGCATATATTTACTTAATATACATTAATATACATATGCGTATAAACGCTGACAGTAAAAATGTGGAACTTTTTATACAAAAAAAAAGGGAAAAATGGAACAAACGAAAGTAAAAAGACAAAAAAAAAAGAGAGAAAAAAATCAAAATAAAAAAATATAAAATAACAAAAGGGAAAAAATCGTATTTAAGTGAATTTGTTATGCCCTTCATAAGCTTTTGTATATCAGCATAATTATACTATATGTTATGTATACATTATATATTTCTATATCAATATGTATATGAATATACATAAATTATATATATATTATATATATATATATGAACATATCTATACATATAAACCCAAATATACGACTCTATATACATTGATATTATCTTGTGATATTTATTTTAAAGGGGGTAGTAGAAGGAGGAGGCTTGAAATTGACTGATAGATTAGACAAGTAAAGTCATCAGTTTAGTTCTGTACAATTTAGGAAGTTCGGTGCACCTTTAATCCTAATGATTTTTTTTCATTATAGTTTTTTTGTTTTATTTTTTTTTATTTTTTTTTTTGTTTTTTTTTTTTTTAGTTTTCATTTGAAGTGAAGGTGAATTTTTAATTTTTTAGTTTCATCAGAGGGTTGAACATTTATTTAATTTTTGTTTTTTTTTTCTTATTTTTTTGTGCACTGAAAAAATTAAAGGGATTGGTTTCTCAATTCACTAATTAACTTTGTAGTTTAAAGTTCATGCTTTTCATGCAAACCATAGAAATTTTGTTTTTTTTAATTTTTATATTTTAGTTATTGTATTTGTTAATGACATTATGCTATATTATATAGGAATAAATAAGAGATTAACAAAATTTGCTATTCAAAAATTTTACTAATACTACCTACTTATTTAGCAAATAATAGGGTTTTTTTTTTGAAAATAGGGTTTATTTGTATTTTGTATTGTTTAAATTCTGTCGCCCATTTCCACCCACTTATTTTAAATTGTAATTTTGGTAATATGATATTCTCGCGATTTCAATTTAATTAAATAAAAATATGTATATATATATATATTTTTTTCCATATTTGTTTTCATTTTGTGTTTTATGTGGTAAAAAGTTAAGAAGCAGTTGCAGTTTTGTCGCGTAATTGTTAAAATTGGAAAAAACAAAAAAACAAAAAGAGGGAGAAATACAAAAAAAAAAAAATAATCTTTAATCGTATTCATTTTCTGTATATTAGTTATATTTTATGATCATCTATGTGTACTATTATGTACACTGAGCATAAAAATTAATCAACAATCGTCGGCTGAAAGCTATTTTGTTCCATACGCCATTTTTGAATATTTTGACTTTAGAGCACTTTCATATGTTTTAAAACAAGCTCTTTAGAATGATGTATTCAAAATCTTTCTATCCGTTGCAGTTTAAAAGATAGACTGTGTACATTGTGTAATAGGTAGATTTATGAAAAATTTAGAAAAACACAGTCCTCTTCATTTAATAAAAGTGATAACTACAAGATTTAAGCAGTTGGGTTCAGTTCTTCAGGATTACTTTAACACGGAATCCTATTAATTATAAATTTTTAATTATTCAAATTTGAGCTGAAAGTGATATTAATTTTTTTTTATTGAGCTATGAAATAAATATTGAGCCATTCAATTTTTTTTTGTTATGACTTTAGGAACTATAAGTTGGAATTAGAAAATAAAAGAATTTACAAACATTAATTTTGATTTTTGATTTCAGCGTTTCAGATTGATAAAAATTATTGAAATTAAACAAGCATTATTGACAAAAATATTTATAAATAAAAAATTTTTCTAAGATATTCACATATTACATATTAGATTTAAACTTTTCCGGTAGAGGATCTGTTTCCTATATCACCGCAGTCGCAAATGGGCTTATTGTGATAACCCGTATTTATTAGTTATTGTAACTATTGTCTGAGTAATTAAGAATACCTGATTTTGTGATAACACTCAGGATTTTCTTCAATGCTCCCATTGTAGCTCCCATTGTTCGGGGAACGCTATTCCCAAGTGGCAAAGTCCTTCGGATTCACAGAACAGATATTCAATAGATTCTTCTTCTATTTCGCATATTCTGCACAGGTTGTTGTCTATTAGACCCATTTTAAAAAGTTGTTTCTTTATTAAGCATTTGGCCTGTTATTATCCCTTCCAAAATACGTACCTGATTCCTATTGAGGCGAAGAAGAGTTTTGGCTTTCTTGAGCGAGCGTTGAGCATTTTTGCTTGACAATTTCTAGGAACGTTGGTCCAAAAATCGTCAGCCTTTTGCTCTACCCAGGCTTGCATTTTCAACTGCATTTTCGCTGTGCTCAAGGTAATCTCACAGAACGGACTTGGCCCTATGAAGGGTGTATCCGATGCTTTCCTTGCTAGATAATCTGCAACTTCGTTTCCTGCTATGCCAGAATGTCCTGGTACCCACATTATGGTACATTATTTGTTTTTGTTAGAGTTTTAAGTATTTCTATACAATCCCATTCTAACTTTAATGTTATGGTATATGAATTAATAGCTAGTATGGCTGATTTGCTGTCTGAGATAGTGCAGATTTTACGTTTTTTGTCATTTCTTCTTAAATTCTCTCGTACACAGAGTTCTATAGCATGTACTTTTAATTTTACATTGAGACTTTTTCCATATACTCCCGATCCTACTCCATTCATCTTCTTGGATGTTCCATTTCATACAAAATGCAGTAATTATAGGTTTAAACTTTTTATGCCCTACGTGCAAGACAGTTACTAGTTGGTAACACGTTTTGTTAAATGGAGCAAACTGGCAATTGTTACTATTGTAATAAAAACTACTATATGTATTTCATATACTCTATAATGTGGCAATGTCTAGTGAATGCAAAAACTAGTTGAAAATACATCAATAAACATTTATGAAAAGTATATAAAATTCATATAGAGTACTTTTTGTTTGTTTGAAATTCAACTTTGTTTTTCGTTTTCCTCGAAAACAACTTTTGGGCGATTGAAGCAAAATAGATTCAGCCGACAGGTATATATATATTTGATTATTTTGGTGATAATCGGATTTGTGTTTAGTAGTAATGCGTTTAATGTTGCATTTAATAAAAATTTTATTATTGCTACAGATTTGTGATCACTAAGATAAATGGATGATTGATGGTGATATGAAATGGAATATAAACATAAAAAGTAAGAAAGCATAATAATTTGAATTTACTTTTACAATTATATTTTTTTGTTTGTTTTTACACTATTAATTATCATCAGTAGAACTCCCTTTTGGTCAGGCCATCAGATATGATATTGAAAAGTTTAATGCAAATGAAAAAATAATAATTTTGAATTCTTAATATTTAAAAATCATGATAAAATTAATTTTTTTTATGAAAATGTTGATTACATTTTGATGTAATTACAAAACATAGCCAGGATATGAATTTGAAAGATTATGCTTGTCTATAAGTTTATTCTAAGCATTTATTATGCCAAACAGAGAAACAAATGAAATTCACTGATGCTAATAAAACCAGTGGCATATTTATTTTTTTATTTATTTAAATTTTGTCTCAAAAAGAGCTGAAAGCATCTACAGAGTGTTGTGGTGATGTTAGTGGGATGCTGAAGTAAACTAATTTTTTTTCTTATAACTGGGTAACGTTTACATAGTAAAACTAACAAAATATGGAGCGTACAAACAACAAGTGAGAAATTATACACTAATTTCTAAACTAGTTTTCATACAATTACAATTTTTCTGGTTTCAATAAATGAATTAATTTAAAAAAAAAAGCACAAATTATATTGTAAGCACATTAGATAAACTCAGGGAGAAAGAGAAAGAGGTAGATATATAGAGAGATAGATCAAAATAGACAAAAAGAAATTTGTTTTAGTTTTTATAACTCACATATGGATTTTTATCTTTTTCAATTTTCATTTGTGACTTATGAAATTAATCAGAATGAAATTAGGAGTTTTCTAGTTAGTTCAGCGCTATTATATACCGACTGATGAGTTAAGAGTGTTATTGAACGAAATATTCGTTCTAATTAAATGAAAATTCGTTTTCATTAGCATTTAATTAATAGTCATTATATTTCAATGATAATGCTTAAACATCTGTTTTTGTAAATCAAACATGGTACTGCAATTTATTACATAAATTGAAACGACTAATGTTTTACAAACAAATTTTATCAATTTTCTGATATATCAACTAGCATATAAAATTAAATATGGCAAATTAGAACTATTATATGGAAGCCTTTTTGAATAGCTAAATTCTATTTTTATCTTGAGTAACAACAAAATTGTGTAACATATTACTAATATTTTTATACTCCATTTTTTTGTTATAATTAGTTGAAGAAAAAAACGTTAATCACTTTTATATTATTGTCCTGGGCGGGATGGGTACCCGGAACATTTTTAATAAATAAAATACTGTTAGATGATATAAAAACCACCAGCTTAGAACGCAAATATTATTATTTCGAAAGCAACACATATGCATATTATATTTAATTTTTTTCTGTAATTCAAAATATTACCATTATTGGTCGTGTTTGGGTTTGGTGTTTGTTATCAAATTTAATCTAAGGTTCATCCAATAAGATTACAATGCAAAACTCACCTACAAAGAAATAAAAAGTAAAAAAAAACATTAGTTATACATTTTTAAAATAATATTATTAATTGAGTATATAATATAATTAATTTAGTAAATAGTAAAAATAACATTTATTATTTTTGTTGCATCCTTCTTAAAATTTTACATTACGGTTTACATAATACAATTTTTCTGGTTTCAAGAAATGAATTAATTCAAAAAATAGAACATATTATATTGAAAGCGCATTAGATGAACATTATTAGAGTGAGGGAGAGAGAGAGAGAGAGAGAGAGAGAAAAATGGGGATAGATACATATAGGTTGATAGAGGAGAGAGAGAGAAATACGGATAGATAAAGAAAGAGAAAGACAGTGAGGGAAAGACAATGACAGGAAAACGGCAGAAACAAATAAAAATCTGTAGTATAAATAGTATTCAAGTTATTTTATAATAAACGATAATTTGGCTTAGGACTGATAGAACCAAATTTAAATTGTGCCACTTTCAAATTTTTAAATAAGTAGTCACATTATCATAGTATTATGATGTGTGAAAACAAAATTGTTGCTTTTAAACTAACATAATATATTGTAAAAGGAATTAATAGATACACTTTAACAAAATACAAGAGTTCATATCACTGCGTTGTTACAGTTGTTGTAGTTGTTATTACAGTTGGATGGATCTGATGGATATTTCATAAAAGTGCAGTGTTTTATGTTACCTAAATAATGAAGCAAGCTTAAGAACCCTATTTGTTTTCAGAAAAGCAACACTTTCTTCAATTTTATTACAGGATAACACACTGAATCGTTTACAGATAATACATAAAGCTGTCACATTAACTACTAGGATAGTTTTCAAAATTTTATCAAAATCTATTTCAAGCAGCTCAAAACAAAACTATGAACTTTTTTATTATATGAACTTTAAGCTGCCAAAAACCCTTCATTTTAAAAATATAGTCATCATCATCATTATTTTCCATTTTATAACTAAGAGTGGTAGTGGTTCCGCGACTCTATTTCAGTTTTAGACAAAGAATGTATACTGTTCGTTGATCGTTTTATGATCGATTAATCGTTGATCAACACATATCTTCTAGTAAGAAAGGCGATTCTTTTTTTGAACCAATTAGATCATAGAAAGTACTGATCTTGTTGAAAACCTACAAAAAAAAAAAACAAATGCATAATTCAAAGTCCCAATTCGGCTCTTGATGCGTTTGAGTTTAAAACATTCGAAAATTTTAAAAATATATTAATTTTTTAAGCTTTACAGTAAAGTTATCAAAATAGTATTATTCAAAGCCATGGCTTATATGATAAAAAGTTACCCGACGTTGTCCGGGTCGACCTACAATTGTATCATAATTGATTCAATGAAGTTTGATTTCTGAATCGAATTGAAAAAAATTGGTTTATCAAAAATATTCTAATATTTTTTTTCACTACGATAACAAAATCAACAATACTACAACTTAAACTATACTTATATTAAAATTATTTCTTTGTAAACAGTAGTTCGGCCTTTTTCTGATGGAGTATAATCAAACACGTTCCTTGATATTGTGGTATTCTTAAAATAAATATATTTTCGCCATTTCCACAATCAATTTCAATTTGGGCTTAAATGAAATGAGAATTCAAAGTTCTTATTCTTAATCTAGTACCATAGTTTTGGCTGCTTCAAGTTTCGTAGAAGCAATATTGAAGCTATTACTTTTAATTTCAATTGATGAGAAGGAACAACTTCATTTTCATCAATAATTGTATCTATTGATTTGTATACATGGATCCCCTACAGTATTTTTAGACTAATAAAACGAATCGTCACATTTTTGTGGCCATGTAAAAATTTTTCACTAATTCCTAAAATTCGAAAATATTTTTTCAGGACAAAATATGTTTGTTTATTTTTTATGGAGTACCTATGATTAAATTTTCAAGTCGGTAACACAATTCGTTTTTTAAGTGTTCCTGAAACAGTATCTAAATGTAAATTTTCATGCCAGTGTTCACACAATTGGTTTTGAAATATTCCTAAGACTTACTAGGAGTTGCACGGCAGCAACCCGAACGTGTCATTTGATGGCTTTGCACCGCGTCCGGTTCTATTTTTGACCATGATTAACTGTGCAAAATTTCAGAGCTCTATCTGTGGGTGTGTATAGCGAACAAACAAACGTATGTAAAGAAACGTATGTAAAAAACGACTATTTTGTCTAAACCCTTGAACCCATTAAAAATTAAATTAAATACATCTATTAAACCATATTAACGAATCTATTAAATGTGTATTTTCATAATTTTTGAAAGAGAAATGTTATTAGGTATAATTCAACAATTTTATACATGTTGTACACATCTTAACCCAAGTGCCTCATATTATTCTAATGCATTTCCTCTAAGCTGTCAACAACCGCCCTCAATCACCATCCTGGCTGACAAAAGTCATTGACACCCAATAAAAGAAGCAGTGTGACTTATTTTGGCTGAAAAACAAATTAAATCATTTTTTCAATTAAATATTTTCATTTATTCATTTTCCAAACTCACTTTAGTTACAAATAATTATTTTCATGTACAGAATTTTTGGTAAAATTAAAATGTATATATAATAAAGTCTTTGTACAATACACACTATATACACTAATTTCAAATAAATATTTTTTTTTTTGAAGCGAAAATCATGATATAATCATAATCATCAATATCAATATCTTTGACATTATTATCATCATCACGATCATTATCATTGTCATTATATTTATAGAAGATACTTAAAATGAGAATTACGATAATAATATAAAATGCAACAACAGCGTTAAGTAGTTTAAAGGAAATTTTCTTTTGAAAATTTAATTGAATTTTATTATACCTAAGTATGTATATATAACGGTATATAAGATTTCCGTATTTAATTATGCATATTATATAATATATTTATATACATAATATTAATTCATTATTATTTTCATAGATGGCGTTTCTATAATTGCCTTTTCTATTTGGCGTATACATATATGTATATTTTATATATATATATATATATATATATATATATGTATATCTTTGAAATCGCGAATTTTTAATACACTTAAGAATTGGTTTGAATTAATTTCTTTTTTTGTGAATAAAATAAGAAAACAAAAACACAAAATACAACCAAAAATTATAATAAAGGATTCTTATATAAATTAAGAGTCCTTTCTAAATGGTGTATTAAATAAAATAGTAAAATTTCCAGAAAATATGAAGTAAATTACATTTCATGTACTTAGATACACTTTATACTCTGTATACTGTATATGAAATAAATTTACTTTATTTTTAATAAATAAACAAGGAGGTAAATAATTTTCTTTGCATTAAATGGAATTTATTAATTGCACATCATAATGACATTTACTATTAGCATTAACTTATAAATTTAAATTTACATTTATATATTTATGTAATATGTAAATATGTATCGTGTATATTTTAAGAATCTTAAGAATAATTCTTTGGGTGGATTTAATAATTAAATTTTCAATTAATTTAAAATTAAAAAAAAAAAAAAAAAAAAAAAACGAGTACAAAAAAGAAAATTTTCCAAATTATAAATTAATTATTTATTTTTTGTTTTGTTGAAATGTGGTTTAATTCAAGAATTCATTTTGATCCCTTGGCAACCAACAGTAGTGGAACAAATTAATGAAGTAACATATGCTTTATAATGTGGTTTAATTTAAATTTATACAAAATAAATAATATGTGCATAAAATATTTTGAAAATGCAAAATCAAATGTTAAATTTCGGTTTAAAAAGTACATACAAGAGTAAGTATGTTTAATACAGAATATGTTAAAATAAATAAAAAATAAATATACAATTGTAATTAGTTTTCAAAATTACGGAACCACAGTAATTGTATACTGGGTGTCCAGAGCATTCGTATCAGCTTTTTAAGATGGGAAGGAGCCGTTATTTAAAAATTTAAAAAAAATGTTATTAACTAAATCGAGGGTGCTCTATCGATTAGTCATATTTTCTACTTCCGAGAAGAACCGAATAAGAAACTTATGTTAAATAATTTTTTTTTCGTTTTCTCAGTATTTCTCGTTAAAATTAATAAAAATAAAACAAAAATCCACCATATTTTCCTTTGGTAAACTAAAACTATAATAATAATCATTTTTATAAATAAATTTGTTTTATATGTTATCATAGTTTTTATCTCAGGTTTGGGTTTCTACAAAGTTTAAATTAAAAAAAAAAAACAAAAAAAAAAATTTACTTAAAAAAGTTTCGTATTTTTTGACGTAGAATCCGAATTTGCATAAAAAAAAGTACCCCTTTCCATTTGAAAATCTCAATTTCAGCCAATTTCTGCTAGTTTGGGGCTTAAAAGACCCTTTTCCGGTGCTTCCAGGATGTTGAATATATCACCAATCGATAGAGTTGGCCCTCGATTTAGTTAATAAAATTTTTATTAATTCTAAAATAACAGCTCTTTCCCTTCTTAAAAAACTAATACGCATACTCTGGAAAACCCGGTATACATAATAGGTATAACAAAATGTACCTAGTAAAGATGATCAAATCAAATAATTAAAGAGATGGTGAGTAGGATTTGTTGAAGGAAATATACGAAATTATTTCATTTCTCCAACGAAGGTTTGGTCGTCCCAACTTGTCTTATACCTTCGGGCCTGGATTCAAAGATTCTCTTGGCTGGATTATTTGCATTAATCTGCTACAAGTCTTCCAGTCATTGTAGTCTTTTAACTTTGATTTTCTGGAGTTAGTAAACCTAAAATTATACATCCCAACTTGTCGTATATCTTTAAGTCTGGGTTCAAAGATTTTCTTGGCTAGATTATTTTTATTCATCTGCTCTAAACATTCCAATTGTAGTTTTCTAACTCTGATTTTCTGGATTAAATAAACCTAAAATTATTCAGCTTTACATTATCGAATCCGATATTATATTTTCCCCTGCATACACCATAGTTGTATTCAGAATCATATATCAGGCGTAGAATTTTCTTTTCGAATATACCAGTGAATGCCGATTTGCCTTGGCAGCATATATAATTCTAACCCATAGACCAAAATCAGGATTATGAGAATTTTGTAAATTTAAGTTTTAGTGTTTCGAGATAAGAGTTTAGAGCAGAAATATTTTGACAAACTGAATCAGCAATGATTTTTCAAAGTTATTCTCGTCAAATTTTAACATTAATGTTCTATGGTTCTACTTATTGGCTTCACTTGGAATTGGTTGGTTGGTTCTACGATATGTAAACTTTTGAATTACCTCAAATACTATATAAATATCCGGACAGTGATACTACCATCTTCTTGTCGAAATCTGGTGCACGTCTGAAATAAGTTATATACCAGCTGTTATAATAAACGACCAACCTATTGACTACAAGTGCGAAATATGATAGCTATAAATTGATTAATAACATAAATAAAAATAAAACAAAATAATTACAGGCCGAGTAGGATTACACAAACAGAAAAAAAAAACAGTTTTATATAGATATAATCCAAAAGAGGAAATAAGACAAACAAAGATCTCGCACAGGATATTTAAACCTAACTCAACGTTTATTAATAAACGAATAAATGATGCTAAAATAAAACACAATTATTAACAATCAATTCTCTGAATTGGTGAAATATATCATCGTAAAATATTTTATATATGTATATAGTTTCCGTCATATGTCTGTAAACTAAAATTATTTTGTTCCGTTTTTTTTTTTAACCCTTGTCTACCATGCTCAACTTTTGCATTAAAAATATATTTTTAATGTAATGTTAGTCTTAAAGTCAAGAGACTAAAGTGGCTCGGACACCTATAACGGATGAATGAAAATGCTTCAGCCAAGAGAATCTTCGAATCTAGGCCCGAAGGTACAAGACGTCTGGGCAGACCAAACCGTCGTTGGAAAGACGAAGTATCGGCGGATTTAAAACAATTTCGAATCTTCAACTGGAGTGAATCCGCCCGTGACCGGCAACAATAGAGGACGTTGATGAGTCTGGCTCAGAACCTACATGGTCTGTTGGCCACCTAAGTAAGTAAGTAAGTAATGTTAGTCTTCTTCGCAAATAATAAGCAAACATAAATATGAATATTCTGTTTATATAGTAATTAAAATCGTTCTAATCAAATAATTTTAAGAAAATTAATTCGTGTTATTCTCAAATTCAAAATGGAAACTGTAATGGAGGAAAGAAAAAGCTAGAAGCCATTTATGACAGGTTAAAAAGTTAGTCAAGAAATAATTATGCAAAAATATGCGATACAAAAGTGATATCATTATATTGTAAAATTTTATAATTCATTTAAATGTGTATTACAATAATAATTGGACTTCATTTACAACAAAAAAAAAACATGCAATTTCAGAAAAATCCTTTCACTAATAAATTATAAAATAAATAAAATCAATGATGTAGAATATAAAAGGCCTGTTTTAATTACACGACTGCTGCTTAAAATAATTTTAATGACATTTTTTTTTTATTTCAATTTCTTTGGGTAACAGGTCAGCTACACGAGACAGTACACAAATACGAATTTTCCACTAATCCAATTATACTTTGTGAACTTTGTCTTGACCTTTGTCTAGCCAGTTATTTCGAATAGTAATTTTGGCATGGCATTGTATTGTATGAAATTCTATGAAAAATATTTCTAAATTAATTTTTTTTTTAGGGTAGAAAATTTTATTTTGAAAAAAATTTAAAATGTGTAGTTTTTGTTTTTCAAAAAATAATAATATAAAATGTTGCAAGAGCCTGCTCATCTAATTTGTACCAATTATTAATATAATCTATTATGCCACCATAAAATTACCATAATTATTAATTTAATCTATGTAAAATAAATTTAATGTTATGAACTGTCTTAACAATAAAAATGCCACCTATACGTCACACTGCCAGTAATTTGACGTTTTGTATTATTAGAAAAAATCAAAACTGTGACTGTCTCGTGTGACCGCAGCCTAAGTTTGTTTTTACATTTGTTTTTAAATTTGTATTTGTAAATTGTTGTTAAACAACGTTTAGCACAATTATAGCTGTTATACTCATATTTTATTTCCTTCTTATCTTGTTTTCAGTTGAAATCTAATTTTTTGGATTACTTATTCAACAAAACAGGATTCTATAATATTTTTCTTTTTATCCAGATAATATATATATATTTTTTAAATTTTTTTTGTTTAAATTTAATTTTATTTTCATTGGTTCACAAACCAATTTCCTTTGGTAATATTTATTATCTTTTGATTAAACCATATTATAATTAAATCAATTCATAATTACTTAATTTCATTTTAATTTATTTATTATGAAATAAAGATTTTTTTTTTATATATTCCCTTTCAACATTATTTTTTAATCAAAAATGCTACCAATAACCTACCTTTTTATTGCTACGAGAATAAAATTGTAATACCATTTACATACCTATATAGATAAAAAATGAAATTTATTGAATCCCGTTTTCTAAAACAAGGAATTCAAAAAATTAGATTTCAATTTAAAATAATAACAAAAAGAAAAGAAAAACATTTTTTTACCCGACTAAAGATTACGGATATCTATTTTTTTTTTCTTTCACTTTTTTTTCATCATTTAGATTTCATCTTAAATTGTTTTTTTTTTTTTCATTTTTTTTTTTTTAATTTTTTTTTTTTTTTTTTTATTTTGGCCTACCGCATCATATTGATGATAATAATAAAGCCATTTATGATCAAAGTGTGGAACCTTTTATAGTCGGTATTTTATTATTTTTATTTTCTTTTTTTAATGGAGTTTTATCTTAGTTCTCAATCGTTATTTATTAGGTAAAAAAAAAAAAAAATAATAATAATAATAAGTAAAACAAAAATTGAAATTGACCTTAAGATTCATTGAAAATTATTCCAACTATTTTATTAAATTGTTATTGTAACAAACCATATTAAGATTTAAGAGAAGTTCTAATTTGAAGAAAAAAACAAAAAATATAAAAAATGTGATTAAAAAAAGAAAGAGAATAAGTAAGAGTAAGAAAAAGTATTGCCATAATGAAGATTTTTTTCATTTGAAAAGGTTTAAAGTGAGATACAATAATTATCCTTGACATCGTAAATTTTAGTTAGTTTTTTTTAAAGACATTTACTTTCACCGTCTATTTATTTTTTACTCTAATTATTTATTTATTTACAAACAAACTCATTTAATTTTTTTCTTTCATACGTGTTATGCCATAGCTGAAATTTATTTAATTGAATTCATATTTTCTTCGTATAATTAATATAACAAATTGTATAGCACTTTCCCACTATGAATGAGGACCAATTACAAGTTTAAAGTACATAACATAATTTGACTTGAGTTGTCTTAATATGCAAATCTATTCTACGTAACTTTTTCTTATTATAAAAACAAAATTGGTGCTATAAGACTCCTATGTGATTCCCGATAAACACTAAAGGTGTTATAGTGATGTTTTTATGAGAATAATTAGATGTATATTGCTATAAGAATGTATTTATAGCAATTGCGGGAGTTGTTCTAATGAGATCAGCAAGTACTACAGCAATATTGTTATTCTGAAAGTGCGTAATGTTATAACAAGAGTTAAAGTGTTGTTATAAGTATAGAATACCTAGAATAGCAATATCAGTGTTATTATTTTACTGTATACCTATGAACTATTTAGAACGTTTCGCAACAATTGCCGATCACTCAAATTAACACTAATAATTCTATAAGAATGTTTATAGCAGTGTTAGAAGAGTGCGCAAGAATCTTACCGCAATAAAATCTTACGTGGAATATTCTTCGTTAAATCACTTTGAAGTGTGTTAAGCTTTGGCTAGATCTGGCTTTTCACCTTTCATTTTTATTCTGATTGGCAAGCACTGATGAAGTAAAGTACTTGCAAAATATCGATATTTGAAAAATCATAAAGAATTTATTAGTGAAGGCAAAATTTGACTATTAGAAATATAGAAAATTATTTTATCCACTATACCAATTTGATTATTGATATCATATTTTCTTTTTTAAAGAATAAAAGTAAACAAAACCGTTTACTTGAGCTGTGCTAGTCAAAATAAACTGTGAAATGAAGACGAAGACTATGTTATGTTACTAAGACTAGGTAAGGTAAAAATACCTGCTGGTACATAATAATTATACAAAATATTGATGGTTCACTTTCTGTAAAATATAAAGTGTCTTTAATAGACCAAATCCCATTCCGTAGGATGCCCGTAAGCGCAGACAAAATGCATATCAAAACTTGAGAAAAAAGTTGATGATTTCTGGGTTGCTGAGCGCGAAAATGAAAATTAAATTTCTCTCAGGCTTCAAAAAGATACAGATGCGCATTATGGTAGAGAAATAATTGTAGAATAACTTGTGTAGAATATTTGAAGCAGTTGATCTAGAAGTAACTCACTCGTAGTAAATTTCAACATTTGGGTATATCATCCATAGTGCGAAACGAGCTCGATGCCGTCACTGCAAAAATCAAACTGTTTTTTCATGCACCGAATGTGGCGTTAACTTGCATCCGAAATGTTCTTTACCATATCACAGCTTGCCTAAGATCTGATAATTTTTTAAGATTAAAATTGGTTAAAACAATAAACTTATTTTTTTTTATAAAATAAATTGTTACTTGTAAGGGTATTTATTCATTTCAGGAAGTTCTTATAGTAGATTTTTGAAGAAATTTTTTTTTTGGAAAAATTATATCGTTTGATCCTGAAGTTTCGTTTTAGAAACATATAATATATCTTTTCCAGGATATGATATCAAATACGTTATTTTTTTTCTTAATTAACTTAAAAGTACCTACTTTATGTATAAATTTTTATGACTCTGGGTGAACTGGATCTAGGTCCGGGACTTTATGGGTTAACCAAGCAGAAGAAGATCTTATCAAAGTTACAATTCGGACATATATACTCATTCTTATTTCATTTCATAAATATCTCATCATTGTTAATTTATTTGAAATACATATTCTTTGTAGATGGCAACACTAAGAAATTAATAAAAAAATAAAACCTACAAAGTATCTGAAGTTAACTAGAATCGAAGGTTTAAATTATCCTATTATCATTTCAGGAAATTTTTTGTTTTTTGCTCATTGAGAAAATGAAGCTGGAGGCAATTTTGGTTGTTATTGTTGCGAAATTAACTATTCTCGGGTGCTTTATTAACGGTACAATGTTTTTTTTTTTCTTCTCTTGTTTAATTGATAAATTTTAGCGTGGTTTAAAAATAAATAAATAAATTTCGCTATAAATTTTATATTGAGAAAAAAAAGTACATTAAAGTAATAAGGATTTTAGAGGTGCCATGCCGTGCAGGAAATTATTATTTTTTATTTATTTTTTGTTTTTTTTTTTTTTTGTTAATTTCTTATTTCCAAAAAAGGTGGAGTAAAAATTTTGCTGACTGTTGTAAATATGTAGAATGTATTTTTTTTTTCAACATTAACTTCTACGGATTTCGGGATGAGAATTAAAAGTGTATTAAATTTGAATAATTTTTTGGTAATCTAAGGTCGAAAAAACAATTGCTGAGTAATAATGGTACGATAAGTTGAACAAGTCATACTTTTGTTGGCATAATTTTTCTTATTTTCACTTTTGTTTATTTTTTGTTTTTGTTAATTGGGTGGAATAATTTTTATTAATGATCTAATTTTAATTCACAATATTATTTTTATAAGGTGAAATAATTCACTTTTGAACTTAGAAGTTAGTTAATTTTTAAAAGCCCTAAAATTTATTATAATTTTTTTTATTTTTTTAATTATAAAAAATAATTGGAGAAAATTAGGAGTTAAAGTTAGCCCTTAAAATTTGAGAAAGTAATTAATTTAAATTGAAAAAAATTGTTAATTTTAAAAATAGAAATTTGTGGTATCTAATAATAGTTATATTTAATAAATTTAATAACATCAAATTGTGGGAAAGAAGCACTTTTGGGGCATTGTAATAATTATGAACTTGCAATTTAATTGCTTTGTAATGTAGAACTGAATACATTGACCTACTTTAAAAAGGTCCCAAAATTTCGGTTTAATTTTTAGCTTGCTTATTAAATTAAAGAGTCCACGAGCAACACGAAGTTTTATTGGTGGACTATTTTATTCGAATATTACAGTAATTCTTTCAGGTCCATAAAGAACTTAACTTATTAAGTAATTCTATAATTCTAGAACTTATTTTGTAGACAACACGAGTGGTTTAATGAATGAATATATGAATATCGGTTCAATGTGGAAAATTTTCATTACATCTTGATTGACATGCTTATATAAGACTCGTAATATTATCATGACGGATATATGATTTTGAAAACGGCGATAGGCTCTGAAAGACATAATGCCGAACTCTATAAAAGCTGTATAATATAGTCACGAAAATTAAAGTCAAGGGACTAAAGTGGCTGGGAGACCCAGAACTGATAAACGAAAATGCTCTGGCCAACAGATTCTCGATTCCAGACTCGAAGGCCCAAGACACCGGGCAGACCAAGTCTTCGTTGGAGATACGAAATATCAGCAAATATAAAACCATTTCGTATCTTCAACTTTTTGATTTTGATCAACGATCAACTTAAAACCACCTTCAATCCACAGCTTTACAGATGTCAGTACTCTGCTGGCATCCTTTGATTTTCTCGGTAAATCGAATGCTATATTTTCCAAAGTTGGAATAGAAGACAAATCACTAAACAGCTCATTAAATACGGATACATTTCCAGGGGGTTACAAAGAATCAATAGTGGTACCAATAGAGAAAGTGAAAAATACAAAACAAGCAAGTGATTGATATCAGATTGCCAATCTGGTTTTAGACAATAGGTGCCACGGCTGTGAATCATTACTTAATTCGGTTATAACAAATTGGAGAACAGCGGTAGATGGAAAAAGGTGATTGTGACTGACTATCTTTCTGAATTTTAAAAGAGCATTCGAGACTATGGACAAACATTTACTGTTAAAAAACTTAATGATCAGCAGTCAGCTTAGTGATAATGCCAAACTAGTCTTTTGGGAGAATTATTAGAGCTGGTTGTTGTGCCTACTTCGAAGCTTGTGCTTACAAGACAGTGGTCGGAACCACCTAGCGGAGAGTTAACAGAGATTGAATATTTCTCCAGATGAGTAGTTAGGAAAAAATCCAGGAGATATCCGTTCCGGTCGCGTCAGTCTGGTATCCTCGTAGGGCTTTTGACAAGTTGAGAAAGGTTGAAAAAGTTGGAAAAAAGTTCAACTTGTTTGCCTTTGGGACTGTTGTGACTAGAAAAATGAAGCCCATCCCTATTATGAATATTAAGGTCTCCCGCCAAAACAATCTCAGATTCGGGATTGGTTTCCAGAATTGAGTTTATCTGATTGGATGGACTTTCTATAAGAATATCAGTTTCTAGTTGGCTCGCTTGAGGCGATCTGTAAATAAAACAGAAGTGAATGATGCGCTTATCGACGTGTATTTTCATCCAATTATATCGATAAATTGGGTTGGTGCACTCAAAGTTTTTAAGTGTATTATAAGCTACATCATTTCGTATATACAAAACAATCCCTGTATGGGATATAAAAAGTAGCACAAGTGAATAATTATTGATAATCAAATTAATATCATTATTCACAACTTGTGTTTCAAGTAGTGAAGAAACTAAGCTAGAAAATATGATATCAGCAGAATTTGAAGTCAAATTAGGGGTGCCGCAAGGCAGTGTACTTGGACTTCTATTATTTCTTATATATATTAATGACATGAAGAAAGAATTTGATTTCAGTAAATTAATATCATTTGCGAATGATGCATTGCTATAGTGGAAGATTCGATAATTGACGGTGTGCAAATACTTACACAAGATCTTAGAAAGTTAAACAATTGGTTTATGAAATCCAATGAATTATTAATCTTAAAGGCTTGAACTTATTCTTTAAAATTTAGTATTAAGATTTTGAAGCACTGACAACTGACGTGGACTTAGTACCCTTACTTATCAGTGAAGAACAATTTCCTAATCAAAATTCTTAAATATTTTAAGATCTAGGACTAGGCCACTGATTGTTGCTTTTAAAAATGTATTTGAAAAAAAATATACTCTACCGAGGAAGGGGTGTTGAAGAAAATTGAAGTAATCAAAGTTAGAAGTTTTGCAATGTTCAAAAAGAAAATCTACCTATCCAACAAACACCAAGTCTTTTAAAGCAAACAAAGAGGTTGTTGGGATATTTTAACTTGGTAATGGACAGAATAATTAATTTTAGGGTATTTATTCCGGAGTAATATTTCTTATCATATTTGTTTTTTATTATTTTTAATTATTTTTAAATAAGAAAAACCATTAAAAATAACGACACAAAATTTTTAAGGTTAAATGATAATAATACTAATGATGAAATTTAAAATATTTTGTAAATAATTTCGGATCAACTATAAACATTTATTTTCCATTAAAATATCACAAATTTAATGTAAATGTAACTAATAGTAGCTTCTTACGATTTCTAGATCACATTAAAAACAAATATTAATAAATTTTTTAGGTACACAATGAACCCACCGAATTCACCAATTTCATTTATCATATAAATTTCAATTTTTTCTCTGTTGTCCAAATAGTACAATAATTTATCTATACCAACGGTTCAATCCAACACTTCTATATACGACTATTAATAAAAATTAAAATAAATAATATTTATATTCATAAAATAATTACTTTAATTATTCAAGGTCTAATTATGTAGTAACCTTGGGAGAAAAAAAAAAAATAAAAAAAAATTAATTGACTTAAGTAATTAGGTACTTCTCATAAATATAAATGTCATTAAATTCTATAATATAGAGTAGCCTAGAACAAAACAAAAATAATGAAAGGTTAAGGTATAGGTTTGAGATGAAGAACTTGGTAAATTTCTAAAAATATTTACTTGAAGGTTTCTATATATCACTATTTACTTATTTTTGTTTTATACAGGGTGATTCATTCATGAATGTGAATTGATTTTTCAAAGGTTTTGGATTGAGTTAAAAAAAATTATTTTGAAATTAACCCATCTATTTTTCTATGGGTCATTTGCTTACCCAAAGTAGTTTTAAGTGAAAAAATCTTTCGATTAATATCAGTTTGTGGCATCCGTTCTGCATTAATTTATGCCAGCTTTTGACAGGATAACTTGCATTTGTTCAATATATGCTCTATAGATAGTTATGGTATGTTTATATACATCTTTCGTTATATTATACTTATACACTTCACACTGTGACCCATATATACTTTTTATTATTAACAATAATATTTTTTAGGATTTTGCGTACATATTCAATTTTTTAGTATTTTTTTTTTATATTTGCTTTAAAGTAAATTTTTTTAAAGATGCTTATCGTTCCTACGGTGGAGCGGTTAAATTTTATGAGAGAAGGTTATCGACGTCCCTTGTCCATGAAAATGTAATGTAACTAAAGTATTTTCTTGAAATCTTCTCGCATGTTTGCCACAGATGACAGAAAAAGCCACATATCACAAATTCCAAAATAAATAAACTAGTACCATGCTTTCAACGAAATGTGATTGCCAAGCCTTTAATATATGTATGTTCCTGGAGAAAGTATGTACCTGATGTAGATCTACAATTATTCTCCCCGCGGTAAATGTCTTTGTCAAGTAAAATCGGAAAATGTTATTGACATTACAACTTCTAAAATGGAAAGTTATACTGATGTCAACAGTACGAAAATATAAAACATTTTTTTTCAGTTCCAGTCAGTGTCAATGGACTTCGTAAGCTTTAAGTATATCCCACCAATTTCTTTTTATCATTAGCTACAATGAAATAATTGTACAGTACGTGCCGAAAAATTCATGTCAAGTACTTTGATAAATATTTTGTGTTTATAATACCAAGACTATGGGATGAACCCCCTAACTAATTTTCACGCAGAAACTTGGCATACACTTGGCTGATATATCTCAAATTGAAAACACAGTATTTCAATTTGAGATATATCAGCTTATTTTATAGTGGTGAACTTCATTAACTGTAGAGTAACTTCGCCTTCATAATAGCATGTGTACTTCTATTCTATTTTCAGTGATAAGAAAAATGTATTAAAAAATGATGTCAAAGAATAATTGAAAATTAATTTTCACAAAATCTATATCGTACTTTAACTCGGGACATCCTGGTTAGTATTCAGATGATTGTAACTTATACAATTTCTATTATATTGATCTGCTTAGAATTGTGATAGAAAAACTTTTACAGATCCGAGAAAGCTTTCGCAGATAATTGCGTATCAACTTCAAAAAGTGAATATACTATGTGAAATGGTGTTAACATATTCTTACGAGCGTCAAACCAAACGTTGGCTATTGTTTTTATTTTCCAATCTAATTCATCTCTGCTTTTAGTATTGTGACTCAGAAATCGTCGAAATTAAACGACAAAATAAATAAAAAAAATGGTTTAGGTCCACATTATTTTCCTTGCATCACATATTTCTGGTCACAAGCTGAATGTTCTGCAAACATTATACCCACCTTATTTAAGTACCAGGAATTCGTATTATTATAATCTATTCTATACCACCTTATATACAAAATACTTGTAGGCGCAAACGCTATAAGAGTTATGTAAACAAAGTATACCGTATTATATAGAATTAAACTGTGTGACCAGCACATCGCGGTAGAATAACCAACGTTTTCTTTTGCTTTAGGTGGGAGAGGATTCTTGTTAAATCTTAATGCTAGTGAGTAGGTTCTTTAGGGAATTTCCCAATTAAAAGTAAACTATTTGTATCGTGTTTTGTACAGGCAAAGATGTAATCTTTGCGTCATCTTTGTCCCCATTTTTTTTTTGTAAATGGGAATAACTTTATGGATTTTAAGATCGTTCGGTATACAAGCTTGGTCAATTACTGCTTTAATTAATGCCATAATGGGTTTAGCTAACTCATTTTAACAATACTTGACTAGAAATGTTGGTATCTCATCAACTCCTGCACTATTTGTTGTAGTCAGATTATCAATCAATTTAAGATTTGATACTAAATCGATTGTTCTTAGCTCGAAAGTTGTATTTGTTCTAGAACCTGGGACATAAGTTTTGTGAAAATTTTTAGCAATGTTTTCACCTACTTTGGCATAATGATCATTGAACTCGTTTAGTGTTTTTTAAATCACTATAAATGTCTCTGCTAATAGAAAAACATGTGTAGATAATGCAGTTTGGTAGCTGTCTTTTAATGACATTGACGTTTGTTTTTTTCGTAATTGATTTTATTTTAATTATTACGAAGACTAGGATTACTGAAAAAATAAAGAATTTGTAGGATTATTAATAATATGTTTTTTGTGCCAAAAATGTTTGATGTTTATTAAATTTATACATTCTTCGTCAATCCACGCTTTATTATATACACAATTTTTCTACTATAAACTACTGTTTTAGCCGCAGATTGTAAGTTAGTTTAGATAGTGTTTTTTAATTCAATATAGATGTGTTCGTTAGTAGAAAAACGTGTGTCGATAATGCAGTTTGATAGCTGTCTCTTAATGACATTGACATTTGTTTTTATTCGTATTCTAATTTGTTTTTATTTACAAAATCTTCAGTTTTACTATTATTATTGTCAAGTTCAATAAATATAATTTTGTGATTCGAGACATCAACATCAGCGTAAGTAATGTATATTTTATCGTATTGGAAATAATATGACCGAGACACGATCGTGATTCATTTCTTCTAATCGATCTGTCTAAGAATCGAATACCATTGCATTCAACCAGTGTGACGTATTTATCAACTTGTTTGTCACCGTCTGTATTTTTTATATTGAAATTGAAATCGCCAACTATTAGAGAATTTTCATTATCAATTGTTGACAGATCTGTTTCAAACGGGGAGTCCACCTAAATCCCAAATAAATCAAAATCCCAAAAAAAATTACAAATTACAAAATCCCAAATAAATCAAAATGCCAAAAAAAAAAATTACAAATTACAAAATCCCAAAATAAATCAAAATCCCAAAAAAACATTCCAAATTACAAGATCCCAAAAAAAAAAAATCCCAAGAAATTATTAATCTTTTTTTATGCATTTAAAAATTAAATAATTATTTTTTTTATATTTTTTACTAAAACTGACGTATTCGTTTATCTGTCGTGGCCAAAAACAGGGTTTCAATAAATGAAAAGTTGGGGTTTGGAGGCAGCAGCTCTCGACTTTAAAACTAATATAATTCTTTTTTGATAGTTTCACTAAAACGTATGCGTTTACCTGCCGCCAGCAAAAACAGGGTTCCAAAAACTTAGCATCGGAAGCTTAAAAATAAAATAACTTTTTTTTTATTTTTTAATAAAACTGTACCTGTATATACCTGCCGCTGGCAAAAACAGGGTTCCAACAAATTTTAGGTTTATATTTTTAATTTTATAAATGCATAAACTTAGTATTTGTAACTTGGGATTTTGTAATATTGGGATTTTCTAACACTGGAATTTTCAAATTTGGGATTTTGATTTTGAAATTTTGATTTTGGGATTTCGGACCCAACCTGTTTTAAGCAATATCAAAAAATTATCAATGGCTCGGGAATTATTAGTGGATGGGCGATTTGTGGCAGTTTTCATAGGTAAAACAATTGAAATTAAGGCCTTCCCACACTACAGCTTTTTATCTGGCTTTTGAAGCCAACTTTTTATGACAGCAAAAAAAGTTTATTTTAAATTAAAATGTCGTCTAATGAAGAAGTTATTTTGAAAAATTTAAGAATAATCCATTATGTTCATAATGTAACAAAACGTTATGAATCACAAAAGGAAAAGGGACAACAGGAATTTTGGGTTAAGCCATTATTTATAGACAGATGGGAAACTGGTTTCTATTATTCGGCAAATTTACAAATTAAAAATTCGGATCCAGAGATCTTCTTAAAAACTTTTGAATGTTTGATTCAGAGCAATACATTGTGTTCTTTTATACCTTCTCCCTTTTTATCATATTTTTGTAATCAGAGTTGGTTTTGTTGTATAAACAACGTTTTGTTGTTGTTTAACCAACTAGTTTAATTTTTCATTTATTGCCTTATATATGTATATATACCTATGTATCTACATATAATACTATTTATTTCATACTTAATATCTTTTACAAATCTTAAAATAAATAATTAAAAAAATTAGTCTACTACCCATTTTGAAAATATATATTTGTAACATTAAATCTGACACTTCGTTAAAAACAAGCCGCTCTTTTTCTGAAAAATTCAAACTTCAATTGAATGTTGTCTTGTTATGCTGACTTTTTTTCTTAGCTTTTTATGCCGCTTCTTCATTGTGGGATGCTCTTCAGGATTCCACCTGTTTCAAATTAAAAAAAAGCTGTCATAAAAAGTTGGCTTTAAAAGCCAGCATAAAAAACTGTAATGTTGGAAGACTTTTAACCTTAAAGAAGAATGTATAAATATTCCGATTCCATCACCTCTTCTACCGTCGATTCAGGTAGGAAATTTCATTATAATAGATTTATATTGGCTCTAATCAATCTGATCTTCAAGAACCCACGTTTCTGTGAAAACAATTACATGAGCTGTTTTAGAAATTTAATCCAGAATTAATGCGAACGTTTAAATAAATAATGTTTTGAGAAATATTTTTTTGACAAATTTTAATTCATTTACAGAAATTAGAGTATCAATGGTTAGAAGTTGAGACGAATTATTAACGTTGTAAAAACTGTAAAGGGTATTTGTAATAAATAAATATACATTATTATAATGAAGTTGAATTTAAATTAACCAAAACAATTTTATTAGAAGACGAATAATGAATGAAATGAATGAAACACCCTGTATATTATATTTAATGTGTACGCATCAAATTTACTTTTTCGTTTTTAATTTTTTTTTTTCATAAATCTTTTCTTATATTCCATAAGAAGCACATAGGCATACATAATTATAATTATTGTGTCGTATTGTCGTCTTGTCGTTATGAATTAAATAACAACAATAATTTCTCATTAACTAAATAGCATATTTAGAAAAAGAAAAAAATAAAAATTCAATTAATTAAATTAGAATTACAGAAAGTAATTTGTACATTGAAATTATGAAATTTCTTTCCAGGATATTTTCTTCAAATCAAAATAATTAATTTTTTGATTTTGCAAGAAAAAGCAAAATAAACAAAATAAAAACTATTAAAATAAAAATTATTAAAATAAACTAAACTATTTTATTGCTAACTATACATATATATATTTACCCTATAACCCCTTAAAAGATTGAAGTTTAAAAGCCAGAAAAAACTATTTTAATAACAAATTTGTTTATGTTTCAAAAATTATTTTTTGTAACCCTAAATTACAGTCGCTAATATTTCATGGCATCCCATTTTTAATGTCTTGAGGAAATTAAAAGGAACTTTAAGGAGTAGTAGCACTGTTAAAATTAATTACCCTTTATAAATTCTTTTTGTTGTTGTTTTTCCATTATTTTTTTTTTTTGTGCTATTCTCTCTTCATTTACTCAAATGTTCTTATCAACTTGAAATGTTTAAAAACTAACAAAAAAAGAAAAAGAGAAAAAAAGAGTAAAATAAATATAAAAAGAAAAACAATTATTAAGGAAATAGGTTATAATACTTCTTTTTATAAAAACGAAAAAGAAACAAAAAAAAAATGAAAATAAAAACAAGAACAAAGAAAAAACCATTTTTTTTTTTAAGTACTTTAATTTATGTCGATTGTACTGTACGTTGCTTTCAAGAAAAAAAGTAACAAGAAAAAGTCTTTACAGTTTTTGGTGCTGCTACTGATTTACTGAGTCTGCAATATGTCAATATTTGTACAAGTTTGTTATTCTTATAAAAAAAAAAAATTAAAAAAAAGGAAAAGGTAAATATATAGTTATCACATACAACTTTAAGATATTACAACAGAAGCATCAAATTGAATACATTTACTTACTTATTTCGATTTATAATGCAGACAATGCCATGGCTTACCCCTTCGAATAGGTGGCTTAATATAAACTTATATACGATCTACTTATTACAATATGCCATTAGGATTATCTGTGGTAAAAACCGTTATTGTTCTAGTTTTTTTCTTTTTGAAAAATTAAAAATTTTGCTTTAAAACGTTAAAGATATTTTTTTATTAGATGGGGCTATCTAGAAACAATATATTTGGCAAATTCCACTTCGCAATAGGAAATTATTTGACCAATAAACTTTTGGAAAAAATTATAGTTCTTAGGAAGAGGACGATTAGCAAATGAACATTTGGATATCTAGCAAATTTTATTAAAATACTTTTTCAATCTTGAATCCGTTAAGCATAAAACTGGATTATTAAAAGCTTTAAAAAAATGTTCTTTTTAGTCCAACAGCGGCTATATAAATATTAATATTATAGAAGTGCAGAGTAAATTGTTTAAAAACGTAAAAAAAGCAATTGAAGTAAAAAATGTTTGGGGCTGAGAGGGTTAAGCACAAAAAGATCTATTTATCGAAGTCACAATCAATTTAGTTTATCCTTTAATACACAGACATTACGTAAAATTTACTCCAAAAAATTTTGTTCAAAACAAAATTTATTTTAAAAATCAAGTTAAGCATGCAATTTTTTTTTTACTCGCATATTTAATTTTCCTCTACATGTCCGTGATGTGATTTTACTGTTTCTGTTAGGTTATATATGAGAAATTAATATAGTGGAGTAAAAATTACTTAACGTAAATGTACCAATCCGCCCCCTTAAGGAAAAATTAGTTTAAATTGACAAAATAAGCAAAATATAAGCTTTTTTTAATTTTTTTTTTCAAATTACAATAATTAGTATTTTTTAATTAAAAAAAAAATATTTTCATCTAATTATTTATTCTAAATAAATAATAAAATATTATAACTGCCAAAAAAAGTTTGATTGTACGTATTTCCGCTCGATAATTTCAATCTGAACTAATTCCGCCCTTATATGAACTCAATTCCGCTTTTTGAACCTATTTGCGATTCACAGTACCTATTTACGATTTTATTTAAAAAAGCTATTTAAAATAATTATTAAGAGTAAAATTAATAATTAATTTTTTAAATAATTAACTAGCATTTAGTTAAATTATAAAAAATATTATAATTGAAAACCAATATTACTATATGTAACTTGAAAAAAAATAAAATAAATAGTTATAATGTAAGTAAAATTATTTGTTACACATAAAAATATACATTTATTTCTATATGAAAATTAAACAATGCAAAGATTCAGTATTTTAAGCAAAAAAAAAAATAATTCAATATAACATAATTAACTTAAATATTATAACAATGCACATTTAAAATAAATAAATAAAAATACAAAATATTTCATATACATACAAAGTAAAAATCGCATTTACTACTTCTGAGTTTTGGCATTTTTTATTTGTATGCTTTCGGGTACATTATATATATTGTCCTCTGCTGTTCATTAAAAATGGAGGCTCAATTTTGTAGACTATGTCACTGTCCAAAATGTGCCAGACATAGTCATGGTTTTCACACCTCTATTTAACTTATTGTGAAATGTATACAAAGAAATTATTTTGGTAATTTATAATGGATGCCTTAATGAAATTTTGGTGGCAAGGCAAGATAATTCCACAAATTTTTTAAATTATACAAAATATAATATAAGTAAAATATAGTTTTGGAAGAACTTATTCTTTAGGGTTGGCGTTAGAGTAAAATTTATCTAATTGTTAAAAATAGTCGAATATTTTATTTTTAATTATACTAAATATGCTTATCATACAGGGTACGCGTATTTCGTCTACTAATAAAAGAAAACTATTCGCTTATTTTCAACAATTAAAATATAGTTTTTTCATTAAATATAAGACTGGGTATGAATTTAGTGAAAATAGCTTACACCTGCATATTTAGTTCGGAATTAGGACATATTGCACATATTACCGACCCGCTTAATCTTACAAATTTTTATAAAAATTCAAAATTTAGTTGTACCAAAAAACACATATGCGAAATTAAATTTATAGGTCGTAATTAGGTCCAGCTTAGTTTGTTCAATTTTAATTTAAAATCGTCCAGCTGCATCCTTATATAATCAAAAATAGGTGAATAACTTAATTAATTATTTCGATATATCATTTTCCTAATTCCGCCCAGTCGATTGTAAATACGTACAACATAAATTTACGTGTCCCTATAATTCCCGCTCAAAATTAATTAGCAATTTTAAATATTTTTTATTTACAAATTGAAGAAAATATGGATTATAATCTATTTAATAATATATTTTTTACAATTATTTGAATAAAATAAATAAGTGAACATCATAGTTTAATTATTATGGTCTTAACAAAATAAAAAAAATTTTAAACGTTTGAACCAATATTTTCACTAAAATGTCTATCTAGTTTAGTTTTCTATCAATAACACTTATTTATTAATATGCAACAAATGTGCATTATTTTGCATTACATCGAGGAAATAATATTCTTTTTTTATTTCAAAAATAAATTTGTATTGTATTTACAAAAAAAGGGTTCGGGCGCCATAATGTACTAGGGCGGTGATAGGTACATTTACGTTATCTTCTGTGATTGAGTTATTTTTGCTTGAAAGATTTTTTACTTAACATATTTTTGCTTGTAAGTATTTTTAGGAAAAAATGTACATTAAGTCTAAGATTGTGATTGTTTTGAAATAGAATAGAATATATTTTTGAAAAAATGGCTGAAAGAAATTTGAATTTGAAAAATAAGTTTGTGATATCTTAGATGATTTTTCAGATGACGATATTGTGGAAGATCCTAACTTTTAACAAAAAACCCGGAATTAACAGAAGTTGATTTAGTAGAGATGAAAGCATTTCTGGGTTTACTTATATATTCTTCAGTATTCAAATCGAATCATGAAGATCTGAACATTTTGTTTTCAACCCAAGGCTATGGAAAAAACATTTTAAGAGCAACAATGCCACAAAATAGATTTGCAAACTTATTTATTGCTCTTCGGTTTGATGATATTGAAACCAGAAAAAAAAATAATCATTAATTGCAATATCACAAATTTTTAATAAAACTATTGAAAATTCGCAAAAATGCTATTCAATTGGTACTCACGTCTACATAGACGAAATGCTTGTTTGCTTTCGTGGGCGATGCAGTTTGTTTTTCACTATTCTTAATTTTTTTAAGGTCTTTTTAGACAATAAATAGAGATGCAAAAAAAATAATTACGTAAACAGAGGTTACAAAAAATTTACGTAGGAGTAAAATTTACGTAACCTCTGTGTTTATGTCATTATTTTGAACAATTTTTTAGGTTCGGTTCGGACTCCGGTGGTTTTGCCTGGTGTTATTTTTTTTCCTTTTTGTTTTTTTTTTGTAATAGTTTGAAGGTTTTATTTTTTATATATCTGTCTAACTTTAACACTTTATTCAATTTTCTACTTTAAAATTGAATTTAAATAGTTCAATACAGGATTTAGAGGTTTATAACAAGAACTGCCTCTCTTGAGGTTTCGATTAAAAAAAAGTACATTATTTTTGAATAACTATCACGTTTAATTAATTTCTAATCTTGATAAGTAACTTTTAGACTAAATACCCAATTTGATTTGACTACAAAAGTAAAAAAAAAAATAAGGAAAATTTATATAAGCTCTGTTTACGTGTAAGTGTAATTTTTTTTCATGTCTGTGATTAAAGGTTATATTCGAATTCAATTAGTTGTACAAAAAAATGTTTAGATATTCAGTTGCATTTCAAAGTCTCGCTTTAAATTGATCAACATATATTTTTATATATCAGACGAATTTCAGAATACCTTTACTAATTCAATTATGACAATAAAAACGAACTTTTAAAACAACTTTAAGAGAAACTTTCCTTCACAACTTAGTTATTTATTTAAGTTGTTCATTATTCAATTCTTTTTTTTTTATTTTTCCTCTGAAATTTTTTTCTTTTTTTTTTTTCTGATTTTTTTTTTTTTTTGCATTTGTTTTTTCAAAATGTTATCTGGGTAGTTAATTCTTTTATTTCCCACTCCCCACGGTCTTTTTTTTGTTTTGTTTTTAGTTTAGCTCAAAGTTAGTGTACTATATTATATAAAGTTATTTAGATTACAGTAAAAAAAAAAAACTAAGTTGTTACTAGTAGTTGGGTGGAAGTAGCAATATTTGCCAAAAATAAACATTTAACAAACAAACAAAAAGAAGCGCAGTCATTTTTAACCTCATTTTTATTTTATATGTATGTATTTCTATACATATATAAAAATATATAGTTGTGTTATTGTTTTATTTATTTTAGTTACTTCATTTTCAAGAAAAACAAAAAAAAAACTAGTAACCTTAAATTACTTGTGTATTTTATACATTCATACTTATTATTTTGTTTAATTTGATAAACTATTTTGTTTTCTATTTTTTTTTTGTTTTTTTTTTTTGTTGTTTTTCTGCCTTGTAAGAAAAGTTATTTATTTTAACAACTGTTAAAATACATGAAACAAATAAGAGTAAAATAAAATTTGCATTTGATACACTCTAGGAAGTTTTAGTTTGAAATATTTAAATTAAAATATTTTTTAATAGAAAATAGAGTTGCCAATCAATGTGGAAGGAATAGTTATGAAAATTGTTTGTAATTCTGATTAGTATTTTTTTTAACGTATTTGTATTGCAAAAATATCAGTATTTATTGTGTACATAATAAGAAAAATAAATGTTTTATTATTGAATGAAAATTGATGATATATTAATAATCACATCAAATATATTAATACGGTAATAATATCTGTAAAACCTTCCAGTTCGGTAAATTGAAGAAAGAAGCAAAAAATTTCAAAAGCTTTTTCAAAATATTACCGATTATAAAATAAAAACAATTAAAACGCACTAATTTTTGTGTCCATTTTTTAAAATCATTTATAGAAAAACTTATCCAAATTCTAAACCATATAATAAAAAAACTATATACCTAATACAATAACCAAATAACATCATCTAATCTAAATAATAGTAAAATGTCATAAAATTAATTAAATACAATATTTTTTTTTAATTTGAAGTATTTTTTTAAGTCATCAAAACAATTGAAATTACCCAAAGAATGAACTACCTATTAACAAATTTTAAAATTTCCCTGGTTTGTGCCTTTGAGTTAGCCACATCGAAATGTTTCTAATTGATCGTAATGCAGTCATATATTCAAAGTCAAATGAATGTTTATTTTGTAAAGCAAAATATTGACAAATAGACAAAAAGTATTCTTATTGTTGCCATGGTGGTAAATTTTGCTTTGCACCTCTAACAATTCACTAAATTTGCCAAAAACACCCGAAACAACGTATTATGAAGAGCATCAAAGGCAATATTGACCATTTCTTTAATTGATGCTGAAATTACATAACTATATCATCTTCTTCATTTCCATATGGCTTCATCTCCGTTATGCAAAAGAAAATTTTAAACCAGAATGGAATTGTACATCGGTGAGTTCACGAGTATAACAATAAGGAGGTTAGAGAAAAAAAGAATGCTCTATGTAACAAAAATGTTATGCTTAAAATGGACAATATTCTAAGAAAAATTAATTGTTTTGAGAAAATAGAAAACTTTGTTTTTAGTTAAATATTCAAATGTAGAGGAAATAAATATTTTTTTTTAATGTTGGACCAGCGAATGTTACGCAAAGAGTAGTTAGTTATAATAACTATTAAAGGAATACTTTATTTATCTAACACTATTCATTAGTGGGTATATTGTAGTGTTAGATTAGCTATACAACTCCTAACTTTCAGTACTGTCAGATTTAATGCTTTAAGTTTGGTTATGCTTAAGTAACTACGAAAAGCGATAGTTGGTTATGCTTAAATAATTACGAAAGTTGGACAACAAGAAAATAATATAGTTTTTGTGTAGTATTTAGGAAAGGTTAGTAGAACCCAACAGGGTTAAACAAAAAAAAAAAATAAAAGCTGTTAGTAGATTATAGTTGTATCACACTGTTAGTAGAGTAAATATACATTTAGCTAGTAAGCTTTATATAAATTATTCTACTTTTAATAGTCACAACGCTTACGTGACGGTCTAAAAAGCTTGAATTAGAATTTACTTTATGTGGAACATCTGTGAATTTTGCTTATGTGGAATGTGGAACATCTCAACATTCTTAAGTCAATTGATTTTTTTAACCACAAAATTTAAAATTACGGGGGCTAATGTTTTGCCTGTACGTATCTAGTGTCAACGATCAGATAATGACTGCAGTCAATCAGTTTACGATGGTGGGAATAAGATGAAATTCTCAGGGGATCATTCCAAATCTAAGTGGGCAACTTAAAAAATTTCACTAAACCGATTCCAACCGATTAATATCAGTTAAGTAATGAGGGGACTTGCCTTTAATTTTGATTCACTTTATAAGTCATATTAAAATGTTGTAAATAACATCCGTGAGCTATATCTATGACCGAAAAGAGGAAGACAATGAGAAAATTAGTCTCGAAATGCTAAAATGTACAATTTAAGTTAGGATTTTTATAATTTTTATTTTTTAACAATATTTTGTTCCTGAAAAAACACTGGCAATCACAATAAGTCCATTTGCTAGATCATGTAGAGGTCAGATCATCTCTTGAAATTACATAATCAAATAAAATCTACCTCTAAAAGTGAACGAAAGGTACATAGGGTGGACTGTTTTAGGTATACAATATTTTAAGGGCTAGTTTCTTGAAGTATTTTAGGACAAAAATTTTAAACGTTAACTTAGACTACAGGAGATATAAATATCCTTTTTGGGAGACCTATACTAATAAATATCCTTTACATTTCGTTCTTCACAAAAATTTCAGTTATTTACACCAAACAAATTTGGCATTTATTACTCAAAAGTAGTATTTTTAAAATAAGGTGCTGAGAAACGCTACGATTTATCTTTTTTTATACAAACAGCCAAAAACGTTTGGATGTAACATTTGGTTACATATATCGCTTGGTTGAGATAGAACAGGACAGGCAGAAAGAAGAAAATTATTGAAAGAGTTGGCAGGATTTTGCAGAATTTGGTTTTTTATGTTTTTGTTGAATTGTAAGTTACAATGTAAGTTATACACTACCTGTAAGTTACTTAAAGAATTTTCCAATTGGGATGATATGATTTTGAAGTGAAGTTTCGGCCATTTGTAATATGTCATGATTTGTCTTTTTTTTTATTTAGTTTCAGTAGTGTTTACAATTTCATTACAAACGTCGGGAAGTTGCTGATTTTGCGTTGGAACAACTTGAAAACGATAACGATTTTTTTAAGAAAATCATCTTCTCCGATGAGGCTCACTTTCTGACTTTTTAAAACTGTCGATTCTGGTTCGAAGAAAATCCACAAATTATTCATGAAAAACCATTACATTCACAGTCTGGTGGAATCATCGGTCCGTATTTCTTTCGAAATGAAGCTGGTAACACCGTTGCTGTCAATGGAGAGCAGTAAAGATCGACCAACTTTTTATTGCCGAAGTAGGGACAAGTTGATATTGACAACATTTGGTTCCAACAAGACCGGGCTACGTGCCACACAGCAAGTGCAACAATTGAAATATTGCAAGAAAAGTTTGGAGATTCGATTATTTCAAGAAATTGTGATATTGAATGGCCTCCAAAAGGTTGTGACTTAACACCATTAGACTATTTTTTGTGGGGTTATTTTCAGTCATTGGTCTTTAGCAATAAATCAGACTCTCTTCAAGCTTTTCAAGTCAATATTGAACGTGCTATTCATGACATACGACTGGATTTAGTGGGAAAAGTGTCCGAAAATTGGGTTCATCGAATTCGTTCCTGCAAAAGAAGTCGAGGAGGCCATTTAAATGACGTTCTATTCAGAACTTAATTGTATCGATTGTACTTCACATTAAATAAAACACATTTGAATTTCCTTAACAATTAGTGTGTTTTTTTTTCTTAAATTATATCACTCTGATTGGAAAACCCTATACTCTACCTGTAAGTTATATACGGTGTTGTTAATGTAGAAACGCACCAGAAGGGATATGATTTCACATTCGTAAAATCCGGACAATGAACGAATTTCAAACCGGTTTTATGCCATTTAGATATTTCTACTATGCACGGGTATGCATCTGTGGCTCTTCTTTTGCATTCAGACTGTTAGAGGTTGGAGGTAGGAGAGGAGGTAGTAATTCTTTGATTTCTAATGAGCATGAGCTCACCCCTACAAAAGCCTTTTTATTTTCGGATAATTCGAAATTTTTATTTCGATATTATTTTTCCAATCCGATTTCTTTATTGTCTCTCCTGTAGACCAAAGTTGAAAATAGAACTGTCTAGTAGAACCATTTTTCTCTTAAAATACATACTCTAAAAAATCACCGATTAATGCCCTTTAAACTACAAATTAAATACAAATTTGAACAAAAATTTCTATTCAACCTAAAAATTGTATTAACATAAAAATTTTTAACACTTGAATTTGGAGTGAAAAAAAAAATTATAAAAATATTCTTTGTTAAATCATAAAAAACACATGTAAGTATTCAAAGAAAACAACCTGATATGTCTATAACAGTACCCAAGTATAATATAATGTGTAATACTAAATACATAGATGATATTTAAAAAGAAATTAGAAAATATAACGTGCGTAAGTAGTGCGTAATTAAAGACTTATCGAGGACTATCATGGTGATGTCTATTATAATATAGTTACCGTATTAAGTAGTAGGAAAATAAAAAAAGTCGGTAAAGTCTTTGAGAGGGATTTAAGGTCAAACAAAGTAGAAAAATACGTAATAAAGAAATAAAAAATAAAAATAATAAAATAAAAAATATGCGACAAGTAGTTATACAAACTTTACGTCTAATTAAAATGTTGTGATAAAAAAGAAAAACAATTCTGTTTAACATTTTAACAGTTGACCAATTGTTAAAAAAACAAAAATAAAAACAAAAACAAATAATTGTTTTTAGTTGCTTGGTATTATGTTAAATTGTTATATTAGAATTAAAACGTACCACAATATACACAAATCCTCTTTGAAAAGTTCAAATTTTTTGAACCCTACTACATAGAGTATAGTGTTGTTCTCACTTACAAATAATTAAAAATTTAATTTTAGGTTAGGTTCTTTTCAAATAGTTTTGATGTTATGTCAAATAGAAATAAAAAGGATTTATTCGCAAATAAATTAATTTTTTTTTTTTTTTAAATGTACCTACGAATAAAATGTTAGCAAATAGAAAATTAAAATGTCACTTTAAGGTTCAATACATTTTTAGTACAACAATTTAGTTTATAATATTTTTTTTTCTTTTCTTATGTTACATTGTAAGTTAATTGTATTTTATTTTTCTATTTTAAAAATATTTTAATATGAAAAACCAACTTAGCAGCTTACTTAGTTTATCATAAATATTTTTTTACATTTTGTCCTTTAACCCCAATCGTTTTACAATATTGTGGTGTTGTTTTTGTATTTAATTAGATTAAATTTTTAATTTTGAGAATTTTCGCTAGAGGACATTGTATTGAATAATAAAAATTTTTGTATACCATACTGAATTATTATTTTTTAATATTTATTTTTATTGTTAACTGTTTGATCTTTAGGTCACTTAAATACATATAAGACCATTTTTCATATTCCATACATAGTATTTCTATACGCAGTAACTGTATATATATACAATATACTTATATCAACTAATAAATAACTGTACATTGTTAATTGTTTTTGAGTTCACTACTTGCAGTATGAGTGAAATAATATAAGTGATGTTGAAAATATGACTTGGTGGTAGCTAATTTTAATTATCTAATAAAAAGGACAGTTTATTTTTTATAGTAATATTTTTTATTGGTTATAGTTAAAAGCCTTAAAGATAGAAATTGTACAGTTATTTATGCTAAAAAAAAGAAATAATGGGTACCTCATAATGATATTAAATTACAGCTTCATGTAGCTCTTATATTACAGCTCTAAGCATTTGCCAATAATATTTCAAAAACTAATTGTTTAATAGACTTGAAAATTTGTAGGGTAGTTTAATTAGTAGGGTAAAATAATTAGGTAGTTTAGTTTTAGTATAGTTTTCATAAATTCAGATTGTTTCGGGTAGCTGCACAATGCCTCTATATATTCTAGCCGCTATATATTAAAATATCAAATATATTTTATCTAAATTGGTAAAATTTATAAAAAATACAAAAACATTTTCATTCATAATTTTCAATTTAAAAAAAAATTAATTATCCGACATGGAACCTATTTCTATCAAGTTCTAATAAACATTGAAAATAAAACTGGTGGATACAGTACAATTTTTCAGACGAAATTAAAGTAGCATCATAACATGTAAATTGTTGTTGTTTATTTTTTTTTTTTATCTGAGCAAAACCTTTGATGGTGATTTAATTTTTGGTATTAAATTTTTCAGAATATTCTTGTTTGTGTTATTTGTGTTTTTCACAAATTTTATTTTTATCAAAAAAAATGTATACACAACAGAGGCATTGAGCTGTAACATAACTTCTAATACCTAGTAGCAATAATTTAACAAATTGTGTTCTAGACCTGAAAATTGATAAAATGGTGCTCTCTAAAAAATAAAATAGGACGAATTTTGCGTTTTTCTATATTATTTAGTTTAGCTGTGGTGTATAATATCTAGCAAAAATCGGGAATATTTCGAAAACCATAAATAATAATTCAATTCATTTATTTACCCAAAAATATTCACATTTATATACAACTACATTTAGTTTTTCAGAAATACTATAAAATTGTTTGTTTTGTTTTGTTAATTTCTAATTATTGAATCTAAAAGTTTGGGGGGTTTAAAGCCAATATATGAATTTAAAAGAAAAAATGGTTTCGGAAAAAAATAAGCATATTATAAAAAAATTACTTGTGATTGCAATAAATGATTGACAGTGTTCAATTATATACTATGAACCATCAGGATATGTCAAAAATTACTGTCACCAAAAAACATAACAAAATTGTAATATATATAATTAATCAAAAATAAATAATAAAAAATATAAGTAGTTAATAAGGGTACGGTACTAAAATTTAATTTCTGGCATGCATTAAAAAGTACATATTCTCATTTTAAAATCTTGATTTCGGCCAATTTCGGCCAATTTTGGTCTTCAAAACCGATTTTCGATTCTTTGCGGATGTTTAAAATAATATCACTAATCGATAAAGCACCCTCGATTTAGTTAATAATTTTTATTTTTTAATTTTAAATTAACAGCTCATTCCCTCTTAAAAAGCTGATACCCATGCTTTCGAACACCCCGGTATATGTACTGATCTACAAATCAGTACTGATCAGGTAAACAATTCCATGCCTAAAATCTTATTTTGTATACCCTAGAGACACTATTTGGAGATGAAAAAGATGATATTTTTATAATTTCAGCACCAATTGAAGAAATACTCAATATTGCACTTGATATTATGTTCTCTATAATATTTTGATTCTGGTGTTGTTTAATAATAAGTAGGATTTACAGCAAATGTAGTGATTTTTAAAAGAGGGCAAACAAGATTTACAAAAATGGCTACAATAGGAATATTTTTTTCTGTTTGTCAATATTTTGCTTTACAAAATAATCATTCATTTGAACTTGAAAATTGGCTGCATTGGTCAATTAAAAACATTTCGAGGTGGCTAATTCAAAGACACAAACCAGTTTTCATACTTAAAAACTTTTAAAAGCTACTTTATTTGTTGAGTAATTTGAAATTGTTTTGATAACTTTCAAAAAAAAAAATTTAATTTTAAAAACCTTCATATTTTTTTGATTTCGTGATGTTTCGCTATATGGTTATTAAATAATAAATAATTTTCCTATATAGGTTTAGAACTTGGATATGTTTTTCTATAAATGATTTATTTGGAGCACAAAATATTAGTACTTTTTAATTTTTTTAAATTTTTTAATCGGTAATTTTTTGCGAGAACAGCTTTTTTGAAAAAGTTACACATTTAAATTTTTGGATTCTTGTTACTGCTTTTTGTTAACGGAAGTGGACAGTTTTACAGACATTATTAGCGTATCTGTATAGTAGATTAAAGTACTAGCCGTCTTATTTACATAGAATACATTAATTAAAGTTGAATAAAAATAAATAAATATTAATTATTTTATAACAGTTCGACGCAATTTATAAGCAGCATTTAAATACCAATCTCTAAATCTCAAAAGTATATAACTAACTTCTTAAATTCACATAATTAAAACCAAATATTAACTATAAATAAATTTTAGTATATTATTTTAATTTAGATTAATATTATGAGTTTAATTAATTCAGCATATGCAATTAATATTAAGGTTACATTATATAACTTTTTTATTGTAGCAAATTCTATAGATATCTACATATATATAATAATATTACTGTTAGTTTACTTCAAAGTATAGATAATCAAAAACAGTTGATGCACTTTTTCAACTGTAATGAAACTAAAAAAAAAAAAATTTATAATTGAATATATGTATATTGTATAGTATATTAATACTTGAATAAATTAATTCTTTGTTTACTTCCACTTTGTTTAATTTTGTATACATGACATACTTGCATATTTTCATATAATTTTTAATTTAAATCTTAAAACTGTTATAACAACAACAAAACAAAAAAGCAACAAACAAAACAAGCAAATATAAAACTGCAACAAAAACTGAAAAACTGTTATAAAATCCTTACTTTAATCTGTCACCATGAAACAGAACATGAAGAGAACTCAATTTAATTTCAGAAGATCTGTTCATCACAACAAAAATAAAAAAATATAAAAAAAATAATAATAAAAATAGAAAAAAAAAAATAAACGATGTTACCTATAATTATTATACCTTCATTTTAATTAACAACTATTATTCTTTTTATTATCATTATTATTATTATATTACTGTTATACATTCTTTTCTTAAGGTTAAAATCATATCATTTTTTGTTTTTTGCTTTTTTTTTTTGCTTTTTTTTAAGAAAAAAAAACTATTTCGAAATCATAAAAAATATCATATAATGAAGATATTCTAAATATTCATACAAAATCCTTTAAAAATATTTTCTCTCTCTTTTAAACGTTTACTTACAATTTTTCACAACGGCACTGCCACAACAGTAAAACATATGCATACGTACATTGCCATGCCATATATTATAGTTTTTCATATTATATGCTCGTATTTTATATGATGTTAGGTTAGTAAATACTATTGTATAACTTTAAGTATATTATATATTTTTATACTTTGATCAACCATTCCTTGAACTAAAAAATAAAAATAAAAACTATAATAACAAAAAAAAAAAGGAAATTCTTATAAGTAAGATTCATGTAGATGACAAGACACTTATTACTTATATTTAATGACATACATACATATATGTATTACATTAGTAGGATGTAAGGATGTACAGGGGAAGATAAAAATATTGATTTTATATACTGTAGCGGTAGTTGATAGAGTGTGTTTTATTAATCACTAATTTATCAATTGTCTAAACATTCCAATAAATTTCGATGGGTAGGACATTGCGACTGTATGACATAGAGCTGAATCCATTTGAGTTGTAGTGTATAATTTGTATTAAATTTTGTTTTGGGTTTCTTTAATCTGAAATTATAGGGTCCTAAAATCTTATACTAATATAGTTTTATCAACAAAATTTGATTTAAGTGATGTAATATATCCCGAAAAAAAGGACCTGAAATTGGTGTGCATCAGATTTGGCTGCTAGTCAATTGAAAAAAATAAATTAATAAATAAAATATGATTTCAAATATTTTATAACGGTTCTTTTTTTTTAGTTACAACTATTTTCATTTCTTTCTTTCCTAATCTATTTCCTTTACCTACAGATGTGGACGAAACAAACGCAACCCAACGATATGACAGCTATGTTTTTTCGTGATATAAAATTCGTCTTATGTACTATACTTTTTCCAATCGTTATGCAAAAGTATGGTCTGTTGAAACCAATTAAAATTTTTATTTTCTACGTCAGGGAAAATTCTTTTTTTTCTTTTATTTATAAGTTGGTTATAGCTATAATTTTTACTTTCACCTAAGTGCTGTGAAATTTGGCCAAATCGTAATGCATAATTTTGGGTAAGTCTTGGATAATGATGTGCTTTATTTCCTTGACAATTTCAATCTAAGCTCATACGTGTAATGTTTTTCAGTGTATTTTATTTTACTTAATTTTCTTTTTCTATTAATATTCAGATGAGGGGTCATGCACGCGTGTTCATTTGCAAGTCATATGTATTCATTTGCAATTCACAAATAGTTAATTGTAATTCATTAATTTTTATATTTTAATTTAATTTATTGTTATGATATTTTAAATTTTAACATTAAATTAAATAAATTAAAAAAAAACATTTTTTTATGTATGTACATAGAGGCATAATTTTTTAATTGCAAATTACTCCGTCATTTGAAGTGCAAATTATACTATTAATGTCATGAATAGCATTAGGTAGTATGGCAATAGTTCTAGGATTAATCAACTAATTTTTAAAAATTGAATGACACATAGAAGTGCGTAGCCGGAATAAAAATGAATCCGATCTATATTTTCAACCACAATGTGTATCAACTTTTGAATATACGAAAATCCTGGAAGTGAAGTCGGAAAAACTTATTCAAGTTATTTTAATCAAAAAAAAGAAAATGTTGTTTGTTTCATTAAATTTATTAAATATTTTGATTGATTGCGGTTGTTATTTCATCATTAGAAAATTAATCAGGGTCTGCCCCGAATGCCACTTTTTAAAATGCGAAACGCACTTTTTAAAATGCAGCTTTTTTAGTTATTTTTTTCCGCTTTTTTGTATTCCACGGCAGCTATACATACAATAAATCAAAATTAATATTCTGAAAAAGGAAGATATTCACTTTTTTAGGCCCAACAGAGGTCATATACATAGAATAAATTAAAATAAATATTCTTGGTATAAATACACTTAAAGCGGAATTTTTTTAAGAAAAGCTGGATTGTAAAAAGCGGGATTTGAAAAGGTCGGCATTTGTCCCGCACCAAATTAATCAGCCTTCTAATGATGTGGTAACAAACTTAGAGCTCTTCGTCTAGAGAAATTATGTTAGTGACAAAATTTTAAATAATAAACCTGGTAGTGTAAACGTTATAGGATAGACGCAATGCGACATGCAATTTTTAGTTTTGGACCTTTTTGATTGCACATTTGGTATTTTATATAAAAGCGCGCACACTAAAAACCAATTTTAGGAATGCGGGCTTTCATATACGCTATTGGGACACATATATTTAATCAAAAAGTTTTAAAAATTGCATGTCTGCTCCTAGTCTAAGAATAAATTATGTGAGGAAAATATTACATTATTCATGAAATTCTCCGTAGCTATCAGTAATGAGCAAACAGAATTTAAACAGAATAAATTAAATTTAGATAAATAATAAAGATGAATGCCATCACTAGATTAATATACTTGATAAGCTAAAGTGTTCAAAGACCAACGTATAATAGTCAGTGACATACCACATCATCACTGAATTATTATATTTAAGCAGTGTGTTCAAAGCCTCTTTTAGTCGGTCGACGTTATATCACATAATCATTGGATTATTATATTCGAAATTTGGTGTGTTAAAAGCCCTAAGTAGTAGGTCGGTATAATATTAACTACCAAATACCTATTTAGGGAAAGATTATGGTATTTTAGAAGTGCTTTAGGCGCTTAAAAGAGTTATGTTACGTTACTCAAAAAACATTAGAATTACTTTACTTTTCTATACCATGATATCTACATTTTTTTGTCCCTTACTGTACTTATATTTATATTAGAAGCAAACTTAATGTAATATCATATATCTTAAGATATGCGCATTTTTATACACATATTTTAAGGTTAGATCCGACCTTGGCTATAAAAAACACACAATCCTGTATCTATTTCATTTATTTTCTTTTTGTTTTAGGGTTTGTCTTAAACTTTGATTTTATTTTTAATTTAAAATTGTTGACAGTACTGTAAAAAAATAATTTTTTAATTAAGTTTGTTTTTCTTTTTTTTCTCATTTTAGTTTCTATGTTGTTTTTTTATTGGTAATAAAAATTCTCACATGTAATAATCGTGAAGGTGAATGAATGTATACTCATATAGGTAAATAAATAAATTTATAAAAATATTGTAGATAGTAAATAATTTATAAATAAAAAAAAAAAAATTATTGAAATAGATGATTATGAGATAAAATGAAACAAAACATAATGTTAGATTGATGGTAATAGAATAGGAGTAGTAATTAAAAAACATATGTAAATATTTGAAATATGTTATTAAATTTTTAATGTTAAAAAATATGGTTAGGGTGAAAGAAAAGAGTTATTAAGTTTATGATAAATATATTGTATTTGAACAGGGAGGGGTCACAAACTATTAACAGGATCACATGCCTCTCTCAATTAATCATTATCCCTGAATGCAGTTGATCTTCTTCATTATGAATCAATGCATTTGATTTATGGTATCTGATTTATTGTATCTGTATTGAAATTGCAATTCTGGATTGTTGTGTGGTAAAGTTTACTCATCTGTTAGCTTAATAGTGTTTAATTATGATTCTGTTCGGTTGTCAAGTTCGGTTTAGGTTATTATAAGTCATGTCAAAAGAAAATTAAATTACAAACTAACTGTAAAAGATAATAGAAAATAGTGTACAAAAATTTCATAAATTACTTAGCATAATTGAGGATGATAACTCTTTTAAAAACACTCTTATAGAAGTATTAGTCTTAATTTAACTGCATCGCAATTGTTGTGAAACGTTATAAATACGTTATAGCACTAAAATGGAGAATCCTATAAGGCATCGGAGCAATTAATATAATATTGTTATAGGGTTAGTATACATGTATTTATTTTGAAATTTTGAAACAACACTTTAACTCTTATATATATATATATATATTAGACTTGTAACAATATTGCTGTAGCATTTGCTGAAAATCCTATTATAACAATTCCCGCAATTGCTGTGAGAGTGGGAAAATTCTTCTAAAATATTAATATTATTCCCATAAAAACATCATTAGAGAACCTTTAATACTTATCGGGAGTCATATAGAAGTTTTATAGAACTAATTTTATTTTGGAACCATTGAAACACAAACAGTATTGAAATAAAAAAAATATCAAAACATATCAAATTACGCTGTTTGAAATATTTAAGAAAAATATTATTACAAAACATGAAATGTTCATTAAGTATAATTAAAAATTTTATCGTTTCGTTTGATATCGTTACATTCCGTTACATCTATATTTGGTTAAAGCTTAATTTCGAATATTTTTAATTTTAAATATTTTCATAATTATTTCAATTTTGACAATACTTTAATAAATAAATAAACATCAATTAACAGTGTCATAAAACTGATGGCGCTGTATGTGATCAAAATTTTAAATAGTAGTAGATATTTTCAATAACTGGTATTAAGGTGAATTATAAAAGTTATTACATTGAAAATAAAAAAAAAAATAAAACAAAAATATGTTGAGTTAATTTCAATTTGAATTTTTAATTGTTAAAATGGTTAATAGTTGCTGTGGTTAACTAAACATTGGATTAATTTTCAAGGTGAATTCTTATGTGTACTTAATTAATTCTTATCAATATGTATGTAGATTTAGTAGATCAATATATGGACGTACGTGTTTTGTCTTAACGAAAGAGCTATGACACATTATGTTAGTTAGAACTCCATAAGAGAGTTATAGACAAAAAAAGTGAGTTATAACTCTAACGGACTCATAATAATTATATAGTGAGATATGAATCTCGTGACCAACTCGTTTTGGCTACTTTTGATCAATCTGGTTTTTTTAAAACACATATCGCATATTTTCATAAAAAGGAAACTGAACTGGGAACCGAAGCAATTGCAATGTAACACTGTATGACAAAAGCAATTGATTGTCGCAGGAACTTCACTGTAATAATACCCAAGGAAGTCGATGGTTTAATAAGAGCCTTACCTCCAGGAGCTTCAGTATGGTATACTGATGGCTCAAAAATCGGGGAGAAGCCCGGTGTCGGGATATTTGGACCAAGCTTCAAGTTTAACGAGGTACTTGACACATATCCCACTGCCTTTCAAGCTGAAACCTATGCAAGCGAGGTATCGGCATTACAGTGCAATAAAAGGGGGCACAGAGGTGTCAACATATACATAATTTCAGATAGCCAAGTTCCTTTAAAAGCTCTGGATTCCCCAATTTTTAAATCAAAGCTTATCCATAACTGTTACAGAAGCTTAATAAAGCTAGCCGAACGAAGCAGAGTTACTCTTATGTAGACTTCTGGACATAAAGGAATTCAAGGCAATGAAGAGGCAGATGTCCTTGCAAAAACAGGTGCGAAGGGTCAATTCTTGGGCCAGAGCCAAGTGTAGTTCGTTCAAACGCCTACTTACAAGGAATTGTTTGCAAGTAGGAATCCACAGAAACCCAAAACATATGGGATAGTTGTCAAGGACTTACGCAGTCTAAATTCTTTTTCAAACTAAATATTCATAGATTGAATCAGATAATCAGGGAGATTAGACTCAATGTTAGAATGCTGACATGGTTTATCACAGGTCATGGCCCATTTAACAAACATCTCTTCAAGATTGGTAGATCGAGCACAGACAGATGCAGATTCTGCTTAGAAGAGGAGCAAGAGGAATCCTTCTTACATATTCTATTTGATTGCGACGCTATAGATCGCAAAAGATACAAAGACTTCCAGGGATACAAATCGCCTGATTTTGACTTTGACATCAAAGCAATAATAGCCTCTATCAAGGACATAGACCTGAAATTCTAAAATGGATGGGGAAGTACAATAGATCTTGAGAGGTCGCGGTTACTTAGAACTCCTCAATGTAAAAAAAAAAATGATACCTTTATTTTTGTGGGGTTAACAAACTCCTAACATTTCCCGCATAATTTTATTGTTTTCTACTCCTTTCTCTATAAGAACCAAAGAAAATAAATGATATATTAGGTATCTTCAAAATCTTTTCCAGAGCTTAAAAGTTAGACAAAATTTTTAATAATTAAAAAACAAAAATAAAACAAAAAAAAAACATAAAAATTTTCCCACTTAAAAAAAAAATAGTTTTTTGTAATGGTAGAAATATTAAGACGTAATTATTTTTGATTAGATTTTGTGTCTTGTAAGATTTTGTATCTCTATTAACCCATCACGTTCGAATAGTATACATTTCAATTTTTATTTTTCGTTTTCATACTACTTTAATATCTATTATTGAATCTTATGGCATATAAGATATCTGATTATATCGTTTTAATCGTTTCTATTGTTGTCCGTATTCAGTAGTTTTGTTGGAATGTTGGTTGGTTGGAATGTTTAGTTAGTCTAACATAATATTTCCAGCTTTTTATAACAATTTTAATTGTACAAATGTAAAGGTATTTTATGACTTGGTTATATTGTTTTTTATTACATTATTTTTTGTTTTATTGTTTTCTCTCATACCATTTCTCATGTACGATAATGTATTTATTATTAAGCGTTAATTAAGTTATAATAAATCAAATTAAGGATGGACTTCATTTTAAAATTTTATTATCTTCGCCATCATTATTATTCCCGACAGCTATACTTGCGTAGGTGTAATTTGGAATGCTACTTCAAAGTAATTTTTGCTGACTGATTAGATCCAGATCAGCTAAACTGAGTACAACGCAGAACTAAGTAAATTCAAACATAGTAGCTAATATGGATAGTAAATTTGGATTTAGTGCAAGTGATGAAGTAGGAGTTGTAGTACGAGGATAATTTACTCAAAGTAAAAATCTATATGAACTTGGTAAATTATTGTTCAGTATTTCAGAAAATTAATGAGAGGAAATAAAATAAGGGACTATAATATAGAAGTCAAAAAAATTATAGATATCGCCTAAGTAAAGCAGCACTAGTGACACTACAATTAATTGAAATAAAATCTAAGCCTGATCGGGATTACTTTATTATATTCAAAGAACATTGTCGAACAGAATTACACTTATTTGAATAACAATTATTAAAGGTAATAAAATTACAGACTTCTCAGTCGAAACCGACAGTTTGTGAAAACCGGTCATTTGATTAAAATGGGCTGTAGGAGATTTACGGGTAATTATATTAGAGACTGACTAGTCACAACAGACACTGTCAAAAATGGCAAGTCCTTTTTTGGTATTCCAGTGTCTACAGCTAAAATAGATAAAAAAACTTGGCTTGAAACACAATCTAAACATTATTATTGTTGTTAAAAGTTTTCTGTTGGTATTATTATAGATACTTTTTAGAGCGCTGTTGCTAATGAAAGAAAAGAAGTTCATCACATTAAGGAGATTACAATAATTTTTATTAAAATTTAAATTACTGGGCAAATCACTGATCATTAACGATATACAGACTATGAGATATAGTAGAAATTGAAGTAAAAGCGTAACCGTTGGATGAGTTCTTCCACTATGTGTCTATGTGCCTGAGTTCAAATTTCACATTATGCTATTTTCTCTTTATTATTAACTAGAGAAACAGCTGATATCATATTGAAAATATTAAATTTTCATACACGTCTTCATTCAAAATGTTGGGACCCATATGTTGTGACCCATATGTTGTGACCCATATGTGTGAGACATATGGATATGGTATATTTCAGAAATAAACCAATTTTGACATTAAACTTCATACAAAAATTACCCATATCCCAAAAATTTTAGTATTAGCCATTTTATAAATAACAAAATCTTACAAAAGTTGATTATCAGTCAACCTGATGACACTGAACATCTCCGAAATGGTAAAAGATAGCGAAAAACGGTTCGAACCAAAAATAAAGAACAAAACCTAACAATCTGTTCTACACAAAAAAAAAATTAAAATGGCTAAAAAGGCTGCATAAGAAAAATATCATTTCAAAACTCGATTTGTAGATTTGTGAAAAACTGGCTGACACAAGACTACTTTTACAACAAAAGGGACTTATTCAACTAAAGTAATTCCTATCTATTTAACTACAAACATATTTTCAGATTTTTTAAATGATCAGGGATCAGAGAACAGAGACTTTTAGACAGGTGGAAAGAGTAAGCCGAGCTGCTGTGTGACGATCGGACTAAAGACCAATGCTCAGTGAAGAGTGTAATTTAATCGAATCTATTGAATATGTTCAAATAAGTTTATATTATCATAAATTCATATAGGCTTTATGATATATCTGTGTAACTATGTTTTACATTCTAGTGATATTTGAGATCATTCCCAATTTAATCACTAGATGCCTTTCAGTTCCGGTCTCAGTTGATTAATTTAATTTATTTTTCTTCCCAGCACATAAATGTGCAGGCAAGATTTTGAACCTTTTTCCTTTCGGATGTGGGCCAACACTACATGCTAACAATTGATTATTATATTCATTATTCTGTAACTGTGTTCTTCAGGATATTTAAATAGAAAAAAAATTCTAAACAATTTTTTCCTAAATCAACAGACTTACTAATAAGGTACGGCCAAAATCTATTATTAAAATCATCATCATCATCCTGTAACCCTACTCGTGGTGCATATTAAATAGAGATTCATATTATTATCACTGGAATTTTATTGATCTATTTAGTAAATTACTTTTCATATTTTATAACAGTAAATTATTTATGACATTTTCTATTTTAATCATAAAACTTATTTGAATATACCAAATTTTATAATTTTAGAATAAAGATTTTCGTTTATTTTTTTTTATTTACGTTTTGCTATACATTTCTTTAACCGATCTCATTAATTATTTAGTTTCACTAAAAGTTTAATATTTTTAGCTTATTTTTATAAAACTATATTTTTATAATAAAAAAAACTTTGTAAATAAAATAAAAATAATTTATACTTATTTGTAGTCTTTAAAAATTGTGTCATAACAATTTTTTTTTATTTATGTGGATGTGTTGGTGTATACGTATATGAAAATTTTATTGAAATATTCTTAGAAATTCCTTGAAATTCAATTCATTAAATATTGCACAAGCTACTATCTATCAATATATATGTATGTATAGTTTTGATATTCTGATTTATAACGATTTGATTTAATTAAATTTAATAATTTTAATTTGATGTAATTTTTGCTGTATTAAACAAATTAAAATTTTTAGAAAATTGACTTGGAAATGTCTTTAAGGTTAGATAACTGTCATATGAACTTATTTCATAAGAAAATTGTTAATCATTCTGTAATTGGTTACAAATTCCATGGTGTTTTGGTATAATTAAATATAAAAGAAGTATTAACATAGCAAATTACAATTAGAGACTCCTGGTGAATAATAAAATATTGACATTAAAGCTATATTTAGAGTTTTTGAAATGGCAGAAGGGATCAATAATAGGAATTGATATTGTATAGTGATTTAGTGAGCATATGCTTCTACACTAGTAACAATTTACAAACACTTAACATAACATAAATTAACATTCATAAATGTAAATAACAGAAATTTAATTAATCAGGATTGACTACAAATGATAAAAATGACTTTTTACGTCAATTCAGAAGGACATTTTTAAAATAAAAAGCTGTGAAATTAGTTTGCTTTTATAGAAAATAAAATAATTTATTTTTCTCATAATTATATTTTCTTTCATCCCTATTCTACATAGTATAATTTCTAAATTGTTATTAATTTTGAAAATTTATGTGAGCTATAGAAGTAGAATAACTTTTTTTGAATTTATTCCGTTGAATTCAAAACCGTTGCTGCTTCGGCTTGTTAAAATATCTCGAGTCAAAACTCTTAGTCCGAAGCAGAATCGGAGTTCAAATCTTCAAAGCTCTAATTAGATTTGATTATGTAATTTCGGGAGGGGTTCTGGCCCATATATCACCGCAGCCGAAAATGGGCTTTGATCAGCGGGCTTATTTTCCGTGCTAGTTAGTGCTAAAATCTGAGTCGTTAAAAATACCTGATTTTGTGATCACTCTCAAGATATTCTTCAATTGTATGCTCCAAAGCTCTAATAGTCCCGGTTCTGCTCGACGAATCGAAATCATGACTTTCTAAGGCAAGTGAACATGCACTTTATGCCGTCGGGGACAAAATTCTACACCGGATATGTAATCGTATGAAAACGATAATGGGGTTTGGAGGAGAAGATCTCTCTTAGCTATATAATGATGTAGAAGTAGTCACGAAAATTAAAGTCAATAGACTACAGTGATTTAGACATCTAGAGCGAATGTTTATCCAGCTAAGAATATCTTCGAATCTAGACCCGGAAGGCACAAGACTTTAGGGCAAACCAAATTTTCGTTAGAGAGATGGTCTACATATTCTGTTGGTCACCTAAGTAAAGTAAATAAGTAATGAATTCAATTTTTTGTAAATTTTGCCATTTGAACGATACATTTTCCAATGGTTAATGTTAAAGTTGCTATTATAAATGATAACACTAATATTGTTTTGAAGACTCATGTACACTAAAAAATTAAACCCCAAAAATATATTGGATATCATTTGTATTTTAATTAACAAAGCAATTACGAGATGCCATTGAGAGTTTCACGCGAGGTCCTGTAAAATATATAACGGAGGTTATGATACACATTAATTAATAACAAAACAAATAACTCTACCATTGACAGCTTATCATTGGATCCTGTAGTGTCAATAACACCGGTTATGACCCAGATTAATTAATAACGAATAAAATAGAGTTTAACAATGGATCCTGCAAACTATTACACCATTAAGGGGAGCTGCATTTCTTGTTTATTTTGTTGGATGGTATGTTCTAAACGGTTGGTATATTTATGTTAGAGGTATCTTCGATATTCAATAAGAACAGTAATATGAGAGCTGTTATAAGAGCATTATTATGTAATATAATTTATATTACAATTTTGATAACGAAATATCAAAATAGAAAATAGTGGAACTTAATAAATTTCGATATTATCGGCAAAGCAAAAAAAATCTAAAAAAATTTTTAACTAGTCATTTACATTTTTTTATGAATGACAAAAATAAAGTAAAAGTACATATTGTCGATGGGCTTCTTCACATTTCGTATTAACGTTGTTGCAGAATAATATTGAATTGATTTTAGTTTTTTACGCTTCTCCAGTATCATCGTTTTATAATTACTCTAATCTCCAGTGTAAGCGCTTGCTCAGAGATCTATCCTTAGAGATCCAGAAGAGCAAATAGTTTTGAAATTCTAATTTTGAAAGCGTATTAAAACCTTGTCGATTGCAATATCGATCGGATCTCCGTCTTCTTCGTTTTTTTGTTTGAAAGTGCGCTTTATATCTAATTAGTCCATTTTTAGGAAAGTTGATATAAAATACATATATGTTTTATCTTTTCGTTTATATGTCTGTTACTTTTTAATAGTCGACTACATTACACGTTCATGTGCATGTTCATTCTAGACTCGTCTCATATCTCTAGCCAATTTTTATATAATTTTTGGTTCTGTAGGACTTACCTATATCAGTGCTTTTGATTCTATCTCACAATATGCAATACAAATATTTTTATTACTGTCATGCTTATAAAGCAAAAGCAACTGGACTACGAAATTAATCGGTAATATTAGAAACGAAAATCATAAGCATTCCACTAGGCCGAAAATTACTAATAAATATTATTTTAAATCGAAATTGAAGTGAAATGTTATGTTTGTATTTAAAATGGAAGTATGTCTCCCAACAAATCACATTTTAGGTACCTACAACACTGCTACAACAGTTTTAAACTACTTCGATGAATATACCCACTTAAATATTGTATTTTAACTATACCTCAATACATTATCTAGAATGATATTCTCAAAAGAGGTGCTTCAGTCAATAATATATCATAAAAAATAATACTACCATTGTTTCTGGGAACAACAAAATGTCAATGTTATATAATAAGGTTTTCCTGTACATAAATTATATACATACTGTACCATACCTATTATTATAATTTAATACAATATTACGAATTATAACAACCACCACCATCAACCATCACCATTATCAATATTATATTTTATAACTAAAAATAAGTCAATATAAATATTACACACATTTATTAACCATTTTCATAAAAAAAAAGTAAAATGAAAAAAAAAACAATCATAACAAAATAAAAACAAAACAAAAAAAAAATATATAGAAATTTTCGTAAAGACGTTCAATAATTTTTAATAAAATATGTATCAGGTATAACAGAACAGGTAAAATAAATAATTACGGATATACTATAATAAGTAAATAAAAATTGACACAATCTAGCACATCAACACATATATTATATATATATATATATATATACATTTCGACATTATATATATATTCTGTATATGAAAACCTTCATCCTTATAAATAGAGGTGAAAAATCAAGAAGAAAATTTATTTTATAAACAAAATAAAAATAAAAAATAATAATGACAGCAGCTGTTTATAAGTGTGTGCGTGACATATCCATTTTGGTATTTTTAAAGCTAACAAAAAATAAAATTACAACAACAAAATAGGAAAAATGAAAAAAAAAAACAAAAAATCCATGATATTCAAGAATGATGTTTTAATATTCCAAAGATTATTTAAGCTTTTCTAGAAAAAAATAAACCGATTTTTCTTTTCTGTTTTTCATTTTTTTCAATTTACACGTAGCTAGATAGTAATTCCATGAATAAGTGTGCTAAAAACAGTTGGTGTCCGTTTATAATGTATAAAGAGAATGGGCAGAAGGATTAGAAATTTTTATTTTGATTAAAATTAAGTTTTTCATATTTCTTACATTCAGTTTCGTATACATTTTTTTTAGTACCATGTGGGAATCGGTAATTAATCTCTCTACTGTAAATCGGTGATAAGTTTTAGGATGATTTGAAATATTTTTAAGTCTATATTCCTAAATCTTTTAAATCTGTTATTGGGAACATTTTTTAGTTGTCGTTGGATATAGATAGCTGTATTTGTTCATTAAATTGAATCATTTTATTGTACCGGTAATATTTCTATCGTAGTGTATTAACTAGGTATTTGTATTGTTTACAGATTTGAACATTTTTTTCTAAAACATGAGTTATAACTTCTTATTGCCTCACACTGAGATAGTAATTTTTCTATTGTAGATTATTAACTAGATATTTCTATTGTTGTTGATTTAGGCATTTTTTTTTTTAAATATAGAACTCACAACTTCCTATTTTTCGAAGACTGCAGTATAGTTTAGATGTTCATAAATTTGTTTAACAATCAAAGTTATGATATTACTCTTAACACTTCCGTACTTCTGCTTGGTTCAGAAGAATTGTACAATATAAGACTATTATTTTAGTTTATTTATTTAATTACTTTTCAGCATTGATGAACAAATTATTTGGAGATTAAAAATAACAAAAACCTTTAAACTATGATATATAACATTCATGGTTTATCATGAAATCTACCACATTATTTTGAAAACAAATTAAGTTTTTGCAAGTAGTAAAAAAAAGTGTAGTTAATAATTAGTCTTTAAGACTTCTAACAATTGTTTTAGTCTATATGTTGATGCTTCTAAATTCGAAAATTTGTATTTTCAATAAAAACAAATTAATATTTGAACCTATGTACATTTATATATATAAGGGTTCAATCGCCACTTATCGTTTGGATAACAGATTGAACCTAGCTATTTCATTAAAATACTAGGCTAAGAAATCTGAATTAATTCGTTTTATAATTTTGTAAATTTAGTATGTAAGTTAGCTTAAGTTGTTAATGAAATAAAAAAATTATTATTAGTATATTTCATCCTCGTTTAACATCTCACTACTAATTTCTCTACCGTGAGCATGAGTTAAAATCCAATTGCTAATGCCAAACATTAAAAGATATGTGTTAGTTTACACGGAGTTTTGGTTGTATGCTTAACTGAGTAAAATTATGTTCTAGGATTGAGAAGCAGGTACTTATATACTTTACAATATCAGTTTTAAGTCTTGAATTTAGTTTTTGAATGTTTATCAATTGACTTGTACTTACTTATTTATGTATCCGACACTACATCTCATACATAATATTATGTCTTGGGTATGACAATTTTACAAAATAACATTCACAATTATTGAAAGTCAATAGTGTAGCAAACTTATTAAATAAATTGAAGTTGGATCTCACACTAATATTTGTTGTCGCACTACAAACTTTCCCCTAAAATTTAAATAACGGTTATCCTAAAGTTGCCCATTTTCATTTCTAATTTTTTACTTCTTTTGTTTGGTTAATTTTTTTTACTTTAATTTTTGATCATATTTTGACTTGAAGGTAACTTTTTTATATATATAAAAAATAAAAAAAAAAAATAAAAAAAATAAAAAATATAAAAAATTTATAAACAAACACTCACATAATAAATTCATATACGTTAGAATGTATGTATGAATAAAAATTATTTCATGTATTAAGGAGACAACAAAATTGTTAACGAAATGAAAGTTTGTCTTAGAAAAAAAACAAAATTAGAAAGTTTTATTTAGAAAATTTTGCAAGTAAAGGAAGAAGATACAGTTATTTAGGTATTTTTTTTTTTTTTTTTTTAATTCTCCTTAGCACAAAAACGTTTACATTATTACCGACTACAACAGTGGTAAAAAATCTTTTTTATACGTTTAAATGATATAATGTTGAAATATGTCATCCTCTTAATGAGACCTCTGCAATGAAATTAGTTTCAACAATATAAATTTAAGACAACATTGTTAATAGTTTGTTAAATATTATTTAAATTATAGGTGTACCTGTGAACAGGTATAATACAACTTACAAACAAATCATTTTTAAGATAAATAAATTATTTATTGTTATTTTACCGTTATTTATGTTATTTTCAGTAGTATATATTATTTTTCAGCCTCTTTTAGTAAAATAATGATATCATTATCATCATTGTATTTAATTTGTAAATTGAAAAAAGTACGGTATAATAATATCTGAAGTATTTCACAACCAATTTTCATTATGATTCTTTTAATGTATTCTTTTAATAATAGATATTTAAAAGGAGACGTAGCGAAACTAATTTTTAATTAGAAATTTCAATTTAAAATTTCACCCCATGCATAAGTGATTTTTTTTCTTTAAATAGATTATTTTGTTTGAGGTTGTTGTCTAAGCTAAATCAATTAAAAAAAAATTACACATAGTCGTAGCTACCAAAAATTAATTAAAATGATGTAAAACAATATTCATAATGAAATTGATTACGATTTTTTATCAAGCTTAGTCAAATTTCGATGAATGGACTCATACTAGTTTATATTTAATATAAGATCTGCAGACTGTTGGTGGTTGGTGTGTAAAATCATAAATAGAAAACGTAGAAATGACTTATAAAGAAATCGTAAATTTAAAGTTATAAAAATGAAGAAATTTGGGTTTGTATAAGTGTACACCGGTGTACACCGTATAAATTCAGATCAGTAAAGATATCGAAAACTAACAGTTATTATATTTGACAAACAATTCCATTTTAAATGACCGAGAAAACATACAAAAAAATTATCAGATCTATATCGCTAGGTACTGTATGAAATGAAATAGCGGCCATTTAATACAATCATAACAAAAAGTTGTGAAATGGAATTAACGACAACGTTAAGCTGCTTGGCTAGTGTGGCTTTTCTGAATAAAGTACGAGACATTTTCAATTCGCTGAAATAACTTTGTCGACATATAATTAATTAGATCCTGATAATCGACGACTATTATACAAGATGCAATGAAGAAATTTAATGAAAAACACTACTAAGATGGTATAGTTCAGTCATGAAAAAAAATAAAGATCATATAAAATTATAATTTTAATCAATTTAATATCTCCATTAAGAAAGAGACGAAGAATAGTAGCAAAATGGTTGTTTAATTTCAAAAGTAGGCTTATTAGCTTGGAAGAAATGACAACCCAGAACAGGATTCAATAATTAAGTAAATTTATTCCACTAGACTAACACGTAACATTTTATTGTTATAAGAATAAAATTAGTGCTATAAACATGACTCCTGATAAACACTAAAAGTGTTACAATGATGTTTTTATGGGAATAATGTGATTAATATGAAGAATGTTCTTATAGCAATTGCGGTAGTTGTTATAATCGGATTTTCAGTAAAGTACTAAACAACAATGTTGTTATAAGTCTAAAAGTGGATAATCCTATATCAAGAGTTAAAGTGTTGCTATAAAAATAGAATTGCTAGATTAGCAGTAGTAGTGTTATTATGTTACTGTATTCCTATAATGTTACTAAAACTAACTTTTGAATAAATATTTAGGATAAATATTTGGTAACGACCATTATTTTCAAACATGGCAAAAAAACAAAAATTTAATTAAACAAAAACTGAAAAGCTTTGCGTTTTGAATTCTTTTCGCAAAAGTATAATTTTTATTTAAAATAAAAATATCAAATTTGATGTTATGCATTAATATTAACGTATATTATTTAACATTTTAAAGATGCAATTTAAAAATATATTTTCTTTTATTTTGTTAAAGTTTAGTAGTTTTTGGAGGGCAATATATTTTTACGAAGTATTATTATAATAAATGTCAATGAGATTTTTCCCACAGCCAAATTTTGCTTTATGGTCACAATAGTTTTAAATATTAATACAATTACTCTTAACCGCAAAATTATATTTATTAGTAAGACATTTTTTATATTATAAATCATATACATACAATTATAAAAATATGTAATTAATATCTATCTCCCTTTCTCATGTAATAAATATAAACTCCACAAAATTATTATTATCTAAAAATAAGACCTATCTTACTCTCGCATAACATAAATTATTTCAATATAAAAACTTATATAAACTAATACATTATGTGTACTAATACTACAACAATATTACAGCAATTGCTGCGGTGCCCGGATTCTTCATTTTGACGCTATAATGTTTTAAGAACATTTCGCAACAATTGCGGAGTACTCAAATTAACACCGCAATACTTCTATAAGAGTGTTTAAATAGTGTTAAAAAAGTGCGCAGTAGTCTTATAGCAATAAAATTGTTACACTGAACTATCAATACCATCGAATTAACTTTTGCACCCCATGATTTTGGCTCATCATAACGAAAAGATATTTTTAAACCCAGACAAGTTCCAGAAAAAAAAATAAAATGATTTGTTTATCATAAAGCTTAGTTTTTCAAATTTTTGTTAAATGAAAGAAAATATTTTTTCTTGTTTGCTATTCTAATGCCTGGGTTAGATGTGCGAATTTCAATACGATTTGCCAGCACATCCAAATTAGAAAACACAGGTTTGATTCATTGTAACGGATTAGATACTAATGCACTGCGTTGCCGCATGATATCTCTAATTCTATTTTTGCTATTACACAATAGTCAAGTTTACCAAATTAACAAGAAAAAAATATAATTTTTACAATTAATTCCATCAAAATTTTAGTTGTGATCATGACAATGCTTCATAACTATACTTCACGTTTCCACATGTATTTTTAGCCGATTAGATGCTAAAAATTTCATAAATTTTCCAAAATCATCTTATAAATTTTTTGTAAAAACTAACTAAAGTTTGTTTACTTATTATTTTGACATTTGCATTGTCATGGCACTACAACGCCGTATGTTACATTTACGCACACCTAATTTACTATACGTCAACGTATACATTCCCGTGCAGAAAAAATTTCGCACATCTTATCAATGCATAACAGTAAAAACTGGGTAAAATTTATTTATTTTTACATGAAATGGATAAAAAAAAATTCAAATAAATATAAATAACATACTAGTTAAAAAAGTGGAAAATTCTTAATCCTTAAAAAATGCAAAAATATAAAAAGTAGGTAGTTGTTCGAATACATCATTATCAGGACTTACAATCCATCCGGCAGCAGTAAGTTTTTTACTCCTGTCCTTATTTTTTCTTAAAAAAATATTCTTTCTAGTAATTCAGTTTTTGAGAATAAAAATGTACGTTGTGTGTGTGTCCAAAGGTTATATAAGAATCAGTGAAAAGTTAGAAAACAAAAAATAAAAACAAAAACAAAATATAAAATAAAAAGTTAGAGCAATTCTAGTTTGAGAAATTCGAAGCTAATTTTTGTCATTTTGTTCAATTCTTCATTTTAATTTTTTTTTTCTATTTATTTGTTTTGAAAGTTGTAAAGCTTACCAGGTGTTCCAATATTTTATAAATTTCCTTATATAAATTTGCAGATCTATATTTTGCTATATATATATATATATATATATGGTCTATTGATATGAGTATGTTGAACATGTACAGAGAAAAACTATTATTTTTAAGTAAAATTAAAAGTTTTGCTTTTAATTCTTTTTTTTCTTAGAATTTTTATTTTTTTTTAGAAAATTTTTCTTTTAAAAATAATTTGTTACGTATGGAATTTCAAAAGTTTAAAAGAAGTTAACTATAATTATGTAACTTTAATATTATACAGTTAATAACAAAATTATTTGTACTTGAGTTAGTACAAAAAAATAAAAATAAACAGAATTTACAGTTATTGTCCGTATATTTCAAATTATGCTTCATTTCAATTGAGGATTGAAGTATATTTAAATTTATGGAGATCCATTTTTATGATCAATAATCTTTGAGAGTGTAAATAAGTTGCCACTAGAGGCGCTACAATAGACTCAAATAAGTAGAATAAGTAAAAATGTATGTATAATAAATGGGTGGGTTCAGTAGCATTAACCGGTAGATCTGGAATCCATTTTGAATCCATGTACCATATATCTGGCCACTGAACGCAAATCACCACAAAAATTTACCGCAATACTAGCGCCATCACCGAAAAATATAATGAGTACTTTTAAATATTAATTAAATTTGAATGGAATAATATTTATTATCATACATATAATTTATGTTTTATAACTCTTAAATTAAGTTTACGTAATATATAAATCTTCTTAATAATTTAAATTTTCCCATTAATTCAAAAAATAATGGCTTTGAATTTAACAACTTTCATAAAAAATATAAACATTTAATTTTTCTTACAGTAGATGTCACAACACTCCACATAAAAATTATTGTTGTTGTTTTTACATATAAAAAGTCAGATCCATGATCAAATCATTAGCCGCGATACATTAATCGGTACATTTACCACACCGTTCAGTCGTGGATTTCAGATCCATCGATGTGTCTGTGGATTTCAGATCCATCGGTTAATTTCACTGAACGCTACCAATGAATGTCATGACTAACAAATAGATGAAAGGGATTAGTACCTAAATCCAGAAAAAACATGGCTTCTAAATGGCTTTTGCCAAAAAAAAAAAATTCACAAAAAACGATTATTGTTTCTTTACATTTAATTTTATTATGTACGGTACTTTATGCGAAATTGTGAGTTAGGAGAAATTTTAAAGTTGGATTCAAAATAAAAGTTCTACACCTTTTACAGAATATTTATATAAATTAGTTTTATGGATAACCGCTGTTGGATACAGCGACGATATCTCCTTTTTTCCAGGATTAATACTCTTAAAATTTTATGGATTTTTTTTGTGGATGTTTTTTTCTTTGTATTACGGTTTTTGGATTTGCTCACTAACCCAGATGAAAGAGCTAGTATTTTCTTTAAAAGTCAATATACAACAAAGATCATCATGTTTTTTGTTTTTATATCATGCTTGAGGAACAAATATGAATTTCGAATTTGATACAATACAGATTTGATTCCACTTTTGGGATGTTCTGGTTATAAAAAAATTCTCATAGCTTGTTTTCTACCATCTAGGTATTTCTACGGTGTAGAGAACAGTCACATGCTGTCCTTCATGTGTAACGAGAGAAGAACTGAAGTGGAAATATTACAAAATTTAATTTGCACTGAGCATTATTGCACGCTTGTCTAAGAAATATATATAAAAGAGGCAGAGAACTACACAAATATGATCAGAGCAATATCAACAGTGAAACTTGGGTCATTGATAAGACGAATGCCAGTTTTTCGCATTTATCCATGTTTTAATGCAGTACTTGAAGTACTAGTCCAAATTTGAGAATTATACTCTATTTTGGGTCTTATATGAAAGCTTTTTTATTTTAATTTTTTTTCCTTACTCTTCTTGGGAGCATAGGGCTTCCACTTGGCATTTCCATCGTCCTCGTATCATTATTTCTATTTCCGAGGCAATGTCTAATTTCATTTTTAATTTGTTTATACTGTCCTAAGTAGGGGATTGGTCTACCGTAGAAGTCCACTGCGCCTACGTGGTAAGACGACGTCATATTGTCTGCAAGTTGTCGCTGCGATGTTATCCATCTTTGATGTTAAGATGCCTGACGTTACTATGTTTACTGCGTACGTCATGTTACATACTTTTGTCAGTTTTATTGTGTAATTATTATTAGTGTTTGTCCTATATTTATTTATTGTGTTGTATGAGATATATATGAGTATTGATATAGATATTGATATAGGTAATATTTTTAGTTATAAAGTATTAATTATTAATTATTTTTTATTGATTATAAATTTTATATATAATATTTTTGCTATTTTTTTTTTAGTTATATTTTACATCCCCATGGGAATCGAACCCTTGACTAATCGTAATTGAAACACTTTTCTGTGCTTTGACCGATTAGGTCACGGAAGGGATGTGAAAGCTTTACATAAAAACTACTATATTTATATTTGTCAAAGTATACATCTCTCTCTTTCTATTTCAAATCAGTTGCTAACTGAGAACTATTACTGTAAAATCCCTTCCTTGAAAATTTTCCCCTTCAATAATAACAAAAGCAAAATATCGTTTTGTCATTTTATTTGTACATATTTTCAATAAATAACTTGTATGTGCAAATAATTTTGACATTAACTGTATTTTATGTAATTAGTGTCTACCTTAGTTAAATTAAGAAATTTTTTTGTAGAAAAAATAAGTAAATAAATTTTATATTAAAAAGTTTTTATAAACTGATTTAAAGAAAAACTATAATTGAAGTTGACAAACCTCAAAAAAAAACAAAAAAAAAATCAATTCACTCGCATTTGACGTAAGGATAATCGTAATTATCCTGGTTAAAGTCATAATTAATAATAAAAAATAAAAACAAGTTTTTTTTTTTAATTTGAAATTTTTTTCAAGGTTATTAATTCACATGCTGGGTCGTGCAGTAGGTAAAACGCCTGCCTTTCAACCGAAAGGTTCCAGGTTCGATTCCTGACGAAAGCAAAAAATGCATTCCGGATTTTTCGACCTGGTCCAATACTCTTTATCATTGGGATAAAATAAATGATAAATAGTTGAGAGTTTTGGTTATCACTAAAAATAAAATGAAACTATGCTATTATGAAGACGAAGTACTCTACAGTTGATAGACACATTTAAATTAGTCTATACCACAAAAACTCTACAGAAAAAGTGTATTCCAAATCTTTGTGTAAAAGCAGTTATGGTGTTCATCCCATAGACTTGGAATTATATATAAAAAATGTTCGTTATATTTTTCAAAATCATAGGTCGGCAATGTTGGTTCACGCTGGAATGATCTATCTGCTGATCAATATGGTATCACGCTTATATCTATACGGGTGAAATCAAAAAATGAATGCGGTAGTGCTTATATTTAGAATACGCTGAAGTCGAAACACTGTCACAGTGTTATATTTTTTATTTCACTGACGATTATTTTTACAGTGTAAACAGTACAATGTTGAATCAAAAACGTGATATCTGAATAATGAAGTTGAAAGTTAAATGAAAATAAAATTAAAATCTGTACGGGCGACTGAACTCTTTTCAGACAATGAAATGAAATTGTATACAATTTTATATTTAGTGAAGGGCTACATAACAAAATAAGAACTTTGCAAATTAGTGCGGCACCCGTATTTACTGCGTATTTATTATTCTTGAATCAGTTTAAGTTCTAGCTTAAATTAAAATTGCAATTAAAAAAATCATTATTAATTATAAATTAAAAATTAATTCATTTTATTTTTAATTTTCTCAAAAAAGCCTACATTGAATAACAGGTTGTGGAAGAGTTCTCTGAATGGTGTTCAACTCTTACTTATAATAATACCATACACTATTTTTTAGCCGTTTTGTAAAGATCATATGGCAAATCATTATTTCAAAGACTCGGCAGTTTTATATCCGGTTTTGGTGGCTCTGTCAAAGTTGTATATCTAATTCTCAGCTTGCAAAAAATTAAATAAAAAAGAAAAAATCATCACTTTTACAAAAAACCAAGAATATACGTTTTGTGAGCTCTCTATTTTCATATTTTACTGTTTGTCAAAAGTCAAAAACGATTAGATCTGCTAATAAAATCTTTTTTTATTTAGGTTAACATAAAAGTTAGTAAAAGATCAATTCTAATACAGAATCTATGATCGTAGATTTTATAAAATAAAGTTTTCTCAGGCTATTTAAAATTCTAAAGTATTTTCAAATTAAAATTAATTACTGAATGGGACATTTCACACTCTAATTAATTTTATTCGACCAATAAAAAAATTAAAATAAAATTAAATAAAAAATGTCATTGAGTTGGGGTATATAAGTATAAAACAAAAAAAAAAAGAACAAAAATATATCCCTAATAAATAAACGAAGGATACAACAATCAATAAATTATTAAAAGATGAAGGAGAGCGAATGAATCTCAGGTCAGGTTAGGTATGAATTGAATTTCAATCAATACAAGTAATATTACTATTGTCATTAAAATCATATTGCATTAATTAAAACTATCTATAACTATCGTTCATTTTTGTTTTTTTCAAAACACGCAATCATAAATATTGAGCCAACCCTTTTCCTTTTGTATTTTGGATCCTTTTTTTCATTTTTAATTTATTATTTTAACTCTTTGATGCGTGAATTGTAATTAACCACATTTTTTTTATTTTCTTTTCAGTTGGTAATAATTTTTTTTATTTAAATCTCGTGTTGTTGATAACAAAAAATAAATGTTGTTGTTTGCACAATTCAAAATGCATAATAATTTAAAATTATAAAAATTTAAATTAATTTTTATAACTCACAATCTGTTTTACTTATCTATATAATTAATTTAAAAGATTGGAATTATCAAACAAAAATTTTAAAATTAGAAGTAACAAATTAACAGATTTAAGTTATAATTAAATAAATTGAAATAATTTGAATAAAGCTACAACAGTTATAAAATTTTTTAAATTTATAGATATGATTGGCCTTGAGATAAAAAAAGACTAAACCTCGAGTAAATAAATTTAAAAAAACTCTAGTTTTCTTTCACTCAAATTTATGAAATATTTTAATCGAATGCAGTTGTTATATTGTCATCAGAAGACTGATGTTTCACAACCTAGAACACAATATTGTACTCGTTCAAATAACAGAAACATAATTATTGTCCTGATAATAGTTATGAGTTAATGAATAGACATTAGAAGATGCAAACTCATAGTTAAAAAAAATAATTTTATTTTAGTTAATTGTTTACGCTACGTTGTATATTGTAAAGAAGTAAACCTTGAAAAAAACAATTCAGGGAATTCAGTTATCAAAGTCTAGAAAAATCATTTTCGCCACGTTCTTTATTCCTTTCAATATAAAGTTTACTTGTCAGAAAATAGACACAGGAATTAGGTAAATAAAATTTATGTGATTTTAAAAAACTATATATAGATTATTCAATTGTTTATAGTACCCAAACCTTTAGCTTAGAACAGTTATTTACTATTTTTTTTTGTTTGACACATTGAGTGTCATAAATAGGTGTAACATTTTTTGTTCACGTGTACTCAATTTTAAAATATCTAGATCTATCGAAACATTCAACATAGAACTGATTTAAAGATTTTAAAACCAGGTAGTGGGAAAAATTATAATTACTCTCTGGTACCAAAAAATTACAAAGACTACTACAAAAACTACTAGTTTTATTAACTGGATTGGAATTAGCTTAATAACAATTTCACACGCAATGTTAAGCTGCAGAGTTCATTTCTGTTTCTAGAAACTTTTCACAATCCCATTCTGTTAAGTAATAAATTAACACGTAAAACGTTGGACAAAATCTGATTATTTTAGCTATAATGCAATTATATGTGTGATATGACAAACATTACACCTTCGAAGAACATTTTATTTTTCTTATTTTACCTACCTATTTTTTTTATTTTACCAACTTTTATAAATCACCTACTGGTCAGTAATGTACAGTGCATCATTACATTTTTCCGTGATTTAATTTTAGCTCTTCTCGTTTTCTCTTTATATGCACTTAAATTTTTGTGTCAAATTTCATGCCTAAGTATTTGGCTCGGTTTTCATATTTGACAATTTGATCATTAATAACTGATAATAATTACACACAGGCTCATCTTTAATGTGTTTAATTGTGAAATCAATATGCACTGGTTTCGCTTTAATTTAATACCACACCACCACCAAGGTCCTGTCTAAAATATTTTGAATGGCTGCTTGCAACTGTGGTGTTGTTTTGATGTTACTATCGTCAATAGTTAAAACCAGTGTTCGAATAAAGTATATGTATGTGATCGTTAGGAGGTCTTTTATCGATCTCACAAAAGATCCATAAATTTTCAATTTAAATAAAAAACTTCAAACCAATCAATTGAAAATGTTAATCAAAGATGAATTTGAAAACTTATATCTTTTAAAGTACTTGATGCATTTACATGGACCAACAGGTAAATTAATGGGTGGGGATTAGTCTTTAAAATGAATATATTATAATTGTAAGAGGCTATGTAGTTTTCGAGAAATTGGTACTTTAATTTTAATAACTTGGGGTGGCCATCTAGTCTTTGTTTAGTAGAGTAGAGTTCTGGGACTGATTTGTATGAAAATAGATACTTAATGCAACTTTGATGCATTTTTTCAAGTAGATACGTTTTGAAATAGCTTCACAATTAGAAAACGATTTTCATTTCAATCGAAAAAAACAAATAATCGATATGAAAAAAATTATTACAAATAATCGATATGAAAAAAGTTAAAAAATAACTCTTTCAATGTGATTTTTTTAATAAAACTTATAACAGTTATAGTCTATGGTTAAAACTGCAGTATAATCCGAAATTTTAACATGGATCAACTATATTTTCTTCCAATGCAGATAGGTCATTAGTATATATGAGAAAAACAATTGGCTCTATTACAGTACCTTGTGGTATAACTGCTTGAATTCTTTTTAATTCAGAATAGGAAGCTTGTTGTATTCTAAGGTAATGCTTTGTTGGACATGATTTCAGTATTTTTCAAAATTAAGCAAGAAGAAGTATAGGTTCAATTTATAGTTTAGACTATTATGCCATATATATTTTTTATCAAAAGACGAAAAATAAAAAGTCTTTAATAAGAACAGTTGGCATTAATGAGTTAAATATTTTTAAATATTTAATTTTTTTCATTTTTTAAGTTAAACGAAGATTTCAATTAACAATGCAACGAATAAAAGTTATTTATTAATCGGAAAATGTAAATTAAGTAACTATCAAAAAAAAGGAAATATTTAAATGTCTCGTTAAGTCCTCTTAAAAACGAAACGAATCAAATAAATAAAAAATAAATAAAAAATAAAGAGAAAAAAAAACGAAAACGACAAAAAATAATAATAATAACAAAAAAAGGAAAAAGAGTCCAATAAAAAACATGAAATAATTTTTTTTTTTAGAGGATTTTCATTTTCAATTTAAATTAAAAAAAAAAGTATATTTGTTGTGCTGCATCTGCATTTTGCCTAAAATTTCAAAAAATCTGAATGCGTAGCATGTATTTTTAGATTTGTGTTTGTTATTCTGTTGTTTTTTTTGTTGTTGTTATTGTTGTTGTTTTATTTTATTTACTCTGATGCATTTGACTTTATATTTTTCTACTTTAATACCTTGTAATTGATTACCTGTTCTGTTCCTTTATTGTTGTTATTGTTATTGTAATTTTATTTTTGGGATTGGGATAAAACAGCATATTGAACAGGTTTTAAACATTTAGAGTTGCTGAAGGTTAAAGGATAGATAGTTATAAAAAAAAATATGTATAAAAGAATAACAAAAAGAGAGAAAAAATAAAATAACACAAAACAAAAGTACTTTGATAACCCTTGAATTTAAATAATTTCTGTGATTGGATTTGAAGTCGGTTCCTTCAACAAAAAAACAAAAAAACAAAAAAAATTAAAATTGAAAACAGAAAAATTGAGCAATGCCTCTTTCGATTTGAATTTTTTTTTTTATTTTATTCTTTTCTAGTACACAAATAAAAAGATCATTTAATAAAATAAAATTAAATAAAAGGCGCCTTTTAAAACGAACTCAACGAATGCATAACAAGGAGTTAAAGAATTTATCAAAAATAAAAAAAAATTTTAAGATTATCATTTTGATTACGAAATAATAAAAATAAGAATAAAAAAAAATTAAATTAAATTATTCCAGTTTCATTGAAATAAAGTTAACTTTAGAAACACTACTGTCAATCCAAATCTTTATATTATCAAAGATTCTGAGTCTCTTTTGTATTTGCTGCTTGCTATTCAATAACTAATAAAAATTACAATTTACGTACATAAAAAATAATGGAAAAATTTAATGCTTGATTGAGTCGAACAGACTTCCAATTTTAACTTGAAGTGATGTTAATTTGATGGATAAAAAGAAGATTTTAGATTTCATTAAGTCTACACCATATGGAATCTAGTGTAGTATCATTTGATGCTAGTTAACTATAGGTTGAAAATTATTGAAATTTTTTGAGCTGCGGTACGCTTTAACCTCATTAACAAAAGAATCGCTCCTGTGACTAATTTGTAAATTCATAACATTCTTAATTTTTGAGCTGCGATACGCTGGTGGAGTATGGAATCTATATCGCAGCCACTTTACTAAATACAACGTAATGCATATTCAATCAAAAAACTATTCAGATATAATAGTGGAAATAATCAAATATTTTTCTTTTAATTTTACTGATATGCTTATCATACAGATACGCGTATTTCGTCTACTATACTTGCAGACTTCTTCAGTGTTTTGTACTCGACTGAGGAAAGAAATCTAAAATCGTCTTATTTCTTCTATTTGCACAGGTAACAATTTGATGTTTTTCGCAGCTGGATGGTTGTTTATTATCCAATGAAATAGCAGAGGTAGAGGATTGAGTAATAATATTATTATATTTATTTCATTGTTGGTATTTGAAATAATATTTTAATGAGTATGTCCGTGATGGTTTTTTCTGGATATCCGTTTATTTTCGCAATTTCAAATATATGTTTAGTCTCTTTTACTAAACCTTTTTGGGGAGATGGGAAGTGTTATTATTCGATGGATTAACGATCATGTGGTTTAACGATGCCATCTTATGTTAATAGGATAGGATAGGATTATTTTATTAAAGTATGCTTTTTTTGTCGTCATATACTTCTGTAGAGTATATAACTTTGGCGTAGCCATATTTATTTTAGGTCTGAGATGGTGTTTCAGATTCTTCTATAGTTAATCAATAATTTTTTTACAAATTAATTGATTTTTCTTTTACTGATACTCTATTTAAAATCGGTCGCGGCACCTATCGTCCAGTAGAAGGGGAATTTTATCTCTCAAGAGATTTGATGGACCCATGATTGCCATATTGTTAAATTATGTCTTCATCAGCGTCCGATACCGATTATGGTATAATGCAGAGATGTAAGAATATATTTAAAATATTTCTTCTCTTGGTTTTGACTGGCAATGATAAGAAACGTACTTGTATTATGGTTAAGGGGTCAAACATGGTTTTGTTGAAAAAATTATTGAAAATTTGAAAAAAACCGATTCAAATTTGTGGCAATGAAATTTATGTGGGCAACAAAAGACGATCTACAAAAATAATACGCTGACCCTGACACAATGGGGCCATTTTTTAATGGTTTAGCAGAATATATGAGGACTAGTAGTTTCGATGGTATGGGAAGATTTGAATATTGTAAAAATTGGTCGTCAGATGCTTGGTGCTACAAATTTAGCTGATTAGATGCTCGGGACGATTTGTGTTGATTATTGTATAGTCGTATTATTATTGTCTGATGCCGTTGAATTAGCTAACATGGAAATTGCACTTTGGTTTACCAATAAAAAATTAAACTTTGGTTTATGCCAATAAAAAATTAATTGCATGGAGCTCAGCTGCTGAAAATTGGACCTACGAATGAATTTATAAATCTGCGCCAACTACAGACTCTTTTCCCTTCCGGGATGTGGGCCTTTAAAATATAACGGTAAATTTTACGAATAAATTAATAACATTAAAATCAATTGTACACAATGAAAGAACATTCATACCAACTAAGTGGAAATTTCATGTTATATTTAAAGGTGAAACAAAACCAATATTGCCTAATAAATTTGATATAAAAGCTAACCCCAAAAAAGTAAAACTGAATTAAAATGGAATATCCCCCGTGTTATTAAGAACAATGAGCAATTACTCTAGATTGAACAATCAACTTAAGATGTGGAAGTTTTACTTGCTAATATTTAAATACTATCGATACCGCACTTCTACAGCAACATTACATAGTAATATTTCTTCAGGTTTTTATATTTATGATCCCAATTACGTGTCTTCAAAAGTTATATTATCACAAAATAGAATTTGAAATTAATGCTGGAATTTCAAGCAAAGATAGGTTAAACTCTATGAGCTATTTTAAATGTATCCACCAAAAATTAATATGAAAACAAGACTGCACTAGCTTGAATAAGTTGTTGAAAATGATTCGTGATTCTTTTTGGGGTTCGATGTTGATGATATATATTCACGAACCTTATGATTTGTATACAATTTAATTAGCATAAATTAAATTTTAGTAATGACTTCTGTGGTTTGAATAAGCTGGGCAGGAGGTAATAATTCGACAAAGCCAATCGTACAATTCCGTTATCTCCAATTTTTTTTAAAACAGTTTTTGCACTATAACTTCTATGATTTTTGGAATATTACATTAAAAATGTAGTTAATACTAACGAATCAATCGAAAAATCGAAAAAATGTGTGAGTTAATAAATGTTATTTTTTTAATTAACTGACTTTAAATTACATTTGTATTATAAACAAAAATTATTTTATTCGATTTTCGAGCCAAATAACTTTCGATTGAAAAGACCTGAGAATAAAAACGAAAATTTAATTACGCTTGATATAATATATTAGTGATAAAGTATGACTCAAATAAAATAAAATAATTTGTATTATACTTTAAATTTGTTGTATAAGAGACCGAAAACACGTTATATCATATTCTACACATATAAAATGCGGTATTTAATTCTAAAACAACATTCCCTCAGCTCTCCTATACGAATTCGAAACGTGTAAGATTACAGAATTTTTTTTTTCCATATATAGATTTTTAGAAATAAATCATTATGATTCTGGCTCTGTACGATTTCTAAATTCAACTAAAAATGAACAGAAATTCGAGGAGTAGCTGGCATGATGGGAAAAGCTTCAAGGGTCATCGGAAAAACATTGTGCGCTGAACGATTGTTAAAATTTTAATGTCTCTGATGATTGGGAGATGTTGTTTGCCAGAGGGTTTATGAAAAGGTCTCTATGTAAAATTTTTGACACAAGAAGACAGACTAAGAGTAAGGTGGCTTGATAATGTGAAAGTTGATATCCAAAATATTGGTGTGAATAATTGTAGAAAATTAGCTAAAAATCAAATTATATGGAAAATAATTTTGAAAGCGATCAGGCACTTGACTGTTGCGGTTGAAGAAACAAAGGCAGTTCAGAAAAAACGAAATGAAGTGAAAGATTTTGTGCAAGATGAATCATGCAACATATTTGTTATGAACACATATGATCAAGAGGCACAACGGCATCAATGGCGATAAATACGATATATCATATTTGTATTGTCAGCACTCTCATTAACAAACATAACTAACAACAACAACAATATCAAAAAGAGTTTATAAAAAAAAAAGAAAACTTTTAAATAGTACACTTAAATCAGTCATCGATACTAACTAGCGTCTCACTTTCGTTAAGTTAAATTTTGTTTAAAAAAAAAATTCCGTTTAAACGGATTTATCTAACAAAAAATTCATTATTATTTTCAATTACTGTCATAAGTTTTGGGACTTTATTTATTTATTTTTCTTTTTTTTTCAACGGAATAAACTTTGTTAGCTTTATCTCCTCTTTGTCTCTATCATCTATACAGAAAATTTTCGATTTTGTTATTTTACTGTTTATTTTCATTATTTATAGAGGTTCAGCGATATAGATAGATGTATGTACATTGTATATATATACAATACGTATTTGAATAAATATTTTCCATGTTAAATTTTATGAGTACCAGTAGCATCGTATGTATAACATCTTTTTTTGATATTATTTAAATAACATGATTGAATTCACCAACAAAAAAAAAAAAAAAAAAACGGAGAAAAAAATATAAAATAAATAAATAAAAATAAAAATTACGATCTAGTATCCTGAAAAGCACAAAATTTTCCATGAAATCAAAATAATCGATTTAGACCCAAGAAAAACCAAAAATAAAAAATAAAACCAAACTATAAAAAGAAAAAAAAGTTACTTATTTTGGACATCTCTTGCATTTATAGTAAAAAATGATCAAAAAGGATAAAAAGTAAATAAAAAAAAAAAAAATGGAGGAAAAATAAAATTAAAAAAGAAAGGACGAAATTTTATAAAAAGAAAAAAATAAATAAAAGTGGGAAACAGAATTATGAAACATTAAGTTTTATTTTCGTTGTTGTCATTTTTATTGTTATTGTTGTTTTTTTTTTTGTATATAATAACGAAATTTTATAATCCACTTCTGAATCCCTAAAGTTTCCTATTTTATTTTTTTTCTATTTAAAGTTTATAAAAAACTTTTCATAATATCAGAATCGAAGAATTTCAATTTTTAAAAAAAAAAATTGACAACAATTTAATTTATTTACGTTTTTTTCTTTTTGTTGTTGTTTTTTTTTTTTTATTTCTAAAGTTAAATTTTTTAACAATGCTTCTTAAATTTTTTTTCTTGGTTTTTTCTTGTTTTTTTTTCTTTTAATGCTAGTTAGAGTACAAACGGAAATAATTGTATTGAGAATAATTTTCTAAAATACTGGACTCTATATTTTGCTTTTCCGGTAGGTCACGTTTGATTTGGAGAGAAAAAAAATAACAAAACTTCTTTTTCGATTTAATTGAAATGTTGATTTGATTTTTTTTGTTTATTTGCTTTTTTTTTTTGTGTTTTTTTTATACCAAAAACAAATTTAAAATTTTTTTTTTTTTTGTAATTTTCTTTTGGATTTAGCGAAATTACATATGCATTTATTTTGAATTGTGACGATTACAATCTTCTGAAAGATTTAATGAAATAAATTTTTCATTTGTACATAAGAGTAGTTGAAAAATCTGAGGGTCTACCGCGTCATACTATTTTCGTAAAACAAAATTAGTTTTGGGTCGCTGCAAAACTTATTTTTCATCACGAGACCTTTTAAAAATCTATAAAGCATATATATATGACCCATGCTCGAGTACAACTCACATTTATGGGCAGGTGCACCAAAAACTGCTTTAAATTTTTTGGACAAAGTTCAAAACCGTGTCATTAGTCTTATAGGCGACATAAATGTAACCTAATCCCTTATACCACTTGGTCATCGTCATATTGTTGGAGCAGTTACTCTATTTTATAGATATCTGCTTGGTTTTGGCACTTGTTCCGAGGAATTAAAATCACTTCTTCCTCCTCTCAAGCAATTCCATCGCATAACACGAGAGGCATCAAGTGTCCACCCTTTCACAGTGGAAATTCCGGTTACGGAAATTCTTTTATAGTAAGAACATCTCGATTGTGGAATCGCGTCCCGGTTTTTTATTTATGACTTACAGAGGTTTAAGACGAATATTAACAACATTGTTCGCTCTTTCCCACAAAACTTTTCTTCTTCCTTTTTCTTTCCTTTTCTCTAACTATCCTTTCATTTTTCAAACGGTTCGCAAAAAAAAAGCGTTCAACTCGAATTTGGCAGTGCAATTTGGCAATCTTGGGATCTTTAATATTCACTTAAAAATCCAATTTATAGATAACTTGTTTCGTCATTGACTTCGTCATTACTACTATTTTAAAAATATGAATATTATACGGAAAGCGATTCAAGTGAAAATTTTGAAAAGTAAATAAAAAAGCAAATACCTAAGGCCCATATAGTTTTTATTGTCATGTTATGTGACCGTCTCCGTAAGATAAGCGGTGGTAATACGGATTTCAAATTGAAAGCTATTTTTTTCCTTAAATCCATCTACAGATTGAATCCTGCTTTACTATTTCTGTTCTATAATTCTACGTTGAAGAATCTTTCTATAGATGATTTTGTGAGAAATTTGTTTATAAATAAAACAATATTGCTTTAAAAAACTGTCGTAAAACCGATCCGTTTTAACACAGAAATTAATTATGTAAATTTTTTCAAACCGATATTAATATTCCGGATGAAAAATTACATTCTGTTTGAGACATCTAACGCCATACCATTATCGATCGATCATCTGGTTTCCGGATAATAGAATGTCGTTAATACGAAAATTTTTTGCATTCTCGACTAATCTTTATAGCTTTCATCTTTTCGATGTTAATCTTTAGTTTATATTTTTTATACACAATTATTCTACATTATATAATTTTGACTGTAATTTGCTGAACTGATGTTAGATGAGACAATTTAGCATTGCCTAAAACATCGAGATACCGTAAAGTTCTGGAGAATACCTCGTTTAGCTGAGCAAATATGTTACAGTATTTCCAGTATCATGTTCCAATACTTGCAATATTTTTTTATTGTTATAATATAAATTTGTTATAGTATTGAAAATCTAACTGATTGAATGAAATTTTTTTTTTGTGTTTAAGTTGAGCTATATATGGAGCTCTGAAGGTATTGTGAGCCATAGTTTCCAGTGCAGGGCAACATAAATATTAATTTTCCTTGGGAACATATACATGTTTTTTTTTTTATATAATTCTAAGTCTAGGGGATGAACACCCTAACATCTTTTACATTCTACTGTTTTTTATTATATTGTTGAGTCTTCTAAGTAATTTTTCTTATGTTGTATAACCTTAATTAAAATGATCTAATTTGACTATCGATTCAAAACTATCCAATAAATAGCAAAAAATCCACTTCATGAAGTTTATGAGAACGAACCTAGCTGAAAATAGTAGAATAACAAGGAAATTAATAATAAATAACCTAGTTGTAATAGAATATTAGAGGTAGTTGGAAATATTATTTTTTATTATACTAGTATAATGACATTACTAATCTAGTAAAGTTTGTGTGCAGTTTAAAAAAGTATTCACATTACAACTCAAAACACCAACAACAAACTAAACGCATTAACATTATTTTCTCACTACATTATACTTGTCTATACCTACACTTACTTCCGTAATACATAAAAAAAAAATTATTTATTTTCTCAATTCTCATTTTTTCATTAATAATGAAATTTTTTTCATTATTATTATTATTGTTATAAAAGGCTTCAGACAAAAATAACATTTATAATATACTATACAATATACCATGAACTCAGTTGGCTTAATATTATTATTATGTATTCATCAAGTTTTACAGAATGTGTTTTGATTAGTTTTTATAACTCACATATGATTTTTTTAATATACCCATAAAAGTTATATATGACTAATCGTAGTTCAAAACTACAAGTTATGGTGGACTATATAGTTAATACAAACTGATAAGTTAGTTTAGTATTAGATAAACAAAACCATATTACATTTATATATCATAAAATGTGTCTGATCGGTTATAGTGTCGATTGTTATTAAAATTCATAAATTAAAACAAATATAAGAGAAGCATGTGATTCTACAGTAGTAAAACACTTACTGAAGAAATCCAAAGTATTAAAAATCTTTTAAATTTCAAATATTTTGAGAATCTCTGAACAATCAACATAGAGTAAGCTCCGAAGAATATATTTTGGAATCACTTAGTGGGAGAGGCATTCTAAAAAAAAATTGTATATGCAACATGTTGCGTCTTACATCGATGACTGCTGATAAATTGCTTCGCGGTGTGTCATAGAATGCCAGGGTTGCAGTAGCTTTTATATCTATATTATTTTTAATGTGGGTGTAAACGAGAGCTAAGGTATCGAAGTACGGTAGTGGCGTCTTTTCGAAAATATCAACCATTAAGATTCCGCGTCGTATTATCAGATGCGATTGGGGGTTTAAATGATATGTAATGGAACTATGCTATTCAGAAGGCGAAGTACTCTGCAGTAGATATTTTTTTTTTCTCCTATTACTCCGCGTGGTAGCATAGGGCTTCGATAGTGAACCTCCATTCCTCTTTGTTGAGTACTACTTCCTTAATATCGTCCCAGGTATAATTATGCAGTAGATATAGTTTTCCATATTTTAATTAGTGGATATACCATAAAAATTATACAGAAAAAGCTATTGTATGTGATTGTGTACCAAATCTCTATGTAAAATCAGTTAAGATGTTCATTCCATAGACTGGGAGTTTTATAAAAAAATAAAAAAAAATGTGCCAAAAGTTATATGACACTGTTGACAGTTCTAACCTAAAATAATACAACTAAAACCAAAATCATGTACACAACTCGCATCTGACAACATCTGATAATCCATGAAGAAACATGAACGGAAATGGTGAGTAAATTCAATTACCATGTCATCAGATAAATATGCTGATTTGGATATTGAATCCCGCATCAGCAAACCCCGTACTGCTTTCGAGATGCTCTCGAATGCATGACAGGCAAACAACATATATCTCTCCACCGTAAAATAAAAATTTTTAATGCAAGGAGTAAAATTTTTTTCTCTTGTACGCCTGCGGCAATTGGAAAGTTTCAGTAAACATCACCAAGTAAGCTTCAAATGTCCTAAACATTCGTTGGTCACAAATCATTTTCAACAGAATGTTATGTGACAAAAACGAACCAAAAACAAATAGACCTGGAAATTCAAAAGAGGAAAAATTTCAACAATTCCGCGAACCAATATTTCGAATGGAACACTCAAGGTAAGCAAAGGCCAATAAAAACATATAGACAAGAACAGATCTTAGTCGAAGCAAGTACCAAATCAAGAATCTAGACACAATTGAAGAACTTAGCAATACAATTGATGAAGTAGAAAATTTTATTTCAGCCCTACGCCACACGAATGGGGTTACATTACAGGACAATGATGATGATGTATCATTGCAAATCCACTTTTTCAATTCTTTGTTCCTATTTTTCTTCAGTTCTTATACTCTTGATCAATATCTAGTTAACTTTGATATTCTTTATTATTATACGACATAAAATCTGATTGAATTAATTTTAAGGACCCTGATCTATTTTAGCAGCTTTATTACTGTTTTTAAAATTATTTTGTTGACTCTATCTTCAATAAAATTTATAGGTTTTCCAAGAAAATATAAAAAAAAAAAATGTTTCACATTCCAGTTAAATTTAAAATTTATTCCATGTCAACAAAATGGAAATCAGCACAAAATTTTAGTTAAAAATCAACACAAAAATTTGCAATGATTTATAAAAATGCTCATGTATTAATATCAATAATATCCTATAGTTAAATAGGTCAACTATAGCTATATTTAAATTATTAAAAACATCACAAAAAAAAAAACAAATAAAAAATCATAGAAAATAAAAATCCATGATTTCAAATGTATCGTAACCGGATATCCTGGATAGAACGGAATAAGTAAATATTGGAAACAATTCTTCAATTAGAAAATTTCAAAGCAAATATCAATCTGTATCTGAAAATTGATAAAATAAAAATTATTATTTTTTTTTTTTTTTCATACTAGAAAATTAGTTTTTGTAATAATCGTAGTTGTATTGATTTGTTTTATTTGCTTTTTTTTTTTTTTTTGTTTTTTTATAGTTTTACAAGGATCATTTATATTTCATCAGCCCTAAACTAAAAACATACAAAATATTCAATTCAGAAAGACATCATGTCTACATACTTTAATATGTATTTTTGTATGTAACACAATATATATATATATATATATAGTTACACTTACACCATGTGTTAGCCTCTAACACCACTAACAACACCAGCTGTCAAGCAGTCACAATAAAATTAGAAAAACAAAAAATAAGAACATCAGATCCTTAACTGAACTGATGACTCTAAAGTGGATTTTTACTATAAGGGTACTACATAGACGGTGAAAAATAATATTCGAAATTCTTATATAAAAGGAGTAAAAATAAAATATACTAACAACAACACAATAATGTTGGAAAGGAGAACCCATTTGATCGGTAGAAATTGATAACAAAAAAAAAAAAAAAAAAATTAAAGAAAAGAGAAAAAACAAAAACACAACCACTTTTCCAAAAGTATAAGTAAAAATTTTCCGAAAAGAAAATTTATAAAAAGCACAAAAAAAAAACACAAGAACAAAAAAAATAGAACAGTTATGGTTTTTAGGTTGATTCTACAATATTCTGCATGTATATTATTATGTATGCATGGATATGTATGTATCTTGAGTATATATATAATATATATATATATATATTATCTAGATCAGAATTCATAAAAAATTAAAATAAAAAAGTAAAGAAAGAAAACAAAAAAAAAAACTCCCAAAGGAAGTATTAATGGTGTACGTATAGGAATAGTGCACATTAGATAGATTTGTTTTTCATTTTTTTTTTGGGTTTTTGTTTTTTTTTTTTTTTTGAGAAAATTATGTTCTAAGTACTCAAAAACGAATTTTTGTAGTATACATTTTTTATAATAAGTTTTAGAATAGTTTGAATTTATAATAAACTTTATATCACACAAAGGATATTAAATCAATTTGGTTATTCTCTTTCATAATACCTTTCAATAAAATTGAATTTTACAGTTTTGTAAGAATAGAAATAAACTTTTCAGGATGGCCGGATAGATTTTTATAGGTTAAGAACCTTTGTCAAAATGGAATTACAGTTTTGTAAGAACAGAAATAGACTTCTCAAGATTTTTTAGTTTAATAGAAATCTGAAGATCTACTCTATAATCTCTGTAGTATATTTATATTCTAAAGCCATAGCAATACGGTTCTAAAAAAATGAATGGAATAGGATTGGGGGGAATATGGGAAAAGTCTTAGAACAGATTTTTTTTAACTTTTTCTTGTTTTTATAATTATACTTAGTGTATATTATTTACTCCAGCTTAGAATCTACAAACATAGTTGTCTAATAGAGTTACCGGTAAAACATAGTTGTTTACTTAATTGTTATTTGGTAGGCAGTTAGGTTGGAATTTGTTTTGTTCAAAAAATTTAAAGATACAGTTCTGAATTTTTGCACAGTTATTCATAATCAAAAAGGGAACTGGACGCGGTACTTTACAAAGCTATCAAATGATAGGTTTGGATAGCTGCCATACAACTCCTAGCGCCCATCAAAATATTTAAAAAACCAAAGGTTTTACAGATCTGAAAATTTACACTTGGGTACTCTTTCAAAAATAAAGAAATAATATTGTTACCAATTTCGAAAGTTTGGACTGATTCGGGTCCGTGCGATACAACTCATCGCTTCTATCAGGAATATTTCAAAAGCCAATTGTATTACAGACGTATCAGACCGACACGGTTAGTAAGTGTTACCGATAGAAGTACGTACTTGCTATTGAACTTCTTGTGCGAGTGACGAAAAACTTACATTTTCTCAGATTGTAGTCATATTAGCATTTCATGCGTCATTACATCAAAGCTATATTTATGGGATTGTGTAGAGGTACTTAAAAGTCTGAGAAATTAATATCAGTCACAATCATTTGTTTACCAGGACATTTTGATATAAATTCAATTCAATTCATTTATTTCCTTAAATATACTTTTTTTTCTTTTTTTTTTAAATACAGAGTTTTTTACAGAGTTTTTTACAGCTGAAACATTTTAAATTTATTTTGCTATAAAAGGAAACGAATTGATTTTGAATTTGAGAGAATTTAAGAAGAAAAAAACAAAAAATGTAAAATCTATATTCTTTCAGAAGCCATATATATATACCAGCCCTGATTTCATACACCATTACATAAAAGCTAGTATGTGATTGTGTAGAGGTGTTTAAGGAAAATAAATATATTCCTGGTAATGTGCGTACCAACGTTGAAAGGTATATATGTTGTAATATTGTTCTGAAATCGCATTAAACGAGGATGGACTGCCAATGTTTTAAATTTTATTTGAAATATCATAATTTAAGTATTTTATTTTGGTCCTATTTTGAACCGAACGATTGATCGACAGTTAAGAATAATGGTAGCTAATCAAAAAAATGTTAAATGTCATTTCAAGATCGCTTTTAACGTATTTAACATGTTACGAATTTATAAAGTTCGATATGTATTAACCTTTAAAAGTACTGTTTTCGGTCGATAATCGTTAAAAATGTGTATATAAGTAGCAAATCAAAACAATTGTACTTAAAAAAGATATTAATTCATAGAAATCTCCATGGAAACCCTATATCACAATTTGCTGCTATTTTGTATTTTTCTGTCATAAATAAACTAGTTTTGAATCGAAAGTTGTTATCAAACATCGCTTGGGAGTTTTAATAAAGCTTAACAAGTGATTATGAACATCACAAATATGAGATCTAAACGTGGGAAGTCTAAGTAGCAAAATTAGAACTTCCAATAAATATCACAGACATAGTCAATAAAATTATGATAGGTCTTAAACTGCTTTAACTAGCTTATAAATTTTCTGGTATAGCACAAAACAAGAAAATAAAACAAAATCTTCAGACTGTAATGATGTTCTAACGGAAATAGTTAACTTCTTTATTTTTCCATAGTTTTAAGACAAACTTCTACTGGGGTTAGCTCTCTTAACTTTGCAACTAGTTACAATTTAAAGAAAATTCGTAACAGATAGTTAGGCCGTTGGTGATTAAAACTATAAATATAATATTCAATTTTAAATTGGAAAAACAATACAAAAAGCTATGATGGTCAATCTGACAATTCGAAAAAAGTTAATTTCTAGCTGACTAAAAAAGTTAATCTTATATAATCTATAAAAAAAAGTTCTCTTATTTATTAAATCATTGCAGAATGAGTACACTGGCGCTGTAAAAGAACATATAGTTAGATCAAGTCTGAGAGTTCAATTTCAATTGATTATCATAGTTGTTAAAATGTATTCTAACACAGGCTGGCTGAAGTTAACTTTCTTTTAAATCCGAGCTTCTTACTCATTATCATCATAAATTTAATTTGTTTTAACAAAGGCTGGCTTGTAGGTAAGTACTTTGAGAAAAGAACTTGTGATTAATTTCATACTTTTGAAATTTTTTATAACAAAGGTTGGGAACTAGGGAACTGTTTTCAAAGCTTAATTTCGACTGATTATCATAGCTAGCTAACAATAAATTGATGTTGACTACCTACAACATTTCAGTATTAAAATAAATTTAGTTCTTATTCATATTAAAACCGGGAATGACGAAAATTCTAATTGATTCCCAATAAATATTTTTTTTTATATTTTTGACAGTAAATTAGGTAGAAGTCAAAATAAGTAAAATTGGTTAAACGTTGCAGTATACATTACTACAGTTATAAAAATATATTTGAACCGATGTGCAGCGTGACATAACAGAAATTTTTTAACGCCATATTTTTAATTTGTTGAATGTAGGTCTGTGTTCTAAAATAAATTTTTTAAAAACAACAAAAATCATATTACTGGAAAGAAAAAGGTTACTGGGGACCTAAAGTTGATTTAATATAGTTTTCGTCTCAAAGCATAATTTCATACAAACCAACTCAAAAGATTTCAAAACTGTTATATGAGAAAAAATAGCACGTGTTATTTTTTTTTATGAAAATTGAACACATTCACCACTACATTTCATTTCTATTAATCGAATGCATTACAAAACCACATTTTGAATGAGTATGAGCAGCTGTATTTACTCATCAGAAATTATGTTAAATCTAAAAATAAAATTTATATATTTGAAATATTTTAAAAGTATGTTAGATAATACCTTATGGCACTACATTGAATTTTACAATAATTATTTAAATAGTAACACGTAATTTCTTTTAATAAAAAATAAGATTACCTTAAGATAAGCTGGAACAATTGTCAATTTTTCTTTCTTTTGTTTTTTATTCTATTTTTTTTTTTTTTTTATTACATATTCTTATTACAGTTCATTTTCTATATAACTAAAATTTTCAATATTCCTAGAGTTGTAGCTACATTATTTCGATTGAATTTAATTTATGCATACATATATATTATGTATATTGTATTATACATAAATCTATAAGGTTCATGAAAACATGCCTAGATATTATTATACGATATATATATTTTATTGAAGCATGCATGATGGTTGAATTTTCTTTTCTCAATATTCAATTTGAGTTCATTTCATATAAAATAAATATGTACTATAATGTACATATAAGTAGATCTAGTATATATATTCCTATACATATGAATATGCATGCATGTCAATCATACTTTACTGTCACGTACGAATGAATTTTTCGGATTGGATGAGGCCGCTTTTAAAATACATTTTTTTTTTGTTAAATAAAATCGTTTTTTTTTTTACTTTTCTTTGTTTTGTTCTTTTTGTTTGTTTTTTTTTTGTTGTAGTTTTTTTTAATGTAGCGATAATTCCCTTGGAAATTATGACCTATAATTGAAAATGATTTTCATAAGGGTTACCAATGATATTTATATGAATATATACTTAAACTAATTCTAATATCTATGAAATAATAATCCTTATAGATTATTTGAACGTATTTAATGTACAGGGTGTGTGTTCTGGAAAAATTAATTAAAAAAAAAATAAAAATTGATATTTTAAGTTAATATGAGACTGATTATGTGTAGTTTATCGTTAATTAAGATAATTTTTTTCTTCTTCAAATTATTTTAGTCTTCCAGTAGGTGTTCATTTTTCAAATCACTCTCACTGCCTCGTTATGTGGAAAGAGGCTAGATAAATGAAAAGGTAAATAACCGTTGATCGTAAAAAAAAAATGTATTGTCTTAGATTTGCGGATCCTTGCATATAAGCACGAGTTACAAATCAAAATGGAAAAATTAACACGTGTCAGTAAAGAATAGAGACTTGCAATAAATGAGAGCAGAACAAAAGTAGTGTCAATTGATAGGCCGAATGATAATTAAAAGAATATTAAAATTAATTGCTGGTAAATAAACTAAAGATATATTGCTTTGTTACTATGGCACCACGAATTTTTAATAGACTATCAACTCTCATTAGAAGTGAACGTAATCTCTCCTCATTTCTTAGACAATTGAAAATATGGTTATTTCACTGCGATCACTCTCAAATTGAATCATCACTTGATGGTGAAAATTTATTAAATAAGTGTTTTGTCTATGTATTATGTTTTCTCTTCGTACTTCAATTATATTCAGCCGTACCGGTGAATTCGATCGAATAAAAATCGAGAACTCGTTCGTAAATTTTCAACCGATGAATTCGATTTAAAAAAAATTCGAATATTTTTGATCGAAAATTTTCTCGTTGAAAATTTTGTAATTATTATTTTTATTTCTTTTTTGTTTTATATCTGTATGTGTATTGTGTATTTTAATAATTTATTTCTAAAACAGCAAAAAAAATTAATTTTTCTAATTTGAAATTTGAACTTATTTGACATAAAAGTCATTACATTTCGTTATTTTTCATATTTGATTACATTTTTTGAAATAAGTACAAAATTAGTCTTTTGATCGAATTCACCGTTAAGAAATTCTCATCGAATCGAATCGAGAAATTCGAATAATTTTATATCGAATCGAATTCACCGGTACGGCTGATTATAATCTTTAGTTTTGCTTGAACTTATAGTATACTTGTAAATTTTTTACTTCAATATTAAGCTTTTGATACATTTTTGATTTTACTTTATTTTATTTCAACAGTTGATCCTACAGATAAATCTTTATATGTCTTTTTCCCTTTCGAAATGTGGGAATTTTTTATTAAATTATATTAGTTATTTGGTATATATTTTTTTATAATTTTATCTATTTATATTATTTTTTGATTAGTTATATTATATCTTTATTATATACTAAATTATATTTGTAATAATATACCGATGTGGTTGTATTGAAAATTACATTTTCAGTAATTTTCGCAATTTTAAAAATTTGTCGGTTCTCACGGGGTTTGAATCCGTGCTCCTATACATTTTTTAATTGTTATTTATTTTTTACTTTACATTTTTTGATACATTGTTTACACTCTTTTTAATTTTATTTTTAATTTTATTTTTTAATTATTTTTATCTTATTTTAATTTGTAATTTTTGATTTGGTACCCCGCTAAAACTGCTGTATTTATATTTTTAAATTCATATTTTTATTTTTATTAATATTTTCATTTATATTATATTTTTTTTTCTTTTATGTTTGTTTCGTTCAATATTCTTTTGAATATTTTCGAATGATCTTACTTATTTTTTTACATAATATTATAAAGTTTTGTTATTTTTACTAAATTATATTTTTTATTATCCTATTAATTATTCTGATAAACTATATTATAGTTATATTCTTATGTTATTATATTTTTTATGTTCGTGACAATAACTGAGGTAAAAGTTAATAAAGTAATTGCTTTATTAAGTACGGTACTGCGAGAGCAATTTTGTACTACAATATCTACAATGTTTTTCGAGCATTTATTTATCAAATTACTGGCTACTCATTAAATGTGGAAAACTACTGCTATTCTCAGGAAATAAGACACCTTCTTAAATAGCGTGGTTCCATTTCTATTTAAATTGTTATCAGATTATATTCTAAATTTCTTTTTGTCTTTTATTTTATCTCAATGAAAAAGTATGCTGGATTAGGTCGAAAAACCCATAAAGCATTTTTTGTCAATGGCAGAGATGGGACTAATGCATTATTGCATCTATATGAATTCAAATAACAGATTAATTTCTTTAATAATGCATTAAAATAATTATTTTTAATTATATTTTCAAAATAATTCATTAAAAGAAGGCATTATATTCAAAAATAATGCATTACATATAACGTAAAACCAAAAATAATTCAATTGAAATACTTTTGAATTACTTTTGAACATCAAATTTTTAAAATTATTTGATATCAGTATAACTCCTGACCTGTATGTTCATAAAAATTTTTTGAATTAAAAAAGTAATTCATTAAATTATTATTTTCATTTTATTATACTTAACACAAGCATATTACAAAAAATATTTCTTAAAATTAGAATAAAAATTAATATTAAAACAACAAACATAATTTTTAATTTAAATATAAAAAAAGAAAAATTAATACTATCATAATTTTTTAATATATATTCAATAACTTTTACTTATTTTTTACTTTTGAATTAAAAAAAATAATTTAATGAATTACTTGTAGAATTATTTTCGGTAATGCATTATAATATGTAGTGTATTATTTTTCAATATAATGCATTATTTTAATGAATTATTTTGAAACTATAATTAAAAATAATTATTTTAATGCATTATTAAAGAAATTAATACATTGCATCTAATTAATAATTACGAAAAATAATGCATTATATCTTTTAATTCAAAATTTCCATCTCTATTATAATTTTCGCAGTAAGCAGTATTCTGTGGTTAGAAGATACACAATATATAAAGCTTATGTTATTAATCAAAAACGATCAGTTGTTTTAATAAATCTCATAGGTATATGATATAATTATTACGTCCTTTAAGTTGATTTGTATTTAAGTTAATAAGTATGTATTTTGTAAAACTGTCATAGATGTAAGTGAATACGTATTTGTGAAATAGTTTGTTGTGACAATAACCGAAATTGGTAACGCATTACATCCTACACGATTTTTGTTATATAAATTATTTATTAAAAACGATAAGTTATTTAAAATTGAAGTTTTTATGAAATTTGATAGTACTAAATTTTTTAGACAGAGTTTCGTGATGGAGCGATTTAATTACACTACGTTCTATTATATTAATGTAATGTCCTTAAAATGAATTGTTTTAAACAAATTATTTATTTAATCTTTATTCAGCTGGAAAGGTACACCTGTACTTATAATGCATTTTATATGAACTTTTGTGTTAAAATAAGAAAATATTATTTTTTATATCACAAAAATAATTTATTATAACAAATTTTTTTTTATAGTATACATTATTTTACATTTTTCATTTACATAAAGTTTATATAATATCATCAAAAATGTAATAAATGAAATAAAACATATGAAATAAAAATAGTTCGATACCTAATGATAATTTTGTTATAGAAATGAAATAAAATTTTTCTGGACCTTAAACGTATACCATCGTCAGCAGATTCATGAGCAAAATAAAAATTCTAACGGTAGTTGGGTACCCAGAAGATGACTTATCATCGATTAAATATAAAATAAGAATAGTTCGGTACTTAATGCTGCATATTAAAATTTTATAAAAATGTATATTTTGTACCGTGTTTTCTTTAAACTTTTTTTTTTGGGTTTTTTTTAATTTTTGTATTTTTTTAGTAAATTTCCATGAAAAAAAAATCAATGAAAAAACCGGCACTTTTTTGTAATTTTGTAACAAAAGAAAACTTTGCTTAAATTTGAAGAAATTAAATAATGTTTACAACAAAATATATAAAATTTAAAAAATAGGTTTTTTTCCTTGCTACCTGCAGAACTTTATAGTATGAACAAATACCGTTCTAGAACAATATTTATTCTTTTTTATAATATTTTTTGAATTAGATGCAGTTTTGCTGTTTTAAGTTCGAACTTTATACTTAAAACTTCGTCACAAACAGAAAAGTTTAACAGACCTTCTTTTTTCTAAAATAGCGTTACTTCCAGAAAAATATTTTAGAAAATAGATTCCCACAAGTAATAAAACTAACTTTAAGAGTGAAAGTAGAACAAATACAAAAATAATCACAATAATATAACAAAAATAGTAAAAAACATAGTGAAATCCATATAAATTGTTTGAAGAAGTGTACCTTTCCAGCTGAAGTAAGGGTTTTGAAATGCCAGCTAAATAACGGTTGAGATACATTTAATTTTATATTATTTTTGAATGCATTATATAATAACTATTTTTAATATCATTACCAATAAAATATTACTCAGCCCTTCATTTCAAAAACACCTTGTAATTCTAAGACAATATATATTATTTAAAAGAAAATATATCTATCAATTCCATTCAATAAACTTCTTACACATATAATAGATGAAATTGGAATGAAATACTTTTTAAATAATTTGTATTATATTTAAGTTTCATTAAGGTATGTTTCATTTTAATACCACTAGAGGTTCATCTCATGTATATGTATATATATATAGAAATTAAAAAATGATTTTTTTTTGTTTTTTGTAATTTAAAATATTAAAATCGAAAGAATGTTGACGTACTATAACAAACTAAGAAATTGGATCTTAAGTATTATTAAACTATATTTGGAATTTGGAATTGGAAAAGTAAACTATACACAAACTATAGAAAAATACTAAAAAAAAAAAAATATTTAATTGCTTTTCTGACTTGAATTTATAAAATAACTATTTTATAAATAAATATAATAAATATCAGTTTTCAATAAAAGTATATAAGTTGTATATATATAAATATATACATAATATGCATAACAATAATATATATAATATATATATTTAGGTCATTCCGGTTAAATTTTTAGAACAAATATTATTAGAATTCCAGAAATTGGTAATTGCAGATTCTTTTTAATTATTAAACAAAAAGTAATTGAAAAATAGTAATGTAAATTGTTAAAATTAGTTTATATAAATAGAAAAAAAAAAAATTAAAATAATTTTTCTATTGAATTATAGCGACTTCACTTACGGCATAAATAATTTTCATTCAATTGAGTTGCAATTTACTATTCAAGGCTATTGCAAAAATTTGAATTTAGTTTTATTTTAATTCAATTATTTAACAAAATTTAAATTGACTTTAATCTAATTGAGATATCCACAATTTACAAAATCTTTATTTACCAAATAACTATAGCCTAAATGAATTAAATGAAGTAGCACAGTATAAAATGTTACTGGAGGTTGAAAACTTTTAAATACCATTAAATGAATTCAAAATTTTTCTAAAAATTTAATCGATAGGATGACAGAAAAATACAAACTAATACTGTGACAAGCATCGGGTTCATTTATCCTCTGATCTATAGAATTCGTCTCTTTTAATAATATCTTAAAAATTGGTCTCTACTACTATACACAATGGCAGAAAAATACAACCCAATAATGTGGCAAGCACGGGTTCAAATCCTCTGGGAAATAAAATTTGTCGCTCCTTGTAAATGACAGACGACATAAGCGATACTGAGTAGAACAGCAATTAGAATGATCAACTAAAATAACTTTGGGAAATCCTTATTATACATGAAATAAAGCATAGTTCCAGAATTACAATATACTGAAATTATACCGAAACCCTGTAATCCCTAAAGGAGTTGAAAGTATATAATGATAATCAAATGAAATCAAAATCTCTTTATATATAGCTTAATCGGTATAGGATGGCAGAAAAATACGCAAGGACGGGTTAAATTCCGTAGGTGATAGAAAAGCACAATGATGGTATAATAGTAATGATATGACAAGCGCTGGCTAAGATTTCTTATAGGAGTTAAGATTTATCTTTTCTACCGAACGACAGATGACACTAGCGAAAATAAGAAGAACAGCAACAGTAGACTAATAAAATAAAATTACTTTGGGAAAATAATGACTATTTGAATTGAACCAAAGACCAGTCTAAGCTCCTAAACATCTGAGGTATGCCGAGCCGTATTCTTCCTATGGAAGTGAAAAGAATGTGCTGATTGTCAAATATAGTCAATTTCTAATATAAATAACTTTTCTTAAAATGAGCACATAATTGTAAGAGTACCTGCGAACAAAGGGGAACGAATTTAGTAATTGAAAGTCATAAGATTTTTAGATTACTACATATTTATAGAACTATATTTTATTATCATTTTTGCAGAACTATTTATTAACTAAAATTGACCCTTTGAATTATTTATCTTCGTTCACTCTGTTTAAAATAGATTCTAGTTTAAGATAAATGAATTTCGTATTGCTAATAAATTAGGTAAGATACCACATTAAGTGGACAATTCCAATTCATTAAAAAGTTTAGTCAGTGATAGTCAGATGATAATCTATACCAGCTGTGGCTAAACTTTTCTTGATGAAGATCGACTCAATCTGAAAATTAGAATGCAAGATCGACTAGAAATTAATGTAAATTTTTCGGAATATTTATAATTTATTCAATTCATCATCATAAATATTAAATGATAATTTTTAATATGAATTTAATATTTGTCCTTAGATGTTGACACATGACATTGCATGTTGTCAGCAAGCTGGACAAACGATGTCACGTAACTGGTCACTACTAATTAGTGTAGACACATATTTAAATGTTCATCTGTAAGTGTGCTGCGGTATTTCGATTTTATGAAATTTAATGAAATTTTAGAAAATGCTGATTCAAAATAATTGGTCAAAGCAATACCTCTTCTTAAACATTTATATTTATCTTCTTGCTTTTATAAAAATATCAGAATTAAGGGCTATAATTTCATTTTCTTTTAGCCCTATTAGCTTCATGTGTTTTTGTAATATACCAATAAAATGGTTTTATCAAATTACTTACAATAGTAACTTGAGGTTAGATCTACCACTTCTATTACAACTTGATCGAACTTCCTTTACTTCCCTTACCTCAAAAAAGTAAACGAAGGAAGCAAAGTAAACGAAGTCTGTGTAGACCAAATGAAACTTTGTGTAGTTGCTTTGATATTTTCCAAAGGTTAAGTTATTTGTCAAAATTTTGTAAACAATTCGGTTTTAATAATTTGTTTATTAAAATTTTGTCAACAATTAGTGTTTATTATTGTTTTTAATATTATATATGTACATTATAACGGAATTACAAGAAGTTTTGGATGTTTTATATTTAATTATTATGAAGCATATAAATGTCTTGCTTTCTAATGCAAATTTATTTCGCAAACTTCTCCATCTTTTCCTGCAGTTCTCCACTAAAATTGAATAAAAATATTCAAAATAAATTTTTTTGGAGCAATGTATAAATTTACCAGATTATTTAAGGGTTTTTGCCAATTCAGTCCGAGCTTTATCTTTTAATAATTTATTTCTATATGTATTTTAGGCTGGTTTTATCCCGAAAATCCTTATATTTATAAACCTCTGCAATTAATTTCACTTCAAACTGTTTTATTCAAAAATTTAAAAAGTAGGTTGTTTTAAAAATTGAAAAATCTACGTTCAACAAACTGTCAAAGTAAGCAAAGCAAAGTATTTAAATGAAAATTCGTCAATTCGTTGCTTTGCTTCCTTTGCTTACTTTGATTACTTTTTGCATTTGGTCAAGTACAATAGAAAATAATGTAATTTAATTCAGTTGTCAAAGTCGACAAAGGAAGTAAAGGAAGCAAAGTATACATTGGGCCAACACCTTCAGCTCGAATGAGCTTCACACTCGAACGTATCTTGCAATATTTTGAATATATTTATATACTCAAAATTCAATTACCGTACAAAGGGCTTACAAAATATTAGTACGGCAAGTTGGATTTTTCAAATTATTTACAATAGATTCAAAGAAGTGACCTAGATTTTAATTAAATTTTCGGAAAATTTGTTGTGTTTTTAAAATGTAATTTACGAGTACAAAAATGTAACTGGTCATGTTTGATATCATGAAATAACTCACAATTGTTACATTAGTTGGATTCTACCAACCCAAATCTGTCCAGAAATAAAAATAGATAATATTATTTAAAAACAAAAAAGTCTTAATTTAAATTTGAAATTTCAAAATGCTGTCCATAACAATTCGAATTTAAAAGAAAAACAAATAATTTTCAAATTAAAATCTAAAATTTATGGAATTTCGTTTTTGAAAATTTTGATTGTAAATTTTCATTTGAAAGCACTGTGGATTTAAAATTAAATTCAAATTTATGATAACAAAGGATATAAATATTTTTCCTTGAAATTATAGCAACTGAAGACATTAAAGTACACAAAAGAAATAATTTTATTATTGATTTGAAATTTTTCGTATATATGAATGTTTATTTTATTTGTTAGCTGATGTGTCTTATATAGACTGAAGCAACTTCCAATGAGATATTTTTCTATAGAATTATTATTTGAAAAGAACAATAAAACATTTTGTGACTCGTGTATACACAGACTTGTTACAGATGTTACTCTAGTCTTGTCATATGACATTAATTTTTCGTAAAATTTATAATGTATGGAAGTTTAATACAAAATATGAGTTCTAATGAGTAAAAATTCAAATCCCAAATGGTATAAAGTAAAGAAATGATGATTTAAAAATAAATTATTTAGCAAGTGATTATTTGTATAGGTATTCTAAAAAGACAAAATACTGTAGTCGTAACAGAAATTTCATAAAAAGTCAAAATTTGTTTCAAACAAAAAAAAATAAATAAATAAGACAAAGAAAAGGAGACTAAATTTAAATTACTTAAACTTGAAAAACAATTCATATTCAAATAATGGCTCAACTTCAAATCTCCTAAATGTCAAATGTCCTAATGTCAAAACACGTAAATTTTTATTTTTATGTTAGGAGTATTGTCAATGACAAAATATAGCTAATTTTTAGAAAAGACAAAACGAATGACTTTTAACAAAAATAACAAAATTCCTAACAATCGCGACCTAACATTCTATCACCTAACATTTGGCAATGTCATCACAATTTTATATGGAACTATATATTTTATAGTTCTGAATTTATATGGAAATATCGTTAGGACTTTTGACATTTTTAGAGTATTATATGACAGGGGATTTGACGTAGAGCGTCGAAAAAACAAACACGCAAAGCAAGAAATTACATTAACCATACTAAATAACGTAAAATGATAATTCTTCTTCTTCTTATTTTAGTCTTGTCTCCTGGCTCATGATGGCTTTCTCCAAATATTGATTCGATTCGGTTCAATCACAAATATTGAATTTGGAATCGTCGATCATCGCCTATAGTTCTATCCATCAAATATAAATTTGAAAATATAAATCTAACAAAGTGAAACTATGTACAAATCCATTAGTGAGTGTATAAGAATTTTTCATGAAGTCTGTAAACATTTTTGAATAACGGCAATTACAAGAAGAAAAATAATATCAAAAGATTTTTTTGTCGCCACGTGGTAAAACATTATTTATTAATACTTTTTTTTTAATATTTATTAAAAAAGCAAAAATAATAAAAAAAGAGTGTTCATTTCGAAAAAAAGAACAAAATTTTTGTTAACTATAAAGAAAAAAGTTTTTCTTTCAATAAAAAAAAAAAATAAAACAATTTTTTTTGACTCAATCAGTTTCCACAATGATGATTCAATTGGAAAAAATTTCTTATAACGGTTAAATTATCGTTTGATAATTACGGAGCCGCTGGTGATTTAAAAAATATTCAAATTGGGTATCAATATTAAAATCGTATTCGAGGGAACTAAAAATGACAGAGTTTCAAGCAAAATCAAGATTTTCCAAATTTTTTTTACCGAGATTTGGCAAATACTCGGTGCAATTTGGAAAATTTTAGTTTTACTCAACATTTAAGACTGAGTGATTCTATTCTACGTTCGGTTTGATGGGATAGTAATAAGTATTAAACGGTTTTTAATAATTTTGATATTTTCTTACAGGATGTTTTGATATGTACTTCTTTTCCCTTTGTGCGGTATGATCTAATTAGCGCATTTGTTACAAATGAATCCGTCTACAGCTTACCGATAGCCATTTTGTAGTTGTATTTGTTAAATCGTTGGATTGCACGTTTTCTATTTTCCTATAAATTTGAATAGACAAAATGCAATTCAACGATTTATACAAACATAATTTCAAACTTAGTGACAGATAAATTGCGTTTCTTCTATTAGACGGGTAATGTCGCAAACGACACCAGATAATTAGAATAGTAACAATTATAGACTAATCATATGCTTTGGAAAATTTAACGATTCAAGAAGCATTTGTGGTGTTAAAAGGATCAAAGGGAAAACAATGTCATTAAGTCAATGTCAATCTTCCAATATATCCCAAGGCAAAGCCGAATATTCTTTTCAATGCAAAACTCAAAACTAGATTTTACAATTCTTTAATCAAATTTTTTTTTGCCAAAAACTGCATGGTTAATTTTTATCAGTTTTTGATATCAGCAATTATGCTTTTGAATTGAAAAGACAAAATTATGGATTGGATAACGGATATTGTCAAGTTTTAGTTTAGTTGCTCTCTTCGGTGCTTTTCCATGTTTATTATAGTTTTTGGTGCTTTTGGTGTAAACAGAATTAGTACCGGTTAAAATTTGTGAAATTTTAGTGTTCTTGCTTTCTTCAGTTTAGTGTTCTTGCTTTCTTCATAAATATATATTTAGCACGCTCGGTAATCTTTGACTAACTAAAATTCATTTATATTCACTGGGACACATTGCTAGTAGTGAGGTATTTTTGTTTGATGAGACAGAATTAAATTGCTTAGTTAGTTCATCATCATCATAATCATCTGTTGGCTATGGCTATGTACAGCTATGGACATATTTATAGTTTTAACAGTATTTTTCGACCTACTTTACAATTTTTCTTTATCTGTCAAGCATGCATTAAAATCAATTTTTCGACCAGTTATCTTCGATTTCATTCAGCCCCACTTTGAAATTTCGTCTATCTCTTACTCTAGTGTTTTATGGTATTTAGTTGGATATTGTTTTTGGCATGCTCTTATCATTATTACATTCTGCCCCATGATTATAGGTTGCTTAACTGGCCGGCAGACTATGTAGGTATTGGGCCTGATTGGGCAGACCATATAGATATTGAGCCTGACAGCATGTAGATCCTAAAACTGATTCATCAGTGTCCTCCATTTCCGCCAGTCACGGACAACTTTTTTCTAGTTGAAGATACGAAATTGTTTTATAAATGTCTTTGATCATTCACCCTTGCACCATATGTTCTGATGCCCATCTTAGTCTTTATCCCTTAATAAATTGCTTAGTTACTTAATCTAAAATAATAATATTGTAAGCAGACAAGAGTTATTTTTCACAAAAGTTAATCAGAAAAAACAACACTGGGTGCTCACTAGAGCAAAAAAATTCAATTATGTAATACCATTTTTTCTGTTTTCGGTTCATCAGGATTTATTTGATCCTTTTTTCATTTTATTTTTTTGCTTTGCTTTTATTTTTTTTTTTTTTTTTTTTAGTAATTCTGTGAACCATGTAATTTTTGACTTTTCTCATGTAAACAAACATGTATTTTAAAAAAGGTGTCATTATTATAAAGATGTGTGTACGTTTAGGTGAAATACATTTTGACTTGTAATACAAAAAAAAAAAAAAATAGAAAAAAATAGAAAAAAATAACAAAAAAAACTTATAATAAACAAACCATTATAATTTATCACCGTCAAAATATGAAATTTTTTCGAAAAACAAAATAAAAAATCCTTCATATGATTTTTAAGGTGATATTCAATATATGCTGTACCGTGTACGAGTGTGTGTTAAATGTTTTGTATATATTTTTTAATAGTTTAAAGAAGGTATTTCGAAAAAAGGACATTTTGTAGATATTTTGAATATCTAATATTGAATTTTTTTTTAATTTTTTATTGTTTTTTTTTTAAAGGAATGTAATTTAGTGTAAAGTAGATGTAGAAATAATATGATGAAGGTGTTGTTAACCCAAATAAAACGGTAAAAAATAAAATATTCTTGAGAAGTTGTTGTTTTTGTTTTTTTTTTTTTGATTTGGAGGTCAAAGTATTAATTTCAAATCAATTACTATTACATAATATTCTTAAGTATATGTATGTATATATATTTATAAATTTAATTTTGTTTTTTGACGTAATGTTTATTAATTTAAAAGAAATTATTGAAAATGAATTTTATTTGATTAATTAGATTTATTGTAATACATTTTTTTATTTTGATTAATAATGTTTGGAAAGAGTAGGTGGTAGTGTGATCTGTATTCGAAAATACTATTATAACTTAAATAAGTAAATAACAAATTAAATGCTATTTTCGTTGTAATTTAAATAAAATTATGACATAATTGAAATATTCATTAAAGAGAATAAAGTAAATAAATGGTGAAGGTTTTGTTTTGTACAACAAAAATTGAATTTCGTCGCTTAATATGTTAGTCCACCTTAGTCCTAATAAACAAAATTACCACTAGTCTGCCGGCCATATTTATTTATAATATGTATAGGTGTTCTAAGTTAGGAGACATTTTAGAATTGGATTCAAAATCAGAACTATCCATCTTTTACAGATTATTTATACATAGGTTATGAGAGATTTTGAATTAGGAGGGATTTTAGAGTTGGATTTAAAAGTTAGGGTTGGCCCTTATCTAATTTATAATAAGTTAACTTCTGAAAATTCTTACTCTACACTTAATCCTACTGTTCATGATGAAATTTTTCAAGTGGTTAGTTTTTTTCTTTGAACCTTTTTCCTCTTTCGAATTACATCGAATTATTATGAATCTGAATAATTCTAATTCTAAATCTTCTGATGGCATCTCAAATTATATTTTAAAGAAAATTTCGTTACAGATAGTTTGGATGCTTTAGCTCATATCTTTAATAAAAGTATTTTTTTTTTCTGGTATATTCCCTGAAAAATTAAAAATTAAAAATTGGTGATGTTCTTCCATTATTTCATCAAAAAAGGTAGTTCTCTTGATACTAATAACTATACAGAGCCATCTCAATTTTATCAGTTTTCTCTAAAATTTTTGAAAAAGCTATGAAATGATGAATTTGCGAATATTTGGATAAAACGAAATTCTTTAGTGATAGCTAATTTGGATTTTTGAAAGGGAAATATAGTGAAGGGGCACTTCTTAAATTTTGTACTGAAGTATATGAAGCTTTAAACAAGAATAATGTTTGCTCAGCATTATTCGTAGATATTACAAAGGCGTTTGACCTTGTAAATCATAACATTTTGTTAACAAAACTCCATAATACTGGTTTTAGATATTTCGTAAATGATTGGTTTTGTTCGTATTTGTTCGAAAGAAAACACAGAGTAAAAATCAATAATGAATATGTGACTTCCGTTCCGTTCCATGGACCTTTACTTTTTTTGGTATTTATTAATTATTCTCTATTTCTTCAACCGTTTAAAGGAAGTCATACCGCATTTGCGCACGACACAGCTTTTACATATTCTTGTAAAAATAACTTTGATACTATGGTTAACATGAACTATGATATTAATATACTCCGTAACTGGTTTTGTTAACACGAACTGATTATAGATCTAAATAAAGCTCTAAAACTAAGTATATATGAATTTTAATTTTCGTAACGCTAATGACGATAACTATAATTTGTACTATCATTCACCTAATTGTAAAAATTACCTTCTGTCTTAATTCTGTTTCTAATGTCAATGATTCCTCTCACTGATGTTTTAATAATAATCAATGTGACTCAAATTGTTTTTTAATTGAACCTGTCTCTACTTTTAAATATTTGGGATTATTGATTGATTCTAAGCTTGGACCTGCTTGCTTGCTTTTTACTTCAAGAACCATTTCAAAAACGTGATTCAGCGACTATACCTGCTACATAAATCTATATAGCTCTATTAAAGTGTGTTCAATGATGTACTTTGCGATATTCCGTTCTAAACTTCAGTATAGTATAGTATAGCCATTGGGCTCATTTAGGTTATTTGAATAAATAAATAAATAGTTTGTTGGGGTAATAGTCACTTTAACAAGCTACAACCACTTTTAATATTTCAAAAGCATGCTATTAGATTAATTTGTAAGGTTAACGGTCTTACACACACTGCAAGCTCATTTAGTAGTTTAGGTATTCTTCACATCAGGAATTTATATTTCTATAAAACCCTGAAAGTATTTTTTATTAAATCAGGATATCTTGATGTGAGACATACCATTATCTATAATCTAATAATTAATAGCAGGGATTTAATTGATGTACCCCGCTTTAATAAGTTTTATATTTGTCATTTCTTTAAAATTATTGAACCGAGAACTTTTAATAAGCTACCTATTGATATCAGAAATATCAGAGTTTTATACGAATTTTTAACTAAAACTAAGAGTTGGCTTAGGAATATTAGTTGGCATGAAGTTGTAGAGCTAAAAAGAGTCGTTAGATAATATTATTACTGATATATATATATATATATATTATAGTACACTGTTGCTAGATTATCAATATTATTATTATGTAGTTTTGTTTATGTTTTTCTTCCGAGAATTTCGCTATTGCTTCATTCTTGCTTTCTTTCATTTCTTTTCATTGTCATTCTAAAACATATAGTTAGTTTAGTTTATAAAATTTTTTAATTTTTTTATTTTCTTTTTGTAAATTTTTTCTCAGTTTACTTATTTGTAAATTTTATCTATACATTTAATTCATATTTTTATATTCTATATTATACTTTTAATTTTAATGTTAATTACTTCTTAAATTTAATTATTTTTTATACATAAATATTTAACCATATTAAATTTAGTATATTCTATTTTTCTTTAAGATTTTAATTTTCCAAATTCATATTTACATTTAAATTTGTTACTCCGCAAATATTGAATAATTTAAATTGTTTATTTTTTGTGATGAACCATTCGAAACTTGCTTTTGCAATAGAGTGTTTCCTAACTATTTTATTTTATTTATATTTTGAATTCTGTAGATGCTTTTAATTTTGTACTATTATTATATTTGTTTATTTTCTATTTTTAAGCTTTGGATTTTAGTTTTAATTAATTTACTATAATTGTAATGAATTCTAATATTTAATAAATTATAATAAATGAAAAATGGAAAAAAAATTCCAGAATATTTATTTTATATTATGAGATTCTTAATCAGATTTAATTTTTACGCTTACCTCCACCATTTTGTAAAAAGTTCGAAATGGTTCAACGAGTAGAATCTTATGCGAGTAAAGTTACTATAACCACTATTTAAATTTATTGTGCACATTTTAAGAGAAAATGTAATTCGTGCTTTGATTGTTATATCCAAAAATATAACAATTATACTATTTTTTAAATTACTAGTATTAGTTAATTAAAAGTTTAAAAATAAACCCAAACATTGTTATAAATAGTTACAATAAAAAAAAACACAATAACGACATCGTTAATGAAGAGGTATAGAACTATAGAAATATAAAGTTTATCAATTTAGAAAAAATTTACAATCACATTAATTCTATTTTATATACACTTGTAAATGTTCATTAAGAGTTTTAAAATAAACTTTTATTTTTATTTTTATTAAATTAACAATTACAACTTCAAATTAGTTAAACAATTTTTTTTTTCACTATATTTTTTCAAATTAGATAGTTTGCATTTTGAACAACGTGAATAACTATAACAACATCAACAACAAAATGTATATCTATCCCTTTTATTAATTAAATCGATAATTTCCTGGTGTATTCAGTTAGTACAAACTAGATTGTGTATAAAAAGAATGGACAATGATTTTCTATACTATTTACTGTGCCATCCACCCTGCCTCCGCTCATTATTTTTATCCTGTAGTTACTATACTTGTTATACTCTACGGTACGTTTTTTATAATCATTAAAATATTTTCTTCTTTCAAATTACTGTAAATAATTTTTAACAAATGAAATAATTTAGAGCATCACTTGCAGTACATCATGTCTAATAGCAATCAATTTTCATTTATCCTGGTGTTTAAGTTGAATTTCGGTAAGGTAGTCAATCTTTCTAAGGTAAGACAGTTTTATAACATTTTTTTTTTTTTTTTGTAAATTAATGATTCCGAGTTTTTTTTTTGTTCAAATTTTTTACTTCAACTTTCGTATCAGGATCATCAGGATATAACTATAATAGTTATACTATAATTATTTTTGTTTTTTTAGATGAAGATTTCAAGAAATTCAATTTTCAAGAATCAAAAATATTTTGTTTTTTTTTTTCCTCCTTTGGGGAGATATCTATTTCTTATAAAAATCTTTTAATTTTAAATGAGTATGAAAAGAAAATAGAAATTAAAAATGAAAACAAAAAAAAAACAAAAACTATTTATTTAATAAAGGAAATGAATTTAATTTTAAGGAGAAAAATACTTCCTCTTAATTTAATATTAATAAGTTCTTGTTCCGGCTATCGAGTTAAATTAATATATGTATATATATAAAGTTTTAATGTTTTCTATGTGATCTTTTTAACTGTAATATCTAAGTAGACAATTTTTTTTTTAAAAATAACAAAAATAAATTCAATTTTCGTTTTGTTTCGTATCGTTTCGTTCATTTTCATTCTTCATCTTCTTTTATATATTCCTCTTAGAATATTTAATAATAAAAATGATTATAATGATGATGATGATAGAGATGATGATAGTATTAAAGTTGAAAAAAGAGAGAAACAAAAAAAAAAAACTCTTCTGATTTTACAAAATGTTATTTTTAACCCGAATCCCAATTGAATATTGTCTTAATGTCTACTATTATATTCATAATATACTTATATATATACGAGGACGAAAATACAGTGAGTTATGAAATGGAATAAACAAAATATTATTGAATTATTTGTATTAAAAATTTATTGATTTTATTGGACGATATAATTGCGAATATCCTTTCTGTAGTGATTCGGTTTTTATGGAGCGAGGTATTAGTACAGTGTTTGTTCGTGCTAAGATGTAGACCAAGATCAAGATGGATGTGAATAACTGTCGAAAGATTGGAATTAATGGATGGAGCACAGTTCCACAAGATAGAGCAGAATGGAGTGAAGTTGTAAACGAGATTAAAGCTTACCATATGAGCTGTAGAACCAATAGGTGATGATAATGAATTTCGAACCCAATACATTTTTTTTTGATAAATTGTTATATCACAATAGGCCCATTTGCGGCTGTGGGATGTAGGGACTGGATCCCTCTCGGAATAAATTAAATCTAATTTAAATCTATGATAAAGTCTATGTTTAGTCAAAAATTGTTACCATCAATATCTGTGCACTATTATTTTAGTGAAGAAACATTGACTTGACGGACATAAGGCAGACGAGCAACTGGACTACTTTATGTAAATTTGACAATTTATTTGGTGTAATTCATAGATGTTTGTTTTGAATTCGATGTTCGATCAAAATCGCATTATTGTAGTATTTTATTTTTATCGCACGACAACGTGACAACGTGAAAAAAACCTATAAATCCCAAATTGGAAACAAGCGGCACAAGATCGACCTTTTTGGAGGCCCTCTTTTATTAAATATAAAATAAGTTGTTAGATTTCGGTATTATTAAATTATATTTTAAGCCATTTGGTTCTCTCTATAAGATTCTCTATTTAACAGAAAGCGATCTAGCCGGATTTACATAATCTTGTGGACATCTGAAATTCCATTTAAAATATGTGCATTCAAAAAAGCAAATGTCAAACAAAAATATTTTAAAAATACAAATATTTCTGAAGAAATAGCAACACCGACGACATAACTAAAAGAATTTTGGAATAATTTGTAGTTTTGGTTTATAGAATTTTGATTTTTTCAATTTTTTCAAGCTTTTTTTCAGTAACGACACTATCCCAATCCAGTTTGTGTTGTAGTAGGGACCAAACTCTGTAGGAGCTAGAAAACTTCTTTTGAGATAATTTGAATAAAATAAATAAAAATATAAGCTCTCCCACAAATTTCTTAGTCTTGTTGAAGTGATTATAACCCCCGAATGAAATTAATTAACTAACTATAACTCATAATCGGCTGGCGGTTGGTGAATTGTACCTGTACTTTTATGTTAAAATTTTCTCGGTTTAGATATTTTCGAATTATTAACAATTTTCGGGGATTCTGAGGGAGATGTTTTATCCGCGTAGCACCTAATGATTATATCTAAAGCATAACTAGTGTTTCTAGCTCTCCAAAAAATTAATTTTTAATTGCGCATCTGATCCTTTAAGGACGAAAAGAATATTTGACCATATCCTTGTTGTTTAGATGTTTACATATATAAACCGTTATATCTGTTGATCTATTAGATATATATGTATAGATATATATGTATATTTTATCTAGTAAGATAACGGTCTGGTCTGAAGCATATTTTAACATTTATTTGATGATGATTGGTGTTGCCGTTATGTAGATATTGTAGTTCAAAGTAGAAAATTTTAGGAAAAAATAGGAACATCAGGTATCCTTGGGATATAATCATTAGATCCAACGCGGATACAACATCTCTCTCAGAAGAGCCCAATTTTCTCGATTCTTGATTCTTGATCTTGATGATTTTTTGAAGCTCATTTCTGAGTAAATTTTATACTTGCGCAATTTTTTTAATTACCAAATAAAAATATACACTTTTAATTAGCTTTTCGTGTCTATATAATATTTCTTAACACATTTTAAAGTCTACTAGTCTATATATACTAATTACAGCTATATAATCTATCTACTCTACTAATGATAAAATTGTTCACAATCAGTTCAGATGCGCTATTTAGGCTGTATAGACAAAAAATTCAATTTGTCCCATAATTCTTGATACTTGATTGAGCAGCATATTATGTTAACATGATAAATACATTTATATCAGAATTTTTAAAATTATACTCCGGACTCCAGCGAGTTCTTGTATCAAAAGGAGAACGATAGTAGATCAAGTCGAGAATCTACATGAATTTTAGTGTCAATCAATTATTATCCTTTATGTATAACTACATTTTATTGTGATAATTATAATTCTATAAAATTACTTTTTTACACTTTGAAATAAAGTGCTATTCTCATATTCCTGGAGGAAAAAAAGCAAAATTATTTGCCTACATACATAATTTGGATGTACTGAAATTTGAATTGAAACTATTTTTTTTTTTTTTTTTTTATGATCTTGACAGTAACTTAGGTAGACAGTAACCTTTTCGGGCTCAATTAAGTACGGTACTGCAATTTTACACTACAATAATTTGAGTATTTATTTTAACAAAATTACTGGCTTATCATTCATTAAATGCGGAAAACTACTACTATTGTCAGAAACTAAGCCTTCTTAAATAGAATAGTTTCATTTTTATTTAATTTGTTACCAGATTAACTCTCAATTATCTTTTGTCATTTATTGTATCCCAATGACAAAGGGTACTAGACCAGCTCGAAAAACCAATTAAGCATTTTTTTGTTTGCTTCATCGGGAATCGAACCCGGGACCTTTCAGTTGAAAGGCAGGCGCTCTACCTACTGCGCCACCCATCGTGTTGTCGACAAATACAGTTTTTAACAAACTTTTCAAAGAAATGAGACGAGATGACTTGATGTCAGAGTTCTTATATACATATATGTATATGTATACGTAACTTAATTATACACATTGTACATTGTAAAATATTGTGAATAAAAGAATAAAACAAAAATATCTACTTTCAGTTTTTTCACCCCATTTTATTTAGTACCTATATTATAATATTATATGAGTGTGGATGTATATGTATATTGCGCAATGTCTTACAGCAAAAAAATTTAATTTTGATTTCATTTTGAAACATAACTGTAACTATATAGTATAACTATAATCTTATATCTCAAAATATAAATATTATGTATATATCCTTAACCTCATTTCCATTTTAAATCTCAATGGACCTAGAGTATCACCTTTATTTTATCCTTGATTCTCTTATTTATTTTTTTTTTTATTTTTTTTTTTGTAATCCTTGCAATTTTTTTCTTGTGTTGAATATTTATAAATTTTTTTTTTTTTGTTCTTCTTATATTATTGTTCTTATTGTTTTTGTATTATTGTATAACTGGTGTTTCGCGAAGCACTTTACAAAATTATAACGTATTATCTTAATAGTTATGTTGTAGTTTTAGTTTGTATACTCTTATTGATTTGGGATTATGATTTAGAGAGGGATAACAATAACAATGTTTAGGTTTATATCTTTACTTAAATATATAATTATTTTGTAATTTAATTCATTCATTATAAATATTGGGAATTGTTGTTGTTATTGGTCTTAATGTTTTTTGATGTTGAACTTTAAGTATTAAAATTAAGCTGGGGAGTCAATTGTAGGGGATTTTTTGATTTTTCTTTATTTTTATTTTTTGTTGTTGTTGTTGTTTTTTTTCTGGAGATTTTGTTTTAGAAAAAAAATTTAATGGATTTTTTATTATCTAATGCTTTTTTATTTTTTTTTTTTAGTTTTTATATGATAACAAATTAAAGTAAAAAAATCGAGAATAGAGAGAGTGAGAGAGAGAGAGGGAGAGAGAGGGAAAGAGAAAGATAAATTGATCTCGTCCAATTTTCATTTTTCTCATGAGAATAATAAAATGATTTTTTATTAATATATAAAATCGATTTTGAATTGGACTGATAAAAATATTAACAGTAAAAAATAAACTCGTAATACAAAATACGGGTAAACTTTCAGAGCCAGAAAATCTTTTTAGGATTAAAGTTCTTATTCTATATATATATACATATAATATACATAGGTACGTATATGTATATATAATTGAACTTTACAACTTGCTGTCACATTATTTTACTAAATGGAATGAATGGAATAAAATCGGATGATAATTTTAATTTGTAAACAAATTAAGTAAAAAAAAAATGTTGGTTTTTAATGATTTTGATGAGACTGTCATTATATTTAAGGTTATGTACTTGAATTTAATATGAAAACGAAAAACATTATAACTGTTAGGAGTTATTTGGATTTAACGATATTGCGAAAGAGAAATTATTAAAATTTGAATTGAAAAAAAAAATAATATTTGAAATAACTACACCGATATTTGCTGAAAAACTATTATTTTTAACTATTAAGAAAATTTGTTGAAAAAAAATTTTACAAATTAAAAAAAAATATTTTTTATAGAACATTCAACAATAATTACTAGGTACATGAAGTACGGGATGGCAATTGGAGTGATGATGCATTAACCATTTACGTACGTTAGGTTTATCAGGAAAAAAAACACAAAGCGGGTGACGAGATGCGCGAAGTAGTCGCTGCAAACACCTCCCCTAATTATAAATTAGCTAAATGGCTTCTTAATGAATTCAAGACAATGAGCGAAGACGAGAATACGAGATCAGTCAAAAATTCTATGGAATTCATTAAAAGAGTACAAAGTTTCAAGAACTTCAAAGAAACAGATTTATTAGTCTCATTCAACACCAAAGCCTTATTCCCCAATATTCCACTTGATTAGGCACTTATCGACTTAAAATTTTGGCTATCTAAACAAGAATCAAGTCAACAATGGAGTCAAAAAGTCAAAGATATATGAAACTAACAAGATTATGCATGACAGAGGATTACTTCACTTTCAGAGGAAAGTTTAAAGGCAAAACCGAAGTCGAAATGGGGAATCCTCTGTCTTCATTTATAAGTGAAATATTCATGCAAAAAATAGAATATAAACTACACAAAGAAGGAAATTTACCAAAATATTGGATAAGGTATGTAGACGACGTGTTCTCTATCACAACCGGAATGAATTAGGCAACATCCTGAACAACCTTAACAATATTCACGAGAACATAAAATTCGCAGCAAAAATTGAAGAGAATCATCAACTACCTTTCTTAGATATTTTAGTATCTAAGAGAGATACTGAAATCGCAATCTACAGGAAGCTGACGAACATCCAAAGAGTAATCCCAAGTACATCAAATCATAGCTTCCAACAAAAGTTGCCTCCATTTCATTCAATGATCTATAGACTAGTGACAGTTCCAATGGAAAAGGATAAATATAATGAGGAAGAAAATTATACTATCGGCACAGCTACAAAAAATGTATACTCAAACACAATAATTACATAAATTATCAACAAGAAAATGAGGTATATGAAAAATGATGATATGACCACATTGTTCCAACAGGAACGGATAAAAGAAGACACCAAAAGAATTTCCATCACATATGATGATGATGAAATAACGAAGTCGTTAGGGAAAAAATTGAAAAAACACAACATAGACATCATAAGCACTAGTAGGCGGCATCAATTGGAAACATTACTAGGCTCTGCGAAAGCTAAAAAAATAAAAATAGAGAAAAGCGGAATCTACAAAATATCATGCACCAAATGTGAGAAAATATATATTGGACAGACAAAGAGATTAGCAAAAGTAAGATTTCAAGAACATCTAAACGAAGCAAAAATTGCTAAGAAGGCAGGTAAAATATCCAATTTCAAATCAATAGCAGAACACATCGCAATCGAGGAACTTTACATCAACATAGATGACCTGGAGGTAATCAAAGAAATCAACGACACCAGAAAACTAGATGTTTGAGAAAGTCTGGAAATCATAAAACAACCGTCAGGTACCATTCTAAATAGTGATCACGGTAATGGGTACACGTGGCTATTTAAATTCATAAGAAAATAAAAATAAAAATTCTTTCTTTATCAGGTAGAAATAAGTAAATTTAAAATTTAATTTAATTTTGTAATTTTTATTGCCCATAAAAGAAAAAAACAAAAAAAAAAGTATATATATAACTAATATACCTCTTAATCAAATTTAATTACCCCAATACACTGAAGAAGGCAACATATTATTGCCGAAATATCGATATTTGTAAAATAGACAAATATAGATTTTAGTAAAATAAAAGGAGTTATGTAAATATTAACTTATGGTGTATTATATTGAAAAAAAACTCTACGTTGAGCTACAATTGTCTAAGGTCTTGTACTGTAGTTATACCAGTTTCATCTACATTCCATATGTAGATAGATGCAGAAAACTGGTGTATTTATTTAAAATTAATTTATACTTTTCAAAAAACTGCTCCACATTAGTTTTTTTAAATGACGTAGCTCGTAGCTCATCGAAGTAACTATTCTTTTTTTTTTTTTTATGATCTTGACAGTAACTTAGGTAGAATCATCTTTTCGTGCTTAATTAAGTACGGTATTGCAATTTTACACTAGATAGCTATACAATATTTCGATTATTCATTTAACAAATTACTGGCTTATCTACTTATTAAATGTGGAAAACTACTACTATTGTCAGGAACTAAGCATTCTTAAATAGAATAGCTCCATTTTATTTAAGTTATTACCAGATTATATATACTCTCAATTATTTTTTGTCATTTATTATATCCCAATCACAAAGGGTATTTCGAGCCCGGGACCTTTCAGTTGAGAGGCAGGCGCTCTACTTACTGCGCCACCCAGCGTGTTCTAATAGTCTATCTAGGATTTATTTTAATAAATTTCGAAAACCAATCAATTCCATCAAACATTTCGTTTGTATACCAAGAAGATGAAATGTTATCAATTTTTAAAAATGTAGCACATTGATAAGCTAGTTTTCTTACTTCTTGTAACTGAAAAAGATATATTGGAACATTTTAATAAATAATCAGTTATATTTTCATCTTGCTGTACAGAAAACACCTTTCTTAGTTTGTTTCTAAACAACACAGATGACAGTGTTCTTTTTTTTTTATAAATTTGTTCAAAGTGACATGACATACATAGATCGAAATGTTTTGCTACTTTGCGAAAACTATTTTTCTCTCCACAGAACTTCCTGAGCTCCTAGCTAGTAAATTTTTAAACTCTTGGTTCGTTTGTTTGTCTTTAAAAAATTTAGTTTTTTTCAAAAACATTAAATGGGGTAAGTATTAACAATGTTATATTTAATTTGGCCCGTCAATAGTTGCGTTTTTTTTAGCTGAGCAAAATACTCAAACTTGCACAAAATTGCTCACAACTACCCAAGCTTTGTGTTTGTGAAGTTGTGAGCTGTTGATTTGCATATTAAAATTTAACTTTACCACTAAAGATTTTAAAATATTCTAGCGGTGAAGTTTTGTACTATACAAGATTTTATTAATTTTATATCAAAAATTGAGTAAATTAAAAAATTTATAGATGGCCGTTCAGTTTTAAAGGTTATGTCGATAATTTTTGTTGCTAATATAATTCTAAAATATTATTCAAATTATAATACATATTTTAAATGATGATATTTTTATTATACATATCAGGTTATTAACTACATTTCTTATCCAACGAAAATGTTGTTTAAATAAACTGAATATTTGAGTACATTTCAATAACTTCTGCATAATTTTAAATTTTTGGTATTTTGTTACATCGTTCTTTGATTGATAAATCAGACGAAGATGATGAGGAAGATGAAGAAGAATTTAGTAGTGAACATTTATCAAAGCTGCTTTCATCTGATAAATTCTGTATAAATATCTCAGAAATAAGTTAACTCTATATTTAATAATTTCATAATTAGCTTACATCGTACCCTTCCATAATTATATTATATAATATTTTTTTCGTTAAATTTTTTTTAATTACCGCTCAGTTTATTTTTATTACTTTTAATTCAATTTTAATTTTTAAAACAAAACGAATTTTACACATAAAAAATTAAACGTCAAACCAGTATAAATTTTGAGGTTATGTTTTGTTCAAAATCTAACTTTTTTCGTTTTATTTACAAACTGCTCAGAAGCGCTTCAACAAACTACTCAACTAAAAAAAACACAACTAATATGTTAATACTTTCACAATTACCTCTTTATAAATATTTTTTGACGTTACGTAAAAGTTTTTTTGATATTATTTAAAATTAGTAAAAAATATAAAAATTAACTAATAATAGAGTAGGTAAATATATAGATCAGATTCAAAATGAACTGTAAACTAACCTAAAAATCAAAATTTAGCCACTCAAAAAATGTTCGACTAAAAATTCAGCCCGTACACTTAACCTTTTCACGTAAGGGTCAATAGTCTTAAGAAAGAGGGAAATTAATAAAAAAAAAAGCAACATCTGAGATGAGTGATATATGCGTAAGTTGAGTATTATTCTTACCCCGGTTAACTTAAGCCCCTAATATCTCCCCTACAATTCATTTTACTGTTTTGTAGATGCAATTGTTAAGTAATATTTAATTGCCTGAAACACGTTAAAAGTGGACTTCATCTAAGAAATGGAAATAGATTTGTAACAAATAAATCTTATATGAACTTTATCAACGGTGATATTGCAATGCAGAAACGTTGCTGAAAGAAAATTATGTTTGTGACGTCGAAGAAACTCAGCATTAGGAATGTCAATTAAAATTGAAATAACACCCAATTGTTTCTAATTTTTGGCAATCGTTTCAACCTGACATAGAATTTGTTTACAACCCTGAAGATATGAACAAATTTATATGAATTGTAAAAATTTATATGAATAAAAGAAAAATGTATTAATAAATTTATATAAATATTATTATTAATTTTTATTATCTTTTTTAACTGTTTTTTTTGACTGAACAGAACATATAAAATTATCTTATATGTCGCATAAATAGGATGTGGTTTCAAGCCAACAGGGGTACTGAGCTTTTATCGAACTATCAATCATATTTCTACGAAACATAGCTTACAAGGAAAGGGAAATTCTCACCTGATTGATTTCGCAACTTGCCGCTGTCATTAATTTTAATCTTCATTTTTATTTTAGTCTTAAAATTGTTTATTTATGTTAATTTGTATTTTTTTATGTCATTAATGTTTAATCTGTTAATTTTTTTCTTTTTTTATCAAAACTTGTGTTTGTGTGTTGATGTTATACGATAAATAAATATAGTTTGGGCGTAGTGTATGAAATATGCTAAACTAATGATGGAGAAAAAGTGATTTTAATATACAAATATATAGGTATGTAGTTATGGTAAGATGGGAAATTTCTTATGAATAACTATAAAAAGAATTATAAGGAAAATTATATTTCTATGGAATATCAACGAAATAACATAATTTTATATAAAATTTTGTGAAGAAAGATGATTTCAAGTTATCGTTATACTTTATTAATACTATTATTTAAAGAGACAATCGGTTTTTCTTTAAATTTTATATAAGAAAATTTAGTAGGATATTTTTTGCAATTCTGGATGTGAGTTGGGGATACGAGAATGGGGCGAAAGGGGCGGGAGAACGTGGCGTTCTGGATAAGTTAATTTGTATTTAACGGGTTGGAATGTTTTTTAGGTTAATTTTAATAAATTTTAATTTTACCTACTATCAACGATGCACTCGTAGTAATATTAATTGTATTGCTATTTTTTATGTTTACCCAAAATACTGTCAGGTACAATTACCATTTTGTGCTCAATATAGGTACTACAAGTTTTTACAAGATATTTTACTACAATGTTTTTGAAGTTTATATTTCGCCGCCCCCTAATTATTTTTTCGTATATCCAGAAAATCGAGTTTTGGGCAATTGAGTTTGAAGTTTGAGATGAAATAAAACTAAATTGAGCTGAAAAAGCTTTATTTTTTTTTTAATGTTTAGTAGTAGGGATTGCAATACCATTAAACGGTTTACCGATAATTGAAATGAAAATAACATTAATTTTATTACCGCTCATTACCGGTAAATTCGGTAAAAAAAATTCAGATCACGATGGTTTAGAGCTAATATCCGAAACGAATGTGAATGTGAACCCTGTTATTCAACATGCAAATATACGTCCTCTGATAGAAAAGACTTTAAAAGATTTCGTTAAAAAAAGTCGTTAAAAATTTGGTTAATCACCAACGAAAAATAATGCAATACTCCAGAAAAATATACAAGATGAATTATGTAAGAATCTTTCATTAGTTTTGGACACTCGAACACGATGAAGTAGCCTACTAGCGATGTTGGAGTGTTTGTATGAAATTAGAAAAGCTATACCTATAAAAGTCTTATAGATATAGAGTCTGCATCACTTTCAGCGAAAAAGATATTAGCTTGTTATCTAACATAATAGCAGCTTGGCAGACTTTAAAAGTTGCTGTACAAGATATTATGTTGCGAAGATGTTAATCTTTTTACAGCTGATATAACATTAGAATTTATGTTGAACGAACTTAAGCAACAAAACACATTATTAAGCAACGAACTTAAAGATGAATTAATTTTTCGAATAAAGGAAAGACGAACTATTAATGCAAATGTTCTACACTTTCTTCAAGCAAAATATTGTTAGTGAAAGTGATGATCCCGAGAACGATCTACTTGAAGTTGTAGAAGTCCATGTACATTCAGCTTCATCAACATTGACTGCTATAGCAAGAAATTTAAAAAAAAAACCCTGAAATTAGAAGAAAAAGATAATAAGGAAAATAACAATAAAGATCTTGGAATAATTGTCAAAAAAGAAATAACCTATTTCCAAGACGAAAATATTCGCAATAAATATTTAAATATTGCATTCGATCATCTTATGACTATTCGCCCAACGAGTGTAGAGTCAGAACTTGGGTTCTCTGCTGCTGGGTTCATTAGCACAAAAATAAGATCTTAAGTGACAGAAGCATTGGCGATTTATTCTTTTTGCGGTCATATTATAAAAATGACAATTCCTTAAAAACTAGTTAAAAATTAAGATTCATAAATAATTACTATTTTCTATATTGTTTTTATTTACAAATGAATTTTTTTTTTAATTTAATTTTTTTGTAATTTTGTATTTCATTTTATATTTAAAAGATAAAATAAAGACCATTTTGAAACAACTTTTTTTTATTTTTTCACTTTTTTATCATATAAAATGCACAATATATTTTTTGGAATTATTTTAGAAAATGTTCAAAATTAACGATAATTTACCGGTAAGCCTGTAATAGTAATTTTTACCAAATTACCGGTAATGACAAAAGTCCATAAATTTGCAATCCCTATTTAGTAGTAGTATGGTTCATAAGCTATCTTTTAGGGGTATAAAACCAAAGTCTTTTGGAACAAGAATTCGAACTTTAAGGACCTTTTACTTTAAACTATCGTACCGTATACGTAATTTTAATTCAATTTTCATTCATCCTATATGCACGTACGACAAAAAAGTTTGTATATACGTCAAAAGAAGTGTTTTATTTTTTAATCTGAAATATTCTTTTTTCTTCTAAATTTATAAGAAAAGAAAATAATTTTGAAATTCAATCTTTTTGTGTTATTAAGCAAAATATAAAGTTATTTTAAGAACTATATCAAACAAAATTAATTTTGTACTCCATATTATAGCATTAGATAACTTAATATTTAATTTTTAAATATTCAGTTAACTTTTTAGTTGAAAAATGTTAATAATGAACCTTAAAAAGATAAAAAAAATGCTATAAAACTAAAATCACAGCTTCAATTTAAGCATAAAATACTGGAAAGTGTTAACAACTTAAAAAATTAATCTTAATGCGTACTTAACCCCTAAATGCATGCTGTAGCAGATCTGCATTATACCTTTACCGTTTTTCAATGAACAGAATTATGAGAGATTTTTAATTATAATATTCAGCAAACATCCATATTTTATTGACTTGCTCTACCATGATGGGGTAAACAAAAAAAATTATAAAATCTTCTCATATACTCTTTATTATCCATATCAACTTCCTATAATAATATCCAGTAAACCAGAAACACGTGGGTGATCAGTCCACCCTTTGTTGACATAATACGTAAGCATTAGTGTGGCATACTGATGGTTCAAAAACAATGAACGGAGTAGGATCAGGAGTATATGACCTCAGACATTCTCACATTTAGATTTCACAAAAACAGCTTTCCAAGCTGTAATGTATGCAATCAAACTTTGTGTTCGAGAGAATTTACAAAAAAAAAACTTCGAAGGCCTCCCAAAGGTTCAATTTAATTTTCTAAATCCGTTTTGGGTTTCAGGAAGTCGAAATATACTCAAAAATATTTTTTCAATGGAAACGAAAAAGTCATGTATTTAAAGGGTTAAATCTAATTTTCAAAATTGTTATAATATTTATTATCAAAACTTATATTTAAAGTAAAAGTACGGTATAGTGACGTATAAGTCAGTCATAATAAAGTACCGACATACTAATTCTTGATTGAATAAAAATACAACCATTCCACTGTCAACTAATTGAACAATACTATATTATTGTTAAAAAAGCTCGATAGAGCATCAAAAATTAATAAATTTGACATTTTCAGCTCATTTTTTTCGATTTTGTGATGTACGACAGTATAATTGCGGGGCGACGATTTATCAAATTTCTGGCTTATAAAACTCATTAAATATGGCAAACTGTTAACCGGCAACTTAAGAAGAAATTACATTTAGGTTAAAAAAATAAGACATTTACCAGGTTTTTTCAAACTTTCTATTAAATTACAATAATTAGTATATTAATTTTTAAATACATTTAAATTATTTTAATCCAGTTATAATTCAGTTTTTACTAAATATAAATAATAAAAATATTACAACTAATATAATTAAAACTAATTACAGGTGTACACAATTATCGTCTTTTCAACATATTTGTAATTCACATGTAAGTATTTACGATTTTACCAAGGAATAATTTTTTAAAATAATTAATAAGAATAAAATTAATAATTAAAATTAATAAAATTTAAATATGTATTATAACTATATCACAATTAATGCACATTAGCAGTCTTTTCTTCATTTAAATCTACGTTGGTTTTCAATATTGTTTTTGTTTTTAAATACCATTAAAACCATTTCTTCGTCGTTTAGTTTTCTCCAGGCCAAAATAAACAGGTTTAAATACGATTTTCTCAAGTTTTTCACGAGATGCTGATGTATTAATGTATTGATCTCGGGTTCACTTTCTTATCTTATGAATTCAACTTCGATCAAATTATTATTTTCAATCCGAATATTGGCATCATTGCTCTTATTTAAAATATGTCAATGTTTGTTTCTTAAATTATTTTCAAGTTTAGTTTGATGCTTTGTAATATCTAAATTACTTCAAATATCGGCATATTGCGTAGATTCAAAACAATATTTCAAATATAAATAAATTCTTTTGGTAATTCATTTCAGATACATTACTTAATAAGTTTTAATGGCAAGATAAATTCAGAGATTGCTTCTATTTATAAAACAAACAAGTAATTAAACATTAAAGTATAAGACCTGAGATAAAATAAATTTAATACAAATTGTTTACAAGCAGCTCACTATTAGGACACATTGTAGTATAGCGGTCGACTTTTTGTATTAACTTTTAACAATAGTCAAAATTTAGTTGTCACAAAAAACCACATATGCGAACTTAAATATGTAGGGCTTAATTAGGCCCAGTATAGTTTGCTCAAAATTAGTTTAAAATTTTCCAATTGCATCCTTATGTACATAATTAAATAAATAGTTGAATAATTTAATTAATTATTACGATATATGATTTCCCTAATTCCGCCCGGTTGATAGTAAATACGTACAATAAAAATTTATATGTGCGGGGACTAGCAACTAAACAAATTAGCAATTTTTACTATTTTTTTTTTTAACTCTCAACTAAAAAATTCATCCGAATTTCAATAAAAAGACCCAAAAACCTAAATCAAAAGCTCAAATTAAAAATTTTAAGTTCAAAACTGTATACTAAGCCTATAGTTGAAAAATAAAAAAAGTCGTTAATGTAAATACAAATCACTTTCTTTACTCTAAGAAATATAATTTTCTTTTAATATTAATCCCTACTTCACTTGTAATGAATTGCAATAAAAAGGATTCTATATAGGGGGGGAAAAAAATAACACAAAATTATGTAAAGGATTTAAAAAAAATATAATTTTTTTTTTTTTGTTTTATTCTTTCATATTTATTTAAGTCCATTTTATCCATTTTTTGTTGACTAATGACTTAATAAGTAAGTAGAAATTCTGCCATTCACAATTTTGTCAAGTTTCGTAATTCATTTTACATTTAATATAAAAGTTTTCAGGAATAGTTATATAGAAAATGGTAAGGTAGCAGTTAAATAATTCCATATGATTTTACTCAAATGACAATTTAATCTTAAAAAAACTATAGAATTCGATTTATTAAATTAATATACAGTAAATTTCTTTTTTAAAGGAAACCAAAAAAATACTGAATTTGTTTCGTTATATTTTTACTTAAAGTATAGAAATTTTGCAAAATGCGTAATAATCGCATAAATGGAAATTTTTGAGTAATTCTCAGTAAAAACATAAAATGTTCTTTAGCTTTTCTAATATTTTCAGACACTTCCAAGAACTCGGCACATTATATCTAATTTAATTTTTTTCGTTTGGAATTTTTATATTTTCTATTTATATATCTATTTATATAATAATAACCTTGGAAATTTTATGTAACTACCTACACATTGTTTGTGATGGTAAAATAAAAAAAAATAAAAATAAAACGAGTAACTTAGAGGAAATCTCTAAGATATTATATTTCAGATTTCTATAGATTTATTATGGATAAACATTATAAAAAGTATATTTGTAATTGAAGAGATCGCTATAGAATCCACCATGTACCATGTACTGTTGTGGAGTGCGAGTGATAGTTGTACCTGTTATCGGCTTTTATACTACAATTTTATATTTGCTTGTATTAAGAATTTTTTGTAGGTTCAAAAAATAATAAAAAAATACAAAATTAACAAAAACTCTACGATATTGAGTGTACTACAGAGATATAGTTAGAGCTTTCAACTATTTTTAAACTACAATTTGTATTTCGTTGATCTCTAAAATTTTTTTTTTTTTTAATTATTTTTTCGAAAAGTCGAATTTTTCAATAAAATGAAATTTCATTAAATTTAAATTGAAATTGTCAAATACATTCGATTGGAATTGATACAACTGTTCGAACCAAGGCTTAAAAAAATATTCATTAAAGAAAATATAAAGCTCGAACATTGAGATTAGTGAATGTGCTACAACTATTGAAAATAGTTGAATATTTTCCTTTTAATTTTACTAAAAATGTTTATAGTATAGATACGAATATTTCATCTACCATTTGCATTCTACTTTTTCAGCGTTTTGTATCCGACTAGCTGTGCTATGTTTTGTTTGTGGATAACTTTAAATTAAATTTTGTTTGTGGATGATTAATTTGTGGAAGAAATTTTCGTACCTTTTTTTATTAAAGTATATAGCTAACTTTATCAATCTAACACTAAAATCATAAATACATTACAAGGAGTGCAGAGTATTATCGATTTAGGTGGCATCTTAAACTAAGAGGGGTACTGGAAATGTTATATTTTGATGGTTAGAAAATATTTAATTGTATTCTCAACCCCATGTAAAATATGCTGGAAATGTAAAAGTATTCAGCAAACACATTTTGCAACACAAAAAATTAAATTGAGTAAGTTTCACTAACTAGTTAGTTGTTTATCAATTTCTAAAAATATAAAATTTCGTTTTTAAGCTAGCTTGTCACCGAGTGCCTTGACTTGTAAGTTAGTTTCTGAAAGTGTAATCATATTCACATTATTTTACTATCACATCACTATACACTTTTCACCTATTAGATCTACTGGCATAATATTTATCAACCCAGTAATATTGCAAGTAACTTGACATTTTAAAAAAATAAACAAAACAAATTCGTAAATTGAATTTTGTTTGTTTTGCTGTTATTTTTGATTTCTTTGAAAAAATAAAATTTAACTAGTATTCACCCGCTCGAAATTCGATGAAGTTTGATAAAAAATCGTACTCAACATTTCATTACGAATATTGTTTTTGCATCATTTCAATTTATCCTTGGTTCTATATTTTATTTTTTTATTGATTTATCTTAGACAACAACCACATATATAATTATTTATTTAAAAAAAAAAAAATAAGTAAATTTTATTTTAACTGTGGCGATGGGCGAATTGCGGCAATTTGATAAATTAAAATATTTGTATGTTCAGATGACTTGTACATGGCGTTAAATTTTAAATTGAAATTTTTAATTTTGAAAAATAACTTAATTTCGCTACGTCTTCTTTTAAAAGAATAATAATGAAAAAGTACAGTGATATGGTTCAGCTATTTGTACATACATATTAAATTTAACTAATTAATGAATATTTTAATTTAATTTGAGTAAAATAGTTTTTCGATGGGCTTATAAGCCTCCTAGGTTTTATCGTGCTCAAATGTTTAGATATCATATATGTTTTTTAAATCAAATCTTATCAAACTTTATTAAATTTAATTTCTAACAACTGCATTCAAAATTATAAACAATCGAATTAAGCACTGTTTCCTATTTAATAGAAGTGTAGATACCCATAATCATAATACTAGAAATAATAAGATTTTATCTGTATCTCTTAAGAATGAGTCATCAAATCAATAATTGTCTATATATATAATTACTTAAAAACTTATAATGATTTGCCAGAAGAACTGATTATTAATACTAGATCTCAGGTTGTTTAAAACTAAAATTAAAATAAATCTGCTATGGAACTGTAGTGCCTATTTGACAGAGCTTGATAATTACTTAAAAATGGATTGCCCATGGAAAATGAGTGTTTATCATGCTTTGTCAAATGCAATAGTTCTAACTTTAGTTTTAATAATTTAATAAAACTAATACAAATGTAAATTGTAATACTTAGATTAAGATAAACTTATTATAATTAATTTCTTCTTAATACAACACTCGAACGGAGTAGTTCATTTTAATTATTGTGTCCTATACACTACAGAACTAATAATCTTAACGAAATCAATAATACGAAACAATTTATTTATATAAAAAAATAAAAAAACAAAAAAGAACAATTTAATTGTCTTAACTGTAATAAACGTCTAATCAAAGATAAATTCACTATATTGTAAACTACATTTTAATGTAAATTATAAGACCATACGGCTATATGCTAGGATCATGAATAAAAAAAGTAAAAAAAAAAACAAAAAAAACTAATTAGTTCATATTACTTTTATTTAAAACTAGTTTAACAAAAAAAATAATAATATTTAATTCCATTTTGTATTTCTTTTTAAATACAATTTTAAATGGTTAATTATGGTTATTATGCCTAAATACCAACATCTCGGAATTTTAAATTGATTGCAAGTTATCATGCAAGTAAACGAGCCCCTATTTTTAAAAATTTTTATTCTGTATAAGGGAGACTTACTTATACCAGTTTTTATTGTCTATTTCTATTTCAATAAATAATTATATTTTTATTCAAAATAAAAATTTTAAATTTTCACCATTGTTGAAACTATTTCATGTTGGATTTATTTCACTACACCTTTGAATACATTTTCTAATACAAAACTTTTATTTTAAAATCTAAAGTGATTATTTTTTAATACAATTCAAGAAATTTTAATTTTATACTTTTCTATTATTCCTAGTAGCTGTTTCCTTTGGGGTGCTCACTCTACTTGGTAAGCTTGCAAATGGAAATTCTAATAAATTTTGATAATTTAAAGTGTTCCATATAGCTATAACACATTTTTTTTATTTATTTTTATTTTTATTAAAAGCATCCCTTTTATGCAATGCAAGTAAAATAATTTCTTTTTCTATTTTAATATCATTTAACAGTATTTGTTTGTTCTATTTAAAATTCTATTTACGATATTTTTTTTTATTTTTTTTTTGTTTTTCTGTTTTAGATGCCATTTTAAATTTATATTATAGTTAAGTACCTATTTTGAAATTTTATTTTCAACATTATATAAAATTTCTTATTAAATTTTATTATTAATTTCATTTACGTGCCTTTTAGTAACTAGCCTTTAGTTACATCCTGTATTATTTTGGAGTGCTATAAGGCATTATATGACATACTTATAATATAATATATATATATTATATTGTATCCTGTATTTTATGATTGGTATTTGATATTAAAGAGTGTATTGAGAGTTTTTCGATTATAGTTACTTCATTTGGTATATAGTACAGTTAACTAAGAGTCATATTGGTAATTATAATGTTGAGAGTTAATTGAAGTGAAAAGCAGTCTTTGGAAATTTTTAAGAGACAAAATTCTGAAAATTTGATGTTTGTTGGCGTTTGGGTAGAACTTAAAATAAATTTCCCAGTCATATTTCCAGGGCATGAATGTTGTAAAATATATTTTTTTTTTCAATTATTCTGGAATATGAGATACACTTTTGTTATCACTTAAAATATAATGGAGCTAAATATATTATTATTAAGCGTACAATATAGCGAAGTTACTCTACGAAGATAGCTACTCTACCATAAGTGTTGTCATTTAAATTAATATTATCAGATACTTAGGTATTAAAAAAATAACGAAACTTATTGCATGTGATTGTGTGCTTTTGTGTAGCAGTTACGATAGATTTATTATTTTTGCACCTCGCTACATTGTTAACATTAGCTCAATGCAGTTAGCAAGTTAAGAGTAGTATTTTGTTTGTATTTTTACTGTAGTACAAAACTGATTTTTGATTTAGTATGATTTAATAGTCCACTTCCATTCATGTGTTGTAGTCAAATAAGTATTAATTTGTCTTTAATTGGCTGTTCATACAAAAGTCTTTGGATTAAATAAATAAAACAAATATGGCTTGCTTTTTTATTAATTTACATGCAAGAAACAACCGACATTATCTGCATAGTTATTAAAATCACGCTGTACGAGTATATGTATATATATATATATGGTTTTTAATAAACTACTATAAATGATTTCGTTTTTTTAGATAAATCATAATTATTATGGATGCATCATCTAGTTATGTAGGTAGGAAACTAAAAAATATATCCGGAAATATTTTCCATACATTTTGATTATAATGAAATATTTTATTTTTACCGCAAAATAGCAATTTGAGCGATCTGCAACTGATTAAACGGGGAAGTACTAAGATCTGTGACTACATCGATAATAAAAAAAATACATAGTTAGTTATAGTCATATATAGCGGTTTGCGTTTAAATAAAATCATCAGTTACTTGTATCCATGATATCCTCATTATATTTTACTAATTTGTTAGAACTTTATCAGATTTCTATTGATATCCGTCAGATAAATGTAGAACGCTACGACATTTCAAACGACTATTATTTACGACTATATTATTTACAGTTAAAAAGTTATTTGCTCAACTCAATATAATGAGCACAAAATCATGCAGAATATATTTAAAACAGTAATTTTAAATACTCCGACATGTCACAAAAAGCGTGATTAACCGAGAATAACGTAGTGTCGTTCTATATTTAACAAAATATGGTATATACGCAAAATATGAAATAAAATTAAAGCGATTATCTAGCATGAAATCAAGTTTAATAACAACATTTTTATTGATACCCTATTGCTCAAGAGAAGAACAACACAGAAGAGATGAGAATAAATTTAATAATAATAAAACAAAAAAAAAATAAAAAAAAAATAAAATTTATTTTTTATTTTAATGATATCTTTTTGTTTAGATCTAACGAATCTAACAATTTAACATTGATCTAAAAACCAAAAAAAAAAAAAACATTTATTTTTCTTTAAGGACATGATTAAGGAAATCAAAAAGAGTAATATAAATATTAATATTAAACAACGCAATGATATAGATTATAAAGGTATAGAAAAAAGTATAATAAACTAAATAAAAGGAGCGAAAATAATAATAAAAAAATAATAACAATAATAAAATAAGAATAAATTAATTAAAGACAACATCAATGCTATTAACACTTATACTACTACGGTTTAATATTCTCGTTTTTAATCCTTGGAAAAAATGTATTTTTGAGTGTATTTGTTTTAATTTTTTATTATTTGTGGTTAATGTAAAATTATAATCATCATCCATTGTCATAAAATTTTATAGCGTCCTTGTAATCCGTTTTTTTTTTTTTGTTAACAATAAAAAATGTTTAAAATGTGAATCTTTCTCCACGTTGTTTTTTTTTTGTTTGTGTTTTGTGGTTTTACCGCACACATAAACTGATATAGATATATGAATAGATGTGTATACATATTATATACATTATAATCTAAATGAAGGATTTAATCTTGCTCTCAATTCGGTAATCTATTATTTCGAATTACATATTTTTAAGTCATATTATTTTATTTTTAAACAATTAAAATCGTAAATTGATGTAGATTTTTGAAATTTTTTAATCAATGTTTCGGGGTTTAATTTTATGTTCAACCTTCTGTACGAACACTATTTTTATACCTACAACAAATTAGTTATAAAATTTGTTAGTTTTGCATTTAATTATTGCACATAAACTCATTATTATAGACTTATTTATTTATCTCGCACTAACATTTTAAAAACTTGTTAACTACATTGAATTATTATTTTATTATTATTAATTTGTGTAAGAGTAATAATGGTAGTTAATCATGAAATTTGATAAAATAAAAAATGTTTGTTGGGTATTGGGATACTTATTTTGTAATCAGAACCAAGTCATTTTCATCTCTGGACTTGGATCAAATTTTTTTATGCCACAATGTATTTAAATTAAAGTTATCAGAATCAAGGCATCCAAGTTGTAATATAATTTTAATAAATAAAAAATTTTCTATTGCGATGCCGATGGCTTAGGACAGTTAAATGTGGACAGACAAATTATGTGCTTTTTTGTTTTTATTTTAAGAAAAGAAGATGTCTTGGTTATGTTTTAATGGTATTCATATGCCGGATGGAACATTTGGAACAATTAATATTTATATATATTTATTATTGATTTGGGCTTGATCTATGTGATATTTTGATTATTGTAATATTAAAGTCGAATTTAATTTTGTACTAAAATTTTTACTATAGAATATTTTAGAATATGGAAAAATTTAGTGTATGTTCTAGGGAATCTTCTGTTTTTTGTTTTTGTACACCAAAACACTAGGAAATGATTCCTTTATATAGAAAATCATTTTGGGTTTTTAATAGGACATACATTGTGTGAAATAGCATATAAATTATGTAATTTAGTGTTGTGGCATTAATAGTGAATTAAGACTGCCATTCATTTAAAACCAACTAACTATATAATTAATTAGCTATTTGAATTCAAAAATAGATTTTTCAAAAGCGTTATTTTGGTGGATTTTATAACTTACTACAAGATGTTATTCATACATCTGGGAGTTATAAACTTGTTGTTATCTAGTTATAAATAGATAACATCTAAATTTTGGTCGATTTTTATAACTCACAGATATATAAATTAATGTTATTAAGTTGTTAATAAGTTATAAAATTAACCAAATTAAATCAGGAGTTGTATAAGGTATAGTCCAACACTAAAAATAGCTACTGATAAGTTCAAGTAGCGTTATGATGAACACTTTTAAAACTAATTATTGCTATTATAGGCAAAAAATTCGTTGAATTAATTAAAATAAGTTAACATAAATGTGTTTTTTTGGAAAATATTTCATAAAAAATAGTTAGTTTTTAACATGTCCGACATTAATCTATTCCTTAAATATCTACTTAAGTGCTAAATTATTTTAAAGCTTAAAAAATAAAGATTAAATTTCTTTTCGCATAACTGAAACCCAATTTAATGTAGTATAACTAAAATTGGAGTAAATCTACTACATTTTTATATGACTTTCATTTTTCAATTTCATAATTTTTGCATTTTCTCTCTAATATTAAATCTGATGAAAAAACTATATATGAATGTTAAACTAAATTCAAAATGAGGTTTAATTAAAAATTCTAATTGCACACTATTAATTTTATTTTCATATTTATTTTAGTGAAAATTTATTGAAAAGTTTAACACTTTCAAGCTAGTCTAGTGAACAATCATAATGACATTGAACATGAAAAAAAAAAAACAGTGATGATGATTTTTTTTACTTATTTTCTGGTCTAAAATATTATAACTAGTTAGAGTCATATCCTAACATCTATATTAATGCATCCACGTTGATGTATCTGAACATTATAACATTTCTAATATCCTCTAGAGATTTCATTGATTATACTTGCTTGCATCGTCCTTTTTACTCGTAGTAGCACCTTATCTTTATACATATATATATATATATATATATATATATATATAATATATATATGAAAGTAGTAAAATTTAAATTGAAAATAACTAACATAGAATAAAAAATCATCTTAAATTTCCGGTCTATAAAATTCGAAAATAATTTTTAAATGAATTAAGATTGATCATTTCCGATCTGATGAGAGTAAATAGAAAATTTCACTGATTTGTATTTGATTTTATATCATTTTAATGTAATTTAAAGTACCTAAATTATTTTGAAATTAATTTGATTTTTGTATATATAATGTATATTGTATATATAAGTAAGCAAGAGATTTTCAGTTCAATCAGAATATGGTTTTCAGAATATTTTTTTAACTGTAGTTACCATTATTTATTTTTTTATCTTATTTTTCAAACTATACTTAGACATATATACAGGACTAGGTATAGAATATAATTTTAATGTAGGTCGACATTCTGCTATAGTAAAGTTAAAAGTTTTCTATTCTTTAAGGAATTTTAAAAACAATTTTTTGTTTTTTTTTTCTGATAAATAATATCTTACAACTTGTCTACAAATACATTTTTTTTCCAAAATTTTTTTTTGCCTGAAATTGAAGTTTACTCTCAATTTTAATTCCATATGGAAAATTATACATTTAAATAACATAAAAGTTAGGTTTTGCAGTAAAAATAATTTTCTAAACTTAGTCATCTTGGTCAACAAGTAAAAGCAATGTATTTGATTATTTTTTGAAATATATATGTATCAGGTATATATATATATATAAATATTATGTATATATAAAAAATGAAAATAGGCAAACAAAAAAAAACAAATTATTTTATCTGAAATTTTCAAATGATGCTAAATTTAAGAAAGTCACTTTCAATTATCTAAAGATTAAGAATGATATTTGGGTTGCCAGATATAAGTGGTTGTCAAAATAAAATTATTACAAGTTTAAATCGACTGGAAAATAAAATAAAGTCCTTTTTCAAAATATGAAAGACATTTTTCGATTAATAAGTAAATTGTTAAATTTATATGGTGACAGTTTCAGTAAAATTCGATTTTTAGAGGTTTTCTCATTTGTTTAATTTTTATTATAATAACTAAATTATTTATTTATTTATTTTCTTTAATTTAACTTTATAATACACAATATTATACATGTATATATTATATAATGAATGAAATTATCAAGTTCGCAGATTGATTTAAAGTTTATTACATTTATTACAGATACATAATAATTTATAACAACTTATATTTTGAGAATGCTATGCTATATAACTTATATTTTGAGAATGCTTTTCTTGTATTTCATTCTAATACTTTGTATTTGTTATTTATTAATTAAAAGTGTTATACTGATTATAAAACACTTTTTAATTAATTTTTAATTCTATCTTTTAATATTTTGAGAGAAATTGTTCAAAATTTTTCTTAATACTTTGCATTTCTTATTTATTAATTAAGAGTGTTATACAGTGTTATATAACACTTTTTTGTTAATTTTTAATTTTATCCTTTAATATTTCGAGATTTTTCTTTTTTATATTTAATACTTTTTAATCGTTCGAATTTATTATTTATTAATTAAAAGTGTTATACAAACTATATAACAATTTTAATTTTTTCCGTAAATATTTTTCGAGAGAAATTTTCCTATATTTAATACTCTTTTCATAATTTCAAATTATTATACTTATTAATTAAAAATGTTATACAGATTATTAATGACTTTTTAATGAATTTTTAATTCCATATAATACTAATATTTTGGGACAAATATTTCAATATTCTCTCTTAACACTTTATATTTATTATTTACTGATTAAAAATGTTATACAAAATATATAACACTTTTTAATTAATTTCTAATTTTCATTAGAACGATGGTACATTAGTAGCGTTCCATTATGCTGTGTAAACTCACCATTTTTACACATTTTTGATCACACATTTTTGAAGAGGTAGTGTACCCTCTTGTTATTGTGCAGAAAATGGTTAGTAACGATCTACTTTCCGCTAGGTGCTGAATACATTTTTTTTGCGCTGAATATATATTAAGTGTCAAGTTTCAACAAAAAAATAATTTAAATATGATAAGTAACCATTTTATTTTAAAAATAATTACATATAAAACTAAATTTAATTAAGAAAACTAGACAACAGCAAAAAAAGAAAATAATTTTTTGATAAATTTTTTTTGATAAATAAATTTGCAAAACAAAACAAACTAACATCAATGTTTTGGGGTTATGTTTTGCTCATGAGGATACAATTAGCGTTCCTTTAATAATGTACTCATGAGTAGTTTACACAGCTTAATGGAACGCTATTATTATTTTTGTTTTTGTTTAATAAAGATAATATTAATTGAATGGTGGTATGCAATAATAAATAATACTTATTTGGTGAATTATTAATTTTGTAATAAACAGTATTGCATTTTTGCCTTGGTAACGATTTTTTTTTATTACTAAGGCAAACAGTTTAAAACTGTTTATTACTAAATTACAATATTAGACTGGTTAAAAAAATTTAATAATTAACTCGAAATCAAATTGGATAAACATTTTTGTTTCATATAATATGTACATTATATTTATATAATTATATATATTTACATAATATATTCCAATAGCAACATACTATCAAAAAATTAGTAAAGACTTACAGGTAAATAAACAGATAATTAAATATTTCACAAAATTAATAATTCTCAATACGTGTGACCATCAAATGAAATTTTGCAAGTCACGTATTAAAAGTCACTATTGAGTAATCATGTTATATACGTTCATTTATTAATTATTAATATTATATTTAATATTAAAAATAATTTCGTTCCACTCCCTAAAAAACATTCCAAATTAACTAATAACTAAAAAAAAAATATTCTCTCGAATACAAATAGGTACCTACTTTATGGTTACAGTTGGTAATCTAAAATTAAAATAAACTAAACTAAACTAGATATTTTCTAAGAATAAAAAACATGATAAGAATTTATAATAAATTTCAGGAATGTTATTAGCATTTCTGTTATATATCGATTTATTGAAGAATCGATAATTTTGTTCTTTGCATATTGTGTTTTTGTTGTTGTTGTTGTTTTTAAACAAACAATTGTCAGTTGCTTCTATACAACACCAAAACAAAAACAAAAAAAATACAAATAAAATAAATAAAAAAAAAAGAACCTGTCAAAAGAGAGTGAAAATCCTTGTTAAAATAAAAGTTACATTACAATCTATGCATTCACATAAGTATCTAAATGTATGTATATAATATGTATGTAGATATATTTAAACATATATTTATATTTACATAAGATGTCTCTAGTAGACGTAGTTATTTTTCTTTATTCTTCAATATTTTGATATTTTGTCATTTTGTGTGTGTTTGTATTTTGATGATGTTTACACACTTATTTTCTTTTGAGAATAGGAATCAACCACATCTCAGTGATTTTATCATTTTGGTAAGTTTTATTTCATTAGAAACTATTCTAGAGACTGCCTATTTTGTATTTTATATAATTTACAGTGACTTTGAAAAGTATTTAGTAAATTTTGATTTGATAAAATAATAAAAATTATATTACATTGAAAATTAATAGCAAGCGGTTGGATCTATTTTATGCGTACATGTAAATTTAATGTTAGAAGAGCATAAAATAGTTGAAGGGATTAGATGCTAGAGATTATTTTTGTGAGCTAGCATAAGAGCAATGTAAACTAATAATTTTTTAATAAAAATAATTAATATCAGAGGAAATAAACCATTAGACAGGCTGCTTAGGAATGCAAATGTCAACTAAAGATGGCACTACGCTTAACTGTATTTTTTTTTACACTCTTAACAGTAGCTTAGGTAGAATCCCTTTTTCGTGCTTAATTAAGTACGGTACTGCAATTTTACACTACAATATTTACAATATTTCGAGTATTTATTTAACAAATTACTGGGTTAATTCATTAAATGTGGAAAACAACTGCGGTTGTCAGGAACTAAATGTTCTTAAATTGAATAGCTCCTTTTTATTTAATTTCTTACCAGATTGTACTCTCAATTATATTTTGTCATTTACTATGTCTCAATGACAAAGGGTGCTAGACCAGGTCGAGGTTTTTGCATCATCGGAAATCGAACGTGGAACCTTCCGGTTGAAAGGAAGGCGGTAGAGCCACCCAGAGGCCACCCAGCGTTAATGTTTTGACTTGCACAATTATCTATATTCAAATTTCTATACCACCTTATTACTAAAATACTGCAGCTGGGATGAGTATCCAATATTTTTTCTGATACCATAAATCACTTTCTAATTTTTGCTGAAAATACAAAATTTTATTCTTTCTAGAAAGCTTTTTGGATAAGAGTTTTCTGAATTTTTTGACATTCAAAAATTTTACCTAACTACGTTCTAAAATATGAGGTCATACGCTGTAATGCTTATAATAAGTTAGCAATAATAATTCGTAAGGTACAAATAAAAATCCTTTATGGATGTATTAAAATAAACGCTGGAGTACTAATTGTCTTACTTATGATAAGACAATATTTTACTAGACAGCTAAGGTCTTCTTTTTTAGTCTGGTACTAGTTGGAAAACTCATTAGTAGGTTTCTTGCCAATGAATTTAGATGATGCGTTAGTCTGGTTGAGTATATGTATTTGTGACCTTTTCAAGCCCTTCTTTTACTGCTGCTATGTCTTAGTCTTTGTGTAAGTTTCTATTTTTTTATATACCATAGGGCATTAGTTATAAAACTTTTAAGTTTTTTGATTCCATTCAGAAGTACCTCTCCATATAGCTGGCATCTGTATGATCTGTATCATTAACTATATAATTAGTTATACGACTTTATATTTGAAACAATTATAGACAATGTGCTGTAGATTTTTTGGCTTTATTAAAAATTTGATTATGGTGAAAATGTTTCTCTTTTGAGTCACTCACCATATGCTCATTCGAACAAATGTAAAAATAACGATAAAAAATAGATCGTAAAAATATAGAATTATCCATTCAAGTTTTTATGTTATAATAAAAGATTGCCAAGATTAAGAAGCGGACGAAACAATACTACAACTTTTTTGCACCTGTTCCGGACTAATGCTCAAAAGAAAACTCTTTTCTAACTTTCTACAGTCACTGCATGATCTTGTATGTACTAAAATTAAATAACTCCATCGCTTTGTTAAAAGCTCGAGCTAGTTTTAGCAAGTAGTATTCCTGCGGCGGAAGGTATGATCATGCACATTTTTAATGGCGAGTTACGACCGTACCTACTCACCATGTTGTATAAAAAAGAACTGCCAACCCAGGAAAGTTACAAATTTTGTAATCTAGATGATTTGTTTAATACTTTCACTACCTAGATGATTTGTTTAATACTTTCGATTATGCTAGATAAAAAACTATCTTTACACTACTTACTATGTGGAATGAAAATAAATAAAATAAGTGCGTAATAAATAAATAACGCTTACAAGTGATTTAGATAGTGAAATGGCTTAATATTACTTATTTTAAATTGCTAAGTTAGCTGCATTCAACTTATTGTAATACCCAAGTCACAGTGTGTATATACGTTTTTTTTTTGGTAGCAAATAGGCAATCATTTTTCCCATTTTATTTTATTTTGTTCTTTATTTTGTAATTCAAAATAAATTTTTTATTCTAAGAAGCCGGGGTTGTATTACAAAGAAAAAAAAATTATGACCTAGAAAGGAATTATTTAATAAAGAATAATAAAAAATTGTTTGAATGTATAAATTGTAATTGGTATAAATGCTTATTAAGAAAAAAAATCCTTTCTTAAAGGCAATTCTGTATAAAAAATTCGCAGAAAGGACATTTTCAAATGAATTCTACTTAAGTAACAAAGTATATTATTTCTCTTTGATCATTTATGTTGTTTTTCACAATAAAATTTAAAATGCCAGGGTGAATAAGGTATGGTAGTTACAGATCTAACCTAATCTAATGTAACAACTGAATCATGTTGATTGAGTTGTAGTATGAGGACGCAGTAAAAAGATAGTTGATTACTGTAATGTCCTACTCTTCTTCATAGCTTAATAATGCCATTACTTTGGGTATTCTACCTAGTGTTGATAGCAATAACAACCGTCTAACGCTAACCTATAATTTGAATCTTCAAATTTTAATCATTATACAACATCGTTTATTGCATTTGTTTAAATGCGCTGCCGATCTGTTACCAATTAGTGTAGTGTATCGATTAAACAAAAAATTCGAGTATCACATTAACATATGTTACTGATGAGTTTGAGGTGATCTCAACATTGATAAAATAAATATAAATTGAGCAAAAGTGGTACACTCCTACTGACGATTTATCCTATACCGATTGTGTTTATGTGTTTTACTTTTGTTATAGTCTTCCAATTGAAACTGAGTCATGTCTTAAAACTACCATACTTTAATCTATTCATTTACATTTACTTACACATAATCATATGTCCTATAACTGTTATACATTTATTATAAATCAAATAAATCAAAAAAGGTGAAATCAAATATTTTTTAATTTTTTTTTAAATTTTTAATAAGAAATTTTAAATTAAAATTTTACCGTACTTATAAGTCATTTTAACATACACAAATTTTAATTTATCCAACACAACAACCCCCAATTTAAATATAATTTTATTTTAAATAAATGATTATGTAGGAGGTTGTTGTTTAAGATAAATCAATAAAAAACCATTGAAATAGTGTGTCCACGATAAATTGAAATGATTGACAATAACTCTCAAGGAAATGTTGAGAACGATTTTTTTTATCAAACTTCATCGAATTTCGTGGAGCGGGCGAATACTAACACATTTTTAATTAAATAATCAGTCAAAATGAAATTTATTCAATTAATTAATTAATTAATTTTTAATAATTAGTGGAAGTAAATGTTAATTAATTAAATTTGGTTTAAATTTGAAAGAATATAAAAAAATATTACCTTACAATATAGACATAGTGTAATTGTTAATACTGAAAAATATTAAGTGAATTTGACTGATAATCTGACATCTGAATTGGTTTCTTATAAAATATTTAATTTCGATTGAATTTTGCTGTACAATTGATTTTCTTCATCATCATCATCAATGTCCTGCAACCCCATTCGTGGGGCATAGGACGGAAATAAATTCTTTCAATCGGTTCCTATGCCCACTGTAATTATTTGCCCATTTTAGTTTCAATTGTTCTAATATATAGCTGTACTTATGAACTACTTAAATTTTTCAATCATTTTAAAAAATAGGGGTTTTGATAATCGGTAGTGAACCCTAAAATAAATTTAGAAATATTAGCCTCACTAAGAGGATTATTTTGACAGCAACAGAAGTAAATATATTTTTTTAATCAGAAAAATTAAATTAAATATTCAACTTAGGTATTCATTATTTGTTAAATCAGAGCATAAAATAGCAACATAGTAGTTTGTTCAATTTGTTCTAATATTTTTTGCACTCACTGTATATACATATATGCATTTTGTTTATAAAATATCTCTCAAAACTGTTCAAATATAGGGCTACTGTGTGGTTTCCTTTTTCTTTTTGTTCGTTTGTTGGTTTTCTTTTTGTTAGTTTTTTATATATTTTTTTTCATATTGGTACAGAGTTTATTAGAAAAAGAAGATGAGAAGAACCCTCTGAAGAACACGCTTCTTAAAATAAGCACGTGTATTATAAAAATTATGTGTTTATATTAAAATAAGTTTTTCTGTTGCTGTTGTTGTTTTAATTTTTTTTAATTTTTTTTTTTTGGGTTGTTATTGAGGCGTAGGTGTACTATTAGTGTTGTAAATTATATGACATAAAGTTGTTTAAACTTTAAACTTGATGGCGTGTGAGTGTAAGAAAAATAAAAACCAGAATAAAAGAAAAATGTAAAACAAAAAATTTAAATCCCAATTTTTTTTTCATTTTTTATTTATAATGAATGACGTGCTTACAAGTGCATTAAATAATTTTTTTTTAACACAAAATTTTATTTTTTCTGTTTTTATTGTTGTTGTTTTTATACATTGGGTAATAAAGAGATGAATGAATGGATGATTGGTGATGCATCATATGTTATCTTTATTATTATATATACATATATATCTATGACAATATAGATGTATGTAGATATGTTGAAATATTTTCACTAAGTATATACAATTTATATTTAATAAAATGCAACAAAACATAAAAAAAATGTTGTGTATGCTGCTGCTGCTGTTGTTGATGTTGTTGATGTTGTTATCATTGTTTTTATTTTTGTTATTGATTCTATATGTTGATTAAATGGAAGGATTTTGTTTTGATTCACCTAAATTTTGAAAATTACACTGTAATGTAGTGAATTAATAAACAATAAATATACAGCTGTATATTATAGGTAAAGTATATGTTACAGAGTGTGTTAAAATTAAGCAATTATGGTAGATTATATGAATATTATATATTGGTAAGACCAAATTATTTTTGAATAGATGAAATATGTATAGATATGAAACAATTTCAGATCTTTAACCGGAAAGAAGCTGTCCATGACCGGGTGAAAAAGAGAACGTAAATAAGTCAAACCAAGCACCTACATGGTTTATTGACGACCTAAATAGTTAAGTTATACAAACTGAAACTTGATAAATAATTAATAAAAATTTAATTAAAAAAAAATAAATAAACAAAGTTAATTAACCTCTTTAAAGCCGAATTATGACAAAAAAAAAACAATAGTTTATATTGTTAAGCTTTACATAGCATTTTGTTGCTATACAAAATAAAATTAAATAAAATGTTAAAAATCTACTCAATATATTTCCCTTATAAAAGCCATGGATAGTAAAAGCGTTAAGAATAATGATATCATTTTTGTTAACTGACACCATCACTGTTCATCGAATTTATTAAAAGCTTGCCGCCATGCAGGAAACACTTGAACATTTAACACTCTTAGAACTCCTGTACTAATTACTATTGATACTGATAAGTGAACTAACTATTTACTATTTCTAGTTGAAGTCCTTCTGACATTAAAAAGTGATAAAAATAGCTGTCTGTAAGTTTCGATATTGATTTCTGTTAATTTTAAACAAATCGTTGTGACCCTTGAATTGATTTTCAATTGTTGCTGGCTTAAGTTGTAAAAAAATTAATACCATATTTTATTTTAAATTAAATTACATATATTTTCATGTAGTTATATAACTGTAGTATACTACTAAAGAATCAAAACTGACATAATTTATTTTTTCTTTATTTCGTTTGAAATATTTGTAACGCTGTTGAAGCGTGTTATTTCAGAAATTCTATAATGTTATAATTATTTAAGTTATTTCAACTTAATAACATTATAAAGTATTTTATTGAAAGAGAATTTGTTATTTAAGTAACTGCAGTTAAAACGTTGAATAATAAAATAAATATAATTTTTTGTATTCAATTTGACAATGACGTTCAGAAATAAACAAATTTATTCAATATTCTTCTTTGACATTTGATATCGCTGTCTGTCTGCGTCAATGTAATTAAATACGTTAATTTAACGATAACAAATAATATGACTACTATATTTAATTATTGATAAATTTTGGTTAGGTTTATCGTTAAGTTTTATTTTGTTAAATGATTTGTGGCTTCCAAATTTGTATAATATTTCAAAGTGTTTGTATGTATTTTGTAAAAAAATTACCGCATTTTTGCTGCAAGTTGTTTAATTTTGATTTGGTCATTATAGAAATACCTATTATATTACATAAAAATGTTATTCGATACGATATCAATCACGTCAAATAATTTGTGCAATAGTTATAGTTATAATTAAACATTGTACCAACTTTTATGGTAACCTATACCGAGGTATATTTACTAAACTAAGTATATATTATAAACTATTATAAGCTATTATTAGAATAGCAATCAGTTTCGGTTTTAAACGTTTTGTTACCAAACAATTAAATTAACTTAAGTATATTACTAACCGACATTCCTGGGTATATGACTAAAAAATCGATTTTAATATTTCTTTTTATCTTATTGAACATAATTTGTACTGATTATTTTGGCAAAATAAAATGTAATAATGCTAATTACAATTATTGAAAGATGGTCAAATTAGATTTTCTAAGAGATTTTTATTTTTATAATCTACCTATAATTAATTGAAATTATCTATTCTAAAGTGTTCATTTAATTTTGAAACCCACTCATTATTAATGCGTATGCATACATATATGTTTCTATCTCATATACGTATATTATCTAAATATTTTTTTTCTTTTTGAAATATGTTCGAAACAAATTGTCTTGACAATATTATGGACCTATTTTAAAATTGTTAATTTATTATTTAGCACCTAAGTATCAAAGTTTATTTTAAGAAGAGTTCCGTTTTGTATGTTGGTATATTGTATATGTATACATAAATAGGGAAGCATTGATTTTATAAATTGGAATTTTTTTTTTATTGATATTCAATGTGCAGACTATAATCTGCTTAACTTAACAAAATTATCATAAAATTAATAAATTTATTATGAAATTGGATTTAAGTTTTATAGTCAATGTTATGAACCTGTTGACTATAGAATAATGCTTTATCAATTACTATTGTTTACAAGAAATTCTATAGAAATTTATAATATTTTAAAATTATGGATTTGTGGAAAAGATGGAATTTTTAATAAGTTGTAGTTTTTGATTTTGGTAGAAATTAATTTTTATGTCTGTGATTATGATTTTATAGATTTTTAAAATATTTGTTGTGACATGAATGTTACTTAAAGAAAAATAAGGGTGTAGTTAATTAAAGTTATTTTAGTTAAGTAATGTTTAGTTATTATACTATGGCTAATTATATTAGTTAGTAATAAAATAATAGTTGATGACAATCTATTGGCATTTTAGCTCAGAGCATAGATCTGAGCGCGTTCTGACTCAAATGAGCACGCTCTGAGCAGAGCATGAACAGATAAGCTCCGAGCGCTCAGATTTAATACAAAAATACTATTTGAGTAAACTGTAATTTTTATTTTATTGTTGTTTCAAACTGTCATTTGTCAATAATCGAATTTAAACTTTAAATTTTGAAATTTACAAAAGTTAAAATTTACAAAAAGTCTAAATTAAAAAATATTTATTTTTGATTAAATATTAATTATTTACTATCACAGCTTATATCGTCGTCCATTATTTCTTAAATTGTAAAAATCACTATGGATATTTATTTTAAATTTTAAAATGGTTTACTTTTTTACTATCGTATAGTAGTATCATCTATTTTGTTTTAAAATAAACAACCCTTTTTGACACTTAATATTCAAGCGCTCTACGTGCTCTGTTAATTTAAATCGATCACATAAAGCACGCGCTGAGCGCGCTCTGAACGCTCTGAGCAAAAAAAAACACGAATCTGTTTTTGACATTTCGTGTTCTGCTCTGAACTAAAAAACGAAAACACTTTATATTTATTATATCTTTGCACCATAGGTAACAAAAATGCTATAAAAGTTTTGACAATAATTAATGTATATACAATATAGATTGCAGAATCTTAGTGAATTGTGATTTTAATTATTTTTTGAATATAATCACTTCATATTCGTAAGTTTTCATTTATTAATATACTACTAATGTTGAAGCTAAATTATCTTTTTTGATTTATTTACATTATTTACACTATTTATACACTTACAACACCAAAAATATTCTAATAAATTACTATTAAGTTCTTTACATATAAACAACTGTGTAAAAAGGTGGACGTACAATTTACTTTGCCAACAGTGTTAATAATGTTAAAACACTTAATAAAATTAATAAGGATATAACAGTAGCTAATTTTAATTCGTCTTAATCAATCGTTGCTATGTGATTTTCCCAGCTTTAAATTGCCTTAACTGACCATATAAATCACGTCGATTTTGATGTGATCTAGATATATATCACATTAGAACATATCGGTATAGAGTGTACTACAATAATTTTAATTAATTTGTATAAATTTTTCTTTGTTATATAATTCTGGTGAGTGTAAGCTCCACCTAGAATTCTCTAGAATTAAAATTATTTATTGTGAACTTTTAATTAAAATTTGTTGTTGTAATAATTATGTATATGTGACTAAATAGTTTGAAGCAATTTTTATTTTTTTTAATCATTATTTAATAAAGGTAAAAATTTTAATTAAACTTACATACTTATATTATATATATATATATATTATACTATCTTTAAATATAATAATTCTGATCATTACAATTTTCTCTTCTTATATTTACAACCACATTATTATATTTCTATTTCTTTTCTAACTATCATCATTTAAATATTATTAAAAACCTGATTATTTGTGCAGAGGATTTTCTTTAATTATATTTAATAACTCCTCCATAAAAATTTTTCTTAGAAATTTGAGATTTTTAAATATGATATTTTTGGTAACTAGACATTAAAGAAGTTTCATTGAAAAATTGTGATTTTAAATTAACAAAAATAAATTATTATATATAATATATATATATATATATATATATATGTTATTGAATAAAATTGAGATGGCTTCATAGTAAGTACCTAAATTATGATAAGACATTTTTTTTTTAAATGTAAGTACTTAGATGGATATATATATATATATATATATATGTATTTTTTTTGTTGTAAGTACTTGAAGTTTTTATAATAAAATCGTTGATGAAAATGATTAATTTAATGCCGAAACCACACTCTTTAATTATTTATTTACAAGATTTCTAAAGTATATAGTAAGTAGCTATACAATTTGTCAACAAAAATTAATGGATATAGTTATAAGGAGGAAAGTGAAATAATTTAATATTTTAAGCTTTTTAAAAGTATATGTACATAAAAATCAAAATTCAATTAAGTTTTTAGTATAGTTCTTTAGTATATTCTTAACCAAACTTCTATCAGAAACTGTATGAAAAGTAGATCCAATATTGAGATTGTACCGCAAGCGATTGGACTTAGTATATACGGAGATGTAGTTTTTAGGATAGAATGTAGTTTTATATAATTTTTAGGAATTTATGTAATAGCTAAAATCCGGAATTGGATAAAATAGCAGTGTAGAGTGCAGGGAGAGATATATTGGATAGTGGGAAATATAGATTCAAAAGTAAGTGTAGTTAAATTATTATTAAAAAAGTGAATTAAAATAATTCAAATGAATATAACTAATTGTATAGTACATTCATTACAATACATCATTAAATCGTAAAATATTTGTTGCTAAACGTTAGTTACGGGGGACTATTCGTGAAAACCGAATTCCAAGAAATTATATTTTATCTTCGAAATCGCTGGTGGAAAAAAACAAGGTGGAGCTTATGATTTTACATCTACAGAGAATAATATAATTATTGCACATTGGGGTGAGAATAGCGTCAACACAGTATGGAGTAGAAACAGTTGGAAGCGCTACAAGTTACTGAAGCAAAGAAAAGAAAAAAACTGAAAGTTACCCGGTCAAATTTATTGAAACAATACGACGGTTTCATGGGATGAATTGGATGAAAATATCTCTTATTACATAGAATTGGAATGAGGGATAAAAATGATTTTGGCCAATTCTTACATGGCTAATCGATGTAGCGATACAAAATGCATGGGTCTTCTATAAAAATTCTGTATTTGATATACTTCAATTTATATGCAGACGTGAAATTGCTCAGACATATTTAACTAGATATGGAGCTCAACCAAAATATTGTAGACGAATACCGACTTCACAATTCAGTACCAGAGAGATTCTCGCGGATATCTGATGTAATTCGGTACAATAGAATGAACCATCACTTTGTTGAGAACATAACATCAAAATGTCGTTGTGGGGGAGTTTGTTGCAAATCATATTTGGCCGAACACAATGATCAAAGTGCAATGTAGGATTATGCATTTCTTGTTTTTAAAATTTCCATTCGAAAACAAATGAATTTTGAATAAGAAAAGTATTTTTTTTTTTTGTAATATAATTTTTACGTATTTGTTTGTGTTAATTTTTAAACTTTAAATATGAAATCTGGTTATTTTATTTTATAATAAATCACTATTATTATTTTCCTATTTAAGTCTCTCACTTTACCATCTCCAATTTTCCTGCATAATAATGCATTATTATATACAATAAAATATTGGAAAAATGTACACTGTATGGGCTTAGTGATACCATTTTATGTTATCAGGCTGTATTATCAAAAAAAAACCGTTATTTTTTTCCCAAAGTGACATAACTCAATGTCGTTAACTGAACATGTTTTATGCAAAAAATACATTAATTTATCAAAACAAATAATCTGAGCGTTAGATGGGTCAATAATTGGATAGAGCATTGATCACGTTATGAGTATTAAATATTTAGGTGTTATAATATATAAAAACAACTGAATTTTCAAGAACACTTGGACCACGTATAGTATCAAAAGTATTGTAACAAAAAAGGCTTTCTAAGTATAGTAACAAAAAAAAGTATAGTAACAAAAAGGGCTTCATAAAGTTAAATTTTTAATATTGGTACCTGTACTGACGACAGCTTTTTTTTGCCATTTCTATTTTGTACCTTAACCTTGTTTGATGGACAAAATCTTCCAAATAAAAAATGAACTTACACAATAAAACTGTATGTTTTGCAAAAATTATATTAGGAAGTCGAAAGACCTGATCAAATATTTCTTAATTCTAATACCTTAAGAGGAATGCACTAGAAGAAATCACATCTATACATTCATTGTAAGTAAATTTTTTAATTGTACACTTCAAATATTTCATTACCTTTTTCCCGCAATCCAAAAATTTTAATAATTACATGAGAATTTATTATTCACAGGTAGATAATAATATATTTCAATTTCAAGGATGCTTAATTAATCTTTTAGATATAACAACATTTGAAGATAACATTTGATGTTATTTATGCAGAACTTAGTTATTAACTTAATTAATAAAAATTTTCGAAATGCCATTAGGATTATTAAATTTTGTGGAATTTTTTATATATTTATTCAAATATTCAATAAGTCACAGTAATGAAAAAAATGTTAATTAGTTAATTAAAAAAAAAAAAAATAAAAACAATAAAATAAAATATTTCTTAATAATTTTTTTTATTATTTCAAATGCTTTAATTTTATTCTTAACTCTAATTTTATTAAGAAAAATGTTAAAAATTTTAAAAGTAAAAAAATTTCAAAGATTTTCAAGGATTTCAAAAGCCTCTGTTGCATATATGCAACGATAGTCCTAATTAACTGTGTATTTTTTTCAAATACTAATGTGTTAATGTTTGAATGAATATTCATTAGAGTGTACATCCTGTTGAATGTTCTATTTATAAATTATAGCAAACTGAAGGCTTAGTTTGACTAAAAGTTTGAAAAATTACATGATGCAGCTAAATTTATTTTAATAGAATAATAGAAAAACATAAATAGCTATAACTACTTATTTACTAATAAATAGTAGCATTAGTTCTAGGGCCTATAACTGTATATAATCTTTTAAAATTATTGTTTGTTCAATCTGTTCAATCTGTACCTAGCGGAAGTAAAAAAGTAAATAAGGATTAATTTTTTTTTTATATAATTCCAAGTCTATGGGATTAGTCAGGATACGAGTTAGAGTGTTCAACTGATTTTACTCCGAGATTTGGAATGCTCAATAAGACAATATAAGGTAAGAAGACAGATAAGTGACATATATCTTTGACATAATATAAGCTATTTGATTCTTGGTACATTTAATTTTGTTTTGTAAAGACATCACATTTTAATAGCAAAGTAAAGTATTATTTCAAAACCTTATAAAAAAAGTTTAGAAGTTCTACATTTTATTTACATTAACATAATTAGCATATATTTTACTTATGACGAAAAGTATTTGAAGAAGCTTAATGGATATTTCATAATAGATACTGATCGAATTGTGCCCATTAAATTTAACAATCCACTCAACTTAATTAACTTCACTAAAATTCAGCTAAACTAACTTCATCCCGTTTGTGAGACGCTTCTGACAAACTGATACAGAAATGATTTTTTTGTATTTTGAAATTATTTTCTAATATAATTTATCTTCTTCTGATTATGTAAGGGTTAGAGAAAGTGAATTTAGTTACTTTATAACAATATTTAAAATTAATTTTTTTACCCTATCCAGAAGATACAGTAATGTACAACAATCTGCAAACAAATTTATTTTATAATATGAAAAGTATAACAAAGTCATAAAATATTTTTTCGATTATTTGAATGACGAGTTGTTGTAGTAGTTAAAAGACCGCACTTTCTTTGCTCTTACTTTGAGAAATGAAAATGTCTCCGATATGTAGGTATCTTTTATTTCTCCACAAGTACTTATCAGACCCAATAGGATTATAAACATAAATTTAAAGAATTCAGAATATTGCCCCCGAAACACAAAATTATAATTAATATAACTTTTAAACAAAAATTTGAATTACATTATTATAACAAATATAAAGTCTGTAAACTGAACTGTTTCAATATTTTTCCCTTTTAGGTCTTCTTCAAACAAATGTTGTTTTAATTAGTTTTACAATCCATATCTCTTGAATTCATGCAAATGTTTCCGAACCTCATATATGCGTAACACATTAGATACCTGAATATCTAATTACAATAAAATCCATTGCAATATTGGTAGCCACTGACAATGCCCAGATTTAAATATAACTTAAGTAGAATGCAGGACATGGACGTCAGTTGAAAATTCCATAATTTTTTTTATAAATCAAAAGAAGGGATGTGTAAGATAACCGGCCTTAATTTTTTCCCAAAATTAATTAAGTGCCTAGACTTAGTTAAATTAATAAACTATTAATTATTTGCCAAATTTATAAAATAGTTGGTTAGTTTTTCAAATTTTTTAACTTTTTGAAGCTTAATTCTATTTGTTTAAATTAATTATGAAATAAATATGAAGCGTCTAAATAATTATGCAATTTCAGAACCCGTAATAATTTCATCTTTTTTTTTCTATTTTTTTAATGTGATATTTCACATACAATTCATTCATTATGTAATTTCGTAATTTAAATTTATAATAATACTTAAAAATATTATCAATTCTAACTTCAAAGTTTCAATTTTAGAGAAATAAAATACCTCCTTTACGACTAATTAATTTTATTCTTTATTATTATACTTTCTAACAATTTTCAATTTCAGCAGAGTTAATTTGCTAGTCATCTTCCATAAATATCACATTCTATGCAAATGCAGATTCTGATTACAGGAAGAGCAATTCTCCTCTCCTCTATCATTTAAAACGCGAATTTGACAATTTCAAAAATATAACTATTTCAGTTATACACGCCTGATTCGGAAATTGACTATACTATTTAGATACAATATTAGTCTTGGTTGGACATAGATCTGCAATTTTAGACAATCAGACGGATTTGAAAAGATTGGGTTAAGGTCCTAGAGGTCTTTACACTTAATATTAATTATAAAATTTACTGCACCTATAACTAATTAATTTTCAATTTTAATAAATTTAACAATAAAAATAATTAATAAAATTATTTATTACCATTTGAATATATATATATGTATTTTTCCGTTTTAATATTTTTTTTTTTTAAATAGATAAATTTATCCAAATAAGTTAATAACTATATATTATTTATACCAAAATAATAATAAAAATATAAATTCACCTTTAGAATCTCATATTACAATTTTAATACACTTTTATTAGTATTATACTTAGTTATATATATGTGTACGTATATATTTATATTTAAATTATAACTTACTTTAATTTGTCACTATAATTTAATTACAATAATTATTATTAAAAATAAATAAAATTTTTGATTAAAAAATAATTTTTTCTTCTATATTAATATTTTGGTTTTTCAACTTTTTATTTATTTTTGCATTAATTTTTCTTTTTTTAATTGTTTTTCTTTTTCAATATTATTAAAATTTATTTACATAAACTTTTTTAAATTATTTTTTTCATAATACTTATTTTATTTTTCATTCCTTTTATCATCATCTTTTTTTCTTTTGTAATCTTTCTAAGTATTAACTTTTTGTTTTTCTATTAAGGTACCTAGGTAGGTATTTATTATTATTACTTTTTTTTTTTATATTTTTGTAAACTTTTCTATTTACTTTAATTAAATCAACTTTATATATATGTATTATTTTAAGCCGACTTTATTATACTCCCTTGACTTATAAATTCCACCTATCCTAGATATTTTTATGGAATTTTAAATTCTATAACTATATTCTATTACTTTATATTACATGCATACCTACATATACGTACGTACATGGAATAGAATTTTTTTGAAATATTAATTTTAAAAAACAAAAACACACATACAGATATATTATTACAATTAAAATTCAAAATAATTAATTATTTCAATTAAATTATATAATTTTCTATTTTTTTGTATTTAAAATGAAAATATTTTGTTTCTTTTTGTTGTTATTTTTTTTTTTTTAACAATTTTTTATTTATAAATTTATTATAATAAAATTAAATTAAAATTCTTATAATTTAATCCACTTAAACACTTTTTTTTTATTTAATTGATTTAAGTAAGAAAAATACACGTATATATTTACATGTATATTTTTTTTCAATTAACGGTATATGTTACTAACTATATTAATGCAAAATACGGTTATTATTTTTATTTTTGTTTAATAATTTATTTGATTTTTTGTATTATTATTACAATTTCTTCAAGGATTATATTATTATAGGTACTATAACAGAATATAATACATATGCACTTGTTAAGTATATACATACATTCATTTATAATAATTTTATTAACACTTTTTATTACTATTACATACTATTATTACTTATTATTGTTAATAAATTTCTTATATTTAATTTTGTTGTTATTTTATTGTGGTTGTTACTTTATCATTTGTTTTGTTATTGAATTTTAACTTTTTTTTTTTTTAATAATAATTCTTATAAGAATATAAATAGGTATACATTTACATCAATTTAATCACTATTATGACACTAAAAACATTTAGAGAGTCCTTTTTTTTATATTCTATTTATTTATAAATCTCAAAAAAAGATATATTTATTTATTTTAGAAATAAATTAGATAAAAATTAATTTTGTAATATCATTTCTAATAATAATTCAGAAATATTACAGAAATGTTTTTTTGAATAAAAAATAATAAAATTTATATAAAATAACAATACTTGATAATGTTTATAAATAAAATTCCCACAAAAATATATAAATATAAAAATTTATTATAAAAAGAGTAAATTTTCATAAAACATGAATTTAAAAAAAAAAAATAAAAATATTTATTAGTATTTAGTATCCTTCCGCGAAAAATTCATATTTTCTATTCTTTTATTAAATTTTTTTGTTTTTTTTTATTATTATTATTTTTTTTTCTTTAACTATAGTAACGGTACGGTTCATTTATAGTTCTTCCAAATCAAAGGGAATAAAAAAACCAATCATGATAAAATACGGATAAACGGCGAAATAACAAATATCCGAACAATATTAATCGTTTAAAGGTTTCGTCACTACTGTTGCAACAAAAAAAAAATATAATTTATAAATTTACTGCTAGAGTGCTGGCAGCAGTTTAATTTGTTGTTGTAGTAGAAAGAATTCAACGCCAGCAACAATTCCAATGAAAATTTGATATTTTTTTTAAGAATTTTTAAATACAAACATTTTTTTTTTGTTTTTTGATAATAAAACATACTCAAAAAATATGTATATTTTATACAGTCTGTAATGTTAAATATGTACAACAAAAATTTATTTATAACTAACTAACATAATGGTGAACAAGAATGAAAATTCTCAGCAACATAATTATTATGGTGAAGCAACGAGGACAATCACCATCGTTAACAATAAACTTTTTTTTTTTTTTAAATTCATTTTTATTTTATTCATACTCTTACATGGATAAGTACAATATTATGTGTATCTATGAAATACATGATCTTAGATATTACATTCTGTAATGTTAAAAACATTAAACAACATAATTGTATGATGCAAAGAAACAATATCAAACACAGTTCAACTTCAACTTAACGTATTAAAATAATTTTAAAGTGAAATAATGCAAGAATATACTAAACTATGTAATGTAATAAGATACTATCGGTAATGTAATGTTAAAATCATTAAACAATACATGTGTAATAGTATGTAATATTTCCATTCAACTTCAACATCAAACACAGTCTAACATAATGTTTTAAAACAATAATTTCAACGTAAAATAGTGTTAAAGCGCAAGACCATTTTCTTTCAAAATGTTAACATTAATTTTTTATCTTGTTTTCTGATTTTTCATTTTTGTTACGTTATGTTTTTCTAGTTAGTTTAGTGTGTCGCATTAATCTCAACAAGTATCTAAACATAAGTTAAGAATGTTTCTAAACAAAAAGAAAAAGGAAAAATGTAATTCAAAGAAAACAAAAGAGCTACAGAGAAAATAAAGAAGTAAAAAAATTTAAAAAAAAGAGAATATAATTAATTTTTGTTCAGAAAACCAAAAAGAGAGAATTGTGTACAGAGAAACAAATTATACTGATGAAAGTGAATTGAAATTAAAGAAATTAATAATGTTTAGATGCAAAAAATGTTGTTTATATTTTATTGATAGTATGATTAGTATGTTAATGGATTTTACTTTTTACTAGGGTAAGTGGTAATAGTTGTATGAGTGGTACGGTATGATAAGGTAAATTGATAATGTGCATTACAGCAAATAATGTTTATCTGCTTACATTTAAGAGAAGTTTGATTTTATTTTTTGGTTGTAATGTTATGCAGTATGTAAAGTATGTAATAATGCAAGCAAATTGAATGTAAAAAATAATTAAATAATGTAATGTTAAGAAAGTATGTATGATGATGGTAAAAAATGTTTACAAGAAAATTAAAAGTGAAATATGTTGTATTATTGTTTTTGTTTTTCATTATTGATTTTAATTTTTTTTTTGTGAGTTGTAGCTATAGGTAGACTATATCTATATATATTTTTACATGCATATATATTATAATTTTTATTCTTTGAGTACATTATTGTAAAAATATAGAATGGAGTGTTGTTGTAGTACAAGAGAAATTAATGTTTTGTTTTCGTTTTTGTTTACGAGGCTAAAATGTTGACAAAATTTTAAAGTGAAAATAATATTTTTTTTTGATAATGTTGCGCTGTTGTTATTTTTTTCTCTTGTTTTGTATGATGATAAATTTCTTTTATTTGTTTGGCTTTTGTTTTCTACTCTCTGTAGTCTATACTAGGCTGTTGAACTACTGACTGCTATATAATAACTGATGGTTATGTAATGTTTTTTTTTTTTTTTTTTTTTTTTTTGAATTAGATTATATAAAAATAAACAGGCCTACTTACATGCTTATTATATTATACTATATGTAGTTATTATTACAAAGCAAATGTTATGGACATGGTTGATTTTTTATGTGTAATGTAATGTAAACTAGTCATGTATGACTTTAAAAAGGATCTTAGTTTCAGCTCAGCAGTCTACTAATGTTTATATACATTTTTATTAGATATATATATACATATTTAATGTACATAATATAATATGTATGTACATATGTTAAGGACAAGAAAAACAATATAATTTATGAATTGTGATGTTTTTATTGTTTTAGACATTATTGTTTTTTTTTTTTATTTGTATTGTATAGTAACAAAAAATATATAATAATATAAAAATAGAATTAAATTGAGTTTGAAAATTATAGTGTTATAAAATATACAAATTATTATAATAGAAATAATAATAATAAAAATAATAATAATGAAAATAATAAAAAAAAAACAATACAATATACTCTTGAAACCACTGCTATTTATTTCTCTTTCTCTCTCTTGCTTTCTCTTGTTTTCTAGTAAATATATTATTTGAGTTTTGTTTTATGTTGTTTTTTTTTAGAACAAACGCTGTTGTAATTATTTAATTTAATTTTTTGTTTTTTTTTTATTTTTGTTGGTTCTAATATTTTTCTGAAGAGTCATTGTATTTTTGAAATAAAGGGTTGTTTGTTATTTGTTAGTCTTTTAGAATTTAGTTCGTTCATCTTATAGAAAAATAATGTAAGTATTTTTATTTTTATTTTATTAAATGAATTAATTTTCACAAATCTGTTCACCGTATAGGCTTTGATTATGTTTTTATTTTTGGAATATCGGGACGACCAGTCATTGATGATTCAAAGAAAACAAAGTTGGTTTGGTGCTATAAATAGGGAACAAAATAAATATGTATGTATGTATATACTATCAATGAGAATTGACGGATTTTCTTCAAGCGGTGGAACATTTCATGCATGTTGGTTAAAAAGGACTTCAAAAATCAAATAATCAAATAAATTAAAGGAGTATTTCGTTCACCAACTCTATTGGAATTTATTACTAGGTGTTTATTTAGCTAGGTAGATATGTAGGTTTTTAAGCTTATCTTATATTTATTTCATAGAAATCAATATATGAGTTATAAAAACCAAATCAATTTTTAAAACTTTACATAAAGTTTGTTTTGCATATAGATACGTTTTTCAGTAGAATATACCAATTGTATCAATGTTGCCCTAATAAGGATTAATATTCTGATAAATGGATTGGATATTAATTTATATACATACATTTTATTTATTCAAAAAATAAAAAAGTCAAACGCTTGCCAATTAGTGAGAAATTGATTTATTAATTTTTCAATTAAATATTATAAAAGTATACTGAAGCCAATATCAATTTACGGTACCAAGCTGTAGGGTATGTTCAAACATAGAAATCATTTAACGTTTTCAAGTAATTGTAGTTAAAGTAATCATAAACGCACCCTGGTATGTTCGGAACTCAGTCTACTAATAAGAAATATTCTATAAATGAGAAAGTGGAAATAACTGCTACAACCAAAAAATATTAGGACTCGGTTAGGAAAGCACCCAAATCCTCATATGTAATGTAAATCTAGTAGTAATTTTTTTGAAATTCAAATGTATCCTTACAAGCCGATATATAACTCAAAATTATAGCTATAACTTTAACAATAATTTTAGCAAATAGTCAGTACTAGTATCTACCTCCATTGAAAAAGAAAACGTCAGTAAATTGACATAATGTAAAATACAAATTTGACTCGGTTAGATTAGAAACTTATGTTTAAGTAGATTTTTGAAAAATACTTCACAAAGAAGAGTAATTTGTATAGAAGAACATAAAATTGACGTAATGATATCAAAAAGAGGTTTGATTCCAAAACTTTTAGGATCCAAGTTCCTATGCCGAAATATCATTCGCTCAGAGCTCATTCTCATAAAATGTTCATATTTTTGCGATACAGTTTTGCTATCACTCCGAAAAATGGATATTATTTCTATTATTAACTTGATATTTATAATCGCGACCATTAACTTGGTATTAATAGTCGAGTATTTTTAACTTGGTATTTTCAAAAATAATAAAATGGTCTTACACAATTGTTATTTTTGTTGTTGAACTTTAAATTCTATCTTTGCAGAAGAGACAATCAGATGACTAGAAAACTACATCTAAATCTCATTGTACAATTTTATCCGAGGAAGCAAATAACGAACTACACCAGGTGAAAAATACTTACATATAACCTGGTCTTTGAGGTTCGCAATCAAAATTTTTTCAAAATCATTTGTCTTTGTGTACCACTAACTTTAATTATGAATGAATTTACATTAAAAATATGTAAATATTCTGGCACTACAAATAATTTGATAAAAACAAGCTTTTTATACCAGATTTTAATAAATGATTATTTTCTTAGTTAAAAGCGTATGGCAGCGACAATAATCCATCGCTTTCTATGACACTAGATCATGTATGGATTCCCTTCCCTAAAAACACGAATTGGATCGTTGCCTATATTTTCTGAGCAAAATCGTATCTTTGGAATATCCGGAAAAAAAATTTTGAGATCTCCGAGGTTGTCAAATGTATGTCGTCTCATCCAGTTAAGCCAAGTTTTCGTTTTATATTACAAATAATCATCTTTAGTGTTTGAAAGCTTCAACGATTAATAAAAAAATCAATCGAGAAAGATAAGAAAATCTACATCCTTTGCTATTTATCTTTATTTAAAATTCTTAGTTTAGTAATTCTTACCTCATTTAATTTCAAATAATTTAAAAATTTTTTTTAATGAACTCGAATTTCTTGACAATTTATCGTTTTTTTTTTTAAATATATGAAAATCTTATGAATAGATTATCAGTATTTAGGTATATATTTGTATACATATATACGATAATTATACATATATAAAAATATCAGTAATATGAAATGAGATACCACGCAATGAATACGATGTATATCAAAATGAATTGATGTACATCAGTAGTGATTACAATGCTATTAATAATTTTGTTTTTGTTTTGATTACCTCTTGTATTTATTTTCTTTTGAGTTCATATCTTGCCTTGCTTTAACAACAGATAATTTGTATGCAAATTTCAAGTTTTATTTTATGTTTTTGTTTTGTTTTGTTGTTCTTTAAGAAGACTAACTTGTGTCATTTTTATGACCATACCAATTAGTTGACATAGTATAAATATATACATTTTACATTTGTAACATGCTAATTTCGTTAGTGTCATTGTCATCTCTTTGTATACAACAACTTTTAATTCGAATTTGAATAATCAATATTTGAGCTTGTTCTGTCGGACTGTATAAGGGACCTTTGAAAATTTTGATTTTTTTTAAAACTATTTAGATTTTTGAATTTTAATTTTAGTTTAGTACACAATACAATTAGCCAAACTTGCTCATTTGCAAATTATTTTTTGCAACTCATGAAAATATGAAGCGTATGTTTGGTTTTTTTAAATACATAACCCAAAAAACTAGGGAGGTAAAGGAAAGTTCGGAGGAGGGTAAAAGATAATGAGGACAAATACAAAGGCTTGTCCAATAAGAGTGATGTGATTTCTTTTTAAGAAAAAACAACTTATTTTTAAGGAAATTCAAATATTTTTCATTTAATGTGAAGTACAATCGATGCAATTAAGTTCTGCATAAAACGTCATTCAAGTGGCCTTCACAACTTCTTCTGCAGGAACGAATTCGATGGACCCAATTTTAGAGCACTTTTTACACTAAATCCAGTTATATGTCATGAATAGCACGTTCAATATTAATTTGTAAAGCTTGAAGAGAGTCTGGTTTATTGCTAAAGAACAATGACTGAAAATAACCACATAAGAAATAGTCTAATGGTGTTAAGTCACAACTTTTTGGAGGCCATTCAATATCAAAATTTCTTGAAATAATCGAATCTCCAAACTTTTCTCGCAACAATTCAATTGTTGCACTTGCTGTGTGGCACGTAGCCCAGTATTGTCAAGATCAACTTCTTCTAATTTCGGCCATAAAAAGTTGGTTATCATCGATCTATACCGCTCTCCATTGACAGTAACGGCGTTACCAGCTTCATTTCGAAAGAAGTACGGACCGATGATTCCACGAGACCAAAACCACACCAAACTGTCAATTTAGGTGAATGTAATGGTTTTTCATGAATAATTTGTGGATTTTCTGCACACCAGAATCGACAGTTTTGTCACCACTAATGAAAGTGAGCCACATCGGAGAAGATGATTTTCTTAAAACAATCGTTATCGTTTTCAAGTTGTTCCAAGGCAAAATCAGCAAATTCACGACGTTTACGGTGAAATTGTAAACATTACTGAATTCAATGAAAAAAAAAAATGACATCATGACACATTACAAATGGCCGAAACGTCACTTCAAAATCATATCATCCCTATTGGAACATTCTATATTTGTATATGTTTGTATATGTCTCGAAAACACTCTCAATCCAATCTACAGCTTTGCATACAACAGCACTCTAGTGACGTGCTACGATTTTCATAAAATATCTGAAACTACATCTATCGTAATATAGACATCATGGCCAGTCATAATTTGGTGGCAACAGCTAATTAGGGCTTAAAAAATAGAGTGGATTTTAATACTTCAACAGCTCAGAGCTGTACTATTTTCAGAAAAATTCCGTTTTTGATCCTGATCTTCTGTTTCACGAGAATAAACTTAAGCTGTTTGAATGCTTAAGCATATTAGGTATGGTCTTAAATCGAAAAATTATCTGGAATGATCATTATACTTGATGTTGCAAAAAGCGCAGCCAAATGTTTAGGTGTTTTTTTGTCGCTCTAAGGCTTACTTCTCCTTCTGTGACTTCCTGAAAGTCTATCACACCTTCATACGACCAAAACGGAGTATAATTTTTACATATGGACTGGCGTTTCTAGTAATGCGTTAAAACATTTTGATAAAGTCCAAAACGGGGTATTTGTTTTATCAATGGCCAAAATATCACTATTCACTTAGGAATAGCCTAAAGGAGATAAACTGATGTTGCATCTATATTAGATTCTGTATCTTAGATTTTCATTCTAGAATCCACATAAAATAATTTATTAAAAAATTAAACTTTCAGTCAAATGTTCAGTTTATATCTAATCCGATGTACTGGACAACGTTAATTTCTAAATTTGTTTGCGGTTACTAATTTATACAAAACATACTTCAGGTCAGGATACGGACAGCTTTGTTTCCTAAAACCAATGATTTTATTTTGATTGAATCACTTTGGATATGAACCAATTTCCATTTTTTGTTTTGCACATTTTAAGCGTTTTCACTTTCTAAGTAATAAAAAAATGTTTAGAAGTTTGAAATTAAATTGTTTCTAATCTTACAGTTGACCAGGCTTATTATGATATATTTTATGTATCATTATAATGATTGTTATATTCTGTAAAAGAATTTAAGATTTTAGTATTCTCTCCTTTATTTAAAAACAAAGTATTTTTTTTTGTATTCCTGTTAAGAATTAGCAATGCGTTTTTTCAATATTTAAAACATTGGTATTTTTAGTGGCGCTAACGAGAACCTATTTTAAAACACTTTAATAATTGTTTTTTTTTTGTTTTTCTTTTGCGTGACAAAAATAATATTGTTAATGTAATTACAAGCCAAATGTGTGTGTGTTATTTGTTAGTATATATGTTTTTTTTTTATAAAGTAGATATAGGTAATATGTGTGGAGAGGCTTAATGATGGGTGGAATAAGGTTTATTTAATAAGCAAAATAATATTATTAACTGATTTTATATTGCACATTTTTTTATGTATACAGTTTGTATCAAAATTATTTGTTACATAGTTTGTAAGTTCTAAGTAATAAATATTATTTAAAGTAGATTTTTGAGGGTTCAAGTCAAGTGAAAGAAATTGTTTGAAAATTATAACTAAAAGCAACCTATATACTAACCTATAATAAGATGGATAAAAGTGGTGAAGATAAACTGAAGAAGATGAATTAAGATGGATGAAGAGGGGCTATAGATTTAAAATATAAATTGTCAAGATACAAGATTTATGACAAGATGAAAATCCAAAATTCAAGATCTAAGATACAATACCCATGATATAAAATTCAACATCCAAAACTCAAGATCCTGTATTGAAAGTCTGTTAACTATTAATTATTACTAATTAAGCATGATACAAAATCCAAGATCTACGATTCAAGTTAGGTACATGATTTTTGATCCGAAATTTGAAACAAAATATTCGTAACACAAAATTTCATATCTTAAATCTAAAGTTTAAGATCCGCGATTTAAGGTTCGAAATCCTAAGTTCAAAATTTCAAAAACAATACAAAAAATTTGAAGTTCTGGGCAATTCAAAATCAAACATTATTATTTGTAGGCGAAAAGATTAGGTGAAAATTATAAAGAGACAAAAAATGCTCATTACCAATGCATTACCTACAAACCTTACCTTGGAGGTGTCAAAAATTTTTTAATGTACAAAATACAATAGTCGCAAAACGAATAAATAGACTACAGGTGCAAGATCCACCATTGAAAACACAAGCTGGTAGCTGGAATCGATAACCCAAAAGAAAAAGCTAAGATTTTTGCTAACCACTTGGCAGAGGTCTTCATAGCACCAACACAAAATCTTGCTAATGAAAATATAAATCTGGAAGCTAAAATAGATGAAGTGGAAATTTCACATGTCACTCTAAGAGAAATTAAAGAAATATGCAGACACAACTTCAACGTCAAAAAAGCTACCGGTTACGAACTCATCAATGGACAAATCATGCGGACTACCAGATTTAACTTTGTTAAAGCTACAACATATATTTAATACATGTTTTAAGTTCACATATACATGTTAAGTTCATGTTCCGAGACAATGAAAAATCACAGTAGTAATAGTAATACCGAAGCAAGGAAATCGAATTCAGAGTTAACATCATATCGACCAATAGCAAAAATACTTGAGAAACTACTAATCAAAAGACTTGCCCCGGTTATTGAAGAAGGACATCTGATCCCGAACCATCAATTTGGGTTCAAAATACAAATACTCTACAATTCATCAAATGCATCGGATCACAAATATAGTGGAAAAAGCGTCCGAAGAAAAAAAAAACTTGCTGAGCAATCTTCTTTGTTGTTGCTGAGGCTGTCGACAAAGTGTGGCACCAAAACCTTGAACTTAAACTACATCGTGATTTACCAAAACAATTTTATGACATATTAAAATCATACATGGCCAGTAGATGCTTTCGTGTACGTTATGCCAAAGAATATTCAGAAATAAAAGAAATATCCCCCAAATTGAAAACATTTTTATGGCTTGAAGTATCTGTCGAAAACTTTACAGCAAAACTTCAAAATGTAGTGAATAGAATAAGATTATAGACCCAACGATGGCGGATAAAACTTAATGAAAGCAAATCAACTCCTATAAATTTTACATATAAAAAAAATTGCAACCATTCCTATCTCAATCAACAACAAAATAGTACCATATGTCAATACAGCAAAGTAAATGACACTCGATGCTAAGCTAAGATGAAAGGAACATCTAAGAAAGAAAAAAGACGAGCTAAACATTAGACTCAAAAACTTTTACTGGTTAGTTGGGCGTAGTTCTGAGTTATCAGAATAAAATACTGATATATAAGCAGATATTAAAACCTGTGTGGACGTACTGTATCAAATTATGGGGATGTACAAAGAAAACCGGCATCGAAATTACTATCGAATTATTAAATCCGTGGTATATTAAATGCACCATGGTACGTACGTAGGAAAGATCTTCACCATTAGTTGCACATTGAAACAGTCACGGATGAGATTAAGAAACATGCACTAAAACACGAGCAGAGACGCAAGCTCATAAGAATTCAGAAAGTAGTTATTGATATCGACAACAGTGTCCGTCGACTCAGGAGGAAACCCCACGAACTGGTCACTATCTAAAATGAAAAATTCTACGATAACAGCTTACTTTACGGAAAAATTAATATAATTTAAATAATCTTTCCACGCGTAGACTATTGTTGTGGCTATCTCCTTTACGGAAAATTTATCATAGTGATAAAGTTCCTACACAGTAATTATCATGATGTTAGCAATCCTCCACGGAAACTATTACTATAATAATTCCCTAAACACGTGATCGAAAAATTTACGAAAAAAAAGTCTTTAGCCGATCTAACTTAGATTGGTTATAACGGAAAAACGATAGGTGGGTTTTAGTGGGTTCGATTGCCACACTATCAAGAAGCACACGCGGCTGTAGCTCTTGATGTGCTTCGGGGATTACCTCTTATCTTTCGAAAAAAAAGAAATGTACAAAATATTGAGTTTATGAATTATATATAATATATGATTCTGAATTTTTTTGTTAATTTTGATTTTGTACAATTATCAGCTTACAAACTTCTACGTTAGAAAATTTTGAGTTCACAATTCTGATTCACAAAATTATGAGTTCATTACCGATGTAATTACCATTATTGCATTTTTCCAGACAATCAAAAAAATTAGAGTATCGAAACTTCGGATTTTTTTTTAATCCAAGATCTTGAAATTCAGAATTAGACACCCTATATAATTCAGAATAACAAAACTAGTTGACTGAGAATCATTCAATACTAAAGTGGCACATTGGATTATTATTAGAATAGGTTATACAAATAATTTTAGTATTGACTGTAATCGGTTCTATTGTAAACAAAATAATTGATAATGACTAAAATTACTTTAAAATAATTAAACTTTTTGTATGATTATGGATATAGGAAGTATATAGAATCCATAAAAAAATTTGTGATGTGCATGAAAAAAAAGAAAAAGTATGTGTAATTAAATTTTAATAAAAATAACCTATAATTTGTCTAACAAGTTGAAATTGCAACATTTGAGTTATGCGTGTTGAACAGTTAATCATTGTTTAATCAGCAAAAAAAAAAAAAAAACTTCAGAAAAGAAAAAACAAAACAAAAAAACAAAATGTGCAAACAGGAGCTGTACTTTTGTTTTTGTTTTTTATTGTGATATTATGTTAATTATAATTTTTTTTTTATTGTTCAACCACCGGAAGTTAAACCTATTTACAATTCGTTAGTACTAACTGATTTTAAATTCATAGAGTTATTAAAAATCTTAGGTTTCATAAATTTCCTCACCTCTATTAAAACAATTTTAACAAAAATGATTCAATTTTTGTAAAACCTTTTTAATACCTAGGTATATTCAGGGGTAATTTTCATTTTTTAAATTTTACAACGGTTTCAGTTACATCTCTAGACACAGGTGTACATAATTATATTAGTAGGGTAAGTAGAACTTTAGTTTTCTAAATATATAATAGGTTAACACAATGAGCTAGAAAAATAACTGTTTTAAAGAAGGGGGTAATTTGATTGAATCAGATTCGAAATTTTCTGTAAAAGCATTTAAGTAGACATTTATTCACGTTTTACTGACGTTCTAGAAATATTTTTTTTCTACATTTATTTGAGTTGATTAAATGATATTTCCTAACAATACTAAGTTGTTCTAAAATACAGTGGGTTTCACAAAATCATTTATAACCTAGTTATTCATGAAATTTTATTAAAAATAAAATTTAATAGCTGGTAAAATGTCCTATGCTCAAAAATAAATTATATATACAAATATTCTGCTTTGACTCATGTTTATTCTACATATTAAACCGGTCATAGGTCACTTATTTTAATAAACCTTATATTTTCAAAGAATAAAAGATTGAAATAAAAATTGTAGTGGCATACAGTACCAAGATACTAGACCCACCATACCAAAACACTAAACCCGGCCACCATAAACATAATATACATATAAGCTATACACAAAATACGAAAAAAACAAAAGCAAAATTTTCTTTTCACTGTTTTATTCTAATTATTCCTTTGTATCGTCATCATCTTCTTGGAATAGGGATTTTAGTACCTGTTTTTTTTCAACATAAATATCTCTTCAATTTTGTGATGATGTCCAGCATTCATATCATCTTTTTGGAGGTTTTCCTGGTAGACGTTTGACATTGATTTGGCTATTCATTATTACCTTCGCAAGTCGACCTTCTGCCATTCTATTTACATGCTCTCCCCAGTTTCTTCGTTTATTTCGACTCCAACTGACAATATCTTGTAAATCGCATGCGTTTCTGATTACCTTGCTATACGTTTCTTATCTCCTAATGTGTATCCATCTTAATGTATTTGTATTTGTTATACGAAAATAAAAATCGAAAGAGGGGAAAAAAGGGACGAAAATAAAGGCTCATATATCGCCAATAGAATCGAAATAGCATGAATAGCACAAATTTATTATTTAATTTTTAGCAATATATCTAAATTATAAAAAAAAAAACAAATAAATTAACTGTAGACACCTGTAGACACTGTACAAAAAGTATGGTGTAATATTGTGTTGCGATTTCTATTGTGTTAAACATTTGCTGCATTGCATGGCTTATATTTTATTGAGCCGGTTTTTAACAGAATCTGAAATAATCCGAAGCAGTTATATTAGTTGCCAGAATCATCCGTTTGAACCCACCCTGGTATATACTAATTTTATTTAAAATATTATAATAAAATTTATACGAGCATATTTTGTTTAAGATACTTCATGTGATTAATTAAATTTTGTTAGTTTTTATGTTCTTCATTTTGTTTTTATTATTGTTTTTTAATCTTTTTCTACGTTTTTTTTACTGAAGTTAATTGCTTAATTAAAATTTTAACCACAAAATTACAAAAATTTAAAGTTTTTCTACTTTTGTGATTTTTCGATGAATTGTTTCTATTAAAATCATTGATAAGAACTTCGTTACTTTGACTATAGACTCCTTTGAGGTGTAACTTCTAGACCTCCGGTTTATTTATTTATTGTTCAGCTCTTTCTTAAAGTACAGAAAGGAGAATAACCTTATACGAGTCCAATGTCATAGAAGTTCGTACGGCACGGATTAAATGAAAAAAACAAAAATATTATAGTTAATATATATTTGAGGTTAATTCAACGTCTGGTATGTCTTGCAAAATGTATTAAGTATTCATAAATATTAACAAAATGTATACAGTACTTCATAAGTAAATAAGTATTCATAAATATTTTTACTCTAGGTTTAATATAGATAGTATAGTATATTATATATTAGTATAGTATATAATAAATTAAGTGTTGAAATATTGATTTTTTTTTTATTACTGATATTATTTTCTTGAAGTTATTTTTTTGAATTATTATGGATTAGTCGCTTCTTTGGTATGTTTTTATATTAATTTCGTACTATTATTATCTTTTTTTTGGATTGATATATAAAAAAAATAACTATTGTACCTAAATGTATATTCGGTATGATCGATTAGGCTCTATTGAGAAAAATAATAAAATAAATAAAAACAAATAAATAAATTGGATGAACTCACACACACTAGAAAGATATGCCAGACAAGCGTCATTACTGAGTAACTCCAAAACTAGGATAATGGTGATTAACTTAAACCTCGGATTAAAGCTTGGAAAATATTTTTCCCTCTTCGAAAACGGGGCTGAGAAGATCAACACCATGTATTAAAAGTCACCCCAGCGACTCAATTACCAAAAAAATACACCTAAAACCACTCAAACGTGGTAAAAGAAATGAAATCAGATCAAATTTGTTTATTCATAAGAATAAAAAATTGGAAGAAAACTATTGTATATACAAAATGGTTTTTTTCAATAGATTCAGGGATTAACTCAACCAATGGCAGTTAATAATTACGGTTCTTCGAACCGGATCACAAGTTAACTGAGAACCACAAAAAATGTAAGTGAACTGATACATCATATAGTACATAATCATTAGGGTTAATATTAAGACGTTTGATCACATTGCGATATGTAGATCTTATATATAATACACAAGATGAACGACGTGATGAGTAGAAAAGCAAGAATAATTGAATAGTAAATTAATTCCACCACAAAAATATTAAAATTTTAGCAAGTTCTTTTTGCTGAACACTTCTTAAAACATTTAAAATAGTTACACCAAATAGTGACGGTTATTTCCAAGCTGAGCGCCATCTATACTCTAAAATAAATTTCAATCTTATTTAAACTTATACCAAAAAGTTCAAAAACGAAAACACAAAAAAAAATTTAAAACAAAACATAAAAACAAAAATCAGATCAAACTCTTCAAATATAATATAATAAATGTTAATTCATTTGCTTCTGCTATTTAAAAAAAATACATACAAACAAAAAATATATACAGTAAAACACGGTTATAGTCATTCGCTAAATTTCAATAATATTTTTGACTATAACCATTTTCTGACTATAGGCGTAGTCAGAAAAAATTGCATCTTTATAAACAAAATCAAATTCAAGAAAATATATTTCGAACCTATAACAATTTTAAACATTATTTTATTCATAAGTAGCAATTCTGTTATGTAATCACAAAATAAACATACTTGTAATAAAGAGAGAAAAAGACAATACAATATATAAATCAGGTTTTTAATAAAATAATTCACAAACAAAATATGTTTAGGAAATTGTTTCGTTCATCATAACACTATTAGAACTCATCAGTCGGTATTTTTACTGTTATACTACCTATACTACTCCTATTTTCATTTTAATATCAATTAATAAATCGAACTTGTTCTTTTTATTAAAAGTAAAATGATGTAAATAAAGGTTTTACAAAATTTATATTTATATAAATTTATTTTTCAAAATAATTCACTTTTGACTTATTTTTTTGTTTTATTGAAAAAATTGGCGTTATATTTGAATGTGACTAAAAATTACATCGATTGTATGAACTTATGAAGTTTTTCTTTCTTTCAAAAAAATTGTTGACTATAACAGAATTGTGACTACAAACGTTTTTGACTATAAACGAATTAAAACACATCGATCGTTGAGAGTAATGCGATTTTATTGTGTTAAGTTATATTGAAATTAATATTAATGTCGTCACAAAGTATTAGGTATTATACTTTAATTTCATTATAGATATATACTTATATTTAATAATCAAGCGATTCAGAAAACCACTACAATTACACCAAAACAAATATTTCTTTTTATATAAAATCGTACATGAAAGAACTGCTTCTGTGCAATTGCACAGGGGATTAACTAGTAATACTAGAATATTGTTATTTGTAATTTTTGTTATTTGTAATTAGGTATCAATAAAACGAAATATTCCAAAATGTGTTCAATATATTTAGTATGTAAAGTGAAAAAAGTACGGTACAAATATCTGATATCAATTCACAACAGATTTTCAATGTTATTCTTATAAATAGATATCTAATCTAACAAGAGACGTAGAGAAACCAAATAGTTCATAAAATTTTTTTTAATTTTCAATTAGAAGTTTCAATTTAAAATTTTACCAACTTTTTAGGATTTAATTATTAAAAAATGATTTAAATTTTAATAAAATTTAATTTTATGATCAAAATACAAAAACAATTATTAATTATAATTAACTATACTACTTTCTTTCAATTTTAAAAATCTTAATTTAAAGTTAATAATAAAGAAATAAATCTGCTTTACTTATTCACTTATTAAACTACAACCTTACTTTTCAACAATCTATTTAAAAGAGTGTTCACACACATTTTAACATACACAAATTTAAATTTATCAAATTGCCCCAACTCATCAATGTACTGCTCCTTTTCCTCAACAGAATTAAATTTAATTTTTTTGTTTTTTTAAATAAATTATTATACATAATATGCAGTTGTTGTGTAAGATAAATCAATAACGAAATAATATGTACAATAGTACCAAAGGACAAATTGAAATGATAGAAAACAATTCATAATGAAATTGAATACGATTTTTTTTTATTAAACTTCCTTGAATTTCGAGAAGCGAGAGAATACTAAATTGCGATATAATTCTAGATGAAGTATTTTTGGTATACACGCAAAATAACATTCATAATTCATCACTCATTATATTAAAAAAAATATTATTATGTAGTAATTATTAATTCACAATGTTTTTATTCTTAAACCAAAAAAATAATATTTAATGTAATGAAAAATTAAATTACAATACTAATAAAACATATTATATATTACCATCACAATACCAAAAAATATTAGAAGAAGCAAGTTTATTTACTTTTGTTTTTAATAATTACAACATGTACCTACCTACCATTGAATTTTTAACGAACTGCAACAATTTAATTGTCTTTACATTAATTTTGTTTTCATACACAAAATTATAATTTATTACTAAAAATTTTAATTTTACAGTAAAACAAATTTCAAATTAATATTTTATATTATTTTGAACAGTTTTAATTAAAGTTTAAACAAATCTTTCTTATTATTTTTAACTTTGTTGTGTTTTGATTTGACAATTTCAACTTCACTAGTTGAATAACGACAAATTTTAAATTTAAATAGCTAAGTGAATTTGACAAAAAAAATTAATAAACAAAAATAGAATAAATAAAAATCATAAAATGAACGCAATTTAATTGCCAAATCATTAATTAAAATCATTAATCAAAAATTAAGATTTGAAAAAAAAAATATTTATAAAGTAAACAAATAAATAATAACACACATTCATCTATACATAGAAAAAACAATCCAAACATTGTTTATTGCGTTAATTGTCATTTCTGTATAAAATATTAAATATATGTATGTATAAAAAGTATAATTTATAAAATTTCAATTGTATAATTGATAACAAAAAAACAATATTATATTAAAAACAAAAAAAAAACCTTAATCACTATTATTCTAAATATTATAACAACATTTAAATTGTAAATATTCGAAAACCCCTAGTTCAACTTTTCAAAAATTTAATAATTGAAATTCGCGGCGAATTCTCACTTCTTATCTTATCTGTTCCCGGCGAATTTCACTAATAAATTTACTTAAACAAAAAAGCAAAAGCTTCGATATATCCCATTCAACAAATTGTTTGAATTCAGCTAACATTTAATAGTCTTAAATAATTAAGGCCGGATAGGCTAATTAGCTTGTTCATTAAATTTATTTCAAGATTTTTCTTAAATTTACAAATACAAAACTAAATAAAATAAAACATAATTCATAAACGTCTTTAAAAATAAAAATTGTTTTAATCTTAAATATTCGATTTACACATGATTTAGATTAATAAATAGGGACTACTACGTAATCTAGTTTTTTAAAATCTTGTCTCCAAATCCTGTTTTTTAATTATTTAAAAAAGCCTGAATACAAAAAATGCCAAATTTGAATTTTGTAAAAAAAAATCCCGAATGGTACAAAGACTGAGAAAAAAATTCCGACAAAACCATGAAAAAAATTTGTAAGAAAAAACAGATAGTTTCAAAATATATTTATTGTTACATTATACGCGTAAATATAATTAAGGTAAATAATGTGTAAAAGGGATATATCCCCCTTTTTGCATCCAAAAGCGGCTACGCATAAAAAAAATTAAAGCAAATATTCTGTAAAAAGGATATAATCTCCCTGGTGCTGCTAGCGAAAAGCTTTTAGTAAGAAATATACAAAGCAGGTATTTTAATTTTAAAGTCGAGGGCTACTGCCCCAAGCCCAACTCTTTTGTTAAAACCCTTTCTTTGCCAACGGCAGGTATACGTAGACGGTAAGAATTTAGTAAAAAATAAAAAAAAGGCTATTTTATTTTTCAAGTCTGGGGCTGCTGCCCCAAACCTCCGTAATATGTTATTGGAACCCTGTTACTACCAACGGCAACAAAATTGCATCACTTCAATCAAAAAGCAATATTTTATCACTTCTTAAAATTTTTGTAAACGAATTTTTCAAAAATAACAAGATTTTTTGAAAAAAGCTAGGTTTTTAGGAAAAACAAAATTTTAAAAAGACGAGAAACAAGATTTTGAAAGAGAATATTTTAAAAAAACAAGATAACGTACCGCTCTCTAATAAATAATATTAAAAAATAAGTAAATATCAGAAGTTTCAATATGGATGCAAGCTTTCATAACGCATGTGATCGTATTGCTAATATTGCACTCATATATTTAATAACTTACAAAATCGCCAATTCTAGAAATAGCCGGAGGTAAAAAATTTCGAATTATTATGCGGTCTACTACTCTATTGCAAAAAATTTGGCTCAAATTAGTATTTTAAACCCGGTTCAGTACTGGCATAATAATTTTTCATTTTTCACATAAAATCTCAGTAGAAGCGATAAAAAACAAATTTTTTATAGATGGTAATTACCTATATACAACATTTTTTATTCCGCTTATAAATTTAAGGCCCACTCCGTTATTGCAACAAAGTTGTATGAATTTCAACCGAAACGTCTAATTAAAGTAGAATTACAGCGATATAAAAATATGAAAATATATGAAACCTGTTCACGAACATGAGAAGAAATTCTGCACCAAACGATTTCAAGAAGGTTTCACTACTTATTGTTGCTGTTTTAAGTTATGTTTTTAATCTCAGCGTTTATCAAGGAATCTTTCCTGATGAATTAAAAGTAGCTGAAGTAATTCCCCTTTTTAAAAATGTATTGGAATCTAATAACTACAGACCTATTTCTATACTGCCTGCTATTTAAAAAAATGTTGAGAAAGCTATTAAGCCCTGAATACTGCAGTTTCTTGATAAAAGTAAATTTTTTGGTGACGCACAATTTGGTTTTAGGAAAAAACGAAGTACTGAGGATGCATTTATAAAGTTTTGCAGTGAAATTTATAGTGGTATGTATTAACAATGGTAATTTCTGTAGTGGTTTGTTTATTGATATCACTAAAGCGTTTGATACAGTGAGTCATGATTTACTATTAACTAAAATTTATAATGCAGGTTTTAGAGGTTTTATTTTTAATTGGTTCGAGTCATATCTTAATAATAGGAAGCAACGAGTCAAATTCAATGGAAAGTTCAGTAAGCTTCTTAATATCAAGGTTGGTGTACCCCAAAGTTCAGTATTAGGTCCTGTTTTGTTTCTTATTTTTATTAATTCATTATTGCAACAATAGTTCAAAGGTATACCTACAGCTTTTGCGGATGACACTGCATTTTCGTACAACAATAATAATCTATACTTGACTTATTTTGAGATTTATATTTTGACTTGGACCTAATCCGAAAATGGTTTTATGTTCATAAGTTAGTTATAAGTAAAACTAAAATTATGCAATTTAGGCTTAATAATTGTCTCCTAGAGAATTTTAGTATTTGGTATCATTCTCTTGATTGTCCAAAATTTCCTTTATTTCCTATACAGTCTCTAAACTCTTTTGTCTTCTCTTCGCCTTGTAGTATTTCTTGTTTTAACATTGATAGTGTAGATACGTTTAGGTACTTGGGTGTTTTACTTGATAATAAACTGAATTGGTCTGCACATACCTGCTATTTGAATAATTATTTTAAAAATGTTTTGCGAAACATTTATCACTTAAATCTGTATTGTTCATTAAAAGTTATGCTAATGGTGTATTTTGCTCTATTCAGTTCTAAAATGCAATATGAATAATATGCAAAATTCCTATTCTCATCGCTCACTGTATACTGGATAAAACACTGTATAAGGATAATTTACAAAAAAAAATAGAATAATACCGAATTGTCCTTGATTTAAAAAGTTAAATATTCTACCACTTACACATTTATATTTGTTTAAAACGCTGAAAATTTTTTTTAATAGTTCGGGCTATTTCGATCACCGAATTATTACTAGATATCATCTTAGAATTAATAATTTATATCTTGTAAATGTTCCAATAGCCCGTACCTCTCATTTTTGCCACTTTTATGATTATACAGGCTCAAAATTTTTTAATATGTTACCTTATTCATTAATATTGGACAGAATGCACCTGTTTCATTTTGCAAAAATCTTCGATTTTGGCTTTTTGAACTGGATCACCTTCAAATTGAATCTGTTTTTAATACGATTTAGAAACTACAATTATTAATTGCCAGGAGTTAAGCCGCTTTCTTTTATAGCGTAGTTCCGCTTTATTTAAGTTTTTACCAAATTATGCTTTCAATATTGTTTTATTACAATGACAAAGACCACTTATTACATCGAAAAACCCCTAAACCAATTTTTTGCTTTGTGTGGAATCAAACCTTGAACCAGTTCGACTGAAAAGTAGGCATTCCAACTGCCGCGGTACCAAGCGTGTTATATTGCATTTATACTGAATTTAGATCCACACTACTTGATGATGACCACTCCATTACGGTAATTTTATTTTCAGCAATTCATTTTTGGATACTTTTATCAATATGACTGCTTAAACAGTCTTGCTGATATAATACCAACCAAACCCCAAAAATTCTGTCGATGGAAGATATTCTTTCAAAATATTTTGGTATTTTTCAGAATTTATTTTGCCGTCAATGAAGCTCAACTATCTTAATTCTTTACTGTAGACATACATTCCTATACCATCAGACTGACAAATTAATTAACAAGGCTGATAAATTAATTTAGTTGTGCTTCATCAAACACACCTTTCTATACCATGAGACTCGCAGGAAATTTTACTGTCCACTTAAGCAATCTGGCAAGCAAACTGCAATGACGTTGGGCTTGTATATTATGAATTTTAATGTCAATCTTCATTAAGGGAAATTAAATCATGAAATTGTGCAAATGTAGACACCAGGTTTAATAACTTCTATCTTCTTCTGCTTCTAAGACAACTAGTAAAAAATTGTAAAGTGCATACGTTGTGACATTTGCCATTTTTAAATATTACTAATTACTAGATCAAATGTTTTTCGATTTTTTTTTAGCATGTTCAATATGGCTTCAAAAAGTTTATATTAAAAGTCGAAATATTTAATGATGATGTAAGGTAAATGCACAAAATATTTCTAGGTCATCATTTTCTAACTATAAAAACAAAATTTCTAACTATAGTCATCAGCTAGAGATTACCACAACCAACACCCTTCACATTAAAACTTCATAAATATATCGATCTAACAAATCAATATGAAAAGGTTAAAAATCTTTTGAATGAGATATTTTCATAATTATGAATTGATGAGAATGCATTTTTATTTTATTTATTTTGATTTTTTCTTTTAAATTATGTGTTTAGTAAATCCCAAGGGATTCATTTTAACGCCTCTCAATATGTTTTTTGTTTATTTTTTTTTTTTGTTAGATTATGAAAGCTAACAAAAAGGCATCGTTTACTTATTTCATTGAATCTGACTATTGAACATGATTTGATGAAAATAACATGATATTGCACGTACAATTTTTAGAACCAATTAAAATTGTAATTGACACATGTTCCATAGGTTGGTTACCTTCATATCAATTCATGGACATTTTTTTTTCAAAAAATATTTTTTCGGTATATTTTTTTTTTGTTTTCTTAGTTTGTTTTTTTTTTAAAGAACATTTAAGTACTATATGTCTCATAATTACTTATTATATATGTATAATATAAAGTCCCTGACTTCACCTTGATTCTGTTAATAAGATAGAAAAAAATATTGAAATGATTGAAATCTCATCGAAATTTACTTGTAGATTGGATTCCTCCTTGAACCTTTGAGTTGTTATACCTTAATAGAAGGATTTTTTTTTTTATGTGTGTATGATATTTTTTTTAATAGAATGCACAATCAAACCTATTGGATTTCGTAAGAAGACAAATTAGGTATCGAACGTAAATAATTATAATAGAAAATATTAGATAAAAGATAAAGGGAATACATGTCAATATGTTTTGAAAGGATTTGAGATCTTTGATAGAATTTGATTGGATTTTGTGAATTTAATAAAATTATGTGTTGTTGTGATATCTTACCTGCTAATACTGATAAATATACTGTTGAACACCAGTAAAGTTATTCCCCATAAATGTAATGATACTATAAATTTAGTTTTTAACAAGTTGTTTACAGGTTCTAAATCTGTCTTAGTTAAAGAATGTTAGTCTCTACTTCTTCCTTTCATTAACAACTTAACAGAATCATGAACTTTCAAGTTAAAGATTCACACCTATTTTGATTTGAAGTCACACCTTTGATAACTTCCCACATATTGGTCATAATAATTCAGAAAATTATATGAAAAATAATTATGCTTTGGAAATACAATTGTATAAAATTAAAACCGTAGTAAATTAAATCGAACTTATACCGGGTGTTCCAGAGCATGCGTATCAGCTTTTTACGAAGAGAAAGAGGCGTTATTTTAGAATTAAAAAAAACTTATTAATTAAATCGAGGATGCTCTATCGATTGGTGATATTTTCAATTTCCGAGAAAGACCGGCAAAGGGTTTTTTAACCCCAAAAATCGCCGAAATTGGACGAAATCGAGATATTTAAATAGGAAGGGCTACTTTTTTATGAAAATTCCGATTCTACGTCAAAAAATAAGAATATCACCAATTGATAGAGCATCCTTGATTTAGTTAATAAATTTTTTTTTTTAATTCTAAAATAACGGTCCTTCCCCTCTTAAAAAGCTGATACGCATGCTCTGGAACACCCGGTATAATTGAATTAAGACCGCAAGTTTTATGCAGTGAAGAAAGTAATTTTAGAAATTCAAAGAGATAACCGAGATAAAACTTCAATCACAAATTATAAAAATCCATAATTTAAAATTCTGCATTCGAAATTCCAAAGTATTGATAAATGATGTCCGAACCATTGGATTGGAAAAAAGCGGAGCGATGTGTGTTTTTTTTTTTATCAAAACTATGCTGTATGAAGAATACAAATTAAATTAATAAAAGGCAGCCTTAACGACAAATAATAATTTTTTTTAAAACCTTGTAACAATCCAATAAACTAGAGCAAGTAGTGTTTGAGGACTGCATTATATAAAATGTTTAATTTGTTTATTTTTTGTCTTTATCTTAAAGCTATTTTGATTTTCGACCTACTCGTAACCGCTGGATATATTTTTTTTATTATGATGTTAACTGAATTTGCTTTGGTCTAGGTTCTGTATTTTCTAAATGGATGGAAGACTTCCTTTCGAATCGTTCGATTCGCGTCTTAGTCGACGGTTTCTCGTCTGACAAAATTCACATTAATACAGATATTCCACAAGGATCAGTTCTCTCCCCTACTCTCTTCTTGATTTTCATCAATGATCTACTTCAAATAATCTTCAATCCATTTCACAGCTTTGCAGATGACATCACTCTGGTAGCATTCTTTGATTTCCTCCGCAGAATCAATGCTTCAAACGTCGAAGTTAGCAATAGAAGGCAAATCATTTTGAATATGATTAACCATGATTTGACCAAAATTGCTGACTGGGGCAAAAAAAACAGAGTTGAGTTCAACTCGACAAAAACTCAAGACGCAAACTTCACGCAAACTTCTAAGATTTGAACCCAATCATTCTATTTTAGGTGTTACTTTGCAAAATATAGTTTAAGGATAGTTTAAACATCTTAGGTATATTTAAGTCGTTGTAAAGCTGTCTTTTCACCTTTCGAACTCCTTAATATCTATAAAACATTTATACGACCCAAGATGGAATACAATTATATCATTTTGATTGGCGCTTCCATTTCAGAATTAAGCTACCTTGACCGCGTTCAAAATCTGCGCCATTCGTCTTATAGGCGACCCAAATATAACTTCATCTTTAACGTTTCTTGGACATCGTCCTACAGTAGGAGCACTTTCTCTGTTTTATAGATACCTCGTAGGTGTGGACACTTGCTCAGTAGAAGTCAAACCACTACTCTCTCCTCTAAAACAGTTCCAACGCGAAACAAGAAGAGCGGCAAATGCCCACCCCTACACAGTAGAAATCCTAAGATGGCAAAAAAATGGTTATGGGAATTCATTTATATAGCTTTTATGCTTTCACTTGTACACTTGTACACTGTGGCATTTATGATCCATGATTATGACCGAAAGGTCAAAACACGTTTTTTGTTTTTTTTTTTTTTTTTTTTTGCGTGGATTGGTGGGAATCTTCATAGACACAATGAGCCCCGTACCTTCCATTGTGTGCCAGATTTTTACTGACTAAACCACACCCCTCCCATTAATACTAGTCCAACGGACTAACCATTAATTTATTGCTATTTTAATTTTCTTAAAGAAAAAGTTTACGAAATTCTATCGTATTAAATCTAGTGGCTTAGTTCTTTTAAGCCTTCTGACATCATTTTGATTATCTAGCAGTTGAGTGGCCTCAACGTTAACATGTCCCTCCAGACGAGCTATATGCTTTGTTGCATATCTTTTTATTTCATTTTCTATGCAAGGAATTTTTAGATCTCTGTGCAAATCACTGTTGCGAACATACCAGGGGGCATTTACCATGTTGCGCAAGACTGTATTTTGGAATTTTTGTATACAAAGTACATGTGTTTGTTTGGCACATCCCCATATTTGTATGCCGTACAACCATATCGGTTTGAGTATCTGATTATATAAAAAAATCTTGTTATGTATAGGTAATTTAGAATTACGACCTAAGAGCCAGTACATTTCTCTATATTTATTTTCAAGCTCAATTTTTTTCTTTTTAACGTGCTCTTTCCATCTAAGTTTGACATCTAATGTCATTCCTAGGTATTTAGCATTGGTTTTCTTGGGGTATATTGACCCCATTCAGATTTACCAATGGTGGTTGATTTGCTAGTTTTTTATTTGTAAAATTTACATGTACTGACTTTAACTCATTGAGTTTAATTTTCCATTTCTTTATCCAGAGGTATAGCTTGTCGCTTGCTCTTTGCAATTTAATTGTAGCCTCGTCAATATTTGATCCTACTGCCATCAACGCAGTGTCGTCAGCGAATGTAGCTACAGTTATATTTTCCATTTCTGGTAAATCATTGGTGTAGAGCAAATACAGTATGGGACCCAGAATACTACCTTGAGGCACACCCGTTTTAATATCTCTAATAGTAGAATACTCTTCGTCTTATTTTATTCTAGATATCTAGATTTCTAGATGTGATGAGAGTATATCTACGTATTGTTTAGGTAACATATTGTTTAGTTTATTTATTAAGCCTCGATGCCATACTTTATCAAAAGCTTGGGCTACATCTAGAAATATGGTAGAGCATACTTTCTTTTCCTCTAAAGCTTTTTCTATTATGTCTGTTATTCTATGAATTTGATCGATTGTCGAGTGCTTAGATCTAAAGCCAAATTGATAATTTGGAATCAGATTACTATTCTCTATTATCGGTCTCATTCGAATCAATAATAGTTTTTCAAATAATTTTGATACTATTGGTAGTAATGATATTGGTCTGTAGGATTTGACCTCATTTATGGGCTTACCTGGCTTTGGTATCATAATTATCTCTGCTATTTTCCACATATTCGGCACATACCTTATTCTTATAGCAGCGTTTATAATGCGTGTTAGCATTGTTATAGCTTTTTTCGGAAGTTCTTTCAGGACTTCCGATGTAATTAGATCAAAACCTGGAGCTTTTTTATCTCTGAGTTTTTTAATTTGTTCAACTATTTCACTCTCTGAAAATGGTGATATGACATTTTCTTGCCAATTATTATTTTCTTCAGTGAGATCATCCGAATCTGTCTCGTCTGGACAAAAAATTTCTTCAAGATGATCTGCGAATGTTTCAGCTTTATTTTTATTATCTCACCGCTTTTCATTCTGATTGGCGGGATTTAAGAGATCGAGTTTTTTGTACTCTTTGTTGCTTTCCACAACGAGTAGTTATTTTCTCTTTTAGCTAATAAATTTTTTATATATTTTTCAAAATTTTCATTTTTAAGATCTTTAATTTTTCTTTTAAGATTCTGAGTTAATCTATTTAGCACAGTTTTGTCTGCCGGATCACGCGATTGTTGCCATCTGCGTCTAGCTCTTCTTTTTATTTTTATCATATTTAATATTTCTCTAGGGTAGTTGAATCCTACCGATTTATATTCACAATTTTTTGTATTATTCCATCCAGCATTTTGAATAATTTTAATAAAATTTTCTACTTCAGAATCTATATCACATTTGGATCTTAGTTTTCTTTTTATGTTTATTTTGTTTTCTATTTCTTGTTTAAAGCTAGCCCAGTCAGTTGTCTTGTTCGTTAGCAGAGGTTTCGACTGTTTCTTAATAACCTTTTCATATAGATTTAGTATGACTGCAGAGTGATCTGAGTCCAAATCATGGTTATCTTCTAGCTTAATATAATTGGGTGAAATTTTTTTTGTTATATAAAAATCAAGCAGATCAGAAGTTCTATTTCTATCAGTTGGCCAATAGGTTGGCTTACCGGTAGATTGGTAAATGCAGCCTTTTTCTTTTATAGCTTTTCTTAGCTCTCTTCCTCTCGTAGAGGTTACTCTAGACCCCCAATCTATGTGCTTGGCGTTGTAGTCACCTCCAGGATAAATCTTTCGCCAAGTAGTTTAAGAATTTCTTCAAACATGTTATTCTTTATGTTGTATTTGGGTGGACAGTATAATGCACCGACACAAAGGCTTTGTTTAACAGACATAATTCGTAGCACGATTAGTTGGAATTCATCTATTTCTAGACTAAGTTCCTCGTGGTGCTTAATATCTTTCTTTATTAAAATTGAGCTACCACCTCTGGGTGTATTACTCGGATGGTTTGCGCTGTAGCGATGATTTATCTGTCATATGTGTTTCTGTCAAGAGACATACATCAATATTTTGTGTTCTCAATAGAATTTCCAAATTATTTTTCTTGTTCAGAATACCATTGGCATTGGTCGAAACACGTGTCGGATTAAAATAATTTTGTGAAATTAACAAGAGTATTTAATTTTTAAAAAAATTCATTTATAGTCCGAGCGTCGCGAATGTGGAATCACATCCCCCCCGAACGTTTTGTCACCATCAAATAATAATAGAACAGCTTGTTATAATCTCCAGAGGTTCAAGTCAAACATTAACCATTTCTTGCTTACACTACCTGTTAATTTGTACCACACTTTCTTTCTTAATCCCAGCGAAGCGGTACGTAAGTACTAAAAGTCCTATCCAAGCGCGGATGTTTATAAACAAAAAAAAAAGCGTAACCGTTTATTTGATACGAGAAAGGAAACATCTGCCTTTTTCCACAAAAATCGTAAATATGGAAAATGGAATTTCCATATTTACGATTATACCCCAATGATATAACCCAAAACTATTATGTGACCATGTCTGACTAGATGCAAGTACACTATACATGTATATATTTTAGACATTTTGTATTGAAAAGGATTTATCAGATCTCTATTAAAGCATATTACAGTCATGAGACAAATTTTCAGACTAAATAAATTAAAAGAATAAGAATATAATACAGAATAACAAACTCGAGGTGTGATATAAAAGATTCTCAGAATGATACAAAATGATAGACAACTTATCATTTAGTTAAACTGAAATCAATCGCGATTTTTAGCAAAATTTCAAATTCAAGAATTTTTTTTGCTCAAGATTTTGTTTTTCAAGAAATCGATGGTAATCCTAAAATACAATATAGGTGATAAGATTTGACGCTTCTACTAAAATATATAGGTGACATGAACGACACTAATTATAAAAGCAACATCAGATTAATCAAATGCAAATGTAAAAAACTGAACTTAATAATCGGAACTGTATTGTGCCATAGAGAATGAAAAAGAACAAAATAAAATAAATAGCAAAGTACATTTTATAAAATAGGTATCAAATATTTGTATCACTCATTCACTTTATGAGTATTCTATAATGGGATCTCTTGAATCACAATTCTGTAAAATTTTAATTAATTAAAATAAAAACAAAACAAAAAAAAAAAATAAAATACATTTAAAGAATATGACATTTATTTTTAAAGTGAATTTTTTTTTTTGTAAATTTATTTAAATAAATTTCGACAATTTTAATTTAAAACCAATTTATGCCATTTTTCTTAATTGTTCTTTTTTTATTTTTATTTTTTATTGGTAGTAAAATAATTTGAATCACTCTAAAATAAATTTCTCTAAATTTAAATAAATACCGAGTAAAAAATATAAAAAAAAAAAAAAACACAACGAAAAACCGAAATAAATTGGAAATGCTTTTTTTTCAATTATTTATTTGCAACCCTTTAAAAAAAGATTTTTATTTAGGTTTTTGTTTTTGATTTTATTTTTGGTAAAAAATAAATCAAAACTATTCTCACCAATTTCAAACATATAACATTCACCCACATTATATCAACATATATAACCAACAATAACAATAACCGTGTTCAATTTTTTATTTATTCAAAAAATGTCCATATAAAAATAAACAAAAGTTAATTTGAATGTGTTACAAATTGATTAAAAAACAAAAAACAAAAAAAAATATAACAAAAAACAATGTTTTGTTTATACGCACAAAAGAATAAAAACTTCAAAACCAAATTCTCTTTATTTTACATATAGCCATGGCAAAATACAAAATACACAGTATCTATCCACTTGATTAGAATTTAATTGTTTCCTTTATTTCTGGTTCTTTATTTTGCCAATGTTACGTTTTTTGTGTCCTAACTACATGTTAGAGCAAAAAAAATCATCATATAGCTACCTTGCGATTCCAAGTGTTTATTATTTTAATTATTTTCAAAGCTTATGTCATTGACATAATATTATTTTCGGAATTTATGGGTTTGTAATGATATCTCGACAAAAAAAGTGGGCTAATAATAATCCCGTCAGATAGCACTAATCAAAATCTCACTATTTACAATCCCCAGGTTTTTTTTTTTGGGTTTTCTAGAAACGAAAATTGTATATAGCTATACCTGTGATAAAAAAGGGATTGTTTTGGTGATTCCAGCAAATTGAAAATTTTTTTTTGAAATGGCGGTATTATTATATAACGGGATTTTTAATGGTGGGTCTTTCTTTTTTGGTGTATGGTACGTCACCCATATAAATTAAAAATAATCGCAGAACACTTTACCGTTTCTTTAAACAAAACAACACAAGCGTTGCAGTCAAATATTTGAACAATTTATCAATTCCAATCATTTTGACGTCGATAGCTGTGGGTTTCATTGGTAAGAAATTATTGTTGGTTTTATTATAATAATTTGTTTCAGATGTATCAAGAGTTACAGAAAAATAATACAGCTTTATATTTTTAGACAAGTTTTATAAAGTATGCATTAGGCCTATTGCTAGCTATGGTTCCATTGCGTGGGTTCCAAGAACATTTACAGCAAATTCCATTAAAAAAGTTGAAGCAGTACAAAGAGTTGCGTGTCTCTGTGCAACAAGTGTTTTAGAACCACACCTACAGCTATGCAAATACATCTTGGGCTTCCACCTTTGCATCTTTATGTAAGAATGGAGACTCTCAAAGTTTGCAAGAAGATTGCAAACTCTAGGGAATGCTAGAGGATGTAGGAACAAACATCAGGGGCTACGGAAGGAATTAGAAGAGAAGCAGATGACATCGCTACGTACGTATCCCTAAAGAAGAGATGCGAAGTAGAAATCCCGATATGAGAGACCTGGTGCAGTTCAGAAGAACAAGTTAGGTCCTTGAACACCTCGGACATTTTCACTGATGGGTTCCTTACAGCTCTAGACGTGGTAGCTGGAGTGTTCTTTGAGAAAGAAAAACTTTAACTCCAATTTCCTATTGGCAAACACTGCACAGCCTTCCAGGCTTAAATCTTTACCATAAGCGCAGCAATGAATATAATAAAAGAGGAAAGACGGTTTAACAAAGTTATTAGAAGCTTTAGTGACAGTCAGGCTGTCTTAAAAGCTCTTGAAAGTAACTTCATCAAATCTAGATTGGTGGGAGAATGTTCGGATGCCCTAAAAACTCATAGAGTTCCGAAACAAGGTAAAACTGATCTGGATACCGCGAAGTGACTTGACTGAAAATGAGAAAACTGACGAACTAGCTAGATCATCGGCGGGAAATAAAAGAAGAACACGTTTTGACTTATTTATCTTCACCTAAATTTGTTGTTAATTGGTTTTGGGGCTTGGAATGGTATTGTCAGCATGCTAATACGCCATAAATACCACTGTATAGGATGTGACATGTCTTACCAACTTTTTAGAACCCGTTAACTATAGATAATATCTATATACCAGGTGTTCCAGAGCATGCGTATCAGCTTTTTATGAGGGGAAAGGGCCGTTATTTTAAAACTTAAAAAAAGTTTATTAACTAATTTAAGGATGCTCTACCATCGATTGGTGATATTTTCAACTTCCGGAAAGAGCCGTAAAAGGGTTTTTTAAGACCAAAAATCGGCGAAATTAGCCGAAATCGAAATTTTCAAATGGGAAGGGTAAGCCTTTCAAGCCAATTTGGATTCTACGCATGCTCTAAGCTGATGTGCATGCTCTGGTACATCCGGTATATGTTTTTTAATTTCACAATATTCTTGTTTAAGTGGTACTAACTATGTATATCAATATATGTGTTGTAGAGAGAAAATTTCTAAATTAGTGTAGGTGGATCCATTAGTTGAATTTGTAGGTATGTTATTTGTATATTTTTAGAATTGAGAATTTCTAAAATAGAAAAATTAAAATCAAAATTAATTGCAATATATATATTCTTATCTATAACATATTATGTATAAATATCTGTTTATATATTTATATGTTTATTTGTGTTTGTAACTATATAGCTAAAACAATGGAAATTTGATAGAAAATTAATTTAAATATATGTGTATGTATATGCATTTAATTTGTGATGTTTCTATTTGTTTGGAAGGACAACAAAATTGTAAAATACAATTTGTTGTAAATTTTCTGTATTTTTGTTTCATGAGATGGTAATTATATATATATAGTTTCCCTCTTAAGTATTCCATTTTTAGTTAACATTTTTTTTTTGCCCGTCTACAGAGTCATATTCTTAGATCGTTTCAAACCATGGTTCTAAAAATACTATCGTTCTAAAATTGTGGAAAAAGTAAGCAACTTGATATTCTATGGTTTAGATGTGGACATCAATTATTATCACTTACATTGCAACTATAATCGATTTTCCCCAGCCGAATCAGTTAAAGTTACATTAGAAAACTATAGATTTTTGCGAAAACCTTGAATATTAATAATAAATATAAAAATATTTAAATTTATTAAAAACTAGAGTAACCCTGCTGGACAAAAAAATAATATATGTTTACGTCCTTGTATTAAAAATGAAATCTTCTAGAAATAATTGACATTTTCCTGAAAAAGAAGTGCAAAAAAATATGAATTTTTAAAAGTTAGACCATCAAAAAAGAAAAACATTAATTGTAGTGCTTGGTGGTAAACGTCATTTTTAGTATTGCCGTTTTCACAAAAAATAAATAAAAACGACGGCTTTCCGACATGCGGAACATGCCACATATAGTTGACCGTTTGAAAATGCAGGAACTTCTAAATGTATACCGCAAGCTTGCAGCGACTGAACTTGAGTTTTATTAATAGTGGTAAAAGCCAAACGAATAGGAAATTGCAATCGTTGAAATTCAAATGGCATATCTATGGAAATCATTAAACATCTTCACATTTGAATTTTCCATGGTTGATTTAATTTCAAAATTCAATAATTTTTTGACCACAAGTCTTGTTCCTTTGCATAATTTTGATGGATTATTGATATTACGAAGCATAATGATTTGACGCCCGATTTCGAATTGTAAATTAAATCTAGAGAAATTAAGGCAAATCTAGAGAATTTAAAAATTCAGTTGTATTATAATTTACTACGTCTTCTTTATTTTTCACAGTATCAACAGATTTATATGGTATCAATTTGCCAACTATTTAAGATTTGATTGTGTGAATATTCAAAACTTTCTCGGAATTGTAATGAAACCATCATTATCAATTGGTATTTTTAAAAGCATTATAAAACATAAAAAGCATAATAACATTATAAAAGCACCACCAAATAAATTTTGATTTCCACGGATATCTCTCATTATTCGATCCAAAGTTTCAATTAATTTATTGTGTGCCATTGTGCATTCATCCCACAACAAAATATCAATTTGTTTTAAAACTCTAACTATGCTAGTGGCTTTTAATAAATTGCATGATGGTGCTTTATATATCGTCATATTCAAAGTCAATTTCAGCACTGAATGTGCTCTTCTACCACTATCCAATAAAGTGGCTGCAAGTGCCAAAGCAATTCTACCACGTACTTGTACGGTTGCTAAAATTAAAGTTGTCAAAAAAGTTTTGCCAGTACCACCAGACCCACCCAAAGAGTACATGCCACCATTATCATTATAAATTCCTTGCATGATTATTTCAATTTTTGTTGTTATTTGAATTTAGGAATATTTTCTTTAACATAATTTGTTAAATTTGTTTTCTTTAACACATTTGGATCGTGATTTTATTCTCGAAGAAAGTCTTGATTAAAAATATTATTTTTTGAACGATTTGGTGATGACATTACCAATTGAACCAAAGCTTTACTCGTCATTACTAAACACATATCCTCAATCAATATCAATAACGTGCGCAAGAAAAGCCTTTGTGTTGGATACCAATACCGATAAAATGTATTTCTCATATGAAAAATGTAAATAAATTCACCACATTTAATATGGGAAAGGCATTCTATCACAAAAATGTGCGTAAAACGCATATGCGTAGACATTTCGAACTATCTAATTTATCATACCTTTATTTTTTTATTAGAACGCTTTCAATTATCATATAAACAGAATATTTGTAGTAAGGTGCAGAATTTTCTATTCCCTATATAAGGGTCATTTACTCGATCTCTGCATTTATCTGGATGGGTGGATGGATGTTCGAAGGGACGCTCTGACAAATATGCAAATTGCAATATAACGTAATTATCATAAACATAGTTTTTTTTAAAATTATTTCTTATATATGCCATCTGTCATTTGTCATTTGTCATTTGTCATTTGTCATTTGTCATTTGTCATTTGTCATCTGTCAACTGTCAACTGTCAATTGTCAACTGCCATCCATCCAGATAAATGCAAAAAACTGTACCGGGTGTTCCAGGGCATGTATATCAGCTTTTTAAGAGCCGTTATTTTAAACTTTAAAAAAAGTTTGTTAACTAAATTCAGGGTGGTCTATCGATTGGTGGTATTTTTAACTTCGGGAAAGGAGCACAAATCGGTTTTTTAACTTGGCCGCTATATCTGTTTCAAACCCAACTTTCATTTTTACTTTTTAAAATGATTTTGAATAAGAATAACCAAAAAACTTACTGCAAATAGCAAAGAAATCTATTGGACCTTCTAAAAATCTAAAAGATTTTGAATTAGTCAAAGGCAGTAATAATTAGGGATGAAAGCCCGGATCTCTTTAGAATATGTAATCGATATATAGACAGCATCACTAGCTTATTTGTGGTTTAATTGAGATAGCTTCTATTAGGTATAACCAGGTAAGAGTGGCTTCTTAATTTGCCACACTTATATCAGAAAGATTCATTTTGTGATATCACAGAATCTTGTTTTTTCGTCTCTTATAAGAAATGAGCAAAAATAGCAAATGACATTACAGTTTGGGTGTTATAATTGGTTTAGTTATAAACGAATACTACTGGATTAGAATCATAGTTTGGTTTGGCCATTTTCAGTGCATGTAGTGCATGTGACTTTCAAGCTAAAAAAGCTGATGAAGCCAATTATCTGGGTATTCACTTAAACTGACGCTTACAAATAGAAAAAATTATAACTCGAAAGAAAATATTAAAAAAAATTAAAATGTAAAATTTAGATTTCCACCTAGCTGTAAAACAAAAATTTCGCTTCAGAAAGAAATCCTACTGCACAATCCGACTGCATCAAACCTATTTGTCTCAATATTGATGCGAATCAATTAAATACATTTCTTAATTAAATAAATAATTACTAGTGAATGTTCCTGGTATGCTACAAATCGCTTCATTCACCAAAATATGCCATTTAGTCAAATCTATTTATTGTCCTAAGGATGGATTGCGCCATGGCTTTCCGATTTTAATACTACATACAAACTTAGGTCACATAACCACCATCACGGTTTTGGTAAAACTTTGTTGAATATTTTTCAAGTTCAGTTCTCATAGCTGATCTAAGAAGATATTATGTGTTCCAGAGCTTCCTGATTTGGTCGTTATGTCATCTGTCTACTAATCAGAAGATTTTTGGTTCGAATACGTTTTAGAGGGTATAGACGATTAATTGAATTTTTCTTTCATTATTCATCAAATAATAAAATTTTATTAAATATAGAGCTTAATTGGATAATAAGTCAAATAAAGTGGAACTATCCGATTTAAGAAAGCCAACTAGACTCTTTTAACTATACCTGAAAGTAGTACTAGTTTTCCACATAGGACATAGGAGGAAAGAAAAAAGTTAAAATTGAAGGAATTGATAGGAGTTTTCAGAACGAGTTATTGATGTTTTCTTGAATTTCTGCAAGTTATCTACTATGGTGTTATTTCAATGTGGAAATAAACTAGAATGGATATGATCAAAATCCGTTGAGTCCGGACTATGAAAGAATTTCCGTAATCTGTTTTTTGCCATCATTGTGCTTATTGTACGAAACCTTTTTTTACCTAAGTAACTGTAACATCATACAAAACATAACATCTTGCGGATAATTATTTCCGGTTACCTACTTACTTACTTGGGCGCTTAAACCTCGATGGTCCTGGGCCTGACGCAAAATTGTCCTCGACTGATTTTGGTGACAAGTGGAATCTCTCCAGTTGATGATTTGAAATTTTTTCATATCTGCCGATACGTCATCTCTCCAAAGAAGGTGTCGCATTCTCTGGGGAACGGATTCGAATATTTTCATAGCCGGTGTATTTTCATCCACACTCTTTACATGGCTTAGCCAATGACGAAGTCTTATTCTGGCTTTTTAGGCTAGTTCAATGTCGTTGAACAGCTGGCATAGTTCGGCCTTGTATTTTCTTCTCCAAAGCCCTTCGTCAGACACAGGACGATCAATGCGAAGAAGAATTTTTCTCTTAAAGATATCAAGTGCATGTTTGCTTACTTTTGGTAATGTCCACGATTCAAAACCCATAGCAGCATCGGAAAAATTAGCGTTTTCTATAATTGTGCCTTAGTATTCTGGGATATTTGCTGTATTTGGCATAGTAATTTTTCGCCTAAAATTAGTTTTGAATTCTGAAATAAAATATTAATTAAACTAGTTGATCGATTTTTTTAATATTTTTTAATATAAATCTTTTGTATATGTAAAATTTTTGAGATTTTTATATACGAGCATAGGATGGTAAATTTGAGTTTCAAAACCTATAATTTCACTCTTAGCCTAAAAAGTCTAAAATGGCGTATAGGACAAACAATTTTCCAGGCGACATAAACGAAAAATTAACTGTGTTTGCTGAACTTTTTGTTTGGTAAGTAACATCAATTGATGTTCTGCCGCATGTTATGTATATTATTGTCAAATTTTGTTTAATTTAAAAAATGGAATAGTTTGTAAATAGAAAAAAATCAATAAAATGAAGTTCTAGAATAGGTAGTAATAAAATTGTTTTATCGTCTGGCACAAGTAATTAATGGTGGATCACTATTGTGGAACACATGAAATTATAATATATAAATTAAATTATGCTATATCATCACAGATTTGGTGTACAATCAGACCCCCACCAAGTGATTTGTATTCAGGTTGCGATAGTTCACTTATTTTGGGCTGCAGCATCAAAACGAATGCATTCAGCGGGGGGAGCATTTTGGTTTATCATTAGTAAGAACTAGTAAGAACTACTTTTGGTACTACATCGGGATTCAAAACTTAATGAAATTGATTTCAGCTGGTTACTATAAATTTTTTTGTTTAAAATATTTTATATGCAAAATCTATTTATTAATATAGTTGTTGTTATTAGCATTTAATTTATTTTCTTTTTATATTATAGTACAATATACATACAAATACAAAACAAGTGTAAAAATTTAATTTCTTTACAATATACTAAAAAAATAAAAATTCATTCATTCACTGACACTTACTTACTAACGTGTGTAATAATTTACATTACAAAGTAATTTAATGTCAATTTTTTTCTATCATAACGTAATATTGTTTAATACAATAACAATGTATATATGCGTGTGTATTCCAATTTCTAATATGTCTAAATTAATATTTAGCATTTAACATTTTGCTTATATAAGAACTAAAACAGTTACTGTTTTGTAGTTTACACTGTTAACTGTTGCAGTTTGTAAATTATAAAAAGAGAGTGAAAGAAATGAGATAAAAATGTTAGTATTTCTCTCAAACTTCTCTGAAAATATTACTTGTTGTTAATTTGTTATTGCTACATTACAGAAGGTATTACAACAACACGTTTAAGCAATGGTCTATGTTTATTTACAATATGAGTTTATTACGAACATTACAACAACTGTGTAATATTAAATATTACATAACAATACAACATAAGTTTAATATATACAAATATTATAACAATATAATGTTAATAAAAATGTTATTACCAGAAGAAAACAAAAATTAAAAATGTAAAAATTGCATTCTTTGCAGATTATTGTATCAATGATAAAAGGCAATAGTACATATACAGAAACTGCTGGTAACGATAACAAATTGTACTTTAAATTATCATGAATTTGTATACGATATGATAAAGCGGTGAATTGATTGTGTTTTAACAATTAAAAATTATTGAAACAGTGTTCAGTGTTAGTGAAAAATTTCTATTTAGATCAGGGTGTGAAAAAAAAAAATGCTAACTCCTATTTGTATGTACCAACAAGGATTATAATTATAAAATTAAATGTCTGTTAAAACAGAGTACAATGATAATGTCAATTTAGTATCAAAACAAATATTATTAAGCCTTGTTTTAATTATAATAAATCAATTATTGATTCCGGCACAATAATTGTCTGACCAATCTCTGAACAGCGAATAATATTACAGAATTAAATTAGAAATAGATCTTATCAATTATAAGTCTTTGAAAATAATAAACAGTTACAATTTTAAACTGGTGCAGTATATTTAATTTTATAAAATGTGTAAAACTAGATTGGGTTGGCTACGCAGCAAAACTCAGCCGCCATTATAACACACGAAAACTATTATTATTAAAACCAAGAGTTTAATGGATATAGTTTGAAGGTGGACTTGCGAGTAAACAACTGGGAAGAACTAACAAGTTAAAAATTTAATACATAGAAAGGATTTGCAAATCAGTGTCAGAAAGACCTTCACCGATTATTAGCTGCAACGCCACTAAAAAATAAATTTGATGAGATTTTGAGATTGTTATAGTGATGATTTAAGTTAGAAAACTATATAAAAAATTAGCTTTTAAACTGTTAAGAACGTCATGTATGAATTAATTTGACAAAGTAAACTGGCGTATTGAATTTTTCAAAGTTTTCTTGTAGACAGACATGCTTCTCTGTTAATTAATTTTTTTCGAATAATCTTTTAGTTATTGGTTTTTATACACGGAGCGAACATTTTGAATGAACGTGTTAATGTTTGTTATGAATTTATGCAGGTGCGATAATTGAAAAATAAATGTTCACACCCAGAAAGAGAAAAGACATTTTAACGAACGTGTTTTTTATTGAAAAGTAAAATTAGTTCTCTTGTACACCTTCGAAATATCAAAATTTTCATACAAATTTTCGGCCTATTTTTTGCAAGTATCTCTAATTAATGTATAGTTATTGATATAGATGTTAACTTATCACTTTTACTATTCTACTAACAGTATCTATCTGGTTTAGTTTATTTTTATTTTTTTGCCAAAGAAAGGTGGCGGTGTTTTACTAACCCTAAGGGTTATATTTGCACAATCGAATTGAAGCAAAATTTCGTCTAGTAATCAACGTCTAATGTGCTTGCTCTAAGCAATAATCGACAGCATAAAACCACCTGGAAACTGTAGGCGTTTATTAATAGATGGCTTTGGTCTAAACAATAGTTAACTACAACCCGTTTCAAGAGACCGCTGTGATAAAAAAGAAATGAAAGTAGATAGACATAAACATTCGACCAAAAGAATTATGTTGAATTGAATATATTCTGAAGAAATCTGATAACAATATCGTGAAATAGTATTTCTATTGGAATCCTTTAAAAGTACACTCCGCATCGGCAGGCCAAGTAAAACGTGGAAAAAATAGTTTAAATAATAGGAAGGATTTTATTTATAACTTTTACTCTACGAAGAGGGTGGAGGACAGTGATGATATAAAAAAATAAATACATAAAACCAGTTTTTGAAATTTAATATTTCGATTTCGATGGGAAGGGCGATAAAAATAAAATAAAACCCTTAAGAAACAAAATCGAAATCGTTTTTTTTTTTATTTATTTTGTTAAGAGCTTTATTATTTTAGTTTGAATTAAATTCAGAGAAAGAAGATCGATAAAAAATATAAAAAAAGGTATACAGGTTTTATGGTCGTGTAAAGCTAAAATTTAAAGCGCACTTGTTCTATGTTATAAAAAAACATTTTCTTTTTCGTCCTTTCATGTAGCAAGTTTTTACCAATCAACCAGTTTCAGAACTACATTTTTTTTTTGTTTTTTTTAAACTAGTCTTTAAAACAATGGCTACTAAGCACGATGCAAACAAGAGGTCCGGCGTCCCAAGTGTCGGGACTAAAAACCTTGACTTTTTTTTTGTCCCCAGTACAATAGTCCTTGAATGTGATGAAAACAATAGATCGGAGGGTCCAAGGAATTGAGCAGAAGCTCTATATCACGTGTTTAATAAAACTATATACAAATAGGAAGCCGATTGAAACTCATAGCTTTAACTGCTTGATCTAAACTTGAAAAAATAAATAAATAGAACCTCCTAAATAACTGTAAAAATAATAAGTAATAAATAATGAAAAAAAACTTAATTGAAGTTAATTTTCAGTATTAAGTAAAATTTTTAAGAATAATAATGTAGAAATAATGTTAAATGTTAACTGTTATCTGTTACATATAATCTTCATATTACATATTATTATTTATAATATCTCCATATATATTTTTTTTTAATTTAAAATTTTTATTTTATATTGTAAGCTCAAAAAAAAAACAAAATTTCACTGAACTACAGTACAGAACCATAGAAAGTAGTATACAAGTTATACAAGGTTGTAAAAATTTATGTTAATTTTATTTTTTTGTTATCTTAACTTTTACTACATTTATACGTTTTACATATAAATATATATATTTATAAATAATATGTTTAAAAATAAGCAATATATGAAAATGAATATCCTATAATACAAAAGTTCAAAGGTAGTATAAAAGAATAAAAAAAAGCAAAACAAAAACAAAATTTTAACTTTTACATATCCATATCTAATGGGGGGATATCTTTTCATTCATATACATATACAAACATTTTTATATATTCATCCAAATAATAGGATGTGTATTTTGTATTTATGTATATAGATCTATATATATATATATATATATATATATATATATTTGAAGTTTTAAATAAGGAATACATTTTCTCTCAATTTATGTTATACATTTTTATATTATAGAATTTTTTTTTTATTAGCGTCTTATTATACAATTCTTGAATCGAATTATAAATATAAGGATATAATAATATAGTGTAGTATGAATGGATATGGATAAATAAATCCTTATACATATTTATGTGTACATCGATATGTTTGAATAGCTTAGTAGAGAGATTATAAAGAATATATATACACACACAGCATAGGTATAAACTCTAGTTTACCTACCTCAATAATAATACAGATAAATAAATATAGGTGGATAATGTAGATAGATAGATAGATAGATAGATAGATGGATAGTTGTGTGTCATATCGATTATATTTACGCATACCGTTATACATACATTCATACAAACATATTATTATATTTATGAATAAATTTTGGAAATGAATTTTGACTTTTTTATTTATGAACATTTATTTATTTATTTATTTTTCTGATATTTTTATTATTATTGTTATTGTTATTATTATCGTTATTATTGTTATTATTGTGAATATTATTTTTTTTTTTTTTATTTTTTCTTTTTGTAGGTATATACTGTCTATATAATATGTACTATATGGTTTTAAATAGATACAGTATTATATTATTAGTTAAAAAAAAAAAAATAATGTGTAATATTATCGCGATATATTCCTTCATACCATACATGCATTCATATATACATATGTATCAAAAACAAACAAACATATATTTATGTAAAAAAAAAAAAAATATAAGGTAAAAAGAACCGTTTATTTAATATTCCATATATGCAATAATAATATATAGAGGGGGTTTGTGTGTGCATGTGTTTGGGTTTATTTTAGTTTTTTGATAAAACAATTTTTTTTTCATTTTGGATTGTTTTCAAGAAAATTGGCCAGAGTTGTATTATTGTTCCATTTTTTTATTTTTTTTTTTTTTGTTTTGTTTTTTAAGTCAAAATTTAAGAAGATAATATTATAAAGGTGTATTAACATTTTGGAAAATTCGAAGTAAAAAAAAAAAAAAGAAAAACAGAGAAGGCAAATGAAAAGCTGATCTTAACCACTCTAATATAGTTAAACAATTTATTGGGATATATTATGTACGTTTCCTAATTCCGATTTTTTACTACCTTCACAATTTCTTAAAATTTACTAACCTGAGGAAAACTGATATTTAAACAAAATTTGAAAGTAGATAGTTAACAATAATATTAGTGATAGTAGGAGAGATGATCATATCATGTAACCTCATCTGTTTATTTTATTTTAAGGTGAAAATTCGTGTAGGTTTGAAGTTTTTGAAAACTTTTAGAAATATGTTAAATTAGAATTAGTTAGTCAGAACAATCTGATCATCAGTGGTGTTTGTAAAAGTGGATATGAAACTCTTACGAAACGGGTCAAACAGATATATATGAGTTATATTTGAAAAAAAAAATGTAGATTAAGGGAAAATGATGAAACTGTCTTACAACTTATCTCCCCTGCCCAGTATCTCATAAAGATAAATCCGATTTAGGTGTCCCCTTCCTGGACTCACTGGGTGACTTTGCTGGTGCTGAAATCTAGGACTTTCACAGATTTATAAAAGGTTTGAGATGTTTGGCATGTCGAGCAAGATGCTTGTGGTCGGTGTTAGTTACTACTATCTATCTATACCTATTTCTGCCGTGCAATGTGACTCTTTTTACACGGTTTTCACCTTTTTTCGTTTTTCAAATTCTACACACATAATTCTATAAAATGCAAAAACCCGTTTCTAAATAACTTTAATCATTTCCCGGCAATTGAAACGTCGGCATCATGTAACTTTTAAAAAACGAAGAGATTCCAAAGGGAAAACCATCTATATAATAAACAAAATATTTTACATTATTTTTTATTTTGTGGTCATTGAAATTTTTTCAATTTTGCTACAATAATACAAAATGAAAACCATGCAAAAACTATCTTGTTGGGACCGTTATTTTTCCGTTAATCACTCATATATTTAAATAGTAAGTATTAGGTTTTGTGTGTGTACATATTCATTTGCCGGGCTTAGAATATTATTACTCTCTTATTATGATTTAGTTGTATTTAACGATTTGATCGACCATGTCATTCTTCCCATGTCATTTTTCCCGTGGCAAATGTATGGTAGATGTAGTTTTAAAAATGTAAATATACAAACTGAAAATAATGCATAACTAGCTATTCCCGGCGTAACATTCGCCGGTCTAGCATTAGCATTATAAATGAAACACTTTATTTTATTTATTTATTATTTATTTTACGCCGGGAATAGCTAGTAATTTACAATATTGTTTGATCTATGTATAACTATTTTTTTTATATTTTTTATTTAGGTATTTATTTATTTATTATAAATTAATTTTGACCGCTAATAGTTTTGAAGAAAATTTTTATATAAGGCAGCGTTTTAAACGTTTTTGAAGTATTTATAACGTAAAAATGATGTTCATTAAAGTTTGACATCCGACTTTGTTATAGAATATCATAATTTTTTTTTTTTAAATAATAGTGCTCGAGTGAATTTTGCGAGAAAAGGTAGAGACTTCTAATTGTGTTATGCCAATATATTGAAAGACATACATTAAAAATTACAAAAAATGTGTATTAGATATTATTATTATTTATCAATACAAATACTAAGAATAATTGATATACTATAAAGAAATATAGTATATTTTGCAACTATATTTGTTTATCTTTGAGATATGTAATTAAAACTTTTGAAATAAAATTTGATGTAATTGCAATAAAATTTGTAAATGTAATAAAAATAAGTAAAACAAAACTTTCATAAAACAAAATCTGATGTCTAAGCGCTCCCTAACAAATACTATTAATAGAGACGTACATTTGAACAAAATGTGGTGAACAAAGATGTCGCTGGCAGTATATATATGAAATTAAATGCATTTAAACTAAATACATACCACACTCAGATTAAAATCACATTAAAATAGTCATAGACACGTTTTTTGTGTTTTTTTTTGGTATCATAATAGCCCTTACTATTTCAAACCTCAAAATAAAAAAAACAAAAACATTTATTTATAGAATTTATATTTTTATTTTACTTGACGCCTTATGACTATTATAGTTAGGGGTAAAGCCAATAATTATGCTTTTTGTCTTGTTCTTCAGTTTTTATTGTTATATTGTTATCTTGCTAGGGTCTCTGATGTAGGTAATGGTAGTCTGTGATTTTTCTTTTTAAAGTTTTTTAAATTTTTATGTAAATTTGCCGTGTATTGAATTGGAACTTGATAATAATGTCATAACATATTTTGTTTTTCTTGTTCTTAGCAGATCGTAAATTTCGGTTTATGATTCTCCATGTACAATATTATATTTACTGAATGCCACTGCGCATTCGAATTTATACTTTTGAATTAATAACTAAATAAATTAATTTCAATTATTGGAATTTCTGAACATGGGTAAAAAATATATATTTTCTAAATTTACTATTTGTTTTACCGGTAAGTTTTTTTGCTGTAATATCGTAATATCGTAATATAGTTTGCATGTTTTTTATATTGGATAATTTGTTAAAAATGATTATAAAGTTTCTCAAAATTCAAAGTAAAAACCATGTAATTAGAGTTAAATATTTTTCTAGTATATTTTCAATTGTAAATTTTTTAAAGTCATGCAAGACAACTTGATGCAGTTGTATATTTCGAAGAAGAAAATACCATTCAAGATTTCTCCCCAGATGATGAATCTGATTATAAACCGCCAGCAGAAGAAATCAAAGCAAGAAAAGTTTACAAAAGAAAATATTTAATAGAACAGCAGCTTCAAATAAAAGAAAATTTTACATCAAGCATTACTGATGAAAGGCCAGGAAAAACTGAAAATTAAGAATGTGCTGAACAGCTACCAAGCAAACAAGTAAAATATATAATCTATTGCCACTCTGTAGTTGTTGCAAAAAAATGCTTTGAAAAAATTTCATTTACCCAAAAAAGAAAAATTTTGAATGAATTCGTTAGCATGTTTCAATTTTAAACACAAAATTCTAGTTGATTTTCTCATTGATTTCACATCCGAAAATATAAAATTGTTCAAACTTAAAATGATGTAAATCAGTTTACATGGTTTTTATATTGACGGTTAAAAAAAAATAATAAACAAATATAAAGAAATTAATTTAGTTCAATATGAAAAAAATTTATTGATTTTTTCGTTCCAAATTACATGAAAATTAAAAAAAAAAATAATGTATATTAAATTTTGATATTTTCTCAAGCTTATTCAATATTTACGGTTAAGCTTTTCTTACAATATTAAGCAGGCCCAGTACAAACGCTTAAGCTTTATTTTCTCAAAACAACCAAAACTGAGTTACACGATTTTCATTTTGCACGACAGACTAAGATTAAACAAATTATTTATTAGAATATCCCGCGATAAAAACAATATGATATTAAAAAGCGGCGCGGGGCGAATGCTCCATTTTTCCAAATCCCGCTTTCTAAAATTTTGTTTTTCAAAAACTCCGCTTTATTTTATTTTTCCAGAATATTTACTTTAATTATGTATAGCCGCTTTTGGACACAAAAAAGTGAATATCTAGCTGTCTTTTCTAGAATATTACTTATTTGAAAAGTAAAACAAAAAAGGAAGACTTTGGAAAAGGGCTTTTGAAAAGCGGGATTTAGAAAAGTCGGCCTTCGGTATTGAGTCTGTCTATTTCATACGGTCTATTGTCAGTGTTTTTTAAGCGTTGTTTAATATTTTGCAATGGTGAAATGTCAGAGTGTACAGAATTCAGATGATTGCGGCTGACATAACTATCTGCGTTCTTTTTTCATGCAAATTAATGTTTGTAATGAAATGCTAATTTAGTTTGCTACCTTATTACTATCATCTATTTCGTAGTAGTTAAAAGTAAAAAAAGTAATTTACTCATTTAAGATTGTAACATTAAATATTAACACATATAAATTAAGTATAACAAAAATTTGGTATTGTAATATATATTTAGTTTTTATTTGATTTAGCTTGCAAAAAATTTTTATATTTAAGAAAATAAGTAAATTCTAAATCGAAATCGAAATCTTATTGAATAATAACATTACATTAGTGTACAACAGTACTCATGTCAATTAAAATCAGAAGAAAAATATATGGCATAGATTAGTAAAATTCATATCCACGAATTGAGCTAAAACGAAATAATTCTAGCTTTTATGCTTTCACTTGTACATTTTTGGTGAAATTTTATAAACATTTTTAAAAAATAAAAGACTCTTGTTAATTTCACAAATTTATTTTATTCCGACACGTGTTTCGACCTTTCGGTCATAATCATGGATCACAAATGGATACAAAACAAAATATTAAAAGCATTAAATACAAAAAAATTTTAATAAATTTAAAAAATTAAGCAGGTAAAGTTTACATATTAACTTAAGTTAACTTAGAATACAGGTAATAAATTTATTGATAATTGAAAATACAATCATAAATAGAAAAATAATTCAAATTATTAATTTCTATTTGATTATTAACAATTATGTTTTATTTATTTTTTATTACTTTCTTAATTTCTAAGCCTTCATAAAAATCTAATTTCTTTCCTTTACTGATTTAAATTACTCTAAATGTTGTGTTTTTCGGATATACAATGTTCACTTAATCCTGTTGTTGTTTTCCCTTGTTGTATACACATTCTATGCTCTTTTATCTTAGTATTAAAACTTCTACCTATTTGACCTATGTAGATCGCGTCACAATTATATCACAATGAATTTGGTAAACCCCACTTTTTTGCAAATTTTGTTGTTAACTAATTTTTTGTGAAGATTATCTATATTTGTAATTGATAAGCATTTAAGGATCTGCGCAGTAGACACATTTTCATTTTATTTTGCTTTTCTTTAATGACAAAATTTTTTATTTTTAGTAATTTTATCCACTAAATGCCACTTACTATAGGGAATATATCGGAAACGAATCAGTATATGAAGGAGGTGTATTTATGTGTTCAAAATAAAGTTACTAACCCCAAAACTTTTTATTAAACACGAGTGGTTTCTGCTAAATCGTGATAAGTCTATGTCAGTACGTAAATTACTGTCTTTTTTTTAAAACTTTAAACTTGAATTATAGTTACTCAACAGGGGCCCCTAGTTATTATTAGATTCCATAGCGAATATGTCATGTTTTATTATATATAACTATTTATTATATATAAGACTTTCACTATATAGTTAATCGAACAATAGTTCTTGTTTTCATCACACTTTCCGTTGCGAACAAGACTTCGCGTTTTTTGGTATAATTTTCGTTTTAGATTATTATTCACAATACATTCGCCATAGCCATTATTTTTAGAGATACTTTTAATTATTGACATTTCCTGCATGAAATCGTTCTCTCTGATAAAGAAATATTAATTAAACGATAAATAAAACTATTAAAAGTCGCCAATTTTATATAATAAGATTGTTTAGAGTCTGCAGGAATAACTGTATCAGTAGTCGTTGGCTTTCTATATATTTTGTATGCTACACACCTAAGGTGAGGTCTGAAAAGTTTAGTACATTTTGGTGTTGAATTTCCGTTGTGAATTGAATACTGTTGTCGAGGTTATTAGGATATGTTAAGAAGTTTGGTAATTGATACAATAGATACAAAAAACATCATCCACATATCTACACCAAAAATTTTTATTTTTGATGAAGTGATTATCACTTTGAAACAATATTTCTTCAAAATCACTCATAAAAATTTCAGCAGACAAGGAAGATAATGGCGACCCCATACGTAAACCTTCTTTTTGAGAAGGAAAAGAATGAGATGATTCAACTTATAATAACTTAGAAACTAATGAGAGTCAATATTCAGAACAATTCAACTCCGATCAAAATTGAAAATATATTTTTGAATAATTTAAAAAGGTTGGATATACTTTATATTTTAAGTATTTTATATAAAACTTAATATGGTTTAAGTATTTTAATTTCTGAAGGTAGGTTCATCACAGAGATGAATAAAATTTGTTATTTAAGAGCAAACATTTTTTGGTAATTTTTATATGAAAAATTATCGAGACCGTATTTTATAAAATCATAATAATAAAACGGATTTGTAACTATGGTTACGAATAAAATTTATAACCATGAATTCATTTCCATTATTATGTAAGTAGCTTATATTCCTGCATTCACATTTGCATATAAGTTTTGTTAGCGTATTCCTGAGGGGATATTAAATTTTTGATTTAACATAATATTGCATGTGTTTACATACAATACTGAGAACCCAAGATCGGTGATCCAATCCAATGTTTTTTTATTTTATTTGATTGATTTTTTGAATCACTGAGTCATTAACATTTATTAGATATTTTCAAAGTTTTATGTTCCCTTAACAGTCGGTTAACATAACTAAATCCTACTTAAATAGAATTAAAACTAATCTAGTACATCGCAGACATTATATGTCGTTACTGCGATTATTCAAAAAGTTGGTTCTTGCATTTTCCTTACTACTCCTTCCATTTATATTAAAAGTATAATCATCATCATCATTTGCTGGCTCATCGGCTCTGGATAAGCTTTAATCTCGTTTACAATTTTCTTTCATTCTGCTCTGTAATGGTCCATAGCTTAAATCATTCGTTTTACAATAAGAGACCCCTTCTAGTATCGCTGCTCCATCTAGAAATTTATAGAAGTATTTCACAAAAAAAAAAAATAATAATAAAAAGCCATTTATAAGTTTACAAAAATGTTTCAAGATATGAAGTAACTTGAACGTGAATAATATCAAAATAAGAGTTGTAACCAGACAGGAACAAATAAGGACATAAGCGCAAATGATAAGGTCCATAGCTTAAATCATTCGTTTTACAATAAGAGACCCCTTCTAGTATCGCTGCTCCATCTAGAAATTTATAGAAGTATTTCACAAAAAAAAAAAATAATAATAAAAAGCCATTTATAAGTTTACAAAAATGTTTCAAGATATGAAGTAACTTGAACGTGAATAATATCAAAATAAGAGTTGTAACCAGACAGGAACAAATAAGGACATAAGCGCAAATGATGTAAAAAAACAAAAAAAAAATTTAAAATATATAAAGAAGATCCCAGACTAAATCAGCTACAGAATGACATCTTCAAGGTACTCGCGGTATCAAAAATCAATTACATAAAAACTGCAATCTTAAAACAGAAGAAATTAATTAATAGCATGGTATTAATATTTAAAGAAATAATCAAGTAGAATCGAAACAGCCGAAAAGCTTTATAACACTTTTAATCTCACCTAGAAAATAACTAGGATATAATAGTCATGAAATAGATAAGATTCTATTATCATAGTTGAAAAATAATGCCTTTTCATTACAAACTTTGACACTGAAAAACAAAACTAATTCGATTCTATTTTTGGAGGTCCGAAATAAAATATAGGTTGCAATTCCATATTTAAGAAACCACATAATATGAAGAAGGATGAATTGTCATTTTTTTATTTGTTTTTTTTTTTTTCTTATTTTTTGTTACTTTAGATTTCTCTTTTGTTTAGTTATCTAAAAATTTACACACATATTTTGTTGTTGTTGTTCTTCTTATTATTGCTATCTAGGTTGTAAAAAATTTAGGTTGTTTTTATGATTGGTTTCAAGTCCTAACTAAATAAATACAAAATAGAAAAAAAAAATTGATTATAAAAAAAATTTTTTTTATTGAAATTGTGTCTTTAATATTTCTATATAGCTATATAGTAGTGATGGTGATGATGATGATGATGATAGTGATAATATTGGTGATTTCTTTATGAATTCCATATATAAATAAATACATTATGTAAACATGACATAGAACTGTAAATACGATTATCTGGAATTTTGGTAACAAAAAAGTCACCACAATTCAAATAATAAAAAATAAAAATAGACAAAAAATTAATTTAAAAAAAAGAAAAAAAAATATTATCCATTGCCATATTCAGGCATTATCAAAAGTTGATTAGGTTACTTTTATAACTGCTTTGGGGTACTGAAACAAATACTAAAACAACTTGAATTCATTTAACTATTTAATTTTTAAGTTTTTTTAATGCTTCTTTCTGCACCCATTCAAATGGTTGGAACTGGTGTGGTTGGAATTGAAGTAAAATATTGCAGGTTGTTTCAAAGTAACAAGAAGTGACTTAGAACTGGACTAGATACGATATCTGCGCAAGTGAAGGTTAAATTTCATTTATTGGTGTTTGGAAAGAATAATAAAAAGTCACAAGTGGTGGTGTATGACTGTTATTGAGCCTGCCTATGTGTAAATCTTCTGAGCGTTTGATATACTGTTAGTTGGGGAATTTCCTAATATAAGTATAGTACATAATTTTCCTCCAATTATATCTTTCTCTTGCAGTCGTCTTCCAATTTAGTATTTCCAGATTTTACGCTGTAAAATTGTTTCCCCATCTATTTCTCGGCTTGCCTTTATCTTTTGTCATCATAGGATTTAGTGAGAATGTTTTAAGCTGATCACGGTTTTCTGGCTTTCTTATTATATGCTTGGTCTGTCTTAGTTTTTGACTTTTGACGCATTTTAATATATTATGGCCATTCGTCAGCTCATATAGCTCATCATTATTGTCCATTTTCTAATCTAATAACACTGTCGATTTGTCGGTGTATTTTTTTTCGAAGTTTTTAAAAATATTCTCAACATTCAATGTGTTAACGTCAAAACTTCATATCCGTATGTGAATCAATGTTTTTTAAATTTTGTATTTTGTTTTCCTAAATAGAAGTTTGGATCTCATTAATTTTTTGTGTGCATATTACCATCTGTTTCCCGCTTGCATTCTTTCTTGTATGCTGTTTTTTATATAATTATCATTACATAAAAGAACACCGAAGTACTCAAAACGATTTTACATCTTCGATTTCATACTCGTCAACTCTTATGTTTACAGATTGTCTTCTTACTTCACTTCTTGACATCTTTAAATATTTTATCTTTGGTCCATTTATTTGCAGACCAGTTTTCAGGGTTTCCTTTTTAGTATTTTAAATATTTTTTTCATTGTATTGTAATGATGAACGTATCTTACTGATGATTCGGCACACCTAATGGTGATTCGGCCACCTAATGATGATCTTAGGAATTTTATCTCTATTGTCAAATACTTGTTTAAAGTCTAAATGAATAACATGTTCTATTCAAAGCTTTTTATTGCCACTAAATCCACACTGGTATTTGTCTATTTGTTCTTCATATATAAATTTAAGTATGTTTGTATATCATGTTCGACATGGCTTTATATGATCAATTTAATGGAGTAATAGTTCTGGCAATACAGCTAATCCCCTTTTTTATGTATTGGGCATATCAAGCCTATACAATCCATTTACTGGGCATCACATCATTATCTCTTATTTAGCATATAATGCGGTGTAATTTACTGTCTCCGCTATTTTTTAATAATTCTACAATAATTCTGTCTTGGTCTGCAGCTTTATTGTTTTTCACTTTGTTTATTGCGTTTCGAACTGGTTTTTAAATTCAGCTGTTTGAATTATTTTATCTTTCTCAGCACGCAGTATTATGGGCTTTTTGAAATTAATATTTTTTATTTTATTTATTATTAGCAAAGTCACCCGACGTTGTTCTGGTCGAGCACAAAATATATAAAATTTCAAATTGTCAAATATCCCAATGATTTGCTTTGATGATTCGGTCAAATTAAAGTTTCTTTATACACAATATTTTTTGTTTTATTTCCTGGAGTTAAAATAAAAATATTTTTGTTTGTTACTTACTTTCGAGCAAGCTACATAAAATTGGCCATGAGAGAAGCATGGATCTCTTAAGGAAATTCCTGCTACACTTAAAGTTTACCCTTGTGTTTTATTTATGGTAATAGCAAAGAATATTTTTATGGGTAATAGTTCTGGCGATACAGCTTGTCCCCTTTCTTAGGTATTGGGCATATCAAGTACACGTTGGGTGGCGCAGTAGGTAGAGCGCCTACTTTTCAACCGAAGGGTCCCAGGTTAGATTCCGGATGAAGAAAAAAAACTATTTATCGTTTTTTCGACCTGGTCCAGTACCCTTTGCCATTGGGATAAAATTAATGAAAAAACTAATTGAGAATATAATCTGGTAACAACTTAAATAAAGTGGAGCTATTCTATTTAAGAAGGCTTAGTTCCTGACAATAGTAATAGTTTTCCACATTTAATGAGTAGATAAGCCAGTAATTTGATAAATAAACGCTTTAAATATTGTAGATATAGTACGAAACGAAAACGAAAAGGTGATTCTTCAAGTTACTGTCAAGAACATAAAAAAAAATGGGAAATTGAATCCGTTTAAATTGGAAGGAGTAGTCAGATGGAATTAATGAGATTCTAGGAATGAAAACTTTACTCCCAGCAGAGCATACTTGCGTCATTTGCGTCAATTACGTCGATTGCGTCAATTGCGTCAAACTAATATACAAATTGTATCATAGATATTTTGTATATATTACGAATAAATACCAAAGAGAGGTACAAAAAATTAATAAAAACAAAAAGTTACAAAAAATATGTTTTGAATTTGGTCATCATATACACACAAACACACAGTAACGTCATGAAAAAAAGAAAATCTAAAATAACTCCCTTTCCTGATAACTTTTTGGAGCTTTTCGATTTTTCCCTATATGACGACCCTAAACCCTATTATTGTGAAAATTTTCAAATCTCCAGGTAAACTGGAAGTCGGAAATACTTTCTAGGCATAAACATACATCAATCTTATATATAGTATAGATTACCTGTTTACTTCTTCCGAGATAGGTATGGTACTTATGAATACTCACTCGAAGGTAAAGTTCTACTAAATATAAGATGTGGGCATCAAGCGATGTTTGTTAAAAAAAAATGGTAATAAAGTCTTGAAATGGTTTCGCTTTTTTAATTTTACTACTTAGAAGTTGTTACAATGTTTTTTAATGCTTATTATTTTTCTGTAACAATGTTAAACACTATCAATTCCTAAATTTTTATTTTCAAGATTTTTATTTTATGACTTTTGTTGGGAGTCAACACGAAATCCCCAAAATCAAAATCGCCAAGACATAAAATCCCCAGACTTTTAAAAAGCCCCAAAACCCAAATCCCCAGAATCCCCAAAAAAAATCCCAAACACAAAATCTTCAAACACAAAACCCCAAAAACAAAATCAAAACCAAAAAAAAGGTTAAAAAAATTTCCCAAAAAATATTTTATATTTTTTACTAAAACTGTATGCATTTACCTTTCGTCGGCAAAAAATAGGGCTCCAATAAATGAGGTTTGAGATGAGTACTTTAAAAATAAAATTTTGGGGGGGATTTTGATTTGGAGATTTTGATTTTGGGATTTAGACCCCAACCTCTTTTGTCTTAAAAAAATTTTAATATAAGATTTTTGTCTTAAAGATTTTTGCTTTTCAAAATATTATGATTTCAAGATTTTGTTTTTTCAAAATCAAAGGGTGAATCCAAATTGAACAAATAGCAGAAACTAAACAAACTTAAATAAAAAAAATATTATCAATCAAGGTTTGGTCTAAATCTACATGATTTGTAGCACTCCATATAAGTAAATAAGTCAGTTTGTTGAAAATACTATTTTTCAATTTACCAGCTCCAATTTCTTGTATGATAGTTTTTGAATTAAAAGTATTTAGGTATCTATTTGAAGTTTACTTATTTCTTACTGAGGCATGTTCATCCTAAAGAAATACTATACTACAAATGATCCTACTATGGATATAAGAACGTGTTGATTTTGTATATTAATTGTGTGTTTTTGGATATGCATATTCGAGTACTATGAAGTACTATCGTATTCATTCACTTCTACTAAACAATATTCACTTCAGTTAAATAGTGTTAATGAACTATAAAGGTATTATCTTAACACACATATTTAATTTTCTTCTAACTACTGGTCTTTACCCTATTGTATGGAAAAAAGCTATGGTTGTTCTCGAAAAAGCGAATCAGTCAATTGATGACCTCAGCCCTTTTAGCATATTGTCAGTCGAAGTCCTTGAATGTCTATTTCATGCACAAAAAAGTTACTACTGAGGAGCTCATAGCTTGCTATACAAATTTCAATCAGGTTTCCGTAAATAATACAGCACATGATACACGTTTGCACTTGTTGAAATCACTGATAACATTTGCAACGAAATAGAGAAGAAACATGCTGCTATTCTACTTCTGATTAATTTTATTAAAGCTTACAATCGTCAACCATAACCTGTTGATATGTTTAAAACTTAAGCCTACTTTTAATTTTCACTCTTGTGCTATTACGCTTATTAATTAAGTTACGTAGCCAACCGAACACAATTTGTTTTTTTAAATGGTATTAGGTCAAATTTAAGCCCGCTGCTCTTTAAGCCATCTGTTAATTATTTAACCCGTTGTTTGTCGGAAAACCATTGTATGCGGATTATTCCCAACTATATCACAAATTTGTTGCGAAAATAAATGATAATCTCAATGCTGTTGCTTTCTGGGCTCGGAAAAATGGAATAATATTAATTCATTTAAAACCAAGATCATAGCTATTTACTTGCATTGATAGCATTCTAACAACGAATCTCCCAATTATTAAATTAAGTAGTTCAGAGATATAGTATGTAAATTCTGTAAAAAAAAATTGTGTTGGTCTTAATAAGACTTTAAACGATTATATATTAATTCAATTCCAAAACATGTATTTTGGAAGTTTTGTTATTACATGAGCGAGTGGGTTAAAAAGAGATTAGTTTTATCTTTATTTATTTTATGTACAGTGATGTATTTTATGCTGTTAAGACTGTTAACTTCCCATATTCAAGGTAATCTTTAATGGTTATACCCGTTTTATAACTAATCGCCGAAGTTTTGACAGTGTTAGTGATGTTCATAAGTTAGTATTTGGCTGTACATTTCAAAATTATATTTCAAATTCGTCGAAAGACCATGAAAAACATGGAGGATAAAACAGTCTTAAATAAGGCAAAAACCGAAAACACAACGATATCAATATTGGAGTGGCTAAAAGATGCCGCAAGAACAGATGGAGAAAATAGTATTATCCCGCGCTACAGGAGTTTTACGGCAAATATCATGGTTTTATTTATAACACGTTTTTTTAAGTTAGAATAAACATTAGGTTTTAAACAATACACCTCTATACACGAATTCACAGCTTGTACTAATTGAGGACTGGAGAAAAAAATTCCCCTTTAATCAGCAGGGACATGTTGAATAAATTTGTTAATATTAATCTTGATCTTTTGTAAATTGTACGTAGGTATATTTTTGCATTGTGGAAACACGTTTGTTGGAATATTCGAGAAAATTTTAAAAAACCCAAACATCCAGCGACATTTTTAGCAATGTCAAAGATATTGTCATTTCATATCGCTTTCTTGTTGACCTGTAAGCTCAGTATATTCAAGTGTTCGGTTCGGTGAGTGTACATACTCTTGAATAGTAGGGTGGGGTAAGTTGCACTAAGGAAAATTATAAAATTTAAATTGGTATATGCATCGTTCTATGTCCTACTCATGGGGTTTCATAACAATGATGATGATGATGATAATATGTTTAATAAATCGATATCATTATTATTGTGTCTGTTGGATTTAAATGTGTAACTTTTCTTGCTTATTGGTGTTTATGTCGAGATTAAATACAGGATTTTTATTATAAATGGCTTAACGATAATTTTTGTTGTGATTTTCTTTTGTTTTCTTTTGGTATGAAGAAATAAAGTTGTTCAGTGTTTAGTTTTTCATTATTATTATCTTCATTTACGACGAATTGGAAAACAAAAGAAACGATGACTGAAAATAGAAAATTTGTAATGTTATTTGTTTTTGTTTTTGCTGATATTTATCAATGGAACAATTAAATGAACTGAATATGGTGTCTTGGTGTCAGACGACCTATATGAACAATAGAGAAATAAAACAATACCCTAAAGTATTTTTTTTTGTTTTGTTTTTGATTAGGTATTCAATGGTTTCCAAATCGTTGGTGGCACCATTCGTATCTATATATGAAAAATTAAATGCAATAATTCATTTTTTATTTTTTAGTTTTACTACAGGTATTTATGGTATAAATTAAAAATTGATTTTCATAATATTTTGTTAAAATTATTGTAATTTACTTGATATGAAGCGTGTAAGTACGATGAATTAATTTACTTTAACATTTGTAAAGATCTTGTTAACATTAAAATAAAAATCAATATAAAAGATATTACAGTAGTAGTTGTAGTAAGTATAAAGTAGTCTAAAGCAGATGAAATCCCTGTTTGATATATTTTTGGGTCAATAAACCTCTTTACAGCAAAAAGAAACTGAATAAAGAAAAGCGACTGAAATCCAAATGGCACTTCGAAATGTAGAGGAGGTTGGAATCTACGAACGTGAGATGATGGCGAAATATTAATGAATGAACGAATTCAATGAGAACATAATAAGAACTTTTCAACACAAATATAAAAAAAACAAAACTTAGTAGAGTTACTATGATCTTCGATTGAATTCGACTTCGATTCGTTTGCGTTCTAAATTGAGTATCCCACGTAACGATTTTATTGCTATAAGACTTTTGACTTTTGCGCACTTTTATAACACTTTTATAAAACCTCTTATTAGGAAGTATTAGTGTTAATTTGAGTCCTCCGCAATTGTCGCGAAACGTTATAAATACGTTATAGCACTAAAATGGGAATCATAAGAAACCGGAGCAATTGCTGTAATATTTTTATATGATTGGTATACATATCCATTAGTGTATATGTTTTTATTTTGGAATGAAATACATTCGAAATAATTTATGTTGTGCGAGAGTGAGAAAGGTCTTATTTATAGGTAATAATAATTTTGTGGAGTTTATATTCTTTTCATGCTTTCTCATGATAGAAGAGATATATATTAATTACATATATTTTTACATTTGTATGTAAATGATTTAAATATAAATGTCTTATAATATTGGGGATTTGAAATTTTCCACAATCGTATGGTTAAGAGCTGTCATATAGGTAAAAATCGAAAAGTTTCAAAAAGTTATCAGGGGCGGGAGTTATTTTAGACTTTCTTTTGTTTCATGATGCGACAGTGTGTTTGATTGTTTATGTTAAGCAAATTTAAGACATAATTCGAAGCATTTTTTTATAAGTTTTTATTTATTTAGCTTATATTTATGTAGGACAACTTTATAGGTCCTTTTACTTTCGAAATGTGAGCCTTTTTATTAAATTATATTAATTATTTGGTATATATTTTTGTATATTATATATTTATATTATTTTTTTATTAATTATTAAATTATATTTGAACCGATGTGATTGTATTGAAGATTACATTTTCAGTAATTCTCACCATTTGAAAGATTTTTCGGTTCTTAAGGGGTTTGAACCCGTGCTTCTTCGGTCGTTACATTACTACACTTGAGTGTTTTACCACTCGGCTACCCAGGCCACTATAAGTTTTTATTTATTTATTTATTTTTTGTATCTCGCTTTGGTATTTAATATTTATTCATATAATACAATGTAGCTATCTATGATACAATTTGTATATGAATGAATATATATATATATTGTATATATTCATATATACAATGTTACTCACATAGTCACATCATCACATATCATTAAAATTTGTTTTTTTAATTTTTTTTTTTATTGTTATTTTTTTATACACAAACCAATGGATTTTTTAAGAAATAAAATGAAATTTTATACTACTATTTTTTATTTGTTTTTAAACTTATAATTCAATAGCGAAAAACCTAATATAATTTTTTTTTTTACCATAATTAAAGAAATTTTAATTTCTTTCAAAAAAATCATCGAAAGGCTATACGCCGATCAGTGCTTAAGCATTTATTTTGAATACACGAATTTTTATTTTTTTCATAAAAAAAAAACATTCCCTTACTAGCTAGGTAGCAAAGAGTACCAAACATTGTTGGATATTTATATATCTATATATATATATCGTTTTTTTTTATAATATATTTTACTTTTGAACTTGATTTTTTTTTGTTTTTTTCTAATGAACATGCAAAATCGAAATTGAATTTTTTCCTATGTGTTAGTAGAATAAAGCAACACACATTTTGAAACTATTCCAATTCCGTCATAATTTTTATTAAATAATTTTAGAGTGATAAGGACAAATTTTACGTGTAGCAGCAATTGACTTAAGAGAGCTATGCTCTAGCTTGCTCAAGAGCAAGTAACAAACAAAATATTTATTTATTTTAACTCCAGGAAATAAAACAAAAAATATTGTGTATAAAGAAGCTTTAATTTAACCGAACCATTCAAGCAAATCATTGGACTATTTCACAATTTGAAATTTTATATATTTTGTGTTGCACCCGAACAACGTCCGGGTGAATTTGCTAGTTTTATTATAAATATTTATTCAAAAGCTACAGTAAATTCATTAGTAACATTATAGGAATACAGTAAAATAATAACAGTTCTATTCTTATAACAACACTTTAACACTTGTTATATAGGATTACGCATTTTTAGACTTATAACAACATTGTTGTAGCACTTGCTGAAAATCCCATTATAACAAGCCCCGCAATTATAGCAATATTAATCAGTGATATAAAAACATCATTATAACATCTTTAGTGCTTATCGGGAGTCATATAGGAATCTTATATTACTAATTTTGTTTTTATAACAATAAAGTGTCACATGGGTAATCAACCCAGTAGCAAACTATATAATCTACAGTTTTGGGAATATGTGCCTAATTAATTTAATTTTCATCAACATTGTTGTATCTACCTGTGTAGTGTACTTATTTAATTAAAACATTGAGGTGTAAAATTAAAATTATTATACAGGCTTTCACAGATAGTGTGAAACTGATAATAGGCTACAAATTAGTAAAAATTATAATAATTAATATATTAAACTTATATTCAGTTTGATATTGTCAATTCATTCAAAGCAAAACATAAAAAACCATTTTCTACCATTTGACTAGCTATACGAGTGGTGCTAAAGCTATACTTATACCAAAGAGCAGCATTGTGATTTCAGAGAATCTCGTTTATTTTCATGAGTCCCACTTATCAAGTCGATTTGAGCTGTTGATCGATGGAAGAAGTTAATTGTGCTACCTGAAAGAACACCAACTTAGTCTAAAATTTTCGTTAAGTAGACTTCTGGAAGGCTTTTTGTTTTGTGAATTAATTTGGGGTCGGTGTAAAAAGGATAAGAAAATCTAAATAAATTCAAAATATATTTAGTTGCCATAAAATTTATTAATTTGTATTCATTATAAGTGTTAAAAACTCCTTCATGAATAACTTTCCAGTTAGAAAAATACTATATTGAAGCTGGTATAGTTCAGGAAAAATAAATAATTCACTTAAACAATTTAGTCGTGCAATTTTCGTTCATAATAAATGTTGGATTAGCTCTAAATATTTCTAAATATACAAATCAAATCTATAAATAATTTAACAGACTCAATTGGCAGTAGCTGCGGTTAGTTTTTATATATTATTTTTATGATATTCAAAAACAACGGGAAATTCCCAAAATTAAATTAAAATCTATAAATAATAATATAGAAAAAAAAAATAACAAATTTCACAGTGCTTCGGTACACAATCGATGAAATAAATCTCAGTATACATTTTAAAATTATAGTAGTAAGATAATCATGGTTATTGTAATGGAACTATTAAAACATGTTTTTCTTATCATTACATTGTCTATTTATTTGCTTTAAATTTTAATCATTAATATTATTTTATTTATTTTGATATCGTACAGGGTGTAACAAAAAATATCCAGTTTCAATTTACTTTTACTGTACTTCAACTTTACTGTTACATGAAAGCTATTATTCTCATTTTATTAATAATCTCTTGCAAATAACGTTTAATCCAACCCACGAGTTTTGCATATAATAGTACACTTATAGCTTCTTACGTTCCTATATTCAAAAAATTTAATGGTACAACAGCTTCAGTTTACGCCTAAAGCACAATAATGAGTGAAATTGGTAAACCATGATTTATCTGAAATTTCTGACTGCGGTAAAGCAAACAGAGTTGCTTTTAATAGCTCCAAAAGTTATAGTTTGTTCTTATGTCATTTCAACAAATATTCAGATTTAAAAATGAGTGCTTACAACGATTGAGAGACTAGAAATTTTTTTACAAATCCCACTAGGCATTGTTCGAAGCCAATTTTCTAATCCATAATTTAATTTACTTTATAAAATGCAAGAATATCGAACTTCAAATTTTACTCCTTTAGAGACGTGCTTTAGTCTAGAAGAATTTAGTTTCAAGTGTTTTGGCACGATAAGGTAGTATACATGTACTTGCGAAACGACATTGGAAACCACTAAGTGATCCGAAGTGTTTATTCTACTTCACCTGTTGCCTAAAACAAAATCAACACAATAAGTGAACCACAGTCGTCCGATCACCAATATGGGACTTATTTATAGTGTAAGTACGCACATTTTCTCAACACCCTCAATTTTCAAGTGAAACTTTAACATTGATGAATATAGCGATGACAGAAGTATGAAATTCAATCGCAACAAATATTTCATGCGGGTTGGTTGGATAGTACTAATCGTAGTGATGGTAGTGGGTACAAATAAAATTTCAAATCTCAAAATTTAATATTTACCTTTCATTGTTGTTTTGTTCATTCTAATAAAATACATTGTTGTTGTTTTTTTATTTTTTTTTTATCGTTTTTTTTATTTTTATCAATTTTAATCTACTATATCAATTATTTAGTAGTGTGATGTACATATTAATGTTATTGATGGGGGCATAAAAGATCCATTTGCATGCATCACCACATACCGAAAAGTTTGTTATGAAGAAAAAAATTTTAAATTATTTAATCATATATGGGAACGATGTGATGAATAATGCAAGTAAGGATTAGTTTTTTTTTTTTATTCTCTTTTCGTATTTTTAAGAAGAGATGAGAGTATTTTTTAAATCCGCTTTAAATTTACAAAAAAATGTGCATATTGCGAATAAAATTGATTTTATAATTTAAATATTTAAAGAATAAAATTGGAAATGGAAAGCGGTGGGTGGGGAGGACGGTGGAATAGCACGTATATTGATTTAATTCTTCCTAAAAGCATTATTTTTTTATTATATTTTTAAATTTCATTGCAGAGGAATTCTACTTCAATAGTTTGTTCTAAACCGCGATTTATTGTTTTGAAGTGGAAAGGCATTACATTTTTGAAAGAATTATTCAAAATTAAAATAGGTTAGAAAAATATCTCGAATGTGGTATCAAAAATTTGTTTGATTCTTTTAAAATAATAAAACTATGATAAAAGGTACTTTTGATTACTTCGCATTTGCAATACTAAATAATAATTGATAATGGTGATGATGGTGGTGGTGTGCATATGAATATATAAAAAATGTATACAAAATTACAAATTAAAGGCTAATTTGGGATTAAAATTTTTATTATTCCGATTTTAATTAAATTGAAAATATTATAGCTACGTTTGTTTTTTTTTTAATTTTTTGTTTTTGTAAAATTTACATTTATTTGCATTATAAAGAAAGAGGTGTATAGAATTGTTTACTACATGCAGCTTAACATCTGTTATTCCTAATGCTCAACGTAAGGACCTCGCTGACATCTTTCCGTCATTCTATTCTATTTAATGTATCTTACCTATATCCGTTACCTTCAATCTTTTGGCAGTTATCGTTTGTCTTGATTTTATTCTGTTTCTTGTACGGTACTGCATCTAATATCGGTTTTACCATTCCTTCACAATTCATCAACATCATACTATGGCCTGTTCATTTAGTCTTTGTTGCTTAGTAAATTTTATAATATTATGTTCATCAAGAATCTAAAATAAAATCTAATAGTAAATGTTTTTTGGAAATTTATAAACATTCATTGGCGTTCTTCCACGAGCTATTTCATATATTGACATTATTGTTACGGATCTGGAATCAACATTAAATTTTTTCGCTCGCTTTGAATCAGTCTACGATAAATCACAATCACAATCGCAATAGTCGATCAATGCCATAAAGCCAATTATTGATCTAGGTTTTATTAAGTTAACATACAACGATGTTTTTCAATTAAATTAAAAATCAAGATTTGAATCCACCTGCAGGACCAGATATAACATCCCTAATTTAATCCTTAGAAACTGCATTCAAGCCTTAGCTCAACTTCTATGCTGTATTTCTTATAGATCATTGAAAGAAGGTATTTTTTTGGATAAGTGGAAATACTCATTAGTTGTGCCTATTTTCAAATCTGGATCTAAACTCGTTGTAGAAAATTATAGGCCTATAACAAAATTATCAGCAATCCCAAAAAATTCTTTGAGGTATTATTACAGATAAAATATATTTTCTGGTAAAACAAAGCATTTCACCTAATTAACATGACTTTATGGAAGGACGATTTGCTACTACAAATCTCTCAGTATTTTGGCATACAGTTGAAAACTGTTATCAAATTTATACCATTTTTAGTGATATATAAGGTCAATCACGTACCAAACTGCTCTCGAAGATTGAGTCTTTAGAAATCTATGGTACCTCAAATGGATTGAATCCTATTTAATTGAGGCCTGTTAGTATTTCTAATATTAGAACTTACATATTTACTGCTCCGTTAGGCTTTCCTCAAATATCCATATCGGAATGATGTAGATATTGGTATATGCGAAGTATGATTTTATCCTTTGTTGGCAACACTAAATTGTTTGCCATTATTAAGTCATTAAATCATTGTCTTTCCCTGCATGATTCAAACAGATTCTTTTCTTGGTGTACTTCAAATGGTGTTTGGACTAAACATCAGTAAATGCAAATTTATGTATTTCCATAAAAATAAGGCAACCTATCATATTATAAGACAAGTATAAAATAAATAACTCAGAAATAACTTTTGTCAATGAAATAAAAGATCTTGGGGTTATTATTGCCAATGAATTAAATATTAATCCCCATATCGATTTTCAGTGATTCATAATGTCGAAAGCATTTTTAATGTTAGGCTTTATTATTTGCATCTTTAGTTCGTCCCCATCTCGAATATGCTATGCTCCTATATGGATGCCATTTTATACTAAGTATACTAAAAGAATCGAATCTATTAAAAAAAAATATATATAAGATAAGATTTTGGATCCGAAAATTTAATTGACAACCCTATACTAGCACTTACGAAGCAAAGTGACTATACTAATAGATATTACTACGCTTGAAGTAAGACGTAAAATTTCCACTGTTATGTTTTCGCACGCCATTTATTTTGGGCCATATAATGTTTATGCCCCGCTGCGTGATTTGAGAGTTAGAAGATTCTTCTACATTGATGCACAGCTCTATGTGTTTTTCGGAACAAGTAGTTAATTCACAAATTATATTCAATCATTGCTATTCAGTCATTGATTTAAATTTTAGTAAAGTTTAAGAAAGAATTCACAAAATTTTATAAATACAATTTTACTTTTTATAAATACAATTTTTTGTTATTTTTTTTTTCTTATTTTATTAAGCTTTATTTCATTAAGTTTAGTAATTTTAGTTAATTAAATAAATAAATTACGCTCCTTATTTTAGATCAATATTACATATTTTTCTTAGCATTCTTCTTTCAAATACTTTAAATTTACTACCGTTACTGATTTTCATTGTCCAGATCTCGCGGTTATATGATAAGACTTGTCCGCCTCTCCCTAAATATCTTTTTGCATGTTAAAGCATTATGATTTAAAATTGTTGTCTCGCTTTTTTGATTCCTGTTTTTATTTCAAATTTGTCCATTATTTTTTTTTTGTTCTGCTATCTTGCATTGTGTTCTTGCATTGTGTTCTGCTATCTTGCATTGTGCATGGTGTATCTGAGTGTTAGAATAATAAAATTTTTTAGGTCTCTTATGTTGTTAGAGATAGCTTCTACTATTTTTTTTTTAATTAATTCAAAAGCCTAGCAGAAATTTATCATTAGTAGGAGAATATTTTTTTATTACTGCAGTATTTGGCAATTATTTTAAGCTGTATTTAAAGAGAATACCCAAAAGCAAATAATATTGCATTACTTAAGAATTACAATATACCTTTCGCTGACTTAATTCAATTCAATTGTTTTCTTTAACACATATTGATGTTTATTTTAATTTTTCTTTAAAAGATTTAAAATTTTGTATTTTCGGTGCTTACCTATTCATTTTTATTTTTCCATCTATATTTTTTGAGCAAGTTTTATTTTGTAACTACACTCGCTACTGCATGCTTTTTGCATAGATTCTTTTAATATTAATTTTTATTTTGATTAAGTATTATCTTCATTACTTTTAGTTTTGTAGAACAGTTTTTTTTCTCTTTTTTTTATAATATTAATTATATAACTAGCTAGTTATTCTTACTTTGATTTTTAATGTTATTCTTGAATTCATTTTCAAATTTTTGTTTTTTATATTTATTATAATAACAATTCACTTCAATCTGTTTATAAGATTTTTTCTTCTTTTTCTTTAAATTCCTTTTTAAATTTTTTTTTTTTTAATTAGAATAATATGTTCTTTTTTTATATAAGTTATTAAACTCTGTATTCATAGAATATGTATATATTATATTATATATTAACTAAACAAAGGAATAAAAATAAATGAAATGGAAAAAAAACACAAACTGTCTCAACAGTGAGCTTGAAATTACGCGAGATCAGACAATGACTGTAAGTCAGTTTAGTATCAAATGTTGATCCGAGGTCTAGAGTAGAATTTACTTATGAAAGCGAACAGTCATTTAGATGATAGTTAAACCAAACTCTCCGAGCAGAATTTCTCATAGAAAAGATATTGAATTGGCATTTAGAAGTGTTCAATTAAAGTCAATTTTTTCAACATCAAGAAGCGGAATTGTTTATATCATTTTGTAGGTTATAGCAATCCAATGAGGAAGATATTGGAGTAAAAAGCTTTGAGTCATCTGCAAAACTAAGAAGTTTAAAAAAAATTATCACTTTAAAAGCATTAACGGTTGAAACTATGAAACTAAGGACTACATACTATAAACCAAAACTGACTATAAACTTGAGGAAGTCCAGAAAACGTTGAATATTGGTCAGAAATCGCAGTTTTAAATAAAATTGAGTACTCCCGAGAAGAGAGTTAAGGCTCAATCAAATTAGGGCTATGGGTTGCAAACCTACAATTTTGTGCTTCAGTAATATGATACTATATTACTCCAGAAAATTAGGGCAAACTATAATTATATTCATTTTTGTCATAATATTATAATTTATATTCATTTTTGCCGCACGAAAGTGAATTTACAATTAAATCTTGAAATGAAATCAAAGCAATTTCAGTGACTCAGGTGGAGATGCATAATTGATTGTCTATCTATGTTCTTCCGCGGAAATATAAAACAGATGATGATGAATATTTCCCTCACAATTAGAAACTTCAAATTATGCTTGTGTACAAAATTGTTCTTCCAATTAACACTTTTTGTATTGTTCGAATTTTTTGAACTTTTAAATTTTTCAATTTTAAATTTCAAATTATTATAATAGTGAAGTAAAAAAAAAAAATAAAATTGTTTTTATTTTATTTTAGAAAGTGCAATTTGAATTTTAATCTCTAATAGAAAATCTTTAATTCCTAATGGATTGCAATTACATATTTTTACTTTTCTATTTCGTCGTCATTACTTTAAGTAATTTGTTTATTTTATTTTGTTCATTTTTTTTTTCTTTAACTATTATTACTTAAATTGAATTTGTTTTTGTTTCTATATTTATTTATTTCTTTTTTTTTTTTTTAAATCAATTAATTTGAAACAAAATAGTATGTAATTTGACCCAAATTGAAACTTCTATAATATAAAGGTAGTGTTGTTGATTCCAAATGCATGCTTGATATTAAATAATAACCAGTTTCAAAACCAATTGAATTAAAAGGTAATAAATTATGAAATTATTTGAAAAAAAAAATAATGTACTGTAATTTATACATAGGCTACATAAATGGTAATATAATTAAATATTAAGCAAAAAAAAAAAAAACAATGAAATAAAAGTGTTCCGGAAAAATGATTAGGAAATCAATTACTGTAAAACAGTAAAATCCGTTGTATTAACTAAATAGCTAATTTCATAATATATAATTTATTATTTTCTTTTTATATTTCCTATATTAAAAATTATTATCATTAAATCTTTTTAATATCCTTAATAATAATAATAATAATAGTAATAATAATATAATAATAATGATAACAATAATAATAATATAATATAAATTTCATTTTTAATAATGAATATTTTTCAATAAATCTATTTACACAGTTAGATATTATTACCTTCAACATAACCTCTAACATTAATAATAAAACAAGAGCACATAAATTTACAATAAACCAACTGTATAAAATACTTAAGAAATTCTATTAATATTATTAGTTTTTAAATTTCGTCAAAAATCATGTAACGGGTCATCAAACAAGTGCTATATAGCTACTATAAATTATATATAGGTATTCAATCAAGGAGAACAAATTGTTTTATTTATAAATAATTCAATTAAAATAAAAAAACATATAGCTAAAGAGATATAAGATATCAATTCTATTGTTTTATTTTGTTTATTAGTTTTTCGATATTTAAAATAAAATTAAGTGGGTGGTAATTTTTATGAAATAATTTTATGAAATTGTAACCGTAGATATAAGAAAAGAATTTCATATAAATGGCTTATATTTAAAATATGTATTAGTTTTAATCTACATTTTTGTATTAAGCAATGTAAGAAGTTCGGAATTGTGCTGGCTATTTGATACAATTTTATATTAGTCAAGTAATTAAAATAAAAAAAATTTAATAGAAAAATAAGCACAACAGTATACAGAACTCTCATCCTTCTACTGTTTATGTATGGCTTAAAATTCTGTATAATATCTAACATGAGCTAGAATCCGATACTTAAATAGAGAAAATACTGGTCCTAAATCTTTGATCCAATAAATATAAACTGGATTTCGAGATAGAGGAACATCAATTAATTGAATGCCGTTCACAACAATACAACAATAAAACTAGTGGTGGATGTTGAGCATCTAGAACTACTATAAGATAAAACACAAAAGTGTATAATGAATCTTGATGGAATATTGTTAGTAGCAACCCGAACCTGTCGACATTTTTGAAATCGGTAACGGTCGTATTTCTTTATTTGTGAAAGAGTATCTACGTGTAAATTTTCATGCCTGTAACACAATTGGTTTTTGAAATATGCCTAAGACGTACTAAGAGTTGTACGGCAGCAACCCGAACCTGTCATTTGATAACTTTGTAAAGTACCCTGTACGGTTGATTTTTTCATCATGAGTACCTGTGCAAAATTTCAGAACTCTATCTTTAAATTTTTTAAACAAAATTATTTTTTTTCGTTTTGCGTTTGGTTCTGCCAAATAAATACCAACCTACCAAATAAATAAATACCAAACAAACATAGTACCAAACAAACAGTCACTAGTAAGTTAGTATAAAAGTATGTAAAACACGTTTGCTCTGCCTAAGACATTTTTATTGATTGATACCCGGTTAGATTGATGATCAAACCCTTGTGAAGTACACAGAAGAGATATGGCTGAAGCTTAATTGAAAGGAAGTTTTCAAAGGAAACACTCTATGGCTTCCAGAACTATAGAAAATAGCTACCATGAATATAAACAAATTGAAATTATTTATTCAGTTAACTGGTCATGCTCATGATAAGCTCATTAATGAACTCTAATCATAATAATAATACCAATGAGTGTGTTATAAGGACATTATAATTTAATTTAGTATGAAAAATCACTATATGTTTGCGACGAGCAATTATATTTGCCCAGGCGTTTAACAAAAAATTGGGAATATTTTTTATATAATGTATTCGTATTTTGCACTTTTTTACACGCTTTTTTATAAATAAATAAAATTTGACTGATAATTTTTTCATAAAAAAAATAAATATATGAAATTGTTTATTTACAATAATATAATACGGTATTCCTGACTCAATTATATTCTTGTACTGAATAGGGATTATAAGAGTGACTAAGTTAGTTTTTTAAATTTTTAGTCACCCATACGTACTTATTTCATGCCGGAATTGAACAAAAAACCCTTCTGCAGTGTGATTAACTCTAGTAATTACAACTTGAGAATTAATCGTAGCCTGTTAGTATTAACCATCTTAATTTGGGAAAAACAAAAATTCCTATTCGAAATTCCTATTTTGTAGTATCAGATAGACTTTTTAACAAACTTCTACAATATATAAACAATAAAAATATCTTGTCAAACTTGACTAAATCTTAGTTTCTGGGTTTTAGTCATAATGAAACCGAAATTCGTTTACAGGTTTTAGCTTAACATTTCTTTTTCCTATTTTGAATTGTTGTTAACGTTTTTCTGCCTTCTTTTCGATTTTGGAATTTCATTTTATTTCAGAAGTCCTTAATGTTATTTAGAAATCTTTACATGAATTTATTTATTTATTTATTTATTTTAACAGTTGATCCTACAGATAAATCTGTAGGCCAACTTTATAGGTCCTTTTTCCTTTCGAAATGTGGGCCTTTTTATTAAATTGTATTAATTATTTGGTATATATTTTTGTATATTACATATTTATATTATTTTTTTTATTAGTTATATTATATCTTTATTAATTATTAAATTATATTTAAAACGATGTGGTTGTATTGAAAATTACTGTTTTCAGTAATTTTCACCATTTTAAAAATTGTTCGGTTCTCACGGGGTTTGAACCCATGCTCCTTCGGTCGTTACATTACTACACTCGAGTGTTTTACCACTCGGCTACCGAGGCCACCACATGCATTTTTATTAGCCTATTTTCTTTCATATTTTGTTTTCATGATTTGTACTTAATTTTTGGTCAATATATCAATATTTGAATTCTATAATTTTTGAATTTACTTTCTTTATATTTTGATTTTAACTAGATAATACTCACATGTTTTTAAATTTTATTGCTATTTAATTTTAGTTGAGATGTTTATTATGTTTTTGTTTTTCTTTCTCTCTTATTTTTTATTATAATTATATTGAAGATTTTTCTTTTGATTATTTTAAATTTTGAATTGTCTTTATTGATACTCCAAAATAAATATATTTTTTTTTCAATTTTGATTGTAAATTTTTTTTATAGGTAATGCCTCTATATTGATGTCGTTTGAGGGTTTGCAAGGACATCTTGTGTTTGCAAGTGTCGTTTTACACAATCGGTTGAGCTTTGTTTGTGCACTGAATTCCGACATGATAGTGTACAACTCACTGTGGTATATGCTTTCACAAAGCATACTTAAAATCGATAAATATGTGGTGTGTATCGATTTGAAATCCATGGGTCTTCACCAGGATTTGCCTAAGTATGTTTGTCGATTTCCAGATTGAAAGCCACATTGATAACTGCCAATGACAACGTCACAATATGGCTTCAGACATCCGCACCAAATGTTGGATAGGATCTTATATGCGATACTATGCAGAGACATTCTTCTATAGTTTTTACAGGACTTCGGCATTTTTGTGAATAGGACATACCTATATAGAGCTGATTTAAGTTTTCAAATACGTTTGTGTAATTTAATGTCTATGAAATTTATTGTGCTATTTTTGGTATGTCGAATAGTCGAATTCAGAATTTTGTATTCCTCCTATTAATAATATCAATGCGTCTCTCAAAACCCGATATTTTATTTACTTCTATAAGTGCCTACTATAAATACCAAAAAAAAATAAAAAATTAATGTTATAGACGAAAACTTAATTTTTAATATACGTATTGAAAATTCATTTATGAGAGTGCAACATAAAAATGTTAATAATATGACATGGAAATGGAGTAATAAATGTAAATTAACGACATTACATTTCATTTTATTTCGTTTTTATTCTATTATTTTTTTTTATTAATTACACGTTAAAATATATAAAGAAAAGTAAATTAGACACTTACAAAACCCCACCGCAAATAATTTTTTGTGGTAGTATGAACAATTTTAAATTTAGAAATGTTTCAAATTAAAATGTCAAAAGAAACGTCAATTTAATTAATTTATAACAGTTAGTAACAAAAAATAGCATATACAATAATATTGTTTACTTAAATATAGTGAGGTTATGGATCTGGTTGACTTTCTTAATACTGCAGGTTAACTTTATAGAACTAAGCTTGATCTAAGAATCATAAAAAAAAACTGTAACTACAAATGGATCACGTTGATTACAATTATTGTAAGTTTTGTGGATTTTCTTAACATTGCAGATGATTTACTCTAGAATCGAACTTGAACTAAGAATCATCAAAAAGAAACTATAACAATCAATTGATTACGTAAACCATAAAATTAAAAAATGTTCAGCCTGAATAACCGCTTTATACTCCTGATAATAATAGCCACCTACATGGTATGACTTCTTAAGACTCAGTTTAGCTAAAGCCCATTATTATTAATTAGATTTACAGGATTAGATCCAGTTATATTTACTTATTACGTTCATTTAAATGCTGTGTTTTGAAAAAGCATAAAAATTAATAATTTCCTTAAGTTCACATCAGTGTTCTTACACAAGTAGTTTACCACTCATGGAACATGCTTCAACGGTTTCCAATGTATGGGGTATCAACATATTTTTTTTTGCCTATTTTAAGTTTTTCCAAATTGAATTATAGTTAAGTAGTTAGTCTAAGTTAGTCTAAAATATTATGGCAGCTACAGTAATTAGTCGCCGGCACAACCATAGTCCAAATGTTGGATCATCAAAAGTTGGGACAAAATTGTAAAGTTGAATCATAATTTCGTTCCAAGAAAAAACAAAAAAAAATGTACGAAAAAAAAAACAATTTTTTGTGATTAATTTACATCGCGTCGGAAGACTAATTTGTCGCCGGCACGACCATAGTGCAAATGTGGGATCATCAAAAGCTGTGACAAAACTGTAAAGTTTAATCATAATTTCGTTCTAAGAAGAAACAAAAAAAATGTACGAAAAAAAACAATTTTTCTGTGATTAGTTTACATCACATAGGAAGACTAAGATCAAAATAGAGAACAATAGTATTACCTGAAGCAAGTACAGCAACTAACAAACTGCATAAGAGACGATGGTAGGACTTTAATTCCGCCATATGCCCTACTGATGATGTTACAGAATACTGTTGATAATGATGATGACGATTACTTTACTTGATCCCGGTGTGATGTTGGGTCCGTTAGATCAAGCAATATCTTGTTTCATCAAAATTTTGTTTTTCAAAATCTTACTTGTTAAAGATCTTGCTTTTAAAAATCACATTTTCTTTTTGTTAATTTTTATTCTGGATAGAATAGGGTATAACCCCGTTTTTGCATATGGAATGGAAAACCAAAAAATTTTATAACACTTGTCAATGCAATTTTGAAAAACTAGATTTTGTAAAACAAAATTATTTAATTGATGATTTGGATGACAACTTGATTGACGGGATTTTGATTTCAAATCAAGACATAAGAGGTAAAATTTCGCTACCCTACTATATTTATAGAAGAAATGATTAATAAATAAAAAATTATTATTTAGGGATGTCAGGTACCAGAAAAATTCGTCCTGTTTTTTTGTAGGTAGGTTCAAGCGTTCAAGTGACCATTCCAGTTAGTCCTGGAAAACCAAATAGCACTTAATTGCTGATTTTCGCTAGTACGACTCAATTAACCTATTTGTTATTGTTGATTGTTTTAGGAACATGTTTATTTTTTACTTGACATATTTTGTATACAATTTTTTATAAATTCTTTTTATACCAAATTTCAAAAGTTGAAAAAAATTCATAGCAAAAAAAAAATTTAATGCAAGAAACTAGGACTCACATTTAAACTATTGTGTATTTATTTCACAAGCAAGATTTTTTTTGTTATTTATTTTATATTTCTTGGACCTGTTGTAACTACCAAAATTGACTTGAGCTTAAATATAATGAGTAGAATGAACAATTTTGATTTAATTTAATTTCTTGTGTTGCTTTTTTTTTGTCTTCAAATTGTAATTGGATTGGCAGAGTTGGTAGAGTTAAATCTATTGTCCATAACATAAAAAAAATATTACAATATTATATTAAAAAAAAAATAAACAGTTAAAACAACAAAAGCAACTAGAACAATCATAATGGTATAGTGAAAATATGTAATATAAAATATATAGAAAATTTATGTTATAAGTCTAGTCTCATAACACCTATAATATCATGAATGTGTCGTACAATGCGGCAGTAGTATGGTATTTACTTATTATTTTTATTGTTATTTTTATTATTATTGAAAATGGTTGGGTCGTTACAAAACTAGGAAAATTGTTGTAATTACAAAGGAAATTACATTTATGGAAAAACGGTAATTTTTTTTCTCCTTCTATTTTTTTTTTTGTATTCTAAAGCAGCACTTAGGAAAATTAGAAACGGTGATGTTTATAATTTTATTTCAAGGATAATACTTATACTATTGTATACTATACTGTATACTATACCTTCTATTATGTCTTCCAATATTACTATTACTACTACTGAAAAAAGTCTGTCTATTGTATTTGAGTACGTACCCAATTTTATATTATTTTTTAAAGACATATGTCGTTGTATGTGTATGTTAAAAAATTATTTCATTTCACAAAAAAAAAGAAAAAAAAAAATTAAATTAATTCAATTCGTTTTGTATTCGTTTCGGATTCAGAAGGTTCTGCATCATGAGTTTTTCTAAGAAAATTTTCTGTTGTTTCAGGTAAATATAGCAAGCCAAGAAGTATGTAATTAAATTTTCTTATTATTATTAAAAAAACACAACAAAAACCAAAAACATACAAAAAGAACAATAACAAAAAAAAATTTAATTATATGGTGTATTATTAAATTGTATTATGGTAGATGAATAATGATAAAAAATCGCTAAAATAATTGAATGAATGAAATAAAGCATATTTCTATATATATATTATACATATTATGTACCTAACCTAACCTATATAATATAGAGTTTTGCTTTTCTTTAAAATAAGAATAAAAAATTACACTGATTTGTTTTTTGTCCTTTGAACCGATTTAACCTGAAAAAGTTTTATTCAAGAAACGAATTTAATATTTTAGAAATTCAATAGGAGGAGTATGTTATGGGATACATGGGTGGTGATATAAGCCTCACCAAATTAATTGGTGTTAGTATGCTAGTTGTGGAATTAAATTAAGCCTCATCAAATTAATTGGTGTTAGTATGCTAGTCGTGGAATCAAATTTCATCCAGATGTATTCTAAATTTTCATTATTTTTTTTTAAAAAGTATTTTACTTTTTTTTTCTTTCTCCTCTTGGGAGCATAGGGCTTTTATTTTACTTTTATTGACCATCGTACTCGATTATCATCATTTCCATTTCAGAGGCAATGTCTAATGTTTATTTTTAATCTGTTTATGCTGTCTAAGTAGGGGATTGGCCCACTGTAGAAAACCACTTTGATAACTCTATATACGCTTACCGGGGCCACTTCTTTTGTTCCCATCGACTTTACTAAGAGATACTAAAATTTCGTCTTTCTCAAGCATTATATTACCTAAGTCAACAATTGGTGTAACATTAACAAAACTATTCCTTACATCGGCTTGTTGAGGTGATTGACAAAATTCGACCTAAAAAAATCGGCAAATAGTAAGCAACTTCTAGACAGATCACTTTAAACTTTATTTTCGAATTCCATGTATCGAGGAAAACCTATTGCTATCATTTCTTACTTTACACTCCAAGGACCGCATATAATTACGATAAAGGAAGCGGTTTAAAAACTCAAATTCCCTTCGTAATCTTTCAAAATGTTTCTTGTCTGCAAGAAGATCTGTTTTTCGGTACATTTTATGAGCTTTATTTCTAGAATTTTTTAGTCTTAACAAAAAAGTCTTTTGGACAATTATTTTCATAAATATTAGTTAATAAATTCTTACTCAAAAATACTAAATCTAATAGTCTACACAAAAAGTTTTGATATTTATTTGTTTGAATCAAATCTAAACTTAATAGTTGATCAATGACGATATGAGCTGACGTTGAGGAGAAATTAAACGGAACCATCAAATTTCCGTCTTCCATCCATTTCCAACTGATATCTGGCAGATTAAAGTCTCCTAAGATGCACAAATGGCTTTGATTATTATGAATAGAAATTTCATCTATGTTATTAACATGTTTAAGGTAAACATCCGGTGGACTGTTAGGCGGTATGTAACTAACAGCCAGAATTAAAGTTTGGGTTGTTTCGTCTTCATCAAATATGATTTTGACAGCAAGCTGTTCAATAATGGGATCATTAACAGTGAAGTTAATTTTAGCAGAGATAAACGTGAATTTAACTGCCAACAATACACCACCTCCTCTGTTGAAACCAGTTGCTAAAAGACACCTATCATATCTGTATACCGAGTAGTTGTTGAACAAAAGTTCAGAAGACATAGAAGATTGTGTTGTATTAGATTTATAAGTATTGATATAGATACTGATATATGTAATATTTTTAGTTATTAAATATTAATTATTAATTATTTTTTTTTTATCAGTTATAAAATTTTATATAATATAATATTTTGCTTTTTACTCCAACCGATTAGGCCACGGAAAGGATAAAATGGTTTCTTCTTAATGGAAATTCTATTGACATGGTAAAGACTTTCAACTATTTGGGTTTAGTAATTGATACAAAACAAAAATGGAAAGATCATGTTGACCATGTTATCAAAAAAATTTCTCCATACGTATTTGTATTAAAGAGACTTCGAAATTATTTCTCCGTCAGCATGTTATATTCCATATTTTGCTCCTATATATTATCAAACATAGTGTACCTTAATCCAATATGGAGCAGAGCACCCCAAATTACTTTGAGTCGCTTGAATATTCTACACAAAAAAGCCATTAAAATTATTAATAGGTACCCTGTCCTGTTTCCTAGTGACCAACTGTATAATGATCAATACTTGAGTCTTGATAGCATATGCAAAAAAGAGTTATTTATGATCGGATTCAAAATAATTAATAATCATATTAAACATAATTTCATCTTAAATAGAAGAGTAGACATTCATAATTACAATACTAGAAATAAGTCAAATTTTTATTTAAGTCTTTTTAAAACAAATAATCAGAAGAATAATTGCATCTATAACTGCCTAAAAGTATTTAATGATTTACCATCAGAAATAAAAAATATAAATAACGTGTGCATTTTCAAGAAGGAAATAAAGAGGTATATTTTGAATTAAATTAATAAACTTAAAAATTTTTTCATGTAAACTTGATCCATAAGTAAAAGATATTTTTGTTTTCTTTTGCTTTATAAATTATTTTATTTTTTGTTTTTTTTTTTTTTCTTTTTTGTTTTTGTCTTCTTTCTTCATTTATTATTGAGGGAAGACTTTTAGTTTTATATAAATTAGAATTTCTAGATGTAAGTTTTTGGTTTAATATTTTATTTTATTTCATTTTATTTTTTTTTCTTTTTTTTTGTTTTTACTTTTTGTTGTTCGTATTCTTAACTTTCAACTTATATAATTTTAGTACTAGTAAAGAAACGTATTTTTAATTTTTCAATTTTTATATTTGTAATTTTCATTCATATTTTGAAGATCACACAGCTTAGGCTAAGATCATACTGAATGTATTTATTTTTTTTTTATGCAATATTTTTTTCAAATTATTTGTAATATTTTATTCGTATTTTGAATTAATAAAGAAAAAAAAAAAAAAAAAAAAAAAATAAAAATTATTTTACTACTTTGAGTAATTTACCGTTACCGAATGTTCTGTTTAAAGCGGCTCGAACAATAAGTTTTTTGAAAATATTTAAAATTCTGCAACTGCTTTAAAAGTCAAAAAGAATAAATCAAAATTTTAAAATTTTAACTTTCAAAATATTTTTGAGCATTCAAGTGGTTGGATTAGATTTTAAATAATGCGTGTACGTATATACAGCAATATACCTAATACAATAATGGCTAAAATCTCAAATTACATTGATATCTTGAAAAAAAAAACAAAATTGAAGATTGACTTATTTCTGGAAATAGAGGAAACCGTGATATTCAATCCAATTCTAAAATCCCTCCCCATTCAGAGTTTCGTGTATATATAATATACACGACGTCTCTTTTATGAACATTATATTGTAAAAGGCACATAATACTGATTTTCTAAGCAATTCTGAAAAGTTCTTAATTGTTTTTGTTAAGAACCCCCTAGCCAAACAAATTATTAAAACTCGAATTTTGAAATTAACTCTTAAATAATGTTTTATTTTTTTTAAACTCCAATAGGAACTAGGTACAACAGCTACAGTACATTATAACTACATTTAAGCAACGACTTGACATATACAATCACATTTTAATTTAATCAACTAATTTACATATGAAAATTACATCGAACCACGCTAAACAAATTATTGAAAGGCCAATTTTGAAATTAATACCAAAAACTAATTTTGGTTTATTCAATAATTCCAATACTATTGGATGAACTGCGTACTGATAACTGCATTTACGCAGACACTTAGCTTACACCATTAACTAATATATACTAACTAACAATACGTATATGAAAACTACATCTATTGCAGAGTCATTTGGCCTTCAATTCAATTTAAGGGAATGATTAAATCGTATTCCAGATTAGCTAATTCTAAGAAATAATTGAACAAACTTTTGCAACATCGCTGAGCGGGGTTCGAATATTACACCTGATTAGTGGTCAGATATTAAGTATGTATTTGATAAAAAATCATACTCAACTGTTCAAAATCATGAATTGCCGTGACTTCCATATTGTAAAAAAATACATTTCTTAAACCGCCTTTAAACTGTTTTTAAATTCAATTTTTAAAACTTACTTTCTACATAGTAAAAAATTTGCTGTAATATTTTTACATTTATTTTGTTGTCATTTTCTGTTATTACCAAAGTTTAGCAGAAAAAGTCCAGAATTTATCGAAAAACCTTGCCGTCTGCGTTTTCTTGTTGTCGGCAAAAACAGGGTTTTATTAAATGAGTAGCCGGGGTTCGGGAACAGCAGCCCGACTATAAAAACAAGAGGTTCGTCGTCCCAAGTGTGGGGACCGAAGACCTTCGATTTTTTTTTTTGCCATCAGTACAATGGTCCTTAAATGTGATAAAGACAATAGGTCCGAGGTCCAAAAAATTGGGGCCGAAACTCTATATCACGTGTTTAAATTGTACTTGAAAGGTTATTAATATAGTTATTATAAATAATTTTAAAAAAAATTTCGGATAAAAGTCGGGACCGACGACAAATTTATCGTGGACACTATATTTTTCATTGATTCTAATTGATCTTAAACAACAACCGCATACGTAATAATTTATTTACATAAAAATTAAATTTTAGTCGGGGGTGTTGTTGTAGCAATTTGGTAAAAACTAAAATTTTTATATGTTAAAATAACTTGTACAACTGGGTTAAATTTTAAATTGAAATTTCTAATTAAAAATTCAAAAAAATTTAAAAAATATTTGAATTTGCTACGTCTCTTTTTAAATATGTAACAGTTAAAAGAATAATAATAAAAATTGGTTTTTAAATGGTTATGATATATTTTTACCGTTCTTTTCTTTTGATTTACAGATTAAATATAACTAGCTAATCCAGGCGTAACATTCGCCGGTCCAGCATTAAAAAACATATCTATTTCTTTCCGCTTCATTTAAATATTTGACTCAAAACAGAGAGAGTTTTCTATAGTCGCTAAACAATTTATTTTTCTAAGCATATAGCCCAATTTAAGCATAACATATTTAATACATAGGGTATTTTTTTCTTTCTCTAATTTGGTTGTTGCCACCTACGTGAAGTCACCGATGTACAACACTGTCCATTCTGGTTTAGAATTTTTTTTTGCATACAACACAGACACCATGCGGAGATGAAAAAGTTGGTAGATTTGTATTTTAAGCACCAATTAAAGAAATAATCAATATTAAAGGTTCTTCCTTCACTTTTGATAACAGATTGAATCTAACTTTTTCATTTAATAAGCTAAACTAGTTTTAAATTTTTACTTTACTATATTTAATATTTTTTGTTTTTATAAATTTTTAAGTTGAGTCTTGAATATCTAATGTAAAATAGCTTTTGGTTTTGTTGATGAAATAAAGTTTTTTTATTATTATATTATTATTACATTGCCTTTAATTTATTCTATAATATCTTACTTCTGATATTTTTTCCCATAAAAAGAATTTTGAGCAAATCTAGTGAATTTTTAAAGGTAGCAAAGCTAGATTTACCACCATGTCAACAACAGCAATATTTTTTTTGTACTTGTCAATATTTTCCTTTACAAAATAAACATTCATTCCAACTTAAAAATGTGTCTGCATTGGTCAATGAGAAATATTTCGACGTAGCTAATTCACAGACACAAACCAGAGAAATTGAAAATTTTTTAATATTTACTCTATTTTTGTGTAATTTCAATTGAATTTAGTGAATTCCATTGGTTTGGCAAATAACAGATTTCGATAATGTTTTTCATTTGCTTAGCACCAAAGAGACTTATATATTAGTTCATTTAGCATCCTTGTGAAGTCGAAGAGGAAACAGAAAAGTCATCAAATTTAAAAATTACTTCTAATTTGAAAATGCTTCATATTTTATTGATTTTATCATGTCTTGCTATTATTCATATGATTTTATTTGGTTCTTGTATTATATATATAGTTTTCCTACATAGGTTTAAATTTGCATATGTTTTTCTACTAATAAATAATAATTTCTTTGAAAGATGGGCACAAAAATCAGTGCTTTTAGTGATTTTTATTTCTTGATCGATAATTTTTTACGGTAATATTTTGAAAAAGCTTCACATTTAAATTGTTGGGTTCCTGTCACTGCGACATTATTAGCGTATTATTAATATATTAAATTATCATAATATATTACTTATGTTTCGATATATTTGAATTTTAAAAGTTTGAATTTTGATGGGATCGTATAATTTTACTTAATTTATTTTTTCTGTTTTATGGAAAAGCTCAATTTTAATGTAGAAAAGGTAAAGTGTGCTAAAATAGAAATAGTAGATTAAGTGCAAGTACAACTTGCTTGTTAAAAATCATGTCCTGATAAAATTCTTGCAATATTTCATATTGCTAACTATAAAGTTAACAACAATTTCCTGTGTTATTTCTTCGACTTTACAAGAAGGTGAACTAATGTATGAGTGTCTCTTTGGTGCAGAGCAAATGAATAACACTATGAAAATGGAAATTACATTATACCAGTAACTTACTTTCTTAAAGATGCCTAATCGAGAAATTCTACATGACTTAAATAGAAGTTTGTTATTGCATTTTGCAATTTTATCAAATTCATTATGAAGGTAACACACAAAATCGGCTCATTTCATGTAAGGGTTATGTCCTTTAACTATCTGAATGTCGCAAGCTTGCAATGCCCCTCACGCTATAGACGTTTAATTGAATTATTATTATTATTTATATGTAATAAAAATACGCAATAAAATTCCATATCCGTACTTAATTTACAAAAAAGTATTCCATCTAAGGTATTGACAATAGTATAAGACAAAAACAATTTAATTGCAGTTTAAATCACTTATTAACCCAACTTTACCTGAATACCAGTAGTTTTAATCAGTACCAAAATTAAAATAAAACATAGTTTTATTACATCTACATGTTCAATTTGATGTCACGGATTAAATTCTTTAAAAGTGACAAATTTTCTTAAACTTAAATCTTCAAACAAACTTCCAAGTCTTCCGATGATTGCTATTCTATTAAGTTTCATTAAGTTTCCTGCCTCCTACTCCTTTGTTTAAAGCTAAAATAAATTCTATACAGCAATATATCTTAAATATTTACTTTATATAATTATTTTGAAAGATTATAAGTACATTTGTATGTATGCATATGTATATAAATAACTTTTAAGTGTTTTGATGGTTCCCCAGATATTTCAACTTTATTAATTCTCAATTCTTCAATAAAATTTTTTTGTAACATCGAAAAACTTAATTACATGTCTATGGAATTATGTTAAAGTTAATAAATTTGTTTGTTTTGTACCGAGAGTATAATGGGGTTTAGTTGTTGTTGAGGGATATATCAAGGTGTTGTAATAAACGCAAATAATAACAAAAGAGTCTATTACTCAACCCTCAACAATACATTCTGGTATATTATTATTTTTTTACATATTGATTACACTTGTGAAATTGTGACAGAAAAAAGCTCTACTGAAAAAAAAAAAAACAAATTTTTTATGCTTATATTTTTATGATATCAAGAAATGTGACAGGTTAACAAAAAATTTTGAAGTTCAATTCTTCAAATCGGAATATAAAAGTCGCGTAGTTTTTCATAGAATATTTCAAGAATGAAAGGCAGACAAACTAGGAGAGCTAATGTAGCTTTAGACAGAACCATGAAGTCTCACTCATCATAAAAAGTAGAAAGATGATTTTAAATCAGTTTGTAATCCTTAGTTCAGAGACAGACTTTAAAATATAGTTAAGGCTTTACAATATAGTATTAATGGTATCTCGGATATTAAGATCAGAGATCTAATTGACTTTTTCAACAGTACAAAAACAATAATTAAGAACAACAAGACTTGAATCGAGGTATTAAAAAGCCTAATTTTAGTTTTAATTCTATTTCTACTACCAGCTAGAACTCCACCAACTTAACTATCTAGAGTAGGTACATAAATATAAAATTTTAGAAATTGTACTTTACAAATTAAAACTGAAAATTTTCTTGGCACTTGATCTAATAAAAGATGTTCGGTATGTAGTGGTTGAGCACCGTCTAATACGGCAAATATTTTCTACTCGTGTTATGCCGTAGATATTTCCATCGTATTGAGGACATTTCTATAACTTTTCTCCATAGTTTGTTTCAGTCCCCATTTCGGATATGAATAAGTCTATTCCGAAAAAGGTAACGTTCGCAATCTGTTTAAATATCTTCAAAATACATCCTTTACCCAAAGAAAATATTTCACTTCAATTTCAGTTTTATACAATTAAAGTTTAATACGTAACGGTCTCACGTATTAAATTGTTTGTTTTTGCATAACTAAACAACAGTTATGGATCGTTGTTCTAAGGTTGTAATTCAAAATATTAACTACTACGCCAAATAGAAGTATTTTGGCACATCTCATAATCCCTTGAGCTGGTTTAATAAAGCTAGCGGAAAAATAAAAAAGTAACTATTTTGTTACACACTGTTCATCCACTTATTTAATGCATTTTTAATACTGTATTATTTCCAAGAAAAATGGGTCCAAAAATAAAATAATGCATCGATGTCAAATTTTATAGACTTTTTGGTTTGCTGCCCCCCTATGACAAAATTTTTTGTGAACTTGTTCGTTAGAAGATTGAATTTAGAACCAAAGCTCAATATAGTACCCATCTGTAAATTGAGCTTTCGCCAAGAAACATTTGGCCATAGAGCAAATTTACAGAGTGCCGCAACACATAAACGAAACGTTGTAATTGAAAAAAATACGCTGTACTGCAGCATTCGTTGACATCACACATTCCTTCGATAACATATGGCACGAAGGGTTATTTTTTAATGTGAAGAAGCGGCTACCTCATTATCATCATCATAAATTTTTTAAACCATTTATAAGTAAACGAAAAATTTTAATAAAATATAAGAGCGATATACAGATATTCCACAAATAAAATCAGGTGTACCACAGGAGAGTGTTCTAGGGCCCGTGCTTTATGTAATCTGCATAGCCCATCTCCCGACATCACCAAATATTACAGCTATGGTTACTTTTTTGGATCATACTGCTGTTCTGGCATCCCATTTATAGCGTCGAACAGATTGCAAGAAAATATTTTGAAAATTGGCTAAGTGGAGAATATGTCCTGTAGTAAAATCAAGAGATGTACTACTGTGACAGTTGGAATCAGTGAAATACTTGGGAATGAATTTAGACCTCCGACTCATTTGGAGAACTCACATTATCCAAAATAACAAGCAACTGAGAATAAAATTCAACCAACTATCTATTCCGGCTTATATGGCGATATTTTGAACTGTCACGTTATAGAAGAGGGATGATATACAAATCTATATTAAAATATTAAATATTGTCTTGAGTTATGGGGTACTACAAGCAATTCAAATATACGTGTTACGATATAAAAGTGTTACGATCTATTCTAAGCATCCCCTGGCTTACAAGAAATGACAGAATATGATCAAATTTAATATTCCATTTAACATTCCATCTGTAAAAGAAATAGTCAAACTCAAAACAATATCATATTTCACCAGACCTAAATCCTCTAATTCCAGAACTTCTAGTTGCTCGTCAAACATTCAGACTACAAAGATTCACGCCGTTGCAACTAAATCCCAGACATTTAAATTACTATCCAAATGAATCTAAGTTTCTTGAAGAAAAAAACCATTGGATTTCATGGAACGATTATTTTCAGCCGCAAGTCTTACTCCACTCAAAACTTATACTTAATATCTTGTATTTTATTTCGAAAAAAATTTTGAAGATGAAATAATAATGAAATTAAAAAAAAAAAAAAACTATTATGTAGACTCCTTCACATACAAGGTGAATACAAGAAAATAAAAAAGCGGGTATCATTGAAAAAACAGATGGGATCAAGAGAGTCACACATTGCTTGCTCAAATGCCCTACCTATAAAGAATTGTTTTCAAATGAGAAATTAAAAAAATTTAAAACATATGTTTGCGATTGTTGCTAAAGATTGTTGCGATTGTTGCTAAAGATTTTAAAGCCTTTTTCAATCTTAACATTAAACGACTAAATCAGGTAATTACGGAGAGTATAAGGGAAAGATCATACCTCAGTGGATTCATATAGACCAATAAACTTGTTGCCAATTTGAACTAAAGTTAATATCTAGACTAAACTCAACTCTATTCTGGCAGATAAAGGATTAATACCACAACATCAGTTTGGATTTCGGCAGAGGCATTCACCAAACACACAAAGTAGTAAAAGAAATAAGCAATGCCATAGAAAAGAAAAAAATAATGTTCCGCTGCATTTTTGGATGTTGCACAAGTACTTGATAAAGTGTGAAGCATGAAGGCCTCCTTTACAAGTTAAGCAATCGTAAATTTATCGTACGTACTTTACTTTATCTAATATACACATCTGGCCTATCAACGAAAACACTACCACTTCTATATTTGCAGATTATACAGCTATACTGGCATCACACACAAATCATCTTTTTAAGATTGGCAAGTCTAACACTGGTTTGACTTATGCAGGTTTTATTTTATATTTTACCTAGAAGAAGAGAACTTCTTCTCCCACATTCTATATGCATGCGCCATAGCCCGAGTGGGTATTTACAGGCATATACATCGTTTAACTTTAAAATTGTCATTAACCTAATAATAGCGTTCACCAAGGTTATAAACAAATTTGAAAAGGTCGTGTTAAAATAGAATTTCTACCGTAAAAATGAATTTCTACAGCTGGGTCTCAAAGGGATGAGAAGGAAATAAAAAATCGTTACTGATAGCAAATTCAAATGGTGGGTGGGCAAAATCGTTATTCGAAGCAATCTGTTATAGTATAGTTTATAATATATTATTTAGTTCGATTTATAGCTGTATATAATATAAATTGGACAAATGATTGCAGTGTAAAAGTATAGAAGGGAGATAGTAAATTAGGAAGAATAACCAAAAATTTCAATATACTTCAGAAATATACTTTAGAGTTAATTTTCAAAACATGACTTAAAAAATAGGGTTTCTTCTTTATTATTTGAAAATATTGAATAGATTTTTTCTTTTTTCTTTATTAAATAAGTAAACGTTTGGGGGTGTATCAAGACTTATCAAAATATATAATAATATACTAATAATAGCTTATATTCTATATATACAACTTAACATTTAAGAAAACTTACAAAGATTTGATTTTATATTTTCTATTCAAAGTTATACCAAAATTTTGTTTCATCGATAAGAAAATTATTCTTCGAAGGTTATTGTGATTGTGTATTTTGTTTTTGTTTTTCACGTTGTTTTTGGAAATCCTTAAAATTTTATTTCAAAAGTTATCTATTTCAGTAAAATTGGAAAGTTTTATTTTCTCTTTTAATTTTTTGTTTTTATATTTTTTTTTGATTTCCTCACGTCAAACTGATAACGTAATACTTTTGAAGTAAATCCTTTCGGGAGCATTTAAAACAGGATTAAGTTTGTAAATAATATTTTCGTTTTTTTTTTTTTTTTTGGTTTTTGTTTTTAGAAAATATAAAAAGTTTCTTGAAGGTAGAATTAAGTTGAATCTCTGTTATTTGTCAGCAGCGATAGGCAATAATTAATAAGATTTAATATAAAATAATTATATAGTGTAGGCAGTGATTGGTCAGTAATCTTGTATTGTGTAACTGATTAAATTATGATTAATTTTTTTTTATCTAATTTCGATTAAGTGTACGTTATCGTACTTGGTGTGAATTATCTGGTATTAAACTTTTCGAGAACCGTCTTGGATATATTTGTAATTTTATAACTTTTCACCTCTGAGAGTATTTCTAGCTATTTACCATAATGTTCTTATTTTAGTAAATCTAAGGTAATGCTCTTTTTGTCTTGTGATTTATCCGTACGTTCTACTCACGTACTACTTTTATATATTTTCTACTTGTTACCTTAAAAATGGAGATAAAATAGATTTAAACAACTACAGACCAATATGCTTGATATAAAATAATGGAAAAAGCTGTCCATAAACAAATAAGTAATTTCTTAGAAAAAAATAAGCTGTTATCTGATAGACAATACGGATTTAAAAAAAGATCAAGTACAGAAACGGCCCTAGTGGAAATGGTAGATTGGGCAAAAAAACTGAAAGAAAAACGAAAAATGGTGGTTCTTATATTTATGGATTTAAAAAAAGCATTTGATACAGTGAATCATGCCATACTCTTGAAAAAACTTCAAAGTTATGGTATTAAAGGAATCGCATATAAGTGGTTCTCCTCATATTTAAGTGGCCGAAAACAATATATACAAATAGAAAACAAGTTAACTGATGTTGAACAAATACACTGTGGGGTACCCCAAGGCCGTGTTTTAGGACCTTTACTGTTTTCGATATAGCTAGATGAGTTACAAAAAATAAATATAGATGCAGAAATATTTCTATTTGCGGATGACGTATGTTTGGTGATCCAAGCCCAAAACTACGAAGAGTTAGAAAGGAAAATTAATATAGAAATAATTAAAATTAACGACTGGATGATAACACATCAATTTTGACCATTAACACGAAAAAGACTAAATACATGATCATCGATACATCAACACCTATATTTACAGTAAAAATTTCAAATCAGATTCTGGAACATATTAATGAATTCAAATATCTAGGCTGTTGGATAGACTCGCAATTTAAACGGAAAAAATATACAATGCAAGTAACTAAAAAATTAAGTTCTATTGCGGGAATATTCAGCAAATTAGTCTACAGTATTTCGCATAAAGTTATAAAGAGCCTATTTTATGCAATCTTTCATAACCATTTGAGCTACGACATAACATTATGGGGGACTCCAGCAAAACATACATTAGAACTACAAATAGTCCAAAATAAAAGTCTAAAAAACCTATATAAATACAACTGGCATGAGAGGACTGAATATATTCACAGTATAAACAATATATTAATAATGAATTAAAAACATTAAATAATTACAAACTAAAAAAAGAATTAACCAATAAAATCCTAATTAACTACGATAATAATCCTAAATTCATATAAAAACAAAATGTAAGGCTTATTGCAACCTTATGTAATTTCAATTTCAAATATTCAATAGTATAAATATTAAACTATTTTTATTGTTCATACGTTAAATATAATTATAATTGTAAATTTTATAATTTTTTAATCTTATACTTGTTAAATTTTCATTTGTAACACTACCAAAAAAAAAAAAAATTTTTGTGTAAAGCTTTATGTAGAGAGAAATCTCGTTAGGCATTCATATTTGTTGAAATAAATAAAAAATAAATAAAAAAATACTTGAATTCAAAGTTTTATCTAACATTGTTAAATTTTGTAAGACAGAGCTCTGTCAATTGTTAACTAGATTAATTAATCCAACATTGAAAGAAGGTGAATTACCAAGTATACTTAAAATAAACAAATTAGTACCAATATGTAAAAACATTGCAGAAACTCAAGATAGTTATAGTTTTAGACCCATATCAATGTGTACAATCTTTAGTAAGCTAATTGAAATCTATGTAAACATGCTATTTACGGAGCATTTCGAAAAAATAACGAGTAAAATAAAATATGGGTCTAAGAAAAATTCCAACACAAATGCAGCTATTTTTGATGTGCTAACCAATATTCAAAATAGAATAGGGAATAATAAAAAGGTGGTAGTGATTGTTCCGACCGCACCTGCGCAGCATCAGTCCTCCTATATTTAATCCTAAAAAGACAACAACATAATGAAAACAATACAATTTGAATGAATATCTACCTGTAAAACCATTTATGTACATCTATGTAAATCCAGTCATCAGTTGAATAATTAAATCTGCAAAGAAACAACATATTTAATCACTAGCTTTGTAACCCGTCATAAATGACGGAAGCAAAATAAATCCTAGTTTCTTTTTTTCTTTCATTATTTTCTTTGTTCCGAAATTACAGTACTTATGTTTATATCACTTTTTATTTATTTTTATTTATGTTTATATTGGCCTAACACTAATCTTTTTTTTTTTATATAACAGAAAAAGAAGTACCATACCAACAAATTTGTATAAAATGTTTGTATTTTTGTATGGTAGACTCGTACTCACTTCCATTTAGTTATAATTCGTTAGTTGGGTTCCATTTAGTATAAATTATACCGTATTAGCGTTATTGAGTCCTCCGGGAGAGCAAATTTAAAAATGGGATCTTATTTTCATATAAGTTTTGTCTTTTGTATAATGTATAGGGATCTTATTTTGCTATATGAATAAACTGTTATTATGGTATTGTGTTATTTTTAAAAAATATTCATAATTTATATATTCAAAATTTTGTATCTAAATTGGTAAAATTTACAAAAAATACAAAAACATTTTCATCAATAATTTTCAATTTAAAAAAAACAATGTTTTATTATCCGGCGTAGAAGTAGAGTTAATTATCCTACTCTACTTCTATCAAGTTCTATTGTTTGAACAGTTAACCTGAACAGTGAAGTGAAAAGTGAACACTTAACACTGAAAATAAAATAATATTTTTGGAATGGAGCATATAGAACATACAGAATACAGATACAGCAAATAATAAAAAAAAACAAAAAAAAACAAAAAAAAAACAAAAATAATTTTTTTTGAGTGAAGTGAATTACGCACACAATAATGCCAAAAATAAAAGGTAGAAGCAATAAAGTAGTATAATGTATAATATTATACAATACAAATATGCTGATACACATGTGTATTATTATGTATAATTTTAAGTAATAAGAATAACCTTTGAGTGAATTATGTTTTTTTTTTGTGTTAAATGCTGTTTGCCTTTTGGTTATTATACCATATTAAACTATTGATTAAATTTCTATTAGTCCTTATTATTATAAATCAAAAAAATTGTTTGTTTTATTTATATTATTATCATTATTTATTATTTACCTTATTATTTGCGAAGAAGACTAACATTAAATTAAAAAAATATAGTTCATGCAATCAATTTTTCCTGCAAAGGTTCAGCATGGTAGACAGGGGTTAAAAAAAGCACCAAACCAATTTGTATATATATGCATTTGTATACATATGCAATTTGTATATGTGTTGGAGCGTTCCGTCGAACTTACAAACATCCAGATAAATGCAGAATAATATATATATAATTATATTTAATAAAAACTCAATAGTGATGTTTTATTGATCTCACGAAAACATTCACAATATGGTAGATAGAAAAATTCTTTTACGCAAATTATATGAATATTATGAAATAAGTGGTGTTTTGAACAAAAATGGTTTAAAAATTATCTAACTAAATGGAAACAATATGCATGTACAGAACACATCATAAGTACAATTGAAAAAACGGACTATGGCATAATACAGAGGAGTTCACTAGGTCCTACACTTTTTAATTGCTACATAAAAAGTTTCCCAAACTAAATCTACAGGGGCAACCGTTTTTATATGCTGATGATCTTGAAGTTATATATGACGTTAATATAATACGAATTTAGAGATAAACATGAATAATGACCTAACCACTATATATAAATGGATGTGCAAACACAAATTGACGATAAACATTAAAAAAACAAAGTATATATATTTTATAAGTCTAAACATTTTGAGTCCTTAAATCTGCTATATAACAACATGGAAATTCAAAAAACTGGCAAATATAAATATTTAGGAGTCGTAATAGATGCTGAGTTGAGCTGGAAAATACAAATAAATAATCAAATGGAAAAAGTTAGGAAAATAGCAGGTATATTCAGAAGAATACCACACAGGATACCATTTCAATGGAAGAGAACTCTGTTTTTTAGCGTATTGCATAGTTAGTTTGTACCAAAACCAAATTACAAGAAATGCAAATAATTCAAAACAAAGCAATAAAAAACATATATGGACTAAAACAAAGAACATCAACACAACAAATACATAAAACACACAAAATGTTGCCGCTGCACCTGTATATACAGAAAATGCTCTGCACACAAATACATAAAATACTTACCGGGACCATCAATATAAATACAAATACTATATTTTTTTGTAATATCATATTGCTATTTAATGTATATTTAACATTTAACTTAAAATTTAAGTACTAATAATCACTCGGTATGAGCTAACGCTCTTTTTGAGAATAGAACGAATAAATAAATAAATAAATAAACAATTCTAAGAACAATAAACGAAGTACACCAATGCAATGCTAGAATATCGACTCTGCTTCAAGTAAGTAGAGTTGCTAGTGGTATCAGAAATGATTCGATTTACAATAATGCTGTTAAAGAATACAACAAGCTGCCGATGAATTTGAAACACATGAACAACGCACTCAATTTAAAACGGAATTAAACAAATATTTTATTGAATTAATATAAAAAAAAAATATTATATTGTAACTATATTATTTTCTCTCTCTCTCCTACAGAATTTTGGTTTTTGTAAATTTAGCTCTTTATTATAACTTAGATCTTTATTCCTTTCATTCTTCTTATTAATCATAAAACACAGAATTGTAAATTACAACCAAGAACAATATGTTATATACTCTATAAGAGCAAATTGCTGTTTTTGAGATAAAAATAAATAAATAAATAATTTTTTGTAAACATGCCGATTACAATAATGCTTTACTTACATTTTTATTGAACTCTGATTTTTTTTTAACTATAACTGAGACTCGTAAGTACTTTAAGCGCATTAAGGGCTCGTATATCCCTTTGTGTTGGACGACTTCTTTACAACGGATTGGAGTTTTTGAAATTGACATATATTTTATTATATTGTATATAATATTATATATATATTTTATATTTTATTATATATTGTAGGCGGTAATTGGCCGGTATTGCTCTGTATTGTTATGTGCGGTGAAAGCGATTCAAAGCTTTTTGACCCTATATTCGTTTTGCTATAAAATAATAACATAACAGGGTTATCTTACAGCTAGAATATTGTAATTTTATTGCCATTCATTCAGTATCCTGCATTAAACTATTTTTTTTTTTGCTAATTTGATGAATAAAGTAAAAACGAAGAGGGTTGATTGAAATAATTCAGTCAAGAATCGATATATGCATTAATAAATCAATGTTGCAATACGCTTGTGGTACCATAAATTTCTGTTCTAAATCTTAAATCAGTTTTATATTGTTTTGTTCATTGTCAGTTTTTATTTATACAAAGGCAGTTGGACGGAGTGTTGTTGCTGGAAATGTAGAATTTGATGTGAACATTTTTACAACCAGGTCTACCTTAAGCAGTCATAAGAATCAAGCACAACAGTACCATCTGTGAATCTTACTACATTTTTTTTATTTTCTTGGTATTCGAATATCCCGTGTATAAATGAGATATAAAACTGAGCCCGAAACTCTGTCTTTCTATACTTCTTTTTTTATTTTAACCATACTTATTAGAATATTCAAACTTGTTTAAAACCAAGAAAAAATCTTTGAATAATTTAGGCAATATCGTTTTGGTAACGAGGATTTTAATTTCTGTAGTACGCCTTCATACTAGACTTTGCCAAATGCTTTTGCAAGATCTAAGAAGGTGACAATACAGCATATTTTTTATCATCCAGTCTAGCTTCATAGTTATTTTATTTATCACTCTATGAAGTTGTTGTACTGTAGAAATAAATGAACAAATAAATAAAATAAGTAAAAATAAATAAAACAATAAATTAAAGTAAATTTAATTAGCAAATCCAATTTAATAAATAAAATTCAGGCATTTCTTGAAGGTAGTTACCAATGCATTTTAAGATGTTCTTAAAGTAAATTTAATTCATACTACAAAATCTATGAATTCTATTCATTTCTTAAAATTCTTCAATTAGAAATAAAAATATAAATATAATTAATATTCTGGAAAAGTAGGTTTAACCATATTTTTTTTTTCCAGAAAATTTGAACTATTTCAAAAGGTGCAATTAAAATTAATGAAATTTTTTCTTTTTTTTAAAGGTGTAGAAAAATAAATTTTATACCACCAGAATCATACCAGGAAATGTCCCAAGAGCTCTTATTGTTATATTAGATATTAGATTTCAAATATTTTTATATTTAGTATACAAGTAGAAATAATAGTAGGATATAAAGTTATAACAACAAAAACTACAAATTAAGAAAAAAAAAACACTAGCTATTTTGTTTCGTTTTTACGAAATTCATTTACAGAAAGGACAGAGTATCCTTTTGTATTTTCCAAATAACGATAACTATATATATATATATTATATTCTACATTATTATACAGTTTCTATTTATATTATTTTCATTTATTTACTTTTAATATTTTATTTGAAAAATGCAAGTTTTTAAAACCTGTAAAGAATAATATTGTGTTCTGGGACTGTTCTATTGGTTTTCTCCACCATGGCCAGTTGTTTTCATTACTTATTACAGTAAATTTGTTTGTATTTCGATTTTTTTTTCTGCATTCGTTTTTAAAAAATTTCTTTTATATAGTTTAGAATTTTTTTATTTATTTTTTTTTTTTTCGTTACAAATTGGTAGTTAGGTTCTTTACTTTAGTTGGTTTTTCTATTTTTGCAATGAAAAGTTTTTTAGTAGTTGTTGTTGTTGAAACCTCAACCACATTGAAATATATAATTATATTTAGATGCATAGATTTTTGGTAAAGGAAACAAGTTTTATAATTTTTTTTATTTAAAAAAAATCGTTAAAAAAATTACTTTTTAAAAAAAGTGAAATTTTTAAAAATGGTTTTTAATATGCGAATTTTCTGAAGACTGTAGTAGTCAAGTGAAAAGTTGTAATTGTAATATAATATTTATAATAAGCCTTGTAAATTCACACAAATCGGACGGAATTAAATTAAAATCATAGTTTTGTATTAGATTTTTTATTTGGTATTTAAGAAAATGCTAATTTACTAAAATTGTTAGAGTGCTAATCTTCATTGTCTATAATTTCCTTTTATCTGATGGGAAGCTGAACTTGTATTTGAACTTAACCAATTTTTTGTTGTTGGTAGGAGCTGAAATGTATTTTATAATATTGATTCGTATGTATTAATAAAACATTAGAATTATTTGCCGTTAAAACTGCACTTTTTAATAAAGCCAGAGAAGTATTCAATCTCTGTTAATCCTCCGCTAGATTGCTCTTATCACTGTCTTGTAAGCACAAGCTTCGAAGTAGGCCTAACAACCAGCTCTAATAATTCTCCCAAAAGAGTAGTTTGGCATTATCACCAAGTTGAGTGGGAAGGCTTCAACAACTTTTTAAATGCATCGAACTGATCGTTGTGTTTCCAATGTAAAAATGTCGAATTTACTGCAGAGCTGATTACCAAAAGGATTCTATTAGTAATGAAAACCTTCATTACAAATAATCTTAAAAGTATAAAACGAAATCCATCAGGTTAGTTTAATGGCCTCCGGAATTCAAAGAAGAAGCTTATGAAAAATATAAGAACAATAAAATTGTGCAACTACATGAATGGGAGTTATAAAGTGGTTAGAAATAAATATAAAAAAATTATGAATCAGCAAAAATTCCTACACAACCAAAGGTTGAGATGAGAAATCTTTAATCTACCTAACAACAGCAGGTCCTTGTGGACATTTGTCAAGAACGTTAGACAAAATTTTTGCCACTCCTCGTTTCCACCTATGATTGATAATAGTACTATTATATCAGATTCTGCTGAAAAAGCAAATCTTTTGCAAAATTATTTTATTATTTGCAGCCAACTCTCCTCCAACAATCCCTGTTGTAAATTCTTCCTTCGGAAGCATTTTCTTCAGAACAAGAGCTGTAGTAAAAGTTTTGAAGAATCTTGATATAAAAAAGTCTACAGGTCCCGATGGTCGTATACCTGCGATTGTGTTCTTCGATTACTTCTGTACTGTATGCACAGCCAACTTTGTAACATATTGGACTAATTTTTCTTTTAGTGATCCCATTATCCCCTTAGTTAAAGTTGATAACTTCCTCCACCCCTTTTGTTTCTACTATTGCTATGATAGTCCAACACCGCCTTCCACTAATCCATCCTACAGTTACAATTTTTCTAAAACAAAAATTCTTTAGACTTCTGTTGACTTCGGTTCGTTAATTAATGATTGCAACATTAACCCAATCTTTGCAGGACAAGCTTTTTTTAAATTTACTTATGAAACTTCCTAAAAATTTCTTAATTTTTATCTCAGGAATCCAAGACTATATTTGGTTTTTTTCCACGATGTGTACTTTCGCGGAACTATCCGCTACCATATGGAATTAGTCGATACAATTCACCCATCAGTCTACCACCCATCACCCAGAGATCATGTTTTTTAAGAAAGCTTTAAAACTGGTACCACTGCATAGAATGAGGTAATGACTCCGTTTCCAATTTCTATGAAATCACTTCTCAAGGGCTTGAATTGTATGAACCCTTGGTCCGCAGTAGAGGTTTTACTTCTAATGAGTTGAAAAAAATAAAAAATAAAAGAATAAAGCATGGAACAAATCATAACTAATAGTGAATTTGTCTAACTGTTTCATTCTTACAAACTATAACATTAGATTCCAATTATAATAGATATTTCATAAATATGATTTCAGAATTAAAGAAAAACCCTAAGTCCTTTTGGAAATTTGTCAATTCGAAACGTAAATCGGATCAATTTCCCTATTTTTATATTATGGATAAATTAGTTGCTGGGCTTTCGTTCTGTAGGTGAAAATTAAAACATTACGAACAATTTTACTTGGCTAGAATTTAAAATAACGGTTTTTATTTTTAGAAAATTTGTCTGTTAAATTTTTACCCAATTTACAATAAAGTTTTTTTCCTTTCTTCGTCAAAACTGGGTAACGAGGACTAAGTCTTGTTTAAATCTCGACTGGCATTGTAAAGTATAGCTCTTAGTTTCCATATTTTCTACTAACAGCTGTTTTTTAATTTTTTAATTTTATTGAAAGCACTTTGAATATCAAATTCGTTGTAATTATTTCTTTTAGCCATTTTAAAAATTAAGAAACGACCAGTATCAATAATTGGTACTGAATTTTACTACAGAGCAGTGCCATATGAGTAGTACCAATAAATTGGTTTATTTCACTAATTTTGTTAGCCTTGTTATTAGCACTTATAATTGTCAATAATAATAATTGTTGTTATCAACAATAATAATGATCATTGTAATAGAGACATGAACATTTTTGTATCCATTTATTGACACCTTCCGTAAACTAATAAAGGAGAAGTTTATATGTACGTTATTTAAGAAATAGTGCCAATGACGAAAATTCAAAGGATATATGATATATGCAATACGCAATATGCTTCACAATATTTAGAGAGTTGGGATAACATTTTTATTTTTTCTCATATTACTATTCTTCCGTTTTTCAGAATCTAATAATGATTCAACAGATCCAAAGCATAAAATGAGCCATAAATTAGAATAAATCAAACTTGTAAGTCTGAAACCGTTTTATATGCTAGATACAAGAATAAAATACTTTAAATGTTGGATGAATATAACAATTTGCTCAAATTTATGAATACCGTTTTTTATACCAGGATGATTTTCCCAAACGAAATTTTCTAACTCTAACCAACAAGAGAAAATTTGTTATAACAAAGAGGGGAAGAAGAAAATTTAATGATTTTATAAAATAAAATTTCTATTAAAGTTTTCTATTAATTTACCAATTATTACGTATATTTTCATTTTTATTTTTTGGACATTTCGTGCTCTATATATTATTTCATTCATTAAATTAAACACTATAAACGCAAGTGATAAATCTTCTCTGATAGCATATGTATTGTCATCTGTAATAGAATTATCTTTTCTTTTTTTTTCGTCTTTTTTCTTATAATTTTTTTCTTGTGTTTGTTCAATATTTTTACCTCAACAGATAAAGTGATTGTCACACTGAATGACTGACCGTCGTACATGAACATGTACTAACCAATGTATCAGACAACAAATGATATATATACACATTGTACAGTGACTATAAAAAAAATATTAATGCAAATTTTTTTTATTTAAAATATTTTATGTAAATATTTTTTATGGTGGTTTGCGCTACGGTAACCAATGATAGAAATTATCCGTCACTGACTTAGTGCCACAACAGCTTAAGCCACCATGAAGTGCTTTGTCATCGTCAGCGGGTGTTAGCAGGGCCATGGTTCTTGTAAAAATTGTTATCTCAAATAATTGAAATTGCCAGAGCAAGACGGTGTTGTCGGATTGACAAGGCTTTTTCGATCAATTCGTTTGATAAAATATCAAGCCCACAATATGAATTAAATTGATAACAACATATATTTAATTAACGAAACAATGTTTCACAATGTCATTGTCAGATTTTTTTACAGGTTGGATATATGTAGCAGTATTTACATTATATAATATCTTTTGGTTCAGTTTTTACCATCACGCTATATTAGAAATGGTTCTGACCCAGCCAAAAAGTAGTTTGGGCTTCTTTTGACTAGATTTGTGAATTAACTTATGTATAAATATAGAATAAGTGATACTCGAATAGTTTAAAGGGGGGAAGGTTTTCCCTTTGACACCAATTTTAATCTTTTGTCCACTAGAATCCACTTCAAATGATTTATTGAACATATTGCATGCCCTCCGATAGATATGTCAAAATTTATATCAAAATGAAAATTCATGAAGTTATAAGGTATACCAAATGTTCGGTAACCAGAGCTATCGACGTATACATATAAGGCTCGATGGGCGACTCATTTAGAAATGCTAATCGATCGAAAAATTGTGTGATAAACAATAAACTGAACAGCACGGTGGTACAGGAAAGACAACATTAAGGATAGTTTTAGGATATAGTTGATCGGGAGAGAAAATTAAATCTTAATGCAGAAATTACTTAAATTCGACCTTTAAGGCCAGAAATATAATCCACAATATATGCAATTTAATTAATCTGAAAAATTACTTCACTATTACTGATATAAGCTTCTACTATCTCTCTAAAATATCCTATAACTAAGCTTTAAAGTAAAAAAGTAAAAAACTATATTTTTTCATTAATTTGTGTGATTTGCTAATGACAACAGAACCGGGTTTCGTTAAGAAGCGTGGTCTAGGTGGGTAGGTAGGTAGATAGAAGTGACCATTCCAAATGCTTCTGTAAAACCAATTAGCACTTAATTGTGCCTTTTTGATACCACGTCTCGAGTCACCTCTTTTTGTTGTTATTAATTGTTATATAGGATTTTTCTCTTATTGTTGCTCTCCCCATGGACTACTCGCCCCAGTATTAGAGCAACCCTATGTGATTGAGATGGTTGATCAGATATCATACTTTGCTTTCCGCGATAAAACCTAAATTACTGGGAAAAGCTTAACCTAAAGTCGGGAATCTGACTCTAGTTAGTGCTAGTGTAGGTGGGAGTAGCTCAAAACTTTATTTTCAACTTTGTTATTTCCTGGGAGCTATATGGCGACGACCAGAATATTCTTATGCCTAAAAATCTGATTGACGATTCAATTTCTAACTGTTCTTCTTAAATTTAATGTTATGTCTGAATTTTTTCAACTAATCGGTATTATTAAATTAATTTTTTTTTGATTTTCATTCACCTGTAATCTTTTCAGTCATGCGCAGAACGAAAACAAAATTATTTCATTGCTGCTACCGTTGCAACGCCCTTGCAATTGCGACAATTTTCTTTATTATGTATTTGTTTCGGCTTTAATTGATCTCTACAAACATTTTTTTGTACTTTTGATGTGATGGATGTGTACTCTGAGGACTCAATTTGTAATATTGTTTCACAACAGCCCTCCTTACAGTAGGTGTGTTCGATCAGTATTTCTTTTGCCACATTTCTACGTCTAATCTAATCTTTTGGTTAATTTTTTGTTACACCGATATGTTTTAAATGTTTTTTGATCAGTAAGAGCTTGGAATGAACCGATATTTCAACTACTTTATAGATTATTAAAGATCTCTAAAGTAGTTGGTAACAAAACTAGATTATTAGTAAATTAGAGGTCTCGCAATTAATTTTTAATTCTCACTGTACCTATATTATGTAGACATAAATGTATTTATTTTAGTTTTTAAATATGTAATATAATATATGTATAATATATTATAATAATGTAAATATATATTATGGTACGCATAGTATAAATTGAATAGTAAAGCCAAAATAAAGCCGTTTAAGTATGTTATAATAATAATGAAACGCCACTCTGTAAATAAAATAAGATAGATGACCATTTTAGGTTATTTTTATTGACTTGACAACAGAAGTCTTTTGATTTTTTTTTTCATGTTCATTGTTTCTTCTTTTCACATTTATATATTTCTTTCCTAATAAATTTTCTTTTAACCAATTCTAAAAATGTGAAAAAAAAAAAAATAAATTAAACAAAAAAAAAAAAAAATATTTCTTTCAAATGAAAACGACGACGATAAAATTAATAAATTTTATTTGAAATCATTCATTCTTTAAATACGATTATATACGTATGTAATTGTGATTTTTTTTTTGTTTTTTGTTTTTTTTTTTGTGTTTTTAAGGGTTTTATCTATATTTTGTGAATCTTTAAAAAATTTTCATTATATAAGATACATCTGGTTATGTTATAGATATGTAAGGTGTCCAGATTTTCAGAACCAAAAAAGTACATTAAAACAAAATTTACAGTACTTAGATTATTAAGTCTGTGTAAGCGGTTGAACATTTAGCATACTTCAAGTTCAAAAATGTTTGAATTAGTTTGTTAAAGTTTAATTCAGTCTTACTTCGAAATATTATTTTGAGTTCAACAATAAATTTATTTTACCAATGATTTAATAAATATATCAGAAGATTATGCAACGATACAAAAATTATAGCAAAAATTCACACGCACGCACGTACCGAACTTCAGTCAATTTTACAATATTTTCATACATTCGAATGCATTCTTTTGACAACAATATGGCTTGAAATATTAACGTTATTGCAACAAACTAATTTAGTTATTAAATCACGCAATGCAACACTTGACGTCGAAATGGAAAATATTAACAAACATATTGCAAGGATGAAGACAAAAGTGAAGAGTGGTATAGATTACTCTTAAGTTCAAAAAAGATGGCCGCTCTCTCCAAAATGTCAACTGATATTCAATTAACTCGTCATATTACGTCACAGTTTGCTGCTGAAGAACATTATAGAATTAATGTTTTTATATACATTATTGATTCGGTTATTTCAGGCTTGACATGTCGCTTTGAGTCTTTACACAAAATTTGCCAGACTTTTGGATTCCTTTATAGTTTTTAAACGTTATCAGACGAGGAAATAAAATCGAGAGCAAAAAATATGCACTTAAAATATCCAAAGGAAATTTCAAATGAAATACTTGAAGAAATGATATTTTTAAAAAATATTTTTGAAGTAAACTTTGATATAGAATCATCTTCATTTCTAGCGAAGTTGCTGCTAAACATTTTTGAAAAAAAACTAATTGGATTGTTTCGCAATATATCAATCCAACATATATCTTAGCAACAGCTTTAAAAATATTTTTAAGTCTACCCGCCTTGCTTGAGCGGAACGCAGTTTCATTGTGTTGAAAAGCGTTAAGAATTTTAACAGATCTGTAATGAGCCAAGAACGGTTGAATGGGCTATCAATTTTACATGTAAATTCAGATATTGCACGAAATATTGACTTTTCAATTACTATAAAAGCTTTTGCTAATACTAAAGCTCGAAAAGTTTATTTGTAATTATTAATTTCATTTTGTTTAAATAAATGAAAAATAATAAAAGAACTAAATGTAAATTTGTCTTTTTACACAAACAAGACACCTCATATTTTTTATTGGCCTGGGCCCCCTCTCAGCTCTGCAAGGGCCTGTGAATTACCAAGTCCTATGAGGCATACATAATTAGAATTATATTGGGTACTTATTCGCTCCATGAAAAACTTCAAATCACCAACAGGACCGAACTGGGGACCGAAGTCAGTGGAGGACAATTTTACGTCATCAGGCCCAGGACCTTCAAGGTCTGTAGCGCTCAACAAGTAAGTAAGTACTTATTTGCACCATAGGTATTTAAGATTACCATTATTACCATTAAATTTATGTATATTTGCACAAATTTACGTTAACAATTAGAAGAGATGAAATTTGGAAGCACATAATTAATTTGATTGTAACTGAGAGGAAATAATGCAGGTTTATCATTGGCCAAAATGTACAATTTCTTATCGAAGTGCTCTTTTTTAAACTTAAACTATAAAAAAATTAGTATAAAAAATATAGTAATTTAAAAAGTGTTGGGTTCACCTTTAAATCTATTTCCTTTTAAATTGTCAATTTTGAATGAACGACCAATGTTGTCCACAGAAAGGACTTGTTAAAATCATTAATACTTGTTTCCCCTTCAGTAGATCAAAACTATTTTAAAACAACATTACAAATTTCCAACTTATTCTCATGATCAAAATAATATAATTAATGAATTACAAAATAATATTGAATACAAATTTAAATAAAAAAACCAAAAACTTAAAATTTTTAATATTTTCTTCTCATATTAATCGTTATCTATTTCAATTCTGACTGTTATTGTTAGTCATATTTTTAAATAATTCGTTCCATGTACTTGACATTATCGTGTATTTTAACCTAACAAACTTTTTAATTCTTATTTGTTCCATAGTAATAAAAGCTCAATGCACGTTTGCTCCATAAGCACATTGAAAACAATTCTGTGAACGATTTTTATGGTATGATGAAACATGGACGCAACTGAAGAAGTTGTGTAGAATGTGAAAAAGGCAAGCATGTGAGACGGTGAAAAAAGTTTATTTCTATATATTATATTCCACTGAAGAAGCTACAGGCCACTTATATTGATGATAAAATCGTTTAATAAAACTATAACTATTATCATCATCATCACTATTCATCTGCTTGATTTTTATATAACAAAAAAAATTTCACCCAATTATATTAAGCTAGAAGATAACCATGATTTGGACTCAGATCACTCTGCAGTCATACTAAATCTATATGAAAAGGTTATTAAGAAACAGTCGAAACTTCTGCTCAAGCTTTAAACAAGAAATAGAAAACAAATTAAACATAAAAACAAAATTAAGATCCAAATGTGATATAGATTCTGAAGTAGAAAATTTTAATAAAATTATTCAAAATGCTAGGTGGAATAATACAAAAAATTGTGAATATAAATCTGTAGGATTCAACTATCCTAGAGAAATATTAAATATGATAAAAATAAAAAGAAGACCTAGACGCAAATGGCAACAAACGCGTGATCCGGCAGACAAAACTCTGCTAAATAGGTTAACTCAGAGTCTTAAAAGAAAAATTAAAGATCTTAAAAATGAAAAATTTGAAAAATATATAAAAAATTTATCAGCTAAAAGAGAAAATAACTACTCGTTGTGGAAAGAAACAAAGAGTACAAAAAACTTACAAAACTTACAAACTGCTAACACGCATTGTAACGCTGCTATAAGAATATGTGGAAAATAGCAGAGATAATTATGATACCAAAGCCATGTAAGCCCTTAAATGAGGTCAAATCCTACAGACCAATATCACTACTACCAATACTTTCAAAATTATTTGAAAAACTACTATTGATTCGAATAAGTCCGATCATAGAAAATAGTAATCTGATTCCAAATTATCAATTTAGCACTCGACAATCGATCAAATACATAGAATAACAGACATAATAGAAAAAGCTTTAGAAGAAAAGCAAGTATGTTCTACCATATTTCTAGATGTAGCTCAAGCTTTTGTTAAAGTATGGCATCGAGGCTTAATAAATAAACTAAATAATATGTTATCTAAACAATACGTAGATATACTCTCATCATATCTAGAAATCTAGATATCTAGAGTAAAATAAGACGAAGAGTATTCTACTATTAGAGATATTAAAACGGGTGTGCCTCAAGATAGTATTCTGGGTCCCATACTGTATTTGCTCTACACCAATGATTTACCACAAATGGAAAATATAACTGTAGCTACATTCGCTGACAATACTGCGTTGATGGCAGTAGGATCAAATATTGACGAGGCTACAAATAAATTGCAAAGAGGAAGCGACAAGCTATACCTCTGGACAAAGAAATGGCAAATTAAACTCAATGAGTTAAAATCAGTACATGTAAATTTTACAAATAAAAAATTAGAAAATCAACCATCGGTAAATCTGAATGGTATCTAAATACCTAGGAATGACATTAGACGTCAAACTTAGATGGAAAGAGCACGTCAAAAAGAAAAAAATTGAGCTTGAAAATAAATATAGAGAAATGTACTGGCTCTTAGGTCGAAATTCTAAATTACCTATACATAACAAGATATTGTTATATAATCAGATAATCAAACCGATATGGTTGTACGGCATACAAATATGGGGATGTGGCAAACGAATACATGTACTTGGTATACAAAAATTCCAAAATAAAGTCTTGCGCAACATTGTAAATGCCCCTTGGTATGTTCGCAACAGTAACTTGCGCAGAGATCTAAAAATTCCTTGCATATAAAATGAAATAAAAAGATATGCAACAAAGCATATAGCTCGTCTGGAGAGTTATGTTAACGTTGAGGCCACTCAACTGCTAGATAACCAAAATGATATCAGAAGGCTTAAAAGAACTACGCCACTAGATTTAATACGATAGAATTTCGTAAACTTTTTCTTTAAGAAAATAAAAATAGAAACAAATTAATGGTTAGTCCGTCGGACTAGTTTTAATGGGAGGGGTGTGGTTTAGTCAGTAAAAATCTGGCCCACAATGGAAGCTACGGGGCTCATTGTGTCTATGAAGATTCCCGCCAAACCACGCAAAAAAAAAAATCATCACTGTCCCGCAATACAGTGGGGCATTGAGCGGGAAAATGATATAATACTAAAATAGTACACTGTTTTCTAACAATACGTTTATCTGGTAACCCTTGAAGCAATATGTGTATACTTTTGCCATATTATGTATTAATTCTATACATTTATGTATATTTAACGAGAAAAAAAGTAAAAGTTATTTTTATTTAAGGATACCTAATCCATCTCAGACAAAAATCTAAGTTGGATGTAGAATTTGTTTTGTGGATTTTTCTTTTTCATTTTTTTTTTTTTTTTGTTTAGTATTTTCGTATTTCACTTACCTATTTATTTGTAAAGTGATTCTTAAACTGTGGCATTCTGTTGTTTTATTTTGTTTTATAATCAAATTACGATATCTTATGCAGAATTAATACTATAAAATGCCGCAGTTAACATCAGAAGACAATAATAATGATGAACATGACTAACAATTATTTTTTTAACCAAAATTGCTGACTGAGGCATAAAATACAGAATTAACTCATCAAAAGTCCAAAACTGTCTAATTTAACGCAAACTTCTTAGATTTGAACCTAACTTAATTAGGCACGAAAAGGTGATTCTACCTAAGTTACTGTCGAGAACACAAAAAAAAATCATTCTTTCCAAGTTGCTAGGAAAGAATTTGTTAATAGGTCAAAAAATAAACAAATAAATGTTTTACCATTTTTCACAATTTGGACTGGTTGGGGTAACTACTATACAACTCCTAGAACTTGCTTGATTCAAGACTATTTTAAAAACCAAAGGTTTTTGTAGGTCTGGTTATGTTTACTTAAGTACTTCTACCCAAGAAACGATTTTAATTGCTTTTTATATATATATTACTTCGAAATTTACCAGTGTTTAGTGAAAGAAGAATTTCTCAAAGCACTTAAAACGGCAATATTGAAATAACGACCATACACACACTAATTAAAGTGAATAAGTTAGCTACCCAACGCAATTTCTAAATTAGTTGGATTTCAAAGAGATTCCGACATTTCTGCTTCACCAGCCAGAACTAAAAATACGAGCTTAAATTATGCTTAATTTAGCCAAAATATTGCAAATAACAATAAAAGAGTTGCATCAGGATAAATAAAAATTTAGACTAATTTAATGATGTTTAATTGGACCCAGCATGTGTTTGACTATTTGTTAAGAATCTTCTAGAACATTTTTGAGAAACTGTTTTTTAAAATTGGGTTCATAAATAAAATTTTATTGAAGTAAATTTTATACATTTTATGATAGATCCGGACAATACCGCAAAAATTTGATAGTCATGTCAAAGAAAACCGTCATTACTGGATACAGTCTTGAAAAAAGGAAGTTTAAAAAAATCAGAATAAAGTTGCATGTTCGTTTTAATAAAGTAGAATGCAATTGAGAAACAGGGTGTAATAAAAGGGCGTATGAATTACCAATCCAATACCGAACATTATGGCTTTTGGAAAATTTGTACCACACGCCATGAGGAAGAAGCAATGCAATGATAGGATTGTTCACTATCGTTGTGTAACTATCAAACGTATTTCGTTACTAAGCGTAAGCGATATGAGAGGGTATAATAATTACTCTAGTAGGCTTTTAATCTAAACATTTAGAGTACGGTGAATAACGTTTTTTTCGATGGACATACAACATAAGTCATGTTTAAGGTTTAAAGAACTTGTTGACATACCGTTTCAATTAATTTGTCGAACATCATTGAGTCGCCAAGTTAGTGTGAAAATGTTACAGATAGCTTGAAAAATGTGATAATAATAAGATAGATACCCTTGTGTTGATGGTGGAATATGTTGTATATCAGAATGAAACAGCTGAGCACTTCCTCTGCAATTGTGTTTTTTTCTTCTGCGGGAAATGTATTATTCATTTAGGATAAGGAACCAGCGTACGTACTGCCTTTGCCAAATCATATAAACGAGAAGATGTGATTAACATTTTCAAAGGGAGGTCTCTATATGTCACGATGCTGTCTGTTAATATAAAAAAAATATACATTGAAGTCATAAATTTTTAATGTTTTTCTGAAATAGCAAATAGCTAAATATTTCTGGTTGTTTTCAAATTAAAAGTTAAAGTCCGCAATTTTTAAATGCTTTAATTTAAACTCAAATTTAAAACTCTACAAAATTTTCATCAAATCAAATTTAAAACTGCTACTGGAGTACTTTAATTTTTTAAGCTTCCGTATGCAAATAATTAAGAGTTGTTTTTTTGGATATCTTTCTAATTACTGTAAATAAGGAAATAACTGTATATATTTATATAAACTTTTGATAACCCATTTTAGTAATTGTGAAATAAATTTATACCTTTGATGGGTTTATAAGTGACCATTTGAGAAATTTAAATTTATTTTTCATGTTGTTTTATTTTACATTAAAAAAAAAAAATAGAAAAAATAAAAACAAAATATTTATTTATTTTTTGTTTTCATATGTACACATACACATATTCATATTTAAAAATTTTCCACTAGAAAAAATATTTTCTTCCAAATGATATGACTGGTAGTATATTTTGAATATAAACAATTTTGGTGTTTTTTTTTTTTTTTTTTTTTTTTGGTTTTTGTTTGTAAAGTGGTACTGCTTTACTATATTGGTTTATCATTTTAGAATTCTAGAAATGGTCCTAATGGGTATAACATTGACAAATGGAACCGAATTTTATAAGATAAAACGATATCGTGCAGGATTTCAAATACAAAAAAAAAAAAACAACAAACAGACAAAAATCAGCAAATACGAAAGTTATAAGAATTTTTCGTCAACAGGACAAAAAAGGGTTAAAAAAAAGTAACCCACTAACAAACAAAAAAAAAGGGAAAAATTATTCCAAGATGCCGAAGGCTATATTCGTTTTCCTTTCAGATCTAAAATTTTTATTTTATTTGCTTTTTTTTCTTCCTATTTTTGTTATTGTTCTTGTTTTTACTGTTGTTTCCTTAAGTTTTGTGTTTGTATGTGTCTGTTTGTGTTTTTTTTTTATTTCTTTATAAGATTTATTGGTTGAATCATATGTTGAGAAATGTTACGAAATTTGTAGAATGATATGCTCTCTATCTGATATTACTGCCATTATATTTAGTTATACATAATATGTATAGTGAATTCCTGTTGTTATTCTTTACGGCTATATGAGATTTATATTTTCGTTACTGTGTATAATCGAAAACTATAGTAAGTTGATATAATTTATTGCACTTATCATTATATATAATCTGTAAATTAAAAGAAGTACGGTACAAATATTTGAACCATTTCAAAATCGATTTTCATTACAATGCTTTTAAAAATGATAGATATTTAAATAGAGTGATGTAGCGAAATTAAATATTTTTTAAATTTTCAATTAGAAATTTTAATTGAAAATTGCACCCAATGTATTAATAATTTTAGCATAAAAATTTATAAATTATTAATGTTTATTAAACACCTCCGGTTTAAATTTAATTTTTAATTTTTTAAACAAATTATTACACATGAGGTTGTTGTTTAAGATAAATCAATAAATAATATAGTGTCCATGATAAATTGAAAAGATAGAAAACATAATCTATAATAAAATATTATATTGAACAGTAAGAGAAAAACATCCTATAAAATTTTTAATTAGACAACCTTTAGTTTAATGAAGATGAGGTATGCCTAACAAAGTTAATACGATTTGTTGAAATGTGACGTATTAATCCAAATATTTTGAAATTATTAGTTTTCTTAAACGGTATGGTATTAATATTATAAGAAATCTGATTATTTTAATAGGAATCTTTTATGGTTCCACACCATTTTAATTAAAATTTTAAACTCTGACGAATTGATAAAAACTAAAAATCAGATAAAAACTAAAAGACACACACATTGTTTTTAAATTGAAAAAATTAAATTTACAGTTATTTTCATAATATACTTAATACGAATATGACATCCTATTAATTCTAACAGATATGTTATTAATGTTATTATGCAATTATAAATTTAATTCGACCTTTTTATAATTATATAGTATTTGATCTTATTATTAGAGTTTGATATGAATAAAGTATTCATAAAAAAATATCAATACTTATAAACTGATAAAATACTTATAAATGATATTGAAAAAAAATAGGCCTTTATAAATCGTTGGTCATCAATTAAAGTTTGTTTTATAAAAGTGAAGAGTTAAAATATTAAAAATTAAAATTAGTTAAGTCAGTAAAAAATATTAAAAATATATTATTATAATATTATAGTAGTGTACCTAGTGATTTAAATCAAAATAGTTATTTTATTAAAGTAAAAAAAAAATGTCAATTTGATCTATCCAAAGAAAATAGCTTCTGATATAAAGAAACTACTGTTTCGGTAAATTACAATATTTTTATTGACAATAATCGTGTCTTAGATGTGAATAATTGTGACACATCTACAATACATCACCACGATGAACTACGTAATTTAATTTGCCGTAAATTTGGCTTTGATGAGACAGTTTTTCAGCGTTAAATTGGTAAGCAAAATATATTTTTTCTTCATTATTTTATGGCACTGCTTATTATTGATTACAATAATTTTTTTAAACTTAATAATGTACACATTTTTTTTTTTTTTTTTTTTTTTTTTTTTTTTTTTTTCTCCTATTACTCCGCGTGGTAGCATAGGGCTTTGATAGTGAACCTCCATTCCTCTCTGTTGAGTACTACTTCCTTAATATCGTCCCAGGTATAATTGTTGACTGTTAATTCTTGATCGATTGTGCGCCTCCATGTGTTGTATGGTCTGCCGGGTCTCCTTTGTCCTTGTGGATTCCACTCTAGAGCTCTTCTTGCTATATCACTATCTGATTTCCTTAGTGTATGACCTATCCATTTCCATTTTTTCCTATTTATCTGTCTGTTGATAGGTTCTTCTCCAGTTATCATCCATAAATCCTCGTTGCTAATTCTTGCCGGCCAGAATATTCTGCATATAATTCTCAAGCACTTGTTGATGAATACATTATTACACATTAAAAATTTAGATATTTTTATTTCAGATTTGCTGTCCATGGAGAGTGTAAAATTTTTAAATAATTAATATTAAATAATTACTTTTACCAAATTTTGAAAATTCACTAACCGGGATCAAGTTTGAATTTATATTAACTTAAACTAATACCTTTTATATTAATGGAAGGAAGATAGGTTCTTGATTCTCTATTCTACAATTAAGAGAAAACATTTACTTGGAGAGGACGTCTCCCCATTTTTTTTTGATAGTGTAGGATTGAAGACTAATGCGCTAACTATAATTACATAGAACTACATATATCATGACATATTATGTCATATTCATAACTTACATGTAAACGCCCATAATCGACATATGCAGAAATTATGTTGAATTTGACATTTCGTTAAGGTTTCGTTAAACATAGAATTCTTATGTTAAATTCCATCCAAACCGAATTCGACTAATTATTTGTTGTTGTTGTTTTTCTAAGAAATGATTTCTTATGTTATTATGTCATTATGGGTCGACATATGGTTTGACAAATACTCATGTCAGCTTCGTTAGGCAGTTTGACATTTACATATGTAGTTCTATGTCATTATAATTAGCGCATTAATTAACACTTAAATTGGACTTTTTTTTCTTCTTGTCCAGTTTTATTGGATTACAGGGCGACATAGTTTTTGTCAATTGTCAATTTTTGCTATTCTACTTAATTAGTGTCTTTCGTCGTTTGTGTTGTCGCCATTCTGTCATTCAGTATAAACGACGCATTAAAATTTCTAGGGATAGTTGAAGTTTGTTGAACATATTGTTAAAATAAAAATAGTATGTTACAAAAGTACAATACAGTTTGCATTTTACTGCTCTACTGGTTGATTAGACCCATATAGAGAGAGAGGGCTAAGTAATACGAGTTTAAATTTGATTTTGATTGCTTACAATTTTCAGTCTTACATTATGTTGCACCAACTGACTATTCTGGGTTGCCTTATTTCATCGTTCTAAATTGGATTATTCAGTTTATGGTTTCTTATAGCTAAAGTAAAGATTATGTATGCAAAGTAGATAATTTGTGTGAGTATTAGTTGTCATGTTTGTTGCCTAAGGGTAGTTCGTTACTTATATTGCTTTCTCATTTAGACAAAATAATAACTTGTAGCTATTTCTGTTTGAAGCAAACAGAGTTGGAAAAAATTATTCAAATTGATTTCAAAATAAATATTTTTTTATTACCATTAAAATATTATTAAAATATTAAGATTTTCTGGTTTTGAATCGTTATTTATTTTCAAAGTAGCCAACGAGAATGCTGAACTCTTATAATAATTGAAGCAACACAGTATTTAAAACCGATGTATCGCCATTATCTTTGAAACTTATTATACATCTCAATAGTTAAGCAGGATGGACACAAAATAACAATGATAAAGGTAAAAATAATTGCTAGTCAGAGAAAGAGAACACGCTGAGTGGCGGAGTAAATAAAGCGGCTGCCCTTCAATCAAAAGGTCCCAGGTTCGATTCGTCATGAAGCAAAAAATATATCGAAATATAGTATATCGAAAACAATAATTGTATTGGAGCGACGTATATTATCAACCTTTTAGTACTTACAGGGCACTGAAGTTGTTCTAATTTATTTGATCGGATAGAAGAAATTGGAAAACTATTTAGTTTGTCTTTAAACTTTCATTCTTTGAATAAGAAAACGTAAATATGAGCTTTTAGGAGTCACAATTGTTATTTTTTTATATTATGTGGATGCCAAATAATAGTGACCAAATTTTTAAAGTCATATAACTTTCAAAAGGTTGACAATATACCTCTTTACAATTTTATTTACTTGTTTTTTGACATCCCCAATCACCCTTGTCTCTATAAATATTGTAATTATTATACCGATCCACCCCTGTATTAGAATCTTAAGATTTACTGTCTTTCGATCATTTCCATTAACATTTTTGTATAATTTTAGTCCATTTAGATAATATATTTTAAGAAGATAAGAATATTATTTTTATTTTTATAATACACATTCATATTCATATATGTATATATATATATATATAAATTTTGTATTTACCATTTATAATACTTATTTCTTTAAGTTGTCATATACATATGTATTTACTTTAAAATTTAATATTTGGTTTCATTATTTTAAATCTTTCCTCTTAACGAAAGAAAAATAAAAACAAGAAATAAAAGAAGAAAAACAAAAATTGATAGGTTGAAAGAGAAAACCATTCAAACTTCTTGAAAAAAAAAAACAAACTGATTCATTTTTATTTTTCATTTTTTATTTTTTATCTTTTATTTTTTCTATTTTTTCCCCCCTTAATGTGACAATTGAGAAATAATGTATATTTAATATTTTGACATGGAAACAACAACCAAACAATTTCATTTCCAAAATGATTCATCAATAAATAAACCTTCGTTAAAATAAGATTACGGATTATTAATGAAAATAATTCACAGGTGTTATAGATTCAGACTTGATATTGTAACTCTTTAAAAAGTTAAAATAAATAGAACAAAAATATTCTAGAAAATTATAATGATATTGAAATTAAATTGTAAGATTATTGGTGATAATTTGAATAATAGAAGCCACAATAGATTATTAGAAATCATACTCAAAAATTGTATTATTTTCTATTTGTAGTAGCTGTTAAAAATCAAAATCCTTTTAAAACATAAAGTGTTATACTTTTGTCTTCGTTCATTTTTGTCATGACAAGCTGGCATTGTAGAAAGCTAATATGAAAATGAAAAAGGAGGAATTGAATATAAAATATAACAAAAAATTCGGATTTGTCAATACAAAATAAAATATTGTTTTACACCCCAAAATTGGTTTGGGTCTTGGGTATTTGAATATTGGGATATATGCCTTAAAATAAAAGGTATTTGAATATACGGATATATGCTTGGGTATTTTAATATTGGGATATATACCTATATAATCCATATTTAATTCGATCAAATATTCTATTATTGTTCCTATACATAAAGTATAAACAGTGACATACACCATATTTTAAAAATCGATTATAGACACCTAGTAATAAAATGATTTACAAAAATATATGATTAAAATTGCTCCAACACGGAAATGCGGAGGCGTTTCAAGTCTTAGATACAATGAACTTAACACGAAGACTGAAGAGACTCATACCCTTCAAATAGGTGTATTAAATGAAAATGAATAATAAATGAAGTAATATATAATAAATATAGACATATTAATATTTATGCAAAATTAGTAATAAAAAATATATTATAACTTTTCGTAATTTAATCGATCTTAAGAAAATTTTTGGGTGACGTTAAGCTATATATTTTGTATTAAAAAAATGTAGTGTATAAAATTATTGGTTAGTCCTAAAGATCAGTTTTTATATAATAATAAATGCGAAACAAAAATATATACAACTGAAGCTGAATGTAATAAGTCTCTCTTCAGTATACTGGTCAGTACTCAGATTTATTTAAAAAAATTCGGTTTTTGAACATTATTCCACATTATCTGGAATCATTCACAAGGTAGAGATGTACGTCTACTCATTTTTATAATTTATACATAATTAATGTTCCTTAAGTAATTTTTTTTTAAACTTCTTAGTTTTGCAAACGACTTAAACTATCTCTCCTATATTTTCCTCATTCATTTGCCTTAAACTTGCAAAATTTGATCTGGTAAATTTCGCTTCTTAATACTAAAAAAAAATGGACTTGAAATTAACACCTCAAAATTCCAGTTTATTGCCTTTTATAGAAAAAAACCTACTTGAACAGTTTGATTCAATTATTGATTGAAAAGTTGTTTTCTTAGATTAGTTAGTTCTATTACAGATAGTCGAATCATATTTGACTTTAAACTCACTTTCAAACCATAATAATATGATAAAATTGTGAGTAATAGACGAGGAATTGACTTGAGGGTTAAACATAAGATGGTAAAAAAATTCGTTTAACCCTTATATCAAGAGGTCAAATAAATTCGTCGAAAAAATCAATCAGAATAATGTCCAGAGCTTGTGAAATGAAATACAACGTGTAGTATTTGACCTGCATTTGAAGTATTTGTATTAATTTATTAATTTTTATTGTTAGTATAGATAAGACGATGAGTCGTTATAAATGTATAGAAATAAAATGATGATATAGTTAATTTATTTACATACTTAGCTTACAACAAAATATTCCAAAGATAGTTCTCTAAATAGATCAGAGACAGTTCATAAGACTGTAACTGTGGCAAAAAATTATAAGATTAATGTCTAAGTCTACGATTATGACGTAGGACAATTAAATTTACACATCTAGCTGATCTACCAAATATCAACTTATGCAAATAGAGAGTACCTATATTATTTGAAATGCTACAAATTTATGAACGAGCAGCCAAATTGATACATCACTAATACTTATTTGAAGTTGTATACTAATTTAGCAGTTTCAAGAATTTAAATCTGACTATAAAAATATGAAAAATTGGGATTTAAAACTAGATCGATTAAAAGTGTTGCCAATAAAAATTAATATTCGCTGTGCAAAAAAAAATCCTGGCTTACTATGCATTATGAAAAACTAAACACTTAAACAAAGATTAATAATTAAAGACTTAACCAACAATTTATCAATCCTGGTGAAAACTCCTAGTTTTGAGTGTGGGTTAAAAACTTTTCTTTTTTTTATAACCACAACCTAGGTTGTGTACCTTTAAATACTTGCGGTACCATTGACTATTTAAAAAAGGAAAGGATAGTTAGATGAAAGGAAAGAAAAGGAAGAAAAGTTTTTTGGAAAAGAGCGAACAATCTTGTTAATATTCGTTTTAAACCTCTGTAAGTCATAAATAAAAAAATCCTTCTTTCATTGGGAATGCGACGATTGGGACGCGATTTCATAATCGAGATGTTCTTAGTATAAAAGAAGTTCCATAACCGGACTTAAACCACCTCGGAAATTCCACTGTGAAAGGGTGGGAACTTGATGCCTCTTGTGTTATGCAATGGAATTGCTTGAAAGAAGGAAGAAGTGATTTTAATTCCTCGGAACAAGGGCCCACACCAAGTAGATATTTATAAAATAGAGTAAGTACTCCAACAATACGACGATGAGCATGTGGTATAAGGTATGAGGTCACATTTATGTCGCCTATAAGACGAATGGTGCGGTTTTGAACTTTGTTCAAAAAATTTAAAGCAGTTTTTCGTGCACCAGCCCATAAATGTGAGTTATACTCGAGCTTGGGTCGTATATATGCTTTATAGATTTCTAAAAGGTCTCAAGATGAAAAATAAGTTTTTGCAGCGACTCAAAAAGCCTAAACATTTGGCCGAAAATATGTTCATTCCAGTGCATATTATGATTAAGTCGCATGCCGAGAATATTCAGGTGTTTGAGTCGCTGAATACCTTCGTTTTAAAACCGGAGATCAGGTTCGAATGTTGTAGGCTTGTTACTAACAAAACAGCTTTGAGTTTTTGAAGTTCTGTGCAATTTTGAATAATGAAAATGAGAAATAGGGTGGGTGAAAGGACAGAGCCTTGTGAAACTATGATAGATCGAATTAAAAGAAAACTTTCAATCCATTTAGCAAAGGTTGAACCAAGGCCTATAGCATTACATTTTACTATAAGAGCATAGATATATCCAGAGCTACAATCATTAATTCCAATTTTTGTGAATTTTGAGTCAAAAATGCTCGTTCCAAATTTGTGGTAAAATTCGTATGAAATTATATTTTAAGCATCAACAGTTATACTGATGGATATGCTCAGAAATATGTATGTTAAAAACTTAATTTGTTCTGAAGAATATTTTTTAATTACATTACATCCAGACAGGAATATAATGTACCAAGATTGTGCTATTTAAATCTATTATGTCAATAATATATATAAAATATATATATATATAAAGATTTTTGTACTGAAAATATACTATAGTCGTTATTGTAAATTTGGGAACTGAATTAGCCATACTTCCTACAACTATAGTTTTAGTACAAAATCATTGTAAATATATACAGTTAAGTTCAAATAACATTTATTTCATAGTACGGCTTTATCAAAGTATAATAATCGAATGGGTTTTCCTAAATCGTTTTACGATTTCACAATAATTATAGTAAGAAAAAAAACTTTTATACTCACTCGACAGTATCAATTCAATTTTATTATCCGATATAAAAACCTAAGTTGAAAAAATTAACTAATATTCAAGGAACTTGTTTCCATCTACAGATACCACAATACTAATTAGAAATGTTCTGTGACATTATTTTATTATTTATTTTTAAATTTAAATTTTTCTTTTGCCTTGTGATCCCTTACTAAAATACTCGCACGTTCCACATTTGTCCAATTCAATTAAATAAAATTTAATTGTTGTGTATTAAAAAAAAAAAAAAAAAAAATTGTAATAAAATTTTAATATCTTTTGTCACCGGTCTCTTTATTATTTTCTTCTACCACCATCATTGTCATTTGCCTTAAATTGAAATAATCCCCAATATACTCATATAAATGGAACTTTATGTACTTTTATAAAATTTTTATGTTTCTTTCATTTATCTGATGTTAATTTCCTATTGCATGCATTAATTATCAATTAATAAAAATTTTTAACACAAAAACCATTGTTCTTTATATATAATAATATTTACGAGTATATATTTATATTGTATATATATAACATAAATACAAATAGGAGCGGGAGGAGGTAGATTGGGGCTGTATTGATTGTTTTATTCTATATTCTTTGATTCTGTTTTTACGTAATGCAAAAAAAAAAAAAACATACACAATATTTATGTTTATTACTAAAAATGTCTCCATGTATGATTTGTATGGATGAGAGATCATAACAACCTATAAAATTGCAATTAATCAATCTATTAAAACAATTGTTGCAAATAAATTTAAAAGGCAAAAAAGAGAGAAAAAAAAAAGTTGTGTGTAGGGTTGCCAATTTCAATTTATTTAGGATTGTTTAAAAAATAAAATTAATGATAAATATCTTAGAAAAATTTCAATTGTTCCCTTGATGGGTTTTAGTCTTATTCACAATTTTCTTTCAATTATCTCTTTCAATTGCAGTTGTCTTCCAATTAAATATTTTCAGATTTCTCGCGCCTACTTCAATATTGTCTACCCATCTATTTCTCGGTCTGCCTTTACCTCTCATCCTCATGGGATTTGTCGAGAATATTCTAAGCTGATGTCGGTTTTCTGGCATACTTATAATATGCTTGGCTCATGTTAGTCTTTGGCTTTTGTTGAATTTTATGTCAGCTCATGTAATTCATCAATTTGTCTTTTTTTATATTGTCCATTTTCTAATCTAATAGCACCATAGATTTGTCGGAGTATTTTTCTTTCTAATCTTTTCAAAATATTATCGTCATTCGGTGTTAATGTCCAAACTTGACATATGTATATGACTACCGGGCGAATCAATGTTTCGTATATTTTGTATTTTGTTTTGCTAGATAGAAGTTTGGATCTCAATAATTTTTAATTTAATTTTTAGTTTATTTAAATAATAGCGACTAGAAATTTGGTACATAATATGTCATTTGGTACCGAGAGATACAGAAAACAGATGATCTATATATGATGCCAACTTGCATATGGCAATCTTTTTAAATTCGATTCATATCTACAATAATTATTAGTGTCTTCTAGAAATCTGAACAGTCTGCCTATATGTCTATATGAAGTACAATTACAATTGAAGGCTTCTAGAAACCTAATCAATGTTCTTATATGTAGTCTATATGTACTTGCAGCTTGCACAGGGTAATCCTTTTAAATTTGGCTCTCATCTACAATTGGTTTTTTTAGAAATCTGAACAGTCTGCGCATATGTAGCTGTTTATTATGTAATACCGACTTACAAAGGGCAATCTACAATAATTGGTATCTTCTATAAACTTGAACAGCCTGCGTAGAAACTAGTTAACCAACTAAAATATGAAAAATGGTCAGAATTAAAGAGAGTAGGAGATCTAAATCTTAATTAGAAGTAATAATCACTGTACAATATCGTCGGCAATATGATAAATAGGTAGATGAAATACAAAATGTTTGAAAACAAAACCCGCCGAATCTTTCTTCTACTTACTTCTAATTTTCTATCCGTTCAAACTTTCCAAGGCGGTATGTAACGGTACGAAAGAATAACGATTTCTCTAAACTAAATTTTAACTAAAAAAGAAAATATTATAGACTAAGTTGAAAAATATGGTTTTCAAGATGGTTACAATTTTAAAGTTGCAGTATAGTGCGATTTTACAGTAAGAGGTAGACTAAGATGAACATGGTTGGACGAAATAGTGGGCAATTGTCGAAAGATTGGAATTAACGGATGGAGAACAGTTGCATTAGAATAAGCAGAATGTTGGGTAGTTGTAAACGAGCTCAATCTGACGTTTAATGATGTTGACTATAACGTTATGGCTGTAGAACCATCAGATAATGATAAAAATCTATAATTAACATGAAGGGATATTATTCTTGTTAAATTTTTGCTTAATTGGTAGTTTCAGTCGATAATACAAAACAAATATTTTTCTACTGTATTTTACTACTGGAATATATTTTTTGTTTTGTTTGTAAAATCTAAATTCGAAATTTCAACTTTGGTATAAATAGCATTCAGTATTATTATAGCATTGTACTTCAGTTTCTTGAAATTGTTTTTTTTTCACCCATTATGATATCTATAGCAAAATTTACCGGTATTTATAGTGCTTCACAAATTATTGGTTTCTTATTAAAATCACAATTTTATCACCGTTTTTTTTTTAATATAACTCTAAACCTTTTCCCAAGTTCCAGTTATTTATTTATTTGAATTATATTCCATTTTACCTGTTCGGGATGTGAGCCTACTACTTTTTTGTTCCTCATTTATTTTATGTACCTAATAACAAAGGGTACTGTAGTATTGTGCTTAAAAACCCATCGAACCTGGGATCTTTCGCTTAAAAGACATGTAATCTACCTACTGCTGGTTGGCGTGTGTTCCAGTTATACTTTTGTATTATTCTTATTTAAAGAATTTTAAATCAAAAATAGTGGCCAATTAAAAATATCTAACTTTCACAATAGACAATTCAGAAATTAAAAAAACTCTGATAAGGTAACCTCAATAAATGCGAATACAATTGAAACGAAAATATTGGTTCCACGTTCAATCTACAAAAAAAAAAATTAAAAATATACTTATGCCGTTGTTGTTGTTGCTGTTATTGTTTGATATTATTATTGTTCTTTTTAATTTTATGATGTTTTGTTCTAGGAATTTTATGTCGCCATTTCAAATAACATGTAAAAATATTTGTCATCATCATCTTTACATTACAATATCCCATTACTGGCACACATAAAATTGACTAAAAAAAGAAGACAGTTAGCAAGAAGAACTTTTTTTTTTTTATTTATAAGAAACAATAATTTTACATAAATAACAAAAACAATAAGTGCCCATGTTCGGGAATTCAGGAAATTTTTACTTAAAAAGAGAACAAAAAAAAAAACAAACAAAAATAAAAATAATAAAAAAAACAAACACAAAAAAGTAAAAACTTTGAATAATTGCTCAAAACATAAAAAATTACTTTGCAACAACATATGGGACTCCATAAAATATCCTTCACCCAGTGTACCACTTGGATGAATATTATAAGAAAAACAAAAACCACCCATTGTCTTCAATAGCTGTATTTTAGTCTTAAGCAGCAAAATTCAAAGTTATTCGAAGAAGAGAATATTCGCGTCACTTGTATAAGAGAGATCAGTTGTTGTTTTCTTCTGTTTGTTGGTAGAAAATTGAAGAGTTCTTTATAAAAGTCATTGGGTTAAATTTATATTGGAAATGTGATGATTTTATGGCAGAAAAACGGATTGGTCAATATAAATAATATCGTTGATAGTCATTGAATTAGTTTGGTTGAACTTTTTCACCAAGTTATATTTGAGAAACAGCCTGGGTGATATTTTACGATCCCAACGCTATAAATTATTGAACGCGATCAACAGATGGTGAGAAAGGCTTTGTCTTAATTATTTAATTATTTTTACCATTGAGCCTAAGCTCTAGATGTATTCATAGATATTTATATAGTACGTTTTTTATGGTGATGATACGTCTCCCAAGTTAATATCTCCCGAGTTAACACTCTTTTATAGAACCCCCAAAGTAACTTATAACTTTTTACATTAAAAAAATTATGTTAAAATCTCGCGTTTTAAACTAGTCTTTTCAACATTTTGAAAAAAAAGGGAAACACTCGATTTATAACGATAAATTTATAATATTTCCGATAAAAATTGCGTTCACATTTTTGTTATAACATAAAAGACAGATATTAAGCTAAGAAGAATTTTAGAGTTGGTTATAAAATCAGAGATACCCCTTTTTCTAGAGTATCTATACCAGTATGTGTTTATAATATTCTGTATTAGAAATGATTTGAGAGTTGGTTTCAAAATCAGGATAATAATGCTTTGTAGTATGTATAGTAATATTAAAAATATATACAGGACTTTCTATATTTTATTAAAAAGTAAAAACATGTGAAAAGGGTGGAGGGCGTGAATGAAGGGCGGACATTTTTTTTATTAATCATCAGCTTTTTAAATTTTCAGAATAATAAAAAAAATGTTCGACACTATCGTGGCGTGGCGCTATGTACGGAATGCCCGTTCGTTCGTTTATTATTGACTAATTATTATAAGTCAGAAATCTCTTAGAGAGTTATGAATCGTTACCATGTTTTCCATACTGTATATACCTACTGCAAAATATAGTATTAAAAAGTTATCAAAAAACAAAATAACTTTGTTGTTTATGCTCCATTCGATAATTTTGTAATTTCGTTAGTTCAAAAACTTTATATGAAATGCTGGAATTAAAGAAGACAAAGATGGTAGATAATATATGGCAGAATTCAAATGCTTACTTTAAATTGAACTGAAAATAAATTTTTCTTTTTGCTAACCAGTGCGATTCGACTTCAGATGATTTGTATAACATCAATATTTAAACATTTTAATATTTTGGTTAATTTAATTTTGAATTTTAATAGTGCGATTCGATTTTAGACGTTCACGCAATGACGATAATTAATTCGTTGTTTTTTGTTGCTGTTAACTATATGTTCTTGAATATATTTCTATCCTTTATTTGTCCAATTCGCTTCTTCCGCTCTAAATTTTCTTCCGCACTTCTATCGGCCTTAAGTTGGAGTATGATCGACAGCATATGGAAAAAGCCTCAAAGCCCATATTTATTCAAGCCTACACTCTACAAACACAGTTTTCCAAGCCGAAGTACATGCTATAGAACTCAGTGTGCGAGAAAACTTAAAAAAAAATTACAAAAAAAGTAAAATCGACATTATCTCGTATAGCAAAGCAGCCATACTAGCTTATAATTCAAATCACATATAATCTAGTATGGGATTGTTTAAATACTTAAAATTATGGAAAAAACAAATAAATTCACAATAACGTGGGAAATCAGGGAAATCTGGCATTGCAAGAAATGAAGCTACAGATTATCTACGAAGATAAGCATCGAACATGCCTTTCATTGGGTCAATGTCTGTTCTGTGTAATTCCTCTCTGAGCACAGCTAAAATGCAATTAAAAGCTTGGTTAGAGTAAAAGGCTGAAGATATCTGGGCCGACGTTCGTGAAAATGGTCAAGCAAAATTGCTTATGGCTAAACGGTCGCTCAAGAAAACCAAAATTCCTCTAAGTTTATCCAACTATTAGCAATATTATCCTTGCCTAATAAAGAAACATCTTTATAAAATGGGTCTAACCGAATGCAACTTAACTTACTTATGCAGAATATATGAAATAAAGGAAAAATCTATTGAACATCTGCTCTGTGATTGATACGTTTCGCTAGGTTGGGAATAGAAAAATAGGAAAGGAAGAAGAACAATTGAGAACGAAGGTGTTAATGTTTGTCTTGAACTTATTTAGGTGATAAATATAGAATTTATCATATTCTGGGAACACATAAGATGGAATTTGGTTCAACATTCGGGATGTTGAGATAATAAACGAATTTCCATAACTTTTCTTCTACTAACTAGAAATTTCTACGGTGTAGGAATGAGCACATGCTCGTGTTTCTTGGAGGAAAGGCTTAAGTGGAGGTAATATATAGATTTAATTTCCACTGAGCATGTGCTAATACCTACGAGATATCTATAAAAAAGTGAAAGAGCTCCGACTATACGACAATATCCAAGAGGAGTAAGATGAGCCGTGACATTTGGGTCATTGCTTAGACAGATAGCCCGTTTTGGATTTTATCCAAATATTTTAACACTAGAAGCGCCAGCCCAGATGTGAGAATTTTACTTCATTTTGTACAGCTCTGAGCTTTTAAAGTATTAAACTCGACTCTGTTTTTAAGCCCCAAAGAGACTTCTTTTGGTTGATACAGCAATAGATGTGGTTTCAGATTTTTATGAAAATCGTAGGAGGCTTTGGATTGAAAGTGGTTTGGAACAAATCATTTTATAAATATAAGGAATAGGATAGATGAGAGAACTGACCTTTGGAGAACACCAGCGTTTATTTGGAAGTGATCGAACTTAAATCCATCAGATAAGCCTTGAATCGTACGATTCGAAAGGAAACTTTCAATCCATTTGAGAGAAGAGGAACCTAATACTATAGCTTGACATTTTGCTAATAATGCACTATTTTATACTCGATCGAAAGTTTTAAAAATATCCAGAGCCAAATTATTTGCTTCATTCGAATTGTCCAAACAGATATTTAGCTTCTGAGTTAGCTTTCTGGTGGGATCAAAATCCACATTGCCTATCGTGGGCAATACCTTGGCTGTCAAGATTTTTGGTCAGCTTTTTACTTATTAGGATCTGCATCACTTTGGAGACGATCTATATAATAGATATAAGCCTGTAGTAGATTATTTAATTGCGTAATAAGAACACTGTTAAATAATAAAAAAAAATTCTATTTGGAGTACTAAATGGAGCACTGGATAAATAATTTCAATACATCAGTATATAATATATACAATATATGAATAATTTTTGTTTTTCACTATCATGACATATATATGCATGAAATTCATTAAAAAAGAACACATGAACAAGTAATATACTTTTGGCCATTTTAAATGAAAGTAAGCAAATATTGCACAAATTTGTCGTCGATTGCCTGTAGATATTTTTTTGTTTATATATTTTTTTTTTTAAATTTAGCTCATAGACGTTTATTGTCTGAATGGGTCTATTTAAATATTTTATATTATTTTTGTTTTTATTATTTTCCATTGTTTTCTTATCCATAAGGAGCCACCAAAAAAAAAAAGTCCAAACAAAAACAAGTTCATATCATGGTATTAGTTGAATTGCCAATAAATTTTCAATAAATATCCAAAAATGATTATACCTACATATGCTCCTACACTACTGGTTCTATACTAAAATATTTATTTTAAAGGAAATAACAAAAAAAGAGCGCACAAAATTTAATGACATAATTTTTATTTTTTATTTTAAATTAATAAATTTTTCTTTTTATTGTAATTTTATACCTGTGTATACAAATATACAAAATTAATATAGGCTATTGGATAATTTATTAATTACAATATTGAGAAATTTGTATAAATAAATGGTGTGGAATCGTGCCCCATAATGTTTGCTTGCTTGCACGATTGTAATTTTAATAGTTTTTTTTTGTTTTTAAGGGAATGATTCATTAATTTTTTTTCGTTTTGGTCCTAATGGGACCATACATTCTCAATAGATAAAATTCAGTTAATTACAATTTTGCCAGTTTATATTTATTGTAAATTTAATTGTAGTGATGGAGGGATAAAAATAGGAATTTTTCTTTCGTTTTAGAGTACAATATATGAAATTGGTCAAAATACATTGTCGACTGCGACTAAAACAACAGCATAGCTTAGTTTTTCAACTCTAATCAGTTTAAACAATTTAGAATGAATACTCTAAAAAATGTTTGATTAAAATTAAAATATGATAATTTAAATATTTTTAATAATTTTATAAAAATTGATTAGCAAAAAGTTGAAATCTGAATTTTCCACATTCAATATAATGTTCTTAAAATTGTTTTACAAATTTACATTTAATTGCAACAACTTAGTAAATACTAATACTATAATATAAGAATTTCAATTATTTAGGGTTAAAAATAATTAGTTTCGGAACAAATATAAAAGAAGAAATCAAAACACAAAGTCAAAGCTATCATAGCTGAGCTAGTTGTGATTAGTTGCGAAAACAAGTACCTACCACCGCACTTAAAGTAAAATGTTTTTTTACAAAACATTTATGCGTTCGATGTCATCCTAATATTCAACTGAACCCAGAACGAATGCATTTCGATGTATTCCGTAACATTGGCAAGATTCGTTTATAGTCAGAATATATAAAGTGTATTCTACTAGAGGCTTTCCCAAGAAGTGGCTGCTTTTTTGTCTTGGATTTGCAAAAATTCGAAGTGATCATTAATAATATAGTTCACTGATGTTTGGCTCTAACTAACTCTGCTTGTTTTTTTATCCAAATTAAACAAAGTATAAAGTAAGTCCTCCTATTGGACCTAACTTTTTGTTTATAATATAAAAAAAGGCGGAAACAAAACCTACATAAATTAAATTAGTACAACAAAATATGCAAAGAACATCAAGAGAGCGAACTTTTAGCAATATTTTAAGAGGAATGTTGTAATATACAAAGTATTATCCAACTTGATGATATAGCAAGATGTAAAATAGGTGGAACTAATCTAAGTAGCCAATATTCGAAAACAGTTAACAAGCTCAGAATCTAATATCTGAAATGATGATGAGCCGACGTAATGTAAAGAAGTCTTTGAGAGTCTTGGCACAATAATATCAATGTTTTTATCGTAGCTATTATGCATAAATAGGTTCATCTTCGATATAGTGTTGGAATTGAACTTAATTTGTGTGTATGAGGTCGTATTTCGTTCCGCATTATATACATAATGTAAATAGTTTAAGCCAAGCGTTTATAAAAGCATGTTTCAATGTCGGATTTTAAATTCTTATGTACAAATAAAAAATCTGAATTAAAACGCAATAGCAAAGAAAAAACGACAACAAAAAAAGTCATATAAACATGGGAGTAAACAGTCAATTGTCAAAATAAATGGGGAAAGAGAAGACAAAGAATATATTTTAATTTTGCGGTTGACACAGCAGTCTGGGGCCTACTATACACTAGGCCACATGGGGCCTTAAAACGCAAATTCCTATTCTTTAATTAGACCCGTTTAGCTGTGAACACTCTGTGGGTGTATGAAAAGCAATCTTTGAAATTTTTATCACATTGTGAATTATACCGGGTGTTCTACAGCATGTGTATCAGTTTTTTAAAAAGGGAAGGAGCTGTTATTTAACTATTATTTAAATTATCTAATTTTTTGACGTAGAATACGAATTTGCATAAATAAGTATCTCTTCCTATTTAAAAATCTCGATTTCGGCCAATTTCGGCAATTTTTGGTCTTAAAAACTTGACTTACGGTCCTTTCCGGAAGTTGAAAATACCACCAATCGATAGAACACCCTCGATTATGTTAACAAACTATTTTTAAAATTTTAAAATAACGGCTCCTTTCCCTCTTAAAGAGCTGATACGCATGCTGGGGACCACTGGGTATAATCTTCTATAATACCTGAATCTAAATAAGGCTTGCGAAGCCGTAGATATTTGCTAATTATCTGGATGAGTCAATATTTTTACAAATTTGATTTTTTTATCAGCTATGAGCACTGATAAGTCTTTCACAATAATCAGTACTGATAACAGTAACCTTTTAATATTTGTCCTAAGTTTTTCTCTACTAAACTCAAATAATTTCCTATGCCTTACGCTTATAAATATCTGGTTAGAACTCTCTGAATATTTTACGCGACCTAATCATAATTAAATTCAGTAAGAGTTTATCCGAGTTGTCATAGCTGGATCAACTTTACAATAAATGTATTCCATAGGTATGTGGATGTTATATGGATTTTAGGTATGAACGATGATCTCAGGTTGATTTCAACTATTTTTTTACGAGTTCATTTTCTACTTTATTTGTTTATATGTTAGAATTTGTAGCAACTCATAAGAGTTTTACTATTCTATATTACTATACTATACTAATTATATATTACTATATTCTATTGCTATTCTATTGAGTTACTTAAGTAGGATTCTACATTTGTTTACAAACTAAGTCCCTTCTAAACATCTAACGCTATTTCATGATAAAACACATTGTAGTAAATACTTCTCTAGTTAGTTATAAGCATACCAGATAATTTATAAAAAAATATGTTTTTATGCAGTACTCATTCTACTTATACTAGCGAATCTACCTATATTACTAGCGATACTTGGAAATAATACTTACAGTTCATATCAGAGCAAGTGAAATAGATTTACTGAATTAGAGTAGCACACGATATAGGTTAAGTATGGTTAATATTTTTTTTTATAGATAAAGTAGTAACCCTAACGTTAACCTTGAATTTGATAGCTTACTAATATTCTCCCGCTCTTCGAAATTTGATGAAGTTTGATAAAATATCGTATTGAACTTCATTATTTGGCAATATAATAATTTTTTTTATTGATTTAGCTTAGACAACAACCGAATACAAAATATTTTATTTGTGAAAAAAAAATTTTTAATTTAATTATGGCGAAGAAAAGAAGAAAATTTTGTATTTTGGTGAATGTATTGAACTTTGTTCTTTGGTAAGTTTGGGGAATGTATGTGTACAGTTATACACGGATTGAAATTTCTAATTGAAACCTAAAAAAATTTGACAAAATATTTATTTTCGCTACGTCTCTTTTTAATTATCTATCATTTTGTTATCTAAATATTGTTGATGAAAATCGATTGTTGAATGGTTCAGAGATTTGTACCGTACAATTTTTAATTAAAATTTTACCTTATCTGATAATCCATTTTATGCGATAAGCAAAAATTGTAATTGTTTCTGAAGTTTAACAGTTGCGCTTTTGCTCCAGAAAAGCCTTCTTATGTCACTTCTAAGTCAGATTATATTAGAAAAAGTATCAAAATAAGAATTACAAGATAAGAAATAATTCAAAAAACTATATTCATAATCATCGAAGTCAAATATATTTTGGTGTACCTACCATGTTTTAATCAAATAACATGAAACCTTTTCTCAGTATTCAGTAAAAATACTTTTAGTTTAGTTGTGATTCATCAAACTTTAAAATTGTATTTTATTTGAATGGGCACAAGATTAATTTAATTTGCATAATAATGTCATTGTCTTTTGTAAAATGCGTGGGAAGATCTAGATACATTCACGGCCTTGTTCGTTGTATATTTAACTTCTTTCAAGTCAATCATTGATCAAAGTTAAAGATTTACATATTGATAACAATGTAATGAATTTTTTTTTTTTTTGAATTACTATTGATTGTCAATCAGTGCAAGTTGAACTTGTTGTGGTTAATAACTTTACAATCTTAATGTATTTAATGTCAGTTTTTTGTGTAGATACGTCTTTTAAATGTCATTTCAACTGAATGATAAGAAAGAAATTGAATGGAGGTAAATTGATGTAATACATGGTATATACGTGGTATTCAAGTTATGCGAACAATTTAATTAATAAACTTTTAATTAATAAACTTTTACAAATTAATTAATAAAGTGGTTTAACTCTTTTACTAAATGATTATGGTGAAATCAAAATAATATTTTTATTTTGTTGACCGTTTTGTCTTTTTAATCAACATTTTGAATCAATTTTTTTAAAATTACTCTTGAACTAAAAGTACAGATAGTGGTAAATACACTGGTTGTATTTTTATAGATTTACAAAAAGCATTCGATTGTGTTGATCATGATGTCGTTTTACATAAACTATCCTGCTTAAAGTTTACAAACGATCAAGTTAAATTTTTTAAAGCATATTTAACAGAAAGATCACAATGTGGCCGCATTGCTAATTGCTTAAGTGAAACAGCAACAATAAAGAAAGGTGTACCACAAGGCTATATACTAGGTCCTGACCTCTTTAAAATATACATCGACGATCTTTTGCGGTTTAATCTCAATGGCTCTGCTTCGCTTTTTGCAGATGATGCAGTTATAAAGTAGTCTTTAAACAGTGAATGTGATTTGAAGATTGCGATGTTAGAAGACCTGGTATTAATCGTACACTTTCTTTTTAAAAATATACTACTATTAAACATCAAAAAAACAAAAATCCTGTTATTTGAAATGAAATTATTATATTATTTTTTTTTTATTTGATGTAGTAAAAAGTCATAACTATCTAGGTCTCGTAGTAGATTCCAAAATTAAAGGGGAAGAACATATTGATCTTGTCTGCAAAAAAATTTCTCCTTATGTTTTCATTCTACGCAGACTAAAAAAATTTCTCGATAAAAAAATGCTCCTTATTATATACTCGTCATATATTTTGTCAAATGTTGTTTATGTCAACCCTATATGGAGTGAAGCGGCAAAAATTAGTTTAAAAAAAAATAGAAATACTAATGAAAAAATCTATTAAAATAATTCATAACTACCCAATTTTGCACCCAACGAGTATGATTTATTCTGATAAGTACCTTAGCTTCGATATATGTAAGCGTGAATTGTACATTCTGGGATTTAAAATTATAAATAATCAAATTAAGCATTATTTCATTTTGCAAAGAAATGTAGATGTGCATAATTATAACACCCGAAACAAATGCAATTTTTATCTATCACTGTTCAAAACAAACCGTCAAAAGACAAACTGTCTTTACAATTGTTTAAAAAATTTTAATGATCTACTTGGTAATATTAAGTCAATTGATAATTTCTGTCAATACAAGAAAAAAATCGTCGAATTTCTTAATGTTTAAATGTGCAATTTATAAATATATTTGAATTAATGTAAATTTTTATAGAATTTCTAACTGATTGTATTTATTTTATATTAAAAAAAAAAAAAAAACTATTGTCAAACAATTGAATTTTTATATTATTAATAAATTATAAGACCAGACAGCTTCGGCCACGGTCATAAAACTCTTATGTACAATGTGTACCAAAATTACAACTTTAAAATTGTTATTCAATTTATTTATTATATTGAATTAATTTGTAACTATTTTTGAATTATTAAAATTGTAAGTGAACACAGATAAATAAAGAAAAAAAAAAAAAAAAAAAAACTTTTGTAAATTGTACTTAGATATATTTTTGTATTGGGGAAACGTGTTTGTTGGAATGGGGTTCCACATTCTGGAAAATCAGTTTTGAGCCAACAAAAAAATTTGCACTGAGTAGGAGTGGTCACTTTGATGACTTTGTTGCACCTTAGCAGAAATGTGTAAAGTGTATTAGTAAAGTGTATTGTAAGGTAGTATTAGGGTTTTATTTCGTCTGAAATGTACCTAAACCTACGATATATCTACAAAATAAGGAAAGTGCTCCAACAATACGACGATTTTCAAGTGGTATTAGGGAGGCCGTCACATCCGATAATGGTAAGCTTTTGAAATTTATTGTTTAGAAAATTTAATGCAGTTCGTGATGCACGGTCTATGGATGTGAATTGTATTCCAACTTAAGCCGTATGCTTGATTTATAGATATTTAGCATGTTCTAGCAAAAAAATATGTGTTGCAGCGATTCACAAAACCCAAACATCTCACGGCATTTTTGGAAATGCCAAAAACTATGATAATTCCATGTCTTTTTCTTGTTTGTCTATACATGCCCAGGATATTCAAGTGTTCGATTCGATTGTAAACCTTTCTTATAAAGGACATTTAATCAGTAAAAAAAATATAAAAAGCTGAAAGCTTGAAAAAATGGTAAGGTCGCTGTTACTCTGTCATAAATCATCATATATTATTATAATAGAGTTAGTTTTCAACAATTCACCCCAAAATTATACGATTATACAATAAAAATTATATTCACCAAAATTGAGAGAAAATAAAAAGATTAAAACCAACCTACATAATTTATTATTTTATAACTAATGTAATTTTTTATATACACAACAAAATATTTCCATTAGTTAAAACAAGCAAAAACTACTATACTTAATTTAAGATTGCTGTATATGAAAATTAAAATGAGAAAGAAAGAGAACACAGCATATGCTTTGCTACATCACCACACCACACCCATCCTATTTCCATTTTTGTAATTTGTATCATTATCAAAAATATTGTTTCGTTACATTGCAATAAAATACTCATTAATTTCTAATAGTATGTCATATTATTGGTATTACGCAAAATATAAAACCTTAATTTCAAAGTTTGAATAATTCAATTCAAATCAAACAAAATAGATTCATAAAGTATAAGTTAGTAGTAACGCATTTCTATTAAACACTAATATAATTTCAACAGCTTAAAATTATGTATGCTATTCATTAATCACTATTCACTATTCTATCTTGATTCTCCTGAATACAATATACTGACAAAGCGCTCTAAATGTAAAGAGTAACAAAAATCAACTTCAAAAAAGTGCATCATGCACATAAGCAAGTTCTTTATATGGGTACTTAAAAAAAAATGTCCACACGATTTCAAATTTTAAGGAACAGCCTTTTTTTGTGTCATCCATATGATCGCTATTCGTTAATCACTATGCCACTGCCATAGTGCCATGCCATATCAATATTAAAGAAAGAGAATAAGAGCTAAACAAGCAAAAAAAATTTTTCTGTAAGATAAGATTTTAAAATTTAAAGAACAGTAATTTTATTTTGTGCCATCCTTCATATTCCAATGCAAACAACTTCATCTTTAAGAGAAGTGATTAAGAGAAAAGTGGGGAATTTTTTTTGTGGTGAATTGTTTTTTTCAAATGGATATATGTATATTGTATTTTATATGTATAATTGTATATGCCTTCTTAATTCACCATTATAATGTTGAATCAGAATTAGATGAATATAAAGAATGTTGTTATGAAAAAAAAACTAAAATAAAGAAAAACTTAACTTAATTAACTCTTAAAGTCTCAACTCAAACCGCTTTGCACAACTAGATGGGAAAGTTGGCATACTACTTTAACTAGACATACTGCAGAAGCTGTAGGTAAGAATATTTTAAAATTTGAGTTTATTTGTTCTTTAGTAGGTAATTTGGGTTAAAATTTTGGAAAAGATTAATATAGCAAGTAAATATTTACAAAGTCCAGGAGTCTGTTTATCGACAGGTGCTAATATTTTACTTTCAACTAAAGAATTTTTAGGAAGCTTGAAAACAGATGAAAGTTTTGAAGTTTTTATTGGTGAAGCTAAGCAAATTGCTTTAAAATTAGATATTAGTCCAATTTTTTCTCCTTCTTCAGCACTTATAAGCCGTAGAAAACCATTTCTTTTTTCATACGAAGTCCGTTTTGTTATTAAAGTTAATTTAAATTTAAAATATAAATTTTAAATTATTATTATATTCGTCTTAAATTTTTAAATTTGTTGTTGAGGATTATACCTCCGCGAGATGTGAAAACGATTATACCTCAATAAGGATGTGATAACGAACTTATCTAGGGTGGCTATCTGAAGAAGTGCATCGGGGCCTGTTAAAAACATTACATTTAGCTTTAACTTGAATTATAATTAATAAATAGGGTTCTCTAGTTTATTATAAAAAAAGGATAACAAAGTATGATGGGAATGTAAAAACTATATATTATATACCTATGTCAAAATTAGGCTTACGCAATAAATGAAGTACGCTTATTTGAAACTTCTGATTGTAGCTTAAAAATTTAATTTTAAAATCATTTTATTGAATTGAAATATTGTGTTAGGGAAGTGGACGAAATCCACAAAACAAAAAAAATCAACAGCGACAAAATATTCATTGAAACAAAAATACTACAACTAAAATCTTTCAACACAAATTCCCCAAAGAAAAAATTCGCAAAAAAAAATATCCCCAAAACTATAAATCTCTTAGAAATTTAAATTAAAATTTTTAAGAATACAATTTATTATAGCTTTAAAAGGGACTCATTTCGCGTGATTACAAAAACCATTTTTCAAATGTTCTCGATTGGATTTAACAAAAAAAGGAATGTCGGCTTTTGTCAGATTTTTTACAATTTTTGCATTAATTTATTTTTAAAAACGTTGGATACAAAAACTAAATATTTTCCTTTATATAGAGTTCGGAAAATTTTTTGTTGCTTAGAGATTTTTTCTTGGGGATATCGTACACAACCCATTATTTTTAATAGAAAATTGCACAATTGATTTCAATTGTATTACCGTAATTGGCAAGTGTTCATTTCTCTGTTGTTATTAAAGAAAACCTTGTCAGCTCGCAAAATTTAGGAAACAAACCACGAATGATTGTATTTTCAAACATTTTTAATCTCTTTGTTCAAAACTGTCTCAAAAATTAAAAAACGGAAAGTCGTGGGTAATAGCAAAATAATATTTGAACAATTTTTAATTTTGTTAAGATAGCGTTATACTGAAAAAACATTATATTGTTATTGTGGACATTAGGTATTTGTAATGATCTAAATTTTCTATATTGGCTATACAAAAATTATTACAATAATAATTATTATTAGAAAACGTAAGCCGAACTAGGATCATTTGTCAAAACGTATCCAGTGTATAAGTAAATAGAAGTGAATTCCGAAATTTAGATTTCTACATTACTGAAATGTTGGAACGATTGAGAATATCGACATAGTGCATTGATTATTTCGATATATAGTTTACAAAAACATAAAAACAGCAATTCAAATGAAAATCATGCTATTTTGTATCCTCAAATATGAAATGGATTTTAATGGTCAATGCTCAAAGCTATTAACTACAGTGTTAAAAATAGTGAAAATCATTGTGTTACAGTTTCCTAATTAAAAAAAAATGAAGCTCATGTATCTACTTTAGATAAATTTATACTTCCAAAAATTGTAATGAGATAACGTAACTTTGTAGAAGCGTACTGTGTATGGATTACAACCAGGCCATGGTGGTTCATGAGGGACATTTGATTTAAGCTTCGAGTTGTGAAAGGGCCTCCATTGATTTCCTAATTTTCTAAATAATTTAAATGTCCTAATAAAATTCACAGTAGTTGCGGAAAAATTTAGTTGCAATATTATTTTGAGTTCAACAATAAATTTATTTTAACCAATGATTTAACCAGCGAAGTTGCTGCTAAGCATTTTTGAAAAAAACCTAACTGGATTGTTTCCCAATACATCAACAACTTTAAGAATATTTTTAAGTCTACTCGCCTCCGTTGCTTCAACGGAACGCAGTTTCAGTGTGTTGAAACGGGTTAAGCAGACCTGTAAATGAGCCAAGAACGGTCAAATGGGCTATCAATTTTACATATAAATTCAGACAATAATTGCATAAAATATTGACTTTTCAATTATTATAAAAGATTTTGCTAACACTAAAGCTCGAAAAACTTATTTGTAATTATTAATTTCATTTTGTTTAAATAAATGAAAAATAATAAAAGAACTAAATGTAAATTTGCCTTTTTACACAAGCAAGAGGCCTTATATTTTTTATTGGCCTGGGACCCCTCTCAGCTCTGCAAGGTCCTGATTACAACGATTAATAATTTAACTATAGTCCATTTTGAACCACTATATAATTTGTGAAAGAGCTATAAAGCGTTTGCCATATTCAACCATATACAATTCATATACCATTTACAACATACCAAAAAGTTAATTTATGCATCAGAAAGAAAAATAGATCTTAAATATAATGTCATATTACATCACTTCAATTAATCCATTCATCATTTTATTGTTACAAATTTTATGTTATTGCAATTATTATATATTATATTATTATTTTAATTCGTTAATAGTAATAAAATCTTTAAATTTTATCTCTTCCACCTTTTGTAATATTTTTTACTTTATGTCAAATTGAAAAATATTTTAAAATAAATTTTTATAATAAATTTTGATCTTACTATCAATTTCAATAAATTGTTTCAATTTCATTGCAATGCATAAATATAAATAATAACAACAAAATAAAAAAAAAAATGTTCGGAAAATATCGATTAATTTCGGTTGATGAACGAATTCTCAATCATGTCAGAGTTAAAACGAATTAAATTGGTTTTTCTCAATTTAATGCAATTTCTATGATCCGAAAAAGAATTGAAATTGAAAAAAGAAAAAAAAAACAACAAAATATATTTATTTGGGTGCACATCGAGTAAAATATACATCTCGTTTTAATAAAGAAAATATTATTTTTCGTTATAATACAAAAAATATTTAAAATATTAATTTTTATTTTATTTTAATTATTTGTAAAAATGGATAAAAAATTAAATGTTAATTATTATTGATTTTTTAAATTGTATTTATGTATTTATTATTATTTACTTTATTTTTAAATAATACATTACATATAAGGAAATAAAAGAAAATATGATAAAATAATATTTTGATTTTCGTTTATTGTTATTATTTTGATTTACAGTTACCCCAAAGTATGAGACAAAGTATTTAACACAAAAATCTATATAGCTATGCACAAATTATTTTTGATAGCACTGTATACCATGATATTTATGTACTATGATATTCTATTGATAACCTATCTGTTAGTGAAGTCTGAACATTGAACAGGTTTTGTTCTTCCGTTTAACCCTTTCGCGACGGTCTTCGAATAAGCACGTTAAAGTAAAATTTTAACTAATTCAGTTAAAAGCTATGCACTGAACGTGAAATGTGGCAATATATTTCAGTTATTACAAAGGGCTTGGGTTGGGTACACTGGTACAACATTTGTACCATTCGTTTTTAAATGTGATACAGCATGTGTACCAGCAGTCTTCTATGAAATTAAAAAAAAATATTAACTTAAATTAATTCATTTAATATTTCAATAAAAATAAAACAGAAAGTTCATATAAAAATAACAGAAACAAAACAAAATCAACTTATGAATGATATAGCGCAAAACAAAACTTGCATAGCGGTACATTGCATTCCTGATATATTGTCTTGGTACGAGTTTGCTTATTTTTCTTAGCGCAACTAGTACATCTTCCTCTGGTTTGACATTCTATATTGTAGGACATTATAAACATGCATACTATAACCACTTGAATTTCTCCAACATTATTTTCTACACATTTACGTCGTTTTGGATTTTTTTGTTCATACATATTTATTTGTTGACTTGTGCATTGCGCTATATACCTAATCAGCGAACGCAGCATCAATTTGTGAAAAATTTCCAAAGCAGAAAAATTACGATTTAAGTTTTCTGCTATTGAACAATTTCGGTCAGCAATTCTTTTAGGCACGAATGTGTTATCATTCTTTGACCATATAATATCATTAACTGCAATATCATTATTCTCTTTGGTTGAATAAATCTGCTGCTCGCCACATAAATATCATTATCAATTTCAGAATCTTCAGATTTAGAAGATTTTTTACGTGCTTCACCTAAATTCGGATAATAAAATTCATCGCTTCCAGAAGAAAAATAATCAGCACTTGATTGTCTACCGTCACTTGAATAGCCTTCTCTTAGAAAGTCTTCTATCTTCTCTGGGTTAATTTTTTTGATAATTTTATTCTAGCGCTGCAAATAAAACTTCACTTTATGAAATGAAATGCTGTTGGCATATTATATTTGTACCAATCTAAAAGACTAATGGTACATATATGTACCTCTACAAAAATCTTCCCAGAATCAATTTTATATGTTATAACTTTCATACTTACGGCAACAGATTTGCATAACAATATTATAAAATATTCTAATTTGCTAATAAATATTTAAATAACTTTGAATTAACTAAATTTTTATCACAAAACTTTAAATTACTACTTGTTTTATTCCCACTCTTACTACAAATAAGCGAAACTAATCGCGTTTACCAAGCAAATTCTGTTATATAGGGAATCCCCTTTTTTCAAAACCAGCTGTGTTTATTTGCAAACGTATGTGCATTACATTAAAAGACGAATTGGTGCATACTTTAACCAATTTTAGTACAATTTCATGTTTCTAGTCTTTTTTTAATTTTGCTGGTACGAATGTGTACCAGTCGTTGCGAAAGGGAATAGCTTAGAAGTAAGTAGAGCTTATTTTTTTTAACTGAAATGTTCTTGGTTCGACTTCCGTTGAAAGCAATGCTGTCGCACACTAGCAAATGTATTATTATACATATTTTTTTTTGTTCTTGTACTTTAAGATTCATTTTAAATTTCTAGCATTTTCACTCAAGCTAGCTATACAATTTTTTTACTTAAATTTACCAATTGTTTTTTTTCAGTAATTTTAAAGTAAACCCGATATTAATGCCTGTTTCAACGTTAAATTCCTATAAGGCTCGTCCTGGTAATACATTTTTCTTTTATAGTTGCGTATAGTTATTTTAGCTATCGTAGATACATTGTCAAGATTAATGTCAAGATTAATCGTCGATGGTAGAAGGTTTGTTGTTTATTTTTGCCGACAAACTCGCGTTTGTAATAAAAAGAATATGTAAATATTGTTCTGCCATGTTTATAACATTTGTCATACTTTGTTTGATTAATAATATAATATGATGTGAATTCGATTTCCACTACATATAATTTCCAATTTTTAATTCAGATATTTCTGTTATAGTTCTGCAGAATCTGTTGTATAAATTTTTATAAACACTATCAAGCGGTTTGATTCTCCGGTTTGTTTTTGCACTCCATTTTGTCCTCTTATTTATTTTAACTTGTAAATATCTACTACATTTTTCTAATATTTTTCGTTATTTTTACACCGACTTATAACACTTGAAATTATTCTGCAGTACAAGTTAGTTTTAAGAACCGATAAACCAGAATCATATTTTGGATATAACCAATTTTAAAAAGCAGGATTGTAAAATAAGAGCTCTAAATAAAATACAATGATTAACTTAACACTTACTAGAATTAGAATTTAATTCGCGGAGTATTCTAGTGATTGGCTCGAATCAACCATATTCAGAAGTATGGAAGGGAATATGTAACAACTCAATGGTTCTTTCAACCAAATGATTTAAAATTTCAGGGGTTAACCCGAAAGAATCTGGTGAATAAAAGAGATTTAATTACCCCACGATCAGACAATGACTCAATAAGGTAGAGATCAGAAAATTCTTTAAACCATCGTTTAATAAACACTATTTTATCACAATGTAGCTTAAAGCTCAGTTAACCCGAGTTCTATAATAGAATTTACTCTTGAAGGCGTCATTTAGTTGGTAGTAGAACCAAATTGTCCGAGCAGAATTATTTCTCCTGATAAACGAAATGACTTGACATTTAGAAGTGTTCAATTCAAGCCCATTTTTTTAACACCAAGAAAGCGGAATTATTTGTATAATTTTGCAGGTTTTAGCAATCCGATGAGGAAAATATAGGAGTAAAAACTGAGTCCTCTGAAAAACTAAGAATTTTAAAAAAAGTTATCACTTTACGAGCATCAATTGTTGAAGCTATAAAACTAAGGTATCCTATATGACTACCTTGAGGAACACCAGAAGACCCTGAGCATTCATCAGACGTAGTTTTAAATAATACTAAGTATTTCCGAGAAGAGAGGTAAGATTTAAGCCAATTGAAGCTATGTGGTGAAAATCTCGTAACTTTATGCTTCAGTAATGCGATACTATGAATTCTGTCAAACACGTCTTACTTATGTCAATAAAGATGGTATCAATTTGAAAACTATTCTCCATTGAGGTCAATGTCTTGGAGACAAAGTCAACCATATTAGTAGTTGTTGACCACACCTCTTTGGAAACCATGTTGCTCAACTCAAATAAAACATTTACAATAATCATATAAGAAATCATAATATATTATACGCTCAAATAGTTTCGGAATACATGCGACCTTAGCGATGAGCCTATAATTGATGAAAACAGGGTAAAATACACGATTGAAGGGATAAATTTGCAAACAGTGTAAAAAACTTTTAAAAATTTAAGAACAAAAAAAAATTGTTTGAATTTTAATTTATTTAAGTTAAGCATAACTCACGCTGCACTCAAATTTTGAGCTAGCTTAACGTGAGTTAACTTGAGCTCCAACAAATACAAAGGTTACAAGATTTGAGCTAATTCAACAAATCGCTTACTATCAAATTTTAAGTTGGATCTTTGAGTTGAGTCAAATTTTTAGCCAGTCATGCTAAAAAGCCTCAGTGTAGAAATATTGATTTTGTTGCACCTTTTTGCTATCGTATAGCAATGTGATGGAACTGATCTAATTTGTTGTTTTAAAAGATTATTTTTCTTGATCAGTACATCTCAATTACATTTTAGTAGATTGTTATTTAATTTGTTTAATCAGTGTATCTCCAACTGTTTTTTCTTCGTAATCTGCGCTTAAGAGTGGCTTATAGCTAACAATGCCCAGATGTTTTTCTGGAAACTTTTAAACTTACAATTTCATTCAACTTACTTAGTTGTTTTACCTTACAAAATTCTCTAACATATCTGATGTAATCTGATAAAGATTTTTTCTTAAAATAGAATTTTTTATTGGAAAAAAGTTTTTTTAAACGAAAAAAAAAATTATATACGAGTAAACAAAAACAAACGTAAAATCGAAAATTTCAAGTTAAATTGAAAAAAACCAAAAAAAAAAAAAAATTATTTACATTTTTTCGTTTGTTTGTTTATATTTTGCGTAACGTAGTTAAAGGATTTAAGAAAAAAAAAATAACAACAGAAAGATTTCAATACAATAAAAAAAAAAAAATAAATAAAAACATATTGTAAAAAAGGATTCAATTGTTTTTATCTTTGAATTTCAGGATAACCTAAATTTATAATAGGTTAGTTATTGCCTACACAGAATACTTTATATATTGAAAATAATTTTTTTTTTTAGTGTTGTTGTTGTTAACTTCAAATGTAATCGGATACTTCATTTTTGAATGGTATTTAGATGTTATAAAGAAAAATACACAATAAAAATTCCAACCATTTCAAATTAAAGAATGAAAATTTAAAAATTTTAAGTTCATTCAATAAATTAAAAAAAAAACAAACGTTTTCGATTTCATTACCCTGTTATTGCGCGCGATTTACACGGTTTTGTTTTGAATTAAAGTCCATTTTTTTTTTTGTCTTTCATTAATATTGAAAATTTTTATCTTTTAAATGAAATGAAATAACAATGTAGGTAATACCACTATTTGCAAATCATTCAAGAAATTGGGAATAAGTGAGGGAATTCCCAATAACAGAAAAAAAAAAAATAAAAAAAATTTATTTGTCATTTAAAAATATTTTATAAAATTTAAAAATACCCAAATAATAAAGTATAATCTGTAGATTTTAACAATTAAATTTTATTCTTTATTATTAGATACGATTTATAACATGTCTAACGATTATTGAGGATTTAAAAAAAAATATATATTCAACAAGAGTATTACAGCTACCAAATATTTACAATAATGGACAATTTTTTGAATATTCTGACCGAGATTATGAAAGACAATTTGCGCTTTGTACACTACAATACAATTAGAATTTGTAAAGTGAATAGTTTGTTGGTTTAAATAAGATTTATTGAAACACGCGTATGAAAAGCATATTTAGTAAAATTATTAAAAGAAAAATATTCGACAAATAGTCCATGCCAACAACTATGATTTATTGTATTAAATTCCGATTCTGTTTGTAACATACATTGATGATAATTGGATCATTTTTGGTTACATCTAAACAAGCATGTACTTACCATTTTTAGCAAACTAATGCTGGTTATTAATAGGGTTCCTTTAAGCTATGTAAGCTACTCATGAGTAGATTATTAACCCATTAAAGCCGGCTCATAGATCCCGTCGTACAATCATTATGAAATTTTCTAAGAATGGTCATAGAGGTCATAAAAGTTGCCTGGAAAAAATGTATACCTCTAGCTTTTGCCACGCCTGAGATTTGGAATGGGTATTTAAATACCCAAACGGCGCGCTACTACATTTTATATAAATATTTTAGTTTTATTTTTTAAAAAAAAATAAAATTTCATAGATATATTATTTCAAGTAGGAATAATCTACATGAAATAAAGATCCATCTGATATCTATTGATGGATTGTGGATTATATGACAAAATATATAATTGTTCGGTATTGTAAGATTTAAAAGTTTGACCATTGTGTTTTCAGGCTTTAAAAATTCAAAAGTGAATTGATACAGTTTCAAATGTAGTGTTATGTAAAACTAATTAGTAGGCTAACATTTATATAATTCTGTTTAAATTACTATAATGTCCAACTTTTTGATACATGGCCCAATGTTCCATACAAAGCGGTACGACCGAAAAAATCGTAAGATAACAATTGACCAGCCACTGGTCATTCATGAGTATAAACGGATGAATGCTGTTGATCTGTTTGATATTGCTGTGGACAATTATTGAATTAAAGTTCATGGTAAAAATGGTATTGGCCATTGCTCACAAATGCATTTGATGCCGCAATGGTGAATGCATGGAAGTTTCATGTTTTCTGCGCAAGGTATGAAGGTGTGACTTCTATGGGTATATTTGATTAAATTAAATGTGGTGGAAGCACTAGTAACACTACCCCACAAGTAGTCAGCCGTCCATGTGGGAGTGTACTTGTTAATGCCCAACAAATGGCAAAACGCACAGATTGTATCGACCATATAGTGGCAAATTGTCTAAACGCAGTTGTTGTAGACAATGCAGTATTAAAACACAATTTGGTTGCAAAAAATGTTCGACTACTTTGCATCCCAAATGATTTTTTTTGATGTACCACGAAAATTAAAAAGCGAGAAAGCGAAATAATTTTTAAAATTTAATTTTACAATATTATTATTTAAATAATTTACTTTTTTAGATTTCTTCAAAAAAACACTGTGAATTGTGCCTTAGTTTCATAAAAATATAAATTTTTTTTTCGCTAATTTTTATAACAATTTTTTCATGCTTTAGACGGTTGGGTATTTAAATACCCATAAAGATAAACCATCTCTAGAGACGAGGCAAGTACTCCAATCCAAAAAATATTTGTTTTATTAGATTGAGAAAGTTTGAAGTGATGTTTAGAACTTTTCCCGACTTTTCCCTTTTCCAATTTCCCAAAAACCTTTTTTTATAGAAATTTTTGGGGCTTAAAAAGTCCTCAGTTTTTGAGTCCCACTAACAACGGCAGTTCGTGAAAATTTTGATTAGCTCACTGAGAACGAATTATGGTCCGGCCGTTTTTCTCTCTAAGAAAATCAAAACTAGCTCAATATCTGTTACCCTACGGCAGATATAACTATTTAAATGCACTAAGGTTTTTGGGTATTTAAATACCCAATAGGCAGTAATGGGTTAAAGGATCGCTAATTTTATGTTCATGAGCAAAACATAACACAAAAACATTGATGCTAGTTTGTTTTGTTTTGCAAACTTATTTATCAAAAAAAAATTGATCAAAAAATTATCTTCTTTTCTTGCTGTTGTCTACTTTTATTAATTAAATTTAGTTTTATATGTAATTATTATTTATATAAAAGACCAGAGAGCCATTTTGTATGTTTGTAAACGACGCTTTTTGACATTTTAAATTAAAAAAAAATATTTTTCTTTTCAATTATTTTTATATGATTTTTTTATTTAAAATTTTTAAATTTTTACCTTTCAATTATATTGTGAAAAAAAAAAAATGGATAAAAATTAAATGGATGGAAAATAAATTATTAATTTGTTTTAAATTATAACAAAAAAGTGTTTCAAGAAAAAAAAAAATCTTGGGACCACTGAGTGGTTATGTTCGAAAAAAAGTTCGGTATCTTTTTACTCAGGACCCGTTTTTAAACGGGCTGACTTACTAGTTTTTAAAATAAAATGGTTACTTATCATATTTAAATTATTTTTTTGTTGAAAAATAATTCAATTTAAGTTTTTGTTTATTTAAATGTCAATATGAAACTTCAAATTATAAATATGATACTAAATAATTATTCAGCACAAAAATTTTGTATTCAGCACCTAGCGGAAAGTAGATCGTTATTAACCATTTTCTACACAAAAACAAGAGGTAAAACTAAATGCATCTATATTGGCACATCATTAAGGAATTCAAATATTAGAATAAATAAAGAAGTTGTTGAGTGTGTTACCAGTTTCAAATATTTGGGAGTAATAATAGATATTAAATTACCGCATTATGACTACTGTTCCACCATACTTTTTGTGTGCAGTCATACACAAAAAAATCGATTGCAGTTATTGCAAAATAGAGCAATGAGAATAATACTCAAAAAAGCAGCACGAACACCTATTCGAGATATGATAAATGAATTAAAATGGATGGATATAACAAGTAGACTTAAGTACAATACGTTGATATTGTTGTTCAAATTGAAAAATGGGCTGTTACCGTGCTATATAGAAAGACACATTGAGATTTTGAGATCTTAGATTACCATTATATAGAAAAGCTAGCACACAAAACATCGTTCTATACAATGGAGTGCAAATTTTCAACGAGTTGTCGGGGAATATGAAAAATTAAAATATTTTTAATAAAATTTATTAAATACATGAGTAAAATTTAAATAATTTTTTGTAATTAAACTAAAAGTAATGAATTTTTTACAATGATTTTATAAAAGTTTTTATTAAAAACTAATAAAGAAATACAAAGAGGTAGTGTAGCTGTATTCAAAAATGTGTAAAAATGGTTAGTTTACACAACATAATGGAACGCTACTATTATTTCCGTATCCCTTTCAAGCCTCTGAAGACATCTTAAACGATTGTGAGATGTGAGGAAATGAAATGTTTTTATACTGCGTAATAATTGATATTTCGATTTGAAAGTCCAAATAATCAATCCATAGCTCTTTTATTTTTTGTTTTGGGTCTGAAAGGCATATTCTTGACATACTTAATGGAATTTTCATACCTGTAAGGTAATTGAAATATTTTAAAAATATTTTGGTTGATGGTTGTATGACCATTAGAGTCCGAATAAAGACCCAAAATGTCGCCCTAAAATTTTTTCAGTTTGTTTTTCAAATTGTTGTAATTCGGACATAAACATAATACAACTAATGCGCAATCTGTTTTATTTTATCATATGGAAGCATGGATAATAAAAATAGAAAAGTAGGTAGGTAGTGGCTAATGGCCAGTTGTTTTTGGAAAACACAATTATCTAGGATTTTGACAGCTTAATACTCCAATTAATTTTTATAGGTATTAACACTATTCAACCGTCAAACTACATGCATCTTCTCCTATCAACCACATTTTTTTTAAATATCCACTTCTGATTGGTTTTTCGTGTAAGCCTGTAGCATCTATCATTCTGTTACTATTATTCTTAATTTATTATAATGTTTTAATATTATAATTTGTATAATTTGGTTCTAAAATTAGCACTAACATTAAAAAGATTTACAACTCAAGAGATCTATTTTATTTTGCTAGTTGTTTTAGGGGTTATTATTTATTCAAATTTAGTCCTTAGCCCGTATGTCTGAGGACGTCAATTGACCCATACATTTTGTTTCATATTATAAAGGCTATATGGTTTGGGGAGGTCTTATCTAAACGCTGAAGTTAAGATTTGAATGAGTATTTGTCCTAGAATTTATATTGCCTTTATACTACGCTAATACAAGTTGAAAATAGTGTATACATTCAAATAGAAGACTTTGAGATATGTATTTATTGTTTAATACTTTGCATATCTTGAATAAAAAATGTAATAAAATTTTGAGGTGCTGAAGGGAACACAAATTTTGTTATTATGTTAAATTCTATGTAAACACCACCTTTTAGGATCTATGGTACTTTCCCGCTTATTAGAATTGCAGATCTTAATGATAATGCTATTATTGCTTTGATATCAATTTCAAAATTAGGCGATTATATTCGTGGAAATATTTATGTCTTTTGCGAGTTATGACGTTGCAAACAAATAGAATATGAGACGAGCATTTTTCTTCTTCTAAGCAGAATCTCCACGTATCTGTGCTTGATTTACTAATCTTGAATGGATGTTTGTTAAATATATAGACCATAGATCATCATTTGCGATAAAGCATTTCAGTGTTCTCACATAGTATTTAGTCTCCTTGATTACCTGATTCATTCGGTGAATACTGAATTTGAAAAGGCTTTAGACTGTGTAAGTCCATGACAACTATCGTATATGTTTTTGGTTTCTGTAGTGATATACAAGTTGGAAGATTACTTCTGCAAGCAGTTGAATATCGAAAAACTACTGATGTTGGCTACATAATGCGTAACGAATAATACGTGTTTCTGCAGTTCATTCGGGGAAAAATTTAAAACAAGCCAAATATTAGTGGAAAACAATTTTCATGGACAACAAATTTGAGAAATTGAACGCAAATTATATCCAAGATCAACAAAAATATAACATCATAGTTTCTATGATTTAGTGAAATATAATCGCTACTTTTTATCGTATCCATACTAGTTTATCGTGTGGAAAGTATAGACAGACGTGTACAAGTAATGGAAAGAGTTTTAAGATTGTCGAAAGAAATATCTCCCGACGAATGATCAACCATATTAGTGTTGTCGATACGTTGTGTATTAGAGGAAACATTGAACTTAGTTAGCTTAAATTTATACAACACTGACTTCACTGAAGAAATTCAAGAATTTCATTGAAGTCAAAATCTATGAGAGGTTTTAACCAAATCCCATTTAAAACTCTGTCGAGCTCTCTAGTTTTAACGATATTAATTTATTAAAGGTTATGTGAATAATTAAGTATATTTTGGATAATTTTTGGATAACTCTATTAAATCTAGCTGTTCCCGGTGTAAAATTCACCGATCAAGCATTAAAAAAATATTTCTTTCCTTTCATTTAAATATTTAACACTCAAAACAAGGTTTTCTATTTGCACAAATCAATTAAATTTTCTTAGCATGACTGAACGGTATAGTTTAGACATAACATTTTCGTTACATAGGCTATTTTTTTTTTTCTAATCTCATATGAGGAGTCACTGATGTACCACTGTTCATTCTGGTTTAAAAATTTTTTTTTGCATACAACGGAGACCCCATGTGGAGATCAAAAATGTGATAGTTTTGTAATTTCAGCACCAATTAAAGAAATAGTCAATATTGCCGTTAATGTTCTTCATAATACCTTGCTTCGGGTGTTTTCAGCAAATCTAGTGAATTTTTTAAGGTCACAAAGCAAGATTTACCACCATTGCAACAACAATTCTTTTTGTAGTTGTCAATTTTGTTATTTACAAAATAAAGGTTCATTTGAAGTAGAAAATAGGCCTATATTGGTCAATTAGAAACATTTCGAGGTGACTAATTCAAAGACACAAACCAGGAAAATTTAAAAAATTTGAAAAATTTTATTTTTTGGGTAATTTTAATTATTTTGATGACTTTACAAAATTCTTCTCATTTGAAAAAGAAGATATGCCTACATTGTTCAATTAGAAACATTTCGAGGAGCCTAATTCAAAGACACAAACCGGGGAAATTTAAAAAATTTGAAAAATTTTATTTTTTGGGTAATTTTAATTATTTTGATGACTTTACAAAATTCTTCTCATTTGAAAAAGAAGATATGCCTACATTGTTCAATTAGAAACATTTCGAGGTGGCTAATTCAAAGACACAAACCGGGGAAATTTAAAAAATTTGAAAAGTTTTATTTTTTGAGTAATTTTAATTGTTTTTATGACTTTAAAAAATTCTTCTAATTTGAAAAAGAAGATATGCCTACATTGGTCAATTGAAAACATTTCGAGGTGGCTAATTCAAAGACACAAACCAGAGAAATTTTAAAAATTTTATTTTTTGGGTAATTTTAATTGTTTTGATGACTTTACAAAATTCTTCTAATTAGAAAAAGGTTCATATTTTATTGATTTTATAATGTTTTGCTGTATTAAATATACAGTTTTCCTATATGAGCTTAGAACTTGGACACATTTTTTTTATAAATGGTTAATATTTGAAAGATGGGCACAAAAATTAGTACTTTTTCTGTAATCGGTAATTTTTTGCGGTAATATTTTGGAAAAGCTTTACATTGAAATTTTTATGTTCCTGTTATTGTTTTTTGCTGTAATTCACCGAGGTGAAAAGTTTAACAGACATTATTATCGCATTAATATATTAGATTATTAGTTATTTAATTTGATACGAGTTTAATGAATTAAGAATTAAAAAATAAAATATGTAAATGATATTTATAATTCTATTCATATAACTTTCATTTAAATTTAAATAATTCTACAACGCTCAGATATACTTTGATTATACTGAAAGTACTTTTAAAATAATTTAGTCTGGTTTTTTATAAGTACTAGCAATTTTTCTCTTTAAATTCTTAGAATACTATCAATATTTCACTAGATTGCCCAAAAATAAAAATAAATCACAATTTTCATTTAATGTTTTTGTATATAAAAAAAAAACTTAAAAAAAAAATAACTTACTCTAAGACAAGGATTTGTTTTTTTCGTTGATACCAGGACAAAAAAAAATTTGGAATAAAATCTTAAGATCCTTTTATCTTAACTTAGAATATTATACATACATATATAAATACATTATATACTTACATAGATATAATCTTCATAGGAGTATAACAATAGGCACCTTTTTTTTGTGTTTTGCTGATATTTCTCTTCAATTGTTCCTGTAATTTTATATTGTACTCTGTCTTACATTCTTCTCATGTAGCTGTCGTCTGTCATAGAATTATATTCTATGGTTTATCGTATACTGTCGTATTAAATTAATTTCTAAATATGTCTGCATATAGTTGTATTTGTAGGTTCTTAGGTATATATATATATATATATATGTAGTTGGATTTAAACCAGTAAAACATTTTGGTTGTATTTTTTATATGATAATCTGTAACACAAGCTGTCAAAATGAAATAAATTTGTGAAACTTTCTTTGGATGGTAATTGAAAATAGAAAAAACAACTAGTGGTGTTAAATGAAAATGGTAACTCATTATGTAAAAGCTGACTTATAAATGATTTTCGTTATGATTAACATTATTGATTATTTTTATTTTGATTTTATGTTTGTTTTCAATTGAAATTAACTGCTAAGCTAAATAATTTATGCTTTTAGTATGATGAGAAAAAAAATTTACATATTTCCATATAAATTGTTTTAGAACTGTTGTGTAATGTTTTTTTTTCTATTTGAACATTGACAGTACGCTGATGAGTGTATGCTGAGTAGTATTTAAAAATGTTACGGGAACATTTGTTTTTTATTTTGATCAATAGATGAGTTTAAATTTCATTTTTGTTTTTTAACTTGGTCACATGAGACAGTCCCTTATAGCAGGCTTGACTGTTTGTATAATATAAAATACTAGCATAGTTGCCCGACATATTGGGAAAGTTTTAGGTGTTTTTTTTTGTTTTTAATGTGGAACGAAAAATATTATTTGATGTTTCTTTTCTAGTAAGCATTGGTTGACTGTTGTAGGTAGTTGTGTGAATTGAACTGATGAAATAAGAAAATATTGCCTTGTATTCAAGCATTTCTTTTAAATGTTTTAATCTTATGTAATTTTTTTCTTGCGATAAAGATACATACCGAGCGAATACGAATTCATATTAACACATCCCGCCGAATCTCTTATTTTCTCTTTTATTTTATTATTGTCATTATTTTCTATTTGTCCCGAAAATTAAATAACAGAATTGAACAAAATTTGGCTTAAGTTTTTTTAAACTACAGCACGCTCCTTTGAATGTGAAAACAAATCAATTACAACAAAGTTTTTGACAAATCCATGTGCCCGAACGGTTTTATAGTAAAATCCTCTACTTGAAAAATATTGCCACCGTGTTTGAAAGTCATCGATCTAGGCATTGAGACAGGGCAATAAAAAACCAAAAAAACTTATTAGACCGGCATGTCGAATTGTGTTATTGGAATTCAATGAAAATTTGTTTTTAGCCTTTTTTAAGACCATAGAAGCCCCTATAACAATTTTTTTTCAAGATTGACGTGTAAGAAATGGTCAAAAACCCGTGATCAACCAGTGAAAAACCAAACAAACCAGTGATCTTCTATGCCAAGAAAACACATTTCTACAAAGTTTCCAATCAATGGGTTACAGCTTTTGGTCGGCACAACGAAACGAAAAATCTGTAGACCGACGCGCCGAAACGGATTAACGGAATTTACAAAAAAACAGTAGTATAATATATACTATGTATATTGCTATATGCCTAATTAAAAAGTTTTTCACATCAACAAATTAGTTCAGGAGCTAATTCATTAGCTAGGATTACACTTCCCGAGGCAGTCAACATTTTTAAAATGGTAAAAGGCATGTATGTTTTTTTTTAGAGATTATCTGTGTACAAATTTTCAGCTCTGTAACACCTTTGGTTTTTTAAATATTTTTGTCGGGTACTAGTACTTGTATGGCAGCTATTGAAACCAGTCAGAATTTTGGAAAACAACATATCACGGGTTCAATTCCAATTCCAAGAGTTCTGACACAAACATATATACATAAAAAAAAATCCTTCTTTATATATAAGAAGATTAAATTACTGTGTTACGTAGGGGTATTTTTCGTGTGATTCATGACGTACACCGTCTGGTACAAAATTTCAAATTTGAAAGAGATAAAATTCATGTGGAACAGGTAGCCTGTTAAAACAGTTTATAATATTTAGTTTTTTCTCGATATTATATTGTTATTATTTTGAAAAACAAAATATTACAGACTTTCAAATTTTTCAAGTAATCAAATTTATTTATTTTTTTAATAATTTTTTTTTATAGTCGCTTGTAATTACGCTTAGCGATGTTTTTTTTAAATTTAATTAAGTGAATACACGAAATACAAATAACTATTAAAAACTATGGGCTAGAAAACGAAAAGACCGTGGGAAGACAAGTCAGTCAAAGAAATATGATTGGACCATAGTAGAAGCATGTAAGCTATATTTTGTGGCACTATCTAATCTACTGTGTGTTGTGGCCGAACCGTCAAATATGGCTGGGTAGAAGAGAAAAGAAATGTTCGTGGAAAAATAAATTGTATTTCAAAGTCAATAGAAATATTATTAAAAAGAAAATTAATCAAGAATATTTTTGTCAAGCTTAATTTTACAAATCGATATGACATACTAAATATTATTGTGTATCCTAAAAGCGATTTATCGTATGAATTTCGATTCATAATAAAAATGAGTCTAAAACAATGTATATAAACTCATTTTGATGTTGCGTTGTAGGTATCCAGTTCCTACTTTTATTTATCATTATTATGAAGCATTTTAATTATATATCTTCCAATAATATTTATTCATTGAAAAATCAATCGAATTCAATAAACCAATCTTTATGTGCTTCGTAGATTTGAGTCAAGTGTTCGACAGAGTACAACAGAATGATGTGATCCAAATTGTACAAGAAAAATTAAGAAAAATTAATTAATCATAGTTTAATAGGTCTGATACAAAATTTGTATACAAATAACACGATGTATCGCAACATCAGACAAGACAAGATGATAGTCTCAGTTCAACTTAATAATGTTTAACTTAATAATGGATTGGATAATGGTGATACACATTAAGAGATAAGAAATGTAGCAATGATACAAGATATTGTCCATTGAAGTCGAAAAAGGAGAATCAAAGAAACTAGAGAGGCCATGTAAATATAATGGCAGAAGGTCGACTGGTGAAAGTGACAAATTAATGGTAATCGTCATCACAAAATTGAAAAGAAAAATATTTATATTGAATAAATAAGGCACTAAATGCCTATTTAAAGAAGATGACGAAGAGAAGAATAATATTTATGATAAAAATTTTGCTCATTTGAATGTGTTGGCAAATGTAAATCCAATTGTCAAAATTCGGTACATTTTCTTTTCTATCCATTTTTCTTCGATTTTTTTCTTTTACTTTTTACACAAATTTCTTTTTTTTTAACAGAACCTAGCTTTAGTCTATTTAAATTTCATAATACATACTTATATATTATACATTTTTGGATGATATAGTTACTTCAGATTTTATATCGAGATCTGGAATCACGAATATAATTTATTGGTGATAAAAGCACAATAATGGCATAGCTTGTGCCCGATGTTAAATACCTAAAAAGATTGTGGCGATAAAACTGTGCAATCCTATGATCTGCGTAATACGATAGGCGCATTTATCGAAACTGCAATGTATCTAATATTAGACGATAAATAGCGTAAACGTGAGATAGAATTGCAACAGTAGACTATAATAAACAACCTTGTTTTCAAAATTTAAATTTTATAAAACTAAACAACATCATGAGAATTACAATCGATCCCAAAGAGAGGAAGAGACCGAAGAAAGTTATTCGATTGCTCTAAATTCTATCAAAATAATTAAAAATCACAACATGTTGAGCACAATCTAAAAAATGTGAAAGTACAAGATATAAAAACATCAGCATGAAGATCTTGGATAGTCTTGGGATAGATTAAACATCATTAGACCTCAAATAAATATATTTGAAGTATATGATAACATATGATAACATACCAAAACTATTCTGTAATCGTCACATACAAATTGAGCTTCTTTGCATTCATTTTTGTTATTACTAGTAATTAAAGTGTAACAGTAATGAAGAACACTTAACTCCTAATATATGGCAATATAAAATAACTAGAATGCAGTGGCTTTGATACCTAGAGCGGATCGATGAAAACGCTTCAGTCAAGATAAAATGTTGTATACAGACTGAAATGTACATGATCAAATCTTCGTTGAAGAAATGAAGTATTTGCACACATGGAACAGTTGCGTCTTCAAGTGGAGAGAAGGCGCCTATGAACAGAAAAAATAGAGAATGCTTGTGAGTCACTGAAGTAAGTAAGTTAGTATTAAATTTGCTTAGAATCTCTTAAATAGCAAGAATGATATATGTTAAGGTCGTTGTTATATAAATCTACTGCATATAATGATAAAAACTAAAAACAGGAACTTCATTAGAAATTAAGATTAAAATGCGGTTTTGTACGTTTTTTAGGTACACATTTGCTGTTTTCTAAAGTTAATATGTTATAACTGCTTATAGAATACACAATAATGTTCAGTAAGGTACATCGATTTGAAAAATTGAGATTGATAAATATTTTTGAATAATTTAATTTTTCTTGAATTTGAAATCCATCCTTTTGTTTATTTTCATAAACAGCCAGAGCTTAAAATATTACTTTAACAATTATTTTGACCTTTGGTTAGCATAGGATACGATAGGGCAAGTTACGCAGAAAATAATTGAGGATTTAATTAATTATATGACAAGTCAGGACGCTCAACGATAGATCACATCGACAACTTACTAATAATTGCTGAACAGGCCGTGGAATGGCTCCTGCTGTCGACTTCACAAAGCCATTAAAAGAGTCAGCATCATAAAAGGGCTTTAGCGCTAAGTGCAGTGTGTTAGATAGAGGAAAAACTGGGGACGCTTTCAATGTTCACACCGGGGTAAAACAAGGCTGTATTTTATCCCCCTACTCTTCATCAGCAAACCTTCAAAACCCAGATTTTGCAAATGATATTTGTTTGATAATTCATACCTAAAACCGACATGGCAACAAACTGCAGTCAATAATTTAATATGCGGTACAAGTAGGATTGTTTATAAATGTAAGCAAAACAAAACTGATCCAAATCAACACAGCAGTCCCTTGCAACTTACAGATTGGTGATGAAAATGTAAAGGAGGTAGCGTCATTCTGTAATCTTGGCAGTTACATTACTGTGGATGGTGGCACGAACGTGGATGTTGAAAGCCATATCCGAAAGGCACGCTGAGTATATGGTGTTTTGAAAAACTTTTGTAGATCTCAAAACATCTTACAAAACCTGAAACTTCAATTTTTCAAGTCTAACGTGCTCTCAGTTCTTTTGTATGGATGCGAAACCTGGAACACAACATAAAGAATCATTTCCCGCATCCAGTTATTTGTTAACAGACGGATTTTCCGAATATACAGACAAGAGAACATTTCCAACAATGAACTGTGGGAACGAGCAACAATTGAAGGAATCAGAGAAATGACTAAACGTAAGAAATGGAAATGGAATGGGCCACTTCAACGACCTACAGAAGACTGAGCAAAAGCGTTTCTTGAATGGATTCCGCAGGGTCAAAGAAAGCGTGGTCGTCCAAAAACAACGTGGCGCCGAACAGTAATGAATAAAGAAGGACATGTGAAAAAATTTGAAGTGAAATCAAGTTGCTTGCCCAAAATCCAGTTCGGTGAAGAAAGCTTGTTGACGCCCAATTCACCCACGGGGAGTGACAGGATCAATGATGATGAATTAATTACATATTTTTTGCGTTCTCTTTCTTCTGAAATTTATGGCAGAATTTACAGTAATTCTTAAAACACATTCATTGCAGGTGCGAATGTTTATTTAAGCTAATTTAGCACCACGACGTGTATAAGCGTAATTTGCATTTTTTAAATATACTCATAATCCCATCTAAAATATTGCATGAAAACTGAAATCAGATTTAAAGAAATGTATAAAATAACTCATTATGGAGCACTAGTAATATTCAACAATTTAATAAGCAAAAAAAAAAAGAAATAAAAAAATTAAAAAAGAATAAGAAAAAAAAACAAAAATAATAAAATTAAGTAGAAATACGGTAAGCAGGTATTGTATGACAAATATTATTTGATATCACTGATTTACAAAGTGGTTGAATTTGAAAAAAAAAACACACGCACCAACTTCCATGCATAATGTCATAGAATAGGTATAGACATAATATACTTATATACATATAGAGACATACATATACATATATTTAAAGGCCCTAATTCAATAATATAAAATCCTCTATAGAAGAAAATTTCAAAAGATTTTTTTTTTCTTTTTATCGCATGTAATAACTTAAATATTATTGTAGGTGGTAAATAGGTTTTAGGTTTTAGTTACCCTAACGAAAAGTGATCACAACGACTTAATGGTACAATTCATAGCAATGAAAATATTTATAAATTGAAGGTATATAATAATATGTTAAAGTACAAAAATAAATAGATATTTTTTTTTAAATACTTAAATAAAATCATTACCAAGGACTTTTTTTTATATTGTTTGGAATAAAGAAAATTTTAGTTTTGAATAATGTTTTCTATTGATTTTACTCAGTTTGGTAAATATTGAAAAAAAAAATTGAATTTAAGGTCAATGGCTTGCTCACTGCCGTGGTTGTATGCTACAGTTAATTCAATCAACACGCTAAGTAGCACAGTATGTTGAATGTCTGATTTTCAAGCACAAGCTCACATGTTCGACTCAGGATGATGGAGGCAAAAAACGCAGAAAACAATAACTGAGAATATTATTTCGTTTCAACTTTAAGAACTTTTAAACAGTTAATGAATAGTACAGTTTATGATATAAAAATGTATGAGATAACTTTTTTAAAAAACATTTATTATGGAAAAAAATATCATCATACATTACGAAATTGTAATTATATTTATTTAATTGGATTTTTCTAGCTTTCATTTCAACAAATTCTTTAATTATGTCATCAAATATCTTTAACTATATTGTATTCAATAGATATTATGGCAAGATTGGATAACCTATCTCGCCCAATAGTTGATCTTAAATAATTTTTTATTAATTTTAATTTGCTAAAGCTTCTCTCACATGAAGCAATTGATACTGGAAGAGTAAGAAACAGCTTTTTTTTAAAAATCTACAGCAATGTCCTTTTCTAAAGATAAAGTATATGGAAAGCTAAAAGCTTTACAAATATTTCTAAGTTGTTTATAACGCCAATCTAATTGAGACAACAGCTTGTCAAAAATATTGGACTTCATGCTACTTCCTTCATCCGGTGCCTCATCAATTTCCATTTTTTTAAATATTCTCCTCCGTTTACTGCAAAATCCGACTTGTAAATCCATAGTTTTAGCCAAAATATAAAGCTTTTTAAGAATCTTATTCGTAACCTGTTTCTCGTAGTCCCTGTAAAATACAACGTAGTCCATCAGTTAATTTTGTTGCATGGGCTATCGATACATTTTTTCGTTGTAATGCTTTATTTGTTCGCTCAGTGCTTTCTATAGAATTTTATTCCATACAGAAAAAATGCAGATAAATTTAAAAAAAAAACAGAACAATAGTATTCTAATGTCAGATTTCAGATTTCAGAATAATTGTTTTTTTTTTAATTTTAGATGTTTAAAGAGGTTGTCAGAAATACCAAATCCAACTACCAGGGAAAAAATATAAAATAGCTTTATTTCGACGACAACGAAATTGTGGTTGAGTGATTGTAGTTGCAGTTGTGAGCATACACATAAGAGCGTATGTATTTTAATTTTTTTGTCGGCAGTTCCAATTGTGTTTATTACTTAAAGCTGCATTTTTTTAGTAGTTACGCGTGAACTAAAATTGCAGTTTTCTATTGTTGCGTTTATTATTAATCACTAGGTGGTATGATATTATACTGACACCACTATTTTTTATTTGTCGCTATATAATTATTTATTTTTATAGTTTCATGAGGTTATAATCTAAAAGAAAAAATAAGTAAAAGTTTATTTCAGGGTGCCTCAGATATCTGGGCCCTGTGCTTGTGCACCTGTTGTATCTGCCTTGTTACGGCGCTGATTGTTACACATGTTCCCAATTGCAAACGAAGACGCTGTAATACAGATCAGTGTGATTCAGTATCCCTGTATCAGTGCAAAAAATGTGATGTTGGTCTTTGTATTTCTTGCTTTGACCGCTTTCATACACAAAATAATTTTATTTTATATTTTTAATTAAACAAAAGCATAGATATACGCATAATTTTCCGGAAAAATTTCCAACAAAAACATAGAATTATTATATTTTAAGTGGTTTTCTTTTAAAAAATAAGGTTTTAAATTTATTAAAATTTGTTTATTTCTCATGGCTCCTATATCGTTACAGAACTACGTCAACATAAAGTAATTTTACAACCTAAGTACTCTGGCTCTCTCTTAACTGGTATCGTTAAGACCGCTATATAGTAGTTCAAGGTCTCAGGGGTCTTCACTCTACTGAGCTCAATCAATCCATATAGTTTAATACATTATTCCTTATTCATCCTATTATATTACAAACTTAGCTTCTACGATAAAACAAAATTGAAAAGAAATACAAGTTTTATGAAATATAGGCGTAACATAAGGCCCAAATAACCAATATGCATACAAATCTTTTTTCTTGCAATAAAAAATTGTATATTACAAAAATTACAAGCTAGAAAAAATAATTTAAAAAATTAACACATGACCATTTTTCACAGTAGATAGTCATTAATCCTGGACAATTTGGTGTTGAATAAATGACCCAATTATATACTGTAAAAAATCATTAATAATTAAAAAAACTTATAAAAACTCGCGAAAATTTAATGAACTCTATGTACTCGTAAATACAATCCATTTATGGATATCGAAAATAGAAAGGAAATTCCCTTGGAATAAAAAAAGTATCTAATTTAAAAACCATTTCACCATTAAAGGATTAAAAACTGTTTTAGTAACAAAAACGAAATCGAAAATTGTTTTTTTTTTTTTTTTTTTTTTTTTTTGTAAACAGATGCAATTTTAAGATCCTTGAAGAAGATTACCATTATTACACAACCTTCTTGTAATATTGTATTTTTATACAATTTAAAACTCAGATAGAGAGAATGGTTTCTTCAGCATTTTATTTTAAAACATTTTTGTTTTTTTTTTGCAATAATACCAAACCTAAACAAACAACAACAAAAAAATATAATTTTCAGTTATTTTAAAATTCCCAAAAAAAGTCTGCAAGTAATTAGAAAACTTTTTACTGAAACCAAAATATATCGTTTTACCAAAAAAAAACAAAAACAAGACCAAAAAACAAGTAAACTATAAAAAATGATATGAACATGGTATTTCCCATACAATTATTTTTTTTGCTATATAGTGAGGGGGTTGGTGGGGAAAAAATAAAAAAAAAAAAATTAAATTTTAAATATTCATGAGTCGCTTTCGAACTTTTCTTACCAATTGAAACCATCTTTTGACGTCATATAATTATTATTATTTAACGTTTATGAAGTTATTAATGATAGTTTACATTTAAGTTAAATGTAAGATAGAGGGGGACACATATTAACTTCAAAATTTTGTATATAGTTGGTTCTATCTGATATTATTGCAATTTTATTATATATAATTTGTGTTAATTACTTGTAAGTTTAGAACAACTCAAACTAGAGCCGGGTCCAACCAATGTTATTTATTTATTTCAAAAATCCTATAGTCCATATGTCATGGTAAATACTTGACAGATATCTTCACCCTAACTAAACAATTAGTGTAGTCAGAGAAGTAATCAATATGTAATTTAGTTGATTTAGGTATCTTATCGTTGCGTTTGGTGTCCATCCCACAGCGCCATGTTCACCCATTGATTACATATTGATGTAGTCACAAAAGAAACCAATATGTATTTTTGCATGAGTTGTTAAGTTTCGGCGATAATTTAATAATTCGAAACGTCAAGCCTGGTCCATCCAACGACGCCAGTTCGGGTTACCAAAAATCCATCCCGACTCACCAATTGATGTAGTCATTGAAGTAATCAATACATATTCAATTAAATACAAGTAGCAACTAAAGATGTACGTACACTCAGAGAAATTGTAACAGTTCTTCATGTCAAAAGCAGTGCCCGTCAACTCAAACTAATCGTTCTCACACTATATTTTATAGAATATGCTGTAGGCTAATTAAAGTTAAAAACTCTATGTATATTTTACTAAGTTTAAATGATACCTTGATCAATTTCAGTCATTGCACCATCATCAGAAGACGGATGATATCTTTGTAAGTCTTCCGATAATGGTATGATAACTGAAATCGATCACATAATTAATTAAACTTAGTTAGACATACCTATTGTTTTTAGTTTTTATTGCTTTGTGTTGCAAAAACATAAATTTATTCCAAGAATGTTTCCTTTGATCTACCGGAAAACAGGAACACATTAACAAACACTTTTGCAGCGAACACTGCATTTTAAATCTGCCAGCCAAATTCACATAAAGTATCGAAAAATTTGCAAGAACATTTTCAGCAGATACAGGAATGACCTAAGTAGTAGTAAAGTAGAAAATTAAGGTCAATGAAAGTAAAAGTTTGTATCGGTTGGTGTAAATATAGGACAACTATTCCATAACTACTGGTATTCCTTAACTAACTACAACTATTCGTTGGTATAACCAGCTAACCAGTTAGTATAAATGGGATAACTATTCAGCAAGCTAACGAGGTGAAATACTTGGGATATACACCTAGATAGAAAGGGCTAACTTTGAAGATCCAAATTGCCGCAAAAAAACTAGATCGACTAAAACTTAAGGCGAACAACATTTATTGGCTAATTGGAGTTTTTCTTTGCACTAGATGTGGAATACAAAGTGCTGCTGTACAAAGACATTCCTGAAATCAATCTGGTTCTAATGGAGGAAGTTATATGGATAACTACTTCTAATAATAACATCGAAACAATTCGAATTTGTTACCTGAGAAATATTAATCAACATAAGGATTTGAATATAGTCTTCTTTACAGAAGAACTTGAATAATGTAACACATTGGCAAAATATTCCTGTAAACAGCAGGCTAAGAACAATGTGTAGCGGTCATATACTTACTTACTTACTTGTTGGGCGCTACATACCTTGAAGGTCCTGGGACTGACTTAAAATTGCCCTCCACTGATTTCAGTCACGAGCGGAATCTCTCCAGTTGGTGATTTTAAGTCTTTTAATATCTGCCGATACTTCATCTCGACGACGCATTCACTGAAGTTTGGATTCGATGAGTTTCCTAGGACGGAGCATTTGCATCCATACGCTCTACATGGCGTAGCCAATGAAGCCGTCTTATTCTGACTTTTTTTTAGCTAGGTCCATGTCGTTGAACAGCTAGTGTTGCTCGGCATTCTATCTTCTTCTCCAAACCCCTTCGTCAGACACTGGACCATAAATACGATGAAGAATTTTTCTCTCAAAGATACCAAGTGCATGCTCGCTTACTTTTGGTAATGTCTACGATTCAGAAGCAAATAGCAGCACCGGAAGGATGAGCGTTTTGTATAATTGAGCCTTGGTATTTTGGGATAAGAGCTTTGAACCCTGTTGTTTAGACAAACCGAAGTAGCAACGGTTTGCAAGATTAATTCTACGCCTTACTTCAACATCGATGTTATTGGTGGAGTTGATGTTGGTTCCAAGGTAGATAAACTCCTGAACTACCTCAAAATTATAGCGGTCATATACATTGCATATTATTAAGTTACATATTGATTAAAATTCTGCTATATTCATTGTTTTCAATTGATTGCTAAGCGCATTAAATCATAGGTTCATCAAATAGCTGTTGTAATGCATTGTAAAATCATGAAATTCATTTTGAGTTTTTTTTTGTATATTCTTCTATACGGCTACATTTCAAATGTTTCATATAATCTTCCCAAGGAAAATAACAATAATTTTACGTGAATTTTAAAGATTAGAAGAAGTTTTAAAATCTTAGTCGACTAATTTTAGTTTAAATTGGTCTGCCCCAGTGGACAGAACACTTAATAGTTGTAGTTGAATAATTTTTGTTATATTTGATGGCAAATTTGTCGAGTTTCTTTCTAGCAGCTTGGGTTGGTCTACTATTCTTTTGGTGTGATTTTTTCTCTTTCAATAAATTCTTCTATCATAGGTAAGTTTAGGTCCTTATTAAGGTTAGATTTTTTAATGTACTATGGCGCATTAGTAATCGTTCTTATTCTTGTCGACTGGAATCTTTGGATTATCTCCAGGTTAATTTTGGACATGTTTTTCCAGACTTGGCATCCATAACACCATATTGGCTTTAAGATCACTTTGTAGATGTAGACTTTCAATTCCAGGCTCAACGATGATATTCTCCCAATTAGCCAATGCAGGGAGATCATTTTTAGTTTCAGCTGCATTTTTTTTGTCTCTATATGCTTCCTCCAGGTTAATCTTCTATCGAGATGAATTGTTAAGTATTTCACTACATTGGATTGAGATATTTCTATACCGTTAACGAATACAGGTAGACATGTTTTTCTGTTCAATGTGAGTTACTCTTATATAATAAAATATAATATTGTACAACATAATAGTACAATTCACACGTAAGATTCATAAAATTCGGACGAAGATCTAAATTTGTCGACATTAAGCATTTTTTTTTTGTACAACTAAATGTCCTTTTTGTACTCTTTCATTTGGTACTATATAAGCCAATACCCAAAATATTTAAAGCTGAATACGCATTCAATTGCAAGATGATAATTTTATATAGTACCTGTAGCCAGGACTTGGATACTGATTTATTTTTCTATTAAACACTATGTATTCATTATATTAAATGTAGGAATAGTGTTGGGTCACCAGTGTATACAATGATATTACTATAAGTTTTGTAGTTCGTTTTTCGTTTACTTTAATACCTATTTCAGATGATTCTATTGGTCGTTCAATAAATATTTTCCTAATACAAGGTAATGGACACAAGATCGCTTGGTTTAGTGCATCCCCTAATCTAAGTCCCCTATATCGAATATTTTTTTTCATCAATATCCATTGTTTTTAACATTTCAATAACGAAAATTTGAAAGACAAAATCTACTCATATAAACGAATGTTTTAGAGCACAAAAACTGTTCAAAACCTGCTCAAAAGTCGATGAAATATTATAACAGATTAATATTATACCGGGTGTTCTAAACCATGAAGCTGATAAAGCTGATATGCATCCTCAGGACCACTCGGTATATGTTTTAGTAGGTTCGATTGCCAAATTATCGAAAGGCATGTGGTGTTGTGGTATCGGTGTAATTTGGGGATAACGCCAGCTATCTTTATCTCCCAGTACTAATTCGACAATATACTGGCTGATTATTTCGAAAAACACCAATGTAAGAGTATGAATATTTAAGTGACAATCACTTTGAAAAGAACTGCCAACACTAAAATTGTTATTTTTATAAGACTACAATTTTACTTATAGTTACTCCACATACCCTATAAGACTATAAAATGAAAAACTTATTTTAAAAGTTTTTCTATTAAAATACATGGTAATTATTACGGTCAAAAATTCACAAAAACACATTGCAGTAGAAAAAAAAAAACAATAGAAACAAAAATTAAATAAAAAAATATTAACACACTTTTTGTTCATCGGATTATAGTTTTTACATTTAAAACAATTTTTGTATTTCAATTTCATCTAGAAACAAATGAATTTGATTTGATTTCCGTTCTAAGTGGCTTGTTTTTTTTTATTTCATTTGCAATTTTAACATTTGAAATAGAGTAGAGTTCTTAGTTGCGCAATTTGACGTTTAAATACCTTTCGTATTAAATTTTTTTTTGTATTTTCAGTTGTAACGGTTATTCCGATGCAATTTGTATAATATGTTGATTATGAATTTGGGATATTCGGTACTGCTAATGACAAAATAATTTTTATAAGCACCGATGCTTCTTCAGTGCTCTTAAAGTTTTTTTTTTTTTTTAAAATGAGTCAAACATGAGGCTACGAACGTTTGTTCATATGTGCAAAATTTTGCGACGGGGAAAAGAAGGAAACGAATTAAAATATTAGTAAGAAATTAGTAAAAATCCCAAGTTTTATTTTCGTGAGATATATGTAATACGTATATTTTTTTAATTGCTCTATTTTTTTTTTTTTTTTGCTGAAAACGGAAATATGAACTTTTTTGAAAACTGTGAAAACTATTTGCCTGCACAGCATAACTCTTCAATCATAGAAAAAAGGAAATATCTGCTTTTTCTCTAGAATCTTATTGCTAGTCATATACAAAAATTTAAAGGTTTTCATTATTTTGTTTTAGGACTTTGGACTTTGGTACATTGCGACTTCTGTTTTTGAAATTTTGATTTTGGAATTTTGTTTTTTGGATATCGAACCATACCCCAGTATGATTTTTACTTTGTAGATTCTTCTGCTCCTGAATAAATATTTTTTCAGTACCCCATTACTCTCTTCGATTCACAGTTTTATGTTGGACGACTGTTTCTAGGTATAGAACACATCTTAAAATAACAGTTTTTAATTTTAGTCTGAAATCACACTGTGTAGTACTGATTCTGAAAACCCTTTGTAATTAGTTTTTAGGTACAATAATCATTTTACAAATTTGGCTTTGTAAGTAAATTAACTTGTTTTTAGCTATGAATTAGAAAATTCACATTTTGAGAGAACTGAGACCATGTGTCAAATTACTGTGTTCTATCTGTGTGCCAATACTCATTTTATAATTCTAAAACTGTACATTATAATTTTTTTTTGTAGACGTATGAAATTTGAGTGATTTGTTTTTATATTTACTAACCTCTTAATTGGTTGCTTCCATGAAAAAAGGAATAACTGAACTGAACAAAATATCAAAATAATATATTCGTGGAAGCTTATGACTGAATGTGTAGGCCATTTCAAAAATTAAAACTAATTTGCAGACAAGAGCTGGGATTAGTCTATTATATAGCATACTATGATAAATCTAATTTTCGTTATTTTACTCGGGGTTATTTTTTGTTGATCCAAACTGCAGATGAGGGTAGTACTTATTAATCACACAAATGCCACAAAGAGCCATTGTATGGAAAATGCATAAAATACTTTTGTGTTACCCAGGATATAATAACTTACTATAATATAGTATGTAGATTCCACCATAACCTATTCCATTTTAAATAATTATATAAAAAAAAATTGTTTATTATAAAGGGTTATATTAATAACTTGTGATACTTCAACAATAGTTTTTAAACATTCCATTTAACATTTAATCGGATGTAACAAGAGGATACTAATTAAAATTGATACCAATCAAATTAATTGTTCAGATAATATCTTTTAAAAACATTTTTTTTATTCTATTTTTTTTTTTTTTTTGTATTTCAATTGTGAAAAATTTATATATAAAAAAAATATAAAGTTCAAATACTGTAAAAGTGAATTTTAAAATGGCGTACTTAAAATATGAATTTTTTATTTTTAACACTTTACTGGTATTTATTATGAAAGCTGAAAATTTTGACCATAGACAATGCAATCAGAACTTGTGACTTGCAAACATTACTATTCCAACTAATACAACGTGGAAAATCATTTAAAATGGAGGTATCAATATGATGTTAACTGTCGGTTAACAATCAACTTGTAAAACGTTTATTTAATTTTCATGATTTCGATTTGAATATTACTATTGAGTAATATATGCCGGAATAGGAATAGCTACACCAACATCTGATTACCACTCTTATTTGGTTCATAAATATACGCAATCGAAATTGAAGCGTTTGCAATATCTAGAACGATATAAGTATGTATGTCGTGCCATACAAACGCGAGTTTTAACTCAAATTTGAGGTTGGGAAGGTATAGAACAGCGACATTGTTTGTAATAATTACGGGATATTCACTCATTAGCAACTTGAAGGTATTGAAATTGGATATATATTGTTCATTAGAAGAGTTTGGAGGGCGCTCACAATATCTGAGGAATATTTGTTGGAGATTAGACAGTTATTGGCAAAAAAGATGGTATGAATGCATCACAAAATTGAAATGAAAGATGTATTTTAAATAAAGTAGGTTAAATACTGACGGAATCAGAAGAAGAAGATTTTTTAATTTTAACTATTTCAGCCATAAATATATCATTTATTTATTTATTTGATTGATTTATTTCATTATGTACATATATATATGATATAAATTCATTGTACTCAAACTAACTTAACCTATGGAAGTTAACAGTAAAGCAAAAGAAAAACAATAATAATGATAAAAAAAAAAGAAAATTTAAAATGTATATAAAATTTTTTAATGCAAAATTTCTTCTCCTAATAAAAATAACCTCTAAACATAACAGACATAACAAACATTATTTCAAATAATAATTCTCAGTATTAAAATTAAAATTAAAGTTAATAATGGCTACAACTTTTCTTTAAAGTACACCCAAAAGAGCTCATAAAATTTGGAATTACATAACTCGCAACTAAGAACGTTCGGCAAAGAATTCCATAACGCCACTGTTCTTAAAAAAAGGATAGATTTGTTAATCTTACTGTGTGCCTTGGAATAATTAAGCTTGGACTTCTTAGTGACCTGCCATGCGTTATTTTCTCATAAAGATATTCTGGCGTATTTTTAGATAAAATTTTTCTGATAAAGCATGTATATTTATATTTCAGATAGTTTTCAAAGGTACAATCAAATATGACTTTGGAAACATCTCCAATACTGTCAAATTTATGCCGGTTTGTGACAAAACGTCTACAAACATTACCTTTAGTCTGGAGAACTCTCCTGCACTCATTCCAGAATAAACTACATCACAATAAGTGAAATGTGGAAAGATTAAAGACAGATACAGTTTCTTTTTTACCCATTCACTAATATAATAAGAAAGATCTCCAGAGCTTACGTAGTTTAAAAAAAAAACATTTTTAGAAATATAATGTGATCATTCCACATAAGAGTTTTATTTAATTCAACACCTAAATTTTTCGCACTATTTACGAATTTTACTATAGAATTATTAAGTTTTACATTCGGAAGATTTGTTGTGTCGATATTTCGAAAATAAACAACCGAAACCTGGGATTTGGACGGATTTAATCTTGGCTCATTGTTTAGAGCCCAGAAAGCTGCGGCGTCGAGATCGTCATTAATTTGGCGATCAAGTGGTGAAGATCAGAAACTGGAACACTTATGTAAATTTGGGCATCGTCAGCATATAATCTACATTGGGCTTCAGACAAACAAGAGCACAAATCATTAATGAAAATACTGAAAAGCAAAGGACCCAGTATGGATCTCTCTATATCTATAACATATCTTTAAATCGTCCAAATCATTTTTCGGCTTCATAACTTAAGTTCACATCTAACGTAATTTGGTAGTACACTGTCTCCTACAACAAATATGTTGAACGGATCAAACAGGACGGTTGAAGTTGTCGAAGAATTTGTTTCTCATCATAAGCAAGATGTACCAATTTGAAAATGACAATTTAAATCCTATCCCAGGTCCTTCTTTCAATACAATTTTATATGTTATTATACTAGCAAGCTTTTTGAGTAATTAGATGATAGAAATATTTTATGTATGACTAGTTTGACAAGTTATGAACATATTCGTTACTTTAAAAACAAAATAAAAAGGTAAGTCATTCACATCAATATAATGGATTTCCATTTTGCATTTATTTTTCATCTAGTACTAAAAACATGCATTTCTGGACCAAAAATAGTGACCTCGCAAGTAATTAAAATTTTGTAAAGATATTTGTAAAATTCACCAATTTTTCTTTTAATGACTTTTAACCTTTTGTTGTTTTCTCTCGTGTGTTTGAAACAGAGATTATAATGATTCATAAACCAGGAAAATCCCCGAATGAGGCCAAGTCTTACAGACCCATTTCGCTGCTTCCATAAATCTCCAAATTATTTGAGAAATTACTGCTCAAAAGATTACAACCAATAATATAGAGTAGAAACATCATACCAAATCACCAATTTGGGTTTAGAAAACAACACTCAACTGTTGAACAAGTCCATCGAATAACTGATGTGATGAATAACTCATAAAAATGTATCTGCTCTTCAGTGTTCCTTGATGTTTCACAAGCCTTTGATAAAGTATGGCATGAGGGACTTAAAACCTATGTCAAAGTAATAGCATCTTAATTAGCAAATAGAGTATTTCATATTAAGCAAGGGGAAGATTACTCTACACTAAGCAATATACATACAGGAATATCACAAGGGAGCATTCTGGGTCCCATACTATATTTACTCTACACCAGTGATATCCAACAACTAGAAGATGCAACGATGGCAACTTTTGCAGATGATACTGCAGTATTAGTGGTTGGTAATAATATAAACGAAGCAACAAATAAATTGCAACAAGAAAACAACAAAATCTCCTTATGGTGCAAAAGTTGGAGAATTAAATTAAACGAATCAAAATCCACACATGTTAATTTTACAAACAAAATAATAGAGTCGCCCATAGCGGTCACAATAAACAATGTCGTAATACCATATCAAAATTCAGCAAAATATCTTGGTATGACACTTGATGCAAAGTTCAGATGGAAAGAATATGTTAAGAAAAAAAAACAAGAGTTAGAACTGAAATACAACCAGCTGTACCACCCCCCCCGCCCCCCGGAAAATAGAACGATAAATGAAGGCTCTTTTGATTATTTTTTTTTTCTGAAAAAAAAAAATGTGTTTGAAACAGACGATCCCGTTATAAATTCTGCAGTTCGGTAGGTACTCCTTATAAGGTGCGATATGACAGGTAAATACAATTTTCTCTCAAGAGAAGTGGTTTCAATTTTCTAAAGACATTTTTTTTATCAATGGTAACTATTTTTTTCGTTTATTTAAAACAGACAATCTCCGCAAGATCTCTTGATCCAATTTCAATTGGTTATAGGTTTTGCAGTTGCTACTTGGGATGAGATGTTGAATATAATTCTGAAACATCCCTTATACAATATAATATATCCTTTATATATTTTAAAATACATATAAAGGATAATTAGCAATCACTTTAAAAATATTCTGCTGATACAACCTAGTAAACGATTTAAGCAATTGTGTTCAGTTCAACTTCAATAAAAAGAAACACAAAATAATAAAAAAGAAAAAAAATGGTAAAATTATTGCCAATAGAAGTAATGTAAACCACGCTAATGTTTATTTTTATTAAATATTTATTCTTAATTGCATATACCTACACATCTATACATATTTATATTCTTATATATCTATACAATATAATATGTATGTATATATTCTTAATTGCTTTGTAAAATGAGAAATTACATTTAATTTCCTTTCCTCTTTAAATTCAATTATTTGAAAACTAAACGGTGTGATGTATATAATAATTATATTTCTATATTTTTAAATAATATATTATATATTATATATATATATATATATATATACATAATTAAAATTATATTATATAATTTATTTGAACTTAATATGAAAACTATAATTATGTTAGCGAATCATTTGTATTTATACAATGTTTCAATGAATCTTTTCTATATACTCTATTTACACAAACATATAGACGTGTACATATTCCATATATTTGTTGTCTTTGAACGAAAATAACACAGTTCAAATGAACGACAAAACAAAGAGTAAAAATAAAAAAAGGTGGAAGGGGATGTATTAAATCACAGCTATATTTCTTCTTTAAATTCAATTTTTAAATTAATATCATTATTATTATAATTATTTTAAATTTATACATTTAAGTTCGTATACATTACAATGCTCTTCGAAATATCGATTTTTTTTTTAAATTGTAATTTAATAAAATTTAAGAAAGTTCAAATATTTTAAACTGCGGAAAATATTGCAGTTTCATGGGTCATTTGAATATAATGTATATCAAACCAATAATGTACTCTCAAGCGGTGTCCTTCTAAAACAACCTTTTAGTCCTTAGACGAATTTCAATTTCAATTAAATCAAGCTCAGTTTCAAATATAAGGCTTCGTTTCTCCTATTCATCCATATTACCTGCTTGTGCTGTTAATTTATCAAAATATGACTGCACAAGTGTGATTTCATCATTTTCATTTCTTTGGTACCTAATTTGTTATTATTATTGATAGTACTGTCTTGTATTGCTAAAGCACTAATTTTCTTTTTGATTTAGGTGTTGGTATATGATTGAACGAAAATTATCGTTTCAGAGAACTTTGAATATCACGACGATCAACATCAGCCTACATCAATCTGCTTCGGCTGCTGTTGTGACCTTAGATATTCCAAAAGCTTTTGATCGAGTATGGAATAGCGGCATTCGAACCTATTCTTAAAATTGAAGATGAAGGCTTACAACGACTAGAAGATTTAAATATTCTTGGAATGTGAGTAAATATTGTTTTAGATCACAACGCTCCTCGACGATCTAATGACTTAGCCCTTATTTTCAACTGGTGGAAATGTAATAGAGTTGAGTTTAATACCTCCAAAACTCAAAGCTGTCTAGTCTCGCGAAAAACTACCCCATTTAACCCCACCCTATTATTCAGGGGTGCATACTCAGCGAATTGAACACTTGAATATCCTTGGCATGAAGCTCAACAATAAAATGGTATATAATGACCATATCTTTGACATCGCTTAAAATGCCGCGAGATGTTCGGGTTTTTGGAGTCGCTGCAAAACGTATTTCTCTCCTCAGGACATGCTAAATATCTATAAATCATACATACGACCCAAGTTGGAATACAATTTACGTATATGGGCCGGTGCTTCACGAACCGCACTAAATTTTCTTGACAAAGTTCAAAAGCGTGCCATTCGTCTTATTGACAATCCTAATGTGACATCCTACCTTGTATCACTTGGAAATTGTCGTGTTGTTAGAACACTTTCCCTATTTTATTGATATCTTGTAGGTTTAGGCACTTGTTCAGACGAAATTAAAACCCTAATGCCACCTCTCAAATATTTCCACCGAGGAACAAGAGAGGCATCAAGTGCCTACCCCTACTCAGTGCAAATTCTAAAATGGCTGAAAACCGGCTATGGGAAATTGTTTGTAGTCAAATTTCCCGAATGTGGAACCATATTCCAACAAACGTGTTTCTCCAATGCAAAAATTTACCAAAGTACAATCTACAAAACTTCAAAAGTAATATTAATAAATTTATTTAAAATGTCGCTACTTATCAAAGGGATATTTTTCTTTCTACAATCTTCAATTAGTCCAAGCTGTATATTCGTGTATAAAGGTATCGTTTAAATCTAATGTTTTACTTAACTTACAAAGAAGGAAAAAAAAATTGACCCTGGAATAACCATACTTTCGATATTACGAAAAGTGCCGCGAAATGTTTTGGGTTTTTCAATTGATGAAAGGCATATTTTTGACCTAAAGATTTGCTTAATACTTGTAAAGCCTATGACAGAAGATGGAGTATAATTCAAAACTATAGGTGGGTGCTTCAAAGACTTCTCTAAGCTTTTTTGAGAGACTACAAAAATGTGCCATTTGCCTCATAGAGATGATGTAAATATCGCAGTGACCCTTGCTCCGTGGAAATACCAAGATGGATCAAGACTGGTTATGGAAATTCGTTTAAAGTCAAAACTTCTAGAACGTTCAATCGAATTCCATTACAAGCATTACCAAGAAGGGGTAGTTTTTATTTGTTTGATTTACAAAAATTCAAAGTGAACAACTCGCCCGTCAAATTTTTTTTATTCTTTTTCTTTTCCTTTTTTCTGACTATCTCTTTTCTTTTCCAAAAGCCAACGAAAGTATTAAGGCGGTTTCTCTGACTTAAAACTTGGCTAATAATAAAAAAAACTATGATTTTTTTTATTTTTATAGAATTTCTAAATGGCCCATGAATATTGTCTTATCGCCCGAACTGTATCTTGTTGTTTTCGAAAGATTGTAGACTAAAACGATTTAGAAATCTTCAATGATGCTGTAATTTCTAATGAACAATATCGGTATTGTAAATTTCGCTTGAATAACCTAATTTTATTTTTAATTTAACGTTAGTCTTTTTAACATAAATTTAATGGAAGGTAGAGTAGCAATGCATGTCAAAAAGTAGCAAACTGAGGCCAATTGCATTGTGTAATCGTGTGTAATCAAAAACCTTTCCTCCCACAAGTCCTTCTAATTTAAACCATTTTAACCTTTTTATAAAACAATTGTAATACTTCCTCTGGATATCTGCACGATCACCTAGAGAGTCTACTATCGTTGGCTCATAGGTCGACAGAGAAAGTGCAGAATTGCGTCTTTGTCTTGCATATCTTCCTTTGATTTCCATATAAATTTCTTACTGAAAATAAAACCCAAGTGTCTTGTTCTATCTTTGAAATTAATATTTATACTAATAATTGCGGTAAAAATAATTTTCGAAACACTCTCTATATATCATAGTAAAGAGGACTAGTTCATATGCTGATTGTTCATTTAAAGTAGTTTTCCATAAGTTATTTTACTGTGTTCAGATATTTTTCGAAGACTATAATGCTTATCTTTGTTAAGACCTTCTTCTTTGCCCAAGTACATATTACAATGCTACGGCCAAAACACTGAAGTCTAGGGTAGGCAAACAAATTATTTCAAATTACCAAATTTTTCATAATACCAAATAGCTTGTCTTTTGTTAAACTTGTTGTTGTCTATAATTGTCTAAACAAAAAAATTTCTTGGCCTCGTGCTCCTCTTATTTCGAAAATAACTGTATATAGCTATATTATTTTAATTTATTACTCGAATAAGAGCATATAAAAATGAAAAATAAGATTACTTAGATTTACTATTGTGGTATTGAGACTGCGATTCGTATGTTTGGGATGAATAGGTTTTTGAATGAATTATTCTTGTAATATTGTAATGCCACATTTTATTTTTATCAGTATTTTATGCTTCCTCTATGTTGGTGTGTATGTGTTATTTTTGTATATTAGGAAAAAATGAAAATAACTGTAATTTTATAATGAGATACTTGTGTATTTTTACACAAGGATTTTATGTAAGTCTAATGAAAATATGAGAAATATAGCTATGTAAGTAAGCAAGTGAGTAAGTAAGAAAGTAAGTAAGTAAATGCATATACTGTTCATATTATTTAATCAAAAATTGTAATAATAAAAATGTGACCAGATTACTGAAATCACAATGAAGAACAAATTGAGATTTTAAGGGGCATTTTTTTATATTAATTTCCAAATATTATTACCGAATTGATTGCAATAAAATTTCGGAATTGTATTTTAGTAATACTTCTCCACAGTGATCGAACTGTATAAGTTTAATGTTTGCGGCCAATTCATCAATTTTTATATTGTGATGCTATCAACAACAATATCACTGAATACACTTTTATTCTGCAATTGTTTGATTATGATTAAAATATGTTTGCCGCGCCAGTATTGAAATATTTTTTTCTTTGTATTTTATTGTATTGTCCCTAAGTCCTGATTACGGTAAATGGATGGAGAATAAACTGTGACGTAAGTCTATTTTCTTGCTTTTGATTATTATTATTATTAACGTACGTAACAGTAAGTTCAATAAGTTGAAATAAACTTTATATTTTTTTTAAATCTTGGTTTATAAGCTAAAGCCCCTGCTGATTTTTGGGAAAAAAATTTGAAATTTAAATTATTTTATTGATTATTTACCTATTTACACAAAAAAAAAACAAAAATAATCATTATATGCGGTAACAAAAACAATCAACAAAAAAAATTATATCAAAAATCTATATTATAATACACAAGAGCACGATTAGTGAAGGCACACTTTTCGTCGTTTTTCGTGTGCTTCGTTTTTTTTCCTTCAATCAATCAGCGATGATGCAGGCCGTGGCGATCAAAATCAATTTTTATTTTATCTATATTATAATACACAAGAGCATGATTTTGAAGGCAAAACTTTCGTGGTTTTTCGTTTACTTCTTTTTTTTCATTCATTTTTGCCCAAAAGTGCTCTGATCGTTGTTGAATAGATTGTTTAAAATAGCTCTAAATTGATCCCTTTTGTTCCGAATTTTTTAAATTTATAAAATAAAAAAAAAATATCAGTTATAGAATGAAAATTATTTTATAAGAATTTATTAGACATCAATTTCCAGTAAGTCTTGCATATGCAATATCAAACAATAAATCCCAAGATCAAATATTTCAAAGAGTCGGAATTTATCTCCCTTAACCTTCCTTCACCCATGGTCAGCTCTCCACAATCCACTGCTCTAAAAATTAAAATTCTAGCAGGACCAACACAGGAAAAACTACTGTCAACGACACTGTAACTGACAATGTTGCATACCAGGACAAGTTGACAATATGACAATGTTGCATACCAGGTCTAGAATACTTCATTTTATCCAATTGTTTCCTATATGATGAATTTTAAAACTCACTCATAAGAATTGGGAAACGGTACTTACCCATAGGTATGATGAATGGTTTAATAAAATTATCGGCAACTATTTTTTAATAACATTCCGACACACGTTTTCCCAATTAACGCGACAATCAATTAATCGGTTAATAATATTAGTTATGGTAAAGGGTTTCGGTAGTTTTAGTGGGTTAGTGTTCCACATAGCTAAGTACCTACGTGCGCGGTCTGCTTAGTATTTTTCGAGGCTTTCACCTTCCCTCGAGAAATAAAAAAATAATAAAAACAAGTTAAATATTACAAAAAAAATGTAATGCTATGTGATAAAATATTTTAAAACTAATATTAACTTAAAATTTTGAACATATTTTAGTTTTTTGTGATTTGCTATTAATATTACTAATCTATATATTGTTGTCAGATACTTTGTATTGTTGTAAGATACGTGTCAAATGTATAATTGTATTAAAAATCATTTTAGTGTGCCGTTTCACAGAAAAATTCCTTTTTTTTGCCGGCCGGGTATGTACCCGGGGGTGTCTTCTAGTATTTTTATATTTTGTTCCATTCGCTTAATAATGCGCTTTTTAATGTTCCATTGGATTTTATACGGTGCTTTCGAATGTTATGGTTCAACATACCCCTAACAATTTCAATTGGGTTTAAATCAGAAAACTGTGATGGTGAATGTAATTGATTTGTTATGTTGGAAATACACCATTATTTAACGATTTTTGACGTATGCTTAGGGTTATCTTGGTGAAATATGAAGCTTCGTTTATTAAGCCCCAATTTTTATACACTGTTATTCAGATTTCTTTCAAAATGTTTAAATAACAATCTCTCACTAAATATAACATTATTCCAAAAATCATCTGGCTTATTTTTATGCATTTGAGAAAAGTGCTTTTTTCTATTTATTTCACTTATAAAAGCGTTTTTTTTTTCTAGCTGAGCGCCCACGATCTCCAGCTCTATTAAAAAAATTTCTTATAGTTTGTTTAAATATTTTTTTCTAGATGACTGCTTTATTTGTTGCCACTATATTTGGTGCAGAAAATTTTGGTTAATTTTTTACCAGTGTAAAAACAGCTCGTTCTTCCCTCTGAGAAAATATTTTTGGTCGACCAATTCGTGCCTTTTTGTTCAGTGTATTTCCGTAGTTTCTAATAACTGTTTGCATGCTAGTATGCATTTTTTTCTAAATACAAGTCCTTTCTTCTAATGAAGTATTCATACCCTTTCCCATTTTTCGAAAATAATATTTGTATAATCGATTGAATAATAACAATTAATTTGATTATATTTGCAGTTGAAATATTTACTAACATTAATTGCGACCAACGAAATTCGCTTTGCTTAACTGTTTTTGGTCAAATAAAACACAATTGTAGCGAAACGAAAAATAAAAATAAACAAACAAAACAAAAGCAAATGGCGGAATTCCAAAATGAAAAAATTATTTTTTTTTGATGTTCTCACTTTAAAAAATTGATATTTTTTGTACTTGTTTTTCAGAAAAATTTCATTTGTTTCTAGAAGATGTCAAAACGTAAACGTATATTATTGTATTACCCACCAATGCGGGCAAAGTTAGTTTATTATAAAGTAAAAATACAAAACACACAACAGCTGATCCTGATTCAAAATTTTTTGCGTACATCTAACAATAAAATTAGTCTCTGCTACTAGACAATATGTGTCGCGATAAGCACTAGTTATAATAGAAATAGTAGAAATAGTTGCTTTGTAAAAAATTAATGATTACAAGAGACTAAAGCGCAGTTTCAGAATCGCAATGAATCTAACCTGCGCAAGAAAGCGGAAGGGAAGTTTTAAAAATTGTATGAAGCTGGATATTAACAAAAATTTCACAATAAGCCAATTTGCGGCTGCGGTGATGTAGTAAGGGGCAGATTTTCGGCCGAAATTCACAATATATCTATCTATCTAACAAAAATTTCGTCCGTCAAGAATATTAATAAAAGTATATTATGTTAAATTTTCCATTCCATATATTTATACTACTTCATTGATAAATGGACTGCAATAAATGAATTCAAGAAGGACCCCAACATATGTATTTAAATTATAATACAATATTTATTTGATACCGAATATATGTACACACTCTACAGGTATATAATGTACGACTACGAGCAAATAATGAGTTCAAAGAAATGAGTAATTACGATTAGAAGTCTTCTTTATTAGTTGTAATTTCCAAGAAATTGGTTAGCATAGTATACTTTCAAGACCAAGAAACATATTTTTCTTCGATTTTGTATTTTAAGTGATTATATTTCATATATGAAATGAAAAAAACATAATAAAAAAAAAAAATAATTTTTGGTTTGTATTCGTATTAATTAAAGATAAAAAATTTTTGTTTTTCTATAAAGAAAAGTTTTCACATTCTATTCAGAAATTATCTATACAAGGGTTTTAGGATTTTATCATATTATAGAAACTATAAAATTTCTTTTTCTATCTCCTTCTTACCTCAGGCTTTAATATCCTTTTTTTTTTGTAATGAACATTTCTAATGTTATTTTTTCTTTTATGGAATACATATAAATTATGTTTGGTTGTGTGAGTATGAATATATTATTTTTAAACATGTTATTAATTAAATCTCATGGCAATGTTGGTAAATATGAAAATATTTAAGAGAAATTCTGATTTAGAATTTTTAAATTTAAGTTTTAAGATCATAAATATAAAATAGACAAGAGAAGTGGAATTAGTTTTTTATTGTTGTTGTTTTTTTTTTTTTTGTTATTATTAATTGAATTATATTCCTTTATATTATGAAAATTTCCTTTAATTTTGAAAATAAATTATTAAAACCCTGGAGGATATAAAATATTTTGCTTATAGTGTTGTCATATTTTATTATTGTATGTAATAGTTTAAATGAAGTTTTGGGAAGGACATAAATTTATGTTATCATAATTTCATGGTTCAATTGAGGTTTGAATGGTAAAGTGGTGCAAAGAGCATAGTTGTTTTTCCAGTACTACGAAACTTGTTTATTAAATTTTATTTTAAGCGACGGATTTAGTTAATACTGGATACCTGTTTGAATAACCAATCCAGTATAGTAACAGTGGAATTGACGTAAGAGCGAAAGATAGAGGGAAATGTACCTGAATATTAAAGACAACTGTTCATCCCTCCCTCCTCCCTCCTCCCTCCCAAGTCTGAACTTGCCTAATTTTTTCTATCTCAGGAAACATCAAGTAATTAAATTTAATTAATACACACCCTATGAAATCTCATGTGATCAATGATAAAATGTTTTCCCGAAGCAGCCTACATTATAGTAATTCTAATGGTATTTGAACAAAAAAAATCATTTTAGACCTATATGTAAAGTCAAATAAGTAGCTAATTAGATCAACAACACTCCAATAAAATTCCAATTTCATACGGAATATTAGTGTTACTATGCAATATGTTTATATCGATGTTTAAAGTCTTAGTTTAAACAACTTTCAGTGTGATAAAGGTTTAGTTTAAAATATATGTAAGAAATTGTCCTCCTCAACAGCCGTTGCAAAATATTTATGTTCATTAAGCTTAACTGGTCTAACTGAAAGAGTGACTTCTTTAATTTTGACTAATGTAACTAAAGGGGTGACTAAGAAGCATGCGCGAAATGGACAAACGTCTGAAGTGAAAAATGTTTGTAACAGAAGTTGAAGCAGTAAAATTAATTTTACAAATATTCAAAAATATACAAATGAACAATAATTGATTCGAGAGATTGATTGAATTGAACTTTGACTCGATTTAAACATTAATAATAGTAAATCGAAAAATCTGCAGGTTTTATACTAAGTTCTTAGAATGATTGGGTACACTGGAATTTTTATTACAGGATTTGAAAGAGCAAAGATATGATAATTGATTCAATACGAAAGTTGCTTACAGTAGCGTCCAAGTTTGGATACAAATCTGCAAACATTTTATGTTTCCTAATGAAATATAGTGGTAATTGCCAAGTATTTACTAGAAGCTGCAATTTGTTTTTATATAGCTTTTGTGCTTTCACTTGCACACTCTTGGGGAAATTTTATAAACATTTTTTAAAAAAGACTCTTGTTAATTTCACAAATTTATTTATTCAGACACGTGCTTCGACATTTCGGTCATAATCTTTGGTCATAAATGGATTGATTTTATATGGTTAAGACACAAGATGGAAAAATCAAATATACGCAATAAAAAAACTCCAAAGTCAAATACGCCAAGTTTATTATGCTTTGTGTAGCATATATTAAAATTTAGCAATGAACATCTGTACACGAGATGAATCTTCAGGGTTTTTTTTACATAGCCAAAACATTAAGTGCAGAATTTCTATACTAATTAGTACGTTTGGTGGGAAAAGAAGAAAGAAAAGAAAGATAATTATGAACGAAGGACATTATGAATATTTGTAGGTCATAAGTATAGAGTTATTGGTGTTTTGGGAGCACATAAGATGACATTAGGTCTTCTATCCCCGATTTTCTGGTTATACATGAATTTCGATAATTTACATTTCCCCATTTAGGAATTTTAACAGCTTACGGATGAGTATATATGCTGTCTTTAGGCTTCCGCAAGGAAAGGGCTTGAAGTTAAGCTCAAGTTAAGCAGTTTATATTTTTTTTTTGCTTAGTAGAAACAGATGTTTTATTTATTTTTACCTGGGTTGAGATTAAAACTAAATTGATCCTGGATTAAGGCTTACATATATAAAAATGTATTGTACTGAATTAAATATGATTGGAAATTGCTGCGGTGCAGAACGAATACCGAATTTTCCAAATCGCGCTTTTTAAAATCCCACTCTTTTTAAAAATACCGCTTTAAGTGTATTTATACCAAGCATATTTATTTTTATTTATTGTAAGTATATCCGCTGTTGGATACAAAAAAGTAAAAAAAAAACAACTGAAAAAGCGGAATTTTAAGAAGCTGGATTTGGAAAAATCGGCATTCGGGGCAGATCTCAATTGCTGCATTCATCCCTGTGCTAAATTAACATTACTATAAACATCAAAAAATGTTAGCACGAGTTCATACTGGTCGTTGTTAGAAATGATAATAACGTATTTATTTTTAAAAGAAATGCGATATTTAGAGAACTTCTTTATCATACACATTCTATTAAATTTTGTATGTAATAATAATATTTGGAATATATGCCTTACCGCGGACAAATAATATAAGATTCTGAATACAATTTAAATAATAAAATAATATAACCACGTGCGAAAACATATTTACTTTTTTTGTTAAATTATGTTTGGTTCTTGTTCTTGTTCTTGTACAATTATTAGTTAACAGAACTATAGGTATATGCTTTAATGTTTATTTTGACATCTATAGCAATGTTGACGTTTATTATAACTATTATAATATACCGAACTATATTATAATAGTTTGGTAGCTAACTGAACTATTATAACTAAAAATGTCATAATATTCAGTATCTTATTATGAATTATTTTCTATCATTTCAATCTATTCTTTGCATACTATATATTTTTGTTTTATTGACGTATCTTAGACAACAACCGCAGTCACAATAATTAATTTAAAAAAAGTTAAATTTAAATTTAATTCTGGCATTGATTTAGTTGCATTAATTTGATAAATTAAAATTTTTCTAAATTAAGATGTATATATAGGCCTTTATTTCTATATACGTGATGAAATAATTGTAAAATTAAAAATTTTTTAAAAAATATTTAGTTTCGCTACATCTCTTCTATCATTTAAAATAATAATTATGAAAATTGGTTTTGAAATGGTTCAGATATTTGTATAGTACTTTTAACTAGTTAAATTGAATGTAATGTTTTAATGTTTATTTTGTACTTGTTACTTGTACTATGTTATTTTAATACATCTATAGGAATTTATTGTAACTATTACAATACTAGCTTTGTAACCCGTCATAAATGACGGAAGCAAAATAAATCCTAGTTTCTTTTTTTCTTTCATTATTTTCTTTGTTCCGAAATTACAGTACTTATGTTTATATCACTTTTTATTTATTTTTATTTATGTTTATATTGGCCTAACACTAATCTTTTTTTTTTATATAACAGAAAAAGAAGTACCATACCAACAAATTTGTATAAAATGTTTGTATTTTTGTATGGTATACTCGTACTCACTTCCATTTAGTTATAATTCGTTAGTTGGGTTCCATTTAGTATAAATTATACCGTATTAGCGTTATTGAGTCCTCCGGGAGAGCAAATTTAAAAATGGGATCTTATTTTCATATAAGTTTTGTCTTTTGTATAATGTATAGGGATCTTATTTTGCTATATGAATAAACTGTTATTATGGTATTGTGTTATTTTTAAAAAATATTCATAATTTATATATTCAAAATTTTGTATCTAAATTGGTAAAATTTACAAAAAATACAAAAACATTTTCATCAATAATTTTCAATTTAAAAAAAACAATGTTTTATTATCCGGCGTAGAAGTAGAGTTAATTATCCTACTCTACTTCTATCAAGTTCTATTGTTTGAACAGTTAACCTGAACAGTGAAGTGAAATGTGAACACTTAACACTGAAAATAAAATAATATTTTTGGAATGGAGCATATAGAACATACAGAATACAGATACAGCAAATAATAAAAAAAAAACAAAAATAAACAAAAAAAAAAACAAAAATAATTTTTTTTGAGTGAAGTGAATTACGCACACAATAATGCCAAAAATAAAAGGTAGAAGCAATAAAGTAGTATAATGTATAATATTATACAATACAAATATGCTGATACACATGTGTATTATTATGTATAATTTTAAGTAATAAGAATAACCTTTGAGTGAATTATGTTTTTTTTTGTGTTAAATGCTGTTTGCCTTTTGGTTATTATACCATATTAAACTATTGATTAAAATTCTATTAGTCCTTATTATTATAAATCAAAAAAATTGTTTGTTTTATTTATATTATTATTATTATTTATTATTTTTCCTTATTATTTGCGAAGAAGACTAACATTAAATTAAAAAAATATAGTTCATGCAATCAATTTTTCCTGCAAAGGTTCAGCATTGTAGACAGGGGTTAAAAAAAAGTACCAAACCAATTTGTATATATATATATTTGTATACATATGCAATTTGTATATGTGTTGGGGCGTTCCGTCGAACTTACAAACATCCAGATAAATGCAGAATAATATATATATAATACCGAACTATATTATAATAGTTTGGTAACTAATTGAACTAGTATACCTAAAAATATCGTTTTCATGCCGTTTTCACATAAATGTCAATTTAGCTTAGCATTGATAATTTAGCACAACCATGAACGCAGGAAATGATTGTTTAAGTTTCGATGTTCATAATGTGGAATAATTACTATTTACACACTAATACAATAAATTTTTGATGAATTTGGATTTTACTTTAAAAAAATTGAAAATTTATGCTTCGCTGCATATTCTTTCCAATTAAACACAAATGAATAGCAAAAAAAAAGCTTCTAGATTTTCAGTGTTGTTATGTCGTTGACCAAGATCCTGAAATTAACAGGTTCATTTTTTATTCCTAACATATTTTTTATTTTTTTAATTTTCATTTATTAAAACTGGCAACACTGTTCTCATTCAAATTATAATTATTTTAATTTTCAATTTAAATTTTTTTTTTCTGAATTTTATATTTGAATCAAAATTAGATTTTTAATTGTAAAATAAAGAATAGATATTATATTGTTTTATTAAGAAAATAAGAATTTATATTGTTCAATGTTCAAATTTTAAAATACCCGAGGGAGCTATGAATAATTTTTACACTTTTAAATGTTTATGTTGTTCAAAGAAAAATATTTGTTTTGACTATAATTGAATTTGACGTTTCATTCTTTTATTTTTTACTTATACTAATTAAAAAAAAAAAATATATATATATTTTAAATTCCTAATTCTTTTCAAATTAGTTACTAACAAAAAAAATTTTTTTATCTTTAACTCTTTTTGTTTTTTGTTCTACTCAAGTGTGCTTAATCCTTGAACATTTATAATTTTATTTTAATAACATTCTAATACGTACATTATGTCTGGTGTGTATCATAAGAATATATTAGGAAGGAGTAATTTAATTAGCAAAATTAGCAGAATTTAAAACTATTTCCTCGTGGGACTTATTATTGGTGTTGTAATTTTACAGATACCTAGTTTAATTTTTCAAAGGTGTAGATATGATTTGTATAGGGAGCAATCGTCAATATGAAGAAAGTTGATTATATATAAGTAAACAAATAATTGTACGACAAGGATGAATATATTTTTACACCTTTAAGTGTGTAATTAGGAATAAGTGAGATTAGATTGCTAAGGGAAGTTATTTCTTTCAAAGTTGTCGTATTGAATACAAGTATAACCAGTGGAATATTTTATTGTTACTCAAAAAACTTTTTTAAACCCCCCCAGCAAATAAATAAAAACTTTTTCTTTTGTGTTATTTGATTACTGAATCGTAGGGGATAAAATATGCAAAAATGAAAGCAATTAAAAAATAAGGTTTTTGAGATGCCACGGTTTTAAAAAAAAAGTTTGAAATTTAAATAAGTACTTAAAAAATTAGTTAAACAAATCTATTTTTTTTTTTACATAAAAATTGTAGCTTATAAGCTAATTTTAAGTTTTTAAATTTGCTTGAAAAATTGCTTTGCCAAAAAGAAAATATTGGACTATTTTCAACAATTATAAATATTATTTTCAGGAGTTGTTTCGTTCACCTTAACACTACTAGAGCTCATCAGTAGGTGTTTATAGTGTTAGACTAGCTATAAAACTCCTGATTTTCATTTTGATTGACTTTATAACTTATTAATAGAATATTAATTAATAAATCGAACTTGTTCTTAAAGTAAAATCATGTGAAAAAATTTATAATTATATAAATTTATTTTGTAATTATAAATAATTTTTGATATAGAAGAAACTACGACCAAATCTAGTTTGTACTTATGTACGACATGTCTCAATGTAACACGAATACTAATCTGATATAGCTGGCTTAATAGCTGAATAAAATTTATAAATTAAATGTTATGTTTAGCTGACAGTCAAAACTTTGTTACAAGACTTAAACGGATAAAATCGTTCCTACTGTGTTAGGATAAAATCCTTTATCTTACAATAATTCATAATGGAATTTTGTTTGATCAAAGATATCTGAAGTAATTGAGCGAAAATTGTATTAATAGTTAGTCTTAAAGACTATAGTTTTAATTTTAACAAAAGTATGGGAGTTTTTAGTGCGTTAAAGTCGGCACAGTCCTTTACTTCGTTCTTCCCCGGTACTTAGAACTGAAGTAGAAGCCTCTTTTGATGATTTTTTTTTTTTTTTTTCTTTATTATTTCAAACGAGTAAAATATAAATTTTGTTATACTTATAATCTTATTCAAATATTTATAAGATAAAGTTCAATTTTATTATTAAATCTATTATTAAATCTAATAGTAACATGATCTTAAGTATAGAGAATATTTATATTTGATTTAGTAAAAGGTAAAAAAGATAAAAGAAAGTAGTTTAGATTATGATTAACATTATATACTAATTAATTTAAAATGTAAAAATATATGTTTAAGACTTAGCCTAAGCTGTCTGGTCGAATTGTGAATTATAAATCAATTTTTGTTTTCCTAATACGTATTAGAACGATCACATGAGTATACAAAAATAATATAGACTTGGTATAAAATATATGCAAAAGTGCATTTTAATTAGTTTCATACTTTTTAATATAATTTTACTTGCATTTAATTTTATTACTTTATTACCAATTATTTTTTTTTTTTTAATTGCTATTTCTATTGTTTTAATTACATTTTATATATTTATGATGGATTGAAGTATAAAGACAAAATATAAGAGCCAGAAGAAGAAAAAAAACAAAAAAAAAACAACAAAAAATAAAAATAATACAATTCTGCCAATAGATCATAGAGTTGAAAATGTGAAAAGAAAAAAGAAAAAAACTCAAAAATCAAAAATATATACCTTTGAATGCTAAGATGCATGAATTTTAAAATGCAGTTAGGTCAATCAATATAAACTACCCAATTTTCTAGTAATGTTTTACTTTGTTTTGTTTAGGTAATGTTATGTGTGCTTAACAAGAAACAAGTAATAAATTTTTTTGAAATGTGGTAAATTTTCTATTTCTTTTAACTTTGTAGGTAAGTCATTATAGGACTTTAGGCAGTTGTAAAGGCAGTTTGTTTTTTGCTTTTCTGTTCGGAATAATGAAAGATAATAGTTTGATTTATTTCTTGTATTGTGAGTATATAGATCAATATTTCTGTTAAGAATGAAGTTTTGTTTGATATAGTTATTTATTATTTTGAAAGCTAATATGTATAATTCTCTGGTGCATATAAAATCGAGGCTTGGAAACTCAGGGGAGTATAATAAGTTTGTTGGATGTAGTATTGGGTAATTGTTAATAATTTTGATAGGTTTTTTATGAAGAACATTTAATTTACTTATGTGGGTCTTTGATGCTCTACTCCAGATTGGATTTAGATATGTAATGTTGGAAATAATATAGGATGAGAAAATAACAAAGAGAATTTTTATCTAAGAATTGTTTCAGTATTTTTAATATGAATATATAAGGGGCAATTTTTTTACATACAAAGTCTATATGCTCTACCCATTTGAGATTAGAATCAATCAACATTCCTAAGTAATTGTAGCTCTTAACAACATCTTTAAACATTTTTAAATAAGAAGGTGGGATGACCAAAAGTTTTGTTTTCAAATAAGAGGATTCTGGTTTTTTTTAGGTTTATAACTTATTTTTTTTTTACTAACCACTCATCGATTAAAAATAAATCTTAAAGTATTGACGACTTAAGATCGGTTTCGCTATTAGTTGACAATTTTATTACCAAATCGTCGGCAAATAATTGCACTTTGCCTTTCAGATTATCATCGATATAAATTTTAAAAAGATCAGGACCGAGAATTGAGCCTTGAGGCACTCCTGTTTTCCTTAATTTACAACTATTGTAAGTTGTTCCTATTTTTATTTTTTGCATCCGACCAACTAAATAGCTTTTAAAAAATTCAATTTGAAGGTGGGTAAGATGAAGTTTCTTGAATTTTAATAATAGGACATTATGGTCCACACAATCAAATGACTTTTGAAGATCAATATATACACAAGCAGTAAACTTTCCTTGGTCCATGCTCTTAGAAATAGAATCTGTAATAGAGACGCAGGCTGCAGTTGTGTTTGAATTCCTTTCGAACCCAAATTGTTCCGGATGTAATATTCCATTTCCATACAAAAAAACAGACAGTCGCTTTTTAATTATTCTTTCATAAATTTTTGAAATGGTACTCAAAACAGATATTGGTCTATAGGTTGTCGGATCAGTTGTATTAACTTTTTTATGAATTGGGGTTACAATAGCAGTTTTTAGTAGTTCCGGGAAGATATGCGTTTCGAAGGAAGTATTAATAAATTTGGTCAATAAGGGTACAAGTCTATCAGCAAGCCTTTTGAAAAATTTTGCTTCGATAGAACCTTTTGAGAATTTGGCTATCTGCAAAAAAAAACAAAATTAATAAAATAAATTTTATAATATTTAGTAAAAACATAAAAATAAAATCACGGGTTTTCTTCATAGTCTTTAGCCAATATAAACCCAGAGTGTCGAAAACGAAACACATCACGTTTTTCGGCAAAGAAGTCACCCGGTGTGTATTTTAAATTAATTTCTTATTTAATTTAAAACAAAAAGGTAAATTAGATAACCTGTTTTTTTTTTTAAATGTTTAACAATTTTACGGATGGCTTAAAAAGTCCGAATTTCGAGTTTTTTTTCATTCTTGTTAAAATAAAAAAAAATACAAAAAAAAAAATAAAAAATAAAAAAAAAATCTTTTAAATAAACTAATTCAAAATAATAGTAATAATTTAATCACAGTATAAAACTAATCCAACAAAATGTGCAGCTACAGGGTTATTTTTTCAAGTAGTGTTTCGAAAACGATAGCGATATCTAAAAAATTTTATATAAAAAAAAATTCTTAGATTCTTTTTAATTTTTTTTTCTCTCCCAAGCAATAATTATACAAATAGTGCCTTTTTTGATTAAGGATTACGTATTCTGCGATTGAATACTTGAAAAGTAAGTTATGGTAAATGGGCGTCAATAGTTGGTGATAAGAGGCAGGAATTAAATACCAGGTTTTAATAATTCTTCGAAATATAATACCAAGCCACAATAAAATCAACGTCAGTAAATTAGTATAAATATCACGACAGATGTTGAATCGTCATCAGTCGTGTAACAGAGAGTTAAAATAAAGTGAATATAAGATAAACTGTGCAAAACTGTTCAGAAAAAAATATTTCAGTTTGCGAAAAATAAAAGAACTAATAAATGAAAGTTCCGATGAAGGAGACCCTGTTCGCATTTATATCTTATGGAGGAGCTTCAGAAGAAATCGATAGCCTATATGGACTAGGAGAAAACGTAGTTTTGTGCTAATTAGCAAATGTAGAAAATCGAAACCAACACTCCTTTACGTTTGATAATTTCTTTACATGACACAAACTTATGTGCAACCTCTCATCACTCGGTTATTTTGCAACTGGTAAGGTTTTTGTTTTCATAAAATAGTTATAAATACAATGTTACATATAAAATTGTTTCTTGTTATTTCTAAAAAGTAGTGTTCGAGATAACCGTACAAATAAAGCAAAACTTTTTCATGTAAAAGAAATGAAGAGACAAAAAAGGGGGAAGCAGCGGCTTGTGTTTTGATCCTTCAAATCAGATTTTTGCTTTGCGATGGAATGATAATTCTGTCGTAACTGTTTTGTCAAATTTTTTAAAACATAAGCCAATGCTAGCTGCTAAACGGTTGCAAACGAAAACCGCAACAGAAAAAAACGCAAAAGAAAAAAAAATTATAAAGATAAACTTACCAAATTCGATTTTTGAATAAAACCGCACAATGGGTCGAGTTGATCTATTTGATAATGCTATAAATAATTATCGAATACGCATTCTAAGCAAAAAATGGTATTGGTCTCTGTTTACTAATGCTCTAGATGTACAGCAATTTGAATTCGATTTTTTCTTTTTGAGTACTTGCTGGAATCCGCGAAAATACCTTTAAGATAAGAATTAACACTAAGAGAGAGTGAACAAAGCTCAGGTACTTCAATTAGATATAACCGTGTGGATCATAATAATATCATACATAGTGAGAAACGAGTTCGATGCCGTCTCTGCAAAAATCAACTGTTTTTCCATACACCAAATGTGGCGTTAATTTGCATCCGAAATGTTCTTTATCATAATCATAGCTTGCCTAAGATCTGATAATTTTTTATGATTAAAATTAGTTAAAAAGGATATTTATTAATTTCAAGAATTTCTTATAGTAGGTTTTTGAAGAAATTTGTTTTTTGGAAAAATTTTATCGTTTGATCCTGAAGTTTCGTGATTGTTTTCGAAACATGTAATATATCCTTTCCAGGATATCATATCAAATACGTTATTTTTTTTTCTTAATTAAGTTAAAAATACTTTATGTGTAAATTTTTATGACTCTGGGTGAACTGAATCTAGGTCCGGTATTATATGGATTATAATCTAAAATTAAAAACAATGGTTAAATCTGGAATCTGGCTCTAAATAACGTCCCGTTTTCTTTTTTGAATCGTACTGTAAAAGTGATTTCACGTTCAAGTTCTAAATTTCAGTTTTTGTTTTTATTTGAGAGAATAAATTGCGGAATTTCATAAGTTTCGGAGTTGGACCTTTACACCCCTATCCCGCTTTGGTGGCAATTTTCTATCGAGATGGCTAGAACAATCAATCACTATCACTTCTTCGTCACTCATTATGGTTAACATTTGTTGTATTTAAAATTTAATTGCTCAAAAAACAACAACAATTGAATTTTTTCCGATATTTTTAAGTTTATAGCTTTTCGATTAATTTTGAGGGTGTTACAGATATTTTTTTAAATTAACTACCAATAGCAATGCCGCAATACAAGTCTATTATCGCTAATCTTTAAAAAATATAAAAATATTTTTAAAAGTAATCTCCATTAGTTTTTACAAACCATCTAATTAAGAGACTTAATTTAGAAATTAATTTCAAATTAAAATTGACTAAAAGGTTGAATGCATTTCCAATAATTGTTAGTAATTAATTCAAGACCAACTACTAATGTTGTAACATTATTTTATTTGTCTTACATTTGATTTGTACTTATGTAAATGTATAGTTTGTTTATTTATTTTTCAGTCTGGTAGGTAATATACTAGAGTGGTTAATATTATAGTTCTTATGATATTTGATTTGGCACTAATTAGTGTTCAAGGCAATTAAGGCACCTGTGGTATTCAACTCACTGTAACTGTCTTTTCATTGTATGCAAATAATTTTGAATTTTATATATTTATATTTATTATGTAATATATATATGTATATATATATATATATATGTAATAGAGAAATACTTAATTTTTTTGCAAATTATATATTGGCTAGCTATCTCTGATTGATTTTAAATTTTTCTATAAAATAAGTAAAGCATGAAATTAGAAAATGGAAATGACAAATTCAGTTGCCGTTTTCAGTTTGATTTAAAATAATGAGATTTCCTCATTTTCTAGAATATGCCTTTCATCAATATAAATTTAAATGTATATTATAATATTATATATGTATATATACATAAATTATAGAAAACAATTTTCCAATAAAATGTGTATAGTTTTATTTTTCTCTCTCTATCCTAACTATTGTAAGTTTTCTATATTATATTTTTATGTGCTATTGTGCTAGGTAATGTGTTCTCCTTTAAGGATGAATTTCTTCTAAATTTGGCTCAAGAACAATATAGAAAAACAAATAATAATGAGAAAAGAGGTTTTTGCTTTGGTCAATACAACTATAAGATTTCTGTACAAATAGAGTAGGGATCGGAATACAGTATTAATGTAGCCCAGTTTTTTCTTTTGTTAAACAACTTTACATGTTTTTTTTTTTTATTTCTAAGAAAGTAAAACCATAAAATGAAGCGAGAAATATTTTTATTCCTGAATATACTTAAAATATTCATAAATAAAATGGCAAATCAATGGTTCAGAAAATTGATGTATAGTTCGACCAGTAATTCATATTAGCCGACAGCCCTTACGCATGCAATTTGGAACATCATAAAGCTAAGACCCCTCCATGGAAATCCCAGCTTTCCATATCTTATGTTGTTGGCAGCTTGTTTAAGCTTATTGTTGCCATAAGTTCTAGTAAGTGTAGGTTTTCCGAAAATAAAACAGGTACAAGATAGCAGGGGTAAATTTTTAAATTCGCAAAGAAAAATGATTCACTTTTTAAATAAAATGAGAAAAAAAACCTCTAAACATTACTCGCAAACGTTCTTGTTAGATCAAACATCAACAAGCGATTGAGCTTTCAATAAAAAATGTTGGTATGTAAAAATAACAGTTAATTACATGCTTTGACATGAATGACTTTCACTAATGTATTATAATTTTATAGGGCTTAGCATTATTCAACTTGTTCGCATTACTCGAAATTAATCTACGTATGGGTATAATTCTACGCCCTGATCGTCACTACAGTATGATGGGGATGGTCTCATAATGCTCAAAAATTATTCCAAAGTTACAAAACTGCAAACAAAGAAAAAAAGTAATTAAAACAAATTCTACAGACAAAAATTCCACACATGATTGATTTTGTAGTTGGCTTCAAAATCAATGGTTCAAGTTGCATTCTTATGCGTAGCCGGTGTCAAATACAAAAAAAAAGATATCTCCTTTTACAGAATATTTATCTTAATTATTTTTTTATTCCTAGAATAAGCAGATATCCAGGTTTTCAGTTTAGAATTTTGTAACTTTTCCGGGCAGTACAAGAGATATTTGTGGGACAAAAATTAGGTAATTAATTGATACCGTGAAGATTGGTTTTTCAATTAAATTTAAACGAGCCATACTCTAAAGGCAAACAGTGGTTCATTCGACAACTATAAATGGGTCATTTGTGTTATAGCATAAAAATAGGACAACTTTATTCGAAGGAAAAATAGCACAACTTAATTTCAGAAAATGAATTGTGTAGAAAAAATTCTGTAGAATACATTTTTTTTTAAAGGGAAGTTCTATCTGGTCTTAAAAATTGACTCTTCACACTTGCTTTTGCAAGGGACATCTGCCTCTTCATTGCCTTGTATTTCTTCATGCCCATCAGGAGTTTGCAGGTTTGTTTAGCTTCCGTAATAGCTATAGATAAGCTTTGATTTAAAAATTGGGAAACCCAGAGCTTTTGTCTATTCTATTTTTGGCCACCATAGAAATGTCGTATAAGATATTATAAGTCTTATTATAGACTTGTAAAGCCAAACAGTCATTTGTGGAGATAATCCCCATGTTTTTCCAAACATACTGTAACATGTAGAAAATGTCCTGATAACTTTTTTGTTTATGTAATCTATGTGAGGTTTCCATGACAGTTTGCTGTCAAATAATATTCCAAGGTGTTTTGTTTCTTTTACCATTTCGATAGCAACTCAATGAAGGGAGTTGGTAGTTTACTTATCTTCGCTATGTAAAAAGATGTTGTTAATTTTGTGTGTATTAATACTCAGACCCACCCGCATTTGCACCATGCGTATAGCAATTTACATTCGTTCCGAAATTATGTTTTCAGATTTTGCCTCTTACTAGTAAAACTCGATCGTCAGCGAACTGATACAGGAGATACTTCCTTTGTTGAGAATGGCCAGTAGTTGGTCAATGACTATTAGCCACAGCAGTGGCGAAATTACACCTCCTTTGGAATATCTCATTGTTGGTGGTACTGTTAGCTAATCGTTATTTAGTCTTGCTGTTATTCTTCAATTTTTGAGCATGCTAAGTAGCCACTATTACAGAAAACATATTACTGTTATGAACATAAAAGCAATCGTTGTTTTATGAAGCAATTATTATTAATATAATATTTTTCAGATAGTAATTATTATGAATCGAAATTCAAAATTAATAACAACCATCAAAAATTTAATTGACTATATAATATATGAAATCAGATTCTATGCATTGCTTTTCTTTACGAAAATATTGAATATTGCAAGAATTTGCTTTTCTGTTTTTGTTTGTTTGTTTGTTATAAAATACGAAACTCATGTTAGTTCTCTCAAAGAAGACAAATAAAACTGAATAAAAGAAGAATAAAATAAAAAAAAAATTAAATAGCTAGAAAATAAATAATAATTGATTTTAAATTTGAACGAATAGAAAATAAATTTCTTTTATTAGTAGGTTATACACTTACATAACAATGCAAAATGGAGTTTTTACAACAACGAAAAAATTATAGGAAAACAAAAAAGAAAACAAAAAGCATTTCATATAGATTCGAATCACATTAGTACCCACTTGAAAACAATAAAAAACAATAAAATTATTTCAATTGACATGTATAAGGATTACAGCGTCAAGTAGTTTCAAAGTAGTTCAAGGGGATCGTGATACTTCAATAACAACTGTAATATTTAGTAATGTCAAATTAATTTTTGTAAGCAATTTTAATCAGCAATCTGATAGCCAATTTTATTTCGAGAATATAATCATATTTTTTTTTAAATTGCAATGTGTGGGTGGTACTTGTTATATATTATAGATATGACAGTTACAAAATAATTGATATGAAGAAATATATGTAATAAAATTTAATTTGATAGGTACATTATTAATGTTCTGATTTAATTTCAAAATTTAATAAAAATTGTCTCTGTCTCGGCAGCATTAAATCGGAAAAATGGCAGTGATTAGGGAGGTCAAAACAATTTATTGGACTAATTTTTGAACCCTTTTAAACTTTAACATTTTATAATGCGTGGGAAAGGCATCTATTGATGTGTAATTTTCTATGTTTCAAAAGCCAGGTATTTATGTATGAACTGAAATGTTTTATTTAAGTGTTCGGAGATATGAATTGGTCGAATGCCATATTATTAAGTATTCCGAAAGCAGTACGGGTTTGGTTGTTACCGGTTTCACTATCCAAGTAGGCATCTATATCTGATAATATAGATGCTGTCCAGATAAATAAACTGACTCATAACTTGTGCTCCGGAATAAAGGCTACTGGGTACCATTACTCTCATTTAACCCTAAAGCTCATGACATGAGCCTATGACGCTAATTTTTCAAAACTACGTGATGATGTGACTGACGACTACTTTTTGATGATGTGACTGACGACATAGCATTCGATGATGTGGCAATTGACTCTGAAGAGGATAATTTATCTGAAGCTTCAGAAGCAGAAGATGAATTAACTTATGATTCTGATAATAGCGGTGAAATTATAATTTCTCATATAGAATTTATTGCAAAAGATGGTAAAAAATGGGCTCAAAGGCCTTAACGCTTTGTATAAATCAACATTTTGCGCTGCAAACTTTTTGCCGCAAAAACCAATTACAGGTCTTCCAAGTCTAGCAACACTGCTCTAGTATAAGCATTCTATATCAGATATTTCACTTAAATCTTCTGTTCAATCAAGAACTGCCCGTCATAATATAATAAAAAGTCCGGTAAACAAAGTTGTGCTTCTACCAAATTATGAGATAGTTGGTCCTATTGATTGTTTCAATTTATTTATAACAGGTGATGTTTGTAAGACTATCCTGAAATATACTAATGAAGAAGCTGAAATAATATACAATAATAAAAATCGTAAATGGAAAGCTTTAGATATGAATGAATTGCACGTCTTCTTCGAAATCAAACAGCCAAAGTTATCGCTCGTTTTAGTAGCCTATGGTTCAATTACATTCAAAGCTATACTATAGGCGTAAACAGCTTTGATTAAATTTTACGTTTTATTCGGTTTAATGAAAAAGCCCCAAAAATAAATCGACGTAGATTTGACAAATTAGTCCCAACTCGAGACTTGTTTCAAGCAATAAATAAGAACTTGGAAAAATGTTATATATACAGAAAATCTTATCGTAGACGAACACTTAATGCCAACATATGCAATCAAAGCCTGACAAGTATGGTATTAATCGCGGCTTTGTACACTCAGACAAGATACCTACTCAAAGAAATTCCATATACTGGGTATACAGAGATAATAACAGAGCAACAGGACTTGCTCAAAATGTAGTGGAGAATTTGTGTACACCATATTTTGGAACTGGACGGAATATTACAATTGATAACTATTTAACAACGTTAGAACTTTTAAAAAGTTTGTTATCTAATGGATTGACGATTGTAGGAAAACTTATATTCCAATTTCTTCCAAATAAAAATAGAAATCAACATTATTTGGATAAAAAAAATCCCAATAAAAGAAATTTATTTCTAAGAACTCTTGGTGAAAGTTTAGTAAATTCTCTTATCAAAAAGCGTGCTAGTACTACAAAGCTGTAATTACCACCATCTCGTAGGTACTGCAATTTCAAAAACGGTAACGTTTATTTTGTTAATTTTGTTATTGTTAAACATCTAAAAATTAATTATTTGAAATAAAAAATTAAAAATTATTTTTTTCTATTACATTTTAGGTGAGCCTGCTAGGCTCATGTTATGAATTTACGTGACAAAATATGTAATGAGGTTTAGGGTTAAGCCCATAGTAATAGTCAGTTTATAATCCATTAAAACTCAAAATAATAATATGTTTAAAATTCAGTTTTTTTTTTGGATCCCTGAAATAGTTCGAAGCAACTTGCTAGCTTCCCTCAAAGCAAAACGTTGTGTCCTATATATTTGTAGATTTTTTAATAATGGCTTTGATTTTTTCTTTATATGATTTTTTAATTATAGCTTCGATTTTGTCTCTTCTACTAACTGATACCCAAACATACTCATTCATTTGTTCAATTAAAGAATAAATCGGTGTCTTGAATCCAATGAATTGTTCAAAGATTATTCGCAATATGTTGCCTTCATTTTGTCTAATAAGGCCCTAAGCTACTAAAGGGTTGAATAAATCTTCAATCATCTGTGGCTCAATGATTCGATGATTGTATAATAGACCTAAGTGCCATACCTTGTTAAAAGTTTTCCTAATGTCCAGAAATGCCGCAGTATAGGAATTGTTGTTTATTGCGTTAATAATACAATGCACCTACTCAATTATTACGTGTTTGTGAGGAATTATAAATTGATGTTTAGAAATGAGACTTTTATTTTAAATAATTGCAAATGTTTTCATCAGAAGCTTCTAGAATAACTTTTTGGATTAACTTTTCCCGAATTAGCAGTAAGCTTACTAGTCTGTACGAAGAAACGTCTTCTGACTTTTTAGCTGGCTTGAGAATTATAATCTCGGACGTTTCCCATTGACTATGAAATATCTAAACCTTAGTAGAGCGTTGTATATAAACGATAGCAACTTGAGCCACTAAAGTGATAATTCATGTAGGATTCTACCATTGATTAGATCCAAACTCGGTGATTTATTTGTTTTTGCATCTGATTTGACGATAATCAGTTGAAATACTTTGGAAAGATGATCAGTAAATGTATTAACTGTCGCTTGATTACTACGGAACCAATAACCGTTTAGATTCCGTTGTTGGTTTTTTTTATTTATTTGTAGCTTTCTATAAGTCGTATTCTGTTGATTAGCTTGGTGTTAAATTTCAAAGATATCGCTGCACTGCATTATTTTTGTAGTACCATAGTGCTGCTTTCTAATAATGCAATTGTTTGACCATATCTTCAACGCCTCTCTGGGTAATTATCGACCTATTAATTTGTTACCTAATATAAATAAACTTTACGAAATATTAATAAATGACAAAATAATTAATTTGGCAAAGATAAAAATCTACTACCAGAAAACCCATTTGGCTTTCGGCATAAAAATAGTTCAATTAATGCAATAACCAAATTAACTTCTGACATATGCTGATATATAAATAAAAAATTTGGGATAGGACATGTCTAATTGACCTAGAAAAAGCCTTTAATACAGTATGGCTAGACGTCTTAATTTTCAAACTGAATCAATGCAAATTAATTCATGGCATGATCTCGGAAAACGAATTTATTATAATGAATCAAAACCATAGGTCACAAAAAAAATATAAAACGGAAAACGGTTCACAACAAGGAACAGTTAATTCTCCTATACTGTTTACAATTTATACTATAGACTTACTAGAAAAATTAAATAAACTAGAAGGCTTAAATTCAACGCTAGCGTTTGCAGATGATATCATACTACATTCTGCAAACGATTCTGTAGAAACGATCCAAAGAAACGTTCAGACGATGTTCAACCTTATAGTAGATTATTGTAGGGTTTGGATACTTAAAACTAATACTAATAAGTGCGAAACAATTTTATTCCGCAATACTGTTGATAAAACCAGCTGCAACATTAAAATAAATTGGAGAAATTTTCAAATAAAAACTAGTAATAGTGAAAACTTAAATAGTAAAAAAGTAGTTAAGTATTTAGAAATTTAAAATTTGCTGATCATGTAAATTATATTCTAACAAAAGGTAATAAAGCCTTTATGGCAGCCAAAAAATTATTTTATAACAAAGATCTTAACCCCAGAGTAAAAATAAGTGCTTGTCAATCACTTATCAGATTATAGAATATTGGCATATATGATTTAATAAGTGCTAGCCTAATGGAAAAAAGGATAAGGTTCGAGAGAAAATGTATTAGAGCTTACATCAACAAAACGCGTAAGCCTGAAACAGATTTCAAACACTTCAATTAAAATAAATATATATAAAAAAGCTAACATTGTTAGGTTTGACAATTTCATAATGAAATTGATCCGAAAACACATTGATCCCTCGCTTAAAACTTCGGAAAATGGATTAATATCCAAAATATACTATCATAACGACGAATAAATTCAGTATAGTATGAAAACGGGCTCTAATGCTCCCGAGCACTTCATATATTACATAGATGTAAATGATTTTATGCAAAACCGTGAACATGTGCCGGCCACATATAATATATTGCAAGGTCATGTAAAGAAAATGCATAACCACGAACTTGAATTACTTTTGGGTTGCAATACTCGGTGGAACTCAATCGTTCCAATGATTGAAAGAGGTTTACTCTTAAAAGAATGCATTTTTGATAGTTCGAAAGATTTATGCGCTTTACATTTATTGAATGCTGTGAATTTTGAGTTATTGGAAAAATTAAAAACAGTATTATAAGATGAGTTAAATTTAGCAATTGAGAAAGCTTTGTTGGAACCAGAGCTAAAATTTATTGAAGCTAGAGTTCGCTTTGTATAAAAGAACAAATAATAAAACTAAAAATATAACTTGTTGTACAATGCAATACAAACTATTAAACCAACGTCTACAGAAAGTGAGCTTTCTCTATAGCTGCAAACTTTTGCTCGAAAATAAGATCCAGATTATCCGATTCTTTTTTGAATGCTTTGACCTTTTTAAAATTTCATTACTTAAATAATAAAAATAATTAAAGTATTTTGATTCAATAAAAAAAATTAAAATTGAATTTGTATTTCTAACTGTTTTCATTTATTTTTTAATTTTTTAGGAAACCGCATAAACCGCAAAAACCGCGGTTATCAATTTTCACAAAACCGAAAACCGCGGTTTTAAATTATGCGGTTTTTCAGAAACCCTAATGTGCCCCTATTATATCATTATAATAGGAAGGCAACATGCAAAAGCATTGATTTTAATCCTAATAATTTCGATAACTCGATATGTAAATACGATATGTTTATTCCAAACAATGATAAGCGTATTGTAAGAAAATATTGGTGGTTAGAAAATGTTTTTAAGGTTAATTTCGAATTGTTTAAAATAAAACCAAGATTTGTAAATTTATTTTTTTTTGGTTTGTAAATTCTGAATATAAATAAATAAAAAAAAATCTTCAACAGCTTGCGTTTTTCTCGTAATACAGCTTCTAATATACGATGATTCACCAGTATTTGCATTTTTATTGTTGGTTGTCGAAGGAGCACTAATCAAGCGGCTTCTTGAATTGATTTAGTGAAATACTCAACAGCTATTTCAATATCATTTTCTGTTTCTAATTTAAATGCTGGATGAATTAGCAAATTAACATTTTGTGTATCTGCTTGATAATGTTGCGCAGGCTTATTTACTATAGCAATATCCGTTTGGAGTTCTAGTGAAATCGTCGAATAATTCAAAGAAAAATGTAAATATGGTATTGTATTTTTATAGTATTAATTCCTCTGGTTAAGCTTGGTATGTATTTGTTCTTTTTTTTTCAAATAATATTTTTAGTTTAAGAAAAATTAGTTTAGTTATTCAGAGTGACACTTTCTTAATCTGAAATCGATATGCTGGGAGAGCAGAGTAGCTAACTAAATTTTTTTGTTTTAATGGAAATTATGATAGAAATCGTGACTAATCTACTTTTAAAGAAATTTAAAAATATTATAATAATTTTTATGACCTATTTTTGAGTTAGATGTAACATTTTAATTAATATTTTAATGTAGTTACCTAACATTCTGTAATCGAAGATGTTTAGCCTGAAATTTAATTAAATGAAATTAAGCCTTTGAATAGATTGTCTGTCATAACAAACTACAATATTTAATTAAAATATTTATATTAAAAATAATAACATCAGATGGGTTCTAATTTAAAAAATTCATGATGATTCAAAAGAAAATATGTAAAACTTAATTATAAATCAATATTTGGATACAACCATTTCAGTCTATCTACAATTTCAAAATGTGTCATTTACAAATCATAAATATAATAAAAAAACGTATCATATTTAATAAATTGTGGTTACTAACGCAAAAAAATAAAAATAAAAAAAATATTGAAAATTTATTTAAAATTAATTTGATACTTTTAAATTTAATTTTTTAAATGTCATAATTTTATCAATAAATCCACAGGTGGCATTGGCCACCAAAACATTTTTATTTTCTATTTTTGTTTTTTTTTTACTTTCATTCAAGAAAATCATATCGATTTCATCATTATTAACACTTTAAAAATAAATTTTGAAATTGAGATTTTATAGAAGTACCTATTCTAGGTGAAAATATGAGTTTTTTTTATTATGGTGCTTATGTAGTAAAAATAAAGAATTGTTTACTGATGCTATAAAATTTCTTAATGTCAATTTGATCTCAAATCGATTGTTATCTGAATTTAAAAATTTGCTACCTAAATAAATATAATTTTTGCTGAATTAAATTGTAATCCCACATTCTATTTAAAGAACTAGGTTAGAATTTACGAATTAAAATTTAAGAAAACTAAAAAATTGTTTGGTATTTGTGTGAACTGTTGTTAGAGGTGCGTAAGTAATAATGTAGTCTAGATTAATATCACAGAGTTTACAAAACAAAAGTGAGCCCAACTGTTTTTAAATGTCTTTCAGCAACTAAAATGTTACTTACTCACATAATTGGTCAACAGATAATGAAGGTCCCAACTCATCAGTGTCCCCCAATTTTTGTCGGTCACTGGCGACTTCTCTTTAGTTGGAGATACAAAAATATATTTCATATTTGCCGATATGTCATTTCTCCAATGAAGGTTGGGCTTGTCTTGAACTCTTGTAAAATTGGGTCTGGAAGTGAAGATTCTGTTGGCTGCAGAAATGCGTATTAACATTACGATACTGAGCTTATAGATAACAGGATTGAACACAAAAAAGCTTATAAAATTCGCCTCTCATGCTAGACGATAGGTTTCGCACAAAACGTAAATTATAATGAATTAATAAATTTAAAATACCAATAGGCTCGAACTAGCTAAGTCCATCATAATATGTCGCCAATGAAATGGTCAATTAAAACAAAAAGCTCTAGAAAGGTTGACTCATAATAAAATTAAGAAGAGAATTAGTACTTAAATTACTTTTAAAAGTGCTGCATATAGTTTAGTTTAAAATGTGTTGGCAGCTATAATAATCCTACGTAATAAAACTACGTGTAAGCTAATGGTGATCCCCTTGCGTACCAGTTCTCCATAGAACTTACAGCTACAGTTTAGTACAACTTACAGCTTCTCTTGCATGTGATAAAAAAGTTACGCTAGGTATAATAAATCTCTTCTTACTCAGAAATTATGTAATTTTAACGAATTGTATAATTCTTCCGCAGGTTGTTTTAAAGTTGATTGTGTTGATTCCTTCAAATATTTAGGTGTTATAAAGATTCTAAGTTAGATTGGTCAATTCATACACGAATTTTAAATAAGTATTTTCATTAAGTTGTCAAACAATTTTATCACCTTAAGCAGTTCTGTTCTTCCAAGCAGCTCACGTCTGTATACTGTGGTTTATGTTATTCCAATACATAACCCACATATTTTTACAATTACAATATGGAATTTTTTTACAATATATTTCCAATTAGAATATGGAATAGTTAATTCGGGTGGTACTTTTAATAATTATCTCAAACTTTAATACAACAAAAATGTGTTTGAATTTTGAAAAAGCATTGTAGAGAAAGCAGCTTCTCTTTATTTCTACCTATGAAGCATCTTTTTTACTTACGAGTCCTCAAAGTATTCTTTAATAGAAGTGGTTACTTACGAAGTAGGTATTCTGAAATATATAATCTGAGAATCAACCCCCTCATAATGTACAACCGTTTTTACGCTCATTCAAGCAATTGTACTTCGGCTTTATAATTTACTACCTCGACCTTTAACAAATAACAATTGTTATGGTTCTAAATTACTCAGTTTGGTTAAACTCTGGCTTTTTAATTTCGACCTTGATCTGTAGATATTGTGAAAGAAAAGCTGTCCATCAGATTGTCAAATATATTTACTCTCTCAACAACTTGTATTTTGTTTTCGCCAAACTGGAGCTGTCGCGGAGAATATCCTTTTTGAGTTTCTCGCACATTCGACAATTATCAGTATTGAAAAATCGCAGTTGCATTTCCTGTTTGTTAAATCAACAATGACCTGTCAATATATACCAATTGTTGCCCTATTTTCCCTTTCCATTAAATTAACTGGAATTTACTAGTTTTTCTTTTATTAATTTTCGACCATAACTGCATGGAAGTTTTACAGCATCTAATCTTGTGTCATTAAAAATTCACCTGCCTTATGATAACCGTTTCAATATGGCAACAACCTTCTTCAATGGGCATATATATTATGGTTACATCTGGTGGGTTGAATTCGATTTCAGCCCCTTCTTTAGCGAGTAAATCGGTTACTTTATTATTCTTTATGTTAAAATATATAATTTTTACTTCTCTACCAAGAGCATACGTATCTGGTTTAGTTTATTTTCTTAATATTTTTCTCATTAAATGTGACGGCGTTTTTATAACTCTACTGGATGATGATATATTGCACAATCTATTGTAGCAAGCTTTCGTTTAGTAATAGACATCTGACGTGCCAGCTCTTAACATTAATCTGACAGTATAAAATATTCGAAAACCCAATAGAGCAGTACTGTGAGATCTTCAAGTAGTATCTTGCAATTGCCTACGAGGTGCGGCTTAATGTAAGTGTTGATGACAAAAAGTGTTTACCAACTGAATTCGGCTGATATTACATTAACATTATTTACTAGGTTTTGTTTGAAAATCATTCAAATCTACATTAATATCCGTAAGCTTAGAGTACTTAGTTAACAGTAAATCTAGCATTTACATTTTAATGTTCTGCATGTCAATTCACCATTTAATTTTTGTTCTGAAGCTCTGAGCTACGGTAAAGCCATTAATCGCGGGTATTAATCATCCTTAATTATTCACATAGAAGATTACCTAAAAGTAAATATTTAATATAATTAGACAGTGAGGTTTCTGGTATCATTTTCTGATAATATTTTAAAATCATCTTATTATGTAGAATAATTCATACATAAATCGATTCCATCTTTTATATGGAACGATTAAAGTGCTGTGAGCCATGTTGCATGATAACTCTTGGAACTTTTCAACTTTAGCGACCTAATAAAACATTTTCGAATTAATTTATGTAGTTCGATTCGATTGTAGTATTATCGTATTAATATTTCTTAGGTTTTTACATCATAGTTACCTGGATTTATCATGTGACTTAAAGTTTGGTTTTAAAGACTCAACATCATTATAGATTTAAATGTAATAAGATTACTGATTATGATACCTCGGATTTTTTAAATTTGTAATTTTAGCACAATACAAAATAGAAATTGGTCTTTTGAGGTTGAATTAATATCTGTTTATTATAAAATTCGGTACCACTTACTACAGCTACTGTTTGTTATCAATATTTGCTACCAAATTTCAAATATATTTGTTTTGTTAAAAGATATCAGTTAATAGATTAATTGTTTATCTTCTGATGGTACTTGTCTCATTTAATTAAATTATTTAATTGTCATTGATTAAATTGATTATAAAGATAATTTTTAATTATGTTGCGCATTTTTACTTTTATTCATCAATTGAAAATTAATTCCAAAATATTGAAGTAGTTGGGGAAGTTTATTTATTGTCTCGAAAAAAAATTATACCTACTTTTATTATTGTTTTTATCACAAATTGAAAAAAAAACATTTTTTTTTTTAAATTATTTAATACGAGAGCTGTTCACATAAGTACTGATAACAAAATTGTTCTCATATTGTTACGATAATCTCAACAATGTTTTGGTCGATTGTCTAAAAGACGTTATTAAAGTTTTAAATTAAATTTTGTTATTACGCTTATCTTGATGATACCTACCTTGTTAATTATGTGATTATTGGAGTCTATCTATTTTAAGAAATGTCTTAAGAAACTTAAATCAATGAGCATTTTAAAAGTTTATTGAACCAATAATCAAATTTTAAATTATACAGGGTGCAGGCAGAATACAAGGCTACGATATAGATTAGATATTGTGGTTTTGAAACTGTTTCAATTTTTGATCACCTTTATAGTCACAAATTAGTTATCTATAGTTGTCATTCTACTTAAATTTGCTTGCATCAATTATCGTCTAGTAAAAGCGACGAATTTTATTTCTCATGGGACTTAAGCCCGTGTTTGCAACATCTTTAAATTGCATTTTTCCGCCGTCATTTAGGTGTTGAGCGTTTTGAGCATGGTTCGATAGTCTCGATTTTGTCTCTACGATTTTCACTTATTCTGGTCCATACGAATTTCAATTAATTTGAGAGTTGGGAGCGACAGCCTAATAAAAAAAAATAATTTTTGTTCTGTCTATATGTGTTTATAGTTAATAGCTTCTACTTTTTTTCATATTGAATTAAAAAAAAAATATATGCAAATTCAAGATTCACACTTTATTTTATATATGTACGTTATGTGTACTTACTTTGAGAGGTCGATTTGAATACAAAGTGTAAATAAACAAAGGTCTGGTTCGACTAAGATAAGAGATGTGAGAAATATATTATGCTATCAGGGTATCGAAATTATAATCAAGGAGGGTCAGACTCTTTTAGAAGCTTCGGCTTCTTCAATTCTTAATATAAATCTGGGTTTTAGCTTTTAGAAAAGCTTAAAGTTAGCAGAAGAAAACATATATTCACTATTATGTGAACTCCTGGACATGATGGAATACAAGGTAATGTTTCTAAATGAGAAATTAAATAAACAAATACAATATTGAATATTATCCGAGAGGTGAGAGCTACTCTAAAACCAAGACAAAAGTAGTCTAAAACCTTTTTCAAATTGAAAATTAACCGATTCAATCATGTTCATGCACGGAAGTGACCTTAATGTGTCAGGGCCAGCATGTAGGATTGATTAAATCAGATAATCGGAAGATAGATCCAATGTAAATACATTAATATGGCTTATGATGGGCCATGATCCATTTAACAAATATCTGTTCAAAATTGGTCCAAAGACAATAAAATCCAACACAGACAGCGGCAGATTCTGCTTACAATAATGGGAATCCTTCTCTCATATTTTACTTGAATCTGATGTTACAGCTCACAAAAGACATTAATATTTTCAGGTATATATATCGCCTGATTCTGAAGTACCGTGCTCTATTTAGATACATTAATAGCATTAAGGGGGATTTGAAGGCATAAGAGATTTTAAAACGGTGAACTTGAGACGCGGCATAGCTCGCAAAAGTCCAGTCATACACATCGCCTGATTCTGAAGTAACGTCTTCTATTTAGATACATCAATAACATTCAGGGGGATGGGGAAGCACAAGAGATTTTAAAATAATGAACTTGGGACGCAACGGCGTAGCTCACAAAAGACATAAATATTTCCAGGTATACATATCGCCTGATTCTGAAGTTGTATTCTAACTAGACACATTAATAGCGTTTACGAGAATGAAAAAGTACAATACATTTGAAAAGAGCTCCCCACTATCCTGTTTACGTATATATTTTTATTTCAGTACCTGCACATTACAATGAGTCCATTTATGGTTGCGATGATATGGGGCCAGAGCCCCACACGTTACACATATAATATATACATATATATTTGGGACTATATACATATATGTATATATATATAACAGTTAAGTTTCCCTCTCCCAAATACTTAAAATGGAATATTAATTCGATAACTTGATTGTGAATGAACATTTTACATCGGTATTGACTTAATTTAAATGGACGTTGAAAGCATTCCAACTGAATTTTTTTTCTTATGCTCATGAACTGTTGTGCATTACTAATCAATGTTAAAGTTAAACAAAAACAACATTGAGTCTTCTCTTAGCGATTCCATTCTAAAATTATTTCACTGCAGTTGGTTATATTTTACATTTTTTAACTTAATTAATTCTCATTGTGTATCGTTGTGCTACTAATTTCAAATAGGTATATACATCCATATATACCTGCTCAGATCACCTTAACTTATTTTTAAAAGTAATTTATAATTTTTTTTTTATATAAAAAAAAAATTCTATAGAAAGGGCGCTTCCAATTATATAATATTATTTTTAAATTAATCTACATTTTTATTCTTACACGGAAATAATTAATTATTGTGTATGAGAGAACAAATCCAAAAATTCTCCAAGGAAAAACTTTTAATCTCCAACTGATTAAATAAAATATTATGAATTACACTCTCTTATACTTATTTACCTACATTTTTATGCATGAATACATGTTCATATGTATAACTAATGTTTTAGAGGAGTTATAGATATAATTAAGAAGACGAGACTGTTATAAAATGAGATATGAAGATTATTTGTTATTAAATGAGAAATGAGAATGAAAGAAAGATTTATAAAAGTTAAAGAAAAAAAATTATATTCTCTTATATGAATTTATCGTAGATAGAAAAAATAGTAGATAGTGTAGCCGATTGAAAAAAAAAAATTAATTGATAGAATTTTTACAAAAATGCACACAGGTAAATAATTATTTATATAAAAATATACCTCTGTGACTGTGACCTTCTTAGAAAGAATCAATTCGAAGAAAAAACAAGTTCCTGAAGGGCATTACAATTATGTCTATAGTAATATTTACTACTTACACTAATTATATTTCCCAATGGTTGTGTATCTCGTTAATATTTTTCTGTTTTTTGGATTAATTTTTTTTTTTTTAAATGTTATGAATTAACATGCAAAGCTGTCAAAAATTCAATTTTTTTTTTTTATGAAATTCGTGATTTTTAAATGTGTACAGAATAAAAATAATAAAAACAAAATGTTAGCTAAATGTTAATTAACCATTTTACATTGTTATCATGTCAGTAAATAAATGAAAAAAAAAAACTACTGAAATGTTATATTGATGAAAAATTAATTTTTACGTCAATTTGATTAAGTTGATAACATGCAATTGCTTCTTGTTATCTATCATACTTATCTACTTATTTATTATTTGTTAAAAACAATCTTTTCAATGTTTTAGCTATTCAAATATTTTCACTTCTTATCTGTCAAAATAATATCAATGATTTCCTTTTATCAATTTTTGTGTCTTCTTGAAGGTAATAAATGCTATAATGGCCATCTCAATTGCAATTTAAATAAATAGAACTCAGTTCTTTTATTATTGAGAGAGATACAATTTTATCGTTGTGTGACTGATGCTGATGCTAACAGTTGACAATTTACTCTTTTATATGATTTGATTTTAGTTGTTTGTGACTGATCAATGACGAATATGATATTTGACATCAGGATGCTAAATTAACATATCTTAAATTTATTTCAATCCAAATTTTTGTGTTTAAAAATTAAATATCAAAGTCGAGACTCGAGGTCTAGATATAATATTATGTTTATTCTACAAAGAAATTCACATTTACCTTACAATTATTTTAGATAACACCTAATTGGTTACTAGATTTCTTAGTGTCGAGTTTGGAAGGTGTACTGGAGAAACTTGCAAAAGTTGTTAGTAAATCTTTTAGTGTTCTGTGATATTTTTGATTCTATTTTTATTTTTATATACGTTTATATTAACTTACCAGTGTCTGTTTATATGTTTATTTTCGTGGTAGGTTGCAGTGTACTGCATGAATCCATTAATTATTGTGAACACTTATGAATATACTTACATTTAACAATATACAAACAATACAATACAAATAAGAAATGATTGAAAATATCAATTATACTTATTCTGTATCTGTACTTATATTGTACTGTATTCCTTGCTAAAATGAATTATACTACTTTCAATAAATAGTGAATAGAGAAAATGTATTGAGTATATTGAGTATATTGAATATTTAAGTTTTTTAAACATTAGTAATTTTATTGTCGATCATTTTTTGCAGTTGATGAAGAGGGTTTTATAAATTTAGTTCAAGAACTTATTAAAACTGGAGCAAAAAATGGTGATTCTGTGGACGTCAAAGATTTATTACCCCATTCTACAACAGTTTCTCCGCATGTGAATGAAATAAAGGTATTGGTGCTATAACATCAGATCTTTGGACGGATAATTTTATTAGAAGAACTTACTTGTGTGCAACATTTCATTATAAAAAAGAAGCGGAAATGCAAGAAATTGTTCTCCGAATACAAAATTTTGATAAAATTGTATTTGTAACTGATAGAGAAGCTAACATCATTCAAAGATTATAAGAGAATCAACTGTTCGGATCATCTATTCAAATCGTAAAAAAAGGCTCTTTCTTTGTTATTAATAATGAGTTTTTCAAATAGTGCATAGCTATTTAAAACTAAAAAAATGTGATCCTTTTTGTAAATATATACATGTACGTACAATGTACATATATATTTATATAAATAGGAATGTACATTCATATATTAGAAATCATCAAATGAATGAATGTGAACTTTTGATTTTTTTTTTAAATTGTTTATTTTTGAAAATTATTCAATTAAAAACAAAGAAGCAATGAAAATTATTTTTATTTAGAAAACTATACAATATATACATACTAGGGGCCCCTGTTGAGTAATTATATTTCAAGTTGAAGTCAAATTTAAAGTTTTTAAAAAAACAGTAATTTACGTCCTGACATAGACTTCGCACGATATAGCAGAAACCACTCGTGTTTAATAAAAAGTTTTGTGGTTAGTAAGTTTTATTTAGGACACATAAATACACGTCCATAGTAGAGTTAGAGTACTTCATTTTGATATAGTAGGTCACTTGAATTCTTCATTTTGATCTTTTTAAGTAACAGTTTCTAAATTTTTGTTATTTGTAGTAATAATATAGTTTTTATTAAAATTATGTATTATGTAGGTATATATATACATACCTCTTTAATAACAAAACTTTTTATTTTTAGTAATTTTATCACTAAATGCTTCTTACTATAGGGAATATAACGGAAACAAAGCAGTATATGGGCTGCTTTATTAAAAGTTGCGCATTTTTATTTCAAAAAGTAATATGCAAAAAAAGCTTTTTCATTCTTTTTTTAAATAGCTACAGCAAAATGAGTTGAATACATCTAAACAGCATTTGCTGTTGCTTTGACTTACTATGCAGCATTTACAGCACTTAGAGTTACTGTGCTTTTTTGTTCCTTGTGACGGCTTATGTTTGTTTGAACACTTTTGTTGTTTAAAATTTAAAAAATGGATTTACAAAAAAAATCGTAAGTATTTTATTTAAGATTTATAAGTGGACATGAAAAAAGTAAAGAAATCTTCGAAGTGGTGACTGGTGGAAGGAGCCAAGTTCAAGAAATTGAGCAGCCTCTAGCAAAAATAGGTCTGGGTCCCACCTCACAAAGGCCTCGAAAATTTTTTTAATTTTTTTTTTTCAACTTGTCTTCAGTAACATCGCTCCTAGGCACGATGCAAACAAGCGGTCCCAAGAGTCAGGACCGAAGACCTCAAATTTTTTCTTTTTTTTAATATTTTTTGTCATCAGTACAATGACCCTTAAATGTGATGAAGACAATAGGTCCGAGGTCCCGGGAATTAGGGCCGAAACTCTATTTCAACAGTTTAAATTTTATTTTTCTGAGAAAAGGTTATTAATAATTATTATAAATAATTTTTAAAAAAGTTTCAGATTGTCATATTTAAGGGTCATTGTACTGATGACAAAAAAAAAAAAAATATTAATTTGCATATTGAACAAACCTTTTAGACATATTTTTTTTCTTTTACTTCACTTTTTTCTTCGAAAAAAATTTCTTTCTAAATGCACAGCAAAGTCTGCACAGCAAAATCAGCACAGCAAATAGCTTTTTTTTTACTTTGACTTAAAATATTAAAAAGCATTCAGGAAAATTCTACTATTACTATTATGTTTTGGAAAGCAAAAACAATTCTACACCTGTCTTCTTAAATTTGTAATTGTAATATGTAACACATCTAAATAATATTATGCTCTGTTTTTATAATCACTTAAATTCTATGTACATATATTGTGACATTCATATAAAAACTTGTATGAAAACACGGAAGTTCAAAAATGTATATAAAGCTGATATTGATGGTGATCTCATATTTTTGCTCTTTTATTAGATTTTTATTTCTATCTAAATATTTACTGTTAACTTCCATGTTTAAAAAGAATTTCAATAATAAGTTTTCGTACGGAACTAACTTGTTGCTTTCATAAAAATTTTACAGCAAAAATATAAATTTTTCGTTTTTTTTTTTTTAATCTTTTAAAGTCTCATTTGCGTATTAAAATAATTATATGGATGGAATACAAATGTGTGTGTAATGTTATCATTCAGTTATTCAGTTCTAACAATAGTATCAAAGGACATCATATTATTATATACATTTCTGACATTGAGAATAGAAAAAAAAGTTTGAAGTCATAAAATTTCATACCTTTCATTATATGGAGAGGAATCAACAGCAAAAAAAAAAAAAACAAACACAAAACAACTCTAAAAACCAAATTTAATGTTACCTCCCTCTACATACAGGTATTTTCTTACATAACGTACAATACGATCTAAGGTCTCATATAATTTCATATATTATACTGCAGGGTAAATATTGTGTATCTGTATATGTATGATTGAGCCTAAAAGTTATGCTTTAAGAAGTCATAAAAAGTATAAAAGTAAGTATAAAAATACGTACCATAAAGTTAAGTTTAGAAAAAAAAAAAAAAAAATTTATTCATTCGCTTTTCTTTTTTTTTCGTAATTTTAATTAATGTTAAAATATTTTTTTGTTGTCTATATGACTGAATCTACTATTATATAGTAGTAGTCCCTTACATACATACATGCCATAGAATAAGTTTTATATGACAATAACAAAATATAATATTAACAAAAAAAAAAAAATAGGAACAACAAAAACAAAAAAATAAATAAATAAATTTCTATGATTTTAAGGGTACCTTAATATATATTTTGCAGTTTATATTTTCCAAAATATCATCACATTTAGCCATCAGTTTGGTATATTTATGTTGAGTTTTCGTTTGTAGTTTTCAAAATTAGTAATCATAATAATTATACAGCGTATACGGAACAACAGTAAACAGAAATTGTGCTACATTGTATTTGTAATCGATTTCCGCGTTTAATCAATACACACGAAAACGTTGAATATGGTATTCTAAATTGAATATTTTATTTAGAGTTACATGGATTCAAAATGTTGGCAATAGATCCGAAATCCTATTGTATATAGTTTTGTTGCAAAACCAAATGTCTTTGGGTATAGTGAAGAGATGAGAAGCCCCGGGAAATGTATTTGGCAGCATGCAGATCTGTAGAGATTGAGATTGGGAATTCTAACGAAGATCGTTAATGCCACCTCTAAAACATTTCCGACGAGGAACAACAATTTTGAACAATCTAGAAAAATCAAACTTCACACAGTGGAAATTTCTGGATGTCTCAAAACTGCATATTTTTTCTAGTAAATTTTTTTTCGAATGTAAGAACAAGCATGTTTTTACAATATGAAAATATATTTACATACACAATCTCTACACAATCAAAAGTAATATAAACAAATTTATTCAAAATGTTCCTACTGATCAAAGTGACATTATTCTTTTTCCCCATCGTCAACAAGTTAAAGCTGTGTCTTCGTGTATAAAAATATTAGTTGACTTCTAATGCTTGCCTTCTTTATTTTCACTTTTTCTATTATCTCTCTTTATTCTCACTTGCCTTCTTTATTCTCGTGTATTTTTTTTAACAGCTCAAAATTAAAATTTATTATAAATAATTTATTAATTATCTCCTTTGTTTAATTATTTCTAAGCGAAAGCAGTGCAGTTATTCTTAATCCCGGACTCTATTGTCTACTACAGAGGATCATAAGAAAATTACAGATCAGATGATTGACTGTTCGAGTCAAAGATGCATAAAATCTTAACAAATTGTTTATTGATCAATTTAATCCTAATTAGATGGGTATCAAGTAAATCTATAGCCTTAATGAATCATATTAGGACTCTCAGTAATTATTTGCCTTATCTTAGATCAGAGAGCAATCATTTATGCTATACGTCAACGACAAAGAAAATAGAAAAATTTGCCGTAATTATATTCTGTTCTCCAATTAATGTTAATTCAACTTTTGAATGTTATAAAACAGATGCTGAAGATTACCCTGTACCTTATTCTCTGTAAATAGCTATGTAAATTTTCTTTAGAACATGATTTTTACGTCATATTAATTGAAAATACCGTTTCTAAAGTTAAATGGGGTAATTTATATTCAAAATGTTATTTACAAAAAAAAAATATATTGAATATTAACCATGAAGGAGTAGCCAGATCCGGAAGTCAGCCAGTTCAACTATATATTGTTATTTTCTTCAATTATTGTTATTTTTGTTTTTTTTTTGTTAATAAAATAAAATACAACCGTCTTACATACCTACATTTATGCATTTATAAACTACCGTTACACCATTATTTTTTGAACCATAAAGATGCTTTACGCGTTAGTACACACATTTTCATAAGGATTCTTTATTCCTTGACATTCCTGTTTGGGATGATTATTTTATTTTATGGTTACCTATATATATATATATATATGTATATATATATATACATTTTTTTTTTGGATTATTTATATTTTTGGTTTTTTTGGTTTTTTTTTTAGTATTTTAATAGAAATGTTATAAGGTAAGAAGAATAAAAGGACTATATAAATGATTGCTACCAAAGGTAACTAACTTGAAAAAAAAAAAATATATACAAAAATGAAAACAGAAAATATATTAAAATAAAAAAATAAGAAAAATTGTTATCTCAGGAGAGCATTGAAAGTAAATCTGATATAAAAAAAGCTTTAGAGTATATGGACTTTGGAGAAAGAAAAAAATATAAATAAAAATGAAAATGGATTCATAGACTTCTAATATTAATGTCCATTATGAAATAACGCCAAATTGGAAAAACATCGAAAAAATGATTTTTATTATTTTTTGTCGAAGTTGACAGTGTTCTTTAGTGATTACTCTTTTTAGTGAAAATTCAGTTGAACTCATTGTCAGTTGAACAAAGAATTGAATTTTGATAATATTATTGAATAATTTAATCTCTTTTTAAATTAGTTTTATTCCCGGCCTCTTTTAATTTGAAATTCAATATACATGGTATTCCAAAAATGGTATTGAAATGGTATGAATTTGAAATTCAATGTAGATGGTATTCCAAAAATGGTATTGACAAAGACTAGGTTAAGATGGCTATTTATATTATACATTTAGACCGACTTCAATCAATGATGAAGATTTCGAATATAACTTTACCTGTACCTAATTTAACCAATATTATAATATATATAATATATTATTATAATTATGTTGATATATCGATATAAAAATGTTATATTAATATGAAAACTATTGTAGGACGCATTAAAAAAATATTTTGTGGTAATGTGCTATGTGCTACGGCCAATGCTGTTGTTTGTTTATTTATTTTTATTTTTTATTATTATTGGTTTGTAAGCTAACTTTTATAAACATTATCACCCATATTCTCTTAGACCCATCGTTGACGAGAAGAAAAAATTGATCTCGTCTCGTCTCGCTATTCAATTGTGTCAGACACTGTAAGCGGCGCGATAGAACATTTTATTTGTTGGTAGTACTAATAATTTTTTACTGTCAAAAAATATTATTGGTACATAAAAAAATATGGCTTATAAAGTTTTTGGAAAGTATGGTTTAGCTCTAAAATATTTTTAAATAAAATTTTTTAATAAAATTATTACAGCTTAATACATAAACAGTAGTAAAACGGTAAAAGTAAAGATGGTTTTTTTTCCAAAACAAAAAGACAATTTTAATAATAATGTAAAAAAAAATATTGAAAAGTTGTTTATTAATCTTTACTTAACTATTTTATCTATTTAATTTATTTATTTAATTAAATTTTTTGATAAAAAAAACACAAAATACTTTGGTTAGATACTCTATAGTTTACAATTTTTGACGAGGTATAAAATGGCTATCGCTATCGTCTCGTCAAAGGTCTAACAGAAATTACTCACGAGACTGTTTTGACATTATTGCCGTGGTGGCAATTCGCTATCGCGTCTGTGTCTAACAGAATACAAAACTATCTCTTCAGAAATATTTTCACAGATGAGTCTAAGAGAATATAGATTTATAATTTAAATGGATTTAGAATTTTACAATATTTATCTATATAACAAAGAAAAAATAATTTTGTTTAGATTTTAATCTGTACCTATAAATTGGCTTTAATGTCATCGGGGCAAGTTGTTAAAAAATTGTGTAGCTGTGTAAAAGAATATTATGTTTTATATTCTCATTTTTCTATATAAAAAGTCTAAGGTTCTACTATATTTCCTATATTAGTAACATCTAATATACGTAAGATTTCTCTGCAGATATAGAGGCAAAATTTTATTTTTAATCTTATGAACATCAATGCTTTAAGAATTTGATACCTCTTTGTGCTAAATATAAATTTAGCGTTATATTTATAATTTGAAGCTTAAAATTTCAATGAACACAAATTTATATTTATTTTTAATTTCAAATTAATAATTTATAAATAAATTTTCAAAACAAAAACAAACTAACTTCAAAGCTTAACTTCAAAGCTAAAATCAAGCTATATCTGATAAATTTATAAAATGTTTTTAGGTTTTTTTTTGCTCATGAGTATAAAATGAGCATTTCTTTTACAATCTACGCATGTGTCATTTATACCAGCTTAATGGAACGCTATTAATTTTAAGCCCTTTAGCATACTTCAAGAACGAATTCTTCAATCCCATTTTAACATCAGTTTCATGCATCTATTTTGTATTATTTGCAGACTTTTTATTTCTTCGTTGCTCAAAAATAGAATTAATGAGCAATAATCATACAAGTTATTATTTTAACAACTTATTAGTTACTTATATCAGTTCCTGCTGCACTTTCACATGTCAGCATAACCATATCTTTTTTCCGTACTCTCTTCTTGTCGAATTAACATTTTATTTCATATTAGGTTATTGACATTATACTTTGGTGTATATTGAATAATTGATGGGTTTGAATGATAAGGACAATAATAATTTGGGAATCAAAATTTATTGTTAATGTTATTGTTAAAAATAATATTTAAAATGAGTTTGCTATTGGTTAAATAAATAATTAAATTTAGGTACATTAAGTGACAACAATCACTGAATTCTTCTTCAAAAAAATAATTTATCATTTGCCTTGATATTATCTATCTGAACTATATAATGTTTTTTACATGAAAAATTCCTCCCTACACATCCCTCTGATGAGGTTACAGGACAGCAGTGATGCGCAATTAAATAAGTGATATTACTTTCCATTTACTAGTAGCTTATTACAGGTATATTTGAATACACTAATCTGGAAATACACAATTCTTAATAACAATTTATAATCAGCAGTACCTGTGAATTCGATCGAATAAAAATCGAATACTCGTTCGTAAATTTTCAGCTGGCGAACTTGATTTAAAAAAAATTCGAATATTTTTGATCGAAAATTTTCTCGTTCAAAATTTTATAATATTATTTTTATTTTTTTATACGTATGTGTATTTTAATAATTTATTTCTAAAACAGCAATCAAAATTTATTTTTTTAATTTGAAATTTGAACTGTTTAATTTGACATAAAAGTCATTACATTTCGTAATATTTCTTATTTGATTACATTTTTTGAAATGAGTACAAAATTAGTCTTTGGATCGAATTCACCGGTACAGCTGAATCTAATTCATCATACTAGTTTTCTTTGCAACAATTTCAGTGTGTGTTTAGCAAATTATTTAATGTCGAAGTGATTGTCGAAGTGTCATGACGTGAACAGAGGAATTGGTTTACTGGATAAATCGCTAGCCTTTCTCTCTGCACCAGTCTATTTTGAATGGCCTGTATTTTTAAATGCTTATGTAGAAATTTATCCATACTTTGTATAGGAAAGTAAAATAATATTGTATTATTAGGAATGTAAGTTAACAATAATGAAGAAAGTGTTTTACTTCGTATATTTTATCATAAATACTAAATGCAACTTTTATTAATTGTATAAAATAAATATTTGTATTCTAAGAGCATCTACTTTAAGCCAATTTAAATACTTGGTTAGATTTTAAACCTACTTTTAATAATAAACAAAACTTGTATGACGCTTTATCACCGATGTTAATTCATGCTCACAAATTTTCATTAACAACTGAATAGTAATAGGAAAATTACCACATCTTCCTGTAACTCCTGTAAAAAAAAAATAAAATAATAATAATAATAAAATACGCAACAGCCAAAGAAGAAAAAAACTTTTCCAATTTGAAGTTTCTTCAACGGTCGTTTATCACAACATTATCGTAAAATGATTTTATGGGAATTACTACTACATTTATTTAACACACACAAAAGAATAATACAAGCTCACCTTTGTTAAATATATTTTCTTCCTTATTTATTTGTTTTCTTATTATTATTGTTTTTTTTTTTTGTTTTTTTTTCTTCTTTTCAGTAATAAATTCGTTTAGATATCAGATATTAATTTATTTATAATGTTCTAACAATACGATTCTTAAGCTAAAACATAAAAATAATCAAAATAATAAAAATAAAAACCAAAGAAAAATAAACACCCGAATAAATATTAAATAAAGTTAAGTCATTTAATTGTCCTTTTGCAAGGACAAACCAAACCAAAACAACAAACGACGACGCAAACAAACAAACCAAAAAAAAAAAACAAACCAAGCACAAAAATAGAAAATACATTTTTTTTCCTATATTATATTTAAAAAGTCAATTTAATGATAACTAACTGAACTTTAAATGCAAAAAAAGGAATAAGAATAAAACGAACAAAAAAACAAATAACATAAAAACCACAAGGATATTATGATAAAATAAAAAGTTAAACAAAAAATGTCTGCTAATGAAGAGTTCAGACTGAACACACAAAAGAAATTAGTTCGTATCTTTAAAATTATTTCCAACAGAACAAAAAATTATTGAGTCATAAACGGCTTCCAAGATTTTAGTCCAAGCCAATTTCTATCTCAATTTAATTAACTTTGTTGTTTTCTAAATTAGAATAATTCTAATGTGGGTAGATTAAAAAATTATCAAGATTCTAGAGAATATCCGAAAAATGTTTTGAAATAATTAACCCTACTTAAATGTCGTTATTTATCATTATACCATTACTTACTGTATACTGTACATGAATGTAATCAACACAAATATTCAAATTCATAACAATGTAAATTGAAAGCAACTCTCTCTTGTTTGTGCAAATCCAGAAAACAAAAAAAAAACATTTTTAATTTTAATTTTTAATAAAATAATTGGTGCAGCATCAATTTCTTTAGAAAAATAGTGCAGAGTTAATTCTGCAGAAACTGATGAAAGCGTTCTTAGAAACAATTAAATTACTGTATGTACTTTTATGTGATATTAAATTGAAATATCATATTTAGGACTACACTAATCGTACTATTAGGTAAATAATAGTAGGATTAAGAAGATGTAACAAATTTCATTAGACTGTACTCTAATTAATGATGAAACTTGAAATTCAAAACTTAACCTTGCATTCTCCGGAACTAATGTATAGACCGACAGATGAATTATGGAAAATGCTTTGCATTTTGGCAGTCCGACAATTCAACAGAGAAACAATTCAAGCGGGACGTAATCGAGCAAATATGACTGCTTAAGCAGAAAGCAATTAAACACAAATGATTGTGAAAGCTGAGCGAAACGCAATAATAAATGTTTGATTTTATAAGCATTCCATACGTATTCAGAAATATTTAATTATGAAAACTAAGCAAGATTTAACCAAGCAAAATGGAATCAAACATGTGTAATCGAGTACATTAAAGGGGGCGATTCAAACATATAGGATTGTGATTCAATAATTGTTGTTAATGCGTGCGTTGTTCATTCCCATTTGTTGTTGATACATTATTAACTTTTGCAGTTCGACAAACAAACCGGCTCTTCTACAACAAGGATACTTTCAAATGTCCTTTTCGTCCTTAAAGGATAAAATGCGCCACTAAAGAAATATAATTTTGGAAAGCTAACAATTCCAGCTATTCTTATGGATATGGTAATTAGGTCCTACGCCAACACAACATCTCCCTCAGAATCCCCAACACGCCCTCCCAAAACTATGGTTTGAAAATGGTATGAGCAATTCGAATAATACACGAGTTGTACAAACCTTCTGATATTATGTAACGGAATAAAACAAAATAGACAAGAACAAAATAACAACAAGAAAAAAGAACACCTTATAGAATTAGAAATTATAAAATATTGGACTTTCAATTTGAAATTAAAAAAAAATTCTCAAGAAATAATTAAATAAGTAGCAATAAATAATAGTGTTGTGACATTTTAAGCAAAAAAGCTTGTAATATTTATAACGTTCCCTATTCTGAAATTTTTTTTTAAATTAACAGAGTATAGTTAAAATTGAATTTAATTAAATTTTCTTTATTTTTTATTTAAAATAACGGTTCTAGTTAAAATGTATAGCACTTTTGTTAAGTATTGTCCTTAGTTATCCATTCTTCATCATCTTGCAAGTATATTAAAATAATTTTTCTTGCTTTATTTTTTCTTCCAAAATTAATATGTCTGAGTTGAGAGAATTATTATCTGAGATGGTGTTTTAAGCCTTCCTTACAAAATTACATGTACCGATTATGTAACCATATTTTTATGTACTTGCATACATCTACAAATATATGACTACAATACATGCAGTTAGTAGTCTCAATAATATACATGTTACTTAGACTGGGTGTTTTTTTTCCCCAAGTTGGCGGTAGAGGGGATCAATCTAAGAATAATTTTTAACTTAATAATTAATATTTTCAGTCTTTAGTGTACAACAATCATATTTTATAATAAAATCAAGCAATATTTTGTTAAATTGGTTCATTCACGAGTTTTTCATGCCGCCTATGGACGAATATAGGAATGACCACCAATGATATATTTTACATACATGATATGGATAGCTCACTTTAGATTGCAAGCCGAATATAATAGAGTCGATCAGAAACAGACTTTAAATTAGGAAATGACGTTGTTTCGCAAACTATGGTTTTATAAACTACAAGTTTTACATTATACTTCCAAACACACTTTCTTCAGTAATAATAAATGCACCATCCAATTGGCAAAAGAAAACTCTGGATCTATGTTTGTAGAAGGCTTACTTGAAAAAAGCATAATTTAAACATCAATTTTGTTCTGAATGGTTAGCAACGATTAACTTCAACAAAGCCTCATCAACCCGTCTTCACAGAATGCTTAAAATATGATATGTAGATAGCATTATCAACACATGTGATACAATAAAAAGCCCATAGCAGAAAATATAAGAAATGGAAATGGATTGATTATACCCTTAGTAGAAATCGGTTCAAACGTTATCATAGCATCCCATTAAAATGAAAACCTCCATAAATTCATCACTATTTTGTTCGTTCTACGATCTACTTACATATAATTAAGGACAGTATTGCAAGTGTTAATATAAAAATCAGGAGACGATCCTGTTTGAATATGTTTCTAGCCTAAATGATGTGCAAAATATGTTAAACAGTGAGCCAAATAATAACAGACCAAAAAAAAAAAAACAAGGTAAATAAAAACAAGTAGGTAAACATGAAAACAACATTATTTCTGTTATCGGCATTGACAGCAATTACATTCAAACCTAACTATCAACAATTATGTAATTCAAAAGTCTGCTATGTATGGCGCATCATGCACAGTACATAATCAACAGAAATTAGTTTTTTCTTCTTTAACCATTACTCTTAATTCATTAATGTGTTCGTTTTAGACTTAACCACTAATTTGAGCTCTTGAGGCAAACTGTTCATGAACAATGAATATTAGTTTCACTGTATTCGTTGTTATACATTATTGGTTCAGTGTTTAGCACGAGAATGTGCATATGGCACTTACCGGAATAATACATCTCTACGACAATGAATTTTTATTTTTTGAATCTGAATCTTCTTAGCTGAAAACTACTACCACTACACGGTCACATCCTTAGAATTATCAGGTTAAGACTCTCTCTTACCATCATAGGACTACTTCCTTACCATTTTATTATCGTTTGATAAGCACACTGCTTACAATAGACACATCAGTTTCAGGAATTAATACGCTTGCAACTTTCGCCGCCTCCAATACAGTAGTTTATGGTTACTCATGCTGTAGTAGCTACAAAATTAATTCAAAGAAACTTACTGGAGTTCGACGATTGGTTCAAAAAACTGATAATTAAAAAGAATACTACCAAATCGGTATATGTGACCTTCAGTTGCCGAACGCAAGCCTATTCTTATTTGGCAATTGATGGAGTGCATATTTCACATGGTGATGAAGCGTAATATTTCGGCATATACTTCAGGTATAGGTTTACTTTCCCAAAATACATAAGAAGCAAAAAAAACAAACATAGTTGTCCTAAAATCGAGATCGTTATACTGACTTATGGAACACAATTCCCAAATTGTACTGCATAACAAGTTGCTTCTAAATAAAGTCATTATCAAGCTTCTTCAAACCCGGCGGTAAAGGGGATCAAACTATGAATTATTTTTAAGTAAATAATTAATATTTTCCGTCTTTAATGTGCAAAAATCATTATTTCAGACTGATATTAAACAAATGATTGTTAAATTGGTCCCTTCAAACTTGTAGGAGCAATTTTTGGCAGTCAGCTTTAGTGTCTAACATTAATCAAATCCAGTGCTTCAAGCCAAAAGCTTATCGAATGGTAGTGCATGCTCATTGGGATGGATTATTCACCGGGATATTAGGATACTTACAGCAAAAGAAGAAAATTTTTCATGTAAAATACACACAGAGGTTCCAAAGTCATTCTTCCAAACAAATTGTTGGATATGGTTCGGATTCAGCGAAGACTCAAGAAGATTTAAAATCACGACTTGTTTAATCTCAAATAAGTAATAGAGTCAGAAATTGTTAATCTTTTTATTTGGGTCGTCATAGAAGAATGCTCGGATACCGTATGCTTAGTCATAATTATTTTAATCAAATTTATTTCCTTACCGTCCGTACCGTAATTAGGACAATTTGCAAAAAAAAAAGTGTCGTCAAATCATCAACTCTATATTATTAGATTCTTGGATTTATCATGTCTTAAAACATTGAGAAGAATATTTTCGTAATTTTTTTTAACAAAATTGGCATAAATCTGTAGAAATTCTTAAAGTAACTGAATTGTCAAAATTTTCATTATAATTGGAATAAAGAACCCTTTCAAAATAATGTCAATAATTTCGTGAATTATATTTTTTCTGTGAGACTATTATTTTTTAAGCAAACTCAAATGAACTTATCTATATTGTGATAACAAAAATGATTTAAATGACACCGTTAACTTTTCGCTTGAATCATTACAACAACAACAAAAGTATTTTTTTCTTTTCCATTTCAAATTTCGTTAAATACTCTACTAGTTGGTACTCAGATGCTTTTAGAAACGAAACAAGTCGAATATTTATTTTCAGTTTGTTTTTTGTTTGTTATTTTTTTTTTTTGTCATATTGTGAAATTATGTATTCACAGGTATTCATAAATATAATAAGAGAATTAAAAAATGAAAGTGATTAGAGAAAGAGAGAGAGAGCAATGAGAATATTATATAAAAAGATTTGAGTGATTTTTATAAATTAAAATATTATAAGGATATAAAGGATATTAAAACAGAAGAGTGATGTGTTCTGCCTTAAATGAAAACTTTTAAAAGTCTTTATTAATTTTGTTTTTGTAGTTCTTTTTTTTTATCTGATTCTACTCGTATAGTACAAATACATTTTATTATGAATTTTTGTTTTTGTTTTTATGCCTTGACTTAAATCATATACCTACTATGTTATATTCCGTCTAAATAAATTAATTTTCGTCAAAAAGTTTAAATGGCCTATTGGGATGACTGTAACGAGACGTTATTAATTTACTTTCAACGTGTTTGTTATTAAAAATAAAAAGAAAGAAAAATAAAATTAAATGAAAAATAACCAAAATTAAAAAAAATAAATTAAATTAAATTTTAACCGTATATTAAAGAACAGTAACTCAATTATTACGTATAGTAATCTTTGAATTACAAAGTATCTTAAGTCAAAAGGTGAAATTGAAAAGTTAAGTTTTAAAAGTTTAAATGTATCTGTAAAAAAACTCCATAAATGATGATAGCTGCAATTTTATTTTTATACACAAAATATGCTCTATAAATGCCAGATTTCATGAGCAAATGCAATAATAGCTGTATCCTTTTCATCCGGTTCACGATCTAGATCAATACTTTAATATGAAAATACAATAACAATTCAAAACCCAGATATTTATCTGGTTTTTATACAGGTCTTAAATATTTAGTAATTATATTTGTCACGAGTAGCGCTTGCGTAGTTTTTCAATAGAAATTTTTAAAAATTCAATTAACAGGCTTGCCAAGTTAAAAAAATTATTAATGTCATTAACCCACATTGTTCTTTTGAATTTAATAAAACCTAGACTTTGAACCGTATGAAAAGAGCACAGCTAATGTATTGACTCATACAAAACAAGCTCAGGACTAAGTCAAAGTATATTTTAAGTAAAAAATTAACTGAAAGCCGAAGTATCTTAAATAAAAATTAAATTTAAAAATCTCGTTTAATTGTATATGTGAAAAATGCCCAACTGATATTCTGGCCAATGCCAAATGTTCAATAATTACCAGATTTTGTGAGCAACTGCTATATAAGATGGGGAATTTAATAAACTCAATTTTAGTTTAAGTCGGTATAAGATACTTTACCTTTCAGTTCCATTTAAATATAATATTAGATAAATCCCAAAAAAAAAAATCCCAAATAAGACAAAATTCCAAATTTCAAAATCCCAAAAACAAAAAATCCCAGTGATACAAAATCCAAAGGAATTATTAATATTTATTTATATGTAGAGGTATTCTTAATTAGGAGAGATTTTAGAGTTGGGTTCAAAATCAGAGTTATACCCCTTTTACAGAATATTTATATATAGGTTATGTGAGATTTTGAATTAGGAGGGATTTTAGAATTGGAGTTAAAAATTAGGGTTGACCGTTTTCAAGAATAATAATTTATAAATATAAGGTTTCAAAGTTGGATTCAAAATCAGAGTTGACCCTTGTTCCAGTATATTTATTTTATATGAGATTCTGAAGTAGATTAGTTTTAAAACGAAACGCGATATCTTAATACACATGGTTTTAAAATGCGAAAAATTTATTGAATGTTTTTTATGATTTTTTTTGTTTTTAGGCAATTTTGTAAGGCTGTTCAGTCATTTAATGACTACCAGAATAGAACCACAAGAATATTATTCTAACCCAAAATAAAATGAGTATACAAACACTTAATAATTAATGTTACTTTATATTATTTTCTAATATATTTAAAACAAAAATCTTTTTTTAGATAACAGTAAGTTAGAAAGCAATAGAAATGACAATATTGTACCTCGATGATGTTTAATTTTATTGATAACAAACAGTATTTTAAATTTCAAGTTGCATAAAACTTACTATTGTAACATTGGGGTTTTGTAATATTGGGATTGTGTAACACGGGAAATTGGGGATTCTATTTTTTGGGATTTTGATTTTGGGATTTTGACTTTTAAATTTCGGACCCAATCCTAATATTTATTGTCAATAGTCCATAGTATTATTCCGGGTGTTCCAGAGCAGCTTTTTAAGCTCTTTACACAAGTTTCTTATTTTTAAACGTAGAATGCGAATTTGCATAAAAAAGTACCTCTTTCCATTTAAAAATCACCATTTTGGTCAATTTGGACGATTTTCGGGCTTAAAAAACGGTTTTGGTCCTTCCCGAAAGTTGAAAATATTACCAATCGATAGGGTATATTCGGTTTTTTTTCAAATTTAAGAATATCGGCTCCTTTCTCTCTTAAAAAGTTTCTACGCATGCTCTGGAATATCCGGTAAAGTCAGACAACCAAAAGAAAATATTAAACCACCTAAATAATGAATTTTATACACCCTTTGCACCTATGTTAACAAGTATGTAACTACTATATCCTTACTACAGTAGAATCACATATTGACGAGGCTACAAATAAATTGCAACGAGCAAGCGACAAGCTATACCTCTGAACAAAAGAGTGGAAAATTGCACTAAATGATCTAAAACCGGTACATGTAAATTTTACAAATAAAAAATTAGAAAATCAACCATCGGTAAATCTGAGTGGGGTAAATATACCCCAAGAAAACAATGCTAAATACCTAGGGATGATATTAGATGTCAAAATTAGATGGAAAGAGCACGTCAAAAAGAATAAATTTGAGCTTAATAATAAATATACTAAACAATGTACTGGCTCTAGGTCGAAATTCAAAATTGTCTATATACGTAACAAGATGTTGTTATATAATCAGAAAATGGTTGTATGGCATACAAAAATATGGGGATGTGCCAAACAAACACATTTACTGTGTATAGAAAAATTCCAAAATAAAGTCTTGTGCAGTAAGGTAAATGCTCCTTGGTATATTCGCTACAATGACTTGCAAAGAGATTTAAAAATTCCTTGCATAGCAAATGAAATAAAAATATATGTAGCAAATCTGGTCATTTGGCTCGTCTGGACGGTCATGTTAACATTGACGACATTCAACTGCTAAAAAATCAAAATGATATCAGAAGGCTTAAAAAAACTAAGTCACTAGATTTAATACGATAGAATTTCGTAAACTTTCTCTTTAAGAAAATAACATTAGCAAGCTTGTGAAGGGCTGTGGTTTAGTCAGTAAAAATCTGACACACAATGAAAGCTATGGGGCTCATTGTGTCTATAAAGACTCCCACTAATCCACGAAAAAAAAAATTTCCAGGTAGCCAGAGAAAGTTACTACATTTTGATTTTGATGCAGTGGCAATTTAATAATAATTATAATAAAATTTGATGAAGACACACAATGGAAGCTATGGGGCTCATTGTGTCTATGAAAATTGGCACAAAAAAAATATCCAGGTATCCAAAGAGCAAGTCTACTCCATTTAGATTTCAATGCAGATGCAGATTTTTAAGTCAGTAAAAAAGAATTGATAAAAAATCTTTATGACAATTAGATGGATGGACGAATTAAAATTAAAATTAGCGCAAATTTGTGAAAACTCTTTCAATAATAAAATTAAGGCTACATTTTACATGAATTCTCTTTAATATTAAAATTAGATCCATTCAGTTCAGACTTTTGTTGAGTTTTACTCTACTATAAATTGACTTTTTTTTTTACCTCAACAAAATTCTTATTATTCATATTCATGTATTTAAAATATAACTGTACGTACATACTTACATACAAACATCCCCCATTAATCCATAATGGGGATTGCAGAGTGCGTTCATTTTACTTTGTGTTATTGTCAATTTTTTAAATAAACTGAAAAATCTCTTCTCTAAGAGAGTGTGTGTGTGTGTGTTTGTGTTAGATGTTTATATACGTACATTAGTGTCATCTTGGAATATAATAATATGTTATATGTATGTACATATATTGTTTGGATAAAAAACTTTTAGTAAAATTTCGTGTAAAAAGGTAGGCTTCATAAATTTCATTTTTGACACATAAATATTTGATTATAATAAATAAAAACGTTTTGTGAAGTTTTAAAATTAATTGTATATGAAAATATTATGTATAATTTAATATTTACTTTCTTTTTTATTTTTGTTTATTTTTCTTATATATGTACATTTTCAACCTACCTATGTTTTTTTGTACTATCTTAAAAAAAGATTTTTCAAAATATTTTATTTGGTTGTGTGTGTGTGTGTGTGTTTGTTTATTAGTTGGTAAAATGAATTTGAGTTTTACCTAAAATGCAATTAGAAGTTTTTCTTATATATTTTTTTGTTTAATTAAATAAATTATTCATAGGTAAATCTTTTTTTTTTTTTTTTTTTTATTATGTATGCATACACATGTGTGTGGTTGTATACAAGAATTTAATTAGAAATAAATTTTATTATTTTTATTATTTTATCTATAGTATACAAAATTTATTTATATTATTTATTTTACATATGCATGTATGTATGTCAGTATGTTAGTTATGTTTATTATTGTTAAGTGGATAATGATTGCAGAAGGATTACTGGTATATCCATTAAAAAAAAAAAAACGAAAAATTAAAAAAAACATTAAAGGAGTTTAAAGTTTTAAACTTTAATTGATTTTAAACACAGAGACACAAGAATAAAAAAAATTATTTAATGTTATGTCGAAAATAGTTTTATAATTAAATATTAATTAAAATTAAAATTACCTTTTTTTCCATTATTGTTAGACTTAATTATGGGTTATGGAATTTAAGTTTAAAGTGAAATTATTATAAGAGTTGGAAATTTAAATATTATCCGATAAATATAATAAAATGACAATTTTTTTTCTGTATTTATTTGAATTTAATTGCAAGTTAATAAGAATTTAAGCAGTTTGAGTAATGAATTGAAAATTTAACCGGATGACAACCCACCCTTCTTCATGAACACGTATAATAGGGGTTTTCCTTTTACATTTTTATTGTATCAACTAATTAAAATGTGGTTAAATACATTTCTATTGTTTACAGATTTCAACTGCATAATATTATTAGGGGACTTACTTGAATTGAAATTCAACGATTGAAAAAATATGGTTTTTAATTCCAAAATTTTGAGAAATTAAAGTTCATCAATTTTAATATATATTGAAAAGAGGCTTATTATGTCATCTCGTTTTGGAACAGTTATACATTTCGTTAAAATTATATAATTTCTTAGTAAGAAGAGAGTTATTATGAGGAAGAGGAAATTTCCTACATTTAGCACATTGATACAAAATATTATCAACCATAGGAATAGAGCTACCTAAACTGAAATACATAATTTTAGTTGTATCACTTAATAATAATTTGTGATAGCAAAACCAGCGGTGTAATAAGTCCAAGTTACAATTAATATTACACACATTTTCAAAAAATTACTTATTATTGAGTAGACCAACATCATCAGCAAAGGCAGTTGAACAACCCATAAATTTTTGAAGTAGCACAGAATTAAAGAAGATTAGAAATAATGTAGGACCCTGAGCAGATCCTTGAGGTACACCCAAAGAAATACTTTTAAGATCACTGATAGTGTCATCAATTTTAACTTTCTGAGTTCGATCCGTTAAATACGAAGAAAGTAAATCAAAAAAATTACCTCGAAAGCCAGCTTTATACAATTTGTCTAATAGGATTTTATGATCCACAGTATCAAATGCTTTTTTAATATAAATAAATAACGTAGCGCTTTTTAGTTTATTATTAAGAGCTTCATAAATACGGGATCAAAAAGTTAGAAGTGCATCTTCAGTAGATCTGCCACGACGAAAACCAAATTGCTTACAACTTAAAAAGTTAGTACGATCTAAAAATTGCATCAGTCTATTTTTTTACACTCTTTCAAATATTTTAGAGAAAGAGCTTAACATGGAAACGGGACGATAGTTATCTGAGTAATTTTTATCTTCTTTCCTCAGCAATTTTTAGAGCATTAGGAAAAATTCCAATTTCTATACAGCGGTTAAAAATATGAGCTAGAACATCCACTATACTAAGACTAATTTTTATCAAAACAAAATTTGAAATACGTAGCGTATCGAAATTAGAATTATTTAATTTCATTATCAGTCTATGAAGTTCAAGTGAATTTATTTCTTCAAAGTAACAACTTTGCTGCTGCCAAACAAACATCTTCAATTATATTCAGCTGGTTACTGTCACAAATCTCAGAACAAAAGTCTGCAGTAAGATTACTCACATCTGTGAATTTTTAACACTTAAAATAGAAGTACAACTTTCCATTCATGTTTTGCGTTACTTTTGGCATTTGAAAATTGTTGTGTAAAATTCTTGTTTAATTTCCTGTAAAGTTTTGAAAATTTTAAATGTTTTCTTTTTAGGCTAGAATCATTGGGAAACTTGCTGCATGATTTAAGTAATTTCTTTTTTTTTTCAATGAGTTTAAGTAGACTCGAATTCATCCATGGCTTTAGAGACAACAAGTTTTTTTTTCTTTTTCGCATCGTAACAGTGGAAGAGTTCAGATAATATTTCAACTTACTTATAAATAAATCGAAGCCTATTGAGGGGTTTAATTGAACAAAAATATCATCCCAGGTTTCAAATCTGAGCTCAAAGTTTCACAAAATTGATTTTTTAGTAAAAATTGATTTTTGAATAAAAATTCTAACAGAGTTCAGATTATTTGTATGGTAGGTAGGTAGGTAGAAGTGGCCATTCCAGTTATTTCTGAAAAACCAATTAGCACTTAATTGTGCCTTTTTGATACCACGACTCGAGTGACCTATTTCATGTTGTCAGTTATTATAGGTGGGCGTTATCTTATCTTCACTCTCCCCTTGGACTCAGTACTAGAGCCACCCTGTGAGATTAAGAAGGTTGATCAGATCTCCGGTTTTGCTTTCCGCAATAAAACCTATATTGCTGGGGAAAGTTTCACCTAAAGTGCGGAGTCTGAATCTAGCTAATGCTGGACATCTGCAAAGGAAGTGTTGAAGAATTTCCATCTATGTTACTGTGACCAGAAACCCATAGTAGAGAGATCGAGAACCGGTTATCTAAGTTTCCAATTTCGTTTCGGCATTGTTCCACCAGCTTAGAACAGATATTGTCCGCCACCAAAGTTTTGATAGCGGCTTGACTATCCGTGAAAATGGTGGCTTTTGTTTTGGTCGTATGAATGTTATTAAGGGTTTTAAGCGCTTCCCTTATTGCAAGCAGCTCTGCTTGAAAGACACTAGCGTATTTAGGGAGACCATAAGATTTTGATATTTCTAGATCTTCTAAGAAAATTCCTGCACTTATTCCGCAGTTCATTTTAGACCCATTAGTGAAAATTCCTATATCATTTTCCCTTTTCTTTAAACCACGCTTCCAATCGGCTCTGGCAGGAAAACCTACTTTAGGCTTTTTGTTGAAGTTCAGTTTAGGGGTGATATAATCGGTTGTGCTTGGCAGCAGTTCATTTGGAAACTGACCTATGATATTCCCGTGGCCATATGGTCTGGAATACCAGAAGCCAGTTTCTCTTAGTCTGACTGCACTGCAGGACGCAACGTATTTTATGTACAAATCGGGAGGAAGGAGATTATTATGATTAGGTGGAAAGTTTAAATTCCGAAGAAATAAGTAGAATGTTGAATGATTTGAAATGCCTTGATCTATACAAAAGCTATGTAAATCTATGTCACTGGATAACATAAGTCTAACAAAAATGTGGTCAATACAATATAAATAGCGTAAATATATAATTAAAGTAAGTATTCTGTAAAAGGGGGTATCCTCTTTTATGTATGCAACAGAGACTATGCATAAAGATAATTAAGATAAACTTATTACGAATACGGTTCGGTAATAAACAATGAAACTTTTAACAAAAATGCATTGTAAAAAGGAGTTAATGCTTATCTTAAAACTCTGCAGGTTGCAAATTTGTTGTAATACTTGGTGAATATGAAAACACATCGAAAATAATCGTATACCACATTCGTACGGAAATTTCCACTGTGTATGGATCCACTCCTTTTATTTCACATCAGAATTAGAGCTGATATGTAAAAGTATTCATCTGTAACGGCAATCCAATAATATGATATTAACATATTAGACATCATAAGAAAAAGAGTCAAAATTTGTTTTCGTATGTTTTGGAAAGAGAAGAAGTGGCTGATTATAATTATATCAGGTCAATATGTACTTAAGGTCTCTATATTTTTTTGCACAGATTGCAAATATTATTGTTGTTACTATGACAAGTAAAATGTCAAGTAACAACAATAATAATTGCAATCTGTACAAAAAAAAAATTATTTAAGAATAAATAGTTTAATTCAGTGCGATGGCGAATGCAGCAAATGGCTGTGTAACACTTGTTCTAGTTTGGAAAATGAAGTTTTAAAAGAATATACTGCAGATTCTGAAAAAATTTGGTTTTACTCTCGATGCAAAACTAAGAGGCAGAAAAGAAAATCAAGCAGTTTAGTTCAAAATACTTCATCAGTGGAACAACTGAACAAAAATGTAAACACAAAATTTAATTCTGATGATATAAATAATAAATTGGAGAGAATTCTTACTAACCAAAATTCTCAAAGTACTGAGTTCCAAAATTTGAAAAGTCAGGTTAGTGAGTTGAAAGATTATATTGACTCATTAATTCAAGAAAATACCATTCTACGTAATGAAAATATGTTGCTCAAAGATGCAGTTGTATAAAATAGAATTGAGCTGGAGAAAATGAAGCAAAAAAAAACGTTGAAACAAATAGAAATTAGTGGTATTTCATAAAAGATAAAAGCTGTTAACTCAAAATCGATTGTATCAACAATCCTCTCTGAAATTGATATTAATGTAGATCCTGAAGATATTAATGATATATTTCTATGAAAAGCAGATCTAAAAAAATCAGGTGAGCCAAATTATTATAGTTAAATTTTCGAAATCAGAGTTTAAAAGTAAAGTGATGGAAGCTATAAGGAAAAAGAAACTTTCAAATGAAATATTTAAGGAAGCTAAATTAAAAAGTCCTATTTTTATAAATGAAGTATTAACATCTTACTTCAGTTTTTTGTATAAAAAAGATGAGACTTAAAAAAAATATAAGAAGATAGAATTCACCTTTGTTCGTCATGGCAAATTATTTATTAGGAAGGCTGTAAATAGTAAAATAATTAGACTTGTGCACGACAAGAACTTAAATATTGAATAATACTTCTGATTATAATTTGCCATCTAACACACACGTAAAAACAAACTTAAAACCTTTTTAGTGATATACACTTTAATAATAAAAACTCTTTAAAAATAATATACATAAATGCTAGAAGTTTGAAACACAAATTGGAAGACTTAACATATCTATTAGATACTATAAAAAACACTATTCATATTATAATTGTTAGTGAAACTTGGATATTAGATGCTGAATATAAATGTTACAACATAAGTGATTATTCTGCTGTATACTCCTGCAGAAATTCAAGACGAGGTGGTGATGCTTGTATGTTCATTCACTTGAAGTTAAAATATATAACTAAGGAGATTTATTGTGATGAATATAATAGTATAATAAACATAACCATGACCATAAATTTGAACAATCAAAATTATGAAATAACAGTAATTTCCTGAAAATTCTACTACTATGATTGAAAGATTCTTCTGTAAAGTGAACGACCATCTAGAAAACCTAAAAAATAAAAAAGCATTAATTATTGGTGATTTCAATTTTAACACTAATAATCACAATGATGTTAATATTAAAAATTATAGAACTATAGTTGAGGCAAATGGCTATTATTTTTGTCACAAAGAAATAACCAGACCTGAATCCAACAGCTGCTTTGATTATGTGATATCAAATGATACTCAATCAGAAATGCACATCTCAATTTTCCATCATGATTTACCGGATCATCTTGGTATAGTTGTTGAATTGGAAAGTGTGAATATAATAAAAAAATATCAAAAATTAGTAAACAATAACAAGAAAATTTTAATAGACAGGACACAATATACATCATAGCATATAAAAGTTACAATAGTTTACCAAATGAATTCAAAGAAGAAAATAACATAAGTAAATTTAAAAGGAAATTAAATGAATACTTCTTAAGCCAAATTTAATTGTTTTATATTTTATAGTTTAAATTATGTTAAGATCTAAACTTCGCATTTAGTAATTTATTATACTTAAAAACAAAAAAAAAAAAAAAATAAGAAAATTTGTACTTCGTTGTTACTTTAGTTTTAATTTTCAGTAATATTGGAATCAAAAATACTCTGTACGAGCGAATGTGCACTCTTGAGATGAAATGTTAAAAAAATAAAAAAAAAATAAAATGAATATTGAATCTTTAGATTTTATTATAATTAACTTTTATAAAAATAATTAATTTCAACCATCTTCTGAAATTACTTGATTTTAATAAAATTGAATTATTGATTTTCAATACAACAACAAAAATAATTTACTTGTTTTTAATTAATATTCATCAAAAATCAAAAGATTGTGCAAAAACCACAACTCTTTATACTTAAAAAGAAAAATCAAAAATAAAATATTAATCATTACTTTCGTATAGATTTATTGTAGATATTTTCGGTAACGTTAAGGATAGAAGGAAATATTTTTAATAAGTTTTGGACATTTTTAGAAAAATAATCTAAAGAATTTTGTGGTTTCTACTAAAAAAAAATATAACAAAATAAGGCGATTTAATTAAACTCTTCATGTACCTCCTATCCTACTTAAATTAAAAATGTTTTATATATACTAAATTATGAAGGTTATTCTAAAGTCAAAATTAAAATAAAAATTAAGATTTAAATTAATCTGTATTGTTAAATTTGAATTTTTTTGATGGTAGCAAAGTGAAAAATTACAAAAATAAAAAATACAATAAAAACTTCATTTTTCAACCGATTCCAAACATTTTTCAAGTGTTTTACTTGTTTTGATAAATTATCTAAAAGCCAGTAAGTAATGAAATAAAGTCAATTTAAAAAATTAAATTATTAAAAATTTATTAATAAAATAATTTTTAAAATTTTTAAGGAATCGAGAGTTGATGAATTAAATTAAATTAAATTTACAGTTTTGTTGAAAAGAACTTGCTGTTCATAATATCATTCCCCTGGCAAACTAACATACTCACGCACATATCAAAATGACAAAAAAGTTATCAGCAAAAAGTTTTATTGCTGTTAGAGATAATTATTATGAGATCATTACACTTCTGTAGATTACACTTCTGTAGGTGAAACCATTGATTCAATTTGCAACGATTTTGGACCAAATGACGAATTGATTTTATGTGGCGATCTTAAATTCCGAACATAAGATGGATAAAGCATGACGAGGAATATTTTATGATTCCGAAACATATTAGGGCGGAATGTGAATATGTATTTATTGATAAATTAAATACTAATTATTTACAACAAGTCTCTGAAATTTGTAATTTTCAGCATAAACAGCTTGATTTAGTGTTTACCTCGAAATGGAACAATTTGATTTTTTGTGATAATACCTTTCCTATTGTGGGTATTGATCAATTATTCCATCTTCCCTTAAGTTTTACGTTTTGTATAAATTCGCCAATCGAATCGGATGTTACTAAGTCTTATTGTTTTAAGTTTAATAAAACAAATTTTGATGCTTTAAACGAATTTATTATTTCCTATAACTTTTCTTCCATATTTAATCATATGGATACTAACCAAATGACGAATAGGTTTTATGAAATTATGTTTGATGGTTTTAGGCAATTTGTTCCAATATCTAAAGATCGGAACCCTTTTTCGAGTCCACCATATGGTTCACTTCGGATTTGAGGAAACTTAGAAATAAAAGAAAAGCCATAAAGCCTGGCGTTTTTATGTTAAATCAAAGAACCCTTACGATTATAATTTATTTAAAAGCATTTTTGATGAATTCAAAGAATTTTCAGAATTACTTTATAACGATTTTGTTCGTGGAATGTCTTCTAAATTAATATCTAATCCAAAACATTTCTGGAGATTTGTCAATTCCAAACGGAAATGTGATGAGTTTCCTACTCATATGAAATACAATGGAATTTTTAGTAATGATTCAGAAATAATATCTAATTTCTTTCGCGAATATTTTAGTTCAGTGTACACTAACTCAATTTTCGAACAAAATAATGATGATTTTTCTCATTTAAATGATTTTCCTAAAACTACTTGGTCTAATAACTTTCCTGGACCAGATGGTGTTCCCGAAGTTATACTTAATAAATGCTCAAGTGCATTAGCAATTCCATTGTCATTCATCTTCAATTCTTCTTTAAAATCAAGAGTTTTCCCCTCTATTTGGAACCATTCATTTAGTTAGATTTAGATTTAGATTTATTAATTTATTTAGTTTTATACAATAAATATATAAACTATTACAATACTACTTACAATATTTTTTACATTCATTTTAATTTAATAAATAAGATGCTTTTATATTTTTAATAAGTTTTTTTTATACATTTCAATACTAGTTTCAGTTTTTATTTCCGGAGGTAAATTGTTAAATAGCTTTAACGCTTCATACATTAAATTCTTTTGAGCCAGATCCGTTCTAAAAAACTGTAATCTAAAGTTGGAGATGTTTCTTAAACTATAATGTTGAACATCACCTACATATGTTAACTTTTCTGATAAAGATATCGGCATCATATTGTGCTTAATTTTGAAGATGAGCACAAGTGTATTAAATATTAATCTTTGTTTAATATTCAGCCAATTTAATGATTTCAACATATTGTCTATATGTGTTAATCTATTACATTTCAAAATACTTCTCATATTTTTATTTTGTAGCTTTTACAACCGACTTATTTGTTCATTATTTAAAAATGCTGTTAAACTCGAATATAGTTCAAAATTAGGATTAATAATTGTATTGTATACTGATATTGCACATTTTTGAGACATTTTATCTCTGATTTTATTGAAGAAGTATGTTTTTTTCGAGATTTTTTTTCATGTATAATCAAGATGCTTATGAAATTTTAATTGATCATCTAGTATTAACCCTAAGTACTTAATTTCGCTTATTTTTTCAACAGGTTCATCATCGATTTTTACTTGGTATTCAGAACTACCATTAATTATCATGAACTTTGTTTTATCTAAATTTACCTTTAATTTATTCATTCTTAGCCACTTGTTGACTCTTCCAAATCATTATTTATTTTCTCTATGCAATCATCAGCTTTTTTTCCTGAAACATATAGAAGTGCATCGTCCGCAAACAGGATCAGTTGCGCAAAAATTACAGCTATCTCCATATCATTTATGTATATCAGAAACAATAACACCCCTAATACAGATCCTTGTGGAACTCCCAACAAAACTGCAATTGCCTGTGAGACTACACCGTTGACTTTAGTTTTTTCACTTCTATTACTTAAATATGATTTAAACCAATTAAGTTCTATATTTTCAACGCCTATCGCTGCTAATTTCGATAATAGAATATTCCTGTCTACTGTTTCAAATGCTCTTTTTAAGTCAAGGAAGACCGCTACTATCGTTTGTTTTTCGTCTACAAGCTGTTTCCAATTTGCTACAATCAGATTCAGAACTGCTTCACAACTGTGGTTTTTCCTAAAACCTGACTGAAATTTAGATATTAAATTGTTCTCATTCAAATACCTTTCAAGTTGAATATATACAAACTTCTCAATAATTTTTGACTCTATGCTTGTCATACTAATTGTACGGAATTCACTGCAAATTTTTGTGTTTTTATATACTTTTATATTAACTTGCCAGTGTCTGTTTATATGTATATATGTATATATGAATCTTGCTGGAATATTGTTAATGGGAATTTGGAAACGCTTTGTGATGTTCTTTTAATATTCGTGATTTTTTTCTCAACATCCACCACTAGTTTTATTTTCTACTTTTTAGGGGGCTAGCTAGTTTGGTTTCGATAAAAGTATATTTTAAAAAATTTTATTTTTACATTATATTTACTTTTTCTATTGGTGTTACTACTGTTTCCTTCCATGCTTCTGGATAAATTCCCATATGTAACGAGCCATTTATAACTTCAATCAAATTATGTGTTATTAAGTCAAAAACATCCAATAACATTTTACAGTTTACATGATTAAAGTCCTTTTTATTATTTATTTTTTTTTAAAATACTTTTTAAATCATCTTCCTCCATTGTTTTAAAATTAAACTGATTTGTATTATTTCTTAATATTAAATTTTGGTAAGGTATGTTTGGAATACTATTATTAATTTCTACTACACTATTTACAAAGTATGTATTAAAATTTGTTGCTATATCCATACTGTTTTTATAAATCAAACCGTTAAACTTGGCTTCGATAATGTTATTTTTTTTTCTTTTAGTACTAGCGTTTTTATTGTTTTCCATATTTTCGATTGGTCCTTGCTCTTGAGAATTTTATTACTTATAAAGTTATTTTTAGTCTGATTTAGCTGGTTTTTATATTTATTTCGTAGACCAGTTCATAAGAAGAACGCCAAAAATGAAATCACTAATTATAGACCAATCGCGAAACTTTCCTCCATTCCTAATATTTTTGAGTTAATATTGTATGATTCAATTTATTATCACTGTAAGTCTTTTTTAGTTCACAACCAACATGGATTTGTGGATCAAAAATCCACACCGTTACTAATCTTGTTGAGTGAGTTTCAACTTTTACGAGAAATATAGAAGCAGGTTTTCAAACGGATGTTATCTATACCGATTATAGTAAAGCCTTTGATGTTTTACCACATGCAATAATATTTCTAAAATTAAGGATACTTGGTTTCCTAGAATTCTTTCGGAAATGGGTTAAATCATATCTAACCGAAAGATCTTATAGTATTTTAGTTAGAAAAAATACTTCTAAGTGTTTTTATGCCAATTCATGAGTTCCACAAGGCAGTCATTTAGGACCGATGTTTTTTATAATTTCGGTTAATGATGTCTGTTCAGTAATTCTTAATAGTGAACTGAAAATTTACGCGGATGACATGCAAATTTTTAAAAAAATTACTTCTTTAGAAAACGCTTTACTCCTACAAGGCGATTTAGATAACTTCTTTAAATGGTGTACAGCTAATAATCTTCTTTTAAATGTGAATAAATGTGCACTTATGTGTTACACATGTCGACGAAATCCGGTTTGTTTTAATTATTCGTTAAGTGGTATTAGCCTTTCCAAAAGAAGCTCAATTAAAGACTTAGGAGTTTACTTTGACGACAAGCTTAATTTTAAATCACATTTTTGTAATATTATCAATAAAGCTAATTCTATGCTAGTATTTGTTAAACGTTGGTCAAAGGAATTTAACGACCCTTATGTTCTCAAATCTTTGTATTCTGGTCTCGTTAAACCAAATTTGGAGTATGCTAGTCAAGTTTGGTCACCTTTCTATGATATTCATATTAACAGAATTGAAGCAATACAAAAAAATTTTTTAAGATTAGCTTTGCGTAATTTCCAATGGTCAAATCCATTAATTTTACCTCCATATGAGCATAGATTGAACTTAATTCATTTGAAAACTTTGAAATTAAGACGAGAAATGGCGGATGTTATTTTTCTTACTGAAATTATTAAAGGATTAAAGGATTAAAGGATATTGTAATGAAGTTTGAGCTAAACTAAATAAATAAATAAATAAATAAATCAAGTTCGATCATTTACCACAGTTATTTTCAAATTAACAAACTTGCTTCACAGTTATAAGACAACCGTCTTCTTCTTAATAAAAATTTAAAACTCTATCTATGTTTCATTAATTTTATTTAATATATTGATCGGTTATACAAAATATACGAAACATTGATTCACCCGGTAGTCACATACGGATGTGAATTTTGGAAATATTAATACTAAATGGTAATAATATTTAAAAAGGTTTTTCCTTTTCTTCTTCGTATTAGCTACTTGTTTCAAACTACTCATTTCATATATTTTTTTTTAATACTAGAAATCTAGGATCCATTCATCTTTTTGGTCGTCTTCTTGTTAGATATTTTGAACTTAAATAATTAGTTTTTTTTTTATATTAGTTGCACAAACAATTATCATATGATTTTAATTTGCTAGTAAGATCTAAAACTTTAATTTGCTAGTTGTTGGATCCAAACCACGTTCCAAGCATATACATGCATAGTTCCTATAACCCATCACAGTTGCGTTGTTGTAGCAAAATAAGTAACACACGTCAAAGTAAAAAAATGCTACTTAAGGTAACTGATTTGTTTTTGATACAACTGATTTGAGATTCAAGACTTTGGAAGCAAAATTAGTCCAAAGTGACATATGTTTGCACAATTTGGGTGAATCAAATATTGTACCTCTGGATATTTCTTAAGCTTTCGATCGAGTCCACGTGGTGTACTGTTAGCTGTGTCCCCTTAAAAGTCTAACTCTAAGATTTCATACGACCCAAAGTGGAGTATAATTTTGACAATTCGGTTGGTACTTCTAGTAAAGTTCTAGTATTTTTTAAAAATATATAATTATGTTATTGTTATGCCATTTTATCTATCCCAACAAATTATCAATTCCCTATTTATGAAATATAAATTTGTGATTGTCCTCAAACTAGTCAAACCTACTACGCTATAGAAGGTCTCCACCTAATATTATGGCATTGTATAGAAAAAAAATTGATACTTAATGCAAATTAATCAAAAAATACTTCTTAGTCGAAAAAAATCTATCTTTATTAATAATTGAGGTAAAACTCCTCCTTATGTCATACAAATTTAATAAATCTAATAATAAAAATACATATTTTAGTCTCATTCTCAATTTTAAAGTACTATAATAAATCTAATTTCTATGTTTTCAATTCCTCATTAGTTTAATCCGGTTCAAGAAATCTGTTATTATTTTATATATATACATATAGCCTATATATATATATATATATATAAATATATGTATTTTGTAAATGTTCAAAAAAAGATAAAGAATCATGAATATTAAATTATTTAGAGGAATTAACAGGAAGCATTTAAATTAATTTTTCATCCCTCACAAAGAACAAAAAAGAACAAAACAATAGGAAAAAAAAAGGAAAACAACAAAAATCGCGGTAATCTTCTAATTCTAAATAGAAAGTTCAAAGTCTGTTACTTTGAGTGCGAGAGTGTTTCAGTTATATTCTATATTTATTTTCTTTTTTTTTTTTTTTTAGTGAACGTTATTTTTTTTTTTTAATATAATTTTCATTTTTTATTTTTTTTTATGTTAAACATAAAAACCAGGAGTTTATTATATTCACTGAATAAATTCTTGTATCCCCGTACATAGAAAATATTGTTGTCGTCTTCTATTCTATTTCTTTTGAAATTTTGTTTTTATATTTTTTTTTTTGTTTTTTTATGTCCTTTTTTATTTTTACAAAAAAAAAAAAAAGAAAAAAACAATGAAAGGAACCTCAAGGTTCTTTACTTCAAAATTCATTGTATTTGATTGCGCTTACAAAATACACACATATTTTCCTGGTATTCAATAGTGTTGTCTGTTAACGTTTGGAGGATGAACATTTTTTTTTTGTGTTTGGTGTTAAGATATTATAGTCATGATTTGGTATGAAAATTAATTTTTAAATTTAATATGATTATAGTTTTGTGAATTGTCATCATTGTTGTATCAACACGCATAGTCCAAGAATTTCTACTTCCATTAAAATCAGGCGGTTATTTTATAGTCTTACAATTCTATTTGTATAGGTAAACTATGGAATTCAATACATCTTGTTTCTGTTCTTATTTTTTGTTAATTTGGAAGGAATTCAATACTCCTCGATGTCGGACCTTTATTTTAAGGAATTAAAGCTCTTTTCAAACCACGGGACGAATTTGAACCTTGTTGTATATGGTGTAAACAACTGTATTCAAATTAAATTTTGTACCGATTTTGATTTATTGTCAACTTCAGTAGGCGGTATTTTTAATCGTAAGAAATTTAAAAAGAAGATGTAGCAATTCTAAAGCAATTAAAAAATTATGAATTTGGAAAGTGACATTATAATAATTATTAAGTAGGCATTTTTAAAGATGAAAAAATACAATCAAATGGAATTGGTAGAATTATTTCAGTATAAGTTCGCATTGCATGCAATACAAAATCTGAAAAAAGTAGAGAATAATAGGGAATATTTTAATTCTCAGATAGTTCAGAAGTTTATCTGCCTTGGAACCAACATTAATTTCAGCAATAATATCGATGTTGAAAATAAGGCACTTAAAATATTCTTGCAAACCACTTCTACTTCGGTTTGTCGAAACAACTGGGTTCAAACCTGCTATTCCAAAATATACGCAAGGAATAGGAGCAATTATACAAAACGCTCATCCTTTCGATGCTGTTATATGATTCTGAATCGTTTGGGCATTACCAAAAGCAAGCGAGTATGCACTTGGTATCTTTGAGAGAAAAATTGTTTGTCACATTTATGGTCATGCGTCTGACGAAGGGGTTTGGAAAAGAAGATACAATGCCAAATAATACAAGCTGTTTAACGACATGGACCTAGCCAAAAAGTTCGAATAAGACGTCTCCATTTAATAGGATGAAGTGTTCAAACTTTATTTCCAAATATTTATGGTCATGTGTCTGACGAAGGGGTTTGGAGAAGAATATACAATACCGCATAATACCAGATGTTTAACGACATGGACCCAGCCAAAAATGTCCGAATAAAACGTCTCCATTTAACGGGATGAAAATGTTCCAGCTAGGAAACTCGAATCCAAGTCCCGGGAAACGTATCTTCGAAGGAGGCCACACTTCGTTGGAGAGATAAAGCATGAAGGACAATTTTGCGTCATATCTAGGACCTGCAAGATCCTCAGAACCCAAAGAGTAAGTAAGTAAAGGGATTATTACGCAATTCTACTGTCGTTGTAATGTTGTAAATGTGTAGATAATTTTGTTGAAATATTGATGAAGGGAGGACATTGACTCCGAAATATCGATACTGAATGCAAGTTAATTAAAAATTACCTCTTGCAAAAAAAAAATATTTCAATCTTTATTTAATAGTTGAGGTAAAATGTCACCCTGTATCATACAAATTTAATTATTCCAATAACGAAATTCTTTTTTTGGTGGTCGCATTCTCACTTTTAAAGTCCACTACAGTTTATGTTTTAATAAGATATTTGTTTCTATCATATCTACCGTACCAAAATTTAATTATTTTCTAAATTTGTTATTTTGACAGTTTAAATCCATCGTTTTTCTTACAAAGACGGTAAAATAAGTAGAATTAAATACATGTTCTGATACCTTATCACCCCCATCAGTTATAAAAAGCTGTATTCTGATACCTACATCCTTAAAATTAATATAAATAAATATTTGGAATTTGGTATTTACAAATTTCAATTTAATGCTATCCTTCTAATTTATCCAGGAGATAATATCGACGTTTTTCAACGGCGTTAAATGTCAAAAAATAGTTGAAATATATGAATTTGTATGAGAGTAAGCAATCTCAGCGCCGTAAAGAATTCATCTTGAGAAAGTTGAACTTGTTTGCACTTTTATACGGCGTATAAGCGGCGTGGGATGTCAGATTTGAGGTTCATAGTCATATAATAAGGACATTAAAAATTTTAAAATTTTAATTTTTTTGTTGAGCATAGCATAGTGTAAATATTTAAAGCTTAAAAAAGTTCAAAAACACTATTTAAAAATCAAAAATGGGCTTTGATGAAAAGTTAATTAATTTATTTCGTAAAAATATGTGGCATTATTCATTGTATAGCATTAATTGTATTTGTAGGTATATAGAACAGAATGGCATTTTCTTTACTCATTTGAAAGACGTTGACATTATTAGCAAAAAAAAAATTGATTTCACTGTGAAAGTTGGCAATTGGGACGCTTTAAAAGTGTCGAGACTATCTCTAGGGTTATTTTGTGAAATTTCAAACGAAAATGGTGTTCACAAAATAGTATAAATAGTTTTTAGCATAATCTATATACAATTTTCCGGTCTTGGCGGTCAAATTATGGTTGTTATATTATTTCAAAATTTTGTTCTTACTTCTTATTACAAAAAAGTAAATTTTTGCCTATTTTTTAATCGATTTTTATAATTTCAGTTCTTTTATAGTCTGTTTATTTGTTTAATTAATCGCATTGTTTTCGGGGTCAGTCTTCAATTGTCTCGCACTTTTATTACGATTATTGCACTCAATCTATTTTCTTAATAATTCAAAATATTAAAAACTGATATATTTTTGACATCATATCAATTGATTCTTAACTTGAAATATATTTGACAAAAAATTTAAATTAATATTTAAATTTTCAATTTTAAGCTGGGAGTGTAAATGGACGGCCTTTGGATCAAATAGAACCAAAAGTTCTTCAATATAAATTACGAGAACCGTTATTGTTACTTGGGAAGGAGAAATTTGCTCTTGCACTAATTTATTACAAAATGTCATTAGAAATGCATCAAATTTTAACATCGATCATAATTAGATATAGTGTGTTGAAATATTCATAATGCGGGGTCATAATTATAAGATAATGGTATTTCTACATTTACTAAGATCTATCAAAAGTAGGATTGTTATTACGACGAAAAAAAGTAATAAAATAAATAAGTCAATTTGTTTTAAAGGACTTAGGAATAGTAACAAATCGATACATATTTAGTTTAGAATAGTTGTGAAATTATGATTTCTGCTTCAACTTATAGGCAGTTAGCAAAATTGGAGCCAAAAAAATATTGCCAAGAACAATATGGCAGTGCAAGTTATTATAGCACATCAAAATATTGTACAGACTTTCTAATCATTTAAAAAATACGGTTACCTAAGAAAACCACTGTAACTAGAACAAAAGATGGTAAGATAGAAAATACTAAGAAAAGCTGAAAACATAAATATTTTTCAAGAATTATTATTCCAATTAGAGTTTGCAAAATATCCGGTAATTCAGTATCCGTGGATATCGGTTTTGCATTCTTCCAAAACAGTAGTTAACCGCGGATACGGATATTTTAAAAATGAATAAAATATAAAATAAAATAATATACTTCAACCATTTTCTTAATTTTTTATGGTTTATGCAAAAATATTTTAGAAAAACAAAATGAACCCATGAACGGGTACGTAGTTTACCACAAAAGTGGGGAAAACAGAGAACGTTCATTCAGATCCGGTTTTATTGTTATCAACGCTTCAAATAATTTTTGGAGTTTTTCTGGATTTTGACCTGTTTTTCTAAATATTCTCGTTCTTTTATCCGTCGTTCAATATTTGATTTTAATGTATATCATTTTTTTTTTTCATACTTACATGTTTTTTTATCATTTCGATCTGCACATGAATAGAAAATATGGAACAGAAATTTAACAATATGATTTTTGGTAGCGAGTACGTGCACCTGGAAATTTCTTTGGGTCTCAACGGCGTGGATCACCAACTAATAATGTCCTATCATATTGAATTAAAATATCTTTAATTTCCTTTTTAGAAGCTTCAGCTTAAGCAAGCGAAATAGCCTGTCTAATAGCATAATTTTGAGCAACATGACCACCACCGCTAAGTCATCGAATATCAACACTAGCAAATTTCTCCTTCCCAAGTAACAATAATGGTTCTTGTAATTTATATTGAAGAACTTTTGGTTCTATTTGATCCAAAGGCCGTCCATTTACACGAAGGAGTCTACCTCGCTTACAATAAGCAACTGCTGTTGCGGTTTTCTTCCTGCCGAAGACTGGTATGGCGTGAATTGGTTCTCTCCTCTTTTGCATTTTGCTTGCTTGAAGTTTCGGATCGACATATCTCATCATTATATTCTTCTAATTTTTTGTACATAAAATTCATCGCTCCTTTCGCTGTTAATAAATTGGCATCTTGTTTCCCCAATGTTTCAAAAACTAATGTTAATGGTTTTATTATTATTTAGCTAGATAGTTTTTGAAATCTATTCCAGATACTAGATGAAGTGCATTTAATTCAATGAACGTGTTTTGAATTGAAACTTGACAAGATAATACTTGCCTTGATAATAACAAGAGTAATTAATACGTGTTATATTATAGAAGTATAAAATTGCATTAAAATTTTGTATTTATAGTTAACTCAGTAATACTGGCCCAGTAATCAGTATACTAAGTTTTTTTTTGCGAAAAAAACAATTTTTCTAAGCCTAGGTATTTAGATTTTTTTTAAACAAAAAATAGTTAGAATTTTCTTTTGCAAGAAATTTTTTTTTCTCAGCCTACTTAGAATTTGTTTCTTATTCTACGAAAATTTTATTCTATTGTCAACTATTCGATAACCGCGAGTATTTATGTTCGGATACCGAATACGGATATGAGTCCGGATATTCGCGGATATCCGATACTGATTATCCGTAATGTAATAGATGAAGATGCTTTTAACCCAATTACATTGTTATTAAATTTGAAACCACAAACAACTTAAGCTGTATGTTTAAAATTACCAATGAACATATTTTAATGAGCACTTAGTGTCTCCGAAATTTTCCGCCGGATATTTGGTCTTTAAAATGACAATGGGATGTGGACGAGAAGATATAATGCCGAAATATATGAGATGGATAGAACATGTATGATATGTTCCCCGAACAATGGGAGCTACCCCCCATACCTTTGAAGAACATCCTGAATGTTATCACAAAATCATGTATTCTTAGTCACTCAAACACTAGTTACAATAACTAATAAACACGGGTAATCACAATAAACCCATTTGCGGCTGCGATGATATAGGGGACAGATCCTCTCCCGGAAAAGTTTAATGAGATCTAATCTAATGAGATGAATAATTAAAAATATTCCAGTAAATAGAATCTCTGAATTCCGACTCGAAGGTACAACAAATCGGAACAGACCAAGTCTTCATTGGAAAGATGAAATATCGGCAAACATGAAAGAATAATTAAAAAACTTTTTACTTCATCGATGCTCTGAGTGGGATTCGAACCCGGGAATTTTGGGTTGGCTACCAGCTCAAACAATCACTGTAGCATAACGATTACAGTTTTTAACATAATAAAGACCAGAAGTACGTTAAAAATTGTACAAATTGGCTGAGATATTAAAAAAAAATTTAAATTAAAATCACTCTCTAAATTCACAAAAATTCGAAGTGAGCAACAAAAAAATGTAATCCCTTATCTCCTTAATTTACAATTTTAAATCTCCGGTTTATTTTCCTTACTTTTATTTCGAAGAAAATACGGCATTTTATATAACCTATTGTATAATCTAATATAATTAAATTTAATTAAGGTCAAAAGAATAATAATAACAATAATTAACAAAATGCCTCAAAACTTAAATAGATTCCGAACATAATAAAGTAAAAACTTAAGATCGGAAATTAGCAACAGGTTGGCAAGTGTTAGATAGCTCAGTATGCACAAAAAATATAAAATAAAATTTATAATAATTCATAATAATTTGCAACTACAATTAGAAATGCATCCTATAATCTCTGGAAATAAACTGTTTTCTTGTCGGTTTTAATTTTTTGTTTTTGTCCCGATTTTATTTTTGATTTTATTTTTTTATTTAATAATGACAAAAGCATAGTTTTAGGGAATGAGAAAATCTGTGAAAAACAAGGTAAGAAAAGAATAAATAAATCTAAAGCTGTTAAACATGCTACAAAAAAGTAGAAAAAAATGAAAAGAAAAATAAACAAAAATAAAACTGTTTGTAGACTTTTGTGTGTGCAATTCTGAATAATAAAATACGTGGTTTTCGTTCTTTTTACCTTTTTTACTCTTCGCAATTCACTCTTTGTTTGTCTTTTTGTATTCTTTTTATTATTCTCTTTTTTTTTCTTATTTTTATTTTCTTATTATTTTATTTTTCTGTTATTCATCTTTCATTTTAAATCGCCTAACAAGTTAATGGTGATGGTGGTAGGGTGGTTGAAAAATTATATGACAAGAATGAATTTGAAAGTAAAAACAACAGCAATATAGAATGAATATGAGAGGAAAGGAGGGGTGAAAAAAAATTAAGAAATTGTAAAAAAAATATGTAAGAAGAAAATTTATATGAAAAAAAACGTGTGGGTAGTTATGGGTGGGGGTATGTAAATTGTGAAAAAACTGAATGAAAAAAAAAAATGGAAGAAAATGTCTTTAAATCAGTGTTGTACAAATATTGCAAGAATGCTTTTACTGTTTTACATAATGTTGTTATAAAAATGAAAATATATATTAAAAATAAATATAAATAAATAAAAAAATAAAATGGTTTGAAATCATGAATTTAAAAAAAAACAGCAAAAAAAACAACAACAAAATAATAATTTACAGGAATAAACGCACATAAAGAAAATGTTTGATGATCGTGAATAAAATCAAAATTTATGTTTATTGAGTTTTTGTTTCTATGACTTGTGTCTTCATATTATTTTTTCAAACTTTTTCATTTTTTTACTTGTTAATTTTTTCTTTATTTATGATTTTTGTTTATTATGAATAATAAAAATGTATAAAAAATTATAATAATAATTTTACAATAAAAAAAATTGTAATTACAATCAAATTCGTTTATAAATTATCTAAATTATACAGCAATAATAAAATAATTCCTTGTTTAGTAGTCAAAGGTAAGGATGGAGTTGAGTTATTAATTTCAATATTGACCCGCACGTCTTGATTATCGCTAAATGATGCTAAATAATTGTATGATTGTCAAAATGGCGACTACAAAGGTAGTACCTACTAATGTTGATTGTTGTTCAAATTTCATTTTAAGAGTCAATATACAACTTTTGCTGATGATGTTGGTTTCGTTTGTTGTACAAATAGGTATTTATATCTTATTTCTGTTATTGACATTGTTATTACAATTATGTTATAGACATTCTTAAACAATGATTTGACCAGCATGAAATTATTATTAATGATTTGTTTAATCATATGTTTTATAACCTGAACAAGAAAGGTAAGTATGAAGTAAATCTAGTTATCATTATTGTCCTATAGCCCCATCCGTGGGACAAATGGCGGAAAATAGTATATCACTCTACTGAATACAAAACCATCAGAATTTTTAATGAATGCTGTTTGCTTGTCAACTGTTCAATAACTAATTTGTTTTTTTTTTCAAAAAATGTAGTCCTACTGTTTTATTATTAAGGAAGTGTGTAATTTTGAATAGTTTGGTATTAATTTAGCTGGGTTAATCAGTGTGTAAATATGGAGGATTATACTATTGTAGATCTACTATGAGAGTAGTATATGAATTGAAAAAATTATGTTCCGTAAAAATTATACAAAACACTATAATACGGTTTATTTTAATCCAAAATTCAATAAGACCTAATCTCTGGGGTAATTGTAAATATAATAAAATACATCCTATAATTACTGGTCAGAAACACGTAGGTGCCTATAATGTATTTCGATCGATTTTAATCGAATCGTTAATTGTTATCGTTAGAGTCATTCGATTGGAATCATTAGTGCCATTATGTATTTCGATGAAAATTTGATCGAAAGTGTTTAAAAATGCTGCCATTGTTAAATTCAAATCTAAGATGAAAATGACATATGTTTGACTCTTTGACTGTCAAATTCAAATTATTATACGAAAAAAAACCAAAGAAAAGTGTTATATTTGAAATTTTTAAGTTGAAAATAAGTTAGAGGTGTTTAAATAAAATAGAAATTATGAAATTATAAAGTGTTATAAATAAAATGATTTCAGCAGAGTTAAATTTTCCAATTTCTGATAGTGCTGAAAAACGCTATCAAATTTCAGAATAAAAAAACAAGCGAACATATTTTCGGGATTATTCTTGGAATTATTTACATTATTAAAACCTTATTTATTAACAGTTTGGATCAAAATTTCCTGTTAAACACAACATAACCTTTATGGATTTATTAAAAAAATTAGGACAAAAATTTAAAAGGCTAATAATGAATAACACCTCGATTCCAAATATATTTAAATTGGCCAGTGTGTTAAGATTCTGTGCGGGTTGTACCAAGGAAATGATTTGCAATGTAGGAAATGGTTTTCATGTCGGACTAGCATAGCTAACTTTTTCTGTGATGCTTAAGGAAGTTTTATATGAAATTTGTATTTTATACTTATGTCCAAAATGGATCAAATTCCATTACGTACTAGAAGAAAAAAGTCAGATAAACAATATTTGTTTATGGTTAAAGTAGAATTACTGAAATAATTTATTTACACTAACTTTTCATATTACAGTTTATTTGTAACTAGCCTTTCATTACTATTAAAATTTATTTCAATAAAAAATAATTATGAAGAATACAGTAAAATACCTACTTCCATTTCAACTTTTAAATTTATTTTATTCCAAAAAATATCATAAATATAAAACAAAACACCAAGTGTCCAAATGTCACTCTTTTATTTTATCCGTTCAATGCAAAATTAAAATAATTTGTATAAAATCTCTCTTTCGATGTCTCTTTCGGGATAAAATTTGACATCGATAAACTTTCGACAATCTCTGAACGATATCGAAATACATAATGACAATTTTTCATTTTAACATTTCGTTCGATCAAATCGTAATCGTTATCGAAATACATAATATGCATCTTAGTTCGAATTTTATATAATAAAAATAGATTCGAAAGCAGTCTTCCAGTGTTTATTGATTTAAATAACCTGCCGCTGGGGCGCTTGTATTGCTACAAAGTACTTAAAACATTTTTTATTAGATCCGGTTATCTCAATTTTATAAACCTAGACCAATACAAAATACACAACTTACACAACTTAGAAAAACTATTTTATGTATTTTTTTTGTTTTTTTTTATAAACAGCCAAGCGTTTTGGATGTAATCTTTAGTAATTATGTACCGCTTGGATAGGACAGGTAAGGATAAGAAGAAAGGTTATTGATGTTTTTCTTGAATTTCTGTATGTTATACACTATGGTGTTGTATGAATGTGGAAGAACACTAGGAGGAATATTATTCCGCATTCGGGAAGTCCGGACTATGAACGAATTTATCTAACCATTTATATGCCATTCAGGTGCTTTTATACCATATCTATACAATAAATACATTTAATAATGAATTATAATAATCTATGCTTTTTTCTTTTGGCTTAAGCCAAAATTAAACAATTTTTTTTAAAAAAAATTTGACTAAAAAGTTGGACGAGCACCTTGAGTGGGTAGTAGTAGTGAGCAGTAGTTTTTTAGCCGGAAGGTGCCAAGTTCAATTCCCGATGAAAATAAAATTCTGTATAGGTTTTTTGAAATGGTCAAGTAACTTGTGTCATTATGGGATAAAATAAATGACAATGAAAAATAATAGACCCACACCTCGAAAGGGAAAAGGGTCTGAAAATTTTTCATATTAATATGCAGATTGCAGATAAACTGATAATATATCAATAAATAAATAAATTAAAAATAGAAAAATGTTCGATGAATTTATTTTGTGCATAAATGTTAAGAAAATAAAAAAATTTATTGGTTCAAAAAGCTATCCGAACGTTCCGATATGAAGAGGAGATATAGAATTTGATTTTTGTGAAGCTTATCATAAAAAATGTAAATACGAGTCAATATTTAAATGTCAAAGAGCGGTGAACGTAATCTTTTAAATATTTTTTTAATTGTCGTTGAAATTGTGCAACTACAGTTTTCTTAAGAAATTACAAGCGTGAGATTTGTTTTTTGTGCAGAAAATTTATGCAATAGGAGATGCTGGCAATGCACCAACACACTTAGACCAGTGAGGTCCATTGTGATGTATACAAATAAAGCACTAAAAATATATTTGACACTGTAATTAATTTTCAAAATTTTTTCGATAATAAATTTATTTGCAGGTTTTCAACTATACCATTTTAAAGTGAAGTGAATAATATTAACACGTTCGCTTTTATGACTGCTGTAGCAGTCAAAATTTTATTGATGCATAGGTGCATCACTGCTATTGCAGTCCTACTTATTTTTGGCTACAAAAACCAAATTATCTGCCATCTATGTCTTCGTATGCTATTTAATTATTCAGCAACATTTTTTCCTTTTAAAATAGACGTTGATTATGGTTTAAAAGATTCATAAAAGGGATTTCCCCAAAAATCGAATTATAATCCAAATGAGGCAGAAAATGGTAATTTCGAAAATGACTCAGAAACTGATGAAGGAAATGAAGAATTTAATTCTGAAATAAATAATAATTATCAACACGAAAATATAAATTTTGGTATGAAAATACTAAGAACTTTCTGAATTCCCATTTATTACTGAAAACATTGGAGTTAAAATTAATGTCGATCAAAATTCAACTCCCAGAGATATTTTTGATGAAGTTTTTATGGAGGATATAGCAAAAAATTATTAACTTCATCCAACGTCTACGGCAAAAAATTGAATGAAGGTCAAGAAAGCACCTGAAATCAACCAGTAAACAAATTTAATAAAATAACTGAAGAAGAAATGTATAAATTTTTGGGATTGTGTCTGCTACAATCCTACAGAAAATGTCCAACAATTCGTCATTTATCAAACTCGTTGTATTTTTACCAACTTTTCCGTATACAATGTCTGGTTGACGTTTTCAACTCATACTAAGATATTTTAGTTGTCATTTAAAAGAAGATGGGCGTGAAGAAAATTTAGGCAAACTGAAAAAGGTTTCACAGATAATTAATCTTCTTTTAGGCAATTTTAAAATAGCATTTTCACCGCCGAAAGAATTGTCACTGGACGAATTATTGCTTTTGGTTAGGGGTAGATTGCATTTCAAGCAATATATTAAGGGTAAAAAAGCAAAATACGGCATTAATTTACAAATGAAAAGATCCTCCTTCTGTTACGTCATCTAAGACTCAAGCACTGGTCTTACGGCTGATGCAACCATTTCTAAATAGAGCACATCATCTGTTTATGGACAGTTACTACAATAGTTTTACTTTATCAGAAGAGCTTTTATCTCACAGCACAGGTACCCTCCGATCAAATAGAAAAGTTAATCCCCGAGTTGTAATTGAAAAAAAATTAAAGAAAGGCGAGTTGGTATGGAGAAGAAAAGGTGAAGTTTATATTTCTAAATGGAAGAACAAAAGGGACGTTTTATCTATCACTACAGCACACCATCCTAAAATTGTTGAAACCACTAACAAATATGGTCAAATAAAAATGAAACCCCAAGATATAGCAAGCTATAATGAGCACATGTCCGGTATCGGCAGAAGCGATCAGGTGATGTCTTATTATTCTTCGCTTCATATCCTAGATATGACTGTTTGGAATAGTTCATTTCGAATATTCTTTCATTTGTAAATGCACGCGAACGTGTTAATGAGCGTAGCACTTACCTTGCTTTTTACGAGAGCCCTAAATAATGCTTTATTTTTATATTATAAACGTAATATAAGATATATTATAACTCTTAAATATTAACTCGTGCCAATTTTTTAATTCTTAGTCAAATAACAACTTTAGTGAAGGTATACTGTATCGCAATTCAACAATAAACTTATTTAATTTCTACAATGATGTAGGTATTATAATTTGCGTATATAAAACCCTCATAATTTTAATTGACTACCATATACATAATATTTTTTGTCTATTATCATATCTTTTATAGAAAAAAATGCAAAAAAAAAAAATGATTAATAAAATTATTCTACTCTATTATTAATGATTAGTTAAATTTACATGATTTCTAATTACCATAGTTTGTTTAAATTACATTTATAATAATCAGCATCATAGATTAAAATATGGAAGTTGAAGCAAAACAAGAAATTTAAAAAGTAATTCACAATAGGTTAAGAATTAAAATTGAAGTAGAATTTTTAGTGTCGTTCATTCAAATATTAAAATGGAATGAATGGTCGGATTTAATTTATTCATGCGTAGGCGAGAGATTTCAAATAATTTTTTTTATTTTTTTTTTATTTTGTTGCTGTACTATGGCATCGTTTTTTTGAACGTGACTTTTTAAAAAAGGGAACTGATATTGTCTGCCGTCTGTTAGCAGCAGCAGCAGCAACAACATAGCAATAATGAAGAAAACATCATATAACAACAATTAGGCATCCAATTCTGTTGGGTTGCTATTTTGTTTTTATTTTTTTTATTTTTTTTTATTATTTTCTTAAGTTTGAATTGAAAATTTGAGTTGCTTTTTAGTTTAAAATTAAAAGATTTAAGTCATTTACAAGAAATATTGTCGAATTATCCCTAACAAACAAACAAAAAAATAACAACCAAATATTGAAAAAAAAGAGACGAATTAGTGTTGATGTAGACCACACAAGACCGACACAGCATGATACAGTTTTTGTGCTCGTTCGTTCGTTCAATGGTTTTATTTTTGTTTTGTTTTTTTTTTTTGTTTTTGACTGAGTGACCGGTTGAATATTTTACAATATCCAACTATATAGCCTAGAAGACCTCACAAATCATTAATTTTTTAATGACTTGGAAAATTGTTAAGATCCGACGTTTTTTTTCGTTCGTTTTTTTTTTTGTTCTGATATTATTTGTAAGTAGAGACGAGACCTTAAATGATTTGTTGTATTATAGTGAATTGAATATGTATGGATGGTATTTTTGATGATTATTATTTTTTTGTTTTTTTTTTTATCATTTAAATTAATAACATAAATATACCGTTTTGGTACTGCATTTAATTTTAAACCATTTTTATTGTGGTTATCATTTATTATTAATTATTTTATATAATATACTAAAGTGGATGTTTTTTTTTTATTTTATTGTTTTATTTTGAAATATGAAGGTTATGATCTGGTCTTGTGTGCGGTTAACCAAAAGGGGTTCTTTTGATATGAATAATAATAATTTAATTATAGTATGTTTGTATGGTGTTATAGATTTTATGATTCGTATGTAATGGTTAAAATAACTTCCGTTGAATAATTTGAATGTAAAATTAATTAGAAAAGAAGTCAAAATAGGGGGTTTTAGAAACGATACTACCATACAATGTTTTATATCTTGTGAACCGAATCATCACAATGTAATTGGGATTGAAAATAACAGCATGATAGACAGGTAGGCAATACAAACCACTGAAGAAGTCGGCAAGTAGTAGTCGAGTACAAGTCGAGTACAAAACACTGAAGAAGTCTGCAAGTAGTAGACGAAATACGCGTATCTGTATGATAAGCATATCAGTAAAGTTCGAAAATCAGGAAAATATTCGACTATTTTCACTGTTATATAAAATCTTGTTTTTTCGCATGGATATCCCATTTTTTAAAGCAATTCGAGGTTTATAAAAAACGGTAGAGTAACTGAATTTCGGTAATTGCAAGATGACTCACTGATTCATTATAGTAGTTTTTACTTTCTTTTTCCGCGCCACAAATAAAAAATTATTTATTTCAATTAGGAAATATTTTTCCTTACTAATTTTCCGCCTGTGTGGACGTTTTTCTTTTTTAAATTTTAAAAATTTAAAATTTAAATTAAAAATTAGACATGTTTCGACAACGTTGAGATTATAATCTTCAGTAAACAGTGGATAATTTATTATCATTACTTATGTCTTATATATATTAGGTACACAAGGAAGGCCATGTGGGGAATATCTTATATTATAATACGCAAGATGTGGTGAGTAAAAAAGCAAGAATAATTGAATAGTAAATTACACCACAAAAATATTAAAATTTTAGCAAGTTCTTGGTGCTGAATACTTTAAACATTTCATATATTTACACTAAATAAATCACGGTTATTGCCAAGCTGAGTAACATCTATACTGTAAAAGAAATTTAAATCACAGAAAATTTTTAAAAACGCTTCATAAAACACCTGTCATTTTAAATAGACACACAAACTTATAGAAAAAAGAACAAAGGCAAAAACACAAACAAAAATTGAGAACAAAATATAAAAACAAAAATCAGATCAGATCATACTCTTCAAAATATAATTGATGATATAATAAATGTTAATTGATTTGCTTCTACTATCATAAGAAAAAAATATGCAGTAAAACACGGTCATTCACACAGTCATTCGCTAAATTTGAGTAATATTTCTGACTATAACCATATATAGGAGTAGTCAAAAAAAAATTGCATCTTTATAAACAAAATCAAGTTCAATAAAATATCTTTCGTATAACAAGTATTATTATAAACTTTATTTTATTCATAAATAGCAGTTATTATGTTATGTAATTACAAAATATACATATGTATTTGTAATAAAGAACAGAAACAAACTATATAAATCAGTTTTTTAATAAAATATATCAGTTTTGACTGTTTTATTGAAAAATTTCGGTTATATTTTAATGTGACTTATAAACAACATCGATTGAATAAATTTATAAAGTTTATTACTTTCAAATTGTGGACTATTGCTATAACATAATTGTGACTACAAACGTTTTTGAGTATAAACGAATTAAAATACATCGATCTACTACGTTGAGTGTAATGGGATTTTATTGTGTTAAGTTATATTGAAATTAGTTTTAATTTCGTCATAAAGTATTAGGTATTCGGTATACTTTGATTTCATTGTAAAGTATAAATATTCAAGAATCAAGCGATTCAGAAAACAACTACAATTATACCAAAACAAATATTTCTTTTTATATAAAATCGTACTTGAAGGAACTGCTTCTGTACAATTGCACAGGGGATTCCCTAGTTTATCTAAAGATTCAATGTATATTTCTAAAATAATATAAATGGGTAACTTTTACTATCTATTTTGTTGTTTTAATTGCAGTGTCATATAATACATTATTCTTGAATGTGTTTTGTTCTTGTATATTATTTCATACTCTTCGAGAGTGTCTATTATTCTATTTTTTGAACATTTATGTAACGGTATAAAATTACTTTGAAAATCTTCATATTCATGACTTTCCTGTATTATGTGTGCTACGTAATTTGATGTACAATTTATTATGTTTTTTCAGGTGTAGGTGCTCTATGTAACGTTTGAGAAATGGTCTACCTGTTTGGCCTATATAAAATTTATCGCATGTTTCGCGTTTCATTTTATATAGACGCATGTTGAAACTTCTATTGTTCCTGAGTTTATTACCTATATTGCTATTGGTTCTATAAGCGAATTGGTATTTATATTATTTACTTATAGTGTTTTTTATTGCATATGGGTTTTTATTTGCATGGGGTATTATTTTTTTCCTTTATTGATTGTTTTATTACTCTTACATTTGTTATTATGTTTCCTTATTAAATTTTTAATTATGTTGCTATTGTCAACTGCTACTGATTTGTATTTTAGTGGTTTTAGCTCCTCGTTATAGTCTACGATATTCAATGGGACATTTATTAATCTATCTACAAAACTATTGTAAACCGACATTTTATGTTGGTGTGAATGAGGTGAATTTTCATGTATAGTATCGTCACTGGTTGTAGATTTTCTATAGAGTTGTATTCCAAATTATGCCTATTACGCTTTAGTGTTAGGTCCAAGAAATTTATTGTTTCATTGTTTTCGGTTTGCGGTGCGGTGAATTTAAAATTTTGTACTTGTTCATTTATGTGCTTGTTCAAATTGTTGATTTGGTCAGTTGTTCCGTTGAAGATTATGCATGTATCATCTACAAATCTACAATAGAACATAATTTTATCATGCAGTGGGTTTTTCGTTTAATTAAATATATATTTTTTTTCGAAATGGTTCAGATAAATTGATAACCCGGACAATGGTGAACCCATTGCTAATCCATTTGTTTGCGAATAGAATACATTGTTATATGTGAAGTATATTTTTGGTTAGTTAACTTACTGAGTAGGCTCAAAATTGGATTTTTCTTTGCAGATACATTAAAACAAAATGAATACTTTTTACTACCTTTCTTCCTATTATTACTACACATTTTTTTTCTTTACGCTATTTCTTTATTGTGCAATTGTAGATGAACTTTCTGCTTATTTGGTGCTCCAACATTTTGTAGTCACTTTTGAGGTTGTTTTCCTGTTAGTCATTATGCTCAGACTCATTTGCGCAGACCCACTTGGCTCAGACTCATAAGGCAGATTCATTTTAGGGATTATTTTTGCACTCATTCTATTAATGTGATTCTGTTAAAATCTTTCTTCTCTAACTCTTACTCACAGAACTACATTTTGAGTACTAGGTACATATTTTTCTATATATTATAAAGCCGGACAAACTCAGGCTCCTTAAATTTTTTTTACTACTATCTTAAATATTTTATTTTAGTTTTTTTTTATGTTCACAAGTTATATTAGACCGAATATGTTATAATAAGTGTTAATCTTTCTTGCGATATTAACGTATTCGTTGTTTCATATTGCGTCGAGCTAGTCGCGAGATGAACGTTGAGGTAGAATTAGAGAGGTAAGTACGAACTTGTGAGGCTTTATCTGTGTGATTTTTTTGTTTCAATTTTCAGATTTCTCAATTTAGTGTTTTCGAAATCAAGATATTTAGAGTTCATGAACTGTTCATTAGACTGATTTTCGAAAAAAAAATGCCAAGATTGTTTGAAGTCGTATATAACATAACCGAACAGATTATTCACGGCAGGGTTAGGTTTAAAAAATGCTTAGCAGAAGCTAAAATTAAAAATGAACTATAGAAAAAATAACAACAGCATCACTATAAATAGCAAACTGTAAATGAAAACTAATACGTAAGGGTATGCAAATTCATTTAAACGTAACTTGTATAGATTCAGGCTATTAAATGTTTACAAAAAACCTAATTTTAAATTGATTTTTTCAGTTGATCATCAAAAATCAACTTCGGTACGAAGTAAAGGACTGTGCCGACTTTAACGCAGTAAAAACTCCCTTCCTTTTGTCTTTATTATTTCAGATCTCTTTGATAAAACAAAATTCTATTAGAAATTATTGTAAAATAAAAGATTTTATTCTAACACGAACAGACCTGTTCGAACGGTTTCGTCCGTTTAAGTCTTCTAACAAAGCATTGACTATCAGCTAAACGTGGAACTTCAACATTGACATGTTGAGAGTGACGACTCATATGAGGGGAACCCTGAGATCAATATGAATATCAGCATTTCTGACAAATCAGGGACATTAACAATGTTTTATAATATTTTGGACATTAAGAATGTTTTGGAACGTTTGGATAGTTTGAATATGTAGTTGTTTAGCACAACCCCATATTTGAATTACGTATGCCCAGATTAGCTTTAATATCTGATTATAGATCAGAACTTTGTTATGCTTCGAAAGCATAGATGTTCGCCCAATTAGCCACCACAAATGTTTGTATTACCCAGCTCTAGTTTTTTTTTGACGTGTTCTTTTCATCTAAGCTTTGCGTAAACCGGCATACCAAGATATTTTGCAAAAAATTCATAAAAATTATCTTGTGTATCTTTTCTCTAGAATACCCTATAGTTGATGGAAATTTTTTTATTTTTATTTTAATATTCGTGTTTACTCTTCCTTTTTGCTTCTCAATTGAAATCGAATTTGTTTTTTTGATATATTCTGTGACAATTGAAATTTACATTTTTAACTTTCTCTACAATTGATGTTACATTTAAATATACCTAGGGCTCTAAATAGGAATTTGATATAATGAGTTATTATCTTCTCTAGAAAGTTGATGTTATTGTAAACATAAATAAAGGATCTGTAATTCTGGTTAAAAAGAAAATTTAATAAATAGTTTTAGAGAAAATTTAACAAGAAAAGGGCTCCTGTCAACCCGTACATATAGAAATATTAAAAGTTATAAATTATTAGATACATTTAACTAAAAATAAATTTAATTGAATATGACACAATGGGGTATGACATTAACTCTTATCCATAATATTATAGAAAGTATTTTTAGTATACTATTCATGAAATTAAATTGTTTTAATTAGTTGAAGTGTGTGATTTGGCTCCAAATTTAATAGGAATAATTTTGCTCTTACACAGTACACACAGGTAAGAATTATTTTAAATTCACAGAACTATTAATTTTTTGTTTTTAAAGGTTTCATAATTATACAGAGTATTCAAAAAATATTTGTTTTGAATTTTTTTGAATGAGAGCTTGGAACTCTTAGGCTCATGCAACTGTATTTTGATCTATGAAAATCTATTGTGCATCCCGACTTTTTTAATGATTATTGAATGCAAAATCATATACAGATTATGTCTAAATTAAAGTACATATAGTTTAACTGTTACGAACCATGTCAACAATAATTGTCTGATGAGAAGATTATTAAGTAACAAAAATAAATTTTTAGTGTACTTATACAGTTACTGTCACTTTTGAATCTTTTAAATCTCTTTTCGTTGAGCTTGCAGACTATCCTTCCAAGATAACTGTCAAATATATGGAGTTTCTGCTTCTTTTTTCGGCTACGGTGTAATTTTTTTTTTTGTTTCCAGAAGTGGCAACATGTCTTATTAATAATGTGAAGGATTATTATTAACTGCTAGTTTTTGTAACATATTGTTCTAATCGTGTTGCACTGATTGATCAACTATATTCCAAGTCAACGTATAAAAATAGGATGGGATTTGATGGTCGGAAACGATGTAAATACCTCTGCTTTGATATTTTATTTAGATATACATTTAGATATGGTACACATTTGCAAGTTTGTAATTAAAAAAGTACCTACGCCTTTACCAAGAAGGTTGATGAGTCAGTGCTAGGACCTACATGGTATATTGGCCATATATGTAAATCAGTAAGCAAACCAATTGTAATAAATATAGAAAAAAATGTAAATATGTATACGGCAAAATTGATTATTTATTTCTGAAGATAATATTTGAAATGGTTAAAGACTAATATTAGACTTTAAATCTTAGACCCTTAAGGCATAAAAACCAATTTCTAAGGCAAAATATTATCAACGTGGCATATATGCGGTAAGACAATCCAATATAACGATGATTTACGTTATGAAATTATTACTGCCTAAATAATTGTCTATACGAATAAAAAAAATTAAATAATTAAATAGTTTAAAGTAGTATGTAAATGATTTGATTACAGTTATTCTCCATATGGAAGTTGTATAATTGCAGCTATACTCCATCCATCCATGCATTTCCATGCAAAACAAATTCGATGAGAAAGGAGAATTAGTTTTGGGATATAAAGCAAAGTTGACGGACGGAAATTAGCTCAGTCATGGACAAATAAAAATATTGCAAAGCTTAAAATTTCTCTTATTGAAAACAAAATAAATAAAATATCTATATATTACATGTATGTATAATATTATCGTACACACTATATAGGTATTATTAGGCAATCTAAATTTAGAAATTTAATATTTTTAAGATCAACACTATTGCTTAATTTTAGAGCAATCTTAACCTGAATTAGATTTTTTTTTTTGAATTTTGAGGTTATATTTAGTAAAAACTGTTAGTCCTGAGTAAAATAACATATTTTTGTATTTCTTTTGGTTTATGGAACCGCCCTGCCGTACAGGAGACATGTTGCTATATGGCAACGCTGGGCTATGCATAGGAGAAAAAAATTATATGAAATACACATTTTAGATTTTGGAATAAAATATTTATTTATTTATTTTAACAGTTTATTCTACAGATAAATTTGTAGGCCACCTTTATATGTCTTTTTCCCTTTCGAAATGTGGGCCTTTTTTTTATTAAATTATATTAATTATTTGGTATATATTTTTGTATATTTATATATTTATATTATTTTTTTATTAGTTATATTATATCAGGAATAATCATATTGCTTGTGATAAGATTCAAAACACCGTATTTATCACATTTGATACATACACTTCTGCCAACTGTTTTACAATAATCGCCACCACATCTTCGTTTCTTCTCCACAGAATTTACAAAGTGTCCAGTATTATCATAACATAAAGTTTTTGAGAGCGATCTTTTATGTTTTATATTTCTATCAAATAGCGGTTGGGCCACAATAATATACAGCAATTTGTCAACGAAATTGCAATTGACGCATTTCCGGATTGTGAACTCTATTAATTTGTCTAGGTTTGTATATTGATACATCAAGAGGTCATGTAAATATTCTCTTCCATCATTTTTTTCCCTTGAATCCCAACCCGATATAAACTGATGTTCTCATCCATTCTATCGCCATTTATGTATTATTATATTCACCAATACCATAAGCGTGTGGATTTTTTTTTGAAACAATGGAAGAACCACTTAAATCTACAATTTCATTTGGTGGTTCAATAAATATAGGCTTAGGTACATCCGAGGAAATCTCTTCTAAATGATCTAATACTTTTTTCTACTGTTAATTGTCCATAAAATCACAGAAATAAATCCCATAATATACTCTGAACAAAATGTTTTCTATAATAGATTATAGCCCAGCGTTGCAATATGGCAACAGTCAAATACTAATGAAAAAAAATTTTATAAGATACTTTTTGAACTGAAAAGTTTCCACTTAACAGATAACTACATTTACTTAAAATAATTATCCGAATATAAAATTTAATAATTACGATTAATTATTTAGAAATTTTGCATAATTTTTTTTCCAGTAATTTAAAACTATTATGCTGCACTATTTTTATTTATGTAATTTTAATTTCAAAGTCTAGTATGAGTAAGTACATATAAATAGTTAAAAAAAGTGCAATACTACTTTTATTAAAATAACGGTTTTTATTTATATGCTATATGTATAGCATATGGCAACATAGGGCTAATTCGGGTTAATTTATTTCCTTAGATAATAAAATAAATTCAAATAAATTAAGTTTTTGTTATTTAAATTAATTATTTTATATTTTTCTTTCTTTTTTTAGGTAAGTTAATCCAAATTTGAATTTTTGGTATGAATTTAATAAAAAGTAATTTGATGATGAGAAATCATTTGATGTAAGTTCTGAAATTATTTTTTACATGAAAAATTTGCTTTGTTTAGATTAACACTTTCTTTTCTTTTTGCTTTATTTCAGTAGTAAAATTGATTTAATATAAAATTTCATTAACTTAAAACTAACATTTATGTTGTCAGCTTAGGCTGTCCGATCTTATAATTCAAAAAATTATAGTGTAAATTTATGTGCCTATTACAGGTGTCACACCACTTTTCCAGTCATTTTTTCCAGTCGCCCGAATGAAATTTATTTTCGTATTACAAGTCTCATCCGACAGCAACAAATTTCTGAACGTATTTTTAATGTACTTTGGCAGATAAACTCATTTGACATTTGAGAAAAAAAATATTTTTATAAGAATACAAAGTTGATTGATTGGTTTTTTTATAAATTTTTGAAAGTTTTTAATATTTAAAAAATAAAAATGTTTTTATTTACAAGTGTGGATCAATATTTAAGTGATAGTGATTCAGAAGAAGAAACAGAGAATCTAAGTATAAAGAGAAAGGTTCTTAGAAATTGTTCAAATCCGTTGCAAATTGATAATGAAAAGTAAGTAAAACAATTTGTAAAATAATTAATGTACAAATATGTGAAATATAACAAAACGATTTGTTTTTAGCTTCGTTAAATATTTCTGATTGAATAAAGACGCTCTTATTGGTTTGTTTGAGGATGTAAAGGGAAAATTTAAAAATTCAAAATAAATTAAAATTTGTTTTTATTTCATAAATTCTTAACTTTCTATTTAAAGCAAGACAATAATATTATATAATATAAATTCAAATTCAAATATATATTATATATATAAATTATTTCAATAAATTTGTAAATATTTACATACGCTTTCTGTTCAGAATCCATTATCTAAATTTATATAGACACAAAAAATTACAAAATAACAGGCAAACCTGTCACATATAAATTTCAAATGACAATTGAGTCGCATTTTTCAGTCAGCGCGTGACAGTTGTAATAGTAATTAGTGTTATCACCTGAAATTACTCGGATCTGACAAAAAAAGTGATACCTGTAATAGGCACTTTAAACTTAGTTTATAAATAAAAGCTATGTAACGGTTGTATTTTAAGACAAAATAAATTTATATGAAAAAAAAAAAACAAAAATAAATTAATATAAAAAAACGATTAAGACAGGAAAAAATAACTAAATCAATTCACCAATAATTAATAATATTATTATTCTTAATTCAATATAATATTATTCTTGTTTTCCTTACTGTAATTATTTAATTTACATTTTTCCAATTGTTTTTTATTATTATTATTTTTTTTTATTTATTCTTTTTCAATCAGCTAGCTAATATTTAATAAAATCTTTTTTATTTCGCTCTTAAAGATTCCTATGTAATCCATTTGCTTAACTTGAACCGGCAGTTCAATTTCAAACATTTATAGAGACAATTATTGTTATTTATTTATTTAATTATTGTCATATTCATAATTTTTTAACAATTTTCAATTTTTTAGAGCTTATACCACTGTACTTACACCTATGACTATACTTAATTATTATTTAGCCTAGCTGGCTAATTTATTTTAATTAATTTGTTATTCTGTTGATTTGATTTAAACAGGGAAATGTAGAAATTTGACATGTTCCGTGCATTGTATGTATTAGATGTCCATCATTCTCTATGAAGTATATTATTTTAAAAGCTGTAATAAAACTCTCACTTACAAATATTTGTAAAACTTAAATATATATTGGAATGTGGAAGTGAATAACTTTTATTGATTTCTTATAAATGACATCTAGCTGAATTAGTATTTGCTAATCGCTCCATATATAGGATTGAGATAAATAATATGTATTATTATAAAAGACGAATATATTGCGTGTAATCTGTGTAGATCAATTTCCGTAATCTATACGTAATATGGAAAGATAAGTTGATATTTTGGACATGGTAAGCCCATGTCAATTTACCTTTTAATCGTTTCTAATTTACGAGATTGTCTAATAGTACCACCGAAAGTTCAATTTAAAAAAAAAAAAGTTTGAATTTCTTTTGAAGTATCTACTGTAGATACAAAACATAATTTTTCCTCTATAGCGATAAAATATAATTTATACACAAGTTTTTTGGTTAATCAAAAAATATCGCCACAAAGTATATCTGTCTGTAAGTAGCTCAAGGCTACTATTGGAATCTGTTTATTTATATTTTTAAACTATCTAGAGATTGAACCATTTAATATACAGTTTACTCTGCATTAGCTTCTGCAATAATATGTCCTTTAAGCATAAGCCATATAAATAATAATACAAATAATGATAATGATTATACTAAAACACCTTATACTTCATTAAAATGTTGTCGAAAATTGTTCAAATGCTATAATTTTCTAAAGAAAGCATAATCGATCAAAGCCATAGTAGATGATTACTGAAAATTTAATTGCATATTTTTAATTATTTTAATAAAAATTGTGAAATTTTTCAATACTTCTTAAAATATTTGAAAACATCCAAAGGATAAGGAAATAAAATTTAAAATTTTCATAACAAATGGTTCATTTAAATTCAGATTCAGTCACCTACATTAGCGTAAATGTGTTAATTTACAATATTGAATTTAATTATTATAATATAAATATACATTTGAGACTATTATAGAATATTTTTCATTACTTTTTAACAAATTACCTGAATTCATTTGATTATCAGTACCATATTTTTTTACAATTTATACGAATAGTAGTAGATATTATATTAGGGGAAAACAGTAAATGAAAATATGTACAATTATTATTGTTATTTTTTGAAAACGTCGGTTCTGCAAAATTTTAACTCATGACATATAGTCAAATTTATCAAAATCATTTTTTTTTTTGTTTATTAATTTGTTATTTTTTTGTTGGATAAAATGTCATAAGCTGTTGTCACGTCTTTTTTTTTATGACTAAATTAAATTAAAATGCTATTAAATATGAAAATATTATGATATCGTAATTCAAATTTCTTATATTTAATCGTTTAATTCTTTATGTTATTTTATCTGGAATATTAGCTATCTCATTATCTAGTATAATATTATATACATTCAATTATTAATTTTGTATAATAACTATTCTTTTATTCTTCAGTTGTTTGGGCTAGTTCAGTAATTGTTTAAGTTAGAATTTGTATTGAATTACATCATGTTAGGCACTTTCCCAGAACGCTAACAATTTGACAGGAATTTGTCAATAACTTGACAGCAGCATTCATCAACAATTTGACAGCAGCATACAAAAACGATAATATTTGTAATAGCAATGAATATTGGAATTGATGACCCTATCCTCAAAAAATATTGCAATTCACATTTTTACTAATTCCACGTAAATGACGTTCTGTATTTTACAATAGATGACAGAAAATTAACTGTGCGGTATAAATTTATATGTAATCTATTAGAGATTGTATATGGGTATGGTGATAGTAATTATCCATCTTGTCTTGTTTGTTTGTCCTCTTATATTGCTATTCTGAAATAAAATATTAACATGAATTTGCAAAGTAAATAAAAATATGGTAATTGCTATATTTTTTTAATTACACAAAGCACTCTCAAATCAATATTTAAGTTTTTCAAGATTTGAAATTAAAATATAAGCTGTGTTTTTTTCACAAATTCAATTTGGATTAGGATTTTAATAATTTATAATAGCAATAACCTGAATTCACGGATTTGCTTTAGATTTTGATTTGGATTTTTATTTAGGTTATTGTAGTTATTATATTATGTATTCGATAACAGGAGCTAGTTATTTCAGAGCAGAATTAATGTTTTCAGTTTAATTTTAAAATTTGAGAGTTGAATTCAGAATTTCTAATCAAAACCTTATTTAAAATCTAAACCCACATTAAAATCAGATTCGTAAAAAAGCTACAGCTATAAATTGGACAAATATAACACCAACATTTCATCTGGAGCAACATCGTTGGGTTTTGGAATATATTTTAGATATACAATTTTATTTTAACTTGCAGCTTCTGTTTATTATTAGTTATTTATTTACATATTTACTTTTTTACTTATTTACATATTTACTTATATACCTTTTTACTCATTTACCATACTTTTACTTTTAATACTTATGTACCTTGCTTTTATTAATTTATTTATTCACTTAATTAGTTATGTACTTATTTACTTATTTCCTTATACACTTATTTATTTATTTAGTTATTTCCATATTTACTTATTTACATAGTTACTTATTTTCTACATAAATTTGAAGTACATTTTATTCAATAGACAAAGTGTCTGGTAGCCAAAACCTCCTCATATGAGCAGAATTATCAGGATGTTGAATCATATTTATTTTATTACATAAAGTCAAAAACTATACAATTCACCTTATAAAATTACTTGATTACTTCAAGCGCAAGTACCATTTCATTACTTCAAGTACTATCAAAATTAACAAACATTACTCTTCCTCCTTATTTCTTGATGAGCCTCATTTACTAGATGATAGCTTGAGTACTTGCCTTGAATTATTCTTGAAAAGTTATTCAATTGACCACATTGAGTGGTTATCACCTTGATAATAGCTTGAGCTTGACGTATATATTTTTGGTGACATAAATTTTTCGCCTAAAATTTTTAAAAAAATATAAAAAATATAAAATTAAATTTTTTTCATTTATTTACTCTTTTATATCTATTTTTTAAATTCACTTTAAATATTAACAAACCTTCATGAATTTTTGAAATTAAATGTCAACTTAAGCTCTCAAACTGCCAAGCTGCGTATTCGATTGAAATTTTCAAGTCAAGTAAGTAAATTTTTGTTATTGACTTGAGTAAAGCTGATTTCAAGAAAATAGCGTATACATGATGTTGAAGTTTTCTTAAATTTTCATGTATACTTGAAGCTATCATGCATGGATAATTGTCAAACAACCATTCATTTTCAGTTTTTTAGATACAGCTAATTTTTTTCAAATATAACATCTTTTCATGCTCTTAATCAAGACCAACTATAAATTAATTATCAGGCCGAGTCACTCAAAAAGGTCTTCCATCAATTTTTGCACTACGTAAAAAAAATAAAAAAACATTAACGAATGTAATTTTTCAAGTTTTCTCTCTCATATGTTTAAATGTTTTGCACCGACTCATTTGCACCGAAATCCGTGACTCAGCCTAATAATTAGTGCTGTTAATGCTCAACGCTGTTTTGTTTAGGTGTAAGTATGAATAGAATATGGCTACAAATATTTTAACAAGATAACCAGCAACCTCAGTAAATTGCGAGAAATAACTAAATATAGACCTTATGTTATAGGCCCCATACACTATTAAATCTGTTTAGAAATTTGTTTCGAAACTAATTTCTCTCTTCACCACACACTACTTTTGCTTAAGCAAACTGAGAAACTTCACTATTTTTATAGTTAAGTCAAGACAAGATAGCTATATTTAAAAAATTAAATCGGGTAAAATTATCGCATTAATAATAATTGTAGAAATTTATAAAAAAAAATGATATAAAATATTGGTTACAAAGACATATTATGAAAACAATAAGCTACTTCTAACAAAAAAACATAAATAACTGATTTTATTTACATTTTGCTTTCGAAACTACACCATACACGTTTAAGCAATTTCAGAAACTTATGACTCCACCAAATATAAATCAAAAAATTTTGATTTTGTAAACTGTTTAAGAAATTGTTTCGAAATAGCCCCTTTAAATTTCACCATTAAATTTCACAAAATTTCGAAACAAGTTTTTAAACAGATTTAAACGTGTGTGTGGGCCTATTAGATATAACAGAGGAAGTAACAACATCAAAATGATATAATTTAATAAAGTCAACCTTTGTAAATTGAGAGAAACTCTTTCATATAAACCTCATTACTCATTACAGATAGCAGGCAAGAAGAAACTTCAAAAGAATTATAATGTAATAAAAACAACTTTAGTAAGTTGAGAGAGACAACTTTATAAAGATGTTATGAGGGATGAGAACAGTCATCAAAATAATAATTAAGGAAAGAGGGACCTCTTCATATAAACCTCATGAGTCATGAGAATTGGAGGGAAGGAAAAAAAGCATCAGAAGGATAACCTAATAGAAGCAACCTCAGTAGTCTGAGAGGCGACAACTTTATATAGATATCACAAGAGATATGAGATACGGGAAACGCCATCAGAATGATAACCTAAAAGAAGGACAACTTCATATAAACCTTATGATCCATGGAAAATAGAAGGAAGGGAGAAATATAATCAGAACGATAACCTAATACAGACAAATTCAAATCAAGTTTGATGAGTCATCAAGTTCAAAGTCCCGTCAAATATACTTTCTAGTGTTAACCCTATACGTTTGTGAATAGAAAATTATAACAGAAACTGAATCTTCTGATGACATTAAAAAATCAAAATGCTTCTATGGAATGTATTATTTTAAGCGAAATTTTTTATAGTACATTTATTTGAATTTTACAACTAATTTGAAAATGAACAAGATATCTCTCTCTCTCTCTCTTTAATTATTATAACTATTGATTTTCTTTTAAATAGTGTCAACATTGGTTCTAAATAGAAATTTTATTTTAGTATATAAATTAAAAAGTATGCATCTATTAATTTATATTTTGTATGTATTAATAATAATGTTCATCCCAGACATACTTCTCAATATGGGGTGGAATATTAATTTCATTTTTATTATTTTTATTTTTTTTTCGTATTGTATATCTCAATACAATGTGTCTCTCTTCTTTTGTAGAATATGCTTTCAGCCAGAGGGTTAATTTTTGTTTTTTTTTTAATGGTTTTCCAGACTTGTTTTTCATTACAAAATTATCTTAGAAAACTTAGAAGATAGTAACCCTTGTGTGGTATACCCAGAAGGCAGTCTTTTCTTTTAAAGTTAAGTACTTTATATAGTCTCTATTTGATGGTATAGGTATACCTATTTTAATTTTTTCTTTTTTTCTTTTTGCTAGACTCCAATTGAAAAAGTTAAGTTTTTTTTTTGTTTGTAGGTAGTTATGAAAGGTTTTGACAGATTTTATGGTTTTTTTAGTTGTTGTAGCTTAGTTGTTTTGGTGCACTTTTATTGTAAGTGTGTTTTTAATAAATAATTAACCTCATTCTATATGAACTCCTTGTAACAGAGAAAAATATAATTTATTAGAAGGAAAGGAACTAGATTTTATTATATTTTTTTCTTCTTGAAATAAAATGAGGTGTTAATAGTAATTTTAAAGATTTGGGAATTCACAGTAGTAATAATAATTATGATACTTAATGGTATGTAAATTGTGAAGGTGAATTTTTTGCTTTTTTTCTGTTTTTCTTTTAGCGGATCTGAACTACTCAAGGGTTTTACTTATTTAAATAGTCAACAGAGTAATATGTTGGTTTTGGACCTGGCTAATTAGCATACCGTCAGTCTTTCATAACTGCATGTGTTTAGAGGTTAGCTAGTTAACTTAACGTCAATCTTCAATTTGAGAGGTTATATTAAATCAATTTGTCCCTTCCGTGGCCTAATCGGTTAGAGCACAAATATGTGTTTGAATTATGACGTGGTAGTCACGGGTTCGATTCCCGTGGGGGGCATAAAATATAACTAAAAAAAATAGAAAAATATTATATATAAAATTAATAATCAATAAAAATAATTAATATAATTAATACTTTATATAACTAAAAAATATTACCTATATCAATATCTATATCAATACTCATATATATCATACAACACAATATCCAAATAACACAATAAATAATATTGGACAAACACTAATAATAATAATTACACAATATTGTCAATAACTGACAAAAGTATGTGACATGACGTACCCTGTAAACATAGTAACGTCAGGCATCTTAACGTCAAAGATGGATAAAATCGCAGCAACAACTTGCAGAAAAATATGGCGTCGTCTTACCACGCAGGCGCAGATAAAGTTATCAAAGTGGTCTTCTACAGTAGGCCAATCTCCTACTTAGACAGTACAAACAGATTAAAAATGAAATTAGACATTGCCTCGGAAATGAAAGTGAAAGTAGCAGCAAGAAATCAGGTACGATGGAAATGTCAAGTGGAATACCTATGCTACCAAGACGAGTACGGAAAAAAAAATATTAAATTAATTTAGAGTCAATATAATGGGTGCGGCGATGGCCTCTCTACCACAGGTTTTGTTAGATTAAATAAGATATCAATGTAATTGGTATGACTGAACTCTCTATCCCCGCACCTGCAAAGGTGCTTATTGTGATTACCCGTATTAATGCAGTTAGTTTTTTGTTTCCTTAAGGATATCTGATTTAATCGTGATACTCAGGGTATTGTTCAGGAATATGTTTACTAGCTCCTATTATTAGGGGAACGATGTTCTCAGATGGCGAAGTCTGCTGCGACAAATCCTTTGCATTCACAGATCAGATGATCAATATATTCTTCCTCTACTTCACGTATTCTGCACAAATTGTTTCGATTAGGCTAATTTCATAAATTTATTTGATCCCTATTTAAACCTAGAAAAATTTAGTTTTTGAAACTTGAGGATTACTAGAAGTGTTAACTTAGAAATTATTAGCTTTTTGCTTCAATTAAAATGTAATCTGAAAGTCTATATGACCACATTTACAGCTTTGGTTTATTACATTTATAACTTAGTCAGCACGTGAAAGTAATGTAAGCATTTTTCATAAATTTGACAGTTTCGCTTCTGGACCGATCACTAATGTTTCCTTGTTTTGACAATTAAATAAATTTAGCTGTCGATGTTTGGGTAAATAATTATAACTTTGTTTTTCTATTGTGTTATTAGAAAAAGTAAAATATAATTTTCGGATTCCGGATTAGAGAAAATTTTCCGGAAATATTAATTATCAGAAAGCAATATCGTGCCAGGTACAGATTATATGTTTTTTCCGCCTTGTAAACTATATAATTTGTCTTTAATGGGAACATTCAATAGTTTGTATATTTTTTTTTTATTTTTGTATGTAATCAAAACATATAATGACTTGCGGATGAAAAACTCAATGGTAAGTCATCCATGACAATCTAGTTATACTCTGTTAACATCTGTTGGATAGCTGCAGAATGTTGCGACGCTTAAGTCGACTGATCGCATAATTTAAAATCAATAATTGTTTGCTAGTGTATTTGAATGATAGGGTAATTTTGTTTGGTATTTTCAACTTGCACTTCTGATTTCCGTCTTGATGTAAAATACCATTACTTACGATACCATGATGCACGTGCTATAAGTTTTAATACTTATGACTGAAATCGCTCCAGTATATATAAATTTGAACTGCTGGCTACTCCTCACAGTTGGATTCTATATGTCCCATATCGGCGTTAAAATAGTTTTGTAAATCAGAGGCTTGTTCTCCAGGAACATTGGTTAGTTGCGACTAATGATCCAATACATTTTATTTTATTTCAACCCCAGTTGTTTTATTTTGCTTTGGATATGGATTTTTCAGTCTTCTTTCCAAATGCATGCCCGAATAATATTTTACTGTTTCTTTCTGTGGGACTACTTAGTTATTACTACTTAGTTATTACAACTTAAACACTGTCGCCATCGTAGGACAAGTTTTTCTCTATATGACCTCAAACTCTATACGCCCTACTTATTAGAATTCTGACTATATTATTAAAATAATAACGAAACGAAACATTCATTATTCAAAGTTATCCGTTTAAAATACTGTCCTACTATGACGACCAATCAAAAACTAAGTAAATTACAGTTATTTAATTTGAATGGAGAAAGAAGACAAATTTAAATAGAAAAAGAGATTGTAAATATGGGATATTTTTTACATAACGCAGTAATTAGCAAACGGACAAAAAGGATTCGTTCTGACATTTCTCAAAACAAACAAACAAACAAACAAGCAAAAACAGACAAAAAATCCGCACATTTTTTTTTCTTTTAACTGTACATACATATTATTCGTATTTCGAAAACAACGGTATATTTCATTTTAAATTTATTTATTTATTTCGCACATGTTTTTGTATTTTTTTTTTTCTTATTTTTATAATTTTTTGATTGTTTTTTGCTCCTTGTTATTTGTTTAAATGTGTGTATTATTGGCTTGACATTCAAATATCAACAGTAGATTTTCAAAGATTTATATAGATACATCTGATATAATATATTTTTTATATATAATTTAAATTAATACCTATGAATCTATATGTATATATAATATGTATTTATTATATTATTATATACTTTAATAATATTCTATACTTACAATATACGTTTACGTTAAATGTCATTTCAGTACTATTCATAAATAATGACACAATTTAATACAACAACAACAAAAATAAAATAAAATTTTGATATTTATCCTGTCAACAAGTTAAATACTTATACACAAAAAATAAAATATAACAAAATGTAGGAAAGAAAAAAACAAGTAAGAAGATTTCATGGCAAGAGAAAAAGTAAAAAAAAGAAGAATTACAATTTACACATGTACATATATACATAGGTAAATTATCAAAAAATATGTCAGGTACAATAACAATTATTATTCAATTTTTAACAAAAAAAAAAAAAACGAAAAAATAAAAATAAATAAAATAAAAATTTCACCTTTTTTAATCATATCCATTTTATATTGCCAGTTTGCCACTTGAATTATTAATCATCCCACTTTATATATTTATTTATATACTTATATAATATTATTATATTCCATTATACATATATTTGTATATAATACAGTTTTTTTATAAATTATTTTAAATTGTACCATACCATATTTGTTCTATTCACCATTTCACACCTAAGTATTTAATTTTTTTTTATTTTATGTAATTTTACATATTTCTGTATGTAACCTGGTTACAAAAGTGTCTGTACACTAAAAAAACTAAAATAAAATTGTATATTTAAGATTTGATGTACCTAGTATTTCTTTTATTTAAATTATATTAATTTATTTCTATTAAAAAAGCTTGAAATAAAATTGGCTTCATGAAGCATTCTAGTAATTGACTCAAATCTGCCATATTCTGTAGAGTGAAATGGAATGTGGATTATCCTCTCATCTCATTAGCGTTGATCCGAGTTAGCAAAGTAAATTACGTCTAGTTTTTTATACAGTTATTTACATGTAAAGTTCTTAATAATTTACTAGGATGTTTTTTTTTGTTGTAAGCGGTACGAATATGAAGCGATTGTGTTCAAAAAATAATTGAAATCTCAATTTATGGGAGAACCTACCTTACAATTTATTAAGATAACATACCTTATAATCTATATTCTACATACATCAATCATTTTCAAAAATTGTAAAGTATTTTTGGTATGGCGCATAAATATAATAGATTGGCAGTGCATAGATATAATAGATTGGCAGCTTAGTATAGCTTTCTCTTTTTCTCTAATGCATTATCTTAATAATCATTGTCATTTTCAGCCAAAAATTAGCATATTATGTTTTGCGAAATTTGAAATCGGTATGTACATATTTTTTTGAAGTTGACATTTTGATTTTGATTGTATTGATTTAAATCAATATTATTTTTATATATATTTAATATTAAATATATTTAAATGTAATGCGTTTCGATGATGCAAATCCAATACAAATATATATTCTAAATCAAAATTGAAGATTTATAAAACTATTTAATATCTTTACGAATAATATAGTTAATTAATTAAAATGTTTATTAATTTGATGAATGCAGTTATTAATATGTACTATAAAAAATATTAATAAGCTAATAAACTAATTCTTTAATACAATTACCATATTTAATTGTTTTAATGAATAGAATGATCAAACATTGATTATAGTTTATAAATTAATAAATTATTCTTATTGCTATAATAACATTAAGGGTTATCAGCTCCACCGTTGAGCCCCATTTTCTTTTAGGGGTCAATCATGAAAGTATATTGACCTTGATTCGCGGTTCAGAACTTGGGACCAAGGACCTTGGAAAAAAAAAAGTTTTTTATACTTATCTTGATACGTAATGAACATTATTGACACTTTGGTTTTTTGACAATTTTTTTGTTCAAGGTCCTCGGTCCCGACTTCTGAAACGTGGATCTATCCGAAAACTTTTCAAAAAATATTTATAATAATTATAAATAACCTTTTCCCAGAAAAACACAATTTAAACCTATGATATAGAGTCTCGGCCCCCATTCCTTGGACCCCGGACCTATTGTTTTCATCACATTTAAGAGACATTGTACTAATCAAAAAACAAAAAAAATGTCAAGGTCTTCGGTTCCGACACTTGGGATGTCGGACCTCTTGTTTGCATCGTGCTTATGAGCCATTGTACTAAAAACAAGTTAAAAAAAAAAAACATTTTTATTCTTCAAAGTCAACAGCAAAAGTCCCGTGGACTTATAAGAACTCAGTTGACTTTCATGATAGCAAAAATTGACTTTTTTCTAAAATTGAAAAAAATCGAAACCCAGTAGACTTTCATGATTGACCCCTTAATAATCCATTAGAATTTTCTATAATAGATTAGAACGAAACACTTTCAAAATTTTTGTCGAACTGTCAGAAAACAAATAGTTTTACAGTAATTTACAGTTTGTTTATCGTTATTACAGTTGTTTACAGTTGTTTACAGTTATTTACTGTTATTACAGTTGTTTATTTATATTTTACACGTTTTTACGTCAAATATGTAAAGAGTCATAACGTAAATTTACGTGTAAAATGCCAACACAGCTCAATAGTTAAAAAATTAACAAAATTACAAAAATCAGCTTACTTTGAATATTGAAAAAATACAGAATTTTAAGCCGGCTTTCATATTCCATATCTAAATTCAATCTAAAATTTAAATTTATATAAGAAATTTTAAAGGTTATAAGTAAATTATAAGAACTATTTTCTGAAAAACGTCTTCACGAATTTTCGTGCTTCAATACAATTTTATTTCATAATATTTTGTTTGCGCCTAATCCGAATCTTAACTTAATATTTTGATTTAACAAAATATTAATCATTTAATTGTTTGATTCAAGCTAGAAACATTGCCTTGCCTGTCGCTAAGAATTTCTTTCTTTGAAATGTTTTTTTTCTATACCCGCCGAGATGCTTCACCCCTCTTCTGACGAAAGTAGTTTGTAAGGATGTCCAAGAGTCTGTAAACAGAATTTAATGCAAAAATTTAATACAAAATAAGGTATGTAAATATTTTCATTAGTAACTGTACAAAATAATAATTTTGTTTAGATTTAAGTAAACATATTTTATTCTAATATCTCCGTGTCGTGTTTTTAACAAATACGGGAATAGAAAAAATTTGATGAAAAAAAAACTTTACCTTTCACCAGTATTAAGAGATTTTTTTTGAAAATTATGTACCAGAATGAAATAACAACAACATAAACATATTAAATTGTTGTAATCAGGTGAAAATCATATTTAACACTGTTAGATGCGAGACAAGGAGTAAAATCATACTAATTTATAAGAAAATACCTTTGTAAAAATAAAATTAAAACTTATCTTTTTTTTTACATGAGTATTAAGATTTTGTATACGCATGTATAGACATAAGGATATAAAATATTGTATTATGTATTACACTATATTTAATGTTTAAATAATAATATGTATATATCATATATTGTATTATTGAAATAAATTCTAAGTAAAATGTTGGCAAATATTGTTTCTCAAACAATAAAGTTATGGAATTCAATAATAATTGTTATAGGAATGTCGACTAAAATTAATTTATTAAAACAAAGGTTCAATATTTACGAGAGAACGGAACATGGTTGTCAACAAAGTACACAACTAAAATAAGGCAATACTTGACCACATAGAACCCACATCTGTATAAAAGCAGTAACAGCAACCAGTAACATATGAAATAGACAAAGAAAATACAGAAAAAATTGTTTGAAAAATATTTAGACGATCTGGAATGAAATCCTCAAGATTGAACAGAAAGTAATTCCAAAAACATCTAGAAGAGGTCAATGAGCTCAGAAATAGGATAAAAAAGATAATATTGGAATGATATTAACCCATTCTATGCAATGGTACCAATATGGTACCAGCTATATAGCTTCTCTCAAAAATATGATTTCTCATGATTCTCAGAGCGGATTCAAAAGTACCGTTAATAATTTAATTTTGGAATACTTTTTCTTAAATTTAATGTGTGTAATTAGTTAGTAGCACCTTATCTGTTTTAGTGTGATATCAAGTTAAAAACTAATGTTTTTATATGTTAAAAAAATACTAAGTATGAGCACGAGGAATAATTGTAGTATTATTATTAGCATCTCTCTTTTAAAAAATTATAATTAAATAAGAAGTATATTAAAACTACACATTTTATTCTATATTTTAATATACTTCGTTAATCAAATGATTGCAATTAATATATCAAATTTTCATATTTAAAAAAAAGTGGTCCAATTTGGTACCGTAGCGTTGATACGGATACAAACATGGAATGGTTTATTATGTGCATTTTTATATCAATCCATAAAATATTTTTTGTTTTTTCGTGAATACTTTTTGTTTTACATAAATTGGCGCTGATTATTTGGAGTGATTAATCGATCAAGAAGATGAATTAGGAGAGCCAATTGGAATTCAAATTCCACCAGATCCAGCATATGATTCAGCTGAAGACGATTGCGATGAGAACGAAGGCGGTAAAATCATAGACTTACATCATAATCAACTACATCAAATAGCTGGAAGAGTTAACGATAGTAGTGAAATAGATGAACTTGAAATTAAAAGTTTCTCTGAAATCGGTCAAATCGTAAAAATAGAATCCCGCTCTTACAACGGACCTGATATTAATGTTCCACCATCTGTACCAAATTCGAAAGATAAATTTGAATGGTCGAGAGCTAAATTATATAGTTTAAAATCATTATTACCAGATCCAACTTATTTAGATTGTTCAGCAGAACCGCACGAACTATTTGAAAGATTCTTTGATGATGAATTATTACAAATGATTTGGCAACGAAACCAATAATTATGATGTTTTAACAACACAAAAAAAAAACTCTAATGTAACAAAAAATGAATTAAAAGTTTTTATTGGTATTACGATTATTTCCGGGTACAAAAATCTACCAAATAAATATTGTTATTGGAGTCGTGATATAGATATGCATAATGAAATGATTGCAAAAAGTATGTCTCGAGATCGTTATAGTGAGATTGAGCGAATATACAACACTTCGCTCAAACAACTGCTACCAATTCAAACGAAAAAATGTGGAAATTGCGGTCTTTAAGTGACAAATTGAAGCAAAACTTCCAAACAAATTTTTATTGTGAAGAACATTTGTCTTAGATGATAAAATATTTCGGCCGCCATGGCTATAAAGGGCAAGCCTTTGCGTTTCGGCTATAAGTATTTGAATTTACCAGAGGGCTACTTAATTAATTTTTCAATTTACTTTTAGTAACATATCTTATACTTTTGAATAAAAATTTTCCAAAACAGTATGTAACTTATTGTTAATTTGTGTTTTTTATGTATTTCCTATATTCTAAGAAATCATTACAATGGTACCATATGGTACCGGATGATTCCAGCAAAAGTGAACATCGTGGAAAAAAACCAAGAACAGATTTGGATTCCTGAGATCAAAATTCATAATTCAATTCGAAAAAAACTTGTCGCAATGATTGGGTCAACAAGATAGCACGGAAGAAAGTTTATGTTAGTATATTTTAATTTTAACAAGAGTTAAAACTCAGTAATGACAATTAGTCTGCACAAGGTGGTCCAATGTTGATGCTTCTTAGCCACGAAATGGCTAGTTATTATTCCTAGCATGATCTGCGCATTTGTTTCCGTTCGAAACCTAGAAAAACCTGAGTTTCCGTGAGCGAGCGTATTGGAAGTAATATTTCTGCTTGTATATCTGAACAGATCTGTTGGCTCAGAAATCTTTTTAATTTTACCTGAGAAACTGCAAGTCTGACATGAAATTTGTGAATTGAAAAATTTGTTGAGTTGGGTTCAATGCAGCCAAATAATTAAAATTTCATGTTTGGGTACTATTTTTCGAAAACTGTACGTTTGATATCCATTCAATAATTTTTTTAGTTAGCTAAATCAGTTCTAAAAAAAAATTTATCAACAAAATATTTCTCCAACACAGATACTTGATTTTCGAAGCTGTAATGGATATTTTTGAGACTATATTTTTCCAATCCGATTTTACTTAACCCCCTTTCCGTAACCCAGGTCAAATTTAAAAAATAGAGCCATACCTAGAACAATCCGTGACTTCCATATTGTAAAAAAAACTTTTCTTAAACCGCCTTCAAACTGTTTTTAAATTTAATTTTTAAAACTTACCTTTCTACATAGTAAAAAATTTGCTGTAAGATTTTTACATTATGGAACACAATTTATAACTTTAGACCCTTATTTTGTTGTCATTTTCTATAATAGTGAAAAGGTCTTTGGTCCCGACTTTCGAATCGTCGGAATATCCGAAAATTTTTTCAGACAAGCACAATTTAATCACGTAATATAGAGTTTCGGCCCCAATTCCTTCCATAGGCCCCCGGACCTATTGTCTTCATCACATTTAAGGGCCATTGCACTGTGACAAAAAAAATTTAAGGTGTTCGGTTCCGACACTTCTGACGCCGGACCTTTTGTTTGCATCGTGCTTCAGAGCCATTGTACACAAGTTAAAAAAGAAACCAAAAATTTTTTTTGCGAGGGTCATATCCTAGTATCCAGTCAAATGAAAAACTGTATACCAAAAATTTATAAAAAGCATCGAAAAATTTTTTCTGCTTTTTTTTGCGCATTTGAAACTCAAGCGCATATTAAACAATATGGAATAAACTAGATTGTAAGATTTTTTTTGTGTACAATATGGAATATGATGCATTTTAGAAAAAAAAAATTTGTTTGCAATATGGAAGTCACGGAATTTGTTTTCAAAAATATACTAAGAAATCGGGTTTTAAAGTATTTTAGATAATAACATTTTGAAAAATTGAAGGCTACTAAACTGCAGACAGAACTACAATTTCTTTGTGCACTAAGTAAGGTGTTGCATTTTTTTTATCTAAACGGGTAATGTTTTGGGCAGTGCTTTTTTATCAATTTTCTGGTACATTAATTGACTAATAATATGGAAAGCTATAATTATTATAGCTGACTAGAAGAGATCTTTCAATTTATTTGAATAAACACCAAAATTGTTTTACCTTCAGAAATTTTTCCAGTTTTCTGCAATAAGATTTTTAATATTGGAAGTTATGTCAATTAGAATTTTATTTCATGATACTGATTTTAATTTGCAGAATTACTAAATTATAATGAGTATTATTATTATTATTTATTTTTTTTTGGAAATTAAATTTACAAAAAAAAAAAAAGCAAAAAACAAAAATAAAAACAGATAAATAGAAATCCTAACACAACTAAATATAAAATGTTGTGTATGTATTTGTTCATACAAATATTTTTGTAAAAGTAACTGACTGAAGTAGATATATTTACAATTGAACCCAAAGTTCAACTTTATTGATTATTATTATGTTGTTCTTGTTTTTTTTTTATAATTATTGTTGTTATTGTTGTCATTTAGCGATTTTTTTTGTACATGTATTTATTATATTATTATACGCCTATAAGTATGTTTTTCACCTGTTATTTTGATCATATTTAATTAAATTTCCGCGAAAATCTCTTGCAAAAGAAGATTTTAATCTCTGTTTTTTTTTTATTTTTTTGTTCTGTTTTTTTTTTTGCTTTTTTTGATGTAAAGTTAAGCTGTAAAATTTCACCTTCGGGGCAATTATCTGTTACTAGATATGATTGTTTTTTGGGATGAAATCAGAAAATAAGAAAATAAGAATAAAATAACTGATTTTGACATTTGGTGAGATGTTTTTGGGAAGCGGGTTTGATATGGGTGGGAGGGAGGTGTATACATCTGTTTATACAAATCGTATAAATGTCTGTGTATGGTGCTATGTTGTTCTTTTTGACTCTTATATTTATTTTGTTTATTATTGTTGTTGTTGTTTTCATCTTAATTGAAAGTGAGAATGTGCTGCTACTTAACTTAGTCAATTAGATTTCACAATGGGTAGGTTTTGAATGTATTTATACATATTTTTTTGTGAATGAATGAATGGGCGGGTGATTTTGATATCTATTAAAATACTTGTAAACAATTTTTACATTAATATCAGAAATATCTTATGTTATATGTTTTTTTTTGTTGTTTTTGTTTTCTTCTCTGTTTTTTTTTTCTTGACAATTTAAAAATAAAAATGTATTTTAGATACAGATTTTTTTTTTTAATTATCATAACGACTATTTTTATTTTTTATATTTTTTATTATCATTTTATAAGGTGATTGTTGTTTGATGTTGTTTTTTTTAAGTATTCTAAAGAAGTAAGAGAAATATAAGTGGCGGCGGCAACAGAATATACCTAAAGGGAATTAGAATTTACGGTAATATCTAGAAATTATTGTAAATGATTTTTAAAACCGTAAATTATTGTGGTGATGTACTTTCAAGGGTAATACAACTACAGACAAAAGATGAAAGAAGATAAAAAAAAATAGAAATATCATAAAAGAAATTAAGGAAAAGAAATGATAATAAAATGTTGTTAGAGAGTGAGTGTTACCAACTTTTAGGAAATCATTATATTATTGAAATGAAATATAAGCTGAAATTGTTGATAATCTGTGACTTAAACTATATAGTATCGGTTGCAAATTTATCCAAATTTATAGAAAATTGTTCATCAGGCTTAGAAAGTTTAATATGTCTGTCGCATATAGCTGAGACTGTTTGTGCGGTAGCTAGTAGCCTAGGTAATAAGCCAGCTGCCTCTGGTTTAGTTTTTCATAACCGCTATTAAACGTATAAATTTCATAACTATTGACAATAGTGTAAACTTGCAATAGTTGCAGTACAGTTACACAATACAAAAAAATAGCGACAGTAATTATATTAACTGAAACAAACACACAAACAATATATTATGTTCTATTAATTTGATTAAACCTAGATAGATGTAAATAAAGACATTTGCAAAGTAAGACATGACATGTTCATATCATCAAAAAAATTCTACATCAGAGCTATTTGCTATTGAAGGGGAACAAATCAGACCAAGTTTTAAACACATTAGCAAATGATGTAAGAAAAATGCTTTAAGAAATTTATAGCCATCCTAACAATTTGGAAATGCATTTCAATTTTGATTTTCTTAGTTTTTATTTTGTAAATAATCACTCAACATTAATCGATATAGGACATTCTAATATAACATGCTCTGAATTTAATACATGGTTTCGCGAATCTGTTTTCTATGACTTCAGTTACGGAACATAGATATCTTTTTGTTACTTCTCCAAATTATTTTTTGTTTTCTCAGCTTCAAACTATTTGAAATCGATTTGATTGGAAATTTTTTACAAAATATCTAGTTTGAAAAACAAATATTTAGTTTTAATATTCTAATAGTCTACTATTGACCGTAACCAGTTTCAAAGTTCATGAATGACATTTATTTAATGGGTATATGTTGAAGTATAGGTTTAGTGAGACTGGTCAGATATCCCAAAATAAAATTCGTTAAAACAAAATTCAACGTAAAAGTTAAAAAAAATCCAATGTAATCAAAATAAAAAATAATAATGAAGAATTTTTTGTAGATTTTTATAATAATATGCAGATCTAATTTTTTTGGATTAATTAGATATAAATTCTTTTGTATTCAACCGCGACTGCGCAAGAAATATTTTTTTCTAACTCTGGAAAAATCAGATATTTCCTATTTTACTTACAACAGCGGCTAACAAAACAAATAATTCTTCCAACTCTGAAAAAAGCCCATAATTCCGTTTTTAAAAACCATTAAACCAATTTTTATCACTGCATACCATAAATAAAACTTGGGAGTTTGTTACATCGGGATATTATGGTAGCCCGTTATGGTTCAGTTATAGATACATGATATTTTTACATAAATTCTTATTGCCTGACTGAGTTTTTTACATCGGTTTGCTAAATTATATTTTCAATAAGAATTCAGGTTTCTAAAAAATTGAGTGATTGAAATTTACTAAGTTCATGTATTTTCGTACACTCTCCCTTCTTCGTAATTTCTCCCTAGCTAGATTGTTATATTTTCTATTCACTATGTAGTTGCTGAAATTCTATAAATTTATATGAAATATTGTGTATACTAAAGTATAAAAATACTGAAATTACCGTATTTTTCCGCAGTTGAGATTTGCATACACTATTTTTTTTTATAGACTCCCAAGACTGTAGAATGAATACCATAACTGCTTTTAAAACTACCGTATTTTTCCGCAACTGAGATTTGAATTCACTGTTTTTTTTCACAGACTCCCAAGACTGTAGAATGAATACCATAACTGTTTTTTACGCAAAGTCTTAACATATTAACAATTACATACAAAAATAAATTTCTTTTGAATTATTATCAAAAAATTCAACAAATTTAAGTGATGAAAACGAATGAAGAGCTTAGTGCCATGTACCTACTACGCTTTCAAAGTAATATTTATCTTCATTTTCATTGTTAGATTTTATATTAGTGATAACCGTGCCATATATTCAATTAATTTAAAAATTGAAAAACAATGTCTGATTAATAATCTGAATAGCATTGAGCTGAACCCTATCGGTTCGCTTATTGAGTTGAAAATAATTTTATTTTTAATTTTACTAAATATGTTTATTATAGAGATACTTGGGCCATATACCACAACATGGCGCAATCAAATCAAATCATATCATACAAATACGCGTATTTCATCTACTACTTTCAGACTTCTTCAGTGTTTTGTACTAGCTCATTTTGGCGTCATCGTTTTTTCTGATAAAGTTTTCCTGCCAGCTTTATTACTATATATCTTCTATTGTTCGGTCAGTTTTCTACGAAATATTTTGAATATCCGAAATGAGTAAAAATTGATTGTCTGATTGATCCGTGCCTTTTATGTGTTTTTTTTTTATATTTTCTATAATTCAATGGAATCAACACCCAACTGCTTTGTACAGAGTTTTGGCATACGCAATTGTGGTATATTTTTATTGTATCACTATATGTCTATCACTATGCACTCATTTTAATTTAGTGATAACAAAATTGTATTACAAATTAATTTTAAAAAATAATTTAAAAAAAAAACTGTTTAGAACATCTGTAAATGGGACCAATCAAACTCATTTAACCGATTACATACAACAGACGCCAACATAAAAACAATACTGGCGACTATAGCAATACAACTAGGTGTGAAGTTTGGCAGGGTCCGGACAGAACACCTAGCTAGACCAACATGTATATATTGCAAGAATATCGAAAACTTAACAACAACGGCTGGCTCTTATACAAGTAAAATTTATGGTTCATTTTTATCCAGGATATGGGCCAATGAGTAAAATTGAAATAAAAGTTTTTCATTTTTATTACTATTGCTCCCGAAACCGCTAGTCAGCTCAAAATTGTGTTCTTCAAAGTAAACAATATTATTATTTATAAGTACCGACGTATATTATAAACTTAAAAATGAAAAAGAATATACTTTTCGAATTGTTTTTATGTAACAATGTGTAAGAAAAAACAAAAATTAAGATAACAACAAAAATTTAATGCGTCCTTTAATTTAATTTCAAAGTACATGAAAAGCTGTAGAATTTTTAACATTAAAATAATAAGCTAAAATTAGCAACATAATAATAATGTAAGATTTATGGGTATAATAATATCATTTAACAAGTATATTTGATGATGAAAAATACTTAGTAAAAAAATAAACAACAACAAAAATTCTTTTAATTTATTTTGTTACATTTAAAATGTATTAACAAAAAAAGGTAGGAATTTTAATTAAAAAAAAAAAATCTAATTTGAAACTGGCATCCTTTTCAATGTTTTCGTTTTTTTTTTTTTGTTTGTTTTATACAAAAATTCTTACATATTTCTTTTCCAAGTATTTAGACAAAATAATTAATGGAAATTACTATAAATAAATACCTATATATTAACTGTGATGTGTATAGGTTTTTTTTTTTATACAAAATACAAAATTTAGGTCAACAATGATGGAAAATTTTACAATAACAGAAGTGAAAAAATAAAATTGTTTATATTTTTTCAAAAATAGCTAATTTATTTTTTTAGATGTTGATTTCTTGCATTATTATTAGGCAGTCTATACAGTAATTTAAATTCTTCCTATAGTTGTATAGAAATATAATATTTTACCGTTTATTGTTATTTCTAATGCATGGTTTACATTATGATGATTATCCAGCTGGTGATTTATGAGCAACACTTTTAATTAGCATACACATAAGTGCTTATTCAGCCTACTGGTAGCTTTCCAGAAAGAATATTTACTCTCTTTAGTAGCAGATAAGTTTTGTAGATAGTTCTGCATTGTCTCTTCTTTCAGTTGATTTATTTTCATTTTTAAATCTTGAGACTTGAAATTAAGTATATTTTTATCAGCTGGATCACATGTCTGCTGCCACCTTCTTCTAGCTCTTAGTTTTTGCTTTATCTTCTCCATAATATTTCTAGCGAAGTTACATCCTACTTTTCTGGATCTGTGCTGGAGTGCTTTTCCATGCAGAATTTTTGATAGCCTCCACAAAATTTTCAGCAGCTTCTTCCAGTTCTTCTTTATTATTTATTGAAATATCCCGATCCATGCATTATTCTAGATTTGATTTAAAATGGCACCAGTTCGTTATTGGATTGCATAGGAACGGTTTGCAAGCTTTCTCACCACATATTCGCATAAGTTTAAAAGTACTACTGAGTGATCCGAATCCAAATCATAGGACAAATATGAAATTTGCTGATATCTTCTTCATTATAACGAAGTCTATTAGATCGAGAGTTTTGCTTCTATCTGTCTCTAGGCCAATATGTTGGCTTGCCAGTTGAGTGAACGAGACATTTCAGTTTTCTAATGGCCTGTTTGAGCTCTCTACCTCGCGTTAGTTTTATCCTGGACCACCAGTCAACGTGTTTAGCATTTAGATCACCTCCTAGGACAAACCTATCGCCTAATTGTTGAAGCATATCTTTAAAAAGTTTTTTTTATGACATAACTGGGTGGACAGTATATTGCTCCTACCTGGAGGTTTTGCTTCATTGATGTTATTTTTATCATACTAAGTCGAGTACAAAACACTGAAGAAGTCTGCAAGTAGTAGACGAAATACGCGTATCTGTATGATAAGCATATCAGTAAAATTAAAAGGAAAATATTCGACTATTTTCACTGTTATACCAAAATTTTACTCTAACGCTGGAAAACAAGTTTTTATAAAAACCCCATACTAAGTTGTATTTCATTATTTTCTATCTTACAAACCTCATAATGTTTCAATTCATCTTTAATAATGACTGCGCTTCCATCTTGTGTTGGATTGTCCGGATGAAGTGCGTAGTATATTTTATAGCCTCGAATCTCCATTTCTTTACAGTTATGGCATTCATGTATCAAGCAAATGTCAATGTTTTTTTTACGTCAATAGGGTTTCTAGTTCCAATTTGTTGTTAAGAATGCCATTGGCATTCCAAGTTAAGATTTTAATACTATTTTTTATTATATTAATGTAGTAGGCGGTACAGGATACTTTTCAGTATCTTTTTTATTTTCTAAATTATCCAGTCTTGTACTAATTCTTTCTATCATCACTAAGAGTTTTTCATTGTTTTCCAAACAACGTTATTTTCATTTGATGTAGCATAATTTTTTCCCTGAACACTTTTCCTTGGTGTTTGATGTGTTTCAGTTTTAAACTGATTTGATTGGTTTGATTGAATCGCCATGTTAGCATATGTAACACCTTTTATTATGTTACTTGAAATGAATTTTTTTGGTGCTTGTTTTTTTCCTTAGGTTTCATCTTCCTTCTTCGTTGTAGTTGTTTGGCTACAATACATCCACGGTAGTTTGCTGGATGGGTCTTTTGACAGTTTGAACATTATGGTCACAATATGTTAGAAATAATTATTGTTATTTTCAAGTAGAAAGATTCAATTCAGTTAAGAGTGAAAAAAATTAACGGATTCTGGGTAATTATTCTTAATATTTTTGAGTATAAAGGACACAATTTCATAAATTATTATTTTTCAGTATTGCCAAATATTCAATATTTAGACATTTAGCCATTTGAACATTATATATTCAACAAAACTAATTAATATAATTTTTCCACGTTATTTTGTTTTTACTATTTTTGAAATTTAAATGAAAATTGAAATATTGAAGACTTAACCACAAAAATTCAATTCAATCATTTTCAAATAGAAAATTAACGGTGTTTTTTCCAAAAAGTAATTATTATTTGCAAAAAAAAAGATAGAATGCTCCTGGAAATGCTTTTTGTTTGTTAAGAATATTTTGACTTATTAGTTTTTAAAATTAAAAATTCAATTTTTTTTAACATTTTTCAGTGCGGTCGATTCCCCTAATGTGAACAGTTGTTGTATGTTAACACTTTTAATAATAAAGACTATTAAATTTAAAAATATAAAAACAATTTGTCAAAAATTTAATTCAATTATCTTTTTTTTAGTAAATAATATAGAAAATTAAAAAGCAGTATAGTAATCTAAATAAATATATATATATATATATATAAATACCGAGTGTTCCAGAGCATGCGTTTCAGTTTCTTAAGAGTACCACAAGGTGCAAAATTTGGAGTGTTCAGTTTTTTACTGCACATAAACGATATTAAATTGTGTATACAGGATTGTAAAATTTTTCTTTTTGCTGATTTCTCTCTGATTTACATAGTAAGTCGCAATGTGGAGGATTGTTGCCGTAAAATTAATGCAGAACTGAACAAATTATTTGATTGGCTCTGTATGAATAAGTTGAAATTAAATTGAAGCAAAACTAAATACATGATCATAAATAATTGTACTAATTGTTTTTTTTTTTAGTTTAAACTTTGTTAAATTTTGTAAGTACCCAAAACTGAGATAAAAAAATATGATAGTTAATATGAAAAACAAATTTATTCATAAAAATGATTATTATTAATTTTAGTTTGCCAAAGGAAAATAATATGGAGGATTTTTGTTTTACTTTTATTAATTTTAAAGAGGAATACTGAGGAAACTAAAAAATTATCATTTAACATAAGTTTCTTATTTTTTGCTGTAGAATTCCAATTCGCATATAAAAGTACCTCTTCCTATTTGAAAATTTCGGTTTTGGCGATTTTCGACAAATTTTGCGCTTAAAAAATCCTTTTCCGGCCCTTTCCACGATTTAGTAAATAATTTTTTTTTGTAACTTTAAAATGACGGCTTCTTCTACTGAGTCTAACTGGGTGTTATTCGTAATCGTCTGAAGACTTGATAGTTAAGTAATAAATTAGCAGTTTAGAGTAAGCAACCTACGCTAGTTCACCAGCACCATAATTTCAATTTAGGTAGCTCAGTATAGTATCGAAATGTTCAGTGTAAAAGTGGAAATTTTAGTTAAATAACTATCAGTGATTTATATGTAATGGTTTGGTTAGTTTTGATTGAACTCGTTAATAAAACTACAGAGTGCTGCTGCAAAAATTTAATGGTATTTGAAAATAAGGAAATTAATCGGTCATAATATTTTAAAGAAAACATTGAATATCTAAGAAATCGCATTACGCAAAGCAAAACTGTATTTTTCGGTAGAAATATCCAGATAAATAAATAGAAGTTGTCGAAATTTATTTAGAACCAGAACATATTGTATGTGATACATATATCGTATGTATTCTCCAAACATATAAACCCATTTTTATTTTTGGATATTATTAACCAAAACTTAGGTTAGAGAAATCTGTGTACTTTCATACCGAAGTAGCGAACTATGTTATTGAACTTGTATTGTTGCAAATGAAAAACGTAGTAAGTGTCACTTCTTGCTGGAAATACCTGTAGTAGAGTGCGATTTCATATTCTAGAAGTTCTGATTATGAGCGAATATAACCTCAAAATCATCTTGGTATTTTCACGGTAGCGGTAGTTGTGATGTACAACCTCTCAAGTTCCCGACCATATTATCTTCACAGGTAAAAGTATAGTTATTTTAGTGAGCCTATGCCTACTTCTACAAAATAGTTTTATTATATTATGACTTGTTTATAAACTCAAAATGAACATTAAACATTTTCGTTTGTGATTGTCCTAATTTTCGGCAATCGGCAACTAATTCTTTAGCTATGAATGAAAAAAAAGTAAAAATTCATGTTATGCAAAGTTATTTCTTCGGCACCATTTTTACTGTTAATAAAATTCTGCAATATAAAAATGGCGCAATGTATATGAAATAAATTTAAAATTCTGTTGTATTAAATTAAATAAAAGCGATGGATCTAGTCCCAGTTCTTAGCTGAAGCATGACCATTGCTTGTTGGTTTTATAGTCTATGTTGACTTGACTTATATTTGACTAAATTTAATTTTTACTAAGGGGTTAGCTATCTAATTTAGTACGGACCACACAATAAATAACAAAACTGTTCTAGATCTGACATAGCTACCTCCGAATATATTAAAATTTTTTAATTTTTTAATGTTAAAAAATTTCAGTAAAAGATAGATATTGGATTATTTTTTTACTAATCTTTATTATTTCAAAAACATCTTGCGATTCAGCCAATTAACACAAAGTACTTCAAAAATTTTTATTTGGCAATCTACTTTGATAATTTGGCAACCATAGAAACTATCAGTCAGTTGGTGCAACTCTGATTATGAAGTTTATTAGCGTCCGCATAATTTTTGATAACTTGGTACATTGTTAGATCGTCTGCATAAATAAGGTGTGGGACGTCAATAAGCCATTCGGATAAGTCAGACATAAGAATAATAAACAAAAGTGATTCCACATCTTAAAGGCAGAAATTCCTTTAGATATAAGATTCTGGAACTTTACAAATTGCGATATGGGTATTGGGATTATTGTCAGAATAGGAATCCTTTTGTAATTTTCAATGGGATTTCTACTACCATTCTTATATATAGGTGTTAGAACAGATTTAAAGGCAGTAGAGAATATTCCAGATGAAAGTGATGTGTTGAAAATTAAGTTAAGGGGAGTAATTAGCAAGCAGCGTAATTATGTATAAAGCAGGGTAGAATTAGATCAGTAACCGGACCTGTTTTTGTGTATCCAGGCTTGGAATAACTTTTAGTATATCTGTATTGGTCAGAAAGAGATTATCAATTAAACTGATCACAGTTGGGCCAGAAGTGAAATTGGCAGATCATTCATCAGCTTTTGAAGAATAACTTTCCTAAACTAGATTTGCAAATAAGTTAAAAATAACGCGAGTGCAAAATGAGATGATATCACCTTTAGTGATGGAGTTACGGTACCCGGAGCATTTACATTTGGTGTTAACGAAATCGAAGAATTTTTTTTGGAGCTGGTAAATTACCTTTTCAACAAAGCATTAAAGCAAAAAACCAAAAAATTATTATGGAAAGAATACCTCAGACAAATAAGATATTGTTAAACATTTGCTAAGGGGGTACAATTGACCACTTTGGTTTAATATTCTAGTTTCTTTTACTTAATTACTCTGCCTACCTAGCATATTTTATGAAATTTTACTTTAACATAGTTACAAAATTAATGTACCTTGAATTGTAATAAAATTTGAGCTGATGACAATAATATTTAGTACCGATGTCAAGTTATTCTAGATAAGCCACATTTTTTACCAACTTAGATTGGTACTAAAAACATTAGATTTTGTAACATTTTTAATTTTAATTCCATTTGCTTTTAATTTCCAAATAAATAAAATTATTTTAACTATAAAGATTTTAATTCGAAATAATTGTTTAATTACCCAAATCGAAATAGAAGTCTTATTTAACAGGTTTTAATGTAATCTTAAATAATTTATTAAAATGTTGAGATTTTTACGATGAAAATTGTTTAATTTAAAATTAGTATTTAAAAATTTAAATTAATCCATTTGGTGAATTTTAAATTAAAAATTATTCAAATTATAAAATTGTTATTTAGTGGAGAATAAAACGTATTTTAATTTTCATTATATTTAATATAAAAATGGCCAATTACAAAACTGTCTAAGTATAAAAATTTTAAATTTTATAACGTTAGTATGTAACGAAACAAGGGTGTGCCCGAATGCCGACTTTTTCAAATTCAGCTTTTTAAAAGCCCGCTTTTTAAAGTCCCGCTTTTTTATTTAATTTTATTTTTAATCCAACAACGGTTATATATACAATAAATTAAGATAAATATTCTGGAAGAGGCAGATATTCACATTTTGGGTCCAACAGCGGCTATACATACAATAAATTAAAATAAATATTTTTGATATAAATACAATTAAAGCCGGATCTTTCTTAAGAAAAGCGAGATTTTTAATAAGAGGGAGATTTTAAAAAGCCGGATTTGGAAAAATCGGAATTCGTATCGTGCCGACGAAATACGACACTCGATCTGAATATAGTGTTGGTTTACAATATTTTGACAATATTAAGTTTTTTGATTTGTTTAGGTTTAATGGTATTATATTTACAAAACTGATGTTATTTAGGTAGCAGTGTATTGGATGTTATTATTTTGATTTAAAAAATTTAAACTTACGCGCAATTAGTATTAACCTTTTTTTTGCCGTATCCTCTTTCTGTTATTACCACTTTTTATTGTATCATAGTTACTGGTCATAATAGAATGATTGTTCAGGAATGCTATTGAAATAAAATATTTGGGTATAGTTAAGGATGGAATTAAATTTAGTTAGGTGGATTTTATGAAAGATAAAAAAACTTTTCTTCTTTTTTCTATAATTGAGGCTTATCAAGTTAATTTTAATTTGACTGGTAGTCTATAAATCTGTATCTCAAATAGATATCATATAATCGCTTCAATGCTGCGTTGACTACAAGAAAGTTTTAATACCTTAAAATGAAAGTCAATATGGGAATATTGGTGAACATGAGAGTTGCAGTGTATTTGGTTCAAAGAATTTCAACCAGTCATATCTGACATCGGCAAAAATGGAAAAGCTTATAGTTGGGGATAGAAAAGAAGATTAATGGTCTCACTTTCACGCGTTTGACAGACCAAACATCTCTAACACAGGTCACAGAACCAAGACATACGGCACAAGGCAGGTCAACCTGAAATGAACAGCATAAAGAACCTGACGATAATATATAACAATATAGTAATAAAAAATATAACTATTCAGTCTAACACTACAATACCTACTGATGAGCCCCAGTAGTGTTAGTTGAACGAAAGACAAGACGTTTTAACTGGGTGACCATTTATCATGTGATTAGAATGAAAATATATGTATGAATAAATTACTTCAAATTCAATTATAATTATCACTGTAATATTCTTAATAGGTTCAATTGAGGTTGAGATGTAAAATTCGAGAAGCAGATAAACTGTTTCTATTTTAAGATTCCATATACGTGAACCTATTTGTCTGCAATAATTGGTTGTTATTATATAAATCGTTGGTTAAACCAAGCGTATTTACAATTTCTGTAAGTATTGCAAGAAAGGAGATGCAACGTATATGCCTTAAAACGTTTTATCTTTTGACAGATCATATTGACATTTCTAGTAGTTTGGAAAATATCTCGATTTGTAATTTTCTCTTTGCAATTGAAAATAAAACTTAAATTGCGTTCTACTTGGAACTATAATAACTTCAAATACGATCTCCTAAACTATGTACGAAGTACCATTCCAAAATGGTTCAAGGGTGGCTATGGAATTTCGTTTATAATCGATACATCTAGAAGGTAGGATCCCACTTCAAATATCCACCCAAGAAGCAACCGTTTTAATGTATGTGTATAATGCACTTACAAAAATTCGACTCCATTTACAACTTCCCACTCCAAAACCCCTTCAACTTTTTTTAACCAACGCTATGAAAGTACAAAAACAAGGTAAAAAATCATTGTCCGGGAACATATACTCCTCAAAAGGTACATAATTAGGTACGAAGGTACATATGACCGTACAAATCAACCAAAAACCTTAAATTGTGAATAAAACAAAATTCCTAAGTCAGGATTAACAGGTTCGAGGACCCAAAAATATTAATATTGAAATGTACATACATCTGTACAAATATTTATATGCGTATACCTAATATTAAAAAAAAAGTATTTCTATACTTAGTCAACTCTTCAACTTTATATACACAAATTGGCAAACTCCCTATTAAAAATTCCAAATTTCCATTGTATTTTCGCAAATTTTATAAATTTTTTAACTTTCACAAAAAATTATCCAATATTCAGTTATAGAGTTTTCCTAATGGACTCTCATTATAATATAATTGTGTTTAAAATTATTTTATTTAAAGAAACGAAATAGCCTTTAGGCGTGCAAGTTTTCTTCTTTTTGTGGCAAACTTAAAGAGTTTTTTTTTTATTATTTTGTTTTTGAATTTTTTTCTTGTTGTTTTTGTTTTATTGCTACAAAGCGTAATTTAGGAAAGAGAATCTAAAAAAAAAAAAATTATTTAGAAATTCTTTTAAATATAGAAAATTTACATAAGAAATTAAATATTTTATTACCCTTTCTACTATTATCAGAAATTAGTTAATTCTGTATACAGTGTATATGTATGTATGTGTGTGTAGATATTTTAAAGTATCATAATTTAAATCATTTTAACCACTTTAAAAGATTTTATTTTATAATTATTATAAAAAATTCTATTTATTAATTTTGATGGAATATTTTTTTACCTACATTAGATTGATACTTGGGAAAGAGTAGGTTGGCAGGAGGATTACTTTTAAAATCCTTGCGGCATTTATTTCTTTAGAAAATAAAATGTTTTTTTGCAACTTTTACTGGTTGTTTTTATGGTTTCTTTATGAAGATTATGGAAGAATATAAGTTTGAAATATTTTACGTCGTCTGTCAGTTTCAAGATACCATACAAAATACTGTTGTTGTTATTAATCGAAGAGTTTGTTTTTATATAATTTTTGAACTTTAATGAGGAACTTTATGTAAAGGCGATCTCTTAAGATCTATTGTACTTCCCCGTTTGCTATCTTAGAATTGCAGGTTTATATGTCCTTCATTAATCCATTAACAACGGCTACCGTTATCAGAATTTAATAATTTTAAACAGTGGTTTTTAGTTCGGTATTTTTACTTTCCAGATACTAAAATATAAAATTTCGTGGGGCTGTTCTTCCTAGATCCTGAGATCTAACCTGTACTTTATAATATAGTACAACCGTTGTGAGAAGTAAAAAAAAAATTAAAATATTAAAAATGAAAAGCAATGTTAATTTTTTTTGTTTATGTTAGGTTCACTAAATTTTTTTTATTATAATTAAAATAGTTATGGTTATTTTGAAAGCAGTTTCTTTGTTGTTTTTAGACAAATTTTGCAACTATATATGCTTCTCTTATGGCATACCACACAACGGAGATGAGATTTTAATTTTATTGGAACATGGTGATTTATTTCCTTTTCTACTTGAGATGAATTCCTTTTTTTTCTCATATTTTCTTCCTTTTGTGTCTTGCAAAGTTTTTCGTACAAAAAGTCTATAGGGAAGTTAAGTTGGATTATATTACCATTTTTGCTCGAAAGCAAGTAAAGCTTCCACGCATTAACCATTGCAAGATCAATGATGTAAGTAAAAATAACCCACCACCATTTATTTCCGGTCATTCCGATGAGCTTGTTAAGAGCAGCGCTTGACATAATTGATTGCTCTTATATGATCAAAATTGGTTATGGTTCTGCAAACACTATTTTCTATCCATTGCACAGTTAATAAATCATTTGTTAAATCATATCTGCAATTTAAATGATGAATAAAGATTGAAAAATTTAATAATTATCACTATTACCTATAAACAAAGGAAAAATTCGGTTTTCTTGAACAGTAGCTGTGGCATTAAATTTAATTTCATTTAAAACTTTCATTAAGGCATGTGTCGTAAAGAAATTATCAAAAAATATATTATTCTGATTTGGCTGTGGTATTTTTAAAAAATATACAAATTGTAGAAAACTATCTCCCTCCATATTCATCACTGGTCTTACTTTATACATTTTGTCAGATGATAAATGAATTTCTACATTGTTTGCAAATATAAATATAATTTAATTGATAAACAGTTACAAAAATTACAAGCCAGATATTGGTCTATAAAGCAGACGTTCTAGCTTTATTTGTACACGGAATTGAGCTTGGTCCAGCTCTATGAAATAAACTTTCTTTATAGTTTTTATTTTCTTCTTGAATATCTAAGTCAACAGTACCAACAACATCTCTTGGCATGTTATTTTCAAAAATATTTTGTTCATCTATTTCTTCATAATTCGTTAAAAAGTCTAAATCTGGTGGAACAATATTTACGAAAATTTTTTCTGAATCATTATTTTCATAACTATCTTCTTGCAGAAGAGCTTCAGTTGCTTCCGCAAGGTCTTTAAACTGATTTTTTTGATAATTTTTTTTTTGTTTTCTTTTACATGCTTTGACATATTCTGAAAACAAAGTACAAAATTTTTTTTTTTTTGTATACATTTTTAACAGTTGTACTTTTTATAGTACACCCAACTTTATTGACGTAAAAAACTTATAAAATAATAATTTTTTTATTTTTTTATTCTTACATTGATTTTGTTTATCTTTATTTATCAAATGTAATTTATTTATGCAAAATAATAATGCTATAATTAATTTTTTTTCTAATATTTTCAAAAAACACCTCCACTTTTACACAAACTTTAAAAATCACACTTTTTCTACGTCAAAAAAATTACATTTATCTGAAGTTAAACCAGTATTGCTGTACATAACTTTATTTTGTATCTTTTTAACTTTATTTAAGAGCAAATTTTTCCAAAAAAAAATTACAATGGCTTAGTCACTATAACTTAAAAAGTGACACCCATTTTGCTGTAATATATATAGTACAACAGTTGAAAATGGGTTAAGGTATTATTGTTTTAATTGTTTTGAACTTTTAGTTTTATATTTATTTAAATTTGTAGTTATGAATAATTAAAAATTGTTCTGCAACGATACTGTAAGTGTACTTTAGATTATATCAGAATTAGATTAGATTCGGGAGTTATTAGATGTTATTTCGGGAGGGATCTGGCTCCTATCTCACCGCAGCTAAAAATGGAATTATTGTGATTACTCGTGCTAGTTAGTGCTATTAATCCTCTGTCCTGAAGGATACCTGATTTTATGTTTACACTCCGAATATTATTGAATGGTATGTTGGGTCGATAATATCCCATTGTTTGGAGAACGCTATTCGGGGAACGCCCAAGTGGAGAAGTTTGTTATGAGTCAGCCTTTCGCATTCAAAGAGTATATGTTAAATTAATGCATCCTCTATTTCACAAATTCTAAATAAGTGATTTTCGGTTAGGCCCATTTAATAAAGATGATTCTTTATACGCATTTGTTTTATATTAAAACTTAGAAGAGTTTTAGTTTTCTTGAGCAAGCATTTTGGTACGACCATTATTTCTTGACGATTTCCAGGAACGTTGAACCAGAAATTCTCATATTTTTGTTCCACCCAAGCTTTCAGCTGCAACGTACCTATGTTCAACGGAATCTCACAGAAAGGACTTGACTCTATCAAATGCATATCCGATGCCTAATCAATGGATAAGCATCTTAACTACTTTCGCAGAATTTAAGCCATTTATAGTATCTAGACCAGAACAGAGAAGAATAGTAAAGAAAATAATAAACAAATAGGGGCAAATAAAAAAAGATAAACGAAGATTCTAGAATATAAAAGAATTAGTTAAATAAAAATTTACTAACAGTTTAAAATAGATATTTTATTTATCCGTCTCTTGGAAACTTGTCAGATACAAATCTTCGTGCTAGTGTTACGTAGTTTAAAGTTTTGGTTGATAAAATCATTTTTATATTTCGTAGTTCTGATTCTAAGAGGCTCTAGATTGCACTTTGGGCATAATACTTTTTATTCCGTCAGAGAAATTATCCAACAGATATTTATAAAACAGGGTGGCTGGTATTACATTATGACGATGACTTAATTATGTTAGGTCTTAATAAGACCGTCTTATATTCCATTATTATTAATATTAAAGACATGTTTTTGTATATTATTATCTAAGTGTTGTGGAATACTGCTGGTTGAACCGCCCCATAATTATCGATTTGAATTGAAGTTGCGCCCGAATGAATGTATATGCCAGAAAAAATAGGATATACATGTTGGGTGACGGAATTGGTAGACGCCTGCACTTCAATCGAAAGGTCCCAGGTTCAGTTCCCGGTGAATCAAAAAAATGCCTTATTGGTTTTTTGACCTAGTCCAGAACCCTTTGACATTGGAATAAAATAAATAAAAAAATAATTGAGGGTACATTATAAACTGGTAACAAATTAAATAAAATGAAACTATTCTATTTAATAAGGCATCATTCCTGACAATAACAGTAGTTTTCCACATTTAATGAATAGATAAGCCGGGAATTTGTTACTAAGTTACTGTCAAAGAGTCTCTTAGAGTAAAAAAAATATATATAAGCCATAACGTCTTATATATAAGAAAAGAGATAAAAGATTTTTTGCAATTACAGACCACATATTTTTGGTGGGCAAGGGCGATAATAATAAATAAAATTCTGACATGAATATAATTTTTGATAACTTCAAACAGCCTACTAAAGGCATTGTGTTGATACAAATCAAGTATAATAAGTTGTAAGTTTTCAACATGCCCATTTGTTACACGATAAATCTATTTGGTTCTACAGGTTCTATAATCATTATTGTTTAAAATATTTCCAGAAGATTAGTAAACTATAATATTTTGTATAACAGTGTTAATTAATTGCTTATGAATTTATGATATAGTAAATTATCTCGATAACATTCAGAATAATGATAAAATTATACTAGTGCAGCTCTAGAAGACTAGAGCATTAACTGAGTTAATTATTTTACATTGCTTAGCGACACGCTAAAGAACCATAATTATAGCATTTGAAATAATGTTTCTTTACAAAATTAAAATTAAAATTGATTACAAAACTAAAACAAAACGGTTATACAATCCGTATTTATATGAGAATGGGCTATGGGTGTTGGGTATGGACGATAATCGAGCGAGTTGAAAACCCATTGTGAATAATTAAAAAAAGTGTTACGAACATTTTTTGATGCCACAAAACGTAGTGTTAATTCAATCAGCAATGTGGCCTTGAATACTCGAATAATGAATAAAAAACGAGCATGTTGTTGTTTTTTATAAGGCGCAACAATGTTTTCGATAGGCCGGACAGAAAGTTTAAATTTGATCAATTCCATTAAAGAGGACGAGTGATCAAACAATATTATATCAAAACCTTGAAAGTTCAAAATTAAAGAAGACTTACACAAAATTATCAGCATTGCAGAATTATTGTGAAAAAAGTCAACATTTATACTATATATCTCAATCAAAGAAAATTTGTATGTAACCAAACCATCAAATTGTCAAAATTAAAAACAAAATTGAAAAACAAGAAATTATTGCAGTTCCATAGACGGCATCATTTATATATTTTGAGATTCCTATTTACTTACTTTGAAATATGAATTTGTGTTATTCAATTAATTGAAGAGAGAGAAAAAAGGTATCAAAAATAGAATTACACAGGCATAAACATCTCAATATTAAACCAAATATTTAAAAATTGTTTATCGTATGCGTGCAAAATTTTTAATACACAATTATGTATTTTCAAGTTCTGTATGTTAATCGTAAGGAAAACATTTATTTTTGTAAAATTGGGATTAAGTAAAGTTATTCGGTAACTGATATTTTGTATCTAGATTCGATTAAATAGCCACCAAAATTGTACTTCTCAACATTTACACGATTTAACAACATAAGAGTAGTATAGAATCAAAAATTAAAAAATTCCATTTAGAGTTATTTTGAGAAAAAACGAATTTTTTATTTCTTGAAAATGCTACTTGATAGTGTCTAAATGTAGTTTTAAAATTGTTCTACGTAGTTTTAAAATTATGAACGGTAAATTGGACTTTTATTAATTTTGATTGTCAACAGTGGACATTTATGAGTTTTGAAAAAAAACGTTATGGACATATTTCATTTTTGATTTTAATTTTAGTAAATAAAAAATTAAATTTTATTTTTCTAAAACTATTTCGTTAATAAAAAATGAATTACAAATGAATAAACAAGTTATCTTACTTTTATAATTGTAATCTTGTTTCATCAAATAAAGTTTCTTAAAATATTAATAATTTAAAAAATAATATCAACAAATTCTTCGCATCTTCTGCGTCTTCCCTAGAATCGTCTACGTTTCGGGATCTCTCAAAAAATAGTTCTTTATAAAATTTTAAATTAGCTAACGATGTCCAATTATCTCCATAATGTTTGCTTAATAGATTTTTAACATCATTTTTCTTATCTTGATTTATTTTAATGTTAAGGGAAATGACTGAAGGTTTAATTGACTTTATATTGTGTAACATAAATATCATAAACAAAAAACCGGTTCTGAAAGGTGATATTTAATTATTCTTATATAAATTTATATAATAATAATTCAAATGATATTTAATTATTTTATTAGTAAATAAATTTGGAAAAAAATTAAACTTTTTCAAATTTTGTTTCTAAGATAATATGGACTTTTATAAATTTTGTTTTTGAATATATCATGGACTTTTTAAAGTTCTCAAAATAAAGCTAAATTTAGAACTCATATATTTCGGTAATTTGACTCGATATTCTATTACAAAAGTTTACAATAGAATAGAGTACATTTCCCTTAGAAAAATCATGTATTATTCAGATTTGCCTCAAAATGGACTTTTTTAATTTTTGATTCTATACTACTCTTAAATTTTCTGTTTTCAGAACGTTGAATGCTATATTATGTTGAAACATGATCACATTAGTGATGTTTCCAACGTGATATTAGGTGTTACACTAAGTAACTTTTTGAAAGCAAGGTATATTGTTGTTATGAAAAAGATCTTGTTAAATCTTATGGCATTATACCTTTCTGAAAGGGTCACTACTGGTAGATCAACAAGAAATATGAATCTAATAGTTGCTCGTCACAGGAGTCGACTAAGACACCTATCGTATTTTGTTAGAACTACTATTCTTTGGAACTCTATACCGAACTACATTCTGCGCGTTAATAACATTAAAAGGTTTACTAAGCTCAGCAGTGAGTATTTTAGAAATCATGATTTGAGGTAGGCAAATGTATTATTTGAGTTCAACAGGCATATATTGGTATACATGTATTATATAATATTAAGTATGTAAATTTTTGTATATAGCATTGTTTTTTTTTTTTTTCATTTTTATATCTCTACATATGTAATATATATATATGTTTTATTTTTATTAATTTGGTACTTTAATCTAGTTATAGTTTAAGCACTTTATATTCTTACATTTTAACATTTTTCATTGTTATTTTCTAATATGTTTACTTTTGTTAGTTTTAAATTATGAATTCTAGTTACATGCTTAAAAGACTAATTATCTTATATGTAGCAAATAAATGAAATAAAATAAATAAATAAATAAATAAAGTAAATAAATAAAGTAAAATTTTAATTGAATTTTTTGTTAGGCTAGGATAATACATTTAACGGGTATGGAATTGGAAGTTGAAATAAGCTTAAAATGTTTTGTGGTAATGTCATCGAGTTTATAAAATTTCATACGAAACATATGTATTAAATTTATTGTTGGATATCTATTGTCGTTGACGATGATAGATTATCTCAGGGGTGGGTAAAGGTAAAAATTTCAAATCAAATAACAAATAAAAATCAAATAAAAATTTCAGACATAAGACTTATTTCTAAAAAAATAACAGCGGTTTTCAGTTCTACTCCATTGGTTTATTGTCCGGTAATTCTTAGTACATAAAATGAAATATGTAACTACAAATTTCAATATACAAGTTTAATATACAACAAACTGATAAATGGATTATTTAATACTAATGCCTCAGGGGAGGACTTAATGTCTACAAATATATTGAAAATGGTAAGAGATGATATGGCTGTCAACATAATGAAATTATTAAATAAGTCACTTGAGAGAGATGTAATGCCAATATGTCTAAAAAATAATAAAGTTATATCAATATATAAGAGTGTAGGTAATCTGAATGATATTGATAACTTCAGACCTATTTCGATTTCTTCCGTATTTACTAAACTGATTGAGACTGCAGTCGATAGCAAGTTTACTGATTATTTCCATAAGAACAAACTAATGTGTAATCAACAATATGGATTACAGAAGAAATCTAGTAGCCAAGTATTATTGTTTGATGTAATAACACAAATTCATTCGGGATTAGATAAAAAGAAGAAAGTGGTAGCTGTGTTTTTTGACGTTAGGAAGACCTTTGATACAGTAGATAGAAATACACTTCTAAGAATATTATATGAACTCGGAGTAAAAGGAACGGTATAAAACTGGTTCAAAAGTTACTTATCGGAAAGAATGCAGTACATAGAATGTGAAGGGTTGAAAAGTGAACCTGTAAAAGTTAAATACCCTCGCAACAATTTTATTGCTATAAAACTCTGGCGCACTCTTATAACACTATTATAAATACTCTTATAGCAGTATTAGTGTTAATTTGAGTGCTCCACAATTGTTGCGAAACATTATAAATACGTTATAGCACTAAAATGGAGAATCCTATGGCACCGGAACAATATTTAAATGTTAAATAATGTACGTTAATTAATGCATACCATCAAATTTGATATTTAAATAATTATTCTTTTAAGTAAAAAATGATACTTTGGCGACAATAATCTAAAATAAAGTTTTTGTTTATTTAAAAAAAAAAAATTTTTTTTACCATTTTTGTAGAAAATAATGGGCGTCGCAAAATATTTATTCTAAATATTTATTCAAAAGCTACAGCAAGTTTATTAGTAACAATTTATGAATACAGTAAAATAATAACACTACTACTGCTATTCTAGCAATTTTATTCTTATAACACTTTAACTTCGTTATAGGATTACTCACTTTTAGACTTACAACATTGCTGTAGCACTTGCTGAAAATCCTATTATAATAACTCCCGCAGTTGCTATAAAAACATTCTTATAGCAATATTAACCACATTATTCCCATAAAAACATCATTATAACACCTCTAGTGTTTATCGGGAGTTATATAGGAGTATTATATAGCACTAATTTTGTTTTTATAACAATAAAATGTTACGTGGGTATGGTGTAATACAGGGAAGTTCACTCGGACCTATGCTATTTTCTTGTTACATAACTGGCTTTTTATGCACAAAACTGAATGGTAAGCCATTAATGTTCGCTGATGACCTGGTCATAATCTATGAAGCAAAAACAAACAAAGAATTGGAAGAAATAATCAACATGGACATGAGTAAAGTTCACCAATGAATGGAGCGACATAAGCTGACAATAAATACAACTAAAACAAAATATATGTTTTATAAAAGAAAGACAGGTGATGCCTTATATATTTACTACAACAAATGTAAGTTGGATCCCGTGAACAGTTACAAATATTGAGGAATATTATTAGATGAGAACTTAACGTGGGAACAGCATATAAAAGAACTAATAAAAAAGGAAGAAAAATTGCAGGACCATTCAAACTAATAAATAAAAGAGTACCACTAAAAAATAAGAGATCAATTTTTTACAGCTTATTTCAAAGCGCAATTATGTACGCAATTCAAATATGGGGAAACACTGTGAATAAAAATTTAAACACATTACAGAAACTGCAGAATAAAGCGATAAAGAACTTGTTTGGATATAAAAGGCAAACTTCAACACAGGAAATTCATATTACATTTGAATCATGTTATAAAATGCAAGCAGGCCACGCAAACATATCTTATACTTACTAAGAATATTAATACAGATATTAAGCCGATGATGAATAATGAAGTTCATATATACTCAAGAAGAAATGCAGCTCAAATAAGGTTAACATCTTCAACAAAAAAATTTAACAAACATGACACAATATATAATAGAGCATACAAAACGTATAATGAATTACCAGTTGCGGTCAAAGAAACTGCTCAAATATCTAAATTCAAAAGTAAAATTAGTGATTATTTTTATCAATTAAATATTAGTAATAATACTTAATATTATATATAAAAAAAATCAAATTTAAATATTTTCTATAAAAAACAAAAAATTCCTTATTTTAAAATTAAGATTGCACTGAATTAAAACTTAATTAGTTATAAATAAAATTGTAAAAAACTAAAAACACTCTGTACGAGCAATGGAGCTCATTTGAGTAAATAAATAAATGAAAAAAAAATGAAACTACAAATAGCTGTTCAGATGATGATGTGAATTAAATTTTTGTTTTTAAACAAAATCTCGGAAATTCAAATGCCGTGTAGAAGATTTTTATCTATTCTCATTTTGCCCCCGAAATACCGAAAGCCATTTAAATTTAATATAATCCGAAATGAATTCGATACCATAAGAAATACTGAATACAATATAAAGTCGCAATACCTTTTTTATATGTTAATTAGTTCAAAATCAGTCTTGAAAGTATCCTTTAAACATCTGCTTTCAATGCAATTGCTCTTTTCATCAACCATTTTTTCTTTGATTACATTACAAAAGAAATTTTTATTATGGAATATTAAATTAAAAATTTTAATTGTCGCATAATATTTCATTGTTAAATAACTGTGATATCTTATTATTTATTTTAATAACATTTAAAAACTCACGTATTCTAAATTTGAAATTAAAAAAAAAAAAACGAAAAATTACGAAAATAAAGACTTTTGTAGGAAATAATTTTCTGCCTCTTTTTAACTGTCTTTATATTTGTATTGGCATGTAAGACTAGCACAAAATATTAAATAAAGTGGGAGGAAATAACTATACAAAAATGAAAACAAAAAAAAACCATTCAATGAGATTTTCAGCTTTTTCCTGTCTGCACTAATAATAAAAGTTTTTGTTTTCTTCTATTCTCGTCTCAAGTTATTTTGCACTGACAATTATTATTGTTATATTACTATTATGGAATGAAATGCTATCATTATTTAGTTACCATATAAACAAATTTGAATAGTGGGACAGTAGTTTTACTTAATTTTGTATGTACTTTTGTATTAGTTTTTTGTATATTGATGGTTTTGGCTTTTTTCAAACTCAGTATATTATACTGATTAAATCAGCTAATCAAGAAGACTACATTCAATGTCAGAGGAGTGATACGGTTTTTGACAGGTTATAGTCCATTTTACAAGCATCTATTCAAGATCAGTAAAACGAACACAGCCAGGAGCCGAGGAGTCATCCTCTCATATTCCATTTGTTTGCGACGTCATAGCTCGCAATAATACATAAATATTTCCTGAAAACTGATATGCTTATATCGAAAGTTCAGAATCAACAAACTAAACTCAATCCAACCACATAAACTTAATTCTGGAAACCAATCCCGAATCTGAGATTGTTTTGGCGGAAGACTTCAATATTCATAATAGTAACCCTAAGTAACAATTTTAGCTCCATAAAAACTCTTGTGCTGCACGAGAGCTAAATTTAGAGATATGAGCTTTAACTTTTGGCTCTATATTCGTTCTTAGAGTTTTTATAGAGCTCTTATAACAACAGTAATTTATATCACTTATAGAGCTAATTCAATTTTTAATTTTAGCTCAATAAAAGTATTTTGTGCCCCTGTTTTAGAGCACTCTCTCTCTCTCTCTCTCTCCTTAAACGTTTGAATAAATTAGTTTTAGGAGCATGTATTAATATGTATTATTTTATTATTTTTATTGTTATACTACATATTATATTAATATTTTTTTATTAGTGTTGATGCTTAACTAATTTATTTTCTATATTAACAAATTTACATTTTTATCACAATAAAATAATATGGAAATGTGATATTGCAAGTTATAGTTTAAAATATTAAATAAATATTAAATGTCCTTGCTATTTCAGATTGATCGTAAATATAGGCTTTCTGCTTCGAAAATTTACAACACCATATTATAATTTTAACAAAAATAATTTAAAAAAATCCTTTTTATATATTTTTAAATATTTTTTTTTTAAATATTTTTGAATATTTTTAGTCAAATGTTTCTAAAAGATTAAACAAACTTAAAAAATGTGTATAATTTTCAAAATATTTATTTTAATTTATTTATTTCCAAGTTTTTCAATGTTTACATTCCTTTAATTCAATATTAATTTCATTAAAAATCTTCACTAATAAAAAGGACTCATAGAGCTCCAAAATGTATTACATATAAAGTTAATCAGTTTTCTAGAGGGAGATAACATGAATTAAAGGCATTAATTTTTATGCAAATCAATGTGTGCGAATCTTTCTGAGAATTCAGTGTGTATGACAAGAACAGTAAATATATTACGTCACGTAGAAAATAACTTTGTGTCAATAAAAAAATATTGTTTAAGCTCTAAAAGAACATAACAATTTAATTAATAGTGCAATGCGAATAGTAACTCTCATGACATGCCTCTGCGAAAAGCTCAACACCAGTCTTCATCAATCTTGAGAAGCTGCGGTTAGGCCTGTGGATAAATCTGAGGATTTTGATCGAGTCTGGAATTTTGCTCTTATAACAAAATGCAACGTCTTGGTTCAACCTTTTCAAAATGGATTGAAAGTTTTTTTCTTTTAAATCGCTCTATCATAGTTTCAGTTGACAGTTCTTTTTTCGACCGACTTCAAATCAATACTGGTGGTCCACAAGGTTCTGTCTTTTCACCCACCCTTTTTCTCATATTTATTAATTATCTTCTCAAATTAACTTTCAACCCAATCCATAGTATTGATGAGAACACTCTAGTAGTATCATATTATTTTCTTAAATAAAAGAAATATATATTTTGGAAACTCTGTGGACTTCAATACGCTCCCAAAGAATGGTTTTTTCTCTGCTCAGTGTGTTGTCTATCTACAGCTTAATATTACCAATAGATATACTGACAAATTGCCACTTTCAGTCCATAAATGTTGCCCGCCAATGATCTAGCTAGTTGGTCAGCCAAAAAACTTAGTTGTTGAAATTTTGAACAACCATTACAGATCTATTGTACTTCCTGATTTGATTGTTTAAAATTGCAAGTATATCCTTACTAAATGAGATTTATTTATTTATTTGAACACCCTAATTGATTACAAGATTTAAAATAATAAATTCAAAATAGTGTAAATAGAGAGAAAAAGTAGTGAGAAAACAAATTTTAAAATATGGACATAATAAATTTCGTAGAATTGCATTTCTCTAATCTGCTCTAATGAGCTAGATGATCTAGAAACTTACGTATACTACAAGTGATTTGTAGCCGAAGGCTTATTAAAAAATTTGTTAAATAAAAAAACAAAAACAACAAGTAATTGCAATTCTTATTAAAATGTTCCACAAAATAAATGCACAATGGTAACTTTAAATATTTTTTTTCTCTATAATTCCATTAAAAAGAAAACGGGTTGCTTATGTTCTTATTGCAACACAAAAAAAAATTAAAACAAATAATAAAAAAAAACAATGGAAATGGTTACACTTTCACAAAAGGAAATCCCTTTATTAACCATGCGTAATGAAAATGATTTGTTCTAAAGTTAAAAATGCGTGAAAATCCATCAAAATGAAATAAAAGAAAAATTAAATTTTTTTTTTCCCTGTTATAAGTACCGACTCTCTAGATAAAGTGTACTACGAATACATATATTTTACATATGTGCAAATTTAACTAATAATTCTTTATTTACACAACATTAATATGAGCATACAGAAGTAGTCATTGTTCGTATATTTTCAATCTCCTTAACTTTTTAATTTTGTTGTGTTGTTGTTTTTTTTTATTATTGTTCTTTTTGTTTTATTATTTGTTTGTTTATACCGTCATTTGCCTTTCCTTTTTTTTCTTTTAATAATATTTTAAGTAAACATTTCTATTATAATATATTTTAAAGTCCTAAACGTCCTAATCTAAATGTATATATTATATAATTTATATGTATAGGTGGACACTTACATCAATGGAAATTTATTAGAGTTTCCAAGTGCTAAATTTTGTCGGTTGAATGAGATTGTTATTAAGTTTTATTAAATTTCAAAAAAGTTTATCTTATGTACATGATAATAATTAGTCATAATTATGAGTTGGTATTAGAGCGAATATGTTGAGCAAGTGGGTGAGTTTTTTGCCAATTTTAAAGTTTTTTACTATTCTGCTCTTTGTTGAGTTCTTCTTACAAATCAACTATCACTGATGATATTAGCTTTAAAATAGCAGTTATATGTGTTGATTTAGTTTGAGCAGCCCGCATTAAAAACCTTAAAACTTAATATTTAAAAAAAGTTATCGAACATTGTCCGAATCGAACACATAATGTATAGAATTTAAAAAACTTGAAGTTCAATGTAAAACTCAATATTTATAATAATACTGAAATAAAATATTATAACTGAATTTAAAATAAATAATTTTTTTTCACAAGGAAAACAATATCAAAAATACTGCAACTTAAGCTACAATATTTTTTTGTAAACAATATTTCTGGTTTTTCTTGATGGAGTATAAACAAACACGTTCCTTGGTGTTCCTACCATTGAACATTCCACATATAGTTATCCATGAGAGGAACAATCTTCTTTCAGTTGCTGCCTAAAATTTTTTATAGTTTGTCCATATGATTTATTAATAAACTTATCAAAACTTAATCTCATCAGAAATTGTAAGCGTTTAACCTGGTTTTTTTCTGGTGATATTAGCGGTATTCTATAGAATATTAAACTAAATATAGAATACAGAAACTAATATAGAATGCAGATATGTTTACCTTTTTCACAACCAGTTTGAATTAATACTTAAACTACCTTAATATATAGAGATTTTATTATTAATACTAGCTTTCTAACCAGCCATAAATGACGGAAGTAAAATAAATTCTTGCATTTCTTTCCTTCATTGGAATTTCCATTTCAAATTTGAGAAGTATTACGCGCTCACTTACGAATTTAGGATACCTTTATTTTTTTTATTAGAACCTTTCTCATTACCATATAAACAAAATTTTTGTAGTAAGGTGCAAAATTTACTATTCTCTAAGTTTAATTTACCTGATCAATTTAGCGACATCATTTTTTTCCATCATGGCAAATTTATCGTATAATTAAGAATCAAGTTAATCGTGTTACCATTTAGTAGCTGCGTAAGTCATTACCATTTTTCATGTTAAAATATATACTATACATATTTATAACATACATTAAAAAGAAGAACAACAATCAATGGTTTTAACCGATTTTGGTTGTTAATGTTTAATGTACATAAAAAAAAAAAACTTTAAAAAAATATTAGAAATTATAAAAACAAATTATATTGTAGAATATTTTGTCTGCGTTTTTTGTTTGTTTTTCCTTTTTTTATTTCTCGAAATATTTCCACGTGTATCATGAATATTTTTAAGAAAAAACTGCATAGCTCATATTATATAATACATGTGAGAGCTTCGAAATTCAAAACTGGGCCCTTACCGCGTATTCAGATTTTCGTAAACCGTATTTCGTATTCGAAAGATTGGTATATATAATATGAAATTCGAGTTAAAACAAGTTTGACAACTCGAAAATCGTATATACGAATCCGAATTTAAATATTCGTACCATGTAATACTACTTTCAAATATTTTTTAACATATTTTATTCAAATGACTTTTTGCTATCGAATGGAGATAAAACTTTGTTTGTGTTTTAAAATTAAGTGAGTTATTTAAAAATATAATTTTATTAAATATTACCATAACTTATATTAAATATTACCATAATTTAGTATTTAAAAAAAAAATGTATTATTTCATATTTTTATGTTTTATAGATTAGGTTTAAACAAAAAACAACACCATCTCAATTCAAAATAATTGTGAAGTTTCAAATCGAAATACAAATACAATAAAATTGATATAATTTAAAAAATAAAAAATAATAATACTTTTCAAAATAATAAACACACATTTTAATTTAAAGTAATAAAGTATATAAAAATATTACTGGCAATTAGAAATTCGGAAACTTACGTTACCAACTTAAATGACCAACTTAATTTCCTTTCGAATTTGATACGCGGTACCAATTAGTTTTACATTCGAAGAGCAAATTCGGATTATCGTTCGAATCCGAATTTCATACACGGTAGGGGACCTGTAATACCTGTGAGCACTATATGCATAACAGGAGCATAAATGTAGGAAATTATATTAAAAATACTTTGTATATTATTGTACTGATCATTGCTATTTATATTCTGCGATATAAGTCTTGCAGTTTTCCTTCACCAAGCTGTATGAAATTCCTTAGCTTATTTCAAATGTTATGATTTTAAAGCGTGTCTGTGTATGATTTTTAAATAAAAGTAGTTTTTTTGGCTATTAAAAATTATCATATTGCCATTAGGTTAATTTTTAATTAACATTAATTTTATTTTGTGAAACGAAAGATGTTGTTTTTTGCATAATTAGGTGTAACAGTGCGTAACAGCGCGTAAACAGCATAATTAGGTGTAACAGTAAAACGCCCTTTTAATTTCGTCTATTATGTAAAAAAGCTTGAGATTTCTAAAATTAAAAACTCTGTGTAATGTTTCAATAATTTCAATCAAAATATGAAAAATGTTTCAGTTAGACCCTACAGTAGATTCTATAAAATATATGAATCAGGGGTTCTCGAATAAAAATATATCAGTATTACGAATATAATAGCAGGTGGCGTTAACTATATTATGTAAAATTTTATTTTGAAACGTTTAAGTACTTTCAATATATTGCCGTTTAGCAACAACCCGATAATTTATTAACAAGTTTTTTTTTTGTTTTTATAGAAACAGCCAAAGCGTTAGGTAGGCAAATACGTTTAGCACTTACGTGCCGCTTGGTTGGGATATGATAGGATAGGATAAATTAGGAAGGAAAAAGTTACATTTGGGTCGCCAATTAGACGAATGGCGCGATTTTGAACGTGGTCAAGGTAGCCTAAGGCGTATCTAAACACCGACTGGATTCAATATTTAAATGATATATCAAAATTTTAGTTTGTATAATATTCTATTCTATTCTATTCTATTCTATTCTATTCTATTCTATTCTATTCTATTCTATTCTATTCTATTCTATTCTATTCTATTCTATTCTATTCTATTCTATTCTATTCTATTCTATTCTATTCTATTCTATTCTATTCTATTCTATTCTATTCTATTCTATTCTATTCTATTCTATTCTATTCTCTATTCTATTCTATTCTATTCTATTCTATTCTATTTTATTCTATTCTATTCTATTCTATTCTATTCTATTCTATTCCATTCTATTCTATTCTATTCTATTCTATTCTATTCTATTCTATTCCATTCTATTCTATTCTATTCTATTCTATTCTATTCTATTCTATTCTTTCTCTTTTATAATCAGTTGAAATTTTGTTTATATCCTTAATATATCTATTCTTATTTTTTATTCTTTAAATGGCTTAAATTCTGCGAAAGCAGTAGTTTTTGTGCGTCTCTTAACTCGGTAGCTTGGACCTGTGACCAGTAAGATTAAACATCTCTCTGTATTTATGTGCAAATTTTCATTCTTGACATTATTCTTTTCATTAAAATGCGCCATCAAAAGTCATCTAACCATCTTATTTTACAAATTTTATTTGTAACTTTAATAAAATGGCAACCTTAATAGTGGGTATATTAAAATGTATAATAATTTGCATCTATGTAGAAATCTGTATGTATATATAAATTACCTAACCATATTATTTCCAAAAAAAAAAAATTTATATATTAACAAGTCATTTTTATCCCAATCGATGTCTCTTTACTAATTGACAGAAGTATTTGACACCTTTTACATTTTCCGTTCGTTGTTTATTAACATTTAAATAATAATGTAACACATACACACATATACATATATATATATATATATATTTACACATTCCTCTACATTATTTTGATTTTCATTTATAATATTATATTTATCGTGTGTAATAGTGAAGGCGACAATTCAACATGGTGTTCAAAATAATGAATTGTCAAGTCATCAGGAACTTTTTTGTTTTGTTTTTTGTTTTTTTTCGTCTTTTTTTTTAAATATTATGCTCTACTAGTCTACAAAAAAAAAAAAAAATTGTAATAAGAAAAAAATAAAAACTGTTTCTATTTTTTTGTTAATTTGTTTCATGATTTTATTTTATATTATTTTTTGTGTTAAGTTTCATATTTATTTTGCGCCTTACAAAACAAAAGAAAAAAAAAACAGAACAAGAAGCAAAAAATTATTATAAGGAGATTTTCAAATATCTTTTGTTATTATAATCTCATTACCATTACTTTTGCACAACAAAAATACGAAAAAAAGAATGAAAAACAAAATAATGAGAAAAAAAAACCAAGAAAAATCAACAATAGAAATAGAAAGAGAAAGAAAAGGAAAATAACTTCAAGTCATTTATGTGACTTCTAAGTCACTAATTACAAATAGGCTGTTGTATAGTGTAGAAAATCTAGTGATGTTCAACTGTGTAAATTGAAAATTAGTTTTCTTATCGTTTTCTATTTTGATTTGTTTATTTTTTTGTTTTTATTTTTTTATTATTGTTCTTATTTGGTAATATTTCTTAAATTGTGTAAAGCTTATAATTAACTTTACTTAAAAGTAACTAAAATTCATGTTTGAGTTGGTCATGTTAAATATAGGAATATTGAAATTTTGTTTGGTTTTTATTCTGCTAAATTTTGCTAAAAATTTACAACATTTTCTGTAGCTTTAAGTTGGTTATAAAGAATAGTAATACTAAGTCGCTACCCTTTCATGCTTATGTTCGCATTAGGTAGGAAAAGAATCATTTACATTACGATGTCAGTAATATTGTAAATAAATCTGGTTTGAAAGTAGAATCCTTGAAATTTCTTCTTTACAAAAACTGCTACAATGTCATCATAGTTAGACTGTAAACTAGTTTTTGTACTTATTAGTTTTTTAAGCTTATTTCTAAACTTCAAATATATACAATGGATATCATTTAAAACTAATTATAAAAATAAAAATTTTATATACATTTTTTTACTTTCTTACCTTCATTTAAAAATAATGATGAATGCCTTGTTCTGGGGTAGAACAAAGTGAGAACTGTGCCATCTTCAAACAATTAAAAACTACTATTCTGTCTTTTAGAGTAACCATTGACACAAATTTGGCTCTATTACTTCAAATATCTTTCATCAATCGAAATTCGATTAGAATGTATTGAGAGACAAAAGATTTTAGTCCAACACAGTTCGAACGGTTTTGTTGGTGTCACTCATCTAACAAAATTTTGATATTAATTAGAAAAATATTTTTCCAAACATTTTTTTTTCAATTTATCGCCGCAGCATTGTAAGGCGAGCATTAAAATTTTAAAGAGAAAATTATAGTACAAAGGGTAGCTATAAAAATTGTTTAGATGTACTGTTCTAGTTATTACAATTATTCTACTAAGTCATAAACCCTCTATAATGTATATGTGCTTAAGTGTGTCTATTTATGATGATTTAATATGAAAATTTAGTTAAACTGATCTTCTGTCCAGGAGCAGCGACAGATACATATAATATTTTAAACGAAAAACAAAATCATTGTGTAAACAATGCCGATGTATTCCATACTATTTCTAACCAAATCAACGTTCCTACTTTCTTTTCCCACTACATTAAATTTAACTTTCGAATATGATTGATGCTTACCATAAACTTTTAGTTGTGACTCTTGAAGAAAAGCCGATCTTTCACAAAATTCATATAAATACGATTTCCGTAAAGGCTAGTTTACAGAAAATGTTTGCTATTGCTAAAACTAGTTATTGGCTCTTTGTATATTTGTAGGTTTATTTGAATTTATGAATAAAGGTTATTATTCAATTAAACTTATTACGTCCTTCAAGCTTATTTTTATGGATTCTAACTCTTTACACAAAATTGAACCTTGTTATCAAAGTTTATGAATATGATATCATTGCGTTTTTCAGTTTTAAGCTTTGACCGACGTACTTTGAGTAACATTTAAATTATTAAGGTAAAAGGAAGTTTAAAAAGAAGAGCTAGGATGAAAGTAAGGGTTAAGGTTTAAGGAAGGATTACTAAAATGGGATAAAAGGAAGAATTCTAAAAATATAACTATGTCTCAGCAGTTTTACAATAACGTTGATATGCCATAAAATACTCTAAACACGGAAATTGTCAAAAATTCTGTTCATTAGTGTCTGTAACCCCATCCGTGGGACATAGTAGGACGCAGATAAAGTCCAATCATAATCATCTTTTTTAATCTAACCTCTTCAATTGTGGCCAAGGTTCTTGCTTCGGCGAAGACTGTTCAGACACTTAGCCACAGTGTATACCAACCCTGGGGATTCAATTCGAAACATTGCTTTGTGATGTTGATGCCAGATTTCTTTATCTCGATCCAAAATCATTTTGTCTGTCGGATTTCTACGTATATTTTATTTTGATTCGTTTTTTGCCACAGAATTCGATGTGGCCAACGAATGTTTAGAATGCGCCGAAGGCACCTATTAATATACGCCCGGAGTTTCCTAGTAATGTTGGTTAAAAATTTTCCATGTTGGGTGATTAACAAAATTTGAGCCAATCTAGAAAGTTATAGTTATTATTACAGCAGCATAACAAATAATATTTAACTACAATTCATTTATAAATTATTAGGCCTATTCTTTAGTAAGATGCCCCAACCACAAATTGGACAAATCCCAAATTGGAAACAAGCGGCGCAAGATCGGCCTTCTAGCAGAGTATTATGATAAAAACTCACCCAGAGAAAATGATGATGATGATTGTTTAGTTAATCTTCATTGATGATTTTGATGGATTTGAGTATTAAGAATTTCCGCAAACATTAATCACGTATATAAGATATAATAATCAACCATTTTCAATTATCTTTATTTAAAAATATCAATCTTTATTAATTTATTTACCCCAGTATAGCTTAAAACTGCTATACTAAGGTTTTTTATTTAGTATGATAGCTCAGTAACCTAGAAAAATCATTCATAGAGTTCCACTAAGGTCTTGCGGTTTTTCAAACTTGATAACAGTTCACATATCATATATATTTAAAAACAATCCAACAAACCGGGATCAGTATAATTTCAACTATTCTGATGGACAAGTCTTTTACTAGGGTTAGAAAACCTTTGTAATAATCATACCGTACAGTTTGCCAATTGAAACAAAAATTATTGTCGAATCGTTAAATCAAAATTACAATATTAACTTTTAGGTGTATTAAAAAAATTAAAAAAAGAGTTACAAAAATTAAAGAATGAAAGTTTATAACAGTGAATTTGTCTTAAGATTTATAAGAGACAATAACAAATTCTTAAAAATATTTTTTGACAACATATTCAGGTATTAACATGTTAAGAATATGCATTACAAGGTGATAGATGGGGTTTTTGTTTTTTTTTTTTTAAATATTTTAATACCTAAAAAATATAGGTTAAAATTGACATTTTTTTTTTGCTTTTTATTTATTTTATTTTTTAATTTGTGAAGTGCTTAAGCTTTAGATTAGAATTAGGACAAAAATTTACATTCGACAATTAATGAAAAAATTTCATTTATTTATTTTTTTTTGCTATCGTTGACACAGTTTATTATGTTTTTGGTTTTATTTTTTTTAATTTTAATGAAATAGTAAAATTAATATTTAATTTTTCTTAAAAATATGTTGTTATTATTGGACAGTGTCAAATTGAAAACTTTTTACTAATCGATTATTGTTGGGGGTAGCAATTTAAATAGAGATAAATTATATTTTTTTAAAATTTTCTGTAGAAAAATAAATAACAGAAATTTTAAAGTAAACCAGATTATTATTAGTATCATAAAATGATATTAGATAGTATTCACCCGATCCTTGAAATTCAAGGCAGCTTGATGAAAAATCAAATTTCAATATTTTATTATGAATTGTTTTTCATACAATCCATCCAACAATCTCATACGTAGTAATAATTTATTTAAAAAAATGTTTAATTCGGGACTGTTGTGTGGATGTGGTGTCGTGGTTGGAAATAATACTTCTGAGTTATTTTCAACGTGTATTGTATTCCAACAAATAAAGTAAATAAGCGTATAGTGCAAAGAAGGGAAGTAAACAAGGTCCACACTATATTTTGCAGATCTGTCCAATTACTAGGGTATGCCAACGAAGTTGACATCAACGCTAGATCACAACTGGCAGTCGTTGAAAATTTTACCCTGATTGAAGAGAAAGTGGAATAAATGTGTCTCAAAGTAAATGAAGAAAAAACAAAATACATGTTGTCGATAAATCAAAAGGGCTCTCAATATCATAATGGTCAAAACTGGTCACTGTCGGCACATTTCGAGGTAGGAAGTTTATCTACCTTTGAACTAGCGTTAATCCCACAAACGACATCTCAGGAATGTCAAAAAAATGTTGAAATGTTTGTCAAAAAATCTCAGGTCAAAATCCTTATCCTCAAGCAACAAAGCTTAAATCTGCAAAATGCTGATACTCTCTGTTCTGTTCTACGGATCAGAATTATGGACACTGTTAAAAATGATTATGCATTTTGGTGTCTTCGAATAGAAAATTCTTCATTGAATATATGGCCCTAAAACGGACGATGAGATCTGGAGGAGAAAATATAATGCCGAACTTTATGGGCTGTGTTATGAAGTGACCGAAGTCACGTAAATTAAAGTCATGATACTATAGTGGAAGCGTGCACCTAGAGCGGATCAACAAAATGCTCCATCCAAGAAAATCTTTGAATCCAAACTCAACGGTACAAGTAGTCCAAATAGATCTAATCTTCGGCGACAAGACGAAGTATCCGCAGATATAAAACAATATCGTATCTTCAACCGGAAAAAAATTCAACCGGTCCATAACCGACATAATAATATAATAATAATAATTCAGTGATTATAGAAATGACAAAAGTGTGATTTATTGATTGTTGGAATAGATGCAAGATTTCTGGAATTTACTCTTAAATTGTATGGTCCATAAAGCCTAGCAGCAGTATAGTCAGAATTGTTATAGAATGTTTAGAGGACTTTATAAAACTTGGAGTTCTACTATTGACTTTGCACATAATATGAATAGCATGTTTTTGTTTGAGAAACAATGATTCAATTTTATTGAAATAGGTACCACCCCAACAACAGATACCGTAACTTAACTTAGACTTAAAAAAACCTGTTTAAACTAATTTTGAACAATTTGATTTTGAAGAATTGAACGATTACAGTACAGGCTGAGGTGATAAAGCTGCGTAACGACATTATTTAAATAATAAGTCAAGTATCTGGTATGCTCTTAACTAACTTAACCTAACATCCCAATTAACACCCAAATACTTAAAACAGTCAACACGTTCAATGATAAAATAATTATCAGTACAGCTCAACTTACTATCATAAATAGACAGAGACAAATCGTATTCAGACAATATTGCAAAACGAATTTTTAAGCAAGACGGAGAATGATATGCAAAAGACAAATCTTCAAAGAAAGGTTAAATAACATATATTTGTAATATTTTACTTATAATCAATTTGTGCCTCTTACACCACCTTCTTAGAATTTCCAAATCATAGTTAATATCAGTAAAAGTGTTACAATAATTCTTGTTTGTATAAATCAGGGCAGTATCATCGGCAAAAGCCGTAACTTTACCATTAAATGGTTGATGAAACAAAGAGTTTACAAAAATCAGAAATAAAATAGGACCTAAAACCGAGCCTTATAGAACTCCGATATTAATAACTTTTTCTGAACTTGTATGGGTTTCAATGTGGACTTTTTGCCTTAAATTTTCTAAATAAGATGCGAACCAATTGTGTATAAATTTTCTGAAGCCCGCATTATGGAATTTATTTAATAAAACAACATGGTTCACCATATCAAATGCTTTAGTGATGTCTGTAAATAAAGTAGCTGGTATATTCGACTCGTTTATTGCTTCGTAATGGCACATAAATGAAGATAACATTGATGATTTACATGGTATGTTGGCCAGCTAAATTAGTTAGTAATTACAGATTTCAACAACTAGAAATAACAGAAAAAATTATAAATCTAGGACAAAGAGTAAATAGAATCTAAGAAAATCATATGCAGAATTCAGCTCATGTTATAATTTCTTCCTTCCCATCCTATTAATAATCTTTTTTAATTGATATTGATATAGTGGGAAAGTTGAGTAGATATATATTTATTTTGTGAAAAATTATCTCGATATTCTACATACACCAATATCTCACTTTGCGTCGTGGTTACGTTCCAAAAAAACACGACGCAAATTGAAACAACGCAGAGCGAATTATGATTTTCTATAGCAAACCATGTAAAGATCCAAGATAGGTTCCAGGGTTACGAAAATACTGCTTTTTAAGAAGAAAAATGCACAAAGTAAACATTTAAAAAAACAGAAATAATATAAACTTTTATTACATCCATACAAAAAACAAAAAGAAAACAAATTCAATTAAAACAAAATAAAATATTCAATTAATTTATAAAAAACAAAATAAAAACTAATCACTGTCTGATGATTTGCTGTTGTCGTTAGTGGCTGTTGCCGTTAGTCGGCAAAAAAAAACAATATAACTCTGCCAATAAATAAATTGGAAAAATATTTAACTTTTTTTTTGTAACCAGAAACAACACGTAAAAATTTATAAAAATTTATTATTCTCTTTTAAAAAAAAGCACAGCACACTAATTGAAACGTTAAAAAAAGCACAACGCACTAATTAAAACAGAACTCTAAAATTAGCAAAACAAAGTGAAAATAAAACTGTATTAAAATTGCGTTGATTTTCAGTTAGAAAGGGAATCCCCGAGTTTTGATGGCATGGCGCAATAAGAAACAAAAGTCGTGCCATCTTTTAGAAAAAAAAAGAAAATTTAAAAAAAAAATTAAAGGCTCGAACCAAAAACAACGTAACTTCGAAAAGCTAACGACGCACAGTGAAAATTAGTACTAATTCAGTTGCGACGCAACTTCGAAAAAACGCAAAACGAAATGACGCAAAGCGAGGTATTGGTGTAGCTTTAAAAAATAAGATTGTTTAGATGTTAATAAAATTATAAATAAATAGCTGTTTTTGTAAATTTTTGTAGGCTAGACTGCTGTAAGAATGTAAAAATAGTGAGAAAAAATAAAATTTAAAAATAAGAAAAAAAATGCGATTCAATAAAAATTAAATTAAACGCAATAGTCTATATTCGATAATGAAAGCATTTTCGGAAAATACAGATTTAGTTTGTACATCTTTTATATTTTTATTTTATATTGATTTAACACTTAAAGTTCAACGAATCTATTATACATTTAAACTTAAAAATAACTGAAAAAAACTTATAAATAACTTGAATGAATGCAAGTGTTAACATTGCAACTGTTTCAATAAAAGTTTTATATTTAATTAAAATAAATTAAGCAATAATAAAAAAAAATATTTACCTGACCTATATACTAATAATTATTATTCCTAAACACGGATTAATTTTCTTGTTTAGTTGTGGCATACTTCCATGTTATTTACTTTAACTGTTTTGTTAAATATAAATTTATTATTTTACATTTAAATAAAATATAATTGAGGATATTCTTAATATCTGTTTTAAAAATTGTCAAATCAGTTTTAATTAAATCTAAAATTAGTTCTGGTATTCAAATTTATTTAGTATAAATACGATCAAAATTAACTTGGAAAATATAGTCTGCTACAAGCTGGCATTACAGTAATAATATTAAAGTGTTATTTTTTTGTTCACATTTAAAACAAAATAAAAATGAATTTTTTCTACTTGAATTCGGTTATTTTGTTGGTGTTAAGTAAGTCTTGATAAAATAAAAAAAGAAAAAGAAACATTTTTTTATTTATTATTTTAATCTTAGGTATGCTGTATATTGGAGTATTGGGTGATAATAAATGTTCTAATGAGCCATGTAAACCTGACAGACAATCTATCTGTGGATTCAATAATAATACGAGATGTTATCGAGACTTTGTTAACGAATGTGAACGCAGACGTTACAATTGTGGACGAAAACCAAATGAACGTAAGTTTTAACTTTATTTATTTAATTATTTATGATTTTTGTATACCAAATTGTTTTTAACTTTTTTATAATTTTCAAGGATTCTATATTGCAAGAATTGGTAGATGTGACGACTGCAATTGTTTACGTCCTATATGTTGTAAAGATTGTACTGGCGTGCCAACTCAACCAATTTGTGGAGTGAGCATTAGGACCGGATGTTATCAAGATTTTAAAAATGAATGCTCACTTCAAAGATGGAATTGTAAAAATCCAAGAAATCGTTAGTATTGCAATTTTACTGAAAAAACAAACAATAAACCTTTAAAAAATTTGTCTATTTCAGCCTTTAGACAAACTCGTACTTGTCCATGTGACGCCAGAGATACACCAAGGTGCCGTAGAAACTAATCCTGTAGTTTTTTCGTAACAAGTTGTAATTGATTGATCATACAACCATTTTTTTTAATTTAATAAAGTGTTTTAAAATTTAAAAAGATGAAATAATTGTTTTTATTTAGAGAAAATAGCAATTTAATTATATTTATTGGTAACAGATGGTAGATCAACTGAAGATGCCCATCTAAATTTCTCTTCTATATGTTTTATATATAATAAATTGAAAAATAATGCGCTTTTTATTGATATCAAGAAAGCATTTGATACCGTACACCATAACATCTTATAAATAAATTATACAAAGCGGGTTTTCGAGGTAACATTTATAATTTATTTTGTTCTTACTTATCTAACAGAGTTCAAAACGTCAAAATTATTGATGGAACATTATAGTGAAAGGATAAAACATTTATCTGGGGGTACCACAACAATCTGTACTAGGTCCTATCTTATTTCTAATTTTTTTTAATTCTATTTTGACACAGAAATTTAAGAGTGTTTAAAATGCATTTGCAGATGATATTGGTTTATCTTATAACAATTCATCATTTTTTGTGTAAGGTTAATTATGATTTGGATTTATTACGTTGTTGGTTTTGTTATCACCAACTAATTTTGAACGAAAAATACAAAAATAATGTTTTTCAGTTTATGAAGCTCTATTCCTATCGTTGATAATATTTTTTATCATTGTGCAAATTGTCAAAAGTTTCGGATAACAGAAATAATGTTTCTTCTACTAATAATGCTGGTTTACAATTATACTGAATTGTATAATTATTGTAGTAGTGGTTGTTTTGAAATTAATTGCATAAATTTATTCAAATATCTAGGTGTTTTTTTTTTATATATAATTCCAAGTCTATGGGATGAACCCTAACTGCTTTTACACAGACATTTGGAATACACAATTACATACAATAGCTTTTTCTGTAGAATTTTTATGGCATATCTGCTAATTTAAATGTGGAAAACTATATCTACTGTAGAGTACTTCGCCTTCATAATAGTATAGTTTCATTTTATTTTAAGTGATAGCCGAAACTCTCAACTATTTATCATTTATTTGATCACAATGATAAAGGGTACTGGACCAGGTCGAAAAATCCAGAAAGCATTTTTTTTTTGCCTTTGTTGGGTATCGAACCTGTGTTGTGTTACATTAGATTCTGAATTTGACTGATCATACACGAAATTTAAAGAAGTACTTTCATACTCTATTATCAGACAATTTTATTACCTTAAGCAATTTTGTTCTTCCAATCTGCTTATTACTGTGTACTATAGGCGTTTTTTTTTTATAGTTTAGCCACAACTTAGGTTTTGAACCTTTAAGTACTTGCGTACCGTTAACGATTTGAAAAAGGAAAGGATAGTTAGAGGAAAGGAAAGAAAATGGAAGACGAAAAGTTTTGTGGGAAAGAGTGAACAATGTTGTTAATATTCGTCTTAAACCTCTGTAAGCTATAAATAAAAAATCCTTCTCTCATGGGGAATGCTTCGATAGGGACGCGATTCCACAATCGAGATGTTCTTACTCTAAAAGAATTTCCATAACCGGACTTAAAATCCATTAACGGACTTGCCTTTCGTGTTATGCGAGTTTTGGAATTATAGAATTGCTTGAGAGGAGGAAGAAGTGATTTTAATTCCTCGGAACAAGTGCCAACACCAAGCAGATATCTATTAAATAGAGTAAGTGCTCCAACAATACTACTATGACCAAGTGGTATAAGGTATGAGATCACATTTATGTCGCCTATAAGACGAATGGCGCGGTTTTGAATTTTGTCCAAAAAAATTTAAAGCAGATTTTGGTGCACCTGCCCATAAATGTGAGTTATACTCGAGCTTGGATCATATATATATGCTTTACAGATTTTTAAAAGGTCTTGAGATGAAAAAAAAATTTTCAGCGACTCAGAAAGCCTAAACTTTTGGCGGCGCTTTTCGCAATATCAAAAATATGTTTATGCAGTGCATATTTTGATTTACTAACATTCTGAGAATATTCAGTGTATACTGAATACCTTGATTTTGAAACCAGAGAGCAGGTTCGAATGCTGTTAGCTTATTACTAACAAGACAATTTTTGGAGTTTTTGAAGTGTTAGCTCGGCTCTGTTTGCTTTACCCCAGTCGACAATTTTAGCTAGGTCGTGATCGAGAGCGCCGGCCATCACTGCTCTTTTAGAGGTTACTGCAGAAGCTGTAGAATTTGTTTGTTTTAGAAAATCATATGATGCTACTAGAGTGGTGTCATCAACAAAACTAAAGATTGGATTAAAAGTTAATTTGAAAAGGGAATTAATGAAAATGAGAAATAGGGTACGTGAGAGGGCAGAGCCTTGTGGAACACCAGCTTTGATTTGAAGTTGGTCGGAAAAAGAACCGTCAACCGAAACTGTGGCCATATTGTAAAGTTATCTGAAATTTTAAAAGTAAAGAAAACAAAAAAGAATAGCCCGAAAATAGGTACTGACATTTTTTGAGCTCTTAACAGATTGGCGCTATTATGCAGAGTGCAGCTAACATAAACCTATCTTAGTGATTTTCAGAAAGAATTCTAAGAACAGATTCATCTAGGCCACAACATTTAATTCCGATAAAATAAATCTTGCGACACACTCTTTCATACAATATGATTCCAAGCTCTTCTCTGATTATTTTTCTACATTGGTGGCATGTCGCCATTATTTTCAATGGAATTTCTTTTCAAGTTATCTAAATTATTTATTAGAATTTTTCCTTTGCAGAGTTAAAATTTCGTGACTTCAAACTTTAAACACAACCTCAAAAAAACATTCCGCTTACTAAGTTAAAAATTATTTCATACCCAAGTGAATGTTAATTAAATTTGAATCAATAAACTTTTGATGAATAATCAAAATCTCTATCTGTTATCAATATCATGTTAATCAACTTATTTTAATTACTTACAAACAATTTGTGAGTCACTAAGATCTCTTTAGAATAAACTTTTAGTACCTACCTGATTCAACAAAAGTTTTTTTTTTTCATCAATTTCATCCAACGAAAGAAATATTTAAATTTTTATCGAAAATATAAATGTCCTGAAATTTTCATTTAAATTACATAACATATACAAAAGCTACTCCTAAAAGTTAATTATTGATTTGCTTCATAATTGGACAAAAAAAAAGAAAATAACTAGACAAGAGAATGACTGATTCCTTTGGCCTAAAATGGAATTTATCATTTAAAAATGTCCTTTCTTCCTAATTGACAAACAGAGAAAGAATTGAATAAGACCACTTAAAATGCACATACACTTTATGTATAAATAATTGGGAGCAATAGTCCAACAATATTATGATCAAAAAAGAAAAGAAAAAAAAAACAAAGTTTATTTTTATTATAAGAGAAGACTTAAACAATGAAATGTAAATATTAAATATTAAAGGTGTACCAAAAACAAAAAAAAATCCTACAAACAATATACCATTCTCGTTTTGACATTGGTATTCAAATTTACTTTGATTTTAAAAATGGATTTGATTATTACCATGTGCCTCTTCCTTACTAAATACTCATATTGAAAAATGTATCAAGGACGAATTTTCATGTAAAGTTTGTCCTTATGAAATTATCCGTTTAAACAGTTAGTTTAAATACTAAACTATCAGCAAAGTGTATAAAAAATACAAATAATTACATAAAATTAGATAAATGTTCTGATTTTAATTCCAATTTTTGAATTAATATGACCCCTTGACATAAAAATATCTAAATCTTAGTGATATTCTCTGGCGCAAATGAGAATGATACAAATCTTACTTAAAATTTGATATAACAAATGGAAATATTGATAATTATCCGTTAAACAGGATCGAGTTTAACACTTCTAAAACTCAGAGCTGTACAATCTCGCGAAAAATTTCCATTTTTGATTTAACTCTTTTGTTTCAAGAAGATAAACTTCAGCGGTTTGAAAGCTTAAGTATATTAGGTATGCACCTTAATCGAAAAATGATCTGGAATGATCATATATTTGATGTTGCGAAAAACGCAGCTAAATTTTTAGGTGTTCTTAGCCGCTGCAAGGCTTACTTCTCCCCATGTGCCCTCTTAAAAATCTGCAAAGCTTTCATACAACCTAAAATGGAGTACAATTCTCACATATGGACTGGCGCTTCTGGTATTGTGTTAAAACATTTGGATAGAGTCCAAAAATAGTCTATTCGTCTAATCAATGACCCAAATGTGACAGCTCATCTTGCTCCTCTTGGACATCGTCGTATAGTCGGAGCTCTCTCTTTTTTTTTATAGATATCTCGTAGGCATCGGCACATGCTTAGGGGAAATTAAATCTACATTACCTCCACTTAAGCGTTTCCCTCGTGAAACACGAAGGGCAGCATGTGCTGATCCCTACACCATTGAAATCCCTAGATGGCAAAAGACAAGTTATGGAAATTCGTTTATAACCTCAAAATCCGGAATGTGAAACCGAATTCCATCTTATGTGTTCCCAAAACTGACAAATTCTACATTTATGACCTAAATAAATTCAAGACGAACATTAACACCTTCGTTCGTAATTGTCTTCCTTCCCTTTTACCATCCTCCTTTCCCACTCTAACCAAACGTACCAATCGGTATAAAAGGCCCACCTAGTGTTTTGACTATGTATAAAAACAAAAAAAAAACAAAAATTAGTTTGTCCAAATAACAAACCATGTTAATAAAAAACTCTACAGCTAAGAAAAATACCGTCCAGGGCCAGACTTAGGACAATTATTTTACTGGAAATATTTCATTATGCCCTATATTTTCAAAGTCTGTATAGTGTCCCCTGAAGTAAGTATATATAATATTATTTACTTCCTTAAACTTGCCAAATGAAATAAATTTGAATATTCGGCAATTTTGATTAGATAAAAATTTTCATGACAATAGTTAGTAGATCGTAAAGACAAAAACTACCAAGTTATAATTAAGCATCGGTAGGTAAGTTGTGACAATTTTACAAATTTATGATACATTTAATTCTTATATCCCAGCGTAGGCTCTCTTCATTAAACAAGTTCAAGTTTTTCAAGCAAAGAAGGCTCTTTTATATTAAGACATGATTAGATTAATAAAACAAAGTTATTTGCTATTGTGAATTTTACCAAATTTACACTAATTTTATATTATGGTAAACATTGACTGATTTCGGGGCTTATATTAGCAGAGCTGTGTTTCACTAAAATTTCTATAAGTTTGTTTCCAAAACAAAAATCTATTAAATTATTACTGATTCGGTACCAAAGCTGCAAAACTGACAAAAGCATTTTTTTTTAAGGTAACTAATTTATTTATTATACAGGCTTACCGGCTATTTGAATAAATATGTAATGTCTTAAATAGTACAAAACGATAATACAAATGTTCATAGAATATAAAAAGCTCGGTATCCTTAACTATTTGCTGGAACCAATGAAAGAAAGCCAAACACGGCATTTGGTGAAGAATTTTGAATCATGTCAAAAATTAAATTTAAATTTCAGGAAATTCGGAATTGGGTTGACATTGAAAGAAATTTATCATATTCACGTATAAGCAAACTACCGTTAATACCAATTCCGACAAAAAGGGCTGATAACCGTAAAATAATACAATTTTAGTTTTAGAACGAAAAATAGATATTCATTCGAAAATAATAACCATATAAAGCGATTAATTTAAGTTGAGTAGAAAGCAAATAAAAACAAAAAAAATGGTAATACCATGGACATTAGTGATCAGCAACATCATCGACACAATCTCAATTTATATATTTTTGTTTTAGTAAAATCTTTGTTTGTAGTTAAATCAACAAAACTCAATTGTTTATCCTTTTTGGATTTAAACCGAAAATCTACAATTATACAAAAGTACTGAAGAAATAAAATAAAAAAAAATATAATGAAAGGGGATAAAACTGGGTAAAGTAAAATACAAAATACAAGTAGAAAACAAACAAAAACAAAAAAAAAATTAAAAACTTTAAAAGTTGAATAAACCCAGTGTTTTAGGTACCGGTCACAAGACATTTAAAAAAAATTTATATATATATATATATTATATTTGTTTAACTTCCTTAAGTGCAGAAAATATATCCTTGTTTTTTTTCTGTTATACCATTTTAACTTTTAACAATTCATTTCGATACTGCAGGATTAAGAAATGCTGAAGATTTTAACGAGAATAAACCAAATACGAACGTATTTGGATGAAAACTTTAATATGGTTTGTTTGTTTTATTTTATTGTTTTTTTTTTTAATTTTATTTTTATTTTATTTTATGTTTTTATTTAACTCTACCTACCAACCAGAAGCGTTACATTTACAATTCGTTAAAGGTAAAATGAGTTATTTTAGACCAGTCACCAAAAGCAAAAAAAAAAAAAATGATAAGAGACGTGCATTTTTGAAGTGAAATTATGTACAAGAGAGTTATTTTTTCTTCGTTCGTTTTTTCTATATACATTTTACATTTAAAAGGTAGTAAGTGGGAAGGGAGAAAGTAAGTTTTAATTTTATATAATTTTTTGTTTTTAAATAATGAGAAAAAAGTGACTTTTCAAAATTTAAAATTAAATTCAATGAAAATTTCAAATCATAGTTGGATTTTAAATTTTGTAATTTTAAAATTAATTTTCTGGAATCAGAAATATTTTTCAGTTACAAAGCTGATTTTTTTCTAAACATCATAGAAAATGGTCTGGAAAAGGAGATTAGATTGTTTTTCAAGGTGAGAAGCCCCTAAAGATATCATTTATAGCTTTAGTTGTTTAGTGCAAACAAAGGATTATTGTGACGGCTTTTAACCTACTAAAACCAAATCCGTTTGTTTATACTAACCAATTTATATGGGATTGACTGATGATTTTCTTTTAAAAGCCAAATTATGTGTCTAGAAAGATTAATTTAAAACCATAATAATCTGAGATGTCATAGAAAAGACGCTAGAAGAAAAAATATATCTTCTTTTTGATAAAGTAAGGAGTTATTTACAAGCTGCAAGGCATGTTATCCAAAATCTCTGTTGAACTAATCTTACGCGTCAAAAAAGTTTTTTACAGTTAACAATATAATGTATACAAAAATACCCCTAGTACTTCATTCACTGGCCGTTATTATATTTACTGTGTACTACAAAATTGGCTAATGTTTCAAATAATTCAGAGCTGTATAAGCAATTAATAACAAATGAAGTAACAAATTAACTGCTGGAAGCTTCTTACAAACTTTCCATTTCAGATATTGCGAAAGGTGGATAACTGAATCAAAATTCATATACGTTTATTTTACAAAAGAAAACAATAGAGTCGAGCATTCTGGTTATAACATGTATGTCATACCATATAAAATATCTGGCAAAATATCCTGAAAAATATAGCATGGTGTTTAGACTCAGATCTTAGGCTCAGATTGAAAGAATACACAAAAAAACAAGAGTTAAAACTGAAATTGTACCGGTTAGTTGGGCGAACATCTACGCTTTCGACCTTTTTTTTTTAATTTTTTTGTTTTTTTCTTAGGTTGTGAACCTTTGAGTACTTGCGTACCGTTGACTATTTGAAAGAGGAAAGGATATTTAAGGGAAAGGAAAGAAAAAGGAAGAAGAAAAATTTTTGTGGGAAAGAGCGAATGTTGTTAATATTCGTCTTAAACCTCTGTAAGCTATAAATAAAAAATCATTGTCTTTCATTGAGAATGATTCGATTGGGACGCGATTCCACAATCGAGATTTTCTTACTATAAAAGAATTTCCATAACCTGACTTAAATCATCTCGGAATTTCCACTGTGAAAGGGTGGGCACTTGACGCCTCTCGTGTAATGCGACGGAATTGATTGAGAGGAGAAAGAAGCTGAACCTGTAGCATTAGTTTTTTTGAGAAAATCATATTATGCTACTAGAATGCTGTCATCAAGAAAACTATGGATTGGATTGAAAGTTAATTTGAGAAGGTCATTAATGAAAATGAAAAATAGGGTGGGTGAAAGGATAGTGCATTGTGGATCACCAGCACTGATGGGAAGTTGGTCGGAAAAAGAATTCCGTCAACTGAAACTATGATAGATCGATTAAGAAGAAAATAATCCATTTAGAAAAGGTTGAACCAAGGCCTATAGCGTTGCATTTCGCTATAAGAGCAGAAAGCCAAACTCGATCAAAAGCCTTAGATATATCCAGAGTTACAACAGCAGCTTCACCAGATTGATGAAGACTGGTGTTAAGGTTTTTGCAGAGGCATGTCATGAGATCACCTGTGGAGCGATGAGCTCGAAAGCTGTATTGACTATCATGAATTATACCTCTACTATCAAGATATTTCTTCAACTTGTGATTGATTAAAATTTCTATCGTTTTTGAAATAATGGATGTAATAGTTATGAACCTATAGCTCGAAGGATTGGTTTTGTCACCTTTTTTAGGATTAGGATAAACTTGGGCAACTTTCCAATAGGACGGAAAAGTTCCTGAAGAAAAGTACAAATAGAATAAGTTGCGCAGAGGTTTATAAATGGCGAACCTATAATATAGTTTTAATTTACAATCAAATATTTTTTTTTATATTGATGTTATGTCCTGAAAGTAACGTAGGTACAAATACCTTTTCGTACATTAAGTATAAGGGTACTGCAATTTCTTATTACATTTGGGAACTACATATCTAGTGATATCTGGTGTATCAGCTAATTAAATGTGAAAAACTACTATTGTCAGGAACTAAGTCTTCTTAAATAGCGTAGTTGTTGCATTTTATATAAAGTGTTACCAAATTAAATTTTCAATTATTATTTTCTGTTAATTTTATCCTAATGACAAAGTGAAGCAGGTTGAAAAACATATAAAGCATTTTGCTTTAATCGGGATTCCAATTTAGGACTTTTCGTAATGAAAGACTCTACTTACTGTGTTACCCAGTGTGTTTTTACACACTGTATTGAAATATGGGGTTTCGTTAAACAAGTTCGTGTTGAAAAAATGTATTATAATGTATGCTTGGTATATTCCAATACTGAATATCAGATCTATAATTATCTCAAGATTCTAATCTATAATTATAATTGACAAGCATTTAGGGACCTGCGCAGTAGACACCTTTTCATTTTATTTCGATTCTCCTACTCCTTAGTGAACTTCTGATATAATATATAAGATGTATATATAAAACAAAATTGCGCACACAGTTGAAAATTTTATACTCATATGATTTTATTATTCAGCAAATACATTATGTATATCTGAGATAATTAAAATAATAAACCAAAGCAAACAAATCAATTATTATAATTTACATATGTACTTGCAAATGAATCTATGTACATATGCCAAAAAAAAACAAAAAAAAAAATTAATCTAAAATAAAAAATATAAAAACAACAAAAGAAACAAATCACTTGAATTCTTCCTTTTTATCCTTTTTAAGTAACTGTTTCTAAATTTTGGTTATTTGTAGTAATTATATAATTTCTATTAAAATTATGTATTATGTAGGTATATATATACATACCTCTTTAATGACATAACTTTTTATTTTTAGTAATTTTATCACTAAATTCCACTTACTATAGGGAATATATCGGAAACGAAGCAGTATATGAGGGACGTGCATTTATGTGTCCTAAATAAAACTTACTAAACACAAACCTTTTTATTAAACACGAGTGGTTTTCTGCTATATCGTACGAAGTCTATGTCAGTACTTAAATTACTGATATTTTAAAAACTTTAAATTTGACTTCAACTTGAAATATAATTACTCAACAGGGGCCCCTAGTCATAAAATATTATAATTAAAAAACTGGCTCCACCTACGCTTCAAAAATTGTCTTTCTCACCACAATATGTCAATGGAGTGTTACGCTTAGCTTAGATTAAACCTTTAAAACTTTTTTGATGATTTAAATTAACGAAAAGGTTTGTTATGTTAAAGTCTTTTATCTCTCAATAATGCTTAACAAGATTTTGATAGACAAAAGTATATCTTAATTGATAGAACTAATTTTAACAAAATGGTAGGAAACTTTAAGATGCCAGGCACAGTTTTTTCAATTCGTATGAAAAATTATTTTGATAATTGTTATCTAAAAAAAAATAAAACCGTAAAATCTGATATAAATTGTACAAACCAAAAAAATGTTAGCATCCCATACAGCAAACCTCCAAATTTAATATGGAATTTTTTTCAAGCTTTTTCCTCATTTCGATAAAGTGTAAAATAAAAAAAAATATTCGTATATATTATTTCATTATAATGTAGTGAGTTCTTGAATTAAGTGACGTTATCCAGGAAGCAATAATTACAGAAAATCAAACACTTATTTTCATATAAAATCATTTATGAAAAAACCCCTTCTGTGCAATTGTACAAGGTTACTAGTATTATTTTATTATGTTTAAACCAAATTTGATGAAGCTCAAATTTTCTTTCAACCAGTCTTCAATTTGAAGTTTACTTTATTGCATTATTTTTAATAACATATTAATTTTCTATAAAAGAAAAATAGTTTTTGTACCTTAATCTTGAGCTTTTGGATCGTTGGCGCGAATTTAAAAATAAAACATGTTCTACCTAGAAAGATCTTCATAGCTTAATTTACTCCAAAATCAAATCAGATAAAAATGTATGGCTTACTCGTGAATCTATTGAATTAAAAAAATTACAGCAGTTGCATGACGCTTTTAATCTTCATAAAAAATTAAAAGAAGTATCAGGCAACTATCGGAAAGTGACTCATTCAAATTTAGTGGATAATCAAAATCAAATCATAGTAGATCCAATAAAGAAAAATTTGAAAAGATTATATAAAAGAATTAATTTTTGATAACACCACATCAACATTGCAACCTTTAAGTGAAATTGAATTAGCAGTAGGACCACAGATTACAAAACCAGAAATTAAAAATGTCATAAAACTGTCAAAAGCAAATAAAGCTACTGGACCAAATGAAATACCAATAGAAATAATTAAGCTTATTGATGATAAAAACCTTAATTTTACTGGAATGTATGTTCAACCCAATTTATGACACAGCAGTGTATCCTCGAGATTGGCTCAAATCTACATTAATATGCATATCGAAAAAGAACAATGCTAAAAAATGTAACGAGCATAGGCTAATTAGCTTCTATAACATAATTTATCAAAAACTAGAACCAAACATAGGTTCCACACATTTCGAATTCAAAAATTGTATGAGCACACTGGAAGCTCTTTTCTATACTTTTCTATATTGGTTCAAAACTGCAAAGATGTACAGAAGAATAGGTCTCTAGGTTTTATGGATTACAAAAAAGCTTTTGGCCGCGTTCAACATAACAAATTAATTGCAATTCTAAAATCAATGGCTCTTGAAAGGAAAAGATATATACCAGATTTGTATTAAAATGTATCAATGTATTAAAAATCTGTATTGGAATCAAAAATCTGAAATATGTGTTATGATATATCATCTTTAGAAATTGAAATTAGTCGAGAAGCACGACAGGGTTGTATATTGTCACCAATTTTGTTTAACGTTTACTCTGAATTTATATTTTAATAATTTAAACGAAGGTATTAAAGTAAATGGTACTGTCATCAACAACATCAGATACACCAATGATACAACCCTATTGGGTAATACTATAGCAGATTTACAAAAATTATTTCAAGAAGTCAACCAATATAGTTGACAATTTGGTTTGAACATTAACACTAATAAAACCATTTTGACCAATTTATGATTATAAGTAGGATAAATTTCTATGACCACAGCATCACCATCTCAATCAATGGACAACAAATTATTGGTCATTGATTACGTTAGGAATGGGACTCATCAAAAGAAATAAAATGTAGAGCTGAAATGGTCAGCAGTGCCTTTATGAAGTATAAAAACATATTCACAAACAGATATTATGACATCAAATTAAGGCTAAGAGGTTTGTTAAATGTTATGTATGGTCAGTATTTCTACACGGTATGAAAACCTGAATTTTAAAGGTGTTAGATATGGACAAAATTGAATCTTTTGAAATGTGGGTATAGCGGAGAATCCTATAAAAATATTTTGGATAGATAGGGTAAGAAACACGGAAATACTGCAAAGATTACAAATAAATCGTTAATTATTTTGTAATATCAAGCGTCGTGAAACAGCATACTTTGGCCACATCAAGAGAAATCAAAAATATGAAATGCTTCAACTAATAACCCAAGGAAAAATTGGCTAATGACTAATGGCTAATGGGTAATCATGGCTAAGAAATATGAGAAATTGAAGTGGCTTAAAAACTATAATTGAACTAGTCAGAAGAGCTCAAAATAGAGAAAAATTCACAAGCATAACAACAAATTTACAATAACATGTCATCGCTAACATCCATAAAGGATAGGCAGTAAAAAAATAGTCGTTATAAAATGTTTTTTTTCTATACTATACCTATATATATATACTGTATATGTATATTTTTTTGAGTATGGGAGTTCAATTATAATTCCTTGACCTCATAATATTATGCTCATGATAAAGATATTAATTTCGGTGTCTAAAAATATATTAATAGAATGTAAGCATATCAAAAACAAACTGAAAAATTTCCTCTTTTAATATCAATCAATATAGTTGGTATAGTAAATAGCAGATAAATGCAGCTGATTGATCTGATTTGGCAATGATTTTCATTGTTGTTGTTTTTTTAAAGTGGCAATGTTCATGTTTTATAGTTATTATCTTGTTTATTTAAATATATACAGAAAGTCTGATCAACAACTCATAATTCATAAATTTTACAACAAAATCAACATCGAAAATACATGGAATAAGATTCATGTTCAGATTCAAATTCATAAAAGAAAGTCTACACACTTTTTCCGAAACATTCACCTTCTTCAGAATGTATGAAATTTTTGAATTTTTATATCAATATTATGTGAGTTTATATTAAAAAAAAACGGATGTGTAGCAAAATTTTTGTTTTTCAATTAAATAAATTTACACAATCTCACAACCTCAGTTTAAATTTGAATTTTTAATCTTTAAAGAATTTCAGGGTTATCAAAATACTTAACACGTTCGGTATTTTAATAATAAAAAACAAATAATTTAAATTTATTTTAAAGTTTATTTTTAGAAATTTTTTGTTATTTGAACACGTTTATTATAATTTGTTTTGTTTTTTTAAATACATGGTGTATTCCAAATATGGTATAATATGTAAATAATTACACCTTCATTAGGAAATAAGATTGTTTTTGATTTAAAAAAAAATCTTATTTCCTAATGAAGGTGAATAGGATTTTTCTTGGGCTCAAAGTTCATTATTGGAGAAATTTGCAAAAAATACTTGACTTTTTCAAAGTTTTTAGCAATTGGATTATAGCTTCGTTCCAAAAAATTGGATAAAAAATAATCATGAAGATTATTAATCGAATGTTCCTAAAAAACAGTTCTTTCTGATGCAATTAATTGCTTTGTAATTCTCAAAATAGTACAAATTATGAGGTGACGTACGATAATATGTCAACAAAAGAAAATCCACTAATCAAAATCGCGCCATACCAAAATTTGAATACTTCAAATTCGTAAAATCCCGGAAATTTCAGTTCTTATCCCCAGTTTTATAAACCTTTTCGAATTAAAAATGTACAACATTTTTTTTGCCGTAATATCATTACGCACCCTACCCTATGAACTATATTATATCCTAGTGAAGGTTGGTTTATCCTAGTTGTTCAATGTTTCCACCAGGATAAATTATTTTAAAAATTTTTTTATTAAATTGAAAAATGGTTTATTTAGGTAGTCCTATAACTGGAAATCCTAAAACAATAAAAACCTGAGACTTCGGCCAATTTATAACTCACATCAACTAATAAGTTATAAAATCAATCAAAATGAAAATAGGAGTTGTATAGGTAGTTTAACACTATAATTACCTACTGATGAGTTCAAGTAGTGTTGTGATGAACGAAACATCTCCTAAAACTTATTGTTATTAAAATAAAAACCTGTTTCAGCCTCCTCTCATTATAAAGGTATTAATGTGTTTTAATAATTATATTCAACTTTCAAAATATCAAAAAAAAAAAAACAGTGCTTATGATGTTTGGGCATCATTCCAGCTTGAATACAAATTTGTTCGAAAAGTTAAACCTATAATAATGCAATATAGAAGATCACTGTCATCGAAACCACCCGGTATAATAAGTACTTTACTTACGTGAATTAGTATTTTTAGCAATTAAGGAATTAAAAAAAGCAAAAAGTTTAAGAACAGATTTTTAGAAAAGATAATTGTTTTAATTCCATTTCCAGTTCAAATATATTTTATGAATTAATTCATGTAGGTCAGGAGCTCAAATTTCAATTTATATTAATAATATTCTTATCTTATTTAAAATTATTATTATCGTTTTTATTTTATTAATAGTTGGTTATAATTAAAATTATTAACCAGCAATAGCAATAGCTACAATATGGCTATATTAAAAATTATTTAACCCTAAAGTCAGACTTTGCCATAAATATTATAAATTTTGTTTCTAATACTTTAAAAATAATACGGGGAATAGTTAACAATATTTTTATATTGAGGCGGGCTTTTTTTTGTCAAATATCATATTACGTATCCATAATAACGATATTCATTATAATAACCTGCCTGCGTACACGCTTCTTTTTCAAATCCATTTATTTATATTTTATAGTATTATTTTTGTATCTGGAATTAAAATTTTGAGGGCCACGCTGGTATTTTTCCGCAGATAGAAAGAAAATCATCAAAAGAGCCTTCTGCTTCCGTTCTATGTGCCGGGGAAGAAGTGAAGGACTGTGTCAACTTTAACGCACTAAAAACTCCCATCGCTTTGTTAAAATTAAAACTAGTCTTTAAAACTAACCATTAATAAAATTTTGACTCTATTACTTCAGATCTCTTTGATCAAACAAAATTCCATTAGGAATTATTGTAAGATAAAAGATTTTTTCCTAACACAGTTCGGTTTCGACCGTTTTAGTCGTCTAACAAAGTTTTGAATATATTGTGAAATTTTGACACTGGCATGTTGAGAGAGACGAATTTTATGTCGTACAGCTAATTTTTTTTATCTCGTCTTTTATGAAATTGCATTGCGAACAAATCGCATTAACAATGTTTCGCAATAATTTTTTTTTTAAACGTTTGGATAGTTTGAATATGTAGTTGTTTAGCACAACCTCATATTTGAATACCGAATGACCAGACTGGCTTTAATATCTGATTATAGATCAAAACTTTTTTATATGTTGGCCCAATTAGCCAATACAAATGTTTGTATTTCAGATCCAGTTTTAGTTTTTTTTTCTTGACGTGTTCTTTCCATCTAAGCTTTGCGCCAAGTATCATACCAAGATATTTTGCAGAATTTTGGTATTATGGTATGAGGACATTGTTTAATCTTACTGGAATGCGCGGCTCAATTTTTTTATTTGTAAAGTTAACGTGCGTAGATTTTGCTTCATTCAGTTTAATTCTCCATCTTTTGCACTAAATAGAGATTTTGTTATTGACTTGACAATTTAATTTTGATTGTAGCATAATTTATATTAGCACCGACTGCTAATATATCCGTGTCATCTGCAAAAGTAGCTGCCGTCCTATTTTCTATCTCTGGAATACCACTATGTGGTACTCCTGCGTGTATATTTTGTAGAGTAGAGTACTCTTCTCCTTGTTTGAAATAATCGCTTGATAAATTCGAAATAATCGCTTTGATAAATATGACGAGATCAGTTCGACATATGTTTCAGGAAGCAAGCGATGCAGCTTGTAGATAAGCACTTCATGCCAAACTTTGTCAAAGGCTTGCGCAACCTTAAGAAACACTGAAAGGCTGATGCGTTTTCCTTCCAATGTTTTTTCGATGACGCCAGTTATTCTATGGACTTGTTCAATAGTGTAATGTTGTTTTCTAAGCCCTAAATCCAAATTGATGATTTGGTCTAATGTTTCTGATTTCAGCCAGAGGTTTTTATTCTTTTAAGAAGTAGTTTCTGAAACAATTTAGATATTATTGGTAACAATGAAATAAGTCTCTATAGGACTAGGTGTCGTTTGGGGGTTTTTCTGGCTTTTTTTATGTTCTTGACAGTAACTTAGTAAGAATCACCTTTTATTGCTTAATTAACGGTACTATAATTTTACACTACAATATCTACAATATTTAAAGTATTTATTTAACAAATTACTGGCTTATCTACTCATTAAATGTGGAAAACTACTATATAATAAAGCTATAACTAAAGGAAATTTAATTGCCTATAAAAAAAATTTGGCAAATGGCTGACAAAGATTTTTTATTATACTATACATATACATACAAGTCAAAAACAATGTTGATGACAAAACGTAGAGACTAAAAATATTATCCATTTTAACAAATTAAACTTTCCAAATTTTTACCCCGAACTGTGCTTTGAAAGTTATTCACTGCTTCACCAATATAATATTTTCTTTAAAGTATTCAACTTGAAATAAAAAGCTTGATTCAAATATATTACTACCACAGTATACACAAGTTTATTATGATATTGGATCCATACAATGAAGAAACCTGACAACAATATCTTAAACCAATGTTTCGAATAAAATCCACACGGTACACGTCGTGTCAGAAGGCCAACACAAACATGAAGAGTAACGGATTTAATCGAAGTAAGCATCCAGCAAAGAACGTGACTTCAACTGAAGAAGTTAACAGCAACTAAAAGATGATAGAAATTTTTTCCGTCCTATGCGCCAATGATGAGGCTATAGGCCAAGAATGATATACAATTTCTTAGTTAAAAGTAAATAAATAAATGTCTACAGGTAACAAATTGCAGCTAAATTATTAATGTTGTACCTACAGAAAATGTTGGCGACGCATAACCGCCAAATGGAAAATTGAATGCAGAATTTCTACAACCTACTTCTAAAAACTAACCTTAAAATTGTTTTATTAGTTTTCTGGTGTAAAGTTTTAGATGTTTTAGACTTAATATAAAATTTGGTGTTCTATAAATTATATATGGAAAGCCTGTAAATTTATTTTTGTGCAAGAAAGCTATGTGTACAGACACTTTAGAAAAAATGAGTGTAAAAATAGCTTAAGTGAATTTAGAGTGAACCTATGTTTTCTGTAGGTTGGAAACTATTTTGTTGTTGCATTCGAATCAAGTTTTTCGTAAATTCACTTAAACTTATATTTTCGGCTATATATACCTAAATGATAGTGTTGCACTACAGTGATTCTAATGATGATTAATATTGCGTACTAATCATCCCAATCAGCTCTATTCTGTATTATGTAGTGTCTGTACATTCATTATCATTCCATTACCTAAAATTTCTAATAACTAAATCAAACTATGATAAAAGACAAAATTTGAATTGGAAAAGGTTGGTTTTAAGTTAAACTATTCTAAACCAATATTTTTCAATGATGATGATAATGATAATGAATAAAAAAAATAATTTTCTTCAATGCAATTGCAATGCTTACGGTGTATGTTTAGTTTACAATTACAAATCCACACAAGGGTTAAATTTTCTTCTTTCAAAAATTTTGTCCTATTATCACAATAATAGTTTGAGTGACCATTATAAAATGTAAAAATTCTTAAATCAATCGTCAGTTTTCAGACTAACACCAAGCCAGTAAGTTAAATTAAAACATTTTAAATTTACAATTATTTCTTTTTAATTAAATTGTTTTTCTAATATTAAGGTAGAAACTGGTTCCAAAAACTTTAAATCATGAAGTCAATATTTTTAATTTTACTTAGCATTTATTTTCTAATGCAACAGTGTAATTCTGCTGCAATAGATGATACTGTTACAGAAAATACAGTTGTAACAGAAAATACTGTTGTCACAGAAAATCATGATGTTACAGAACATGATACTGTCACAGAACATGATGTTGTAACAGATCATGATGTGGTTACAGAACATGATCCTGTCACAGAGCATGATGATGCCACAGAACATGATACTGTCACAGAAAATGATACTGTCACAGAACATGATGATGTCACAGAACATGATACTGTCACAGAACATGATGATGTCACAGAACATGACGTTGTCACAGAAAATCATGTTGTTGCAGAAATTGAAGCTGTTGCAGAAGATAGTGAAATCCCAGAAGATGAGACTTTGACACAAGCAGAAGCTGCTGAAGTAGAAGAAGCTGGAACAATAGGAGAAAATGATCTTGAAATTGAATGGAGTGGTTTCAAAACTCAACTTCGTAGAAGATTTACAACAAGTGCAGAGGATCAAAAAAGAAGAGCTATTTTTAGAAAAAATTTGAAAACAATTCGTATGCATAATGCAAGATTCCGTAAGAAGAAAGTTGGTTTCCCACTTCGTTTGAATTTTTTTGCTGATTTAACACCCGAAGAAACAAATACTAAATACGGTGCCAGAATTTCAAATCCACTTAGAGTTCGTTCACCAAATATAGTTACAAATGATACATTACCTCGCTATGTTAATTGGGTTCAAAAAGGATTTAAAACTCCAGTTGTGGATCAAGGTGGTTGTGGAAGTTGCTATGCACAAGCTGTTACAGCTGCAATTGAAAGTCGTTGGTTTTTCAAACATAATGAAACAATAAAATTATCACAACAAGAACTTGTCGATTGTACAATTGATTATCGTAAAACATTAAATAAAGGTTGTTCATATGGTGATTTAGAAACTACATTTAGATATATTAGAAGATATGGTGTTGGTACCTATGAAAACAGTCCGTATATGGAACGAATTCTTGAATGTAATCGACAGAAACCACGTTATAAGATAGCTGGATTTGGTGAAGTAGCAAAGGATGATGAAGAAGATTTAAAACGTGCTGTTGCAGAGGGCCCAGTTATTGCAGTTGTTAGTGCTGGATTAAGTTCTTTTATGTATTATCAAGGAAATGACATTTATTACGATAAAGATTGTATTATCGATCGACAAAGTGTTAATCATTTTGTACTTGTCGTTGGATATGGTACAACTCGCAGAGGTGTAGATTACTGGTATATTAAAAATTCATGGGGAACTAAATGGGGCAATAATGGTTATATGGCTATGGCAAGAAATCGGGGAAATTTATGCGGTATTGCAACAGAAGCTATGTATCCTATTTTAGAATAAAAAATAAATTTTTTTAAAACAAGATTTAAAAATTTGTTTATTTGTAATTTTTTTTTATAGTAGTTAGTGTTAGGGTGGAAGTTCAGTTCTTCTTTATATTAGCCGTTATTATTATCTTTTTTATCGATAGCAGTAGAAGTTAAGTATAAACTTATACAATTTTGGTTTTTATAAGTGAATACAACATAAAGAAGAAAGGTCTTCTTGGCAAATAGATTCGAAAATATAAACCGTTAAAAAATAAATAAATTAATAATGTTTCTTAGATTATATTGAAAATTTACTGAATGAAGTACCTCAAAATTGAAATATCAGGATTTTTTTTTTAAATTAATTAAGTTTTATTTATTTTTATTATGTTTTATTATTTAATTTAATTATGCAATCAGTAACTTAGTAATTTAGATATTTTTTACAAAATTTACTACAAAATTTTATTCTGTTTATTTGTCCCATTTCTACCACAATCAACTCATTAAATTTTGAAAACTACTACTATATTCGATTCTATTAATATGGATGTGATATATTGGATCCCATAAAATATAACATAAATATTATCTACTACCGATCTAACAGATCTAAAAAACAAAATCTTAAGATTTAAGATATCTTTAAAGTCTATAGAATTGAAAAATAAATAAAAATATTAGCACTGACGTACAGGCAGAGAAATAGTTGTAATGAATTTTATCCGGTAGTATAATGAAACTCGAAAATTGCCAACTGAAATTTAAAATTCAAAATGTAATAAAATTCTATTCATTTCAACCTAATTATAATAGTGGCGCATCCACAAAGCTCATCTCTAGTTCCTCTGATTTTCTTCATTTTTATTAAACGACATGCTTAAATTACCTATCTGTGGTAAGCTATTAATTTTTGTAGATTATTGTAGCATTTCCTATCCAGTGAATGACACATTAGTTAAGACAATGATTGAACATGTTTTGACCATTATATCCGAATTTATCCGACTTAACAAATTAGCTTTAAACTCTTTAAAGACAGAACTTATTAATTTTAAATCACCTAGAAGAAGTATAGATAAATTAATTATTAAGATCGACAACATTTTTATAGAGGTAACTAATGAAATGAGATTTTTAGGAGTTATTTTAGATAACGGATTAAGTGAACAAGCCCATAGAGAATAAGCTAGGCTTGTTAAATGGAATTTTATTTAAATCTAAACACAAAATACCAAGTGAAATGAAATTGTATAATATAGATTATGCTCTTGTTAATTCGCAACTATCGTATATATGGCACAAACACATGGGGCGACAATAATAATTTAGTGTGAAAAATTTCACAAAACAAATTATTAAAAAAAAATATAGATTAATTCAGAAAATAATGTTTCACCAATAATGGGTATATTTCGGTTTCAACAAGTGCTTAAGATTTTAAATAATATATAGGACCTGCATCACCTAACATCATCCCAATTCAAAGACATGGCTATTGATTTGAGACAAGATTTAGATACGATATCCTAGATCCTAAAGGAATTTTCTTTGATCAAAGATATCTGAAGTAATAGAGCCAAAATTGTATTAATGGTTAGTCTTAAAGATTAGTTTTAATTTTAACAAAAGGGTGGGAGTTTTTAGTACGTTAATGTCGGCACAGTTCATCACTTTGTTCTTCCCCGGTTCAAGAACAGAAGTTGAAGACTCTTTTGATGATTTTCTTCTATCTGGAAATTAGAGCTTTAGTCAATCATGTGTAGTTTTTATTTTATAAAAATTCGGTGTATAGTAACCGAAATCGATATTTAATAAAATTAGTGAAACATAACTAGAGCTTTTAATTATTATTTTTAAATGTTTCCCCCAGAGCCTACACCATATTCTTTAAAATATAGGCAGACAATGTATAGCAAATCGGTATTAGGTGCTGATGCAATTTAAAGTCACAATTGACTCAGTATAGAATAAAAGGTTATTCATTTTCTAATCGGTTTTATTTGTTTTATATTAAATTTTGTATTTTCGGAGACCACTGATGTAATACTACTTGTTATTTGAAACTAATTATTACGCTTCTGTAATTTTTATATTTTTTAACAATTGAATTTGTTGTACCGAACACGTAGTAGAAGATTTATTTTGATTATATTTCGTATTAAAAAAATTTAAAAATCTGAAGAATTATTCTAATAGAACTACGCTTATGAACAGACCCCACTCATGTCTACCACCAGTTGATCTTAAGAAGCTTTTAATATTACCTCTAAATCTTAATGTTTATGACCTGTTTTTATCATTGTTGTTTTTCACATTTGGTATCCATTAAACGTCAAAGTCTCTGCATACGGCGTATTCTACTTAGAATGCACTCTTCTAATTGTCTTATTTTTTTCTTCCCAACTACAATTACTGTCATGATGTGGTGGTTATATCCTTTGTATACTAATAGAATTTGGTTGTGTTTTTCCCATAAGACGACTCGAGTCACACAATAGTCGTTTCAGACTCAGCTCTAATGATACAATTGCTGTTGTGGGTTATTTTAGGGACTATTTGGCCAGACAATTCAGTATTAGAGCTAATCGATGCGATTAAAGAAGCGAACTAGATCACTAATTTTGCTTCGCTATACGATTATGAACACAAAATTCAGATTAATTTACTTTAGATGTAGTTTTTCACTTTTAAATTCTGTATAAAAGCCATATTTTGTAACAAAGCAGTAATTTTCCACATTTAATAAGTAGATAAGCCAGTAATTTGTTAAATAAATATCCAAAGTATTGTAGATATTGTAGTGTAAAATTGACGTACCGCACTTAATTAAGCATAAAAAGGTGATTCTACCTAAGTTACGGTCGATAGTGTAAAAAAAGCCAGCTGTAATTGTTTGTCCAATTGTTTTTATATTAAAAAACTAATTTAAATAATTAAAAATAAAAGCCAGGTTCTCAGACTGTAAAACCGAAAATTTAAAGTGTTATAGCTTTAGTTATTAATGTAAGGACATCCTTATGACTCAATTGAAGTTAATTATTATGAGTTATAATTTGTTAATAGATCAATATGAGCCAAATTGAAGAAAATGATGACCTCTCTTAAGATAAGACAATATTATGAGCCTAAGCTATCTCCAAATAATTTTGTTATATGCGCAAAGATAAAAATATAATTTTAAATAATTTAAGAAATTTTATATTCTAATAATTAAATTTTGTGTAATTTTAATATGTTTTCTTTTTAATTCATTTGAAGGGATTATAAGATTATCGGTGTACTAAAAATAAATAAGAGAGTGATACTCAAAAGGAAAAAAAAGTCTTATTATTTATATAATAATTCTAATTAGATTAAAATTTCTTTTATAACATATGCTATTAATCTAGGTCAAGGGTTCACATTAGAATTTCAATTATTATTTTGTCTTATCTCGTTGAAAAATATTTAACCCTAATGAAAACAGCACGATACAGAGAGGCTTTATAATTTTATAATTTGTTTTTTGTTAACGATTTTTTCTTACTCAAAATAACATGCGAAGTTACTATGTTTACTACGATTACTACTTTCTCTTTCTTTTGCCAGTTCATTTGGGATGCAATGATGTTGGTATTGATATTTTTTTCGCGGTTTTCGGATATTGAAGCCAATTCATCTACGTGGTTTTGATTTCGGCAATTCATCTAAAAATGATAAGTTGAAGGTGATTGAGCTTTTTTATTTTTTTCTCTAAAGATTTCAACTTAACCAACAATTCACTACCTTAATGACAGTTAATTAAACATCATGTACAATACTATCAGTATTATAAATAATTTTGAGTTAATTTTTCCAAAAGAGTTTGTTCTATCGATCTCTACTTCATTTAATTCAATATATTCACGATTTAGTTTATTTTTGAGGTCAATGAATGTTTGTGAACACTAGCTAGTTTGATTGAGTTCTCAAATTAAATTCATTTTTGTAATGGGGATTGTTGTAATTTTTTTTTTTGTTATGAAAGTGAAATTCATTTTCATGTCCACTTTATCAGGTCCTGTTTATTTTAACTATAGATTTAATAAATTTATTTTCATCTTTATACTCTAGAATATAATTGTATTTTATATTCTATTAGCTGAATTACCCGGTGATGCCTGAGATATTGTGAAAGTTTTCGGAGCTTGTTTTGTTTTTAATGTCGAAAAATATTATTTGTTGTTTCTTTTTTAGTAACGAAGCTCTTATTTTCTCTTTTATTTTCTTCTTGTCATTATATTCCATTTGTCCCGAAAATGAATGAACAGAATTGAACAAAATTTGGCTTTAAGTTTTTTTAAACTATAGCACCCTCCTTTGAAAGTGAAACTAAATCACTTACAACAAAGTCTTTGACAAATCGATGTTCAGGAACGGGCTTCCAGATCCTGTGGTACAGAAAATATTTCTATCGTGTTTGAAAACCATCGATCAAGGTATCGAGAGAGGGCAATAAAAAACGAAAAAAACAGATTAGACCGGCATGGCTTCTGACAATAGAAGCTCCTCTATGACAATAGAAGCTCCTCTAACAATGTTTTTTCAAAATTAACGTGTCGGAAGAGGTCAAACGCCAGTGATCAACTAGTGAAAAACCAAACAAACCAGTGGTCTTCTATGCCAAGAAACAATATTTCTACAAGGTTTCCAGTCAATCGGTCACAGCTCTTAGACGGCACATCGAAACGAAAAGTCTGCAGACCGACGTGCCGAAATGGATTTTGTCGGAATGGTATAATGTATACTCTGTATATTTTTTATTTTTTTTTATTTTATTCATTTATTTTTCAAAGAGCTTATTCGCTCGTACAAAGTGTATATATATAAAAAAAGAAACAAGATAACAAAATTAATAATTCAGTCCAGTAGAAAAAAATCAACTTAATAACTAAATGTATAATAACCTAAGCTAACTACGCTTGGTTTGCAACAATATCCATTAATTGCAAGATAGAAAGAAGAAAAACTAAAAAAAAAAAAAAATTATCATTAGAAAAAAAACCCAAAAATCAACACTATTATTTTAAATACTAATTAACTACATTGGTTTTTAAATTTTATTTAAATAGAATTCATTTAATTTTTTCTTAAATATATCTAATCTACTTATTATTTTGATTTCATTTTGGTTATTTTGATTCATCACATTATAATTTCTATATCCTAAATTGTATACTGCATCAAGCCCATTAAACCCGATTTTTGATGACATTATTCTAATATTTGTAGCAGATCTTGTATTGTAACTGTGATCTAGATCTTGTAATATTCTCTATTAAATGTGAATGTTGTATTTGTATTGCTATATGCCTAATTAAAAAGTTATTCACATCAACAAATTAGTTCAGAATAAATATCTGTATTTACTCCCGTTTCAAATATATATAAAGTGGTCTAGGAGTTGTATCACAGCTACCCGATAGAGTATACATGTTCGCAAATGTTCAGCTATGTAGCACCTTTCGTTTTTGAAATATTTTTGACGACAACTCGGAGTTGTATGGCAGCTACCCGAACCAGTCGAAATTTTAAATAAATGTGAAAGGCATATCTATTTATTTTTGAGAGATTATCTGTGTACAAATTTTCAGCTCTGCGGCACCTTTGGTTTTTTAAATATGCTCGTTAAGTGCTAGGAATTGTATGGAAGCTATCGAAACCAGTCATAATTTTGTAAAACAACAAGTCACGGGTTCGATTCCAAGTAATAAACAACCATCGAAGTAATAAACAACCAAATCAAAATACAGGAAAAGGAAAGTGCAGGCCAATGAAAAAAACAGTCAAGTGAAGTTCTTTACAAACCAACTGTCGGGTCAAATTGTTAGAAATTGGTTCAGTTTTGGTGAAATTAACAGGAGGAAGTAAGTACGTACATCGAGCAGTCTAAAATTAAATCAATGCAATGAAACTAAGCTAATTATTTCTTATTTGAAGAATGATTTATAATTTAAACTAATGAAATTAATTCTAATTTGAAGCTATACATATTTATTTTTTTTTTCGTACCAATTAATCCGATTTTTGGGAAATTAGTGACCTAAATTAAAGTCCCTACTTTCGGTAATTTATCTGAAGGGCTGTTTAACTTGCATTTCTCTGAAGCCTTCATTTTTTTGTTTTTTTTTTATACATAGCCAAAACACTAGGTGGGAACCTTTTATACCGATTGGTACGTTTGGCTAGGATGGGAAAGGAGGATGGTAAAAGGGAAGGAGGACAACTACGAGCGAAGGTGTTAATGTTCGTCTTGAATTTATTTAGGTCATAAATATAGAATTTGTCATGTCTTCACATCTTCCTGGCGACATTTTCATTTCTGGACCGTCTTACAATTTTCTGATTTTTTTTCTGCCTGAATTATAATAAAATAAACACAAGTGTATTGTATAAGTCTTGTCATCGCTGTTTATTCATGGAATTATTATTCTCTCATACTCTCATACTCTCATTCTCTCATCATTATTTCATTCAAGAACAAACAGAGTTTCACCACTTTACTGATTTTATTTAATATTATTCGATATTCCGTGTTGCGTCGAAGAATAATTAAAAAAATATTTTCATTATAAAGTTGTTAACTACAAAATGTTCAGACCGATTTTCAATATTTCGAATATTGTGATTAAATTATAATTACAAATCTACAAATGGGTTAATATTAAATTTACCTAATTTGACTAGCGGTTTAATATAAACCATATTCTACTGACCACTATAAAAAAGAAAATTTTTTAAAATTAATTGCCAGTTGTCAGACCAAAACCAAACAAGTAAGTTAAATTGATTGATTTTTTTTTTTCAAATTTACAATATTTTAATTTTCTTTCATTTTTTATTTAATTATTTTCTAGGTAGGAATTGGCACCAAAAACTTTATCAAATCATGAAGTCAATTTTTTTAATTTTATTTAGCATTTATTTTCTAATGCAACAGTGTAATTCTGCTGCAATAGATGATACTGCTACGATAAATGCTGTTGTAACAGAAAACTCTGATGTCACAGAACATGATATTGTCACACATCTTGTAGCTGAAGATGAGGTTCTCACCCCTGAAGAAACTACTGAAATAGAAGAAGCTGGAAAAATAACTGAAAATGATCTTGAAGTTGAATGGGTAGGTTTCAAAAATAAACAACGTAGAAAATTTACAACAGGTGTAGAGGATCAAAATAGAAGAGCTATTTTTCGACAAAATTTAAGATATATTCGTATGCATAATGCAAGATTCCGTAGAAAGAAAGTTGGTTTTCCACTTCGTTTAAATTTTTTTGCTGATTTAACACCTGAAGAAAAACGTAACAGATATGGTGGCAGACTTTCAAGACCACTTAGACGTCGTCCACATCCACATGTACCAAAACCTGAAGATAAAAAAGATGAAACATTACCTAGCTATGTTAATTGGGTTGAAAAAGGATTTAATACACCAGTTATGAATCAAGGTAGTTGTGCAAGTTGTTATACGCAAGCTGTTGCAGCTGCAATTGAAAGTAATTGGTTCTTAAAACATAATGAAACAATAAAATTATCAGAACAAGAACTTCTTGATTGTACATTAGATGTGGGTAATAATAAAGGTTGTCAGTTTGGTGATTTAGAGACTACATATAGATATATTATGGAACATGGTGTTGGTATTTCTGAAAATAATCCATATAAGGGACGTATTCTTGAGTGCAAAAAAGATAATCCACGTTATAAAATATCTGAATTTAAACAAACAGAAGCTGAAGATGAAGAAGATTTAAAGCGTGCTGTTGCAAAAGGCCCTGTTGCTGCAGTCGTTAGTGCTGGTTTATTGTCTTTTAGTTTTTACGGACAAGGACAATCAGAATTAGTTTATTCTGATAAGAGGTGCATTATCGATGTGAATAGCGTTAATCATTTCGTACTTGTAGTTGGATATGGTACAACTGATGAAGGTGAAGATTATTGGTTACTTAAAAATTCGTGGGGTACTGAATGGGGTAAAGATGGTTATATGTATATGGCAAGAAATCGTGGAAATATGTGCGGTATAGCAACAGAAGCTATGTATCCTATTTTATAATAAATAATTAATATATATATATATATATATATATATGTATATTTTTTTGTATAATAATTAATATGGGAAGGAAGTTAAAAAACAAGGAATTAAATATTTTACCAGTTGTTTTGTTTTATGTAAGAGTGTAAATTTAATTAAATATATCAATTTCATAAGTATACATACAAATTCGCTATATAATTTTTTTTCTCAATAATTTGATAGGTCGACTGATTGCAATTTTGACCCATACGACATAATTTCGTTTTCAAGATATTTAAATATTTCGCATAAAATTTTGGTGTTCTATTGGTAAAACATGGAATAAGATCTTTTTATATCTTTAATTTTTTCTTTTGAAATCGAATGTTGACATAATTTTGGAGCCGAACTGTTTAATAAGTTTTTTGGTGCCGCTATTCTATTTCTTCTCGCAGTTTTTAATAAATTACATATTTTATAATTAATATTAGCAAAAGATTTCTTATATTTTATTATAAATTTCTCTTCGCTATTGCTTTTATATCCAATTTGGCAACTTGGACGGAATAGCTTTTAAAATTATTTGGTTGTACTAAGTTGTATTATAATCAGTTTTACTTTTTCGCTGGACATATTTTTCATCAGCTGAATGAGATGAATAGGATTGTAAATTTCAACATTTCTAAAATTTCTATCAATAAGAGAATGGACGCAATCTAGTTCTTAGATATTAGAATGATCCGGCTCCAAAATTGTTCGGGTTATCTCTAATATATTGGTATTCGGATTTACAGAAACATCTTTATTCCCATCGAATTAATTTTATTTCGGTTCTGTGTGGAATACACGAATCACTCTATAATGCCAACCTATTTGAATCATGATACTCAGTAATTATTTTATATAAAATTCGAATCAAGGTACTGCATAAATGTCATTTCCGGATCTACCACTATTGAGCTTTATCCAAATTGCTCAGTAAGTAATTTTTCTTTTGTCAGCTAATATTAATGTGTGTAGTTAGGTTGTATACGTTCAATTTTCTTTTATAATAAAACATGGACGCAATACCTAAAGACGGATGTACGCTTCATGGACGAATATTCGGACAATTTGATTTAACACTATAATTGAAACACAATAATACATTCAAAGAAAATTCTATGATTTCCTCTCAATGAGCGAAAGAATTACAATTATTGTTATGTCGGTCGTTTTGTTGAAAAAATTGTTTACATACGCTGATTTTGTTTTTATTAAAAAAATGTTTACTAAGAATAATAATGGATACATTGTAATATTCGAAAAAATAAAACATTACATTTTGATTTTATCTTCAAATATAAATAATTTGTTAGAAACAAAATAAACTTATACTAAAAAACAAAAAAATTATAATTCATGTGTTTTTCTTAAAAAACATTTGAATTTCTATATGTGAATGCGTTCACATGAAAATCGAGATAGCAATAAATATTTATCAAATAATCATATATCTATCCTTTTCTTTTACTTCAGCCTTCAGCGAAAAGCTATAAATATTTTGACTGAGAAATTGGATGACGTAAATTCTTCCGACAGGATTATTTGTGTATGTGTTGTTAAATAAAATTTTCTGATTTGTTAAAAAAATTATCTTAACGTTCGTCCACCAAGAGTAAATCCACCATAAGTTTACATAAATTTTTTTTTAAATATGCATAAATTATAGCAACAAAAAATAAAGCAATATGAATAAAAAAAAAATTAAAAAACTTTTTTTAAATCATAACAGATAACTCAATGTTTCGGGTCGCTATTAGTTCGATCAGTATCCCAATGTGCTTTGCATAATTGTTTTTCTTTTTTGTGTAAGCCGTTTTTGGTTTTTTCGGCTTCTGTTAAAGCTTCATTTTTTTCATACAAGTAAGATTTGTCACAAATATATATTTTTTGGTTATATTCATTGTTAAGTTCATTATTATAAAGCTCTCGATATATTTTCGAATCATGTCTAATTTCTCAGGTTCTGTAATTTTTTTTTAACATACTTGCCTCTTTTACCAGGTTTAGGAATACCGGAGTTTATATTTAGGTTCTGTTCGAATGCATAGTAAATTTATTTTTTGTCAATGTTTAGGGTATTTAAAAAAAAACATTTTGGATTTTTTCATTTGCTTGTAAATCTACGCTTATAAAAGGGAAGTTTGTTTATTTATTTATTTGCTTGTTTGTTTGTTTGTTTGTTCGCTATACACACTTACAGTTTTAAAGATGGAGTCCTGAAATTTTGCACATTTTTTTATTGTCAAAAAGGAACCGGGCGCCGTACCTTACAAAGCCATCAAATGACAGGTTCGGGTTGTTGCCGTACAACTCCTAGCAAGTCTCAGGCATATTCCAAAAATCAATTGTGGTACAGGCATGAAAAATTACACTTAGATACTCTTTCACAAATAAAAAAAAACAACTGTTACCGATTTCTAAAATGTTGACTGATTTGAATCGGTGTTATACAACCTCTAGCACCTATCAGAAATGTTTCAAAAAAAGATTTCAGACTTGAAAATTTCTGTGGCTTCAAACAATAATCGCTTAAGTCGACATAAGATAGAATCAAGTTATGACCACTATGAGATTCATCATGTTGTTTTACACATTTCTGTCTTGGTGTGGTTCTCGTCCGATACTTATAGCAAAAGTTATCGTCAATAGCATAATGGCTTATCTCAATATTGCATCGAAGAACACTTGCAATAATAACTTAATTAAATTTAAGATTATAATTAAAGTATTTATTTTTTTGCAATATTAGTTTATTTTGTTTTAGGCTATTATTGTTTACGGGATATATGGCATATTATTTTACAACTATATAGAACATTGTAACCGCTTATCTCAAGTAGGCGATTATTGCATATTTAAAATTGAAAGAAATAAATTCTTAATTTGAAATAAGTTCTTATTGTACGTTGATATTGTACTAATGAAATCATTATTTCAACTTAAGAGATTATTGTACATTGTGATTTCATCTTACGGTTTCTTAACTGCTATTAATTTGTTATAACGCATGTTTTGTCAGAGCGAAATCTCAGTTAAGATTTTATTGTAATGTGATATGGTCTATTGTTTTGCTGATTAAGTGAAGTACTAGCAGTGTTATAAATTATTAAAATAATAATAATAATTTTAGAAAGCAAATATTTTTGATATTTTTGTGGAAAACATTATTAGAATGTCAAAACGCACTTTAAAAATTTTAGAATTAGATTGAAGAATGAAGGTAAATTGTTAAAATACATACATACATACTACGTTTGAATTTACTAATAATATTAATTTTATTATATTTTTTGGCTTTATTAACTTGTCGCACTTCTTGTTCTGCGGTTTATTTATTTGTATATGTTTTCTCTTTTCCTTACTGCCTGTAATAGAAAAGGTTGTAATAAGAAGGGGGACTAGATGTATATGTAATATATTCATTTCAAAATTCTTTCTCTATGAAATTTACTGATTAAAGCAAATAAAAAGCTGCATTGTATTTAAAATGACATAAACAACAAAAAGAAATATAAAAGAAATGTGTACGTACATGAATAATGATAGATACAGAGCAATATGAGTAAAATTAAATACTTTTTCCCTAAAAGGCCTTGCTGACATTAATTGAAAATAATTAGTATTGGCCTCCGAAGATTAAATTGTCAATGTATACTTGCATCAATGTTCACCAACTCCTTATTTGCAAAACTCATTATATTTCTACAAAAGAAAACTGTGGACTTGCAATTTGACTGTGCACGATTGTGTAAAAGGAGCGCCTATCTGTTACATTTGGCATGAAGCTCTAGCTGATCGTGGTGGGAAGCAAATATCACCATGTTAAGCATGTTATTTTTAAGCATGTTAATAGTCTTAAAATTGATAGCCAACTAAGGCAATTGATATTTTTTAGTGGTTCATGCGTTGGCCAAACAAAAATCCATTTGTTTCCCCTATGTTTCGCTTTGAACAGTTATCAATTCTTGAAATAATAGACAATAAATTTTTAGAAGTGAACACACTCACATAGAGTGTTATTCAAATCACGCTGCCATAGAAAGAAAAAAGAAAAGAACTGATTTCAAAATATTTCATCCGCATGACTGGTATAATTTAGTTCGCTATGTAGGCTAAAAAAAAAAAATGTATTGTAACTAAAATGAAAAAAGAAGATTTTTTAAATTTTTCACTTTTTTTAAAAAATAAATTCGTTTGGAGAGATCACAATAATGACAATGAACAATTTGTTTGGAAAAACGTAAAGTGGTGACGATATTGCAAAGATGAGTTTGGAAAAATATTTTATAAACACTCTCCACATGACCAAGAACCATTCAAAATATTAAATATCTTAAAACGTGGCTTAGCTCAGTAAATGTTAGCTCTATTCCTATTACCGAAGGAACTGTAAAAATATCCTTAAATAATAAAAAAAGACGATCTTCATGATTTATTAAGTTTTATTAATCCCTGTTTTCACCAATTCTACGAAAGCCTACCAAGTGAAGATACTCATGATATTCATCCAGATTTAGTTGAAAAAGGATTGTAATGTAGAATTAAGTTATTAATTTTATTAAAGTAATAAAAACAATTGTTTATATTTTAAGCAAATTTGACAAAATTTAAGCAACTGCTTAAAAAACTTTAAAAATTATCATTAAATATTTAAACTGTTTTTTTATTTTTTTAAAATATGTTTATTTTCATTTTCTATACATATGGAATATTTTTAATTTTATATAAATGAATTTATAATTAAAATAAAATATGAAAAATATAAACAAAATGTTTGCATTTTGGCCTATATAAACTATATGCTCCAGTTTCAATTTTACAATAATAAACTAAATCAAGGTGAGTTCCCAAAATTACTGAAATGTGTTTTACAATAAAAGCTTAGGTAAAAAAATTTAAAAAAAATTGAATTCGGTCCAAAGATGAAGATTTTAGAGAATTTTTTCATAATAATATCAAAAATGTTACGTTATTAAATTTGCAATAATCGCTTAACTTCGTTTTTTTAACTTTTTTTATTCAAATTATAACTAATTTACTCTTTTGAGAATTAAAAATTAATTATCTGTCAACATTTATTGAAAATTTACAAATATTGGTTCATTTACTTTAAAAACTTTTTTCAAAATTTAATTTAAACCTTTAAATTGTTTTTACTCGAAACTGCCATTTTGGACATAAACGAATTTTGTTTGAAGCCACAGATTTATCTATAGGTACTCTATGAAAAATAAACAAACAAAGTATTGTTCTGAAAAAGTGTTTTCAAATTTTAGGAATCAGTATAAAATTTGTACATGGCCATGCTAAATGGGTATGTGCATTAGCCACAAAAATGTGACAATTCGTTTTATTAATCAGAAAATACCGCAGAGTGTTACAGGGGTCCATGTATACAGTTATCGATTAAAATGAAGTTGTTCCTCCTCATCAATTGGAATCAAAAGTAGTAGCTTCAATATTGCTTCTACGAAATTTGAAGCAGCCAAAACTATGGTTCCAGATTAAGAATAAGAACTTGGCATCCTCATTTCATTTAAGTACAAATTCAAATTGATTGTGGAAGAGGCTAACATATCTTTATTTCAAAAATACCTCAACAGCAAGGAATGTATTTGCTTATACTTCATCAGAAAAGACCACTGAAATATTGTTTACAAAGAAATAATTTTAATATAAGTATAGTTTAAGTAGTAGTATTGTTGATATTTTGTTATCGTAGTGAAAAAAAAATTTAGAATATTTTTGATAAACCAATGTTTTTCAATTCGATTCATAAATCAAACTTCACTGAAGTTAATTTGATACATTTTGTGGTCGACCCGGACAACGTAGACAATACTAGAACAAGAATTAGATAAAGATGAAAATGGCTGGACGAAATCGAGAACAACTAACAAAAGATGGGGATAGCCTAACGAATGAAGATCAGTTGCACAAAATATAGCAGAATTGTGGAAACTTGCAGAAGAGGTTAAACATCAGCTGTATGAAAAAAATAAAAAAAAAAACAAAAAAAATAGTCAACAATGTATGACGTTATTACGAGTGTTGTATAGGATGTTTCAAATTATCTCAATGATTTCCTTTTAATGCTTTAACATTTTGAAGCGTTCTTTCCATTTACATAATAGTTATAATTCATACTTCTTGCACTTTTCAAACTCTTCTAATACACATTTTTTGTTAATCTAAATTTTACATAATATGTATATATGGAATTTAATTAATTTGAAGAAGTTTTCCAAATGTTTTAAGATTGCTCAAACAGAATTCAATAAATTCGTATTTTCAATTTATCAAGGTCTTAAACGTGTTTCTCTAAAACAATTGTTATCTCTAATGTTTCAAGTAGTAACATAAAATTTTGTATTATATACCTATTCTAATTACTAAAAAATGTCATTGTACCGGGTGTGTTTTTTTTTTTTTTTTTGTAAGACTTTTTCAATTTGAATAGTGTTTCAAAACTAACACTTATACGCTTGTATTTAACAATATTAAAAAGAAATTTTAGCAAACATGACACAATTTCGTATTTTCAACTGGAGAGAGGTTCGTGACCAAAATAAAAAATTAGATCGTTAACGAGTCGGACCCAGAACCAATAAGGTCTGTTGGCCCCCAAATTAGTATAAACGTTTTTCAAAATTTTGTAAATTTTTCGTAATAAAGTCGATAGACTTTTTGTTTAAATTTTTTTTTTTTAGAAATAAGATAGAATTTTTGAATTTTTTCAATTCTTTTAAAGTCGAATTTTATTTAGTTTAGTCATATTTCACTACATTTATATCCAGAAATGTAATATTCTGGATTTTTTTTAACTATAGATGCTTGTGACTATTAACTAAGTTTAATTTAAATTGCCCTGAGGATCGATTACTTCTATCTCATACCTAATCGATATGAGATCGATTACTTCAAAATTGTACTCGGAACTCAGTTCAGTCTAGTCTAGAGAATGAAATGTGCTGAAAAAGTGTTTTATCAAAACCATTGCTCAACAGATCGAATAATGATAAATTTTGCTTAATTTGACTGAATATTATTCTTATTATTATTGTTATATTAATTTTTTTTATTATTTTTTAAATAACTTAAAGCTTTCTTTTAATTGACTTAACTTTATTTTGTATAATTTTTTTTTAAACTAAGCTTGTCATCATCATCTTATAGCACCACAGTTCTGTGTCAGTTTTGGCCTTCATCACAATACTCTTCCAAAAGATCTCGATCTCCGATCTTGCACCGCTTGTCTCTTATTTGGGGTTTGTATAGAACTTGTGCACCAGCATGAACATTGTCTCCTCTGCGCCTTGGTCTTCCCTTACCACGATTATTTTTCTATTTAAAACTGCCTCTGCCTGTTTTCGAGTTTTACGCATTCTAATTATGTGAACATCTCAGCCCATTTTAGTCTTTGGGATTTTGCAAACTTTCGGTAACCTTGTGTATATTTTAAAAGGCTTTAGTTATATCAATCAAGCGTTAAGAAAAATTGTTTTAGTAAAATTGTTTGTCATTTCCGTTAGATTGCATCAGCATTTTTGCTCATAATCAAATAAAACAGTAAAAAACTTAGACATAACTTCAATATAATACAAATGAGCAAATGAAACAGTAAAAACAATGTTTAATTCAGTTAAATATTTTTATTTAATTTGTGCAGAAAAATAAATACTGATCCATACAATGATAAAATTGAAATTATTTTTGTGACGAATTAAGATTAAAATGTCAAAATTTAAATTTTTACAAGTAAGTATTGCGACAGTAAGTATCGCGACAGTAAAATTAAAATCAAAAACATTACATCTTTAGTTTACTGACCGGTATAACAAGCTGCCGACTTCTATGTCTGATATGTACTATTTGTTGAGAGTAAATAAGTAAATAAATAAATAAATAAAAATAAATAATATAATTTTTTATAATACAATTTTATTAAATAAAATATTTCTGTGACATCCAATTTATGAAATATTAAAAAAGCACCTTCAGAAATTCATATTCAAATAACAAAGAATGTTACCTATACAATAAAAATAACAAATAGCTATTTAACAAATAATTAAATTATTCACTTCTTTGTATTATTGAAATATTTCAAGTCAACTGTATAAATAAGAGAATGTGTTCAAAAATAAAAATTTGCTTTTTAGGTAACAAAATAAGATTTTAATAATATTTAAAGTCTTCCAATTATTAAGAATTGATTCAGTTCAATAAAATTGTTTAGAGTGATATGGATCAAAGTATCTAATTATAATAAAAACTGGAATATTCAATTTTTTTTTTGGGATAAATCTGAAACATTTATCTAATTAAAAGGGTACATCCATAAGTATTTTTTTTTTGTAATTACTAAGCGTGAACAAAACAAGAAGTCAATCTGATTGAAAATATCTGATGACAAGCAAATTAAAACTGTTTACTAAAATTTTTAAATTGTTTAAATATCTTATAAACACTTAAATTTTTATAATAATTATATTTTATAAGTACTTAGTTAGGGCGTGAAAATATTATCAATATTTTAATTGTTAATAGTTTATCTTCTTCAAAACTCTTTAATTTCGAGTATCAAATTTGAATAGTGAATTGTATTTCAAGTATATTCAATAAATGGTATAAAATAGAATTTGGTTGCAAATTCAAATTCAGTTTTAATACTATAATCATTGAAGTGAGTAAACAATATTACAATATTAATAATTATTTAATATAAATTTTTATAAATTTTCTCGATTTTTTTTATTCTTATTTTTTTAATTTTCTCTTTAAGACTCTAACCTTTACAAAATAAATAATCCTATAATTATGAAGTCAATTATTTTAATTCTTGTTGGCATTTGTTTAGCAATACAATTGTGTAATTCTGCCCAAGATGAATATGAAGTTGAATGGCGTAATTTTAAAGAAAAATATAATAAAAAATATTCATCAAAAGTTGAAGAAGAATTAAGAAAAAATGTTTTTATAAAGCATTTAAAAGAAATTAATGAACACAATAAAAAATATGAAAAAAAAGAAGTAACTTTTTCAATGGGCATAAATGATTTTGCTGATATGACTAATGTTGAATTTCAATATAAAACAGGAGCTAAAATTTCTGGAACAAATTATTATAGTGATCATATCTTAACAAATATTTTAGTCGAAGATAATGAAGTAATACCTGATACAGTTGATTGGTATAAAGCTGGCTTTCGAACACCAGTAAAAAATCAAGGTAATTGTGGCAGTTGTTATGCTCAGGCTGTTGCTGCTGCACTTGAAAGTCGTTGGCTTTTTAAATACAATGAAACAATAAGATTATCAACACAAGAACTTGTCGATTGTACTTTTGAATATGGTAATATGGGTTGTCAATATGGTGATTTAAATAATACATTTACATATATTATGGCAAATGGTGTTGGTACTTATAATAAAAATCCATATGTGGAACGTGTAACTAAATGTAAAAAAACCGAACCACGTTATCATATGAAAGGTTGGAAACAAACAATTGCCGAAGATGAAGAAGATTTAAAACGTGCTGTTGCTAAAGGTCCTGTTATTGGTGTTATAAGTACAGGTTTAATGAGTTTCCAATATTATAAGGGTGGTGTTTATTATGATTCAAATTGTATAATTGATCCTAATAGTGTTAATCATTTTGTTCTTATACTTGGTTATGGTACAAATAATGATGGTGATGATTATTGGCTTATTAAAAATCAATGGGGTCCAAATTGGGGTTGGGGTGGTTATATGTTTATGGCAAGAAATCGTGGTAATTTATGTGGTATATCTACAGAAGCCATGTATCCTCTTGTTTAAATGAAATAAATATGTTTGGTTTATTATTTTTTTTTTTAAAGATTTTCTAAAACGAATAACCTAATTAAATGTTATTCAAATTTCATTTTGTACGTTTAAGTACATTTTTTGTTAATATTATTTTTGAAAAAAAAAATCATTGTTATTACTGGTTTATTGATTAATAAAAATAGAAGAAAAAAAATGTAATATGGATGTAATAAAACTTAATTGATTTAATTAACTTTATTTATTATTACTTACTTTTACTTATTTTAATTATATATAGGTACTTTTATTTGTAAATGAAATCAAAGCAAAAATAACCTTTGATTTTATTTATTTTATTTTATACAAAACTAAACTAAGCTACTATAGAGAATTAGTACTACTTAATTGTTAATTATTTTTAAGCAGAGACCCGAACCTGCAGGAATATTGCTTCGCTTTTTCGGTTCGATTAAAAAATATTTTATATACCGATTAACTTTCCGGTTCTATATTACCTAATTTTATATCGGTTTCTGTTTGTGGGTTTCAAATCGATTTTAAATTAGTAAAAATTTGCAAATAAAGGGAATAATTTATAACATAACGTTAAAAAAAAAACGGTACAAAACATAAAGATTACAAAAAAAACAATTATTGTTTTAACCTTTATTCAGCTGGAAAGGTACACCCTTTTTTTTCACTACTATAACAAAATCAACAATACTACAACTTACACTACAGTTATATTAAAATAATTTCTATGTAAACAATATTTCAGTGGTCTTTTCTGATGAAGTATAAGCAAATACGTTCCTTGCTGTTGAGGTATTCTTGAAATAAAGATATGCTAGCCTCTTCCACAATCAATTTGAATTTGTACTTAAATGAAATGAGGATGCCAAGTTCTTATTGCTAATCTAGTACCGTAGTTTTGGCTTCTTCAAGTTTCGTAGAAGCAATATTGAAGCTACTACTTTTAATTCCAATTGATGAGAAGAAACAACTACGTTTTCATCGATAACTGTACCTATTCATTTGTACACATGGACCCCCTGGATCACTCTGCAGTATTTTCTGATTAATAAAACGAATCGTCACATTTTTGTGGCTAATTCACATAGCAACTTCACATAGTCATATAAAATTTTTATACTGATTCCTAAATTCGAAAATACTTTTTCAGGACAATACTTTTCATAGAGTACCTATAAATAAATTTTCAAGTCTGTAACACAATTTTTTTTTTTTTAAACATTTCTGATAGAGTATGTAAGTGTAAATTTTTATGCCTGTAACACATACAATTGGTTTTTTAAATACTCTTGAAACGTGTTAGGAGTTGTACGGCAGCAACCCGAACCAGTCCAAATTTTCGAAATCGGTAACAGTCGTATTTCTTTATTTGTGAAAGAGTATCTAAGTGTAAATTTTCATGTCTGTAACACAATTGGTTTTTGAAATATCCCTGAGGCGTACGTACTAGGAATTGTACGGCAGGAGCCTGAACCTGTCATCTGATGGCTTTATTTGACCATGAATAAGTGTGCAAAATTTTAGAACCCTATCTTTAAAACTGTGGGCGTGTATAGCGAACAAACAAACAAACAAACAAACTTTCTCTTTAATAAGTATAGATTATTTTAGATTTTTCATTTATATAAAGTTTATATAATAATTAACGGTACTTTGGTATCCAAAGGACAGTTTATCAACAAAACATGAAACAATATAGTTCGGTACCTAATGATAATTTTGTTACAGAAATGAAATAAAATTTTTCTGGGCCTGAAACGTACATCATCGTCAATAAGTACATGAAAGTAATAAAAAGTTTAACGGTACTTAGGTACAGAGAAGATGTGTTATCATTCAAATATAAAATAATAATAGATCGATATATCGTATATTAGGTATACCTTAGGTTTTATAATATATTAAAATATTATAAAAATGTATATTTTGTACCGTTTTTTCTCTAAAGTTTTTTTTTTAATTTAGTTTTTATACCACGAACCATATAATTGAATTTCCTTGCTACCTGAGCGGCAAATAAAATTTTAAAGTTGTCCATCTGATTACAAAACTTTAGAGTATGATCAACAACCTTTTTTGGTTATAAATATATATAAAAAATATAGTAATAAACTAATTTTAAGAGTAAAAATAGAACAAATACAAAAATAATCACAATAATATAACTAAAATAGTAAAATTCATAGTAGAATCTATACAAATTGTTTGAAGATACAGGTATACCGTTCCAGCTGAAGTAAGGCTTTTGGAATGCCAACTTCATAAGGATTAAAAACAATGAAAACAATTACAGAAAGTTCATATATTATAGAAAAATCATACAAATTAAAAATGACACATGAAATACACACTGTATATTTAAGTTGACAATAATAAAATTTTGTTTGTTCAAATTCATCGTTTTTCAAGTCTGTGCTTTGAAAAAAAAAACGGCTTCAAAATGAAAATGGATGGAAATAAAATTGAATAAACATAACAAAACATAAATTGTATTATATTAATTCAAATTCAAATATTTGAATAATTATTAAAGTTCATCCAATATTAATGGAAGTCATCAAACTGTCTTAAAATCTTGATTTTAAATTCTGATTGATTCTATAACTTTTATACCAAAACATCACTGTGAGTTATAAAAATCAACCAAAAAGTTTAATTTAAAAGCACTTATAATTGAATAAAATACAGGTATTAAGAATTTGTTCTGGTTTTACTCATTTTAATAAATAATAAGAACAAATCTAATTTTTTTATTGAAAATGATAAAAAAATATAGAATAGAAAACTAACTGTTTTAATAATAATATTGAAATAAAATTTACGTTCTAAGTAATAGTTATAACATTTTTATTCGAATTACTTAAATGTACTACCAATACTAATGTACAATAATTATTAATACTTATTCAGTTCAGTAATAATCGGATTGAGGTAGATATTTTTATGTATGGGTGCTAATTCTGGTTAGGATTCAGTCAAAAATTAATATCGGTTAATTCCAATTTTTTTTTACAGTTCTGTTCCGGTTTTGGCTCCAACATTTAAGTACATCATCATCTAATATAAAATAGGCGGTTAATGTAAATTTTTAACTTAAATCAATATTATTCATGAAGAATAATCATAATCAATGTTTTGCGTAGTCTGTTCCTAGCCCTAATTACCTAGGGGCTCCAGTATAGAGAGATTTTCTCTCAATTTCATATTCTTTATACATTGGTTTATTGGTTCAAAATTAGTTTTCTTATATAATTCAGTATTTATTATATTGGACCGATATGGTGTAGTGATGATCACTAACAGGCTCAAATCCCACTCAGACCATGGATATTGTAAAAAGTTTTTCTTCAATTACCTGGAAATTACTTTGGAATACAATTTGGTTGTTAAATGTGGATACATATACCATCATACGATCTTAAATATATTACAAGCATATCTAGACGAAACTTTGTTACAACACACCACCACTGTAAATGAGAAAAATCTTAGTAAAATAAACTAAACCAGTCAAATAAAACTAATATTTTTTATGTTTCTTAAATGTGTGGTGGGTGGGTTGGTCATTTGACACTAATGTCAATACCAGTTAATTAATATATATTTGTGCATAATGTGCTTATATTATTCCTTTCTAGGTTGCCACAAGTTGCCCCTTCTAAAGTAGATGTGTAAATCATATTTCAGTTTACTATATCTGTTTTATAGTAAAAACCTTGCATAAATTGTATTTTTTGGGAATATGGGGTGGTATCGAAAATTTCGAAAACTCCTCTACTTCTCGTGGAAGGTAAAAGCGATGTCAGAAGACAAATTAGTAGGAAACAAAATATCATTGTTGCACAATACTCGAAACTGGACAGAATTAAATATCCTTGATTTAATGTACGTTTGATTTCAATGGACTTCAGTTTGAACAACCGTACAACATGCCTATTGTCCTTTCTTTAATTTTTTGATTCAAATCACTTTTTCAACGCAAATTCTGGATCAATGATTGTTAAACGGATTATTATGTGATTGAACAGACCTCTTAATACTTTATGTCTAGTATTAGTGTTTTTTTTAATGAAACTAGTATAAGTCTATTTTTGTAAAAGCTAATAATAATATTAAGCTAATCGTTCTAATTACGTAGAATATATTAATTGTACCTCTGATGAAATTTTAAAATTTTCTATTATTATCATAATTAATTACATTATAATATATATGAGTTATATATTTATGTACAATGTATACTAATAATGTTGTATACATATTATGTATATATTATGTTTTTTTATGATTTTTTTTTATAAATTAGAAATAATTAATATGACTTTATCTTCAATAATGAAAGTAAGTAAGTAAGTAATGACTTTTAACGCTGAATTAAATAAATCTTAATAAATTATCTTACTGATGTTTTTTTTTCAGTTTTTTTTTTTTGTAAATACGTGAATAAAATAATTTTCATATAATTTTTTATTGTAAGTATGGCTTTAACGTTTATAACATTCAAATCCTTTGTTGCTTTAACTGACAATTTTAAACTTCTGATGATCGCTCTTATATTCAAAATTTCTATTTCTTGAATTCATCACACCAAATATTTATTTATTAACAAAATAATCTAGCAAAATGTTTTAAAAGGGTTAAATTAATTATTCTGTCCGTCTGAAAATCTGACACCAATTAAATATAATAACCGTCTCACATACTGGGTGATGCATTTTGGTTTCTTTTCAACTAAAATATCCCTAGTTCGATTCCCGGTGAACGTAAAATGTGTTATAGGATTTCGAAATGTTATTTGGTATAAAATAAATGACAAAAAATAAAATAGAGTATAAATTGGCAACAACTTAAATAAAATGGAACTACCCTAGTGAAGAAGGCTTACTTCCTGACAATTGCATTAGTTTCCCATATTTAATGAGTTGATAAGCCAGATATCTAATAAATAAATGCTCGAAAAACATTGCAGTAAAATATGCAGTAAAAAATTCAGTTTCGTACTTAATTTACGAAAAGATCATCTATCATTAATGTTCTGTAACCCCATCCGTGGGGCCGGGCGGAAACAAAATCCTTCCATCGGCTAACCTCGGTATTTGATTTGGCTAAGACAGTAGTTCTCCATGTTTTCTCGGCCTTCCGACTGATGTAGTCATTTAAAATATTTTTTCGCGATGTTGTTGTCGTGTTATCTCGGAGTATGCCCGATCCAACGCCATTTCCCCTGTCAGATTTCCACGTCCATTTGTTTTTGCTTCGGTTTTTGGCACAGGGTTCTATCGAAAATGGTTTTTGGTCAATGAAAAGCGCCGGAGACATCTATTGATGTACGTTTGAAGTCCTGCTGATTTTAACTAAAACTTTCCATGTTTCGCAAGGGTATAAGAGAACCGAAATTACATTTTCGTTGAATATTCTTATTTTTATGCGCAGAGATATGTTGCTTGCCTGCCATATTTTTTAAAGCATCCCGAAAGCAGTACGGGGTTTACTGATGCGGGCTTCAATATCCAAATCGGCACCTGCCTGCATCTGATGAGACGATGCTGCTCAGGTAATTGAACGTATCCACCTCTTTGATTCGCGTTTCTTCATGGAGAATTCGTTGTTCTGATGTGTGAGTTGTGTGGAGTATCTTGGTTTTAGCTGAATTGACTTTTATGCTCGCACTTTCTCCATTGTCGTACAGTTTTTGGCACATATCGTTCAAACCTTCATTCGTATGTAACAATAAATCATTGGTGTAATCCAAGTGGCTGATACGTTCGAAAGGACTCCACAGCATACCGTTGCTTTCGTTTACACTCCCAGTAGTAGTCATTATGCCATCCATTATTGCTAAAAACAATATGGATGATAAAATACAGCCCTACTTTACTCCGACACATCGACACATCTGCGTGACGCGACATCTTACATCTTTGTAGGATTCTTTAATTATGGGTACAATTTTTTCTGGAATACCTCTCCTACTCCCAAATATACCTGCGGTTTACTCTATAAAAAGGCTTTCTCAAAGTCTACAAACATGAGATTTAGCGGTGCTTTAAAGTCAGTGGTTTGTTCAAGAATTATTCGTAATGTGGTGATGTGATCCACTGTTATTGCGGTTAACTTTCTTTGGTATTTTGACAATAACTCTTTCCTTCCATTCGTTTGGATATTTTGCTTGTTCCTATATAGGCTGGAATCAAGGTAACAAAATATCGGCTGACAAAATATCAGCTCCATTAAATAGGTGATTATTTAGGGCAAATTGATAAGATATTGTAGGTATAATTATATTCGATTCAGTTTTATCAATTACAATATTGCAACTATAAAGATACTAATCGTATACTATCTCTTTTTACTATGAATCTCTTAATTACTATGAATGCCTTCTCTTAATTACTATGAATTACTTAATTACTCTTAATTACTATGAATGCCGAAAAACAAGAAATACAACGGCAGGAGAAGCACGAGTTCAAATACCGTGACATAAAAAAAATTCTATGTCTTACTAGTCTGTAGATTGCGCCAACCTCATTGGATATACAATATAGAATAGCGATTAGAAAATACGAATAGCAAGCTAAAAACATGCGTTATGGAAAATTAAAGATTCAATGAAACCTCACACCACTAAGAACAGTAAGGTAAGAAAATTTACGTTAGCAAAAAATTTCAAGACAATCTAATAAATGATTATTAAATCAATCTATAATGGTTATATTGTTATATAAGTTATTGAGACCTATTGCAGAAACTGTTAGATCAGTACGTTTTCAATAATACGAAAAATTAAATTCGAAATGCTACTACTGTAATCCAATGATCAAAACACGATGATTGATAACGGTAGAATCTTATGCAACACCAATTCTGAACGTTTAACAATTCACTCACATTAACATTTTCTGTATTAGGGCTCATTAAATATAAGTATCCTTTAAAAGGAATCATCCTGATTTATATTATTATTGTTTCAAATCCTTGAATATACTACAGACATATTTATACAGGTTGTTATTTTAATTTTTATTTTTTTTGTTTTTACAATATATAAAATGTCAAGAAAATCTTTTCATTTGTATTATTTTTCCTTTTATTTTTTTTTTTTTTTTACTTCATTAAGTGATGAGCCAGTCATATTCAAAATATTTATCAAGCTCTGAAACTTTAATAAGAAATCCAATCATCTGTCATTGTATATACATTGTAAATATGTTATAATGTAATAAAATAAATATTTATACAAATAAATTTATAGATTTTCATTTTATACATAAAGTGTATGTATGTATGTATGTATATAACCTGGAAATTAATTACAACTAAAATGTCAACCTCGGCACGTCATATTCCACTAATAATGATGGTGACACCATATGTTTGGTGCCAAAAACAATTTGTCACTGCTGTTCAGTTCATTCATTCATTCTATTATTTTGCAGTTATTCACACAATAATACTTACATACTTATGCATACATACATACATTATGTTCATTCATGTCTTCATTCACTTTTCATTTTCTTATAATATTTTATTTTGATGTTTTCGTACGTTTGTCTGTTTGTCATCAGTTCGTTAGAAAGAAAATGATGTGAATAAATAAGAAGCAATAAAAAAATAAGAAATTAAGGGAGAAAAAATCACTGTAATTATTTTTTGTTATATTTACAATCCTCTACATTTTATTTAGATACAGTGATTGATAAAATTATTGGGACATGTTATTATTATTATGAGTGTTAAGAAGTTTCGAAGTTTCGAAGTGTTAATTTTGATGTTTGTTAATGTTTTAAACCAAAATAATATAAGGATAAAATTTATAGAGTTAGGATTTTCATGCAAATGCATGTTTTTTTCTGATAAAGATATAAAGTAATTTATGGAATACAGACTTACATAATTGTTAAAATTTTAAGCAAGATTACATTGATTCGTTAATGCATATTTTTGCATATTTTTCAATAGATCATAATATGTTTGCGCACTTACACTTCTTTTGTAAATTTTTGTAAATCGATACTGTTTTAGTTTTTTTACCTTAAAATGCTACATGTTACATGTACAATCCTTGCACTGCACCTTGTGCAATCCTTGGCCTGCACAAATACGTAAAAATTATCCAAATATGGTTTTGATAAATTTTTTTGGATAAATTTGGATAAATTCTATTGTAAAATAGAAAAAATATTTTTTTTTTGAAATGTCCATCTCGAGTTAGCCTATTTAAAGAACTTGTATCTAATTTAGAACTGCCTCCACAGTCAATTATTGAGGTACATGGTTGAACTATAGTTTATATTATTTGATCAATATGATGCCAAGGAAGATGTATAAAATTGTTTTATTTTTTGTTTTTATTTTTATATAGTTACGACCTACCTAAAATGTTTTTTATCTTTCTATTTTTTAAAAAAAATCTATTTGAATGAGAACTATAGAATGTTTGGAAATTAATTCATATTTTCTTGGCATATTTTCCTTTTTTAAGAGAGTACTTATTATATGAAAATATTTTAATATTTTTACAACATAAAAATCCTAAGCTAAGTAATAATGAATGTTTGATGAAATTTAATTATTTATTGCGGTAGCTATATAGATACACCATATTATGAAGTCGTTTTGTTTAGATATTCTATTCTTACTTATTTAAGTTTAAGTATTCTTTGACATTATGTAAGCATTATTATTAAAAAAAAATTAAAATGTGGAATGGTTGGAGTTTTCGTGTAATATTATTTATTATGTAAGAATAGTAGCCCTTCATATATTTTTAATAGTTTTGGAGAGAATAGATATCGAAATGATAATCATCTTCATAAAAATAAAAAAGGAACTTGGCACTGATGTGAGAGCATATAAAACGCCATTACGTTTACGTCAACCAATCTCAGCAATGGTTCCCTAAGTATACCTACTAATTATCTCTCAATGGCTTTGATGATATCAGTATTATCAAAAGTGATGGAAAAGATTATTAATTTTCAACTTAAAAAATGTCTAGAAAGCAACAGTCTCCTAAATGATTACCTATATGATGGATTTAGGTCGAAAAGGTCAACTGGGTATCTTATGACACTGGGATCGATGCATAGAAAAATTCGATGATGCCAAAACTATAGTCCTAGATATATACAAAACGTTTGATCACGTCCAGCACACTTCTTTACTCAAAAAACTTAGAGTAGTTGGACCGGCAAAGATATTATTTAATACGTGTATTGAAAATTTCGTTTCTACAAAAATTGATTTGAATGGCTTTGGTATAACTGACTTCCTATTTACAACTCAAAATCAAGCTCACAGTTTGACTGTTGATTCCACGTAACATTTTATTGTTATAAAAACAAAACTAATGCTTTAAGACTCCTACATGACTCCCGATTAGCACTAAAGGTGTTAAAATGATGTTTTAATGGGAATAATGTGATTAATATTGCTGTATGAATGTTCTTATAGCAATTGCGGGAATTGTTATAATGGAATTTGCAGCTAAAGCTACAGCAATGTTGTTATAAATCTAAAAGTGCGTAATCTTATACCAAGAGTTAAAGTTTTGTTATAAGAATAGAATTGCTAGAATTACAGTAGTAGTGTTATTATTGTACTAGATTCCTTCAATGTTACTAATAATCTTACTGTAGCTTTTGAATAAATATTTAGAGTAAATATTTTTCGACAGCGATTATTTTCTACAAAACTTGGTAAAAAAAAATTTTTCTTAAATAAACAAAAACTGAAACGCTTTATTTTGCATTTTTTTCGCAAAAATAGCATTTCTACTTAAAAGAATAATTATTTAAATATCGAATTTGACGTTTTTGATGCATTGAAAGATGCAATTTTAAGTTATTTTCTTTTATTTATTTAAAAATTGGTTATTTCTATTGGTTATTCTTAACCGCGAAATAATATTTATTAGTAAGGTATTATTTATATTATAAATTATTTACATACAAATTTAAAAATATGTAATTAATCTCCCTTTCTCATGAAATAAATATAAACTCAATAAAATTATTATTTTTAAACTTAAAATTATTATTTAAAATAAATTTTTATATAACAAAACACGAATATGAAATAATATTGATCTTTTTAATACGATTTTTACTTTGCACTAGCAAAAATTCACACAATTAATTTGCATATATTTTTTACACAATTTATGTGTGATTTATCATTTTTACGCCAGCTAGTAACATCGCTACATTTATGCATGAAACACATTTGTCTGCTATTATAATAGTAAAAGTTTTGGACAATGATGTAATAGATAACCAAAAAAGTATGAACTATTACTCACGGATAATTTTCGAAGAAAGGGTTGAAGAGAATCCAGAAAAAAGAAGGATATTGTCTTAAAAAAATTTTTATCTGGTGCTATCCTGCATTTTCTGTTTCAAACTATACATTTTTTTGTATAAAATTCCTAACACAATATTTTGTTATGTACCTATATTAAAACATAAAAAGTTAGTATCTAAAAATTTTTGTCAAATTACTGTACTTATCTACATTATTATTTACAAGTATTATAATTGTCTATTATAAATGTTAATATATATGTATTATATACATTTTGTACGATATGATAGGTACGTATTTTATTTATTTTTGTATAGCTATGTATGTATGTATATACTTTTAAAAAATAATAATACGCGTTACGTACACCGTTATTAGGATGAAAAGGATGTAGCTAACCATTTTTTTATTTTTTTTATTTTTTGTTTTTATATTTTTGTATAATCGTATATATCATGAGTTAATCTCTAATAATATTAAGTATGTTGAACGAAGTCATTTGTATCCTACATGTAAATATGTATATTTTGATGTTAGATGTAATCAAGTATATTTTGATATACGTGTGTAATATACATTATGTATATGTGTATAAAAAATTTACAATTCAAAAATGAAATAAATATGAACGCATATACAGTAAGTGTGTATAAGAGATATACTATATTTGCCTTCCACTCTTGTAATTTATGAAACTTTCAATTCGTAAAAAAGACAGAATTTCTACGAGACGATGAATGAGACCGTATTCATTTTAAACAAATGGATTGTACATGTGATAAAGTAAACATAATGTACAATGAGTATATATGGATAATATGTAAATACTAAATTTTTCAGTAGACTCGTAGGTAACGCATATGTTCGATTAAACTGATTTTAAAGATTCTATTTAGGATATCACATCAATATGAAAGAAATTTTTCATTTGAATAAAAACTAGTTCAATTTAATACAGTTTAGATGAAAAATATTTTGTTTAGCATTTTATTGATTTGCATTTCTTGGAAATATTTATATAGAACTTCAATTTAGTTTTATGAAGTTTAACTGCTGTATAGTGGAAAGAAAAATAACTCTCTAGGGCTAGAAACAAAAATAAAAAAAAACAAATAATAAAAATAAAGTCAACATATTTTTATTTTTCTCATTGTTTCTATATGCTGCAAAATAGTTTTCGTACCCCAGGGCTCGGACATAAGCTGACATAAGAATACAATGTGATTTTAAGGTGGCTATTACACATCATTCTTTTCATCAATCATTCATCCATATATTGTCAATATATGGATGAAAAGAATGATGACCGATTACACATCAATTATTCACTAATCAATCTTTTTACCCATATTTTGACATTTTGCAAGGACAACCTGTGTCAGTGTTCTGAATATATTGATAATTTCGAAACATATATGAATATTAAAAATATAATTTTTAGTGGAATGTTTTTAACTTTAATTTAAATTGAATTTTTAAAGTAAAGTAAAGGGTATAAAAACAACAAATTATTTTTTTGCACATTTGAATAATATATCAATCGTTTTTTTACAATAATTGCTATAATTATTAAAATTAATATAAAAATTATTCTTTTTGAATTACATCACAAATTAATATTATAACCTTATCTGAACAATCCCCAAAAAGCAATTTTTTTTTGCCTCAGCTGAACCTGTCAAAAATGATTGATGACATGATTGATGGGAATTTTGCTTGCATGATTGACGAATGATTGATGAGAATAGAACCGCCATCAATCATTTCTCATCAATCATTCATCCATATATTGACAATATATGGATGAATGATTGACGAATGATTGATGTGTAATAGGGCCCTAAAGATTAAAAAATATTTGATATGTTTCGATTATTTTATTTAAAATCTTACATAGTCGTTTAAAATCTTACATTGTTAGTACATCTACATCATCAGATGACTGATCAGTTTTGGGTTGTCTGCTGATGACGGCGTAATAACCGAAATCGATCAAGATTTATAATTAAAATTAGTAACATACACCCATACTTTTTAACTTTTATTATTAAAAATATTTCATCAGGAGGCTAGACACGCTTTATTCTTTAAAATATACAATTTAATTTCATGTAGTTTGAAAAACGGAAGGCTTGTTCAGTTGCACATTCTGAATCAAACAATATTGATAGTGAGACAGTTATGACATGTCTTACGGTGTTCAAAACCAGAAAGGATGAGTACATCACCTATGTATCATGGCAATTAACTTTTTTTTAATTCTGCATTACTTTGTAGGCTTTGTACAACTTTTTCTAGATATCTTCCTCCCTTAATTTAAAGTCTTATATAGTAATTTATATTTGAAGGTATATATGAATAATCTCTCCTTAATTTGTATTTTGGGTATTATACATATTATATCAGTTATGTTGCGATGAAATGGTATTAATTGAATAGTAATAATAAAAGTTATTAAAAATTCAACGATATTTCACTTCACAAGATATAATACGTTGTAGTCGCACCATCCCTAGCCTAAAGAGTTGCCTTTAAACTGCAAAATATACTGCAAAATGAAGTAAAAAATGTACATACATGAATTAAATTCACATTAAGAAAAACGATTTATTTTTTATCCAAGTGCATTGCAAAATTTCAATAGGGAAAACTTTGTGATACAAAGTCCAAAATTTTGAATATAGATCAAATTTGCATACAAATTTATAAAAAAAGTGGATGTGATTCAAAGTTACCTCTCATTATCGCAATAAGAAAGCGAGTAAGACAGAAAGAAAGATCATGTTGTAAAACCCCAAGAAGTGGTCTCATGTCAAAAATATTAAAATGGCGTATGGATTAACGAAGCATGCGACCGACGATTAGTAATCACTCAATTAATTTATACTATTTACGATAATGAATGCACTATGAGATGGTGATACAGTGATATAGCTCCAGAGTTTTTCCAAAGATACTTACATACTGGTATTCCAGAATTTCGATAATTAAAGTGGCCAAGTTTGTGCATTTGACTTTCACTTACCGTTAGGAAATCTGAATTCCTCTGATGGAGTGCAGATTCACAAGTAAAAATATGTTTGAAATACACTTGGAGCGTTGGCTTACTAAGCAAAAACATATCGAAGTAAAATATTTTGAATCCCACAAGCCAATGAAACAAAATATCTTGATGACATACACTTGAAGCATCAACGGCTTACTAATCGAAAACATTTAGAAGTAAAAAAAAAAACAATTTTCTATAAAATCAGATCTCTATATTAGATTATGGGAGCAAAATCCCAACTTAAACTATAAAATAATTTACTTCTATTGAGTCGGTCGAATGCTGGATCCAGTGGGGTTTGAACAGATACGAATTTAATGTTAAATTGTCACGGTGAAACCAAACAAATTTTTATATTATTTTGGTCGTGTCATCTGGATCGTGGATATTGTAACAGCAATAATTAAGCCCATCTGAATATATGGGATACAATTTTTGAGCTCTAGTCTATGTGTCTAACATCAACTAAATCGAGAACTTCCGGTCAAAAGGTTTACGAATGGTAGTACATGCTCTTTGGTATGTTGCCAACAATAATATTCACCCTTATAAAAAGCACTTATGAACATTTATAAAAAGCAAATAGAGGCCGCAAAAGCATCCAAACATGCTTGACAAAAAATTCTGGATATGGTTCAAATTAAGTTAAGACTCAAGATAGTTTTCATAAAAGATTTAGAAATAAGATTTGCTTAATGTATAAACAGATAATGTAATTAGGATAAATTGCAAATAAAAAAAAGGTTCATTATCAATATTATATATGATATTTCTTTTAGCCTGTGGATGCTCATGAGTCATGACCAATGATGATGGAGTTAAAAATAATTTTTTTTTTCTAAAATCAAAATAAAATTGTAAGTATAAGGGTTATAATATATTAGAAGATATGCTCTGAAATTTATATCGAACTGTATTTAATATAAATAGAGGTCAACATAATTTTAAGATGCCGCAATGACCATACAGGTCTCATTAAATGTAATGGTTGAATGTAAATGCTACATATTTTTATATCCAAAATATTTCACCCAACACTGTACTTTTTTTTTCTTCTATAAATTTTTATTCTCTATATCACTATTAAAGATATATTTGTAATATACTAATAGTGTTGTAAACGTGGGACTCTAATATCTATATACATACATATAAAAATATAAGTATAAGATGTAAATTTGTGTAAAAATTCCCCAATTAATAATGTTTCATATGAAGTCGTGTCCTTTTGTTTGTGATTAAAAACGAAAATAATTTTTTTTTTTCAAAATGCAATTAGACAACATAAAATCCATACCTACCTTTGTTTGTGTCTTAAATAATAATTTTCTATATATATACGTATGTATAAATGTTCATAATTTGCATGCATATGCAAAATTAGAATTTGAAATGGCAAATAATTAAATGGAAAATGAAATTTAAACTTTACCATACAGTTGATTAAAAGAAGTTCTGGTGGACTTTGGTGGACCTTGATTAAGTGCCTGAATTGTTGGATTTTCATTATTTTTGTTTTTTTTTGTATCTTTTCCATATCCAATTTCAATTTAATTACATTTTGATTTCAAGCTTGTGTGTAATTACATAAAATATCAAAATTTTGAAAATCACTGACTGCATTTTTTTTTTTTTTTTTAAATCATTTGACTGCATCTGATTAAAATGTGGTGGAAAACAAAAGAAAAATATGTGTTATCTTTTTGAAAACTGGACATTTATAATACCGCCTTACCTGTAAATCAAAATTTTAATAACAATTTATAATCAAACTTATTTCAGCATAGTATCTGAATATTAAAAAAAATATTCTGTGATGCAATTAAATTAATTAAAAGAAAAGAAAAATGATATTAATTTATGGGAATAGAGAGTCGTGGTCTTAAAAACAAAATTCACATTAAAAACCAATATTTAAATACTCTTTGTTACAATTTTGGTAAGTCAAAATAATTCCTTATGGTTCAATATAAAATTTTTCTATTAATCATAATTGAATTGTAAAATAATTAATACATCATTCGGTTGAGTGGAGAACACTGTAATATGGGTGGAAGAAATTTATATTAATATTATTGTGTCCAATACATACAAAGACAAAAAACCAAAAAAAAAGGAACAAAAAAACTTCGCCATTTATGGAAATTTTATTTTTATATTTTAAAATTTTCTACATCTTTTGGGGGTGGTTTCGAACTAACAGATACAATAGGTGATAGCCCAGATGGAAGTTGAGTCCTCATTAAGTGAAATATAGGAAAATGTTCAGATAATGGTTTAGTTGAAGGAGAAGGTAGCAATATAGATGATGTATCAAGGAACAATTCAACTGAAGTTGGCTTCAATCTGGAGCTCGCCTTCAGCTGATCCTTTTAATCCAGGAGGTTCATCAGAAGTTATATTTTGTGGTATTGATGATAAGTCATCAATAACCCGATTTAGTCCAGGTGGTAAACCATCAAAAGTTTGATTAAGTCCAAATGGTAAATCATCAGAAATTTGATTTAGTCCACGTGGTAAGCCATCAAGGGTTTGGTTTAGTCCAGGTGGCAAGCCATCAAAAGCTCGATTTAGTCCGGGTAATAATCCATCAGAAATTTGATTTAGTCCAGGTGGTAATCCGTCTAGAATATGATTCAGTCCAGGTGGTAATCCATCAAAAGTTTGATTAAGTCCAGGTGGTAATCCGTCAAGAATCTGATTTAGTCCAGGTGGTAATCCGTCAAGAATCTGATTTAGTCCAGGTGGTAATCCATCAAAAGTTTGATTTAGTCCAGGTGATAAACCATCAAGAGTTCGGTTTAGTCCAGGAGGTAAACCATCAAGAATCTGATTTAGTCCAAGTGGTAAACCATCAAGAGTTCGGTTTAATCCAGGTGGTAAACCATTAAAAGTTTGATTTAGTCCTGGAGGAGACACATTAAGAGCTAGATTTATTCCAGGTAGTAATCCATCCAAAGTTCGACTTAGTCCAGGTAGTAATTCATTTGAAGTTTGATTTAATCCAGGCTGTAATCCCTCAGAAATTAGATTTTGTCCAGATGGTAATCCATTTAAAGCTCGATTTAGTCCAGGTAATAATTCATCAGAAATTTGATTTAGTCCAGGTGGTAATCCATCAAAAGTTTGATTAAGTCCAGGTGGTAATCCGTCTAGAATATGATTCAGTCCAAGTGGTAATCCATCAAAAGTTTGATTAAGTCCAGGTGGTAATCCGTCTAGAATCTGATTAAGTCCAGGTGGTAATACATCAAAAATCTGATTTAGTCCAGGTGGTAAACCATCAAGAGTTTGGTTTAGTCCAGGTGATAAACCATCAAAAGTTTGATTTAGTCCCGGTGGAAATATATTAAGACCTAGATTTATTCCAGGTAGTAATCCATCCAAAGTTCGACTTAATCCAGGTAGTAATTCAGTTGAAGTTTGATTTAATCCAGGCGGTAATCCCTCAGAAATTTGATTTAGTCCAGATGGTAATCCATTTAAAGTTTGATTTAATCCAAGAGGTAATCCATCAGTAATTTGATTTAGTCCAGATGGTAGTCCAACTGGAGGTAGATTCAAATCATGTGGTAATTCAACTGAAGGTGGCTTTATTCCCAGTGGAAAACCTCCAAGATTTGGAATTAGCCCACGACGCAATCTATTAGAAGGTTGATTTAGCCCAGGTGGAAATCTATCAGAAGTTCGATTTAATCCAGGGGGTGTTCTATCAGAAGTTCGATTTAATCCAAGTGGTCTTCTGTCAGAAGTTCGATTTAGTCCAGGTGGAAATCTATCAGAAGTTCGATTTAATCCAGGTGGTGTTCTATCAGAAGTTCGGTTCAGTCCAGGGGGTAATCTATCAGAAGTTCTATTTAATCCAGGTGGTATTCTATCAGAAGTTCGGTTTAGTCCAGGTGGAAATCTATCAGAAGTTCGATTTAATCCAGGTGGTGTTCTATCAGAAGTTCGGTTCAGTCCAGGGGGTAATCTATCAGAAGTTCTATTTAATCCAGGTGGTGTTCTATCAGAAGTTCGGTTTAGTCCAGGTGGTAATCTATCAGAAGTTCGATTTAATCCAGGTGGAAATTTATCAGAAGTGCGATTTAATCCAGGTGGTGTTCTATCAGAAGTTCGGTTTAGTCCAGGTGGTAATCTATCAGTAGTTCGGTTTAGTCCAGGTGGTAATCTATCAGAAGTTCGATTTAGTCCAGGTGGAAATCTATCAGAAGTTCGATTTAGTCCTGGTGGTAATCCAATTGGAGGTTTATTCAATTCAGGTGGTAATGCAATTGGAGGTGGTTGTACATCAGTAGGTGGTAAATTATGACATTCACACTCTCCTTGTGCTACCAAACAATAATCTGAAACAATATTGAAAGCCCATATTAAAAAAATTAATAATTATACTAATTAATAAACATTTTTGCTTATTGATTTTGGGTTTTCGCAAATAATTTGAAAATGAGCGACAATTAATATTTCAAATTATCAAAAAAAAAAAAAAGTTTAGAACTTACCTGAATCATTGTTACATCGACTATTTTCTGCATCCATTGAACATTGATTTGGGAATGTTTTATATTCCAAACCATTGTAGCCACACACAGGATTGTATATGGTTGAACATGCTTGCGGACATGGTGAGGCTAATAGTGAAATATTGGGATTAATAATAAAACTGAATTTTGAATAAAATTGTTCAATATTTACAAATTTGTTGCTGACAGGTATTCAATTTCAATAACTGAAGCATTATTTGGAGAAAAAAGTTATAGAAAATCAATGAAGAATCAGGAGCAGAACAGCACAATGGTTTTGTTTCACATGGTGGTGGATTACTTGGTATCAGTATACCTTCTATTATAGTTGATAATTGTAGAATTGTTATTACACCTAAAATAATTAAATTAGTAGTTTTTTACAAATAAAATTCAATAAGACTTACCAAAAAGTGTAAAACAGCGTATAGTAATCATTTTTACGTACTAATTTGTTATCATTGTAAAATGAAAGAAACATTTCTGTATATATAACATAATCCAAATTTTTTTAATAACTTGTATTATCGAATGTCGTGATGTTAATAAATATTTTATTTATTAGGTTGTAAACAACAAAATTTATTGTCACTAAAATTGTTTTTATATTTTTGTTATACGTTATCTTTACTTTTTATGATAATTTCGTTAGGTAACTAAAAATTTAATATTTTTTTTTATTTAACCCTTCGCTGCATACCATTGCACATAATGCAAGAGTATAATTTTATTAGTGTTCAATTTCAATTCAGTTATATTTTTCAAAATTCTCTCTAAAATAGTGAGAAAGCATTATTTTCTCTTTTTCAGACAAGATTCAGCTCTTTTTTTCAATTACATTACTTAAATTGATAACCAGTTCACCAGTGACCAGTTCACAGTGACCGCGTGCGTAATTTTTTTACATAATATTTTATTTAAAAAACTTCAATTTATCTTAATTTTATCGTCCCTTTACATGTTGTAGTAAATATTGCTTAAATTCGTTTCTACAGTTAATATAGCAAATATGCAAGACCATGCCGTAACAAATTTATATGGATCCGAATAATGATAATATAGAAAACTTACAAAACGTACCCCTGAACGTTATTGGTGGTAGAGATAACGAAATAATGCTCCGCGAACAATATGAAACAAAAATTGTTTTGGAAATTGGACAAATTAATTCAGCTGGAAAGGTACACCTGTACCTTCAAACAATTTCCATGGATTTTGTTATGATTTTTACTATTTTTATTATATTATTGTGATTATTTTTGTAGAAAGTAGAACAAAAACTTTTACTCTTCAATTTAGTTTTATTACTTGTGGGAATCTATTCTCTTAAATTATTTTTTTGAAGTAACGCTATTTTAGGAAAAAGAAGCTCTATTAAGTTATATTATATAAGGTCTATTATATTTCTGTTTATGGCGAAGTATTAAGTATAAAGTTCGGAATTGAAACAGCAAAAGTGCATCTAATCCAAAAAATATTATATAAAAGAAAAAAAAAATGGTTTTTAGAAAGGTATTTGATCATACTATAAAGTTCTGTAACTAGATGGACCATTTTCAAATTTTATCTGCCGCTTAGGTAGCAAGGAAAGCTAATTATATTATGGTTTGTCGTAAAAACACAAAACACTCAAAAATTGTATTTCATCAAAAACCTATTTTTTCAATTTTATATATTTTATTGTAAATATTATTTAATTTCTGCAAATACATTAAAAGTTTTTAAAATAAATTGAATTACAAAAAAAGTATTTCAAGGAATTTCATAAAAAAAATACAAACAAAAAAATATTTAAAAAAATACTAAAAAATAGTTCAACACGGTACAAAATATACATTTTTATAGTATTTTAATATGCAGCATTAGGTACCAAACTATTTTATATTTGGATGATAAGACATCTTCTGGGTACCCAACTACCGTTATAATTTTTTTTACTTTGATGTACCTACTGATGATGATGTACGTTTCAGGCCCAGAAAAATTATACTTCATTTCTATAACAAAATTATCATTAGGTACCGAACTATTCTTATTTTATATCTTGATAATAAGACATCTTCTGGGTACCCAAGTACCGCTAGAATTTTTAATTTTTTCATGTACCTACTGACGATGGTATACGTTCCAGGTCCAGAAAAATGTTATTTCATTTTTATAACAAAATTATCATTAGGTACCGAATTATTCTTGATTCATGTTTTGATTATGAACTGTCCCTTGGGTACCCAGGTACCGTTATTTATTATATAAACTTTTGGTAAATGAAAAATGTAAGATAATGTATATATAAAAAAAATTTGTTATAATAAATTATTTCTGTGATATAAAAAATAATATTTTTTAATTTTAACACAAAAATTCATATAAACTGCATTATAGGTACAGGTGTACCTTTCCAGTTGACCACGTAAACAAAAAAAATGGCTGTTATACCCACACCATAATTACTTTTTTTACTTCAAAAAAGTTGTTAAATATAAATTTTGATGAAAAATAAATTCTCACAAAGATTAAAGTGTCTAAGTCAATTTGCGTCGCAAATATTCACAAAGTAAAATGCAAAAGGTACACAGGTGAACCTTCCCAGCTGAATAAAGGTTAATACAAAAAAAAATCGTGAAATAAAGGGTTAATCACTGACTTCATAAAGAGTGCATCCAATTCTTCTTTTCCTACATTTTTTTCTCCCTCTAATATCAAGAGCAAAAATGCATACTAATTCTGCAAAATCCATTTTTAATCTATTGAAATACTATTGCAATTATCATGTGTGTGCGGTACCAGAAAATCGAAAACTTTGCAATCAAACAATTTCAAAATTAGAATTTACATATCTGCTCCTAGCATAAATTACCTTAACTACAAAAATTCGTTTGCGTATCAAAATCTAAATACTGGGAACATAACAATTTACATTATCGAACATAATCGCTTTAAAAACCACGAATGTTACAATTTTCGTAAATTATGTTATAAAGTTAAAAAAAAAACTTTTATTTTACCAAATCAAAGCTACAATAAAAAAAAAAATTAATAAATAAAAAGTTGTTTTAAAATAAATCAATACAGTTAATTTTTGAAATTAAAAATATCTTTGAAAGCAGGATTATATCTTTTCAAATTCATTCATTTTTTCTTCTTCTATTTATGAAATTTTTCAAGATTAAGGTCTTGAACATAATATTTTTTTTCTTATGTTTTTGTTGCTGGTATTAGTTTCTTTTAAGCTCTTATTTTGTTTTATTGGGCTTATAAAGGCGTAAAGTTTTTTTTATTTTTTTTTTTTAAAACAAAATCATTAAAACCATTTTTCTAGAATAGGTCAATAAGAAACTTTTAATTAATTTTTCCACTGAGTAACCATTTTATCCGTATTTAAAAGTTTTCTATTAACAGTACACTTTAAATATAAAATAAAAATAAAAAAAAAATTTTTTTTAAGAAAAAAAAAGAGTAGTCAAAGAAATTTTTTTTGTTTTTTTTCAAAGTTTCGAATAAAAAGAATTTGTAAAAAACAAAAACGTTATTTTGGCGCGCAGTGTATTTACATGTGTATGTGTAAAACAATGGTAATAGAAAGTAAACTGAAGGTATAAAAATTAATAAAAGAATATACCTTCATATTCAGGATGGTTTGAACTGCAAAGTCGAAAACGGTAGTAGATAATGATTATGTCGTTTAACTTTTAATCAAAACATGCTATTGGGGAATGGATGTTTAAATGGAATTAAATGGTTAGGGAATGGATTTTTTCTTTTTTCCATATAAAATATCGAATTATAAAATGTGTTAATAAGACATGATTATGCAATGACTAAGCTTTTAAAGGAAAGTTATCCTAACCTATTTAAGAAAATTTGTTGTACTGGATAATAATTCCAAGAGCCTTGGTACGAACGTCCTAACTGGTATTTTTTTGCAGAACCTTGGTATACTAAGAACCACATATCTACATTAATTTTTTTGTTGAATATTTGATTTCGTTAATTTAACTTTTTTTTTTATCTGCCACTGTCAAGTTTGCATTTTTCTTGTAAATATACCTCCTTTGGTTTTTGGATTGGATACTGTTTTACTATTTGCTAGAGTTGCACGTTAAAAGATCTTTGGGACCGGAATATTCTCTAGATAACTTTGAAAGAAGCCCGTGTACAAATAAGTATTAGTTTTTATTTGATTGCTTTTAAGACTAAAAAGAGTTCGCTGCCATAAAAGCGACCCATCTTAAGGCAGAAGTTAAGTTGAGAGTTTTTCCAAATCGGCATTAGTCTTCCAAATGAGAAGTCCAATTTTGTTGTTTTTTACGCTCTTGACAATAACCCAGGTAGAATAATCTTTTCGTGATTAATTAAGTACGGTACTGCAATTTTACACTACAATTTCTCAAAACAATATTTCGAGTATTTATTTAACAAATAATTGGCTTATCTACTCTCATCTACTCTGTTTGTGTCATAATATTGTAAAGCCGCATCACAATAATATTGATCCCCAATCTGCTTCCCGTGTAACGAATCCATTTACATATTTTGTTGTTAATATGACAGTCTTCTGCATTGACGCTACTAATGTTCATGACTTTTATCTTTTCGATGTTAATCTATAGTCCAGATTTTTAACCAATATTTCTGGATCATATAATTTTGACTACATATATTGATTGAAATTATTTTAGAGAAAACAAAAGCATTCAATTGGTGTAGTTTGAAACACCGAAATAGCTCGTGACAAGTATTATAGAAAAATTTCGTGCATTTCTAGACAAAATAATTTTTTTTACTCATTTTGAAAAATAATATATTTAGGCTTACAATTCTAAGAATTGATTTCTTCGATCCTCTTTAAAGTTCGCTGGTCACACAAGCATTTTCAATAATAGAGTGTTTCAGTAAAAGCTGAACTAAAAGTTTTTGACTTAGAAAATTGCTTTGAATTGTGCACTCTCTAAGAAAAAATAATAACAACATTGCGAAAAAAATATTTTGAGTGAAGACCTAATTAACGAAAACACTCTTAGCGAATCAAATAACTAACCAAAAATGTGATTGCAGCTGGAAAAGTATTGTGTTTCTCTCAAGTTTGGTATTGTAACTTTCTCAGTATACTATGAGTGTCACATAACATTTGTGAACAAATCTTTACCGCTTATTTTTTTTCTTTTTCTTTTTTATATAATTCCAAGTCTATGGGATGAACACCCTAACTGCTTTTTACACAGAGATTTAGAATACACAATCACATACAATAGCTTTTTCTGTAGAATTTTTGTGGTGTATATCTACTAATTTAAATGTGGAAAACTATATTTATTGTAGAGTACTTCGCCTTCACAACATTATAGTTCCATTTAATTTTTAGTGATAACCAAAACCGTCAACTATTTATCACTTATTTTCTCCCAGTGATAAAAGCTACTGGACCAGGTCGAAAAATCCAGAAAGCATTTTTTGCCTTACTTATTTAACTTCAAATATTTTAAATATATTCCTAAATTCTAAAGCCATAAAAATTTATAAATTTTGAGTTAAAATATTTGCATTACTTTTAGAAGATTTTGTAGGTATCGAATCCCAAACAATGAAATCTAAATAAGATTGCAACATTTTTAATATTACTATAATGTGGTGCACAAGGTATTACCTAAAATAGCCAGTGACGGACTATTTCAAAACAAACATTAACCAATCAGGCCACCCAAATGTTCAACCCCAATTGGATTCAACATATCTATTATGGTTTAAACAGACTGAAACTGAGTACAAGAATTAAGAAGGAGAAGAGCTGAAGTAGTGTAGAACTGAGCAAAGTTTTCTACTTGGTTAAATTCTATGAATTAAATTAAATAAAAAATTATTAAAATTATTGCAACTAGTGAAGTTCAATATAGAAATAGAAGCGACCCTATATATCTATCAAAATTATAATCAGAATCATAAATAATTCTGAAGCTGACTCATCGAAGTCCTTCATTTTTACTAGTCACAGGCGGATTCTCTCCAGTTGAAAATGCGAAATTGTTTTAAATCCACCGATACTCAGGATTATAAATATGCAAATCTAATATTAGAATTCAGATTCAATGGAAATGGAACAAGAGCTAGATCATGCACACATTGGGCAGATCAGCTATGGAAAATTTAGTATGATTAATGATAATTTAAATTGTGTTGCAAACTGAAACCAGAATAATTAAAAACAAAAATTGGTCACAGCTTCTAAGCTTATCTATTTAGTTTTATCAGTAATTGTTATGTACCTTTGTCCGACATATATTTTTATAAAAAAAAGAATCTGAAAATAACTTTATTATCTGAAAATAATAAAGTTAAAAATACAGGGTGCTATAATTATGATTATGATTAACAACACAACCTAGAAATCGTTGTAACCAACTATTTTAATTGTGATTATCTAATATGATTGATAACATGACCTAATTATTTGTTAAAATTACAAAGTCTATATTTGAGTTATATGAGATGAGCTTAGGTTTAATACTACAACTGCTTTACTTTGTAAACTGTTAATGCTAATAGTGTTACAAAACAATATTCAAAACAAATTATTTTAACTATATACGTTAATTAAATGAATGTTGCAAACATTTTAAATTTTACAAATTATATTCGATAAAACCCTAATTAACAATAAACATTGAGATCTTGAAAAATGATAATAAAACTATATAGGGTGAACACGCTATTGCTGAATGTTTGAACAATTATTTTGTGAATGTTACAGAAAATCTTAATATTACTGCCAATCCAATAAACTCTAATAATATTCTTTCCGTTACTGGAACAATTCATAACAGATTTGAATTAAGTCCTACTAACATTCATGAGGTTAACAAGGTTATTGAAACACTTAAACCTGCGGCTAGCACGTAGTATGATGGTATCTCAACCAAATTTATTAAAAAATATAATTCTCTTTTATCCCCAATTATCGTGAAACTAGTAAACTCCTCTTTTCAAACAGGAATTTTTCGTGAATCACTTAAAACGGCTATAGTGAATCCAATTTTTAAGAGTGGTAATTCAACCAATCAGACAAACTATCGTCCAATTTCTGTTCTAAGTTCCATTTCAAAAATTTTTGGAACCATAATTAAAAACAGGCTAAGCAACTTTATAAAGCTAAGCAACAGGCTAAGCAAGAACAGGTTACACTTATAGCATCACGCACAATATGATTTCGATAAGTATTTTAATACTACTGCGGCTTGTCTTAGTTTTATTAATTTTATAACAAGATGTTTGAATGAAGGAAATTATGGCGCGGGTGTGTTTTTAGACCTTCAGAAAGCCTTTGATTGCGTAAACCATGATGTACTTTTAGGAAAATTCACCGAAATGTACTTTACAGTTAGTCAGATATCTTTCTTTAAGCCATATTTGACAAATCGCATGCAAATGGTTAAAATAGGGAATACAATAAGTACAAAAAAAATTAAGAAAGATGTTCCACTATTTTCAGTCTTGGGGCCGGATCTTTTTAAATTGGATATTAATGAAATATTTTTCGTTCATCTGAAAGGACAAATTCAAGTATATGCCGGTGATGCTGCCTTAAAATATTGTGAAAAAACTGCGGTAGAACTGAGAGCTGCTGTCAAAAACGATTTAAAAATTATAGAAAACTGGTTGAGAGATATTCTATTACTCTTAAACGTAGACAAAACATAGATCATATTGTGTGATGGATTTAAATAATCCCTTACTTAACTTAATCCCCTACGTTAATAGACAACAAATTGAAATAGGTCGAACACATTGAAAATCTTAGAAAAAAATTACTCTGTATGTATTCATAATTCGACGAATTCAACATAATTTGCCAAGAAAAGTACTGAACATCACTTTCAATTCATATCATATCTAATATAATTTATGTAAATCATATTTAGAGAGGACTGATCGTTCAGGCATGAGTATATTGAATATAATACATAAAAAATCTATAAAGTTTATAAATTTTTATCCGGTTACTTATCCTACTTCCTTATTATACTCACAAAATTATTTATGTCTAGAAAATATTTCAAGGAAAGAGATCTTAAAGAGATCTTCATGACTGCATTTAAAATAGCAAATAACTTAATAAAACATATAATTGTATTCTAAATAGAATGATGAACATCACACATAAAAACTAATAACCAAAAAAACAAATTGCCCTTATACTTATCTAAAAATGTTTAATGAATTACCAAACAATATGAAGGAGATAACTTGCTAAGAAATATAAACAAGTTTCTTACCAGAATGTAAACAAATTTGATTAACTTATTTTATGACCAATTGTTGAATAAAAAAATTATTATAACAAATGAATAAATACCAAATAGGCTTCTAATTAGACAAAAAGAAGACAAAAAAACAAATAAAGTATGTATACTTAAAATTATAGTTTAAATTAAAGTTTATTTTTTATTTTATGATTTTGTGAATTTTCCTTAACTGTAAACTCTTTGCAATTGTACTTTGAAAGTGGGAAATACATGTGCAGAATTCTCATGCATCGCTGCATGGAAATATGCATGCATATCCGCGTGCCAGACACATGTGCATATTTTATTTTTCAAAAATTGTTTTGTTTTGAAATAATGTAGATATTTTCCGCCATTGATACACATACAATTTGTTTGTATAGTAATAAAATACAAAATAAAATAATTTTTGAAAAATTTTAAAGTTAAATGTTATTAAAAGTGTTTAATAAAAGTTTTAATTTAATAATTTTTGAAAAAATTTTAATCACATATCTATCAGTATCATGAATGTAACAACATATAATTATATGAATAAATTAATGCTAGTTTGTTGTGCATATATTTTGTTATATCTAAATATTTTAAAAATTTATGATGAATATTGCAACAAAAAAGAAAGAAAATCTAAACTATGGACTAGGGAACTTTTCGTTCATTTCAAATTAATTAGTTTTTCTTCAATTACTTAATTTAAAATAAATTTTTACAAAATTGATTATAACCTATTTACCACAAAAAAAAATAATAAATATGTAAATATTAAACAAATTTTATGACGTTTGTCATTATTTTTTTATTAGTGTGAGTAAAATGACAATTTTTACAATCTGTCGCGTTGGTAGCTCTGCCGCTGCGCAGCAAAAATTAGAAATAGAGATATCTTGGATCAAATTCTCTGCGTGCAGAATTACATGTAATTGGTTCCATATAAAACCATATATTCTAATTTATTTTCGCTGCGATGCATGCATAGTTCTGCACATGTATTTCAGGCAGAAGTTGTTATGACGTTGTAAAAATTAAGTTTTAAAATTATAAGATCATACAACTGTAAAGCTAAAATCAAAACCAAATTATTTGCTACATTTACATTTATTTTTAGTTTAATTGTATTTGTATAAAAACTGAATAATGAAAAAAAATCAGTTTTATCTATTAAAGATGTGCTATGCTAACCCTGATATGATTTACAACCTATTTACAACTACTAAAAATTGTTTTTCATAATATGAAAATTTGGTTGTCTTGCCAGTTGGGTTTAATTGTTTAATACATAAATCAACCGAAATGTATTATTAATCATAGTTCAATATTCTACTTCACTTTAAATGAAAAAAAATTCTTTCATTTGATTTAAACGATTTTCAATTAAAAAGAAAAATAGTCTGTTGAAAAGAAAAAGGTATATATATATACATATTATATAATGTATTTTCTTAATTATTAATCACTCTTATTAAATTAAACTTAGCTATTTTTCTAAACCAAATTAAACCATTTCTTTCTTGATACACTCACACATACATGCATACATTCGCATTATATGGAATGATATGAAAAGTTGACATTTCAGTTCGAAATGTTATTTCATTCTATCTTTATCGTATTTGTATAGTGCTACTTTTAGTATAAAAATAGAGCCATAAAAACTATTAAAGCTACCATTATTATTTATTTTATTATTTTATTTAATGCTAGAATATCCTGAGTTATAATAATTAAAAACAAAATAAAACAAAAAAAATGTAATTAAATAAATATTGATGTATGTTTAAAGGATAACAAATTTCTATTTCTTCTTGGTTATCAGATTTCCCTAGTCAATTTTTGAAAAAAGAAAAGTGGAACAACTAATAAATTTTCATGATATTGTTTTTTTTTCTAGAAAAGCAAAAGTTCCCATCAAAAAATATTAATCCCTTTTGTGTTCATTTCCTTAAACTAAACGCAAAAGCAAAAAAAAAAAAAAACAAAAAAAAATAAAAATTAAATATATCGTATATCCTTTTTCCAGATTTAAACTGTGGAAAAATAGCAAAAACAAAAAAACAACAGAACAAAAATTAAACGAAAATTCTAAACCTAAGCTGCATACGACCTTTTTTTTTTTACAGTACGAACTACTTATTTAGAACTGTATTTTAGAAAAAAAAAGTTAAAGTCCAAAATATTGTATTGGATTAAGCACAGTAAGCGCTTTTGGAAATGTTTCAAACAAGATAATTTTCAAATAAGTTTTAATGTAGAAATCACTAAAGAAGTCAAGATTAAGTTTTGGTTGGAAAAATAAGACCTTGTCCAACTGAATGGAAATTTGCAAAATAATCGGTAGAAATATAAATAATATTCGACCGCTCAAAATTCGAGGAGTTTTGAAAAACAAAAAAACGTACTCAATTTCATTATAATTCGTTTTTAATTATTTTTTTTATTAATTTATCTTAGACAACAACCCCATATTATGTAATAATTTATAAAAACAAATTTTAATTTAATTTAGGCGAGAAAAAATACAAACTTTGTACCTTGAGTGATTGCAATTTGCCAAATTAAGATTTGTGTATGTCAAATCAAAAGTATGTGTATACTTATACATGGGATGAAATTTTAAATTAAAAATTTTAAATTGAAAATTATAAAACTTTGAAAAAATATTTATTTGTGCTACGTCTCCTTTTAAATATCTATCATTTAAAAGAATAATAGTGGAAATCGGTTGTAAGATAACCATCTTTTCATATATTTTCACCGTACTTTTTTCAATTGACAGATTTATTTTTTTAATATATTTTTTAAAAAAATTGATCTGTCAAAAACTGGCACTACTAAGAATGTAGAAACTTAATTGTAGCTGTTGCCACAATTAAATTTTGAGTTATACCTAAGGAAAATATCCACTTTAAATTTGTTATTAGTACTATTTTTTTGTATGGCCCTATGATTACACAATATTCGAAGTTCAATAGTAAGTACCTTCGGTTACCTACAAATATTGAAATATGAAATTCATCCCTACGTTTTTACCATACGATAGGTTTTACGAAAGAGTTATACAAATTTTATAATTTAAAAAAAAATTAGGCTCAGTCTCGGACCCTAAATAACCACAATAGATCAATAAATATAGAAAATAATTTTGAATTAATGGAATAATAAACAAAATTTTAAAATACCGTGAGATTGAAGTCAAATTGCTTAATAACATGATGGTATACCAGATTTTTCTGTCAGAATGGAAAATAGACATCCGAATACCTATTTTCAAAAAAGGAGAAAAAAAATGGAAGGAATTAGAGGGAGAAAACTTTATTAAATACAATTCGAGAAGCACTAAAAAGCTTATTAAATAGAAGTCTGAAGAATACAGAAAAAGGAGAGATCATGCGAATAGAATGCTAGAAGATCAACTAGCTAAAGCAAACAAACCAAATCTTGAATGACCAAATCAAAATCAAGCATCTTCTAGGAAAATATTCTACAAAATGTTATTGATGTTGGACACGATGTTGTCACAAAATTGATATAGAGGATAACAAAAAACAGTGCCTAATTGAAGAAGGAGCTAACCTAAGCCATTCTATAAAATAAATATTTTGATAAATAAGTATTTTATTTTATTTAGTTCTCAGTTTTTTAAATTTCTATTTCTACTTTAATAGAATTAAAGCTATATTGTTTCCAGACAAATATTCGTCTCATAATGATAAAATACAGCAAATGCATGGCTGAAGTATATTATGTTTCATATTACGTACACAAAATATCGAAGTTGGTGTTCCTCAAAGAAGTGTGTTGGGTCCAATCTCATATTTGTTGTATACCACTCAACAGTCAAACCTTAACCTCTACATTCGCTGATTTTACTGATTTCGCTACCCCTGAAAAAGCTAGAAGAATATCTAGAAGATCATCTAAAGCTGGTTGAAAACTATAGCTAGATTACTGGAAGATTAAAGTTAATGAATATAAATCTATTCAAGTAACATTTGCGCTACGAAAAGAAACGTACCCAATGTTAAAGATCAACAATCATACTATCTCTCAGAGCAACGAGGTTAAATACCTAAGTATTTACTTAGATCGAGTGAGTTTCTAGATTAGAAAGATTTAATAAAAAAAAAAAAATATTATGTGTGCACATAAATCCGACCATGTTGTGAAATACGAAAATATTCGATATGACAGCCAAATGTTTAGTATTTCTCAGTCGCTATCAATCTTACTACGCCCCCTGAGAGTTATTGCAAATCTATTATATATAATTTAATGTAAAGGACAATTGGTTGGTGGCATCAAATAATATCTCAAAACATTTGAATAAACTTCTGTTAGAAAATTACTACACTCTGTCTCTTACTTCAAGCTTTGTTTAATATTTTTGGTACTATACATAATTTGTATTACTAGATTTCTTTCAAATGTTTTTGTACTGAACTAAATTAGTTTTGCCAATTTCAATACCTGATATATACAAATTGGCCAAATTAATTTGAAACTATCTCAGATTCGGTAATTGTTATAAACTCTTTTACACAGTATTATTTATTGTGTAAGAATTTGCAAGTCTATATGATAATTTAATATTTTATTTCCGTAGTCATAGGAATTAAAACAATGGAGCAGCTATCAATATTAATATTTATTTGAATTTAATATAGATTAACTCTATATTATTCAATCGATTTCCTTGAATCACATTGAAGTCATAATATTATTGCTTTGATAGCTGAAATTAAGAAATTTAATAAAAATGATTTTAATTGTACTTAAAAACCTAACAAAATATCGTATAAAAATATAGTTACAAAAATTTGTTGTACCTATACAAATGTCATGAACTGTAAATATGATTTTGAATGCAATAAAAAGGAAGAATATGAAATATAGAAAAAATAAAAGCTCCTATATGTTTTTTTATACAAACACATAGATACATAATATATACATATACCTAATATATAAAAATAAATATACATATACTTGAATATGTGTAGATTAAAAACAAAATTTTTGTTATTGATATACGCCTCAAATGGAAAAAAAATTAATGTCCTGGAAATTACGAATATTTTAGTTATAATGCCCCATTAAATCAGGTAAGTTTTTTGAAATATGGAGCTAGCTATATTGTATTTTTGTGTTTGTTTTTGTTTTTTTAATATTCACCTTACCGTTATGTTTAATACACATTTAATATATCGGCTAAATTGTATATATTATACAGCTTATAAAATATATTATTATAAGATAAACAGAGTGTATCGTTTCTAAGGATTTTTTTTGTACTCAAAAAGGTGGTAAATCAGATCGAACTTAGATTTAGAAACATTTTTTTGATTTTTGGCCTTCAATTTTCAGATTTCGATAGTCAGATTAATTTTTTAATAAAACTTAAAAATTTTTATTACACTTAAGTTATGTTATGTTAAATAAAAATTCAAAATTTCTAAATTAAGACTTTGTGATATCGCAAAATATTTCATTTAATTTGGCTTCATTTGTATACATGGTATTCAATGCCAAGTGACATTCACTGTAATATTTCTGCAAATAACAAAAAATGGCTTGATAATAGTTTTAAAAGAAATTGTATAGTTATAATTATAGAAAATCAAAATGTGAGGTATTATTTACAAACGTTTGCTGATTTTAGGGTACAAATTTAATAAATCCTTTTTATTTCTAATATTGAATTTTTTTTTTTTTTTTTAGTAAACTACGACCATTTCTATATTTTCAAATGAAAAAAAAAAAATAAATAAAGTTTTTAATAAGCATTATAACACATAATTGACTACCCATATAAAATATTGTGAACATACAAATAGAAAAATTGTGAAGGTCCTTTAAAAAAGAAAAATTGAAAAAAAAAAATATAAAAAAAAAAATATAAAAAACAAATCAAATTTGACGAAAAGGTTTCACAACTCGTGTGGTTTTATTAAAAAAAGAAAATATTTTCTAAATCAAATAAATTTTTTTTTAACCTTGAATATAAAATTTGGATTGTGTACAACTTTTCTTCACATTATTTTTATTTTTTAATTACTATGCAGTTAACATATGTTAATTTTTCCCTGCCAATTCACTATTAATAATGTTGCAATTATAAAAATCTTGACTTGTGGAGTCTAGGCATCTGAAAATATAACCAAACTCTATAGACTTCCAGTTCCAAGACATTCAAACAGACATTGGGCATCTGTTTTTGTTTGCCAAAAAATTAAAAAGCTTAGAGACTAACATTTCATGCGGTTACGGGAAGATAAAATTGAAACTTTGTATTTCAGACTATAATAGTCCATAGTATGAAATACAAAGTTCGACACGCTTTGTGGCGCAGTGATAGAGTGCCTGCATTTCAACTGAAAGGTCCCAGGTTCGATTACCGATGAAGCAAGAAAAAAAATGCTTTATTGGTTTTTTGACCTGGTCTAGTACCCTTGGACATTGGAATATAATAAATGACAAAAAATAATTGAGCGTGTAATAAAATCGAAATATTCCATTTAAGAAGCCTCAGTTTCTGACAATGGCAGTAGTTTTCCACATTTAATGAGTAGATGAGCCAGTAATTTGTTAAATGAATAATCGAAATATTGTAGTTGTATATAGCTACTGAATTATATTATTATCTTGCAGTAATTGCCAACTTTGATCACCAAAAAAAATGAGGGAATCGATTAAAAATCTCAAAATACCACATACAAATATAAATCTTTTAGAGAACGCTACTATTAATCTCAGTAACTTAAAATCAGTCGATAATAAATTTATAATAGATAACATTGAAGATATCAACAACGTTCTAGGATCACATCTTTTCCAAGTACACAAACAAACATCACAAAGAGCATCGCCTTATACAAATACAATAAAACAAACTTTAAGTAATATTAATACCTTAGCACAAAATCATGTTTCAAATAATAAAACATTAATCCAATTTCGAAATACCTTACTTTCAAATAACCTTAATGCCTAAAGCCAAACAAAAAACTCTTACTTCACAACTTTAACAGACTTAAAAGAAATCTTTTCAAAATTAAAAAGCAAAACGTCATCGGGTATAGACAACATCCCCAATATTGTTTTAAAACATTTCCCTGACATGTTAATAGAAAAATATTGCGCAATATTCAATAACTGTTTAAATTTAAGTTATTTTCCTAAAAATTGAAAAATCGCTAAAGTTGTGACTATTAAAAACCAAATAAAAATGCAAGTGACCCCAATAGTTATAGGCCCATAAGCTTATTACCTAATATAAGCAAAATTTTTGAAATAATAGTTAATAAGTATTTAGTACAAGAATCTAAAAAAATAACTATAATCCCACTAAATCAGTTTGGTTTTCAACACCAACATGGCACAATTCACGCAATGGAAAAGCTATCATCAGATATTTATAGATATATAAGTGGTGAAAATTGCGTTGCGACATGTTTTATTGATCTCGAAAAGGCATTTGACACTGTTTGGTTAGATGGAATTATACATAAATTATTGAACTACAAGTTTCCAATACACCTCATTTATTTAATTAATAATATGATTCATCACAAAATTTTTAAGGTTACTTACTTTTTTCAATCAGAAATGTTCTAAAGAATTTTCCATTGAAAACGGACTTCAACAAGGACTCCAATAATTCACCAATCCTATTTAATATATTTATAAGCGATTTACTGAATTCTCTAAACAGAAGCTTAGGGTTCAATCATAGTATTGCTTTTGCGGACGACATAACAATATATACCCCCAGCAAAAAATTAAACACAGCCCAACAGGATTTGCAAAAATTATTAAATGAAGTTTCAAAATATTGCGATCGGTGGAAATTGAAAATTAATTACGATAAATGCCAAACTATTCTGTTCAGGAATACAACTAATAAAGTACCACACAACGTAAGAAAAAAATGGAAACAGTTTCATTTAAAAGATCCAGATGGGAAAAAAATTAGTAACGTAAATAGTGTGAGGTACCTTGGAGTTCAATTTAATTATTCATTTAAATTAAAAGATCACATAGACAAACAAATAAAAATAACTAACAAGGCCTTCATGGCTTTACAAAAACTTTTTTATTCTAAATATCTAAGTGCAAAAGTAAAATTGTTATGCTATAAAAGTTTTATACGTCCAATATTAACTTATGGGTGCCCAATTTGGTTTAATGTTAGTGCATCGGTTATGGAAAAACTTAGATTGGTCGAACGAAAATATCTAAGACATTGCACAAATTGAAAAAGAACACCAGAATCTAACTATGTTCAATTTTATTCAAACAAAAAGCTTTACAATACTGCAGGGATAATTCGAATAGATAATTTTATAATTCGCAACCACACTCAAAGAAGCGCAAATGTAACTAATAATTCTCTAATCAATCGCCCATGGTATGAAAACGAAGAAGATTTAAAAAATACCTTAATATCAGGTTTTATTCCTCCTGAAGGATTCATATTTCTTGATAAAAACGGATACGTGGAAGACAATAACTTTATACCCAAAATATATCGCTACAAAAGAAATGATTCGGACAAAAAAATTATAGTAAACTTATATTCTTATGAATGCAATAATAATCATATTTAACAGTTTAATAAATATATTCCTAACAAAAATAAATTGAAATATAAAATTCCTTATTTCTGGAAAAATATAGTCTAAGTCTATATGTTAGTTAATTTTAGGTTAGGTTAAGTAGGTTTAGTTCTATATTTAAAACAAACAATAAAATAATTGGTTTTTTTTTCAAAACATTTTTTACCAAAACATATAATATAAGTAAAATAATTTTTAAACCACATTTTAGAGTAAGCATTTGATGATATAATAAATAAATTGTTTAGAAATAGCAAATACAAACAAAAAATTAATACGAGATCTGAAGCTTCAATCATATATAAGCTAAATAGAATAATATAATATAATATTCTATTTAGTTTTATTTAAGAATTATGTAAAATATTAATTGACAATAAATAAAACATTTAAAACAAAAAAAAAAAATCATCAAAAAAAATGATCAACAATAAATTATCTCAAAGTAAAGTTTCTTATATTGTCTTACAAGTCCTAACAATATTATCAGATCTTTTGGATTACAATTAAAATGTATAAAATTTAATTTTCTTTTGTTTAATTTCGTGACAAGAGCCATACCATAAGTTTCAGCTTGGAACAACAATAATCCTAATCGTTTTAAAAATTCGTATCGCATTTCGTTTACGAATCTGGGATGAAATGCGACTGTGAAGAAAAAAATGTGTAAAAACAAAGTGAAATTGACTCAAAACTGGCTATGGAAATTTGGTTGTAGTTGCAGTTGAAAATTTTCTCGAATGTGAAACTATATTTCAATAAAAGTGTTTCTGTGTTTCTACAATGCAAAAATATACTCAAATACAATCTAGAAAAGTTCAAGAGAAAAATTAATAATTTTATTCAAAATGTCCCTACTGATCACAGGGGATTCTCAACTTGCCCAAGCTATGAATTTCTGTATAAAACTATCGTTTGAAACCTAATGTTTGGTTAAGCTTAATAAGAAAAATGAAAATACGTCAATGCTATACCCCTCTGTGAAAGTAACACTTACAGAATACAATATGTTAAGATCCGCAAATCATTTAGAGAAAGTAGAAGCACGCGACTGGGCGCCAACTCTGCTCATTTAAAAGTTTTTTTCTTTAGTTTTTTCCAAATCCATTTAAAATATTGAACATTCTAATATATTTTGTAAAACAAATTTTTAATTAAAGAATCATCATAATGATGACTGATGAGTATTGATTTAAGTTAATTGGTCGAAAGTGGTTGTTTTTATTAAAGTTTAATTATTCCCTTACTTTACATGGTGTTACCAAATAGAATGTACAGGAATTTTATCAAGTAAAACCGTCTGAAATTAAACTTTCCTAGTGCTTCCTTTTTAACTTTTGAAAATAGAAAAATAAAATTAAAAAATAAAAATTTTAACACTCTAAGACATAATATAACCACCATGACAATTAAAGGTTAATAAAATTTGATTATTAAAATAAATGTGGTAATCAAAAATGATTTATTTTTTTTTTTCGAAATAAATTTTGCAAATAATATAACTACTAATTGATTATATTAAATCTATTCCGGATAAACATTCCTTAAACGAATTAGTTCCAGCTTTACTTAATAATCAGCATATTTATTTAAAAGTTCTTTTTTACCGTTTTTTTATTACGTAATATTGGCAAAAAATGTTTCTCTGAAGGTACAATCAATATACACGATATTAAGTCAAAACAAAAATAAGTCAGTTGTGGTGTTCCTCCCATAGACTTGGAATTATATACAAAAAAAAAACATAGACAGATGCCGTCAGCCATTTTCATAATAAACCTGAAATATCCGATGACGTGTATCAGTAAAAAAGCAAAAAAATTCCAATTTTCCAATCCTTTATCTTCCAGAAGTAAAAATAGCAGTAAAATAAGATTAAAGTGGTATGTTGCATAAATTGTACACCAAAGGTAGATCTGAGTATTAATCTACATAAAATCAATAACATCGAAGAAAACTAAACTAAATTGCCTAACCAACACACCTAAATTGGACGGAGATGCTATCAAAATGGTAATGGAAACAAAATACTTAGGAATACTACTTGACAGTAAATTGTCATGAAATTCTTATATATTACTTTCTTATTTAATTGGTCAACAGAGTACTGTATAGCCTGACTCATAAACGTCCTAAATTTTTGTCGGTCACGGGTGCTTTTTGTCCAGTTGAAGATACGAAATTGTTTCATATCTGTCCAACGTGGGTTTGGTCTGCCCCAACCTCCTGTATCTTCGGTTCTGAATTCCAAGATTCCCTTAACTAAATCATTTTCGTTCATCATTTCTTGGTGACCGAAAAACTGTAGTCTCTTGATTATAGTTTTCGTGACTACGTCTACCTAATTATACAGCTTTCGGAACTAGGAAGATACCAAATGCATACTCACTTGCCTTGGGGCAGTGTCCATGATTTTAATCCATAGACTAACACCCGGGAGTATGAGTGTCTGGTATATTTGAATATGAGTGCTTCGGGATAGGAGTTTTGACCCGAGATGATAGATTATATAAATGAGAAACCTAACAGGTAATATTTGGCAGGCCCATTATATTTGCGAAAATATGGGGATTACCTTAACAAATGACTGTGTAGGAATTCTATATGTCGATATAACCTATAATATCGTACGTGATCTTTGTATGGTGGTCCAAAACAGAATAGGCGAAAGCATGCACTAAAATTACTAAAATATAAATAGTGGTGTGTCTTGCAACAACTGAATATGCTAAAATATTCCCTGCTCTACCCCTAGAAAAAATTCTAAAACTCCACCGATTCATCTATACTTGATTAAAATGGTAGAAGTAAAAGTAAATAGCCTGAAGTTGGACACAGGAACTTATTACTGTACGAATACCTAAAAAGGAAAGAGATCGAGGGATTAATAAGAGCCTTAGGGAGCGTTTCGCTATAATATAATAATGGCTAAAAAAAAATTGGGACAAAACAGGAACCATGGCATAACCATAGATTTAAATTTGTTTATTTTACTTAGAAGAAAAATAGAATTAATTTTTAATCTTTTATTTTTATTTTTTTATTCTTTAAATTATTTTATTTTTTGTCTACAACACTACTACATTTAATTTTGTTATAAGTTTAATAATTCATTATTATTTCTATAAATTACATGTGCAATATTTTTTTTGTTTTTTTAATTTCTTCGATGAAAGCATAATTTTATGCAGAGAAAAATTCCTGTTACGGTAAAATAAAATACTTCAAATGCACTCATAAATGAACATCCGAGAAATAGAGATGCCAACCCACCAATATGAACTAAAAAGAAAGTTAAATTGTAAATTATTATTAAAATAAAATTGGTAAATTTAACGAGTATTATCTTACAGCAGACACAGAGAGAGCTACAATAACTGCAATTTTATTTTGAAATAAATACTAGTGAATCCCCTGTGCAATTACACAGAAACAGTTCTTTCAGGTACGATTTTATATGAAAAGAAATATTTGTTTTGGTATAATTGTAGTTGTTTTCTGAATTGCTTGATTATTGAATATATATACTTTACAATGAAATTAAAGTATAGTACCTAATACTTTATGACGAAATTAATACTAATTTCAAAATAACTTAACACATTAAAATCCCATTACTCTCAACGTAGTAGATCAATGTATTTTAATTCGTTTATAGTCAAAAACGTTTGTAGTCACAATTCTGTTATAGCAATAGTCAACAATTTGTTTGAAAGAAAGTAATGAACTTCATAAGTTCATGCAATCGATGTCGTTTATAAGTCACATTAAAATATAACCCCAATTTTTTCAATAAAAAAAAAATATAAGTCAAAAGTGAATTATTTTATAAAAAAAAACTGATTTATGTATTGTCTTTTTATGCTCTTTATTACAAATATGTATATTTTGTGATTACATAACATAACTGCTATTTATTAATAAAATAAAGTTTAAAATTGTTATACGAAAGATATTTTATTAAATTTGATTTTGTTTATAAAGATGCAATTTTTTTTTACCTATAGGCACAAAACGGTTATAGTCAGAAATATTACTGAAATTTAGCGAATGACTATAACCGTGTTTTACTGTATATATTTTTTAACTAGCAGAAGCAAATGAATTAACATTTGTTATACCATTTATGAAGAGTATAATCTGATCTGATATTTTTTTAGAGTTGTTGTTTTTGCACTTTTTTCTATAAGTCTGTGTGTTTATTTAAAATGACAGAATTTTTATGAAGCCTTTTTAAGAATTAGTAATTGAAATTTCTTTTATAGTATAGATATCGCTCAACTGGGAAATAACCGTCATCTAATATTGTGTAACAATTTGAAATGTTTTAAGTATTCAGCACCAAGAACTTGCTAAAATTTTAATGTTTTTGTGGTGTAATTTACTATTCAATTATTCGTGCTTTTTTACTCACCACGTCGTCGTTCATCTTGTTTATTATATATAAGATAATATTTTCGTTCTCCAAAATTCTAATAAAATTTGATAAGTTCGAAAAAATAAATTCATTAACGAGATTTAAACTATATCAATACTTTGCAATGGTATAATCATAATGATAATAACTGTAATTTTGTCTAACTTATGTAATAATATATATCTGTAAAATATTTTTCTAGATTCATAAGCTTATGAATTATTTTACAACATGAAAACTGCTTTGGAAAATAATTGGAGGGTAATGAGTAATGACTAAGTCGGTTTTAATAAAATTCTTGTCAATAGTGGTGATTAAATTAAATTTAATTTTAATACTACAGAAAGCCGACGGATCATAACATGGCACGATTCTCTGCAATGATAACTTAGCAATTCTATTGCTAATAAATTTTGTCTTCGTACATAAATTTTTTATAAAATTTGTTCTTAATATACTAAAGTATATAATGCTAAGTATCATTATTATAACATTAGTAACTAAGTAAATAATACTAAATAACACGTATGTTAGGCGATTATATTCGATTAAGTACACCGAAATGACTCTTTTAAACCCGAATGTTTATTTAGTGCTTTCATGGAAAATCTACTATACGCTCAACATTTTAGTGCTTTCATAGTTTAGGCCGAATACTTCGGCCTTATACCATGAAAGCACTAAAATGTTGAGCGTATAGTGGATTTTCTTGGTTTCTATTTCAGAAACTTCGGGCTGTGGAGTTGATCTAATTTTGGAAAATTCTATTTTGTTATATTGTCATAAACACTATTTTTTACACATTTCTGCATTTATCTCGATGTTTGTAAGTTCGACGGAATACTCCAACACATATACAAATTGAAATATGTATATAGTATACAAATTGTAACATCATGTAACTGTCATAAACATAGTATCTGTTTTTTATTGCTTATATATGCCATCTGTCATCTGTCATCTGTTATCTGTGTTATTTGCCCATCATTTTATAATGATTGTCATGTCATTCAAGTGTTAAATTTAGATGGCGCCATTGAACTTTTTACTTTTATTATGTCTTAATTAATTTTATTTTACAATTTGATTTTTACAGTAGAATCAGCTGCTATGATTGTAAAAATATAAAATTATTGTAAGTTTATATTATACAGTTACATTTTATTTTCATTAAAAATATTATTTGAATTTAGTATTTCTATATTTAAATTGAAATTATCTTTTTGACTAACTTATATTATAATTAATTGAATACAATAGAATGTCTAAGAATATGTACCTTACTACAAATATTCTGTTTATATGATAATTAAAAGCATTCTAATAATTCTAATAAAGGTAAAATATTGATAAATTAGTAAGCAAATACATATTTTTCTTAAACTTGAAATGAAAACTTTAATGAAAGAAGAAATGCTAGAACTTATTTTGCTTCCGTCATTTATGGCTAGTTTTGTTATATTGTCATAAACACTATTTTTTACACATACCAAACATATCCAACCAAGTCCATACAGCATGATTATTAAATTTTATCATAACTTTTTTATGATAAAAAATGTCCACTTCAACAACATCAAATCCACTTGAATTACCTTGTACATCTCTAAAAATTATTAATATTTTTATTTTAAGAATTTAATTAATATATTATTATTTAAATACATATCTGTAAATCTCACATCATAATCATAAGTTATGAAATTACATGAGAATAAACAATCACAATCAATTCCGATGTCAGCACCAACAGTATTATATTCATTTTCTTTTTTTGACTTTTGAGGTAGAAACATTTTATCTGAGATTATAGAAAAAAATCAAAAGGAAATATTATTTAAGGTTATACATACTGGTAGTATCCAGGACATCGAAAACGCAATATATTTAACTGCAATGTAGTATGTTCCACAAAGTACTATAAACAACATAATTAATTCTAAATGTTTATATTCTTCATAGTTAAAGCAGTATGCAATCATTATTAAACTATTTATATTTTGTATAGTTCGTTATGGAACATACTAGATTCTAATACTTCATTTTTGATGTCATATTTAACAATACCAAGGTAAACTCCAATACATTTCATTTGAGAAAAGTTGCATTCAATTGAATTATCTGTATAGTATTAATATTATAATAAATTTTTTAAATTAAAAAAAAAAAATTACCAACTGGCCAATACACTCCAAAAACACAACCACATTTTTCAAATAGATACCTTCTTTTACACTCTGATATACAATTCAAATGATAAAATTGTGTATTTGGTAATGTAAAATAAGTTACATTGTCAATTTCTTCAGGAAAAACACATTTGCGATATTCTGGTGATATACTTTTTGTCTCTGGCATTGTTTGATATGAGCCTGGTGTTACTGTAAAATGTCCAATTTGATTTGATAATACAATTTGTCCTCGAATTGGTATTTCAGCTGATCCACCAAGATGAACCTATTTAAATGCATTTTTTATCAAGAAAACAAATCAAACTGAAAACATGCATATTAAAGGTTGGCTGCGGAAGAATAGAGCCAGATGTAGTTAAGAGGTTCAAACGAATAAAAAATTGTAGTAGTTTTTGGAAGTTATGTCAAAAGCTTAAAATTTTGTCACCGTTGAAATGCCGTGCTGTCGTCAAAATCTATACAAAGTGGGTCGGAACGATTAAATATAGAGAGAGATGTGATTCGGGAAATCTAAACGAATAAAAAATTATAGTAGTGGTATTTATGTTAGAAGTTATGTCGAAAGTTTGAAATTTTGTTACTATCGAAATAACTTAGGTTTTATCGGTATGGCTACTTAAAGCCTAGTGAAGTCTAATACTCTATGCAGTGAGCGAAATGTAATATCAAAAGCAATTCCAGAATAAATTCATTAAATGATGGTCTAAACTAAAGAATTATCCGACACATACCTAACGAAACCCCTTTATGTTACACTACATAAACGCCTATCATTGAAGGTCATACTCTTACACTCTCGTTATTTGACTGATATCAATCGAATAGAATTTATTTCTACCGAAAAAATTTATGCTTCGCTTTAAGAAGTTTTTGGTAGAATGATTCACCGCAACGCTCACATTATTTTTACCGTCTTAAACTTATCGTTTTATTCTTTTTAGTCCTTTAAAAAATTTGTGAAGCTAAAATTTGCTTGCAAAAGCTTCAATGCGCTAGCCAAGGCCGTTCACCGGCTTTTCCCAAAAAATAAATAAATAAAGAAAATCGAATTTTGAAAGATAGAAAAATAGATAAGGATTATCAGTGACCGGCTTTAATAATGGACGCTTTGGAAGGTAGTATATATTCACATTAAGTGTGTATTTTGTTACTGGTAGACTTTTGTATGTTTTTTAATGTAATCTCATTTTAATATAAAAAAAAATAGAAAGTTTCGTTTGATTTGAATCCAAGTTGCAAAAAGTTTTATCTAAAAAATAGGTATTTAAAATGAAATCCAAAAACTATTAAACTACCATAATTCCTCTTTCTTGGTTGAAACCAGGGCGCTGTGTACTATTATCTAATCGAAATGATATAAAAAGTCCACTTTTCTTTCCACCTTGAGCTGATCTCCAAGGATATACTGGTTCCGGATTCTAAAATTGTAAAAAATAAAACAAGTAAAATAATTTGTTTTTAAGAGTTTAAATAAAATATTGTAAGTTTGGTAACACTTTACTTTGTGGAATACAATATTTTTTGCCTAGACATATGCAATTATAATATTTACTTCATTACCAAAGCTCGTTGGCTTTTATCAGTAATTTCAAGATATAAATTAGGTAGATTATACATACGAATAAATTACGAGGTTTTGCACAGAAATTGCATTTATTTATTTGAAATTTCTCCTTAGAGAAGCACCAGTAGGATGTTATCTAGTTTTAAAAATTTAAAAGCCTTATTTAAATTTTTTTATCTTCTTTTATTATACATTTTTTTATAATCTTTTATATCTTTAATTATATTATTTTTTATCATCGATATTTGAATATTTTTTATTATATGCCATTATTGAGTTAAATTAATACTTCTGTTACATAACAGTTTTTTGAATTCATTTAGCGCGTAAGATATAAAGGCCAAAAATGAGTCTAAGATTAAAATTTGGGATAAAATATAAGGTCTATATAAATTTTAAGACCACATTTTTTCATTTATTCCCCGCCCGTTAGTAAAATCTCTGCTACCCACCGATTAATGAAATACTTCCATCATGCATATAAACATTTTCATGCATGATGGAATCATTCTTAGGAAGCGATGTATTGCTTCTCGCCCCATTCCTTTATTGCTTTCTTTTTCATATAGATGTCCGCAGAGAAGCAAACGATCGAAAATACGATCGAAACAAACTTTTTTGGAGCGCTTTTGCATGCATGGCTGGGATTGCTATCAAAGGTTTGTTAGCGGGTATCGCTATACCGGATGTTCCAGAGCATGCGTATCAGCTTTCTACAGGGCCGTTATTTTAAATTTTAAAAAAAAAGTTTGTTAACTAAATCGAGGGTGCTCTATCGATTGGGGGTATTTCAAGCTTCCAAAAAAGACCGTAAATTAGTTTTTTAAGACCAAAAATCGTCGAAACTTGCCGAAATCAAGATTTCCAAATGAGAAGGAAATTTTTGCTAAAGAAATTTTTTGAATTTTTTTTTGTTTTTGTTTAAACTTTGTAGGAACCCATAACTGAGATAAAACATATTATGATACCATGAAAAACCAATTTATTTATTAAAATAATTTATTATAATAATTTGTGAATAATCAAGATTTCAAATACAAAATTATGTAAAAAAAAACTGATGAAGATATATGTATGTATTTCTATACTTCTTACGAAGAACTTATCAAGAACCTGAAATCTCCCATTTAGCCAGACTCTACTTCTTAATGCTAAGCAATTGCAAAAAAAAAGTTTTGAACATTTTCTCTCACGTCTACATCATTGCCGTGTAGTTGAGACAATATGATCTAATACTTAATTAGGACAAATTATTTCAATAAGCAACAAATAAGTAAATTTATTTGCCTTCTTTGTTGTAATAATTTTTATTTTTTTAGTTAAACAATTTTTTGTGAATAGATAACCAAAAATAGCGTAACAATATGTTTGTTACAAGTTATTTGTTGCCATCCCTGTTTCCCCCCCACTTAGTATTCAATATTTTTCATCTTTAGAAATTTTCTATCATCTAGTTCCAGGTTTTTGCATTAGCTTGTGCTTATGGTTATTAAAACCTAATAAATTAGAATTTATTAAGCTAGCACAGTCCCTTTCGTGGCCTTATCGGTTGGAGCACAGAAATGTGTTTCAATTACGATGTGGTAGTCACACTAAAAAATAGCAAAATTTTATATATAAAAATTTATAATCAATAAAAAATAATTAATAATTAATATCTACTTTATAACTAAAAATGTTACCTGTATCAATATCTATATATTTCATACAACACAATAACCAAAAAACACAAAAAAATAATACTAAACAAACACTAATAATAATTACACAATTGTTACCAACTGACAAAAGTATGTGACATGGCGTACCTAGTAAACATATAACGTCATAGGCACAGATTTATCAAAGTGGTATTCTACAGTAGGCCGATCCCCTACTTAGACAGTAAAAACAGATTAAAAATGAAATTAGACGTTGTCTTGAATATAGAAACGATGATACCAAATCGAGTACGATGGAAATGTCAAGTGGAAGCCCTATGCTCCCAAGAGGAGTGAGAAAAAAAAACATGCTACTATCGCTAGTAATTAAAAAGGCTATTCACAATATTATTATTATTGTCATTAGTACTGAAGAAGAATTGAATTTTTACAAATAAAGAGATTTTATATGTTAATAATTGATTTATTTATTTATTTTTATTTTACTCTTTACAATAATTAATTTATTTATTCAACATCAGAATAAGGGTCACATTCATATGGTTTGCATTCTCCGTAGTACTGAAATATATAATCTAAAAGAAAAATATTTTAATTTTATTAGTGTTAAACTTTACTCATATAATGATGTAATAAGTTATATGTTGAATTTTTAACTGTACATGATGAAAGGACTAAAATATCTAAACTACGTTCATCTTCTACAAACTAATAATATGGGAATGAAGACATATTATATGAGTTGTATACGAACAACTAAGGTGGTATATGGTCTAAAAACTAAATTATGATTGTTATACTATGCTTGGTCTCAAGTCGGAACAATTGATAAAAAAACAATCGATAAGTCCTGTTAACTTCCACTAGATTCGTAGCTACATACAGCGCTGAAAAGTCTAAGCGTGGTAAATATCAATAATAAATTCCTTACCACATTGAATTCATTGTGTTATTTACTGATGTTGATGTAACTTCATGACAAAAGAATTTATTTTATTGATGAGTCCTTGTTTATTTATTTATTTACAGACCCTTTACCCTTTCTGAATTTAGACCTTATATTAACCTTTGTTTTCTTCATTCTTTCCCCTCTTTCAATTTCTATCTTTGGTTATGACAATGAATAGCACCAAAGCTAAAATACAAATTCTAAATTATACATCAACAATATTGTCGAATCTGGAGTTAGACAAGGTCAAGACTCTGTATTCAATATTATTACATATAATTCAAAGTATGCGATTCGAAAAATAGATAGAAACATTCTTACAACGGCATATCAGATAATTTCTTGTGGTGATGGCGTAGTAAATATTTCTAGATATATCATTTCTTCGTAGAAATGGCAGAAGCATTTTAATCAATTATAAGATGAAGTAACGAAGGTGAAATTCAAAATGAACGAATAGAAAATTAAGTAATGCCCAGAACACAGTTCAAGCCGGCAATCGTTGTTTCTTTGCAAAAAAAGGACTGGTCAAATTAAAACTGCTCTTCAGAGAAACAAAAGTCGCAATACATAAAACCCTTACTCGTTACAGGAGTGATGTACAGATGCGAAGCATGAACGCTGATGACAGCATCAAATAAAAACACACTAAGAATTTCCGAGTGAAAAGTATTACGAAGACTATTTGATGTCAGAAGAGGCTTGATAATGGATAGTTTGTGAATAACGATATAGTTGGTTTTGTTAATGCGCAACGCAACGCCTACGGTGGGCCGGCAATTCAATAATAAAGGTCGAAAATATAACTCAGAAAAATCTATTTAATTCGATACCCTATCACAATAGAGCGAGGGGCAGATCAAGTTCAAGGTGGACTTATAACATAAATCAAAATACAGAGACCTTGGCAATATAAAATTGGAAGGTTCAAATGAATCGGCAAATTCGAGGAAATATAGTGAAGAAGGCCAAAGCACACATTGAGCCATAGTACTTTAAGATAATGATGATTATGGCAATTGGATGAAAGTTAAAACTGTAATTAAGAGGTTATAAGAAAATATTTTTTTGTTGCTTTTGCAAAAACGAGTATACACCACAAACATGAGTCACAGCAGAATTAATTCGTAAAAATAATCTAGCTATTCTTGAGATTTAGTTAAACCGAAAACTGAATTAAAATTGAAAATAAGAGGAAAGCATAGACCATATTTTGCCATCTCCTTAATTTTTATTTTCAAAACAAAATTAAGTCATAACTTGTTACAATTTAAACGTGTCTTCAAATCGGGCTTAAAAATTTTGTGTGAAATTTAATTAGTTTAAATATCACAGAAAATTAATGGAATTTCCAATTTCAATTCTTCTAATTTTCTTATTTAAGTTGAATCATTATGAAATTATTATTTCCGGAAACTATATATGAAATTTATTAAATAGCTAATACCGAGCTTTCTACTTCGTACCAATTCTATATTTTAAATTTTTTTTTTAAATATGATCAAACTTTTTAAAAACAGTTAACGGACAGTTTTTGCATTTAGCTGATTTGAGAAAAATTGTAAGCCAAGTTGGACTCACCCTGATGAACTGTAGATAATGAATGATTTCATTATTTATTATTATCAATATTTTACACGTTACTAAAAGGGATTAATAAGTTATTAAAACAGTTTAGAAATATTTTTTTTGTTCATTACGAGCCAGATAAATTTAAAGCAAATTGAAGAACCAAACTAAATTAAGTAAAAAACTATTAAACAATCTCAATAATACTCACCAGCATCTTCAGAACATTCACAATTTTCCATATCCATGGTACATCGATTTGAAAATGTTTTATAATCATCACCATTATAGCCACAAACGGGATCATATTCATCAGTACATCCTTGTGGACAGTTACATAATGGAACATCATCAGGACCACATTCACCTTCTTTTGGTTTTTTAAATGCTAAAATTAAAAAAAAAAAAATATTATAAATAATTTTGAAAAGCTTGAAGGTGGAAATATTCTGCCTAAGCGTGACATTTTCATATCTATTGAATATTTTTTATTAAACTTACTATTCTTTCCGTCCCGGAAGCAGTTTTCCACATCCATTAAACAGGTGTTACTAAATTGTTCATAACAAGCTCCATCATAAGCACATATTGGGGAATAAACCATCGGACAAATCATAGCTGCACAATTAGTTTGTTTTGCTGAATCCGTTTCCTCTGTACATGATAACTGTATGATTGTTATTAAACCTTTGCGGAGTTATAAAAATCGTTTAAATAAAATTATTTTAATTTTAAAAATAAAAAATTAATACTTACCAATAAAATGTATAAATCGTAAGCTAGTCATTTTTAAGCACTTGTTTATTAGAATATAAATTATAAAATTAAAGAAAAATTAAAAGAATATTCTTTTTATTGCTTTTAATTTTAAGCTCGATAAGTAATTATTTATTTTTTATGTTAACAACAGTTATTTAAATTGGTAAAAAAAAAATCATTCTATAGTGTTTTATTTTTTCGTGTTTCGTGCTTCTACGTAAGAATTTATAAAGACAAGTAAATATTATTAACACCAAAATTTAACGTGGGGTCATTTGAACCACTGGGTCATTTTACACGCTGGGTGGCGCAGTAGGTAGAGCGCTTTCCTTTCAACCGAAAGGTCCCAGGTTCGATTCCCGATGAAGTATAAAAAAAAATGCTATATGGGTTTTTCGATCTGGTCCAGTACCCTTTGTCAATGGGATATAATGAATGACAAAAAATAATTTAGAGTACAATCTGGTAACAAGTTAAATAAAATAAAGCTATTCTATTTAAGAAGGCTTAGTTCCTGACAATAGTAGTAGTTTTCCACATTTTAATGAGTTGATAAGCCAGTAATTTGTTAAAAAAATACTCGAAATATTTGTAGTAGTGTAAACTTACAGTACCGTACTTAATTAAGCACGAAAAGGTGATTCTACCTAAGTTACTGTCAAGAAGACAAAAAAAAAAAAAACCATTTAAATATATTCAAAAATCGATATATTTATAGAGTTTATTTATAGAGTTTGACATTATTGCGATATTTTTAAATTTTTTTCTTACTAATTTGATGTGAAAATCTTTTGTCAGTTACGTAGACTAATTCAGAGGTACTATCTTCTAATTGAGATAATAAAATTAAATGTGATGGTGTGTGCAATGGTTGGCATCATAGTTATTTGTCACATTAATTTAATTATTTGAGCGTTAATTTAAAATTTCTAATAAATTCTGATTTTTTTAATAATAAATTCTTGACGTCAATCTGGTTGTATATTTAAAAACTAAGCTTTCAAAAATATGGATAATTCTATACTTTTAAATATTCTGAAAAAATGTTGGATTTAGTAGAGTATTTAAATAGTAAAAAACAGAAAACTAGGTTCCATTGTATTACTTAAGAAGCTATTGATGTAACGTTTAGAGCTCTTCAAGTTCCTATATTTGGATTAACTGTATTTCACTATGCATAATAATGACATCAACAAATCATAAGTTTTCGAAAATTACTTCTATTTCCGGTGCATAATAATATTCATTGACATATTGGAATGTATAACGAAAATGAATGATGACCTGGAAATTATATAATTATGTAATGGCTTAAAATCAAAAAATTAAATTTGAATGTTTGAAAATCAAAAATTGTTATGATTTGTTGGAATCAATAGTAAAATGCATTTTGTTTGTAAAACTATATATTTTTCTACAGGGATAATGGACATACTGGTTTTCTTGAATACTAAAATATTATAAAAGGTGAATGATTAAAAATAATTTTAAATATTGTTTTTTGTTTTACGATGGAATGTTCTATGTTATTAATGCTATTCCGGGAATAGAAAACTGTGTTTTGAATGAAATATTTTGATGAGAAGGGAAAAAAAATATTTTTTTAATGACAGACCGACGAATTTTATACCGAAAACAGTTATATATTTATTCTACATTTTATTTAAAATTAGTTGATCATTCTGTCCCATTTTCGGTTTTTGAAGTTAAAAATATTTTAATAATTTTATTGATTTTATTGAAATAAAACAGTAGTGCTAACAATTGCCATTGTATTTATTCATTCAGAAACCAGTCATTGTTCAAATATTATGCAAAATATGATCGAATTGTACCTAGCTATACTAAATTACATATTATCTATACAGAGTTTATTTATCATACGATATTACTTTTGCTTAAGTTGTGATGCAGATAATTTTTTTTTAATTTTATTGATATTCAGGAATGAAAAAATTGAAAATACAATAAGTGAAATGAATTAACTTGAACCTAGATAGAAAATTGACTTGTACATAATGTGATTTTGACATTTATTTATATGATTTGGAAAAAGATTGGAAAAACTAAGGTACAAATAAAAGACCTGAAAACCCGTTAATATGACATTGGCTCGAGTAGAAAAAAATATTCTAGATAAGATGGTCTATTTTTAAATGTAGCATGTAGGACACAGGAGATAAAAAAAAATAATATCTAACAATTATTCACACTAAAATATGAACGATGATGAAGGAATGTATTCTACCCTCCTAAACTGACCATGTTAAACTATTTACTTTGTATTCTTCTATTTGAGGTTAGGAGAACTGTGTTAAGTATTGTTTTCATAACCCAAGTTCATAATAAACTTACAGATTTATATTGTGTTCATAACATTTTAGGAAAAAAATTAACACAAAAGCATGATTTAGGTATGAAAATATTATATTTTCTATTACATTTCATAGAGCTAATTGTGGGAAATATTAAGTCTGAATAACTGAATATTGATAAATTCAAACCAATACAACACAACAAAAACTTTAGATATGAGTAAAAATGTTGTAAATAAATATTTTTATTTCAATTTCCTAATTTTATCAATTTATTTTTCTGCTATGCAATTTTAATTAATTAATTTTTATAATTTAGCTTTAAATTTACTGATTGCATAGTTGTTTATTTTATTATTTTAAATTGGTTACGATTGTAAATTTTTAATATTGTAAATATATAAACAGTTAAACTAAAAAAAAGTAAATAAATAAATTATATACAATTGATTTTGAACGTTAATGCTTAGCATATTTAGAAATAAAGTTGATGTATTTCTAAAAGTATTTCGAAGAAATAATACGAATACACCATCAGCTTCAACAAAGAAATAATAAGCGATCCAATTCAAACCCTACTAAATGTTGATATATTGTACAATCCATCTTTCGTATAGTAACAGACGTCTAATATTGAAAATAAAATACAAGTAATTGTTGTCTGAATATTGCTTTGTTCCATACGCCAAATCATCGATTCAGTTGCTTCTATTGTTTTGAAAGGTGCTGCAGATAATCTGGCTTAATTGACTTTTGCATAACAAAAGGTATGTATGAAAAACACTGGAAGGCGGATTCATATTTTGATCTCTCTTCAGATCATTCTCCTATAATAATAAGTGGATCCACGGAGGTCATCGGTAAGCATGCACGGTAACTGCACAAAGACTACACTCGAAACAAACAAACTAGGATCGTTTTCGCTAGTTAGTTGACGAAAACATCGTGCTGAACGTTCCAATGAAAACAAAGGAAAATATTGTCCGGGCAATACAAAATTTTGATTTTGCAGTAATAAGAGCAGCATAAGAAGCTACACGAATTCAAAATCAGAATAAGCAACAAGAAAGATGTCCATTGGCAATAAAAAAATAAAATTGAAGAAATGCGAAAACTACGAAAAATATGGGAAAGATCTAGGGCACCATCAGATAAGAGAAAACTTAACAAAGTAACAAAAGAGTTAAAGGTAATGCTGGTCGATACTAAAATTATGAAATACAGCAATATCTGGCAAACTTAGCTCCAACCGAAGTTACAGTCTATTCTTTATGGAAACCCACTAAAAAACTGAAGTATCCAAAACAATATAGTGCACAATATAGAAAATAGATTATCTAGGGAAACAACAGCAAAATATCGCATGATACAAAATGAATTTACAAACAAAAAAAGTAGCAAGGAATGAATTAATTTTGTGTATTATTGTGGTTGTTGACTTAAATGAGATTTAATATTTATATAAATAATGTATGTAGTTTTGGGTTTTTTTAGAGAGTGAGTAATATATTGATTTGTGTTAAGTAATTCTGTAATTTTTTGTTATTGAGCGCTTCATTGTTTATTTTCAGCCATAATTTTGTTTTATGCAGTTTTGAAATAATTAAATTGTTAACAAAAGTCAAAATATAAAACATTTTTTGTAAGTGAAACTTACTTATAAGACGTTTGGTACAAAAAATATTTCAAACTCGCGTCACGCTAAATTGTGAGTCACTAATGTTATTAATATATACATTCATTATATTCTAGTTTAGGTACAAAAACAACATTTTTTTTTGCTGTTTTTAGAAAATTGTTACTGTATTATTGAAAGCTTAAAAACGTATCATTTTCTGCTAGAAGTTTTGAGGAAAAATTATTAATTGTTAAGGATGGTAGTAAACCAATGCTTTCTCTACTAATAACAACAACAATAAAACGGTGTAATCAGCATTTTTCAATAAAATCTTATAATTCGTATACGAGATATTTTTCAACATCAATATAGAAAATTCATACTTTTTTTACATTGTTTTCTTAAAGTCAAAGCTTAAATTAAAGTTATATTTTCAGATGAAAATTTTAATAACAAAAACAGTATTTGCGAAATATTAACATTTTTAATTGAAACAGAATTAAACAACACTTTTAATGAATAGTCTAAACTTTGTTAATTGATAATAACACTTCCTCTATAACAACTATTTCAGTTGAGCGATCGTTTTTCTACCTAAACGAAATTAAAAGTACTTTGAGAAATAGATGTGAACAATTTTAACTGTCGAATTTAGTAAAAATTTCAATAGAAAAGAAAAGCCAAAGCAAACTGATGTTTCTTTTTATAGTGCTTCCCCAGTTGAAAATTCCACGCCCCGTCACTGATATATATATATATTTTTTTTTGATGAAATTATATTGAAACGAATATATTTTTAGATTATATTATCAAGTTTTCATATTATTTCTTTACTCTAAAGTCGTCCAAAGAATTTAATTAAAAATTATTAATAGATATACATACCTATTACAATTATATTAAATTTTTCTTACCTCATATTGAAATTTATCTTTATGATATTCTGAATTAAATGCCCAACAGAATCCATTTAATGTTTTTATCTTAAAAAAATATTTACAACATGTTATATTACGTACTCTCCACCAACAATCATAAAATATTTCATCACATTTAAATGATAAAAATTCAAATAATTCGGTTAAATTAATATGATTCAATTTTAATATGTCATTTTCATTAATTCTATCATAATAAGTTTCAACATCTTTTGATGTTAATACTGCTGTAGAACTTTCATACATCAAAAGAAATTTAATAAATTTATTTTGTATTGATGAATTCATTTCATTTGGTATAAATTTATTGATTGCTTCATTGATCCTTTTCCAATTTATTCGATTGTAATTACAAACTGTAACTGATGGAAAATTTATTTTATGTACAGAATATAAAGGAGTTTCCATTATATTTTTTAACTCAAATCTTTCTGTATTTTGTTTTTTTATTGTTGATTCATATACAATGTTCAGTAATCCCAATATGCCTATGAAAACAAAAAGGAACCAAACAACTCTAAAAAAAAAAAAAATTTTCTCATCAATAAAGAAAATTGTTTAAAAAGTTTTATTGTTTGGGAAATTTTTTATGGGATTTTTTATTTTTTTTTTTTATTATGTATTATAAAATTGTCAACAACTCTACTAACCTGCCATATATATTGACCCGCTTATTTAATAGATATTTAAACCCATGTATACTTGAATTATGAGTGTATGTATATATAAAGTCTTTAATTTTATTATTTGTTATTTTATTAAACATTATTTTCTACAAAAAACTAAAAAACACTTTTTAAAGCTTTGAAATTTAACTAAAGACTAAAAGAAAAATTATTTTACTGCAATAAAAAAAAATTATTTTAATTTATAATAAATGTAATTAATGATTATAGTTAATGAACTTTGGACTTATTAGTTCCAATAAATTCTTATAGATTTTTATCTAAAAAGAGAATTTTTTTTTCTTTTTTACAATTTTTTTATATAGCTAGGTAGGTATATAAAGAGATCTTTGATTATAATTACGTAATTCAATTAATTAATTTTCTCTGATTATCTATTTTGCAAGGTGAATATTAATTAATTTAATATTCAATTTTCTATTTTTATAAAATTCGATTTAATCTGTCCGTTTATTTTTTCATTTCCAAGAAATGGGAAATTCCATTTTATATTTACATATTTTATTTTCAACTAAATTAAAGCTAAAATTTAAATTAGATTGGATAATTTATGGCATAGACATAACAAAAATAGATCTAACAGCTACATATGGTGTAGTGGTTATTTCATTCACATTTTTTTTTCTGTTACTCCTCGTTGGAGCATAGGGTATCAACTTGCCTCCTTCATTGTTATCTGCTGTTCGCAATGATTTTGATTTCTTCCCAAGTTCATCCATATCTTGTTAGCTAAGAAGGCGAGGAAAACCCAAAAGCGCTTGGCGTCAATCTGCGAATTTTAGCGATCTGCAAATTTACTATCAATCTAAAATTTGAAAACCTTAATATTCACTCAATGAAACAAGTATTTCCAATAGTAATTATACCTAAAGCTTGTACAACTCATTTTCAGTACTTTTTATACTATTTGAGCTCTTAGAATGTTGACGTTGCTTATTATTCACCATAAATAAACATAAAAATTGATTGTTTCAATTTAACAGCAAGTACTGTTGATTAATTTTGTTGGGATTTTTCAATTTGTGTTAATTTTAGCTGAATTTCTAACTTCTGTCTGACTAATAATTTTTTAAAGATAAAAAAATAAAAAATAAAGAAAAGAAAATATAATTTTTTATAGAATAAAACACCCAACTGTTGGCATCCCTGAATTTAGAGCCAACTATTGACAGTCTTTTTTAAACAAAATATTTCTCCGTTATTAATTTATATACTTATGAAAAATTGAAATATTTTAAAAATTTCAATCAAAGTAGAATTTAAATAATGTTTCAATTTTATATTAATATTTTAGCTGTATTTCTAATTTACATATGAAAAATTGTGTTCTTAAAAAACTCACAAACCAGAATTTCAGTCATTCAGAGCAAACAGGACAAAACTTTCAAAGCCGTAATAGTAAGCCTTCACCACTCAAGTGATAAAGAGGCAATAAGACAGGAATTAGAAGCTCTAGGTCATGACGTCATCTATGTTTACACGCATTCCAATGCCACACTATTCATGCTCGAACTCAAAGCGAAAGACACATTTATAATATGCCAAAATTACGAAGAATGCAATTACGAAAAGTGCTTTGGGTAAAATTAGAAAAGGCAAAAATTTCACATAGTATACTAAGAGTCACATTACAACCTGGTCCTGGCATTGTTTTGATGGAGGAAGAAGAAGAAGTTATAGTAAATTGAGTAAAAATTTCACAACAAAAATATTTTCCTAAAAGGGAAACCGATATTTTAAACTGTTTGAAAGAATTCCTTGACCAAAATAAGAGGGAAAATCCATTTGGTGACAATAATGGAATTCCTGGAAAATCTGCTCATACCATTTTTTTTGTTTTTGTTAATTCCATTACAACTATCTTAATAATTTTATTATAAATAAAATACAAGATATCAAGTTTAGATTTTGATTTGAATGAGGGCTTGTGGAAGAGAGATTTCTTCAAGTCTAGAGACTTTATTTATTTGGCTAGTTGTTTGAAAATCTGCAACTTAGTTCCAGCGGTGTGAATCTTTGTCTGCGTGCCTGCAAGATTTTCGAAAAACTGATCCAGTTTCTGGTTTCAATTTTAACGTTGCAGTTTCGGATATTCATGGATGGTTCAAAAGCAGAGAGCAGTATTTAAAAAGAAAACAATCTTTTTCAAATACTAAATGAACCTTCCAGGACTATTAGTGGTGATGAAAACAATTTTTTCCACAAACAAAAACGGTCCTAGGGGTTGCGCAATATTTATGAAATAGAAAAAGGTCAAGCAAAATCAAATTTAACCGTAATGGCCAGTAAGTAAACTGCCATCAGTTGTAGTTCACAAAATAAATAAGACTGTTCTTTCCACTATTATCAATGAAAATAATAGCTGCCGTCCTCCATCCATTACAAATACTATAATTTCAGTAGAAAATCTTTCGAAGAAACGTAACCAGAATTATGTAAGGAATTTGGTTTTTGATGAAGAACAGAACAAAGAATTTATAATTGACGATAATATAGATGATATTGGCAAAATGTGTTATAAATGCATTAACTTCATGGAAAATGATTCGACTTTCGAGATATTTGGTATAAGTTGCTCCAAATGTATTAAAGAGTACCATTTGAAATGTTTGGAGTCAAAGGAGTTACAATACCTTCCTACATTAGCATGCCCAACATGCTTCACTTTAAAATAAAAACTACAAAAAACTATGTAAAAAAGTAGCTCAAACTATTTGTGATTTTTGAATTTTATTTAATTTTTTTAAATTAGTAGATTTAATAAATTAAATAAAAATTTAATATTTGTTGCTCATTTCCATTAATGTTTTCATTGAAATTTTAGTAGTGCCAATAAATAGCGGTGAGGGTGCCAATTACTTCAGATGGGGGTCAATAGCTGGCGATTTTGTGATTTTTTTTTTAATTGATTAATAATAAAAAATATATTTGTCTTTTTATATATTTTTCTTTTATTATAATAATAAATAAAATAAATAATCTAAAAAAGGTATACATTGTTTATTGTATAAATAATTTTTGGAAAAATTATTATTCAAAGTCAATATTTCCTTATGATAGGTGCCAATTATTGGGTATTTTACGCTATAAATGTTTTGTTTTTTAATTTTTTGATTATATCTAAAAAAAATTAGTAAATTTAATTTGTTTTCAGTTTTGTTTTCTTAACTAAAAAATTAATTAACTCCTATTACCAGCTGTAAAAATAATTTCAACTGTTATCCAAAATATGTTTATCAGGAAAATGTATATCAATGAATATCATTTAAATTGTATATCACGTCACACATTTATTCTATTGTAGTAACTGAATGATTTATCTCTTTTTCTTTATATACTTTTAGTGCTTTGGTTGAATAAATTCAAATAAATTATAGTGAATAAGATTTAATTAGTAATTTATGTAATTAAATTTTTACCTGCAGTTATTTTTTAATCACTTTAGGTAGATGCTACTACCTGCTGCGGATAGTACTCCGGCACACTTAGACCTAGTATAGTCCATTTGTACGAGTAACAGAATCACTATGTTACTTGTGTTGAATTTATTAATCATAATTATTATAAGTATTATCTTAAATTACATGAACGAAATCATGAAATAAATGAATTGTTAATTATATAAATCTAATCACAAAATTAATTAATTTTTCAATACATTTTGTAAATTGAAATGTAAATATCACATATTACAATTTGCATATATAAAAAATAGAAATCAATATGGAAACCGTAAATTATAAGAAAAAATAAATAATTATTAACTGAGGTGAAATTCTTATTATTTTTGTATACTCACCTCATATAATAGGTTTACTCTTAAAAATATTAATACAATTGAAATGAGAAGTTGATCATTACTACTTACATTTTATTTTTATTTTATATTCAAACCACTAAATTTTTTTGTCTCATATACAACGCTTTCATATTACTGTTATAATTTATTATCTATATTATTTCAAAGCTTAATTATCAATATTATATCACTCAATTCATTATCACTCTTATCACTTATCTATTTAATAGAACATCTTAAGATTAATAATTTGTTGATTTTTTTGTTTTGTGTTCAAATCAAAACTAATTCGAATGAACAGCCTATCAATACTTAGCTATAAAAGCTATTTTTAAAAAAATCTAAATGATAAATTTTTATTTTATTATCTTTTACTGTAATTTAAATTTAACTGATAAAAAAATGTTGTGTATAAAATTTATATCATACTATTATTACAATCAGGTAAGTAAAATATGTAAGATAGTTTTCATCTAAAGTACAATTTTTTGACAAAGAATTTATTTTAAGTAACATGATGAGTTCAAACTCATGTTTGGTAATTTGCAATTATTGCGATTAAAATAGTTTTTGTAAAATATTTTGAAGTAAGATTGTGAGGAATACAGTCACTTACCTCGCGTTTCTCTCAAGATTTTCTCATATGTTTTTTCGTTGTTTGTTACTATTGATAGTTTTGTTCTAATCATTTTAAGCACTTCTAGAAAGCTTCTCTATCGAACTCTATTTGCAGATTTTTCTTTTATTAAAATATAGTTTTTTCACTAGTCATTGAATATTACTTTCTGCAAATCATATCAGGTTGATATCAATATTAATACTGTCCCTGTCAGTTACTATACTTAAGAGTTTAAAGACTGCACCTGGGTCCTTTTTAACAAGTAGCCATAGTCACTTTCATTTGCGTTTTTTTTTTTGTTGGCTTAAATTGATGTTCTAATGGGTTTTTGGCTGCTTGAAATTCGGATTGATGTTCTAAGGGTTATTGTTGGTACTTAAGAGACAGAACTTATAATTACACAACATTTTATTGCAACATAACACCTTCATTAGCTTGTTGTTTTGACTAATGAAGGAGGTATATTATTGTTTTCGAAATATTAGAAAAATAATTTTGTTAATTAAACGCCCGCTCCTCCAAATTGTACTCGTACTTCATTATGAATTATGTTTTCTATCATTTCAATTTATCGTCGACACTATGTTTTTTATTGATTTATCTAAAACAATAACTTCACACTTAAAATAAATTTATTTAAAAAATAAAAATTAAATTTAAATTGGGGGTATTGTTGTGATAAATTAATAAATTAAAATTTTTTTAAGTTAAAGTGACTTACACTGAAAACACAATCACGACGAATGACGAATTTTTCGCTTTCAAATACATGAGACTATATGTAAACCGTGACGAATGACGGATAATCAAAATTTCGCATTCAAAAATAGATCTATTTCTATTTTACTCATCGCCGAATGCGAATGACATTCATTGATACCAACATAAATTGGTTTTACTTGATGCCATTTGCTTGTTAGCTTAAATTCAAATAAAAATTTTTTTAAATTAAATGTTATAAAATTTGTCTTCCATTTTTTTTATTAATAAATTTTGAAATTCCAAAAACACAAAAATTTTTTCAATAAGAAAAATTGATTGTAAGTGATTGGAAATGATATTTTTTAACAGGATTTTGATTGGCTACTGATATTTTCAGCATTTTGGATTGCATCTTAGAACATCGATTTGGTCTAGCAATTGCTCCAAATTGATTTATTGAACTTAAATCACTTACATTTCTCCAACTTCCAGATGAAAGATATCCAATATTGCAAAGAAATAATTTGGTTTGAAGAAATATTTTTAAAAATAATATCAATTTAAATAATAACGACAATTTATTTATTATGTTTTTGTTTTAATAGTTTGAGAAGTGTGTCAAAAAAGCGAATAGCTCGTCGTGATTGTGTCTCTAAGCGCGAAATTTGGTTATTCGTCACTAGTCATTCGTCGTGATTGTGTTTTCAGCATTATACATTAAGCGAAATTTAAATTTGAAATTAGTAAAATTTGAAAAAAATATTTGACATCGCCCCACATCTCTTTTAATAATAAAAATCATTTGTTCAGATATTCGTACCGAATACGGTTCAAATATTTGTACCATATGACAGTGTTCAGATATTTGTACTGTACTGTTTTTAATTTACAGATCAAATATGATGAACAAAATATAGTTAAATCAGTAAAATTAAGATTTGATTACAAATAAAAGAACAAAGTTACATATTATTCTAGTAATCTAGTTCATTCATTATGTGTCAAGAAACTTTTACATGCAATATAAATAGCTCTAAGACAATTGTTTAGGAAAGTTTTAAGTACTCTGGTTATTGACTGACGGATTTTACATAGATTTTAAATATTTTGATTTTAATATGCCTCAGCTGATCTTTATGAATTGGTCAACACCATAATCTAATGTCAAACTTTTTTTATTTTATTTGCCAAATTTTCCCTGATTTTTCATTCCTAATATTTTACTACCGAGGTGGGTTCAGTTACTCTTACGTCATTTCATATTTCTTAGGATACTTCTAGGTAGTCTTCTTACTGTAATATCTACTATAATTTTAAGCAGTATTGGAGACGAAAAAAACACTTAATTATACTGAAGTATATCGAAGAATTGTAAAGGTACTAAAACTTTAGATGGCATAGAGCTATTTAGATCTAAAGGCAATAAATAAATATTCTCGGAAAAACTGTCATTACAATAACATTTCTACTATTACATTTCTGTTTTTGTCTTTCCTTATTTTTTTGGAAAAAGGAATTCTAATTGTAATTATGTTAATTAGATAATCTAATTAGTGAACATAATTAAATTTTATTTAATTTTGATGTGAAAGATAATAATAATATTACAATGGTGAAATATTTTATTCAAATAAAGGTGAACTAATATAGAGAACTAATATAAGCCTGTAAACATAAAAACAATCTAAGTTTTTTAAGATCAAATATTTGCACGTGCACAGTAGACTTTTACAGGTAAACATATATTCAGCAGGGCAGTACAATAAATATATAATCATCAGATAAACATAATAATCCGTGACTTCCATATTGAAAAAAAAATATTTCTTAAACCGCCTTTAAACTGTTTTTAAATTTAATTTTTAAAACTTACTTTCTACATAGTAACAAATTTGCTGTAATATTTTTACATTATGGAACACAATTTAAAACTTTTTACGCTTATTTTGTTGTCATTTTCTGTTATTACCAAAGTTTAGCAGAAAAAGTCCAGAATTTATCGAAAAACTTTGCGGTCTGGGTTTACCTGTTGTCGGAAAAAACAGGGTTTAATTAAATGAGTAGCGGGGTTTTGAGGACTGCAACCCGACTATAAAAACAAGAGATCCGACGTCCCAAGTGTCGGGACCGAAGAAGTTGACTTTTTTTTTGTCATCAGTACAACGGCCCTTAAATGTGATGGAGACAATAGGTCCGGGGTCCCAGGAATTGGTTTTTAATAATTATTATAAAGAATTATTAAAAAATTTCGGATTGGTGCGACGGTCCGAAAGTCGGAACCAAAGACCTTGGACATAAAAAAAAATGTTTTTTTATACTTATCTTTATGTGTAATGAACATTATTGAGATTTTGGTTTTTGGACAATTTTTTTGTTCAAGGTCGTCGGTCTCAACACTTCGGACGCCGGACCTATTGTTTGCATCATGCATAAGAGTCATTGTGTTAACAAACAAAAGAAACAAAAAAATTTTTTTTTTGTGAGGGTCATATCCAAAAGTTTATAAAAACCAACGAAAAATTTTCCGATGCGTACTCTGCTTTTTTTTGCGCATTTGAAACTTATGTTAAACAATATGGAATAGACTAGATTGTAAGATTTTTTTTTATACAATATGGAATATGATGCATTTTAGAAAAAACGTTTTTTTTACAATATAGAAATCACGGAATAATAATATTTTAAAATTTAAACAACAATGATGATTATAACTGTGAGCGTAGTTTTTTTTTCAGAAATGTTACGATTGAAGAAGTTTTTAATACAGTTCACCAGGTAAAATCAGAGGAGGAATTGGGTCCGATTCAATTCAGGTGAGATTTATTAACCTCACATTTCCATTAATACTTCCTACATTGACTCATATTTATAATACAATTCTCACTTCAAAGTAATTTCCTCATATTGTAAGTCAAGCTAAAATAATACTTATCCCAAAAAAAATCTAATCCTAAGGTGAACGATTTACGTTCAGTAAGTATTAAACTTAAAAATCTAACTTAAACTGAAAATTCTTATTATTAATAAATTAATTACCTAATAAATTAATTACCTACTACAAATACAAAGGTATAAAAATGGAAATTGAGACACTCAAAATTTTATTTGTGGTTTACGTTTTCGTAAGATAAAAGTAAAGGTACTCGTAAATATATTTACATATCTCATTGTTAATCTTTTGGTATGGGTTGCGTACGTGATTTCGATTAAATAATTCCCGTTTTTTAAAAAATTAATGTTTTTATATATCTATACATACCTCGTTTACAGTAGGTATTGATATAAAGACTTTTAAGTATGGCGCGTATAGGCAGTCCGAAAAAAAATATATATCATTGACGAATTATTGTCATTATAAATGCTTTGCTTACCGCAATTTAGGAGCGATTTATGTATAAATCTTCTATATTCATTCAGACTTTATATCGCTTCTGTACTTATCTTTTGTTTTTTAATGCGAATATGGTAGGGCATTTCATAAATATAAATAATTTGCTAACTTTCATCAAGAAATTATAAGCAAAATAAGAATGGAAACCCACAAGGCAGTATTACGGCAAATTTAAGTCACAATCACAAATATAGACCTCATAAAAGCATAACCGCAGATAAATAAATATTTCTTTTAACAGGTCACTTTTCACTCAATAGCTATAGGTAACAGTTTAGAATAGCTATTTACCTACGATACGACTATGATTTTATGCGGCCTTCACTTGTAATTACTAAGCCGTGATAACTAACCCTGTATACCTTAAGAAATAGTAAAATGTTCCATTAAATTATGTTGTCTGCGGTAATGATAAATATACACCTGGAAGTTAAGATTAATACTTTAAAATCTTGGGTCCAGTCGATGATAGGTAAAATGAAAAAACATAACACAAAACGTGTTTATCTCCAGAATGCAAAGTCCCGCCAAATCGGGATCATCTTTCAACATTGTTCCACCATGGAAAGAACCAGTAAAGTTATTTTTAAGTTCACAAACAGAACACTCTTTGTCCTATTTTATTTACTTTTATATTAACTTGCCAGTGTATATATAAATATTGTTAATGGAAATTTTGAAACGCTTTGTGATGTTCTTTTAATATTCGTGATTTTTTTTCAGCGGCAAATATTAAAAATGTCCATTAACAATATTCCAGCAAAATTCATTATATACTTTTGTGTTTTATCTTATAGTAGTTCTAGATGCTCAAAATCCACCACTAGTTTTTTTTCTACTTTTTATGGGGCTACTTTGGTTTCGATAAAAGTATTACTTTTACTTTTAAATCAAAATTGCGTGAATTTTTATGAAAAAATAATTTTTCTGTTATGGTTTTACGGAAATTAACGGAAATATTTCTTCAATATGAAAAATAACTGGCTATAAAAGCGAATTATGAAAGTGGTTTTAAGAATAAAAATTTTATTACGGTTTAGTTTCACTTTATAATTTTGATTACTAATTAATACAAAAATAGTACAAAATTAGTTAATCGGAAATTTACGACAACTTACGAACTTACGATATTAGCATTTGTATTTTATTTTTAATTATTTACATTTTTTGTTTTAATCCATTCAACCTCTTCAAAATTTGTCAAATCTATGACAAATAATTATTGATGATTCCAGAGTTCTGATATGGATGTTTATTTTCTATTGTGTATATTTTTAAGTGTTTTTAAAAAAATTTAAATCATGATATTCTTAATCCACTGTCAAATTATCTAATCTTGTCTACTCTGTGTAACCAGTAAAGTAACACTATAAAAACAATGGAATTTCATGAATTTATAATCATAATTTTAAATTTTCAATTAGAAAACATGAAGTTTTTAATAATATTTGTAATTTTGAATATAGCTTTAATAAAAGCAATAAATCCTGATCAAGAATGGGAATCATTTAAAGTGGAATTCAATAAAGAGTATAGTAATCCGGAAGAGGAAAATTATCGTAAAGAAATTTTTTCGAAGACAATTGAAAAAATATCAAAACATAATGAAAAATATTTAATTGGAGATGTTACATTTGAGATGGGCATTAATGAATATGCTGATTTAACTGATGAAGAATATCGTACTCAATTGGCAAATGGACAACCAATACCAAGTGCAGAATGGGACACTATACCATTAACAAATTTAAGTAGTTTTAATTTACCAGAAACTGTTAATTGGGTTGATTTTGGTTTTCGTAATCCAGTTATTAATCAAGGTTCATGTGGCAGTTGTTATGCAATGGCATCAACATGTGCTGTTGAAGGTCATTATTATATTAAATATAGACAATTGATTCAATTGTCACAACAAGAAATCGTTGATTGTAGTAGTCGATATGGTAATCAAGGTTGTTCATATGGTTTTATGCCAGCAACATTTAATTATATTAAAGATAATGGTATTGGTGTTGCAAGTGGTAATCCATATAGAGGTACTGTCACTCAATGCATATACAGTAATCCAAGATTTTATATTAACAATTGGTATAGATCAGAACAAAATAATGAATATGCTTTAATGCAAGCTGTTGCTAATGGTCCGGTTGTTGTATTAATTAATGCTGGTTTAGATTCATTTAGATATTATAATGGTGGTTTGTATTATGATCAAAATTGTTATTTGAATCCCAGTGGTATTAATCATTTTGTAACTGTTACTGGTTATGGTATAAATAATAATCGTCAACCATATTGGGTTATAAAAAATTCATGGGGTAGTAATTGGGGTAGTGGTGGTTATATATATATGGCACGTCATGCAAATAATCAATGTGGTATTGCTTTTCAACCAATTTATCCTGAAATTCGTTAAAAATGTAAAAAATAGAAAAAAAATGAATAAAACAAAAATTTCATTTTCCAAAAATTTATGTAATAAATAAAAGAATGTTTTTATTTTTTTTATTATTTTGTATATATTTTTTATTATTCTCTTTAATAATAACGTTTTTTTGTAAGTTTTGTAATATTGTCCCAAGACTAGGATATTGTGTATCTAATCATTGCTGTCTCTTTTTTTTATACTTAACTGTTCTTATATTAATTAGTTTAATTTAAGTTATGAAATTTTTGTTTTATAATTTTTATTTCACGATATTCTTTCATCATGGGATTAATTAGATAATGTTGGAATAAATAATATGGTGGGGTGGTATAACAGTAATTTATAATAGAATGAAACTAAAAAAAAATATGTGGAATAGTTTTTCTAGGGTGTTATCTAAACAGTAATCCAGTTAATCTGTAGTTAATTAAAATATTGTTAAAGAAAAATATACTATGTTGTATTATTATAATGCTCATGAGCTTTAATATTAATGAAATTGATGATAGTTAACTATATTATGGCAACTCTTAAATATATTTAATGGGGGTTGTAATGAAAAATTTTTATTAAAAGAAATACTTTGTAAACGAAAATATTTCATTTAAAGATATTTTGACTTGAATATTAAAATATTAATAACCAAAAAAATATTAATAGTCTGCTTCCTTCCAATGACAGTACAGTCATATTAAACTGTTGGCTCTTCTATTTAGTTTTGATTGATCTTTGTAGGTAGTAACTGCCAAAACAAAGTTAACTTTCGTGAAAGCTTTCATTTCAGTTTTCATAGCCCAAAAAATGCTTCTATATTTATCAATTTTCTGTTATGATTACCGACTGAGCGATCTATGTAAGTGATTGACTATTCTATTAATAAAAGACTGGGTTTAATGGTTTTAGTTTAGTATTCAATTTAAAAGTTGACTCTTAAAACTTCTAAAAACAAATTAAATACATATAATATGAAGAAAAAAATGAATTTGATGTTTTATAAATTTTAAAATTTTAATATAGCAGATTTCTCCAAGTTTTATTTATTTTGAGCTAGCTCAAAAATCATATTTCACCTGCTATTAAAAAAAGTCAAATCATGGCTTAAATTGTTCGCTGAATTACGCTGATTAGCTAAAAATTTTAGTTGGCCCTTAAATTAACTCTTTTACAACCCTAAATTTGATATTACTAAAATAAAATTCTGACCCAAAAAGAGACTGTGGCCCTGATCGTATCATTCTCTAACAAATACGACAGCAATTTTTGGGTATTAATCCTTTTTAACTGTATTTATTGAATCTTTCTAAAAGAAAATGACAATAATTTCTAAAAAATGTGACCTTTATGGTTTCTTGAAATCTTAAAAATCTAAAAATGTTGGAAGGTCTAGTCCATTGATTTGCTTATTCATTCCAATGTTGTGCCTTATATTACAGCTAGCGACTTTTTTTAACCTGCTGGTTATTGGAATGTTTTGTAGATATCTCGCCAAAGGGAGATTATTCTGGTTGCACATCTGTTCTTGCATTTTTCAAGTTCTTCATTAACTGAGGGTATATTCAAATCATTATGTAAATTGATATTTCTAATGAACCAAAGGTAACCTGCGTTATGGTACATAAAATTTTTGATTGCATCCTTTGAATTGTTTCGGTGTTACTAATAGAAACAGTCGTCCATAACTGACACCCATAGAACCAGATTGGTTTCAGAATAGCAACACTTTATATTCCAGATCTAATGTGGAATTTTTCCCAATAGACAATAAATGCTGTTCGTCTTGAATCTTAGCTGCTCTTTTTTTGCGGTGATTGTGTTTCTTCCAAGTCAGCCTTTTGTCTAGGTGAACTCCCAGGTATTTAATCTCGTTGGCTTACGGAATAGTTATTTCATTTATGTTAACTGGAGAACATAATCATTTCTTTAGCGAGAAATTCCATTCCTATATCTGCTGCAAGTGTTCTTGTAAATTTGTAGATGTTGTGTGTGGGTTTAAGTGACAGCTTAAGATTGCAGTATCGTCTGCGAAGGTGGATGTTAATGTGCTCCTGTTTTCCGGTAGATCAGACGTATACACTAGGTATAAAAGTGGACACAGTACACTACCTTGTGGGACGCCAGTATTGACTTCATGTTCTTCTGTTACATAGGATTTGAATCTAGCTCGAAAGCGTCTATTCGTTATATAACAATTTAGACGTAGGTGAGCCTCAGTGGGTAGCTTTTGGTTTATTTTGTAAATAAATCTAGTGTGCCAAACTTTGTCGAATGCCTGACTGACATCCAAAAACACTATACTCTACTGGACAATTAAGTAAAACGATGTGTGGACTTATCAAAAAAGATTACTCTGATAAATTGAACTGGTGTTTCTGATCAACCTCCTCGAACTAAAAACTCCAATAATTTTTTTTTTTTGCAAATTAAGACTAAGTCTTTTAAACTAACCTTATTTTTACAATTTATGCTTTATTCAAAATTAATTTTGAATCTATTACTTCATATATATTTGTTCAAATAATGCTAATTCGTCGAAAAAAAAACGAATGGCAGTATCAGTAATAGATATCTAAAGATAAGAATAGATTAGATGGCCTAATAACACTTAAACTCGATGAGGGTATGGTCCACATTCTGCTAGCTAGTAAAAAAGACATTTAAAATCAAACTTATAATCACCATTGTCTTGTGACCCCATCCGTGGGGCATAGGATGGAATTATGGAAAAGTTCAATCAAAAAACTTATTCAACACTAAAGTTAACTGAATGTAAAAGAAAAACCAAACTATTTAGCATATTACTAAAAATTAATATAACTCAATTACAATAATCAAAAATTATGCAACGCAGCAACTGTGTTAGTGTTACCTCAATCTATTCATTTTAATAATACTCATAAACATTACATACAAGTTTCAGTTTTGACTTCCAAAACTTCAATTTGAACTTAGCGTTAATTAATCTACTCAATATATAGGGCAAATACAGGAACCAATAAATTTGTGTGTAAGAAAATTCAGGTTGATATTACTTTGAGATAGAGGACTTTTATCTAAATTGGAACAAAAATCAACTGCAAAAATTACATCGATATTGGCGGTATCTAGACAGTCAGTTATTCAGTCAGTTTTCAATGTCGGTTAAAACTGCGAAGTGTCTACATGTTCAGTTTCGAATGAAAAAATTTACAGATGGCGAAAACTGAGAATTGATATTTATATCACAAGTGGAAGTGAAACTTAAACAATAATATAAAGTAATTTTTAGAAAGTGCAGCATTTTTTATTTTTTTTGTTCGTTTTAAGAAAGAATAAGTAAAATAGAATAGGAAAATGTAAAATTGATATGTTGCTTCTCTAATACGCTTTTTTCTGTGTTTATGGTTAACCTGTATATTTTTATATTTAGATTAGAAAAGTTGGCTATGAAATTCGGATCGATTGAAATCGAAAAGCTGACGACAAGTCGAAAGCATTTTAACTTGTTTAAATTTTTTTCAAACAACAACAAATATATGAATTTCAGTGAAAACTGACAGTGTTCACTGACCGTCTAGACACTGCTATTTAAATAAGACGAAGAATTACCCGTGAGTCCAATAAATTGTCTTTAAAGCTGTTATTTCGAAATACTAAATCACAGCTGTGCAAAATCCTAATCCTTCCGGTACTACTACATGGTTTTGAATCATGGAAAATCAAGTTAGCTGATGTACTTGGTATTTTCAAAAGAAAAATTATTTGACGAGTTTATGATTCTGATCTGATGAAGAGATTGGAACAAGAAGATATAACGCCAAATTATATCAGTTTTTTCAATTCAATCAGCTTTTCAGCTTAGGGACGAGCCGACTTCGACCGTTTTACGTTTGTGGAAATAAACACGCGAAATATTTCTAGATCCTTCTGTACGCTATCACAGGATAATCCTAGAGTATCATGATACAAAAAAAAAGTTTCAAAAGAGCCCAATAATCAGATGGTAAGCCTTCCTGTTGAATTAAAACGCTAGTGTTGATTTTGGTCTTACCATGAACACATAAACTATCAGGATGATCATGCAGATACGCAAGGTATAGTCGAACATTATTATATATTCTGTGATCTGTGAATCTAGAGAGGATATATCTATCTATTATCGCTAACTTCAGCAGTGGTTTGAGTTAGTCGTACCGTTGGTGGCAATAAGGGGCTTATGAAGTTTGGCGATTTTTTGGATGTAGAAGCTTTGGGGATGTTTATCGGAGCACCAACAACAAATGTTTCTCCCTGTATCTTTTGTTATTGGTATTATTATAATTATTTTGTAACTGAAAATAAGGGCTTTTATATTGCCTTAATAGGGAGCTAGTGTTTCAACTCTTCTGAAGTTTGTATAATTGATAGTTGACTTGTTTAAATTGGATATATGGTTGGAATTAATAGTTTTGAAGATTTTAGTGTTTTTTTTTGTAATTAGACTTATCTACAATACTCTTATAGCGGTTTTGGCTTGTTGTGGTTGCTGTTAAATTTATATTAGTTGGTGAGACATTCCTTTTTATCTTATTAATTTGATTTCTATATTTAAATTTTGCTTAGTTAGTGTGCAGTTATTTGTTAACTTATTAATAGATTTAACTTTAGAATTTTTATAATTACAATTATGATTAGTATTTACTTGATTATGGTTAGTATTATTATTTTCGTAGCTGTCTTTCCATAATAATATACCCATTTGATTAATTAATAAGATATTCTTATTTCGAGTTATCACTAACCATGCATATTTAGTAGATATTGGTATATTAAAACATTTATACTTCATTTTTCTATAACTGCTTGAATTGGATGATACAGGTTCACAGCTGCAGACGTTGATTGAAAACTTTTTGTAGAAAAAATTGGTTATCCAAGATGGACAAGCATATTGTGGAGCACCTTTTAAGAAGAAAGCTACTGTTGAAACATCGTCCTCTATGAATCTTTGCTTTGTTGACGGACTTCTTTTATTAAGAATTTTTTTAGCCGTATCTAACTTCTTTATCCTACCTTTGCAGGCACCACGGTGAGGCACTACTTGGGAGTAGTTCCAAGCCTAAATTCTGTTTCAGCTATTGTTGATGTAGATCTATTCTTCTCTAAAATATTTTGAGTACCTTGTATCAAAGATGATGAATGCTCTAACATTGAGGCTGGAGCTGTTGGGCTAAATGCGATTAGTGATGGATATGTTGGGTATTCTATTTGGATATCACTGATAGTTCTCTTGGGCAATCGTATATTTGGAAGTTGTTTTGTTGGATAAGCTGTTAGCATTAGTTTCGGATCTTGTGGTGGTCCTACTGATAATTCCGAGTTCAATGTAATATTCAAATTATCGACTATCTTCTTACTTCATTCTATAATTAAATCATCTTCGTAACAACTGAACGAGTAAACACTTGTGTCAGCCAACTTTGGTAGGGTTAATAAACTCAAAGTTCAGATTTTCTTGTTACAAAAATTGCGATTTCATATACCATGACCTTTGATTTTTACAGCCTATTAAGACTTTCTTCTGATGAAGAAAACCGAAATATAATTTTTCATTAGAATTCAGGGTGCTGTTACAATAAAATCATCAAAAATTAAGGTTTTATGATATTTATGATTAAAAAAACAAAAAAATTATTATTTTTTTTCTTTAGTAGAAGTCCGGAAAAGTTTTTATCAGTTTACTTTTCCAAAAAAAAAAAAAAAAAAAAAATTTACTAAAATAAATAACTTTAACTGCTTTGACTTTAAGTTAACCAGAATATTACAATTTTTATTTCAACACATAGAAATTCCTATAAAATTATTTTTTTGTTTTTGTTTTTATTTGTGAAGTAAATAGAATTATTTTTCGACACGCTTTTATACATAATATATAGACGGTACTTAACGTTTATGATCAAGAACGTATACTAATATTTTATTCCGGTTAGGACTGTTTATTTAGAAATACAGTTGAATTGCAAACTTATAATAATTGTTTATCTATAAATTAGTGGTTATTTGTTATCTGATTTTTGTTTTTTTTTGTTTACACTCTTTACAGTAACTTAAGTAGAATCACCTTTTCGTGCTTTTAATTAAGTACGGTACTGCAATTTTACACTACAATATCTACAATATTTCGACCATTTATTTATCAAATTACTGGCTTACAACTCGTTAAAGGTGGAAAACTACTGCTATTGTCAGGAACTAAGCCTTCTTAAATAGAATAGCTTTATTTTACTTAAGTGGTTACCAGATTATACTCTCAATTATTTTTTGTCATTTATTTTATCCCAACGACAAAGGGTACTGGACCAGGTCGAAAAACCCATAAAGTATTTTTGTACTTTATCGGGAATCGAACCTGGGACCTTTCCGTTTAAAAGAAAGCGCTCTACCTACTGCGCCAGCCAGCGTGTAAATTCTAATTGCTAAACAAAAAGTCCCAGGTTTTGATTCAGTTCAGGGTATTGGCATTCAGTTGCATTGAGTTGTAATAAATATCCCTTAAACATTCTTGAGAGTATATAATTTGGTAAGAACGTAAAATGGAACTACGCCATTTAAGGTAACCTAGTTTCACATACATGTGAAAATAATAACAAAGTTGGATTATTATTCCATAAAGTAAATTACGATTAATTTCACCTGACTGGAATAAAAACATTGTAATTTTCGAAAAAGGAATTAAAATAGGTCCAGGAAATGACATTAGAATAATATTTTACTAAGTGCCAGAAAAGAAGTTATCATTGCAGATTTTTATGTGTGATAGCAGAGGTTTCGCAAAAACACATCAACAGTAGAAGTAATTTTCTTTCGAAGCTCGAAATTGAGTAGACAAATTTATAGAGTTTGATAAACGTGTTTTGCGAATCTTCCAAATTCATTTGATCGTGTTAAATTGAATGACATTTTCGAAATATTGGAAACAAAAAATATTCCATGTATTAATATATTTTTTTCTTTAGAATCCATAACTTATTAGCCAACACCATAATGTAAGATGAAATTTCAATTTCAGCACGAATAACACAGGATGATTATCTGCGAGTTCATATCTTTACAACCCAATAAATGAACAAATCCTATCGGAAATAAAAATCAGGACGTGAAAAAAATTTCAATAGAACAACCAAAATTATATGCCACTTACAACTCACATATGGGAGGTGTAGATAATGTGGATCAAAATGTGAATGTCAGAATAGCAATAAAAGGCAAAAAATGGTGGTGGTTGATTTTTACCTACCTTATTGATCTAGCTATGGTTAACACGTGAAAGCTCCACTTACTTTTGAATAATGATGACGAATATAAAACTCAGCTCAACTTTCGTCGCACAATTGTAAGAAAATATTTGCAAGAAGCTAAAGGAAGAAAATATGGGAAAACAAGAAAATTGGCTTCAAAAGTTGAAACAGAAGTAAATCTTCATATTCCAGTCAAATTAATAAGCCAATTATGGTGTGTGGTATGCCATATTAGAAGTATGTACAAGTGCAAAACTTGCAACAAAACATTATGTATAAAGAGATTGTTTCCAGAATTATCATAAATAAAACATTTAATAATTATTAAAGTTTTCACTATAAAATTTGTACCTTTTTATTGTTGTTATAAAATTCAAATTTCTATATCCGATTGTACTATATATAGTACGGGCTATATTTTGGAAACTATTGGACCCAGTGCCATTAAATTGCATATTTTTCGATCTAGCCTAAAAAGTATACGGCTGTTAAATAATTACCGAATTTTTTACACAACGGGAACTGGTAGCCGGAGGTAATGGGTTAAAACCAACGAAGCGGAAAAATGTTCTATGTTTGTACTTATATTTGAAAATTAATACAAGCTACAATAATGTTTTGTACTGATTCCAATTAACAATAACAAATTTTAAGATGCGGTTAAATTGGTTAAATTGGTTTAAGTGTTTCAAATCGTAGATCTCTTTTACGCAAGACACCAAGTAAACCAAGTAAATAGAGCGGCGAGAGTCGATGGATGTGACGATATTAAACGATTTTATATACGAAAACAAGTATAATATGAAACAAGTCAGTGGAAGCAGAAATATATATAATATGTGTTCAAGACATTGTAACAAATGTAGAGACAATAAAATTGGCAGCCAGTCCAATAAAATGGGATTCGCGTACAGAAAAAACTCGAAAATTAAAGAAAAAGAAAGCTCCCGTAATTGAAGAGGTCGCAAAATATAAGACCGAATTTCAATATCATAATTAAAATCTCAGCTTTCAAAATCAGGAACGGGTGAATTAGGAACGACAACATCTCTCGAATGCAAAACAATAGAATTATAAAAATTGTAATATAGCTGATATAGGCCAAACACCTTCAAACCATAGACCGAATATTGGATAGATATCAAATTATTAAGAAATAGACAGAAAAAACAGATTCTAAGCCTAACAAAAAGAATAGGAAGAAACATAATATTAGTATTTATTGAATTGTTATGATGCCTAACTACATTCAGTAGGTGCTGATTAAATTTTTTACAATAATACAAGATTTTCTCTCAATAATCGGAAGCTTTTCAAATTTGTCTTAGTTAATTTTTTATACACTTTTTTATGCTCACAAGTTCCAAAATTTGATTGGAAACGATTCAGTTAAAATGTAGATATTAGTAAGTTAGTCTGATTCACATATTATTTTTATTATGTTTTTACACTATTGCCACTTATATATTTTGCCCACTTGACGTACGTTATTGGAAATTATTTGTTAGTATATAAGCTATATACTATTATCAAATAGCAAAGTAATACTGCAACAGTGAAGCTAATTGATCAAATGATTATTTTATCCCACCCCTATATTACTAAATACGTTTTAATTACATATATGGGATGAAAATGTCATTCAAAATCCATCTAGTGACAACTTTTCATATTGAGACTTTTGTCCTTTAATGATACACTAAGACTGCACACCATTTCTAACCAATTGAATTATGTTTGTTGTCTTCAACGGTTATTGCTTATTTTTCATTCACTAAACTGTTAATTAATACTTAAAATATAAAAATTTTTGGTTAAAAAAAATTAATATGAGAACTGTACAAAAATTGCACATTCAACTTCACCCTATTGAATATAATATAGATTTCAGCCATATTATTAGATTGCCTTGTCAAAAGTTAATTTTAATCAATTTTAATTCTAATCTCAGTTTAATTAAATTAATTTATTATTTGTGTCGGTGTTCTATTAAACTCTCTGGAGGGGCGTAGCAGATTTCATTACCTGGAAGTAGCGTTAACTATATGCAATGAGAGCTATCCAGCATACCATTGAAGAATATTCTGAGTGTGATCAGAAAGTAAGGTATCGTTCAGGTCTCAGATGAATAGTGGCTCTAAATAGCACAGGTAATTACAACAAGCCTATATTTGTGGCTGTGGTGATATAAGATCCAGATTTCTTCTCAAAAAATGTATCTATCTAAACTTTCTGGATATTAATATATTGTAAAACAAAATATTTAACAAGCTTTCGTCTAGGTCTTCAAAAGTCTATAAACATTCTATAAACGTCTAATATGCTTGATCTAAGTAAAAATGTAACAATGTTAAAGCAAACAATTATTATCAATGAGTAGATGGACATCATTAAATAGCCTAGTAATAGCCATCATGACTACGAATCAAAATACTCCCAGTTCGGATCCCGTTCAGGGCAAATGAATGTTGTAATATTGTCGGTTATCAATACAATCGAATAATTGATTTGATAATTGAAATATTATTGCAAGAATAATAATTATTTTTATTATTTTACCCCTATCGTATATCACCATATCGTTGACAGTCATGATCACCCCGAACGGCATTTGATTCAAATCCATTTCAGCAGTTGTCATCAAAATCTTTAAATTGAAAAAGTTTTTTTGTTGTTGTTAGTTTTCGGTTTTTTTTTTGTTTTTGCGTTTTAGGTTTTATGGTCATTTTCTTTCAAGATGATGAAAAATATCAACTCATTTTCCAGAACAATCACACAACCACCAAATATGTACTTACATAAATACATCTATATGTACTTGAATTCATGAGAATCATAAAAGTTGGGTATTATTTACAGATTTTAGTTGAAGAACACTACAAGGATTTCTTTTATTATCATTGTTTTTATTGTTTTTGGTTTTGTTTTTTTTTTTATTTATTATACAAAAGAAGAAAAAAAAAAAGAAGATTCATTTCTTAATAAATTTTTTGTTCATAATTTTTATTTGTGGATGAAATTACTTTAAAGAACGTTTTATGTTTAATTCAGTAAAGTGAAATGTTACAGTAAGTTTTTTTTGGTTATTTGCATTTCAGCGTTTAAAAAAACTTTTTATTTTTGCATTTTAATTTTTTTTTTCTTTTTATTTGTTTGTCTTTTTCATTGTAAATTTGAGTATATTTCGAAAGAGTTTTATTTTTAAATGTTAATTTTTTTTACTGCTGTTAGTATGTTAGTGGATTTATTAAAAAAAAAAAAAAAAACAAAAAAAAACAAACAAAGTTTTAAAATAATATTTTATTATAAACATTAGTTGAGAAAGTTGAAAAATAAGTTTTGTATTATTATTAATTAAGATATAAAAATTTAATTGACGTGACGGATTTTTAAGAGGATTCAATTTCAATTTCCATTTATTTTTATTCAAATTTGATTCAAAAAGTTATTTTGCAAAATATTGCTTGACTAAGCAAATTGTTTCTTTTGAATCTATGAGAGAGATATATTTATAACATTGTATTATGTTCTGAGATTAGTTATTTTCATAGTTACATTGTTAATGTTTCTGATTATTTTATAGAACTCTTTCTTGAAATGGTATGGGTGAGTTCAAAAGTAATCACCATTTAGCGGTGTTGATCGGTTATATTATATTACGTTTATCGGTTATATTATATTATGTTGATAGCTATATTATGATTTATTTTTAATGTTAAAATTATTAATTCAATCGAAAGGTCACAGGTTCGATTTCTAGTTAAAGTATAATTTTCTATAGGCATTTCAATCTGGCTCAATCTAAATGTAAAAATGAAAAAACAAAATTAAGAAAAATAAATATACATTGACGATATCTTGCATCTGAATATAAAGGTAAAATTTTTATTTTCTTTATAGGTTTTACTAAATTTACGTTTTTTTAAAGTTGGGCAAAAATATTGTAAAAGCTTTTTATTATTACACAAAACATTAAAAGTCATTATTGAAAATTTAATTTATAAAAATAATAAATTAATAAAAATATAAATAGTTTAATTTTAAACAAAAATTAGAATGTTTAAATATTTAACAGCATCCAGAAATTTATATATATTTTTACAAATTTTAAGAAATCGTAAAAACGTTTATTAATTATTAGTACATCTGAAATCTTCTGGCTATCCGGATAGTTTTATAACCATAAAATTAAATAATTTAATAAATTTAAAATTATAAGACCATAATAAAATATACTGTCAGATTTATGCTTAGAGCAAGCACATCAGACGTTTATTACTACACAAAAGCTTGCTTTATTTAATTGTGCAATAAGTGATCATCCAGTAGTGTTAGTAAAACACCGCCACCTTTTATTAGAAAAATCTATAAAATAAACTAAGCCAGATACATGCTGTTAGTAGAAAGGAAGAGTTATAATATAACTAGTTGTAAAACTCGTCTCAAGACGGTCTTCTAGATTTGGCAAACTTTGGTCATTCGTTAGATCACCATCTACCACAGCTAAATAATAGGTCTATAAATTTAACATTTTGGGTTAACTTGGTTGCTAAATTTTATGCAAGAGTTAACATCTGATTGGTTTTTATGGGGTAAGATGGGTAATGTTTGGCGGAAATCTCCACCTAGAGTTATGAGCTTTCCGCCAAAAGGTATAGATTGAGACAAAAGGTTCATAGCATAAAAATTTAGTTATTAGTAAAGAAAAAATTCAAATAAATTTTATTCTATTTTATTATAATTTTCAAAATTTCTAAGTTATATTTGCCCTTTTTTTATTCTAGAATGAATTATAAACGAAATGAAGTTTCATAACATAATTATTTTGATTGAAATCCTTTAAAAAAATAAAATTGGAATCCAAAATTATTATCCATACTATTCAGAATTTCATACATCAATTACAATAACAACAACTTATTCCTATGAAATAATTAAAATATACTATACATAATATAATATAAATAAACTACATATATATATATATATATTTATTAATATACATGTGCTCATAGTTTACAATATTCATATTAAACATCATTAGCTATATTTTGACCTGGCTGAAAACTGAAAAAGAATAAAATATATATCACATTCATTTTATTTACAATAACAACTTCTTTATATGAAGTAAAAATAAAATACATTTTTTTTCTTTTGATTTAACGTTTTTATTAATTTCTTCTACTTGAATATGCTTTATTATTATTTCATTTCATTGGCAATGTAATCCATATACACATCTACATATGTCACAATTAGAAGTCTTTTCTTTATGCATACACAGTACAATACATACTAAGTATTTTTTTTTATTTTTTTTTTGTTTTTTTTTTCATAAAGATATAGGTCTATGTACATAAACAAACTCAGCAGAAAAGAAAAATTTTTGTTTACTTTACGTTTTCTTTTGTTTAATATTTTTTTTTTTTATTTTATTTTGTTGTAGCAACAGTTGCTACGGCACGTTGGCAGCAGGATTGTTACGTTTTATTATATAAGATACCTATTCAAACAAATTATCAAAGCTAAGTAATAAGACCATGTTTAACCAAATAAAAAATTGGTATCTTACTTTTTTTTAAGAAAAAAAGTACCTTCATTACAAAACAAATAATTTTAAATTTTTATAAAAATTTAAATACGTAATCTTTTTAAATATGCAATTTTGTCCCAACACCATTTACAATATATATTTACTATATGGATGGCTTAATTTCCATAATGTTTCGAGAGAGACGAGACTGTCCTTTTATCGAAAAAATGTTTTGTTTGTGTATTGATGCAGTTGTTTTTTTAATACAGTCTTTGAATGAGATGACTCAATTACGGCCTTGTATTTATTTCCCATTATTAACATTCTATTAATGGGCTCAAATCTACCATAATTAATTTTTTGATGAACCAGAGGGATTAACGGATCTAAGTCGAGAATTATTATTAATAAACATTTTATTAAAAATAGGTGGAGAAATAACGTTACCTTTAACAATTTCAACAACAAAGATTACATCAGCAATTTTCCTTCTTTTCTGTTGGGTGGCAAGATAAATTAAATTAAACGATGTCCTAAGGAAGATTAAGTAATGCCAATCTTAAAAACTTCTTTTAAATGATTTCGATTCTTCGTATATGAATATCATAGAATGGAGAACATACCTGGCTAGCATACTCCATATTAGGTCAAATCAATGTTCTGTACAGAGCTTCTAAAATATAGGGATCAGAGAATTCTTTAGAACAACACTTTATAAACCCTAGCAAGGAATTTGATTTATTTATAATGCAGTTGAAGTGTACGTTAAACGTTAACTTATCGTCGAAGTGTACTCCTAAATTTAATTTATTAATATTGTAAAATATTGGTTGGGAACGACGTATGTATAGCACATTAAAGCACACTTCTTTTTAATATTAAGTAGTAAATTGTTATTGTTAGACCAAAGATAGAAATTGTTTTGATCAGTTTGAAGTAGGATTCAATGTCATCAATGACCTTTATTTTTTTGAAAATTTTCATATCATTTACATAAATTTGTAGTTCATTATTTTCAATCACAGATGAAACATCATTCACAGAAATAATGAATAGAAGAGGCCCAAAGTGACTTCCTTGGGGATTTAAACCTCGTTGAAAATTTCTCTAAGTGTTGTTTATTAAGTGAGGCAAGCTTGCTAAAAAATGTTGAAAGTTTGGATTTTGACCCATGTGGATTGCAAAAGTTTGGATTTTGGAAATTGAAAGTTTAGATTTTAATATTTGGATTTTGAAAGTTGGATTTTAAAATTTGGCTTTTCACGCAGATCTCGAAATTTCATAATTTCTATCAGTAATAACAGAAAGTAGTTTCGGTTAGGGTTGTATGAAAGTAGATAAGTAAAATTAAAACAAAAGTTATCTAAATGAACATACGAGTATATTTTTTCTTGTTCGAAATTTTTTTCACATTTTTTTTCGATATTTTTGCATTTAACATTTTTCCTTATTCGGCATTGTTCTCTTCAACATTTTTGCATTTTTAATCTTTTTTTCTTCAACATTATGTCTTTCAACATTCTTCATTCGATATATTGCTTTCCAGCAAATCGACACCAACGCACGTTCTGAGACAATGGAAAATTGCGGAAATATGACAAAGTATGGCACTAGGACCTTTATTTTATACAACATCATGTTTTACCACGGCAATTTTATGAAAGACTAAAATCATACAACTCCAATATTCACAAATAAAATAAAATGTATTTGCTGGACTTCCTCAAGGAAGTGTTCTTGGCTCAATACGTTACCTGCTATATACAAGGGATATCTTCCCAAATTGTTTATTATTTTTTTAAGTTTAATAATAATTCATTAATTATATTTAAGTTTAATAACATTTATTGATTATTCAATTTAAATATATAGTGTGTCACAACAAATTTCAATATTTTATTCCATTTACAATTAGATAAAAATAAATTTATTGGAAATTTCCATTAAATTTTATTCAAATTTTTGAATTTCTTATAAAATTTACACAAAACAGCAGAAATCATCATAAATAAGAAAAATATACATTCTAAGACGCTTGTAATTGATGTTCCAACAAATGTTGACGATATACCACCAAAATAAACTACAAAATAAGAGATAAATTTAAAAACAAGTATTTTATTATGAAGCATTCTATAGATAAGCATTAAAAAAGTGATCCAATAACTAATATTTATGGTAAATAGGTTTATTCAACAAAAGTTTTATCATAATTTTAGTTAGGTATTTATAAAGATAGATGTACTTGCTATAGCGATGCCAAAATTTACTAAAAGTATTTCGAACTCAGTTATAACAATTTTAGTTATAACGAAATTATTTACAATCTAAAAGTTAAAAGTTGGAAGGGGTAGAAAAATGTTGTTATGCCAACTTATCAAGTTGTTCTGAAAGAAATATAATTTTATTTCGGGTAATACCGTCAACTTAAAAAAAAGCGTTGAAATACGTGGGAATAATAAACCGAAATGAAAATTTAATTTGAAATGGAAAAAACAAGAAAGTATGAAGCCATATTCCGACAGTCTTTAAATTTATTTTTAATATTTATTTTTTTATTTCCCGATTTAACTATTTTTATTTATCCATGATATAGACATATTCAGTAGTTTATACATATATCTTATTTTTATGTAACAAATATAATAATAAATAGAGGATATGATAACCCGATGGTTAACCATCCATGGACGTTGCTGTTATACTCTACTGCATTACTAAACCTAAATCAAATTGTTTTTAATGTCTTAAGAATAGATTTGTGACATTTGGATTAATAATAAGTAATATTATAATTTTAATGATTCTTTCTAAATAATCTCCTTAGATATCTTTTCACAACTATACATAGATTCCCATATATTATTTTTTAGAAATATTTTTTTATAATTGAGTGTACATAAAACCCGTTTTATTTAAGAAAAAAAACAAATTAAGCCACTAATTGGTTTTTAGATCAGCAGAATATTGTAACTAAACAATATACATTTTTATTTTTCTCACTATTTTCACTTCTGTGGAATATATGTTCACCCATGAATATAACTAAGTCAATTTTGATTAGATAAATAAAAATAAAATATAGTCATTAATTTCTGATTACGTTTTTTATTTCTTACTTTATTTATTCACTTTTATGAACATAATTATAGATATTAAAAGTATCAGTGATATATATATATATAATATATACATATTTATACGTATGATTTAATTTAACAAAATACAGAGCTACTATCAATGCTAACGTCCTCGTTAGTGTCAACTTTAAGAATGGGGAGAATGCAAATTCTATTCTAGTCATGTGATATTATTTTATGTTACTAAGTCTATCATATAAATGTTAACCTAATTAAAAACAAAATAATTAATGTTTTACATTTTAATACTAATTCTAATCAGTGTTTTTCAACGGCCGCAAATAGTTTGATTTGATTAATTTCTCCTTATCTGGTATGGTCATTTCGAATTTTAAATTTTATCCGCTTACATTTCCCAGGTTATATACAATACTTTTATACTTTATAATATTGTTTTCGAATTAATTTTATTTCGATAAAATTATCGATTAGAATTATGTTTATCTCAAAGTATTTATTAGAATAGTAATGCTTGTATTCGAAATCGGGCTTTCTACTATCTTAGTAAACATTCTTATGCACTTTCTTTCTTTCAAATTTACGAAGAATTTCCATTAAGTTTGCACTGATGATATACCAAATATTGGTGTACTATATACAAGCGTTGGTCTTATTAACTATCTTTGGTAATATAATATGATTTCAACTGATTGGTTTCCTAATGATTTTGTTGTAGAAAAGTTTTTTTTTAAGCTATGAAAGCTTTGTTACCTTTTCCTATACTATATTTAATTTTTTCTATACAATTTAAGTTGCGATGTAGTACACCGATGATGTACATCGAAAAATGATTCGCACAAAAATTAATCATAATTTTCCAATAGGCTGAAGACTATTTTAAATGAAAAAGTTGTAGATTTAAAAAGCTTGCCAGCTATATACAAAGAATATTAGAGACCAATTTTCCAAAAAATATAATTCACTATTGTGATATTGTAACTACAGTTAAATTTTGTGTTCCTGTCAATATTAATGACATTTTTATTTGATTTGTGTTAAGTATCTAAGACTGGAAATTATTTTTAATTATACATTATAGCAATAAACACTCTTTAATTTATGAAAAACTCGTTTTATATATTTTTATAATGTGAAACCTGAAATTAATTATTATTATGCATAATAAAGTTTTTTATATACATATTTAATATTTAATTGTCGTATAGCCACTTCTTGTCGTACATCCAAGTTAATGAAGAAAGTGTTCGAACGTTGGGATATACAACAAACTCTCTATTTTGAATATGAATAAATATAGCTTATCAACTAGCTAACCCCAGGGTTCCTAATTTTTAAAATTTCAACAAAAAATATTATCAAAGATAATTATAAAAAATTTATAGCAAATCCTATCAAACAGTTTTTTCAAAATTGTCCAATAAACATTAATGAGTATTTTTCTCCGTTTCAAACAACTGGCGTATGTGCCAAAAAATACTCAAGCGACTAAATCGTAGCCATTGGATCACATTTCATTCCTTAGATTACATTTTATTTAAATTATTTTCTTACCCATATAATCAATCCAACTGAATGATAATAAACATTGAAATTTAGTCATAGCATCCTTTCTATAATGAAAATCAACAAATGTCTTATTTTCAAGTTGATTTCGTCTTGTTACCAATTCAGTATCAATAAGTAATATTGTACAAGCTGTAAAACAATTACAATGTCCATCAGTATTTTCAATATTTTTATCAACAATTGAAAATGAATAGCTGGAAATTAATTGATGATTTTCTGCAATGCACAGATAATCAGTTGCAGTACAAGATTTATATTGAGCTAGAAAAGATTCAGCATTTTTAATTGGGGGTGAATTTATTTTGATTACAAATAATTTCTTTAAAATCTTACTTTTTGGTAATAAATATTCTGGTGCACATTTACAATATTTTAAAATTTGTTGAAGTCTACAATTAATTCGACAAATCGGATATTGTGAGTCAAAATCAATAAAATTCTTATCTTTAATTACTTCATCATTATATAAGCAGTTACGACGCAAAAGTGGTAAACTACGTACTTCTTTTTCAGCTTCAATTAAAACTTGATCAATAATAATATAATTAAATGTATTTGGTCTAATATAATCGCCTCGTTTTGCTGGCCAATCATCTGAATCCAATGCTCGAATCTTAAAAAATATCCAAATAATCAATTGGGCGACTTCCAAATTGTTGTGTAAAAAGTTTTAATACAGCTAAATATGATTCTTCTACCATTTATAACATCTTCATTGTAAAATAGATATTAAAAAACTATGGAATTTACTAAATGGAACTTACAGTTACATTTTGGAATACTATTTTAACAATATAAATACACAACATAGATTTGGACGTTTAAATTGTATTTTTATAATATAAATCGTTAATAATCTGGCTTTTGCTTTATCTTTCGTTACATAAAAATGAATTTTATCAGACCTTCATACAAATAAGCACATATTTTTGGCGAAAAATATATTTCATTAACATATTTTAATACAGTTTGGTAATAAAATTATTTTCGCATCGGAAAAATATGTTAATCTATAATTTAATTATTTCTGGTTTACTGTGACATGTAAACTTTATCTATGACATGTACACAAAATGAAGTTTAAATTTTTTCGCTGCACACTCCTTACGTATCCACTACGCGATTTAAACATTTTGGAATAGTGTACAAAATCAAGTTGTTTTGATATACATTTTGGAATAGCTACATTGTAAATTTTATGATTTCACCGCATTTGGGAAGTCACGTATTATAAAGTGTCCTAAGATAGAAAACAAAATAAAGAAATTGAAAATAACGAAATAACGAAATAAAGCCAAACGAATGAAATAAAGTTGATCGATTTTATGTTCTTTGCGAAAATTTCTACGTTATTTTCAAAGAAAATCGTCGGCTGAGTTTGAGGAACATATTCTTAGGTTTTGCGACACGCTCTTTCTTTTGGCTCAATCCGTTTTTCGCTATCTTTTACCGTTTCGGAGATATTTAGTTCCGGATTGATCTATATTCACCTTTGTAATACTTTGTTAGTTATAAAATGACTTATACGCCAATTTTTTGGATATGGGTAATTTTTGTATGAAGTTTTACGTCAAAGTTGGCTTATTTTTGAAATGCCCCATATCCATATGCCCGACACATATGCCCAACAAATGATCAAACCTATCTAAAAGCATTATTAAAAATAAAATAATTGCGATTGAAAACTTATGCTTTCATTATGGAGGAATAACTATTGATGTCAAAAACGTATGGTTATTCTCGCCATAATAGAACCGTACGTCTTCAATAGTTAGAAGTTAAAGTATACCTAGGTAAGTTATATAATAAATAATTTTAAGTTCTTTTTTTTTAGTAATTGAATTATTGTTATAAGAGAATGTGATCTCAATGAAATAAACTGATTTTTAATTTTGAAATTTTTTAATGCCATAAATATTTTTTAGTATGTAGGGAACCGTACATTTATTTGTAAAGTTTGGTTATCAAACGATCCATATCCAAGTAAATTTTACCCACGTGTATAGACTTAAATCAACTTGTTCAAAAAAGTGGATATGGGTAGTTTGGGAATTGATTTCGAAAAACAAAAATGTCTATACCCTATAAACTAAAAGGCGTAGTATTAACTTATTGTGAAAGTTATAAAAAATTGTATCGTACAGTTTTTTTTTTGAATAACCTTAAACTTCAAATCGCGTTTACTCGAAACCGAGTTGATGGCATATGGAGCCTTTGAGAATCAGAACTCAGCCGACGAAATAGTGTCAAAATAAAACAAAGTCGAATAATGAATTTATTACCAATTTTTACCAACCAATTATTACCAACAAAATTAAGTAAGTATTTTTAAGTTTTAAAATTTTCCGAAAAAAAGGTTAAAAAATTGTCGATTTTTCATAATAATTTATTAAAAAGTAATAAATGTTTGCATAGCAGGAAGTTGCCTACAACATTTTTCACTTTTTCTGAAATTATTATAATATAGTTTTTATGACCAAAACATTTTTTTGCTTATTACCAAATTTCTGACTCTACTTTGTTTTCAAATTGTTAGGTAATGAAACCGATCGGCTTTATTTTATTTTTCCATAATTTTCCACTGGAATAAAGGACGAAAGTTTTAAAAAAAATTTAAATTCGACCTTTTTACCAAATTTGTTGTGAGAAAGTCGAGTCGGTTTCATTTAGTTCAGTCTTATTTCACGACCCATAAATATAATATTTAATATAGTATGTAATTGTATTGGCAGCTAATGCAAAATTTTAGTTCAAAATCAAATTAATAAAAAATAATAATTGTGTACCCTTCATAGTCCAATACGTATTTATACAATTTTTTATTATACAAAATGAATCAAAATAGCATCGATTCGTAGAACCAGAGTATTGTTTAGATAGGTATACATTTGAATATATTTGATTCTCTTCTCATACAGTTTTTATATATATCTTTTTTTTTTTTTCAATTTCCCCATTCAGACCTGGTCTTAGTACACAATAATGGTAGACTATGAAAAAAATAAAATATTAATGAAATAAATTCAAATGAAATAAATAAAATATTAACAAAATCATCGTATTACAAAGAATCCTTTATATCTAGATAATCCTTTTGGAAAATTTTTTGGTATATGTGGAGCCAATTCAATGCGAAGACCACTCCTTCTACCGCTTGCTGCAGATGTCCAAGGATATGGAATATCTGGTAATACTTTTTCCTATATATTAAATTAATTATTTATAATTTATTATAATATTCAATTTGCAAATCACTGTCTTACCATATTTTCTTTATATTTAGTATGTATAATTGAATTGAATATAAAACAAAAACCCATTTGAGTTTTTTGTTTAAAAAATATATTCGAACATTTTATTTCAAGATTTTTCCATTTACAATATTTAATAACTTCATCAACTTCAAATGATAAAAATTCTAAAACTTCAGTTATATTAAGATAATCAAATTGTTTTAATTCTTCTTTAGTAAAACGTAATGCACTTGTAATTTCTATCAAATAATCAAATTCAAAACCAGCTAAAAAATTTCGAAATAAATCTTTAGTTTGTTTTGTACTATTTTTAATAAGAAATCGTTTTTCAGCTTCATCGATTTTATCCCAATTTAAAAAATAATTATTACAAATAACAACTGCTGGAAATGGTACCAAATCACTATCCATCATTCCAGTTTCCATAATATTTTTAATAACATTAGCTTCATAGCTATTTTGTAATGTATTACATGTATAATAGATTGCAGTTAGACCACAAATTATTAAAATACCCCAAATATATCTGAAATATAAAAAATAGAAGAAGCAAAACCATAATAAAATTAAACTAATTATATTTTAAAGTTTGGACTGTCCAAATTGGGATTGAAAGGGTGGTGACATCCGACCGATAGTTCTTGAGAAAGTGCTTACATTTCCTCCATATATTGACCTCTGAAAACTATACAATACAACAACCGTTTATACGATAGGCCAAAATTATTGTGCGCAAAAGCAAACCTCTCAGATTGAAGTTTGGCTTTAGGTTAACTATAACTAATGGATAAAAAAATGTAGTTATGAAAGACCAGATTCAGGACCTACATCGCCTGCTATTCACCTAGTAATATTTTAAATGTATTAAAAAACAACCAAAACTGGTTGATGGCTAGCTATAGCGGTAAAATATGCATGTATTAACCCCATCAAATTCAAAATAATTGAGAATATTTGAAAGATAGGAATTAATAAAAAATTTTGATGTCGTGAGAGCCGAAAACGGAAAATTCATTACAGGAAATACTATAGTCTTGAATTTGCCTAATAGAAAACAGAAATATAACTTTTTTCAAAGTAAAGTTGCTAAAACGTGGTAGAATTGAATTGAATTGAACCAAAATTCTCCCCAAACTGTAATAGATATAATAAATTTATATTAGAAATCGTTCTTCAGCTTCATCAATTTTATCCCAATTTAAAAAATAATTATTACAAATAACAACTGCTGGAAATGGTACCAAATCGCTATCCATCATTCCAGTTTCCATAATATTTTTAATAACATTAGCTTCATAGCTATTTTGTAATGTATTACATGTATAATAGATTGCAGTTAGACCACAAATTATTAAAATACCCCAAATATATCTGAAATATAAAAAATAGAAGAAGCAAAACCATAATAAAATTAAACTAATTATATTTTAAAGTTTGGACTGTCCAAATTGGGATTGAAAGGGTGGTGACATCCGACCGATAGTTCTTGAGAAAGTGCTTACATTTCCTCCACGTATTGACCTCTGAAAACTATACAATACAACAACCGTTTATACGATAGGCCAAAATTATTGTGCGCAAAAGCAAACCTCTCAGATTGAAGTTTGGCTTTAGGTTAACTATAACTAATGGATAAAAAAATGTAGTTATGAAAGACCAGATTCAGGACCTACATCGCCTGCTATTCACCTAAGTAAGTAATATTTTAAATGTATTAAAAAACAACCAAAACTGGTTGATGGCTAGCTATAGCGGTAAAATATTCATGTATTAACCCCATTAAATTCAAAATAATTGAGAATATTTGAAAGATAGGAATTAATAAAAAATTTTGATGTCGTGAAAGTCGAAAACGGAAAATTCATTACAGGAAATACTATAGTCTTGAATTTGCCTAATAGAAAACGGAAATATAACTCTTTTCAAAGTAAAGTTGCTAAAACGTGGTAGAATTGAATTGAATTGAACCAAAATTCTCCCCAAACTGTAATAGATATAATAAATGTATAATACCTCGCAATTTATATATTATTTATATATATACGTAAAATATTAAATTATATATTTTATTAACAAATATGCAACTAAATCACAATTTTGCAAAATAATTATTAACATGAGTGTGATGGGCAACCATAAGCTAAATAATACTATCAAATTAAAGTTTAATTTTTAATACGTGCATTTTTTTTAATCTCGTTTTTTTAGAGTTTAATACTAAAATGTTAATTTTTCATTCAAAAATAATTTTAACTTTAAACTTTTCCGTGCTTAACAAAAGAAGGTTCTAAATTCGGACTGGTATTTGGGACGAAAATATTGATTTTTTTCTAAAATATTTTTCCAAGATTTGAGAACAAACCAAAACATATTTTTGAAATTGTTAGATTTTTTCATATTTAATTTAACCCTAATATTATACTCGGGTAAAATTTCGCCTATTCTTAATTTTATGCACCTTTATGTTCCACAATTTCAAAGCTTTTTCTTATTCCTTTTAACTATTTGTCAAAAATGATTACTTTTTTATAAATTACAACACTTTTTGGGAAATTTTAAAAATGTAGGACCCATGCAACTTGCTACGTGAGCGATCCTCGGATGAAAATTCACCCAATATCTAAATTTTCTTCGGGTGAAATTTTACCCATTTAAATGTTTATACGTCAATGCATTATAGCTATATAAGTTATGGATTTTTAAAATGGATTTTTAATAGGCCATTGAATGGTCAGTACAACCTCCACTGTTAAGTGGAAAAACTTCAATAGAAAATGTAATCAAAGATCGACTTGGAATTACTTCTTATGCTGCTGCAAGAATTCACAGTATCAAAAATGCATTTGAGTTGTGTTTAGTTGCGCTATGATAAAGATTGTGGTGGATAATACAAACTTGGAGGGAAAACGAGTGTATGGGGAAAAGTGGAATGACATTGATGATATAACTATCGAAAGTTTCATTGGATTATTCATTTAACCGGTATGATCAAACTGCTTTTCAAACTTTCCCAAAGCCTTGCAGCTGTTGAACCATGATTTTTTTTTTTTTATAGATGTATATAAATCAAGAAATGAATCTTTTATGAATTTATGCAATGATAAATATGGTCGACCAATATTTCGTGCAATAATGTCGGATAAATTTTTCAAACATGAAGCACAACGCCGAGCTAAGGATAAACTTGCTTCAATTAGAGAGCTATGGAATAAATGGGTAAACAATGCTCCATATTTTTGTACTTCTTATGAAAATGTTATGGTTTATGAACAACTTGTTGCTTTTCGGGGTCGAATTAACGACAACTTCTGTAGAAACATCTGTTGAAAACGTAAAAATACGAAAAATTTCATCGGGTGTTCATTGTCAAATTTGCATAAAAAAGGATAGAAAAGCAAATGCGGAGATGTATAAAAAAATAAGGTGCAGAACATAAATATCCATTTTTTTTGTGCTCTGTGTCACAATAATCGCAAATAGGAAATTTTAAATTAACCAATTACTATCCAAAAAATTTACATTTTTTGTTTACCAATAAAATAAGAGGCAGAAATAAAGGTTTTTGTCCTATAAAATATTTTCTTCAATTTACAGGAATGATATTTTCATATTGGAAAAATATCACGCAAAGAAAATTTACATACTGGGTAAAAAAAGCGCCTTTAAAAAACTGTATTTTTATTTTACAGGATATAGGTGTTTGGTGGACTTTGGCAAACACTCTAACCTACCATATTTACTTAAGCTGGTTTTTATAATTAATTTTGTTTTATGTTTTCCAACTTTCTTAAAATATTTTTACCTTATAATGAAATTTTGATTTTTATCTACAAGATAGCTGGTACCATGTATTGTAGAATTATTTAAATAAAAATCCAAAATATTTCGCACATTTAATTCAGGTTTATGTTTTTTTGTAACATTTTTATTATAATTCGAATGAAATTTATGAATTTTTTTAAAATCATTTTCCAAATAAATCGTATTATCCCAATTTTTACAGCCCATTACACTACCGTTATGTTTTTGAAATTAATTTTTCCGTTTATTTTCAACTTATTACAACTTATTCAAATTTAAACCGAACTCAAAGAATTTCTAAATATAACTCTTGTGTAATTTTTATAAAATTATAATTTAACTGAAATTTTCTATTAAAACTTATTTATAAGCAGGTAAGGTACTAAAGTATTACCAAGTATCTATCTACGAAAAAATATTATTGTTCAATTCATGTATTGTCTATATAATCTCATTGTGGTACCTAATTAGTTGAATAATTTATTTTATTGTTAGTTTTCAATGGTTAATTTCTTGTTACCTCTTTATAAATTTCTAATAAACGTTTTGTTATTTAAAAATTACATCGCTTTAGTAATTGCCATTTAAATATATTTTTTTTTAATAATATACACAGAATTGTTGTTTTTAAGCAACGGAATAAATTGAATCACTTAAAATGAAATAACTAACATTAATTAAAAATGTGTAATGAAATAACCATAAGTAATGCAATAAACACTCTTTTACAATGAGTAATACAATAATTTATTTTTAAGCAATAATCAACTTATCAACAATACTCTAACAGTAATTTTTTTTAATTTTATGAATTAATTTTATGACTTAATTTTTGTAGTCTCGTATTTAATATTTTTTTGTTGTATTGTTAAAGTGGTAGAAAAACAACATGAAATATATTGGATAACATAATAGTAATATATTCCGTACATTACTTATAGATTTTGATAATGCGTGTAAAAATATTATTTTTGTTTGAACTAAATTTGATTAAGTTGAGTCTTACCCGTTGCTGCATTAGATATTAGCAAAGACTATTGTGCCTATTACAGGTGTCACACCATTTTTCCAGTCATTTTTTCCAGTCACACGAATGAAATTTATTTTCGTATTACAAGTCTCATCCGACAGCAACAAATTTCTGAACGTATTTTTATTGTACTTTGACAGAAAAACTCATTTGACATTTGAGAAAAAAAATATTTTTATAAGAATACAAAGTTGGTTGATGTTATTTTTTATAAATTTTTGAAAGTTTTTAATATTTAAAAAATAAAAATGTTTTTATTTACAAGTGTGGATCAATATTTAAGTGATAGTGATTCAGAAGAAGAAACAGAGAATCTAAGTATAAAGAGAAAGGTTCTTAGAAATTGTTCAAATCCGTTGCAAATTGATAATGAAAAGTAAGTAAAACAATTTGTAAAATAATTAATGTACAAATATGTGAAATATAACAAAACGATTTGTTTTTAGCTTCGTTAAATATTTCCGATTGAATAAAGACGCTTTTATTGCTTTGTTTGAGGATTTGAAGGGAAAATTTAAAAATTCAAAATAAATTAAAATTTGTTTTTATTTCATAAATCCTTAACTTTCTATTTAAAGCAAGACAGTAATATTATATAATATCAGTTCAAATTCAAATATATATTATATATATAAATTATTTCAATAAATTTGTAAATATTTACATACCTTTTCTTTTCAGAATCCATTATTTAAATTTATATAGACACAAAAAATTACAAAATTACAGACAAACGGAATCCTGTCACATATAAATTGCAAGTGACAATTGAGTCGCATTTTTCAGTCGGCGCATGACAGTTTTAATAGTAATTAGTGTTGTCACCTGAAATTATTCGGATCCGACAAAAAAAGTGACACCTGTAATAGGCACATATATAAATTTATTTTTGAAGAAACATTTTTGTAGAATGCGCCAGATGTGAGGACCTACACTCATTTTTATTTTTTTCTATCTTTCTATATTTCAACCTTTCTATGAACTGTATAAGTGTATTTTACAGTATTCATTGATATGAAAATAATATAACTACCTACCTAAATAATAATAACATGCATCAAAATAAGTACGCAGTTAAACATACAATAATAGAGTCAATAATCAAATCACAGAATCTAGAAAAAATTATAAAAATAATAGTAATAAAAGAATAAAATTTATTAGTTATGCATTACAAATCGTGAACTGTCTACGGAATACCGTTTTCTTTTTCATCAGAACTTGGTTGAAAATCATATTTTATTTCAATTTTATAATTTTTATTTTTTGAAGAAATTAAACAAGCGCAAATCCATTTTTGTAAGGAGATATATATCTATATCTACGTAAGATGTAAATATGTACTTATTTATACATGATTAATAAATAGAAACACACAAAATTAACAAAATCAAAAAATATTCTTTACTGAAAATTTAAAAACATACCTACGTATGTGTTTATTTTTTTTAACATTATTTTTTATATTGAACCTTTGATTTGACAAAATAATGAAATATATCTACATGAATAGTCAATCGTTGGTTACTGTATTTTTTTTTTTGCTTTTGTTTTTGTACAAAATTATTATTTTTTATGCTATTCAATTTTTATTTTCGCTTCATTTTCTTAACTACGCATACGCACCTAAGTCCAAAAAATTTAAAAATATCCAGATGAAATTTCTTATTATTACATGTTCTTTGATATATATAAGCTAGCATTCTATTTTATTTTAGGATTTGTGCTTTATGTGTATTTGTGAAAGATAGTTGCGTTGATGACTTTTTTAATATCTTACTTGATATCTTGTACTACATAAGATTATGAATTTTAATCCAATGTATTTAATATATCTAATATTTTGATATATGTATATTTTTATTTACTACTTAATATAATTTTTATTTTTTTTATTTTCAAATAATTTTAAATTTATATAAATAGCAAATAAGTTTATGTTAAAACAACCTATAACCTAAAACCTATAAATACTTTTGCACAGTTGGTTTCGAAAGGGGTACGGAATAGTTTATGAATAAAGAGAAAGAAAAGTGACTGATTCCTGAGGATGCTTAGAGCAATATTGCTTACGTTCGTTTTAAATTTTTGTAAATAAATGGCGTATTAACTATTGCTCCATTCCCTTTACATTAGTAATGTCCACATTCTATGCGTTCTAAATATCAATAACTTTCCATAAATAGTTCTGAACTACTTTGATGTAGGACATTTACTGCTTTTTGGGCTCTTCAATGGAATTGGTTATGAGATGGAGGTGAAAATTTTAGTACTTCGGAAACCACCACAATATACCTACAAAATAGAGTAAGTTGTCCAATAATACGACGATGGTGCGTTTTTTACTCTTTCCTGATAATTAAGAGAATTGTAATTAATTTTGGATTCTATGTAAGTAAACTTTATGGGTATTCATGTTGGGTACGTTATTCCAAAAAAAATTTAATTTCCATAATTCCATTTACACAATTCCAAAAAAAAAATTCCAAAGTTACAAAATTCTCGAAATCAAAATCTGGATATCAGCTTTTTCTAGAAATAAAAAAATATATTAAGGTAAATATTCTGTAAAAGGGATATATCAGCCTTTTTGCATCCAACAGCGGCTACGCATAAAAATAATGAAGGTAAATATTCAAGGTAACATATAAAAATAAGAGATCCCTTTTTTTGTATTTAACAGCAGCCACGCATAAGAATGCAACTTAAACCCCTGATTTTGAAGCGAACTCTAAAAGTATTCATACGTTGTATAGAACTTTTGTTTGTGGAATTTTTTTTTTCATTGTTTGAAATTTTGTAACTTTGGAATTATTTTTTTGGAATTATGAGACCATCCCTAGGTATTAATCACATCTTTAGACGATATTATTATTTACATTTAACGATGTTTCTAGTTATTGCATCATTCTAAAGCATTATTTTGATTTATTTGAATTGCAAGAAATTTACATTTTTGCAGAGCAAGTGATTTACTAATATTTTTCATTTCCAATTCACAGCTAAGTACAATACAGCAAAGACATTTAATTATAGATTCGATAATTTGTCAGCTTTAGCAAGCTATTTAACAAATTCTAAGCTTTCAATATATACCTATAATACAATAAGCTTTAACAGAATTAATGAAATTTGTGCAACACCAAGTAATTATTTCTAAACGAAAAACTAGTAGTAAAGTTTGGTTATAAAAATTATATTATAACAAAAAAATATTTTTGATTAGTTAAGAGTACAAGTGTCACAAGAGTACACAGGTGTCACAAGTGTCATTATTCAGTCTCTTTGGACATTTTCAACAGCTATAGGTTTTCTCAAATAGCTACGCATTGAAATTTATTCCAAGAAAAAGGAAAACATAAATAAAAATATAGAAAAAATTCTTTAGAAAGCACCAAATATACTTGCACTAACCCGGGGTTTAAATTGAATAGTGAGTATCATACTACTTTACTACTTGATCGACATATTAGTGAAAAAATTGTTCATAAAGTTATTACATATTATACATATATTAATTAATAATTACCATTTACTATCTTCAATATAAATTCAAGAAATTTGCTGCAAATCGAGTAAGCATATAAACCGTTATTTGCAATTTTAATGGCTTGAAACATTTAACTGCCAGTTTAGAAAATGCATATTATGTGTTAATAAAAATATTTAAATGAGTTTGAACCTTTTGACGAGCCATTAGGTTATACTAGTTATCACACCTACAAAATCAAAATGAGAATAGAGAAAAAAATTAATGATTGATAATAATGATAAATTTGAAGCTATATGAAAGTGAAAAGAATTAAAAACTATATTAAAATAGTAAATAAAAATGAATATCCTAAAGATTAGGGATTACTAGACTAAATACATTGGATTAAAATTTATAATTATATGAACAGCAAGATAGCACACAAGATATTAAGACAAACCATCAACACAACGAGCTATCTTTTCACAAAAGCAATGCAAAAATAAGATGCTAGCTACTATCCACTGCAACACTGGTTAAGACTCAATTTGATCAAATTTTGTAAAAAAAAACTAATGTTTTTAAACGCAATTATCCAAATCAATTTAGGGAACGAATGCTTAAAACCATGTTATCCAAGTGTAGTAAATTTTCAGCACTTATATTTGCACCATAATAATGTACTCGATTTTCTGAGTTAAACAAAACTGTAGTTAGTTTAGTTTGAGTGTTGAACGTGATAGATTATGACGTGATATAGAAATGCAATTTGTCACAATATTAAATGCGAATTAATTCAATTGTATTGAAAACAAAAAAATCAGATATGCGAAATACTAATTTATATTATGAATACCTTGACCTCAATTTAAATAAAAAATTATCTGCTCTCATTTTGATAAGAAATTTTTTTATTCAATTATTATTAATAACTACGATAACATACAAATTATGAACTAGTAATTGATACACTGGACAATAGATATTATTGAATAGCCTAGATATTTCATATGATAGTAATTAGTATAAAATACGATATATTTCTAGTCAATTAAATTAGTTGTGTAAAAAAATTTTTCTCAAAATGTTGTTAGTTTTCTGTTTATTTTATTTATTTTTTATACCTCAACAATGCCACACAGATTCAAATAGTGATTGGTTAAATTTTAAAAAACAATTTAATAAAATTTATAATAGTGATACAGAAGAGATTTTAAGAAAAAATATTTTTCAAAATTCTTTAAAATTTATTCAAGAACATAATACAAAACAAAAATTTCGCAATGGACTTAATTCATATGCAATTGGAATTAATGAATTCTCTGATATGACAGATGTAGAATTTAATGAAATATTTTTGAATTCAGAAATTGATGTTGATTATAATTATAATAATATATCGGTTGCAAATAATAGTCATATACCATTATTACATAAAGCACCAGATTATATTAATTGGATTGAGAATGGTTTTACAAATCCGATATTAAATCAAGGAAAATGTGGTAGTTGTTATACATTTGGAGCAATAGCAGCTATGGAAGCACAATATTTTATAAAAACTAAACAATTAGTACAGTTATCACATCAAGAAATTATGGATTGTAGTAAAGCATTAGGAAATAATGGATGCAGGGGTGGTTTAACTAGTAGAACATATTTGTATACATTAGAGAATGGTCTTGGTTATGAATATAATAATCCATATTTAGCTAAAGAAAATGTTTGCCGAAAAACAGAACCTCGATTTAATATAAGTGGATTTTTTCAAATTAAAAAAGGTGATGAAAATTATTTAAAAGAAATTGTTAGTTCTATTGGACCAGTTGCTTTTGGTTTTAATGCTGGTTGGCCATCATTTCGTTATTATAAAAATGGAATATATTATGAACCCGAGTGTAAAGATAATGTATTAAATCATGCTATGGTTATTGTTGGTTATGGTAATGAAAATGATCAAGATTATTGGTTAGTTAGAAATTCATGGGGTACCACTTGGGGTGATCAAGGATATATTAAAGTTGTACGAAATTATAATAATCATTGTGGAATTGCATCTAGAGCTTTGTATCCGATTTTATAAAAAAAAATAAATAATTGCATTCGTATAATATTTTAATAATAATTGTAAATTTTTTTTTTTATATTTTTAATTTACTAAATATTGGTATATAAATAAAATTATTTAAGTTAATAAAAGCTATTTTGTTTTTTAGTTTTAATACCGTTTCGATCATCACCGAAATATAAATATGTACATATATGTACATTCTAATAGTTTTTATATAATGTTTAAAAAATATTTAATTAAAACAAATACAAAATATAAAAACTTAATATAGAAATTTTAAAGCTATTTTCCCTTCTTTTATTTCTTCTGAAAACGTAGCATTTTGCGTCATTATCAGACCAAAAAAATAACAAGTTTTAAAACATTTTTTTCAGTTTTGAAATTTCTTTTCATGTATCTATTATATGCCCACTCATTTATGAATACATTTAGCCACGCTTAGAATATTAAGATCCGTTGTGTTGTGGTTAAGATCCGTTGTGTTGTGGTGCAAATAACAGTTTTTTATAAAGCAGTGGTGCACGATACAGTTTTAATACTGCTGCAAGATAACTAAGTGAAGAGCTCCTGTGAGTTTTCCTTTTCAATTTAGAGCAGCATAGATGTAAAGCATCTGCAGTAGAGTTTCAGCCTTTTGCTCATCTTTTGAGGCAAGTTCAAGGTTTTTTTCTTTTCTTTTTTACAAACCAAATCAATGCTTTTAACAATAATTTTTTATTTAAGATATAATTAAAAATTAAATTTAGAAACAAAAAATTATATACAATTAAAAGAAAAGAAGTATACAAAAAAATATATATGTAATATATATATAATGTATATGTATATGCAATATTAAATAAAAAATTACTTTATGAGTTAGTCAAATAAAATTAGATAAAGTTAGATAAATATCAGGTAGTTAATTATATGTCGGAGCCCTAGCCCTTTTTGGTGTCGATATAAAGTATTGCCTTCTGTACACTATTTGCCGAAAGATATAAATTAGCAATGACTGAGCCGATAAATCATAATTGTATAAGCCTTCATGTGGACGACAAATTTTTTGGAAACATTCCGGAAAGAAATTGCAGATCTCATTAGGGCTGTTATAATTCTTTTTTTTTTGTTTTTTACACGCCACCCAAACACTAGGAAAGGATTCCTTTATATAAAATTATTGTAGGTGTGGGTAGGAAAAAAAGAATTAGAAGGAAAGAGGATGATAGAGGAAATTGAACGGTAAGTTGGAAACGAACCTGAAGAGGTTCCTTTTGAAAAGTTGCAAATTGTATAATGCAGCATTTCTAACGGAGGGGAACACGTGAGATGGAAGCATGTTCCACATTTTAGCAGTTGTTCCAATAAATGAATTTCCGAAACCAGTTTAGGACCATCACAGTGTACTTGAAGCTTCCTTAGTGTTACGATGGTAGAGGCATTAGTGAATTTATTTCAATAGAACAAGTGTCATTTCCAACAAAATATCTATAAAAGAGAGAGAGAGAGCTCCAACATTTCGACGTGTGTTAAGAGGAGTAAAGTTTTACTGAACGGTGGGGTCGCCAAATAGTCGTAAGGTGGAAGGAGATTTGTAAGAAAGTTTGGGGGGTGCCAGCCCATGTGTGAGAATTGTACTCCATCTTAGGTCGGATATAATCTTTTTAGATATTGGCCAGATCTCTTAGAGAAAAGTAGGCTTTACATCGAGAAAGAAAACCCAAAAATTTGGCCGTCTTCTTAGCTATGTTAAAAATATGCTCATTTCACTGCATTTTTGATTTAGCTGCATGCCTAAAATGTTTAGACCTTCAGACCGTTGTAAATTTTCTCCTTGAAGTCACAGGGTTGGGATTGGGACGGGTTGATATCTTTTACAAAAAATCAAACAGTTTTGAGTTTTGAACGTGTTCAATTCTGTTTACGTTACCCCAATCGGCTATGTTTTCTAGGTCATGATTAAGTGAGCTACTAATTATGATTTTCTTCGAGATGATTGAGGTAGAGGTGACGTTTGATTTCCTTAAAAAGTTGTAGGATGCCACCAATGTGCTGTCATTAGCAAAACCATGGATTGGCTTAAGAGTTAGTTGAAGAAAGCAAGTCGTTGATGGAAATCAAGAAAAAAGTAGGTGATAAGGCAGAGCCTTGTGGAACGCCAGCGTTTCTTACATAGCTGTCGGACTTAAAATTGTCGACAATGCCGCGTATACTTCGATTCGAGAGAAAATCCTCAATCGATGTACAGAAGAAACTGCCCAAATCAATAGCTTGACATTTGCTCAGAAGAGCAGAATGCCATACTCGATAGAAGGCTTAATTTCGCTGTGGAATAAACAAAATAATCATTTCAGTGCCTTCCTGCTCACGTTTGTTTGGGTAACAATCTTTGTGGAATTGTAAAATATCAGAATTAGGTGTAGTTGAATTAGCATTATACATAATATTTTTATATACCCTCCAGAGTTTCTTACCGTCCCCATCACTACATGTGAGTTTTTTTGAATATAGATTTGTTTTAGCTTCGAGGATCAAAACTTTTACTTTTCCATTATAATAAACTGTACAAATTGTGTGTGTTTTCAAAATGTTTTTCTGACAAAGTGATTCCTTCCTTCCAATGCAAAGATAATAATGAAGACTCTCAAAGCTTTAACATTTTATGTAATATCATATTTAATTGAAGTCAACTAGCATCATATTGAAATGTACACTCTCTACATTTTCTGAATTTGGATATCTACGCTCGTGTTTTTTGACTTTGTATAGCACCCAACAGGTATGAGCGAATATATGTATGTATCTTATTTAATAAGTAATGACATTTAATAAAAACAATAGACTTTAATTAGATACACCAGAAGTTACATTATGACATTAAATGAAAAAAGAATTTTTTGAATTAAGTAACATTTTGATTGACTAGCGATGCGAAAAACTTTTAATCAACCGTAATGAAAATTAAAATCACAAATTTTTCTTTTTGTTGTTATTTCTTGTCAAAGTAAAATCCATTTAATATGAATTAATAAAAAATTCATTTTCTTGGATTCATACCTTATGGCACATTTTCAGAAAAAATATGAAATTTAAAAAGAAAAACACTTGAAGTAGAATTTGTTTTACAGGAATTTTGATTTTTGCGTCTTAATGCTTTTGGAATGTTCAATGGATTTGCTTTAAGAACAGAAGAGGAAAAATGATGATGAGGTCTCTTTGTAATTTTTGGATATTGTTTTTGTTTTTAATTTTTCATTCGCAAAAAGTTTTGAATTTATTTTAGTTATTTTTTCTCTTTTTTTGTTTTTTGTTGTTTTTGTTGATTCGATTTAAGTTGTATATTGTTTCTTTTTTTGTTTCTATTGCTGTACAGAGCAAACAGAGTATTGAGATTTCATATTTTTTATGAATCTGAAACTCTGCTATATTGTTTCTTGAATATATTTGTTAAAAGAGTTGTCTATTCGATTTTAAGATCTTCTTAGATTGATGAATTCATCACATAAATTGTAGTGTTCTGATCCGGACAGCTACAACTTGCTTAAATATATTATTTTAATGAATGATTACTTTATTGGCACAAAGGAAGAAGAAAATTAAGAACCAAACCAACCAGACTACCAAACAAAATTTTGTAAAAATATTTTACAAAAATCGAAATTTGGAATTACTCTATTATAATCTAAGCCTAATATTTAAATATTTAGTATTACCGTCATTTACGTTTATTACTATTTCACACCATTTTGTCATAGATTTAATCAAATTTTCAATGACTGTAAAATCTTTCATCTATAAAATGCTCTCGCGAGCTATCTGAAATTGTTCTCTTACAGTTTCTATATTCTCTGGATTATTATATCGGACTTTTTGCATCATAATAACCCAAATATTTTCAATAGGATTAAAATTTGGACTATGCGGGGTTAATTTCACACTGCAGGCCCACACAATTACATTTTCCGGATTTGTTAGGTACTTCTTGAATGATGCATATATCACTAAGGCATTCTGCGTATTTTCAACGTACCATTAGGCTTCCATCTCCAACATAGAGTTTCAATTTTGACTAGTCAGAAAATATCATGTGTCTCCACATTTCTTTAGTCTAGTTCGAGTGTTTCTGTCCCAAAACCGTCAATAAAATTTTGCAGTTACCTTTGGGATAGACTTTTGTATTGATGCTACAAAACCTTCTTCTAATAGTCTTTTTCGAACATCAACATAAGTGATATAATGGTTCCTGTGGCTCTGACATGGTCTGCTTGTAGTATTGTCGATGCTCTAAAGCTGTTCTATTAGTAACGAACTATTGAAGTCTTTTGTAGTCTACCAGATCTTTTACATCGTTTTGTATTCCCAGTACTTTCACCTTCACTGTTTTACAATCCCAGTAACTAGCACATCCTATTCTCTGGTCAATATCACGTGTTGACATACATACATTTATGATTTAAACACTTTTTTCATTCTCATTTAATTTTGACGTTAGCTTATACTTCTTGTTTTTTGTCTAGACTTGTTGAATTATTTATCACTAATGATTTTATTAATAACGAAACAATTAAAAACAACTAAAAATTGGTGAAGAAGTTAAAAATACTACCTATAAGAATTTTCTGGAATGCAAACTGTTCCGATCTTATTGCACACACTACTGTATGAGTAGGATCCACCTTTGAGATCAACTTCTTTATCGCTCTAGATATTTTTTATTCTGTCGTCAAAATACTTACTTTTGGCTCTATTCTACGAAACAAAATAATGGAAACTACCCATTATACTAAAGGCAAGTCAACATGCACTTCATATCTTTGAAATAATTATTTTTCGCTGGATATGTGCTATGTACGTTACTTCAATAAATGTATACCTCTCCTTAAAAGACATAATTGTTTTTTTTTTTTTTTTTTTACCTTCTTGACAGTATCTTAGGTAGAATTAACTTTTCGTGCTTAATTAAGTACGGTACTGCAATTTTACACTACGATATCTACAATATTTCGAGTATTTATTTACCAAATTACTGGTATTCTACTCATTAAATGTTTAAATGTGGAAAACTACTGCTATTGGCAGGAACTAAGCCTTCTTCAATATTACTATAATACTTCTAAAATTTCAGTACTTCTTCTATTTAATTTGTTTAATTGTTAGTAAGGTATTGATAAAGTTATAGTATTATTCTTGTATAGTATTAGTAATCATAATAATATTTAATAAGAGTCTTAAGTAAATAATGGAATAATAAATATACAATGATGTGGTCCTAAAAGCAACAAGAGGGTCTGTAAGAGAAGACATAATACGTGAACTACTTATATGATGCATATAATTAAATTAACTTATTCACGACAATTAGTGTCAAGAGACTATAGTAACTCATACATTTAGTGGATGGGATGGTAATACTCCATCGAAAAGTATCTTCGAATCCAGGTAAACCCGAAGGTACAAGACCTCGAGTCAGATCATATATTTGAAGTTGTAGATATATATATATAGTTGAAGATATAGATATCACAGACATGATACAATTTCGTATCTTCAATGTTACCTTTATGTCACTAATCAGTGATGGTTCTTAGGGTTTACTTATTTTTTTAGCTTTCTTGTCAAAATCTTTTAGTTTTCAATTGTGTTCAATTTATGTTCAATTTTACTAATATTTCTTCAATTTGGCTACTCAGATGTTTTTTTTTTTTGATTCGTACCAGTTTCATCACATGAGACATAGGGTGGATCGAAACAGTGTGCTTAACAGTTTTATTGCAATTTGAAATTGCTCTGAAATGGCAGATATTTTCTTTGCTATATCGAATACTGTTTTCTATTTCTACATATTTTTGTCATGCTTTCATAAACAAATCTGTAGTTTTGTGTCATTGATGTGTTATTTATCGCGTTAACTTGTAATTCGAAGATGTAATGTATATTGTAGCATAAATGTTTCAACAGGATGGGATTGTTACCCCTTTGCCCAAACTCTAATTGCGACAACTAAAGCGCTTTTATTTTTACTGTTATATATTATCGGTTGGCAATACTTTAGTTTCGTGTAGTCACTACGACGTGCAAGCACTTGGCTAGAAATTAAAATGTTGCATAAATATATCGGTGACCTGTCAATACATACCTGCTTTCTCTATGGTTAGCCTACAAGCGCCCTAACTGTATGATAATTATTTAAACATTTCACTTCAATTTTAATTACTATATCCTTGAGTAAAATCTATTTTATAACCTAAAAAATCAATATAAAAGCAAATATAAAAAAATTTCAAAGTCAAAAAATTATTTCACAGGAGAAATATAATTTCTTACATTCCATGCAGTCTACCCCTCTAACATATTTGTTTTTTTTTTTTGTTTTTTTGTATTAATATAAACAAAAATGTAATATTTTAAGTGTTTAGTTTCATATTTAATTACAAAAATTTTATATTGTGTAATATACTTTCATACTTTAAATTTTTTTAAATATTTTACAATATGAAAATAGATTTGCCTATTAAACACCATTAAAATACATGACTACTCATATATCATAATAATTGTATAACCACATTTAAGTTTTGGTTAATTTTATTCATAATTTTATTATGAGTTATTTTATTTACCGGCATAGCTATATACTTAAAAAAAATTTAATAATTAAAAGTATAATATTATATGAAATTAAAATAATTTAGAACAATTTGGAAAAATTTTAATTTCAATTTTGAATGTGTTATTATATATTTTGTTTTAACTTATAAAATGTTTGTAACCAACCTTGTTTCAATTGGATGGTGAAACTGGTAATTCAAAACGAAACAGAAATGTATATTAAAAATGTTCATAATTGCCACTTTAATTTTTTTCGGACATTTATCTTCGCCATTACAAATTGAACAGTAAATTTTCAGTAAACTGAATCTAAGCGTCGAATTTCTACATTTTCAATTTAAATTTTTGTGCGTTAAGCTTTTTATTTTATATATCCACCTTAATTCAACAAGAAGTAGCACTATCTATCACAACTAGTTTTGTAGACGATATAGCTATACTAACATCTTTACGGCATCAAACTTTGTGCGAAATAGAAAAATGTTTCAATGCATAAACCTAAACTTATATCGATAAAGAAGAAAACTACCCTAATGTAACGATTACATATACAACAACATAATAATTTAAGAATCAAATCAACAAAATATCTATCGATTAGTTAATGGGACGAACTTCGGATTAATTATTAGAAAATAATATTGTTTAAAGCTGTATTAAAACTTATAGGGGCGGCTTGGATTTGATTTAAGCTGTAGATCTATTAGAAGAAGAGGAAAAACTATTATTGAAATATGAACACATGGGTTATATGGACATACATATGACTTAGAAAGGTTTCAGTCTTTCAAAAAAACTTTTGACTAAAATTTACAAACATTACATTTCTTTATGTTATAAATTTTTTTAATATAAAGCAAGAAGATGAGCACTTGTCCCACACTTCAGCGTTCTGGGCTGTCTACTTTATTTATTATATACGTGTGATCACCTTAAATTACAGAACGCATCCATAACTATACATTTTCAGACGATACTGCAATTACGACGGTAAGGGGAAAATATAAACGAAGTGTCAAACAATCTTCAAAGAGAAATTCATAGAGTTGTTAAATGGACACATCAGGACTAGCGTATAAAGCTAAATGTAGAAAAATCAGTTCACATAAATATTACTTACAAAAAGCTGAAAGATGAACCAACTAATACCATTGCTAAATTTAAGTGAAAAGCTAATGTAAAAATGAAGAAAAAAGAATTAAATAGAAAATAAATAAGAAATAAATTGTATTGGCTATAAGTATCATATAGGTTTTGCTGACTGGAATTTCGTAGAAGCATAACGAAACCACTTTTGGTTTTGGCTGGTGAGAAATAAGTCTATCTGGAGCTAAACTACCACATAGACCATATATATTCATTATTCATCAAATCGCATATTTGCTACCCGAATCCGATTTGGAGTAGGGCTCCACAAATTCACTTAAAAAAGCTTGATATAGTAGAAAAAAAGTGCTTATACAAAGTATATCATTATAGCAGTTTGTATTATGAACAGTATAACAGCTTATCAAACATTATTAAATTTTAACTTCTAACAAAATTATAAAAAATCAAATAAAGCACAGTTTCCTATTAAATAGTAGTGTGGTCTGTTGATATCCGTAATCATAATACTAGAAATAAAACGAGATTTTATCTGTCTCTCTTTAGAACGAGTCATCAAATCAATAATTGTCTGCATAATTGCTTAAAAACTTGTAATGATTTGAAATTAAAAAATAAAATATTAAAAACACCAAGTATATTTCACTAGATTTATATTGGACTTATGCAAAATGAATATAATAATACTAATTTCAAATCACCGCAACTGCAAATTGATTTATACTGATTCCACTTAATAATTCAAATAAAGCATCTAAGTCCCTAAGGATATACCTGAGTTGATACTTCACTAAGTTTAATAAATATCTTCGATTTGAGTTAGTACATCATCATCAGGAGATACAATCTTAGCGACACATACCTATAGTTTCTAGTTTTTATTAATTTGAAATTGTTTCATCTAGAACCTGCGATATCTCTTATATAATATTATACAAAGATATGAAAAGCATTATGAAGAAAATCAGCAACAACTGAATAATAAATCATACCTCACCAAATAATAAAAGAATAAAATTTTCATTTCACCAAAATAGCGTTGTGAGATTTGAAAATTACCATATTTTCTTTACTTAAAAAAAATTCTTAATATAAAAAAAAACTTGAAAATACCGGCGGCGGCGCTTTGAATTAATTAAAACTTAATTAAAATGAAATGAATGAACAATATTAGTTAAGTATTAAGAGAAGGCACTAGTTCAATAAATTATATTGCAAATTTGTACCGATTATTAATGCTGAAACAACCAAACGAATACGGTGACATACTCTTCAATGCTGCTTAGAATAGACCGAAACAAAAATTCAAGCAAGGATCCCAAAAATGTCTATAGAGTGAAATGAAAAATGTACCAAAAAGATATGTCACCAAAAATGTTAAAGCATAATTGAAAATAAACTAATTCATTATATGAATAATATATGAATAATAATATGAATACAAAAATTATTCATGTAGATATAAATAGACCTCCAAATTTTTTATAATAAAATATTGGACAAGTCATATTTATTTCCTTTAAATTAATTCCATGATAAAAGGCAATTCCTATATTTTTATTATTATTTATTTTTTTTTCTTTTTTCGTTGTTCATACTTTGTATCCTAAAATTTACTACACACACTCACACAAACATATACATATATATATACAAAATGTATTAAGTTTGTGCAATAATAATATTGTATATTATTAGTAGGGAAATTCTTTAACCACTTTTACAAAATAAAAACAATAAAAATAAAAAAATAATAAAATTGTTTAAAAAAAATATATATTTATTGTTATTATGCTTCAAAAGACGATTTAATATGATATATTCGTGAATATTAAACTCTCATAAACATAAATCCTATTTATGAATACAAAAAAAAAAAAACAAAAAACAAATTTAGAAAATCAGAAATAAAATCACAACACTATTACGCACACATACATTTTTTTTTTTATTACTCATATTTTTTGCCATTTATGATGGTGTACATTTTGGTATCATATCACCATATTATTTTATTATTGTTATTATTGTTTTTTTTTTTTTTTCAACCAACAAAATAATATTGGGTATAACATTGAAAAACATAAGTTTTAAATATCTCAACCAGTTTCGAAAATAAAATAACAATAAAAAAAAACTAAAGATAATAATAATAATAATAATATGAAAATCATATACACATATACGCATGTAAAATATATTATGAATAAGTATAATTTTGAAAATGAGGTCCTTGATCCTTTTTTTTTTTGTTTTTTTTTTTTGCTGTTTTGCTCATTTTATATATAATATGTAGATTTATATAAATAACAGTAAGCTAATAGAATACTCATATTCATCATATAAAATTTAATAATGTTATAGCATATATCCTACAACAATAAAAGAAAATTTTATACTTAATTTTTAAATATGCTATATAGATAGATAGATACAGTGAATTAAAAAAGTTAATGTACACTTTGAAAAATTTATTTATTTATTTTAATTTGTTTAAATTTTACTTAAGTATAAGATAACTAGGGGCCCCTGTTGAGTAATTATATTTCAAGTTGAAGTGAAATTTAAAGTTTATAAAAAACAGTAATTTACGTACTGACATAGACTTCGCACGATATAGCAGAAACCACTCGTGTTTAATAAAAAGTTTTGTGGTTAGTAAGTTTTATTTAGGACACATAAATACACGTCCCTCATATACTGCTTCGTTTCCGATATATTCCCTATAGAAAGTGGCATTTAGTGATAAAATTACTAAAAATAAAAAGTTTTGTCATTAAAGAGGTATGTATATATATACGTACATAATACATAATTTTAATAAAAACTATATTATTACTACAAATAACCAAAATTTAGAAACAATTACTTAAAAAGATAAAAATGAAGAATTCAAGTGATTTGCTTTTTTGTTGTTTTTATATTTGTTATTTTAGATGAATTTGTTTTTTTGTTTTTTTTTTGGCATATGTACATAGATTCATTTGCAAGTACATATGTAAATTATAATAACTGATTTGTTTTCTTTTGTTTATTATTTTCATAAGATCTCACTTATGCATAATGTATTTGCTGAATAATAAAATCATATAAGTGCAAAATTTTCAACTGTGTGCGCATTTTTGTTTTATATACAATCTTATACATTATATGTATTATAAGTTCATTAATGAGTAGGAGAATCGAAATAAAATAAAAAGGTGTCTACTGCGCAGGACCTTAAATGCTTGTCAATTATAATTATAGATTATTTACAACTACAAAAATAAAAATTAAAGAACAATAAAACAAAAAAAAAATAAATATAAAATTAACAATAATTCAATACAAAAAGAAAATAAGTAATAAATAGTTGGAAAGTGAATTATAATAAAATATTAAATAAATATGCAAAATTGATCCAAATTAAATTTCATATTATTTTATTAATAATTTCTAAAGTAGAATTCGTCAACATCATGTAGAATAGTTAACCCTTTGACGGACACTTAAAATTGTGAAGAGTCACTCAGAAACGTACTTTTTATAACTAAGTTAAAAATTAATTTTGATCTCTAGGATTAATGTCACGTTTGCTAATGGTTCTAAATAGCCAATCTTGGGTTTTTTTGAGGAGGTGGAGGGGAGATGGTATATGCCGTCATTGCACTCCTGAACAAAGTATTACTCTTAGTAAGCAAATAACGGTATTTACCGTTCTGACTTAATTGATCACGAGCATCACTAACTTCATGATCATTACTTTCAAGCTCTGAATCGCTTTGATCTTCATCTAAATCTTCTCTTTCAATGCCAGGATTTACATATGGGGGATCATTTCCAAATTCCCCATCATCACTGGAAAAAAAATTTTCTGACTCAGATTCAAAATAACAATTAAGCGATATTTCTAGATCTTCACCACTTTCTTCTTCAAATAATTCTAATATTTTTTGTTGTTCTCTTTTGTGAGGGTCCATTTTACTGAAACATATTTATAATTAATATATTTTGCATTTAAAACAGTAACTATATACACTATACAATGAAATAATTTAAATTTGAACACCCGTCGTCAACTAGGCTTACAATTGGACAGTTTATACACTATTAATCTAATTTACATGTAAATAAAACGGCATTTATCGTCATAAAAATTTACATTGGACCATTTCATACTTTCTTAAAATTATATTCTACGCTTTATAAATAAAAATCAAATGACTGTATACTACGCCATTTTTTTTAAAAAAAATATTACACAAAACAAAAATACTTGAGCAATCATAACAATATAAGGTTTTTGAACGAAATATTTACCGTCATTTGTCACCAGACTCAATTCTTTGCGACGGCATATACCATCATTTCCGTCAAAGGGTTAAATGGACTTAAATTCGTATAGTTGCAAATACTTGAAATGTTTGTATAATTAATATTCGTATAGTTGCAAATACTTGAAATGTTTGTATACTACAAAAATTTTTTAATTATTCAATTATTTAGTGATTAAATCATATCTTTGGAAATAAATGGTTATTATTTGTTATAAAATTAGTAACTATAGCGAGTCAATAACGATGAACTAAGTTAGACACATGAATCAAATTAATCGATATAACTTTGAATACATGCGCTTCTTTATGATATCTTTGGAGAGGGTAAAATTAAGTCTGACCTATGATCATCATTCAAAGAATTGGTTTGTTCATTTCATAGTTATTTCGTTGAAAAATAAGGATAAGAAGAGCAGATGAGTGCCAGCGTTTGATGTTATATTTATTTGGACTAAGTTGGAATTAAAATGAGAATCAATATTGACCATTTCAGTGACAAAAATAACATCCCTAACTTATCATATTTTTGTTAATATGTAGGAAAATTATGGTAGCAAAGGGGGTCTGATCAATATAGCTAACGCAACACCAATCTGAAGAAGATTTCTTGGATTGCCCCGTATTGTATGAATTTCTTAATAGGAAAAATAAAACTGGCTGGTTATTCTAGTTGTGGCTTAACAAGTATAAATATATTTTTGGGATCATCGTTTTATTACAGTTAATACCAAATTAGCCTTATTATTAAAATTAGAGTTTTTCATAAAAAAAAAAATGTTTAAATCTTTGATAGACCTACCTTTCACAAATACTTGTCCGTTAAGGTAATAATTATTTGGAAGGTAAATGATATGCCTATTGTAGCTCATTACAGCACATTTATTAATATTTAAAAGAAGGTTGAATTAGTTTTACATCAAATGAAGAAATTATCTAATTTAATTTCGGTTAATATTGAATCATTTGTTGATGTTATTTTAGCATAAATTTGAACTATGTTATTTTTTATTACTGATGTAATGTCAATAATGGATATTATAAATAAAAGGAGTCCTAAGTGGCTTACTTTAGGAGCATAAGAATCTATTTGAAAATACGAGGATAGAGCTGACCTTAACTGAACGCTGTGATTTTTTATTAATAAGGGAAGACTTTACGTAGTTGACAAATGATTTAGGGAATCCTAGTTTTGCCAATTTACATAAGATTACATTATGCAGCAAATCATCAAATGCTCTACTGAATTTGGTTTGAAAGCCGTTTTTCATATTGGGCCTCTTCTGACGGAGATGCTGTATCGGCGTAGGACCTAATGACCTTATCCCAAGGATAGCTGGAATTGCTAGCTTTGTGGCGCATCTTATCCTTCATTTTGCTGGTGTAACATTTACTTCGTTATTTCGATTGTTATTTCGTAAAAGGTACATTCCTAGCTTTATATAATCTAAACTATTCGACGTAGATACAAAATATATGTAATACGGCAATAGGACGATAATCAGTACTTCTGTTTTTTGAATTGAGTTTTCTTATAAACAGATCTATGAAGCATTTAACCAGAGAGAAGTATATAATTAAAACAAATGAAATAATGTAAGTTTTTCCTATAGGACCCATTTGTCTTAATAATTAGTAATTAAAAATTTCTATTGATTTACACTGATTTATTAATTTTGTTTTATTCGACGATTGATACATATCTGATATTATTATCAGGCAAAGTATTTTACTTTTTAATAGCAAAATTTACCTTAACTATGCTATTATTTTTCGTCAGGTGTTGCCAAACTGAGTAACTTAAATTACAATATCTGCATTACATTTATGTTGAAGGATTTAAAGTTTAAAGCTAACTTCTAATTTCTAAAAATTTTCAAATATTATTTAATCCAGAATATGACCTAATTCTGGGATAACACATATAAAATTTATACCGATGTATAGTCTAGCACTATTATTATACCAGTATTTATAATCTGAGTTACTTTAAGTTATTTTTCATTGCCAAAACCTCTATTTCTATCTCTTTTTCTCTTGTTCGGTTTCAATCGGAATCAGATTAATTTCTTCTTATTCTTTTTTTGATGCTTTGTTTGTTTCCCAAATTAATTAGTATAGATTTTTGAACTTGTTTGGCATGTATTCTAAAAATTGAATTAGTGCTAGCATTTTATTTTATTAGCAAAATTTATTAAAGCAAGCTTTTAAATTTTATTTAGATTTTCCGATTTCATAGCATCTAAATTTTAATCAAATTATCGATATTATACACATTGAATAATTTTCTTTATTCAATCTTAATCTTCGTCATGTTTTAGCTATTATTGTTTTTGTCTATATTTTATTCCCGATCATGTAATATTTAATCTCTTATATTAAACAGTTATTAGATAAATTTAAATCTCACCACTGACTGTAAATAAAAGATTATTTATAAAAAAAAATGTATTTCACACACAAAATAGAACAAAATAACAAATAATAAAAAAATATTTTTTATCTAGTGAAAAAGGATTTTTACAAGCCCTATAACTATATGTAAATACATAATAAAAATTATATATATACATAATATTATTATATAAAAAAATGAATTATTAAAAGCACTGTAACTTTACTAATTTCCTTAGACAACCACAAATTTTATGTAAAATTTAATAATTTATGCTGTTAGAATTAGGGGATCCCTAAGGTGAAATTAATTGTTTTTGAAAACTGAGTTATTATGAAATATGTATGTATATACAGAATATATATATATACATAATATACTTTCATAGCATGTTGTATATAATAATGGTTATTTTATATACATTTTATGTGTTATAATGTAATTTTAAATCTAAGGTTTTATTGTTTATTGCTGGTAATAAAATATCAAAAACAAAAAAATATATTGCTAGCTTATTTTTGCAATTCTTTAAATTTGGTGGGTGAATATAGAATGCAACAATTTCTATATAGCAGTTAAAAAGTAATTGAAACCAATTAAATTATATTATTACAATTTTTATTATTTGTTGTTTTAAACAAAATTTTTAGTATATTAGATATTAAATCACTTATTTATTCAGTAACATTGAAATGTAAATAAGAGAAATGTGTTAAAAAGCCGATAGCCCTGGCAGTTAGTGCTTGTAAATTACTATTGTGTATATAATTATTTAAATTATATTAAATAAAAATTGATAATAATAATAATAATAATAATTTAGTAACATTGTGGTAAATTTGAAATTACATACGGATGTATATTCGGTGGAAATGAAATAATAATTCATATTATTTAAGTTAAAATTGTAAAAAAAAAGATAATTATTCAAAGTAAGTCTTATGAAATTTATTTCAGTCGAAATTGATATTTTCATTCTCATTCTGATTCATAACAATAATATCTTTAATTAAACGTTTTGATTCTACTATATTATATTATAGGAGTTTTAATATTGTCGTTTCACATCGAGTAAATTTTTATGAAAGTTTTTAATTAATTTTTGAATAAAATACAAGTAAGCAGATCAGTAGGTCTGTTATATTGTAAATAATTTCTAAAGAAGTATCGACCCATTACTTAGACTGAATATAAATAACTACCGTGTAATCAATACTTTGATATTGAATCATATTTTGCCAGGTTACTTTGCAAACATTGTTTTATTAAATGAAAATTAATAGAAAATGGCTATAATTCTCATTAGAGCATATGGTAATAGATAATAACTGAAGGATATCAACAACCCCAGACGCACGCTTACTATTGATAGTGTGGGAATTGAACCTTCTTAAGCCCATCACCTATCTTTTTTCCGTTATGACCAATCTTAGATCGACGAATACCTTTCTTTTTCGTTAAATTTTTTGAAACTATTAGTTTCCGTGTAGGATGATTATTGAAATATATTCATATTGCGCAAAGGAAAAGTAGCATTGATATTAGAGTTTGCAAAATATCCGGTAATTCAGTATCCGAATACCGGCTTTTCATTCTTCGAAAACCACGGTTAACCACGGATACGGATATTTTAAAAATAATTAAATAAAATAAAAAAGAAAATAAAATAATATACTTCAAAACTTTTATTAATTTTTTATGATTTATATAAAAATATTTTAGAAAAACTAAACAATTTAACCTTCATCCGTCCCTAAAAAAAAGTAACACTAAAGGCCTTGGGTCAAAATAGACCCATATATGGTTTTATACTAAAAAGCAATTTATTTTATTTTATTTTTTGTTAATTTATTGCTAATAAGTTTAAATAAAAGAAAACAAAATATTCCACATAAATTGAATCCGATTAAAGTACATAAATTGAAGAAAAAAAATAATATCTCATTTCATACGCTGGTGATACATAGTATTAGTATGAGTTTTACAGATAAATTTATTACAAATGGTGCACTTTGATGTGTGCTTGTTGTCAAATTTTTGGCAATAATTGCAACGGCCTCTTTTCCTTTCAGTTTGCTTATTTGTTGATGTCGTTGGTGAACCGTTTGATGCGTTAGCTGTTGTAAGGTTAGCTATCAAATTTTGGCAGTTTAAAGATCGTGGGGGACAAGCTCTTCTAGCCATATGTGCTTTGATCAAAGATTCCCCCAGTATTTCGATAAAGAGTCGTCGTCTATGATGTTTTCTGTTGTTCCAATCTGGAAAAACTTCTAATCTGGTCTAATATGTTGGTGAAAATAACAACTGGCCACCTGTTTGTTTTTCTTTTCCAAGTATAACCAGCTATCTTTTTATCTACTGTGTCTACGCCGCTTTTGGTCCGATTATAGTCTAAAATTATCTGTGGTTTTTTTTCGGTGTCATTTCAAACGTGTGCTACGATTATCAAATCTTATGACTCTTGAAATAACTTTGAATCTCTTGAGGGACATAGTGACACGGAAAATATGTCGGCCTTTTTTTCGTCCCACAAGTTTTCAAGTGCTTCATTGTGCGATTTGAACACACCAGCTAATATCAAAAGTCCAATGAAGGCTTCCAGTTCTATGGTATCTAAAGGTTAACAGTTTTTCTTGATATACTTGTTGTCCTTCAAAATTTGTATTGTCAATCATAATTTTTTCAATACTCTTTGTAATAAGCAATTAAAAAGCTGAAATTTCATCAGATATACGACTAGCTGCGTATCTTGTAATCCCTGGAGTAAGATGTATTATACTTGAAGAGGAAGCTCGACCATCTTGAGTAAAGGGCTCAAAAAATCATTGAATATTTTTATCCTTGGATAAGTATGATGCCATAGGTAGCGGCAACGGCAGTTCTGAATAAAAATCCTCGTCGATATCATACGAACTTTCATCAACTTCCACATGATCTGAAGTTTCTGAGCAGGTATCGTTTTCAGATAATAATGCAGCACATATGTCATCTTCGTTCCGCAACATCTTGCAAAGGTTTACAAATTTTTTATTTGTTTTAGCAAAAACCAAAATTATAAAAAAAGCACTTACCCTTTCGTAAAATATATATTTTTATATTTATAAATATATATTTTTATATTATTTTTCGTAAAACAATTTTCAAAAATAATGTCGATACTTTAAAATTTACTGAACTCTAAACGTAGCACATAAAATTTTCACAAGCAAAACTGACCAGTTATTCGTTAGAACTAAAATATATATGTATACTAGGGGCCCCTGTTGAGTAATTATATTTCAAGTTGAAGTCAAATTTAAAGTTTTTTAAAAAACAGTAATTTACGTACTGACATAGACTTCGCACGATATAGCAGAAGCCACTCGTGTTTAATAAAAAGTTTTGTGGTTAGTAAGTTTTATTTAGGACGTTTTATTTTACACGTCCCTCATATACTGCTTCGTTTCCGATATATTCCCTATAGTAAGTGGCATTTAGTGATAAAATTACTAAAAATAAAAAGTTTTGTTATTAAAGAGGTACGTATATATATACCTACATAATACATAATTTTAATAAAAGCTATATTATTACTACAAATAACAAAAATTTAGAAACAGTTACTTAAAAAGATAAAAATGAAAAATTCAAGTGACCTACTATATCAAAATGAAGTACTCTAACTCTACTATATAAAAATAAATTTGCTAGTCATATGAACAATTCAACTGATTTTGTTTGTTTTTGCTTTTTTATATTTTTTATTTGAGATGAATTTGTTTCTTTGTTTTTATTTGGCATATGTACATAGATTCATTTGCAAGTAAATAATGTAAATTATAATAACTGATCTGTTTGCTTTTGTTTATTACTTTCATAAGATCTCACTTATGCACAATGTATTTGCTGAATAATAAAATCATATGAGTACAAAATTTTCAACTGTATGCGCAGTTTTGTTTTATATACAGTCTTATATATTATATATATTTGAAGTTCATTAAGTAAAATAAAAAGGTGTCAACTGCGCAGGACCTTAAATGCTTGTCAATTATAATTATAGATGTATATAAATGTATATTTACTGTGATTATACGACGAATTGAAAACAAAAATTACAATTCGGGGATTTCCCTAATTAGATGCTTGAATACAAATATTTTACATTCACAATGCTATGAATAAATGCATATCTAGTACTAGGAATTACTATTGGTCTTTTAAGACCCAAGGAGCTTTAGTGTTACTTATTACGGTTAATCGTAATTTATTCAAATTTTGTGTAATATTTGTTTTCAACATATTTGATAAAGTCATGGAGTTATATATTTGTAACTATAATATTTAACGAGATATTTGAGAGTACATTTTCCTTTGGGTCGAAATAGACCCGAGGGACCGATGAAGGTTAATAGATAATCCGATTAACGCGTATACTTAGTTTATCACAAAAGTGGAAGGAAACAGAGAACAATCTTCCAGATACGGTTGATGATGATTTTATTGTTGTTAACGCTTCAAATAATGTTTCGAGTTTTACTTGCCTTTGATCTGTTTTCTTAAATATTTTTAATTCCTGTCTTTGATGTCTCAGTTGGATATATTAATATTTTCACAACTAACATTATTTATTGCAGCATCTAGTTCTCCATAGTTCGTCTATCTGAATTCAAACAGACAGGCTCCAACGAAGAAGAAGCTGATATAGATGAAGAAGATTCATAGAGTCTACCAAACAGGGTAGATGCCAATTCCAAAACAATTTTTGATGGTTTATCGAGTTATTGGTGAGACATGATAGTGTATCGATAATGGTAGTGTTTTCTCGGTCTTTCATCCGTCTTTCAATGATTAATTTATTGTAGTACAGATCTGGTCATTACCTCCATCTAAATTTTCGTACAGAAAATTCATCGTTCCATTTGCTGTTAATAAATTGGCATCCTGTCTTTCTTTTCTATTGGATTCATTAAGCTGGATAGTTATTTGAAATCTACGAGTTTTCAACGAAATCCATCATATTTTTTTCTTTAATTTTTTTGGACCTTGGCTCCCCTAAAATAGATTTATCATTACCCCTTTTACAATTGATTTTGTGAACCAATTTCAGATGATTTAATATTGCACCCGTGCTTCCATCACTATTTGAAATAAAAACCAAACACTTTAAGCATTGAATCTTTTCAATCTTTTGTGCCATGAACTAAATTATAAAGTTACGGAAAAATAATATAATTTTTTCAACGAAAACAATACTTCAATAGATTTACTAATTAATTATCTTTGATTATGTTCAATTCTTTGATTTAAAGGTTAAATATATATCAATTTCTAATAACAAGAGTTAGTTAATAAGTGTTATATATCTAGAAGTATAAAATTGCACTAAAAATTTGTACTTATGATTTACACAGCCAGTGCCAGTATAATAAAGTTTTTTTTTGCGAAAAAAAAAACATTTTTTCTAAGCCTACTTAGAATATTTTTCTTAAGAAAATTCCATTCTATTTTTTACTATTCGAAAACCGCGAATATTTATAGTCGAATACCGAATACGGATATGAGTCCGGATATTCGCGGAAATCGGATACGGATTATTCCCACCGTCTAACTCTAATTGATATTCTAATTTCATCGAAGGAAGGAAATATCCATTTTAAATAGTGATCAGCTCGTGGAGTTTCTTTCTCTTGGATCTACGAACATTATTGTCGATATCAAGTAGTGCTGTCATTTTCGAGTTTAAATGAGTATGCAGTCGCTGCTCGTGTTTTACTGCATGTCTTCTGAGTTCAACCGTGACTGTTTTCATGTGATGCCTCAGAATAAAGATGACGTCTAAGAGGTAAAAAATTTTATTTCGGAAAACACCTAAAACCGCAAATGAGCTTATTGTGATTACCCGTGTTAGTTAGTGGTATTAATCATTTACATCCGTAAAGATACCCATTTTTGTGATCACATTAAGGCTATTCGTCAATAGTTATGCTAGATAGCTTCAATTATTCGAGGGACGCTGTGTCCAGGTGGCGAAATCTGCTACAAGTGAGTTCTCCGCATTCACAGTGCAGATGATCAATAGATTCTTCTTCTATTTCAAATATTCTACATAAATTGTTATCTATTGAAACTTTTAAATTTTTTAATCTCCTTGAGTAAGCGCTTTGGTATGAGCATTTTAGCTTTACAAATTCCAGGAATGTTGGAATCAGGAATCCTTAGATTTTTGCTCAACCCAAGCTTTCAACTGCGTCTTCGTTTTGCTCAAGTGAATCCCACCGGCTTGGCCCTTTGAAAGGCAAATCTGGTGGTCCGCTTGCTAGTTAATATGTAGCTTCGTTTCCTGCTTTGTTAGAATGCCCTACTACCTACATTGTTGTGACTTTGTTTGTTTTCCACGTCTCTCTGCTTGTCATAATTATCTGGGATGGTTTCTCAAAATTATTTCTTGGCAGGCAGCAGTCGACTAGTGATATCGAAAGCGTATCATTCTTTCGAAGCACACCAATTAGTTATTGGTGTACTACCAGTGTTATATTTGTAGGTGCGGTAGATATATTGTCCGCATAATCCCCTAAATTATATTATAAATACTTAAATAATGAAAATACAAAGGAGAAAATTTTCCAAAAAAAAAAATATGTAACTGAATTTTTACCCACACATTATTCCAATTGTTGCAAAAAAAATATTGTCCTTTGTAGTTGTTCTTTCTACAACAGTTGTATACAGTGACACAATGAATGTTTGTCAAACAAATTATGATGAAATTTTTTATATTTAAATAAAACAAAAAAAGTTTTATAAAACTTCGTGAAACTTCGATTAAAATTTTGATTTTGGATTTTTAGGAAAAATGAGTTTTTAGTACCAAGTTAAAAAATTCTGGTCCTAAGATTAAATATTTTATTAAATTAATAAATTAGTAAAATTAAAAAAAAATATTGAAAATTAAAATAAATACAAGAGACGCAAGAGACTCAAAAAATAAAATTTTGTTTTGCTGTTTTTTAGTATTTAACTTTTGTTACGAAATTGTTTGTTTGTTTGTATTGTAAGTTATTTAAGTAATTTTTGTTTTTTGTATAAATCAGAAGGAAGAAAAACTTTTCCGCTTAAACACAATTCTCTTTAATATGGAGTATTAGTATTTTGTGAGACTACAAATACAAAACTATATAGGAGATCCTTTTATTTTTATAAATTATTCAAAATTCCACAAATATTTTTGTGTCCTTTTCGATCCTATATATATATATATATATATCCATATATTCATATATTTTTTGTGTGCTTTTCCTTTATTTTTTATTTACTTACTTATTTCCTTTTTGTCTTTCGAAGTTTTAACTATAAATATTTTATTGTGCAAAAAAACAAAACAGGACATTCTACAAAGATTTAAGTTGGGTTTTGTATTATTGTGCTACACTAAATGTTAGGGTTGCCATTTTCTGTATGCTGGAATCTAATTGTCTTTAGAATTACATAATATCAAAGATCCTGGAAAGAAAATAAGTTATGTAACATAAAGAAAAATATTTTAATTATTTATACTCATAAATTAATTCAACGTAATAAAGTTAATATAGTAGCGATTGTAGTAGTTACTAATAAAAATAGGTTAAAAAGTCATAGTGGAAGAGTATTCTGACGGCTCCAAAACAATGGAATAGAATCAGGGATATACTGAGAAAACCTTACAGAGTTTTTCATCCCAATTTTCACTCAAGTTTGGATTCTACAAAAGCATAGTCGGATATGCATACAATATGCTGAACCTTACGTCCCAGATAATTTAGGAAGAACATAGAAATATCATAAAATCTACAATATATCAGATATTAGCTCTTAATTCATATTCCATACCATATTCATATGGGACGTATAGAGGTACTAAAAATAGTTACTTTAATAGTGGAAAAATAAATTAAATCACAAATTACCAGAGAGTATTAGGGAATGGCAGAAAATGAAGTTGCAGAAAGAAAAACGCATCGGTTGCGCCTCCTATAGGGCAAAGTCCGTTCAGCGGGATTCTCCTAAGCATAGTCAAAATACATATAAATATTGGTTTGAGCAAAAAGTTAAGAATTTCTTAGCTAATATATCTACCAATCGATAGCCTAAAATGCTTATGCCAACTCATTTATTCAAGAAATTTAAAGTTCTTTTAGTTTAAACAAGAAACAGTATGTTCATCGTGACAGGCATAAACCCTGGTTTCTGCCTAATAAAAAAGCAGTATAAATCAGTATTGAATCGGATTTATCGAAAACAGCTAAAGCAGAATATGAAAGGTTGAAGAAGTATCTGTTGAACATCTTCTATGTGATTGTATCATCTGACTCGTAAGTAGATTTGTACGTTTTGGTAAAGCGTTCCTCAAACAATGTGAAGAACCTAAAAAACCAACGAAGAAGATTCTGACTGTAATTTAATGAGAGCATATCACAATAAATAATAATAGTAGTAGTAGTGGTACTAGTAGGAGTAGTGTTAGGAGTAATAGTAGTAGTAATAGTAGGAGTAGTAGTAGTAGTAGTAACAGCAGTAGTAGTATTAGTAGTAGTAGTAGAAGTACTAGTAGTAGTAGTAGTAGTAGTACTAGTAGTTATAACTTATTCATAAAAACATATATATTAAAAAGTTCTACTGATGTACAATAGCTGTAGAACTCTGAGAACCATTTTGGACATTTCATAGCTCTATCAAATTAAAAAAAAAATAATAATTACGAAATCTTCACTTCAAATACTTATAAACCAATGAATCCGGTGACCCCAATACGTTTAAGTAAATTCAAATTATTTTGATATTAAAATATGTTAAGGTTACAAAAATGCTATTTGTTTGTTTATTGATAAAAAAAAGTCTAATTATTTTTAACTAAAAAAATGGAAAACAGATATTTTTACTTTTTTTATTGTAATCATAAGATATCTACACGAAAGGATATGGAAAGATAATTATATTGATAGGCATTTTACGTATATCCTTGTAGTTATAGTTATGGCACGAATTTTGTACTGTAAAATATATACAAACGTAACGATACAATATCTAAGTCCAAAATTCATTCATATTATTCATATTAGTAGGAAATTAGTAATATTGTGCTTCAACTTTCTTATATTTCAAGTCTATTCATGTATCGTTAATTTATTGAATGATATACATATTCATAATTCTAGTAAAAACTGAATTATACATACGGGGATAAAACAAACATTCTTAAGGTGAAAGCGACGATTATATAACATTGTAATCAAGAATTAGCTGAATAATATAGAAAAGTGTTAAAAATACAATAGCGAAAATTATTGTACAATTTCAAATCAGTCGAAGCTTACCTACACTCCGAAAGACCTGCTATTTTTTCCCTAAGTTAAATTCAAGTTAAAGGCGACAATCTTAATTATAATATCAATGACTATACTTTAGTTCCACTTTTTATTCTACACCGAGGTGTCACTCAAACGTTCATTATGACGTACCTTTCAACACCCTTCGCGATATGAAAGCTCCAAACCAATTTATAATTATCTTTGGGCAAAACTAACGTGTTGAAAATACTAAAATTTTTTTCTGTTTTATTTAAATATCTCCCCAAGCCAAAGAGCTAGAAATAGCTACGATCATTTAGAAACTAACCGACGATATCAACAAAATTTTGGAAAAAAATAAACCAGAATGTGAAATAGTCGTTGCAGGGGACTTCAATATTCATAACCGAAACCGGCTAAAATTTTCAAGTTACAACTCTCCGGAAGGCAAGCAAGTTGTCTACTATCTTCAAACCTATTCCAACTTCTGCAGATGCAGTAATATAATTATGTTAGTGATGAAACTATTCATTCCTAGCTCATTTAGATACTTTGAACCGAACCCCAAAGCATGGTTTAATGACATCTGCAAGAAGGCAATAAATTTTAAAGAGGAGCATTTCAAAAAGTACAAGGCAAATGTATCGGAATCTTCACTTGTCGACTATAAAGTTGCTAGGAACAACAGAAAGAGAATTTTCAATCAGAGAAAGTTTCTCTACAATCAAAGGTTGAGACAGAAAATAAATAATCTCCCTCATTACAATCGCTCCTTTTAAACCTTTGCAAAAGTGTTAAAAATAAGTTTTGCGGATCATCCTTTCCACCGCAGATTACTTGCGACAACTCTATCATTTCAGATTTACTTGATAAAGCACACTCTCACTCCACACTCTCAGTACATACCCCTAGGACTCTCTCATGTCGACCCTACTAAGGTTAAAATTCTGTATAGGGTATACTTTATGTCTCAAGCTGTAGTGAAAGTGCTAAAGAATGTCAGAAAGTTCAGTGGCCTCGATGAAATTCCAGCCATGGTTCTCAAACATATCGCCTCTTTCATTTCGAAACCTCTGCGAAATATTTTATCGCTTTCGTTCTCGACTGGTCAGTGGAAAATTGCAAATGTTTCACCATTCCCAAAAAAGGTGACAAAAGCTACCCCTTCAATTACACACAAATTGTCATAACTTCGATTCTTTCAAAATAATTGAAATCCCAATAAACAAAAGGCGTAGATCGCAAAGAAAAAAAGCTTTATAAGCCAACGGTCAATATGCGATCTTTTAACTTATCTCTGCGTTTAGCTTAACACCAGCATTCATGGTACCGTCTAATATGATGTTGTAGCTCTCGATATCTCAAAAGCCTTTGATCGAGTATGGCATTCTGCTTTTCTGAGCAAGTGTCAGATTATTGGCTTGAGCAACCTCTTATGCATATGAATTGAGGACCTTCTCTCTAATCGTAGTATACGTGCCGTTGTCGACAGTTTTAGGTTTGACAACTATGTAATAAACTTTGGCGTTCCACAAGACTCTGCCTTATCTCTCCTTGATTTTCATCAACGACTTACTCTCTCCAACCCTCAACCCAATCCATAGTTTTGCTGATGACAGCACATTTTGTGACATCCTATGATTTTCTAATGAAATCTAAAGTCACTTCTACCTCAATCAGCTTGACGAGAAACATAATGACCAGCTTACTTAACCATGGCCTAGCAAAAATAGCCGATTCTGGTAACTTAAACAGAGTTCAACACGTTCAAAACTCAAAGATGTTTGAACTCTTGTAAAAGAGATCAATCCGCCTCAACCCTTCGATTTCAAGGAGAAAACGGTCTGAAAGGCTATAAATATTCTAGGCATGCAGCTAAATCCAGGCGTTCTTTCTCGATGTAAAGCCTACTTTTCTCCAAGAGATCTGACCAAAATCTATAAAACTTATATCCGACTTAAGATGGAGTAAAATTCTCCCATCAAAGTGTTTTTGGAAATTCTTTTATTCTAAGAACTTTTAAAATGTGGAACATGCTTTCATCTTATTTCTTCCCCTACGATGTAAATGCTCCGTTATACAACTTGCAAATTTTCAAACAGAACCTCTTCAGGTTCGACTCCAACTTACCCACCAATTTTCCTTTATTTTGGCATTTAACTCCTAATCCGTTTGCTCCTTACCCACACCTACAATGATTTTATATAAAGGAAAGGATTGTAGTGTTTGGGTAACGTGTAAAAAAAAAATTTAGATAATAAGTATAGAATTGTTAATTTTTAGGGAATACGGAAGATGGAATTTAATTCTCTGTCATTTTTCTGTCATTTTAGGGTTTTTCAACGGTGTGGGATATAATGGGACATAATGTCCTTTGACATAATATCCTTGACATGTTCTTTGACATTATTATCTATACATATTAATTTTAACTGGGTATGGATGTATCTATACATATGATATAATTTGGTAAATTTTGATATGAATTTACTCAGAATTGAGAAGTCTGACATAAATCATTTTTAACGAAACTGTAAAGTAGATGAGCAATGCATCAAAACTCACTTTTCCGAAATATTCTACATTTTTTATAAAAAATTCATAAAGTTATAAATTTTTGGAACACTAATTACTTGAAAACGAAAATCTGGTACACCATCAAAAGTCTACCGCTTCTTTAATATTATTGCATTACATTACAAATTAATGATACCTAGTACCTACATTAATTTAAAAATCCTCTGGTACATATTTCTCAAGATTGCCAAGTTATAATTAATATTTTTTAGACATCCATTCTTTAATCCCATTTTCTTTAAAACTCTAAAGCCCGTTTTTCTACATTTAAAAAAAAAACTAAATGGTTTTTCCAAAATACTAAAACGAATCATCGTTTCAAAGATTTTCAGTTTGGGTCAGACCACCCTGTACTGTAGGTACAATTGATTACACAATAATCCGATTATACTAACACTTAAAAATGGATACCAGCCCATTAATATTTGTTATCAAAATGTTTTATAAATTGCGAAAGATTATATTAAGTTCTACTACGTAATTAGGTTAGTAGTTAGAATAGTTCTCTAGAAGATATCATTCAACTCATATATACCGAATGATACAAGCTTGTAAAATAAAATGATTTGAATATAAATTAGTTAAATTCACCATGGACATATGTTGTGTATTTTGTTTAAATTTAATTTCATGACAATATAAACATACATGTTGGACTAATTAACTAAGCCAAGTATTACTATTATAAATACTAGAGCCCATGACCCAATTATTCAAAATAAAAATAAAATTTAGTTATGATTAACTTATTCCCGCTTCACTCTTAGTTCATTTCCTTTTATTTTCCCATCAAAAACTTAGTCCATATAATTTTGTTTAAGCTTTTTCGTCCTTCTTTGATAGATAGGTAGGTACTATGCAAATAATTATTTTTTTTTTTTCTATAAATAGTCTGAATTGAGACTTATTATAAAAATATGTATAAATTTGAAATGAAAATAGTATGGAATAAAGGTAGTGGAAAATTTATTTTCAGTAAGGTTACTTGGGAAGTAATTAAAATATTTCATTGAAGTAAAGAAATTTTTCTTTTTTATTTCTTTAAAAACCAATTATTAAAATGCATTCCTGCATGCATATTATTTTTGTATAAAATTGCACAACCAAACAAAATACAATAATATAACTGGACGTTCAATTTGTAAAGAATTTATTTACTATTTTTTTTTTTTAATGTTTTGAAAAAAAAAAAAATTTATTTATTATTCTTAAAACAAAAAAATTAAAATGCAAATAAGTTTTCTGTTAAATGTCCTTGGACAGAGGTGAATATAATACATTATGATAATCTTTATAAAATTTTATTTTTGTTTTTTGTTAAAGATTATGATGTATAAGTAAAATAGATTATCCTCAATCCAATATGGCATTTTGATGACTTTTTTTTATTTTTAATTCCCAAATTTATATGACTGTATGTAGATATATATATACAATAATTCTACAACAATTATTCTACAATTCAATATTTTGCTGAATATTTACAAAACTAAGTTTATTTTATTTTGCTACTAATGTATTTTTATTTATGTATATTTTCATGAATAGGTTGAAAAAATTTTTGTTTAACAAAATCTTTTGATTTGAAATGGAAAATTTTAGAAAATTTCATTTATTTTGGCTGTATGAAATGAAATAAATGAAATTAATTTCAATAAAAATTAGACTATTATTAAAATATTCTTATAGATTCTATATTCTCAATAGTTCCCTAGACTAAAAACTAAATCACATACAAAAAAATATAAATGTTTCATTATTTGAGATGAAATCATTAAACTTCCAATGTCTAGATATATTATATTTACAGGATATTAAATAAGTGGCAACAAGGTATAACCGCTATGTCTAAAATTGATGTTTGAGCTAAAATAGATTTTAAAGTTTACAAATATAACAACGAGACTGTAACTATATCAGTTTTTTGGTTTTTTCAAATGGTTTAAATTATATAAACATTTGAAATCCGGAAGCTTTATTTTGTAAAAGACGCTAAGGGTTGTAATAAGATGTTAATATTAATAAATAAAATTTAAAAAATCAGTAAAAGTTTTTACTTTTATGACGTTTAAACATTCAAAATTTGAAAATATTCTGAATTTGTATTTTTGATATTCTAAATTTGTAAAAAATGCTTATTAGTTGAAATAATTTGATGGCCAATTGTACCCGTAATATAAAATTTTATAATAAATCTAGCGGACCCGGCAAATGTTGTTTTGCCCTTAACCCTTAATCGTTGTTGCAGAAAAAATCTGGTTAATATTGTTGTACGTAAAAGGTCTTAAAGTGTTTAAATAAATCCATTTTTTTATTCTCTAGTCCATTTTTTATTATTTTTTCTAAAAAAATATCACATTTAACTGTTAAATTATATAATGCAAAAAAGTAACAACAAATCAAAAAGACAACAAAACTCAGTCTTTCTCTTCATAGAAAATTTCTGAAAACTATAAAAAATATTTATTTTTTATTCTAACACAACTGTATGTACGTATTTCTAGTTTCTCCATTTTGTACATATCGAAATAAATCTGTGCAGAACTATCCTCGCGTAAGAATCTACTCGTTGAACAAATTTGAGTTTCTAACGAAGCGGTGGAGATTTTTGATCTTAGTACTTTCAAGGACACCCAGCAAGTCCAGAAAGAAGACTCCTAGAAGGGTATGCTTTTATAGTAAAGACTAGGGCAGGAACAGAGTAGGTGTTGGACAGTTTCATCCTCCTTCTCCTCTCTACAAGCTCTGTAAAAGTCGTTTGAGGGGAGTTCCAGTCTTCTGGCATCTTTACCAATTAGACAATGACCCGTAATTACCCCTACCATAGTGCACCATAGTAGTCAGCCCCCCAAAAATTAACACCGAATCACTTATGAATACGTGAAACAATTCTTATACAAAAACAGATTAAAACATAAAAATAAACACAACACAATAGATAACAGTGACAATATCAATGAAGCTTGGAATAAAATTAAGCAAAATATAAACTCAGCAGCAGCAGGAGCACATGGCGTAAGAAAGTGTAACCATGGTTTTTCTGAGGAAGTCCAAACTCTTGCGAAAGAGAAACGTGAACAATACTTGCAATACAGAAAAGCACGAGTCAACTATCGCAAAATATATGTAAGTCAAAGTGTGTTCTAAGTAAGATAAAGAATATAAAGACAGAAAGAAATCTTCGAAATCAGTAACAGTCGAATTTCTTTACTTATGAAAGAATATATAAGTGTAAATTTTCATTTCTGTAACACAATTGGGTTTTGAAATATTCCTGAAAGATATTGGGAGTTGTATGACATCTCCCAAACCTCTCATTTGATAGCTTTGTAAATAGCCTTGTCCGCTTCCTTTTTTGTTCATGAATAACTTTCAAAATATCAGAAACTCTATGAAATCATATAACAAATAGGGTTGTGTATCGTTGGTGAAACGATGAATTACTAGGCTCTCAGAAAAAACGAAATAGAAAACATTTATTTTTTTGAATACAATTATAACAATATACAACATATAATAAAAGAATCTTGCAAAAAAAAAAACAACAGCACAACACCAAACAAAATTTAAAATTCTCATTCCACAATCCACACTTGCAGCAAATATTAAATTGAGGTGTGGTTTCTATACACTAGGTCTCACTGGTCGGCAAACCAAGGCTCGCGAGCCTTGATAGGCTCTTTAGCTTTTAAAGTAGGGCTCTTTCATAAAAACTTTTTTGAATAAAAATTATGAACTTTTTAGAACTTTAAAATTGTTTTAATTGCTGATAAACAAAAAAATTGTTTATTTAAATTAAAAATTAACTAATTTTTTACAAAAGCACCACGCACAAAATTTAAAAAATTTGAATATTTTTATAACCGTAGTCCACATGTGTATACTTGTCAAAATAAAGTCTGCTTTTATCTTAAATAATGTGATGGTTTTCGTCTTAGAAACAAGTTTGCATTAAAATATACATGGCTTGGGTAAAAACAACGAATTAGAATTAAACGGAAGTGACTGTCCATGCAAAAAAGTGTCCAATGTTTTGAGTTTATTCCTCTCTTTCTTTGCAATTTTTTATGTAAAAAAAAAACAACAATTTATAATAAAAATCAAAAATTTTGTTGACTTTTTTTAATATTTATTTGACAACAAACAATTTTATTTTTTGCTACTTCAGGCTAGTGTTAGTACTTTTTGAAAATTTCATATATCCATATTTACACACTACTGCTACATTTTCAATATTTCAGAAACATGAATAATTATTTTTTTTTTTTCAAATAATTTAACAACAATACTTTTCTCTGTAATAAAGTAAAAGAAAGTTCAAATTGAAAAAACATTGTTATTTTTATTAAGATTAGATTTTGATACCTTTTATTTTATTCATACTCAAAGATTTTACTAATTTTCTATTTAAAAAAAACAATATTGGCCTAACACTAAATTTTTTCTTTTTATATCTCAAATATAACCAAGCAGCAAGTCGAAGATCTTCAATTAGCTTCGGCTTTATCAATAACAGTTGACGAGTCCTATAAGTGATACAGCGCAAGTTTTGCTTTTTGTACGCTATATTTCATCCTCAGGTCCTAAAGAAGAACTTTTAGGATTATTACCACTTAAAGGTCACACTCGCGGGGAGGATATTACAAATGCAGTAATTGAGCGTTTTGAAAAGCACAACATTCCACTTGTTAAAATTATTTCAGTGCCAACAGATGGAGCGAAAAGTATGACCTATTTTAAAAAAGAAAGTTAACCATGAAATACTTACTTATCACTGTATAATACGCCAAGAAGCGCTTTGTGCGCAAACATTCCCAGAGGAAATGTGCAAAATTATGGAATTGGTGACAAAAATTGTTATTTTTGTTATGGCTAGAGCTCTTAAATATCGCCAATTCAAAAAATTCTTGCTGGAAACGGAAAGTGAATACGGTGATCTTTTGTTGCATAATAAAGTACGTTGGCTGTCAAGAGGAAACGTCCTGAAACGTTTCGCTTCCATACTAATGGAAATAAAAAGTTTTCTACTCGAGAAAGATGTTGATTATCCAGAATTAACAAATGATCAGTGGATACAAAAGTTTTACTTTATGGTAGATGTAACATCCCATCTTAACCAGCTTAATCGCAACTTACAAGGGAAAGGAAATATAGTTTTTTCAATGTTAGAGGAAGTTACTTTGTTTGAAAAAAAATTAAATCTTTTTGTGCAGGATTTTGAAGAAAAAGCTCTTATTCAATTTCCAAGTCTTTTAAAACATTACCAAAAAACCAATTGTGATATTGACATTTACAATTTTAAAACAACGCTTTTGAATATGAGAAAAGCTTTTCTCAATAGGTTTGAACAATTCAGAAACAGCAAACCCACTTTAGCTTTTGTTAAAATGCCTCTTAATGCTGATGCAACTAAATTGAATTTTTCACCGTTCAATATTGATGTTGGCAAATTTCAAATTATTGGATTTAAAAAACAAAGAATTATGGAACACGAAATTTGAACGCCTTTGTGCTGATTTGGAAGATTTAGAAAAAAACAAATGTGAACTTGCTTCCGAGCATAAATGGTCTGCTCTAAAAGATCTGGAGAATGAGGATTTATTCATTTTTAACACTTGGAACAGTATTCCTGATTCATATAATAAATTGAAAAAATTAGCTTTTGCAGTTCTTTCCATTTTCGGTTTTACATACATATGTGAACAAACCTTTTCCAGTATGAACTTCATCAAAAGTAAATTGAGGAGTCGTCTTACAGATAGGAATCTAGAGTCGTGTCTAAAATTAAAAACAACTCCATATAAACCGGACTTACACAAAATTTCTAAAGATATGCAAGGACATTGTTCACATTAATCTTCTTTATTAAATCTATAATTAAAATTTATGAATGTTAAATATGTTGTGTGGAAAAGAATCAAATTATGATAAGAATTTAATACATGTTTAATAATATTTGAAAATAATAAATAAAAATGAAACTTGAACTAAAAAAATTTAATTTAATTTTGTCAGTAAATATTAGAACTAGAAAATTAGTCTGGATGGGAAGGAGTAGATCTACATGAACGTACCTAAGGCTCTCAAAACATTTTAAATGTTGTACTGCTGAAATTTGGCTCTTTTGACTAATGAGTTTGCTGACCACTAGGAGTACTAAGACTGGGTACTGCACACACATATGTATTGAAAGAAATAAAATTAAACTCTTTTTATTATTTTATCGTGTATCGATTTAGGGCTGCCACTTAACAAAACCTTCATATAAATTTCTGAGAGAATGTAACTTGAAGAAAATAAAATATTTGAATATATTCGGATTTAATTTTTTGAATTCAACAGATTTTTCAACTCTTTTCAAATTCAGTTTCATTACTTAAATATAAAAAAAAAAATGTCAACTTTAGAATATTTTTTGAACAAAAATTATTTTCTTTAAATTTTTTTAGAATATTGAAAAAACATTGACTTTAATATTAAATTTATGAAAAAAAAAAATTAAAAAAAAGTATATCGCTGTATAAAAAAAGGTGTATTCAGTATTATTGGACCTAAGTGGCTACCCTATAATAAATTATTACATATTATATATTATTCTGCATTTATCTGGATGTTTGTAAGTTCGACGGAATACTCCAACACATATACAAATTGCAAAATTTATACAAATTGTAATATGTATACAAATTGCTTTGGTGTTATTAAATGGAAGTGAGTATCCCATACAAAAATACAAACATTTTGTCCATATTTGTTTAGTACTTCTCTTTTTGTTTGCTTGATTTATGTCAAAAAAAAACATTTTTAATGTTAGGCCAATATAGTTTTTTTAAATAGAAAATTAGTAAAATCTTTGAGTATGAATAAAATAAAAGGTATCAAAATCTAATCTTAATAAAAATAACAATGTTTTTTCAATTTAAACTTTCTTTTACTTTATTACAGAGAAAAGTATTGTTGTTAAATTATTTGAAAAAAAAAATAATTATTCATGTTTCTGAAATATTGAAAATGTAGCAGTAGTGTGTGATATATGGATAGGTATATGAAATTTTCAAAAAATACTAACACTAGCAATCAAAATAATTTCCATTAAAAACAGAGAAAATAGATTGAACGAATATATTCGTCTTTTTCTGTGTTTTGACATAAATCAACGCATTAGAATTAAATGGAAGTGAGTATCCCATACAAAAATACAAACATTTTGTCCAGGTAAGAATCCTAAATACAGTGTCAAGCTACGGAGCTCATTGTATCTTTCTGAAGATTCCCACCAGCCTACGAAAAATAAAAAAAAAATAAAAATTGGCAAAGTTTTGACTACAAAAAAAATATTTCTTTTATGTATTTTAGAAAATAAAAAAGTGTTATAAACATAAGTACTGTAATTTCGGAATAAAGAATCTATAATGAAAGAAAAAAAGAAACTAGGATTTATTTTGCTTCCGTCATTTATGACGGGTTACAAAGCTAGTAATATAATAATTGAAATAATAAAGGGAAGAGTAAGCATAGACCAAAATGAATTACAAAAATGTTTACATGTGTGACTAATGTGTAAAATCAAAATCGGAATTAAATTTTTTTATATAAGTATGCATAAGTTAGAAGAGTATAAAACTATTCTCTCAATTTGATTAACTTTGCTTATATATATATGCACAAACATTTAGGTGGGACAGTATAGTATATATATAATATAGGTCAATTATAGGTACTGTACGCGCCACTTAAATAAAAAATATGCAAATTTTTTTTTTCTTTCCAAACATATTTTTTGTTGTTCTTTTTTTTATTTACAAAATCCAATCTTTCAGTAATTTTTTTTATTTTCATTTAGTTTTAATACCCGAATATTATTTAGGAAGTAGGTAGAATCAATTTGTGTACACCTACATACATATATACATATAATGGTCATCATATGTAATTATTGTTTTTGGCTAATGAATGATGAATAATAATGAAAATAAAAAGGATAAAATAAAAAAAGAACAATTTTTAATTAATTGTAAAAATAAATAAAAATAAAAAAAAAAGAATATGATGATGGATGCGTCGTTGGTTCATAAAACAATAGTAATAGGAGAGCAGCAGAAAACAAGCAAACTAATTTACAAAATCAGAAAAATTTGAAAATAGGAATATTTATATATATATAAAATTAATATCATATCAAACTTTTATATCTTTCTCTTTTTAGTTTACGTTTTTTTTTGTCCAACCGTAGACCAGACCGAGAAAGGTGATGCGTTGAATGTGTCAAAAAAATTTTTTTTTTTAGTTATTTTGTTTATTGTTATTTTTTTATTTACTTAGGAATTAAAAGGAAATAAATAAAAGGAAACCTCCTTCTTATTTTAATTTTTTTTTTATATTTTATTTTATAAAATTGATTTTGAACTTTTTCCTACGTGTTAGAAGAGTACAACAATTTGATTTGTTTTTGTTTTTTTTTGTAAAATGTAGAAGAATTAGAAATATCCACCCATATAGGTATATGAATGTATTTATACTATAATAATAATTGATAATAAATGATCTAGGGATAGGTACACCAAAAATGAATGAAAAAAAAGTTTTTACCTATAAATACGTACATCAAAACTATTAAATATTATATTAACCAATTATAATTAAGCCAATTACATGTAGGTATATAATAATATAATATGATATATTATTCATATATCAACCAATGTTCTGGCCTGGAATGTAAAAGAAAAATGAAATACTTAGATGGTTGGATGAGTTCAAATTGTTTTTGTTTTTTTTTTCTTTCAAAACAGATTTTTTATCGATTATAGGTATATGATTATAGCTACAAGCGCATATTATTCTTTTCTCGGCGAAATCATCAAAATAAAAAGGAAGGAAAATTATTGAAAATAAAAAAAAAAAAAAAATTTTTATGCAAATACATATTGCGAATTTACGTTTTTTTTTACTTTTTGTGGTACAGTTTTAATAAAAACTAATAATAAAATAAACATAAAAAATTCAAAAATCATATTTAAATTAAATATGGTTAATTTATATAATGTTCGATGTTACTAAGTTCAGAATCAAACTCTTGCGCTAATACATAGAAAACATTTAAAGTGTTAACTACTGGACGCATCAACCACTGAATTGTTGCGCTGTCATTTGTCAACATAAATATACAACACCGTCTAAATAAATAGTTATTTAAGTCGAGCACTTACATAAAGAGAGCGAGTGTTACCAATGCGAAATTTTTTTTGTATATAATATTGAAGGGTAACTAAGTTATTTCAAATAAACGTAGGAATGTAGGATTAAATAAAACATTGAATAGTTTTTTCAAAATTCACAAAATTGTTAAAATGTCTATATGTATTAAATTTAAATATGTAGCAATGATTTATGAAAATAAATAATTTTTTTTGCTGCAATTTAATATAAATAAATATTTGCTACAAAAAATTTTTTTAAGTTGTCAAAATAGAAAATATCAAAATTATAAAATAGAAAATTCAAAACGTTGATGAACTGAATAACTGACAAAAAAATGGAATGATAACATTTACGTGCACATATTATGAAGATGCAATTGCAATTGATGGCATAATAAAAACGCTAAGAGCTAGCTCTTGGACAGACTTTGAATTGCAATTCAATGTGAACACATTACCACGCGATTTATTATTTCATTTTTCTCTATGATAAGTCTCTATTCCTTTTATGAAAGGAGTTGGTTTAATAAGAAGATATAATTTTGTGATAAAATTTATTTAAATGATTAAACCGTGCCATGGACCCATGCTCGCGGCCGTTCCTACTAGTTTTTTTAAACAAAATATTTTTTTTTTCTTTTTACGTTTTATTTTACAAAACATATTAAGAAACAAAGTCCTACCTACCAAATGAATAAATAAGTAAATCTATAAATAAATAAATAAAAAAATATATAGTGTTAAGTTAATATAAAAAAGTATATAATTAATAAAAATTCTTTATTTGTTCAACTTTCATGCTAAAATAGCAATTAGTTCGTAGCTAGTTTTTTACTGACATATTGAGTACTTAAAATATATCTGTATTAAATTAAAATAAATACCTTTGTATCAAGGTTACACTTATACTGACTTAAATTTATTTAATTCTTACTAACCTATTTATAAATATATTATTTTTACTGCTATAAAATACTATTAGAATCTTTGAATGTTTAATTAAGGGGTGAAAGCACGGTTGGTGTTTCAAACAGCTGGTGGCAGCAGCTGTTTTTCGCTTTTTTTGAGATATTTTTGGTCGCATGGAACAGCAGATACCGTTTTTTGTGGCGTTTGATACATATTTTATTTTATCGATAATAAAATATTTAACGCTAAAAATTTTAAAAGTAAAAATAAAAGTAAATTCAAGTTTATAATAATTATTTATTTTAAAATAAGTAAATTAAAGTAAGTTTTTAGTAATAATAAATTTTGTATGTTTTTATTGAATATAATATTTCTTTGAAAATTTTAGAAATTTTCGAAACATGATATTTTTTAGTGAAAGTTCTTCGAATGAAAAAGATACGCAACCGAATATCATAAAATATGCTAAGAGACAGCAACAATATTGTTGAACTGCCATTGACAATTCAAATCTATGTTTTTGAACAGGGTGATCCCAGGGTTGTATTCAGATATACATATATATCAGAAATAGCTAGTAACATTAATTCAATAATAAAAGTTTTTTTGCATCTCTAGATTATAACAGATTTACTACTTTAGAACTTCTTTGGAATCTGAAAGCAACCTGTAGCAAAAATATCAAAATTGGTACAGTTAAAAAACTCATGGCGTCAAATCAGTCAAATAGATAATTTAAAATATAAATTGAAAAACTAATATAGACCTAGGTATAACTAAATTTAAATCTAAATTTCAAATGTAAAGGAATTCGTAGAAAATAAATATTATTCAAAATAATTGTAATATAAATACTGTACCATATTTTATAAATTGAATGAAATAAAAATTTTATTTTAATGTATTATTTGATTATGAAAACTATTATATGAATACATTTTTCGATAATATACTCCATTTTGAATTTTTTTAATTAAAATTGATTTTTGAAAATAATTTATAGAAGATTCAATTTATTCGGCCTAAAACACAACACTATAATTTAGATAACTTTTTAATAACAAACAAAAAATAAATATGATCTGTAATCATTTAATGTAAAATCCTAATATTACTAATAATAACATCCTTTTTCTAAAAATATACAAAAAATAAAATCCATACCCATTTAACCAAATCTGTGTGTGTTTTGTGGTTTTCGAAAATTACTTGGGTTTCACTTAATTGCTGGTGAATAATTTTTGTTTTGGTTTTTTTTTTTTTTTTTGGTCAAATCTATAAAATATTAATAGCTACCTACATGCATATGTCCTTCTATATTTTCTGATAATCATTTTGACGTAATAGAAAGAATCCTTACGACAATATTCTTACTCATACACAATTTTCATCATATAATTAGGAGCACCAATAAATTATTATTATTCAAAGTCAATGCAAATTTAAATGATTATTTAATAAAGAATTGTCTACTAATTTTGAAAACCAACCCATTTAGAATATAGTTGTTTCATAATACATACTATATAATTTTAAGAACAATTGAAAAATCTCTGAATATCGTGTTCTGTTATATAAAATAATGATTCGATAAATAAAGATAATTTTTTTCGATTTTTAAATTTTGTTTTGACATTTTCTCTGTTAATATTAATCTCTGTTAATGTTAATAAAAATATTAACATAAGATAGAAACAATGTTGAAACATAGCAACAACATTAGATGTAATACCTATACTATTGAATTGGCAGTACAAGAAAAATTACCATATAATAGATAGTTCATAAGACACTCTAACAATAAAGAAGGCTTTACACGGTACAATATTTTATCAAGATTGTATCAATTTCGATTGAATGAATATTGTTGCAATATTACATGACAGCATTTACATGAAACAATTTTCATGCAATATTGATTCAATATTGTTGTGAAAGCATAAGTATCAATACAATTTATAATATATGAGATTTTCATGAACATGTCTGATTTAGTTGACCAGAAAAAATTTATATTATTATGTAGTGCGTTGTTAATGACAGAAATTGATCCAATATTTATGTATGCGTCTACATGAAGCAATATTGCTACAATATTGTGAAATTTACGATGAAATGAATGATGCAATATTGGTTCAATATTGAATTAAAGCATTTACACGCATCAATTGCTATTCATACCATATTTATACTATATTGTACCGTGTTAATCCTGCTTTATTGTTAGAGTATTTTATGAACTATCTATTATATGGTAATTTTTCTTGTACTGCTAATTCAATAGTATAGTTGTTACATCTGATGTTGTAGTTGTAGTTATGTTTCAACATTGTTTCTATCTGTTGTTAATATTTTTGTTTTTGTTCTATTAACCATGTTTTATGTATACGGAACCGATCTATAGTACTTCTCCATTGGGTTGTTTAAAATTGCAAGTGCAACTCCTTTGCGAACGCTATTATTGCGATGATGTCAATTTCTAAATCAGATGATATAATGTATCCAAACATTTTTATATCTTTTACAGCTATGGCATCACATTCTTAAAGATTTACTAATAATTGTACTAACTCATTTTCCTGTAGTCCCATAAGTGAAACATTTTGCATAAGTGAATTTTCATCATTGACTATATCTCATGTATATATTTTCAACTCCGGCCACATTTTCTGTTATGCATTTATTTCGGCTAAGGCCGTTCGATGTTTAAAGTTTTGCTTGATCTTCCGATGCGATCTATAAACCCTGCGAATTCCATTTGGAAAATAATTGTTTGGGGATATTGCTTTTAAGTTTACTCAGAGTTAATCGTTTCATATCTATTAACTTTTGGTTGGTTTTTTTGTGACAACGTTTAAATATAAAATCATTTCAATTAAAATAAGTATGCTGGATGGCGCAGTAGGTAGAGCGCCTGCCTTTCAACCGAAAAGTCCTAGGTTCGATTCCTGATGAAGCAAAACAATGCTTAATGAGTTTTTCGACCTGGTTCAGTAACCTTTGTTATTTGTAGTTTTCCAGCTTTAATAAGTTAAGCCAGTAATTTGATAAGTAAATGCTCAAAATATTGTACATATTATAGTATAAACTTCCAGTACCGTACTTAAATTAAGTGCGAAAAGGTAGTTCTACCTAAGTTACTGTCAAGAACATAAAGAAAAAAAAAATAGCGGGATGCGGATTGATTCATGTACGCTTTAGGTTTTTTACGATAAATTTTTTTTTGTTGCACAAGCATACTAAAGGACTTACTTAACATTTGACTCGAATTTTTTTTATTATAATGCAGAGATATTATGTTGTTTGAATGTCATATTTTTGAGAGAATTCCGAAATCAGTTTTGATATCTAAGCTCGTATCAGAACCTCCATCAAATGACAATGATGTTGACCACGTATTTGAATTGCCCCACCTTCTCCTTTTGTGCTCCTGCAACTTCTTGTAATAAGCTCTTCAAAGGATTTTTTTTACCTAAATTTATATTTTGACATATATTTTTCCTGTGTCATTCAGCTTTTGGAATATAATTTAAACTTCCGTTTTTTATGTGACAGCATACTCGTTTGTATGTGGCATTGTCTCAGTGGTTGATACATTTAAATCGACATTTTTGAATTACGTTGTTCTTATTCACACACACACATAATTAGTCATTATATAGAATCTATTAATTACTACTAAAAACAATATAGTTCATAAAATGGTGCATTCTGACTCCGTAGCACATTTGGAAACAACTGCTAGCTGTTTCCAATGTAAAATTTGCAACTTTATAGAATTTGAATGTGATTACAATTTCATTATTGGATTATGGCTACAATTTTTCTGGAATTTATTTGTCTCCCACTAACTGATTTCGAAATGCATGTACAAGAATAAAGCATAGCAACTCCCTGAGTTTAGTGCATTATTAGAAAATTATTCGCAATGTGTTGATTTGTTCCACATATGATGGTGGCCATTGCAAACCGCTGTTTAGCGTTTCTTCAAAGTAGATTTCATTTTTGCTTCACTTCAAATAATTTCAACTGTACGTTTAATTAAAAATTATTAATTGATTAATTAAAACCGATTAGATTCTCTCATCATCTTTTTCATTTCTTTGTTAAAGGATGTGGGTATAGTGAGAAAACAACAATTAGTCTTTATAAAAACTTGTTTTACAGCGTTAGAGTAAAATTTTGGTATAATAGTGAAAATAGTCGAATATTTTCACTATTATAGCAATTAGTCATCATAAATGAACTTGAATTCTTTAAAAAAAAATGTTTATGATTATTCTTATTCATGTGATAGGAAATGTTGGCTTGTATTATTATTTTCATTCATTTTGTAAAAACAAAAAAAAAATATTTTAATTTAATGGCTTTACTTATAATCATAAATAGGCCTAATATGTAATTAAAGTTACGTGACAAGAAAGCTAATAAATTTAATATTTGTATTATATATATATAATATATAATATATATTTGTAAATATTTATACAATGTATTTAATAAAAGTTTGTTATTTCCGAAATCGACTGGATTCCTTAATCGTTCAGATGTAAACAGTATTACTATAGACTCTTTATAGGTCGCATAAACAAAAACAAAAAAGAGAATAACCAACGACCTCTAGTACTCAGACCCATATTTAATCTGAATGTTTTACTGTTATGTCCTTCTTTAATTTTATTTTTTTCTTCTTTTTTTGTTTATTAATTGGGTAAATGGGGACTATTTTGACCTATAGAAAAATATAAAATAAATATAATAAGAAATAATAAGAAACAAAACGAACAAAAACAATATTTTTAATAACACTGCTGCTCTGTTATAATGTTCCAGAAGAAAACTTCTAATTAAGAATTTGCTTTTGTATTTTTATGTTTTTTTTTTTACTCCTGTTAACTGTTTTTTTTTTATTCCTTAATTTTTGGTTCTTTTTGTAATTACAATACGTCACATGAGGCAAAAAAAAAATGTTTTTTTTGAAGAGGGTTTCACTATTATATATTTTGTTTTCTCTTTTTTTGTTTAATGTTATTTTTTTTTTTTTGTGACCTCTCTTCTCTTGCTATACATTTTGTTGACATCGATTTGACATTGTTTATGATGTTCTGTTTTGGTTAATTTGGTAGTAAATTTCAAAAATTAAATCCCTTAAGTATTAATTTGTTGGAAAAATTATTTAAATATGTAAACAAATTGTTAAAATTTTGTTCGAAAAAGGAGGTAAAAAAGGATAACAACAGTATAGTTATTGATTTAGAAAAATTTATGTAAATTATTGAAATAAAATATTTTAATTAATTAAGTATAGTAGAAAAATAGAATTTAAAGCCTTTTGAATAAAATTATTTTCTAACAATGTTTAGGTACTATTTATTTACTTTTGGTTCTTTGCATTGTAATTTTAGATATTTGTTTTACATATTCTCTTTTTTGTGAGCTTTCCGGACATCGATTTTTTCTCCTAAATTATATTTTAAGGTATTCTGAATGTTATTACTAATATCATAGTTTAAAATGTATACTTTTTCAAAGTATTATTCAAGATGTTTTTTAAAACATGTACCAGCAACGTGAATTTGCTATAGTAGAATTAAATGGAGGAAAATTGAAGCATAAGAAGGAGAGATTCAACATTTAATTAGTATGTTTCATAAATATCTGTTGGATAATTGTTCTGACGTAATAAAAAGTATTATTTCCAAAATACAATCATTCCAGCTTAATGCTCGCAGGGTAACGCTCTCTCACAGTATTAGAACTGTGTATAAAAATAAGAAAATTTTTTTTTTGATTATCCTCTAAACACCCTATCATATTATGTGTTGCCACATAGCTTAGAAATTTTCAAGAGACGGGTAAATAAATATATTTTAACCTGCCCGTAAATTTTTGTACTAACTCTTCCATTCTATTCTATTCTATTCAAATTCTTCCTTTTGCTTTCGTTCCTCTTTAAATGACTTAAATTTTGGGGAGGCTTATTTTAGGGGACTTATCCTATTATTTTGGTTTAATATAAAAAAAAAATATAGTTTGTGAGTTTTTAGTATATATGAGTTAATGGAATTGCAAAATTATTAATAGAACAATTACTAAATTAATTTTTGTAATTCTTGGATGATCTTAACATTGAATTACTTAGTTGACCTAAACTCACATTACAAACGTTATAATTGCAAAAAATTTGTTTCCTAAAACGCATTTGTCGAAAAGAGCATAGATGTCAAATTTTTTACTTTGTAAAACATTCATTTGCCAAATTTTAAAATAACATCAAATAACATATCGTCGCTTGACAATTCACTTGCCAAATTGTAATTTTGATTCTAATTTATATTACTGAAAATTGAATCACACTTCAATTAGCAAAATAGTTAAATAAATTATGGAATAAAAGTCGAGTTTCCTTTAACTAATCATTTATATTTACTATCGATATTTTGGAAGCAACTTACTTCCTTCATCAGTGCTCGCGACTAATTAAAATTTTACACTAACTCTTACATAATATTTGTATAATTTGAACCCTTAATAATATGTTCTAATTGTGTACAATAGTAATTCCTTAATAGTCCTACCTGGTCTACAATGCTTTTTGGTTTATAATTATTATTTATTAAATTTAAACTAGTCTATAATTAATTACGTAATAACCCTTATGCTAGTATTTATGATCTTAATTCTACCTTAACCCATTTTCGGCAGCTGTTCGATTTTGCGAACATCAAAATTACCTATTTTTATTAAATTTTTTTTCTATTATAGCTGTATATTATTGACTAAAATTTAATAAATAAATAAACTTTGGGCTCTTAGCTTTCAAATAAGTGTTTTATATTTAAAATTGACTCACTCGTTCTCAAGATAGTGGGGGTGTGAAAAAACTCTTACGAATTTTTTGGAAATGAAAACAAAACAAATTTAAATTTTTAATTCAAATTTTTAATTCAAAAAACCAATGATGAGGTTTTGTTGTCAAAGAGTCATATTTTACATATTCTTATATTTTTGGTCGATTTTACGACACCAGTATGTGTCTTATACGAATAAATATAGCTGTTCGAAAAATCCGCTATTTGACATTTTTTTTTACCACTAATAATTTAATATTTTTTCATACTTTTTATTTATTTATGATTATTCCTAAATTTTTTCAATCCAGAACAATTTTTTTTAATCGTAGATACTATATTTTAAATGTTTAAAATAAGGTTTCTAACATTTGCAATATAAAAATGATATGAAATAATTTGTAAGAAAAAATATCATAATTTTATATAATAAAAATTTAAAATAAAGTCTATAAGATTACCAACATAATAATTTATTATAGTAATATAAAATCCAGGTAAAAAAAAATATATGTTTTGTAATTAAAAACTTGTTATTATTTACCATAAATAATCTGGTAAATAAATAAACTTAAAAAAAAAAATTAAAATATTAGAAATTTTGCCGGAAATAAATCAATTTGATGTTTGGTCTGAGAATTTTTCAATAGACGAACAGAAGATGCCTTATTTTGGTCGTCACTCATGTAAGATGTACATATATTAGAAATAAATCAATCCGCTTCTTTTATAAAATATAGTACCTATGTTCTTTTGATGGATACTTGTTCTCATGCATACCATATGCTGAATCAAGCGACAACTATAATAAGCAAATTGGTTTAGATGCCGATTACGTCATTTGATTACTCGCAACATCTAAATCGACACAAAGCTTATTTTGATAACTTTTTACATCATACTATTTTATATGCTTGCTTAGTGAAAAACGTTTCCTTGCCATTGGAGTAGCACGAACAAATCGAATACCAAACGCACCATTTGAAACATAAAAAATTACAGCGTGGTGAGCATGATTACATATTTGATGCAACAAACAAATTATTATTCTGTCGATAGTCTAATAATAAAAAGGTTACAGTTTGTTGTACCTTTAACCAAATCGAATCAATGATACAGTTAAATGCTGGAAAAAAGAAAAAAAGAATTATGTCAACTATCAGCAACTATTACTTCTCCATAACCACAAGTGGACATGGGAGGTGTCGATTTGCATGATAATGGAATAAATTTCGCAATCTACAGGAAGCTGACGAACACCCAAAGAGTAATCCCAAGTACATCAAATCATAGCTTCCAACAAAAGATGGCTCCATTTCATTCAATGATCCATAAACTAGTGACAGTTCCAATGGAAAAGGATAAATATAATGAGGAAAAAAATTATATTATCGACACAGCTACAAAAAATGGATACTCGAGCACAACAATTACAAAAATAATTATCAACAAGAATTATAAGGTATATTAAAAATGATGATATGACCACATTGTTCCAACAGGAACGGATAAAAGAAGATACCAAAAGAATTTCCATCACATATGATGATGGAATAACGAAGTCATTAGGGAAAAAATTAAAACAACACAACACAGACATCATAAGTACTAGTAGGCGGCATCAATTGAAAACATTACTAGGCTCTGCGACAGATAAAAAAAATAAAAACAGAGAAAAGCGGATCTACAAAATATCATGCAACAAACGTGACAAAATATATATTGGACAGACAAAGAGATTAGCAGTTACAGTAAGATTTTAAGAAAATCTAAACGAAGCAAAAATTGCTAAGAAGGCAGGTAAAATATCCAATTTCAAATCAACTGTAGCAGAACACATCGCAATCGAGGAACATGACATCAACATAGATGACCTAGAGGTAATCAAAGAAATCAACGACACCAGAAAACTAGATGTTTGCGAAAGTCTGGAAATCATAAAACAACCGTCAGGTACCCTTCTAAAAATATAAATTCTTTCTTTATCAGGTAAAAATAAGTAAATTTAAAATTTAATTTAATTTTGTAATTTTTATTGCCCATAAAACAAAAAAAAGGATATATATAACTAATATACCTCTTAATCAAATTTAATTACCCGAATACACTGAAGAAAGAAACATATTATTGCCGAAATATCGATATTTGTAAAATAGACAAATAAAGATTTTAGTAAAATAAATTAAATTATGCGTTTTTCTTTCTTTTTAATGTAATGATAATGGAGTTGCAAATTATCACATCAATATCAGAGCAAAAAACAGTATTGGCCATTGTGGATTTCTGGCTTGAGTTCTTCAATAATAAATGCTTGGAAGCTACACTGTTTTGTGGCGAAATATAAAAATGAAAAATCTATGCCACAAAAAAGTTTTCGTGTTATCGTTGCTGAAAAATTAATTATTATTGAGATTTGAATATGAATCATCTCAAGAAGAATATCACCCTCATAATTTACCAAAAGTATCAGGCAGACATGTTGTTGTTTCCAACGCAGAAGGAAAATATCGTCGATATCAATTGAAAAAATACAGCAGGCCAACGAAATTCACGTGCAGGAAGTGCAACGTTCATTTACGCACTAAATTCTTTGAAAAATATCATGAACTAATTTTGTATTAAGATTTGTAATACTTTTATATTAATAAATTTTTCATTACTTATCTCAATAAAGTTTTTGTTTAACCATTTTTTATATTTTCATTCATTGTTTAGCTTTAATTTCACTGAAATTGAATCAAATTGCTAAAAATATAAACTTAATTTTTGATTTTCATGAACAAAAAAAAAATATCAAATAACGGCCAATATTCGATTTTTCAAACAGCCCTTTTCCAGGCTCTGGAATGTGCTAGCCTCAATCTGACAACGGATTTGAATTTTTTTAGCTTCAATTATCCTGGATTAATTAATAATCAAGATATGTTTTTTTTCTGGCCGAAAATGGGTTAATTGAACCTGATTTTAATTTTAAAGGTAATCTAAATAATGGTGCGAATCAACTACCTACATCATTATTAAGTCTGTTGTTAACGTGTTCTCTAGATATCGTCAAACTTTCATACATATCTAATTTAGTATTTTTATTGATCTCTTTTATTAATTTTAAACTATTCTTGTTTTAATGATGTTTTTCTTCAACACTATATGCTGCGCTACCGCTGACTTAAAATTCGTATAGCTTCTTTTACGTGCCAATTCTGCTTTCCTCATATGTTCCTGGAATCTAACTGTAATTAACCTCTGGATTGTCCTATGTACGTTGTGCAAGCTTGGCATCATAATTTGTATTTTGCCACTTACTTCTTCTATGCTTTTCTTATTTTTAACAGATCCTAAACAGATTACACAATTTGAGGTTTCTGCTGGTAGTGACTACATTTAAGTTGGAATTGTTAAATATATTTCTGATTTGTTTTGTGTATGCGGAATGTGTTAAACAAATTCGTTTTGGCTTTTCTATGTACTTATTTTGTTCGAATAAAGTTGAGAGATTTTCCCGTTCACTTCTATGGATCTTCGTTTTTATTACTTTCTCAATATTTTCTTTCATAAATCCATTTACTTCTGCTGTGTCCTCAATATATAATTTTTCCTTTTTGAGTTTTCTTCTGATAAAGGTGTGGTCAGTAGTACCATTGTGAAAGTTATGTTGTTATGTATGTTATGGAGTTTAACAAGTAAACTATCCATTTTTCCGCTATATTCTTTATTGTCTCGATAAGTTCAGCTGTTTTTTATAGCTCTTGTCTCATTTCTTTTCAGTTAAATAAATTTTTTTTATTTTTAGAAATTTTTTGGATGTTTTCAGTTGGTGGAAAAAAAAATAAAAGAATATTAGACCAGTTTTTACGGTAAACCAACACAAACACATAGCGTCGGCTGCATGCTTGTTTGATCCATACGCCAAAAAGTCATATTGAGAAAAATAAGTTTAAAGTTTGAAAGACAATAAAAAAGAAACTGTTCGATAGAATTCTCAAATTTGGCCCACCTTTGTACATACCCCAAAACTCTACTCATACAAATTTTTTGACTAATAACTCTTGATTTGCTCATTTTACAAAGAAAATTAAATTTTCACTTTTGATCCATATCCAATTTTAAAGTGAATTTAGTTTTTCATTGTATAACGTGGATCAAGGGTGCTGCACGTGGATCAAATAAGCGGGCATTAAATTTTTCTTGAAGTGGAAAAGTTCTATATATTCACACAAATAAAATCCGCATAAATAACATACGATATTGTTTAATTTTTAGTTTTTATTAAATAAAACAAAAAATACATATTTTAACAGAAATTAGAAATAGCTTTCATAGCAAAATCTTATTCTAAATATTACGTAGTAACAGTCTTTTATTAATATTTGGTAATAACATTCATCTTTTTTATTTATTTATTTATTTATTCATTTTATTTCGTACATATACATGAGACGGTAAGTCTCTATAGGAGTATATAAAGTATAATGTGTAGCAAATTCATAATTCTTAAATTAACTTAAATTAAATTAAATTAAATTAAACCTTAACCTAAAGAAATTAACAATAATGAAAATAATTTATAAAGAAAAGAAATTAATAAAAGAAACTTTAAAAAGAACATTTAAAAAAGAAAAAAAAAAAAAAAAAAATCTCTCCTCCAAACAAAACTATCTTTCAGACGTATCACACCTAACAAGCATTATTCTACAAAATTTTTATTCTTCTTAATTAATGACTACTCTTTTTCCTTAAAATATACCCAACAAAGCTCAAGGAATTTAGAAATAGAGAACTCACACCTGACTACGTTCGGCAAAGAATTCCACAACCCGACAGTCCTTACAAAAAAGGATAGATGTCTTAATCTACCAGAGTGTCTAGGAATAGTTAAATTTGCACTTCTTAATGATCGTCCAGGGGTTATTTTCTTAAGAAGATATACCGGCGTATTTTTAGATAGGATTTTTTTCATAAAACAGATGTACTTATAATTTAGATAGTTTTCGAAAGTACAGTCAAGGAAAACTTTAGAAACATCACTGATGCTATTGAATCTACGACGGTTAGTTACAAATCGAGTGCAAGCATTGAAAATAACCTTGAGCCTGGAAAACTCGCCCATACTCATCCCAGCATAAACTAGTGGTAGACAATAAGTGAAATGTGGAAAGATTAAAGATATAACTAATTTCTTTTTTACCCACTCGTTAATATTGTAAGAGAACTTCCAGAGTTTTCGTATCTTACAAAAAACATTTCTAGAAATAAAGTTAATGTGATCATTCCAGGTTAGAGTTTTATTGAATACAACACCCAAGTTTTTAGCTTTACTTACAAATTTTACCACAGAATTATTTAATTTGATATTAGGGAGATTAGTTGTATCAATATTACGAACATAAATTAACATAACCTGGGATTTTGACGGATTTAATCGAAGACCATTGTTTAGAGACCAGAAAGCAACAGCATCAAGATCATCATTCAATTTAGCAATAGAGCGGTTAATATCAGCTATAGGACCACTGATGTAGAGTTGAGCATCGTCTGCATACAACCGGCAATGAGATTCAGACAAACAACGGGGTAAGTCATTAATAAATAGACTAAAGAGTAAGGGACCCAATATGGATTCTTGGGGTACCCCACATTCAACAGGTAGATTATTCGACTTAATACCATTTAGAAACACAAATTGACTTCTATTATCTAAGTAACTTTGAATGAGAGTAGTAGCAGAAGATTCAAAATTAAAAGCTGCGCTAAGTTTTAAACATAATAAGTTATGATTAACACAATCAAAAGTTTTAGTGAAATCAAGAAGAAGCAATAATACAGCATGTTTCTTATCGATTTCACAGTAAATGTTATCTGTTAATTCTAGGAGTGCTGAGGTAGTGCTGTGCTGCTTTCTGAAACCTGATTGGAATTCGTATAAGAGATTATTATCACTTACGTACTGACTCATTTGTGCATGCAATAACCGTTCAAAAGATTTCGAAATACCGGACAGTACGCTAATGGGTCTAAGGTCATCAATCGTTGGATTATTTTTTTTAGGAACGGGAACAACTTTGGCACATTTCCAAATTAGAGGGTATTGACCAGTAGTCAAGATGAAATTAAATATGTGAGTAATATAAGGTAGCACAGAAGGGATAATCAGTTTAATGAATTTCAAAGGAATTAAATCTGGTCATATAGCATTGGATTTAACCTTAAAAATAGCATCATAGACTTCATCATTTGAGACATTTCTAAAAGAGAAAGTACTAGACGAATCAACGTTTTCAATATTGGATAGTAATGAAGTAAAGTTAAAAGATGGAGTTATAAATCTATTGTTTAATTCGTTTACATCAAAGCTATCCATATTATCCATTTTGTTTTCTTTACTGATTCCAAGCTTAGCGGTATTAGACCAGAAAGATTTTGAAGGCAGCCGAGGATCGAGTATCTTAAAATAGTAATGTTTTTTAGCTTGTCTAATCTTCAAGTTTACCACGTTCCTAAGCCTCTTAAATGAATTTCTGTCATTCGAATTTCTTGTTCTCTTCCAAATTTCATAAGCCATGTCTCTATCATTCGCCATTTTTACAATATCTGGACAGAAATACGGAACAAAATCCGCACGTGGAGTAAAAGAACGTAGGGGAACATGCTGGTCGAAAAGCTTCAGAACTAGATTATTAAAGAACGCAATTTTATCGTTTATGTTATTAATTGTGTAGATGGAACGCCACGGTAATCTAGTTGCAGAATGGAATAGTAAGGATATATTGCAATTCTTGTAATCACGATAGGTAATTTTCACTTTCGGTATCTCAATAGGAATTTTATATGACAGGTATATCATATCATGATCAGACACACCCGGTAGAGAAACCTGTCCAAACTTTTCTACTAGCTCATGGTTTTCAGTAGATGTCAAAAATAAATCCAATAGAGAGGAACAAGATTCACCGAATCGAGTTGGTACCGAATTATTAATTATGTTCAATGAATAGTTCTCAATAGTTCGAAAGAAAACATTTCTTAACACATGATTATTGTCAAGTATATTAACATTAAAATCCCCCCCAATGATGATAGATTCATAGTTGCTAGCAAAATTATCTAAAGCTTTTTTAAAAGGTTCAAATTTATATGCTGAGGGATGAGGAAAATATACGGTTCCTAACAGAATAGCATTGTTTTTACATTTTAATTCAGCGAAAATGAATTCAATATCATCATTTTCCACAGAGTGAGTTAAAACTTTAACAGATAGACCACATTTAACATAGATTGCTACACCACCTCCCCGAGTTCTATTACCAGAACTATCCAGTTATTCCGATCACATCTAAAAAGCTTAAAACCTGGAATTCTAACCATATCAGAGGTTATGTTGTGATTTAACCAAGTTTCAGTAACCATAAGAATTTGAACATTGGTATTGGAAATACAGGATCTTAATATATCAATTTTAGGTGCTAGACTCATAATATTGATGTGAATGATATTAAGGAGCTGAAGGTTATTCAGGGCAGCTTTTAGTTATAATATTGGGAATAAATGCAGAAGTAGTATCAGAAAGTGAGTTATTTCCATTATTAGCCACAATCATTAAATATTAAAATAAATTTGAATGAAATTTTTTTAAAAGTTAACAATTGAGCCAAAAGAAAACGGGTATACAAGAATAAAAGTGCCATTAAACAGCGATTTAACATATATAGAACCATGTTTGTTACTTAAAACTAAACATCCAAAACAACCAAAAGACAGCAAGAAGGAGAAAATAAATATTTAAAGTATGTATAAATTAAAGTTAAAATTTGTAAAATTCAGAAAAGAGTATTTGACGATTCCCTAATAAGAAAAAGTTAAACATCAACAAATTTAGATAAATTATGATCACTGCTTTTGAGCAATTGGTCTTTTGACGTGATTTTAACCGCTGCTCCACCTTCGGTCTTGACAATATATAAGAGGCCTTTTTTCGTAAAAGTTTTCACTATACAACCATCACTTCTCATTTTGTTCGCAATGCGAAGAAGAAATAGAGTATGTGATGTATGTGAACGCTTTCATTAATGTAGATACGAGTAGCTCCACCAAAACCAATATGAGAGGCTCTCAGGTGTTTAAAACGCAGATACTTAATAAAAAATGACACTTTTGATGAATTAGATAAGAATTTTATAATCAATGTATTACTCCTGATGCGAAACATAGACCCAACACAATCAAAGTTTCCAGTGAAACCAATAACTTTAGCTATCCTGTTAAAGATTTCACCAAAATTTTCATGCTGAGTTCCAGCAATACCATTAACTATCAAGTCATTGGAGTGCAATGCTCTCTCCAGCTCAAAGATGCGCAAATTGACTTCTTCTATAATAGCGCTTGTATCATATGAATGCATCCGTTCAGACACTTCACCCAAAATTTTCTCATAATTGGCTTTGGACTCAGTGACGATTTTATTATGTACTTCAATTTCTAATTTATCCATTTTATTTCCTAAAGCTTCAGAGTTTTTATTAAAGTTGGCGATTGAGTCTTGAATTTTTAATTCCAGGCGATGCTCCATATCAAGAATTTTGTCATTCAACATTTCCTTGATGGAAGCTTCAAAGGAATCGAAGCGTTTAGTCAAACTAGTTATTAATTCAGTGAGATGGTCACTGCTTGCATTTTTAGCAAATGATGGAGAGCTTGATTTAACTGCGGATGATATGGAGCGAAGCTTCATTTGTTTATCCATTTTATTTAGTGAATTGAAGATTATAGTTTAATATATTTTAATATCAAGTAGATCAGTTATATGTTAATGTATAAGAGGTAGTAATTTAGCAATTAGTTTTAGGGATGCATCAAAAACTGAATATTTTTTAATAACCCATAATCTTAATCTATTATTAAATTATAATTATTAAAATTATTAAAATTTGTAATATTAGATTTTCAATTTTAAATTATTAATTTTAATTTTATTTGTTGTTGTTACTATTTTTATTATTTATCTTAAACATTTTATAACAGTGAAAATAGTCGAATATTTTCCTTTTAATTTTACTGATATGCTTATCATACAGATACGCGTATTTCGTCTACTACTTGCAGACTTCTTCAGTGTTTTGTACTCGACTGAGGAAAGAAATCTAAAATTGTCTTATTTATTTTATTCGTATAGGTAACAATTTGATGTTTCTCGCAGCTGCATGGTTGTTTATTATCCAATGAATTAGCACAGGTAGGGGGTTGAATAAAAATATTTTTATTTATTTTATTATTGGTATTTAAAATAATTTTTCCGACGTTAGGGTGACAGGTAGGGGTGGTGTTATTTGTTTTATTGTATTTCACTAAAAATTTAAATAAAGAAGAATATCCATTGCCTTGGTCTTTATTTAGGAGTGAGTCATTTTTAGTTTTGTAAATTTCGATGCTTTCAGCTGAATCTAGTTTCCTAGAATCTCTAATGTAATTTATCATTACAATGTCTTCTTTCGAAATGCTATGATTCTCCTGGATGATGTGTTCTGCTACTTTGGATCGGAACTCTGTTGAGTTCTTCTTTTTAGCCAGTTCTGCTTCTTTCAGGTGTTCATTGAGTCGTGTTTGCATGTTTCTCCTAGTTTGCCTAATATAAACTTTGTTGCAATGACTGCAAGTTACCTTATATACACCTGATTTTTCCATTTGTTCGATTGGGTCTTTAGTTGAACCTAGAACAGACTTGAGTTGGTTAGTTCTACTGCTATATACGATATCTAACCCGTGTTTTCTTAATTTCGTTCTGAGTGGGAGAGAAATCTTGCTAAACTCCAATGCTACTCTTCTTATGGGTTGTTGTTCAGTGAGTAGGTTAGTGAGGGAATTCCGTTGTAAACTTCTTTTCCGTTTACTAAGTAAGGCCGTGATGGTTTTTTTCCGGATATCCGTTTATTCTCGCAATTTCAAATATGTGTTTAGTTTCTTTTACTAAACCTTTTTGGGAGATGGGAAGTGTTAACATTCGATGGATCATGTGGTTGAAAGATGCCATCTTATGTTGATAGGAGTGGTTAGAGGTATTCGGGATGACCCTGTCAGTATCCGTAGGTTTCCTGTAAATCTCTAGTTCTAGAGATGTTCCTGTTTTACTTAACAGTAGATCTAAGAATGGTAGTTGGCCTTCTTTTTCAACTTCGACAGTAAACTGTATATTCCTGTGGAGCCCGTTAAGAGTAGTTAAGGTTGATTCTAAGTCCCTTTCCTTTATTACAGCAAAAATATCATCTACGTATCTTTTCCAAAATCTTGGTAACCGTTCTTCTGTTTCTAAATCTGACTCCAATTTAGCCATGAAAATTTCACTGATGAATGAAGAAAGGGGATTTCCCATTGGAGCTCCCTTCAATTGCTTGTAGAAATTTCCTCTAAAGGTGAAATAATTTTCTTCCATGCAAAGCCGGATCAGCTTTATGTATTGTTTTACTTTTGTCCTCCACTGTGGTCCAGTTTCTTGTTGTAGTAACCATTCTTCTACCAGAATAATAGCCTCTTTGACTGGGATACTGGGAAAAAGGGATTTTACGTCAAAAGAGACCATGACCTCGTCTTCGTTAAGTCGTCCCATTGACTGTAATTCTTGAGCAAGTTCCTTAGAGTTTTTCACTGATTGGGTTTCGAACTGCTTATCCATATTACGAAACTCCTCCACTAACCATTTGGCTATTTTATATGTTGGAGACATATCTGCTGTCACAATTTCTCTCATCTCATTCCCTGGTTTGTGAATTTTAGGAAGTCCTTTAATTCTAGGAAGTGCTGGATTGGGGACCTTAAGTTTGTTGACTCCTATTACTTGTCGGCATTCCTTGATAGTGCTGTCTACTCGCTTGATGAACTGTTGAAGAGGATCGTTTCTTAATTTCCTGTAAGGTCCGTTCGTGATCTTCTCCTGCATCCTATTATCGTAATCTTCTTCTTAAAGGACTTCCTAAAACTACCCTAGTCGGAAAAATTATTTTAAATACCAATAATAAAATAGATAAAAATATTTTTATTCAATCCCCTACCTGTGCTAATTCATTGGATAATAAACCAACCATGCAGCTGCGAGAAAACATCAAATTGTTACCTGTACGAATAAAATAAATAAGACAATTTTAGATTTCTTTCCTCAGTCCGAGTACAAAACACTGAAGAAGTCTGCAAGTAGTAGACGAAAATACGCGTATCTGTATGATAAGGCATATCAGTAAAATTAAAAGGAAAATATTCGGACTATTTTCACTGTTATACCTAAATTTTTACTCTAACGCTGGAAAACAAGTTTTTTATAAAAATTAAAATTTTTTAATTAATTAATTAAAAGTTTTAAATTAAAACAATCTGGCAACGCTGATTTTAAATTAAAACAATCAAATAAGCTCAAAAATAACAAATTCATTTATCTTAAAGATAATTTAGGTTTAATTTTAACTAAAAAAAATAAATATTTTTTTACTTAGGTATGTAATTTTACTTCTTTGAAGTAATTGCAGCTTTCACAGTCATTATCTTATGTACTTTGTGTTTGAAAAGGTATATTAATTATTTAAGCAAAGCATTTAAATAAATTATGTCTTCACGAGGAAGACATTTGAGTAAGTCCTTTATGTCACTGATTTTGGTGTTGGGAGGATCTTCTTTGACGCCTTCCTATTTATGCTAATACAATTATAGTCCAAATCCAAAAAGGATATTTTATATTTAATAGCAAAAGGTTCATCCTTTTAATATAATATGCATTTTCTTTTTGAAAATGGAACCTGGCTAAAGTCTAATTTTGCGGCAGAGATAGAAAAAAATTTCAAATCGTGATGTCTTGTCATCTGAATTACTTTCAAACAAATTTTCTTTGACTGTATTCCGTTGAGTAACTGTACAAAATGCAAGGGGCTATGCACTTCCAAGTTTTTTGAATTCCTGTCAATATACCACTTGAATATTTCATTATACTTAAACCTCTTGAGTATATATACTTTACGTATAGGGCCTTTATATATATGATAAAATGGAGTATGTATATCCATGTGGATTGCAAAATTTGATAGCTTATTACGCTAATGATGGTTGTGGATCAAAATTGAATTGAACAAAAATTATAAATTAGGGATCCATGTGTATTATACAATAACGTGGATCAAATAAGCACATATAATTTCAATAGTGGATATTTCATATATTTTGTGATACAAACGCTAAAATTTTGGATATTGATCAAAGTTGCATAAAAAATTATAAAAAGGTGGATGTGGTTCAAAGTTACCTCTCATTATCGCAAAAAGTATTAGATATAGAAGAAAACGGTTAAGAGAGAAAGAAAGAGCATGTCGTAAAACCCCAAGAAGTGTTCTTATGTCAAAAATGTCAAAATGGCGTATGGATCAAACAAGCATGCAGCCGACGATAGGGCAACAAAATTAATTTTATTTACAAGTTAAGGAAAAACTTTAAAATTTAAAGTGATTCTTTTAAAGACAAATTTATTATAAAAATAAGTTAATATAAGAACTAATATTAATAAAATAACACAATATTAAAAATATTTAAAAATTATACAACCAAACAAAAAAAAGGAAACTCTACTAAATTAATCGGTTAAAAAAATTAATATTACTCAATAACAAAAATAAATAAAATAATTTAATAAAAACATAATATGACTATTTAATTTAATCATATAAAAAGTTAAAACTTGGCGTTTCTAAACAGTATCTAGAAGTTTTGATTGAAATATTATTTCTTTCTTTCATTAGAGTTTTCATTTCAAATTTAAGAAAAATACGTATTTACTTACTAATTTAACATAAGTACCCTTATTTTTTTTATAAGAACGCTTTTAATTACCATACAAACAGAATATTTGTAGTAAGGTGCAAAATTTTCTATTCCCTAAGGGTCATTTACTCGATAATTTTAGTAACACTTTATTTGCCATCATTGAAAGTTTATCGTGTAATTAAGAATCAAGTTAATCGTGTCAACATTCAATAGCTGGGTACGTTTAGCGTCAAAGTTTGAAAAAAAAATGATTCAAGTCTTGTTAATATGGGTCATTTGTTTTTTGTTATATGTTTGTATGACGTTGCCAGAATTTTAATGTTAGTGTCATATTAAGTTTGCTTTTATCAATTTATTTCTTTTTTTGTTTTATTTATATCAATTTTAAAATCTTATAATATTTATTAATTAATATGCATAAATAAAGTATTGAACAAATAATATTTGATAATAGGCCAAAATTTTAAACGAAAACAATTTTAGTAATTCAGTTTCGGTTTCAATGGAACAAAACAAAAACAAATCAAATTGTAAATATTAAGTCAAAAAATGGCATTTTGAGTAAATCGATATTAAAAATTAAATCATTTTTAAGTAATTACACTTAGTTTTTTGTTACACAGCGAATTAAAAACATAAACTTTAATATTTTATCTTGAGCTAAAAAGAGTTCAAAATTATTTTCACATCTATTTTGATAGTTTATAAATGACTTAGAGAAAATCCGTTGACTTAGTGCACTTTGGCAATTTCATTTCACCAATTTCTATTGAAAAGTACTTACTAAAGCTGCATTATTAGGTATTAAAAAAATAAAAGAAATAAAAATAGTAGAAAAATAATAGAAGAACTTAATTTGATTTGATTTTTTAATGAAAACTCAGTTAACAAAAAAAAAGATAAATAAAAACCAAACTGAATTCAATTAATAATAATAATCTATAATTATAATTGACAAGCATTTAGGGTCCTGCGCAGTAGACACCTTTTCATTTTATTTCGATTCTCCTACTCTTTAATGAACTTCTAATATATGTAATATATAAGTTGTATATAAAACAAAAATGCGCAGACAGTTGAAAATTTATTACTCATATGATTTTATTATTCAGAAAATACATTATGCATAAGTGAGATCTTATGAATATAATAAACAAAAGCAAAAAAATCAGTTATTATATTTTACATTATGTACTTACAAATGAATCTATGTACATATGCCATTAATTCTTCATTTTTACCTTTTTAAGTAACTGTTTCTAAATTTTGATTATTTGTAGTAATAATATAGTTTTTATTAAAATTATGTATTATGTAGGTATATATTATACGTACCTCTTTAATGACAAAATTTATTATTTTTAGTAATTTTATCTCTAAATGCAATTTACTATAGGGAATATATCGGAAACGAAGCAGTATATGAGGGCCGTGTGTCCTAAATAAAACTTACTAACCACAAAACTTTTTATTAAACACGAGTAGTTTCTGCTATATCGTACGAAGTCAATGCCAGTACGTAAATTACTGTTTTTTTAAAAACTTTAAATTTGACTTCAACTTTTGAAATATAATTGCTCAACAGGGGCCCCTACTAATAGTGATAATAATAATAATAACTGGTCTTTTTTTTGGTATAAAGAAAGACAAGGTGTAACCTTTATAAAAAATCTTTTATGAGTAATTCGTTCACAAAATGTTCGTTAAGCTGCAGTTAGTTTTTTACAAATTGTACATATTTTTAATAGACAGGCTGCTATCTAGGAAATATTTAGATTAGATTGCTATTTTGGCGACAGTAATGACTGTATACGGCAGGGAAGCTTTCTATACTCAGGGAAAAATCCTATAAAATTATAATTATTTCCTATTAATTCAGTTAGATTTTACTATTAAAATTCGTCAATGGGATATACAGTTTTAAAATAACAATTTGAATCTTATTAAAACAATAGTTGAAATGTACCATTATTTTAATAGTATTGTCTTGTAAATATTATAGTCCATTACATTATAACTTAATAGTATATCCAATTATAATCATAGTTTTAATAATATTAATTTAATAAATTTAATATGGTATGCATACTATCATTTTAATAGCATTGTCGAAGTGGTATACTTTTTTATAATAGGAGCATCACATTAAATTAATATTAAATACATATTATTACTTTTATAGTTTTATACTTCATATTAATTTAATGAAGTAAATTCTATTTTTTACGAAGTACCTATATTTGTTACGTAAAGTTAAAGCAGTCCAAAATAAATGAAACAATATTTATTATTTATTAAATCATTGTATTCCATAAACATTATTTATTTTACTTGTACTTTTTAACAGACTTGTTTGTACTTTATCATAAAAATAGAAATATAGCTTAAATGTATCAAAGTCACTAATAACAGTAATACGTAACTAACTAATATTAAACATATAAATATATTAAAATTAGATTTAATAATTAATCTTAAGATTATTTTTTATCTTAAGATTAATTATTTATAACAATTACAACGCAGGTTTGGAAATGCTCGTTAAAATAATTATCATGCCACTGTTTGTATAAAATATAAGGCCCAGTTTTGTGTAAAACTATTTCTTCGATTTCTTAAAGTGAAACCTTTTGAATATCCAACTTTGTTAAATAGAAACTTTTCCTATAAATTTATCCTCAAAATATTATTTTTTGATACACTTAGATTCGGACAATTCAATGTTTTTGTTTAAATGAAATATTAGTTCTTTATTATAGTTGATTTACCAAAAACTGTTTATCACTATTTAATTATAATTGTTAAGCCTCTATTATTTGAATAACGTTTATTTTTATTGTTATTTTTAATGTCCACCCAAATATAGTATTTAGTTTATTAACTTTTAACTTTAATTTAGTAAACATTTTTTATCGAAATGAGATTTTTTTATACTATATTATAACATTTAACTTAAGCACTATTAAAGTTTATTTTTGTTTTTAAATTTCTAACAAGCTTAATGCTATAGTTTGTTGAGTTTGTTTTTACATTGGATTTGTTTACCTTTTTGCCACCAAAACTCGAATGCGTAGGTTAAGGTTGGCGTCACTATTGCGGCATATAACCATAATGCTATTTTGGGGTGTAGTCCCCATTTACGGCCACATAAGCTTTTACATGTCCCGAGTACAGTTCTGAATTTGTTTAGAGTATTGATATATACCTAGGATAAGCATTCTAGTCCAGATGTTCATCAATTACGATTCCAAACTATTTGACCTCTTTGGAAAGGTCATCCGTGCTTTTATTTGGATTAATATATATAGTTTAACCTCTCGGCGTCATTTGTATACCATCTGTAGGGTTTTTTGAGTTAATTCAGCCATTATAGACACAAATTTACCTCTGATAAGAATAGCTACATCATCAGTGAAGGCTTGTGCTTCTATGCCAGATTAATTGATTTTACATAGCAGATCATCCACAACAAGAGACCAGAGGATAGGCGACAGTGAATTTTGAATTAAAGGATGTGGAGATAATACATAAGTTATGGAAATTTAATTCATAATATTTTAATGCGTAAGTACAAAAAGTACAAAAACAAAAAATAAATATTATTTGAGTCAAAGATCTAAAACATGAAGAGAAAAAGAAAAAATTAAAATACGAATCTGATTTACAATAATATTGAATATTTGTTACTTTTGTTTAGTTTTTTATTGAAATTTGTCCTTTTTGTCCATGTTGTCTTTACAGAGCTTACATACTAATCGATCAATAAAACCATAATTTCATAAAATTGATATAATTTTGTACCACTTGCTTGTTTATAAAATAGTGATACGAAAATCAAAATATTATGGAATTTAGTTGATATATTTCGGCAGAATATAATCTTAGGTCTTGAAAATGGCAGCTAGGTTGGTGCTTCGAAAACGACAGAATGGCTATAAATGGATTCGTTTAAAATTATTTCTGTTTGGCTAAGTCCATTTAATTCCTTTGATATGAAAATATTACTGATTTTCTTAGTTAAATCTTTTACAATAACTATGGCTAAGCAGTTAAAACAAAATTTAATTTTCTGTAAAAAATAGACAAAAAAGCAAAACATTCTTTTTTTTTAAATTTAAAAACCTTTATTAAACAAAATTAATTTTTTTATTAAGAAATCATTTGCATAGTGGTTGGTCGACTTTGCCACATGGACCGTTACGTTCTTTCGTAAAGGCTGAAATAAAAAAAAATTAGGGTTAATTTAAGCTATTCGTCTTTCTCATTAAATTCTAATACTAACTATTTTTTGGATTATCGCAATTCCATTTCCTCCATAAGCATTCATTGCCAAATTGTTTAAAACATGAGGGTTCACTGGTACTCTTACCACACTTTGCCCTTTTGTCAGTTTCTTTAGAACAATCGGTCTTTCCGCAACATAAAGGTATTAAACATTTGAATTCGTCACATTTTCCATTGCTTGCAGTTATGAATCCTTGAAAATTATAAAAAAAGGGAAAACAATTAGATGTTAGGTATATACAAAAGTCATAAATAATTAAGTAAATAAAGTTAAAACTTACTTTCATTTGGTTTTCGTCCACAATTGAAACGTCTGCGTTCACATTCGCTACTAAAGTCTTCATAACAATTCGTGAATTTATTGAATGCACAGATAGGTTTTCCGCCAGGTAAACATGCATTAGGGGAACACTTTTGACCCAATGCTTCACTACACAGCATACCTAAGATTAAAATAATAAATAAAAAAATGTTTTTCTTTCTGTTTTTATTTTAGCAGGACTTACTTAACACCAAAAAAATAACCGAGTTCAAGTAGAAAAAATTCATTTTGATTTTGTTTTAAATGTGAACAAAAAAATAACACTTTAATATTATTACTCTAATGTCAGCTCGTAGCAGACTATATTTTCCAAGTTAATTTTGATCGTATTTATACTAAATAAATTTGAATACCAGGATTAAATTTAGGTTTAATTAAAATTGAAAAGCCATTTTTAAAACAGATGTTAAAAACCTCCTTAATCTTATATTATTTAAATGTAAAGTATTTAACAAGCCAGTTAATATAAACAACTTTTAACTGTGAATAAACATCTGAATATACAGGGAAATCAATCCTACCTAGGAATTATTAACAGGTACACATTTCACTCATATGACGCTTTTGTTGAAACAGTTGCAATGCTTTAATGCATTTTAGGTTATTTTTAAGTTTAATTTTAGTTACTTTAAATTAAAGCGTTGTTTTAATTGAAATCGTTGAACTTTAAATGGGGCATCAAAATAAAACGAAAAAAAATGTATTTTATAATGTAAATAATTCAGATAATGATTTACGTTGACAAACTTAAACTGACGCCACCTGACTGTCACGTTAGTCTAGGTAAACTTTGTGTTTTCTCTATAACTACATGTGCCGTATTTGTGACATATATTTGAGGCACATATTTGTGACATAAGTCTCGGGAAGAGTCCAGGTCACAGATTAGTGACACAAAATTTTTATTTTTTCAAGAAAAGATTTATTTTTCATAGTTTTATTGAATTTATTTTCATTTCTTATACTATTGTATTAAAAATCTAAATTAAATAAATAACTAAGTAATCCATAAAGAATATAAACAAAACAAAAGCAAAAAAAAATTAAACGAAAGTAATAATAAATAATATAATAGAAAATTATTATAGCATATTTTTGTTTTTTCAGTAAAGCTATTTCAATAAACATTTCACTGATTATGCCAAATTTTGAAACATGGATAAGGACATAATCCAATTACTTGATTCTGATCGTTTCTGCAAATATTACATATATATTTTGTTGCAGTTCTTTTATTCTCCTTGCAGCATACTTGATAGGATTAAAACTTCTCGTTTGTCTTTCCATTTTAAAATCATAATATTTTTCGAGTTTCGTCTCGACACGACTTTTTCCTTCGTTAACTTAGCTTTTATAACATATGATGGAATGCGCTTTTGGTTTTTTCTTAACGTTCCACACATATTGGTCTTGTTATTTATCAGATATTCAGCGAGGTCAACCTGCAATAAAAATTATCCATGTAAATAGTGTGGCCTTTTTGCAAATATTCCTTCATAAAGTCAACTACAACTCCAAATGCATGTCCTTTCTCGTTTGAAACTGTGGCTTTTCCAGCATAGATAATCATATTAATTAAGAACCCATCTGGTGTACACAACTCATAAAATTTTATTCCATATTTTTGTCTTCTTGGAAAATACTGACGAAAAAGTAGCCTTCCTCGAAACAAAATAAGACCTTCATCTATCGATAAATTTTCGCCAGGAATGTAAATCTTTTTTATATTATTAATGAAATGATTGACAAAATTTTGTACTCTGTATAGTTTTGCTAGATTTATCGCATTTGTCGTCATAAAAACACATGCATGCTATTATATTTTCAAATCTTTCTTTGAAGTTTTTGTCGAGTTTGAGCATTTCTCCACCTTACTACATTTGCTATTAGTTGATTATCAAATATTTGCAAAAAATAATCAACAGGTTTTGCATTTGGCTCTAAGCCTATTGTAACATTTTCTTGTCCGAGAAAGTGTATATTATTTGGTTCCGGCTCAATATAAATCCAAACTTTGCCATCGTTTATATTTCCTTCATTATTTGAATTTTCTTCCTCAAGTTCGTCTTTACTTGCATATGAACTGAAAGATTCGCTCTCCATATTATCTGACTTTCAGAAGCTGAAAAATCTAATTCGATTTCATGGGAGCTATTCAGTGCTTCGGCAATATCTTCACTATCCATTTCTAAAATTACTATAATTATAATACTAAACATAACAAAATATAAGAAAAATTTTACCACTGCAACTAATTTTTATATAAAAAAACTTTATATAAAATATGGTAATATAGAACTAAGAACATTCGCTCTGAACTATCATAGCAAACTGAATAAAATATTCCAAAAACTTTGCAAAACAAATACTAGGGGAATCCCTGAAATATTTTTCAAAAATTTCAGTTAAATTTTAAAGTGAAAAAATTGGACAGTTAAAAATGTCCTACGCAGAAACTATTAAGATAGAAATAAGTTTCATGGATTCACAAAGACTACAGTGGATCAAATAAAGCGTCTCAAAGAAATTTAGAATATTTTAGTTAAAACTTTCTTAGGAAGGTACTAAGTTCCCTTAACCTTTTTCAGGCATGTCGGTCTAATAAATTTTTTTTCGTTGCTTATTGCCCTGTCTAAACACTTTGTTCGATGGTCTTCAAATATGAAATACTTTTTCTACCAGAGCAGCTTACTAAACCCTAACTAAACTAAGTAAACTAAAAACTAACTAACTAACTAAAACCCGTTCGGGCACATCGATTTGTCAAAATCTTTGGTGTAGATTATTGGTTTTCACTTTTAAGGGAGGGTGTTATAATTTAAAAACGAGACAATTTTTATTTATTTCTATTAATTCCGTTTCCGCGCTTGACAATATAAGAAAATATAAGGGAAAATAAAGCTTCGGCGGGATGTGCTCCCTCAAATTTTCTAACGTTCAAAAGTTGTTTTTATTACAACCCAAGATGAGTGTATTAAATTTGAACCAAATTGGTCAAGTAGTATACGAAATACAGATTTTAATTAAAATTTTTTCAATTTCAATTTATTAAATTTCAATATAGATGAGACGATTAGTCTCTACAATTGTATCTACAAGCTATATATATGTTTAAGATGTACACAATCAACACAGATTAACACAGATTGTTCCAATATTCCAACAAAATAAAAGAAAAAAATTAAAATTAAAATAATTATTCAAAACTCAAATTTAAAAATTAACAAAATTTAAAAAAAATATATATTAATATATATATCAAGCACGAAGCGTCCATATATTGAGTTGAATGAGTGCTTCCCCAAATAAAATATTATTTATTATTTTTTACAACTTAATATAAAATATATATTTAATTTAATATAAAAATTACTTAACTACAAAAAATCAAATCGAATGAAAAAAAATTTCAAGCAAAAATTATAGGCATATATATTAATTACATTATGTATGTTTAGAAAATAATGCCTTATATAAACATCATTATTTTCTATTATTCTTTCAATCGTACAAGCCAACAAGAGATATTCAACAACCACAAATTTAAAATATTTGAAAATAATGCGTATTAAAAATCATTATTCTCTTACTAATATAGCTATAATAATTATACATTGCATAAAAATATAATGACAAATTAAATATCATTCTCCTCATTTACAAAATACTTACACTCAAATACACTATCTCTATTTAGTAACAGCAACAAAATAATAAGAGAAGCGACAATAAAAAAATCAAAAGGAACAAAAATTGATTGAGCTGATATTCATTCCAAATCTACCTGATATAATTAGAAAATATCTGGTAGAAAATAGATTATCTAGGGAAACAACAACAAAATATCGCATGACACAAAAGCGTTTACAAACAAAAAAAGTAGCAAGGAATGAATTAATTTTGTGCATTATTGTGGTTGTTGACTTAAATGAGAATTAATATTTATATAAATAATGTATGTAGTTTTGGGTTTTTTTTAGAGAGTGAATAATGTATTGATTTGTATTAAGTAATTCTGTAATTTTTTGTTATTGAGCGCTACATTGTTTATTTTCAGCCATAATTTTGTTTTATGCAGTTTTGAAACAATTAAATTGTTAACAAATCTAAATATATAAAACATTTTTTGTAAGTGAAACTTACTTATAAGACGTTTGGTACAGAAAATATTTCAAACTCGCGTCACGCTAAATTGTGAGTCACTAATGTTATTAACATATATATTCATATTATATATTCTAATATGTATAGGTACAAAAACAAAAAATTTTTTGCTGTTTTTAGAAAATTGTTACTGTATTATTGAAAGCTTAAAAAAGTATCATTTTCTGCTAGAAGTTTTGAGGAAAAATTATTAATTGTTAACGATGGTAAACCAGTGCTTGTTCTACTAATACCAACAACAACAATAAAGCGGTGTAATCAGCATTTTTTAATAAAATCTTATAATTCGTCTTCTTGAAATCTTATAATTCTTCTTCAAATCTTATAAATCTTGTATTTTCCAACATTAATATCGAAAATCCATATTCACACCTTTTTTACATTGCTTTCTTAAAATCAGAACTTAAATTAAAGTTATATTTTCATATGAAAATTTTAATAACAAAAACAGTATTTGCGAAATATTAACATTTGTAATCGAAACAGAATTAAAGAATTCTTTTAATGAATAATCTAAGCTTTGTTAATTGATAATAAAAATTCTTCTATAACAACTATTTCAGTTGAGCGAACTAGTTTTTTTCGCCAAATTTCGTTTGCTGTCTGTCGAATTTAGCAAAAATTTCAATAGAAAAGGAAAGTCAAAGCAAACTGATGGTTCCTTTTTATAGTGCTTCCCCAGTTGAAAATTCTACGCCTCGTCACTGATATATATATAGCGTAATAATATATGTACGTAATTAATATATAAAACGAGGCGTATTAATATATATATATAATATATAAATTTAGAAATCAAGAATGTAAATTACAATTCTTTCTCAAAAAGTATTAATTCTGTTTATGTTAAAACAAAAATTAGGGCTCTCGCGAGAATAAAGTTATCTAAACTTTGGCAAAGAGTGTTGTCATCAGGAATCAACATGTGTAGATACAAAATTTGAACGAGTTGGTCCAGTAATTTCTGAGATAAATTAAAATTTTCTAATAAGAAAAAGATTAAAGAAAGCTAACCGAGCGAAACCAACCGGATAGTTTTCAGGCAAGCTAGTAATAGCTGTAAACGGGTACTGAAACAGAAGAAATTACGACATGATAGTCGTTCTTAATTTCTGACCATGTGCTAAAATAGTAAAACAAAATTTTTCATCATCAGCAACACCTCCGCTGATTGGTAACTATATAACATATAAGCTAAGGTATTCCAATTAGAAAACATTTAACATTTATTTTTTGTTAATTTTCACATTGGAAAATTGAGATTTCGGATTCACATTCCCATGCACAACACTACAAAGTGTGATTTACGTATAAAAGTAAAGAATGTTATAGCATTCACAAAAAAAAAAGGTATAACGAGAAAGAAAGAATAGAGCGAGAATGAGAACTGAGAAAAATTTAGTACATACATTTTTTTCCTTAATATTTTGATCGCTTGATTCAGGTTTAAAATAATAATCACTGTTCACATATTGAAAAATGTTCATGTCAACATACAATCTATAATTATAATTGACAAGCATTTAAGGTCCTGCGCAGTAGATACCTTTTTATTTTATTTCGATTCTCCTACTCCATAATGAACTTCTAATATATATAATATATAAGATTATATATAAAACAAAAATGCGCACACAGTTGAACATTTTGTACACATCCGATTTTATTATTCAGCAAATACATTATGCATAAGTGAGAACTTATTAAAATAATAAACAAAAGTAAACAAATCAGTTATTATATTTATATTATGTACTTGCGAATGAATCTATGTACATATGCCAAAAAAAAAACAAAGAAACAAATTCATCTCAAATAAAAAATATAAAAAAGCAAAAACAAAAAAAATCAGTTGAATTGTTCATATGACTAGCAAATTTATTTTGATATAGTAGGTCACTTGAATTCTTCATTTTTATCTTTTTAAGTAACTGTTTCTAAATTTTTTTATTTGTAGTAATAATATAGTTTTTATTAAAATTATATATTATGTAGGTATGTATATACATACCTCTTTAATGACAAAATTTTTTATTTTTAGAAATTTTATCCACTAAATGCCACTTACTATAGGGAATATATCGGAAACGAAGCAGTATATGAGGGACGTGTATTTATGTGTCCTAAATAAAATTTACTAACCACAAAATTTTTTATTAAACACGAGTGGTTTCTGCTATATCGTGCGAAGTCTATGTCAGTACGTAAATTATTGTTTTTTTAAAAACTTTAAATTTGACTACAATTTGAAATATAATTCCCTAGCAGGGCCCACTAGTATTGATTATAATGTACACATGATTTTAAAAAATCAATGATAAAGTAGAAATCAGAAATTGAATAAGAAATAAATAATAAAATTATAAAATACAAAAATAGGTAAGTTATTTTCTTTCAAAATATTTCGACTCTTCAAAATTATTAAAATTTGTCATTTTTTTTTACTTTCTAAAACAACCAGTTTAGAATGAGAGAAAGAGATGCTTTTAAAAGCTTTAGCGATTCAACCATAGTTTTTAAACAATAGTGCGAAGATCATAAAATCTAAAACAAATTTTCTATAATCGAAACATGGATTTTTTACCTAACCATTCAAGATACTGTTGACAGGTTGTTTTAATGCAGAACTCAACGAATTGGTTCTTTAACAGGTCAAAATGTAATTTTTAAAAAATATACTTCGAAAATTACAAAATTAATTCTATTTATTTCTCATAATAAGTTTGACGGTGTTGTTAAATGTACTGCTCTTCGATTTTTAAAATAATCTTATTTAATGCAAGTGTTACATTAAAGTGTGATATTTTATTCTAAGACCCGCTTCGATTTATTTTAAAAAATTTATGATATTACTTTTTGGGGGATAGTGAAAAATTAAAGGATTAAAAATGATAGTTCTTGATGGAATTTCGACCTATATCTCACCGTTGTGGGAAAAAATTATAAAATTGTATTTCTTTCATACCTGTTCATGTTTTAATTTATAAAATTTATTATTTTTATACTACCAATACCATTGTTCTTTGTAAGCTCTAAATTAAAAGTATATAAAGGGCCAGTTAAAAGTAAGAATTATGATTTTTTTCATAATTTGGTAGATTTTGAATTGTGCGCATTAAAAAATATGTATTGAAACAAAAACTATTGAAATGATAAAAATAAAAACAACAATATTAAAATTCACGTTTCTTTATCATGTACAACACAATAATATATTTTTGAATCAGTATTCCCTTTGCTTGCATCGAGAAAACTTCTAAAGTTATTAAAAGAAATTATTTTGTTCATACAACATATTATAGAAAAATAATTGTAATTTACAACATTAAAATCAATTATTTGAATTCCAAATCTCAAAATTATTCGAAAAAGGAAAAGAATTTCAAATGAAATTAATGTGCCTTTTTTGCAAAAAGACACAAACATGGCGAAAAGTTTTAAAATAAATAATAACAGTGATTTTGACAATTCACAAAAAAAAAAGAAAACTTCTGAGAGTAATTACTACTTACCTCTACAAACTATTGATGATGACAATGAAAGCACGTGTATGGAGGACGCATGCGAAAATAATGTTGAAAACACTGATTCTAAGAAAAATGGTCCACCACCAATAACTATAATAAAACAAAAAATTTCAACAATTCACGAATTTATGAAAAAAATTGGTGTAAATGATTATTATGTCAGATCCATTTCAATTGGTATAAAACTGTATTGTAACACAAATGAATCTTACACAAAAGCACTTGACGAACTAAAAATAAACAATCTAGAGTTTTTTACATATGAATCGAAAAGCACTAAGCCACTAAAATTTGTATTATCTGGATTGGACAACTACAATTGCACTGATTTGAAGAATAACTTATTGGAAAAAGGTTTAAAATGTTTGGATATCAAATCAATAAATAAAAACACTAATTTATATAATGATTTACAACTATATATTGTATATTTAGAAAAAAATTCAATTAAGTTAAACGAATTACGTAATAAGTTTACTTATATATTCAACACTAAAGTTAGATGGGAACGTAAAACCACCAATAAAAAAATCACACAATGTTACAATTGCCAGATGTTTGGCCATGGATCACGTAACTGCAGCGTAAATACAAAATGTGCTTTCTGCGCCGGCAGTCATTCAACTACTGACTGTACAAACAAAGAAATTAAAAAATGTGCTAATTGTCACGGTGAACATCATTCCACTGATAGTATTTGTGATAATAAGAAAACATATATCTCTCTTTTGGGTCGCAACAATAAAGTAAGACAAAATACCTCAGTGTCAAACAACAACAACAATGCAACTATGAGTAAAAGTAATTACAATGTACTTTTTCCAAACACTCTTTACTACAAGACAAACAGCAATAGTAACAGCAATAGTAACAACAACAATAATAGAAGCACATATTCATTACCCTACAATGTTGTATGTAGATCAAACTCTATTTGGGAGAACAACAATAGTAACACTGCCGCAAGTATAAGCTGTCATAACAATAAAATTTCAACAGGTAGTATTAGTAGTAATAGTAATAATAATTTCAATAGTAATAGTAGTAATAATATAAGAAATAATTCAGATCTTTTTTCTGTTGATGAAATATTAAATTTAACTAATGAATTATTAAATAAATTAAGTAATTGCAAAAATAAGGCTGAACCATTTTCGGTTATAACTGAACTTTCGGTTAAATACTTATATTCAAAATGAATGTTAGTAATAAACTAAATATTTTAACATGGAATGCTAGATCTATTCAGAACAAAAACCATGAATTGTTCAATTTTATATTACAAAATGGTATTCATGTTGGCTTGATATGTGAAACATGGCTTAACAATAATATTATCCTAAAAAACTCGAACTTTAATATATATAGGAAAGATCGTCTTACAACAAGTGGTGGGGTGTAGCAATAATTATTAGAAAAGATATTAAGCATAAACTAATTGAACCTTTAAAGTTGGATTTAATAGAAAATATTGGTATAGAGGTAACATTAAATGATAACAAGAAAATTAAACTTTTTTCTGTCTATTTTTCCGGCACTAAAAATTACATAAGTAGCCTGAACGTAAGAAATCTAAATAAAAATGACTTCAAAAAAGATCTACTAAAAATTTCAAGAACTACAGGTGACTTCATTATAGGAGGCGATATAAATTGCAGGCACAGAATGTGGAGATGTGCCCGGGCTAATAGTTGGGGAAATATTTTATATCAGTTATTACTAAGTGATAGGTTCACATTATTATATCTTTTTGACCATACCTATATTCCTTATAATAGTAATTCACTACCTTCTACACTAGATATATTTTTAACTAACATACCAGAATATTGCTCCCAACCTATTACAATTAATGATCTGTCATCTGACCACTTGCCGGTTACTTTAAATGTTAGCAAACAAACTATATCACATGATCGTACTTATTTGGATTTTAACAATGCAAATTGGTATCTGTATCAGAAGTTTCTGAAAAGGGAATTAAATACCAATAATAATGATTCTGTTGACTATTGTTACCAAATAGACAATATGATATCTAATTTAAACAACAAAATTAAAAGAGCAACTGAATTGGCTGTACCCATGAAAATAGTCAAGCAATACACAGAAAAATTACCTGACTATATAATAAATATAATCAGGCATAGAAACACTGTTAGGAGAAAGTGGATGCGTAGTCGTAATGTAATTTTTTATGCTCAATTACAACACTTCAACAATTTTTTAAAACATAAAATAAGTGAGTTTCGAAATATGAAATGGTCTAATACTCTTAAGCACTTGAAAAAATCCTCAAAACCTTTTTGGAAAATTTCAAAAGTTTTAAAAAATAAAAATAAATTTATAGGTACTCTAAAGGATGACAGTAACACATTTTACACGAATATTGATAAAGCAAATGCATTAGCTAAAAATTTTTATAACAAACACGCCGTGAACAACAACACACGCGACCATGATACAAATCTTATGGTGGAGGAATCTGTAAGCAAAATTGATCAAGCTGAAATAGAATCCTTTGAACAAATTGAACTGAAATCTGTCAATGAAATATTTGCCCAATTAATGACTAAAAAATCTGCAGGTTCAGATCACATATCTAATCTGTGTATCAAAAAATTACCATTAAACGCAAAAAGATATCTAATTTTGATTTACTATTCTTGTTTAAAACTAGGTTATTTCCCGAATATATGGAAAGAAGCTCATATTATTCCGATTCTTAAGCCTGGAAAACCGATGGAGGAATTAAGTAGTTTTCGGCCTATCAGCTTACTATGCAGTTTCTCAAAAATATTTGAAAAACTCATAAAAATTAGACTGGAAAAGTTTATTTCAGCTAAAAAAATTCTTCCAAACGAACAGTTTGGATTTAGGGTAAAGCATAGTACCATTCACCCTCTTTTACGTGTCAAAAATTACATTAAATCCAAGTTAGAAGAACGCAAATCTATTGGCCTAGTAGCGCTGGACATAAATTCCGCCTTTGACACTGTGTGGCACTCTGGCTTGCTTCATAAATTAGAAGTGTATAAATTTCCCATATATTTAATTAAAATCATACAAAACTTTCTTCATCAAAGAGTATTTCGTGTGATATTGAATAATACATGCTCCAATTTGTATGAAATTAAAGCAGGAGTTCCACAAGGCTCGGTACTTGGCCCAATTTTGTACAACACTTACACTGCAGATATCCCTAGGCTAGAGTTTAAAAAAATATCAGTATTTGCTGATGACACTGCAATTTACTCTGCTGGCACTAATCCCAATGACATATTAACAAACCTACAAAATTCACTCAATAAGCTCTCTAGTTATTATGCAAAATGGAGAGTAAAAATTAATGCTTCCAAAACAGTATCAATTTATTTTACGAAAAAAAGGAAAGCCTCTCTTTTACCTTCTATACCATTAAAACTGCAAAATGACGAAATTAACTGGGCCGATACTATTAAATACCTAGGCATTACCTTAGATAAAAGGCTAACCTTTCAAAAGCAAACTTCTAACACTATTGATAAAATTAACAAATGTACTCGGATGTTGTATCCCCTTATTAACAGAAAATCAATCTTATCCACAGAAAACAAATTGATACTTATTAAGGTAATTTTTCAACCAATAATGTTATATGCGGCACCAGTCTGGGGAGATTGTGCAGCTAGTCATACCAAAAAATTGCAAATTGCACAAAATAAACTTTTGAAACTTGTATTCAATCTTCCCAGATGGTATTCAACCAAAAAGCTGCATGATAAAGCCAGCATGAATACAATTTTAGAAAAAATAAGTTATTTAACTGTAAAGTTCCACTCGGAACTGTTCATGTCACAAAATCCTCTGATCAGAAATTTAAATTAAGTTAAAAAAATTAGGCTAGTTTAGTTCGTACGTATAGATTTTACTATAGATAGGTTTTACTGTTTAAGTTAGCGCTAAGTTTTACAAAACAAAAATTCAAAAAGGTTTTTCATCTCCAATTTTCGTTTAAATTTATAGTATTAAACTCGAAAACTTCTAAATAAAAATAAAAAAATACAAATCAACTGTAGTAAAGATAATTATATATCTGTATCTAAGTAAATAATTTTAAAAGAATTAATTGTACAATATATGGAGCATAATAAATAAATAAATAAAATATTTTTGAATATATAAATATTCAAGTTATACAAAACCTTTACTGTTAGTAAATTTATAAAAATGGACTTATGTTATGAGACAGTTTATTTATCACTCAACCGATTTTGATGAAATTTTCGGAGCATGTTACTAAAATCCATGACCTAATCAACGGCAATATTACAATACAATAGGTAGCGAAGTTCTAGCGGTATTTCGAATTACGCAGTTACAATATTATATTCATTTCTTTTTTAGTCTGTGTAATAAAAAATACATTGAACATTTTATTTGTAGATATTGTTTCTGTTTTGTATTTGTATTCTACTCAGACAAAATTTTTAATCAATACATTACATCAAAACCATATATAATGTTTATTAGTATGTATTAAAATATACGCTAAAGCATGTAAATTTAAAGTTTATGTCTATTAATTTTTTTTGTTGTTATTTTTAATTTTTATAGAAATACGAAATTATGGAAAAATGTTAACATACAAAAATTATTATATTTTGTATATGTACACGAAAAGTTGATTTTAATTAAGCTACTGTCAAGAGTGTAAAAAAAAAGAAATAAAAATTTATTTTTATTTTTTGATTTATATTTAAAGTTCCACAAAACCTTTACAAAAAATTTCATTTCGAATAAGGCGGAATAACGTTCGCCGAGTATGCTAGTAATATAATATAAAAATGGTGGGCTCTCCAAATATCTGATTTATTCTTATGTTCTTTTTTCGGCTTTCCGCTTTTTGTCTCTTTTGAGTTTTCTTTTTCAATTTTGTGTTTTATGATTTGTTGTTGCTCTCTATAAAATGGTGTACTGCTCTTTTTTGAAACAAAAAAAAAAAAAAAAACACAACATATGAAGAAGAATTGATTAATTAAAAAATGAAATGCAAAAAAAATTTAAAATGTTAAATACTTACATTTAGCATATTAATTTTGATACAAAGATAGAAATTGGAATTTAATATTTGAATGTTATAGAATCGAGAAAGGGACGTCTACCGTGCCAAATGGTTGCCATAGAGCATAGACGATACAGTTGGTTTTGGTAGAGGTCGATGCTACAATATGACAAATTGCTTACGTGTATTTTTTGTACTGGTTTTTAAACTTTCACAGAAAAAAAAAACTTTTATATAAATAAACACATTTAAAATAAATATTTAAATATAAAGTGGGAACTTTCTTATTCCATGAGTTTAATTCATACAACTACCTACAACACCCAGCAACAGTTAAATTAAAAATAAAAAAGAAACATCAAATAATATTTTCATTTTCAACTTCAGAACAAAGATAAATCTTAAGAATATCCACCTTTCGCGAGCAACGTTTGCTAATTTTTGAGTGAAATATGCCTTTGTGTCAAAGTTTGAAATTTTTTTAAATACGGTTTCATCAACGGTTCAATTTGTCAGAATTGAAACAATGTGTCGTACATTATAAAATTGTATCAAAGTGTAAACGTTGCTTATTTATACATTATGGTTGTTTTGATTTCGTTTATTCAAGAACAGAAAAACAGGGTAAATATAATCGTATGCCTTAAACTTCATCTCAGAGATAGAATTGACACTATATAGAATAGAGAGATGAGATGCCAGTTGTTTGTGTAAAATTATTTACTAGCTGTACCTGGTCCGCGTTGCTGGCCCAAAATCCCTATAATAGAAATACCTAATTTAAAATCATATTTTAAAGACATAAATTTAATCTTATTCATTCACTTTATTTTAAGAAAAAATTTACACTAATATTTAATAATTATATTTTAAGTTTAAAAATAATAAAGTTATAAAAAATAATGAATTGACTAATATAAATTAAAATTAAAATTAAAATCTGTGAAAACGGAAAATCTCTCAGAATTTATATATGAATCTCTATTAAAATTATTTAAAATTTTAGAAAACGTATGTCGTTATTTATAAGGGAGTACCTGAAATACAATTTTCAGTTACATAAAAACTTTTTTAATTATTCCTGACAGGTGATGGAAGTTGTATGGCTGCTACTCGAACCATTCAGATTAATAAAAAACGGTAAAATATATATTTGCTCATTATAATAGAAATAGGTGCTGAAAGTATAAAAATGGTAACTGTCCGAACCGCTCAAAATTTTGAAAAACGGTGAGAGACGTATTTGTTTATTTTTGAGGCAGTATGCATGTAATGTATTGATTAAAATATTTGTAGTAGGTGCTGGGAGTTATATGGCAGCTGCTCGAATCCGTCGGAATTTGAAAAAAAACAGGTAAGCCTATAATTAACATTCCCCTCTATTCGAGTAGTATACTCAGAAAATTTCATCCAAATCGATTCAGTAGTTTTCGAGTCTATAAATAACATAAAGACAGACATAAAAACAGACTTAAAGACAGACATAAAAAATTTAATTTTTATATATACATATAGATTAATAAATAACGAATTAGTAGAACTACCTGACATTGCCAAAGAATGGCAAGTTCTCACAATTTTTTCTTCTCTTTCAATTTAAAAAGGAAAATATTATTAGATGCTCGTTAGAACACTCAACCGATTGATAAATTGAATTGTAGATAGAATGTTCATAGATATAAATAGAGATCGACCGCCACCAAATAAAGTTTGCAATAATATCTCAAATCTTCACCGCAGTACTTAATAAATTATCGATTTGATTTGTTGATGGTGGTGTCCTTCGAATAAAAACTATTCGGCTCTGTCCCTTATTTCTTAAAAATCGCTTCAATTGCATTGCTCAACACCTTCATCACACACAGCCTAGTTAATGCCATTCCCAAGTTTTTATTGGTTAATATTCTGTGGCACAATAATCAGTTAATTTTATTCAACTGAAAAACTTCATGATAAAGCAAACATGAACCGTTGATAATAACACAAAGAACATAATCTTTTGTTGCAAAATGTTAAATTTCTCAAAATTCACTTATAAGAAGCTTATATTAATAAGTTCTTTATTGTTTCTTTTCTAATGTAGCATGTTTAGGCTAAGTAGATTATAGTTAAGTAGGTAAATTAATAGTTAAGCTATAGGATTAGATACAAATTAGGTATAAGTATTAATAAAACAAATCAAATACAATATTTTTGAGAGTTTTCTTAATTTGTTAATAATAATGGCCCAAATGAAAATTTAAAATTTTTTATTAAAATTTCGATTTTAGACTTAAAATTGTTTTTTTTTCCGAACAGAACCAATTTTTTTACTTATTTAAGTTCCTTCCACTTGCTTTAAGGAATTGAAAAAAATTAATACAAAAAAAACGCAAAAATTTGTTTCTGAATTTTTTTTTATAGTTTTTATAGATGCAAACACTTAACCAGTGTAAGTCTATATTGCCTAGCATAGCTATGGTCTTACCATAATATATTGCCTGTTTTAAAGTTTTTAATTATGGTTATTTTATTAACAATGAATTAGAAACAATAAAATTGTTATTCACAAAAAAAAAGTAAACAATGTTGTAGTTACATTCTCCCTTTCTTTGCATTGCTATTTGCCAAAAATTGTGAAAATGAATGTTAGTCAAACAAATGTTCATATTTTAAGCTGTAAGAAATAGAATACGATGAGAAAATGCACGAAATGTATGGGATAGCGCAAAGATGCAAAAAAAATGGTGAGATAACTAGGCATACAAAAAAATTCGAATTCCGAAAATACAGTTTGTAGTATCAAAAAAGAAACTGCCTTGGGACGAGTGTACAATGACTAATAGATTGTTTGAAGCTTCATATAAAACGTTACGGGATTTACGAAATAATAACAGAATTATGAGTGGAACAAAATTTTGCTCTCGGTTTTAGGCAAATTATTTCAGTGGTTGAGAAAGGAACGACGACTGATGAAGTAAGCGCTTCACTTAAACGTTCTTAAAGAATAATATGAGTCTGTCGATACACCTTTAAAAGATGATGATACTATAAATTATCTAACAGAATTTTTGCAGTCCCTTCAACCTTCTGGATTACCACTCCACAAATTAAAGTCAAATGTTAAATGTAATCCAACCTACTCCGAGTGCGCTCCTAAATACATGTAAGGATGCCCGGCTAAGATAATAAAGTTTTTATTTTTATAATTAAATCTGACTACCCTTTCGAGTCTAAGCGCCATCAATTTCCTTAAAATATGGTTTGCTATTTTTATAACTAAAACCCAAGGAAAACTTTAAGTGTTTTAGCAATTGACTAAAGAGAATTATGCTTCTCTGATGGTCAATTTTATGCAGCTTGCTCGACAATAAGTAGCAAAAAAATATTTTTATTTTAATTCCTGCGAATAAAACAAAAAATATTGTCTATAAAGAAGCTTTAATTAAAAAAAAAAGTAATTGTGCAACATGCACATAGGGTGATATATACATAACGAGCTTAGTCACTTTTAATAAACTTCAGGCAACAAAATTTGGACGTGTCTAACTTATTTATATAAATATTGTTATTTGACTTAATAGATGATTAAATCAAATAGGTCTGGTATAAATATACTTTATCGTAATATCTAAAATATACCGATTGTTTGTGTGAATATTTGGTGAGCATGCAAAGTTCCATTTGGTGAACATGAATATCGCAGCGCACGCTGGGCCTTTGCTATATTATATTTCAAAATTAGAAAGTTTATATATTTTGTGTTGAGCCGAACAACGTCGGGTGACTTTGCTAGTAGGTTTATAAAACAGTGATACGAAAATCCAAATATTGTGGAAATTAGTTGTTATATTCCGGAAGAAGAATAAAATGTTAGATTTTGAAAATGGCAGTAAGCTTGGTGCTTTGAAAATGACGGATAGGCTATAAATGCATTCGTTTAAAATTATTTCTGTCTGGCTAAGTCCATTTAATTCCTTGGATTTTAAAATATTCCTGATTTTCCTAGTTAAATATTTTACAATAAATATGGTTAAGCAGTTAAAACAAAATTTTATTTTCTGTAAAAAATAACCAAAAAAGCAAAACTTTTTTTTTTAAATTCAAAAACCTTTATTAAACAAAATTCATTTTTTTTATTAAGAAATCATTAGCATCGTGGTTGTTCGGCTCTGTTACATGGACCGACACGTTGTTTCGTAAATTCTGAAATAAAAAAAAAATTAATGTTAATTTAAGCTATTCGTCTTTCCCCTAAAATAAAAATACTAACTCTGTCTTGGGTTATCGCAATTCCATTTCCTCCATAAGCATTCATTGCCAAATTGCCTAAAACATGGGGGTTGGCTGGTACTCTTACCACACACTACCCTTTTGTCGGTTTCTTTAGAACAATCGATCTTTCCGCAACATAAAGGTGTTAAACATTTGCATTGGTCACATTTTCCAAATCTAGCAATTTGATATTCTTGAAAATTACAAAATAAAATTAATTACATAAAAATATTAATTAATGAAATAGATTAAGTTAAAACTTACGTTCATTTGGTTTTAGTTGACAATTGGCACGATCGAGCTCACATTTGTTTGCAAAATTTTCATAACACTTCAGGTTGAGCTTGTGTCCACATACTGGCCTCCTTCTATCCTGAGGATCACATTTAGTAGGACATGCTTGGCCCAAAACTTCACTAAACAGCATACCTAAGATTAAAATAATAAATATAAAAATGTTTTTCTTTCTTTTTTTATTTTAGCAGGACTTACTTAACACCAACAAAATAACGGAGTTCAAGTGGAAAAAATTCATTTTGATTTTGTTTTAAATGTGAACAAAAAAATAACACTTTAATATTATTACTGTAATGTCAGCTCGTAGCAGACTATATTTTCCAAGTTAATTTTGATCGTATTTATACTAAATAAATTTGAATACCAGGACTAAATTTAGGTTTCATTAAAATTGACAAGCAATTTTTAAAACAGATATTAAGAATATCCTCAATCTTATATTATTTAAATGTATTTAACAAGCCAGTTAATATAAACAACTTGTAACTGTGAATAAACATCTGAATAAACAAGGAAATCAATCCGTGCCTAGGAATTATTATCAGGTCCACATTTCACTCATATGACGCTTTTGTTGAAACAGTTGCAATGCTTTAATGCATTTTAGGTTATTTTTAAGTTTAATTTTAGTTACTTTAAATTGAAGCTTATGATGGAATCGTTGAAATTTAAATGGGGCATTAATATAAAATGAAAGAAAGAAAAAATTTTATAATGTAAATAATTCTGATAATGAATTAAGTTGACGTAATTTATTTTTTGTTTTGTTAACTTGCAATTTGTTTTCCCACGTAGTTAATGGCAAATTTTCGTCAACAAATAAGAAAGCTTCTTGAATATAATTCTAAAATGGTCAATAGAGTTCTGAAATGCAAAATAAGGAAACTATTCTATAATCAAGGTTCGGTGTTTTTTTAAAATTTATATTAGCCACAAACTAGTTATACCTTAGCGAAAGAAATATTTCTGAAGACCTAAATGATCAAATTTAAATAGCGACGACGCAGTCAACAATGAAAATGAGGATGTTATTCAACAGAATTTCTAAATTTGTGGAATTTTTTGTTGGACAAAATTATAACATATTTTTGGTAGCAATATGAAATGCACCAAAGAGGTAAAATAAGTTAATGCTTCGTAGGTACTCTTTTTCTATCAATATACTAAGGTGCTCTTCGGTACAAAAAATGTGCTTCATAAATTTTGTACTGAAGAATAGGTTTGATGTCAATTAAATTTAATCTAGTATCTTAATAATATAAAGAAGAGTGTTTGTATATGTGATTGTATGTACGTTTGTATGCTTGTTCCAATACTACTCCCAAACGCATTAAACTATTTCAACCAAATTTTACGGAAAGACACTCAGTCACCTGGAATCGAGGACAGGCTATATGGAATTCCAAAATTTTGATTGGCTCCGGTAGCTGTCGTACAACTTCTTATACCCATTAAGAATATTTAAAAAACCAAAGGGGCTACAGAACTGAAAATTTGTAGACATGTACCACAAATAAATAACATACAGATGTCGCGTGGCATATAACAAAATGATTGAATTATTTTCTCTAGCTGACAAAAATCTTTAATGAGAACAACATCATAAAAAAATCAACATAAAAAAAATGAGAATAGTAGACGTGAAGAGCCATGGTATGGTTGGTATGGTATAAATAAGGGTACAATGCAAACAATAAATTATATATGTATATATAATATATAGATTGCATTATAATAAAATTTTATTCAAATTATTTTTATAAATTTTAATTTATTTTGTAAACATTTAAAATCGGATCTAGTTTTGTATTACACTTACACTCTATTATTTGTTATATCAATTGAAATTTATACAATATGATTTTGTTTCGGTTTTTTATTTTCAAATTACTTTTTTTGCTTTTTCCGTAATTACAATCATCACTTGCTTTGAAAACCTTATATCAAGCTGCGATACTAAAAATTAAATTGAAGGCAAATATTTCTAAAAAAAAAATTTTTTTTTATTTTATTTTCGACTTTTTAGTGAAAATATTTTTTTAATGAAAAATAATATATTTTTAAAGAACAACACAATATAATCAAATAGCACTAAAATTCACTCTTAAGCAATTTGATTATTATTGCTCATACTTCAAATTTATAATAGTATTTTATATTACTGTAACAAATTTTTTAAAAATAATGCACCTATATTTTTAAAAAATTTTTGGAAATTTTCGATTACCAATATTTTTACTAATAAAAAATTACACCCTTTATAAAAAGAAACCCTGTAAAATACAAAAAAGATTTTACGTTAAATCGTAGATAAAATCTAAGAAAAAGTCTGAAATATAAACACTCATCCGACTTTATCTACGATAAATTTAGATTTTGTCTGAAGTGTAAACGCTGCCTAAGCATAAATTATCATATAAAATTATATAATATAAGTACATGCATAAATCGAAATTGAATTTTTCTACATGCGAGAAGAGTGATAGATAACTGATAGGTTCAAATTTTGTTGTCTTCCATAAATAATGTTTGCATTTTATTTTCAATTAAACTAAGCCATATGATTATGTATGTAACAAATGCAAGCCCTATATGACACATGTACGTACATTTACATATACTTAGTGAGAGAAAGAGAAATAATAAAAGAAAGAGATTAATAAAAGAAACCTAGCCGAAATTCTAGGAAGTCTTGAGATGAGATTAAGAGATTTGGTAAAAAGTTCGGCTAATTTGCTTTTTCCGTAATTACAATCATAACTTGCTATGAAAACATTATATCAAGCTGCGATTCTAAAGTTTATTTTTGTAGTTTTAGCACGCTTAAATTAAAGGCAAATATTTCTAAAAAAAAATTTTTTTTTCCTAATTTTATTTTCAATTAAACTAAGCCATATGATTATGTATGTAACAAATGCAAGCCCTATATGACACATGTACGTACATTTACATATACTTAGTGAGAGAAAGAGAAATAATAAAAGAAAGAGATTAATAAAAGAAACCAAATTAAGAACACAAAAAAAATATAATGATAATGAAACAGATGTTTGTCTTTTGCTTCATACTGTAAAAAAACTTTACGTTCCCATTATTCTTTGGATTTGTTTGCATTCCTATTATTTATATGAGACAAGGTGGCAAAAAATGTTTGTTCTAATTTAGTTTGTTCCCTTATACGATGATTAATTTTAATCTTTTATTACTTCAATATTTTCATTTTAAACATTATTATTTACTTATATACCTATTAAAAATATTAAATTATAATTACATTACAATAATATAAAATTTTATTAACATTTTTGTCAGTAATAATTTGGAGTTACAAACATTATTATAAAGCTAAATATTTATTATATTGGTATACGATTATAAAATAATTATACTGAGGATTTACAAGTCACAGAATTTAAAGAATATGATGACACTGTTTTATTTGGGTCTCCTAAAAATCTTATGCATAGTATTTCAATGAAATTTTTGTCGAAAATTTTTTTAAAAATTATTAACTTTTTTTTATTTAATTTCAGCCAACTTTTTTTGTTACTCTCTTTTGTTTACTCTATTTTTTCTTGCACTGGATACTCTTTTGGATATTCTTTGGTTGAATGGTTATTGAAATGGTTATTTTGTTTAATTGAAGCAAATTGAAACAAACATATAAATAAAGTTCAAGGCGAGTTAATTAAGGCAAATATGAAAATAAATACATAAATAACATATAGTTATTTATTTATGATTATTCTTTGTACCTTTCTTTCTTTGATTATTACTTGTCAACACTGGAATTGTTGTCGCTCCAATGCCTCTATATCTTCTAGCCAAAGCACACGGTAATTTATTTTTTGTTTTGGGTATACATTTTTTTTTATAGAAATAAAATTTGACTAAAACTCAACTAACACAAACAAGAATATTATAAAAAAATGTAATACCAAAAATTAAATACAAACCCCATAAAATTTTTTGCTCAGATAAAAAATAATAAACAATAATTTATATGCGATTTTGATTTCATCTTAAAAATTTGACTGTATCTACCAGTTTTATTTTCAGCGTTTATTAGAACTTGATAGAACGATTGCACGTCGGATAATAACAATTTTTTTTTAAATAAATTGAAAATTATTAATGAAAATATTTTTGTATTTTTTGTAAAATTTTATTTTAGCTTAAATAAAGGATTTTGAATATTTTTTTTAAAAATAACACTAAATCTTAATAACAGGTTATTCATATTGTATATAGCAAAATAAGATCCCTATACAAAAGACAAAATTTATATGAAAATAAGATCTCATTTTAAAGTTGCTCTTCCAGAGGCCAGGCTAGAAGATATAGACACATTGGTCAATCGATCAGTTAAATGTATAGATTGTATATGTTTATGTATTACATTTTTTGTTGTTATATTTTTAAAGAAGTCTAAGGTAATTTATAAAAATTAATTTTTATAAAAAATAAAAGGTAAATAATAATGAACATAATATGGGTTGTATAAATTGAACAATTTAATCAATGGATTTAAACTTCTTTTGATTGTAATTTTATTAACTATTATTATTATCCTTAATGCGATATAGAATAGTTAATAATGTAAATAATATATAATAAAAAAATTTGAGCTGTGGTGTGTAGATAAATTTTTTTTAGTAAATTAAATATTTACCCAAAAATCGAGGAATCTCAAAGGGCTAGATTCCTGTAAAACGATGTAAATTGATAACAATTGTAAAAAAAAGTGATATTCTAATGAAAATATTGTTAATTTATATCGGGACAGAATATTTTGAGAAATTAGCATATTGGTTTTATTTTTAGCACATTCATTATTTATTGAATTTAAAGCATAGATATATAAAATATAGATTGGCAGCTTGGTATTGCTTTCTCTTTCACTCTAATACATTATCATATTAATTATTAAATGTCAGATTCAGCCAAAAATAAGCATATGTTTATCAATATTTCAACTCAGCTGATTTGATTTTATAAATTTAACAGCCATTTCTTAATATTTTGATGGTTTTGTAGAATAGATTCTTTTCAATTTTTTCTTATTGAATTTAAAATTAGTTTTGTTTTTTAACCTTTTTATCTACACATATATATTTACTAACTATTTATTTTTTATATAACAGTGAAAATAGTCGAATATTTTCCTTTTAATTTTACTGATATGCTTATCATACAGATACGCGTATTTCGTCTACTACTTGCAGACTTCTTCAGTGTTTTGTACTCGACTATTTTTTATAGTTTTTCTGTTTTAAATATATTTTTTACGCTAATACGATAATTTGAAAATCATTTTATTTCATTATTAATTGCAATTTTAGAGCATTGGAAAACGTTTAGCGGAAAAGAAAAATAGGGGGAAAAACTTTAAATTTGATGGGAATGATAAATATTACATATATGCATATAATACAAGTGATCAGATATACATTGGTTATTAAATAATAATAATAATATAATAATACTTATAAATAATATAAATTTATATACATAATCATCTAATATGTTTTGATATTATCAATATATATGTAGACTTAAAATTTCACGGAAATGTGTAAATATCTATGTGAATTTAGTTTTATAAAATAATATATAATATATACGATAAAGTAAAAGAATTTTTTCCCACTCTTGGTCATTTTATTTAGTTTAGCATCAAACTGTATCAATCCATGTATTAATTTAATTAATTTTGTTTATATAATTCTAATCAAGAACATAAATATATACGTTTAAAGCATCTTTTTTTATCTTTACTTTATGATTTGTTAATTATATATTATTGTGAATTTTGTATAAATATACACATATACATGTTTTTAAAAGAAAATTTAAAAAAAATTATTTTAAATTAATTGAAATTTTAAAAATGAGAGACGTTAAAAATAATCCAATTATTAAAATTATTGTGATTTTATATTTGTTTTAACTCTAAACTTTTCATATTACATTAGTGCGAAATTTCTATTTTCAAGGGAATTATTTGCAGTAGAAACTAAATTATTTGAACTCAGATTTTTCAAAAACAGCTGACCAAAAGTGGCTGAAAATTTTTATTCTAACTGCCAATCTATATTTTATATATCTATGATTTAAAGAAATATCTTTAACCTGCAGAAAAAAAATTACATTTGTTGAGCGCATAGTGCTTGAATACAAGATTTTAGTAATTCAAATTTTATATTAAACCAAAGATTTTGGAAATAATTTTTTTCTTTTCTTTTTAGTGTTTCTTTCTATATATTAATATTTTTTTTTATTGTTTAGCCAAATGTGATGATAATTTACTTTTTAGCAGAAAGTTTTTCTGTTGAACCGTCTTATTATTTCTGTCTTTGATTTTATATTTTTTTCTAAAACTTTTATTATTTTTGTTTTTATTCTTTTGTGAGCTTACTCGTAGAACATCATTTTCTTATATGGGTATATGACATCTGTATATAGTTATTTATTTGTGCAGGTACTCTCTAAAAATTAACCAAATAAAATTCCTACCATTTCTTTTAGAAATTTTGACTGGTTTCGGTACAAGTCCTAGACTTTACCAAAGACATTTCAAAAACCAAAGGTGCTACAGAGCTGAAAGTCAAAAATAAACAAATATGTCTTTTATCTTTTTTCAAAAATTTTTTTGGTTCGGGTAGCTCTCAAACAACTCCATTAACCCCTTCTGAAGCGTCTATTTGTAAAAAAATTCGTTGCTAGAAAATGGTGTCCAGTTTTAAGAGGATCTTCTATGGTCTTAGAAAAGGCGGAAAAGAAATTTGTATTCGATTGGGTTAACCCTTTTTCGGCATGATCTAACACATTTTTTTTCGTTCTTTATTGTTCAACTATTATTTAAAAACTAACTAAGAACATGTTTTATATTAAATTATTTAAATAAAAAAGATTTTAACAAATTTCTAATGTAATAATTGTTAAAAGATTTAAAAATAAAGACCTATCAAAAAGCTGTCTGGTCATATAGAGAAAGTTTAATATTCCCATATATATAGTTTTATGGTTATCTTTTTTGTTTTTGTTTTATTTGACTTTCATATTTAAATATACTGATATACACATTAATTATTATTCTTTTTTCAGAATATACAGCTTTTAATGCGACAATAAGTACTCCATTATTTGCTTTTTGAATTCCGAAATACAATCAATAATTTTTAGCTTCTCCGGTAGATTATTAAAGGCATTCAAGCAAATATATAAACAATTATTTTTTTGGTTATTAGTTTTAAATAGAGTAAGAAGAGAAGTTTGTTTTGTTACGTGTATTGTGGCTGTGTATATCAATTCTTCGATTGAGTATGAAATTATGTTTGATTTTATTGTTTACTATTTTAAAGGCTATCATGGACAATTATTTTCTACAAATATTATCAAAACTATAGAATTTAGAGGAGTACAACAAATTGGTTGGATGGCGATTTGTAAATCCATTAATTATTTTTATGGCTTTTTTATGTTGGATATCTAACGTTTTTAGATGGATTTGAGAGCACCTGATTCAGATACGTAAGGTTAGAAAGTATGAAAGAAGCATATTCTGCATACAGAGTTTCTGTTTTAAAAAAGTTTTTCAATCTCCTTAAAATAAAAATATAGGGCGAAATCTGTTTTAAAATTAGTTCAACGTGCATATTACATCTTAACTTACTATCAATTAAGAGGCCTAAGTAATTAAAAGATTTCACTATTTCAATAGTTTTATGGCCGTGTGTAAAATTTGAGGAAATGAAATTCTTGTTCTCAAATAAGAGAATCTTTGTTTTCTTAATATTCAGAGATAATCTATTCTTCACCAACCATTCTTCAATTGTGACTAGATTCTCTCTTATCCCATCTAAGAGTTCAGTATCAGTACTTGTAGAATATTTCAAAACTGTGTGGTCTGCATAAAGTTGAAGACTTCCTTTGAGATTAAGATATGCAAGATCATTTATGTATAATTTGAATAAATCAGGGCCCAATATTGACCCCTGTGGAACCCCTTTATTGATTGTTAGAGTCTTACCACAATGTTCATTCACATTAACTCTCTGTTTTCTATTGAAGTCCATACTTTTGGTAATAAAGTCTGTGAGCGATAGGCAAGCGGCAGTGGTGTTGGAGTTCTTCTCAAAACTATATTGTTCTTGATGCAGAATTCCATTATTTACCATAAAACTAGAGAGTGTAAACTGAACGATCTTCCCAAATACTTTAGAGAAAGTACTAAGAACCAATATAGGACGATAGTTTGTGGGATTGATGGCATCACCCCCTTATGTATAGGAGTAGTTAAAGCAATTTTCATTGATTGAGGAAAAGAAAATATTACAAATGCAGCGTTAATAAGTTTGACTAGGATTGATGTAAGTTCCGTAGAAAAATGTTTTACAACCTTTGTTGAGATTGCATCATGAATCGTTGCAGAAGAAGACTTGAGCAATTTTATAATATTTTTAATCTCTTCCGAATTAGTCGGACTGAGTTCGAACCCTGTACACACATTTTTTCTAAAACTGTTCAGGTATACCTCGTCAATAGGATCATCACTTATAGACAATTCGTTTGTAATGTTAACAAAAAATTTATTAAAAACATCACAAATTTCGTGGGAACTATTAATTGTTTTTTTGTTGTGACTAATGCTCCGAATATTACTTTTAGAAGCAGAACCACTCTTATTATACATTATTCTTTTATATAACTTTCATAAATTTCTTCCGTTACTTGGATCTCTTGAGACCATATCAGAACAATAATTTTTTTTTGCCGTGATTACGAGAAATTTTACTTCACCTTGTTAGATGGCTTTCAAATGTGGTACTAATATGTTTCGTACCAGAGCAGCTCACTAAATCCTAACCAAACTAACTAAACTAAAACCCGTTCGGGCACATCGATTTGTCAAAGTCTTTGTTGTAGGTTATTGGTTTTCACTTTTAGAAGTTCTTTATTGTTTCTTTGCTAATGTAGCATGCTTAGGCCAAGTAGATTATAGTTAAGTAGGTAAATTAATAGTTAAGCTATTGGATTAGATACAAATTAGGCATAAGTTTTAATAAAACAAATCAAATACAATATTTTTGAGAGTTTCCTTATAAATTTGTTAATAATAATGAACCAAATGAAAATTTAAAATGACAAATAATTAAATAATTCAGTTGTGTAGATGGAAGTACATTTGAACTTTGTGTAAATGTAATAAAACTATAATGAAATGTAAATATCTTGAAAAATAATAATTAGTTGATCCAACCGAATAAAGTAAGTTTAGAAATTCTGTTGGAATATTAATGACAAATTTGTCATTTAGTGTGGCAACAATAGACTTGTATTTATCTACTACGCTGTAGTAAAAATATATGTCATGGATTTGAGTATCTATTTCGTGTCATTTAATAAATCTCATAGCACGATGTTAGTTTTGGAATGATAAGCCAAGTGTTTGACGAAAGTTCCCAGGAATAGTAACATAAGGAGTATATTTAATGGAAATTTTAAGAAAATTGCATCAACACATTTTTTCAATGGATATTCTTGAACAGTGTTTCCCCAATGAACTTTTTAATGATAATTATTGATTGCCAATGACTACATTGCAGTTTGTTTACTGACACATGATGTATAAATTATCTTAATTTTTCTAACGAACGTATTTTGAAATATAAATAGTTTTTCAGTTCTCATAATTTTTAAAGGACTAAAAATTCGTTCAAATTAACCCTCTTTACTAAGTGCAAAGAATACTTACTGACTTTAAGTTTTAGCCATTTCTGTTTACTAGTTTTTGGTTAGTCCCCGAAGTATTGTGAAATAAGATGGTTGGACATAAGAATAAAAATCTCAATATCAATAAATTTATTTCAATTTTGTATCACTTGGTTGTTTTTGAAAGGTAATGTAATTTTAAAGAGGAATGGTCATTATTAGGGTCATGTTACATTATTGTTTAAATAAGTTTATAAAATAGTGATACGAAAATCCAAATATTATGGAAATTAGTTGTTATATTCCGGAAGAAGAAAAAAATGTTAGGTTTTGAAAATGGCAGCAAGGTTGGTGCTTCGAAAACGACAGAAAGGCTATAAATGCATTCGTTTAAAATTTTTTCTATTTGGCTATAAAAAGTCAATTTAATTCCTTCGATTTTAAAATATTACTGATTTTCCTAGTTATATCTTTTACAATAAATATGATTAAGTTTTTAACACAAATTTAATTTTCTGTAAAAAATAACTAAAAAAGCAAAACTTTTTTTTTGTTAAATTCAAAAACCTTTATTAAACAAAATTCATTTTTTTATTAAGAAATCATTTGCAAAGTGGTTGATCGACTTTGCCACATGGACCGCTACGTTGTTTCGTAAAGGCTGAAATAAAAAAAAAATAAGGTTAATTTAAGCTATTCGTCTTTCTCATTAAATTCTAATACTAACTATTTTTTGGATTATCGCAATTCCATTTCCTCCATAAGCATTCATTGCCAAATTGTTTAAAACATGGAGGTTGGCTGGTACTCTTACCACACACTACTCTTTTGTCAGTTTCTTTAGAACAATCGATTTTTCCGCAACATAAAGGTGTTAAACATTTGCATTGGTCACATTTTCCATTTCTTGCAGTTTGGAATTCTTGAAAATTATAAAAAAGGGGAAAACAATTAGATATTAGGTATATAAAAGTTATAAATAATTAAATAAATAAAGTTAAAACTTACGTTCATTTGGTTTTCGTCCACAATTGAAACGTTTGCGCTCACATTCGTTATCAAAATCTTGATAACATTTCGCGCTTTTATTGAATCCACAGATATGTTGTTTGGCAGGCTTGCATGGTGCACTGGAACATTTTTGACCCAATGCTTCACTATACAGCATACCTAAGATTAAAATAATTAATATAAAAATGTTTTTCGTTCTTCTTTTATTTTAGCAGAACTTACTTAACACCAACAAAATAACCGAGTTCAAGTAGAAAAAATTCATTTTGATTTTGTTTTAAATGTGAACAAAAAAATAACACTTTAATATTATTACTGTAATGTCAGCTCGTAGCAGACTATATTTTCCAAGTTAATTTTAATCTTATTTATACTAAATAAATTTGAATACCAGGACTAAATTTAGGTTTAATTCAAATTGAAAAGCCATTTTTAAAATAGATGTTAAAAACCTCCTCAATCTTATATTATTTAAATGTAAAGTATTTAACAAGCCAGTTAATATAAACAGCTTGTAACTGTGAATAAACATCTGAATAAACAAGGAAATCAATCCGTGCCTAGGAATTATTATCAGGTACACATTTCACTCATATGACGCTTTTGTTGAAACAGTTGCAATGCTTTAATGCATTTTAGGTTATTTTTAAGTTTAATTTTAGTTACTTTAAATTGAAGCTTATGATGGAATCGTTGAACTTTAAATGAGGCATCAATATAAAATGAAAGAAAATGTATTTTATAATGTAAATATTTTTGATAATGATTTAAGTTGACAAACTTAAGTTAACGTAATTTATTTTTTTTTTGTTAACTTGCAATTTGTTTTCCCATGTAGTTAATGACAAATTTTCGTAACCAAATAAGAAAGCTTCTAGAATATAGTCCTAAAATGGTCAATAGAGTTCTGAAACGCAAAATAAGGAAACTATTCTATAATCAAGTTTCGGATTTTTTTTAAAATTTATATTAGCCACAAACTAGTTATACCTTAGCGAAAGAAATATTTCTGAAGACCTAAATGATAAAATTTAAATAGCGACGACGCAGTCAACAATGAAAATGAGGATGTTATTCAACAGAATTCCTAAATTTGTTGAATTTTTTGTTGGACAAAATTATGACATATTTTTGGTAGCAATATGAAATGCACCAAAGAGTAAAATAAATTAATGTTTCGTAGGTACTCTTTTTCTATCAATATACTAAGGTGCTATTCGGTACAAAAAATGTACTTTATAAGTTTTGTGCCAAAAAATAGGTTTGATGTCAATTAACTTTAATCTTAATTATATAAAGAATAGTGTTTGTATGTATGTTTGTATGTACGTTTGTATGCTTGTTCCAATACTACTCGCAAACGCAATAAACTATAAAATAACACGGATGCATGGAAAAATAGGATGAAGCCAACACCATAACCATAGATATATCCAAAGCTTTTGATCGCGTCTGGCATGCTTCATTACTAAAAAAACTGGAAGGAATTGAACTGGGAAAAATTTTCAACAGGTGGATTGAAAGTTTCCATATAATTCAAGTTGTATTATGTAAGGTTCAATATCAATGCTGGCCCTCAATCCTCAGTCCTTTTTCCAACATTAATAATAATATTTATAAATGTTCTCCTATCCATGACTTCATACCAGATTCATATAATATAATATTTAATTCCTCAAAACCCCAAAGTTGCCTCATATCAACAAAGCATTAATACCAAACATTCTATTCGGAAATGTAAATATGCTTTGTAACCCAAAGAATTCCTAGAATTTAAATAAACAGCAGATTTTCATGGCACGATCACATTTTTTCTATCGCGAAGAATGCTGCGAAATGTTTACGATTCTTAAGCATAAGTAGAAAATATTTTACATCTTCCAACCTCCTATTAATATTTAAGGCATACATTCGGCCTCAACTAGAATATAATTCGAATATTTGTACTAAGATAAAGTACAAAAGCGAGCCATCAAATGTTGTTCCCACAAACATATAACTTAGAAGCTTTAAAGAGAAGGGTAAATAAATATCTCTAACCTATCCATAAATTTTTGTACTAACTCTTCCAATCTATTCTATTATCTTCTAATTCTTTTCTAAAAAAAAATTGCTTTCTTTTTTAGTACCCTTTTTACTTTTCTTCTTTTTCTTTCCTTCAGTTTTATATAGCTGAATTTCTGCGAAGGCCCAATATTTTGGCGTAATATAAAAAACAAAAAGAACCTAACATGTGTCCTAAATCTGAACCAAAATTGCCCCGTAGTTTCTGAGATATAAATTTCCGTTAAAATAATAGCTCGACCGGGAAGTAGGTCCAATAAATTTCGCAGAAAGTGCTGACATTAGTTCAACAGGAAATGGGTCTAAAATTCCTGTATATATTCTGCACGTTGTGACATGCCACGGTGAACTTAAAAAAAGTTGTAATAAAAAAAAACCAACTTTATTAACTACATCCAAATACATTGTAAATCAGCATGGTCGAGTTTAACCTTTCGTAGAGAACGGACGTGGTAAATCAATCCGGCTTATCAAAAAAAAAAAAAAAAAAAAAACACATTAAATTAAATTAAAAAAAACTATATCTTTTGTGAAAAATATATTTAAATATTAAATTAGGAGTGCCTCGTATAAAGAGATTGTCTTATGCAATCAAAATCGGATAATGAATTAAAAAACCATATAAATTATAAATTAAAAAAAATTCTATGCAGAACAAAAAAAAAAAACATAATGACAAAAAATAAAAATAAAACAAAAAAATGCAGTGAGAATGAAGTGTTGAAACATGAAAATAATGAACTTAAATGTGAAATCTCAAAATTAAAAAAATTGATTAATCAAACAGTTAATAGTTCAAATACAAATACAAATATTAGTGAGAATGAGAATAGCTTTAAAGCTCTCATGGAGCTCGAAGAGCTCGACGAAATAACGGAAATCAACACAAATACAAGCATTGATACCGATAAAGAAAATACAGACAAGTCAGAATTCGAAGAATTCATTGAAGTGCTATCAAAAAAAAATAAAGAAAAACAAAAAAAAAAGAATATCGACTCAAATGCTGTTGAGCAAAGCAATAAAAACACTAATACTAATCGTAATAACTTAGAAAATATAAATGAAAATAACATATATAATAATAAAATTAATAACAACAACAATAATAATGTTGCTAGTATTAATAATAATAATAATAATAATAACAACAATAACATAAATAATCAAAAATCAGCAGACATAAAAAATAAAAAAGTTCCCCCAATTAATGTCTATAACACTGACATTAATTACCTAAAAAAAATAATAAAAATCAATTTAAAAATAAATAACTTTCTTATTAAAGAAATAAATGACACGTGCTCCATTATTTATATAAGCAGCATACAAGATTTTAAAAAGGTTTGTGATGTTTTAAAACAATCAAACACAAATTTTTATACATACACCCCAATAGAAGAGAAAAAGATCACTATGGTGTTAAAAGGTTTAAACAATAATTATTCATGCGAAGAAATTCTTGAATGCTTAAAAGCTTTTGAAAATGAAAATATGAAATTCTCAAAAGTTAGCAGATTGCAAACCAAAAAATCAATAGCAGAAAATAGAATTTTACCACATTACATTATTCAAGCAGAACCAAATAGTTTAATCGCTGACATCAGAAAAATAAATGCGATAGATAACCAAATAGTCACATGGGAAAAAATTAATAAAGAACCTATACTACAATGTAAAAGATGCCAACGTTTCTCCCACTCGGCAGTCAATTGTAACATGGAATATAGGTGCGTAAAATGTGGAGAGAGCCATGCACCTAATGAATGCAAAATAAAAAAAGGCGATCTTAAAGAGCTCCTTAAGTGCGCTCTATGCAAGGAAACCGGACACCCTGCATCTTACAAGAATTGTCCTAAATATAAAGAAAAATTGGAAAAACTCCACGATGTAAGGAATAAAATAAAAGAAAAAATCTATTTAAAACATAACATGATGCGAAACTTTATCCAACCTAATGTATCATATTCCAGTGTTGCCAGCAGGAATAGCCAAACTAATATAAGGTCAAATGACTCGAATCAAAATATAAATAATGGTAATATAAATTTATTGTTAGAAGATATTAAAAAAAATATTATATCAATTAATGACAAGTTTAAACAAATAGAAAGTAGGTTAAATGAGAATTCTAGAAAAATAGAATTTATCTATGATTTGGTTAGCCCTGATGAACTCAACATTATGTAAATTTAAACTGATTTCAGCGAATGTTAATTCGTTAGTCTCTTATAATAAAAGGCTTTCCCTAATGCATTTTCTAGAAAATAATAAACCAGATATTATGTGTTTGTGTGAAACAAAATTGAAAGATAATCACTATTTGAAAATAGATAACTATGACTTAATTAGGCAGGATAGAAAGAATCAAAGAGGTGGAGGAGGTACAGCAATCTGTATCTCAAGTCATATAAAATATAAAATAATTAATAAAGAAATAGGAAATGAACTTGAATGTATTGAATGTTGTACCATTTCCGTAGAATTAAAAAACAACAAAAAGCTTATTATAATTTCAATTTATGCCCCTGATGTTCACAATAATAAATTTATAGAAGATTTGAATAAAATTTTCGAAACTCTAGATTTAAGTAACAACAACAACTACTATATACTAGCAGGAGATTTCAATGCTAAACACCAACATTGGAGCAATGCAACAAACAATAACAGAGGTAGGAACTTACTACACTGGATTCAAACTAACAAGATACCCTACAAATGTAAAATTCAAATACCCAACGCCCCAACGTATCCACGAGGTAATTCATATTTAGATTTAATATTATGTGATGCAAGGATCGAATCTACGAACATAGCCCCAGAACTATTCAATAGAATAGAAACAATCCCGTATGAGAGTGACCATAACGCCATTAAATTTAACTTTGTAATATTAAACGAAAATTTATCACCTAAACCTCCAGAACAAACCAACGCTTTTATCTTTCACAAAACCAATTGGAAAAAGTTCAAAAAAACATTAGACATAAATTTAATAAAAGAATACACAAACAGCCCATTGAAAATAGTAGACAGTACTAATATGTCAATAAACAACATAGACTACCACATAGAAAAACTTCAAACTGTTATAAAAAACACAATGCTACAAACTATTCCAACAGCTAAAGCTACGGGTCACCTAAATAAGTATAATTCATATAAAATAAGAATTCTAATGGCCAAAAAAAGTAAACTGATAAACGACATCAACTTAATCTATAAAAGACATTTAAATTTTACATGCCAAGAAATAATACTTCTCAAAAGTCTATTAAAAAATATAAACATATTAATTAAAGAACAAATTAAAATAGAAATTAACAATTATTGGAAAAACAGAATTTTAAAAATTTCTCCTAATAAAAATATGTTTCCTGAAATTAAAAAAATTTTTCGCGAACATAAAAAGGACAACATAAAATATTTAATAATTAATCCCACAATGTTAGATACAAATGCAAATATTGATGTCCACAGTACTAACTCAACAAACCAGCAAATAATAAATAGCCCAAACGATATTACCCACACTCTAAGTTTATTCTTGGAAAGAACTCATGACATAGACATTCCGCAAAATAGACGTTTTCATCAAGAAATTGCCGAGAAGGTAAGCACACTTAGACAACACTGCAAACAAAACCAAATAAACAACGTAACCATATGCAACTTCAATAATTCAAATAAATCCTCAAATCCAACTAATGAATATTTTACTAACTCAATAAAACTTAATGCAAAATTTTCAAATCTAAACAATAAAACATCATCAGGGGTAGATAACATACCGAACATCGTACTAAAAAACCTAAGTCCAAAAATGATACTACAATATGTAATAATATTTAATAACGCACTGAATAATAATTATTTCCCCAATAACTGGAAGATAGCGAAAGTTATTATGTTCAAAAAACCAGGAAAAGAACCAACAGACCCAAGCAATTATAGACCAATTAGTTTGCTACCCAATATAAGTAAAGTTTATGAAATGCTAATCAACGACATGATAAATAAATTTGTAAATACTAACAACATAATACCAGAAAATCAGTTCGGTTTTAGACACAAACATAGCACCGTAAATGCTATAAATAAACTCACGTCAGATATCTGTTGGAACATTAATAAAAAATTTGCCGTAGGAGCCTGCCTGATCGATCTGGAAAAGGCCTTCAACAGTGTTTGGATAGATGGATTGATATATAAATTATTAAAACTAGGATTCCCAAAACCTCTAATTAACTTAATAGATAATTTAATCAACAATAACAAATTCTATATAGCCAATTTTCCAGATATAAAAATAAAAATTTTTTCAATTAAAAACGGACTCCAACAGGGAACGGTTAATTCACCCATCCTTTTCTCAATCTACTTGATAGAACTATTAGAATTATTAGACAGAATAAAAGGAATAAATTATACATTAGCCTTTGCAGACGATATAATTTTTTACTCAGCCTCTAATGCTGTAGAAATGGTACAAAATAAAGTACAGAAAATGTTTAACATAACCGTTGATTACTGCAAAATATGGCTTTTAAAAATAAATCTTAATAAATGCGAAACAATCCTATTTCGAGACACATACAGTAATCTAAACTATAACATAAAAAAAAACTGGAAAAGCTTTACAATAAAAACAGTAAGTAACACACAAATAAAAAATAAAAAAACTGTAAAGTATTTGGGAGTGCTTCTTGATCAAAACCTAAAATTTGCAGAACAAGTTAAAAACGCCGTCTTAAAAGGTAACAAAGCATTCATGGCCTCCAAAAACCTATTTTACAATAAAACTATACAAACAAGAATTAAAGTGATAGCCTATCAAACACTAATAAGATCTACTCTAACGTACGCAGCTCCTATCTGGTACAATATCAGTGGTAGCCTAATGGAACAATTACGCAAATTTGAAAGAAAATGCATTAGGGTTTGCATAAACAAATCCCGTAAGCCTGAAACTGGATATATCCATTATTATTCAAATAGATATATTTATAATGAATCTAAAATAAACAGGATTGACAATTTTATTATAAAATTGATTAGGAATCATTTCAATAGAGCTCAACAAACCTCAGAAAATGGTCTAATATCTCATGTATTTTACCATAACGAGGAATACATAGAAAGCACATTAAAAACGGGTTTTATAGCACCCGAACATTTTATTTATCTAGATAGCAAAGGCTATATCCAAAGCCAAAATTTCGTCCCTATATTATTTCATTATAATAGACGGGCTACGAATAAAAAAATAGAATTTACTCCAGGCAATATTAACAGAGACTCAATGAAATACGACATGTGCATTCCTTTTAAAGATACATTTACAAAACGAGAGTTTTGGTGGCTAAACAACAGCTAGAATCTCTTATTGTCAAAAGACAAAGCCTAGTAAATAGTTTTTGTAGATTAAGTTAGAATAAGGTAGGTTAAGTTTTATACTCAAACATAATAATTAATTTGGTTTTTTCAATAATTTTTACCAAAAACTTGCAATAACACAATACATGAAATGTATAAATAACAACTGTTACCTTTTTAAACTAAACTTAAGAAGACAAATTAACAAACAAAGAGCAAACCGAACTTTATGTTAATTACATAAAAAGTAATCAAAACCTGTTTTATAAAATTTTTTGTAGGTTAAGGCATTATAAATCGTAAACAAAATAAAAAAAGTTAAAAAAAAAAAAAAAAAAAAAAAAAAAAAATTGTAAATCAGCATTTTGTAGGTTCAAAATATTTGTATGTACGTATTAAAAAAATTATTAAAAATGAAAATCGCATTTTAAAAGCCTGGTTTTTGAACGGCTAACACAAATTTTTCATGGTAATAGTAACTGCACTAAAAAGGTGAAAATAAATAAGCTAAATTCCAGCTCCCTTAGCAAATTCTATATAGAAATACTATCTGACCTCAAGCAGCAACAAAGAAGGGTAGATAGTTAAAATTTTTATAACAAAAAAGGATACAAATGAACTTGCTAAGTCTAAAAGCAAGGCGCCTTTTAAACATTAATCAGCACTGGCACTGATCAAATATATGATCAAATACTTGCCATGCTCCCAGAAACAGTACATGAATACAAGTCATTCGATATAGTATCAGTCAGTATGATCTGAAGTAGATGTTACCGGAGTCACCATTTTTCCAGCAGAGTTCTTAAACTCACTTGATCCGATTGGATTACCACCACATCGTATTTTACTTAAAGCGGGATCACCAATTATTTGACTACGTAACTTCGAGCTCTTAAAACTTTGCAACTGCACAAAGCTTTGTGTTAATAAGATGATTTACGGCCATTTTAACAAACATGAAAAGGAAATACTACTATAAGACAAAACACAAAAGTATATAATGAATCTTGCTGGAATATTGTTAAGGGAAGTTTTGATATTTGCCGCTTTAGAGAAATTACGAATTTTAAAAGAACATCACAAAGCGTTTCCAAATTTCCATTAACAATATTCCAGCAAGATTCATTTTATACTTTTGTGTTTTGTCTTATAGTAGTTCTAGATGCTCAACATTCATCACTAGTTTTATTTTCTACTTTTTAAGGGGCAGTTTCGTTTCTATAAAAGTATATATAAAAAATTTTTATTTTTACATTATTATTTTAGTTTAATCATATCGGATTTTGCAAAAAACCAGTTAAAATATACTTTAATATATCGGGTTTTGCTATGGAACAATTTCAATGTGTAAATATCGAGTTTTGAATTTAATTTTTTTTGCAAATATCGACTTTTGCATTTAACCTGAATTTTAAAAAAGCAAAAAGGCTTTAAAATATCAGGATTTGATTCAGTTTTTATAAATAAGGTTATAGATCTACAAATTACGCGTTTTCTGATATGCATATGTCAAAATTTTTGTCAAGTGTAGTTATCGGTATTTGCTTTCGAACGACACAATTATAATTTATAAATATAATTTTTTTCTTACCTCCTCTAGTTCTATTGAACTGATAGATTTCATATTCAATTACGAAAAAATATCACTACCTAAGTTCACAGAGTTCGGCAATGAGACAAAAATTACAAATCAACAAAACAAAAAAATTACAGCGACGATAGCTAAATTTGAGAACGTTAGTCATAATCAGAATTATTTACATTGTAAAATAAATTCTCTTTCATTTTAAATTGATGTCCCACTTAAAGTTCAACGATTCCATCATATGCTTGAATTTAAAGTAACTAAAATTAAACTTAAAAATAACCTAAAATGCATTAAAGCATTGCAACTGTTTCAACAAAAGCGTCATATGAGTGAAATGTGTACCTGATAATAATTCCTAGGCACGGATTGATTTCCTTGTTTATTCAGATGTTTATTCACATTTACAAGTTGTTTACGTTAACTGGTTCACTAAATACTTTACATTTACATAATATAAGATTGAGGAGGTTTTTAACATCTGTTTTAAAAATTGCTTTTCAATTTTAATTAAACCTAAATATAGTCCTGGTATTCAAATTTATTAAGTATAAATAAGATTAAAATTAACTAGGAAAATATAGTCTGCTACGAGCTGGTATTACAGTAATAATATTAAAGTGTTATTTTTTTGTTCACATTTAAAACAAAATCAAAATGAATTTTTTCTACTTGAACTCGGTTATTTTGTTGGTGTTAAGTAAGTCCTGCTAAAATAAAAACAGAAAGAAAAACATTTTTTATTTATTATTTTAATCTTAGGTATGCTGTGTAGTGAAGCATTGGGTCAAAAATGTTCCAGTGATCCATGTAAGCCTGCCAAAAAACATATCTGTGGATTCAATAAAAGCGCGAAATGTTATCAAGATTTTGATAACGAATGTGAACGGAAACGTTTCAATTGTGGACGAAAACCAAATGAACGTAAGTTTTAACTTTATTTATTTAATTATTTATAACTTTTATATACCTAATATCTAATTGTTTTCCCCTTTTTTATAATTTTCAAGAATTCCAAACTGCAAGCAATGGAAAATGTGACGAATTCAAATGTTTAATACCTTTATGTTGCGGAAAGATCGACTGTTCTAAAGACAATGACAAAAGGGTAGTGTGTGGTAAGAGTACCAGTCAACCCCCATGTTTTAAACAATTTGGCAATGAATGCTTATGGAGGAAATGGAATTGCGATAATCCAAAAAATAGTTAGTATTAGAATTTAATGAGAAAGACGAATAGCTTAAATTAACCTTATTTTTTTTTATTTCAGCCTTTACGAAACAACGTAGCGGTCCATGTGGCAAAGTCGATCAACCACTTTGCAAATGATTTCTTAATAAAAAAATGAATTTTGTTTAATAAAGGTTTTTGAATTTAACAAAAAAAAAGTTTTGCTTTTTTAGTTATTTTTTACAGAAAATTAAATTTGTGTTAAAAACTTAATCATATTTATTGTAAAAGATATAACTAGGAAAATCAGTAATATTTTAAAATCGAAGGAATTAAATTGACTTTATAGCCAAATAGAAAAATTTTTAAACGAATGCATTTATAGCCTTTCTGTCGTTTTCGAAGCACCAACCTTGCTGCCATTTTCAAAACCTAACATTTTTTTCTTCTTCCGGAATATAACAACTAATTTCCATAATATTTGGATTTTCGTATCACTATTTTATAAACTTATTTAAACAATAATGTAACATGACCCTAATAATGACCATTCCTCTTTAAAATTACATTACCTTTCAAAAACAACCAAGTGATACAAAATTGAAATAAATTTATTGATATTGAGATTTTTATTCTTATGTCCAACCATCTTATTTCACAATACTTCGGGGACTAACCAAAAACTAGTAAACAGAAATGGCTAAAACTTAAAGTCAGTAAGTATTCTTTGCACTTAGTAAAGAGGGTTAATTTGAACGAATTTTTAGTCCTTTAAAAATTATGAGAACTGAAAAACTATTTATATTTCAAAATACGTTCGTTAGAAAAATTAAGATAATTTATACATCATGTGTTAGTAAACAAACTGCAATGTAGTCATTGGCAATCAATAATTATCATTAAAAAGTTCATTGGGGAAACACTGTTCAAGAATATCCATTGAAAAAATGTGTTGATGCAATTTTCTTAAAATTTCCATTAAATATACTCCTTATGTTACTATTCCTGGGAACTTTCGTCAAACACTTGGCTTATCATTCCAAAACTAACATCGTGCTATGAGATTTATTAAATGACACGAAATAGATACTCAAATCCATGACATATATTTTTACTACAGCGTAGTAGATAAATACAAGTCTATTGTTGCCACACTAAATGACAAATTTGTCATTAATATTCCAACAGAATTTCTAAACTTACTTTATTCGGTTGGATCAACTAATTATTATTTTTCAAGATATTTACATTTCATTATAGTTTTATTACATTTACACAAAGTTCAAATGTACTTCCATCTACACAACTGAATTATTTAATTATTTGTCATTTTAAATTTTCATTTGGTTCATTATTATTAACAAATTTATAAGGAAACTCTCAAAAATATTGTATTTGATTTGTTTTATTAAAACTTATGCCTAATTTGTATCTAATCCAATAGCTTAACTATTAATTTACCTACTTAACTATAATCTACTTGGCCTAAGCATGCTACATTAGCAAAGAAACAATAAAGAACTTCTAAAAGTGAAAACCAATAACCTACAACAAAGACTTTGACAAATCGATGTGCCCGAACGGGTTTTAGTTTAGTTAGTTTGGTTAGGATTTAGTGAGCTGCTCTGGTACGAAACATATTAGTACCACATTTGAAAGCCATCTAACAAGGTGAAGTAAAATTTCTCGTAATCACGGCAAAAAAAAATTATTGTTCTGATATGGTCTCAAGAGATCCAAGTAACGGAAGAAATTTATGAAAGTTATATAAAAGAATAATGTATAATAAGAGTGGTTCTGCTTCTAAAAGTAATATTCGGAGCATTAGTCACAACAAAAAAACAATTAATAGTTCCCACGAAATTTGTGATGTTTTTAATAAATTTTTTGTTAACATTACAAACGAATTGTCTATAAGTGATGATCCTATTGACGAGGTATACCTGAACAGTTTTAGAAAAAATGTGTGTACAGGGTTCGAACTCAGTCCGACTAATTCGGAAGAGATTAAAAATATTATAAAATTGCTCAAGTCTTCTTCTGCAACGGTTCATGATGCAATCTCAACAAAGGTTGTAAAACATTTTTCTACGGAACTTACATCAATCCTAGTCAAACTTATTAACGCTGCATTTGTAATATTTTCTTTTCCTCAATCAATGAAAATTGCTTTAACTACTCCTATACATAAGGGGGTGATGCCATCAATCCCACAAACTATCGTCCTATATTGGTTCTTAGTACTTTCTCTAAAGTATTTGGGAAGATCGTTCAGTTTACACTCTCTAGTTTTATGGTAAATAATGGAATTCTGCATCAAGAACAATATAGTTTTGAGAAGAACTCCAACACCACTGCCGCTTGCCTATCGCTCACAGACTTTATTACCAAAAGTATGGACTTCAATAGAAAACAGAGAGTTAATGTGAATGAACATTGTGGTAAGACTCTAACAATCAATAAAGGGGTTCCACAGGGGTCAATATTGGGCCCTGATTTATTCAAATTATACATAAATGATCTTGCATATCTTAATCTCAAAGGAAGTCTTCAACTTTATGCAGACCACACAGTTTTGAAATATTCTACAAGTACTGATACTGAACTCTTAGATGGGATAAGAGAGAATCTAGTCACAATTGAAGAATGGTTGGTGAAGAATAGATTATCTCTGAATATTAAGAAAACAAAGATTCTCTTATTTGAGAACAAGAATTTCATTTCCTCAAATTTTACACACGGCCATAAAACTATTGAAATAGTGAAATCTTTTAATTACTTAGGCCTCTTAATTGATAGTAAGTTAAGATGTAATATGCACGTTGAACTAATTTTAAAACAGATTTCGCCCTATATTTTTATTTTAAGGAGATTGAAAAACTTTTTTAAAACAGAAACTCTGTATGCAGAATATGCTTCTTTCATACTTTCTAACCTTACGTATCTGAATCAGGTGCTCTCAAATCCATCTAAAAACGTTAGATATCCAACATAAAAAAGCCATAAAAATAATTAATGGATTTACAAATCGCCATCCAACCAATTTGTTGTACTCCTCTAAATTCTATAGTTTTGATAATATTTGTAGAAAATAATTGTCCATGATAGCCTTTAAAATAGTAAACAATAAAATCAAACATAATTTCATACTCAATCGAAGAATTGATATACACAGCCACAATACACGTAACAAAACAAACTTCTCTTCTTACTCTATTTAAAACTAATAACCAAAAAAATAATTGTTTATATATTTGCTTGAATGCCTTTAATAATCTACCGGAGAAGCTAAAAATTATTGATTGTATTTCGGAATTCAAAAAGCAAATAATGGAGTACTTATTGTCGCATTAAAAGCTGTATATTCTGAAAAAAGAATAATAATTAATGTGTATATCAGTATATTTAAATATGAAAGTCAAATAAAACAAAAACAAAAAAGATAACCATAAAACTATATATATGGGAATATTAAACTTTCTCTATATGACCAGACAGCTTTTTGATAGGTCTTTATTTTTAAATCTTTTAACAATTATTACATTAGAAATTTGTTAAAATCTTTTTTATTTAAATAATTTAATATAAAACATGTTCTTAGTTAGTTTTTAAATAATAGTTGAACAATAAAGAACGAAAAAAAATGTGTTAGATCATGCCGAAAAAGGGTTAACCCAATCGAATACAAATTTCTTTTCCGCCTTTTCTAAGACCATAGAAGATCCTCTTAAAACTGGACACCATTTTCTAGCAACGAATTTTTTTACAAATAGACGCTTCAGAAGGGGTTAATGGAGTTGTTTGAGAGCTACCCGAACCAAAAAAATTTTTGAAAAAAGATAAAAGACATATTTGTTTATTTTTGACTTTCAGCTCTGTAGCACCTTTGGTTTTTGAAATGTCTTTGGTAAAGTCTAGGACTTGTACCGAAACCAGTCAAAATTTCTAAAAGAAATGGTAGGAATTTTATTTGGTTAATTTTTAGAGAGTACCTGCACAAATAAATAACTATATACAGATGTCATATACCCATATAAGAAAATGATGTTCTACGAGTAAGCTCACAAAAGAATAAAAACAAAAATAATAAAAGTTTTAGAAAAAAATATAAAATCAAAGACAGAAATAATAAGACGGTTCAACAGAAAAACTTTCTGCTAAAAAGTAAATTATCATCACATTTGGCTAAACAATAAAAAAAAATATTAATATATAGAAAGAAACACTAAAAAGAAAAGAAAAAAATTATTTCCAAAATCTTTGGTTTAATATAAAATTTGAATTACTAAAATCTTGTATTCAAGCACTATGCGCTCAACAAATGTAATTTTTTTTCTGCAGGTTAAAGATATTTCTTTAAATCATAGATATATAAAATATAGATTGGCAGTTAGAATAAAAATTTTCAGCCACTTTTGGTCAGCTGTTTTTGAAAAATCTGAGTTCAAATAATTTAGTTTCTACTGCAAATAATTCCCTTGAAAATAGAAATTTCGCACTAATGTAATATGAAAAGTTTAGAGTTAAAACAAATATAAAATCACAATAATTTTAATAATTGGATTATTTTTAACGTCTCTCATTTTTAAAATTTCAATTAATTTAAAATAATTTTTTTTAAATTTTCTTTTAAAAACATGTATATGTGTATATTTATACAAAATTCACAATAATATATAATTAACAAATCATAAAGTAAAGATAAAAAAAGATGCTTTAAACGTATATATTTATGTTCTTGATTAGAATTATATAAACAAAATTAATTAAATTAATACATGGATTGATACAGTTTGATGCTAAACTAAATAAAATGACCAAGAGTGGGAAAAAATTCTTTTACTTTATCGTATATATTATATATTATTTTATAAAACTAAATTCACATAGATATTTACACATTTCCGTGAAATTTTAAGTCTACATATATATTGATAATATCAAAACATATTAGATGATTATGTATATAAATTTATATTATTTATAAGTATTATTATATTATTATTATTATTTAATAACCAATGTATATCTGATCACTTGTATTATATGCATATATGTAATATTTATCATTCCCATCAAATTTAAAGTTTTTCCCCCTATTTTTCTTTTCCGCTAAACGTTTTCCAATGCTCTAAAATTGCAATTAATAATGAAATAAAATGATTTTCAAATTATCGTATTAGCGTAAAAAATATATTTAAAACAGAAAAACTATAAAAAATAGTCGAGTACAAAACACTGAAGAAGTCTGCAAGTAGTAGACGAAATACGCGTATCTGTATGATAAGCATATCAGTAAAATTAAAAGGAAAATATTCGACTATTTTCACTGTTATATAAAAAATAAATAGTTAGTAAATATATATGTGTAGATAAAAAGGTTAAAAAACAAAACTAATTTTAAATTCAATAAGAAAAAATTGAAAAGAATCTATTCTACAAAACCATCAAAATATTAAGAAATGGCTGTTAAATTTATAAAATCAAATCAGCTGAGTTGAAATATTGATAAACATATGCTTATTTTTGGCTGAATCTGACATTTAATAATTAATATGATAATGTATTAGAGTGAAAGAGAAAGCAATACCAAGCTGCCAATCTATATTTTATATATCTATGCTTTAAATTCAATAAATAATGAATGTGCTAAAAATAAAACCAATATGCTAATTTCTCAAAATATTCTGTCCCGATATAAATTAACAATATTTTCATTAGAATATCACTTTTTTTTACAATTGTTATCAATTTACATCGTTTTACAGGAATCTAGCCCTTTGAGATTCCTCGATTTTTGGGTAAATATTTAATTTACTAAAAAAAATTTATCTACACACCACAGCTCAAATTTTTTTATTATATATTATTTACATTATTAACTATTCTATATCGCATTAAGGATAATAATAATAGTTAATAAAATTACAATCAAAAGAAGTTTAAATCCATTGATTAAATTGTTCAATTTATGCAACCCATATTATGTTCATTATTATTTACCTTTTATTTTTTATAAAAATTAATTTTTATAAATTACCTTAGACTTCTTTAAAAATATAACAACAAAAAATGTAATACATATACATATACAATCTATACATTTAACTGATCGATTGACCAATGTGTCTATATCTTCTAGCCTGGCCTCTGGAAGAGCAACTTTAAAATGAGATCTTATTTTCATATAAATTTTGTCTTTTGTATAGGGATCTTATTTTGCTATATACAATATGAATAACCTGTTATTAAGATTTAGTGTTATTTTTAAAAAAAATATTCAAAATCCTTTATTTAAGCTAAAATAAAATTTTACAAAAAATACAAAAATATTTTCATTAATAATTTTCAATTTATTTAAAAAAAAATTGTTATTATCCGACGTGCAATCGTTCTATCAAGTTCTAATAAACGCTGAAAATAAAACTGGTAGATACAGTCAAATTTTTAAGATGAAATCAAAATCGCATATAAATTATTGTTTATTATTTTTTATCTGAGCAAAAAATTTTATGGGGTTTGTATTTAATTTTTGGTATTACATTTTTTTATAATATTCTTGTTTGTGTTAGTAGAGTTTTAGTCAAATTTTATTTCTATAAAAAAAAATGTATACCCAAAACAAAAAATAAATTACCGTGTGCTTTGGCTAGAAGATATAGAGGCATTGGAGTGACAACAATTCCAGTGTTGACAAGTAATAATCAAAGAAAGAAAGGTACAAAGAATAATCATAAATAAATAACTATATGTTATTTATGTATTTATTTTCATATTTGCCTTAATTAACTCGCCTTGAACTTTATTTATATGTTTGTTTCAATTTGCTTCAATTAAACAAAATAACCATTTCAATAACCATTCAACCAAAGAATATCCAAAAGAGTATCCAGTGCAAGAAAAAATAGAGTAAACAAAAGAGAGTAACAAAAAAAGTTGGCTGAAATTAAATAAAAAAAAGTTAATAATTTTTAAAAAAATTTTCGACAAAAATTTCATTGAAATACTATGCATAAGATTTTTAGGAGACCCAAATAAAACAGTGTCATCATATTCTTTAAATTCTGTGACTTGTAAATCCTCAGTATAATTATTTTATAATCGTATACCAATATAATAAATATTTAGCTTTATAATAATGTTTGTAACTCCAAATTATTACTGACAAAAATGTTAATAAAATTTTATATTATTGTAATGTAATTATAATTTAATATTTTTAATAGGTATATAAGTAAATAATAATGTTTAAAATGAAAATATTGAAGTAATAAAAGATTAAAATTAATCATCGTATAAGGGAACAAACTAAATTAGAACAAACATTTTTTGCCACCTTGTCTCATATAAATAATAGGAATGCAAACAAATCCAAAGAATAATGGGAACGTAAAGTTTTTTTACAGTATGAAGCAAAAGACAAACATCTGTTTCATTATCATTATATTTTTTTTGTGTTCTTAATTTGGTTTCTTTTATTAATCTCTTTCTTTTATTATTTCTCTTTCTCTCACTAAGTATATGTAAATGTACGTACATGTGTCATATAGGGCTTGCATTTGTTACATACATAATCATATGGCTTAGTTTAATTGAAAATAAAATTAGGAAAAAAAAATTTTTTTTTAGAAATATTTGCCTTTAATTTAAGCGTACTAAAACTACAAAAATAAACTTTAGAATCGCAGCTTGATATAATGTTTTCATAGCAAGTTATGATTGTAATTACGGAAAAAGCAAATTAGCCGAACTTTTTACCAAATCTCTTAATCTCATCTCAAGACTTCCTAGAATTTCGGCTAGGTTTCTTTTATTAATCTCTTTCTTTTATTATTTCTCTTTCTCTCACTAAGTATATGTAAATGTACGTACATGTGTCATATAGGGCTTGCATTTGTTACATACATAATCATATGGCTTAGTTTAATTGAAAATAAAATGCAAACATTATTTATGGAAGACAACAAAATTTGAACCTATCAGTTATCTATCACTCTTCTCGCATGTAGAAAAATTCAATTTCGATTTATGCATGTACTTATATTATATAATTTTTAATGCTTAGGCAGCGTTTACACTTCAGACAAAATCTAAATTTATCGTAGATAAAGTCGGATGAGTGTTTATATTTCAGACTTTTTCTTAGATTTTATCTACGATTTAACGTAAAATCTTTTTTGTATTTTACAGGGTTTCTTTTTATAAAGGGTGTAATTTTTTATTAGTAATAATATTGGTAATCGAAAATTTCCAAAAATTTTTTAAAAATATAGGTGCATTATTTTTAAAAAATTTGTTACAGTAATATAAAATACTATTATAAATTTGAAGTATGAGCAATAATAATCAAATTGCTTAAGAGTGAATTTTAGTGCTATTTGATTATATTGTGTTGTTCTTTAAAAATATATTATTTTTCATTAAAAAAATATTTTCACTAAAAAGTCGAAAATAAAATAAAAAAAAATTTTTTTTTTAGAAATATTTGCCTTCAATTTAATTTTTAGTATCGCAGCTTGATATAAGGTTTTCAAAGCAAGTGATGATTGTAATTACGGAAAAAGCAAAAAAAGTAATTTGAAAATAAAAAACCAAAACAAAATCATATTGTATAAATTTCAATTGATATAACAAATAATAGAGTGTAAGTGTAATACAAAACTATATCCGATTTTAAATGTTTACAAAATAAATTAAAATTTATAAAAATAATTTGAATAAAATTTTATTATAATGCAATCTATATATTATATATACATATATAATTTATTGTTTGCATTGTACCCTTATTTATACCATACCAACCATACCATGGCTCTTCACGTCTACTATTCTCATTTTTTTTAAGTTGATTTTTTTATGATGTTGTTCTCATTAAAGATTTTTGTCAGCTAGAGAAAATAATTCAATCATTTTGTTATATGCCATGCGACATCTGTATGTTATTTATTTGTGGTACATGTCTACAAATTTTCAGTTCTGTAGCCCCTTTGGTTTTTTAAATATTCTTAATGGGTATAAGAAGTTGTACGACAGCTACCGGAGCCAATCAAAATTTTGGAATTCCATATAGCCTGTCCTCGATTCCAGGTGACTGAGTGTCTTTCCGTAAAATTTGGTTGAAATAGTTTAATGCGTTTGGGAGTAGTATTGGAACAAGCATACAAACGTACATACAAACACATATACAAACACTCTTCTTTATATTATTAAGATACTAGATTAAATTTAATTGACATCAAACCTATTCTTCGGTACAAAATTTATGAAGCACATTTTTTGTACCGAAGAGCACCTTAGTATATTGATAGAAAAAGAGTACCTACGAAGCATTAACTTATTTTACCTCTTTGGTGCATTTCATATTGCTACCAAAAATATGTTATAATTTTGTCCAACAAAAAATTCCACAAATTTAGGAATTCTGTTGAATAACATCATCATTTTCATTGTTGACTGCATCTTCGCTATTTTAATTTTATCATTCAGGTCTTCAGAAATATTTCTATCGCTAAGGTATAACTAGTTTGTGGCTAATATAAATTTTAAAAAAACACCGAACCTTGATTATAGAATAGTTTCCTTATTTTGCATTTCAGAACTCTATTGACCATTTTAGAACTATATTCAAAAAGCTTTCTTATTTGTTGACGAAAATTTGCCATTAACTACGTGGGAAAACAAATTGCAAGTTAACAAAACAAAAAATAAATTACGTCAACTTAATTCAGTATCAGAATTATTTACATTATAAAATTTTTTCTTTCTTTCATTTTATATTAATGCCCCATTTAAAGTTCAACGATTCCATCATAAGCTTCAATTTAAAGTAACTAAAATTAAACTTAAAAATAACCTAAAATGCATTAAAGCATTGCAAATGTTTCAACAAAAGCGTCATATGAGTGAAATGTGGACCTGATAATAATTCCTAGGCACGGATTGATTTCCTTGTTTATTCAGATGTTTATTCACAGTTACAAGTTGTTTATATTAACTGGCTTGTTAAATACATTTAAATAATATAAGATTGAGGAGGTTTTTAACATCTATTTTAAAAATGGCTTTTCAATTTTAATTAAACCTAAATTTAGTCCTGGTATTCAAATTTATTTAGTATAAATAAGATTAAAATTAACTTGGAAAATATAGTTTGCTACGAGCTGACATTACAGTAATAATATCAAAGTGTTATTTTTTTGTTCACATTTAAAACAAAATCAAAATGAATTTTTGCTACTTGAACTCGGTTATTTTGTTGGTGTTAAGTAAGTCCCACTAATATAAAAAAAGAAAGAAAAACATTTTAATATTTATTATTTTAATCTTAGGTATGCTTTATAGTGAAGCATTGGGCCAAACATGTCCTACTAAATGTGATCCTCTGGATAAAACACCATTATGTGGACACAAGCTCAACCTGAAGTGTTATGAAAATTTTGCAAACAAATGTGAGCTCGAACGTGCCAATTGTCAACTAAAACCAGATGAACGTAAGTTTCAACTTTATTTATTTCATTATTTAATATTTTTATGTAATTGTTGTTTTTTTGTAATTTTCAAGGATATCAAATTGCAAGATTTGGAAAATGTGACGAATGTAAATGTTTAACTCCTCTATGTTGTCTCAAAAAGATCGATTGTTCTAAAGTAGTAGACAAAAACGTAGTGTGTGCTAAAAGTACCAGTAAACCCACATGCTTTAAACAATTTGGCAATGAATGCTTATTCAGGAAATGGAATTGTGAAAATCCAAAAAATAGTTAGTATTAGAATTTTATGGGAAAAGCGAATAGCTGAAATTAACTTTAATATTTTTGTTTTATTTCAGCTTTTACCGAACCTCGAAAAGGCCCATGTGGCAGACGCGACAGACCACGATGCAAATGATTTCTTAATAAAAAAATTAATTTTGTTTAATAAAGGTTTTTGAATTTAACAAAAAAAAAGTTTTGCTTTTTTGTTTATTTATTTATTTATTTATTGCCATGATACATATTCATAATATTTTTTTTAACAATATTAAATTTTTTGGAGCTCATACTATTGTATTTACACGTATGACTATTCTTAATTATTACTTAGGCTAGCTGACTAATATTTATTTATTAATTAATTTATTATTTAAAGGAAAAATGGCGACAAAAAACATTTTTGGATATTTATGTTTTTTAAAATTTTGTTTATTTTTTACAGAAAATTAAATTTTGTTTTAACAGCTTAATCATATTTATTGTAAAAGATATAACTAGGAAAATCAGTAATATTTTCATATTGAAGGAATTAAATGGACTTAGCCAGACAGAAATAATTTTAAACGAATGCATTTATAACCTTTCTGTCGTTTTCGAAGCACCAACCTTGCTGCCATTTTCAAAACCTAACATTTTTTTCTTCTTCCGGAATATAACAACTAATTTCCACAATATTTGGATTTTCGTATCACTATTTTATAAACCTATTTAAACAATAACGTAACATGACCCTAATAATGACCATTCCTCTTTAAAATTACATTACCTTTCAAAAACAACCAAGTGATACAAAATTGTAATAAATTTATTGATGTTGAGATTTTTTTGTGTCCAACCATCTTATTTCACAATACTTCGGTGACTAACCAAAAACTAGTAAACAGAAATGACTAAAACTTAAAGTCAGTAAGTATTCTTTGCACTTAGTAAAGAGGGTTAATTTGAACGAATTTTTAGTCCTTTAAAAATTATGAGAACTGAAAAACTATTTATATTTCAAAATACGTTCTTTAGAAAAATCGAGGTAATTTATACATCATGTGTTAGTAAACAAACTGCAATGTAGTGATTGACAATCAATTATTATTATTAAAAAGTTCATTGGAAAAACACGTAATATACTCTGTTCAAGAATATCCATTGAAAACATGTATACATGCCTGTTGGAGATTTTCTTAAAGCTTCTATAAAATACATTCTTGATGTTACTCCTCCCTGGGGACTTTCGTCAAGTTTGGCTCATCATTCCAAAACCAACGTTGTGAGATTTATTAAATGACACGTAATAAATAGTCAAATACTTGACATATATTTTTATTATAGTGTAGTAGATAAATACAAGTCTATTGTTGCCTTAGTAAATGATAAAATGTAAAGGTCGACAAGATTCTTTTTCTCTCTTCTTTTCTTTTCATTACGTGTTCATAGAATTTTGTTATAGGCTGTCGTAAACCATGATGCAAATTTAAGAAGGAGAAAAAGACTAAGAAATAGACTTAAAATCGAATGTTTTTCGGCAACTATGTTGTTGTTTGTTCGGTACTCGGTAATAATCACATTTTTTTTTTTCACATACGGTAGGATGATATTGACGTAACATTAGTAGATGCATTCTTTGAGCATCTAATTCTAAAAATTTACTTACCTTCCTACCTGAACGGCACATCAAATTTTTAACTCTTCCATATTATTGCAAATATTGAAAACTCAATAAATTGTCTTTCCAAAATATATATATTTTATTTATTTGTTTTTTTATTTCACTGAAATAGATACAATTTTGTTGTTGCAACTACTAACTCTGTTATAAGTACCTTGTAACAAACGGAAGTCCCCAGTAGCACTTTCTTTTTCTAAAATTCCGGTATATCCAAAAATATCTTAGAGGATAGATATTCGCTGGTAATAAAAGCAATCATAAAAGTAACAGTAATGCACACACAAAAATAATAATAAAAACATAAAAATCATTTATTTTTGTCAAAAAATTATCCATGCAAAATACATGGAAAAACCAAAAATATAAACATATTATGTTTAGCGGCGTATATTTCATTTGCCGCTCAAGCGAAGGTTAAATATAAAAATAAAGCACTTTGAAATCTTTTTATCACTTTAAATTAATTTTTCCTTCAACATTTTTCAATATTAAATAAATAATATCTTTTAAGAGCTAATACATAAAAAAAAATTAATTAACCATCTTTAATTAATTAACTTAACTTAACCATTTTTAATTAAAAAATAAACTAATTATAAATTTATATACATGATATAATTTCTCAATAATTGTTAAATTTCTCTATTTTGTAAATATTCTATATATTTTGTTATTATATTTCGATACCATAGTTTACGCATATGCTAAGTAGCAAAAATGAAATTTTACAGGAGAGCGTTTTGAAAGCTTACAGCAATCCAAAAACTCAATGCATTGCTGTAGATGGACAAAAAGACTTTTATTTTGTTGCATATTATGTACTCTATTGTATTTAATTAAAATTTTAATGTTATATTATTTTGATGGTTGAAAATTTAGGTAGTTTCGAAAGTACGTACGCACTTAGCATATTTTACACTTAACTAGATGTACTTACCATAATTGTGCACAACATAAAACAAAGCAAAATATCAAAACTAATACTTCTAAAATTGAATTTCTTTATCTTCTATTCATTTTTGTTTGTCATTTTCTTTCATTTTCATTAACTCTATTTCTCTCTTTTTATGTAAATTATAATCTTCCTATAATGGAAGATAACGATTCCTTATCTGAGACTCTTATGAAGGCATTACATATTGTGGACATTGGTCCTTTTTTGGAATGAAAAAGCTCAGCTTCGGATCATAACTATGAAAAACATTTTGATATACAGAAAGAGAATCCGGTTTAATATTTTTTTCTTTGCAAAAGAAGAGTAAAGTTGGTGCAATAAAGCAATGTTTAAATTAGGATTCAAATACATTTTATTTGATTTTAGGCAATAATGGACAACATCGTTTACATGTATTTTATTTCGAGGTTGTTTTCCTTTTCTGCGATGTTTTGAAGTAAACACTAGTTATATCATTGTATTTAAAGGTAACTGTTTTGTTAAGACACAGATAGGTTAAGTGTAAAAAATCAAAACGAATAAATAAAATAAAAATCAAAATGCTCGCCAAACTGTGTTCAACATGCAACAAAAGTATCACAAACAAATCAAAAGGTATTCAGTGCATTGTTAAGTGTTAAAATTTCTACCATGCATGCTAAATGTATAGGAGTTAAGTTAATGATGTCGTATTTGTCGCAGTTAGGAATGGTGGGGCATCGTGGAGTTGTAAAGCATGTTATTCGCAGCACAATAAAACACTTGTTGATATGGAAATGGATGAAGAGGTTACGAAATCCACAAACCTAAACTTCCCAGATGAAGTAATGAGCTTTGATCCAACTGCCTGCACGATGGAGAAAATAGCGCAACATCTAAAAGTCTTAGGTACAGCTTTATATCAGATGCATATAGGTCGTTGGAATATCAAACCATGTAGACCGATAACATTATTCAACAAAATGAGCATATAATGAAAGAGAACACTGAGCTAAAACAAAAAATCTCCTTTATAGAAGGAAAATTAAACGAGAATGATATCAAAATAAATCAATTAGAATCTCAATTAGATAGAATATCTAACATAAAAAATAAAAAATATGTTGCTTTATCTGGCTTGCAAACAAATCTAACTGATCCCATGAACACAGTAAAAAAAAAAGTATGGAACATTATAGAAGCTAAAGAGGACAAAATCCTAAAAGAAATTAGCCAAATCAAACTTTTATTTTTTTTTTCTTTTCGTGACTAACATAATATTTTATGTACAGGTTCAACTGAACAAATATGGATGCCACATTTACTGCATTGTTTTCACTCCATGTGCAAGCAAAAACGTTTGAGTCGATAATCTTCTTATAATCGTACCAATCTCTGGATTTCTTTACTAAGAATTCATTTTTAGGATAATGGGCAATTAATTAATATTTGTCGCTGTTTCTTCTAAACTTCGTTTGTCTAATTTCAAATAAATTGTCGAAAAATAAATGACAATAATTTTTGCTCGACTCTTTACTTACATTAGCATAGGATAATGCAACACTTGCATTAAGACATATTTTTTTATAAATGTTTGCGACAAATGGGCCGGCACCTTAATAAGGTATTAACCAAACTATAACTTTTTTTTATTTTAATTATTTATAAAAATTTTTACATAATATATGTAGGTTATACTTATATACATTGATAAATATTATTATACTTATTAGAAATATTAGAATACTTATAACGGTACTATTTGCTAAAACCAACTTTAGGCATATTTGCGAGCAGTTGTTAAATAAAATAAAATGTATGAGGATTTATGAGTACCCATTAATGGAGTTGTTAAAATTTTGCATGCAAATCAGTGGGTATACTACATTTAGTCTTTCAGGCAAATATGGTTTAATATTGATTTGGGCTTACTATTAATGCACAGCAGCGTTAATTTGCCTGTATTTTTTGCAATTTGTCTGTATTTTTATTTGCCTGCGAAAATTTTAGTTAAATAAATTAAAATATTGTTGTTACACTATTATCCATCACATTAAAATTTTTTATTTTAATTGTACTTCTATTAAATCTATAATTAATATAATTCTATATTTTATATATTAATGCTTTTATTCAGAATTTCTAACATATACCTAATTCAAGTATAATCAGTATTACTGATCCTTTAAGCTACAAAAATAAAATCTAAACTATTTTTGAGTAAATTTATCATATCCTGATGCAAGTAGATAGTTTGAGATTGTGTCGTTGGCTCGATGAAACAAAACTAACAGGAGACCAGCGGAAAAAAAGCAAACCAATCCACAAAATTAAAAAAAAAATAGTTTTTTACTACTATTTTTTATTTTTTTTTATGTTTATAATTCAATAGCGAAAGTCCTAAAATAATTTGTTTTTCCACATAATTAAAGAAAATTTAAAAAAAAAACCGTGAAAAACTTTAAGGCGATCAGTGCTTCAGAAGTTATGACCTATTTCGTATAATATAATATAATATTTCGTTCTGCCTACTACGAAGGCCGTTTTTCATGATGAATTATTTTTTTTGTTACACTTCAAAGTAAATTTTTTAAATTGTCAAAATAGAAAATATTTTTTATTACATTTTTAGCTTTTTTCCTTTGGTTTTTCTATTTCTTTACATATTATTTACATATATTAATTTTGTTTTTTACGTTCTAAGTGCACAGGCTTCAAACCGATGATGAGCCGATGAAAAAATTGGAATGATAACATTATTAACATATGAACATGCGATTGCAATTGATAATCTAAACGCTGATCATCAATTAGAAATATTTCGACTTGACTAATTTCAATACGCAAACGAGAAAAATGTTAAATCAATCAATTCTAATTAAAATTTTAATTTGTACATGAAGATGTATTCACAATTAGAATTTATCATATGATTAATTACAAAACTCAACATTAATTAGTTTTAGTTGTTTAATGAAACCGAAACGAAGCATATACCAATAAAAAGTTAATGTTTAAAATCAATAATTTTCAAATTCGAGAATAAGTAAGGTTTAGTGTTAATTAATAATTATTGCTACATGCTATAGAAGTAAAAAAATAGACTTTAAAATTTTAATAGGTTACAATTTTTCTGGACATCACTGATAGCAGCCTCCCTATATTTTGGGTCTCATCTGATATATCTTTGCTACATAATTACCTTACTTTGAATTGCCAGAAATTACTTTGAATTTTGTCATTTCTTCCTTATCAATACTTCTTAATCTATTTGAAGGGTCGAAAAATAAATTTTCAATTCATTAAAAAAAATATATATATATTTTGAACTTTAACACTTTATTGAATCAAAAAACAATATTTATAAAGCTTGCAATCGTAAGTGCTTAACAAAATAGGGGTTCAGCATTCACCCTTACGTTTGTATATAAAAACTGAAAAAAAGAAGAGAAAAAAATCAATAATGTTGCAATGTTTACTGATCAGTTTACTAATTCAAAGCTCTTTTAGTACTAACCGTCATTTGGATTTTGACAATTCCATAACCGAAACATGCAAATATTTCCAAAAGTTTTGAAATATCTTCCATTTGCTGCACAAACTGGATTATATTCCTTTGTACATCCAAAACACCGTGGTTTACCATTACATAAAGGAGTGTAGCATGCACAATCTTCACATTTTCCATGTCTCACTATTCTATATTCTGTAGTAACAAAAAAAAAATAAAAAAAAATTTATATTAAATGCAAAAAATATATTCTTACCTTTCTGATTAGGTCTTAGCCTACAATTGGCTAATCTAACCAAACACTCATTTGGAAACGTTATATAACATGTGGTATTAAACGCACATACTGGTGATCTAATCTTTTCACAAATAGGTTCCTGAGTCCACACCACAGTAATTAGTATACCTTAGAATTAGAAAAAAAACTTAAGTTTTTAATTTCCCAGAATAAACACACAGGATCTACCAAGTATAATTAAAATCGATGAGCTATAATAAAAAAATTGCATTTTAATTATTCAATAAATCGTAACTAAAACAAAAAATGATTTATTTGTGGTCAGTAGTTTGTAGTAAACTTAATCTCTAGTGTGGATTTCGATCATATTTATATACCATATGAATTCGATATTGCCAGTAAATATATTTCTTTTTAATTAAAATTAAAAATATATCTGGGAATCTAAATTTAGAAAAATTAATTTAACAAAACAGTAAAATAAACAACGTAAAATTATGTCCCAGTAAATATGTGGAAGTTATCCCACTAGTTTAGGTATTGTTTTTCGTAGTAAGGTAAACATTATTTTTATTTTTCCTTTGTTTATTTAATTTCATTAAGTGCTACTTTTGAAACACTTGCATTGTGTTTAATTTTTCTTGAAAAAAGTTTTTATGTTTATATTATTTATAAATATAATCGGTCAGAGCTTCATCAGAAATTCAACAGAAGTTTTTTAATTAATAGAGCACTAAGCATGACAGATCATAGGCCAGTGTTCTATGAAGATATGAAAATTAAAATAAGTCAAATACATATCAACAGCTATGTTGCCTTATTGACAGTTATCACGAATAGTTTTCGAATTTACGTAGTGGATTTTTGAATTAACCAAGGTTTTCGAATAAGGAAATTAACCAACGTTTTGAGATGAGTGTAGAAAGAATTCATGTAAATACTATGCAAATATTCTACAAAATAGTGAAATGTGAGACTGTAATTCCCCGTGGTATAATAAACGTAATAAAATTATTTTTGATAAAACCCTTTTGTTATATAATATAAAAGTTATATAGTGATAACATAAAAAACTATTCTGCAATTCTCAAAGTTGATCTGCGCCAGCATGAAAAGCTTAAAACATTAAAAATTGGTTAATTATCGCCTATTGTCATTCTTTCCTCTGGATTAATATCCCATGGGTTGACTGTATTATATTAAAAAATAGTATTAATTGTAACACAACCCTAATTATAAGTATTACCAATTACATAATTGTCACCAACCACATGTAGTTGTAGTATAGTGTAGAACTGATAATAATTCTTAATAAAATATAGATCAGTGTTAATACAGCATTCAACAAATACATGTGTTTAATTTATTAATAATAGTAATAATACAGACTTTGTTTTCATTGACTTTTATTTACAAATTTGTTTTGAATTTGATTGAAGTACCGTTTAAGAAATTTTTAGGCCCGTAATGGATCTATGTCTGAAGCCATAATTAATGTATCATTAGGAAAGGTTGCTACTTTCACATCTGGTATGATTGGGATACCTACCGGTATATATACCGTATAGATGAGGTAGATTGTGGATTCAAGAACGTTTCCTTGGAGCACACTAGATTAAATATCGAATAGTTTTGACATAAAACGTCCAATTTTCTGTATAAATTCTTAGCACGGTACTTATAAATCGCATGGCAGATCTTTTTTCAGATAACATTATAAGGCCAAATGCCACACCTTATAGAATGCGTGGCTTATTAAGAAATGCAGCAGAATAATATTTGTTTTGTATCCAAGTCAGAATTTATTTGATTCACAATTCGACGAACTTCTTCTATTGTGCCATGTTTGATTCTAAAACCAAACTGATGTTTTGATATGAGTTTTCGTAACTGGGATTGAGTTTCATTAAAAATAGTTTTTCAAGTAGGTTGAACAGTATTGGTATTAAGCTGATTGGCATGTAATATGTTGGTTTTCTAGTCTTTTTTCGGCTTTGTGTACCATGATTATTTCGGATGAATCCCTGAAATTTTTTCCTTAGTAATGCATTAGAAAACCTTTCTAGTGTTTACTGAATATTCCCATAGGATTCTTCCAGTAAACAAATCATAGTCAGGTAATTTTTTGTATGTATGTGATCTCATTCTTAATAACCGTTACAATTTCATGTAATTTTGGTTTTTTATTGCGAGAAATCCATCTGATAGGGAGCATTCATGATGTTGTTATTTTCGTAGCTGAGCCATTGGCTAAGTATTTTTGAGTTTTTTCATTTTTGTGTTTTTTTTAACTCATATTTCAGTCTTTTTGTTATACATTTTAAGTTGAATTGTTTTATTGATTTTCGATGAGACTGACCAAAGTTTCCTTATTCTTTTTTTTCAGTTATAAGTATGCGTATTTGTGGATCTTTGTCTTCTCGAAGTATGAATCTTAATATCTGTAGTATCAGAGGGATTTCTATTATTACCACCATACTTGAGCGTATTTGCGAAACCCACATTCAATATTGTCCTGATTTGTTCTCGATGTTAACATGAATTTTATATCAAGATGGATTTGCAGGAGAAAACATCTTCACTTAGACTAAATATACCGGTACTGGTAAAGATTGATCCTAAAGTACAAACTTTTTCTTTTCTTTTGGGAGAAACCTTAGGGATTTCAAGATAAGGAACAACATCTCTCAAATATTGAATCTGAGAAATTATTTTTATCATATTATTATTGTCACTAAAATTATTTTTATTACTTAAATTATTAAACATATTCATTTTAATTTTTTTGTACCCACATGTTCGGGTTATTTGGATATAGTGGGCCACATTATCCGACATAATTGAAAATCATACTTTTTATTATAAAAATAAATATCAAGATAGATACTATTTTATCTTGCGGTAAATTTCCTTGTTCAGGGCAAACCGTGTCAAAGTGCCCGAAAGCTGATTTTATTGGTATGCAATCGCAATCATTCTAAATTTGTGAACCAATAAAATCAGCTTCCCTAAAGATATTTGTATTAAAAGGATAAATTACAATAGATCTGAAACCTTTTAATGCAATTTCAGCATTCTGAATTTTTAAATAAGCCTGGCCAAATAATTCTGCAACATTGAAATGTGTGATTTTTCTCCCCGTTTCCCGCATGAATTTTTTGATTGCATCATTGTAGTATGTTTTGAGTGGAGACATAAATGTTTTGTCCATCGGTTATGCTTATGACTTGAAAGGGAAAGTATTATTATTATAAAAAGATCTCGTGAAAGATCTACCACTTCTATATTTTTTTATGGCTATAATGGCTGTCTGATATTAATAGAGCTGGGTCACTTTCTGTTGGCTTAATAAATTTTATGAAATGCTAAACGAATTTGAAAATACCTATTTAAACCCTACAGATTCAGGAGGGGAATTTTTCATTGCACCATATTTCTATTTTTTCTAGGAACTGTAAGAAATGGGAGCACGCATATTGAACCAGCACTGATGCAGGTTATGACTGTTATTAGGGATTCACGTTCTGCGGATTTTAATGCACCTATTTGTTTTTTTCCTTTTCGTGCTATAATTTGCTGTTGCTTATTTTGTACAGTGCATAGACCAGTTTCATCTACATTGCATATTCTATATGGACGAAATTGATATTTTCCGTAAATTCCTTCTAATAAATTTAAAAAAATGTTGGTGATTTCTTGATTAAAGCCCTATCGATTGCTGTTCCTGCCTGCTGATTTGCTCGATCAATTGATGTTCCTGCAGGCATTCTTAAACTAATTTTATCTTTATGCCTATTGAAAAAATCATACAACCAATCTTTACCAGCGTTTTAACGACTTTTTGAAAAAGAGTTTGGAATGTTGTTGTTAATTGCTACTTGATACACATAGTTTCTTGTATGTTGACGAGTTAATCCTAAGTAACGTGATTCCATTTCTAGGATGTACTTCACTAGTTGATTATCCATTTCATTTGTGAAACAGGCTTTTTGCCCAAATTTTTCTTAGTGTATTTTAGTCAATCCAAATCTTTAACATAAACAAGACGTCTCAGTGTTGTTTTAGGTACATTAAAAGTTTTAGATGATAATAAAAAACTAATTTTTCCTTCTAAGCTTTAGCTGCTTCTCGTAATTAATTACACTCTCAATAAATTTTAACATCTTTTTTTTTGTTTTTCTTTTCTAAGGACGAATCAATTTCACAAAGTGTTCTTAATTTAAATTTAAATTTTCGGCTGAAAAAATCTCAAATGACTCAGGTAGTAACAAGTTTCTTTTGTTATGTCATCCGACAAAAATAGTTACACATTTTGATTTTATATTTCATACATAAATTTCCTAAAAAAAAAAAAAAACCAAAAAAAATATTAAAATTTATTAAGTGTTTAAATAATTTTGCCACCACTGTACATATATTAACGGTCTTTGTTATTAATTTCAATTCGTTTATAATACAAAAACATTTTTTTTTTTTAACATTTAAATTTAATTCAATTAACAAAATTAATTACAATTAAGTTTATTACCAAAATTATTTCATCCAATCAACACCATGGTTTTTCACGTAAGTAACACTTACTATGACGCTTAATTCCAAATGCTGAAAAATTTGAATTATCAATAAAAATATTTGTAAGCATTATAGTTAAGACATTTTAAAGAAATTTTAATACTAACTATTATTTGGATTTTGACAATTCCATAATAGAAACCTACATATATTTTGAAAATTTACGTAACATATTTTATTATAGCCGCAAACTGGTTTAATTTTTCCTGTACATTTATCATTGCATTGTAGTGGTGAATCATTTTTAGGAGAATCACATTTTCCAGGTCTCAGAATTTTGTATTCTTTAATGTTAAAATAAAATGAATTAAAACTAATATAAAATGTAAAAAAAAATTTTACTCACTTGTTTCATTAGGTTTCAGTTGATAATTGGCTTGTCGAACTAAGCATTCATGTTGAAAAGTTTTAGTATCTTTTCCATTAGATGCACATACGGGTAATGCAGTACTGTAATTTTTAGGACATACTTCAGCATACAATATTCCATTAATCAATACACCTAGATATGAATACATAATATAATTAAAATATCTATTGAGATAATAATTTATTTCATTATTTTTCTCCTGCCTTACCAGAAATCATTAAAATTATTGGTGCCCTATAAGAAGGATTCATTTTATTATATGAAAACGAAAATAACAAAGAAAAATCTCTTTATATGAAATGTAGCGAACTATATTTTCATTGTTTATTTCAATGGTATTTATACTAAACAATTCGATTACCAATACTAATACACAGTTTTAATTAAACTGTAGTAAATAGATTGCACTAGATAGAATGTGTTATCAGTTACTCTAAAGAAAATATAATTTTCATTGTTTCATTGTTTATTTAGGTTAATTGAGCGCTACTGTTGTAACAATTGCAATTCAACTACATATTATATTTTTATATAAAATTATTTATATATTTAATGATTATTAAGATTGGTACGTCTATATTTAAAATGGGTTTTGAATTCTAAAATAATATTGAGTAATACGTTATAGTTAATACTAGGATATGCATTACTTGTAATTTAAAGTATTTCGTGATTTAATAATTAGTGCAAAAAATTAGTGCAGCCACAAAAATATCATTTTTTCTTTATAGCTGGTTTTGTTCAATTATTCCTCCAATGCACTTAATGTGTGACCTGGTATATAATAGATTTTCTTACCTAATCTTTCATTTTTCTTTTTTATGGCTATGTTTTTTTTCGTTAGGAAAATCTGTGCGAATTTCTGATACTGCAGAGCTTAGAGCTTTTGAATATTTTGCAATTTCGTCCATGGGACAGTTTTGTAATGTAAAACGTAATTACATGGTGAGTGGCGCAGTAGGTAGAGCGCCTGTCTTTCGATTTCCAATGAAGCAAAAAATGCTTTATTGATTTTTCGACCTGGTCTAAGTACACTTTGGCATTGGTATATAATAAATGACAAAGGATAACATTTAATGAGTTGATAAGTCCGTAATTTGTTAAATAAATACTCGAAATGTTGTAGTTATTGTAGTGTAAATTTGTAGTAAAGTACCTTATTAAGCACGAAAAGGTGAGTCTACCTAAATCACTGTCAAGAGTGTAAAAATAAAAACACAGTTCGTTCCCTTCAGTTTTATCCAATTCTGTTGGATATACTTCCTTCACCATCCTCCACAAGTACAGCAAGTGTTTCATTTACTTGTGTAAAACAGTTAGAACATATCCAAATTAAATTTTCAGATTTCAAAATCTCGTATGTAGCATCTGATATCGCGGCATATCCTATATGAAAAAATTCCACCAAAATTTTGCATTTAACAGCTTTTGTTCTGGTCAATGACAATTTTTTACAGAACCCACATTGATTAACCATAATTGATAATTATTTAAAGTTTATTAATTTTTATAAAAGAAAACAAATTTTAATTTCTTCCTTTTTTTTGTTTTAGTTTTTATTTTTTTTTTATTATGTTTTTTAATTTTCTTTTTTCCACTTAATTTTAAAAACTGTTAAAATTAAATTAAGTTAGTTTTAGTTTTTTTAGAAATTTTTAAAACTGAAAATTAATTTTAAAATTATTAAAAAAGCTCAAAAATAATTGTTTTTTATTCTTTGACAGTTCAATTAAGACTCATTTTAGTTCATGACGTAGGCAAACATTTTTGTATATAGACCAAACAAATATTATAAAAAATAAAAAAAATTCAAAATGTAAAATAAAAGTTCAAATTTTTCTGTTCTTCAACAAAAGTTCCTTATATGATTCTGGCTACGCTTCTTCGAAAGATTTTGTACTGAAATTATAGTATTTGTAATGGACGACGGTAGCTGTTATTTTCATTGACAATAGTAAAAAGAACTACCAAAAAGCAAATGGATTTTCTCTCTTATTTTGGTCAAGGAATTTTTTCACACAGTTTAGAATATCGGTTTCACTTTTAGGAAAATATTTTTGTTGTGAAATTTTTAGCCAAATTACTAGAACTTCTTCCTTTTCCTCCATCAAAACAGTGCGAGGACCAGGTCTTGCTTTAACGAATCTTTCACTTAACCGAAATTGTGATGTGACTCTTGGTATACCTTTTTTTTGTATACCGTATTTTTATTATACCATATAGATTTTGCCAAATCACTTTTCGAAATTGCATTCTTCGTAATTATTTTCATACTATGGTATTATTAGAAATAAAATACAATTAAAATATTAATATAAAAATGAAATATTATTCAAATGCTACTTTGATTGAAATTTTTAAAATAGTTGAATTTACCATCAGTATCTAAATTGATAACGGAGAAATATTTTGTTGAAAAAAGACTGCCAATAGTTGGCTCTAAGTTCAGGAATGCTAATAGTTGGGTGTTTTACGCATACTTCCTAAAATTACTGAAAAAATCAGATTAAAATTTAAAAAAAAAAATTAAAATTAAAGTAAAGAAGTCCAGGTTAATTTACATTAGTCTCAAATATAAATAACCTGAAATCGTCCTTGAGCAATATTATTAAATGTAGTAATCAGGAATTCAATCAGACAAACATGTTGTTTGATGTAAATTATAATAAAACAGTACACGACACCTATATCAAAAACCAAGCAATATATTTTATTCTGATTAATTATTCTAGAAAAACTTTTATAAATTAATACACAATATTTACAAAAAAAAGTGTTTAGTGTCAAAAAAAGTGTTATGTGTGGAATATTACAGAAATAAAGTATCCAGGACACCGTTAGGATTAGAAAAAAAAAATTCAAAATTGGTATTCAAATTTTATAATCGTCATTATAGTAATGGTCTAAGAAAATTTAAACTTTCACTTCCAGTTTGATTTTAACTACAAAGTTCAATAAGATATCACTCAAATAAAGTGTGATTGTCCAATTCTGAAATAAATAAATTTAACTTTATTATCTGTAATCGTCTGATGACACCGAACAATATTAATTTACCAATAAATCATTTATTAACACTGAGGTTTAGTATTAAATACTTTAAGTATGTACATTACATGCTATAAAATAAAAACATTAGTCTTCAAAATTAAACCTAAATAAGTTCTTCCGTATTACAGTTTCATCTTATATGATATGTATTTACTACAATGTACTTTATCTACTTTGATTTTTCAGAAATTTAGTTTAAATTTGCGATTATTTCCTCTACAAATACTTCTTCGTTTATTTGAACAATCGAAAATTAAATTTTTAATTGCTTAAAAAATAAAAAATAATTGATTTTTTTAAAATTTAAAACTTGATTGAATCAAAAAACAATATTTCTAAAGCTTACAATCGTATGTGCTTTACGAAATTCAGCATGCACCTTTACGTTTGTATATAAAAACTGAAAAAAAATCCAAGCATCAATAATTTCGTAATGTTTATTGATTAGTTGAGACTTTCAAAGATATTTTAATACTAACCGTCATTTGGATTTTTACAATTCCATAATCGAAACATGCAAATATTTCCAAAGGTTTTGAAATATCTTCCATTTGCTCCACAAACTGGATTAAAATCCTGTGTACACATAAATTCACACATTGGTTTACATGAAGGAGTGTAGCAAGCACAATCTTCACATTTTCCATGTCTTACTATTCTATATTCTGTAGTAAAAAAAAAAATTAAAAAAAATTTATATTAAATGCAAAAAATATATTCTTACCTTTCTGATTAGGTCTTAGCCTACAATTGGCTAATCTAACCAAACACTCATTTGGAAACGTTATATAACATGTGGTATTAAACGCACATACTGGTGATCTAACCTTTTCACAAGTAGGTTCCTGAGTCCACACCACAGTAATTAGTATACCTTGGAATTAGAAAAAAAAACTTAAGTTCTTAATTTCCCGGAATAAACACATAGGACCTACCAAGTATAATTAAAATCGATGAGCTATAGTAAAAAAATTGCATTTTAATTATTCAATAAATCGTAACTAAAACAAAAAATGATTTATTTGTGGTCAGTAGTTTGTAGTAAACTTAATCTATAGTGTGGATTTCGATCATATTTATATACCATATGAATTCGATATTGCCAGTAAATATAAATATTAAAATTAAAATTAAAAATATATCTGGGAATCTAAATTTAGAAAAATGAATTTAACAAAACAGTAAAATAAACAATGTAAAATTATGTCCCAGTAAATATGGAAGTTATCCCACTAGTTTAGGTATTGTTTTTCGTAATAAGGTAAACATATATTTATTGTTCCTTTTTGTTTTCTTTTTTAATTCAATAATTTTACAATATAAAAATTAAATTTATATTTAAAAAAAAATAAACATATGAATGACATAGAATAAATAACAAGCATACAGTAAAAATTTACTCATACATAAAAAAGTAGTATAAAAACTATAATTACTTCCCAGTCGAAAATTTTTGCACTAGTTCAAATTTCATTGATGATTTCATCAATGAAAAATGCGGCAACTTTCATGTGTTACTTTTGAATCTAAATGTAATATAACATACGAACTACTGCTGCCAAACCCACATTTCAAAGTAATGTGCATAATTGTTGATTAACGAATGTCACAGGGTGTAAGTAGTCCCTTATACATTACAATTTCATGAACAAGAAAGCACTTCTATACATAGATGAAAATGTAATACTTGAAAAGGTGTTACTATGAATGAAAATAAATTCACTTTAGTAAATAAGGAGGGGCTTGAATAAAAAAATACTTTATTTTATCTATAATTTCAATTTTTTAATTTGTTTTCCCTAATGTTCTTAATTATTATAATCTTAAAATCTAAAAAACTTAAAATTTAAAATAGAAACATAAAAACAAATTCAATTTATAACAAAATAAAATTTAAAACAATTAAATTAAAATTAAATTCTTATAAAGAGTGAAAGTAAATTATTAATAAAACATAAATTATTATTATATTATTCTTAATTATAAATCTTAAAATCTAAAAAAACTTAAAATCTGAAATTTGTAAATTAATTTATTTTTTATTTATTTAAACAACAACCACAATATTTGTCACTTTATTAATTGACTTTATTATCACAACTGAGAGCTGAAAATGTTTTCAAATTTAAATATAAAAAAATTATTGTTTTTACCAAAAAACAAAAATCGTTATGTTAAGAAAAGTAACATGAAATCGCAATGGGAAAAAGGAAGTAGTCATGGTGAAAATGTAATGCGTGAAGAATGACTTCGGAATGAGTGAAATTTCCGACTGGGAAACTATAAAGATCGAAATAATTCGATAAATTGAACAATTGTTTTTTACAGAAGCAAACTGAGTTAAACAACAACAGTGTTTTTATTGAAAATTAATTTTGTTTTGTTCCGCACCACCCAGGAGGTAAAGAAAAGGGTGCGTTTTTTCTATGATTTCCCAACAGTCCGAAGCAAACCATCGTTGACAAAGGCAGCATTTTCCCGTTTTTTCTCTAGTGATTAGATGTTAAAACCTATTTATATATATAGCAATTTTTTGCATGTAGTTTATTGAAATGTCGAATTAATTTGCCATGCCCCTTCCTTCAGTAAGTTTTATTTGAATATCGGACCGCAGTACTCTGGAAATTGCAACATATATTTTCTAAAGGCTAAATACTGTCTCAGGCAAATAAATTCCTTCTTTTTCCAATGTTTGACCTTGTGACTTATTTATGTACATTGGAAATGACAGTTTGACAGGGAACTGCCAACGTCTAAGAATAAATGGTTATTTCTGTGGTCGTTGTAGCTAAATCTATTCTAGGAATAAATACAGTTTCACCTATAGCTTATGCCAAGGAATTCCGCGATTATCAAATTTAATTTTAAGAGCTTTTACATCTAAGCGAGTTCCATTGTAGAAGTCGCGTTTGGTTTCGTAATTAGGATTCTCAGTAGTATGTTTATACTACCAACTTTCAAATTAAGTTTATGTGAAGACATTCCATTTGGACAGCATCCGTTTAAAAATTCTACAGGAATTCACTGCGTTATTTTCACCGCAATCATTAATGAAATTGGTACTAATATAAGTTATTTTATTTCCCTCCAAAATGTTTAAAATTCATTAATTGTATCAACATCAGAATTTTGGTTTGCTGTTTTTTTTGTTATTATTTTTTTTTTTTTATATTGTGGTATATAGGTACATAAACAAACGCACAGAGAAGAAAAAAATTTTGCATACAGATTTTGTTTTTTTTAATTTTATTTTGTCGTAGCAACCTAGGAACGGTTGCTACGGCACGTTGGCTGCAAGATTGTAATATAAGATATTAAAAATTTACAATCGTAACCGATTCAAAATAATAAAAAACTATACAATCAGTAAATTTAAAGCTAAATAGTGATTATAAAAATTATACAATTATGTAATTAATTAAAATTGCAATGCAGAAAAATAAATTTATAAAATTAGGAAATTAAAATTAAAATTTATTTACAACATTTTTACTGATATCTAAAGGTTTTGTTGTGTTGTGTTGGTCTGAATTTATTAATATTCAGTTAATAGACTCAATATTTCCCGCGGTTAGATTGGTGTTGTTTCATACAAGATAGCTACATATGTATTTTTTTTTTTTTAATTATTCCATTATAAGTCTTTAATTTTTTCCCCACCTGCTAACATAATTACAACAACAATATTGTTTCCATACAATTTTTATCATAAATCATAATCATTACTATTACATTATTATCATTATCACATAGTTTATTATTTATTCCCTATTGATTTTGATTTATTGGGTTTTGATTTAATAATTAAATAGATTTACAATACTTTTTCAATTTTTGTTAAAAATAGCAAAGTTTCATTTTCCTTTTCAAATTCATAAATTCATTACACAGTCATTACATAATTTATAATTTTAGTCTTCAGATATTACTTCGATTTTCGAAAGTATTTCTAGTATTGTAGGTATGAATATCTATCATCCTGTTCAAAATCAAGTTGTGGTTGATTAAACTATTTGTTATTTTATATGATAAATTATACGTTTCAAGTTCACAGATTATTGCAAAGCTTAAGTATTTGTCTGAGTTCAACATCTTAGTAAGAAATAGTTGGGGAAATCTATATGTATAATCTGTATTGATTTTTACAGCAGAATAGCTAATTTTTTAAGCATGAAATTTGAAGCACTATATTTCAGATAGGATTTAGGATGAATAAATTGAAAATAAACCAAATTTTGAAATATTCGAAGCCGTTTTAAAATAAAAATATATATATGGATTAATTTTCTTAATAATATGATCAGACCATTTTAATTTGCTGTCTATGATCACACCAAAGTAATTAAACGATTTTACGAACTTGAACTGCATTATAAATAAATCAAATTTCTTGATAGGTTTTATAATACATTGGTCTAAGGAATTTTCTGATTCCAATATTGTAAAAGCTCTGTACACAACCTTGATTCAAGCTAACTAAGAATATGACAGCGAGACATGGTCTCCATTTTATGATGTTCACTAACGAAGAATCGAATCTATTCAAAAGTAGTTTTAAAGGGAAGATCCTATTTATTTTAAACATCGTTTAAATTTAATTCATGTGGATGACCTGCAGAAAAGAATCAAAATTGCTGTTGTAACCTTTACTGTTGAAATTGGGAAAGTTAACATTATTTCTCTACTTTATTTTTACTAAAATTATTATTAATAATAATTTTCGATTTTCGTCAACGGAACATATTTTTAGATACCAGAATGTTCCCAGAATAAACGTGATATACGGTTACTGTTTTTAACAGATTTAACGTCTATCAAAATCAAACTATATCTGTGTAAAGAGGAAATTCAAAAGGTTAGACCATGAAAAAGGATGTAGTTTAGAGCGTACAAATTTATGTTATACTGCTTCAATACCTGAGATATCAATATTACAATATGGATACCAAGCTTACAAGGCATTACGATGCAAATGTCGGTCTAAGATATGTGATTTATAAATGTTTCGTAATGCAGGAGTCAGTCAAACTTTTTTGTCCAGTGCATTATAAATTCTAGCATCGAATTGGCGTTGTTAATAATGAAGTCTCTATTCTTTAATGAAAAGTTATCTACATAATAGGAAATAACTTGTATGCTTTAAAAACACTAAAAGTTCTATAAAAGATATTAATGTTGGGGTTCTCCAAGGCTCAATCTTAGGGCATTTGATATTTTTAATTTTTATTAATGATATACATAGACAACCTTTAATAGGAAAATCGTTTTTGTTTGCAGATGATTGTAGACTCTTCTTCCCTGATAATGATGTACAAAGTGTTCAATCACAAATAGAACATGACTTAGTTATTTTGTCGGAATACTTTAGTATTAATAGAATAACTATGAATACATTAAAAACTAAGATAATAAACTTTAGGACACGTCAAAGAGATATATGTAAATGAAAATGAAAATGTATTGTAGCTCTTGTTCACTCAATATTGTCTTATAGCGCGGTTGTTTGGGCATTTAAAGGCACTAATCACTTACAGGTGAGTCAGAATAAAATATTAAAAAATATATTGAATATGCCTTTGTTGTATAATACTCGTAACTTATACTTTAATAATAAAATTCTCCCTGTTAAGGGAATATATCAATTTCAGCAAATACTAGCGACTCATAAAATACTTAATAATATTGGCCATAGTAATATTTCTTCTATACGTAGATTCTCACATCAATTTAATACTCGTATGGACTTAAGTCGAAATTTACTCACCTCTCATAGAGTTTCTGTTACAGACTGTAGATTATTTAATCAGCTACCGAATCATATTAGAAGTATTACAACTATAAATTCATTGCGGTAAGAAGTTACCTTCTGTCATTTGATTATTTGGTAAATCTAATTTAATATAAATTGCTTTTTTTTTTTTTTTTTCCTATTACTCCGCATGGTAGCATAGGGCTTCGATAGTGAACCTCCATTCCTCTCTGTTGAGTACTACTTCCTTAATATCGTCCCAGGTATAATTGTTGACTGTTAATTCTTGATCGATTGTGCGTCTCCATGTGTTGTATGGTCTGCCGGGTCTCCTTTGTCCTTGTGGATTCCACTCTAGAGCTCTTCTTGCTATATCACTTTCTAATTTCCTTAGTGTATGACCTATCCATTTCCATTTTTCCTATTTATCTGTCTGTTGATAGGTTCTTCTCCAGTTATCATCCATAAATCCTCGTTGCTAATTCTTGCCGGCCAGAATATTCTGCATATAATCCTCAAGCACTTGTTGATGAATACTTGTAGCTTCTGTTTGATTCTGACCGAAGTGAGCCATGTTTCACTGCCATATATTAATGTTGACTTAACACATGCTCTGAATATTGTTAGCTTTGTTGTTCTCGATATTTGGTTGCTCCGCCATATCTTCATTAGGCTCCCAAATGTTCTTCTTGCCTTATTTATACGGCTGTTGACATCTGCTGTTGCACCTCCTCTTGATGTTATAATGCTCCCCAGGTAGTTGAATTCTTCTACGTATTCTATCTGTTGTCCACTCACTGTTATTGGCTCACTATAGTATAGTTTTCTCGATATTTAATTCCAGTCCCGATTTCTTTGCTTCTTCCTGTAATCTGCTGACTTTGTTCTGTAGGTCCCTTTGATTTCTTGATATGAGGCATACATCATCTGCGTAATCTAAGTCTTCTAAGTTTCCGAAGAGATCCCATTCTATTCCGTTTATTCCAGTGCAAACTTCTCTTAGAATGTCGTCTAGTATTGTGTTGAAGAGAAGTGGAGATAGTGGACATCCTTGTCTAACTCCTATATTGGTGTAGAATGGATCACTGATCTTACCTCTGTGTTGAACTGTTGTCTCTGCATCTTTGTACATCGCTTTGATGATGTTGATGATTTTTTCAGGAACTCCCTTCTTTGTAAGTGTTCTCCATATTGCGCATCTCTTGACTGTGTCGAATGCTTTCTTAAAATCTATGAATAGTAGATATAGTGGGGCATTCCATTCTACTGATTGTTCAACTATGACCTGTAAAGTATTTGCCTGGTCAACACAGCTTCGGTTTGGTCTGAAACCTGCCTGCTCTTTCCGTAGTATTGGTTCTAGTACTTCTTCTTATCTTTTCTTTATAATAATTGCTATTATCTTATGAATAGTATTTAGAACCGTGATTCGTCTCCAGTTGCTGCAATTTGCCAAGTCTCCTTTCTTAGGTATCTTGATAATCATTCCTTTCTTCCATGATGGTGGTTTATTCTCCTCTATCCATGCTTTCCTGATGTGGGGTTCAATTGTTTTTGCGAATAAGTCAGGGTCCAGTTTGGCTATTTCTGCTGGAATTCTATCTTCACCTGTTGCTTTGTTGTGCTTCAGGATATTGATTGTAGCTTTGATCTCTTCTATATTTGGAGCTTGAGTAGATATTGGCAGTCCCTCAGTTGGGTAGATATTTGCATTGTCTCTGTTTCTTATGTCTGCTTCATTATTTGTACTTTCTTCGTTGCTCAGTTCTTGGAAATGTTCTCTCCATCTCTTTAATTGATCCTCTAAGTTTGTGATGAGCGCACCATTTTTATCTTTAATTGGTTTGTTTTGTTGTTCCGACTGGTTTGTTAAGTTCTTGATTATGCGATGCAATTCTGAGAGAATGTTATGTTGCTGTGCTGCTTTTTCTGCTTCTCCGGCTAAATTTTGTAGAAATTTCCTTTTATCTCTTCTTGCTGCTCTTTTTACTGTTTTCGCTATTTCTTCATATTCTCTTCTTGATGCCATCCTGTTGTTTATCATTTTCTTCATTTCACCTGTTCTTTTAATCAAGGCCCATGTGTTATCGGTTATCTAGATTTTTCTTTGTGGTTGTGAAATTCCAAGATTTTGTTCGTTTGTTTGGTTGTAAATTTCCAGAATCTCTTCCCAAGTGTATTCTCTATTATTTCTAATATTTTCTCGTAACGCCGTAACTATGTCAGCTCTTACTTGCGGATTTTTTAAGTTGTTTATTTTCTTCTTTCTATTTCTTCTGCCTCTTCCTTGTTGGCTTAGTTTCATTCTGAAGTCCCCAGTTAGTAATTCATGATAGCTGTGTATATCTGCTCCCCTTCTATTTCTCACATCTAACATTGATTGTTTCCATTTCTTGCTGATGCATATGTGATCTATCTGATTTCTTGAGATCCCGTTTGGTGTTGTCCATGTGTATTTGTGGATATCTTTGTGTGGGAATAGACTCCCTCCGATTGCTAGGTCGAAAGTCTGACACAACTCTATCAATCTTTCCCCGTTGTTGTTTCTTTCTCTCCCTAACCCGTGTTTGCCCATTATCTTCTCAAGTCCATTGTTGTTAGATCCTATTTTCGCATTCCAGTTACCCATTAATATTATGATATCTCCCCTATTTATGAGTGCTAGCGTTGTTTCTATTTGTTCGTAGAAGTCATCCTTTATATGGTCTTCAGCGACATCTGTTGGTGCATAGCATTGAATTATTGTTACATGTCTTGTCATATTTCGAAATCGCCCTATAACAATTCTATCCGATACTGCCTTCCAAGAAACCAATGTTTGTCTCAATTTCTTTGATAAATTGCTTAACATAATGAAATAATTTTTTTTACTATTCTACTTTATTTTATTATGTATTATTCTTATTACACTTTTGTTGAGCTTATTAATTGAATCCTACTTCTTAAAGTAGAGACGTATTATAAAATCATTTAATGATTTGTTTTTTTTTTTCATACTAAAATTTTGTTTTAATGAATAAATGAATGAAGTTTATTTTTATTTTTTTTTTTATTGTTTTTTTTAATTATCTTATTATATAAGTACATATGTATATATCTATTTAGGAATTGCCAGGTATTTAACTTTCCACAATGCCAAACTAGGCGAGGAAACTATTTTAGTTTTTATAATATAATCTTTTGTATATATTCAACAATAAAAAAAAAAAAAAAAGTCGAGATGCGCTTTAAAATTGAGTTTGTGAACCTTAATAACATTCAAACCACGACCTAACTCAGAACGGTTTAAAAATTGATTTCCAAGATAGTAATCAAAGTTAATAATAGAACTTTATAGAAAGCAACCTGACATTTAGATACACTTAATTCGAGTTTGTTAGTGAAGCACTATTCGACAAAATTGCTAAGATCGACCAACGGAGATAAATGTTTCTGCTAATTTTGGAGTAATCAGCAAAAAAAATTGACCTTCGCTGATGCCACAAACTGTAGTGAGACATCATTGTTTGCAACTATAGTTTGCTAACCAAACATGGTTTGTCAGAAAATATATTTTTTATGTCAATGAATAAAAGCACAAAATAATTAAATTTTTTATACCAAAACTTTATTGAATTTAACAAAAAAACATAATATTTGATAATTTTTTTTGAAATATAATTAAATGATAACATAATATTATATTGATACTGATAAAAATATATTATGATTCTGGCTGGCATGGTGGTGGATCACTTGCATTACATGGACCAATATGAAGGAAGGTATACACTAAAATCGAAAAGTAATTAAAGAACAATTTTTACCAATAGTTATCATTATTTTCAAGAGTACTTACTGTTATTTTGATTCAGACAATTCCATTTCTGCAATTCACAAGGATCTACAAACGCTCTAGAGCATATAACCCTACTGGCACAAATTTGTCCTATTATTGTTGTACATGTAGTCATTTCACATTTTGGTACGCACATATCTTGTTTTAAACAAGCACAATTTTCACATTTACCATTTAATATTTTTCGATATCCTGAAATATTATTAAAAAAAAAAAATTAAATAAAAAATATCAAATATTTATGAGTAAATAAAAATCTATTATTATTACTTACTGTTAGGATTTAACACTGATTGGCAATTTGCTTGTTTCATTAAACATTCATTATCAAAAGTTTTGAAACATTTTTCCCTTTGCGTATCTAGATGTGCACACACGGGAGAAGAAGGAACATCTTGACATGTCCTTGGACATTGACTTATTGCACTGGAAATTAAACCTAAGAGTAAACAAAATGATCATTTAATTTTTTTTTTTTTTTTTTAATTGTAAATCCTACCGAACAAAACTACAATTACGGATTTCCATGAAATATTCATTTTGATTTGTTAAAAAAATTTACAAAATCAATTCAGAAAGAATCAACACAGTATTATTGTAAAGCTAGTTTGTAGTAAACTATATTTGAAATGTTAATTTCGACCCTATTTATATTCATAAATTTGAACACCGAAAGATATTTTTATTTTCATTAAAATTTCTTTGTGATAATCGCAATTTTGTTAAAGTTTTTTAGGTGAAAAAAAAAATAAATGATAACAGATTTAAAGGTTAAAATTCTTCAATTATGTCACATGTCATATGAGGAAGTCTATCCAAATTAAGGACATTGACAGCAAAATAAATATGATCCTTTATTATTTGTTTATTATTTATTTTATGTGTCACTATTTTTAGAACAGTTGTGATTCAATAAATTAATTAAATGTAAAATTTATTTTCAACTTAAATTATATTAAAGTAAATAAAAAACATGTTGACGATTATTCGGTGAATCAGCCGTTCATCTTGCTATTTTCTATTCATTTTTAATTTTTGATCTTTAAATAATTTATTATAAATCGACATGGTGTTATTATTTTGTTTATAGAATTTATTGAGTTATATTTGGTAATCGTGATATATTGTGTATTTATTTTAAAATAACTTCTGATGCTAGATATGCTAAAATTTTGCAAAATTAGTAAATAAAAAAATGCTCTAAAACTTCATTTTTGCACTGATTTCAATGTTTTTTCATTTGTTTTTAAACTTGGTAATCGGTGCAAAAATAAAGAATTTTTGTGACCCGATCACAAAAAAATACGAAAATTTTTAGATTTTCAATTTTTTCAAAATTACTTTATTTCTTTGCTAACTTTTAGAGAATTCATTAAAACAAGTAAAACAGTTGAAAAAACTTGGTAATCTGTCCAAAAATGAGGAATTTAGAGTGGTATTTAGTTTTTAAGATTTCGCAAATTTTTGTGACCCCGGCATCACAAAAAACATACGAAAATTTTCAGATTTTCAATTTTTTCAAAATTACTCGATTTCTTTTCTAACTTTCAGAGAATTCATTAAAACAAGTGAAAAAGTTGAAAAAACTTGGTAATCGGTCCAAAAATGTAGAATTTAAAGGGCTTTTTTGTTTTTAAAATTTCGCAAATTTATGTTTTTTCATTTGTTTTTCTTTGTTTAATGAATATTATAAAAGATACCAACAAAATAAAACCATTTTGGAGAAATTGAAAATTTGAAAATTTTCGTATTTTTTTGTGATGCTAGTTATAGTTTTGATTTTTTTGTTATTTTCATGAAATAATTTTTGTGTTTTGCATCAAAATACTTTTAAATTGAATATCGCATTATTATAAATTGAAAAATTAATTTAAAATAACAACTTATGTGAAATAAAATAAAATTTTTACTTTAATATGTGGGATAATACCAAAAAATGTTATATGGTCTAATACCTAATTGCTGAACGTAGTTCTTTAAAGAGAAAAATCAGTGCTGAATCCAATCAGCAAAAAAAGAAGAACTATATTTGCAGTATAGATTAGCACATAAAGCTGCACAGAGGAGTGTAAGACGTGACAAACGGATAAAAATAGAAGATCTTGCAAGGAAGCTGAGAGCGCTGCTAACAGAGGAGATGTCAAAACTCTTTACAATATTACGAACCAAATTGCCAAACGTAACAGTAAAGAGCATCAAACAATCTTGGACGAGAGTGGAAGGCTATTGGTATCTATGGATGATCAAGTGCAAAGATAGCAGGAGCATTTCTGCAGATTGTTAAAAGAGCAATTCGTTGAACAAAATGTATCCACAAGCACTTCTATGCCAACAATTCGTAGATCATTTAGGGGTATCGATGTAGGAACCCCAAGTATAAGCGAGATATCCAATCAAATCACCAATTCTTCTTTTAAAAAACAACAAAGTAGCAGGAGTAGATGAGATACCCGCCGAATTCCTAAAAGCTGATCCAGATGTATCAGCCGATGTTTTGTTACCATTGTTCCAGGCTATACGGACACAAGAAAAATATTCAAGCGAATGGGAAAAAGAAGTTATTGACAAAATACCAAAGAAAGGTAGCCTAAATAATTGCAATAACTGGCAAGGTATCACTCTATTCTCAGTTTTTTCGAAATTAATGGCTATAATAATACACGAAAGGATTAAAGACAAAATAGAAGCTACACTCAAAAGACACCAAGCAGGTTTTCGCAGTGGCCATTTGTGTGTGGATCACATCAACACATTACGAATAATTCTTGAACAATCAACTGAATTTAAAGTACTGCTAAATCTCATATTTGTAGATTTTGAGAAAGCCTTTGATAGAGTAAACTGAGAGTATATTTGGGAATCGCTTAGTAGAAGAAACATTCCAGGAAGAATTATAGCTATAATTAAAGAATCATACAAAGATGCAAGATGTCACGTTTTACATCGAGGACAGCTGACAAATTGTTTCGAGGTGTGTCAGGGAGTACAGTACAGCCCTGATTTTATCACCCATATTATTTTTAGTAGTAATGGATGACATAATGACTACTACTGTGGCTGTAAACGAGAGCAACGGTATAGAGTAGCGTCCTTTCAAACGTATCAGTCACTTAGATTACGCCGACAATGTGAGTTTATTGTCACATACGAATGGAGGTTTGAACGATATGTGCCAAAATCTGTATCGCACTGGAAAAAGTGGAGGCCTAAAACTGTGGAATTGTTTGTGAGTGTTTTGCTTGGTCATTTGGTAGTCTTATTTCGATTATTCAATTTATTATACATAATTTAATCATAATAATATGTATTGAACACGTAGAGATTCCAAATTCTATAACAAAATGTTACATGTCATGGTCGATCGGATTGTTATAAAATTGCATAAAATCTACAAATACCTAACGTCAGTGTATTTCTGGCTATTTAGCACTCGGCTATATATCACTTACGGTATCGAAATTCATTTACAATATTATATATTACATACTATATTATTAATTTATCGTCTTTTTAATGAAACTTAGGATACTTGTATTATTTTTTTACACTAATCTTTTGACGTTGGCTATCTACTTATTTTTACTAAATCTTGTTAAGAACACGTGAATTTTAATAGTCACACACGATCACCGCTTACAAGAAATTTTCAGAAATAAAAAACGAATATCCTTTATCGATCTGACTTGGAAGAATTTGTAGTGAAAATAATTTTTTTGGGTAATTATTTTGGAAATACGATGGAACATCGAATATCAACATCGAATCGCTATCTAGAGTGCTATGTTTGGTCGCCTATACTTTTGTATGGTGTAACAGTATGAAAAAAATATCAAGATTCTGAGAATGATGGTAAGTCATTAAACGCAGAAAGAAAAGCAACTTTTGACAAATGAGGAATGACAAGTACGAACGAAGTGCTCAAATTACTTATCGAACAAAGAATCGAATGCAAGCAAAAGATTGGCAGAAAGCAGACTTCATGGCTGGAATAATTCGAGAATTGGTCTACACAGTTAGTTGTTGTGAGCAATTTGCAGAATATTAGCCAAAAAATAAGATCGCTTAGCTTTTCGAAGTGAAAATAGAAGTAGAAGAAGAATATTAAGTTCATTACCTTTTACTGATAATGAAGATAAGATTAAGAAAATAAATGCGAGAGGAATTAATATTGCGAAAAGTCCGAAAAGGTTGTTTGAATATTTACTCGGGTATTTAGTTTACGCTTTTACCATTTTTCGTCACACGATCATCGTCTCTTGATGAATTTTTTTTTTAAATTTTATTCTTTTTTTACTAAAATTAATTTTGATATTTTATTTTTTAATTAATTATTTTTGATTACCACAATATTAAGTTTCTTATTATAATTTATTAACGATTTTCTGTAAACAAAAGAATAAATATTTCAATTTATTAAAAAAAAAAACAATAAAACACAATCAGTTTAATTAATTTTGTAACTATGATTTATTTTTATTGAATGGAAAAATTTAAAATAAAAGGTTAACTAAAAACTGTTTTAGGTGTCCAAATAAACATCACATCTATATTAGCATCGTGGTCTTTGATTATCGGTGCAGAGACCAGGACGAGAACCTCCGAAAACTAAAACAAATTAAATAAAAAAAGAGATTACCAATAATATTGTATAGATAGACATTTCTAATTATACAATACTAACCATTATTTGGATTTTGACAATTCCAGAATCTAAGTTGACATCTATTGGTAAAATTTTTGAAACATCTTACATTCGAACCACAAACTGGATTAAAGCTGTTAAATTCTTCTTCAGTACACTCTTTTTTACACTCACGTTGGCATGGACGACCTAAGCATTTGCATTCCGCACATGTTCCATATCTCGCAATTTCGAATTCTGAAAATTTATGACAAGAAAATTTGGTAAATATTAAAAAATTCAAAATTTGTTTACTCACTTGGTTGATTAGGTTTTAAGAAACAATTAGCTGTCCTCATATAGCATTCGTTACCGAAAGTTTGATGGCATTTGGTATTAAATGCACATACAGGTGCATCCTCATTTGAACACCTAGGGCATTTACCAAATACTTCAAGACTTAGTAAACCTATAATTAAATTAAATTTTTAAATTTATTTTTTATTTTTTTCAATTAAATGAAACATACTGAAAATAATTAAAATCACAGGGTTCCAGTAAAAAAACAACATTTTTTAAAAAACCGAAATAAAATATAAAACAATATAGTTGTTTATTTGTAAAATCAGTAGCTCGTAGCAAACTCAATCTACAGTATTGATTTCGGTTATATTTATACCTGTAAATACCATCGAAAATACAAAAATAGAACTAGAGACCTGCGACGATTTTCTAAATTTAGAACAATGAATTCAACAAAACAGTAAAATCAACAATTTAAAATTATTCCTTATTAAATAAGGAAGTCATCCCACTAGATTGGGGTATTGTCGGTTAAATAAATATTTACTTGAAATTGTTGTTTTTTCTTTTTGTATTAAAGTAAATATTGTTTCATTGTTCCGTTGTTTATTGAGTATAGTATTTAGGTATTGTATTATGAGTAGTGTATTTCCACTTGTAGAGTGCAATGAATTAATTGTACCTATATATATTTTTTAAATTTAATTATAAAGTTTTATTAAGTTTTTTTTTGTTTACATATTTCTTTGGACTTTTAATCGACCGCTCAGGATGTCAGAGTTTATAGAAAATAACCAATTAGGACGTGCTTTGTTTTTGAAAAATATATCTTACAAAAAAAATGGAATAATATAGATAATTAGTAGTAATGACTACTATACTGTGGGTAAGTAAATAAGATCAAAATCATTTAGTTTCCACCATTCAAATGTATTGGCCAATTAGACCACATAGACTTAAACGCTGATCGATATGTAGGTTGTGTTGTACATAATAATATATGTATAATAATATATATATAAAAAATAACATTTTTCTGACAAATGGCAAAATATTATTATACATTTTCTTAAATTATTATTATAAATATGAGGGGATTCTGAGGGAGATGTTGTATCGGCGTAGGATCCAATTTCTAGCTTTCCAGAAATATATATCTTTAGTGTGCGCATCTTATCCTTTAAGGACGAAAAGGACATTTGAAAGTATCCTTGTTGTTTTGATGTTTTTGTATAAAAACCGTTATATCTGTTGATCTATTCGGCGTATGATCTAGAAAGATAACGAGTTGGAGCATATTTTATTTGATGATGATTGGTGCTGCCGTTTTGGAGATATTGTATTCCAAATTAAAAAATTTTCGATGCAACATCTTCCTCAGAAGAGCCAAATATGATTATGACCTTTAATCACAGATGTGACGAAAAATTTATATCGATAAAATTTCTTTTTTATAAAATTTATTTAAAAAACGCAGTAAGCCAAGCATTTTTTTTTTAATTTCATATTTTATTTATCTTTATATGTCAGTTTTGGTTAATACCTTTTTTTGTTAGTTTAACACAAGAGATTTGGAGAATTGGTGTAAAAAGTGCGTCACCTCTGTGAATAAGTAATTTTATCTCAGAAGATTTTTTACGTCACGTCTGTTAATGTGTAAGTATTTTGAAAGAGAAAATTTACGTCATGTCGGTGTTTATATGAGTTTGTTTTTTAAAAGCAGTGATCATTTTCTTTTAGAATTTGATTTCAAGAGCAACATTTGGCCTTATCTTTTCAACCGAAAGGTTCCGGGTTGAATTCCCGACAAAACAAAAAAAAAATGGGTCATTGGTTTTTCGAGCTGGTCTAGTACCCTTTGTCATTGGGATATAATAAATGACAAAAGATAATTGAGAGTTAATCTGGTAACAAATTAAATAAAATGAAACTATTCTATTTAAGAAGGCTTAGTTCCTGACAATAGTAGTAGTTTTCCACATTTAATGAGTAGATAAGCCAGTAATTTGTTAAAATAAATACTCGAATTATTATAGATATTGTAGTGTAAAATTGCAGTACCGTACTTAATTAAGCACGAAAAGGTATTTACCTAAGTTACTGACAAGATCATAAAAAAAAAAAAAAAATAGAAACCGTGTACTTTCTTATTTTTTAACATGGAATCCAAATTTATATTAAAGAGCACCCTTTTTCATTTTAAAATCTCGATTTCCGCCAATCTCGCCGATTTTTGGGCTTAAAAAAACAATTTGCGGTCTTTCCCGGAATTTGAAAATATCACCAATCAATAGAGCACCCTCGGTTTAGCTCGGTTTTTTTTTTTAAATTCTAAAATAACGGCTCCTTCTTCTTTTAAAAAGCTTATAGGCATGCTGTGAAAGATCCGGTATAAATTACAGTTTATGTTATCTTTACTTAACACTATTTTCGTTTGGAAATAAAGGAAAATCTCTTAATTTAAGATTTTTACGTTTTTTTCAAACAAAACTAATTTTTATTTGACTTACAGAGGTGACGTAAAACTTACGTACAGGGGTAAAAATTACGTCATCTCTGTGTTTACGTAACTTTATTTAGGTTCGATTGAAATTCCGGGAGCTTCGTCAGGTTTACGTTTTTCGTTTTTTATGTTCTTTCTTAAATAATTTAAAGTTTTAATTTTTTATTTATTTGTAAAACTTTTGTGTTTTGCTAAAAATTGTTTTGAATAAGATGCTAAAATTTTAGGAGCCTCGTCATAAAAAAAATTTAATTTTTGTTGTTTTACTAAAAAAATTAAAATTTTAATGTTAATAAACTATTTTTAATTAATTTTTTTAAATTCTTACGTAGTTTTTGGATTAATTAACTTAACTGATTTGTCCTAAACAATATACAACAGAAAAAAGGTGTAAAATTTACGTCACATCTTTGATAGTGGAATTTTTGTTCACCTCTGTGATTATAGGTTAAACTACTATACGGATGCGGTACTGTTGAAATTTCATAAATTAATAATTCTAATTTTAGAGAGAGACGTATGAAGGTTTACTAATCATATATATATCTCTAAATGGAATTATGTAGATGATATTTTGTTTTAGACTTTTGTATTTACCAGATAAAATAGATATACTCATTATCTCGGATCTCTTATGTCCAAAATAATATTTCATTACTTGGAGAAAAAATTATTCATTTTCAATCCTATTTTTTTTTTGTTTGTATAGTTTTTACTGAATCTTTCTAATCTAGAAACTCAAAATAATAAAATTAGATCAAACCTTAACCTAAAGAGTTGGAATATCCTTGCCATTGCATTGGTTTTTCCATTTAGCAAAGTAAGTTAATTTACAACAGTGATAAGTATAAATAAATAGACAACAACAAAAATTAAAAATAAAATATAAAAAGATAAAAATAACAAAAATAATTAACATTATAGATTGATTTGATCTTTTGTGTCCTTATATGAAACCTGTTTGTGGTTCACAACAAATAGAGGGTTTGGAAGATCTTCCAGTTTTTGCAGATAGTTTCGACCATAGCTGACGATTTCTTCGCTCCCCATCGGAATTTTTAGATTTCTGTAGATGTTTGCATTTTTAATAAACCAGAGGGTCCTGTGATCCTTCGTAAGACTTTTGATTGAATTTTTTGTAGTTTTTTTTACATTGGATGAAGAATCAGTGTCCCATATTTTGATTCCATAAGTCCATATCGGTATAATGACTGATTTGTACAGAAGAACTTTGTATTGCAACCATAGGTTTGAGTACTTATGAAGAAGCCAGTGCATATTGTTTGCTTTAAGTTTTATTTGAGTTACTTTTGTTACGATGTAACTTCCTTAGGGAACACCAGCTTATATTTTTATACTTAATTAAGATAAGTAATTTTCTAGAAGTTGATGAATATTTGTACGTAGAAATGATTTTATCTTGAAGATCATTCCCTCATGCCATACCTTGTCAAAGGCTTGGGCTACATGTCTATGACAACGGCTGAACAGTATTGTTTTTCTTCAAATGATTTCCTGATGTAAGTTACTATTCGGTGAACTTGTTTCGTGGCACTATGTTTCCCTCTAAAATCAAATTAGTGTTGTGGTATCAATTGGTTTTCCAGAAGTGTGGGCATTTGTTTTAATAGCAATAATTTTTTGAGCAGCTTAGAAAGAAGTGGTAATAAGCTTGTTGATCTGTACGATGTAACTTTGGTGTTGTTTTTTCTCGGAATCATTATGATATGTGACAACTTCCAATTTTTTGGAAAATATCCTACGCGAAGAATCGCATTAAATATATGCGTTAGGTGTGACACTGCAATATGAGGTAAGTCAACAATCATCCTTCCTGTTATTTGGTCGTAGCCTGGTGCTTTTTTGGATCTAATTTTTTGTTTATAATTTCAGTGATATCCTTTAACTTTAATTTTAGTGACGGTGATTGACTCGACTCTAAGATTAACGCTGGAAGTGGAGTTGTCGGAAATTTAATTTTTTGAGATTAATTTTTTTTTAATTTAGTTTTCAATATTAATTTTAATTTCAATATTATTTGAATGTTCCTTATAAACCTGAATAATAATCCCGTTTGGGTTAGGGTTACAACAGAACACAAGGAGAATAATCTTATTCGATATGTGCTTTGAATATTGACAAACGGGCAGAATTATTATCAAATTATTATTGTGCAAGGCAATGTACTGAGGTCAACGAGCAATTCCTGGGAAGCCATACACGACATTGAAATGAGTGCAACATATTTGAAATTTAAGTTGCTAATATTTTATTCTAAGACTTGGCATAAATAGATACACTATTGATGTTGTACAAGTTGAAACAACTAGAACATGTTATAAGAGAAACTTATTATTTAAATCAATTAAGCACAGAGAAGCGTGTGAGACAAAGTAAAAACTTTGTCTCCAAATGTCTTTTTTTTCATGCTTAATAGTATAAATAGTTTTTATACCTTCAAGTTATTTGCATACTAACATCAAACGTTTTAAGACATTTTAATTCGATGAGTAGTTTTGAAATTATTTGTGTTTAAAGTTACGTAGTATCATTATAGTACGTAGTATACGTAGTATCGTAGTATCTGAGACGTAGTATTATTATAAAACATTAGTATATATATATTTTTTCAAATTTTTTCAAAAATGCATTTCAAAGAAATCGAAGTTTGTAATAATAGTTTCTTCGATGCGTCAATGCCTCATGGGATTCAAACTTATTTATGAAATAATCTCGCAAAAATTAAATCTTTTTCTAATTGCACAAAAGGGGGCGTTGCTCCGTTAGACGAAAAATATTCAAACTATTTGGCCGATATATCGAAGGGGCCCTTTATCTATTTTCTATGGTTTGTTAAATATTTGCAGTCTAACTACCTTTTATTTTGTTCAATCATAATTCTACATATGACATATAAAGATCAAATTTGATGAAGCAGTTAGCAAAAGGAATCACTCCACACATCAAATCAAGAATAATAAAAATTCCCTACATTCACGAAGAAACCACCTCAGCAATTTGTAATAGGATATAATTATGCCAAATTATGCAACCACAAGGGCAAAATAATAAGTTGGAAAAACATGGATAATGTTGTGTATGCGCTCATGGTAAAAGAAAAAGCAAATGCTATGTGTGCAGTTTGTTTTAAAAAAGGCTGTGCCTTTAATGTTCTAATTCAGTTTGCAAAAATTGATAATATAATAATTGAAAATAAATAATTGAAAAAAATAATTATTGAAAATTAAATATAATAATTGAAAATAATTGTAATATATTTTACCTTTTCAGTTTTGACACATAAATTAAAATATAAAATTTTCGTTGCACAAAAGTGAATTTGTATATTTAGTTTTAAGAAAATGACTAAAATATTATTTTTTTCTATTTTTTTGTTATAAAATATTGAAATATTACTAATCTTCAGTATTACGGTTTTTAAATTAGTCTGTAAAAAAATTGGGAAGACATAAAAAAATCTGTACGTTCGTAATATTAATTTTTATTGAACTTAAAGTTTTGAATTCATAAATTATAGATAAAAATTAACAAAAAAATTATTATTAAAAGCAAAATTAAATTATAAATGATTGTTCATTTAGTAAGCGTAAGATAAAATATGTGAGATAAAATAACAAAATAAATTTGAATACAATCGCTTTTAAAAGTAGACAATTGTAGAAAAATGGTATAGCAGAACAAAATTTAATATAAACGCTAAACTTAATATAATCTGTTATATTTGTCTATAGAATATTTTGGCATTTAGATAATAATTGATTATATTATAACGACTTGAGTTGGTGTAAGTTATAATTATCATGTGCAATTATATACAGTCTAGCTGATTTAGGCGAATAAATTATTGCGATTTTCTTAACTTTGAAAATTCATAAAAACTTCGTGATTCTTGTGGAAAATAAATTTTTTTTTTACTTTGACTTAAGCGGTTATAATAATATTTCACAGAAATCACACATCATATTATGTCAAAAAAAATAGTTTTTATATTGTTTCAATAAATGGACTTTAAAAATGATTATTCGTTTCTCACATGCGTATCAGTATTTCATTTATACAAACCATGTGTTCGGTATTGTAAATTGCAGCGCAACCTGCAGCGATCAAGCGTTCGACATTGAAACTGCAAGTGTCATTCGTTCGGTTTTGTCAAATTTGTCATTTTGATCGTCATAAGTGAGTCAAAAGCGCAGTAAAATATTTATGTTGCTTTTCTGCTAAATGAAATAAAGGGTTTGTTTTTATCATATAAATTTTTTTATAGCATATTAATAATTCATAGATATTAAAAAATATTATAGAGAAAATTAATAATTCTTAAAATTTGCAATGAAAAAGGAAAGAAAAAAAAAAAACATGGATAATATAAATACATAAGAAAATTTAGAAAAAAAAATAGGTGCCTAAATTATTGTTTTTGACAATCAAATATTTTTGTTAACAAATATTTTTTAAGCTGGAGGCAATCTCATTTAATGTTGCTACTTGTAACAAGGTTGTTCAATAGTTTTGGCATAATCGTACACTCTTGATATTTTAAGTCTTGGTTTAGCTTCTGGTTCTAAATTTGGGCAAGCTTCTAAAATTATGAGTTTCTTTCTTTTATAGGCAATCTTTTCTTTTAATTTAGTATATTGCTTTTTTGATCATTTTCCCCTTCGTTTAACTCCACAAAGTTATTCAAGTAATACCACAAGACTATTTTATTAATTTTTTTTTTGTTAATGAATATCTGAAAAAATTATCAAAATATGCGCAAACTAAAGCGTGTTCGGTAAAATCAATTGGCCGTAATCAAAACTTTGCAGTAGTCAAAATGACTACAACTGTCAATCATATTATTTGATGATTTCTTTGACGATCAATTTGATGATACCGAACTCATGGAAAATGTCAGTACTTAATGGTTGACTTAACAAAGATATCTCTATATATATATATAATAAATATCAATACTTACATAAAAATATCAATTTTCTATTCAAATAAATGTTTGTACCAAAAGGCTAGTATCGTAAGATTCGATAATTTTTGGATAAAAACAATTCGTAATCATTTTAATAGATCTCTTACCACAACAGAAAATGGTCTAATATCTCATATATATTACCATAATGAAGAGTACATTAAAAACAGCATGAAAACGGGATTTATAGCACCCGAACATTTTATTTATTTTGATGCTAAAGGGTGTATTCAAAACCACGAGCATGTCCCTCTATTATATCACTATAATAGACAGGCTACATGCAAGTGCATAGAATATAACCCGCACATTTTAGAGACAATTTCACTCAAATATGAAATGTATATCCCAGATAAGGATAAAAAAATAATAAATACTCATCTCTCGTGGTTAAACCAATAACATAAATAGATTATCTAACTTTAGAACAGGCTTAGGGTAAGTTAGGTTTAGCATAGGTTTAGTTAGATTATAGATGTAGCTTAAGTAATTTAGGTTAGTTCTAAGGTTTTTAATAAAATTAATTTAAACAAGTTTTGGTTTTTTTTATGTTTTCCAAAATATAAACAAATATAAAATATTTCTTACGAAAAATTTGTAAAAAAAAGACTAACCCACAATTATAAGAATGATGTAAACTAAATAAATTTAACGTAGTTTTAAGGTTTAGTTATTGTCAAACTTAGAATAAATATTAGATTTTGTAAGACTTTTTTCTAATTGTAACACAAAAATGAAGTAAAAATAAAAATAAAAAGTTAAAACAAAAAAAAAAAAAAAATATCAATTTTCTAACATACGAAGTTTCAATAAATTTTGTTCAATAGCAACATTAAATTGTTGGTATAGTGAAATAATGATGGAATGGAAATTATCTGAATTATTAACTAGTTATGAGTATGACTACAAAATTTATAAATTTTATTAATACAAATATAAAAGTTTTTCAAACCCTCTGTACTTTTTAAATTTGAAAGTTTTCAAATTATTATTATTATCATCATTATTGATGAACGTATATATGTAGATATGCATATTATCATGCTTTCAAAACAATACAACTAAACAAAAATGCTGCATGTTATTTAAAAATCTGTAAAGTTATACGATATTATTACAGTTAACAGATATTTCATTCAATTTTGTTAACTTAACATTAAGTCTAATAATACAATACAACTTGTATTTGGTATTATATTACAACAGTTTGGTTAGAATTATACAAATTTAATTTACTTTATACCTTACTTTTACAAACAAAAACAATACAGAATACAACTATCAATTTATTCCACATTCAATCCAAACACATCACAACACAATTCACAATCAAACATTATGAAAATAAATTTCTCTTAATCTAGTCACTCTCTCATACATTATTACGAATCATTTATTCACTTTCATACATATGGTTGTAAAGATATCATACTAGTATACTACTAATATTATTGAAGACAAGATAATTATTTTATCAAAGAGAATTTATAATAAAAATAACATAACATGTTTATAAACAATGTAGCTATTATTATTTCCATTTCGTATTAAAATGTTGCTAAAATAAAAATTATTTTTGAGCTTTTTTTCGTATATATTATTTTTATGTTAGGTAAGGCACACTCACTAAACATTCTAAACTATAGCAAACATAAAGAAATGAGCTGCGGAACAGGCAGGATATATGTTGGTAGTTCCGAATTTTATTTTTATTTTTTTTTTTCATCGCGAAATTTTCTTAAGAAAAACAACAAAATTAAAATTTGTATCGTATTCGTATCGTATCGATTCGTACTATTATTTTTATTGTAGATATAAATTTATAAATTTTTACTCAATTCAAAATGTTTGAGAATTTTTTAATAAAGAAGTTCCAAAGAGACAAAATATAATATTTTTTTTGGTTAAATTATAAAGTTTAAATTAATTTAAAAAAGGTAGCAATTTTAATTTTAATTGCATATAAAATAAATATAAATAAAATTTGTCTTTGATAGTTATGGTTTATGTTAGCGAAATAAGAATTAAAAAAACTATAAAGTAGAAAAATAAATAAAATCTGAAAAAGGTAATAAAAACACACAGAAATAATCTGAGTAGGTAATTAGGTATGCTGAGAAAACTAATATAAGTACTTTTATTATAGTATATAGCAATTTAAAACATTAATTTTTGTAATGCTATACTAAGAAATAAATAGGTATTTGAGTATTAGCAGAGTTGAAGAGTCGAGCTTTTTTTAAAATAATGTAACTAAAAAAATTATGAAAATCATCAAGAAAATGATAGTGAATAAAATCAAACTAATAATATACTTTTATATTAACTTTCCAGTGTCTATTTATTATATGTTTATATCGTCTGCTGGGAAATGAAACAACCTATATGAAAAAGTATAGTTGCGAGTAATTTGCATTTAAAGTTTTAAAAAAAAAATTATTTTTTTATTTCAATATTAAAATAGCATATACAACAATCAGCCGTACCGGTGAATTCGATTCGATATAAAATTTTTCGAATTTCTCGATTCGATTCGATGAGAATTTCTTAACGGTGAATTCGATCGAAAGACTAATTTTGTAAGCAAATAAGAAATATAACGAAATGTAATGACTTTTATGTCAAATAAGTTCAAATTTCATTTAAAAAAATAAATTTAGATTGCTGTTTTAGAAATAAATTATTAAAATATACATACGTATAAAAAAAGCAAATAAAAATAATATTATAAAATTTTGAACGAGAAAATTTTCGAAAAGTAAATTTCAGACGATATGTTTATATGTTTATATGTGTACATGGCAGGTTGGAATTTTTTTTTGCTAATATTAAAACCAAACACAAAAAGAAAAAAAAATAATTTAGTTAAAAAATTTAAAGATAGAGTTCTGAATTTTTGCATAGTTACTCACGACGAAAAAAAAAAACCTGATGCGGATACCTTACAAAGCTATCATATGACAGGTTCGGATTGCTGCGGTACAACTCCCAATGCAACCGATTGCATAACAGGCATGAAAATTTACACTGAAATACTCTTTCGCAAATAAAGAAATACGACTATTATACCGATTTGGAAATTTCGGACTGGTTCGGGTTTCTTCCATACAACTCCTGGCAGGAGTTCTGTAATATTCCGAAAATTAATTGTGTTACTGGCATGAAATTTTACACTGAGATACTCTTTCACAAATAATGAAATACGACTATTACCGATTTCGATAACTTGAACTGGTTCGGGTTGCTGCCGTACAGCTTCTAGCAGGTTTCAGGTATCATTCGAAAACCAATTGTGTTATAGACAGAAGAGCTTACACTTATATAATACCTATAGGTTTTACTTTACATCACATTACACAGAACAAATTATGGTAAATATGAACCTATTAATCGAATGTTAATAATTAGTAATGAATATAAGAATAGTATAAATTTTTCAGTATCTAAAGATACTTTAAGACGAAAATTATATGAAATTAATTGAATATTTTGTTAACTTGACCTGTTTAATTTATATTAAAAAAAATAATATTACTATTTTTGTATTTTGAATTTTGTTATTTTTGAACTAAGTAAATTTAATTGTAGTTTTAATTAATATATGAAATGTAATACTAAACTGTAAACTGTTTGAGCTAAATAGTATAAATAAATAAATAATGAAAATCTTGTTGGAATATTGTTAATAAAAATTTCGAATATTTGCCGCTTGAAAAAAATCGCGAATATTAAAAGAACATCACAAAGCTTGGTTCTCTTAACATCACAAAGCATTACCAAATTTTACTGCTAATAACTTTGACAAATATTGCTTCTAATTTCTCGTTTTATTTTATTTTTATATTTACCATCGTCATTTAATTTGGGAACAAATATTTTTCTCAGTATTCCTGTTTCGAATACTTTTAATTTATTTTTGTGAATAATTAGTGTAATTGTCCAAACTTCGCAGCTATAAGTTACGCCTTATTGTATTATCGTATAGATTAATTGTACTGTGCGGGCTTTTAAAATCTAAAAAAGGTTTAAAAACCAATGAAAATAAATTGTTGTGTTTAAGATTTGATACTTCGGGATTTTACTAAATTTACTTATTTTTGTTGCTCTTGTGATGACTTTATCATTAGGATTTATTAATTATTTAGTTTTATAATAATGTAAAATTATAAAATTATTTTTTCTATTAAATTATTTTTTCTTTTTTTTTTGTTTCTTCTTTTTAATTTATAAAAAATTAAAGAGTTTCGAATTAAATACGTACAGTAAAATAACTATATTACTTTTATTAAATTAGTAATAAAAATTAGTTCGTGTCAGAAAAACTAAAATTGTTTTAGAAAATAATTAGGCCAGACTGCTCAGGTTAAAAAACATTGATTTATTTAATGTATTATATAGTTTAAGACTAGGTTAAGTAAATTGTATTGAAATTGAAATAAAAGCTTTTGATGTGTTGCTTGAATTCTGATATTAGTTGTCAAATACTTGTCATTTTTATTATTTACTAGCGGACCCGGTGCGCTTTGCTACACCCAGTTGAAATTTTCGTATTACATGCAGCACAGTGATACTTAGAAAATAAACTTTTTTTGTGAAATCAAAAATCGTGTAAATTAATTCTAATGTTCTCTATTAAAACAAATAATAATAACTTTTTATTTTGAGTTTTAAATGATTACAAAGTTTGAAATCATAAGATATGTTACTTGTCTATTGCAATGCTCTTTGGCAAACAATACATTTTGTTTTTCCTTCGTGTGCAATTATAAATAATATCGAAGGTTCACCAACACGTGAACATCTTACGTAAAATTGCCCTAGTGAGAAACAGCATTTTTAAAGATTTAACCCACATACTTGTAGTGATTCTCCTTTCGATTTATTTATTGTCATTGCAAATTATTATAGTTAATATAGATGCTATTTTTATAGATATTCGATGATATTATTCATTAATTTTTTCACTACTAATCTTGTGGCATTACATAACAGTTGTTGACTTAAATTGCGTAACATAATTATGGGCATACGAATTTTTAAATGCAGAATATGTAGCGAAGTTCCTGGTAAAGCGAAAGAATTTAAAAATTCAATTGAGTAATTCACAACTTCATCATCCGTAACACAATCGGTTGACTTGTATGTAATTCCACTTATTTTGTTTTGAATTGAAATGTTTATTTCATTGATATCTTAATTTTTTGCTGCCAATATAGTTATAGATTATTACTACTCAAAAACCTTGGTTTCACTTCGAAATGAAACTAAAATACACATCAAACAACTTAAATAATCTTGATTCAATGTGAGACTGCAAAACTTTTTACTGTACTTAACTACCTACCTGAAAGATTCCGCCAATTATTGTACTTAAAATTACAATTTCTAAAATTTACCAATTTTCGCAACACTTTTACACTATTAATAACTGATTTTGCAGTAATAATAAGAACTAATAAAAAAAATTCAATATATTCAAACTTATAATTTTTTATTATAATAATAAGCTAATTTTATAATTAAATGAAAGAATCGATATAATTAGTATTGTTACATTAGGAAGTTACATATTCAATTATTATTATTAAAATTAATTATTTTACCTAATTTTTATAAAAACTTGTTTTCTAGCGTTAGAGTAAAATTTTTGTATAATAGTCGAAAATAGTCGAATATTTCCCTTATAATTTTACGAATTTTACTTATTTTACCTGTTTAATAAATTTATTAATATTTTTCTGATAGTAAATTGTGTTCATTTTACGTGCAAAAGTTAAAATAAAATTATGCTGAAAACACTATTAATAAATTAATGACTGTATTTGTTAGTGACTGCAATAGAACCTATTTTATTCACAAATTTTATAAATTATTTTTTTTACGTTTAATTGTGTTTATTACACACACAAAATCAAACAAAAATCAATCGAAAAATTCCTTGCAATGACGCAATCAGTGCTGATGAAGAAAGCATGTTGCTTCTGAAATATAGATATTTGCAAAATAAATATAAATGATTAGTAAAAGGAAAGGAATTTTATTCCATCATTTAAATATATCACTAAAAACAAATCTGATTATCAAAAACAATCATATTAGTAAGTTCATTTAATTCCTTTTTCGTATAAAATTTTTAGCTACCATATTCTTTTACCCTGCCTGAGGTCAGATGTTATGACACAAAGAATTTTTTAAAACAGCTTGAAGTTAATTAATTATCCCCTTATTGTTATTGGTACAGTTAATTTTGCTACCAAAAACTTGTCAAAGCTTTCAAAAAAGGAAGTTTTTTTTTTACTTTCTAGTTAGAATCTAAGAGATGTACATTTTTTATTACATTTAACTAAATATCATTATTAAATCTGTCAACAAATTTTTAAACAAAAACATAAAGACAGAAAAAACAAATAATATTTAGGTACTTACTTATTCATTTTATATTTTTCAAGCAAAACACATGAACAATATCAAAAAAATATTATGATTTATGCATATAAATATAAAATAATAAAAAGTATTAATTATTGTGTAGAAATACATGCAATTTTAGTTCATACGAAATTTTAGTTTAAAAACTGGTTTCAATTACTCTATAATTTTATTTGACTAAACATTAAAATTTAGCATAAATTAACAATTTTATAATAAATTATCAAAATGGCCCATATTTTGATAATCATTTCACTGTCATTTTTTATGAAAAACAAATTTTGCGATTTCGATAGTCGGACAAATTATAAAAATCATAAAAAATGAAAATAAGCCAATTTCGATAGTCGGGTTTTAAGAATATATTCGGATAAAATGACAAATTTTGTCATTTTGAAATTGTTAAGTGACGGCTATGTTTGTTTGAAAACTTTTGTTGCTTAAAATTTAAAAAATGGATTTACAAAAAAAATCGTAAGTATTTTATTTTAAATTTGTGGACATGAAAAAAGTAAAGAAATCTTCTAGATGGTGACTGGTGAAAAGAGCCAAGTTCAAGAAATTGAGCAGCCTCAAGCAAAAATAGGTGCGGGTTCCACCTCACAAAGCCCTCGAATTTTTTTTTTTTTTTAACTTCTCTTCAGTGAAATGGCTCCTAGGCACGATGCAAACAAGCGGTCCCAACTGTCGGGACCGAAGACCTTAAATTTTTTTTGTCATCAGTGCAATGACCCTTAATGTCCTAGGAATTGGGGCCGAAACTCTATATCACCGGTTTAAATTGTATTTTTCTGAGAAAAGGTTATTAATAATTATTACAAATAATTTTTAAAAAAATTTCGGATTGGTCCGACAGTTCGGCCATGAGATATGAGCCATTTTACTGACAAGTTAAAAAAAAAAAAAAATTTCGAGGGCTTTGTGAAGTGGGACCCGGACCTATTTTGGCTGGAGGCTGCTCGATTTCTTGAACTTGGCACTTTCCACCAGTCACCACCTAGAAGATGTAGTTCATATGACACGATCCCGTTGAATACACACACATTGGCTCTATTCCACACACACACTCTATTCAATATTAATTTGCATACTGAACAAACCTTTTGGACATATTTTTTTTCTTTTACTTCACTTTTTTCTTCGCAATAAAATTTCTTTCTTTATTAATTATATCCAAAACACGTCAAAACGAAAAGTGTTGCCCGTTTCAAAACAAAAATCATCTCATTTAAATTTCAAATTTCATTTAATTTTTCCCGACTTTCGAAATCTCAAAAAATCATTTAAATGATATGAAATTTGTCATTTTAATTTTTATGAGATGACTATCAAAATATGGGCCAATGTATATTGGTATGTAGTTATCCAATTAGAATAAGTTCCTTTTGGATTTAACTACATTACCTACCTTTTTTGTCTTCTTAATAACTTGAAAATTAAAATTTCCGCCTAAACATAGGCAATATTGTAAAAATAAACATTTTCATTCTTATTTGAGTAATGAATTATGACGTAATATTCTTTTAATATAAAATTATGCATATAAATTGAACTCTGATTCTAGGGCCATTTGCGGGTTCAAACTTGACATAAACCATTCTCATAAGCCATAAACTTATATATAAATTTTTGTCAAAATTGATGCAGTAGTTCTTCCGGAAAATGGTAACAAACATACAGCTGTCTTTTATCATATATAAGATAAGATAAGATAAGATTAAAGCACACATAGATATCATAAAAAACTGCTCACTCCTAACAAAAAAATAAACCTGTAAGTGTAATATACATTATTATTCTCACTATTATGAAACATTTTCCAAGGGGCATAAGCCCGCAGTAATTTTTGTATTTAATCGAATCACAGATTAGATTTGGCAGCGCATGTACCATATTCATATCAGAGAAAAGGCACCGAGAAAGCAAAATAACAATATAAACGTAATATGTAATAATTAATCCACATATATTAATCTACTCTTTCAATAAATAATGATGTATATTTTAAAATATTGAAATTCTGCAGAATTTTTCATTTATTTTTTATTTTTAATCATTTTAATAAAAATTGTATTAAAAATAAAAACAATAATAAAAAACTAAAAACAAAAAAAATTAATACAAAAATAGGAAATGAAATATTATTATATAATAAATAGAACATATTGATTTCCTGTAACAACTATTGAAAATGAAAAACAAAACCAAAAGTAGGTATAACAAAAACAACATTATGAACCGAAATCTATGCTTGATTAAATTTCGTTTCATTTTTGAAGGTAAAATTGAGTGTAAATAACATAAATGTAAGAGTAAAAATTATTTCTTTGGAAACATGTAAAATATACCAACTATACATAATATAATAATAGTATATAATATACTTAATAGGTATACTTAAAATTTATTCTGCGTATATACTGTTAATATATACGAATAATAGTTATGTTTCGCATTATTAGTTACATTTTGGAAATTACATATTTCGAATTATCTATAATATTCGGAGTTAAAGTAATCTATATTTTTGACTAACTTCAATGGCGAGAGCAAAGATACCAAAATGGACATCGAAATAATTGAAGTAGATATTATTATGTTTTATTTCGAAATTCAATTTATTTTATTTCTAATTTTTCATACATTTATTTCAATCTATAGTTTTACAAAGGATGGGGGGAGGAGGTGATATTTCATAATCTCATATTACAAAATCTTTTCTGCAAAATATATCACCAAATCTCGAACACAAAGTTCCATAAAACATAATTAAATTTTAAACTACTTAGAATATTGTACTCAAAGTGTAGTGAAGAAAACGGGAAATAATCCAAAATATATTATGTTTATCTTAATACGTTAATTTTTTAGCAAAGCAGCTCTAAATGGCATTTTATGCTGGATCCGATCAAAGAGTCATAAAGCCAAGCAAAAATAATATTAAATTTTAAAAATCTTTCAGTGAACAATAGTTTGAGAGGATTTGTTAGACCATTTCAAAAAATTACTGCTAGATATAACAACTATTGGTGTCATTTTAGAAAATACTGTTAAAATAGTTTTAATTAAAAAATATACCGTTATGCAGGGTGGTCTGTTTTAAGTGCAAAATCCTTTTAGGGGTGAAATATTATGGAACCTCGTGTCTTTTTTTTAAATTTGACCACGACCACAGGAGATTGAAAAATTATTTCTAACTATGGATTAGAAAAATAATGTCAACTATAATATTTTCACTACAGCTACATCAAAAATATGCAAGCTGAAGCAATGTGTTTCCCAAGTTTTTTTTCCAAATTAATGGGCCTAACAAACAGTTTTTTTTTATAGTTATCAGATAAACCGTTTTTGAGTAAAATCTGGCCTGTTTGGACATTAGTTTTCCATTTCGATTTTTTTTAAATTTTTGTGGCCCAGGTCAAATTTTAATATTGACCCATAGAAAAATGGGAATTTACCTAGAAGAATTTCTTTTAAGTTCTGTTTGCTAAAAACTTCTGAAGAAAGCATTGCTCCAGCTTATAGGTCTTTCTAGTTTGATATGTGGATACACCCAAGTCTGTACTCCAATTTATTGATAACCAGGTTTAATTGACGGCACGAAGCTTACATACAAAAAATATTTTTTTTTGCAGAAATTTCCGCAGCAAAATCCCGCTCTAATTTATTAATACCTTGTTTTCCTATTTACAGTAAAATTAATGTTACAAAACCTACAAAAAACTAACGGTAAAATTTTTCGCTAACGGTTTGACAACTCTGACTATACAAATTAAATACAAAAATAATATTAATTGAAATAATTGTTGATTGATGAAAAAACAATACTAATATGACGTGTTATTGATATAGCATTATGCTGAATACATAATAAATTTAAAAAAAAAAAATATTTGTATCTGTATCTGTATATGCATTTGTGTCTGTTTCTGTACCTGGTACGCAGAATAAAGTGAAATTTAAGCTTGTAATAGCAAGTACTGCAATTGACCAAGTTAAATGCTCTACAGAAATCTAAAAGTAAAAGTAAAACTACTTATATAGTTTTTGCCAACTGAAATTGAATGAACACATATTTTAAATTTCTTTTAATCATCCAATGTGTGAATTTTATAGACATATTAATCCCAATACAAAATAAAATAATCAACTGGTAAATACCTCATCTACTCCAGATACAATATTATTCTTTTTCATATTTTTGATCGTATATTTTTAAATATTTAAGACATAAATACATTTTCTTTAATTTGTTTCTTTTTATATAATTGCTAGAATCAGATTTCCTTTAGAATATAATACGTTTATATATCAATAGGAGCTTTAGTGCTAGTTCAAAATGTTCTACATACTTTATAATCATTTTATTTAGGTTTCTACTTTTTAATTTTATTTTTTATTTTTCCACTTTAAAAACTCGACCTATTTTCTTTCAATTAGAACATTATTATTATTATATTGAACGTTAAATAAATCTTAAATATTTTTGATATTATATTACAAAAATTTTCTTTTGAAGCTATTTCTTTTTATTTTAAAATTCGATAATAATAAATATTATATCCTGTTTTATCAAATTAATGAAAATAGTATGACAATATTTTATTTTATATGTGTATGTACACTACACATGCTCGCATACTAGTAGAATAGAATTATGTAAATTATTATTTAAAACAAATTATAAAAGATTCTCTTACGGATATTTTCAAATTTGATCCTATTATATTATATTAATTAGAAGATATTATATTCATACAAAACTATTTTTGAAAATCCATTTTGAATACAAACAAAATATAAAAACAGAATAAATTAAAAAATTTATGATTCTTGTGAAAATATTCCGAGATTTTCTATTGTTTTGTTAGTATAAAAATTATGACAGACTTTGAATTCAAAGTTCAACTATAAGAGTATAGTAAAAAATATATAATATTATTAATTTTATGATATGTTAACATGTAAAATATATGTATGTGAATACATACTTATATCTACATTTTGTGCTGACTTATTAAATTTTAAAATATTATTTAGGTATACTGAACTTTATAATTTATGTTATGTTATAATATTTCAATCAATGTGTGTATAAATATTCCGAGACTTATTCTGTGTTTGCAAATTATAACAAAAAAGAAAAAACGAACAGTAGAAACAAAATTATTTTTAAACAATATAATATAATAATGTGAGAGTTTTAATATTATCTACATTATTTAGATAATATTGAATTTTTAAAATAAATTGGCAAGGATTATATTCTTGAGTATTTATTTCATGTTATACCTATAATGTTTTTAATTATAGAAATAGGATGTTTAAAATAAAAAATGTATATCCTTGCAGTTCTTACTGTGAATAATAATCAACATTCTACACTCTACAGGTAGATAAACTCTATTTCTTAGGAAAAACATTGTTATAAAACTCCATTTTTGTAAATGAAAATCTATTTTTATGATTTTTAGAAACGGAAATAGATGCTACTGTTACTTATAATAATTAACAGCAAAAAATCACTATTCTTAAAATGACAACTACTTTCCAGTACTCGATATCATAATACATTAATATAATAATTCATATATATTAATACAAATAGATAGTTTGAGATTGTATCGCTGATTCATTAAACGAAACTAATATGAGAGCAGCTGAAAACAAGAAAACCAATTAACAAAATTGAAAAAAATAATTTTTTAATATCTACTATTTTTTTATTCTTTTTAAATTTATAATTCAATAGCGAAAGTCCTAAAATAATTTCTTTTTCACACTATTAAAGAAAATTTAATATCCTTCAAAAAAAAATCGCCAAAAGGCTATACGCCGATCAGTGCTTCAGAGTTTATGAGCAATTTTGTCTCCACACTTCCTGTTTTTTTGCAGTAAAATTTTTTTATTTTCCATTTATTTTTATAATACATATAGATAATTTTTATTATATACTTTTATATTAACTAACCCGTGTCTGATTGTTTGGTACTTATCATATACTTTTATATTAGCTTGCCAGTGTCTATATGTTTATTTGTTTACATGGTAGGTTGGAATTTCTGTGTTAATATTAAAACCAAACGCAAAAAGAAAAAAAATATTTTGTTTAAAAAATTTAAAGATAGAGTTCTGAAATTTTGCACAGTTACTCCTGATGAAAAAAGCAACCGGACACAATGCTTTACAAAGCTATTAAATAACAGCTTCGGGTTGCTGCCGTACAATTCCTAGTACGTCTCATCTTTAAAAACCAATTGTGTTACAGGCATGCAAATTTACACTTACATACCCTTTCACAAATAAAGAAATACGACTGTTAGCGAATTCGAAAATGTGGGTTCGGGATGTTGCCGAATAGCTCCTAGCACGTCTCAGGCATATTTCAAAAGCCAATTGTGTTACAGGCATGAAAATTTACACTTAGTTACCCTCTCCCAAATAGAGAAATACGACTGATACCGAATTCGAAAATGTGGAGTGGTTCGGGATGCTGCCGAATAGCTCCTAGCACGTCTCATGAATATTTTAAAAACCAATTGTGTTACAGGCATGAAAATAAAAACTTAGATACACTTTTACAAATAAAGAAATACGACTGTTACTGATTTCGAAAATGTGGACAGGTTCGGGTTGCTACCACACAACTTCTAGCACTTCTCAGACATATTTCAAAAACCAATTGTGTTACAGGCATCAAAATTTACAATTAGATACTCTTTCACAAATAAAGAAATATGACTTCTACCGATTTAAAAAATTTTGACTGGTTCTGGTTGTTGGCGTCCTAGCACGTCTCAGGATAATTTTAAAAACCAATTGTGTTACAGGCATGAAAATTTACACTTAGATACTCTATCAGGAATGTTTCAAACAAAGAATGTTTTACAGACTGAAAAAGTGTTATTGTCCTGGAAAAGTATTTTCGATTTTAAGAATCAGTATAAAATTTTTACATGGCTATGTGAAATGGCTATGTTAATTAGCCACAAAAATGTGACAATTCGTTTTATTAATCAGAAAATACTGCAGAGTGTCCATGTGTACAAATCGATAGATACAGTTATCGATGAAAATGAAATGTTTCGTCCTCATCAATTGGAATTAAAAAAAAACCGAAATATTGTTTACAAAAAAATAATTTTAATATATATATCGACCAAAAACCAAAATGTTGAGAAAAGTGATTTTTTAGGTTTGACGGAAATTTTGACTAGAAAATTTTTAAAATTAATCAAACAAAATTTGAATTTTATAAAAATTTGAGTAATTTTTTTACATCTAACTACATAGTTTTATAATTTTGATATTTTGAATTCTCAAAATAATATATTTAAAAAAATTTTAGTATGTATAATGTAAAGCTTCATATGTGTATGGGCATTTGGGAATAGAAATGGTATGTTAGATACTTAGGAATACAAATTTGTATGACTTCTCAGTACATGAACTGTATTTTGGATAAATGGACAAATTCGGAGAGAGCATAGTCGAAAATGGTATATAGTACATTGAAAAGTTAATTTCGGAAAAAATGGTCTGTTGGATACATAGGAATGCAGCCGACGATATACTGTACTTAATAGTTTAAGTTGCAGTATTGTTGATTTTGTTATCGTAGTGAATATTAGAATATGTTTGATAAACCAATTTTTTTCAATTCGATTCATAAATCAAACTTCATTGAAATTAATGCGATACATTTTGTGGTCGACCCGGACAACGTCGAGTAACTTTGCTAGTTGTATATAAAAATAATAAAATGTTGAATAACACAAAATGGATATATTTTATTTAAAAGTTTTGAATATTATAAAACCAAATAGAAAATTTTTCAATTGTTTTACATACAACTTCTTTATATATTAAAAGTTCATTAAGAAGAAGCGAGATAAAATGAAAAGATGTCTACAGTGCAGGCCTTAAATGCTTGTCTATTATAATAATAGGTAATAATAATAAAGAATTATGAAGTTTATCCTCCACTAAATTATATTTTTTAATTTTTTTAATGTACTAAACAAAATTTTCATAATAGTCGCGTATCAGAAATTATAAAAGTAAATAAAAACATAATCTAAAAATTTGACGGATAAGTTTTTACAAGTTAAAATTTTACTTGCAAAAACTTATTCGAAAGAATTTTGTTGAATTATGTTCAACTAAGTTGAAAACATATGTTTTCTCTTTTTAGAAAAAAAACTCTCAGTATTGGAATGGTTTCTGGTAAAAAACTTGTGCGTATAGGAACGGTCATATTGTCAAACTGTTGTTGCTTGATCGTCAACTGTTTTTGCATTTGATCTTAGTTTGACATTTCCGATTACACCTAATGTCTCATGTTAAAGTTACAATCATATCATCTCAACTAATAATAATATTCGTAGCTTTTAAATTTTTCATTGCATACCTGAATATTAACTTTTAAACATTGTAAAAATGCTAAGTTGTCATAAAAATAAAAGTTATAAGAAAAAAGAGGTGAGAGCGTATGGTAAGCTTAAAAAAAAGCAATATTAATCACTTAGAAATTTTGATTATTTTTAGTTTGACGCTTAAAAAAAAAACATAAGTCCGAAAATTGCTTAACAATTTTAATTTTCAAGTCTTAATAAATCTTAAATTTTTAATTGGTTTTTCTTCTTTTTTGAAATCTGTAAAATATTGTATATAATATTTACTTTTTATTTAAATATCCAGACACAAATATATTATGAAGATATATTATATATATATATATATCCGAATATATATATTGAAATGTTTATTTTTAAAAATTTATAATATTCCTTAGGTAGATAGAATCAAAATTTATGGAAATTCAAATAGAAAGAAATCCAGTGTAAAAATATCTATAATTTAGTTAATTAAAATTTGAAAAATCTATTCTTGCAAATAATAATAATAATAATTCTTCTCAAATATATATACGTACATGAATTACGAAATAAAATGGAGCTATTCTATTTAAGAAGGCTTAGATCCTGACAATAGTAGTAGTTTTCCACATTTAATGAGTTGATAAGCCAATTATTTGATAAATAAATACTCGAACTATTGTAGATATTGTAGTGTAAAATTGCAGTACCGTACTTAATTAAGCACGAAAAGGTTATTCTACTTAAGTTACTGTCAAGAACATAAAAAAAAAAAACCGAGATAGACATTGTTAATAGTTTGAGCTATACAACGAGGTGTCAAAGATGGCTCGAATAGAGGGACGAAGAAGATGCATGTTCGAAAGTTCGAAATATACTTACGTAATATGTTAATACCGTTAGTTTTATTTACCACTATTAATTATATTTTATTTTAGGCTCTCTTAAATTCTGATCGATGGGACATAGAAAAGTGATTGAAAATAAATACACACTCAAATAAGCTTAACCTTTAACATATTTAAAAAACATAAATATAACATTTCAAAAAGTTTTATATCTTAGAAAATAACAACCAGTTTTTTCATGTAATAATTTCATTCGTCAAAATCAGTATTTGTACAGTTTATACACATACGCTTGCTACAACCCATACACAATGGTTTTTGACAAATAATCTGAGTGGTGTTTTTCGTTTTAATCTTTTTCGACAAATATAACACAATTTGTTTGATGTGGAAGTAGAGGGCTACTGCATTACAGGTAGTGGGAGAGAATCTGATTCTGAACCCAATATTCTTCGAATAATATCAGTTTATCAAATATATCAGTTTTCAATTATTTTGTTAAATATTTCTTAAATAGCCGCTAAAGGATCAATTATTAATATCTGTGGTCTATCAAAAGTGTTATCAAATCGTTAACAAGAAAGTATAGTAAGAAATCGAAGCTCAGACATAACAGCTCTGAAAATGTCTCTCTCCTGTTCCGCTATTACAAATATTAATTTTGTAAGCTCTCGATTTGACTTGAAAACTGATGTATAAATTATAATATTCCTAGAAATGCTCTCGATTTCATCTAAAGGTTTTGTTTCTACTTTTACTGTTGATTTAAATTTCAGTTTTAATTTTGTGTTGGTATGTTCGAGGATTTTATCTTCAATAGAATCATCAAAAATTTGGGACCACTATTTATACATTTTATTTTCAGTTTCATCGTTACTAGCTGCGATTACTGAAGTTTGTAATATTACAATATTATGCAGTGGTGTTCTAAAGTGGAGTTCCAAAGATGAGACTAAATATCTGTGGTTCATTTCCTGCCCACTTAAAACGGGTTTTTCCATAAAAACAATTCGTTTCAGCTTCGCGTTCACCAATGTGTTCAACATTTTCGTTTCTTTCACTTGCGATTGTCCGTTTCGGATATTTCCGAATTATCATCGCTATGATTTTCAAGGCAAAAATTTGGATCAACAACTTCATCATCAACATCGCTTATATCACAATTATTTTCTTCATCAGAAATTTTATCATCAATTTTTAAAATCTGTCTTATTCTAGATTCGTTCATTTTGTTTGATCGGTCAATATTCACTATAATCGGAAAATTATAGAAAAAGGGTTAAAAAGTTGTATAAAACTTCAAAATGGATGATTTTAAAAAAAAAATTTTCTTTAAATTTTGTGTAGAGATGTGTAGTAAAAATTTGTCTATTTCGCTCTTTTAGACGAAAGTTTACTGAAAAATATTTCGAAATTTTTTATATCTTTTAAAGACCCACACATTTTCAATTAACTTTAAGACAGTATTTTTTTCTTATCTTATATGGTTGATCTTTTATAGACGGAAGCTTGGCGAAAAAATTTAGAAATTTTTGATATCTTTCAGGGCCCCACTTTTAATGGATTCTTTTCTTTATTTCCTAATTTATTTTTTTCTAATAATTCCTAATTTTTGTTTTAAGTTTGGTGTTATAAAATGTAATGTAATATTATAAATGTAAAAAAAAATTATAATGTAATTTATAAAGCTTAAGCAAAATGGATACTCTGACATTCTCGCCATCTTTTTGCATTCCCATCTTCCCTGACTTCCTAATACAAAGTAAATAAATAAACATTTTTTTTCAACTCTCAAACCCAATTCGTCATAACCAACAATAACTTTTGAATCTTCTATTTAAATTTACTAAACCATCACTTATCCTTAAGATTGTAAGTATAAACGGCTTAAGACTTTTATGGAAACTCCAAAGTGTGAAAAATCAAAAAAAATATTTTTTCAGGGTTTTTGACCCATTTGTTTATTTATAGTGAACTTGCAAGGAACTGGTATGAAAGCGAGTTAGCTGAAGGAAGTTAATCGAAATCTATACACTCACAACAAACAACAGGATAAAGAATGATAATGCACTATTATATTTTTCAATTACATAACCATTGCTTCATTTGATTTAACTTTTTCACTTACATCAATTGATATAAAAGTAACTAATTATATGTATTATTTATATATTACAATTACTTGTTAAAATGGGATCAAAAATAACATCCGGTATACTGTTCAAGAACAGAAATAAGCCTGAAATTATGTAAACATAAATTGCATCAGTTTATTTTGGATAGGCGAGCCTCACCATCTATTATACCATCAAAATAATTTAGTTTTGTACTTTCAAGACAAAAACACAAGACTGGAATCAACAAGATAAAAGAAATAAAATGTAAAGAATTTGAAATAAATTTAAAAATAAATTTAAATTCAAAGAATTCTTAACTCAATGCTATCAAAGTACTTTATCCAAATCAAAATTTAATAAAATAGTAAGAATGAAAAAATCACATCGAGGTTCTACTGTGTATTTAAAATTTAGGAATCTTAAATTCAAAGTAATTTCATTTAAAATTCAAAATTTTGTAAAAATAGCAAAAACAAAATTATAAAATAAAAACAAAATAATGTCCTGTAATCATTATGTCCTGCAAAGTTAGTCTAAGTAAATTTTGAGTAGTAAAGATTTTTCATTATAAATAAATGTGTAAAGCATAAAAAATGTAATAATATTATAGAAAAGCAGTGTCGGACTTTCAAGAATGATGAAAAATTAACATTTATACCTAAATGTACAGATATTTTAAAATCATTTAATGTATATTATAGATAAATTAGATAAGTATATGAGAGATTACAACAAAATATAATTATTGTTAAAATAATAGCCTATAAAATTAAATATTTATAATAGCCTTAATTGTTAAAAGGTTTAACACAACAAATTTAACAGCCTTCATATACTGTGAAAGATATAATTTCCGAGATAATTATCAATATTTTGTCAGAAAAGCGATTTGTTAATTTGGAATACGGTGGCTCTAATAACTAATTTTTGTCTTATCTCGATTTAAATCGGTTTTATAAATTTTAGCCACAGTAATATAGTAAAAAGACTAACGTTTCGAGCACTGCTCATTGTTATTATGTGACATAAAAAAAACTCAGATATTATGCAGCACGATATGAAATTTATTTGTCCATACAATATCAAGTTTGCGATATACAGTGAGAAATTTTAATATAAGATGTATTAACAACATATCCAAGCCATGTAGTTTCTAAGTGAATTTTTGGCAAAGGACTTTAAAAGATTGATTTTAATGATATTTAAGTTTGAAAATAAATTTATGTCAGACATTTACTTCAGAAAATTGTTATTTCGAAAAAGGCACATTCCTAATAGTTTTATATAGAAAAAAGGTAAAAAAAACGCAAATTGTTTTAGCAAATGCTTATATATTCTAAACTATTCGATATAAATCATAATTATTATAAAACGTAAGCGTAGAGTTTTAATTCGGATTTTTGCGAAATATCAATTTTCGAAATATCGATTGACATGCGTAATATTTTGGATTTTTATTAGCATTTAAAATTAAAATTAACCAATATACTTATTATTTTGAATTTTTGGATCAAATTGTAAATATTTTATAACACAAACTCTGTATGAGCTTCAAACTCTTTTAGAAAGAATTATAAAATTAAATAATCAAATAAACATAAAGTTTGTATGCATGAGTCATAAAAAAAAATACGTTTCCAACAGTATATTAATCTTGAGGTATTTGGTTTTTAAAGAAAGAAAATAAAAATTGTTTTTTTTTTTAATTTTCTACTTTGAACTACAATATCTCCATAACGCCAGCACCAATCATTATAAAATAAATATTAAAATATGCTCCAAACCGTTATCTTACTAGATACTGAATATATTATATCTTGTATATAATATACAAGATGAACGACGTGGTGAGTAAAAAAGCAAAAATAATTGAATAGTAAATTATTTGCACCACAAAAATATTAAAATTTTAGCAAGTTCTTGGTGCTGAATACTTAAAACATTTCAAATATTTACACTAAATAAATCACGGTTATTTCTAAGTTGATAAGTTGAGTGACATCTATACTCTAAAAGAAATTTCAATAACGGACAATTTTTAAAAGGCTTCATAAAAATTCTGTCATTTTAAATAGTCACACAAACTTATAGAAAAAAGTACAAAAACAAAAACACAAACAAAAATTAAAAACAAAACAAAAAAACAAAAATCAGATCAGATCCTACTCTTCAAAAATTATATAATAAATGTTAATTCATTTGCTTCTGCTAATACTAAAATAAATATATACTTACAGTACATGGTTATAGTCATTCGCTAAATTTCAGTAATATTTCTGACTACCTATAAGCGTTTTGTGACTATAGGCGTAGTAAAAAAAAAATAGCATCTTTACAAATAGCATCTTTATAAACAAAATCAAATTCAAGAAAATATATTTCATATAACAATTTTAAACTTTATTTTATTCATAAATAGCAATTCTGTTATGTAATCACAAAATATACATATTTGTAATAAAGAACAGAAAAAGAAATAAAATATAAATCAGTTTTCTAATAAAATAATTCACTTTTGACTTATTTTTTTGTTTTATTGAAAAAATTGGAGCTATATTTTAATGTGACTTATAAACGACATCGATTGTATGAACTTATGAAGTTTATTACTTTCTTTCAAACAAATTGTTGACCATTGCTATGACAGAATTGTGACTACAAACGTTTTTGACTATAAACGAATTAAAAAACATCGATCTACTACATTCAGGGAAAAATCCTATAAAATTAAAATTATTTCCTATTAATTCAATTAGATTTTACTATTAAAATTCGTCAATGGGATATACAGTTTTAAAATAACAATTTGAATCTTATTAAATCAATAGTTGAAATGTACCATTATTTTAATAGTATTGTCTTGTAAATATTATAGTCCATCACATTATAATTTAATAGTATATCCTATTATAATAATAGTTTTAATAATATTAATTTAATAAATTTAATATGGTATGCATACTATCATTTTAATAGCATTGTCGAATTGCTATACTTTTTTTGATAATAGTAGCATCACATTACATTAATATTAAATACATTTATAGTTTTATACTTCATATTAATTTAATGAAGTAAATTATATTTTTTCAGTACCTATATTTGTTACGTAAAGTTAAAGCAGTCCAAAATAAATGAAACAATATTTATTATTTATTAAATCATTGTATTCCATAAACATTATTTATTTTACTTGTACTTTTTAACAGACTTGTTTGTACTTTATCATAAAAATAGAAATATAGCTTAAATGTATCAAAGTCACTAATAACAGTAATACGTAACTAACTAATATTAAACATATAAATATATTAAAATGAGATTTAACAAAAAGAAAAAATAATCTTAAGATTAATTATTTATAACAATTACAACACAGGTTTGGAAATGCTCGTTAAACTAATTATCATGCCACTGTTTGTATAAAATATAAGGCTCAGTTTTGTGTAAAACTATTTCTTCGATTTGTTAAAGTAAAACTTTTTGAATATCCAACTTTGTTAAATAGAAACTTTTCTTATAAATTTATCCTCAAAATATTATTTTTTGATACACTTAGATTCGGACAATTCAATGTTTTTGTATAAATGAAATATTAGTTCTCTATTATAGTTGATTTACCAAAAATTGTTTATCACTATTTAATTATAATTTTTAAGCCTGAATAACGTTTATTTTTATTGTTATTTTTAATGTCCACTCAAATATAGTATTTAGTTTATTAACTTTTAACTTTAATTTAGTAAACATTTTTGATCGAAATTAGATTTTTTTAAAACTATATTATAACATTTAACTTAAGCACTATTAAAGTTTATTTTTCTTTTTAAATTTTTACTTATTCTTTTATTTCAATTATTTCTAATTTATTTTTATCTTCATTTCTAAATTTTATTTTAATACTTTAATTTTTTGATTTATTTATTTAATGTTTTAACTTTTTCTACACCTTCAATGCAAGCAAGTAAAATTCGAACAGGTGATATTATCTCTTTAAACAGATTTTTACTTTTGAACAAATATTACATTACTGGGTCCTATATAGGTTATTTTTACCGCGTTTTTTGAATGATTTTCGAATGGTATCGTTGATTTTATAGTATATACTATTAAATATATGTGTGATTATTAAAAAAAGCGCGGAAAATACAGGACACAGTGACAGTATTATAATTTAAAACCATAAAAATATTAGTATGCGTTCAATATTTAATATTACATGTGGTTAGCCATACCATTAAATTAATTTTGGCAATGTTATTAAAAATTAACTATTTTCTAATATTGAAGTAATAGTATAATATAATAAATTCAATGAGTAGAACAGTTTTAAATTTATAGTATTTCTAATAACATTAATTCGGCCTACTATTGATAGTATTGATAGTATAATAATAGTATGCATCTTATTAAATCAAAACTAGAAAACATATTGTTTTAAACAAAAAACTATTGTTTTTATAGTAAAAACCTATTGATACCCGTCCTATTGAATTAATAACTGTACTATTAAGCATTTAATAGTATATGTTTTTCCCTGAGTGTACGTTGAGAGTAATGGGATTTTATTGTGAAGTTATATTGAAATTGGTATTAATTTCGTCATAAAATATTATAGGTATTGTACTTTAATTTCATTGTAAAGTATAAATAGCGATTCAGAAAACAACTATAATTATACCAGAACAAATATTTCTTTTTATATAAAATTGTACCTGAAAGAACTGCTTTTGTGCAATTGCATACGGGATTCACTAGTATATAGCTAATAGATCAACTGATGTAACGGAAAACATCAAAACAACAACGATACTTTCGAATTTCGTCCTTTTCGTCTTTAAACGATAAGATGCTTCATTAAAAATATATATTTTTAGAAAGCTAGGAACACCAGGTATACTACGAGGATACAATATCTCCCTCAGAAGGGCTTATTTTAGGCAAAATGTTAAACTACATTAAAATGACAGTTCATTAGTAGAACTAATTTTATAATAAAAATGAAAACCTCTAAACTTGTTTGACTACGTTTAATTAATATCTTAGTTGGTTTTGGTTATTACAACACCAGAAGACTGATATCATCAAAAATGTTTCTTCTAAGATAACATAAAAAAAATATGGTAAAAAATAAAAGTTTTTGTTGTCCATAATAGTGCTTCTCCTTGCTATTCTTCTACTTCTTTTAGACAATGTCTTCCATGTTTGTTACCACCTACTCGGTTCGTTTAAATCTTGACACGCTGACATCAAGTATTCAAACAATGTTGCCATGTTCAGTGAATAAGAAGAAGAGTATATTTTCATTTTGTGATCGTTACTGTATTTAGTAAGTACCTATAGGAGGTCGGAAATATTTTAACTCACTTCGATACTGTATTTACTTTATTAGTTTACTCTGCAGAGATTGAATGTCTCTCAAAAGATGTATTTATAGAGAGTACCTTAAAATACTCATACTTATGAATCATTATACGATATTTTATAAAAAAATGTTATATCATAATAAGTTTCTTTATTGCATATTGTATGGAAATTATTTTAAGGATAAACATTTAAGGTTTAATTTTTGAAAAAATTCTTTAGAAAATTAAAAATTTTGTTATTATTTTAAAAAAACTTTGTACCTACCAATCATAAAATATGTATACTTTCCGTATTTATATTCTTGTATTTTGGTATATTTTACAAATCCTAAAGAATTTTTACACAAAATTAAGTTCAATTTAACTTCTATTATTTTTTTTTTTGTTTTGTTTTGTTTTTTTTTGTTAATAAGTTAGCTTGCATCATATTATTTTATTTTTATTTAAAAATCTTTCAAAGTTTATTTTAAAATGAGTATACATTATATATGTGTATATGTATATAAGAAAATTCGTTAATTTTATTTCGTAATTTGAATTGTCAAAAATTAACAAATAACATAAATTTTTTATTTTTCATCTTTCTATAACCGATCTACTTTGTGATATTACCAATCATGTAGATTAGATAATTGCGATGATGTTGGAAAACTTTTATCAATTTCTGGATGTATGTGTAAAGCTTATATAAGTCTGTGTATATTCCTTATATAACGACAATATTAAGACTATAATTATAATCATTTAAAAAAAAAATTAACTTTATTCAATTGTGACCTAAGACTATTCATATAATATTTTTTTGATATTTTTATCAGTAACTTAGGCAGAATAGCAGAATTATACGATACCGAAATTTTTACTAACTACTTACAAAATTCCTGGCATCAACTTAATAAATGTGGAAAACTAACTTCAAATGAAGAATGCTTGTCTATAAGCATTCTCAAATACCATTGGTCGATTTTATTTTAAGTTGTTATCAAATTACACTTTTTTTCATTTATTTTCTTCAAATAACAAATCCATCTACCCCGCTCAAAAAATCACCCTTTATCTGAAATCGAACCTGGAACCTTATCCGGTTGAAAGTCAGACTCTCCACCTACTACACCACCCATAGTGTGGAATATTGCGATCTTTCGAAATAAAAATACTTACTTTCTGTTTATTTGCATTTATTATATACTTTTATTATTAACTTGCCAGTGTTTATATGTATCTATGTACATATGTATATATACGTATGTTTGGTAGGTAGGTTGGAATTTTTTTGTTAATATTAAATCCAAACGCAAAAAGAAAAAAAAATATTTTGTTTAAAAAATTTAAAGATAGAGTTCTGAAATTTTGCAGAGTTACTCATGATGAAAAAAGCAACCGGACACGGTACCTTACAAAGCTATCAAAGGACAGGTTCGGGTTGCTGCCGTACAACTCCTAGTACTTCTCAGGCATATTTCACAAAACCAATTGTGTTACGGCATGAAAATTTACACTTAGACACCCTTTCGCAAATTGAGAAATAAAACTCCTACCGATTCCAAAAAAATTTGAACTGGTTCGGGTTGCTGCCGAACAACTCCTAGCACGTCCCAGGCATATTTAAAAACCAATTGTAATACAGTCATGAAAATTTACACTTAGATTCTTTTTCACAAATATAGAAATACGACTTTTAACTATTTCGAAAATGTGGGTTGGGTCGGGTTGCTGCTGAACAACTCCTAGCACGTCTCAGGCATATTTGAAAACCAATTGAAATACAGTCATGAAAATTTACACTTAGATACTTTTTCACAAATAAATAAATACGACTGTTACCTATTTCCAAAATGTGGACTGGGTCGGGTTGTTGCTGAGCAACTCCTAGCACAACTCAGGCATATTTAAAAACCAATTGTATAACAGACCAATGGATCAAAAGAACATCACAAAGCCAACATCAAAATATTCCAGCAAGATTCATTATATACTTTTGTGTTTCATCTTATAGTAGTTCTAGATGCTCAACATCCACCACTAGTTTTATTTTCTACTTTTTAGGGGACTAGAAGGTTTCGATAAAAGTATATTTTAAAAATTTTTATTTTTACATTATTATTTTATATGAATTGATGATCAATGGACAAGTTTTTATGAAAAAATGTATTCTAAAAAATAAAATAAAATACTTTTAAAAATAACCAACGAAAATAAAAAAAAAAAAAAAAAAAAAAAATGATCGAAAAGAGTTACAGAAACTTAACTTTTATATTTTGTTTTTTTTTTTTTGTTTGACTGCGTATACAAAACTTTTATTATACATTAAGGACTTATGTAGCTCTATATTATGTTGTTCATACGACATGTATATTTTTGCACACACGTGTGTTTCATACATAATATATCTCCCAAACATTCACACTATACATAAGTACAAGTCTTGTTGTAAATAAATAAAATAGAAAGTGCATATTTTTTCTTTCTATTTCATTCTCCTTCTCTTCTGTCAATTCGAATGCAAAAGCAAAAGAAAAATAAAAAAAAAAAAAATTTATGAAATATGTAACTGTGTTTTTACTTCGTATTTTCTTTTCTGTAGTATTTGTTTTACTATATATGATCATTAAATATAAAATAAAAGAAAAGTTTTCCTTTAAAAAAATTTTTTAACAACTCTAACTTTAAAATATTGCGTCTTTAAATGAATCCTTTGAGTAATAAAATCTCTGACATCTCTCTTTCTGTAATATACAAAAAAAAAACAAAGAAGAAAAGGGTATATGAACCTAGATGGATTATTCAAAAGGATGTTATATGAATAAATGTAGATGTATATATATATATGTATATATGTGTATTTTATATAATTTTATATATATAATTATATATGTGTATGAGTAATTAATGTTTAATAATAATTTACATAATATGAAATATTTATAATTAGTTCAATACATTTTTGTTTTGGGTTAAGTTAATCTTAAACTCTAAGGATCCTTTTTGATTTCATTTAAAAAGAATGTCAAAAGTTTTCCTACTTCATATTATTATTTGACTATAAAATTTTCTTTTCTTGTTATTCCTTTGAAAATTGGGATGAAATTTTTATTATGAAAATTAATTATTTAAATTAGGTTCTTATTTTAAATTTTTTTTATCCTTATAATAAATTAACGGGTCTAATATATTTTACTTAAATTTTATTTTCAGTACTTTTACTACTCTACTCCATTCTCACTATTTTTTTGATTCTTTTTTCCTACTTTGTTCCTACCTTTTTGCTACTTTGTTGTTTAGTTTAAACTATATGATGTAGTAGTTTTGGGTTAGGTTAATTGTAAAATCCTACAACTCTTTCGATTTAATTTAAAAAAATAGAATTCCTATCTTTTTCTTACTTTATTTTTCCCTACTCCATTTTTTTCGAAAAAAAATTAAATTAAACCGATATGGAATAGTGGTAGTTCTGCCTCGCTTATAGCTTCTCTTAAAATATCTTCTTTTTCAACCCAAATAGCTTATTCACATTTATATTATAAACATAGCACCTTGATTTTTAAAAATAAATTTGTTTTTCATGTTATCATATTCTTTATTTCAGTCCTACAAAGTTTAAACAAAAAAAAAAAATTTACTTAACAAAAGATTACTAAACATTTATTTAACTTATTTTTTGACGTAGAATCCGAATTTGCATAAAAACGTACCCCTTCCCATTTGAAAATCCCGATTTCGGCCAATTTCGACGATTTTTGGTCTGGAAAAATCGATTTTCATTCCTTCCCGGAATTTGAAAATATCACCAATCGATAGAGCACCCTTGATTTAGTTTAGCACCTTTGATTTTTAAAATAAAGGCTTCTTCCTCTCTTAAAAAGTTGATACGCATGGTCTGGCACACTCGGTATACAGGGTGGTCCGGTTTCGAGCAAAAAGTTTTTAAGGGGTGATTCCTTGGAGTATTTTAGGAAAAAAATTGTTCTAGAAGAGGGGTCTATCTTTAAATTTACCTGTGCTACAGAGGGTTAAAGAAAATCGGATTAGAAAAATTATGTATAAAGAATATCCACTACAGCTCAGAAGAAATTGAAACTAGAGCAACATCTTCTTCATAGCTTTTTTTTAGAATTAATACACCTAACTTACAGTATATGTTGAATGAGTCAGACTTACCGTTGTTGAATAATAACTGATTTTTTTTTTGTTGTGTTGATGCGCTACATCATCCCCTATAACTTTTTCATATACAACTTTCATATCAGACTTGCCGTTTTTCATGTAAAGTCATTGGATTAGACATAATTTTTTTAATCCGATTTTCTTTAACCCTCTGTGGCCCAGGTAAATTAAAAGATAGACCTCTCTTCTAGAACAATTATTTTCCTAAAATACTCCAAGGAATCACCCCTTAAAAACTTTTTGCTCTAAACCGGACCACCCTGTATACATTATTTTATAATTTACATTTACATACAGTTTACATAATAAATAGCGAAACTTGGGTAAAAAAGGGACTGTTTGTCATCAAAACATGAAACAAGAATAGTTTGGTACCTAATGATAATTTTGAAACAATGAAAACGTATACCATCGTCAGTAGGTACATGAAAATATTTAAAATTCAAACGGTACTTGGGTACCCAGAAGATATCTTATCATCAAGACATAAAACAAGAATAGTTCGGTACCTAATGATAATCCACACAAATTGTTTGAAGGTGCAGGTGTACCTTTCCGACTGAAGTAAAGGTTTTGAAATACCAGCTGAATAAAAGTAAAAAAAGTTCAAGTCTACTACATATAGTTTGCTACGGATCCACTATAATATTTTTCCGAAACCATTTTTTTTTAATTTGGTTCATGAATAAAATTCTATTTATATAAATTCTATGCATTTTGTGATGAAGTCGGACAACTTCGGGTGACCGTAGGCTAGTGTCTAGTGCTTTTGAGAGTGTCTACGGGTAACTCGTCAGTCTGACTGTTCAATAATTTATTAAATTATATTCCTTCTTCTAAAATAGAATTGACTAACAGGGTGAGTCTGCCTGCAAATAGCAATGTGAAACTTAAAGTATTTAATTCAAGTGACTTTAACTAACATAATGTAAATTGATGAGATTTGAGATTATTACAGCCAAAATTAATTTCGTATGAATAACAAATAAAGTCAAATTGTTGTTTTGAAGCGCATTCAAGATACTTTCATGTTATTTGACTAAACCATTATATTACAAATTTATATTATTTTATTTGTTACCTGTTTAAATTGAATTCTTATATTTCAATTTAAACAGGTTTTTGTCTTTTTAATTAACTCAGGTGAATAATATGAACTTGTTCAAATAAATACGAATTTTGAATTGAATAACTGTTTACAAATTGATCAAAAAAATATTATTTTGCCATTTATCATAACGCTTTTAACCATTACGAATCGTTTACTGTAACAAAAAATACGATGAAAATTACAAGTATATTGAAATTTTCCATCTTTGGTAAGCACTATTTATATTCACCCAACTCATATTTAAATCCAAAATAACTAACTTAAAAAATTTATATATTCCAGGAGTTTTTTTGTTGTGTGTTATTATTGAAGCTGACTCAAAGGAATCTTCTAGTAAAGAAGTAATTGCAGAGCCGATCAACTCTGAAAAGGGGTGTTCTACTAATACGAAAGGTGAGGATACTACAAAAGGTTCAAAAGAAAATTCCAAAGGTGAAGGAAAACCTACCAAAGAAGAGAATTCAAATTTGAAAGGTTCAAAAGAATCAAATAACAATAAACCCAGCAAAGAAGAAAATCCAAACGGTTCAAAAGGTGAATCAAAAGAATGTGTAGAAGTTAAATCAAGTGAGCAGAAAGGTAATAATTCAAAAGCTGATAACCATTCAAAAGGATCAAATGAGGGCAATGCAAATGGAAATGACAAAAATGTTGATTGCAGAGATATTTTGTGTCCAGCTATTTGGGACCCGGTTTGTGGATTTAACGGAAAATGTTATAGGACTTTCAGTAGTAAATGTGTTTTGAAGCATGCTAATTGTGGATTAGATAAAAAAGATCGTAAGTAATAATTTAGTAATTTTCAAATAACGCCTGCAAAATGAATGCGGGAAGTCGAAGTTCTAAAAATGAGATTTAAACATATTTTTTTTGTTTTTTGAATTTCTGTGACAGATGGTAATATTTAAGTTTATTTTTTAGTTCTTTCTACTCATATAAAATTAATGATGAATCATTGAAAAATTAGTTTAATACTTCAGTTCTTGATCAAATATGGTGCTAATTGTACAAGTGTTTAAAGTTTAAATAATTGCTTCATAACAATGTTGATTGTAAATTAGGACGGTCGAACGTGGGTAATTTTATTTTTTTTTTTGTTTTTTGCTAAAATATTACTTCGAAGCTTATAAAGAATCTCTTACAGCAGTAGTAATCTGTATCATTTTGATGGGGATATCATCTATATTCGAATAAATATTTTTAATTTTTCATAACTTAGCAAAATTTAAGTCAGATTCAAAAACATCCCCTAGTCAGTGCATAATTTTTGTGGCTTAAATTTTTAAACATTTTGAACGACATATTTTGCGTAGAATTGTCCATCATGGGTATTTTTTAAGAAAATATATTTTGTATGTTTAGTGTCATGACGATGGTATTAATACAGACTGTAAACAAATTATTTTTTCGTAGGTATACAAAACGGTAAGAGATCGAAGAGAAGAATGGATTTATTATAATGAAAATTAGTAATTAATAATCCGACCAGTATCGTTTCTTAAATGTACCATCAACACTGCAATTTGGCAATTTATTATTTAATTTTGTTGGTTAGTTTCAAAGATCCGTTATATTACGGACGGAATTAAAAAAATTATTCGTATTCTTCAATATGTCAATATTATAGGTTCTCTAATTCTTATAATGGACGAAACCATATTATAAACTTTTTCATGTTAAAATCTATAATCCGTCAAAAAACTTTTTATACGTCTTGGCTGAATTCAAAATTATCCTATCAAAATAAGGGTTACAGAAAAATGAATTAGCTTTAATTATGAATTTTGTAATAGTAGAAAGGCGCTTTAATTCTTTATGGAAAGCAGCGAAATTATTACACAAAGGCCAATCTATCTGATTTAAATCGAATTGCACAGTTTCCAAAATGTTTCCGAATCTGGTTTTATTAACGAAAATTTCTTGCATTTATGAAATTAGTATTGGATTAAGCTTTGACCGTAGTTTCCAAATTCTGTACAATTTTACCTTTCGTTCCTTTTGGAGCCGGTAACCATCAATTCAAAAGCCGTATTGGCCTGTCACAGTTTTTCGGATGAACTAGCGGATAGGTTCGATATGTGATATTCACAGTGATATTCCGGGTAAATCCATGGCATATCAACTTGCTAAAGAGGGAATTATATTAGAAATTCTTCCGGAAAGGAGCAGTCTGAGTGCACCTCTATCTACCTGTAATTGATGATGATGGTGATAGATGCAATCAAAGCTTCAAACTTCAGATGGTCAGTTAGATCAGACTGCAACATCACTAAGCTAATCTGGCCTATGTTGAACCTGAATCGATCCCTTAACCTACTACAATGAAAAGGTGTGACATTAGCACTATGGTAGAGGTCATTACGGGTCATTGTCTGATTGGTAAACATGCTAGAAGACTCAGACTCCCCTCAAACGACTTCTGCAGAACGTGTAGAGAAGAGGAGGAGAATGAAACTGTCCAACACCTACTCTGTTCCTGCCCTGGTTTCTACCATAAAAGGAAAAACCCATTTAGGAGCCTTCTTTCTGGACTCGCTGAGTGATCTTGAAAACACCAATATCAAAAATCTCCGCCGCTTCGTCAAAGGCTCAAATTGGTTCAACGAGTAGAGTCTTATGCGAAGAAAGTTCCCGTGGTATCATAATAGACGTTACCGATCTAAGTGTGTAGGCGTACGTACTGTTGGCAGCCGCTACTACCTACCTACCTACCACACCTATAGTTGGTATAGAATTTTACTACAGTTTTGTATGAATCGAAAAACATTTGTCTGCGAAGCAATATATTACAAGCAGCTAGTGGTGTATTCAGATGGTTTCTGTGTGCAAGAATTTTCAAAATTGTATTCTCTCTAACGTATTTGATCTGTATTACATATTCACGGAATTTTAATATATTCTGGCACCATATTGAAGCGATTCATCAAAATCCGTTGACCTTAGGGTTTTTTAACTTATGTTTTATGAGCAGCCTGAATCTCCTATTTTTGTCTTTCAATTTTGAACGATTAGTAAAAAAACGTGCACATATCCTCTCGTGAGAACCGTTATTTGCTTCATGTTTTCCCTGCGGAATATTAGTCTGATATGACTTCTTAACGAAATATTTTGTAAGAGTATTGTAATGCTTTTCTGGAATAAAATTCTTGTTTTGGACAATAGAGTGGCTACATAGTTGTTTACAAAATTTTATTATCAATACACTTACTTCTATTTATTTTTATTTATTTTATTTATTCAAACATGTCTAAAAAAGAGCTGGGTAGCTCGTACAGAGTTTATAATTTATAAAATAGTTTTTAACTATGAAAATGAACAAGAAATAGTTTGAATGTCAGTGAGAAAAAAAATTATAAATAAAAGCAAGGCAAATATAAGCAGTTACAAAATCAAAAATTAGCATTAAGTATTTACCTAAGTTTATACAATGGTAAAAAAGAGAAACAATACAGTATAAAGCTCGCAATGACAATTAACAATAAATATAAAAGAAAAAAAAATGAATGAAAAAAAAAATTTTTTTTTGTCATCTGAGTTATACTAAGATAACATTAATCTTAAAATTTTGTCAAATCTAGGAATTTCGTAGAGGGGTTGTTTAAAGTCATTATTCCTGTATTCATGATAGGTTCTAATCCATTTAAGTGTGCCTCAAAACCATATCGCAGTTGATTTACTGGTCTCATGCCGATGTATTTGATTATTAACGACTAATTTAGTGCTTGTTTTTATTCAATTATTCTTAATATTATATAATTGGGATGCTTGGCTTAAATTTCAAGAGTATTTTATTTTTAAAATTTTATTATTTTTGTAATGTATATGATTGGTTGAAATTCTGCCAGACAACCCAAACAGATTTTAAATTGCTTTATTTTGATATCTTTGAAGAGAGCTTAGGTTTCTTTCATATTATGTGTTTCCCCAAATTCCTATACCATAGTTTATCGTACTTTAAAGTAAACTATAATATGTGGATAGCTTAACCTTGTATGATAGTCGTCTTTTAATTTTTTTAAATACACCAGCCGTCCTTCTGAACTTTTTATCAGCTCATTTACATGACAATTTCAGTTTAATTCATCATCGAACCAAACACCAAGATATTTGTAGCTAATATTGTCTTATCTATTTTAATTCCATTCTAGGTTAACGTGATTTGCTCATTTGTGGCTTTGATCATATATATTTTGTCTTTGCCACATTTACTGTGAGTTTGTGCAGCGCTATCCAATCATGTAGTTGCTGTATTTATGTCTCGGTTCATTTCTAGCTCGAGATTTAAATAGTTGTCCTCTGAATATACTACAGCTAGATCATCTGCATACAAATACGCCTTTTCTGACGATTTTATGTTATTAAAACTACTTATATAACATGAAACCAGGGTTGGTCCTAACGAGCTTAATTGTATCACACCATACTCAATATTTTGCACTTGACTTTTTATATCCTCGCATTCTGAGTATTGTTTTCTATTGGCGAAGTAGCTTTCAAACCATCTGTATCCTTTGCCCATTATACCACATTCAAAGATAATTCTTAGTAGTATCTTCATATTCAGACAGAGTCGAATGCTTTAGCTAAATCAAAGAATATTATGCTCACTTTGTTTTCCTTGCTAGGTTTTACTTACTTTATATGTGTTACGACGTCAAATAATGCAGTGGTCGTGTTGCAGTTTTTTGTAAAGCCATACCTATTGAATATCGCACAGTAGTGTATTTTGTCGTAGGTATTCAATTAGTTGATTGTTGACAAGTGTTTATATTATTTTACTGAAGACTGACGAAATACAGATCGGCCTAAAGTTGTTCACGTCATTTTTATCGCCTAATTTTTTGTAGATAGGAATTACTTTACTAATTTTTAGAATATGTGGGAAATTACCTTGTTCTATTGAAGCATTAATGTGGGAAATCGCACTACTAGAAGTGGTCATAATTATTAACCCGTAACTTATATATTAATACGCTTAAACGTCTGTTAAACTTTTCATAAAGCTTTTACAACATGAAGCTTTTTTCAACTAGATTAAACAACTTTATTAGAACTATTAAGAATTACGATAGTGTGAAAAATTTTATTTAAAGACATAAACCACAAAACGATAAAACCAAATAAAACCAAAAACAAATTAAAATTAACCTAAAAACAATTTACCTATTGAGCAATAGCATTGACTATCTGATTATATGAATTAATTTAAAAAAAAAAAAAACAAAGTATCAAAGACAAAAACCGTATTATCAGAATATTATTATAATAGCTTTGTTAAAATATTACGATATTACGATATTACAGAAAAAAAACTTACCCGTAAAATAAATAGTAAATTTAGAAAATATATTTTTTACCTCACCCAGACCATGTTCACAAATTCCACAAATTGAAATTTATTTATTTTATTAACAAATAATTCAAAAGTATAAATTCAAATGCGCAATAGCATTGAGTAAATATTATATTGTACATGGAGAATCATAAACCGAAATTCACGATCTGCTAAGAACAATAAAAACAAAAAATGTTATGACATTATTATCAGTTCCAATTCAATACACGGCAAATTTAGTAAACATAAAAATCAAAAAAACTTTAAAAAGAAAAATCACAGACTACCCTTACCTACATCAGAGGCCCCAGCGGGATAACAATACAAACTGAAGAATAAGAGAAAAAGCATAGTTATTGGCTTTACCCGTAACTATAATAGTCATAAGGCGTCAATAAAAACTGAACAATAAAAGAAAAAGCATAATTATTGGCTCTACCCCTAACTCTAATAGTCATCATGATGTCATATGATACTTTGTTAAATGGCCTATATGATTCGATATGATTTAACAAAGTCGTAACCAATCATATCCTTTACTATAATGGTCATACCTAATCATACCAAAAGGTCAAAACCAAAATTTAAAAGAAGTGAAATAAAAATATAAATTCTATAAATAAATGTTTTGTTTTTTTATTTTGAATTTTGAAATAGTTAGGGCTATTATGATAATAAAAAAAAACACAAAAAACGTATCTATGGCTATTTTAATGTGTTTTTAATGTGGGTGTGGTATGCATTTAGTTTAAATGCATTTAATTTCATATCTATACTGCCAGCGACATCTCTGTTCGCCACATTTTGTTGAAATGTACGTCTCTATTAATAGTATTTGTTAGGAAGCGTTTATACATCAGATTTTATTTCATGAAAGTTTTGTTTTACTTATTTTTATTACATTTACAAATTTCATTGCAATTGCATCAAATTTTATTTCAAAAGTTTTAACTACATATCTCAAAGATAAACAAAAATAGTTGCAAAGTATACTATATTTCTTCATGCAATATCAACTTTCTAAACTTGCAAAATACGAAGATACGAATATGCGTGACGAGTACTAATAATAAATACTTATAAACAAATATAAATGTAAGTAATCAGTGTAATTTCAGAAAATATTTAAATAGTAAATCAATTATTTGTATTGATTCATAATAATAATTTTAATACACATTTTTTGTATTTTTTAATGTATATCTTTCAATATATATAATATAATAATTGTGTATTGGCATAACACAATTAGGAGTTTATAAATACCTTCTCTCGCAAAATCACTTTTTCAACTTGCGAAATACGTAAATGTGTAAAAAAAAAAAATTATGATATTCTATATAACAAAGTCGGAAGTCAAACTGTAATGAACATCATTTATACGTTATAAACACAATTCAAAAACTTATAAACGCTGCCTTATATAAAAGTTTTTCTTCAATACTATTAGCGGTCAAAATTTTCAATTTGATTTATCTACAGGTCCACTGTTTAATAAATAAGTAAATACCTAAATAAGAAATATAAAAAAAATAGTTATAGATAGATCAAACTATATTGTAAATTACAAGCTATTCCCGGCGTAACATTCACCGGTCTAGCATTAGGATTATAAATGAAACAATTTATTTTCTTTGTTTATTTTCTTTATTTTCTTAAAAAGAATCAATGTTTTACATATTTTTTATTACATAATAAATAAGTTACAAATTGAAAAACTTAAAACTAAAATTCACTTTATTTAATATCTTAAAAGTAGTTTAACATTTTAATACTTATTCAAATATTTCACTAAAAACACAATTCTCTATTTCACAGTTGTATGTTGCTTTGACTAGAGTACGATCTTTTGATAGTAATAATAGATGAAATAAAATAAATTGTTTCATTTATAATGCTAATGCTAGACCGGCGAATGTTACGCCGAGAATAGCGAGTATGAATTATTTACCTTAACTATTGTGAATGGATTAAGCTTTAAAGTGTACTCGTTAATTTCTAATCAAAAGGTCTCACTTCTATATAAAAGCTTTGCAGGAGGTAATTGGAAAAAATAAAAGAAAGGATAGTTCTCTTTTATTGCAGCAGCCATTAAGCTCAGACACACATTGTAAATTAATTAAAACTCATTATAATTTTATTTAACGTAACATTAAGTAAATTAAATAAAACTTGTAATTAAAATAAAATAAAATATATAAAGGGATTTCTACAAAATCCTACGCTAATGAGAGATGTAATCGGGTTGACCAATTTGTTTTACAAGTTTTTATGACTTCTGTTCTACTTCCATCTATACCTGCTATTTTAGTTAGATTATTTATTATAATTTTAGTTATGCTTTTATTACCTTTTTGAAAATGAAATCTGCTGGGGCGAGGTTCTTATATTTGGCTTATAAACAGTGTTGCAATTTTTGGCCATATTTTCTCCTACAGAACAGTATAACATGTTGAATTATTTTTTTATGTTTTTAAGTATGGAATTTTGTCAAGTAATGTTTTTAAGTAATGGAATAGTCTTTTTGTTTTTTCCTTTTACTTACTTTTATTTTAAAATCTGTCCCAGAACTCTCCAGATGGTATTTGACTAACTTATAGTGTATTCAACATGGAAAAATCACTCATCGGTTCATCAACAAAATAATATAGAGAAAAATATTTGGTACTAAAAAGTTTGGAAACAATGGATTTTTTAATGATTTAAATTAAATTTATCTATTTTATTTGATTGTTGTCTGGAACGATATAAAATCTGATATCTAAAAATTCTGATCTGATATCAGAATTCCCAAATTTAACAACACTCATAGTCAAAGAATTTTTTTTTGAAGACTAATTATTTACACCTCATAACATTTTATGTTTATTTTCATGCGTATTCAATATCTATTATTTCCAAAAATTTATCAATAATTAATTTTTATTATATGTTATATTAGCTGTAGTCTGAGAATAACATTGTTCGTACATTATTTTCATAAATAATTCGAATTCATTTTGATATCGTTTGTTTAATTTCAAAATTTTAATATTTGCATTTAAATGAGATATTCTTGTTGTTGTTGTTGTTGGTTTTATTTTTTGTTTATTTCTATTTAATTTAAAAGATGTACACAAGTGTATTAATATTTCAGCAATATGAAAATTCCCGATTAATTCAAAATATTATTTCAAAAATTTAATTATAAGTAGGTACCTAGTTTATTACTGTGTTTATTATATTATAATATATGTTTTAATATTATTATAATTATTATTTTAATGCAATAATAAACTAGATTTTTTATTGACTACGTCTGTTGGGAACCATTAATTTTGAATAATGATTCGTGATGGATGTATAGTGAGTAAATAAGATCTTGTCAATTTATTTCATTGCAATTGAAATTTTGAATGGACTAGCTAATGTATAATAAATTTTTCTTTGAAATTTAAATACTTCACCATTATTTTAAGTGAACCAATAATTAAAAATTATTTAAAGGAATTTATTTAAATGGAACCAACAACCATTGTTTGATTTGCGTTCAGTAATTTAAAATTAAAATTATTTTAGACTGAATTCAAATATACATTTTGTATGGAATTAAATAATCAAATAAATATTTAATCAGAAGCTTGAAAACTAAATTGACCAATATATAATGGAGCTAATATGAAATGGAAGTTGATTTGATGAGTTCTGTTATATCGGCGTTCTGCTCGACACCCCCAAATGAAATATGTCTCACCCCCAAATCCGTTGTGCGGTTTACTACAACCGAGGCTGTAGGAGAATTCATTGTGATTTCATCGCGATTTCACCTCTTGGGGACCCACCGTTTGTTGTCATGTTTCATGAAATGTTACCAGTTGGTTGGCATTTTCTAAGATATATGGGTCTTAAAACCATAAGCTCAAACTTGACAAGCACGCCCGCCCGTCGCATGGTCAGATACATCTTCTCACACGTAAATACAGACAGCTTTCTTTTACAGCTGCTCTAACGAGGAGATGCAGACGTTGCATAATTTGTTTACGGAAAAGATCCTTAAATTCAAAATGTGAAAGTGGATCAATTTTGGTCATGGATCTTCCGCCTTTGGTTGCTACCTCCGCCTTATATGTGATACACGCCATGCTTCCCCTCTCTTCTGTCCCATACTCATCCTACTACACTGTGGTTAGAGCCCGATCGTTCGTATGGGTTGCTAAGGTTACAACGACTAGAAAACGTATCACCACCCCCAATAGACCCCCAATACTCCACCCTATGTCCCACGGATGGGGTTGCAGGACATTTATGATGATGATGAAGGCAATTATTGATAACATAATCCATCGTAAGGTTATATTAGTTTCATCCTTTGTCTACTGTCACAAAAATGGTGCGTTCAAATGCCGGTTCAGGATATTTTTAGATCAAGGGATACCTTAAAACGGATTAGGATTATTATAATATTTATTGTTAGTTTCGATGTGCACGGCCTATGCTTTTCACGTAAATGACTGCTATTATATAGCATTAAAATTTTTTTGCAAATAAACTTCTTTTAGCATGTAAACGCGCGTGTTGTCTTTTCAAATATTTGACAGTTAATGTTAAGTTGTGTTTAGTAGGGAATTTCACAAAATTTATAACAAGTGTTTTTCTGAGTAGATCATGATAAAAAATAGTGAACGCGAAAGGGCTATTTAACAATGAATGTTAGAAAATATGATATACGCGAAAGAATAATTAAAAGTTTGCCCAATTTTTAATTATCCACAATAATGCCTTCTACAGACATTGTAATATCAATACTATAATATCAATATAGTAATATTCGAGATATTACCCCTTGACAGACATAAACATATAGTATTAACGTATTATTCATTATGACACGGAAAATGAAGGATAACACTTTTTTTTTATTAAATTATCCTTTATTTTAAATTGTATTTAAAATTTGCCTTCTCCCCAAATTAAATTTCAAATTTGCTTCCATTTTGTTATTTTTATTCATTTTGCATTTTGACTTGAGAATGAACAATTTTTCTTTAATTTTGAAAATCTGTCACAAATCAACTATTTTTTAGCACTAATTTAATTATTTATTTGACGATAGATTATACGCTGATGTACATCATTGCCGCGTTGATTCGTAATATTATGCCTTTGTTTGGTAATATCAATACAACGTTTATATTGCAATAATATATTAGGTGACAAACATATAGGAATATCACGATATCAGAAATATTACAATATCGATATTACATGTCTGTCAGCAGCATAAATCATAATAAAATCTATGACAGATGACTTAGTCGCTATGTAGACTTATAGGAAAGTTGGGTAACCATATGCATTTGGTAATGGGCTGCATCGTATAACTTCTTTTTTATAGGAAAATGTTATTTAAAGCTTATGTATATTCTTTTTTATTTGTTTTTTTCTCCCGTATCCTTTTGGGAGCATAGAGTTTTCACTTGAAGTTTTCATCATACCAGTTTTCTAGCTGCTATACTATATAATATCCATTTCCGAGGCAATGTCCAATTTTATTTTTAATCTGTTTATACTGTCTAAGTGTAGTGTCCTGTAGAAGACCACTTTAATAAGTGAATCTGCGCCTACGTGATAAGACGACGTCATATATTCTGCAAGTTGTCGCTGCGGTTTTATCCATCTTTGATGTTAAGATGCCTGACGATACTATGTTTTACTGGGTACGTCATGTCACAAACTTTTGTCAGTTGTTGACAAAAGTGTAATTATTGTTAGTGTTTGTCCAATATTTATTTTTTTGTGTTATTTTGATTGTATTGTATGATATATATGAGTATTGATATAGATATTAATACAGGTAATATTTTTAGTTATGAAGTAGATATTAATTATTAATTATACATTTTATATATCATAATATTTTGCTATTTTTTTTAGTTATATTTTATACCCCCACGGGAGTTGAACCCATGACTACTACATCGTAATTGAAACATATTTCCATGCTCCAACCGATTAAGCCACAGCAGACATGTATATATAGAAATACTTAAAAAATAGGGAAAAAAATATCAAGTGAATAAAGAAAAAAGAAATTGTTTCAATATTATTCTAAACACAATAAACAGTGAACTACTGCGTTCTTTCCTAGTTAGGGTCTTGCAAAAAAAAAACCAAATCGGTTGCGTATGTATGCGAGTCTTATTTGTAGTATACATTTGTTTGTTATGTGAATAATTTTGAATGTGTTTAAGTATTTGAACACAATATAAACAATTCTGATATTTATAATTATTTATAATTAAGTAAGTAAAGTATAATTGTGCGCATGACTGGTAAACTGTACGCTAAGCATATATTTAACAAATTATTAAATATATTTAGAATGCCGAATTTCTGAAGAAATAAAAAAGGCAATAAGGCAATACTATAGCTATATTATAAAACCTGCAAGGCTTTACAATTTACCTGAATCAACGATTCGTAAAGCTATAAAGAAGAATTGCTATGAAGCCACTCCAGCTTTTATGAAGAAAATCTGTATTTAATATGAAACAGGAAAAAGAGCTATCATTTGATTACACGTCATCACAAATGTTTTATGGGCACCACAGAATCAAATAACATCCCGGAGTGATATTCTTTCTCAAAAAGAATCATTTCTCAATGTCGACGAAAGCGGGATTTCAACGATTCAAAACCACGAAAAGGTTTAGCAGAAAAAAACCATAAAACAATTAAGGGCCTGAGCGATGGAAAAGCCATAACAACCGTATGCTACATAAGTGCAAGCGTATGTATATTCTACCATTGTTCATTTATCAACGGAAAAGAATGAATTCTATTTTGGGAAAAAATTGTCCTTTTGGTGCTCTTTACATATTTTCCGATGGATTAAAGAAAAAATTTGTGAATGGTTTGAGCACTTTAAAAACAAAAGCTAAAATTAAAATATAAATATATACGGACAGTTACTCTAATTTATTTACCCAAATTGATACGCACAGTTAACATTGACTCTGGGTAGCCTCTTTCCCCTAATCGTTGATAACTTTTAATTGCTCATAATTTAAGAATATCTATATATTTTTTTATGATTTATTCTGTGCAATAAAAAAATTCTGAAACCTTGATAAAATAATGTTTGTATTTCTTAGTTCGCGTTGGAAGGACTCTGCCCTGAATGCCAAATTCACCAAATCCCGCTTTTCAGTTGTTTTTTTTTACTTTTTTGTATCAAGCTGCGGCTATACATACAATAAATTGAAGTAACGGTGCGGACGAATGCCAACTTTTCCAAATCCCACTTTTCGAAAACCCCCTTCAAGTGTATTTATACCAAAAATATTTATTTTAATTTATTGTATATCCGCTGTTGGGAACAAAAACCTGAAAAAAAACAACTAAAAACGCCGCATTTGGAAAAGTTGGTATTCGGGGCAGAGCCTTAAAATAAATATTCTGTAAAAGACAAATATTCACTTTGTTTGGGTCCAACAGCGGCTATACACCTATATATTGGTGTATTGTATGGTTGAAGAAAATTCTTAATTCACTTATTAAGTATATTACCTCTAGAAGAGTCTATGATACTTTACTTAAAAACAGAACAATTTCAAGATCAAATTCTCAAATAATTTTAAATCTTGAAAAAATTTAAAAAATGGCCAAATCCCGAATGTTACAAAATTTTGACAAAAAATTCTAAATTTATACATGTTTTCGCGATGCGGAAATCTTTTATCAAAAGGTTTTTATAAAAAATTGTTAGAAATTCAATTGTTAGAAAAAAATCTCAAAAGTATGTTCTGACATTGGTTCAGGATTTCGTATTTCCAAAAAGTTTTATTGTCCAAGCTGTTCTCAACTACTGATCTCCACTGAGTAACTTTAATCAAATAAGTTGCAAGTAATAAACTTTGCCAAAGTAGTAGTCCCCTGCCTCAACTAATGCCTTAAAGTCTTAATACAAAAATAATTTTTTTTTTACAATTTGGAACCACTGATTTTGATTCCACTCAACCACTCTTCTACGTAAAATAATGTTATCATGAAGATCATCCTGAATTCATTGAACATTCATTTCAATTAACTTTATTGAATTGACTGTGGCAATATTAATGTTGACTTAGCAAAAGATCCATGATGCACCTATAGTGAGTACCTTAAAATGAAACTGACAGATAAGTGATTAGCATTTAGTATATCCAAAAGTATATCTCTATAAAAAAAATTAATAAGGCAACTTTTAGTTACAAGCTTACTGCGGATAAATAAATTAGCATTAATAATGTCTAAAAACAACAATTAACTATTATAAAACTATTGATTAATCATAAATAAAAAAAATTTAAGTTAGGATTAGAACATTTAAATAGATTAATGTATGTCTTACAATGTTATTAAAACTGAATCAAGGCCAACTCTAAGTACCAAGAACTTAAATGAAGATATTTAAAAAAATTTAATTTAATTCTATTTAACATTTTTTTTTAATTATTCTAGAATATAAGCAAGTCAAAAAAGATGTTTGTAATGATAAAAAGAAATTGTGTTCCGATGAATTTAATTTGATTTGTCCCGATGAGATAAACCCTGTATGCGCATTTAATGATATATGCTTTGAAACATTCAATAATATCTGTGAACTTCATAATAGGAATTGTGGAAACAAAGAAAACGGTATGAAAATAATACTTCTAAATTGGAAAATTTTATTTATTTATTTTTTTTTTTTGTTTTATAGTATTTCAGTTAAGAGGTTATGTTAAATGTAAAGAATTTGCTGGATTTAGAAAATTATGCGGAAATGATACAGGATGTCCTGATAATTGTGACGAAGATGCTGAGCATATACTATGTGGTTTCAATGGAAAAAAATATAAAACATTTTTGAAACCATGCTTAATGGGTAAAGCCAATTGTGAAGAGGATCTATGTAAGTATAATAATAATATAATAAATTCAATAGTATGTCAAATTTTTTCTATAAATAGGTATTTTAACTACATCACCAACACTTTTTATAAACTGCTACTATTAATTTTTTAGGTTAGGCATTTTTCTCGTTTTAGCATTTATTTTGCTTCAATATTTGCTCCATATTCGCATTCTAGAAGTTGGGATTTTAAGCCGCCATTATACACAGATTAAAATTCAAGCTTATCATAATTACTTCTCGTTGCATTCTTGAAACCAGCTTTTTTAATTGAAATATATTTTGCTGTATACATTTCCACAAAAAATTTTATACTTTGTGAACAGTAGTTTTAGTTATCTTTACTCTTGGTAGTCGATTATACTGTATAAAAAAATGTATGTCATTTTGTTTTCAATCGCTGTAGAATTGACTATACCTAACTGTTTTCCCAGAGGCTTGGTATTCAGACCAATATCATAGTCGTTATCAATAACAATAAAAATAATTACATTTTGCATATTTACCGTACTATCAGTTGTATTTCTGGGTCTGGAATTCGAAATATAATAAAACAACCAGATGTTAGAGGTTAACACTTATCCCCTGAACGTGGTGCTACTTATCTGAAAAAGGAGTGTTGACGAGCCAGAAGTATTGTTTAAAACTTCGTAATGCTGTTTATAAAGGTAAATATTTAAAAATCTTAACTTTCTAGACAAGGAGGTTAGCGACCAGCTGACAACAATACCCGAACTATAAAAAATATTTATAAAAACCACCATACTCCAAACCAGATTAAAAATTACAATCTTTGTCGGATATGCTCGAGCAATTCACCAGTTATTATGTGTGTCAACTAGGGCATTTTTTCTGTTCCGCTCTCATGAGGTCGTCAATTCTTTTTCAATTCACAGTATAATATTTTGTTGAAATTAAATTTTATTCATTCAAATGCAGTTTCTTTTCTTTTTTATTGGGGAATCTTATTTGAGTGCGAAGATCTATTATACTTCTCGGTTTATTATTTTAGAATTACAGCTCTATGTCCTTGGATTATTGCTATGATATCAACTTCAGATTCAGGCGATGTCTTTTATGGCTTTTGAGAGCCTCCTGTCCTAAGCAGAATCTGCACTTGTTTGTGTTCGAATTGGTAAATCGAACTAAATGTTTATTAAATAAGCCATGACCTGTGATAAACTTGTACATGATCTGCTTCCCACTTGAAAACAATTTTTTGTAGATAGGCGTGTGAACGAGAAATATTTAGCTTTGTATCCCAGCGTTTATAGCTATAGAGGTTTGATTTGAAAATTGAGGAAGCCATAGCTTTTAAGTCATCTTGACTATCTGAATTTATGTATATGTTGGCATCTTTGTGCCGTCTTTTACTGCATTGTAATGGTTTGTAATGTAGAGTTATCGATGGCATAGGTTTCATCTTGAAAAATTGTGGGATATGTGCCAAGTCCCGCATTAAACTTGAACCTTGGTTAAAATATGTCGGCACAAGTTCCTCCCGATTTTTGAAAAGCTTCAGTATCTTGCTTTCATTTATATTTTCCTTGCAGGACTAATTGAAGTATATCTATTTTTGTTTTGCTTTTAATGTGTCATAATTTTGTGAATTAGACTATTGATCAGTTGATTCAATTGTTTCTTTAAGACAATAATACGTTTTTCATGCCACGATAAGTGGAATAGTTATTATTTGCTTGTAAAGGATAGCTTATATGAAGTCGATACCATAGCCAAGCTCAATTTTCTTCAACTTATTTTCCTTAATTTCTATTAAATTTAATTTTGTTCTCTGTAAAATTATCATAGTATATTATAATTTCTCAAATCCGTATAAATTAAACAATTTTTAATTTTTTTTTCTTTTTAGGTTACAAGGTTATGTCAAAGGAGAAATGCCCAAAGGACAAATAAATTTTCAAAGCTGAATTTTTTAATAAATTTAATTGAAACATTTACATTACATTGATGGAAATGATTAAATGAATAATGCATGTGAATATTGTAATTTTATTTTGGTAACCTTCACTCATACAGGATGATTTTTTTTCAAATGTAAATAACTTCCTTTCTTTTAAAGTGGGAAATTCAAAATTTCATGAATGGCTTGGAAATATAATTGACTTTTAGAATAAGTTTTTAAGTATACGAGTAGTAGAAAAATATTCAAGTACACAAAAATCCTTAGTAGAAAATTTTCCTAGATAAGTAAATAACATTTTACATCGTCCAACAATAAAGAAACCTCATTAGCTGGGTTAGCATTGATTTTATTTTATAATAATCATTTTACATAGGAAAAAAATATAGAAATAAAAACTCCCGCACCGACTAAAAGAGCTAAAAGAGATATAGTAAAACGGGTTGAAGATTCTGAAAGATCACATTGAAAAACCATGAACAGCACCCCTAAGTCAAAAAAGACAAAAGTGGCGTACGGAACAAGCTAGCAATAAGCCGAAGTTATGCAATTATGTCCCGACAACGTCATTAATGTCTTCTAAAATTTTTCCTATTGTTTCAAAAATATTACTTCTTTCGAGATACATGTTTTATGTTATATGACAATCATACTTTCTATACTCTCGATACAAGTAATATTTGTTGAAATGACTGCTCCAAATTTCTGATAAAGTGTCGAATGTATGTATATGTCGTCTCTGACGTAAATAAAGTTTCAGTCACATCATTATTACAACTATTTTTCAATATTAATGGAAGAATCGCCACCAGTATTAACAACAAATATTTTAAAATACACCGTTAACTCATTGGAGGAATCTGAGGGAGATGTTGTATCGGCATAGAGCTTAATGACAGCTGCAATTACTAGCTTTCCAAAAATATATATTTCTAGTGGCGTATTTTATCCTTTAAGTACGAAAAGGACAATTGAGGGTATCCTTATTGTTTTGATGTTTTTAAATGCTGAGTGATCTTAGCGAATCCAGAAAAAAGGCTCCTAGATGGTTCTTCTTTGATAAAACCAGCACAGGTACAGCGTAGGTGTTGTACATTTAATCTTCCTCCTCTTAGTCCTCTCCACACGTTCTGTAAAAGTCGTTTGAGGATAATCCAAGTCTTCTGTTTGCCAATAAGACAATGACCCATAATGACCTCTACCATAGCACTTATGTCACACCTTTTCAACAAAAGTAAATTAAAGGAGCGCTTCAAGCTCAACATATTTTGCTACATTTTTTTCGTGATGTTGCTGTCTGGTCTACTTGACCATCTGAAAAAAGAACGAAAAGCAGTAGATTACAGATGACCCAGATTGCTCTTTTTTGCAAGGATTTCCAAGATAATACCCTCTCTACCAAATTGATCTGCGTTGCAGTTACCCGTTTCTGGGCATTTTGGAGGTTCCGATGTGGTTTCAGTGCATTTTGATTTCAGTGCATTTTGTGCGGTTTCAGTGCATTTTGGAGGTAACGATATATGTCAATAATATAGCATATACGGTATATACCAAGTCCACCTACACCAAATCCAAAATAATCTTAAATTGAAGAGATTTGTTGAGGATAGATGTAACATTAAGGTACGACAGAAACAATAATGTTGATGTATTGATTCATACATCCCGACGGAAGTTGGGAAAAGGAAATCTAAGAAATTGATTCAGCTTAACAAAAGGACGATTAGAATACAATGGGACTTATGTTAATGATAACTGTCGAATTTGTCGAATCGGCTCAGAAAGACATATTATTTTCTATGATTATCTGAGTTTGGCGAAAACTAGGATCATTTGATTAGAAGGGCATATGCTTCACAACTTCAGAGAAATCTCAAAGGTTAAAGATTTATCAGAACTGCGGGCTTGCTCAGTTTTTATTTGTAATGTGGTATCTTTCCTTCCTAAATGCGGCGGATTGTTGTAGCTGTGACCGTCTTCTAAATTAACTATAGCTTATATCTTACACGCTGAGTGGCGCAGTAAGTAGAGCGCCTGTCTTTCAACCGAAATATCCCAGGTTCGATTCCCGATGAAGCAACTAAATGCTTTATGGGTTTTTCGACTTGGTCCAGTAACCCTTTGTCATAGAGATAAAATAAATAACAAAGTATAATTGAGACTATAATCGGGTAAAAACATAAATAAAATGGAGCTATTCTACTTAAAAGAAGGCTAAGTTCCTGACAATAGCAGTAGTTTTTCACAAATAATAAGTTAAGCCAGTAATTTCATAAATAAAGGCAGTGTAGTGGGGTGTCAGACTCGATTATATTATTTACAAAATATTTATATAATGGATGTATTACGAATTTCAACTACAAATTTTCACAATAATATCCTAGATATTAAGAAGATAATTTATTTTTTATTATTACAATGAAGACAGGTGAAGTAGGGACATATTATAAGAATAAAAAAAAACTCAGCACTTGACCGGAATTGAGTATTATTTGTGTTACAATACAATATTAAACTAAAGGGTTATATTGTTTCATAAATAAATAAAAAAATAATTATATTTAAGATATTTTCAGTTCTTAAAAATTATTGACTTAATTAACAAAAAAATTTTTTTAAATATTTCAATCTACCTAGAAAATTATTGTAAATAAATAAAGATGAACGGATACTTTTAATTAAAAAATTCATTTTTATTAAGTAATTTGAATGTAAATAATGTATATTGACAATCGAAGATATTTATAAATGTAGAATATTACATTTTGAAAAGAACTGAGTGGAAGAAAAATAATATGTAGATGTGTTTTTCCCCAACTAAACTTTATGCAATATTATTATTTTATATTTCTTTGTCCTGTTTTTTATTAACACTAACTCTTTTTTGTGGGACTGGAGCTGAAACATCTTTTTTTTTTTTGTAAGAACATTTACATATACTATCACATACAAAAGGTTTTTCTTTAGAATTTTGGTATTTAACCGTTATTAATTTGAAATGTGGAAGACTATAGCTATTGTAGGGTAAGTCCGCCGGCATAAAAGCATAATTCCATTTTATTTATAAGTGATAACCAAATTATTGAACTTCTTTTTAGCAGTCCGGTAACATTTTTTTTTTGTTTATATCCTTGACTCTTGACAATACCTTGGGTAGAAACTATTTCGTGCATAATTTTAAGTACGGTACTGCAAGTTTATACTACAATATCTACAAAATTTCGATCATTTATTTATCAAATTACTGGCTTATCAACTCATTAAATGTGGAAAACTATTGCTATTGTCAGGAACATAGCTTTCTTAAATAGAATAGTTTCATGTTATCTAATTTGTTACTAGATTATACTCTGAATTATTTTTTGTAATTTATTTTATCCCAACGACAAAGGGTCCAGGACAAAAGAACCAAAAAGCATTTTTTTTCCTCATCAAGACTTGAACGTGGAACCTTTCGATTACCACTCAATCGGCAACTTCGCATGACTGGAATTTTTAATATTGCATCTATCTTCTCAATGTTTGTCCTGTTAGGATATGAAGCTTTGGTGTTAGTAATCAATTGGTAACATTATTATGAAAACTAATTAGATTTTCAGCGTCTTTGCACCGAAATAAATTCGTCAAATTCACAAAATTAAATTATGACGACAATAATTTCCATTTGACGCCATTATTGATATAACGATAGACCGATTTCGGTTTGATCTGACTGTTTACTGACCTAGATGCGCAACGGTGAGCAAGTGTAAATACTTAGATTATCTGAATAAATTCTGACATTATCTACACATCGTGACCTCCGGAAGCTATCCTATATAGCATGACTGCTTATACAATAGGCCTAAATTGTAAGTATGTATATAACTTAACAGACTGAAGGTTTGAGTTAGGTTAACCACCTAACCTGTAAGAACTTATAGTTACGAAGGACGTCAGACAAACGTTGAGTAAGGCTGAACTAGTTGAAAAAAGACCCAGAAATCGTAAAAAATTTTAAATTTAGTGTTTGTATCTGGAACGTTCGAACACTGTAAAGCTCTATCTATTTTATATCTAACATTTATAAAAATGTCCTCACGCAGTATAAAGATGAAACCAATACGTTACCAAAAATTGTGCTGGGATAAGATCCGGAATAATGAGAACATAATAATGTGATATACACTATAGGAGCCGAGAATAACATCATATATTTAGATGTGGATTTGTAATCGTAGACACGGTAGGACATAATCCGGTTATATTATCAAGGTCAGGTTATTAACAAACTTTATATTAAGCTATTCCGATTACATGAAAATTGAACACCAGCAGCTTTTCGGGAGAGTATCCGGGTATATAAAACTGATTATGGCAATTTTAGAACAAAGAGATATACATAACGGTAACTCTTTTTCAGTAAAATAAATATAGACATTCACTTGGTTTAAAAAAAAAAATAAACTATTTTGAACAATGAAAAAATAAAATAAATAAATAACAATACAAAACAGAAAAAATAATATTTACTGTTATTTTAAGAAAGAGAAAATGAAGAAAAGTTCATTTAAAAATATCTTCTTATTTTTCGATTGGATCAAATTTATTAGTATAAATATAGTTACCACTTTCATTTTAAAATTAATTCCTCGCAAGCTCACATTTAAAATTAAAGTCGCTCTTCCTTATTTAATACAGAAAAAAAATGTTACGTTTTTTGGTTGTTATTGGTAAGTTTTAGTAAAAAAAAAGGCTTTTTACTTTTCATATTAAAATTTTCATTTTGTAGCTATGCTCTTTGAAGCAGCATTGGGATCTTCATTGTCTTCATCATCAGCATCAGCTGCAGCTGAGGCATCAGCATCATCATATTCACAATTGATTCGTCCTTATTGTCCTGATGTTTGTACAGCTGAATATGATCCTCAATGTGCATATAATGGACAGTGTTATCAAACTTTTGGTAATAAATGTGAAGTTTTAAGAACTAATTGTAATTTACGGCCATGTGATCCAAGTAAGCTAATCAAAAGAATTTATTTTTTTCTCTTAAACTTTGAAATTAATCCTTTATTATAATTTTTAGAATATGAAATAGTCACATGTGGAAGATGTGAAGATTATCGTTGTTATAGACCATTATGTCGACCACAATGTCCTACTGCATGTTATCTGAGTTATGAACCAATATGCGCTCATAATGGTAGATGTTATCAAACTTTCGGAAATAATTGTTTTCTTGGTAGATATAATTGTAATAATCCTAATGACTGTAAGTATTTTAATAGATTTTGAAATTTCAAGAATTTTAAATTGTTTTTTTTTTATTATCAGATTTTGAAAAGAGACACGACGGTGAATGTTCAAACTGTGAACACCCACAATGCAATATGTAGACAAATGAAAATAAGGACTTTAACGTAGTTAATAAGCAAAAGAAAAAGAAAACCAGCCTTCAGCTCTTAACATTTAAGTTTGTTTGTAATCTAATACCTACCTCATTTTTTCCAGAAGAATGTCATTGTACAAGTCATGTATGAAATGCTGTTTAAAAAAAGTGTTAAAAACTCAATTTGTCAAAAATACATTAAATAATAAAAAATTTTAATTTTAATCCAAATAAATTATAAATGTGAAATTGTATTAAATAAAAATTAAATTTAAAAAAAAAAAATGTAAAAAGGTTTAATTTAATTAATTGTAAATGCTACAATGTAATCATGGAGCAACAAGTTTAAATCTAAAGTGTAAAAAGTCAGTGGAAAGTTGTATAGATTTTCTGATAATATTTTATGGTCAGTGGCTCACTTTTGACTTCTGTTTGTTTTTGTACTGAACAATGGGATAACAACACTATAGATGTTGGTTGCCGGACCCTTATGGGACTGACTAGTACGACAGTCAATAACCACTTGATGTGGTTTCGAAGTAAATGTGATATTTTGTTCAATCATTCTATATATTTGGCTGGTTCCTCTAACATTGTCTTTTATTTTTCATATTACAATTTTCGTTTTGTAGCTATGCTCTTTGAAGAACCATTGGGATCTTCATTTTCGGTATTATATTTTATTTTCACTCCGAGTATTGCCTCTTAGTTTTTCGTTTACTTCCTTTAATATTTTATCTCAAACATCTCATTCCAGTCGTCTTTATCTTTTCCCTTAGTGTAACTGACATGTCTGTATCACAATGGACCTCACCGGTCTAAGTGTGTCGCTGTACTGTCGGCAGCCACTACTACCTACCTACCTACTGACATGTCTGCACTGCACTCTATCGTGTTACTGATAATAGATGTTAAGCAAGTTTTGGCAAATTTAAGATTAGCAATAGACCTTATGAATGTTTCATAGATTTGAGATTTGCTTGCGATTTGGTTATATATATTTTTCGGCGCTATTCGATAAGCAAACCGGAACTAATTAAGCTTTGTCTGTTATGCGTTTTCATTTCAGCTTTCAAATATTTAAACGCTGGTATTTCTTCTTTCGATATAGCTGAAACTCAAGACTTGATCGATGAGTAGGTAATATCGATATTGATTCAATAAAGCTGTATAAATTCGTCTACATTCATTTTATTACACATACTCATACTAACATGTATATTACATTTGTCAGTAGGAATAGTTAACAGTATTTTCCCGCTAGGGCTTTTTTTTATTAATTTCACATATAATTCGCAAGATGGCTTTGGAATGTTGCTCAATATAAAAAAGTTAAAGTGGATTTGACCGAATAAAATACCAGATTATTAAATTGTAATGAAAGTGTAATGTGTATATGTAGTTACAAATGGAGTTATACTTATTAATTTAAAACTAATTTAATAATAACTTATTAAATAATGTGTGATCTTTCTATTACATGAAAACTTAATAAAGTGATCAGTCCAGAATCGTCCCTAATTTGGTTGATTAATATCCGCTAATACTATGTGACTCATATTTTTTTAGCTAATTTTTTATTTTGTAATGCAGTTTTGTACCATGCATGGTGATGGTGTCATGGTGAACTAGTATGTTTTGAAGAATTTTTAAACTGACTTGGTGAAATCTTTAAGGGCGTAATTTCTTAGTTTCCTGTAAGGTTAATTCATAATCTTCTCCTGCATCCTACTATTGTAATCGTCTTTGTTTAAAATCGTTGTTTAAAATTATGAGCGCGTTGCCTTTAAAGTATTCTGGTTTTCCTTGCTGTCTCTGATGCCTTTTTTCTCATTACTGATAAATTTTTCATTTTTATTATCATTTGTCATTTTTATTTTAATGATTTTTGCCTTGTAACGGCTCTTATGGGTTTTTTTTTTGTGATGTGATAGCTTTGGGAGTATATGTTTCATTAATACCTGTTTCTCAGTTTACAATGAGTTGTTGCAAATAGGACCAAAGCTATACTATGGTCAAATATTTCATTCTCGATTGTTTGTTTTTTTCTTTTTTTGAAATTTTGAAGATGCTTGAATTTGAATTGGATGACTCTTAAATTCATATTAAATTTTTTGCATTTGCTTAAAAATGTAATTGCTTTACTTACTGGGATAAACTTATTCGGCTCTGACGAAGGCTTGATTGCCTTAGTTAGTTGCAAATAGGCTTACCATACAGACACGACACGCGTATTTCGTCTACTAGTTGTGCAGGCAGACTTCTTCAGAGTTTTGTAATCGACTATAGGGAAAGCAATCTAAAATCGTTTTATTTATTATTATTTCACAGATAGCAATTTGAACTTTTTCGCAGCTGGTTGGATGTTTATTTTCAGGTGGAGGGAATATTGTTCTTATTCACAATATTATTATTTATTTTATATAATTTCCGTTAAACGACAGGTTACTAAAAATTTAAATAATGAAGAGTATCAATTGCCTTGATCTCTATTTAGGAGTGAGTCATTTTTAGTTTCATAAATTTCGATGCTATCAACTGAATTTAGTTTCCTAAAATTTCTAATGTAATTTACAATTCACACATGTCTTCTTTGTAAATACTATGAATCTCTTGACTGCTGTGTTCTGCTACTTTGAATCTAAATTTAGTTAAATTCATATTCTTAACTAGTTCTGCTTCTTACAAGAGTTCCTTGAGTCGGCTTTTCATGTTCGTGTGTCTGTTTGTTTAATACAAATTTTGTTGCAACAACTGCAAGTAATATTGTATATTCCTGATTTTTTCATTTGATCAATTGGGTTTTTAGTTTTTTTTTACACTCTTACAGTAACTTAGGTAGAATCACCTTTTCGGGATTAATTAAGTACGGTACTGCAATTTTACACTACAATAATTTGAGTATTTATTTTAACAAAATTACTGGCTTATCTACTCATTAAATGTGGAAAACTACTACTATTGTCAGGAACTAAGCATTCTTAAATAGAATCGTTTAATTTTATTTAATTTGTTACCAGATATACTCTCAATTATTTCTTGTTATTTATTATATTCCAATAACTAAGGGTACTGCACCAGGTCGAAAACCCATACATTTCTATTTCTAAACCTCTGCGCAACTTATTCCATTTGTCCTTTTCTTCAGGAACTTAACCGTCCTATTGGAAAGTTGCCCAAGTTTATCCTATTCCGAAAAAAGGTGACAAAAGTAATCCTTTAAACTATAGGCCCATAGCTATTACTTCCGTTATTTCAAAAACGATGGAAATCTTAACTAATCATAAGCTGAAGAAATATCTTTATAGTCAATACGACTTTCGAGCCCAACGTTCCTCCAGTGATCTCATGACATGCCTCTGAGAGAAGCTCAACACTAACCTGCATCAATCTGGTGAAGCTACTGTTGTAGCTCCGGATATATCTAAGGCTTTTGTTCGAGTTTGGCATTCTGCTCTTATAGCTCTTTTCTAAATGGGCTGAAAGTTTTCTTTTAAATCGATCTATCATAGTTTCAGTTGACGGTTCTTTTTCCGGCCAACTTCAAATCAATGCTGCTGTTCCACAAGGCTCTGTCCTCTAACCTACCCTATTTCTCATTTTCATTAATAACCTTCTCAAATTAACTTTCAATCCAATCCATAGTTTTGCTGATGGCAGCACTCTAGTAGCATCATATGATTTTCTAAAACAAACTAATGCCACAGCTTCCGCAGTTACCTTCAAAAGAGCAATGATGGCCGGCGCGTACAATCACAACCTTGCCAAAATTGTCGACTGGGTTGAAGCTAACAGAGTCGAGTTTAACACTTCAAAAACTCAAATATGCATCAAAATATGCACTGGAATGAACATATTTTCGATATTGCGAAAAGCGCCGCAAAATGTTTAGACCTTTTAAAAATCTATAAAGCATATATACGACCCAAGCCGAGTATAACTCAAATTTATGGGCAGGTGCACCAAAAACTGCTTTAAATTTTTTGGACAAAGTTCAAAACCGCGCCTTATAGACGACATAAATGTGACCTCATCTCTTATACCACTTGGTCATCGTCGTATTGTTGGAGCACTTGCTCTATTTTATAGATATCTGCTTGGTGTTGGCACTTGTTCCGAGGGATTAAAATCACTTCTGCCTCCTCTTAAGCAATTCCATCGTACAACACGAGAGGCATCAAATGTCCACCCTTTACAGTGAAAATTCCGAGATGGTTTAAGTCCGGTTATGGAAATTATTTTATAGTAAGAACATCTCGATTGTGGAATCGCGTCCCAATCGAAGCATTCCCAATGAGAGAAGGATTTTTTAGGAGATGTTGTATCTGCGTAGGAACTAATAACTATATCCCAAGGATACCTGGTGTTACTAGCTTTCCGAAAATATATACCTCTAAAGGACATTTGAAAGTATCCTTGTTGTTTTGATGTTTTTGTATATAAACCGTTATATCTGTTAATCTATTATGTATGTTGATATAAATTCAGTTTTTTTGTCTAGTATGATAACGGTCTGGAACATATTTTAATATTTATTTTATAATGGTTATTGCTGCCGTTATGGAAGTATTGTATAGTTAGTTTAAAGTATAAAATTTCTGAAAAATAAAACAATCTTTATTATCTTTCTTCAAACACCAAATATCTTAAAATTTTACAATAAAACCATCCCAATAACTGCTGGAAAGGTCTCTTTTACTTAAAGTGTATATTGAATAGTTTGGAAAATATAAGCATTTATTAAAATTTTTCTTTTGTATATAAAACTACTTTTTCTATATAAAACTAGGAATGTGTTTTTTACGAAATTACTTAGCAAATCAGAGTTTCGTTAGCAAAATTTTTAAATATCTGGCTTTTAAGAAAAGGTATAAAAGATTGTTTTTTAATTTTGAATTACAATATCATCCGTTGTTACATATACATATTTCAGATTGCTATCTTACTTAATTTTCATTGAGCAATATTTAAAATCTTAAAAATTTTATCGGCTATAAAAAGGGAGATACAGATAACATGAAATGACATTATTTTATATGAGAGCTCAATGCGTAAGGCAAGAACAGAAAATATCATTTACCGGGGATATTTTCACAAAAATTGGGGATATTTTCAAAAAATTTGGGATATTATACTTTGATGAAGCATATTTTTAAAATATCGGGGATAGTTTCTTTATGTCGGCCGCACTGTTAGCAATTTTTTGAGTAATGTATGTAAAACAAATATTATTTTCAACAGATGATTTTGACGGTTGAATTGTTATTTTTTCGTGTATAAAATAAATTTCCCAAATAGAAGTTTAGAAAATTCTTTGCAGCGGTCTATTTTTTTCTGACATCAAAATTCATAAAAATTTACATAAAAATTCAATAACCTATCTCCCTCTTTAGAGCCAATAAAATTTTTAAGATTTTAAATATTGCTCAATGAAAATCCAACTTTACTAGGTAAAAAAGCCAGCACATATACCTGAAATTTTTTTAATTAAAAAGAAATTTAATAACTAAATCGAAGGTGCTCTATCTATTTGTGATATATTTTCAACATGCGAGAACATGCTCTGGAACATCTGGTATATACTATATATCTACTAGATCAATACACACAAAAACCCTAAAACAATCAGTATGTTACCAAATGTCCTTTTTGTACTTCAAATACACTATTAAGGATATAATATTTCAAAAGTAGGCAACAGCAATTATTCTTGTGATAAAATGATTTGCTCACAAGTTGGTGTTACATTTCAATCTGTTTAGATCAACAGATATAACGGTTTATATACAAAAGCATCAAAACAACAACGATACTATCGAACGTCCTTTTCGTCATTAAAAGATAAGATGCACCATTAACGACATATATTTTTTAAAAGTGAGAAGCACCCGTATCCTTGGGATATAGTCATTAGGTCCTACACGGGTACAATATCTTCTTCAGAAGAACCGCTAAATTAAATAAAACTGTTACAGCACTACAAATTTTATCGGTCTTCAAAATCCAGTGCTATGAATACAACAAACATTTTAAGCAGTTTAATTTTTTTTTTATAAATTTAGTTTTAACCTACTGTACACAGGTGTATATTATATTAAGTAAATACAGTTGGAAAAATATAACTGTACTTTTAAATAACTTTGATCAAAAATAGTACAAAGTTGCTACAGAATAAAAATTTGTACTTTTTATTTTGGTTCTTTAAATTAACAATAATTATTGTCATCTGTAAATAATTAAAATCAATACCGAAATGTGTATTCTTCTGATGTATTTTGTTTATTTTTCTTTTTAAAAATAAAAATAGGAGTAAACAGTAGACACCTACCTGCCAATCAACATTTATTTTTAAGTCCTTTGTTGAAATATTGTTTATTTTTAAGTGATTCTCTTGAGTGAAATTTTGGTACCTCTTCAAAATTGTATTTGTATATTATTCTGTTACTTTGATATACATATATTATATATATATATTTTTTTTAAAAAATATTCAGCTATTGTTTCAGCTATTTCTGATTTTTATATCTACATATTATTATATTATTATTGAATACAATTTTAATATTGTGAAATAAGTGACTCGGAAACTATAAGTGACTTAGTCAATACAACGGTATCCAAAAATAAATGTTCATGATATTCGAATCAATTCATATAAATTCAATTCGAATCAATTCATATAAATTGGATAACATTTCACCTAGAATATTCAGTTAATTATTAGCTGCAGTAGAACAGAAGGTCGAACTCAGATTTGGACAAGGAAAATGTTTCGTTTTTTATATTTTATTGGTATTTAACGGAAATAAATTTGGTCCAGCTGAAATTATAAATAAATTTTTTTTCTTTTACTAAGTTATCGCTGTTTTGTTTACTGATATAACGCCAGTAGCTTCAATATGTCCTGAAGTCTGCCCATACATATATAGCCCAATTTGTGGATACAATTTTGATTGCTTTGAAACATTTGTTAATGATTGTGAACTTGAAAAAGAAAATTGTCGGATACCAGATTATCAGCAAAGTAAATTTTTTATTTATTTTAAAACTATTTGCAAAACTTTATTCATTTACAATATTAATCAATATTTTATTTAATTATATTAGGTTTATCAAATTATTTTTTCAAATATTATAATTATTATTTCATTTCTTAAATTTGTATTTTAAGAGTTTCAAAAAGTAGCGTCTGGACAATGTGAAGATCAAGGCTATACACCTTCCTGTTCCAGAATGTGCGCTCAAGGTTGTCCAACAGAATCCAAACCATTGTGTGCTTATAATGGCATGTGCTTTGATACATTTGACAATCCATGCTGGTTTGGTTTACATAATTGTAACAATAAATATGATAGTAAGTAGCTATAAAGTATAAAAATATTTAGAAATATCTAAGTTATTTATTTGGTTTTCAGAATATCAGTTCAGACATTATGGCCAATGTAATCAATGGGAGACACCATTATGCAGATGGTATTCAACTTAAGGTACTAAAAATTTTTATTTGAGAAAATAAATTTTTTTCCAAAACAATGTAAAGTTTTTTGATTTATTAAAATGTGGCTCGAATCTATTATTGTACCGAGATTGAGTACCAAATCTATTATTGTATGTACAAATGAATGCAGTTGGTAAACTGGAGTTAAAACATAACATAACACTAGTTGTCATTATTAGGAGGAGATGCAACTATTAAAACTTCAAAAACTGCTTCAATAAGTTTAGCATATTTAACGTCGTATAATTATACAGTTCCAGTCATACGGAATAGTAAACTAATAAAACGTTTGAACTCTCTACAAAAATTTTCTATGCGCACTATAACTGATGCGCACTATGCTATACACCTACATCATGATTATTTGTTTTAAGAGAGTAAGAGACTGAAAACTAAAGTTGTTAGTTGAAACTGTGACTGTCTTGTAGCTGATCTATACTTAAAGCGGTTCCAAAATAAAAATCTATAGTGGCGTCTATATGGGTTAAGCTAAAAAAAAAATTGAAAACGGGTACTGATCTGATCTTTCTATGCTAATGAATTGAATTGAAAAGAGACTTGTTGTGGAAGTTTGCAAGGCATCGGATAAAAAATTAAGATATAAAAATTTAGTTTCTCAGAAGACATAAATAATATACCGGGTGTTTCAGAGCATGCGTATCAGCTTTTTACGAGGAGAAGAAGCCGTTATTTTAGAATTTAAAAAAAATTTATTAGCTAAATCGAGGGTGCTCTATCGATTGGTGACATTTTCAATTTTCGAGGAGGACCGGAAAAAGGTTTTGTATGCCCAAAAATCCGTCAAAATTGGCCGAAATCGAGATTTTCAAATGGGAAGGCGTACTTTTTTATGCAAATTCGGATTCTACGTGAAAAAACAAGAAACTTTTGTAAAATAAATTTTTTTTTTTGTTATTTTTTTGTTTTTTTTTTTTTTAATTCAAACTTTGTAAAACCCAAAACTGAGATAAAAAATATGATAACATGAAAAACAAATTTACTTATAAAAATTATTATTATTAATTTTAGTTTACTAAAGGAAAATATGGTGGACTTTTGTTTTATTTTAATTAATTTTAAAGAAAAATAATGAGAAAATAAAAAAAAAATCGTTTAACATAAGTTAAAAAGACTAGTTATACAAAAAGAGATATCCCTTCCCATTTGAAAATCTCGATTTCTAGCAATTTCGACCATTTTTGGGCTTAGAAACCCTTATTCCGTTCCTTCCCGGAAATTGAATAGATCACCAATAAATAGAGCACCCTCGATTTAGTTAATTTTGTTTTAATTTTAAAATAACGGCTCCTTCTCCACATTAAAAGGTGATACGCATGCTCTGGCAAACCCGGTATATAATAATATTAGCTTCTGTTAGTAATGAAACACTTATTTTATACCATGTTTAAAATATTTGTTATTTTTTAGATGTTTGCACTTCTAAGGTTTTAGTCAGAGAGAGAGAGAGAGAGAGAGAGAGAGCAAATACTACAACAGATACCATTTATATTTCAGTGCTTAACAACCATTGGCGGAACACGCAATTGGATGTGTTTACCGGATGTAATGAATATGAAATGAGCCACCTGGTGCCTACTACCATTATTCACTGTCTGGACCACCTATTATTTCAATTATATAACTATTGTGTGCACCATCCCTTATTACAATTGTATAACTATATTAGAGTAACCCTAACCGCGTTGCTGTTCATACAATAATATACGTTTACGGCATTGTATTAAAAATGAACTCTTCTAGAAATAATTGATATTTCCTGAAAAAGAAGTGCAAAAAGTCATAACATCAAAAAACAGAAAGTTATTGTAGTGCTTAGTGATAAACGGCATTTTTAGTATTGCTATATTCAAAAAAAGTTGTATAAAGATGACGGTCTTGCAACACGTAAACTGATACAGGAACTTTCAAATTTACACCACAAACTTGCAACGACTGACCTTAAGTGTTATTAATAGTCATTGCAAAAGCCAAACGAGCTGGAAACTATAATTGTTGAAATTTAAATTGCATATCAATGGGAATTTATGCGTGGTATTAAAACATCTTCGCCTTTGAATTTCTCATTTAAAATTGTTGCTTCAATTCGAATAATTCATTAATTTTTTGACCGTAAGTCTTATTTCGTTGCAAAATTTTTGTGGATCTGATATTGTGAAGCATAATGATTGGTGATCCAACTTTCAATTGTAAATTATGTGTCACCTCATAATTCCAGGTAAATCAAGATAATTCAAAAATTCAGTTGGATAAAGTACTATGTCTTCTTTAATCTTCACAATATCAATAGATTTATATATAATCAATTCGACAACTATTTGACATTGAATAATGAAATTCAAATCTCCGAAATAATTATTTTTCCTGCGAATATATAGATCTTTCACTCAACTAGGCATGATTTTTTTTATTGCTGTTGTATTTTTGGGAAGACTTTTTCAATTAGTTCTTCTTTTGATTGTATGAATACGCAAAAATTCTCCCTGAATTATAATGAAACCAACATCATCAATTTGTAATATAACCATCATCCATTATGAATTGGAATTTTACCATCACCCATTAAAAGCGATAATCTTGATTGTCGAATTGCAATAACAACCCTATTTTATGGTACACCTGTCCTGGAATCTTTAATTTATATTCATTGGTTAGAATTTTCGTATATAAATCAAAATATCTGAATTCAAATTCAAATTATTTACCTTAAAAGTTGTCATAAATCTATCACGAACAATGTTTTGTGCTCCAAATGATGTTATTTGAAAGCAGCAATTGTACGACTGACTGAATTTAAGAAAATGTTTTGCATTTTTATGCATTGATTTGTTCTGCCAGCAACCAAAGAAAATAATGGCCCAGGTGTTGGATTTAATGGTGTTAATTTGACTTTTTCGCCCGCACAATACATTTCATCGGTTTCATTTTTAAATTTCAATGCATTGCATTTATTACACACTTTATCAACTTTGTCAATTTGAATGGATGCATGCGAAGTGTAATGAACATAATTAAAACCTGTGTCACGTTAACGATCTGTTATGTTTCTAACTCTCACACTTTCAATTCGTTCTTCACTTTGTTCTGGATTTTCATTTGATCTTGACCGTGCCATTCGTTGTCTTTCTAGTTCATTACTTTATAATTGCTCTTCTACATTCTAACAACGTATTTGACTGCTGTTGCGTGTTCGTCGGTCAATTTGTAAACGCTTTCGTCGCAGCATTGTTGAATAACTTTACTCTGTTAACATGAGAAATTGTATTTATTTATTTTTGTTATTTAATTTTATCTGAATCATTGCCTTGTATATTGTTTAACATGCCGGTAGATTAAAAAATTTGAGTAAAAATAATATCCAGCTTATGTGTAAATCAAATGGACATTTTTCTTTTCAAAAGATATTACTTCTGGCAAAGTTTGGACTAAATTTAATTTACCAATATAGAAGGGGAATGCTTAAACTATTTATATCTAGTGCCGCATTAAAAAATGTTAATGTTTTCATTCATAATTTTACAAATTAAAAAAATTTATAATTAAATTATAATTTTTAAATTTATAAAAATTTAAAAATTATAATATGTAATAAAATTATTCTACATACAGGCTTTCACTTTAACTTCTATCAAAAGCCTAAAAAAAAATCTCTCAAATAAAAATAACAAAACAAAACAAAATAGCTTGCTGTGTTCAATTTCAATAAGTTTAATTTGACAAAAGAAGCATAATACACATTAAACTTATTTGAACACAGCAAGCAAAAAATAAAATGAGAAATATAAGAACAAAAAATAAATCAAAAAAAAATTAACGTTCAATTGAAATTGTAATTTTAGACGAGAATAATACGAAATGTGATGTGCGGAAAAAAAATTTAATATGGAAGCCTGATACAGTATATAAAGCAATGTCTGAATGATTACAAATCAATGATTAAAAAATGTCAACGCTCACAATGTAAACTTAAATGATAACCAATAAACGTACATAAAATAAATAAGTCAAAATGGCGCGCACAGCAGAACCTTTGTGTTGTATACCGATAGCGATAAAATGTATTTCTCATAAGAAAAATGTAAATGAATTCAGTCATTTTATATGGGGAAAACACACCATCACAAACCATTAGTGAATGTAGACCTTTCCAACCAACAGAACAAACAATTTTTCAAACCATTAGTGAATGTAGACCTTTTCAACGCATGTATTGGTTTGTAAATCGGTTCAGTGGTTCTCGAGCTATAAAATGACGAACATACACTTCAATATTGTTCAATATTTATTGACGCTTTTAGATAGAAGAAAGAGATATTTAAGTTTACACATCAGTTTCTAAACAATCAAACTATTTGTCAGTTTTTTCTTAAATATTTACCAAAACTAATATAAACAAAAAAATTTGTTTAATCAAGAACCCTGTGAATATAAAGCAAATGTCAAACAAAAAAATATATGTAATATACAAATAAAATACATATGAATGTTGCTAAGCATTTCATTATTCGCAATATTTAATTTTGTTTCTCTTAAAAAATATTGAAGAGAATGCCTATTTCCAGACGGGTCAACTTTCAACACTTTTTTCCTTTCGTTTCATTCCCCCTTTTCTATAAACTAATTTTGCGGCAGACATTTTCGCTCATGACTTTGTTAACAAAATCTTAGCTGGTGAATAACAGAATCTAATGACAGAATGACAGAATTAATACGAACAAAAAATTTTTATTATGTTGAAAACACAATCACGACGAATGACGAATGACGAATGACCAAAATTCGCCATTAGAAATACAATCACGACGAACTAATCGCGACAAACAAATTTTTGTGTTTTGAAATTTTAAAATTTGTTTATAAAAAAAATTAGAAAAATGGAGGAAAAATTTAAAAAAAATTAATTTAAAAAATTTTTTATTTGAATTTGAATTTTAAAATAAATAAATTTTTGTGTTTTTGAAATTTCAAAAATTGTTTATGAAAAAGATGGAAGAAAAATCGTAAAAAAATTAATTTAAAAAATTTTTTATTTGAATTTGAATTTTACAAATGTTTTTTTAAAGCCATTTTGACCAACTTATGTTGGTATCAATGAATGTCATTCGCATTCGTCGACGAGTAATGTTGAAAACACAATCACGGCGAATGACGAATGACCAAAATTCGCCATTAGAGACACAATCACGACGAATATTCGCGACGAACAATTTGCTTTTTTGACATACATACTTCAAATAAAACAAAAACAGAATAAATAAATGGTTGTTATTATTTCAAATTGATATTATTTTAAAAAATAAAATAAATAAATTGTTGTTATTATTCAGATTGATATTTATTTTTAAAAATAAGAATAAATAACTCATAATTATTGATGATAATTATTGTTGTTCTTCTTGTTGATGTTGGATATATTATTATCTTACAAGATTTTAAGTTATATAATTGTGCTGTTTGGTACACGCTTATTATTATACTTTGTCGCTTAGTTACCTACTGTTCTTTTTCAAATAATAAATAAAAAGAATAAAATACTTAAGATAGAAATAGAAAAGGCAATTCTTGATAAAAATTATTTATTATTTATTACATTACTAAATAATAAAAATTTAAAATTGAATTCAAAAGCTAAAAAAAAAACATATTAATCAATTAGAACTTTCTTATATAAATTTAAATCTTATTATTATTTTAAAAAGCTTATACTATTTAGTAATTATAATTAATATATAATACAAATACTTTAAAACTCTAGTTTTATAATAGCAGTTGCTTCATAAAAACCGTCAGAACTCGTACCAAATCAATGGATCTATTGTAGATTCCTTACACTCATTTAAAGTTTTGCGATGCATAAAGTCTATCTTTATTATCGACTAATAATAACATGATTATTTTTAAATGTAATTTGTCCGGATGAATGAATAGTTTTTTAATGCATTTAATTATATTGCCATTTACAATTGTGTCACTAAAAACAATTTTGTATTATTTATATATACATATATGTAATTGTAAATTGATTTTAATTTTATATTTTACCATAAATCTTTTATAAGCATCTTTAATGATTTGATTATTAAATGGAAAACAAATAAAATGTGTTGGAAGTGTTTTTATTTTTGATGACAAAACAACTAAATCTAATTTTCAGCATGCACATTTAACATTATTCCCGGTTTTTCCTATTGTGATCAAAACAAAACAAATTGGTTAATTAATTAAGAAATATTAATAGAATTACCAATAACAGTAATATATCCGTGTGTTCCTTGTTTTCGTATGATTATGCGAGAGTTTTTCAGATTCAATTCTTTTTTTTGCCCTTTTGTTCCAATTATATGTGAAAAAAACATACTACATACATACATACAAATTTAAAGATATAATTTTTTTCATATAATTATGTACAATTTTTTTAACTTTACCTTGGTAAATGAAATTAGGTCTCATATTGGCCACTTTTAAAAAAAAATTCTCTATCATCTTTATTGTAAAGATGTGGAAAAATGTATTGTTATTTAGCAAATTAAAATATTTTAGTATTCACATGTATTCACCTTCTTCTACATAACCCTTGTATTATTGGTTAATTTTATTTGGGTTTAATTTTATAAAATTCTCGGCAAGAAGTTAGTCTATAATATCGTTTGTTAATCCAAATCAACTCAGGTTTGAGCACATACATCTTTAATACTCTTATTCCAAACCCAAATGAAGAATATAAATATAAAATCGTATCTAATCTAAATTTTACGTACACCTATAATTTATTTATATTTTCAACTGACAACAACAAAAACAGCAAATGACATCAAGTAAAACCAATTTATGTTGGTATTACTGAATGTCATTCGCATTCGTTGACGAGTAAAATAGAAATAGATCTATTTTTTGAACGCGAAATTTTGGTCATTCGTCATTCGTCACGATTTACATATAATCTCATGTATTTGAAAGCGAAAAATTCGTCATTCGTCGTGATTGTCTTTTCGACATTAGGTTCAAAAATATTTTGTGTATATGGAGGAATTATTATTATATTGAAATTCAACCGAAGCGGTTACAATTAATATTCAGATTTGTAACAACTTTTTATAGGTATTATAATGTACATAAACATACATTAATTAAATTATTAAGCTTTATTATATCAACATGTAAAATGTTTTCTTTTTAATTTTTTAGATCGAATTTTAATAATCGGTAATATAATAAAATGGATTTTTTAAGAAAAATTGGAGTTAAAATATTAAAATGTTAGAATTTGTTAGTTGAAAAATTTTGAATCATCAAATCTGACTTTATATTAATTTGTTTTTGTTGGTATACAACTTATGTACAGCTACCTAACTAAATAAATGTTAAATTAACTAGAAACTACAGAAAAACTAAATTCGGAATTACAAAAACATGCGTAGGTATTCTACAATCCTTTAGATTCCAGTTATACAAATTAAGCAAAAAAAAAAAATAAAGCTTATCTTGCCATTTTGGAGGATTTATATTTTTCATCAAGGTGGAATTCCTTTTAATGGACGAACGTCCTGACAAAATATTGAACCAATCAAAAAATTTTATTTTACCAACCCATACACAAAAAATCCTCTCCGAGCAATTTTCTTCATCAAATTTCTTAGTTAAAATATTTTTAACTTTTGGCTGAAGGACGAAGTAAAAGAAAAGGTTAGATATATAATTATTTGATAAATATTTATTTCTATCTCAATTTATGAATGAACGCATTCACATATAGAATTTCAAATGATTCTTAAGAAAAAGACATGAAGTGTATTTTTTTTTGTTTTTTGTTTTTTAATATAAGATTATTTTCTTTCTAACAAATTATTTATATTTTAAGATAAAAGCAAAGCTATTTTTTATTTTTTCGAATATTACAATGTTATTATCCATTTTTACTCTTAACAAAATTTTAAATTTTTTTAATAAAAATAATATCAACGCATGTAAACAATTTTTCAAACGTCAACCTTTTTTGACTACATAACAAATGTCAGTCCTTCGCGCATTGAGAGGAAATCATAAGATTTCCTGTAATGGCATTTGTGTTTCAATTATAGTGTAAAATAAAATTGTTCGGACGTTCGTCCATGAAGAGGGAATCCACCATCCGACCTACTTGTACAAAACGATATATTAAATTATTAAATAATGTCAGGTCAAATACACAACACAAATGAATAATAAAAAAAGGTATTTACATAAGTACGTACGTACCGATAAGTAAATTTTTTTTTTATATACCTATCGCTTCAAATTTTATTTTCAAATAAAATATTTATACATCACATATATAAGTGATACTAGTTTTTTATGAATCGTCTGGAAGTAAGAATAAATATGTTGAAAGTTGAAAGTTCAATCGTCTGGTTAGGCCCAATATGTTAAATCTTATATTAGGCCCAATATTCTTATATTATTATATATTAGGCCCAAATCTTATATTAAATCTTATTATAAGGCCCAATATTCTTTTCTTCAAATTGAGATTAATCTGTGTTCACACATCAGTATTTCTTCAATAGAGAATATTCTCATTAATAAATACTGTCAATATATTATATTGAAGTGTAAACGCTGCCTTAAATCTTTAAAACTTAAAATCCAAATTGGAATGAGTAGTAGATTTAATTAATTCAATTCAATCAATAAAAATAAAAATAGAACAAAAGGACAAAATATGAATTGTAAACATTTGTAGAATCGTTAGTTAATTTATCTGTCTTCGAAATCCAATACTATGATTGTTGGATTCATTTTAATAGTTTATTTTTTTTTTTTAAATTTAAGTTTTAACATTCTGTAAACAGGTGTAGCTTGTTAAAGTAAATACAGTTGGAAAAATAAAACTGTATTTTTAAATAACTTTAACCAAAAATAGTACAAAATTCTTGTTCTTAAATTTAAAAATTATTCTTACCTGTAAAGACAGAACGACAAATAAACTTAGTTCTAATTGAAATAACTGGTATCTATCTAAAAATGTATTTCCATGACATTTCAATCCAATTAATTCATATAAATTGGAACCAATTCACCAATCAATTTAATTATTAGCTGCAGTTGCAGAAGGTCTTATTCAGATTTGGTCACGGAAAATGTTGCGTTTTTTATATTTTACTGGTATTTACTGGAAATAAATTTGGTCGAGCTGAAATTATAAAAAAGAATTAATTTTTTTTTACCAGTAACTTGAATTTGTCCTGACATCTGCCCATACAATTATTATCAACCTATTTGTGAATTTCATAATTTTGATTGCTTTGAAACATTTAGTAATCAATGTGAACTTAAAAGAGAAAATTTGCCGAATACGATATGATCAACCAAGTAAATTGTTAATGTTAAATAAATATTAATTAATATTTAGATTAGATATAATATTTAAATAGTCGCTTATTAAAAATTAGATATTAGAAATAGCAAGAAGATATATCGACAACTATGATAGAATGCAGGAATAAAGTAAATAAGCAAAAGCTCGTGTATTTAACTAACAATTGTTTTTTTTTTTTATTTTTATTTCCTTTATACCTTTATTTTGTTTTATTTTGTTTTATTTGATTTTTGAATCTATAGTAATAATAACTTTCTGAATTATTTTATTACTTTTATGCACTTACTAACATGAAAAAAAATATATTTATTAATTGTAAAGACTATAATGAGAGTAATCTCGCAAGGGATATTTGGGTTGAAATAAATAAATATTAATATAAATATTAACATACAGTTTTTTACACCATATTCTTCTTCAAACATTATTTACTATACATTATTATTTCAATAATTTTAAATTTATGTTTTTAGAGTTTCTAATTTTTGGGGCTGGAAAATGTGAAAATCAAGGCTTAAAACCTTCTTGTACAAGAATGTGTTCTCAAGTTTGTACATCAGATTATAAACCAGTATGTGCTTTTTTGTTTTCTTTCAGGATTATTTCAGTTCACCTTAATGCAGATGGTATTAAACTTAAAGTACCGAAAATTTATATTCGAGAAAGTAAAATTTTCATAAAACTGCGCTTTCAAACATTAGTTTTACAAAGTAGATGGTTTATTAGTCTCCTGTAGGTAGATATTCTGTCCAGTGTCGCCCATAGTCTAGTAGAAGAGATTAATTCTGCCGTCCAAACGATTCTAGTGTTTTTTTTTCTTCACAACGATTAGGCTATGGAGATATACATTCAATTTGAAGTTTTTTAATTTAGAAAAATGAGAGATATAACTTCGCTGAAGACCCATAGGTCTTTGTTATAACTATAATCAATATATCTTTCTGTGTATTTTCGTTTGGTCTTTCATATTTATCTAATTGTTTGGAAGGTTTTATACCGAATTCCCCCACCTATGCCGAATTTTAAGTCGAATTTCCTTAACTATGCATCCCGTTCAATAATAACACGTTTTAATTTACAAAAAACACCATTATCACATTATGCCACAGTTGAGACCTTCATAAACGCTATTGAAATCCTATATAATTGTAGCAATAACAATTTCTTGATCAGTTTTAATGCCAACTTCATATATCTCAATACTCCATCAATTAACATAACCTTAGCACAATAACAGGATTAACCGAAGTAAACCCTCTAAATAATGGTTTCATTATTTTAAAATTGTTTGCCTATTTTTTTTATAAGGTTGGGGTCGTCAAAATTTTTAAAAATTAAAATATCAAAAAAAACCTTTAAAAATCTCAGTTTCTCACCGATTTCAAAGATTTTTTATTTTTTTTGCATGTTTAATGATTATTCAAAAAGTAAGCAAAAAAATAAAATCAATTTTAAAAATTTGAAAATTTCAAATTTTTTGCCTATTTTTTTATAGGGTTTTATAGGGTTTATAGGGGTCGTCAAAAAATCTTCAAAATCTAAAATATCAAAAATTATTTAAAAACTTAATTTTCTGACCGATTACAAAGGTTTTTATGAAGAAAAGAGTATTTCAATGATTCAATTAGAATGGATGATTATCATTCCCAAATTGGATTTAGAATCTTGGATATGTTTGCACTAATAATAATTCAACTAATTCATTGAACTAGTAGTTCAAAACTTTTAAAAATTTATCTATCAAAGAATGGAATTTAAGAAAAAAAAACTATTTCTACCAAAATATGTACTTAAGAATTATTAAACAAATTTTGGCTACTAAAAAGATCTAGACATACATATAAACATTAATTCTAAATTTAAATTAAATTGAAGTTAACTTGTGGATTACAATTATATTTTGCAATTTTCGTATACCCATGAGTCTATTAATAATTAATAATATGTTACCGGGAATTCGTTCAACGTCGGAATTATTCATTATCTCTAACACTATTGATGAATTCGATATAGGTATATGTTGAATCAATTAAATTCACCAATTATTATTCATATTTTACTAGGGTGATGGTAAATTTAATAAATTGAAACAATTTTGTAAAAAATAAGACATAGAAGACAACAGGTCTATAAAAACTAATTTTTATACGAAGCCTACGTTAAACAAAATAACTACTTTTTTCTAGAATTTTAAATAATCAACTTTTTATTAAATATTATTTTTCTCAACATTAATATTCATCCTTATGATTTTAATATAAATATTGAACCCAAAGAACAGTACTCATTGTTGACATTTCATTATTTTTACATTAAATACCAGATCAGTCACCTCTAAGTTTTAATATTTGACCACCAATTCCAAGTGTTGGTGGTCAAATCACCAATTTGATCACCAACTTCAAAAACCAAGTGTACACAAAGTATACGAATATAAGAACATTCCTCGCAATTAACCCAAATACGCATATTATGTTTCTTTGGTCTTTATATTTGCATAATATACTGTAATATACTGTTCTCACTCGCAGTTCTCTTTTTATGTTAGAAATTACACAATTTTTCTAAACATAAATAATGAAATCAACAACTGAATGGAGTTTAAATACAACATATTCTTTACTGGAAAATTACTGAGATTTAACAAGTTGAAGAGTAGGTACATGTACAGCCAAATTAATACAAAAAATGAAACAACCAGTAGTTTTCAATACAGTAGTTTTAATGTAACTTTTAAAACCCTTTTTATCCAAGCTACAGTGCACATTCATTATTATTCCGAGACTATATGCTTCAATTTCTTCACATAACCATTTTTTAACATAGTATAGTTTATTATTTTGCTGATGCTTAGGATTAGAATAAAAGCTTAAAATTAGATAATTTAAAGGGGGATTTTGAAGGAGATGTCATATCGGCGTAAGACCTAATGATCACTTCCCAAGGATAGCTGGAATTGCTAGCTTTCCAAAAATATATATCTTTAGTGACGCATCCGTCCTTAAAGAATATTTAAGGACAAAAAGGATATTTGAAAGCGTCCTTGTTGTTTTTAAGTTTTTGTATAAAAACCGTTATATCTGTTGATCCATTAGTTATATATATATATTAGATATATATATGGTCATTAGATCCTAAGCCGATTCAACATCTTCTTCAGAAGAGCCACTTAAAGTATATTGCGTACCTATATGATTATTTCTAATACATTTTTACAACTCTAGTGAAATCAATTTATGTTGGGGTAAATTAATAAAATTGAGTAATATTTCAGTACTAAGTAAAGCCAATAATTTTTGTTACTTTAAAACGGCATCATGATCTGACAAATATTTCATGTTATTCATAGTGAGACAAACCCCCAAAATAAAGTCAATACGGTTTCAAAATATATTAGTTTATATCCTTAAACATTATGATACTTAGTTTGTTAATTGATCAGAGCTATAGGCTGTCTCGAGCACTGATCAGAGCACTGGGTCTTATTATTTGACTCTTATTTGACATATTTTATATCAATGATATATCTCGATATTCATGTACCGTTTTCAGAATCATATTTATTTCATGCCGAAGATTTATTTTTTCGAAAACAGCAAATACTTGTCTAGAAGATTAAAGCATATGATTATTTATCTTATATACTTACACTATGGTAAATTGACATTAGTTCTAAAGTACATAAATTCCTAAGCTACCTTTAAAATATGAATGATAAGACATTCTTCGACCAATAAGTGGTGGTAATTATTCTACTATACACTGTACACTTTATTTTTTATTCGGTTCATAATATCCTACTAAATAGGTCCGTTACAGCCCGTACCATTGGATGTATTTACTTTTGAATTTTAAATTTTGAACGCCATCGGCCTAGAAGACCCAAAACTTATCGTAATATTGTCCCTCACTGACTGCGGTTAGGAACTTATTCTATTCTGTTGGAACGTTTTCCTTATTTGGCAATTCGTTATTTGAACAAAGTATTTTTTGCCTATAATTCGTCATGAAACAAAGCATGGAGAAATGTTAGGAACACGACATAGACCTTCACAAGCTTTTCAAAAATATCAAGCAAGCATTTGACAGCATAAACAGAGACCTAATTTTAAAAGCTCTTAGACATTTGGGAATACCTCAGAAATTGTCAAAGCTAGCCATAATGACAATGCATGAATCTAAAGCTAAAATTGTATTACAAACCCAAAGAACCTGTGAATTTAAAATAGAAACGGGAGTACGACAACGAGATGCCTTATCCGCATTATCATTCAACTTAGGGCGTTTCCGAACCTCTCGCACCTGCACTTGATACTCGCACTAAGCTTGTCAAATCGCAATAAATTTAATAAATTTAATTTTGTGATATCTAGTCTACTTGAGACTACACTAAAATTTTGACAACAAATGAAGTGCGATTTGACAGATTTACTGCGAGTATCAAGTGCAAGTGCGAGAGGTTCGGAATACTACATTACGTCATAGGAAAATTAGAAAAGAAAGGCAGTATATTTAATATGACAACACAAATAGTAGCATATGCGGAGGACATAGTAATCCTGGCAGAAAATTACAGATATATTGCTGAAGTATTTGTACAACTAGAAACCGAGACAAAAAGAACTAGGCTTAAAAATCAACGAAGACAAAACAAAATATTTAAAAATGTCAAGAAATGAACAAATAAGAAGTAATCAGAATATAACAATCGGAGTGTACAACTTTGAAGGAGTTACAACCTTTACATACCTCGGAGCAACAATAAGAAGTGATAATAGTATGCAATGCTGTATTATTCATAATCCATGCCGGAAATAGATGCTTCTATGCAAACAGAATTTTGATTAAAACTAATATCAAGAAAGACCAAAATGACGATATATAAAACTCTCATACGACCCATAGTGACGTATGCGTGTGAGGTATGGACTGTGAAAGTCGCGAGGAGAATAACCTGCGCATATTTGAAAGAAAAATTCTCCGAAAAATACTCGGTCCAAAAAGATTACAGAATAGAGAATATGTAATCAGAAGCAACAGCGAAATGAATAGTATGACCGATAGTTGTACGCTTTGAAAATGCCTAAATACTAAGATGGCCACGTAAGTCGAATGCACGAAAGTCGAAAACAAGCAGTGGTGTTGAATTTAAAGCGCGATAGTAGCCGTGGTAGAGGAAGACCAAGAAACAGATGGGCAGACTTGGAAAACGATGCTCAAACCCTACAAATTCCAAATTGCAGACAAGTGGCACAATATCGAGTCATAGTGATGAAGGCCAAAGCTTACCCAGAGCTGTAACGCTATAAGATAATGCTGAATGTTTTTGTCTCCCTTGACGATGTATTATCCACCGCTTCAGTTGAAAGAATTTTTTATTTTCATCTTCACTGCTCTAAAAAAAAAAGATTTCCACATAACTGCTCTAAATATCTGTAGTCAGTTTTTAATTTGAATAGATTCTGGCCATTTAAAGAACTGTTATAGTTTGGCATTATATTTTATTTCCAAAACTCATTCGATGTACACAAAAGCTTTAAGATACGAGAAAAAGTTTTTTTTTCGAAGATAGCAAGCGTACATCGACTTGCTTTTGATAATTTAAAATGGACAGTAGTGTACCTTTTTAGATTTATTAATCATTTTTTATTATATTTTTATTTTAGTTTCGACTTGTAATAATTGTAAACACACTTGTTGTTTTATTTTCACAATAATCATAAGTTAATTAAGTTCATCTCAATTATATTAAACACGTGTAATATGAATCTGAAAATAAAGCACTGACCGTTTTTTGGATTGTTTGTTTTTTAGTAAATTTTCTATACCGCTTGTCAAGACTCGATTATATTTTCAGATTTTGAATAATAAATTTAAAAATAAATTTCAAATTTAAATAAGTCATTACTGCGCAACTTATTGTCCTTTTTTAAACAGTTGATACAAACAATATTGTACACAAACAAAGCAATAACATAAAATATTTACTTTACGGTACTGGTTCCTATACTGCAGTTTTCTGCGATTTTACTTATTCTTTTGTAATGTTTTAGTTAACGCCCCCTTGACCACAAGTTTTTTTTTAAATTTAGAACTTTCTTTGTTAAAATCAGTTCGTTTAGTTATGATTCTTTATAATTTTACATATTCAAGATTTATTTTTGAATATTTTAAATTATATACGATTTAATTGAAAAAAAAGTTTCTAATTTTATAAATAAATCTGTTAATTCAATTGATCGATCGAATTCATATGGGTATAAATAGTTGTTTTATCGATACTGAAAATATATAGTCTGGCTACAACGAGCTGACATTACCAAATAAAAGTTTAAATATTATTAAAATCTTTACAAAATTAAAATGAATTTTATCTATTGGAATCCAGTTATATTCATTTGTTTAGGTAAATTTTAATTGATTTTCAAAAATTCACAATTTGTATAAATATTTTTTTATTTTTAGGTGTATTAAGTGATTTGACATTGGGAACTGAATGTCCTATTAGTTGCCAAAGAATATATGACCCTGTATGTGCTTATAATAAAACATGTTATCAAACATTTCCAAATGAATGTGAAGTTAAGGCAGCAAATTGTAATATAAAACCATGTGATACCAGTAAGTAACACAGTTAGACATTTATATATTTAATAGTAATGGTGTATAGACATATTATAAATATTTTAGTATAGAAATTTTATTTATTATGTTTTAATTATATTTCAGAATTTATAGTTGTCAGATCTGGAAAATGAGAAGATTTTGGTAGTTGTTTTGATCCCCTATGTAAACCAGGTTGTACTACTGCGTGTAAATTGATATACGCTCCTGTATGTGGTCATAACGGTAAATGTTTTATGTCATTTGCAAATAGCTGCTTCCTTAGAGCATGGAATTGTGAATATCCAAATAGTAGTTAGTATTCCTAAAATGTCCTTAAAAAAAATATTCTTATTAATATTATAAGTGTTATTGTTAATATTTTTTTTTGTATTTTAGCTTTTGTCCAGAAATATGATCGTATATGCAAAAAATGTGATCAACCATCTTGCAATTAATTAGGTTTAATATGTTTTTATACTTATATTTTTTATAATTTAAGTTTAACCTCTATTTTAATAAAGTTTTAAATTAAAAAAATTTCATTATTTTTTGGAAATTTGTATTTTAGAAAATTCCCCTCTGTCTGCTTATCATATAGATAGATACATTTAATTTTTTTCAGTGTTTAGTATTATTTTTTATCCATACTATTCTTCTCCTGAGAAGGTTGATACTCGAGCCTGGTTAATATAACCTGAATAAATTTAATTTAAAAATAAAAATTGATTGTTAGTGAATTTTGTTGGTGACTAACCTGTAAATGTCACAGAAATGGTTTTGTTTTAGAATCGATTTTAATAAATATTTGATAAATACTAGTGAATACCCTGTGCAATAGCACAAAAAAAATATTTGATTTGGTATGATTGTTGTTGTTTTGCAAATCGCTTGACTCTTGAATATTTATACTTTATAATGAAATCAAAGTACCTATAATACTAATGTCATTATAACATAACATAATAAAATCCTATGACACTCAACGTAGCAGATCGATAAATTGGTGTTTTTGCATAAGATATTAAAGTAGGTCTTAGGATTATATTGTAGAATATATTCTGCCTATTTAAACAAATTAATTCATCAGATTTGGTTCTTTGTATAATCAAAAAATATACGCCAATATTAAAGATAGCAATTAATTTAGACGGACTAAGATAGTGTAGTGGTTATGTTATCAACTGTTATGTAATAATAAAAGGATAATTTGGAGGAATCTCGCTTATGTTATGAGTGTATATACATACAAAGTTTTTCCATTATTCTTTGAAATTAATTTCGAATATCTGTTCGTTGTCATTTAAAATAAAATGGAATTTTGCTATTTACGGAGTGGAGACAAAGTTTTACTTTACAATAGATGAAATTTTCCACATTTAAATTGGCTGCTATACCAAAAATTAAAATTTTATTTATATACCCCAACGTGCGAACACTGTCTCCATTCTTGTAGATATTATTGTAAATACCAAGCCGTTGAAACATTTAGGATGTTAATCGTTCAGTCTCGAAATTATAAAAATAAACAATATGAGCATTTTAGTGTGCTTGTGTTTCATTTATTCCATATTTGTTTACTTCTTTAGTGAGTAAATTGTACTTTTGTATTACCTATGTACCACAGAGTGTTAACAATTCATTTTTAAATATTTGACAACGTCATGATTGCAAGCCGTAAAATATACTACTTTATATTAATCATTACTTCTATTTTAATTTTAAATGTTTGCAGTATTTGCCACCGTTTTGTATACTTCTTATTTTGTGGTTTGTGTAATGATTAACTCTTTTAAATGTTTTAAGTAATCGCCACCATTTCGCATATTTTTATTTTTGATTTAAGAACTTGCTAAAATTTTCTTGCTTTTTTACTCCCCACATCGTCGATATTGTGTATTATAATATACATATAATATTTGATTTGATATGGACGTGTCACCTGTACTTAAATTCATAATATGTTTTATTTTTTTCTGTGTATAATGATGTGTAAATTGTTTAATTCGCTGAGTGGAGAATTTACATTTGTTTATTTTACCATATTGTCGCTTGAGTATTGTTTTGTCGCATACACTAATTGTGTGAAACTCTAGAACTTAAACTTTAAAAATTAGGAAGCGATCTTACCTAGTTCCTAAACTATATTTATACACTCCAATGTGCAAACAATGTCTTTTTTGACTTGGATGTACAACAAAAAAAGTTGATATACAATAACTCAATATTAAATATATGTATAAAAAAGTTTATTATGCATAATATAATAATATCTAATTAATTTCAGGTTTCGTATTATAAAAATATATAAATATATAAAAATATATAATTATAAAGATGGTTGCATTTGGATTAATTTCAGCTTGATGTTCCTACAATGCGTATACCGTACAACAAACCAATATAGATCAAACAATATTAAAAATTATCGTACGGTAAAGTTTCAAACAAGTGCAACACATCAATATTTAGATAAAAAATTATTTTAATAATATTAATATGATGTCGTAAGTTGAAAAAGTTGAAAAGTTTGACGTGTACGATATACCAATATTAACAACTATATAAAAATTATACTGAAAATATCAGTAACGGTAAGATAAATAAAAAATTTGAAAACAGATTTGGAAAGAGAGCACACAAAAATCTATAGCTACAAATTATCAAGTCATAAAAGTCAAAAATAGCGTATACGACAAAACAATATTCAACCGACGAAATCTGAATTTCATTACAAAAACAATGGAAGTTTTTGTATTTTGTTTTACCTTGTTTTATTATTAAACGTATGGATTTAGGAAAGTTTAGCAAAGAAAATTAATAAAATATTAAATTTTCATATTCTTGATATGTTATCTTTAACATTTGTTTTAGTTATTAAGCGTTGTACTAAGTATTAGAAAAATTAAATCAATTTGTGCATTCCTGCAACACTACTATAGAATTTGTTTTTCTATGTTGCTACAAAATTTATATTTTCATAATCATATTCATAAGTAAAAAATTGTTTTTAACCGTATCGCTGTTAAATGAAGATTAATATATTAAATGAAAGTTTTCTACTGAATTAAATTTATTTTTAATTAGAATAGTTAGTTTTTCTCTACAATTTAAACGTCTAGCAAGACACGAATTCACAAAAGTAAAATAACATTTATCATTGAACCTTAAATAGTCTAACCTTCTTTACATTTGGGAATAACCGAAAAAAATTAAAATCGTAAATTTATTGTTATATCAGGTTATATGCAAACAATATACTCCGTGATATAATTTCAATTTATATAAAAAAAAAAAATTGGAACACTAAAACCGATTTTTAATTGAAATTTAAAAACAATCCTCAAAACAGATGTTCTCAATCTCATTCTATTTAATTAGTTCATAACAAATTAATTTAACCCTATCATGAACAATTAATTATGAAATAAAAGGAGATAAAAATTGTTTCAGTTATTTTTGTAGTTTTTACAGTTTTAACATATCATGATGCAGCCTCTAGTTGAAACATTTTTACTAATAAAAATTAAAAACTCTAAGTATATTTACCTAAATTTAATTAATATCTTGATTGATTAAAAATTTATGTTAGTGTGTTTCATTTTTTTATTGCTTTCTTTGATAAAAAAAAATTGAGAAAAATAATAATAATACTTAAAAATCCATTTCCTAACAAAATAAATATAACAAAACAAACCCGATTGAATTCCATATAAGTATTAGCTTAAAAAAAAGCGTGTAGCATCGAAAATTATACCAGGTTCCTGTCAATTTCATTTAAATTTAAAAAATATAACACAAAAATTCGTATATGAATTTTTAGCACGAACAGGAACAAAAACTGAAATTTATACAATAAATAGGTACATTGTTCTGAAGTTTATTTAAAAAAAAAATGTTTTTAAACTTTGAACTTTTTATTTATTTACATAATATGCTAAAAATAAATATTTTAAATAATATTGAGCGTTTTTTTTTTTGTTCAATGGAGTGAGAAAGGGATAGTTTATTCAACAGTTATAAAACATGAATTTTATTTAAAACTTCGTTTTAATCAAAAGTGCATTTAACTGTATAGTTCAGTACGGAATTCAAAATAAATCGAATTATGTTAAAGTTTTTAATTATATTAATTTTAAGTAAATTATATTTTTTTATTAAATTTAATTATTACAAAAAAATAAAATATATATAGATATAAATTAAATTGAAATTATTTTTCTTTAAAGGTATTAGTACATTAGTAAATTGTGATGTAGAATTTATTAATTCTGATCGCCATTCAACATCATCAGCAATTCTAAGTGATCTTATATTTATAGTGGGACCAATGAATTCAAATCATAATGAAAAAAAAGAAATTTCATTTTGTGCTTTTGATGGTTCCTGTTATCAAACATTTATAAATAAAAATCAAATGATTTCAGTGAATAAAAAACGTAGAAGACTTAGCAGTAAGTACAAATTAGATTTAGAATATATTTTTTAATTTTTATAAAATTTTGTAATTGGCAATTGTCCAAAAATCTTATTCTAAATTGCCAATAGAAAGTAAATTTTTGGCAGAAAATAAAGAAAATTAAAAAAATAGGTGAATCGTTCAAACGCAAACACCGATAAATACATGTTAAGCCATTCTGAGAAAAACGTGAAAAGCCTATAACATATTTTTTAAACATAGTCTTCAGATTTTTTTGGCAAGCGTATTTGGCAAATTTATAATGGCTAGCATATTTAACAATAATAAAGAAAAAAAAATAATATAACTCATTGGACTTAAGCATAATATTAATTTGAAATTTGTAAATATCGGGTTTTGAAATTGACACATGTTTGTATCGGAATTTGCATTTTATATATTGTAATTTATCGGGGCTTGATCTTAACAACTCACATTAAGGCCCATTTAATACTCTTCTTCCAGTAAAAGTATTTGTAATGAAACTATCTGTTTACTTTACAATCACAGTAAACTGAAAGTTTTTAAAATTTGGTTTTTTCATCGTGTCAGTTTTCATACTGGCAGTATTAGTACAATATTTGATTAGCAGTAGATTTTTTATTACCTTTTTATATTTTTTGAAAACAAGTAAACGTCAGTTTTGTTTATTTTGAACAACAAATTGGAATTAATTTATGTTGATTTTAAATATAAATAAAGAAAAGATATGAAAAATTAAGTAAATAATAGAAGATTATCTATAATTTTACAGCAGATGAAGAAGAAATTATTCTTAATGTGCTGTGAAATTAGAAATATGATGTAATACTTAAATAAAATGTGATTTTGTTTTTAATTGTATTTAAACGAATTATGAAAATTAAAGTACATAATTTAATTTTTTTTATATGTATATGAAGTACCTACATGCATTTTTAATTTATTTTTGAGTTACAAATTAATGAATAAATTTTGAAGAACTGGTTATATAAAAATCCAAAAAAATGTGATAAAAAATTATCAAAGGGTATTTATTAATTACTTTGTTTCAGTTATCTTATCAAAACTGATCTCTATTGTTGCTATCTTGTTAGCTGTTCTTCTCATATTATCTTCAGAGCTATTATCATTGTTATTACCGATAGTATTTGAAATTACAAAATCAATTAAAGGATCTATTAGAGGATCACTTTATTTTAGTTTTCGTGCAATATTAAGTAATACGGAGCATGCCACTACAACAATCATGGCAGTATTAATATTTATTCACATACCAAGTGACAAAACCGGAAAACGTCTTTTCAGTACTCCAAAGGATTCAAAAATCATTTTCGGTTTCAGTATATTTCAGCATTGGGCTCACCAAGGGACTGTATCCTGACATGAGTCAATATCATTGCGCCAATATCTTTTGGAAATCTACTTATTCAGAAAAATGCAAAGTTTGTAGATGAAATTTCTTCTGCTTACGTTAAACCATATTGGTCCAGCGTATGAGTGTTCAAGGCTACTGCTCTTAAATTTTAATTATAATAACTATTCCCGGCGTAATATTCGCTGTTAAAGTATTCAAAAATATTTCTTTCCCTTTCATCAAAACAACGTTTCTTATATCCGCAAAACAATTAATTTATCTTAATCATATCGTCTGTTTGTTTCATAGTGTATTTTTGTCTTTGTCTAATCTCCTTTTTGTTACTTCCGTAGAGTCACCGATGAATAATTGTCCATTCTGATTAAAGATTTTCTTTTGCATACAATTAATATGGATATGAAAGTTTTATAATGAAAGCACCAATTAAAGAAATAGTCAATATATGTCCTTGATGTCCTCTATAATGACCTTGTTTGTGGTGTTTAGCAAATCTAGGGAATTTTTAAAGGTGGGAAAGAAAGATTTTCTATCATGACAATAAAAGGAATATTTTTTGCGCGCTTGCCAATATTTTGTTTTACAAAAAATATTCATTTCAACTTGAAGATGCGCTTGAATTGGTCATTTAGAAACATTTCAAGATGGCTAATTCAAAGACGCAAACCAGAGAAATTTAAAAAAATTTAATAGGTAAATATTATCATTTTATGATTTTAAAAAATACTTTAAATTTGAAAAAACTTCATAATTTATTGACTTTGTGGTGTTTTGCTATTATTCAGATTATCTTTTTGGTTCTTGAATTAAATATATAGTTTTTCTATACAGGTTTAGAACTTGGATATACTTTTCTATAAATTATTTATTTACATAACACAAAAATTATTACTTTTTAATTTTTCTTGTTTCTTAATCGGTAATGTTTTGTGGTAGTATTTGAAAAAAGCTTTGTATTTAAATTTTTGGATTCCTATCACTGTTTTTTTTCTTTGATTTATTAAGGTGGAAAGTTTTACAGACCTACAAGCATCTATTCACGGCGTAACATTCACCGATCTAGCATTAAAGAAATAATTTTCAGCTTTTTATTAAAATACTTCACTGATGAAAACACAGTTCTCCATTTCTTTGTTTTTGTGACGAGAGTAAGACTATCAAACATCTTACTCTTGATAAAGCAACATGTAATTGTCCATGACACCCGTTTAGGAAGATAGAGGCATATTTTGTCAAAAGTTTGGCTTCATGACTTATTAGTTGTTATTGAGTATTCTAGGCGAATTGGACATTGTTTGCGTTTGAATATAAAGGGAAGATTTATATCGGACTGAATTAGAAAAATACGTTAAATAAAAACTTTATCTGAGTTATTACTTTTTACAATCTTGGCTTCAATATAGCGGTTTTTAATACTTGTAATGATTGTCTTGTGGCATTACATAGTCCTCTTAATGTCATAAGGTTTCTGAGGAGCATAATAGCAGCTCCTATTTTTAATTTCAATATATGTGAAGCCGTGGATTCAAAAATTCATCTGAATATGCTAGTTAATCATTCAAATTATCACGTATCGAAACTATTAACAACTATTTCTGTGCCATCTAAGCGTTGCAAAACCATGAAAATTAGGTTCTTAGGAAAGAAAAATTTCAAATAAATTTTATTCTATTGCCAGTTAGTCCTTTTAACCCTTTCAAACGAAGTTTCATACATAATTATTTTGCTTGATTGATGAAAGAAATAAATTTGAAATCCAAAATTATTATCCATACGTACTCATAACTTCAAACAGCATTTACAATAACAACCACTTATTCATATGAAATAAATAAAATATAACTATATATTATTTATTAATTTACATGTGCTCATAGTTCTCAATTCAACATCATTAGATTTATTTGAACTGAAAACTTAAAAAGAATAAAATATATCACATACATTATTTCAAAGAACAACTTCTTTAAAAATAAAAATATACATCTACAATAATAATGGTAATGCACCATCTAAAATAAAAATGGTATGCAATATACATCTACAATAAATAATTCATAAATTTCTTAAACACATCGAAAGCGAAGAGTGAGTAAAATAAAATAAACCAACAAAGAATTTTTCTTTTTTCTTATGTCAAGTCAAAATGCTAATTCAGTTTCTTCTACTTAAATCACCAAACCGTGTCAAAAAAAAATCTTGGTTTTATAATAAATATGTGGGTTTAGAAAACTTGGATATGTTTTGTCATTAATTTATATGAAAATTAGTACTAACTGTACTAAATTAGTACTTTATTTGATCTATAATATTTTGAAAAGGTTTTCTTTATATTCTTTGATTTTTGTCAGAGCTAATTCATTTTATAAAAGCTTTCGAATATTATTAGCGTATTTTTATAATATATTAGACTAGGGGCCTCCGTTGAGTAATTATAATTCAAGTTGAAGCCAAATTTAAAGTTTTAAAAAAGAATAGTAATTTTCGTACTGTCATAGACTTCTCACTATAAAGCACAAACTACTTATGTTTAATAAAAAGTTGTGAGGTTAGTAAGTTTTATTTTGGACACATAAATACACCTGCCACATATACTGATTCGATTCCGATATATTCCCTATAGTAAGTGGCATTTAATGGATAAAATTACTAAAAATAAAATATTTTTGTAATTAAAGAGTTATACATATTTTTAACCCAAACTATATGATTACTACAAATGAACAAAATATGGGAAGCAATAATTTGAAACAGTTAGGCACTTAAAAAATTAATAGAATAAATTTTCTTTAATTATTATACAAATAATAAGATGTTGCATGGCACAAAAATGGATATATTTTATTTAAAAGTTTGAATATTATAAAAAAAAATAGAACTTTTTTTAACCCGAATGCGCATTTCTGTTGTATATGACACTTATTTACATTTTAAGTAAGAGCTCATTAAGGAGAAGCGAGATAAAATGAAAAGGTGTCTACTGCGCAGGTCCTTAAATGCTTGTCTATTATAATTATAGATATTAGATTTTACAATATCCTTGACTTTTTAATAACACTTTTATTTTTGAATTTTAGCAGGAAATTTGAAAAGAATTGCTAACACTAAACTCTTTTATTGTTAGTTGATTTAATGATAATATTATGTTTTACTTAATTCTGATTTGTATGATATGATAGCTTTCAAGTTATAAGCTTTTATTTTTTCATATACAAGCTGAAAAAAGTTTGAGATATTGACCCCATCATCACAATGGTTGTTGACGATGTCTCCGTGACTGTTTTGACTGGTATTTAGGTTTAAAAAAATTTTGAAAATGCAATAATGCACAGTGTTAATAAAAACGTTCTATTCATTTTCCTTGATCACAAATGAATTAAAAGACAATGTCTTAAAAAGTTCTCATTACACAATGCTGCCAACTTATTTTATCATTGACAACATAGTTTTCTACACATTATATCAGGTTGAAGTTTTTTTCTAAGATATTTACGATGTCACCGATGTTTATTACTATTATTATTAACATGTATTATATTCGCTTGTTATAATAAATTGCTCTGTAAAACAGCATCTGCGAGGAAGACTAAAAATACTTTGTTCTCAATTATGTTAGTTATGTCAGTTTTGTCAGAATTCGGTCAAACCACAATTCGCAAATAATATTTTATTTTGTAAATATTTTACCATTTATGTAAATTGGAGTTATAAATCACAATTGAAAATTTGGAATAACTTTGAAAGCTCAATTTTAGATATTTATTTAACGTTATGTATTATTCTTATAAGCTTCAAGTGATCCCTATCCTACCTTACAACTACTAAAAATGATTTTTAATTTTAAAATTGAATACTTATAAATATTTTTTTGTTATAATAATTTCAGAATTTCGACGTGTAAGCAATCACAAATGTATTATATCAAATCAGCCTCAATGTCCTTTATGTCCAGAAGTATGCCAGAAACATTACAATCCAATTTGTGGTTTTGATGGAGATTGTTATTTAACTTTTCCATCATCATGTCATATGAATTATCAGAATTGTTGGGGTAATGGACCAGGTAAAAATAATATACCATCTTCTACGCAAACATTTCAATAAATTATTATATCTAATGTATAATTAACAATTTCATTTTAATATTTTTAGACTTTTCCTTTTGGTGTCCGGGACGTTGTCAAGATAATGAACAAATATTTAATGATATTTGTGTTAATTAAATGTATATTTTGTATATTTATTGTTAATGTTTAAAATAAGTAAGAATAATAAATAATGTAGTTTTACATATCATTGAATTTAAGTAAAAATAAAAATTTAACTGTTAATATTTTATGTTTATTGTTTTATTTATTAAAAATAGATGGTAAATTTTAATTTTTAACAGTTAACAGTTTGTATATTGTAGATTAATCTCAAGTGTTAGCCTTGAACGTTTATTTAACATTACCTTTGATAGAGATGCAACAATTAGTTTTAAAACTCTGTGCCTAAAACGATAGTTCCTAATTTTCAATGCTTTAAGTGGATTTAAAATTTTTGGAAGCAATAATTCAAAATATTCTTTTTTGTTTTTCAAGTTCAACTATATAAATTAGCTTAATAACAACAAATGAGTTTGTACTATGCTTTCAAAGTGGAAGGATTGAAAAATATAGTTTTCACACTGAGAAACAAATTTAGCAAAAAAAAAAAAAAAAAACTTACCTTAAGTATAAAAAAAAAAAAAATTATTATAAATTAAGAAAACAATAAACAAAGTAAATTAGCAAATTAAAAATAAATTTATCTGCGTTTAATAATATATAAACTCTAGTGTTATTTGACCACATGGTCAGAAGCACTCAACTAAAAAATGAAACTAATAATAAAAATAAAGTGAAAAAAACTCTCACAAAAATGTCACCAAGAAAAGTAAAATCACAACAGGTTACAGATAAAGTAGCCCAAAAAAATAAAGAATTAATTTTAGACAATTCATCACTAAAAAAAGAACTATTAGAACTTAAAAACAAATTAAATGAATTATTAAAAAATAATAACAAAAATATTAACATTGACAATGAAGTACTTAATAATACTAATCAATATCATATTCGCAACGATATAGAATTAGAGGAACCCAATAATGAAGATTCGAACAATGATTTTATTCAAGTTTTAAAAAAAAAAAAGTAATAATAATAATATTAACAAAAAAACGTCACAAGCAATAAATAGTCAACTAAATAAAAATATACCGAATAATAAAACATCTGAAAAATACCCAAGTAGCAATGATGCCGATACCAAAAAAGATATAGAAATTAAAAATAATAAAAGCAAAAATATTCCCCCAATAATATTAAAAACCGAAGACATCCCTACCATAAAAAAAATGATAAGAATACAACTCAAAATTAATGAGTTTTTAATAAAATCCACAAATAACAGACATATGCTTTATGCAAAAAATACAGAGGACTTCAAAAAAATATTTAATGCGTTAAAGAGTGCTGAAGTGCAATGTTTCTCATACACACCAAAAGACGAAAAACCAATTAACGTAATATTAAAAGGCCTTCACAACAACTATGAGCCAGAAGAAATCCACAGCTTGCTACAAGCACAAGCGGTCGAAGAAATAAATATTAATAAAGTCTTAAGACTAACAACAAAGAAATCGGTAGCAAGCAATATAAATCTGCCAATTTATATAGTACAAATAGGACCACAAAGCAACATCAACAACTTGTATAAAATAAAAGATGTTGATAACCAGATTATAAAATGGGAATCTCTCAACAAATCGCCTATTGCACAATGCACCAGATGCCAGCGGTTCAACCACTCGCCATATAATTGCAATATGGAGCTGAGATGCATCAAGTGTGGTGGGAACCACTTGGCTAATCAATGCCACATCATCAAAAACAGCGCAAAGTACTTTATTGCATACTTTGCAAGACAACCGGACATCCCGCATCTTTTAAGCAGTACCTGTTTAAAGCCAGACAGGAAAAGCTAGAATTATTAAAGGAAAAGAAGGTAGCGAAGGTAGTAAAAAAAATTAATATAGCATCAAATTTTACTAATCCTAATTTATCATATGCCAGTATTACAGCTGGAAACAAATATACTAATACAAGTAACTTAAATACAACTTCCGCTGGTGGATTAAATCCCTCAATCGGAAATATAATTCCAATACTAACTGAACTCAACAAGAGTTTGTCCAACTTGTGCCAGAGTTTTAAAGTATTGGAAACAAAAATTCAAAGTCAAGCAGACAGAATCGATTTTCTATTCGAAAACTTCGATGCTTAACAACGCTTTGAGACAAAATAAATTAAAAATAATATCTATTAATGTCAACTCCTGTAGATCATATTACAAGCAGTTGTCATTAATAGATTTTCTAAACAAGCACAATCCGGATGTAGTAACGTTATCTGAGACGAAACTTAATAAAACCAATCGTATAAAAATTAAAGGGTATAATATTATTAGGCACGATAGAGCTTCACCTACAAACGGAGGTGGTACTGCAGTAATAATTAGGAAAAGTTTAAAATTTCGAAGAATTCAAACCGAATTTTTAAAATCATTTCGCTGTTTAGTTTCTACTTCTAAACTTACTTACTTAACGGGGAAAATAATAATAAACTTATTATTTTATCTATATATGCGCCAGTGAGTCATCAGGACGTATTCCACAATGAACTGATAAAACTCTTTGAAATTTTGAAACTTTCCGAATTATATAGCTATTACATTATTTGCGGCGATCTAAATGTTAAACACCAATCTTGGGGAAATACTCACCACAATCCTCGGGGAGTACTCCTCAATAAATTTATCGAAGATAACTGAATATTATACAAAACTTCCTTACACTCGTTCTCGGGAAACTCGTTCCTAGATTTAGTTCTAGCCGATGCCAGACTTACACTTAAAACGACTAATACTGGTAAATTGGAAACTCTAATTCACGACAGCGACAGCTATATACACTGAGTTATCACTTAGAGGGAACGAATTTACTACAACCTCTACAAACAATGAACACTTCCTTTACGGAAAAGCTAACTGGAACAAATTTCGGAAACATATTAAGATCGACATTCAGCTTGATTATCGCTAAGCAGCATGCCCAATGATAGAAACTTATCAATTAGCGAAATAAACTGGTTTCTAAAAAAAATTTAACTTATTATCCAAAATGCCATGCAAAAATCAATACCCCTATTAAATTCCAAGAAAAATAGCATTGATATTTATGTTAACCGGGTTATCAACCAATTAAAAAAAGTTAAGAGCCAACTACTAAGTTCCAAATTCAAATTACTAAAATTAAATGCCAATAATACTACTTCAATAAATTTAATAAATTCTCTTTTAAAAAATATCAATTGCTTAATAAAACAAAATTTTACATTAAATATTAATAAATACTGGCATAATAGAGTTGCAAATATAAAAGTTTGCAACAGTAAAAACATGTTTGCGGAAATCAAAAAAATATACAAGTCGTTCAATCCTGAAAAAATCCACAAATTAAGAGTTCACCGTAGTCATATTCTCAAAATTCAACAAGCTGGTATAAACACTAACAAATTAAAAATAGAAAACGAATACTTCTGCATCGAAAACGAAAATGACATCCAAAATACCATAGGATCTCATCTTTCACAAGTACATAACCAAACAAACCAAAGAGTTTCTCTACATGATAATCAAGTCATGGCTTCTATAAATAATTTAAAAATACGCATTCAAAACAATAAAAATTACAATATTTCGGTAATAAAATTCAATAATACACTAAAGGCAAATAAATTAAGCGCAGACCAAACTCAAAATAAATATTTTATTACAATTCAGGATCTCAAAGAAATATTCAATAACTTAGTAAATAAAAAATCTTCTGGTATCGATAAAATTCCTAACATTGTTTTAAAGCAACTTCCTGATTCGCTAATAGAAAGGTATTGTATAATATTCAATAATTGTTTAAACGTAAGTTATTTCCCACAAGATTGGAAAAAAGCATTGGTAGTTGCAATAAAAAAACCGGGCAAAGATCCCTCCGATCCAAATAGCTACAGGCCTATCAGTCTATTACCCAACATAAGTAAGGTCTTCGAAGTTATAGTTAATAAAATCCTAGTAGATGAAACCGTTAAAAAAGGAATAATACCAGCAAATCAATTTGGTTTTCGTTATAAACATAGTACAATACATGCAATGACAAAACTATCTTCTGATATCTGCAGACATATAAATGATAAGAAATGTGTAGCAACTTGCTTCATTGATTTTGAAAAAGCATTTGACACAGTCTGGCTTGATGGTATTATATACAAGCTGCTAAAATACAAGTATCCGCCACACTTAGTATTCTTGATTGAGAGCATGATAAGGGACAAAACTTTTAGAGTAACTTCTGGTAACAAAAAGTTCTCTAAAGAGTTGTCGCTAAACAACGGTCTTCAACAAGGTACTGTGAACTCGCCTGTATTATGCAATATACATATGAGTGAGCTGCTGGACTCTCTAAGCAAAAGCTTAGGGCTTAGTCACAGCATAGCTTTCGCTGATGATCTAACCATATATACAGCGAATCACAACATCCAAAAGGCTCAATACCATTTACAGAAACTATTTAATAAAGTGGTTGAGTATAGTGTCAGTTGGAAACTTAAAATTAATTACCAAAAATGCGAGAGTGTTCTTTTCCGTAACACTGTCAACTTGGTCAATTATAATATTAAAAAACACTGGAGAGAATTCCATATAAATGCTCCAGACAATACAAAAATCAGCAACTCGAGTAAATTCAAATATTTAGGCATTTTATACTATCATAACTATAACTTCAAAGACCATATAAAAAATCAAATAAGAAAAGCAACGAATGCCTTTCTAACATTACGTAAACTTTTTTATTCGAAAATTCTGTGTAGTAAAGTCAAACTACTTTGTTACAAGAACCTGATAAGGCCAATATTAACTTATGGTTGTTCAATCTGGTTTAACATCAATCCTTCTTTGATAGAAAAAGTCAGAATATTTGAACGAAAATGCCTAAGAGCATGTACAAATTTGAACAGAAAACCTACATCAAACTATCTACACTATTATTCTAATAAAGCAGTTAATTCAAAGGCCAACATTATCAGAATCGATAATTTTATTATTCGTCTCATACGAAATCATATTCAACGGAGCAGCGAAGTTCTAGAAAATTCCTTAATAAGCCATCCTTGGTACGAAAACGACCTGTATATTAAAAGGTCATTAGACACGGGATTTATTCCGCCAGAGGGATTTGTATTCCTAGATAAAAATAATTACATCGAAAATAGTGAATATATTCCTATTATATATCACTATAAAAAAAATAGTTGGAATAAAAAAGTACCATTAGTTATAAATGTAAGTGATGTGAATGATGCAGATATATTTTCATTTGATAAATATGTTCCTAATCAACACAAATTAAAAAATTCCAAACCTTTATTTTGGAAACAATTAGGATTAGGGTAGGTTATAATTATTAGTTAAGTTTTAGTTGTTAGTTAGTGTAGTGTAGTATTTAAGTTTTACAAAAAATTTATATTTCAAAAACAGGTTTTTTTTTTCTGAATAAATCCAGTACCAAAATTAGTCCATTAGTTATTTAAAAAAATAATATTTAACATAACCAAATTATATAATTCAAATGTAAATATGTACATAATAACCAATTAATATTAAATGTAAGTAAGAGAGCTAAATATAAGTTAGCCATATGAATACTTTAAGTTATATATAAAAAATTCTATTTTTAAGTTTTGTTTTGGAATTATTAATTATATATTAGAAATATAAATAAAACTATTAAAAAAAAAAAAAGCTTAATAACAATATAACAATATTATTAGGCTTTGTATACCCACAACAATTTAGACACAAATAAATCTATATATCATAGGTATTTTCCTAATTTTATTTTTGATGTGATGTTTTAATAAATATATTGCTAAATATTTGAAATTGACAGACTTGACAATTGAATATTGTTGAAGTATTTCGAGATTTCACCTGAAAATATTTTTTGTTTCCATTTTTCTTCATGAAATAAAAGTAATATATGCTGGAGTTCCACAGGGAAGTGTCCAATACTTTACTATACTTTACTATATTTAAAAAATTTCCCTTCTAAAAAATTTATATATTACGGTAAATAATCTTCCCACGCAGAAATTGTTGCTATGACTATTTCTTTCACGGGACAAATCACAGTGATTATGTTTTTAAACGGAAATTATTATGTAGATATTTCATCATACCACCACCTATTGTTCAAGTAAATTAAAAAATTGGAAAAGTCAATTCTTAGGATCAGAGTCAAGTATTGCTCGTTCAAACGTCTACCTACAAAGAATAGTTTCCAAATAGAAAATGGGACTTTTTCCATTTCAATTTAGTCCCGAAATATGACTGTGATTAGGTCGTCTGACTACTTATTAGAAGATCTCGGATTCAAATCCTGTTCACAGATTGATATAAACAAAGCTTTGAAATGAGTCCAGAGTACAATCATTGAAATATAATTAATTTTTTTTTATGTTTCTTATTAGCAACTTAGGTAGAATTAATTAAGAATTTTTTTTTTGTTATAAAATTTTAATATTTTAAGATTAATGAAAAAAAAAATGTTGACATCCCTGCCTTGGACGGGAATTGAACTCAAGACCTGCGGATTAGTAAATAAATGACATGATCATTGAAGCGTATACTCGTATGTTGTATTCTACAATGTATGAATTTCCCCACATTTACAGTAGTTAGTAATGGTATATTACAAATTCAGAAGAATGAACTTTTTTATGTGATTGTGTATGCCATGATGGGTCGACATAAAAAAATAGTCAAAGTTTATATGAAAGTATGAAATTATAAGAAATAAACAAAAGATCACGTCAAATCGCCTAACAGTAATTTAAAGACTAACAACGTTGTTATCGTATAGATAATATACAAGATGATTTCTTCATACAATATTTCGCTTAAAAAACATGCAAAGTTAAATGGAACACAACGTCGCTGTTTTGCAAATATTGAGAAATTAAAAGTAAGATGATATCAGGCAGAAGATCAGACATTTATTAAAATCTGGTGAGTCAAAACCAATCAAATTTAAATTAAATTTAAAAATGGAGCGAATGAACTTTATATCGTTAAATTGAAAAAAAAAATAAGCTAAATATTGTAAAACGGTAAGAAATATGCTGATTTATTTAATTAATGATAAAAATTATCTCTAAACAATAAAATTCTGGGGTTGAAAAACTTAAAATTTATTAAAAAAATTCTTAATACAGTGGTATATTTTTTACATTTGTTTAATTTTTTAATTAATAAAAATTGTATTTGAGTTTGACTAATAATGAACTATATCAATGAAACTTTTTTATTATAATATTAATTAACAAATTGTATTATTATATTAATTAACAGAATTATTACAGATTTTTCCTGTCTATTAAATAAATATTTTAATCGACAGTAAAATAAATGTAATATTTTTGCATAGTAAGTAAGTGTATACTATAGCAACCAGCATCATCTTCTATACTTGTAAATTTTTTTTATTTAAGTAAATTTTGGACAGTTATATGATCAAAAAAAGCTGACACGGTACAATGCTCACAAATGATAGATACGGCCAGCTGCCATACAACCAACTCCTATACTACACATCAGAAATATTTCAACATTGAATTTGCTTATAGGTCTGCAAATTGATAGGAACTTTATTAATCTTACAAAAATAAACAAACACATCTTATATACTCTTTTACAAAACTCGGACTGGTTCACGTAGCAATCATAAAACAACATCCTCCAAAAATATTTCAAAAACTTAAGGTGTTGCCGGTCTGAAAATGATTACGTAATGTAAATCTTTGAATAACAAACAAGTATATCTTTTAAACAGTTTTCTAAAATTCTAACTCATTCGACTAGCTATCATACAATTTCGAGCATTCATCAGAAATATTTCAAATACCAAATAGGTGTTACATTGGTAATTTAGTTCTTTATCGTAAATAAATCAACATATTTCTTACCATTTTACAAAATTTAAACTGATTCAGTTAACTGACATACTACAAATTCCTAGCAGTGTTATTTCAGAACAAATTCAAACCAGTCTTCGAATATCCGTTATAATTAATTTCAGGTTGTTATTTGCGTTGAATCCGGATAACGTCGGATAACTTCACTGGAATAAAAAAACAAACAATAATATAAATGAAACTATCATTTATATGTCTAATAAGGAACTGTTCTTTTTTTCCATGATCTCTAAAATATGAACTGAAAAGCATTAAAATTTACTGTTTACTTTTTTGTTGTTGGCTATATTTAATTTTTCACTAACTTATAAAATATTTACATATCATATGAGTTATTTGCGTAACATACAATGAAAATACAACAAAATATGACCATATTACATACATTATGTTCAAAATATAATATTATAACACGTAGATAGCTAATAACAAAAGTTCATGTCTTGCAAAATAAATAAATGCGGCTGTTTTTGAATTGTTAAATATTATAATATAGTAACAATGTAGCTATTATCTATTGTTTTTTTTTTTATTATTAATGAAATCGTTAAACCCAAAAGATTTTATGTCTTTTTTAACTCCTATGTTGGGCAAAATATATGAATGACACCGTTTTATTTATTAAACAAAGTATTATATGAACATATTATTATTTATAAACGGTTGAAAATAATTGAGGAAACAAATCTGTTTCTAAAATATATCGAGCATAGACAGCAGTTTGTTTTATACTTTCAACAGACTGGGTCGAAATAGCAGAGGTGAGAAATTTGATTATTGAACACAATTGGATTTTTAAATATTCCTAATTGGTTGTTGGACTTGAGTTGTATGACAGTTACTCGAACCTGTGATTTGAAAGCATTGTGAAGAATCTCTTCCTTCGGGTCGAACACAAAATGTATAGAATTTACTTCAACGAATAAAGAAACTCTGTTCTGTAGTTAATAGCTTAATTTGCATTGGTAACTGTATCTATCTATTTGTCATAGCCATGTAAAATTTTAATACTGATTCCTAAAATTCGGAAATAAGTTTTCAGTCCATTCTTCAATACGAAATCGATAACAGTCGTAATTCTTTATTTTTGAAAGAGTATCTAAGTATAAATTTAGTTATAGGAATTGTGCGGAAGCTACCCCAACCAGCCCAAATTTCGATAAACTGAAAAATACATGTTTGTTTATTTTTCCTTGAGTATCTATGTATAAATTTTCATGTTAGTAACAGAATTGGGTTTTGAAACATTCCTGATAGGTGGTAGGAGTTGTATGGCAGCTACCAAAACCTCTCACTTGATAGTTTTGTAAACAGAAACCGCGTCCTGTTCCTTTTTTGATAATGAATAACTGTGCAAAGTTTCAGAACTCTATATTTAAAAATGTGGGCATGTATAGCGAACAAACAAACAAACTTTAATTTTTATAAGTATAGATAATGAAGTTATATTATGTAACGAGAGCGATGAAAATAACGTTTAAATATACATCATTATACGCCCGGGGCATCCTTAAAATTCGTTGGCCACAAATCAATAGAACGCTGTAGCAAAAAACTAATCAAAAACAAATATACGGGGAAATCCGGCAGAGTAAATGTCATTGGATTGGCATTCCGCAGCAAGTACCTAATGCCTTAGCCGCAGCAAGTACCCAACATGAACATGGCCAGAATGAAAGAGGTTAGCCGCAAATAGGAGCCGATGGAAAGACTTTATTTCCGGCCTATGCCCCACGGAAAGAAATCAGAACAATAATGATGATTTACTTAGATGTATGTGGGACCAGATCATAATAAAAAAATTAATAATTAAATTACTATAGAATTTAATTCTTCAAAAGTTGAATTTCAACTACAATTAGTCGCAAGCACTGATGAAAGAAGTAAGTTGCTTCCGAAATATCTATATTAAATATAAATGATTAGTGAAATTCGACTTTTATTCCATAATTTATCTTTGTAGTTTTCTAATGCTACGAAATTAAGCTATAAGCAAAACATTGTAAATTTACGAAAAATTGAACATGGCGTATCTTTGATTTCGGTAATATGAAGTTTTTTTTATTTTAACCGATAACTAAATTGTTAAATTCAAATTTAGTTGAAAGAATTATTACTGAAAAAAACATCCATGACCTAAGCGAAACTTAAATCCAGGTTTTTTTTATTAGTAATTAGATGACACAATACAAAAATTCACTGCTGAACGACTGAAACGAGCCAAAAGACTATTTAAGCCGAATCGATATCAGTTTTTTTTTTACCAAATTGCTAAAAATTGATATGAAAATGAATTTCTATTTGAAAATCACAAATTGATTAAATTAAACTCCATGTGTAATTCAAAGGTTAAAATTGTTTACTTGAAGTAATTAAAATAAACAAAACAATAATTTGGCATAATTAAAACAAACCAAATAGTTAAAGACTTTGAAGAACAGAAATTTTTTTAAATAAAATGTAGATTATAAAAAATTATATTATAAGATCAACATGAACTTGAATTGAAACAATAAATTAGAATCCATAAATACAAATTTTTCGAAATACATTTTTCATTTAATAATTTTCGTTCTTGTAAAGAAGTTTATGAAAATGAGCAGCTCACGTTTTCTTTATATAACTGGTGAGATATTTTGCTTTTTTATTATTATTTTAACGAAACCAAACATATTCACCCTGAAATAAAGGTATCATCACAGTATTACAACTATCATATACTGCAACAGAAACTGAAATAGATTGTACATTAATAACGTGTTCAAATGATTGGGAGCCAGTGTGTGCATATGATGGAACTTGTTATAAAACATTTACTAATGCATGTCAGATGTTGTTGGTAAATTGTAATCGAACACCAAATAATAGTAATTTAATAAAGATACATATTGAAATTTGATTAATTTTGCAATTATTAATTTTTCAAGGATTTAGAGACGAGACAGATGGTGAATGTTCTGCAGATGATCAACCATCATGTGACGAAGTAAGCTGTCCTGATTCATGTAATGATATATATGATCCAGTGTGCGGATATAATGGTTACGAATATAAAACTTTTACAAATCAATGTTATATGAATATGGAAAATTGTCAATATTCTGGTCCTGGTAAGTTTTTAGAGTTTTCTTGTGTAATATTTTATAAAATATCATCAACTGCAATTATTGTTTCACCTAACTATGTTTTTCACTAAAGTAAACAGTATATTCTTACATTCGTTGATGCTCTTAAGAAATTGTAAGTGAACTATAGTATGATTATTATGCGAAACAACAAAACCTAGTACAAAACTGTTCATAATTTTAGCTTCAACTCAATTCAATTTAATTAGTTATTTCCAAAACGGGCTCTATAGTTTTATAAACACAAAAAAATTTAACAAACAATTTCCAAAAATCAATAAACCCGATACCAAGTGTTAGTGTAATGCTTTTAAAAGCTTTGCTTTTTTATTTTTAAATTCCAAAATTTTAAAAAATATTTTGAACACAATATTGTCCGTCATTTCAATTGTCGTTATATGTCCCGCATGCAAATTAATTGGTGATATCAGTTGGATACAACTAAAATAAAATGGAAATATACTATTATGAAGATGTAGTTACTCTGCAATCGATACATTTCTTCACTCTTAAACTAATTAACTATATCAAAATTACAAATTGAAAAATATCATATGTATGGAAAGATTCTGCGCAAGTAGTTATGGCTTTCGAATAATGAACTTAGAAATTTTAGTCTTATATAAAAAATTATATAATAATTATAGTATTTTTTAAAAAATTAATTTATGAATTGAATGATAAAATTGTGAATAAAATAAATAAATAAAATTTCATAAACAAAATTTGATCAATCCTACTGTTGGCCCCAGAAAAGTATATAAAGAAAGTAAATAATTCAGAGAAATGAATGTCATAGAGAGATCTCTTTCTACGTTGTATTTCACTCACAGTATATCGAATGTAAAAAATTGATTTTAATTCCATTACTTAAATAGCTATTGACATTTTTTTATGTAAATTTATTATAATTAAAATATTTTTTTTATTATTTCAGATTATGAAATGTTTTCCACAGGACCCTGTTCTGAAGAATAGCATAGATTACAGTTATTTGTATTTTCAAATTTAAATTTGTTAAAAGTTAAAACTCTACCCAAACCGCTATAATGTTTTTAATTGTAAAACTTAATAATTTAATAAAAAATTTAAATAATTTTTTTTATAAAATCTTACATAGTTATTTGTATTGTAAATAATATAAAAAGTTAAGTATATATTTAGCGCAAATATAATATGTGAAATTAAGCAAATTACAAAGAAAATAATAAATACAATTTCATTATGCTTTGTAGATCTATTAAAAGCATTTAAAACGATCCTACTACACTTCACTCTCAATCTGGTAAGGAAAGTAAATTGTAATACAGACATTATAGCCATAATAGAAGATTTGAACAAAAACAATAGTACCATCATCAAAGCTAATAAGACTTGTAGACATCAATTATGTAGTATCCGTCTAATCTCGTTCAATATTAACATGAATATATTTCTTTTTTTTCATCCAGTTTTATTTTTAAATTTGAATTATTTTTTAAAATTCAATTTGTAATAATAAATATTTTCATAAAAATATCGAATGTTATTTTTTAACTATAATTGCATTGTTAAACGCTATTATTGCATTATTGCACGCATTATTACACTCTGGGTGGCGCAGTAGGTTATTACATTTATTATGAATCGGCTGTAATTTTAAAATGTATTGAAGTCACTAATAAAGAAACAAAGACTCTAGATTAATGCAGGAAAGAAAACTAAAAATAAAAATTATTAAAAAAAAAAACAAAATATCAAAAATAAAATATTTGAACATTTTTATGAATAATTCAATGTTATTTTAATTTGTAACAAATTATATTAATGATTATTTCAAATAATGTCACATGGCCTACATAATTAATTTTTAATCAATTTTGTAGTGTTACATAGGTTATTACAAATAATGTATAAGTAGTAAAAAGTCTCATCTCATATAAATTTTTGAAGGAAATTTTTTGTACTGTGGGTTCTCATATTAGACCCACACATAGTGGAAGAGAAAAAGGGGTAAAGAGAACAGCGAAAACAAAATTTTCATTTTCTATCTTTCAATCTTTCTAGGAAATAATTGTATTTTACACCATACACTGATATTAATATAATATATAGCTGCATACCTAAATAGTAGTAATATGTATTATGTATTGAAATAAGTATTCAATTAAACATACAATAATAGAGTCAATGATAGAATCACAGAATCTAGAAAAAATTGTAAAATAATAATAATAAGAGAATAAAAATTTTAGTTATGTATTACAAATCGTGAATATGTAAATACGTTTGACCTTGCGCTTTGTTGATGGTCATTGGAGCTCGGAAGAGGCTGTCTGGCGTCTCTTAAAAGCGCACGGTGTAGTTCTAATACTTTGCTTTTATCTTAAAATATAAAACTGCTACAACATCAAACAGTATAGATATAGAATACTGATATAGATATACACATATATAAGCGTATTTTATTTGAAAATATATTTGTTAACTACTGTTTATTTTTTTCAGAAATTAGGAAAACCAAAAAATAAAAACCACTCTTTTTTTATTTTAAAATACAAAACACTACAATATTTAACATCAATATTTGTATAGATATAGGATATATTCATATGTACATTGCATAGGTACAGTTATTATTTATCTGTAATATTGCACTAATATTATTATTAACTACTGTTTATTTTTTTTAAATTAAAAAACACTTAAATATTAAAACTAAAGTAAACTATTATTAAAAATATTGTTTTTTATTTACAAATAAAAAAACCGCTAAAATTAAGTTAGATATTATAAGGTACATAATATATACATACATGCATGTTTTTAGCTAATTATGTTTTTTTATTTAATATTTTAATATTATAATTCCCAATAACTTTAGAATATAGTTTGTAAAGTAATTTCAAATAGCAAAAATTGTTAAAATATAAACAACATCAACATATTTACACATGGGATATATAAGAAAAAAAATTCTTATTAAATGATGTTGTTTCGGCATCAAATCACCTCACGAGTAGGTACCGTTTAGACATCAAGATGTTTTTACTATTGAAAGTTTGACTGTCCTGTAAGCGTTGCTCCACAAATTTTGACATCCAACTTTGTTTAATGAAACAAATAGAATATTATCCTATTTTCATCAAACATTTTTGAAACGAAAAATGCTGAAAACTTATTTTTTCTTTTAAATCGAAATCGACTCTTGTCATTTGTTAAACTTTTTGTTTAATGTTTGTTGGGTTTGATTAAATTCACTGTATTAAGATCAAAACCGCACACGCATCTACTATCAAAGAATATATCCATTAATAAGAAGATGCACGGGAATACAATTTTATAATTTGTCAATGTGTTGGTTACAATGTTTCTAGTCGATTTCAAAATTGTAAAAAATAAATAGTAATAAGAATTTAATTTGTAAGAGAGAGATAAAAATTCAAAATACAAAGTGGACAAAAAATTATCGAACTTTTTTTTTTGTCTCAAAGAAATATTGTTGTATTTATTCTTAGTTATCAAAATTTACAGATGTGTTACACTTAAAAATGCATAGTAATAAAAAACATTATTTATTCAATTTTGAAATATTCACGCTATTAATATTCAAATTTCCTTCCTATTTATAAATTCTAATATTATTAATAATTAATAAATTATCATCTTATATATTAATACGCTTAAACGTTTGTTAAACTTTTCACAAGCTTTTACAAAACGAAGCTTTTTTCAACTAGATTAGGCAACTTTTTTAAAACTATTAAGAATTACGATAGTGTGAAAAATTTTATTTAAATATTATATTGTGCATGGCGAATCATAAACCGAAATTTACTATCTGCTAAGAACAATAAAACCAAAATATGTTGTGACATTATTATCAAGTACCAATTCAATACAAGGCAAATTTAGTACACATAAAAATTAAAAAAAACTTTAAAAAGAAAAATTACAGACTACCCTTACCTACATCAGAGACCCTAGCGGGATAACAATATAACAATGAAAACTGAAGAATATTAGAAAAGCATAATTATTATTGGCTTTACCCCTAACTATAATAGTCATAAGGCGTCAATAAAAACTGAACAATAAGAGAAAAAGCATAATTATTGGCTTTACCCCTAACTATAATAGTAATAAGGAGTCATATGATGTCATATGATACTTCGTTAAATGGCCTATATGATTCGATATGATTTAACAAAGTCGTAACAATCACAATCTTTACTATAATGGTCATACCTCATCATACCAAAACGTCAAAACCAAAATTTAAAAGAAATGAAATAAAAATATAAATTCTATAGTAAAATGTTTTGTTGTTTTATTTTGAGTTTTGAAATAGTTAGGGCTATTATGATAAAAAAAAAAAACATAAAAAACGTATCTAGGGCTATTTTAATGTATTTTTAATGTGGGTGTGGTGTATATTTAGCTTAAATGCATTTAATTTCATATATATACTGCCAGCGACATCTTTGTTCACCACATTTTGTTGAAATGTACGTCTTTATTAATAATATTTGTTAGGGAGCGTTTAGACATCAGATTTTATTTAATGAAAGTTTTCTTTTACTTATTTTTATTACATTTACAAATTTTCTTGCAATTGCATCAAATTTTATTTCAAAAGTTTTAATTACAAATATCTCAAAGATAAACAAAAATAGTTGCAAAGTATTTTATATTTCTTCATGCAAAATCCACTTTCTAAACTTGCAAAATACGAAGATACGAATATGCGTGACGAGTGCTAATAATAAATACTTATAAACAAATATAAATATTCAGTGTAATTTCAGAACATTTATGAAATATAAATATTTAAATAGTAAATCAATTATTTGTATTGATTCATAATAATACTTTTAATACACATTTTTTGTATTTTTTAATGTATATCATTCAATATATATGATATAACTAGCTTTGTAACCCTTCATAAATGACGGAAGCAAAGTAAATCCTACTTTCTTTTTTTCTTTCATTAGATTCTTTATTCCGAAATTACAGTACTTATGTTTATATCACTTTTTATTTATTTTTATTTATGTTTATATTGGCCTAACACTAATCTTTTTTTTTTATATAACAGAAAAAGAAGTACCATACCAACAAATTTGTATAAAATGTTTGTATTTTTGTATGGTATACTCGTACTCACTTCCATTTAGTTATAATTCGTTAGTTGGGTTCCATTTAGTATAAATTATACCGTATTAGCGTTATTGTGGCCTCTGGGAGAGCAAATTTAAAAATGGGATCTTATTTTCATATAAATTTTGTCTTTTGTATAATGTATAGGGATCTTATTTTGCTATATGAATAAACTGTTATTATGGTATTGTGTTATTTTTAAAAAAATATTCAAAATTTTTTATCTAAATTGGTAAAATTTACAAAAAATACAAAAACATTTTCATCAATAATTTTCAATTTAAAAAAAACAATGTTTTATTATCCGGCGTGGAAGTAGAGTTAATTATCCTACTCTACTTCTATCAGGTTCTATTGATTGAACAATGAACCTGAACAGTGAAGTGAAAAGTGAACACTTAACACTGAAAATAAAATAATATTTTTGGAATGGAGCATATAGAACATACAGAATACAGATACAGCAAAAAATAAAAAAAAACAAAAAAAAACAAAAATAATTTTTTTTGAGTGAAGTGAGTTACGCACACAATAATGCCTAAAATAAAACGTAGAAGCTATAAAGTAGTATAATGTATAATATTATACAATACGAATATGCTGATACACATGTGTATTATCATGTATAATTTTAAGTAATAAGAATAACCTTTGAGTGAATTATGTTTTTTTTTTGTGTTAAATGCTGTTTGCCTTTTGGTTATTATACCATATTAAACTATTGATTAAAATTCTATTAGTCCTTATTATTATAAATCAAAAAAATTGTTTGTTTTATTTATATTATTATTATTATTTATTATTTTTCCTTATTATTTGCGTAGAAGACTAACATTAAATTAAAAAAATATAAATCATGCAATCAATTTTTCCTGCAAAGGTTCAGCATGGTAGACAGGGGTTAAAAAAAAGCACCAAGTAATTTGTATATATATGCATTTGTATACATATGCAATTTGTATATGTGTTGGAGCGTTCCGTCGAACTTACAAACATCCAGATAAACGCAGAATAAAATATATATAATAATTGTGTATTGGCATACCACAATTAGGAGTTTATAAATACCTTTTCTCGCAAAATCACTTTTTCAACTTGCGAAATACGTAAATGTGTAAAAAAAAAATTATGATATTCTATATAACAAAGTCGGATGTCAAACTGTAATGAACATCATTTATACGTTATAAACGCAATTCAAAAACTTATAAACGCTGCCTTATATAAAAGTTTTTCTTCAAAACTATTAGCGGTCAAAATTTTCAATTTGATTCTATGAAAAACAAATAAAATTATTATTTATTATATTACACATATTAAGTATATTATAAATATTGTAAATTATACTTTTATTCATTTTTTTATTCATTTTATTATTATTATTTAAATAACAATAATAATTACAATTATAATAATTTATTATACCATACGTATTATAATACCTACCTATGTGAAAATAAAATTTTAATACATACAGTGAAAAAAATATAAACCTGAAGTAGGCCTGCGGATTTATCTACAGGTCCACTGTTTAATAAATAAATAAATACCTAAATAAGAAATATAAAATAAATAGTTATAGATAGATCTAAATTATAAATAATTAACTAAATTACTAGCTATTCTAGGCGTAACATTCGCCGGTCTAGCATTAGCATTATAAATGAAACAATTTATTTTATTTGTTTATTTTCTTTATTTTCTTCAAAAAAAGGAATACTTTACATATTATTTTATTACATTATAAATAAGTTACAAATTGAAAAACTTAAAACTAAAATTCACTTTATTTAATATCTTAAAAATAGTTTAACATTTTAATACTTATTCAAATATTTCACTAAAAACACAATTCTCTATTTCACAGTTGTATGTTGCTTTGTCTAGAGTACGATCTTTTGATAGGGTTAGTGCAGTATAAAATATTATGAAATGTTTGAATAAGTATTAAAATGTTAAACTCTTTTTAAGATATTAAATAAAGTGAATTATAGTTTTAAGTTTTTCAACATAATTCAGCATAAAACACAAATAATTTCTTTTTAAAACCAAAAAATTATAACGGTACATGCTGACACCGTCGAAGAATTATATATAGATGACTAATAAATAGAAACACACAAAATTAACCAAATCAAAACATATGCTTTACTGAAAATTTAAAAACATACCTACTTTACGTATGTGTTTCAATTTTTTTAATATTTTTTATTTTGAACTTTTCGTTTGACAAGATATTGAAATATATTATCTACATTGTTTTGTTTTTGTTAGTTTGTTCTAAATTATACTTTTTCACGCTCTTCAATTTTTATTTTCATTTCATTTTCTTACCCGCCCGTACGCACCTAAGTCGAAAAAGTTTTAAAATATCCAGATGACACTTCTTATTATTATATTATGTTCTTTATTATAACCTAGTTAAGCACTTGTATTCTTGAAATATAATTTCTTCAGCCAAAATATTACTTACTATGTACAAGTAATTAATAAATTGATTTTTCATGTAATATATCATTGTTTATAAATAATCTATAATTATAATTGACAAGCATTTAAGGACCTGCGCAGTAGACACCTCTTCATTTTATTTCGCTTCTATTTAATGAACTCCTAATATATAAATAAGTTGTATATAAAACAATAATGCACACACAGTTGAATTTTTTTAATTCATATGGTTTTATTATTCAGAAAATGTATATTATGCATATTATATATGTGAGTTCTTATTAAAATAAAAAACAAAATCAAACAAATCAGTTATTATTATTACTCTTGAATTATAATCACTCAACAGGGGCCCCTAGTAGCAAACAAATAGAGTAAACATGTATTTTTTTCTCTTTGCAATCAAGACAATAAATTAACAATTAATAATTTAATTGTTGTCAGGTTTACGTTCACTAAAAATTTTTAATATTTGATTGGAAATATTAATATTTCGGACCCAGCATACTTTCATCACTAATGCTTGTGACTAACTAATTTTCTTAATTCCTTTTTCCATTTTTATATCCTAATTTCTAACAGTTGTTTATTTTAGTAAATGTACTTTTACAGATTAATTTATATTAATTTGAATAACGGTGAGTATATACATTCCCTAAATAATTGTTCAATCTGTTATATACCTGTTCCATGGGAATTGTTTAACTTTCGTATAAATCTAATTTACTTATTTCGTTTTTATAAATTAACATTCAATGCATTCTCGTGAACTATAGAAATCGAATGAATATCCAAAATTGCATTTAACTTTTCAATAAATTCTCCGCCGCGCAAAGTGAAAATCATGTATCTTACATTATGTACATGTAACTGTGTTAACACGCTTTTCACTATGTACCACTGTTGTAGAAGAAAACAGGACAATCAAGAAAACGGTGTTTGGCTTTTTCAGTCTTCGATTATCAGAATTTTTAATGTTCATCACTGATAACTGCAGTTCATTGAAGTACCGTGTATGTTCATAACCTTTTGGTAAATCATACTGTGTTTCTCAGAGGAGATTACCTTAAAGGGGAAGATTTTACCAAACAATTCTTTCAACAACAGTTTTTAAGTTTTTTTTCAGAGGATGTTTGGTGCTCACACTTCCATGCTTTTAAAGCTTTTTTCATACATCTTATAAATGTTTTCAGTAGATTTCTGAAGTTTAGTAATCCTATTCTTCAGTACAAGAAATTTACTAACACTAAAGCATTTTCACTTCAACTTGATAATATTTACCAATATCCCATTGGTGTTTAACACTACTGTTCTTAGATTTTAATTATAACAACTATTCCCGTCGTAACATTCGCTGTTCAAGTATTCAAAAATATTTCTTTTCCTTTCATCAAAACAACGTTTCCTGTTTCCGCAAAACAATTAATTTATCTAAATCATATCATCCGATTAAAGCATAACATTTTTGTTTCATAGTGTATTTCTTTCTTTCTCTAATCTTCTTGTAATTACTTCCGTGGAGTCACCGATGAATAACTGTCCATTCTGGTTTAACATTTGCTTTTGCATACAGCGGATACACCATAATGAAGATGAAGAAGATGGAAGTTTGTAGTTTTAGCACCAATTAGAGAAATAGTCCATATGTCCTTAATATCCTCTATAATGACCTTCCTTCTTGTGTTTTTAACAAATTAAGTGAATTTTTATAGGTGGGAAAGTAACATTTTCCATCATGAAAACAAAATGAATATTTTTTGGATACTTGCCAATACTTTGCTTTACAAAAAAATATTCATTTCAACTTGAAGATGCGCTTGAATTGGTCATTTAGAAACATTTGAAGATGGCTAATTCAAAGACGCAAACCAGAGAAATTTAAAAAAATTTAATAGGTAAATATTGTCATTTTGATGACTTTAAAAAATATTTTAAATTTGAAAAAAACTTCTTATTTTATTGACTTTATGGTGTTTTGCTATTATTCAGATTATCTTTTTAGTTCTTGAATAAAATATTTATATTAATAAGTTTTTCTATACAGGTTTAGAGCTTGGATATGCTTTTCTATAAATTATTTATTTTCATAGCACAATTAGTACTTTTTAATTTTTTTATTTCTTAATCGGTAATGTTTTGCTGTTGTTTTTGAAAGCTTTAGATTTAAATTTTTGGATTTCTGTCACCGCTTTTTGCTTTGATTCATTGAGTTGGAAAATTTTACAGACATTATTACCGTGTTTATAATTAACTAGCTATTCACGGCGTAATAGCTATTCATCGATCTAGCATTAAAGAAATAATTCTCACCTTTTCATTAAAATACTTCACTTCATATTGTGTCAGTTTTGCCAGAATTCGGTCAAACCACAATTCGCAAATTGGAATTAATTTAATTTTGGCCAAGTGGGATTTGAATACAAACTACCTAAATTAATATTTTATTTTGTAGACATTTTGCCATTTATGTATATTGGAGTTATAAATCATAATTGAAAATTTGGAATTACTTTGAAAGCTCAATTTTAGATATTTATTTAATGTTATGTATTATTCTTATAAGCTTCAAGTAAATTTGATCCCTACCCTACTTTGCAACTACTAAAAATGATTTTTAGTTATAAAATTGATTATATATATTTTTTTGTTATAATAATTTCAAAATTTCGACGTGTAAGCAATCACAAATGTATTATATCAAATCAGCCTCAATGTCCTTTATTTCCAGAAATATGCCAGAAACATTACAATCCAATTTGTGGTTTTGATGGAGATTGTTATTTAACTTTTCCATCATTTTGTCATATGAATTATCAAAATTCTTGGGGTAATGGACCAGGTAAAAATAATATACCATCTTCTACACAAACATTTCAATAAATTATTATATCTAATGTATAATTAACAATTTCATTTTAATATTTTTAGACTTTTCATTTTGGTGTCCGAGACGTTGTCAAGATAATGAACAAATATTTAATGATATTTGTGTTAAGTAAATGTATTTTATATGTATATTACTATATTTAATGTTAATTTTTAAAATAACTAAGAATAATAAATAATGTAGTTTTACATATCATTGAATTTAAGTAAAAATAAAAATTTAACTGTTAATATTTTATAATAAATAATATAATATAAAACAATAAATTATTTATTAAAAATAGATGGTAAATGTTAATTAAGTACAGTTTGTATATTGTAGATCAATCTCAAGTGTTAGCCTTGAACGTTTATTTAACATTACCTTTGGTAGAGATGCAATAATTAGTTTTAAATCTCTGTGCCTAAAATGATAGTTCCTAATTTGCAGTGCTTTAAGTGGATTTAAAATTTTGGAAACAATAATTCAAAATATTGTTTTTTGTTTTTCAACTTCAGCTATATAAATTAGCTTAATAACAATATAACAATATTATTAGGCTTTGTATACCCACAACAATTTAGACACAAATAAATCTATATATCATAGGTATTTTCCTAATTTTATTTTTGATGTGATGTTTTAATAAATATATTGCTAAATATTTGAAATTGACAGACTTGACAATTGAATATTGTTGAGGTATTTCAACTTAGTTATATGAGATTTTACCTGAAAATATTTTTTGTTTCCATTTTTCTTCATGAAATAAAAGTAATATATGCTGGAGTTCCACAGGGAAGTGTCCAATATTTTACTATACTTTACTATAATATTTAAAAAATGTTCCTTCTAAAAAAATTATATATTACGGTAAATTATCTTCCCACGCAGAAATTGTTGCTATGACTATTTCTTTCACGGGACAAATCACAGTGATTAGGTTCTTAAACGGAAATTATTATGTTGATATTTCATCTTACCACCACCTATTGTTCAAGTAAATTAAAAAAATTGGAAATAATTTAGTGTGTACTGTGATAATTTGCCCTCGTTAAAACTCAGTACAAAGATATGAATTTTTAATTTTGAAGAAAAATATGAAATATTGTTTAACCTACTCTTAAACATTGATTTAGTGCGTTTAGCTTAACTAAACTCTGTTAATAAGGATCGAATGCGGCTCATACGAAAGAATATTGAATTGTAGAAATAATTAACCAAATCGTCAACATGATACAATAAAACTACCGCTAAGTTGGCAACAAATTTAAAATTTCATGGGTATGCTAAAATTTTCTGGTAAGTAAAGCTATATCAATATTTGGAGCTTCTAATTCAGAATTTTTCTTAACTAATTCAAATTGATGCAACTGATCATAATAGTTCTTAAAAGCCGCAATTAAGGGGGTTTATCTTATTGTTTTTCCACCTATTCCGGAACATATGTTATCGAAGTAATAGGAGCCCTACCTTTAGAGTTTCAGTATAGAATACTGCTGGCTCAAAAATCGAGAAAAAAGCGGCGCCGGCGTATTTGAACGAAGGTTCAAGTATGGGGTGACACTTGATACATATCTCCCAGTTTTTCAAGATGAAACCTATGTTGTATCGGCATTACAATGCTAACATACTATACATAATTTCAGATAGCCAAGATGCCTTAAAAGATCTGGCTTCCACAAATTTTGGAATCAAAGCTTATCTATAGCTGTTACAAAATTTTAATAAACCTAGTTGAAGGAAACAGAGTTATTCTTATGTTCTCCTGGACATCAAGGAATACAAGATAATAAAGAAGCGAAGGAGTCAATTCTTATGACCAGAGTCATGTATTGCCTACCTACAAAGAGTATTTTCCAAATTAAAAATGGAATTTAAAACATATAGCATAAATTATGGAATAAATTATGGAATAAAATAATATGAGATAGTTGTGATGGCCTTACTTTGACATGATCCATCTGACGATCGAATACAGTTTCATTCTGTATTTCAATTTAGTCCCGAAATATGATATGATTATGATTACTACTTATTAGAAGATCTCGGATTCAAATCCTGTTCACAGATTGATATAAACAAAGCTTTGAAATGAGTCCAGAGTACAATCATTGAAATATAATTAATTTTTTTTTATGTTTCTTATTAGCAACTTAGGTAGAATTAATTAAGAATTTTTTTTTTGTTATAAAATTTTAATATTTTAAGATTAATGAAAAAAAAAATGTTGACATCCCTGCCTTGGACGGGAATTGAACTCAAGACCTGCGGATTAGTAAGTAAATAACATAACCATTGAAGCGTATATGTTGGCAAAATGTATGAATTTCCCCACATTTACAGTAGTTAGTAATGGTATATTACAAATTCAGAAGAATGAACTTTTTTATGTGATTGTGTATGCCATGATGGGTCGACATAAAAAAATAGTCAAAGTTTATATGAAAGTATGAAATTATAAGAAATAAACAAAAGATCACGTCAAATCGCCTATCAGTAATTTAAAGACTAATAACGTTTTTATCGTATAGATAATATACAAGATGATTTCTTCATACAATATTTCGCATAAAAAACATGCAAAGTCAAATGGAACAAAACGTCGCTGTTTTGTAAATTTTGAGAAATTAAAAGTAAGATGATATCAATCAGACATTTATTAAAATCTGGTGAGTCAAAACCAATCAAATTTAAATTAAATTTAAAAATGGAGCGAATGAACTTTATATCGTTAAATTACAAAAAAAAAATAAGCTTAATATTGTAAAACGGTAAGAAATATGCTGATTTATTTAATTAATGATAAAAATTATCTCTAAACAATAAAATTCAGGGGTTGAAAAACTTAAAATTTATTAAAAAAATTCTTAATACAGTGGTATATTTTTTGCACTTGTTAATTTTAATTTTTTAATTAATAAAAATTGTATTTGAGTTTGACTAATAATGAACTATATCAATGAAACTTTTTTATTATAATATTAATTAACAAATTGTATTATTATATTAATTAACAGAATTATTACAGATTTTTCCTGTCTATTAAATAAATATTTTAATCGACAGTAAAATAAATGTAATATTTTTGGATAGTAAGTAAGTGTATACTATAGCAACCAGCATCATCTTCTATACTTGTAAATTTTTTTTATTTAAGTAAATTTTGGACAGTTATATGATCAAAAAAAGCTGACACGGTACAATGCTCACAAATGATAGATACGGCCAGCTGCCATACAACCAACTCCTATACTACACATCAGAAATATTTCAACATTGAATTTCCTTATAGGTCTGCAAATTGATAGGTACTTTATTAATCTCACAAAAATAAACAAACACATCTTATATACTCTTTTACAAAATTCGGACTGGTTCACGTAGCAATCATACAACAACATCCTCCAAAAATATTTCAAAAACTTAAGGTGTTACCGGCCTGAAAATGATTACGTAATGTAAATCTTTAAATAACAAACACGTATATCTTTTAAACAGTTTTCTAAAATTCTAACTCGTTCGACTAGCTATCATACAATTTCGAGCATTCATCAGAAATATTTCAAACCTCAAATAGGTGGTACAGACATTAAAATTGGTAATTTAGTACTTTATCGCAAATAAATCAACATATTTCTTACCGTTTTACAAAATTTAAACTAATTCAGTTAACTGGCATACTACAAATTCCTAGCAGTCATCATCAGGAATATTTCAAAATTCAATTATGTTACAGACCTGAAAATTGGTAGGTATTAAGATACTTAGCTATCAAAAAATTAACAAATACGCCTTTTACCGTTTTCAAAATCTTTGTTTATTCAAATACTGTAAATTATCAAGAGGAGCGAGAGCTGGTGAAATTCGAGGATGTAGCACAACATTAAAATGTTGAAGCTCAGATCTAAAATAGTCGTAAAAGTAATATTTATATAATATTAACTCTGAACTTACTGTAGCTTACATGATATAGTCATGATATATGATATAGTAAGCTTACATGATATAGTCATGAAAAAAATCTAAGCTTCTACACAAAACATGCAACGCAAATTTAAAATTTGTTAAATTAAAATTACAATACATATAGAAAGTATACAATGGTATCAGAATAATATTACAAGTATTGCATTCTTGTGTTATTTAAGAACAATAATATCCCTTAACCCCCTTAACAATATCCCTTATGGAAATTCTAATTACTTTTAGTTTCGGTTCGATTTAAATATCTGTGTTGGACCCGAATAACTTCGTTAGTAAAAAAAAAAATTATAATATAAATGAAACACTCTGCATAATAATATTGATTATAAAGTTATTGTATTCAATAAGGAACTGTTATTTTTTTCCATGATCTCTAAAATATGAGCTGCAAAGCAATAAAATTGCCTGTTTACTTTTTTGTTGTTGTGGCTCTATTCAATTTTACAGTAACTTAAAAAATATTTACATTTCATATGAGTTATTTGCCTAACATAAATATTATCTCATACAATGAAATACGAACATATTACATATATTATTATGTATGTACATATATAATAATAATACGTAGATAATAGTTCAAACAATAGTTCATGTCTTGCAAAATATTTAAACAGTGGCTGTTTTTGAATTGTTAAATTATATAGTATAACTATGAATTATCTATTGCTTTTTTTATAATTAATGAAAGCATAAAAAAAAATTTGTATATCTTTTTTAACTCCTATGTTGGACAAAAATACATAAATGATACCGTTTTATTTTGTACTAGCAAAAAGGCCCCCCGATGCCCCCATATGATGGTGGTAAATAAAAAAATATTTTTTAAGACACTGCAAAAAATAATTGGTATCAATACACGTACTCAAATATTATATAAGTATTTTTGGGTAGTGCAAAACTTTACAAAAAATTAAAAAAAAAAAAACGATACATTCCCCAAAAACCGTGTACTGAAAATTGTAACAAAAAATGGATTTTTGATTATTTATCGTGTAAATTTTATAAGTTAAGATGAATAAAAAAATGAATATTTTTATTATTTATTAATTTAGAGTGCGCAATTACTTAATTCCAAAAAGAACAATATTTGTCAAACTATACCTAATGTTTTGTTCATATAGATTAGTAATTGGATATTGCCATTGGATCCTTATATCCAATGCTTCTAAATCTTATACTTATAAATATGGTTGGTATACACATATTTTTTCAACATATTCAACAAATTTATTTTACTAAAAAATCCAAAATTTTTACAAAAACTATACAGTTGTTTTCTTTCTCAACTCCTACTTTTTTCAATGTCTAACCGTGTGTCCTATTTATTGTAATAAAAAAGGCTAATTTAACGGAGAATTGTCAAATCTGAGAATAAATGACAATTATGTGGTAGTTGGAGATAAATATATTCTGGGAATAAATTGTTTCCCTTATAGCTGTACCGATTAGGACTTCTGCGATTATTAAGTTTGATTTTAATTTTTTGACTGCTAACCGACTTCGATTGCAGAGACCACGTTTCAACTTTCAAATTAAGTTTATGTGGAAGCATTCCACTTGGACAGCAACCATTTAAAAATTCCACGTGTTAATTGTTGAATCTTATTATATTTCTTCTAAAATGTTTAATACTTCTTCGTTAATTGTATTCGATATCTGAATTTTTAAAGCAAAGTATGTATCTACTTTTTTGAATAGGCAGCAAAATTATCTACATTCAAACTATTTCCAAAAATTTCTTGTATAATAATTAGGCACGTATGCTTCTGTATTCTTTTTTTTTCATTACCATGAATTGAATACCTATTTCGTTATTTCTTAAAATCAAACAGAACAAAAAAAATGTTATTCAATACAATATTTTTTTGTTGTTTCCTTTCGACATTATTCGCCGTTCTCTTGAAAACAATTTGAAAATAAAAAAAAAACAAAAACAAAAAAAAATCATAAGATTTCAAGAGAGAGAGAGATTAATTTTATTTATACAAATTTCTTCCAAATGCATGTGATGGGAATGATTATTTTTGTGTTATAAATTCTGCTAAATAATTTCTGTTTGTTGTTATTGTAATACTAATAAAATGCCACGCTAACGCAGCAGCAGCAGCAGCAGGACATTGCCTTTTATTATATAAGATACAGTATTATATGAAAATATTATTACCTAAAAAGGGTTCAAAATAATTGAGGAAACAAACCTGTTTCTAAAATATATCGACCATAGGCTGCAGCTTGTTTTTTACTTTCAACAAAGTGGATCGAACAGGGGAGAAATTTGATTATTGAACACAATTGGATTTTTAAATAATCCTAATTGGTGTTGGGACTTGAGTTGTATGACAGTAAATCGAATCTGTGATTTGAAAGCATTGTGAATAATCTCTTCTTTTATTATTAATTATTGTGCAAAATTTTGAGAATATACTCGAAATTTCAAAAATTTATAACATAAGCTACGTATGCTTTTAGTATGCTATCCAAAGAGAAAAAAATGAAGTTCTTATTTTGACCGCCAGGTATTAAGCTTCAAAATTTTTGCTCCTCTCATTTATATAGGGTAAATGCTTGTACCTCGGTGCATTTTCCAATAAAATTGCAATAACTAGTAAAATTTTAATTGCACTTCAATTCTGTTTTTACAATCCTTTTGTTTGATGAATTAGCTATAATCCTTACAAAAATAAGAGAAATATCGTTTCCATAAAGGACAAAATATATCAGTTTTCTTTCCGAAGTCAAAATGCTCCAAGGTACAATTGGTATTGTACCTCAGACTACAGTGTATTGTACCTTGGCCTACCATCAAAATAAATAAATTAATTCAACTAACGTAACAAAAACACACAAAAAGATAAAATATAATAACACAAATTGAATATCATATCACATTAACATATAACTTATAAAATTTTAAATTATTTTTTTGTAAAGCAAGCATTCAAAACTTCATCAATCGAAAAACTTGCATCGTTTTTGTCTGCACTAAAATCAGGTTTTTGATATTCCTCATCAACTGTTTCATTGGATACTTTTATTTTGGACTTTCTTGAAAGAAAGTTTCTACTGCATTATGGCAAAACATTTTTTTTTCGGATGAAGATTCTGAATCTTCTTTTGATACAATTACTTTTCTTTTGAAACTTTTATGTTTTTTTATTTTAATTTGAAAATATTTTTTTTCTTTTCATCTTTTTCCGGAGTGTCCGTTAGTTTTTCCTTTTGTCCTGCCTTGTGAAAGTTTTCTTGGAGCTGCTTTTGGATAAGGGCGCAAAATTTCAGATGATATCGTAATTGTTGATGTTTTTCCTCCTAAAACTACGATTAAGTTAGTAGCTATAACAAAAATTTTATTTAATTAATTTACACTGTGTACTAAAATTTTCATTGCCTTGAATTTCGGTTTGATCCAATAATTCTTCTTGGAGGGGTCGATCTGTTACGTATGCTGACAAGAATTCATCTTCTCGAAAAATAAATTCATTTAAAGGTGAAATCCCCGTAGTTTCAAGCGATTTTACAATATTTTGTGTTGTACAAGCTCTTGGATATGCCTTTCCAATTATTTCAGCTAGATATTTTAGCACATAGATATTTTGATTAGACTGGTTGATTCTGGCTTTCGGAGTGATAATGAAGTTCTCTTTAAAAAACCAGCCAACCATTCTTTACCAGCACTCGTGTTCATAGTACAGTTTCGTGGAAATATTTTTTTATTCCGCTCATTAAATTTGTATGATAATCGCATTGTTTCCTTTCGGGACAGTCCATATTGTAATTTAGCAGCAGTTTGCATATAATCTAAAAACATAGACTCTGCTTTGACACTGTAAACTTTTTTGTGATCAATTTTTGCTTGATATTTAAAGATTGCACTACCAGATGAAAGATGTCTTTTCAAATGTCGCAATAAAGTTGTTTTCGCAATGTTATAACTTTTTGCAACAGATCCAATTGTTAATTTGTTTTCAATAACATCGTTGACAGCTGCAGCTAGATCATCTTCATTTACAGGAATTTGTTTTTTTCCGGTTAATCTTCGCGGCATATTTCTAGAAAAGTTTTTAATTTTATTTTAATTTTGGAAATTACAATGAATAATTGTACTTTGGACCGATCCAACGTACAATCCATTAAACAATCGAAGGTACAACCTAGTGACAAAAAAAAATTTAAAATTAAAAAAAAAAAATACAATTTCTTTATTTAACATTTAAAAAATTTAATTAATTTGAAGAAAATATATTATATTGCATGTTTTCTGAGCTTTAGATACAAAAAAAAAATAACTTAACTATGAATAATTTCAAATTGAAGTTAACACAAAAATTTACTTTATACTACAAAAAATGCGTCTTCTCACATGTATTGCTGAATTTAAACTTAAAGCACTTAACAAGAGAACTGTCAAATTCACTCAAATTAACTTAACAAACGGTAAAATAACTTTTTTCGAACCAAGGTGAATGAACCAAGGTACAATCGGTTCAAGATATAAGAATGTATGAACCTGCCCGTGTATATAAATATTTTTTTTGCTCGGCAAAATTTTGACATTAGACAATAAACAACGTTTGATTTAGTAAAATAAAGTGAATAATCGAAGTATTCATAGTAAAATAAAATAAATCTAAATGAAATAAAGTAAATCTTAAAAAATATTATTTAAAAATATTATTTTAAAGGTTCCAATGCTAAATAATATTTTTTAAGGTTGACTTTATTTTACTTATACAATTTATTTTATTTTTAAATAATTTATTTTATTTATTTAATTTAATTACTAATTTATTTAAGTAAATAGTTAGATTTTATTTTCAAACGTTGTTGATTTGCAAATGAACAAATAATGCCATCTGTTATTGATTAAACGAATTTCTGATAAATATCTGCTACCAATTTTGCAGTAGGCTTTGTTTCCTTTTTTTGGCAGGCAAAAAATTGATAACAGCATACTTAGTCTTAAGCTTTAAATAATTAAATGGTAAGAATAACAGTTAATTAGTTAATAAATGAATAAATTTATAATAACGGTTTTATTTATGTATTTTATTCGCTTATTTTTTTGAAATATATATTAATCAATGGCATGTGTAGGATTCTGCGCATAATGCAGAATTATATAGAAGACAATGAGTGTAAATTATAATGTAACCATAGTGATGCATATAACGTTTAAATGTACATCATTATACTTCCGGCGCATCCTGAACATTTATGGCAAATCAATAGAATACTGAAAAAACGAACCAAAAACAAATAGACGGGGAAATACGTCAGAGAAATGACGTTTGATCAAGCATTCTCTGAGGAAACCTGACAACAACATCGCGAAACAATATTTCGAATGAAATCCTCAAGGTACACGGTACATCGGAAGGCTAAGAAAAATATGAGGAACAAACAACAGCCTTAGCTACAGCAAGTATACCCAACAGGAACGGGGCTCAGAACGTGGCCACTATGGATGAAGTTAGCCACAAATTGGAGCCGATGGAAATACTTTATTTCCGCCCTATGCCTCATAAATGGGATTACAGAACAATGATGATGATTTACTTAGAGGTATGTTAGACCATAATATAATAAAAAAATAAATAATTAAATTACTATAGAATTCATTCTTCAAAAACTAGTACCTGTTCGTACCTATAGGGAAGAAGTAGAAAATAATTAGAGTATCTAAAATTTACAAAAATCAAAATCAAATGTATCGTCATTCACTTTAACATAAGCTGCAGTCTATTATCACTTAAAATGAGTGATTTATTTATTACAGCCGTAATCTGGACATTAGTCATTATATCGTAGAGTAGAGGTTTATTGGATCAATATTTAGATTTCTATGCATACCTACGATCTCCAAATAAACTTGCAGTATACCATACTTAAAAAAAGGTTATTCTACCCAAGTTACTGTGTAGAGCATAAAAAACATAAAAATATATCTTTATATAGGTCCTTTTTTATTTAGAGCGATAACTAAATTATCAAATTCAAATTTAATTCAAAGAATTATTACTGAAAGAACATTTTTACATCCATGACCTAAGCGAAACTCGAAGCCAGGTCATTTTGATTGGTAATTAGATGACACAATATCCCCAAAAAGGTCTCTACTGAAATACTGAAACCAGCCAAAAGAATATATATAACTAAATCGATATCTTTTTTTTTATCAAATTGGTAAAAATATAAAATGAAAATATATATATATTGATCTGGAAATGAATTTCTATTGGAACATCACAAATTGATTAAATTAAACCCCATATGTAGATAAAAGGTTAAAATTGTTTGTTCGTTTTCAGAAAAATTTCGCAGACACACAGTTGACACTATTAAAAATAAAGCAATTAAAAATTAAAAGAATGGAAAATTTTTTAAACAAACTAATTTAATGAATGCTCTTAAATCTATAATTTGTTTATTAAAAATAATATCAACATGAACTTGAAACAATAAGTTAGAATCTATAAATACAAATTTTGCGAAATACATTTTTCATTAAGTAATTTTCATTCTTATAAACAAGTAATTGAAAATGAACAGCTCGCGTTTTCTTTTAATAATTGGTAAGATAATTTTTATTTTTTTATTTTTTTTGTTAAATGAAATGAAATTGTTTTTCCTGAAATAGGTTTCATCGCAGTTGCACAATTATCATATGCAACAGAAATTGAAACAGCAAAAAAACAACCTGATTGTAGATTAATAAGGTGCTCAAATTATTGGGATCCAGTGTGTGCATGGGATGGAAATTGTTATAAAACATTTACTAATGCATGTCAGGTGTTGGTGACAAACTGCGATCGAAAACCAAAGAATAGTAATTTGATAAAGATACATATTTAAATTTGATTATTTTTTAAATTATTTCAATTTTAATTTTTCCAGAATTTAGAAACCAGAAACCAGGTGAGTGCACTGCAAATGATGTACCATCATGTAATGCAGTAACCTGTCCCGATGCATGTATGGATCTATACGATCCAGTGTGCGGATATAATGGTAACGAATATAAAACTTTTTCAAATCAATGTTATATGAATATGGAAAATTGTCAAAATCCTGGTCCTGGTGAGTATTTAAAGTTTTCTAGTGTAGTATTTTATGAAATATCATCAACTGCAATTATCGTTTCACTTAACAATGTTTTTCACTAAAGTAAAACTGTATACTCTTACATTCATTGATGCGCTAAAAAAATTGTAATTGAGCTATTAAAACAATAGGACTATTAATATTATGTGAAATATAACAAAGCTAATACCACACTGTACTAATCTTCAATTCAATTAAGAAAGAATTCAAGAAGTTTTAATAGTTTTAATTTACTCAAAATTATTCCAAAATTTTATAAATATATTTATTTTATTAACTACTAACGCGAAGATCGAGTTTTGTATCTCACTTGCAGTAAACATTTTTCATTATTATTTAAAAATTAATCACAAATTGAATTTAAGTGGAACACACAACTAAAACACATAACTAAAACCTACAATTGATACAGTTTTCAACGTTTAAACTAGTTAGTATGTATACCAAAATTTCAAATAAAAACTTATCATGTATGTTGCAAGATTCTACGTAAGTAGCTAGGACTTTCTTACTTACCGACTTACGAATTGTAAAAAAAAAATGTTGTTAACATGTTATATTGCTCCTACTGTTCGTACCAATAAAATATATATCACGTGTGAGGGTAAGCCATCCAGTGAATTCAATATCGTTGAGTTATTCCTTTTTAGATTCAACGTGATTATTTAATGTAGGAAAATTAATTTTAGTTACATTTTCTACTTAACTTTTAACAAAGGTAAATTTTTATAATTAATATATATTTTTTATATTTTAGATTACGTAACGGCTTATCAAAGAGAATGTGATACTGGGTCACCAACCGCAACAATATAAAATATACCCGATGATACCAAAAATTAAATTGTTATGTTTAAGAAGCCTATTTTATTCTATAACTATCTAGTTTTTCACATTTATATTAACACATTTTAAATATTGATATTATTGTTAAGTATCGATAGACTCTACCTAAACTGTTATGAAATGATGTTCATATAATTTTTTTGGCAATTATAAAAATTTGTTAATCCAATAAAAACCAAATTTATAAAAACTTATATGTATTAGATACTTGAATTTATTTGTATATTTATTGTATACTAACTTAAGTATATATATATATATATATATATATATATATATATATACTATAGTGAGTGTAGTCATATCTGAAAATCAGGTAGATTTTAAAATCAATAATCCAACTTTAGATTAAATATTTATTCTTAGATAAATTACAGTAAAATCAATCAAATTCAGTTCGTCATTATTCGTTATTTGTGTATACTACCTACTGACAAAAAATCATTCAAAACATTCAATTGTGTGACGCACTAAAACTGTTTAAAAAAATAAATTTCATAGAGAGAATTATAGCCATAATAGAAAATTTAATCAAAAATAAAGGCACCATCATCAAAATCAACAACAAAATTTCTTCAAATCAACTAATAACACAAAATCCAATTTTTGATATTGCAAAGGTAGTTCTAAGTGTTCCGGTTTTTGAGTTTTTGTAAATCTCTCTTTTCACCTTCGGAGCCATTTATACATTTGTGCTACCGCTTTTATTTACTTCTTAGGCTACTTTGAAAGCGTACAAAATCACGCCAATCATCGATCTAATTTTAGTGATCTAATAATAATTTTGCTTTTTTATACCTTATCGTATAGTTGGAGAACTCATTTGCTTTATGAATATTTCGTAGTTATAGAGTAACTACATGCTTTGCAACAATCCCAGAACTACCTCTATAAACAGCTCCAACGTGAAAGAAAATCAGCCACTAATTCCCACTCCCATACAATAGATATACCAAGATGACATACAATAAATAACGGAATCCGTTCGGGCTTAAAATATATTTGATTTGATTGAAATTGAATGAACTTTTATAAACTGTTATACAAATAAATAAATTAACAGTAGTTAGCATAAAAAAGAAATCCTATAATATATTACTTAAAGTCATTAAATAATGAATACACCTGGAGACTGACTGCTGAGGAACCCGTATCTTGCAAATCAAAGAAAGAATATTGAGATGAATGTTCGGACAGCCCCAGATTTCCACTCCACAAAACAAATGATAGATGGCCCTCCAAAATTTTGTAGTACACTTTATTACTACTTTGGTGAGGTAGCAACCTGAGATACACTACAGCATCCATATGTAATATGGGCAACTGATAACCGAGATCTTTTATTAACTCATAGCAGATTAGTAGCCAAATAGCATTTGTATCATTGTTTTTGTTATTTTTTTGGCAGAAAACTATCAAAAAAGAAACAAAGGGTTACGTTTATACGAGGTTGGCAGTCTCTAGATTATTGTGAGACTCTAACCCACCAACGAGTTTAAACTATTACTCAATGCACAATTAAAACTATAGTTAAATATGACTAACCATTAATTTTTCTGTAACCCTTATTATTTTATAAAATAATCATTATTTTACTCATCAAAGAAATTTTTTTTTTTTATTTATTTATTTTTGTAAAAACTAAACTAAACTATACTATATTATTAATTGTTTTAATGATCACTGTAGGATACTTAAAAACTTTGTTCTAATTGTAATGAAATTTTATGCATTAAATGCTTTAATTATTTTTATACCAATTATTATGTATTTATTTAAATTTAAAAATTTGTGAAAACATTTATAAAAAAACAAATTAAGTAATTTATATTTATTTAAAAAAAACTACAAACTAACTTAATACTAGAAACTTAAAATTAAAGAATGATGAGAGAATAACGAAAGTCGTTATTCTCTTATCAAGCTATTAGGGATATCCCTATGGATGATTTATCTCTTCACCTGACCACCAATAGTTTTTGTTACAAATCTGATCTTTTATAGTTAAATTTATGTCAAATTGTAGGTTTTTTGTTATTTTCATTTGGAATAAATGTAGTTTTAGTATTATTTACTCTTCTCCTTATCAATACTATATATAAAATTGAATGTATGTTTATTTCCAAAAAGTATTTCCCACTTCCAGTTGAGCTGGAGACTTGAAATTTTCAACAAAGGTAGGGTTTAGGGCCATGATATAGAAAAAAAAGTTCCAAAAAGTTATTAGGGGACGGAGTTATTTTAGATTTCCTTTTTTTTCATGACATAACTGTGTGTTCGGTTGTATCTGCACATAATTATAAACGTTTTTTTTATGATTTTGTTTGTATTTTTTTTTTGTATCTATCTTTTGTATTTATTCGTAATATATACAATGTATCTATGATAAAATTTATATATTAAATATATACTAGTTAAATACCCGTTACTACGTAACTTTTTGCTACCGTTATATATAGTGAAAAATCCAAATTAGAGCATTCTAGGTTGTACTACATTATAAATTATCAAAATCAAAAATTTCCCTATCAACAATATTTTAGTAATATTTAATACTTTAGTTAAATTAGTAGATTAGCAGACAGACTATATAATTGGATTGATATATATTGAAATATTTAATCAACTAATATTTCATTAAAAACTATATTTCTAACAGTTCTATTCTCTTCGGTGACAATTTTCAAATGATTTATATTCCCAGTAGTGCGCGAAATCCCGACATATAGTTGTCCATGTGAAAAACCTGGGTGCACCAACCTTATTGAGAGTTTGACCTTGCGCTTTGTTGATGGTCATTGCAAAGGCAGCTCGGACGGGAAACTGGACGTCTTACTGTTTATTTTTTTTTATAAATTTTTATAAACCAAATAATTAAAAACTACTGTTTTTTTTATTTTAAAATACAAAAGACTACAATATCAAATATCAATAAATAGATATAGGATATATTCATATATTACATATAGGTACATTTGTTATTTATCTATACTGTTTATTTTTTGTTTTAAATAAAAAACACTAAAATATTAGAAATAAAGTAAACTTAATATAGCTATTAAACTTAATAAAATTAGGTACTAACGATTAGGTAACGCTTAGACATCAAGATTTAGTTTATACTATTGAAAGTTTGACTGTCCTGTAAACGTTGTTCCACAAATTTTGACACCCGACTTTGTTTAATGAAAAAATAGAATATTATCCTATAATCATCAAACATTTTTGAAACAACAAATGCTGGAAACTAATTTTTTCCTTTAAATCGAAATCGACTCTTGTCATTTGTTGAACTTTTTGTTTAATGTTTGTTGTGTTTGATTATTTTTGTTGTTATTGATTGTTATAAATAATAGTATTGATAATAGCAATTAGTAGATAATAAACTATTAATGTAGGTATAAGATTTTTTCAACTTTTTCTTAATTGTATTTTGCATTTTTTTTTTTTGAATTTGTTGTATTTTTTATTTATTATTTTATTTCTTTATAATTTTAAATTTCTATATTTAAAATCAATGTTTTTTATTTGAGCTAAATTAACCTTAAATAAATAAATAAATAAGTAACTTTTATCAAATAAAATCTTATGTGTAAACGTTGCTCTAAATGCTAACACTTATGCCAACACTTATGTAGTTGATTATATAAATTGATTAAAGTTTTTTTGATTATTTTTCATAAAAAAATTCATAATAACTTACGCTAATCAATGTATTCTAAAAATGATTTTAAAATATATTTCTCAAGTATATAAGAATGTATTCAATAGCTTTGAAATTATTATTCTAAATATTTTTAATCCATTTTGTTTTAGAAGGGGAGGAAACCGAAAGAATTATGTGCTCAATCGACATCTATTTGTTTTTTTTGTTGTTATTTTTTCTTTTCTCTTTCGTTTGTGTTAAAGAAATGTATGAATGGATCCATAAAACAAAAACAATTTCTCTTTAAAAACAATTCTCAGTAGATTGAAATAAAAAGGAGAAAGATTATGTACATAAATTATTATATGATGCGAAGCCGCACACGCATCTACTATCAAAGATTATCCATTAATAAGGAAGTGCACTGGAATGAAATTTTATAATTTGTCAATTTTTGGTTATCATTTTTCTAGTCGATTTCCAAAATTGTAAGAAATAGATAGTAATAAGAGAGAGATAAAAATTCAAAAGACAAAGTTGGAAAAAATTATCGAACGACTTATTTTGTCTCAAAGAAATATTGTTGTATTTATTCTTAGTTATCAATAATTAAGGATGTGTTACACTTAAAAATGCATAGCAATAAAAAACATTATTAATATTCAAATTTCCTTCCTATTTTTACATTCTAATATTATTAATAATTTATAAATTATCATTGATTATGAAATGGCAAAATTTAATTTTAAAGGAAATAAAAATGCATCGAGTCATTCATAAAAAAAATTATCGGTTCTTGGTATTCTTTTTAACTACCTGGCTCAATACCTGAAAAAATTTAACCTATTGAAAATACATCAATTATAATCTGTTTGAAATAAAAAAAAATTATTACTTCTCTTATAAGACAATAAAAGAAAATAACATTATGTTTAAGAAATAACATGTTTTTGGAACCAATATTATGTTATGTAGGTACCTGTAAAAAATCAATCATTCAAAATTTCTGTACTCTTATTCCCTAACATTTAATACGTAAATTTTTAAAACATGACATCTTTTCTCCCGTGAGCTATTTAAAATTACATTGCAAAAATTAAGTTGTTTTTTAAATGATTTATATCGCACTCTTTCTTTCTCACAACTTATTACATAAGAAAAACAATAGTTTTTTGCTTCTTTAACTAATGGGGTTTGTAAATGGAGTAGTAAAAATATCTTGACTTCCCCACCCCAGTGCATATCTTCTTATTAATGAATATTCTTTCCTATTACGATGTTTTAAGAAGAAAAACAACAAAAGAAAATAACAAAAAATGTGTACCGATTTCATTTAAATCAATTTGAGTAAAGTTTGATTTTTTTCTCCTATATTAAAGGCTCTATTTTTCTCCTTGATGAGGTGTAAGAAAGAAAGAAAAATTTTTTTTCCAATTTGTTTGCAACTCTTCTTCATTTATGTTAAAAACAAAATGTATGCATGAAACAGAAACAATATTTCTCTTTAAAACAAAAAATAATAACGGTACATGCTGACACCGTCGAAGAATTATATATAGATATGGTATATACTCATATATATACAATGTTACTCACATAGTCACATCTGGTCACATCATATCATAAGGAGATTTGTTTTTTTTTTTCATTTTGTTTTTTTTTATTGTTATTTTTTTATATACATGTGTAAATACAAACCAATGGATTTTTGTTACTGTATTTGTAAACCAAAAATTTGTTATTGATTTTTTTTATAGTTTCTCCAGATGCAAACACATAACCAGTGTAAGTCTATGTTGCCTAGCATAGCTATGATCTTACCACTATATATTTTGCGTCTTTAAAGTTTTTAATTTTGGTTATTTTATTAACAATGAATTAGAAACAATGAAATTGTTATTCACATAAAAAATTAAACAATGTTGTAGTTACATTCTCCCTTTCTTTGCATTGCTATTTGCCAAAAATTGTGAAAATTAATGTTAGTCAAACAAATGTTCATATTTTAAGCTGTAAGAAATAGAATACCATAAGAAAATGCACGAAATGTATGGGATAGCGAAAAGATGCAAAAAAAATGGTGAGATAACTAGGCATACAAAAAAATTCGAATTCCGAAAATACAGTTTGTAGTATCAAAAAAGAAACTGCCTTGGGAATGGCTAATAGATTATTGTTTGAAGCTTCAGATAGAACCTAACGGGATTTACGAAATAATAACAGCATTATGAAGGGAGTAAAGCTTTGTTCTCGAAGTTAGGTAAATTATTCCAGTGGTTCAGAAAGGAACGAGAAATGATGAAGTAAGCACTTCAGTTAAATCTCGCATTTTTTGTCATGTTTTGTTTTTTCGCATTTTGAATCATGTTCACATACCTTTATCGGTGAAAATGAGACTACATCTAAATCACCTTTTAGAAAAAGAAAAAGCTTTTGCTGGTCTTCTTTTCAAAATTAGTGAGGGCTATTAAAAAACAGTGACATAAGATGTCGTGAACTTTACAGGAATTAATGTGTATTCAAACATGAATAAACTTTAATCCAAATGCCCACTTTTGAATTTTCGAGCGTGTGATTCTAACATCAAAAAATTATACTGCGATTGAAATAAACAAAAATCTTTTGAATAAAATAAAAAGTGAAGAAAAAATAATACGAGTCTGTCGATACACCTTTGAAAGATGATGATACTATAAATTATCCAACAGAATATTTGCAGTCCCTTCAACCTTCTGGATTACCACTCCACAAATTAAAGTCAAAAGTTAAATGTAATCCAAGCTACTCCGAGTGCGCTCCTAAAGACATGTAAGGATGCCCGGCTAAGATAATAAAGTTTTTATTTTTATAATTAAATCTGACTACCCTTTCGAGTCTAAGCGCCATCAATTTCCTTAAAATATGGTTTGCTATTTTTATAACTAAAACCCAAGGAAAACTTTAAGTGTTTTAGCAATTGACTAAAGAGAATTATGCTTCTATCTAATGGTTAATTTTATGCAGCTTGCTCGACAGTAAGTAGCAAAAAAATATTTTTATTTTAATTCCTGCAAATTAAACAAAAAATATTGTCTATAAAGAAGCTTTAATTTGACAGAAACAATAATTGTGCAACATGGACGTAGGGTGATATATACATAACGAGCTTAGTCACTTTTTATATACTATTATACACTTATTTATATAAATATTGTTATTTGATCCAATAGATGATTAAACCAAATAGGTCTGGTATAAATATACTTTATCTTATCGTGACCACGCCGCCGATTGTTTGTGTGAATATTTTGTGAAGTTCCATTTGGTGAACATGGACATGGCATGGCATGACATGGCCTTTGCTATATTATATTTCAAAATCTCAAATTTTATATATTTTGTGTTGAGCCCGAACAACGTCGGGTGACTTTGTTAGTATGATATATAATAGGGACATTACAATCAGATTGTATGTACCCTTTGGAATCAAGGAACTAAAATTCTTCCGGTGGTATGGGCCCCGTATTGTTGTAGTAAACATAATACATTCTGTTGTTTGTAATATTTAAAATTCTATTGAAATGTTCTCTATTTAGTATTTTAGTTTAATAAATTATAAAAATGTCAATTCTATGAATTTTAGATAGATTATCTATAATTATAATTGACAAGCATTTAAGGTCCTGCGCAGTAGACACCTATTTATTTTATTTCGATTCTTATACTCCTTAATGAACTTCTAATATATATAATATATAAGATTGTATATAAAACAAAAATGCGCACACAGTTGAAAATTTTGTACTCATATGATTTTATTATTCAGCAAATACATTGTGCATATGTGAGATCTTATGAAAATAATAAACAAATCAGTTATTATATTTTATATTATGTACTTGCGAATGAATCTATGTACATATGCCAAAAAAAAACAAAGAAACAAATTCATCTCAAATAGAAAATATAAAAAAGCAAAAACAAAAAAAATCACTTGAATTGTTCATATGACTACCAAATTTATTTTTATATAGTAGAGTTAGAGTACTTCATTTTGATATAGTAGGTCACTTGAATTCTTCATTTTTATCTTTTTAAGTAACTGTTTCTAAATTTTTGTTATTTGTAGTAATTTTAAAAAGTTTTTATTAAAATTATGTATTATCTAGGTATATATATACGTACCTCTTTAAGGACAAAACTTTTTATTATTAGTAATTTTATCACTAAATGCTTCTTACTATAGGGAATATATCGGAAACGAAGCAGTATATGAGGGACGTGTATTTATGTGTCCTAAATAAAACTTACTAACCACAAAACTTTTTATTTAACACGAGTGGTTTCTGCTATATCGTGCGAAGTCTATGTCAGTACGTAAATTACTGTTTTTTTAAAAACTTTAAATTTGACTTCAACTTGAAATATAATTACTCAACAGGGGCCCCTAGTAAATAAATATTTGAGTAATAATGTTGGTAATTAGTGTTTGGTTTTCGATTCTTTTTGAGGCACAGTCGATTTGCTCTCGAAAATCCTAGTATGTAAATTGAGAAAAAAAAAAATAACAAAATATTACTTTGCTATATTATTATTATTTATTGAACTCTGTCACACCTCAGCCTAGTTTCACAATATTTTCGATATGTGATGTCACATAACAAAAACGTAACATATTAAGTAAAAAATGAGATAAAATAATTTTTTATTATCTAATAATATAATTACAGTTTTTCTATCTAGGTCCGGTCTCCATCATATCTCTTTGGTAACGAAATTTATAAGAAGCCATGTTTCATCTTATGTTCATTCTTAAGTCGAAGATTCTTTTAATTTTAAGTATGCATCTTAAAATGTTCTTAAATATGAACACATAAAATATTTTACCCCCGTGCAAAGCTATTTATTTGTACACTTATGTAGATATAACACTGGCCTAATACTTAATTGGTACATACGAACCAATTTTCATTTTGCTTTTTTTTTAGGTTTATATATTCAAAAAATCGAGATTTTTCGATCTGTCTTTGCCCCTTGCTTCTATCTGTTATGGTTTGTTTCGAAAATATTAGTATTTGGATACATAATGTGAATTTTAATCATCTTTTTAATTATTCCTAAATGTTACATATACAAACAAAATTATTTTATTTTATTTTTATTTTTTTTTATAAAAATCTCTTACTATTAAATACTTAAGTTTTTTATTAACATATAATTTTATTATTACTTTGTTACATAGAAACAAGTTGTAATATTTCTTAAAATATGTCATATACTTAAACAAGTTTATAACATGATGAAATATAGCAAGACTATAGAAAAAAATTAGATATGAAAAATACCAACACCTCTAGCTTAATCTTCTAAATATCTTTCAATTAACTAAGGACGAAATGTTATAATTTCTATTGCGAAAGGAAATATTGAGTTTTGAATTTAACAGAACACTGTAATTTAAATAAAAACAAACACCTTGTGGTATTTGAGCTCAGTCCATCATAGGTAGAGGAGGCAATGACATTTTTAGTGCGTTGTATTTAACGCTATATATTTTAAACAAGATTCTGCAAATATCCCGGATCTAAAAAACATAATTTTTTGGTCTGACAATAATTGTGTACCTCAAAATAAAAAAATTAATTAATTAATGTTACTTAATTTCTTACAAAATAATTATGGAGTAAAAGTTATAGACGACAAATATTCTGAAGTGGGTCACTCGAACTTTCAAGAAACTGACGAGGTCCATACCGTAATTAAACTGCATTTGAAAGGATTAACTATTTACAGCCGAGTGTCATTGATTAGGCAACTTCTAAAAATTCAGTACCCAAATGTAAAGTTAGAGATATTAGAAACGTAATAAAACGATTTTAATGATTATGCAGCAACTGCAAAACTTATCAATATTAAAATGCCTTTTTCAATGCTAGATATATTAAATATGAATATGGGAAAGAGTTTTTAAAATTTACTATAAAAACTCTAATGATGAACCCTTAAATGTTGCAATTCACAATTACAGACAAACCATTACTAGAAGAGCAACTATTATAGATGAGTTCAAAAACTATCCTAAAATTTCTCCACTAAATAATTACCCTACGATTTCTGAAAATACTAAATTTGATATAAATCAATAATAAAATAGCTACATGGATCCATTTGATGTAGTATATATTATTATGAATCTGCTCTAACTTTAAAATGTATTGAAGTCACTAATAAAGAAACAAAGATAAAATTATTGCTGGGAAAGAAAACTAAAAGAAAAAATTATTTTAAAAAAACAAAATAGCTATCAAAAATAAAATATTTGAAAATTTTTATAAATAATAGAAATTTATAACAAATTATATTAATGACTAGGGGCCCCTATTGAGTAATTATAATTCAAGTTGGAGCCAAATTTAAAGTTTTGAAAAGAACAGTAATTTATGTACTGACATAGACTTCTCACGATAAAGCACAAACCACTCATGTTTAATAAAAAGTTTTGAAGTTAGTAAGTTTTTTGGACACATAAATACACCAAGCAGATAATAAAATCGTAACTAATAAAATAATATTAATAAATAGTACCTAGCCTAATTTCGAAAACATTACCATTATTAAAATCAATCAATGAAAATAATCTTAAATTTACTCATTCATTTATTCAATTTATGCAATCTCATTACCGTCAACACTAGTATTCTTTTGCACTATAATGATTTCTGTTTTATGATTTAGAGTTATCAGAATATGTGCACATTTTTGTTTTTCTTTTTTAGCATTGTTCGATAATTTCATTATTTAATGAGAATGAGTTTTAATGTACAAAATTGACCGTAATGAACTGTTTGACTCTCTATATTATACAATATATTTACTCAATGCCAATAGTCAGTGGCATTTAATGAATAAAATTACTAAAAATAAATTATTTTTGTAATTAAATAGGTATATGCATTACATATACATATTTTTAACCAAAACTAAATAAAGAAAACAATAATTTCAGACAGTTACTTAAAAAAATTAATAGAATAAATTTCCTTTAATTATGTATAAAAATAATAAGATGTTGAATGATACAAAATGGATGTATTTTATTTAAAAGTTTGAATATTATAAAACAAAATAGAAATTTTTTCTGTCGTATACATATACAACTTTTTTCATTTCTGTTGTATATATGTATAATTTATTTACATATTAAGAGTTCATTAAGGATAAAAAACATAAGATGAGAGGATGTCTACTGCGCAGGACCTTAAATTCTTGTCTATTATAATTATAGATTACTTCAAATAATGTCCCATAGTCTACATAATTAATTTTTAATCAATTTTTACATAGGTTTGTTTAACATAGGTTTGTTTTACATAGGTTTGTTTAAACAATTAAAAAAATATAAACATTTTTTATGGGCAATATTTTATTTTAATGATGAACAATAATAAAAATTATGATAAACTAGTATAATGTCATTGCGAGCCAACTGTAGTAAAGTTTGTGTGCAGTTTAAAAAGAATACGTCGCCGAATTGTAGAGATACTAATCAAAAATGTTTCAATCCTACTTCAGACATATTTTTAAAAGAAGTAAAAACAAAAAGTTAGTTAGTTAGTTTTTAAAATTCATTTATTTATTATACCATGTTACATATTACATACCTTAGTACATTATCATAGATTAAATTAAAAAATTTCCAAAACAATAATGGTAAAATTAGATAAATGTAAGTCGTTCTGATATTCCTGAGAATATGTGATGAAAGAAATAACAAGAGTAGAAATAATTAAATTATATAATTAAACAATATTAGGTTGATAATTGAGAGCTAAAAGTAATACAGTTACAGTAATACAAAAATAAAAATAAAAAATTCAGCATTAAAGTAATAAAGTAAAGAAAAACGTAACGCAAAAAATTTAAAAATAAAAATAAATTTAAATACTTTGTTAATCGATTTTTAATTACTATTGTTAATCGATTTCGGTTATTACACCATCATCAATTTTTATAATATTTCCCCTAGATCCTACAGGATATTTTATAAATTAAATAAAATTTGGTTTATTTTCTCAATTTTCATTCTTTCATTCATTCATAATATTGTAATGGACGTCTCGCCGCCCCGTTAAAATCCCGTTAAAATTGTTAATACTGTCACTCTCAATAATAATTCTATTTACTAATTACTATTAACGTACTGTATGTACTAAAAACTATATTTTTCTCCACTTAAAACTTTGCTTTGAGTAAAATTAATTATAAAATAAACAACACCAGCCCAGTAGGTTTAATTTATTTGGTTTTTTTTTTCAAACTATGTGCTTACCTATATTCTTATATTTTTGCCCATTTGGTTTTAAATAATTTGAAAATCAAATTAAGGAGCTTCATAGCTTAGCTAACAAAATATTTTAGAAAATATAAAAGTACATAATATGTATAGAACAAAAATAAAATCAGAAAAAACAACAAAATAAGCAAAAACAAAATATAACTTTGGTTTTTGCTATTTCGTTTTTCAAATGTAATTCGATACCGGCAAATATACACCGACGTTAATTTATTTTTATCACATTGCAAGAGTTATAAGCTGAAAATGGCTATTGATACCGAAATATTTTTTTTCAGGTAGTAGTAAATCATTGAAAGAGGCTTCAGGGACTACCTATTACCGGGGAAGGCAGTTTGAAGGACTGTGGGACTTTAACCCACTAAAAACTAATATCATTATTGCAACATTAAAACTAGTCTTATAGACTAACCATTAATTTACATTTAACTCAAAGAAACTAAGTTACCTTTGATCTACCAAAATCCAATAAGGTTTTAATAGATAAAAGGTTTTAACCTAACTCAAGTGGTCTTTTTCGTTTTAGTCGCTTCACAAAGTTTTGATTGTCAATTAAGGTAGAAGCTTCGGTATTGACATGTTGGATCAGACGAGTTTTATGCCGTGCAGCGCATTTCATTATTTCGTCTTTTATAGATGAGATCTTCAGATCTCGATGAATATCGGCATTGCGAACATACCATGGAGCATTGACTATGTTGCGCAGTACCTTATTTTTGAACGTTTGAATAGTTTGAATATGGATTTGCTTAGCACATCCCCATATTTGAATACCGTATGCCCAGACTGGCTTCAATATTTGATTATACATCAAAACTTTGTTATAGGTCGAGACCGTAGAATTCCGCCCAACCAACCAGTATATTTCTCTATATTTGAACTGGAGTTCTTGTTTTTTGATTTTCACATGCTCTTTCCATTACAGTTTTGCATCCAAGGTCATGCCAAGATATTTAGCTTTATTCTCGTATGGAATTACGACATCATTAATTTTAACTGAGAGAGGAGTTACTATGTTTTTATAGGTGAAGTTTACATGACTAAATTTGGCTTCATTTAATTTTCCATTTTTTACACCAGTTGGAAATTTCGTCATTAGCTTTTTGCAGTTTGTTTGTAGCTTCTGCTATGGTAGAACCAACTGCCATCAATGCTGTGTCATCTGCAAAGGTTGCTATTTTTATATTTTCTACTTCGGGTATATCACAGGTGTATAACAAATATAAAATTGGACCCAGTATACTACCTTGCGGTACTCCAGCTTTTATATCTCTTATTCATTTTAATTTTTAACTCGAAAAACTCTATTTGAGAGATATGATGAAAATAATTCAACATAATTTTTAGGGAGCAAACAACTTAGCTTTTTGATGAGTCCTTCATGTCAAACTTTATCAAAAGCTTGGGCTACATCTAGAAATACTGAAGAACAAATTTGTTTATTTTCCAGTGCCCTTTCTATAATGTCTGTTATTCGATGTACTTGATCTATTGTTGAGTGTTTTTGCCTAAACCCAAATTGGTGATTAGGTATTATATTTCTGTTTTCTATGAGGGGTTGAATCCTTCTCAATAGTAATTTTTCAAACAACTTCGATATTGTAGGGAGCAAAGATATCGGTCTGTAGGATTTGGTGTCGTTAGCAGGCTTTCCTGGTTTTTGGATCATTATTATCTCGGCAACTTTCCATATACTAGGTACGTGTTTAAGCTTAATACAGGCATTCATTATAAATACCAAGACTGTGAGAACTTTGTTGGGTATATTTTTCAGCAAGTTGAAGTTATTAAATCAAAACCTGGGGCTTTATTTAATTTTAGGTAAAAATCTCAAAATGATTAAAATAAACCCCATGCGTAATTCAAAGGTTAAAATAGTTTGCCTGTTTTTAAAAAAAAAAATTTTTTGACGTAATTAAAACAAACAAAACAATTAAAAACTTTAAAGAATGGAAATTTTATTAAGTAAACGGTAAATTATAAAAAAGTATATTACAGAATCAACATGAACTTGAAACAATAAATTAAAATCCATAAAACCAAATTTTCCAAATTATTTTTTTCATTGAGTTATTTTCATTCTTACAAACAAGTACTTAAAAATGAGCAGCTCACGTTTTCTTTATATAATTGGTGAGACATTTTTTTTTTATTATTATTTTTTTATTATTTTTTTAACGAAACGAAACATACTCAACCTGAAATAAAGGTGTCATCACAGTTTTACAATTATCATATGCAACAGAAATTGAAACAGCAAAACAAGAACCTGATTGTAGATTAATAAAGTGTTCAGATGATTGGGATCCAGTGTGTGCATGGGATGGAACTTGTTATAAAACATTTACTAATGCATGTCAGGTGTTGGTGGCAAACTGCGATCGAAAACCAAAGAATAGTAAGTTGTTAAAGATATAAGAAATTGGATTTTAGAAATTATTTTCATTTTAATTTTTCCAGAATTTAGAAACGAGAAACCAGGTGAGTGTTGTGCAGACGATGAACCATCATGTGACGAAATAATATGCCCCGATGCATGTATAGAGCTATACGATCCAGTGTGCGGATATAATGGTTACGAATATAAAACTTTTTCAAATCAATGTTATATGAATATGGAAAATTGTCAATATCCTGGTCCTGGTGAGTTTTTAGAGTTTTAGACTATTTTTTTTTACTAAAGTAAGCCGTATACTCTTACATCCGTTAATAGGCTTAAAAAATTGTAAGTGTACTATAGTATGATTACTATTATGTAAAATATAACAAACCTAGTACCATACGCAAAGTACCATTTCCAACGCGGGCCCTATAGTTTTATAAACACAAAAAAATTTCACAAATAATTTCCAAAAATCAATAAACCTGATATCAAGTGTTTGTCTAATGCAGAGCTTTTAATAGCTTTGTTGTTTGTTGAAAACATTTTTAAATTCCAAAATTTTCAAAAATATTTTGAACATATTAATTTCATTCATTTTAATTGTCGTTATATTTTCTGACTACTAACGCGAAAATAGTTGGTTAGAATCCCGCTTGCAAATTAATTGGTAATATCAGTTGGATATAACTAAAATAAAATGGAAATATACTAAGATGTAGTTACTCTGCAATCGATACATTTCTCCACTCTTAAACTAATTAACTATATCAAAATTACAAATTGAAAAATATCATATGTATGGAAAGATTCTGCGCAAGTAGTTATGGCTTTCGAATAATGAACTTAGAAATTTTAGTCTTATATAAAAAATTATATAATAATTATAGTATTTTTTAAAAAATTAATTTATGAATTGAATGATAAAATTGTGAATAAAATAAATAAATAAAATTTCATAAACAAAATTTGATCAATCCTACTGTTGGCCCCAGAAAAGTATATAAAGAAAGTAAATAATAAGTAAATAAGTGTTCTCTTTTTACGTTGTATTTCACTCACGGTATATCGAATGTAGGAAAATTAATTTTAATTACATTACTTAAATAGCTATTGATTTAGCATTTTTTGAGGTAAATTTATTATAATTAAAATATTTTTTTTATTACTTTAGATTACGAAATGTTTTCCGCTGGAGCATGTTGTGACCCACCAACCGCAACAATATAAAATTACAACAATAATACTAAAAATGAATTTTTTATGCTGAAGAATAGCATAGACTTTTCTACAGCTATTTGTATTTTCAAATTTAAATTTGTTAATATTATATTTTTAAGTATGTCAAAACTTTACCCAAACAACTATAATGTTTTTAATTGTAAAACTTGATAATTTAATAAAAAATTTAAATAATGTTTTTTTATAAAAACTTACATAGCTATTTGTTTTGTAGATAATATAAAAAGTTAAGTATATAGTTAGCGCAGATGAAAATTTAGCATATTTAGCATATTTAGCAAATTACAAAGAAAATCATAAATACACTATCATTATGATTTGTAGATCTATCAAAAGCATTTAAAACGATCCCACTACACTTCACTCTCAATCTGGTAAGGAAAATAAATTGTAATACAGACATTATAGCCATAATGGAAGATTTGAACAAAAACAATAGTACCATCATCAAAGCTAATAAGACTTGTAGACATCAATTATGTAGTATCCGTCTAATCCCGTTCAATATTAACATGAATATATTTCATGAATCATAGGGATAATAATAAAGCCAACATCTACATAGTGTATAGTGTAAATGTAATCTAATATCTAATCAGAGATCTCGGACTCGAACCCGACCCGACCAAAACATGTAATGTTTAAAAAATTTATATAGACTGATATTTACACGGTTTGTATACAGTTAACGGAATGTTAAATTACACAACGCCAATTTACCTAATAGCGTTTGACAAAAAGGACATTTCAGAACTTTCCATTTGACATATTTGACAATTTTACAAATGTTTGATTGGCATAATGAGACACTTCGCAAAAAGGTATTTAACAAGCGGGTTGGGGAAATTTTATGATCTTTTTTTGTTCATTCAGTTTTATTTTTAAATTTGAATTAATTTTTAAAATTCAATTTTGTAATAATAAATATTGTAATAAAAATATCGAATGTTATTTTTTAACTATAATTGCATTGTATATTGATATATTTTATAAATATTAAATAAGTTTTGACTTAATGCCAAGGAAGGAAAAAAGTTTGTGCTATAAAAATAATTAAGGTAAATATTCTGGTTTTAATGGGTACATCATGTCATGTCTTTTGTCAGTTGTGGACAATTGTGTAATTATTATTGGTGTTTGTCCAATATTTATTTATTGTGTTATTTTTATTGTGTTGTATGAGATATGTGAATATTGATATAGATATTGATACAGGCATACAACAGGTAATATTTTTAGTTATAAAGTAGATATTAATTATTAATTATACATTTTATATATTATAATATTTTGCTATTTTTTTTTGTTATATTTTATACTCTCCACGGGAATCGAACCCGTGACTACACATCGTAATTGAAACACATTTCTATGCTCCAACCGATTAGGCCACGGAAGGGAATAAAACTTACTATGTTTTATCATATATAAAAATTTTTGAAAATGCTATAAATTATTACACAAAAAAAGCAAGTCTTCTTAATACGTTTTAAAATATATTCTTTAAATGTTGCGAAATGTTAAAAAAAATTGGTATAGCAATAGTACATTTGATATGTTTTGAAGTACTGCGGCTATATACAAATCAGACTTACTATGTTCTCAAGCATAAATTATCTCAGGCTTCTGAACAGCTACATGAATGTTGATTATACAAAACTATAGATCATTTAGCAATACTACCTGTGGATTATTTAGTTGCAAAGTGTCTTATTTGATAAATATACTATTTATAATATGGTAATTTTGCTAAAATGAAATTTGTGGAATAAGAAATTATGCGAAATAGCATTATTAGGTGAAATGGAAATTTGATATGTAGATTTTACGAACAGCGATATAATTTAATGTTTCAAAATAATAGAAAATATGGAGTTCGTCACATTAACCGGGACAGATATCATTTTGAGGTGAGTTCTATTGACCAGTAAGACAAACACGTTAATTTGAATGTAAAAATAAATAATTCTTCTTTATTTATTTCCTAATTTCAAACAATTTTAATTTTAAAAAATCGCCCGCTTATCCCTTTTGTGATGGGCTCGCTTGTTTGAAAAACAATATGGTTGAATTGTTTAAAAAAAAAACCGCCAATCTGCTGTCAGTGTGCTCGTGGCTTTACTCTTCTTTACATTAAGAAGTGTACTCAATTTTTTATTGCATAACGTGTTTTTTGAGGGTTCATTTATTTATCACATTTTCCGGCAAATCAAATGTGGAAAGCTACTAATCACAGTTTCATTTTATTTAGAAGACTAAATAACTTTTTATATACCTATGATTTTTCTACATTATATGATAATGTAGATCTCAATATAATGACAAATAAGTTTTATGAAATCCTACAAAATGGTTTCCGACAATTTGCTCCCATCGCCAAAGACAGGCAACAAAATTCTAGCCCTCTGTGGTTCAATCATGAAATGAGAAAACTCAGAAATAAAAAAAATAAAGCTTGGCGTAAGTATCTAATTTCTAAAAAGGTTATACAGATTATAATAACTTTAAACTCCTTTTTGATCAGTTTAATTTAGCAGCAAAATTTCTGTATGACAATTATGTTATTTGATATGTCGTTGCAGATAAAGAATAACCAGAAAGCTTGAAAATTTGTTAACATTAAAAGAAAATATGAACAGTTTCCTAACATTATGAAATTTAATGGGAATAGCAGTACTGATTCTAAAATAATCTCAGAATATTTTCGTGATTTTTCTCAAGTTCCTATCCTACAGTTGAATTTGCGGCCAACCTCGAAGACGATTATTATCTTGATAATTATCCAAAAACTTCGCTAACACATATTATTATTGATGATGATATCATAATTAAATACCTAAATAAACTTGACAAGAACACTTTTCCTGGGCCAGATGGCGTACCAGAAATTGTTCTAAAAAAATGTTCTAATTCACTTGCCGCTCCATTATCATTCCTTTTTAATTTTTCAATTTCCTCAGGACTCTTTCCTAATATAAGGAAAAAAGCTTTTGTAAGACCAATTCATAAAAAAAGTTCTAAAAATGATATCATTAACTGTCGGCCGATACCCAACTTATCTGCAATTCCTAAAATTTTTGAATTAATTGTATTTGATTCTACATACAAACATTGTACTGACTTTCTAATCCCAAACCAGCATGGTTTTATGAAAAAGAAATCAACGGTAACTATTCTCATTGTAACTATTCTCACAGTAACATGAAATAACTCATATCTAACAAATAGAAGTTATAGCGTAATATTCAGATCTGAGACGTCTATATCATTTATGGCTAACTCTGGAGTTCCTCAGGGTAACCATTTAAGTCCACTTCTTTTCATTATTGCAATCAAAGATGTAGCATCTATCATTAGTAATAGTAAATTACTAATTTACGCAGACGATATGAAAATTTTCAAAAAAATAAGAAACAAAGATGATTCAGTTTTGTTTCAAAAAGACCTCGATAATTTTTTGGCTTGGTGCACTCGAAATAATCTTATACTCAACATTAATAAATGTGTTCTGATTACACACACAGAGAAATGAAAAATCATTATTCATGATTATTAAAGGAATAATTTTAAGTTTTTTTTAAATTTTACAGAGATATTCCTAGAACTCATTCGATATGCCTTTTGTGATTAATACATACAAAAATTTGGAATAGATTATTAATAATTAGAAAATGTTTTAAATCAGTGGGTATGAATCTGAATCATAAGATCATAAAAATTCACAATTAAAAAAGCAGCAACAACTTTAGTATGCACCCACATAAAGCATAACTTATACCATAATAATCATAGTGTATAATTATGATTTCAGTGTAAATTTTTAAGTATAACAGAAATTTTACAGTATAATCATGCCGTATGATTATGATTTCATATTTATTATATAAAACGTTTTGGTCAGCGTCAAAATCAAATTCAGTTTATAAAATTTATGTGAAGAGAACATTTATGTAATTAATTTTTATATTTAACAAAAAAAAATATTTAAATATTTATATAAAACAAAAAAATATATAAAACAAATAAAAGCTACATAAATTTAAAAATTAGCAGAATCAAATATATAGACATACCCAGTTTTTATAAAATGCTAACTAAACGCAACATACAAAAAATACTATACATAATTATAAATTATTATTTAAAATTAAACTTCCGCTATTTTTATAATTTGCCTAATATGTGTAATATACTTTTACGTAAAGAACTACTGTTTTTAACATTTTGTGATTTCTTTAGTACATTTAGTAAATTCAGTTACATCCGAGGATGATTCAAAAGCAACTGAAATATTAGAAGAAGTTCTCACTGATAAAACATGACTTTCTTTGTATTCAATTCCTTTTGAAGTAACCGAATTAAAGTGGAAGAAAAGATTTGATTTGCGCAGAGCTCAAATTACTTTGAGTAATGAATTACTGAAATTTTTGAGAACTGGAGACTTTATAAAAACAGTTTTGGACATCGTTTAGTAAGTTTTTTTTATTGGCCTGAGCAAAATTTATAATTATTGTTCAATTTATACCCTTTTTTTTAGGTCGATGGCAGCAAATATTTTAAAAGATGATAGATAATACCATAAAAATTCTCACAAAATTATAATGTCTCTAAAAGAAATAAATTTAAAAAATTAAGATCAATTTTTATTAGAATCTAAGGTATACTTAATAAATTATTGTTCATTTTTTTTTTATATTTCTTTCAGAAATTTGACTCTATCAGTTTTGAAAACTAATCCAAATATTTCTTAAACCTTCTGCACGCCAAAAAATTGATGCTCAAATTTGGAAGGTAACAATAATTAGAGAGTTACAGTTATTTTACTTGGAATAAAATATTTATCACAAATCAATAATATTAATTTATAACAATTGATAATATATGTTAATTCATAATAAAAGTTAAAAAAAAAGTAATAAAATATAAAAGAAAATTATGTATTTTTTTTATTTGAAAAAATATGGGTTATAGAAATACTTGCATAATATATGAAAATAATTTATACTTTATACAAAATAGTTATAGGAACTGATTTTTATTTTCATCTAGTCATATTCGTTAATCATTATTTAGGAAAAGTAATCATAACATTAATTTATGATTTAAAATCATAATAATTGACTTTTTCAGGATTAAATTATGTTTATTAGTTACAAGTTATGATTTAGCTTTACATTTTAAGTTTATACATTATAGTCATAGGCAATGGTAATAAACCACAAAATATGAATAAATTACGTTTTTTCATATGTGCATAATTTGTGAATCATATTCATAAATTGTGACAAAGAAATCATAACTGTCTATTCTTTTTAGTTATAATAAATGATTTTGCTGTTAAGATTAAGATATGATTTTAAATCACAGTTCTATAAATAAGCGATCATAGCACGCATTTGTGACTAATTTATACATAGGGTATGTATTTTAGGTTTACTGAATGATATGATTTCTCTGAGTGCATACACTCGCCGTTCTCATCCGTTTAAGTATAGCTACACACTTAATGGCGAATCGTTGAAAGATCCTTGAAGAGTTCAATCCATCAAAGATTTAGGTGTATTTTGTGATGAAAAGTTGACATTTAAAATTCACTATACACATATCATCAATAAAGCCAACTCAATGTTAGGCTTTGTTAAACGATGATCGAAAGAATTTACTGATCCGTATATCAAAAAATCTTTATATACTTGTCTCGTACGACCAAATTTAGAATACGGTAGTCAAGTTTGGTCTCTTTTTTATGAGGTACACAAACTTAGAATTGAATCTATTCAAAGAAATTTCTTAAGGTTTGCCTTACGTTTTCTTCCATGGTCTGACCCACTATTATTACCCCCTTATGAACATAGACTTAAACTTCCTCAAATGTGTTCATTGCAACTAAGACGTGAAATTGGAGATGTTATTTTTATTACTGAAGTAGTAAAAGGAAATATAACATCGTCTTTAATTTCAAATGAAATCGTTATTATTGATAATCCCCGTTTTTGATCAACCAATCTTTTTCCCTTTTCTTTTCATAGAATGAACTACGGGATGTCTGAGCTAACTCATAGGATGCTAATGATGATAAACAAATATAAACGACACATACACTTTTCAACGTCTAAACACCTACTAAAACAACGTCTTTATTTTAATAACTAAGATATAATTTATGTTTTGTTTTAATCATTGTTAAACTTTTTGTAAACAATTTATTGTGGGTGATTTTAAAATTTTAAGCTTTAGTATTAGAATATTAGTTTGTAGCTACTTCTTAATTTTAAGATAAACTGTTGGATTGTATAAATTCTCTATTAAGAGATTGTATAAGTTCTTTGTCATTGGGATTAAATAAATAACAAAAAATAATTGAGAGTATAATCTGGTAACCAGTTAAATAAAATAAAGCTTTTCTATTTAAGAAGACTCAGTCCCTGACAATAGTAGTAGTTTTCCACATTTAATGAATGGATAATCCACTAATTTGATAAATCAATGTTCAAAAAACATCGTAGAGATTGTAGCATAAACTTGCAGTACCGTACTTAATTAAGCACGAAAATGTGATTCTATCTAACTTAATGTCAAGAACATAAAAAAAAGAGTGGCACTAAAACATAATTTTTTTATATCAAAATGCATTTTTAAAAGTATTTTGCTTTCATCGGAAATAGAACCTGTAACCTTTCGGTCGAAAGACATTATGTTCTATCTACTACCTTTTCCAGATTGTAAATTATTTTCTGTACGTAAGTAAGTAAGTAACAAATACGTCTTTTACAGTTTTCCGAAATTAGGAATGGTTCGGATAGCCGTCATACAACTTCGGCTAAATCTATTCGAATTACTAAATTGACCTTTATTTCAAAAATAAGTTTATTTCAGTTTTTTAATCAAAACATAAATATTATTTTGATTCTCAGCGTTTTATTCTGATTCAGTCTTTTAATTCACAACTTCATTTTCATAATTGAATAATTAATGCTAAATATAATATTATTCAGGCCATTATTTTGAATATTAAAATTTAAAAAAATTGTGCAGCTTTTTAATTCACAGCTTGTTAAAACTTAAAATTAAAATAATGTTACATACTATTGGTTTTTACTTTTTTAAAAACTTTTAAAGTAGTTTTGGTCGTTTTTCCACGAATAGACAACAGAAAACTGACATAATATATTATCTTAAAACTTATTGGTGATAGAACAAATCCGATAAGAAATTCTGAAAGAGCACCCTCATAAACACTAGAAAACATATTTAGAATAAAAAATTGAAAAATGACGCTTGTCCGAAAAAAGCACTAAGCCGACGACATCCAATTATATATTTTGGGGATATCATCGTTAGCTTTCATTTCAATATCTTTATAGAACCATATTCCGAATATAAAATTAAAAGGTGTTCCAGTTGAAAAGTTTATTTTTGAGAAATTATTAATATAGCAAGCATATAGCAAGCATATAAAATTGGTCCAAAGGTCTTGTATAACACCGTAAGCAATGCTAGTTTTGCTACTTCTTATTCCATTATACATTCTGTATATTGTTGTCTGTTCTGTTAATAGTTTTTGAGCCAATCATATTCTGCACTTGTTACACCACATTCAAATAGTACTTTGAGTAGTATTGTTCTGTCTACTGTATCAAAAGCTTTTAAAATGTCGAAAAAGACTAATCCAATTTTTTTATGTTTAGAAATTTCAGATTGTAGTAAGGTTATTACGTCAAATAAAGCACAAGTGCTATTTTAATTTTTAGTAAATCCATACTGTCGATCACAGATTAATTTGTTTTTACGAAGATATTCTGATAACTGTTTATTTAGATGACTTTGTATAATTTTACTAATAGTTGATGAATGATGACACAGCAATAGGTCGAATTTTTTTTATTCTCTTTTATATATTATTGAAACTACTTTATTAGTTTTTAAAATAGCAGGTATAATAGCTTCTCTGATTGAAGCACTTACAAGTATACCGTTATTGGTGTTAATAATTGTTTTTTGCATTCTTTTACTCTGCTTTTTTAATTTCATCTATGCTAGCACTTTGAGTATTTGGTTATTAATGATCAATTAATTTTAATATATAATTTTTTGTTGCTTTTTGAAACTAAAATTTAGTATCAGTTCTGTATTACAGTTCAATATTACAGATTTTGAAGTGGAGTTATACATGTTTCAAATATCTGTTATGGAATTTTTAGAATATTTTTTAGAAATAATTTTTTAAAATTTGGTTCATAAAAATTGTATACATTTTGTGTTGGATGGGAAGGCCGCGGGTGACTTTTCTAGTATTATAATAGAATAATACAATTTTATTGTGATAAATTAGCATGTATAGAATAAAATTCATTTATTGCATGCATGTGATTTTTAATGTCTACTTAAATATTCCCTTTTAAAAGGGTAATTTTTATTTGGCATATATTAACGTCCAATAACCGGATAATATTTTCTGTGAATGTCTAAATAGTTTTAAGTGAGTAAGGTGAACTCAATGTTGTATATTTTTCCGCTGTTTTTTTATCTTTGCATTCAAATACATCAATATTTTATTTTTAATCGATTCAATTGGCATTGTCTTACCATTACATGACTCCTGAATTAAAATCAATTTTAACTTTTGAGTTGATATGAACTTACAATATTTGGTTGTTGGATTTGCAATTTCAACTTTGAATGTATTTATGACGCAAATCAAAAACTTTTACACTTTTTTTAATGAGTAATACAAAAGTGGACTTAATGTCAATGGAATACATTTAAATCTGCTAATCATTCCACATTATTCCAACGCGTAATTCTGTCTACAGAATTGAATATTACAAAAAATGAAAACAAAATTTGCACAACTGTATTTATTCAAAATTAATAAAAAAAAACATTTGTTAATTTAATTTCAGCAAATGAACAGCAGTTAACAATTATTTTTTCATAATTATCACCTAATTGGACAACACAAAAAAATTGCAATTATTAATTATAATTTTTTTTTTACTTGAAAGAAAGTTTTAAAAAATGTTTTTAACGTTAAAGTCATCAATTAATTTTATTTTATTAATTCACCTTCTAAGTAACTAAATAACTGGGTACAAATCAAATTCAATTTTAATTATTTACTTTCATTTATTTTAGTAGTGATTACTATAGTATTACCTATAGTAAGTAGTGACATCCTGAATAATATAAATAATATTACAAATCAATCAAATAATGGCGATGGTATTATAAAACAACCGAATATTGTAAATACTATAATAGTTGAAAGTTTTAATAATCCTAATAAAGACAGTTTTGTAAACCAACCGAATACTGTAAATATTCCAATAGTTTTAAACATTAATAAAACTATACCACAACAGCATAAAGACCAACCAGTAGTAAATGAGAAGAATTGTCCTGATAGCTGTCCAGATCAATATGAACCTGTTTGCGGATTCGATGGAAGTTGTTTTAAAACATTTAATAATCCATGTGAAGTTTTACGATCGAACTGTAATAGAACACAATATAACCGTAAGTTTTATGAACTGTTTATTATTAACAGCAATTAGTTTTGTGAATGTTTTTTTGTATTGCAACAGTTAGCATTATATAATTTAGATTTTAAAAATATATTCGTGTTTATTAATTCTATGTTTATTAGACTTCATGTAAAAATTTAATTACCAATATTATTAAAGTAAATGTAAACCGGATGTAACAATATTCAAACTACTAATAGTTGAACAATTCCATTTATAATGGAAACGCTATAATTTTTTAATGTGTTAAAATAAAGGCGATATTTTCAAAATTTATGGGTAGTTATGCTATGGTTTAATTATCACTTCAAACTTTTTTTTAGTTTTCATTTTACAGAACTTACAATACAAATATTGGCTTTATTAAGACTAATATTTTTAAGGAAGCTTAAATTGTAACAACATAATTCGTAAAATTATATAAAAATTCGTTATTAAAAATTAATATTTTACTTTTTAATTCAAATTTATAATTTTTTTTTTAAATTCAACAATCATTTTACTTAATCTGTAAATTGAAAAAAGGACGATACAAATATCTGAACTATTTTACAACTGATTTTCATTATCAATAGTAATTTAAAACGAGACGTAGCGAAACAAAATATTGAAAATTGCAATTTAAAATGTTAGCCCATGTATAAATCTAACATACAAATATTGGAATTCATCAAATTGCCGAAACTCTCCCCAGAATTAAATTCAAATTTAATTTTTTTTTTTAAATAAACTTTTACGTATGCGGTTGTTGCCTAAGATAAAAGTATAAATTGGAATGATGGAAAATTATTCATAATAAAATTGAGTACGATTTCAAATCAAACTTCAAAGAAGCGGGCGAATACTAATTTTTAACTATTTTCCTAGTTTTATATTTAACCTAACAACTAACTTAATAAAATACCGTTAAATATAATTTTAATTAATTACAGATTTTAATATTACCTACTATGCAGCTTGTGGTGCATATGATAATCCTAAATGTGAAGTTTGCCCTGACATTTGTATCAGAGAAATGAAACCAGTTTGTGGTTATAATAAATTTTGTTATCAAACTTTTGCGGGTACATGTCAAATGCAAAAACGTGACTGTAATGGAGGAGGTAAACATAGTAAGTGTAATAAAAACTTATTTAAAATTACTCTCTTAGAACTACTTTTACCTAAATGTCAAACTTTAATTTTATAGTGTTCAAAATTTTTTCTGAAGGAGAATGTTCCGATGATCGAATGCCAATTTGTCAAATGTTTTGTCCAAGAACATGTAAACAAGAATTAACTCCTGTTTGTGGTAGAAAACAAAAATGCTTTCAAAGTTTTTATAATGAATGCGTTTTAGATAAAACGAATTGTTTACTGCCAAATGGAAGTTTAGGTAATAATTTAATATTTAAATATTTTTAATTCTTATTAAGTTTTTCATACCTTTTAGAATTTATGTTCATTCATTCTGGAAATTGTTTACCACACGAGATGCAAAGTAGTGAAGGTTGTTAACAGTATTGTAAATTGTTTTCGAACTGTAGTAAAAATAAATTTTGTAATCAAAGTTGGAAATTTATATTTTCAAAAAAAAAAAAATAATAATAATTTGTCATGGGTATATTTATGATATCAAGAACCCACAACTCTGCCGAGGAATTTCCAAATGCCACACTAAAATAGTAGATATGTAAGAAAAATTATGAATAAAATTCGATGAATAGAATATTGCGGCTTTGAAATCAAATTTCATTACATGCGAATTTCCAAGGCGAGACTACTTTAATTAGTTTGAATAGTCAAAAGTATACTAAAGGTAATATCCCAACGCTTAGCTGTTTAAAACAAAGAAAAAACTTTACCTCAAACCACACTCATTCTTATCTGAAGTTCATTTATTCAACGATGGTTTCTGTTCCAAAAAGTACACTACATGAATGCTACGAGAATCTCATGGAGTGCAAAAGACAAGTGTTCGCTTTACATGTTATTGCTCGCACCTTCCATTGTCCTACTTTGATGATTTTTACAGTAGTACTAAGAATTTGTTTTGACTTCAATATGATAATTTCCAATATTTATGAAGATTGGGTTGTTGTTTCGAGAGTTTTGGGATATAATAAACTCACTTACCAGTGGACAAATACCAAATGTATCCAACAATGGAAGGTTTTTTGCCTTAAATATAGAATTTTTCTGCACTATTCACATTGATTATATTATGAAGGGTTGATACACAACCATACAAGGTTGTTTGATATAAAGAGCTGTTCGATAAACAACAACAATTTTCAACAACATTATTTCTTATTAATTTGCAAATGCTAACATTGTGTGCAATAATTTCAAAGTGGTATAAATTTATTCATTAGGTTATTTGCTGCGTCTAATACCAATTGTTGAATTTCGGCAAATTTGTTATTATTATTTAAATTATTATTATTAGGTAAATGTATATAATTTGTTTTATTTGTTTACCTTGTAATCTATGAAATGCTTGTTTTACACTTGCAACATCCCACGATTACTTGATCAATAGGAGTCGTGAATAGAAATCGTCTTTGATATGTGAGAGTAATTTTCTTTATAAAACTGTATAGCTTAGACTAAAGCATAGACGGAAAGGAGTTGTATAATAACGGAAATAATAAATAAGAATTTTTGCAATATATAAGTATATTTTAAAGGTATACAACTTTACTAATTACTGGCTAATTGATTGAGATTTATTTAAGTAAAACGTTTTTATTTTCGGTGATTGAACTTCAAATTGGCTATTACAGTCCTGCAAAAAGCGCAGCTCCAGTTGCATGGTGGGATTCAAAATAAAATTATTTTTATTGCTGCTGAAATTTTACTTTGCTGAAATGGTAAACTTAAAAATAAAACCTGATTAGTAGAAGTTAGCGGTGGACTTCACAGTTGAAAAATACTTTCTAAAAAAACTAAATTATTTTGACTTTATTAATATAGGGAAAATGTAGAAATGGCATGGTATTTAAGAAGTATTTTGTTTTTTCAAACCATACCAAACCATAGCTTACTTCTTATTAAAACATGACTGTTTACTGATTGATAGTGAAAAATATCAGTATATTTAAATCTTATGTTCTGTGAAAAACGTTAATTTTGGATTTAACTTGAATTATAATTTATAAATAGGGGTCTCTAGTAGATATTATAATAAATATAATGTAGGTCGACAGCTTGGTAGAACTTTCTCTTTCTCTCTAATACTTTATCTTATTATATTTGCCTTAATTAACTTGCCTTGGACTTTTTTTATATGGTTGTTTCAATTTGCTTCCATTCGACAAAATAACCATTTCAATAACCATTCAACCAAATAATATCCATAAAGAGAATATGCACTCATGTATGCATTCATTTATTGTTTTCACACAAATCCATATGCAAATTTGCTAAAAATTGTAAGAAATAGACGATAATAAGAATTTAACGTGCAAGTAAAAGAAAAAATAGTAAACAAAAGAGGGTAACAAAAAAAGTTGGCTGAATTAAATAAGAACAAATTAATATTTTTTAAAAAAATTTGTTGATTAAAAATATTGATTTGGAAAAAAAATTTTCGACAAAAATTTTGCTGAAATATTTAACAATATTATTTTCTAAATTATATCAACTATGCATAAGATTATTAGGAGACCTAACTAAAACAGCGTCATCATATTCTTCAAATTCTGTATTTTGTAGGTAGATATTGTCCTCAGTATTATTTTATAATCGTATAGGTACCAATATAATAAATATTTAGGTTTAGTATAATTTAATAAAAAATAATAATGTCTATAACTCCAAATTATTACTGACAAAAATGTTAATAATATTTTATACCTATTATTGTAATATAATTATAATTTAATATTTTGTACCTTTTCTCTCTCATAATAAATTTGGTATACGATAAGTAAATGTAAATTTTATCTCTTTTAACTAATGATATTTTGCTTGGTTTGGAATTTCTTAAAAATTGTCTTACGCAAACAAGTGCATATTCTTGTTAATACAGATATTCTTTGCACTCAACAAAGGTGAAATTTACATATGTGTGTGTGTGTACTAATAATGAAATATGGATATTTGATAAAGTTAAAATTTAGTTTCTCTTTAATCACTGTATTTATTGACATTTCTATGGTGTAAAGAAGCAAAGTAAAAAACAAAAAAAGGAATATAAAATAAATGTGTGCAATACAAATCATTATCATTATGATTTCAATCATTTTCAATTATTCAATTATATTTCAATTTCAATTATTTTCAATCATCATTATTGCTATATTTTTTTTTTGTGTTTTTAATTTGGTTTCTTTTATTAATCTCTTTCTTTTATTATTTCTCTTTCTTTAACTAAGTATGTGCATGTTCATGCATGTCTCATATAGAGAGGGGTTTGCATTTGTTACATACATAATCATATGGCTTAGTTTGATTGAAAATAAAATGCAAACATTATTTATGGAAAAAAACAAAAAAAAAATTTGAACCTATCAAGTATCAATCATCTATCACTCAGTTACAAATTACTCTTCTCGTATGTAAAAAAAGTTCAATTTCGATTTATGCATATGTATATAATACTTTTATATGCCAATTTATGCTTGGGCAGCGTTTACACGTCAGCAGACAAAATCTAATTTTATCGTAGAAGCTGCGATTCTAAAATTTATTTTTGTAGTTTTAGTACGCCTAAACTGAAGGCAAATATTCCTAAACAAAATTTTTTTTCTTTATTTTATTAATCATTAAATGTCATTTTCAGCCAAAAATGAACACATGTTTTGCGAAATTTGAAGTCAGTATGTACATATTTTTTTTTTTAAGTTCGTTATGTTAATGAATATTTTTTTTATTAAACTACAAATGAATTTCTTGCGCAGAAAATCGTTACACAAGGAAGGTCATATGGGTCTATAATTATAATTGACAAGCATTTAGTAGACACCTTTTTATTTTATTTCGATTCTTATACTCCTTAATGAACTTCTAATATATATAATATATAAGATTGTATATAAAACAAAAATGCGCACACAGTTGAAAATTTTGTACTCATATGATTTTATTATTCAGCAAATACATTATGCTTAAGTGAGATCTTATTAAAATAATAAACAAAAGCAAACAAATCAGTTTTTATAATTTACATTATGTACTTACAAATGAATCCATATGTATATATGCCAAATTAAAACAAAGAAACAAATTCATCTCAAAACAAAAATATAAAAACAACAAAAAAACAAATCACTTGAATTCTTCATTTTTATCTTTTTAAGTAACTGTTTCTAAATTTTGGTTAGTTGTAGTAATAATATGGTTTTTATTAAAATTATGTATTATCTAGGTATATATATACGTACCTCTTTAATGACAAAACTTTTTATTTTTAGTAATTTTATCACTAAATGCCACTTACTATAGGGAATATATCGGAAACGAAGCAGTATATGAGTTACGTGTATTTATGTGTCCTAAATAAAACTTACTAACCACAAAACTTTTTATTAAACACGAGTGGTTTCTGCTATATCGTGCGAAGTCTATGTCAGTACGTAAATTACTGTTTTTTTAAAAACTTTAAATTTGACTTCAACTTGAAATATAATTACTCAACAGGGGCCCCTAGTTTTATATTATAATACACAAGATGAGCGACGTGGTGAGTAAAAAATCAAGAATAATTGAATAGTAAATTATTCCACAATTGTTACACCACAAAAATATTAAAATTTTAGCAAGTTCTTGGTGGCTTCAATAAAAAAAAGGCTTCATAAAAATTCTGTCATTTTAAATAAACACAGAAACTTATAGAAAAAAGTATAAAAACACAAACAAAAATTGGAAAAAAAACAGAAAAACAAAAGTCACTTTAGATCAGACCCTTCAAAAATGATATAATAAATGTTAGTTCATTTGCTTGTGCTATCATTAAAAAAAATATATGCAGTAAAACACGGTTATAGACATTCGCTAAATGTCAGTAAAATTTCTTACTGTAAACGTTTTGTGACTATAGGCGTAGTCAAAAAAAAATTGCATCTTTATAAACAAAATAAAATTCAACAAAATATCCTTCGTATAACAATTTTAAACGTTATTTTATTCATAACTAGCAATTGTTCTGTTATGTAATCACAAAATATACATTTATTTGTAATAAAGAACAGAAAAAAAACTATATATCAATCAGTGTTATTTAATAAACTAATTCACAGATGACCTATTGCTATAACAGAATTGTGACTACAAACGTTTTTGACTATAAACGAATTAAAATATATCAATCTACTGTGTTGAGAGTAATGAGATTTTATTTTGTAAAGTTATACTGAAATTAGTGTTAACTTCATCATAAAGTATTAGGTATTATACTTTAATTTCATTGTAAAGTATATAATATATTCAATAATCAATCGATTCAGAAAACAACAACAATAATCCAAAAAAATATTTCTTTTTACATGAAATTGTGTTTGAAAGAACTACTTCTGTGCAATTGCACAGGGGATCCACTAGTATTTATAAATTAATGTGGGTTCATAATCCATTAGAACGAAATACTTTCAAAATTTTTGTCGAACTGTCAAAAACAAATAATTTTACAGTAATTTGCAGTGTTTTTTACAGTTGTTTACAGTAATTTACAGGTTTCTACAATTATTTACAGTTGTTTACTTGTATTTTACACTTATTTTACGTCAAATACGTAAAGAATCATAAAAAACGTTAATTTACGCGTAAAATGCCAACACTGGAATTATCCAATTCACTCTAATTAATTTCGCTTATCTTCGTAATAGTTTTTAAAAATATAAGGATTGCTCCTTCTTACTTAAATAAAATTTTTTTGTATAAAAATCAACTTCTTGTTATATTTTTACATCCTTTCCGACATGCAATTTTTCGTTAAAATTTTATTTTTGTTTTAATAAACTTGTCTCTAAAAATTTTTGTTCCCCATTTATTAGCTCTAACATTATAATGTTTCGTATGTATATATGAAATAATAAAGTCCCTAAATCTATAATTTTTTAACATTAAATACGAGTAGTCATATAGAGGTATCATGTACACTGTTTATATTATTATTGCTATGTATATAAGTACGTTATATTAACAACAACTTAGTATAAAACAAAAATCGTCATTCATTTTATTTTTAACGATGAATATTTATACACAGACTGGAAGAGAACATAATAATATTATAAACCAATTATCGATGACATAAAAATTGGTGTAGCTTTAATATAATTTAAGAGAAAGTGTAAAAAATTAATAAAACTTGTTTTTAGTAACGATAATTAGAATATAATTAGCTACCACAAGAAGTGATTGTTATTGCAATTTTACAATAAAAATATAGTTTGTTCAATCGCTATCAGTAGCGGTTCAAACGAAAGTTATTTTTGGACATAAACTGTTTTTTTTTTCATATTAGATTTGATATTGAAATTTGAAAATTTAATCATAAAGTCGTCAATCAGTTCACTTACAAAGTTGGCATTTCAAACGTTATAACATTGTGCACTACATTTGGGCTATGCAATTTCCCAGTCCACTGCACGTTTTAACACTATTTTAAAAAATATACCGCTTTCATTACTTTTAGTTTTATTCGGGTCGAATTTTAAATTTCTTTTTGTCAAATTTTAAATGACGATTTTTTCAAAATATAGTTTTTCAAAAAATAGATTTTTCAAAATATGGTTTTTCAAATGTCGTTTTTTCTAAATATCGTTTTTCACAATCTAGATATCATGTGTTCAATAAATATCAATGCATAAAAATTTTTAAGTTAAATATTCAAGGATATAAAAAGGAGTTACCCCGTTTTTGTATCCAACAGCGGCTGCACATAAGAATAATTAAAGTAAATATTTTGGAATTAAAGGGATATTTAAAAAGAAAAAACAATATTTTGAAAAAGCGAGATTTTCAGAAATACGATTTCGCTACATTCCCGTTTTATTCTGATGTTACAGCAGTTATAAGTTTGTTGTTGTAACAAAAATCTTATTAATAAGCTAAAATTCTAGAGAAAATTGTACATAATCAACTTAAAGAATATTTTGAAACAAAAATGGACTGATGTTGGAGTATCAATCCGGATTCCGGAAGGGGATATAACTGTGAGGGCATGAGACATTAATAAATCTAATTATTACAAATCGGAAAATTCAGTACATGATAACAAAGTAATAGCGGTAGTATTTTTAAATTTAAGACGGGTTTTTGAAACTGTTGCTCGTGGCATTTGATTATGTATAAACTTGAGGAATATGATGGTATTTATGAAATAGAATTAGAAAGGTTTGAATCTTATTTAAAGAATGAAAGAACTCAAAGAATAAAAATCAATGGTTGTTTATCAGATCCAATTGAGGTGTCATATGGTGTGTTTCAAGGAAATGTCTGGGGTGTATTATTGTGTCTGATTTTTATTAACGATATGGAGAAGGCTGTGAGTTATGGTAATTGATACAATTTGCGGATGTTACATTGTCATATATTACTGAGTAATGTGTAAGTGAATGTGTTGATAAAATAAATATTGATTTAAATAGTTTAGGTAGGTGGCTAAATATGAATAAATTTAAATTAAATTTAGATAAAACTGAATGTTTAGTAATTAAAGGGGGAATAATTATGTTTAATAATTAATGGGTAGGTAAAGGCAAAGTAAAAATCATAATATTATTATAGATAATAAAAATATTGAAAGAATCGAAGAGATAAAGTACTTAGAAGTAATAATAGATTGTAAATTAAATTTAAAATCATATTAATAAATTATGTTTGTAAAAAGATCAATGAAAAAGTATAACTATCTATTAAGTGTGCAATTAATTTACATAATACAATGATCAAACCACACTTTGAATATTACTCTTCTATATTATTTATGTGTAAATCTGAAATGATGGGTATAGTTTTACAAATACTTTAGAACAAGTCTATGAGAGTTGTTCTGACATTAAATCGCTATGCTTCTGTACATGCAATGTTAGATAGGTTAAAATGGCTAAATATTGAACAAAAAATTATAATTAATGTTTTGTGATCATTGCAATTTAAAATAAAATGTAATAAGTAATAATAATAATAGTTTTTTATTTCATTGACAATTTACAAAATTTACAAAATTATACAACAAATTAGTTCGAATTATTAGCCCAGTATTTTAATGAAATAGGTGTTCAATCTGTTATCCAAGCGATAAGTGGCCTATATAAGAACCCTATATAAGTGGCGATTGAACCCTAATAAAGTTGTATATTACGGAGACAAACATGAATATAATTTAAAAAATAATGCTTAACTTAGAATTTGAATAGGTTTAAAAAACAAATTAAATTTTATGTAAATGATAATTTTTAAATGAATTAAATTAAATTATATTTTAAATACATTTTAAGCAAATTTATTTTAATTATTTAGTAATGTATTGATATTATTGTAATTATAAATAGCTAGTTTTATTAAAACTGAATTAATGAATAAATAAATAAAATAAATATTTATTATTTATATTATATTATTCTAATAAAGGCTTATTTTTCAGTTTTTATACAACTCTTGTTCTAAATTGAACAAATTCACATGCAAAATATCAAAGAACTATTCGCTTGTGTCTTATACAATTATTAGTATTTTGTTTCATTTTGAATCAAAATATCTCAAATCAATTCCAATCCAACAAGTGAACTTAATATTTTTAATGTCAGTCGTCAATGAATTCAATGATTAAGTAATTTATCCTTGATATTGAAGCCATTTATTGACTTAACTATACAACATTTTCGAATATAAAAATTGAAGAAGTCGCTCAAGATCGGTATTAATATAAAATACCAAAAAAATCCAGGACTTACTTGGATTTTTTAAATGATTAAGTAAGTTAGTGTTGTTCTAAGTGTTGTGTTTAACATTTATTTATTTAGACTGGTTTCAGTTTCAAACAAAATATTATCCTACAAAATTAATTTCAATTATTATGATTATCATCATTATTCTTTAGTCCAGTGGGACTTAAGGTAAAAATTTATTTTATACCATATTATTATAACATTATCATTATAACCCTGTCAACTCCTTTAACAAATAATTTTGCAACAGCAGTAAAATTATAAGCTAGCTAGTTATTTTATGTCTTTTACTGTATTCGAGTGGTGAAATAAAACAGGTAAGTAAAACAAAGAAAAAACAACAAGAAAAAAAAATGTTGCAATCGTTGCGTATCGTTTTAATCTACATAGTTAGGACATTGTAAACAAGTTTCTTGGAATAAAGACAAGGCGATGATATCAGTGTTATCATCGTTGCAATCAAAGATGTTACAAGAGTATACCAATTATTATTATCTTTATATAACAACAGCAAAAAAAAAAACAAAATAACACCTTAGAGTATGCTGTTAAAAAAAAATGCTGATAAAAATTTCATCAATACAAAATGGATTACTCGACAAAAGGACACAAAATATTCAATTCAGTTTTTAATTTTTTAATTTCTTCTTCATTATTATTCTACACTTTAGATTTTATCAATTATAACGGTTTAATAATATCTCAAAGATAGTAGGTAGTATGTAATTTGAAGACGACGATATCTAAATATAAAGTGTAAGGAAAATAATTTTCCTTCAGTTAAATGAGCGAATTGGGAACGTGATTTGAAAGGTTAAAATGATTTGTTGGTAATTTCGATAACAAAAAAATTTGTATTCAAAACTTTCACTATTTAAAAAATTCCAGATTTCAACAGTTGTTCAGGCAGTTTTTGCAAGTTTTTTAAAGTAATAATCGTCAAATTTGAAAATTAATAATAATTATAAGTGATATAAAAACAATGTGATGAAGTCTGGTAATTAATTTTGTTGTATTGTTGAAAGCGGAAGATGTTCAAGAATTTGTTATGATATTTTTTTATGTTTGGAACTACTTTTATCGCGATGACTTTTGAAGAATAAATTGAAAGGTATTTGTGATCATGGGTAGATTATTGCTTTTTTTTTTGTTATATGGAATATATATAAGATTTTAATTACCTCTACCTAAGTTTTTTTTTATTTGTTATTGAACTATCAGTTTATGGAACTAATATCGTAGAGAAATGCGTCATAGATTTAAGTATAAATTTTTCTATAGCCTAACCGGTAGAAGAAACAGTTAAAAATATCATCTCCGTTACTAGTTAATAAGTACCGTTTACGATCCTACATAAAATATCAACCGACTAATCAAACTGTGTGAAAAACAATTTTAATGATTTACACAGTCTCGAAATCACAACTAATCCCAGCTATGGATAACTCTTAAATAAAGGGAAAAAATTACAAAAACTAATCGTATATTTTTCAATACTACCCTTTAGGGCGTTTCCGAACCTATCGCACTTGCACTTGATATTCGCACTAAACCTGTCAAATCGCATTTGATTTGTTGTCAAAAATAGTGTAGTGAGTCACAAGTACACTAGATATCGCAAAATTAAATTTATTAAATTTAGTGCGATTTGACAGGTTTAGTACGAGTATCAAGTGCAAGTACGAGAGGTTCGGAAACGCCCTTACTAAGTAGGCTCATCAATAATTTTAATCTCATAAGATACAAAGAGTTATTCGTAGATGATTTTTACTAAATACAATGTTATCGAAATGATAATGTTAATGATATAGTATTTATTTATTTTATTTATAAAGATGAAAAAATGAGCTTCTGTAACATACAAAATTAAAATAAAAAAGCAAATATCAAAATATTTATTTTAAGTCAAGTGATTATTAAATTATATACTTTACTTACATAACTAATAGTAATGAAACATATTTTTTCGGAGTCATTCATTTCTAAGATTGTTTTTTGTTTAAAACTAACCATGGCGGCCGGCCGTTTAGCCTGTTTAATATTAGTACATCATTTTGTACGCATGTATGTATAAGTCAAAATCGATGCTACAGCTTAGTGCAGCTGTTAATGTAATTTGCTATAATTTTTTTCTTATATTTCTATATAATCATATTAAGATTAGAGCATTTTTTGTTATCAATTATTATTTATCAATTATTTTCTTTTTATTTTTATTTTCTTATAATCAGCCAAATCGTTTTATCTTTATCGCTTAAGTACTGCCGGCTTGGGACAGATTAACAGAAAAGTCTCTGTGAGAAAAATACTTAAACAAAAAAAAAAAATTAAATGAATTTATAGTATTTCCTTCTCAGTAGAAATAAAGAATAATATAAGAAGCATGGGTATACAACACGTGTATTGCCAAAGTTTATGAAAACGATCATTAGCTTTCAACGACCGAAAAAATAGTGATATGGAGGAATGGAGATGTTACACAAAATTTAACATCATTGATTTAACGTTGTAATGTAAAACCAGCCTCCCTGTTATATAAATACCTGTCGGATAACTACTCTTACGAAATATATGGTCGAAATACAACTATTACTCGCAGAGCAACGATCTCCCACAACTTTGAAGTAGAATCTATTCAAATCACAACTATTATATTAAAATGCTTCATACTGCACCGCTACTATTTTACGTGCTCCCAAAAAGATTCAATATAGAATTTTTCAAAAAAGTCATCGTAAATTTTTTATATTCTAATTCTTTCTATTCTCTCCATTCATTTTCATTTCTATTTTGTATTTTATATCTTTGCTATCTTTTTGTTTAGATCTTTTGAATGGCTTAAATTGTGAAAAAATGGCTGCGAAGGCCGAAAGCATGTCATTATAGTTAGCGCATTAGTTAGTGCTTCCTTATTCCATTATTTTGGTCTCAATTACACAAAAAGTTATTTGAACTTCTGAATTATTGTGTAATTGATTGAGCTGTTGTGGAATGTAAATTAATGAAATATGCGACATGTTTGTTTACTATTCATATTGGTTTTAAGCAAATTATAATTTGAAAGCAGTTATGGAAAAATATTTATTATGATATCTTTATTCTGATTTATTAGATTATACTATGAATATTTTTCAAAATTTTAACTCAATATTTAATTTAGAACAATATTAACTTAGGTTTGTATTCAAAATTGCATAATATAAAAAATTATAGTTATAAAAAATGTATTCGGCTTTTTGTTTTGTTATTCTCATTACTTTAATATAATATTTGCAATAAGCGTCGTGTGGCATTAAGTAATTTTATAATTGAAATATTGAACCCATATTATTTTGGTTTTACACCGAACACCGAAAAAACTAAAAGAAAATAGTCAATATTGGTAGATAAAAAATGTTGGGTACATATTATACACTCCTTTATATTATTTTTAATATATTTTTGCATATATACAGGGTATGTCATAGGAATACGACCATTTCAAAAATTATTTTTATTAAATTTATTTTTTAAACTTACTTTTCAGATGGTGATCCCAAACTTTTAAGAGCAATCCCACGTAACAATTTTATTGCTATAAGCTTCTTGCGCACTCTTATAACACTGTTATAAACATTCTTATAGTAGTGATTCACTATTTGAGTAGTGATCACTATTTGAGTGATCCGCAATTGTTGCGAAACGTTATAAATAGGTTATGGCAATAAAATGGAGAATCCTATAAGGCACCGAAGTAATTGCTGTAATATTGTTACAGGATTAGTATACATATGTATTAGTGTCTATGTTCTTATCTTGAAATGAAATTCATTTCAAATAGTTTATGTTGTGCGAGATTGACAAAGGTATTATTTTTTATTTTAAAATAATAATTTTATTGGGTTTGTATTTATTTCATTAGAATGGGCGATAGATATTAATTGCATATTTTTATATTTGTATGTAAATGAATTATAATATGAAAATAATGGCTTACTAATAAATATGATTTTGCGGTTAAGAATAAATGTTTTAATATTTATAATAATTGTTGTGACCAAAAGGCGAAATTTGACAGAAAAAGAAATATCATTGACATTTATTATAATAATAGTAGCCGTGACTTCCATGTTGTAAAAAATACATTTCTTAAACCGCCTTTAAACTGTTTTTAAATTTAATTTTTAAAACTTACTTTTTACATAGTAAAGAATTTGGTTTTGGAACATTATGGAACACAATTTATAAACTTTTGACGCTTATTTTGTTGCCATTTTCTGTTATTACCAAAGTTTAGCAGAAAAAGTCCAGAATTTATCGAAAAAACCTTACGGTATGCGTTTACCTGTAATTGTCGGCAAAAACAGGGTTTTATTAAATGAGTAGCGGCGGTTATGGGGCAGCAATCCAACTATAAAAACAAGACGTCTCGGCGTCCCAAGTGTCGGAACCGAAGACCTTGAAATTTTTTTGGTGTCATCAGTACAATAGCCTTTTTGGTTCAAGGTTTTTGGTCCCAACTTTCGAACCGTCGGACCAATTCGAAAATTTTTTAAAAATTATTTATAATAATTATTAATAACCTTTCTTCCGACAAGTTCAATTTAAACCCGTGATATAGAGTTTCGGCCCCAATTCCTTGGATCCCGGACCTATTGTCTTCATCACATTTAAGGGCCATTGTACTGATGACAAAAAAAAATTCAAGTTCTTCGGTCTCAACACTTCGGACGCCGGACCTCTTATTTGCATCGTGCTTAAAAGCCATTGTACTAAAGACAAGTTAAAAAAGAAACAAACAAATTTTTTGTGAGGGTCATATCCCTTCAGTATCCAGTCAAATGAAAAACGGTATACCAAAAGTTTATAAAAAGCATCGAAAAATTTTTCGAGGCGTGTTCTGCTTTTTTTTTTGCGCATTTGAAACTTATATTAAACAATTTGAAATAGACTAGATTGTAAGATTTTTTTTGTGTACAATATAATTTATAATATGGAAGTCACGGCTACTTCGAAAAAATACATTGCCCTACAAAAATAACAAAATTTTAAATAAATAAAGGAAAATATATTTTTAAATTGCATCTTTGAAATGTTAAATAATGTACGTTAATTAATGCATAACATTTCCATTAACGATTTTACAATGGGTCAGTTTCCGTATGGTCAGTAACCATACGGCGAAAGAACGATACATAATATGATTATAATTCATTTAAATTACATTAATTAATTTTAATTTTATATTTTTCATGTACTCATTCAATTGATGAAGACTGTATTTTATAATATGGACTTAATATGAAAAAATATTGAATTAACGAGTTAACAACTGTTCAAATAGAGAGTTTAGTAAATAGCATAAACAGTAGGACATAAAAATTTAATTAAATTCAATTCATTTATTTTTATTTATTTAAAATATGGCTAAAAACAAAAACTATAATTTTTGCTTATTCCAACCATTTAGACCCATAGAAATTCCAATGAACCGAATAATGGATTTTAATATGAATTTGGTTATGTTTATTTTGATTTTTATTTGTCTGTGATAGTTTTAAATTATTATTTTAAATTTCAAGGTCAATAACTATTATTTGAATATTTTAAATTACCAAACTATAAGTATATTATATTTTTTAGGAGTTAGGTAAAACTAATTTGAATACAAATTTTGTTTATTTAGTGTATTTGTTATATTTAGTTGAAATTTAGTTTATTTATATTAAAGACTTTAATTTAAAAGTGGGTTCAATTATGATTACTTAAATAGGTATTAAATAAGTCAAGACTAAAACATATTCAATTGAAATAAATTCAGCATAAAACATTCAATATAGAGAGTTTCACATTATAATCAATTTCTATTAGAAAATATTTTTTGCATTCTTAATTGGTCCGTTTCTGCGATTCAGTGTGTTATAATGAATGGATGAACGACTTATTTATTTGGATGATGTGAAAAATTCCGTTACACAAAAATCCCACCAGAAAACTACTGTGTCACAAATAAGTGTCATGAATTCAAATTTTACTTTTAATCATTGCTTGGTTTAATTAATATGTGTGCTGCAAACTAAAAATTGACTTCAATATCCAAAAAATTTTGGTTATGGAAGCGTAATATTATTAAGGTTATTAAGGATAACGGGAAGGCTCTTCTGGTTCTGGTTTCAAGGTCTGATTTTTCTTCGATTGTTTTAATTTTTTAAGAACTTATATTTGAATGATTTTTGGCAGTTAAGAGTGCTACCCGCAATAGTACTTAGGGTAACGTTTACACGTGATGGTAATCCCACAGTGCACAATGAGTATATAATACTGCAATGGACAGTACTCTATTGTTGGTAATACGACAATACCTTTTTTAATTTAAATCAGTTCTTTTGCTAATCTGGGATCGTATCAAAATTTTGATTTTTGTTATTACAATTTTGCACAATTCTGAGTTTACACAATCCTGTGTGGAAAAAAAGAAGCTTTGTAACTTAGAATTTTGTAATTTGAATTTTGTAATCCGGAATTTTATTCCAGAGAATTTTGGATTTCAGAATATTATATATCTTGCTACTGCCTATAATTTATATCACATTAAAGACATAATACTAATCGTTATCATCTTGTTCGCGTACAACTTACAGTGGATCACAAGTAAAATGTAAAATTCATAACTAATCGTATTGTGCAATTATTACAATTAAAACGACGAACACTGAATGCCGAAGTAACGGATATTAACCAGTCCAGTTTTACAAAAAGCTATGGATGAATCAATTCAGGTCCGGTGACAAATATTATAGGTGTGCAATTGCTACATCAAATAGGAATTAAAAGAAAAATTTTAGACTACTGAACAATAAAAATTTGAAGATATCTTTCACCAATCGATTCGACACAGTATGTGAGTTGGCTAATACAAAAAAACAGCTGCAGTCACTTTAGTTATGAATTTTTATAAACACTACCTGAAAGTTTGTTCATACCAATATATGCAGTAAAATTCAAATTTACAAATAATTTTTTAATAAAATTCAAAAACTAGTCGAATCTTATTCTTAGAACAACTGCTATTTTACATAAAAATCATATAAAAAAGTAAAGGATTATCGTCATAAAAACCGCTTCTATCATTGAAAAATAACTTAGAAACCTACGTAGAAACTAATCATTTTAAATTATTAGATAATAAGTATATACCTACTCTTATAACTTACTAGCAATTTTAAATTTTATTTTTAATCAATATTTCAAAATTAAATTAATTATTGCACAAAATCATAATTAACTATTTAACAAGACCGAAGAACACATTAAATTAATAAATTTAATCACCTCTTGCATAGTTTACAATAATTATAATTACGAAAGAAAGACATTCCTTGAATTATATTTTTTTTTTCACTAATTTCCAAGAAAATTCAACTTGTTCGATTTCTTACTTGAATAAATTGTATTTTGATCACTTCTTGAATAGTGTGACTTGTGAAGTATTCCTTGCACAATTTTTAATACTTAAAACATTAAAGGGAACCAACCGATGATCTGATAGAAAATTGTTTTGTTATAAATTTTAAAACTATTGGTCAAATATTCATCACTGAAGGAAAAATTGAAGGTAGATGGGATTGTTGATAGAAAACAAATATCATGACTGTAAAATATAATAATACTGAGCTGGATTAAAAATCATAGGTTATTGGTTTACCAGCCAGAAGAATTTGTTTATACCGAGTGTTCCATGCGTATTAAGTTTTTACGAGGGGAAGAAGCCGTTATTTGAAAATTTGAAAAAAATTTAATTAACTAAATCGAGGGTGCTCTATCGATTGGTGATATTTTCAACTTCTAGGAAGAACCTAAAATCTCGATTTCGGTAAATTTTTGGGCTTAAAACCTTTTCCCGGTCTTTCCCGGAAGTTGACTATATCACCAATCGATAGAGCACCCTCGATTAAATTAAGTAATTTTTTTTAACTCTAAAATAACGGATTTTTCTCCTCTTAAAAAGCTGTTACGCATGGTCTGGAACACCCGGTATACTGTCAGATATCTAAGTAACCAGATCAGACGTATATTGTAGACGAAACCTTCCATCATGTTGCTAAGCAGTGAGATCATCACCCAGTGAGTTAGTAACCATCGCCGCTATTAACTACTCCCAGTGAGAGATAAAAATAAAATGGCTAACCTGATACTGTTAGTAGAATGTTAAAAAGAAAAAACATAAATTCAAATACAAAATTCATTTCAAATATATAATTTCTCAATATAGATACATTTGTTAAATCAGAATTCGGGAACCACTGACAGAAGTTACAGAAGAAGAATAGTAATTACTGAACCCTAATCCAAGTTTTCGATTGAAAAAAAACATATGTTAATAAATTGAGAATATAGTTACAAATTTGGTATATAGTGAAACAAATATAACGGATGTTTAGTATTAGTTTTGTTGTTAAGTATCACTTTGTTTAAGCTGTTTAAGCTGCAATTATTACTAATATCCGGCCGCTCCGGGAAATTCGAAGAAGTTTCATAAAAAAATCGTACTAAATAAATTTCATTATGAATTGTTTTCTATCATTTCAGCTTATACTTGGTCTCACATAATGTTTTTATTGGTTTATCTTAGAAAACAACCGTATTGGTAATAACTTATTTTTAAAAAAATTAAATTTAAATTTCATTTTGTCCAGGAAAAGAAGAAACTCTTTACTTTGGTGAATTTGATAAATCTATTTTTATACTCATTCATAGGCGATTTTTGAAATTGAAATTTCTAATTGAAAAAACCATTTATTTGCGCTACGTCTTCTTTTCAATAATATATCATTTCAAAGAATAATAATGAAAATCGGTTGGTTGTGAAATAGTTCACATATTTGTATAGTACTTTTTCTATTTACAGATTAAATATGATGATGTATAAAACAATTAAAATTATAAATTTTAATTAGGACCAGGTGAGACCCGGGAGGGTATGTTTCAGATTTGGTCAGTGGAAAAACTTACCGGGTAAAAAAATATAATGAAAAAATTGTGTATTTTAGTGTAAGTCGAGTTTTTGTTTAGCCAGAAAACTTTATAAAGCATGAAATTAATAACATCTGATGATCATCATCATAGATGTGATCATTTAAGGGAAAATATTAATGATAGCGTATGACATAATTTAAAAGAAAAACTTTCACAAATAATTTTTAAAAAAATATTCAAAATTATATGCGACTACATCCAGAATATCTAGATAAAAACAAAGAAGTTATTAAAATTTGTTACAAACTTTACACTTTACACTAAAAGACAAGTCCGATTCATTTATTTACCATGATAAATAGATATAGAATTATATTAATATTTTATCTAATAATCATTACTAACTTATCGTAAGTTGCATTATTTATTAATATGTAAAATCCGTAAGAAATTTTATTAATTTCTTTATTTTTATCTATATAAAATAGATTTTGATTTTAAATTTTGGTTGATTTTTATAACTCACAGATGTATTAATAACATCTTGTAATAAATTATAAAATTCAACTAAAGCAAAAATTAGGAGTTATGTAGTGGAACACTATTAATACCTATACTGTTGAGTTCAAGTAGTGTTATGGAGAACGACACCACTTCTGAAATAATATCATTGTTGATATACATCGGAACAATTTGAATTGATAAAGCAACAACAGATTTAAACAATCAAATTTCATATTGCGTATACATTCTATAAATACGTTGGGTTCTTCTTTTTAACCAGTATGTTATGCTACTGACACACATGTAGTATCGATATTGTAACATTGCTGATATTATGATATTCCTATATGTAGGTGACACACATCATGATATTAAGGCAATATAAACGTAGTATTGATATTACCAAACAAAGGTGATATTACGAGTATTACGAATAGGTGGTAAGGTAATATTACGAATCAACGCGGCAGTGATGTATGTACATCAGCGTAGTCTATCGGCAAATAAATAATTAAATTAGTACTAAAAAATAGTTGATATGACACATTTTCAAAATTAAACAAAATTTTTCATTGTCAAGTCAAAATGCAAAATGAATAAAAATAAAAAAATGGAGACAAATTTGAAATTTAATTTAAGGAAAAGACAAATTTTAAATAAAATTTAAAAAAAATTATCATTTATTAAAAAAAGAAACAGTTTTATCCTCCATTTTACATGTCATAATGAATAACTACGTTAAAACCCCATTTATATCTGTCAAGGGATAAAATCTCGAATATTACAATATTGATATTATAGTATTGATATTACATGTATGTATGTCAAAGCATCAAAGGCATTACATAAGCCCGTTTTCTTTTTAATTTTTCATTGTAAAAAACAAAATTTTATTGCCGACATTGTGATAACCTAAGACTTTTTTTGGGTGTTACTCCACTTGAACTTGACTTTATTATGTAAATAACAAGAAACTAACAATATTTTATATAGTATGTAAACCAATATACTGAAACTCTTCAGCAGAAAAAAAATTAAATAAATAAAATTATAGCGCTCTTAAGTCAGATGCCTCTCAATAGATGTTGTTAAAGTAATTTGTATCTGTGATTAAGATGTATATATAGACTTACATTAATGTTTTATTACAGGTTTCCTTTTTTTTTGTTAATTTTATTTTTTCATTTTTCTTTTAATGTCTTCTTTTGCGTTGACAACTAAAACTGGAATATTTTTTTTTTATATGACCGTAACTTTTTTTTAATATTTTTTTTTGTTTTGATTCATGGACTTGTAAATCATTAAAATGTCAAATTAAAATTTATAAACAAACAAAAAACATTGTCAACTTTAATTAAAGAGCTGATATGAAGATTTCACTGTGTGTATCAATGTATAATGGAAGTATGGATACAGTATGGAAGTAAATAAATCAAAGCTGTTGATAACAGTGTGATTCGCCTCCTCTTTAAATATAAACAGGCATTCATGGAATCCTATCTTTATAATTTAAAAACACAACCTATTGACAGTAAAATAGAGTAATAAGTATTAAACGTATACATTTTTTTTTTAACAATTTAAATTAAATTATTAAATTGGATCTCAATCTAAATATAGGTACAATGATGAAAATATGATTTTATAAATAATTTACGGGTCGAACACATATATTACCAGGAGTTTGTAATATAAAAAATAAATATTTCAATTTTTGTATCTCTTGTGGGTTCAATGAAGAATAATTGTGGGACACCAGCATTAATATTAAGATAAAAAGCGATTCAATACAACTTGAATTGATCAAGATTAAGGTATCTATAATAGACTTGATATTAATATTTTAAACATTACTAAAACAGTTCATAAACTAAGCTTAATATCGTGGGCTTAGTGCTTATTTTGGACAAACGATAACGACCAAAATGTTGGGAAAACGAGTTTAAAGCTTAAAGATTAATTACTCAACTGCCTTATAGATTTTATTATTTAAAATTTTCGATATTAAATTAGAATACAGTTTTTTATTAATTTTTTAAGAACTGAAGTTAAGTCTGAAGTAAAATATGAAGCTTTTTATAAGAGCATGATTTTTCAGTATTGTCTAAATGATCCATGACCTAAAAACTTCAATTTATGCGTTTATGGAGTTGTCTAACTAGACAGAAATAAATTAAGGTTAATAACTTTTAATGTTTAATTAGAAAATAATATACAAATTACATTTATTTCACTTTCTTAACCTTAAGTACAAAAGATAAATATTATTTTGATTTGGCAATTTTTTAGTTTATTCTATATTTTTTTTTTAGATTTAGAATTCATTTATTCCCTTAAATATAAATTTTTTTTTCAAACTGAATCAAATTAAAATTGAATATTAGCAAAACATAAAGCTCTTAAATCTAATAAACTAATATAATAAATTCAATAAAATTAATAAAAGTACAAAAAAAAAAATTTAAAATATAGTTTATTAGAATAATTAATTAAAACAAATAATAATATAAAATTCAATAAAGAAATAATTTAGTAAAAATAACAAAACTTTATATATGTAAGAAAATAAGTGTTGAATGAAACAAACATAAATGAAAAAAAGTATAAATATAAATGTTTTAGCGCTGTACTAAAATCAAAAATAATTACAAATTAAGATTAGATAAAATAATTTAAAAAAAAAAATTAATAATAAAATTAAAAAGTGTGTCAACAATGTATCAAAAAATGTAAAGAAAAAAGAATTAACAAATAAAAAACATATGAAAAGTATAAAATTTAAGTAAAAAAATTTACAAGTACACTATAAGTTCAAGGAAAACTAAAGAATATAGTATAATTGAAATATGATGAGAAAAACACATTTAATTATAATACATACACAAAACACTTATTTAATACAAATTTCCACCATCAAATGGTGATTCAATTTGAAAGTGATCGAACTGAAAAAACCTGATTTTCAACTGTCTAAGAAATGAGGAGAGATTACGTTCACTTCTGATGTGAATTGGTAATCTATTAAAAATTCTAAAATAAAGCAATGCGTAAATTTTGTTGTTTTGGTCATTGGAACAGCAACATAATTCATATAATTAATACGTAGGTTGTAAGTTGGAGTTAATCTTTGATCGAGGTAACCAGATCTAAAGAAAAAAAATTTCATAGTTTTGTAGAAATAAAGATGTCTGAGTGGCAAAACACTTTCGAAAAGTGGGAAACTAGATGATAGACAATTAATATTAAGCATGGTTCGTAAGTAATGTGTTTGGGCTAGGAGAAGTGTGTATTGTAGAAAGCACCCCAGCAATGATTCCATGATTCACCTTGGAATTGAAAAAGACGTAGTAAAATATATTTAAAATTTCCAACGTACTACATTTTCTCAAATGATAGCCGTAACGAACAATTTTATTTAAATATTTTTTTAAATTATGAGTATTCAGACCAATTTAATTTATTATCCAATATAAGTTCTAGGTAAAAACAGCCATTATCGCAAAGGACAAAATCGCAGTATAACATACTTGAGGTTGAAGAAACAAATAAAGGAAAACGTTTACAAACCGGCGAGTGATAAAATAAATCGCTAATTTCATTACTATCAGAAGAAGTTTTGAAAAACATTAACTTAGTCTTAGGGTTTATAGCTAAATGATGAACAAAAACCCAGTTCCTAATAAGCTGCAAATCGTAGTTAATTTTAATTACAACATTCATCAAATTAGGACCACTATAAGAAAAAGCAGTGCCATCTGCAAAAGCAGCCCATTATAATTTTGATTTAAGAGAGAGTTAGTATAAAAAAGAAATAATATCGGCCCCAACACTATACATTTGCTTCAGTAAGCTGTGAGATACTGTATCAAATACTTTTGTGATATAAGTGAAAAGAGCGGCACAACTACTATTCTTATTCAAACTGTTATAAATTTCATTAGTAAGTTTTAGCAAAGAATCTTCTGTGAACCTTCAAAGAGCCAAATTGACTAGAACTAAAAACATTTGTTTTAAATAAAAAATTATTTAATCTAAATTTAACAGCCTTTTAGAAAATTAAGGTGGATTTTCTGATTCCGATAGATGTAGCCGAATGCGCATGACGCACTCATAAATTTTGTATAAATATTTGAATTATGTATGTAATTTTGTATGCACTGTGTATGAGTTCGGCTAAATCTTTTCGAAGCACTAAATTGACCTTTATTTAAAAAATAAGTTAATTTCAGTTTTTTAAAATATCAATAAACATAAATTATTATTTTGATTTTACAGCCTTTTAATTCAAAGCTTGATTTTCATAATTAAATAATTAATGCTAAATATAATCTCACTAGTAAGGCAGCCCGCTTAAAAACCGGTCCCGAGTAAAAAGATACCGAACTTTTTTTCGAACATAACCACTCAGTAGCCCCAAGAATGTTTTTTTCTAGAAACACTTTTTTGTTATAATTTAAAACAAATTAATAATTTATTTTCCATCCATTTTATTTTTTTCCATTTTTCTTTTTTTGTCACAATTTAATATAACAAAACTAAAACTACCGACTAATCTAAAAATTTGTACAACTTTTTAATTCACAGCTTGTTATAACTTAAAATTAAAAATACTGTTACATACTATTAGTCCTTACTTGTTTAAAATTTTTTAAAGTAACTGTGGTCGTTTTCTGTCAAATACGGTAGTAATTTCTTGATATCATGACAACTTTTTTTTCCATATATGTAGTAGATTTCGGACAGACAGCTGTTATTGCATTAGTCAATAATATTCTTAGGTGTAGCTAATCGCATTTTTAAAGTAGTGGGATGGAGAGAAAAAACATTATAATATTCTATTTAAAAAAAATATGTCTTGTGCTTTAATATAAAATCATCTTTATCATATAAAATTGACTTAATTTTTATCAAAGGAATGTTTGTAAAATTTAGCTTCCTTGCAGGAACGGAGTGAGTTAAAAATTTCGTGTTAGTCTTTTCTAAAAATTTTAATTTAAGTTTTGGTGTAGAATATATCATTAAAAGCTTTATCAAATGAAGCGGGCTATGGATTTAAATATTTTTTAAATTATGGTTTGCGATAAAATGACTAAATATCAAAATATGGTCCCTATTTAATAGTTTTTTAAACTAAATTCCAATAAAATATTTGCTTTTCAGACAACTCCACACCAACAATTAACTGATATGCCAAAGTGTATGCAATGGTCCGAAATAGGCACTGACATGGTTTTTCATTTGTTCGGGTATGAGGAGCTGAATTTTAAAAGACGTGTTATTTCTAGTTTTTGCAATTTTTCAGAAAATAACAAAAACTGAAAAGAAGATGAATCTTCAATTTATAATACTTTTTTGTCATATGCCAGAGTTTCAAAACCCTTAGCAATCACATATTATAGTCTCGAAAAAATAAGATCTACATTTTCCATACGAATTGCAAAACTACTTTGGAAATAATACATTTTGATAAGACATTTTGGAAATAATATTTTTTGATACATATTAAAAATAAAGCTAATGAAAATAAAAAGCTATGGTATCACAATAATATTTGTATATATTTGTTATTTTATTTCATCAAAAATATTTTGAAATTAAATAATTATTCAAAATTTAGAAAAAAAAAGAAAAAAAAGGATTAAACATGTACATTACATAAAGTCAAATGTTCCTAAATTGCTTTGTCCCCAAAGTATCTCATTCACATCTTTCTTTTTTTCAATTTTTATAGTTCGACAAATTTTGTATTTTTTTAGTTTAAAATTTTTATACGACTAACCTCTTTTTAATAGACAATTATATTTTTCATTTTCACTTTCAAATCTAAAGCTTTCCGTGGTTTTGATTACACATCGTACCTCTTGTTTAATTATTTTTTTTTAGTCAATATTTTCTTACATTCACGTATTCCTTAAATTTTTTTAAAAACATGGTCTAAATATTTGATTTTGTAAGTTATCCATCAGTCATCTATAATTATAATAGACAAACATTTAAGGACCTGCGCATTAGACACAATTTCATATTATCTCGCTTCTCCTTAATGAACTCCTAATATATAAATAAGTTGTATATGAAACAATAATGCGCACACAGTTTAAAATTTTTGTAATCATAATGTTATTCACCAAATTCATTATGCATATGTGAGTTCTTATTAAAATAAAAAACAAAAACAAACACATCAGTTATTATTATTAGTTACAATAAACCTGTGTACATCCATTATGTCATATAAAAACAAAAAAATAAATGCATCTAAAATAAAAAATATAAAAGCAAAAACAATCACTTGAATTCTTCATTTTTTATTTTGTTTAAGTTACTGTTTCTAAATTTTGGTCATTTGTAGTAATAATATAGTTTTGATTAAAAATATGTATATGTAGGTATATAGGTCCACCTTTTTAATAACAAAAATATTTATTTTTAGTATTTTTATCCACTAAATGGCACTTACTATAGGGAATATATCGAAAACAAAACGTCCTAAATAAAACTTGCTAACCTCAAAAATTTTCTATTAAACCTGAATGTTTCTGCTACATCGTGAGAAGTCTATTCCAGTAAGTAAATTACTGTTCTTTTAAGAACCTTAAATTTGGCTTCAACTTAAATTATAATTACTCAACAGGGGCCCCTAGTCTTATAATAATTAACTTTTCTATGTTGTGACAGCAATTCAATGTATTCTTGTTTTTTAGTAATAACAGGGTGAACAATCTTGCTTTTTAAATCAATCTTTTAAAAACGCTATCAGCAGATAGAAAACTATGCCCACGTACTGGAAATTTTATTTGTATCTGTTGTAGTGTTTTTAGCGATTTTTTCACCAACCAATATAAAAATATAATATAAGAATTTTTATCCCGGCTTACATGCTTGCAAAAACATGGAAAATACCCGAAAAACGCTTTAAAATTCAATTTTATCCCCCTTTTTTTTGTTTTTTATTTATTTATTTTAAGTTTTATTTGAGATCTAATACAAATACACTTAAATAAACAAAAGAAAGTATCTTAGGAATAATATTTTACTGGTCCGAAAAGGACACTAAAAAACTTAGCTCTAAATTTTAGTAGTATTTCTTCAGAGTAAATTTGTCCCCCCTTTAAGTATCAATTTGTCACAATTTTTCTAATTTACCTCGCTTCACGGCTGACATTTAAAGCCGTATAAATAAATAAAGGAACAATTCAAAAAGACTGTAACTGCGAAACCGCTGCTTAATGGGGTGCCGTATATCGAAGCATTAGTATATTTTATTTTGTTATTTTCTATTTTCCTAAAGTATAGTAGTATAGTGGAAATAATACCTACGTTTTGTCAGTAAATTATTAATTTTTTTTACAAAATGTTCTAGAAATACATAGTTTGTTTTTAAATGAAATTTGAATTAATACATCGCCTACTTTTTTGATCCGAGGAAATAACTCATTTTGATGATAAATGCTGTATTAAAGTGACGATTTTCATATAAATTAATGTATTTAGACAAGAAATAAAGTGAAAATTCAATGTAATTCAGGATTTTACATCAAATTGCATCAAAAAAACTATTTCGGTCGAAAGCGGAAATAACGTCTTTTGAAATTTAACTCCTCATATATTAAAAAGGTGAAGTACAATATAACGGGTGTTCCAGAGCATGCGTATCAGCTTTTTAAGAGTGGAAGCAGACAATATTTCAAAATTAAAAAAACATTTTATTAACTAAATCGAGGGTGCTCTATCGATTGGTGAAATTTACAACTTCCGGGAAGGAAGGGAAATCGGTTTTATCAAACCAAAAATCGCCGAATTTGACCGAAATCGAGATTTTCAAATGGGAAGGGGTACTTTTTATGCAAATTCGGATTCTACGTCAAAAAATAAGTAACTTTTGTAAAGTAAATTGTTTTGTTTTTTTTTTGTTTTTTTTTTTTTTTGTTTAAACTTTGTAGGAACCCAAAACTGAGATAAAAAATATGATAATATGAAAAACAAATTTATTGATAAAATTGATTATCATTCATTTTAGTTTACCAAAGGAAAATATGGCGGATTTTGGTTTTATTGTTATTAATTTTGAAGAAAAATAATAAGAAAACAAAAAAAAATCATTTAACATAATATTCTTATTTTTTGTCGTAGAATCTGAATTTGCATTAACAAATATCCTTCCCCATTTAAAAATCTCGATTTCGGCCAGTTTTGGCGATTTTTGGTCTTAAAACACCGGTTTGCGGTCCTTTCCGAAAATTAAAAATACCATAAATCGATAGAGCACCCCCGATTTAGTTAACACATTTTTTTCTAAATTTTAAAATAACGGCTCCTTCCCCTCTTAAAAAGCTGATACGCATGGTCTGGACCACCCGGTAAAGTCATTCAATAAATGGATTAAGCCGAAAGAAGTAACAAAACAATATATGTTAAAACATTTCCTTTGGAAATGGAGTAGTCCGTTATTAGTTTTCTCAACTAAGTTTAAGAAAACTATATGGTGCGAGCCCGTTTTTAAAATGGTGGATTTGAACGAAAACTGACATAACATATCTCAAAACTTATTGGAGCTAGAAAAAATCTATAAGAAATTCTGAAAGAGCACCCTCATAAGCACTAGAAAACATATTATTCAGAACAACAAAACTTGAAAATGGCGTTTGTCCGAAACAAGCACAAGTCAACGATATTTTAATATAATACAAAAAGAGTTGTAAATGAAAATTGAGTTCACTGTCTCTATTGGTATAACACAATATAATCTAAGGATAGAATTGATTTAAAATAACTTTTATAACAGTAATAAAAGTGTGAATTGAAAAAAAAATCTAATAAAAAACTTAAATACAGAAAATTTCATAAAAATGTTTATCAGTCTCAATAGAAATTTACCTTTATAATTGAAATTATGACGGGGCTCAGATTATTCAGTAATATTCGAGACGACCGGAATTTAGTACCTATTTTTTAAGGTAAAATTTTTTTTTTTTTTTTTTAATTCACGAACAAAATTAACTGTATATATTGTCAATATTAACATAATAATTATTTTTTATATTTCATTCAAACATGTAAATTGACCATTCGATCTCTTTAAGATATTGACAAAAATTAATAAGTATACACACATGTCATATTTAACAGAAAATCAATATTTAATTAAAAATTGTAGCTGAAAAAAAAAAAAAATAAAAATAAAATAAAATTCAAATAAAATAAAGTAATTAAAAGAGTTAACAAGGAAAGTAATTTTACCATTCAATATCATTGCGGATAAGTCGTTCGACTTGTAAAATTTAAATTTGAATAACACCAATAATAAATACCTACGTGGAAATACTTTAAAGATGAAATTTTATACTTTGATACTTATTTTGGGTAATCAATTTTTAATCATTTTAAAAAATTAATTTAACAAATTTATACAAATATATTTTTACAGGTTTAATTTCCTTGGTAAGTTGTGTTGCTCTTCCAGGACCATTTGCATTCCCAGGATCTGGAACTGGATCTGATGATACCGGAAGTACCGGAAGTACTGAAAGTAGCACCGGAAGTAGTGCCGTAACATTTGATTGTGATGCACTCGACCAAAGTTGGAATAATGCTTATGACGGATTCTTAGGAAACCATATGTTTATGCCAGTAATAAAATACTGAAAATCTTTTTAAATTGTAACGACTATAATCCAGCAATACGATAATTAGTTATAATTTTTGTTTTTTTGTTTTTTTTAATTAGTCCTAATATTCGAATTAGTTTTTTTCAGTTTTTTTTTTCATAATAATTGAGTTCGAATGTAATGATTTTGATAAAACAAAAAAAAAAAAAAAAATTCTACTAAAAATAGTAAAATTTAAAAAAATAAATTGAGGAAGCAAAAGAAATTTGTGTGTTAATTATTTAATTTAAATTGTGATATTATTATCTTATTGAATTCTATTGTTTTTCTAATAGATATTTAAGTAACAAAAACTATTTCATATTATTTAGATTAGTTATATGCAGTGAGCGAGCTGGGTAAGTAGTTTAATATATATATAGCAATAGTCGTAACCGCTTATGCCTGAAATTGATGTTTCGAATAAAATCAAATCTAAAGCTTAAATAAGAGTTTAAAATATTATAATAGAGCTATACCTGGTTTTGAATTCGCTTAAAATATTAAAGCATTTGTATCACAATCCAAAAAACTTTACGTTGTTGTAAGGCGCTAATATTAATAAAAAGCTTAAATAAAATTGTTACGCCGTTTAAACAATCAATACATTTCAAAATTTTAAAATAATATTCCAAATGTGAAAAAACTGTTCATCAATTTATAATTTTTTTGAACAATTTAAAATATATTTAAAATATTTGAAGTTAAATAAGCGTTTATGACAAAAACCATAACAAAATGTGACTTATAGTTGTCAAAATCAAAAAAAATTTTTTTTTTTTTTCAAATTTCAAAATTTTAATTCAGAATTTTGTGGTTATTTTTATCTCAAGTTTTTCTTATGTTGACATAAGCAGTTACGATTTGTTGGCACAAATATTACATATATTGGCGCATTAAATGATGGATCTAACTTATTAAAATCATTATTAATTAATCTTTAGTTCAGAAAAATGAATACGATGGAATGAATATGTATTACACATTTGTATATAAAATATCGAATTTAAAATGTTAAATTTAAAGCGGAATTGGCTTTTTTACAACATTTTTTTTAACATTTGCGTATTCATTTTGCGAATCGTTATAAGTGAAATTTAAATGCATTATCACGGTACAGTACAGTTGTCAAATTAAAAATTTGGTATGCAGACGCTTCACAAAAAAATTATTTGACAAATAAAAGTTTGATAAAGTGGGCATTTAGCCAAAAGACGATTAGCAAATGAACATTTCACATTTGAACATCTGGCAAATATTATTTGAGCTGAACTTTAAATATTTAAAATCGGTTACGCACAAAAGGAGAATGTTAAAAGTTCTGGAAAAGTCCGAAATCTCACTTGCAGTTAAACAAATATGAAAATTATAGGGTTGCAAAGATAAATGTGAATGTAAATGTTTACTTGCTAAAGGTTTTTTACAAAAAAATTAATTTTATACTGTTCAATTAATCATTAGAGCTATTTACTGCTAGACGGAAACTTGCTACAATTGATTGTGTAACATTCATTAACCAGTAGGTCTACTAAAATACCGCCACCAGTGTTACAGCCATATATGTTAGAAAAGGAGTACAAATCATAAGCAGACATATTATTTGTTAATAATTATTCACTTAAATCAAAATACCAGGACCCCATTATCTGAAAAAAAAAAAAAAAATTCGAACGAACAAATTCTGGAAAAAAAATCTCGAAAAAAAACATCTGGAAAGCAAAAATCTTGTAAAAAAATATATTGAAAAAAAAATTAGGATTTTCGAATGTCGAATTCGAGATTTTTTAATAACATTTATTTACAAAATAAAATCGTTTTCCAATTATAATATAAGCAAACTGAAAAGAACATCCAAATAAATATATTCGAAAAAGTAATTATTTAAACGTAAAATATAAAAATAATTTGAGAGAATTAAAGAGTAGGTATTCAAAATAAGCCAATCAAAATATTACAGGGTATTCCTTTTACCAGGGTATATATGCAAGTGTATATACAAGATCGTGAACTAGGAGAAACTTTAGAGTTCGATTGAAAATAAGGATATTCTCTATTTACACAAAATTTACCTTAATTATTTTTATACGTAGCCGCTGCTGGATGCAAAAAAGGGATATATCCATTTTTCCAGAATATCTGCCATAATTATTTGGGAAGTTTGGAAACTGAAAGTTTGGATTTTAATCTTTGGATTTTGACAGTTGGATTTTAAAATTTGGCTTTTCACGCAGATCTAGAAATTTTATAATTTCTGTCAGTAATAACGGAAAGTATAGCTTCGTACAATTTCTGAAATTTTTATAAAAAATTTTTAAAATTTGCAGTGTCCAAATTAATAATGATTAGGGTCGTATGCAAGTGGATAAATAAAATTCGAAATTTTTTTCTTCAACATTTTGTTTTTCAAAATTAAAATTGACTTAATTGACTATATTGACTTAAGCGAATTTAGCCGGCAAATTGTCGAAGTGACGTAATGAGTCCTTAATGTCATAATCGCTAACCGATACTTTGCAGAACTTAATGCGACGTTATGATGTACTTTTCTGCAAAATTTCAAAAAATTCGGTTAAGATAGTTTTTAAGAACTACGTACACCCAAAAATTTTTATTCGAGATTTTAGTTAATTCTAGATTTTTTTTCGAGATTTTCTTAATTCGAAATTTTTTTTTGATATTTTTTTTTTCGAGATTTTTGTTAGTTCAAGATTTTTTTTTCGTGACCCCAAAATACTCTAAAAGAACTTAGTTAACGATAAACTAATTAGTTTTACGAAGCATTCTGATGATTAGCTCTAATCAGGTATATTCAGTACGGCGAAATGGATTTTGGACCACATCAACTGAAAAGAAATGTCTATAATTGCTCAACGATCAACCAATGGTTGTAAGTCAATTAGTTTAAGAGAGTGGGAAGAGGGTTGAAATCGCAATGGATCGTTGAACGAAAAATTATTTAAAGCGAAGCGTAAAAAACTGAACAGATTATATTCGATGTCGGATGAATACTATTTTGCTCCACTCACCACATTTTTCGATATTTTTACTTCATATGTTTTAAATCAAGCTCTTTCGAATGATACATTCAAAATGTTTCTATCCGTTGTAGTTTAAAAGTGACAGAGTTGTCATTTTGCTCCATAAACCACGTTTGTCCAATATTATCGTGTTATTCTTCTTCAGCCGCCAACGGAGCAATGGATCAACTTTTAGCAATTGATAAATAAATTGTTAATTTCTTATTTGATACCATGTGCCCAGGCCTGCCACATAGAGCAAAAAAAGGCGGCTTTGGTTATACTTATTTGTTACACGTGTTTGAAAAATACATAAAAGGTTAGTAACTTAATGAGGAGACCATACTTGGCTGGAATATTCATATACTTTATATACGTGAGGTAGAGATCAGATAATTATATATTATAAAATACTTTAGATCATCAAAAATGCATAATTAATTTTTTCATAGTATGTAGGAAATTTTTCTTTCTAAAATTTTATTATTTTCTTATAGCAAGTCTCCTGTTGTTATTCTTATTTAATTTTAATCGATTTATATTTTTTGATTCATTCCATAATAAATTATTAATCTTTTATTCTTTAAAATATTCTAACTTACCGTACACCGGAACATTTTAAACAATATCCGTTTTCACATTTTAAATAGGTATTCAATAATTCTTTTTGTATCTAATATTAATTTTTTTTTATGAAATCCGAGGGACTTTGTTGATTTGAATAATTTATTTTTTGAAATTATCTAATATAATAAATAATCAATTTTAAACAATATTTAAATAAAAATTTTACTAACAATTTAAATGACAAAATTTAATATTTATATAAATTTTCTATTTACGTACCAAAAATGTACACCATTTTGTTTTAAAAATTTTTGTTGCTGGTTCTTTTCAAAATGTAGATTAAATAAATAGATTATTAATTGAAAAAATTATGTAATAAATTGAGCATATAAAATAATAATTGTGCAGTGATTTAATTTAGTATGATTTAGTATAAATTAATGAATATACAGGGGGTTTTGATGTATTTTTAATAATAATATGGGGTTCAATCGCGAAAGTCTATTACAATAGACTTTTTTCTATAATATATTAAGATCAATAGAAAACAGTCTAATGAGCTAAATCGTAGACCATCTATTTGATAGATTTTTTTTCTTTTAATAGACTTTTAAAGTCGACGACAATATTTTGTTGATAAACTTTGGTGGGAATTTTTAAAATGTAGAATAATTAATTCTTAATTTATTTTTATTTTATGTTTTATGAAATTTGTTGTTTTTAATTTTAAGAAAAAGTAATAAAAGGCAACTGGAGAAAATTATTGTGAATTTGATGGAAAATAATATAGAAATTGGGAAAGGTGTCTGCAAAAATAGTTTTTTTTTTTTGTCACAACACATAACTGAAAACTATCGAATTTCAGAATCGGTAATGAGTATTCATTATCATATCAACTCTGAACTCAAATTAGTAAATTAATTCGATAGTAAAAATCATTCAGTGACTAATTTGATAGTCAAAGTCATTCGATAGTGTCCATTACTATTACAGAAGTCCTCTAATCCAACTGAAATCTGTGATAAATGGTCGAAGGCAAGTTACAATACCTATAGTTATTGTATTTTGAAAATATTCTAAACTGAAAAGTTTATATTTTTGATAAAAACCAGACGTAGCCTCAAAGATATATGAAGTGTTATTATATACCTTTATATTAACTTGCCAGTCTCATGCATATTTCAAGAACCAATTGTGTTACAGGCATGAAAATTTACACTTAGATACCCTTTCACAAATAAAGAAATACGACTTCTACCAATTTCAAAATTTTGGACTGGTTCGGGTAGCTGCCGTACAACTCTTAGCATGTCTCAGGAATATTTCAAAAACCAATTGTGTTATATACAGAAGAGTTTACACTTATATACTCTTTCTGAAATTTTTATACCTATAGGTTTCACTTAAAACTAAAAAGTATAAAATAAAATAATAATGTAAAAATAAAAACATTTAAAATATATTTTTATCGAAACCAAACTAGCTCCCTAAAAAGTAGGAAATAAAATTAGTGGTGGATGTTGAGCATCTAGAACTACTATAAGATAAAACACAAAAGAATATATAAAATGTTGTTGGAATATTTGAACTAAGTTTTTCCACCATATGCTGATAAGTTAAAATCGCCCAAACCATAAAAACTATGTTCATCATTATTGTAAGTTTCAAATATTGATGCAATGTTTTCAACATGTTTACTATAAATTTGAAATGAACAACTTGGGGGAATATAACTTAATACAGTGGAACATTTTAATATCACAGTGGTTTTATTTGTTTTAATCTTTTAATAAAATGTTAACGCCTTAAGCATCTCAGTATCCTGCAGGTACCCGGTAGATAATACGAACAATCAAATAGGGGCCAAGAAATACAATGAAGTATAATGTTGGCATCACAGATGGTTGAACACTGGGTTCTCTCATCCGCTAGTCAGTGCAATTTACCTGCATACAAAAATGTCATACAAACTACTGAATATCTCCTTCAGATTATAATGTTTCATTAGGAGATAAGAAAGAAAAAAAAATCTTCCTAGAGATAAAATTCATCATTGGGTATGCATTGCGCGTTTTAAATTAGGCCCAACACTATGTTCCCAAAAGAAGTGTGGAAAATAATTGGACTGAGTCTATTTTCTGTATTAAATTTATTTTCCCTTAATTTTCCAACCATTATATCAACCAAATATAAATGGAAAACAATAGTCCTAACCAATTTTTGAATACAAAAAATTTAATATGCAGTTGTTCTTTTGATATTCCTGGGCATATTGTATTTATACATCATACATACATACATACAGGCTTGCCTGGGAAATTTTTTTATTATTTTTTCCTTTTTTTTCGTAACTTGTGATTAATTATCTGCATATAAATGAAGGAACACTTTAAATATATAACGAAACAGAAAGTGTATTAATAAATCAATTCAAAAAAAATAATAGGGGAAAAAAACAAAATAAAAATAAATAAAAAAAGAAAAAAAAACAAAATCATTAAAAATAATAATATATACAATATTTTCAATGATATGTATTTTGAAAAATACGCCGTTGGCCTTGAAAGAGATTTACTCTGGAAATTTATTAAAAAAAAAAAACAAAAGCAAATTTATTTCGCCATTCAATTTTATTGTACACACAACGTATTGTAGGTGATCCTTATCGAAAAAAAAAATATTTAAGTATTCAAGGACTAAAAATATAAATATAAAATTTGATTTTCTGAAATCATTCAAGTATGAATCATACATTTTAAAGTTCACCCAAAAATTTTCTGTGTATTTCTGTGCAGTTAATTTATTTGATAATAAATATTTTCAGCTATAAATTTAAATAAAAGGAACGAATCCATTTCTGTGTACATACCTACACTAAAATTTTCAGAAAAAAGAAATAAAATCTTGAAATATATATAAAACTCTAATAAGGTCAACCAAAGCATGAACGGTTGTGCTACTTGGAAATAAATATCAGAATTTCGGTGGAAAGTCTAAAAAAAATAAAATATTCTGTTACTAAGAATGTACAAAGAATGTAGAATTGATCGAATCTATCGAGTCGGTGATCTTCATCTGATAATTTTTCATTTTATTCTGTTTAGTGCAAGCATATGAAATGTGTAATAGTAGTCTAATTTATACGCAACGCTTATGAATTTCTGAGACTGCTAATAAAATGAATTCTAGTAAATAACAACTATATAGGAATATGTTATTGTTGCAATGGAATTCAAAAATTGTGAAATTTTACAGACTCAGTCAATAGTTATTAGTCAACTATTATGCAGGGTCAAATTGAAATAAGCAGTTATCCCATACAAATTGAACAGATTAATTACAAATTCTGAAGGGCAAAAGGTTGGAGGCATAATCAAAACACATGACTTAAACTAGATAAAATTTGCAGCAATCTGTTTTACTACATAAATTCTGTTGCAACATTTTAAATTTTATCACATAATTTGATGTTGCCACCACGTTCTAAACATGGTAGTCAGAAGAAGCAGAAATAAACAAATTTTAATAAAATATTAATTGCACATCAAAAAACAAAGTTTAAAAAACTGTAAATTAGTCTTAAAAACGCATTACGTTATTACGTAATCTACTTTGAATAACAACACTCAATTGACGGCACTCAATAAAGTAGAATTAGAATAAATTTCACGGAGGATTTAAGTAATTTACTTATATTTTGCATATCTTGTTAGATGAAGAAATAATTGTGAAATATCTCAATGATCCAAAGATTGGCCTATATATTAAATCAAATATTTTGAGATTTCAATAAACTTATCTTTATGTGTACAATTTAATAGGACTCATTAAATAAGAAAATATCGCAACATTCAGGTATTAGACAAGGTGATAGTCTTTGTCCAACTCTTTAACTTAATAATGGATAAAATAATCAGAAGCACAGTTAAAATCTCTTGGGGATATCGAATTGGTAATAAAAACATTAATACCGCAGATTACGCAGATGGCGCTGTAATACTCGCAAAGAATGAAAATGATCTTCATTTTATTGAGATTTAGTCAAGTATAAATATAAAACCAAATCCATGAATATTTCGAAGGATCCCATCAGTTACAAATTACAAATTATTCATTAACAATCAATTAATTGAACAAGTGCTTAATTTTAAATATCTGGGCATAAATATCATTAGCTTGCGCAATATAGAAACAGATACAAAAACCAAAGCAGGAAAACCCGTAGCCATTTCAGGCTATCTCCGAGATGTTATAAGGAAAAGCAAATACATGCTAATAGAAAACAAGACACGAATATACAAAAGCTTTATTCGGTCCATACTAACATACGCTATTGAACCAACCGCAGACACATCTAAATCAAAACAGAAAATGCGAGCGACAGAAATGCGAACTCTGTCTGAGGCAAATATATGGATACACATTAAAAGATAAGAAACGTATAAACGACATCAGAAACGCATGCGACATAAGATAATGTCCGTAGGACTCGAAATAGACGAAGAAATCGCAGATATCATGTAAATAGAATGGCAGAAAGCCGACTGGCGATCGTAGTAATAAATGACTAGAACAATGTCAAACTTCTACCACAGGAAAACCTACAAAAAGATGGTATGAATGCTGGACGTCGGCATCACAAAATTGAAGAGAAAAATATTTATATTGGAAAAAAAACAGGCACAAAGTGCCTATTTAAAGAAGAAGAAGAGATTTCAATGGTCAATGGATAATGTTCGAAAATATATGGTAGCTAAAAGATATATCTGTAATTATTTGACTATCAATTAATAAGATATTCAATAAGTCTTATACGGTTAAAGGTAGGTAGGTAGGTAATACCGCCAATACGCCGACACTCTTAGACCAATGAGATTCATTCTGATACTACATAAAAAATTACTCGTTTAACCATTTTTATTACAAAACGGTGAAGGTGTTGGATTTTAGCATCTTCAAGTTTACCCAGACGGGTTTTCCTTTTTTGATTAAATAATACGGTTTAAAGTTTTATTTAATTTTTATCGCTGTTAAATGTAGTTTAGTTTAGTCTTTTCTTTGTTAAATATAATTAATTGCATCCTTCAATATATGAAGGTGTTATTTTTTTTCGATAAACTAAAAGTTCTAATTAGATCAATTCTACTTATTTTATTTTCTTTATTATTTATTTTTACACGATTTCTCTGCTCTGGCATTATGTAATAACAGGAAATATAATAAATAACTGACTAATCACAGATTTATAAATGTACTTGTGTTTTAGTCATTCCAAATTTCGATTCGCTTTTTATTGTTTGAGTTCTTGATGTAGCTAATATTTTCTTATACTTCATCATTTCTTCGGATATATCCGACAATCGTTTTAGTTTTATTTTTTGTAGATAATAGAATATTTAACAAACTAAGAAGCATTTTGATCTTCTGCTGCTCTAAAAAGACTCAAAAATTGTTTTCTTTCCAAATACAAGAGTCATAATAAAACGGTTTATATACTCAATATTAGTTTAAATCTGAAATATGTAGAAAAAATAAAAACTCATTTAACCTTCATTGACTGCAAGATTTAAAAGATGGTCCTAACTTGTATGACAAAAGAACATTAAATAAAAATAATAGAAACTTTGAATCGGAAACTCAGCGATCAGATTAAAAACAAAATCAGCGTATATTAAAAAAATTTCTTCATTTATCTGATCTGAATCTGTCCGTTTCCGAATTAGTCGGCTTCTTCTGAACGGTGTCCATAACTTTCGGTACATCTTTTCAAAGTTTTGACTGAAGATTTGATATTGTTACTTATTTTGTAATCTAATGATTTACAGCTAATATGAGGTGTAACCTTTGAATATTTTTACAATACAGATTTCGTCATTGCTATTCAAATGCTAAGTAAATTTGGTGCAACAATGTCTGCACCTAGTATTCGTTTCCGGATATTGGTACAATTTAATCACCAATTTTTGTTTTTGCTTTATAGGTTCTAGCCCACTTTTTGTTCTTTGTTTACTTTTGTAAACATTACACACTCATATAATATTTTCGAAGTTACTGTACATATTGTACTGACAGTATATTGTTTGCTAGTATGTGTGTACCGGTAGCTTAAATTTTTCAGAATATTTTGAATATCATCATTTTCAATATTTCGAAAATATAATTTTATTAGTTTTCGCAATTACTGTACATATCGTACTGACAGTATATTGTTTGCTAGTATGTGTGTACCGGTAGCTTAAATTTTTCAGAATATTTTGAATATCATCATTTTCAATATTTCGAAAATATAATTTTATTAGTTTACTAAGCCGAAACGCCTTTCTGAGATCCATGAAACACATAAATTCTGGCTATTTAAACTCTACCGCTTTATATTTCTGCTTCTAGGCAATTGTGTGTACAAAAAATATCATTGGTAATTACTTTTTTGACTAATAATCTGAAGATCTATTTGTTAATTTGTTTACAGTGTCTTTTAAACTGACAATGCCTTTCTGGTCGAGTTTAGCGCTAAGATAAAATATCTACTAACAAATCTACTTAAAGAAATTTGAGCTCAGTTGATAACGTCCATAAAATTTAGATTGTCTCTCTGCCATAATATGAATAATGATATTACAATTTTGTACACCAAAATTTTGTACAAAAATAATCTCCGGTAATTTAAATGTCTACGTTGGACTTAATAAAAACTGAACTTCACTGTTTATACCGTAACGCAGAGAAAAAAGAATTGTAAATAAAAAAATAATTAAAAACAAAAAAAAATTCACGAAAAGAAAAATTAAAATTGATAAATTGTTCTAAAAAAAAAAAAAACCAGAACAATGAAAGAGCCAATCATCTAGAGTTGTTTTTTGTTGTTGTTTTGTTTTTTACAAGCATTTACAAGATTCGTTACCATTTTGTTTGGAAAATCTATTTTTTTTTTATTTTGTTTTTCTGGTTGAATCAATTATAATCATTATCATCGTTACCAATCATTGTTACATTATCATTTCAATACTTGAAAATTTGTAGTAGATTAATCTGATAGGAAGGAAGGAAATCGATTTTCATGTCTTCCATTATGGTGAAAATTAAAAACATAATTAAAACGAAGCTGTTTAATTTGTTATAATTTGTGTTATAATTTTTGTAGAAAATTAATCAAATTTTATTAGAATCACTTCACTTTAAAGAATTATTGTGTATTTGAAGTTGAAGAAAAAGGGCATGAAGTTGAACTTTGCAAGTATTTTTTTTTTTTTAAATATTATTATTTACTTCCGAAATATCGATATTAGCGATCAAAATATAAATATAATGTTAGTGAAAAGAAAAATTCAACATTATTTGAAATGTAACTATTTTATATTTTTATTTATACTAACTTTAAATAAAATAAAACAGAGTAACAAGCAAAAATTAATTTAATTCAATATTTTTTGTTAAACTTAAAATAAAAATAACATAATGTAAAGAATTAACAAATACTTATTATTACTTTAAGCCTTTTAAAAATAAAAATTTGATTCTATTTGTAAATTTATACAAATATGTATATGTATATGTATATGTATGTATTGTTCACTATTATTTGAATTTTTTGAAATTGTTTTATTTTTGAAAATTATTCATTTAAAAAAAGAAAAATATTTTTGTTTTCTAAACATTATAAAATTATATTATAATTTTATAATTTATTATTACAAATAATATACATGCACAATATCAACAATTATAAAAATCCTTTTATTACAATGCATATTGAGAGAAAAATAAAAAAAAAATATTCTTAAAAGATTACTCGATAAAAACTATCCAATTTGAAATTTTTGTACCTATCAATTCAAAAAAAATTCAAATTACCTATACAAATTCAAATAACAAAAAGTTAAAAACAATAATATTCAAGAACAGTATAGAGAAACTGAACACATACAAATTATTTAGAGAACAAAGTCGTATAAAACGCTCAAAAATTTAAAAATCCAAATTGAATATATAGAAAATGCACCAACCCATTGAATATATCCCAGAAAATATATATAATGAAGAGAATTTGGAAAAATTGAGCTGAACATTTTCCGTTGTATGAAAATGTCTATCTTTATAGTATTATTAATCAATGATAATACCTAATTTTTTTACGATTAAAAGTTTTTTGCAAAAATCTATAGCCTTGTGAATTTTGAATTGGACAAAAACAAATTTTTTCTATCAAAAAAAAATATCTGAATGAAAGTCTGACTATGAACAAATTAATTATTGCCTGAATTTGAGTGAGAAATGCTATACATATTATAATGCTAATAGAGTGTAATGAACAGTTGCAAAACATTGTGACTTAAGAACGGTATAATATACAAGCTAACAGAGACTTATGAACGGTAAACATTTGTATGTTTATTTTATTTAATTATTTTTTTTTTTTTCATTATCTTCAACCAGTTTGTATGCTTTTCCAAAAATATTTTGTCTTAGTTTACATTATGAAGTTTATTATAACTCGTGGATATTGTCATTATTATTGTTTAATAAATGGCTGAAGTTTTACAGTTGAACAGTAGTTAAGACTTACTTATTTTGCATTTTGTTTTTATTTACTCAAGTGTTTTATTTTATGATCAAAATTGTCTCAAGCTCACTCAACATTCAATTTTAAAGATGTTCTACCAAAGCTGAGTAAATAACATGTATACAGAATTCTACAAGATCTACTTTTTGTGTTAACATTTTTATAAACACTTGTTGTTGTATTGATCATAGTGTGTAGATCACATTTTATTTGAAAAGAATTTTTTTAAAAATGAGTCGATTTAACGGTAAATTTCATTTAAATTTCTAAACTAAGTTAATTCATTCTTTTTAAATTCATTAATAATATTTCTAAAAATTTGACAATTTTAGGAAATACGTCATTAGTAGAACATAATGTCATTGACATTGAAAATTCTGATCTAGCTGAAAAACAAATTGAAATTTCTACTGTACAAAAAACCTATCGACAAGATGGTATGATGTGAATATTTAAAAAAAAAAAAAAAACAGTTAAAATGAAAATTAAATAACTTTTATTGTTTTAGTTTTAGGATTCATTTATCTAAAATATAATGATATTATTAAAAGAATAATTCCATTATTAAAATGGCGAGGTGGAAAAAATGATTGAAAATTATTTTATATCAAGTGGTACTAAATAATAATAATTAAAGTATTGTGATTTAAAATATATTGTGAATCTGGATATATTAAGAGTAGATTATATTATTGACTTAAGCAAAGAATAAAGTTAACATTTTAATTGAATAAAAATAATTCATTATACTTTAAAAAAATAAAATATTTTAAAATAGCTTGACATTTAAATTTTTGTCTTATATCACTGGTTTTTTTGTTTTAATACACCGAGGTCGAAAGTTTTTTTTATTTTATTTATTTAAAGTTAAAACATTATTAGCATTTTAATATATTTAGATACGATTCAAATTGTTGTTATATTAGTTGTTTTATATCAATAATTACTGTAGGGGTATTATTTTTATCTTTTGCTCTAATTTGTAATTTTGAATTATTATCAGAATTTTATTTTCTGATTTTTTAATTGGTACTATTTTTTTTTATTTTTTTTTAACCTGCTACAATTTTTTGAAATTTATTATTATAACGTGTTAAAATAATCATAACCTATTTTTATCTATGAAATTAATATGTATATGAGAGAAATAGCTTTGGACAAAGATAAAAATATACACCGAATGTAAACAGAGGGGTATTACCCGAAAAAAAACATATAAATTAACAGGATTATGCTCAAGTCCATCGAAATGTTTCGATGAACCAAAATTCCACATGTATAATGCTGAATTTCGAATTGTATTCCGCGGTCTGAAAATGTCACTATTTATCCGAAACTTTTAAATTTTAAAGGCTGTAGGCTGTTCTTCGTCGAAACTGAAAATTATTTAAAAAGTATTGGAAGGGTTCGGAAATTAATTATAAAGCATGAAATACGCTGCAGTATGTCAACTTTATTTAAAATTTTTTTTTTGTGTATGAACTTTTCATTGTGTATGCCAGTCCATTGGAATAAAAAATGAATAGAATTGAACAAAATTTCTTTTGATAAAAAAAATCATTCGAAAGCGTCGTTACAAAGTGTTTTATAGTGCAAAATAATTTTTATTTTCCAAGTGTAAAGACAATTTTTGTTTATATAGTTTTTTTTTTTTTAAATTTTAAAATACTTTTTTTAGAAATAGTGCATTGTTTAGTGTAAAAATTATTTTTGGTGGTTATGTCGATGTCCGTTTGAATATCAAAATCCAAACGCATGAAACGCTATTTGCTGGACTCTTGTCCACCGCATTAGTACATCGTATTGCTAACTCATGTGTCCATATAATCCCTCAGAATATTGTGAATCTCGATTACAAGAGCATTAGTTGTGTTTGACTCAAACCGACGCATGCAATGCATTTCGTATGCTGAAGTCCGTATTGTATTCTGCGGTCTGAAAATGTCATTATTTATCCGAAATTTTAAAGGCTGTAGGCTGTACTTTGTCGTTTGCGGAAAATAATTTGAAAATTGTACGGCAGAATTTGTCATTCGAAAGTATTAGAAGGGTTCAGAAATTAATTATAAAGCATGAAATTTTTGTATTTAGAGTGTCAGGAGAAGTAGAAAATGTAATATAAATAGTTTTTTTTATCAATTATTTTTTCATTTATGAAAAATAATTTTTTTTATTTCGGAATAAAAAAGCGCTTAATTTAATTTATATTAAAAACGATACATATAATATAATTTACTTTCTTTAGAGTATTTAAAATTTTGTCTAATGTAACAAAAAATTACTATTTAAATTTTAATTTGTAGCTATATATACAATATTATTAAAATTTATGACTTTTTACGAAATAAATAAAAAAAAACTCAAACTGTCAACACCGCTGTTTTTATTCGAAATAAAAATGTATTAAAATCATGTATGAATATAATATCATAACGAAATGCATTCGATGTATTTGAAATAAAATAAAAAATCTTGCGAGACATCTGATTTTGATTTGTGCACAGACTTTGCAGTCGAATGGATTTCAGCATACCAATTTTTTCGTATTCGGATCGAATTCTTTTTCTGGCGTATTCTGTTTCGAACTTCAGCATAACCACCTTAAAAAAATTTAAATTTCTGCTACTTCATTTTCCAATTGTTCTAAAGCCTTGCTATATAATCCATATGTTATTTTTGAATTCATGCTTTATACAAACACATAAAAAATCTCTAACATAATATTGTTTTTCTTTAAAAAAGAAAAAACAAAAAAAAATCGTATGAAAGTACCTACATTCTTCCATATCAACTTTACTAGATACAAAAAATTTTTTACGAAACATATAGTTTTGACATATTATCTGCAAAATGTGTTTGACATATCTGCAAAACAGTCGAATTTTTTCGAATGCGGAATGAACTTTTCCATTCGAACGAAATGGATTTGAGCATAATTGTAAAAAACTTTTGAATTTTGGCATATCATAGAAGAAAAAAAGATAATTCTTTTACAGGCTAATTCTATGTTAAAGCTAATCCTTTTTTAGGCTTCATCTAGCGTTCACTCAAAGAATTCCCAGACCCGTCCTAACAAAGCATCTTAATATTAAATATGTGAGGCCTAACCTTGAATATGCCATTCAAGTATGGTCTCTTCATTACTTGACTGTTATTAATGGGTTCGAATCTATTCAGTGAATATTTTTACGTTTCTTTCGTAAATTTTTATCGTGAAAGGATTCGCTGAGACTTACCTATTCCTACCGTCTTCAACTTATTAGATACAGTCATTATCTGATCGTCAGATATCTGCAGATGTTTCTTTTATCCCCAGATACTCACAGGCAAAACATTACTCCCCGTAATTTTAAATTGTCTGATTGAAAGAACCAATCGAAATAGTCTCAGGACCACCGAGATGCTCCACATTTCATTTCATATTACATAATATGGCAGATCAAAGCTAATTAGTAGAATGATTCGTAATGTAATTAGTAGAATGATTCGTAATGATTCGTAATGTAAACTGATTCGTAATGTATTTAAGTGTTTTTGACCGCCACGTAAATGTTAAAAGTAGACTGCGTAATAATGTACTTAATGCTAACTAACTAAATGATTTTTTTTCGCTTTTTTTTTTAAATATTTTTATTATTGATTCAGAACAAATCGTCGCCCCGCGTTTTTACTGTCGTAATTCACAAAATCGAAAAAATGAACTGAAAATGCCATCTTTAATAATTCTTGAATCTCTATCGATCTGTGTATTCGGCATTATCCTATATTTAACATAGATGCAGAAATATTTCATTGCTACTTTACCTTAAGCGACACAGAGATTGATGTTTTTATTCTTAGTTTGACTTAAATACCAAATTTCTGGATATACGACCAAACGCGGTTTTAAATTAACGTTTTGGAACTCGTGCAATTTTGACGTAAGTAGACAGATTGTTGCTTTTTTTTGATTTTGTTATAAAGCTGTACGTGTTTGAGATGTGTATGAAAAATTTTGAAAATTAGATTTAAGTAAACATTAAGATTAATTTTTTAGGTTGCCAACACTTTATAGTATTTTATGCCTAAATTGAACTGGGCTTTTAGTTTTATAGAATTTTTTTTTCTGATTTTTCTGATTGGTAAAATTTTTTTTCTTTTTTTTAAACCTGATAAATTTTTTTAAATTTAGTATTATAATGTGTTAAAATTATTAAATTATGTATTATATAATTATTATAACCTATTTATCTATGAAATGAATAATAATATGTATATGAGAGAAATAGCTTTAGACAAAGACAAAGATATACACCGAATGTAAACAAAGGGGTATTATCCGAAAAAAACATATAAATTAACCGGGTTATGGTCAAGCGCAAGTCCATCGAAATGTTTCGATGAACAAAAATTCCACATGTGATATGGCGAATTTAGAATTGTATTCCACAGTCTGAAAGTGTCATTATTTATTCGAAACTTTTAAATTTCAAAGGCTGTGGCTGTTCTTCGTCGAAACCGAAAATAATTTGAAAATTGTACGAAAAAATTTGTTATTCGAAAGTATTAGAAGGGTTCGGAAATTAATTATAAAGCATCAAATACGCTGCAGTATGTCAATTTTATTTCAAATTTTTTATTGTGTATGAATTTTTCATGTGTATCATTCATGTGCTAGTCCATTGGAATAAAAAATGAATAGAAATCAACAATTTTTTTGTTATGTTCTTAAAGTTTAACAGTTTTGAAGTAAAAAGTTAACTAAATATTTAAAAATTAAATAATAAGTTACTATTTTGTTTTATTCTAAATCTAGAAGAAAATAGCTATAAACAGTATTTCGGATTAAATAATAAAAAACTTATTTTGGCGTATATGCAAATTTTTTTATCCAAATGCGTAAGATGGCACCGTATAGGGTAAGATGGTTTTAAGTAAAAGGTCCTTAAAGTCCTAATTTTTGTCCCAAAAGACTTTGTTTTTATACCTCTAAAAGATAACTTATGAATCATACTACTACTTAACAATAAAGAAAAAAATAAAACTTTTTCGGCTTCAATTTGGTTTTATTTCGTCTCAAACTTCAAACTAAATTTCCCAAAACTCGATTTTCTGGATATGCGACTAAATAACTGGGGGCGACGAAATTTATTTATTTACTTTTATGTATGTTATACAATGAAATAATTAGTCTCTACAATGTGTATAATCAAGTTAGGTAATAATTGAAATATAGAAAATAATTGAAATATTATAACTAAAAAGAAATTAAATACAATAGAAAATAGGAAATAGAAACTTAAACTAAAATATACAAAATCAAATAAAACTAAAATGAAAAACATAATAAGAAAATCTGAGAATAAAATAACAGAATGCAAAAATTACTGGTTACAAACTCTTAAAATACTCGAAACAGAGTCGACTAAATGAACGTAGGAGCACGCCTTATAACAATCGGAATTGAATTCCACAAAGATATTACCTTAACGAAAAAAGATAAGGGCTCAATCTACAATGATGACGAGGCATATTTATTGAGATAGATCTCAGCGATCTACCGAAGTCAAGTTCATTATAAATATAGGAAGGAAACCCAGAAGTAATTATTAAATGTGCAGTCTAGAATACACTTAGAGACACCAGAGATGCTGACATATCTGCGACGGTTAGTGACATACCTCGTACATGCATTGAAGATAACATTTAATCTTGAATTATCATTAGCACTCATTGATGAGTACACAACATCACAATACAAAAAGTGTGGCAAGATGAGTTACTTAACAAGTTTACATTTAGTTCTTAAAGAAATGACGGCTGAAAACTTCCAAAGTTTACGAAGGATTGGATACACTCTGTTGGCAACACAAGTTTTATGTTGTTAAATATAATACCCATATTTTTGGCATGATTCACAAATGGGGCAATACTATTGTTAAGTTTCAAAGGTGGAAAATTATTGGGAAGATCTTTCGAATATATAACAATAGCTTGTGATTTGGTGAGATTCAGTATGAGTTGGTTAGTTTAGTGTTGTTTAGAAATGTAGCTTTTTTTCTCAATAATTTTGATATTTCAGATTTTGAACCAATCCATTGTTTTATTCATATTTTTTTTGTACCTGTTTAGTAGCTGTCAAGAAGTTATTCGAAACCAGTATATCATGTGCTGATGTTGTTGGTATTGTGCAGATAATATAAGATAATATAAGATTGAGCCAAACACTGGCTCTTACTTTTTTTTTTGCACATATTCCAATAGTTTTACATATTAGGTGTTAGGTAATATTATAATTGTGTCACTTACGATGACTCTTTATAAATGTCGCTTTCCACCATTTTTAACCATTAAGTCAGCTTAGAAAAAATAAAAATTCAGTTTACTCAGGTGAGTCAAAGTGAACCTATTGGCTTACAGGAAGAAGCATTTTAATACCTTAGTTCTTATATTTAAATTTTTTTGACATATGAAAATCGGTTATTAATTACTTCTATATCAAAGGTTTTGTATTAGTATTTAGTAACAGCTTTCTCGCATATGTTTGAATCGGCTTACGTATATTTGTGGAAGATATAACAAAGTTCTTCTTGTTTATATCCCGTTATAAATTTGTTTACTAATATTTTTGATTTTCATTTTATACGAAAATTTCCCTAAATTAAGCTCTATTAAAGCGTAGCTATCTACTATGTAAAAAAAAACATTCTTTTCTTTACTAAATTATGAATTCCAAGAAATCGATATTGTTTAAATCCTTAAGTACACAATTAAATAAATTTCTCCTACCTACGAACATAATGAAAATCTTAACCTTGAAAGTTCTCTCCCTACACACGTGTTATTAAAATCACTTTGAAGATTTTGTTTTTAAATAAAATTTCAAAACTCATGCTCTCCAAAATAAATCAAACAAAATATAATAAAAACCCTTTTCCAGATTTGAAATCATTCGGATTTCAAGGACGACATTTTAAAATGATTCTATGATAAAATGTTGTATACTTTTCTTTGTTACAGTTTATATCCTTTAAGCGGAAACAATGTGTCAAAAATAAGAAAGATGAAAATATTTTTTTTCTAAAGAAATGAATTACAGTTAAAGCGCACTTTATTGGAAGAAAAAGTTTAGATTGGAAATTGGAAGAAATTTCTATTTAAATTTAATTCGATTGATAAAAAGAACTAACTGAGTTTGGGATTTCATTATATGAAGTTCTATATAGGTTTCAACTTAATCAACGTGAATGCAAACATAGTTGTTTGGTGAAAAATAAGTTATGGTTTTAAGAAAATGTCTAGTGCTTTTAGTAGATTCTATTTTCTAATTTTTTTTTTTAAATGGTATAAAACAATTGGCTCTAATATACATCAACGTTAAAGAAAAGTTATTTCTTTGGAATCAGGGATCTGATAATGATTTATGAAAAATATATCAACGAAACCCCAATTCAATAAAATTTTCAGTATCATTTTTTTTTCTTTGTAGAGCTCTCTTTCCATCTCTGTCTTAAACTGTATAAACCTGTATAAATAAAATCAAAAACAGGCAATATGAAGGTTATTACATAACGGATAAATTAATATATTTTAATTTTTACATCGTGATATTATCAGTGAGTGTGTAACTTTAGGAATACACATTTCATATTATTTAATTTTTGTCTCTCTATAATGCTCTAGTAATACTTTTCGGCAAGTTCGGGCTAAAATTTTATCACAGATAACATTATTTTTTTCTATAAGACGAAATCTCAAAATTCCAAAATCAAAATTCAAAACTCAAAACTCAAAGTTCCAAGCCCGAAATTCCAAACTCCATACTCTAAACTACAAACTTAAAACTTAAAATCAAAATTCTAAATTCTGAAATCAAAAACCGCAAAGCTCAAAATTTGAAATTCAAAACTCAAAACTTCAAAATGAAAATTGGAAACTCAAAATTCAAAATTAAAATTTAAAAAACTCTAAACTTAAGATGCCTAAACTCCAAAGTAGAAGTTCAAAACTAAAAATCAAAATTCAAAGTTCGAGACCCAAAACAAAAACCCCAACTCGTAATTCGAATTTTCAGTTTTTATTCTTGAGCTTTGTATTTTGAGTTTGGAATTCAGAGTTCCCAGTTTGAAATTTTGAGTTTGGATTTGGATTTTAAGAGTTAAGAGTTTTGGGTTGGGAATTTGAACTTGTTTTTATCATTATGCCCAAATTTAAGACACATGATCAGCAGAAAATAGGTAAATTCTAGCTGCTATAAAATTGGTTCTGTAAAACTTTCTTAGAGTTATAACCGGATATTGATAAAAATAAAAGTAGGAAATAACTTCAGTTTAACAGAAGTAAGATTAAATGAAATTTTACACCAAGAAAAATAATGTAAAGAAAATTAGGACAAGCACCACTGGGATAGCTCATTACTGATACCTTTAAGACTTTTGATATCATATTTTTTTACAGTGACTGTAAAAATTTTGACGAAATTATCTCAGATCATTTGGAGGGTACATGTTTAACAACTTGACAATCAACAACATCAAAAGTTCCTTTTTGAAGTATCTACTAATTACTCCCGGTAGACTAGCCTTCTCAAGGAGTATGAAATGGTTCTACTAAGTTTCATGAGATCGCTACCAGCCTATACGTGACCTAGTATCGTGTGACAAATTGCCATGGCTTCCGTCCTCTTATAATCTATACTAAACTAAATTATTTAGTGTATATTTACGTTTCCTTAGGAAATCCTAAAATAAAAATTTTAAACGTACACTGTGTAATTCATTATATTCCGTGTAGTTTCACTTTCTAATATTTTCTGTAAACCAGAATTTTCGGATTTATTGCCAACATTTATTTTACATTTCTAAATTGGATTTACCTTCAAAATATTTCATAATGTTGCGGTTACACCAAATGGTTAATTTCATTTTGGTATACTTTTGTTTAATCTCGTTATACATTTTGTTTAATTTGGTCATAACATATGTAAATTACAATTAATACTGATTAAATATAACAATAACTTTTCATTCATATTTTTAATAATTAATGTTACCTAATGATATCATAGAAAATATCTAAGGCTTAGATTTTTGCTAAGAATTCTTGATGTTATTCAAATGAAAATTACTTATTAAGATAAGTTCATTTGAATGAACTCAATCCCTTCCGATTACCAAAAATTACTATATACATACATACATATAAATATTTAAAGTTAAACACATAATAGCATTCAAATGATTGTATACGTATGTATATGTATGTTTGTATATTATATTATGGAATAGATGTCATTTTCATATAGAAAATATTACAGAACAAAATAACGCCTACTGTAAGTACTTATGTACTTTTATATTCATGTATGTGGTGTAGTATGTAATAATAAAGGATATAATAATATATTATTCTGTACAATAAATTGATTTTTAATTATTGAAGTATAGTAAATGCACTTAAAGTTCAAAATTTTGTTAAATTAAATACATATATTTCAATTCAAATTGATTCCATAATCAATAAAGGATGTTGTGAATTTTGATTCGGAATAATATACGACCTCCTTGGGCTCAACCAAAAAAAAAACTTATATTTTTAGATTTTTGAATTAAAATTTAATCAGATGGGAGTTCACTTACCATAGATGGGAGAAATATGACATTGGATAACTTTTTTAACATAAATGATATCTTTGGACGTCAACTTCGCAGGTATATGAACTAACTATTGATGTTAGTTTTGGTTTTTGGTAGATTCACAGATATATTAATATATAGGTTTTTCACTTCTAATAATTCGCGTTTTTTTATTTCAAATTCAATATTTGTAAATTTTGTTATTTTAAAATTTTTGAAAGAAGACGAACCCAGTATTTTTAAACAAACAAAAATAGATTTTTTAAACAAACAAACTTTAAATAAGTTTTAGCATTTGCAGTAGTCTAGTTAATCTAAAAAATGAATAACACTTCGTTCATGAAATCTAGTCCTTTGATCAGTCCCAATGGACGGAATTATATATCAACTGATGATAGCAGTGTAGAAACTACATCTAACTTGGTTGTACGTCGTAGAGGATACCATAGAGAACCATACAGTAAAACTAATTTAGACAAAAAACAGATCCTAATAAAATGCTATGAAGGAGATAATACCATAATTGAGTCAATCAATAAAAATACTGCCATGTCTATAATAAATCGTTACAAAAAAGATGATTGTATTATTGTTAAAAGAATTCCTGGTGGTAGATGAAAGGTAAAATTGACTGATGTAATATTAAATGAACTTGAAAAATCCATAGAAGAATATCCGTGCATTATATTCAAAAAAATAAAGACGAAGATATTTGAAACCGAAAATGTTAGTTTATGCACAGCCAGTATTTTTAATGCATTAAAACGTTTAAGAATAGCACTAAAGATGCTACAATAAATTTGGATCGCATGAATAGTATAAGCACAATTGAGCAACGGAAAATATATGCAATTAACTTTTCTCAAAATGCACAGACACGGGATAAAATAATATTTATTGAGTAATCCGGATTCGACTAACACCTCCGTAGAACTAAGGCTAGATCGAAAATAAATACTGCTGCTCATATACAACTGTCAAATAAATACAACTGTAAGAGGACGAAATATGTTTCATTAATAGCAGATATGAATTTACATGAAATTATATATTAATAAATCAGAAGTTGCATTGGTAGACTATCACTACACAATACCTATACTGTTGAGTTTAAGTAGTGTTGTGCTGAACGAAAAAATTCTTAAAACCTTTTGCTATCTATCATTAGGTCATAAATTTATAGGTAATGTGTAATAGAGAAATATGTTATAGATATAAATAGAAACAATTGAAACAAACATGCTGTCTTTGGATATCAACTTCGCAGGTAGATGAATTAACCATAGAGAACACAACTAATACATGATCAGGTTTTCATTTCCCGCGTCAGCAATTATTGTCTACTTTGAACAGAATTCGCACAAATCATTGCTAATGTGCTTATACACATAACTGAGGAGTAACCACGTCTCCACCTCTGACAAAGCAACATTTTACTATTTTTCTCTAGTTATTAGATATTAGAATCTCTTTATATATACAACATTTTTTGTTTATAGTTTATTGGAATGCCGAATTAATTTGTCTTGCTCCCTTCCCTAAATAAGTTTTATTTGAATATCACTAGACCGCAGTACTCTGGAAATTGCAACATACAGTTACCAATTGCTAAATACTGTTTCAGGCAAGTAAACTTCTTTTTTTTTCCAATTTTTGATCTTGCGACTTGTTTATGATCTTAGAAAATATCAATTTAACAGGGAACTGTCAACGTCCAAGAATAAAAGGCAGTTCTGTGGTGATTGTAGCTAAATCTATTCTAGGAATAAATACAGTTTCACCTATAGCTTATGCCAAGGAATTTCGCGATTATTAAATTTAATTTTAGAGCTTTTACAGCTAATCTAGTCTCATTGCAGAGGTAGCGTTTGGTATTTAGGTTTCTCAGTAGTATTATTATATTACCATAAAGGTCTATCTTGTAGCTGATCCTGAGATCAGAAAACAATAACCTTTTTAACTTCACCAATATTAGAAGGGTTAGTTAATATTTTGTCATATCCCCGGGCCCTGTAGCTGAGGTCCTGAGTTAAAAAAATAATAAACTTATCAATTTCATCAATAGTAGTATGATTTGGAAGAAAATTAGAATAAATGGTAGGTATCAAATTGTTCATATAGGTATTATCTATTTTTTTGTAAGATGTATTTAATATACCCCTAAATAAGTTTATTAACTTCTAAGTTTTTCTTTTATTAACGTATATTTTCGTCTTAGTGTCTTTGTGAAACATAATTTTTTTTTATAAATATTCCAAATTATTCTACTATTTCATGCTATGTTATTCTACTATGCTATGTAAATTAATGTTTTAACTTCGTCATTAAAGTCTTCATCACACATTCTATTTTTATAGAACTAAATTTGTTATTAAAATTTTTGTTTTCATGTAAACTTTGGATCGAAATTCCTAACTTGAAATAAAGGTTAACTATAAATTCTGTATTTACATGTAAGTATTATGTACATAAAATGATATTATTAGAAATCAATTAATATTAAAATTTAAATAAATTTAAGTAGAATAAATTATAAATGAAGAAATTAAAATAGAAGTAAGATGAAACCATTAGGTGCTATACAGTAAATTATAATGTATAAATCATATCCAGACATCTAGATTGAACTTTTAATAATAATATAAATATGTTTTTAATTGATAGAGCATCATGGCTGTAAAGATGATAAAATAAAATTTATATTTAAATTTATTTTTGATTTTCCAAAAATATGATCAATATTAAATTGGAAAATTTATCCTTTTAAAGTAGGAAAACCATTGTTACTTTATGTTGAAGATACTCCTTAAAAGCCAAATTTATAATATTTTAAAATAAAATCTAATGAAAATGACGTTGCTTACAGAATACAATGAATTGCAAAGCTTTGAACAATAATTTAAACACATTTTTTAATTTAATTTGTTGGGCTTATTTTATAAAGGCTTGTGTCGGTTTCAGATGGGCTCGATATAACCAAATATATTATGACTTAATAATAGTATAGTAGTATTAATAAATATTATAACTGCAGCAGTAACGGTGTTTTGGACTAATTATTTAAACTGCCATAATTTTATATTTTCATTTAGTAAGCTCACCAAAATAAAGAAAGCGTACTTCTAACTACTTGAAGAAATAATTGTTCAATATAATATATTGACAGTGTTTTTTGATAAGAGAGAATATTGAAGAAATACTGATGTGTACAGTAAACGCAGATTGATACCAATATAAATTGCAGAAAAAAATAGAAATTATTTTATTTTCTTCAATATTTTTTGAGAGAGACAAAATTAGATTAATAATTTTTTTTTTTTTTAATTATTAATATTTGGGGATTTGTATTTCAACCTAAAAAATAAAAGTAATAACAATGTTTGCACCTACAAAACTATAGTTGAATCCAACGGATTTTATTTTACTGATACCACAAAAACTAGACCAAGCTCAAATTTATGTATTGATCATGTAATATTGAATAAAAATCAAAAACAGTTAAATATTACTCACTTAAATTCTAATATTACTGATTATCATATTTGATAATAATTGAACTTGACTATTAATATTTTTGTAAACAAAACAATATGTCAATATACTTACAAGCAAATAAATTTCAATTAATTAGACATTACTTTTGTCTGGCGTTGCCGATGTGATCTGCAAAGATATTCTCACTACTCTTAATAATTGTTAAAATGAGTCTAATAGGACAACAACTTGTGCAGAATATGCGAAATAGAGGAAGAATCTATTAAACATCTACTCTGTGAACACGAAGGGCTCACTCGCAGCAGACTTAGCCACTTGGGAACAGCGTTCCCCGAACAATGGGAGCTACCCATTACACCTGAGTGTTATCACAAAATCAAGTATTCTTAAATACTCAAACACTAGTTACAATAACTAATAAACACGGGTTATCACAATAAGCCTATTTGCGGCTGCGGTGATATAGGGGAGTGATTCCCTCCCGGAAAATTTTAAATCTAATCTAATCTAATAATTGTTTAAATTCATTTACAACTGAAAAAACAGATGGTAAAACTGTAAAGTATACTAAACCTTGGATTGACAATGAATGCATACGTTTAATTAAAATAAGATAAACTATTGGTACAAAAAATATATGGGTAATCTTGATCATGTATATTTTAAAGATAAATGTCACTTTTGGCTAAATAAATTAACTGCAACTAAAAGAAAAACCAACGACGTAAGTATGATGCAAACTCTTTCCATAAAATTTCAAATAATCAGAAAAAACATGGAATCTAGATAGTAAAAAGATATAATAACAGACAAAATAAACTACACGACTTCTATCAAGAAGAAAATTATCCAGGAAAGTTTGGCAAAATTGAAAATTCAATAATCTATACTGTAATGTAGGAAATCATATAGCAAAAAACTTTTCAACAATTTACAAGCCGACACATAGAACAAATATAATATTTTAAGAAAATTACTGAGATTAAAACGTTAGTTATTATAAACCACCTAAACAACACTAACAGTTCTGACGTTGATAGTAATCAAACCAATAAGGTAAAAAAATGATTTAGTAAAACCTATCTGCTCTTTTATCAATGCCTCACTTGAGCAGTTTAATGCTCCTGATTGTTTAAAAATAAATAAAGTGATTCCCATTCATAAAACTGATTTAAGTAATTACAGACCAACATCCATAGCTCCTATACTCAGTAAAATCTTAGAAACATATGTCAACAGTCAAATTACAAGATACTTTATACATAATAAATTAATAAGTCAATCACAATATGGTTTTACAAAAAAGTCGAATACAGCTCAAGCTGCCTCGTTCAATGTAATAACATGCGCTCCAAATACCATATTCAATAAAAAAGAATAGCTTTAGTATCATTCAATTGATAGGGAAATATTGTTAAGAATCTTATTTGAATTTGCAATAATGGGTAAAGAGTACCACTGGCTTGCAAGTTATTTTAAGGACAGAACAGAAAACAGTATGCAGAGTGTGAGGATGTCAAAAGCACCACCAAAAATATTGACTACGACGTAATATGAGGAAGTTCATTGGGACCATCATTATTTAACTGTTATGTGAGTGCGCTATCAAATCTCAGTCTCCAAACCAAACCAAAAATATTTACTACGACGTAATATGAGGAAGCTCATTGGGACCATCATTATTTAACTGTTATGTGAGTGCACTATCAAATCTCAGTCTCAATGGAAGGCAGTTTATGTACGCTGATGACTTAGTTGTAATATTTGCTGATTTGATACCATATTTGTTTGTGGAGGTTTTAATCGTCCCTCCATGTCTTATATCAGTGATGATTATGATAACCAATTATTACCAGTAAATTTTATCGATGAAATTGATTTTAATCTCATTAGTACCTTTTATGATAATTATATGCAACAAGTTAGCCGGAACCTCAATAACAATGGAAGATGGCTCGACTTAGCGTTTTCCAATGCTTATGATAAAGTGGTTTTTAGACTTGCCAATGAGGGAGAAAATCTTTTTGTAAAATCGCTTCACCACAACGCTTTCGTTTTAGAATTATCCACTGCCAATCACCAGTTTTCTAAAAAGTACAACAATGAAATTATTTATGATTTTCAAAGTGCAAACTATGATTGCAATAATACAGCCTTGTTTTTTTTAAATTGGGGCGATATCCTGGACCTGAATAATCTAGAATATATTATTTCAAATTTTTATACAATATTGTTTTCTATTATTGACTCTAATACTCCATAGACTCCAAACATTTTGCTACTTAATGAATATAATAAATTAGTAAATGAATTTAAAACCAAATTTAATGAAGCTTATGATATATACCTACAAAATGTCGGTAATGCTATTTTAAACAACCCCAGGAACGTTTTAACTTTTGTTAACATTAAGCGTAAATCATCTGGTTATCCCAATTTCATGCGTATGGATGACGCAATTTCTTCGAGTCCCATAGAAATAAGCAACTTCTTTGCACTTAAGTTTCAGAAAACCTATCGACCATCCACATCCTTTATGTCAGATGATCTTAAGTTTCAATCCAGATACAACGCCACTTTTCTTATTTAAAATTTAACATTATCTGAAGAAGATGTTTTTCTTGGTATAAATAACTTAGATATTGAAAAAGGATCCATGACCGGATATTTTGCCTCCTATATTCTTGCATAAATGTATTTTAAATTTAACTTTTCCCCTCACTAGTATTTTCAACAAATCACTCACCCAGGGCCTTTTCCCTTCTTTTTGCAAGACATCCTTTCTAATTCCGATTCATAAAAAAGGCGATAAGTCCTTGATCGATAATTACAGAGGTATTGCTATCCAATCCTCTATCCCAAAGTTATTCGAAAAACTTATAAGTGAAAAAATAACTCCCTTTATCAATCCACTACTCAATAGCGAACAGCACGGTTTTAGAAAAGGTTGGTCTACTAATTTGCTTAATGGAAAAAGGGTTTCAGGTTGATACTATTTATACAGATTTCAGCAAAGCATTTGATCGCATCGATCAGAACATCTTAACACTGAAGCTGATAAAATTCGGGTTTAATGGTCTTATACTAAGTAGGCTTGATCATATTTTACTAATAGTTTGTTAAATTTCAAGGTATGAAATCCAAAACAATATCTGTAACCTCTGGTGTACTACAAGGTAGTCATTTAGGGCCACCTCTCTTTAATATCTATATTTCCGATCCTTCTAAATGTTTGACAGGAATTTCTCACCCTGCCTATGCTGATGATCTAAATATGTATCATGCAATAAAAACTACATCAGATTTCACTTTTCTTCAATCTAAATTACATAATTTTGAAATGTGGTGTACTAAAAACAAACTTGATCTTAACTTTCATAAATGTTAAGTCATAAATTTCACCTGTAAAAGATCTAAAAATGCCCATAACTATTTCTTAAAAAACTCTCTTTTGGAACGTGTAAATCATATAACAGATTTAGGAGTTATCTTAGATTGTAAATTGAATTTTTATCTTCAATATGGCACTATGATCTCTAAAGCTAATACAATACTAGGTTTTATAAAAAGAAGAGCGAAAGAATTCAACAATATCTGGGTAACTAAAACCTTATTCTGCTTCTAGTACGCTCTATATTAGAATACGGATGTATTATTTGGGATCCTGCTTTCTCAGTTCATAGTATTAAGATTGAATCTATCCAAAAGCAATATTTGTTATTTGTTTTAAGGGATCTTACGACCCAAGAGATTTTCATAATCTTCCATCATATAATGATAGAATACAGAATATTAATATGCTTAGCTTAGCGTCCCGCAGGATTATGCAATAAAGGCAATATTAAATTTAATAATGAAACCAGACCAACAAGACACACCAAAGGATTCAAAACAAAAATAAACCAGGATGTGATAACTATTCATAATTTGGATGCCACTACACAGTGAATGAGTGCAAAACTAAATTTATGGTGATTAAAGAAACAAATGCAAATTTATCTATATTCTACAATAATTGTCAAATTGAAAAAGTAAGGTAGTATAAATACCTACGTAGGTACTGTTGTTGATAAAAATTTAAATTGCAACAGTAATGTGGATAAATTAATCAAGAAAATACGAAAGATAGCTGGGATATTTAAACAAATTGAAAAACGGGTTTCATAAAAGCTAAAATGAGATATAATTATATAGAAGAATATAATTAAATTAGAAAAGATTCAAAATAAGGCAATAAAAAATCTCTATGAACTTGGAGAGCATCTACTGATCGTATACATCAGAAAAACAAAATCCTTAAAGTGGAAGACAGCAGAAATTTAGCTCAAACATTACAAATACATAACATGCAAATAAAAAATATAAAATCGAACACAAAGCTAATTACTAACAAAACAATGAAATGTATAACTCACTAGATCGGCAAATAATCTGCGTATGATCTCAGGACATAACACAATAATAAACCAGTTAATTAAACTCTATAATACAGTTCCAGGTGACATTAAAGCTTTATCGTACAAAAAATTTTAAAATTCAGTCAGAAATAGTCTTATAAATATAATAATGAGTAAATTCAATATTAAATATCAATATCAATCCTAGCTCAATCATATTATGTCAACTTATTTTTCTTTTATTGCTTCTTCTTATTCTTTTATTCTCTTTCTTTCTTTTTGTATATTATAAAATTAAATGAATGATAATATAATTAGAACTAACTTTTTTTGCTTTTATATTTCGATTTATTGTTAACTTGCACTAAAAAATTTTCGTTATAGTTTGCGTCAATTGTAAAACATCTATTTTATAATACATAAGAGTACGATTAGTGAAGGCACACTTTTCGTAGTTTTTCGTGTGCCTTCGTTTTTTTCTTTATTCAATCAATCAATAATGTAGGCCGTGGGGATCAAACGATAGATTTGATGTCAGAGTTAAATAAATTTATCTTTGCTTCTCTGAAAGGCATTAATTGCAAAAATCCAGCGCAAATCAATTTCAGCGCTTTTAATATTTGGCTGTTTCCAATTGTGAAAAATACGTTTTCCAAACATGATAACCAATACAACTATAAAAAATATATAACAGACAAGATAAAGACGAAAAGAGAAAATGAAGATAAATTGAACGTACACACAATTATTGGCTGGGGTTCGAAGTCAAAGTTGCAGATATTTAGAAAATAATATCAAATTTAAGAATTGCTGAGAGTGGAATAATGTGAAAGTAATGTACCGTGCAATAGAATCTCATTGGGTAGAACTGTTTTGATAAGATTTTATAATAAGACTTTTTGCTGCAGAAGATTGGTAATAAATTCGTAATGTGATTTTTTCTGGCAATGCTGAATTTTTTTAGACAACCACACTAACATGTTGCCAATATTCCCTCCAAAAGGTGGAAAAAAAACTAACTCAAACTTCCCAAATGAGAAAAACAAGCTATTTCGGTCTATATTTCACGAACTGAAAAGTACAATTTGGTTCAACCAATAATTTTCAGAAAGAAAATTTATGGACAGAAATAGTGCCGAAAAATGTCTTCCAGAATCAGAATCAACCAGAACAAGAATCATATCTGAATTTGTTCACCCAGCCAGTACCCGCGAATGATTAGCCAACATCAACGAAAATATGTAATAATGTGATCAATGACATCCAGAATAGGATCATCGGCTAAAGTAGAAAAAAAGAGACGTTTCGAAACTATTAAACAACTATGTAATCTTTATAAAGTCTAATTTTTTTAATTTGAACTTACATACGTAATTTATATGAACATAAATTGTATAAAAAGTATAAAGAATATATTTTTATAATTCTATTTAATTAAAACGTTCCAATAAATTTATTCTAATAAATTCAATAAATTAAAATTTTAATACAAAAATTAAATATTATGTATTTGGACTTATTTAACTTTGTAATACCAATTTAATAATGCAATGTAGTATGTTATTAAATCTGAAAATGATAATAATTGAGATCAGATTAAAATGAAAAATTGTATGTATATGAAATTTTTATACAATTATGTTATATTGTCAATTAAAAAGCAATTGAAGCATTTTTAATTTGTTAAATGAGTTTATTTTTTTTTTGTTTTTGTATCTGATTTCATTCTAAATTATGCTATTTTAAATTTAAATTTTTAACATAAAAATATTGAATGGAAATAGAAAAATGTTATTTATTAATTTTTATACTGAAAAAATGTTGATATATGTGGAAACAATATGAAAGTTAATAAATTAAAACAAGTTATTGAAAATATTGAGGCTTTTGTTAATTGGTGTTAAGAATACAATATTGTTCTTCGTCGTTTTCCTCGATGACTAGATAACTTTATTAAGCCCAACAAATTTGTTGTCAGATTAAGATTTAGGCTTTATTTACTCCACATCATTTTTTAAATGATGATTATGGGTGTTTTCATAAATGCTGCAAACTGATAACAAGCTTGCCACCAGTTGCCATACATATTTGCAACAATGAAATATATTCTCTACATATATTCTACTTTCACTTGACAATTCTGCAAAGTTTCTGTTCATTTAATTAGTCTGTTATTTCAAACGATTATTTTTTATATTTTTCACTTTTAAAATAGTTTTCCACGGCAAATCTGGTGTTAACCATTTGTGTGTAGTCAGACTTACTTCTGAATCACTACTCCTATAAACATTAATTTTTTTATTTAAAATTTTTGTAATATACCTATTAAAAAATATGGAATATGTACTTACATTTTTAAAATAACAATTTTTTTTTAAATAACAAAACAAAAAAGAATAGAATAATAAATAAATAATATACTCAAAACAACTAAGAAAATTACTTCAAAAATGTTTATGCATACTGAAAATTTATTCTGTAAAGTTGACGCCCAGTAGACTGACAGTTTATATTTATGAACAGCATTCAGAAAATCTGACAAGTGTTTTCATAAATTCAGAATATTTGCAGATTGACTGCTGGTTTGCATTTTTATGAAAACAACCTATGTTAAATGTTCTATTGTTCTAATGTTCTAATGTTCTATTCTATGTGATAGTTTTTAATGGCAAAATGCATAGATGAAACTTAGACACACATTTTTTGATATGATCCGGCTTAATTTAATTTTATGAATACAGTATTAAAAATTCGGTAACCAAAAATTGTTATTATTGAGTAGGTATCTAGCTAATAATGGTCTTAAAATACTTTAGTTTTTAAATTGACACCGCAAAAATTAAACAGAATTATTGTATGCTTAGTTGGGAAAATGTTATTGATGGCGTTTTCGGACCTCTTTCACTTGCACTTGATACTCACACTTCGCACTTGCACTTTCCGAAAATACTAATTTATCGGACTATTTTTAATACTTGTTTATATGGATTTATAACTTTATGACAGTACGACAGGACTATATTTTTCGGAGTAAATTTACCTTAATATAAGTTAATAATTAAGAGATTTTTATGTTAAATTTGTTTTAAAAGCAGCAGAAAATTGATTTTTTTAGCATTATTTAATAATATTTTTAAATTTATGACTATGGCAATATTATATAAATTTTAAATTTTATACATATGTCATTTTGTGTTATCTAGCAAAATATTATGGTTATTTTGAAATTTATTTTTAAAAAAAAGTCCAACATATCTGAAGAAAAAATTAAATGGCGGTGTCTGGACGATCAGTGAACACTGTCAGTTTTCACTGAAATCCATGTATTTGTTGTTGTTTAAAAAAATAAAAAAAAGTTGAAATGCTTTTAACTTGTCGTCAGTTTTTCGATTTCAATCGATACGAATTTCATAGCCAACGTTTCTAATCTTATGGTAAAAATATACAGGATAACCATAAACACAGAAAAAATCGTATTAGAGAAGCAACATTTCAATTTAACATTTGAATTAAGGCATTTAATAATATAAACCTCCTATTCTTTCTTAAAACGAACCAAACAAATAAAAAATGCTGCACTTTCTAAAATTACTTTTTATTATTGTTTAAGTTTCATTTCCACTTGTTACATAAATAACAATTTCAGTTTTTGCCATCTGTAAATTTTTTCATTCAAAACTGAACCTGTAGACTGTAGTTAAATCTCCGTTTTAACTGACAGGGAAAACTGACTGAATAACTGATCGTCTAGACACCGCCAATGTAAGTAAAAAATAAACATTATTATGCTTTTAAATTATATTTGTTTTACATTTCAAATAATAATTTTTACACATTGAATTAAACATTGAGCTACCAAAGAAAATATATTGAAATTAATTAATTTAAGAGGAGAAAAATATTGCGGATTATTCACAAGAAAACATTTCGGTCACAATTCTGGATGGAAGTATAAAGTATTTTTTATATTATGAGGATATTTTGCATTTTTGTATTACAGGAAAATTACGGTAGAACTAGGATACTCTGAACAGAGATCCAAAATTGTAAAAATAAAATGGGAAGATGTGGTTCAGAAATATAAGGTAAAAAATTTTAGAATACAACATTAAGTGCGTTTCCGAACCTCTCCACTTGCACTTGATACTCACACTAAACCTGTCAAATCGCACTTGATTTGTTGTCAAAATTTTAGTGTAGTCTCAAGTATACTAGATATCGCAAAATTAAATTTATTAAATTTAGTGCGACTTGACAGGTTTAGTACGAGTATCAAGTGCAAGTGCGAGAGGTTCGGAAACGCCCTAATTATTTGTAATTCTAATTTTGTAAATAATATTAATTATTTTTAATTTATAATTTTTGTATGACATTATTGACATTTAGTATGACATATTATAAGTATGACATTATTGATCGTGCAAACTTGGTGGACATCTTATATGAATATAATTCCAGTCAATTGCACCTGCAGCTTTTAGAAAAATATTTGACTTACCATAGAAAAATAATAATGCACGGATATTATGTTATATACGAAAATTTCTGTTCAATTTTTCAATAATAAAAACGAATATAATAATACAAAACCTCTTTTTGTAAAACCTGCTCTAATTTCTACCAATTCATTTTATTCTGGAAGCTCGATATATTTTGAAATATTGCTTGATAATTTAAATTTTTTCTAACAATATCGAAAATAGTAGATATAGTTATTCCAGAACACAATGATATAACCCTATAACTATATCCCTTACCCACCCAAAGCAAGAATATTAAAATTTCCAAATCATAAGTGCCAACAATATTTTTGGGTTTCGATTTCGTTGGTCAACCTCTTAAAAGAGCGGTATGAAACTCTTATATGTTTTCTGCATTTAATATCACTGCCATTCAACATATCGGTAATATCCTATTTTTTTATATTTCCTCAAAATACCTTTAATAAAAATACTTTTAATTTAAAATAAAATTTAGTTTTGTAAAACATTCAAAAAATATCTCGGACTGATTTGTTAATAGTTTTTGAATAATAAATAATAATTTTTAAAAAAGTTATTGAAATAATAATTATTGTTTGGATTTGAATCTTTAATCTCCTCTAAATTGATTAAAATCAATTAAGAACATTGAATTTTTTAGAAAATACACACTTTAATAAATAATACAAATGTGAAATTATAAATTATACAGGGTGTATCTTATATTTGTACCTTGCTACATGCAATTATTCATTTATTTACGAAGTTAATTCAAGCGAGTTACGAAAATTGTATTTTAATAAGAATATTCAAACGAATTTTAAAATTGTAAATTTTTAAATCAAAACATAATAAAAAATTAAAACTAGAAACTAGTTGAAAAAAATGTGAAATAATTGAAATTTAAATCAATAGTTAACAGTTTAACAAAATAAAATAAATTTATTAAACATAATCATCATTTTATATATAGGTTCGTTGATTCTATAGTTAGTTTGATTAAATTTAAGGATAAATATAGGTTAGGAGAGCGGAAGCGATTAGTAGTATTCATTTGGGCAAAGTTTGAAATATAAGAAGATAAGCATCTTTTCTTTGTGCTAGCAAGATGGATTAATTTAATAAAATATAAAACCATTTCCAAAACGATTTCCAAATGAACAACAAAAAGTTTAAAGTAGGTTTTCATTCTCGGGCTGATTGGAATTGTGGTTTGGAAAAAAGGGAAAATAATATGGCAATTTTCACTGATGAATCCAAAATTAACTGCAGAGTAGGTGCAAGACTTTTCCCAGAAGATCTAAAAATATCAAAGTCTAAAAAAATAAATGCAAGTGTCTTTCAAGTAGAGTTACTTGCCATTAAGGAAGCCCATAAAGCACTCAATCATATTCAGACAACTCAAACAAATATTTGTTTTAAACCTTATTCAAGGAAAATCTAAATAGATACTTGTTTGATTCCTCATATCACATTTATTTTTTTAAATTGCGAATAAATATTTTTTTGAAACAAAATTATAATTCAATTTAATAAAAAAATTAATAAAACCAATTTTACCGTTAAATCCCCATAACTTAAAATTCAATGTTTTATTTATTTACTACTGATGATTTAAACAATGGCATTATGGCAGAACTGATATGAAAACCACTTTGTACATTTTCTAATAGAGCATAAAGTATCTAAAAGATAAATGATTAAACATATTCTAAAAAATTGAAAACAAAAAATCGTCTCCCCGCAATTATTATACTGACGTACATCACAAAATCGAAACAAATGAGCTGAAAATGCCATCTTTATTAATTTTTGAAACTCTATCGATCTGTGTATTCGGTATTATCCTATGTAACATAGATTCAGAGATATTTCATTGCTACTTTGCCGTAAGCTACACCGAGATTGATGTTTTTATTCTTATTTTGATTTAAATGCCAAATTTCTGGATATACGACAAAACGCGCTGTAAATTAACATTTTCGAATTCGTGCAATTATTTTGACGTAAGTTGACAAACAACAGATTGTTCTTCTATTATTTCGAATCAATTGATTTACGATTATGCAGGTGATTGGTCTATAGTAGCCGGTCCTAGGAGATGGAATAACCATCTAACGCTGCCTAGAAACAACGTGGCGCTACCTTATTAGGGTTCGATCGATTTTCAATTAACAAAGTCCTTCTAATCGCTGTACGAATACAAGTACACGTACAGAAATTAAATATTTATTTTTTTTTATTATCCGCCATCAACCAGGTACGAACCCGGGTACCCTCGGTCATGGATCCTGTTACATAACCACTGCGCCACCGAGGGTTTGCACAACAACAGATTGTTACTTGTTTTTAATTTTATTATAATGTTGTATGTGTCAGTGATGTGTATGAGTTTGTGTTGCGTATTTGTTTCCAATTGTTGTTGTTATGTGGAAAAACATAATTTCTTTTGATCCTTAAAATTCTAATTCTTGTACCAAAATACTTTGTTTTTATACCTCTAAAATATAGCTTATGAACCACACTACTACTAAACATTAAAAAAAAATAAAACTTTTTCGGCTTTAATTTTCTTTTATTTCGTCTCAAACTGCAAACTCAATTTCCCAAAAGTCGATTTTCTGGATGTACGACAAATTAATTGAAGGGAGCGACAAAATATTAAAACTATTTCCATACTTCACAATGTTCCTATGTTTATCTATAATTTATTCAAAAATATTGTATGTCATAGTATGCGATTTGCATTTTATACAGGTTGTTCTCGTTAACAACTCAACCTAGATTATTAAATAAATAACAAGAAATGCAATTCATTCTCCTTTTTCCTTTATCTTGTTTTCTATTATAATACTTACAAGTACAATACAATGTGTCTCAGGATCAATATTAGCTGTTTTGATACTCAAAACTGACCATTTTCGATCCTTTTATCAGTTTTCTAGAAGTCATTTTAAAAGTCGTATACAATTAGAGTGACTTATATCATCACTGTATCATAAAAACAGAACCAACATAAAAAAAAACAAAAAAAAAAAAATCAAAAAAGGACAAAAACACAACAACCGATATTATGATTTTGACATAGAACGTGACTGGAAATTCTAAATAATTTAATAATAGTATTAAAATCTATTCTCAATTCTCTATACAACGACCTGAGAGTAGTAGATATTATACTGGACTACACTATTATTCATCCAATCACAAGATTCACCTTTATTTTATAAAAAAAAAAACAAATATAAAAATAAGAACAAAATTTGAAAAAAAAAATATATTTACAAATAAAATGGCAAAACTAGATAACATTTTAGGTCTCATTATTTCATATGAAGCATTATATGTATAGTGTACATGTAGGGTATATAGAGTTTTCTGAATAAATGCCAATACACGTTTGTTAGTAGTTCAATTGATATTCCTATATGTATATATATTGTTAAACTATACGTTTTTGTGTTGTACGATATAATTTTGATTTGGATATTGTACATCTAAGGATCATAGGATTCATAAGTTTATATTATTTAGTTTGTATTGTAATACTATTGCCAAACGATATTAATTTTTGAGAATTATATTCGATTCATTTCAAAGACAAGCATGTAAGATGCCTATATTTTATTGGCCTGTAGTATCATTTACCAGTTTTCTTGCAATTTGCCTGTATTTTCATTTGCCTGGATATGATAAGTATTCATAATAAAAATTTCATATAGCAAGTTTTTATCAATCAACGGGTGGTGACTGGTGCAAAGTGCCAAGTTCAAGAAATTGAGCAGCCTCTAGCAAAAATAGCTCCGGATCCCGTCTCGCAAAGCCCTCGAAAGAAAATTTGTTTTTGTGTTTTTTTTAACTTGTCTTTAATACAATGGCTCTTAAGTACGATCCAAACAGGTGTCGGACGTCCCAAATGTCATAACATTTTTTTTTCATCAGTAATACAATACCCTTAAATGTGATGAAGACAATAGGTCCGGGGTCCTAGGAGTTGGGTCGAAACTATATATCACGTGTTTAAATTGTATTTTTCTGGAAAAAAGTTATGAATAACTATTATTATTAATAATTTTAAAAAAAATTTCGGGTTGATTCAGAAGTCTGGACCAAAGACTTTTTTTAGATTATGTTTCACTTTACGTTTCGATAAATGTTGTAACCCTTACCTTAATGTTATAACCTTTAAATAGTTTCGTCTTTTTGAGTTTTGGAAGATTTAATCTTCCTTCCAAAAACCTTGAGATCCTTCGGAAAAGCCCATAATGGTATAGCAGATTATATTGAACACATGTCTGGCATAGATTGGAACTATCAGATGACTAGCTTGTTACTCTACCCCGAGAAAGAGTTTGTGATGCTACATAATAGTCTTTTTCCTTTTATTTGACATGTCAGTATGGAACAGCAATTGGTTACTGATTATACAAATATAAAGGAAGGAAGACATCATATCTTAGATTATTTGAAATACTTACAACATCTTTATTGAATTCAGAAGATCTTTTTGAGCAGCTCTTTCTATCGCACAGAAGAAGCCAAGTACAAATGAAAAAAATTTACAACGTGATGTAATTTGTATTGACAAGTGTAAAAGATGACCACAGTATTTAAAGTAGAAAAAAAGGCTAATATACACATTTGATTTGTGATACATTATATTTTTTGTAATTAATATGGAAAGATATAAATTATGACAATAAAAAAATTGCAAAAACAATCAATTTGGCTTTATTTCCTATTTTATATATTGAATAATATATTATTATCTATAATTATAATTGAAAAGCATTAAGGGACCTGCGCAGTAGACACATTTCGTTTTATTTCGATTCTCCTACTCCTTAATGAACTTCTGATATTATATATAATATGTATATATAAAACAAAAGTGCGCACACAGTTGAAAATTTTTTACTCATATGGTTTTATTATTAAGCAAATACATTATGCATATGTGAGATCTTATTAAAATAATAAACAAAAGCAAACGATGCAGTTATTATAATTTACATTATGTACTTGCAAATGAATCTATGTACATATGTCAAAAAAAACAAAGAAACAAATTCATGTCAAATAAAAAATATAAAAACAACAAAAAAACAAATCACTTGAATTCTTCATTTTTATCTTTTTAAGTAACTGTTTCTAAATTTTGGTTATTTGTAGTAATAATATAGTTTTTATTAAAATTATGTATTATGTAGGTATATATATACATACCTCTTTAATGACAAAATTTTTTATTTTTAGTAATTTTATCCACTAAATGCCACTTACTATAGGGAATATATCGGAAACGAAGCATAGTATATGAGGGACGTGTATTTATGTGTCCTAAATAAAACATACTCACCACAAAACTTTTTATTAAGCACGAGTGGTTTCTGCTATATCGTGCGAAGTCTATGTCAGTACGTAAATTACTGTTTTTTTAAAAACTTTAAATTTGACTTCAACTTGAAATATAATTACTCAACAGGGGCCCCTAGTAGATATATATATTTTCATAATATAATCATATTATAATGCATATTTGCGACGTGCTGTTTGCAGAACGAAATTTTGTTTCCCCGACGAATGTATGTGTCATACTCCCCTGACATCACTAACTTCTCAAAACAGATAAGTAAAACTATTATTCCAACATGGAGCTGTAACTATAACTCGTTGTTTGGAAATTTTTCATTATCGTTTATGTCTAACTCTATCCTGATTGACTTGGCCGTGAATGTGTTAAAAAAATAGCATTACATTTAATTCCAAACTGAACTATGTAGTTGGAGCGTTTAACTAGAATAATTTGCATTATTCGCATAATTTATGGTACACTAATTTTTTGTAATACTGTTCATTAAAATGTCCTTCCCAATTTTTGTTGTACATAAGGCAACCCTTATTAAAAATATAAATTTGTAAATTTATCTTAAATTTGAATTGTCTTATAGTTGTACATATAGATACTATTGTTTTTTTTTTCATGTAATTGTGTATTTGGATGATTTACTATCTATAAAATATGTACCTACATATGTAAAATATGACTTTTGGATATTAGTTAAATTGTGTACAATCCCAGAAAAAAGTCAACAACAAACCATTACACAATTGTTATTGGCAAGGCTACCCGTGTTACTATTAATAATATGCTGGTGTAATAGTAAAATACGAGTTTATGTTAAAAATATTCAAGTGAAGGGATCTCATTAGATGAAGCAATATTTTAAGATTTAAATGAGATATTCGGAATGAGACTTGGTTCTATATTTCCTTAAGTTCATGCAGAAAACAACAGAAAAATGACGACTTTTTTGAAGAAAATATTTCTTACTTCCTTGGACATTAACTTGTAGTTGTGTAAACATCAATTTGATCTTTCGAAATATTATTTATGGAGCTATACTGTGTGTAGCGAACCGAAAAAATTCAACAATTTTAATTTAGCTAATTATTTTTCGCTTTTTCAGGATTTAATTTTTTTTAATTATTGTGTATATTAATAAATTTTTTATTGAACTTAAATTTATTTATTTAATAATTTAATTTAATTTTAATATATTATTTGATTTATTTGTAATTTTCATTATAGTCAATTTATTCTTAAACAGCTATTTATTAAGTTTTCTCGTATATTATACAAGTAGTGAAGACTTACTACAGAAATGAGCATGATGTATAGTATTCACAAATCAGAAGTACCACAAGGAAGTGTTCTAGGGCCAGTTTTTTATTTATTGTACACTTCTGATTTGCCTCAGACTGCAAATATAACTTTATCAACCTTTGCGGACGAAACAGCTATTATTCCACTTCACAATGATGAAAGTACTGCATCATAGTTAAGAAAAGCAAAACACTATATCAGGATATGGATAAATAAATTGAAAACTAGAACAAATGAAACAAAATCTGAACACTTAACGTTCGTTCACCTTAAAACGAAAAATTTGTACATTTTTTTCCCCAAATAACAACGTCATACCCCAGTCCAATGATGTCAAATACCTTGGTATACCTGGATCAACGATCAACCAGGAGAAAACATATTTCCACTAAAACGTTACATCTATCTAAATTATGGTGTTCAGAAAGTTGTACTGGCAAGAGATCCCAAATAGATCTGGAAAACAAATTGTTATAACTTCAAATACTTCAAAATAGAGCAATAAGGATAATCTTATATAGTAATAGGTACACATCGATTAGGTATATGTAAAATAAATTTAATTGGATGAACGTAAAGCAGGGGATATATTTTAAAACAATATTTTTTGTGTTTAAAATAAAATATGGGTTGGTTCCTAACTACTTAACTAGAAATCTTACGTACATAGGTAATACTCAACCATATGCCTTAAGGAACTGGGACCCAAAACCAGATAATGTACAATGGATTAAATTTTTTTAATGAAATGCCGGATTTAATAAAAGCCGAAAGTAGAATAAGTAATTTTCAAAAATTGTTAGTAAAATATGTTAAAGAAAATTTCTAGAAAACTTATAGATAAACTTATATATAAAATTAGTTTAAGTTTGAATAAAATAAAATAAAGTAAATGAATTGATATATAAAATTGATATAATAAAATTTAAGTATAAAAAAATATATATATATAATATAAAGCCATATTGAAAGCTGTTTGAACTTATGGCAATCCAACTTTTGAGAACAGTGAAAAAATCAAATATTAAATTTGAAAATAAATCATCAGTATATACGAACAATAGTAGATGCTCCATGGTTTGCGACAAATTGATTAAGAAAAAAGGACTAAAAAATTATGAAGCTACATGAAGAGATTCAGTGGTATATCAAGAATTATCGTAACAGATTATAGAATTATCCAAATTCTATGGCAAGTGAGCTGATAACGGATTGCATAACACAAAACAAAGACGTTCTTCTCGTACAGCTCTTCGTTTTCTTTTGATTATTTTCCGGGTTTTCTTCACTTGTCTTCTTTAGTTGAATATTCATCTTTTTTTATAGCTGAATTTTATTTATTAACTTTTGCAGTAGGTTTGAGTCAGGTTTTGAGTTTTCTTCACCGAATAAATTTATGTTGCTTTAACCATTGGGTCAGATTAAGCCAGAGTTACTTTATTTTTGGATCTTCTACTTCTTATGATGAATCACTGTCTTCATTTAAGGATTAATTTTTTTTTTTAGGTGAAGTAATTTTAGCAGTACTAGATGGAAGTTTAACTAAAATTGCTAGTACTCTCACAATCACTATCGTCACTTCATTTTGCATCTTTTTTGATTGCGACGATTTATTTTTTTAAGTAGATTTCTTATTAATAATAATAATGACTATTTGTTTTTATTATTTCCATTGATATCTTTGTTATCGTCAATATCGTCTAAACTCTTTATCGTCTAATACTATTTTTATACCCAAAGCTGTACCATTTTGATGGTATGGAACAGCAATTGACAAACATAAACGAAGGATAGAAATGACATCATATCTTAGGTTTTGTAAAATACCTATAACATCTCTATTGGATTCAGAAGATCTTTCTGATGACGTCAAAAGCAGGTCTTTCTTCTGAAGCTAGCTAGCTTCTTCGTCGCTGTTTTCTTCACTGGAGAAGAGCTGTCTTGCGTTGTATTTTGCTTTAGTTTTGCAATCGTTTTTGGATTCACTTTAAAGTATTGTTATATTTTTCACTAAATTTTTATGAATCTTTATAAATAGTGTATGTACAAAATCCAACTTAATTGAGTTGTACAAATTTTATTCAATTTTCAAAAATGGCTTCTAATGTTAATATACTTACTTATTTGCTATTAAACTTTTTAAGCTTCTTGTATTATAAATATTTGCAATTTGAATTCCTTTGTGAAAACGAAAATGATTTTATAAAATCTGATGGAAATTTATATTTCCAAAATCTGTTATCAACCCTCCTCATTTTGTTAAATATACAAAAATATTCATACATTGTATAGAGAGAGTATAATACATTAGCTAAGTAGAGGAATATTTTGTGGTCTTTTTGTTTTTTTATTCTTTTTTTTTTTTTTATTTTGTCAAAGCCTGAACAAAATGTATAAATTTTTGACGTGTTCTGCATTATCGATAACCCACAAATTGAACTATCATTTTGTTTATTATACCTATCTAGACACAAAACAAAAAATGTTTATATTTTTTATTTGTCGGTTTTATTTTTTAGATGACTCTGTTAGTTTAGTTATTATTGTTGTTAGTTTTCGTTTTCGTGTTTTTTTTTTTGGCTATTGAAATTGCAATAAAAGTATTTTTTAAAATTGAATAAAAATTTGAAACAAACCCTATGAATTTATTTTAGAAATTTACAAATTTATTGATAGTAGAAAATGAGAATTATCTAATTATTGATAATGTTATAGATTATAATCTCACATAATATTAAATGTTTTTAATCTTTTTAATTATGATATTCGGAATAAAAGGTTTTAATAATTTATTTTAAATATTTTAGATTTTAGTTAAATAGGCATATAGTAGGCACATAGTGTTCTAATTATAACTTGAGTGAAAAATTAGTTCTGAAGTATTCAATAGACGATGTACAGCATTTGTAGAAACCAATCGTCTCATGTATATTGAAATTTAAATAAATTGCATAGTTAAAATTAAATTGACAAGAGCTCAGTTCTAGAAATTGTATTCTATGACATATGGAACAGATACAATTGCTGTTTAATATTTACAATATTGATAATAAAAAAAATGTATTAAAAATATAATTGGAATATGAAAAGGTCCACATTTCGAAAGGGAAAAGGACCTATAAAGTTGGTCTACATATTTATCTGTAGGATCAACTGTTAAAATAAATAAATAAATAATTGGAGTACAAAAGGAAAAAGTAAATGAATTTTTTCGAAATAATTTCAAAGAAGAAAAAAATAAAATCAAAAAATTAAATAAATTTCATAAATTTTATGCTAACATTGGAGAAAATATGGCAAAAAAAATTGTAAGTTTCTACTTGCCAAGAATTAGAGCTACTAAACAATTTGAATTTGAAACAATCAATTGTGTCTATTAAAAGCAAAACATACTGTTCCACCAAAAAAATTTTATTTGACATATTGATAGTACCGTTAGATTGAAAAATAAAAAAAGTTTTTTGGTACACTAGTGCTGCAAGAGCAAAAGTACACTAATGCTGCAAGAGCGGATAATATAGCTACATCTATAGCCAAAAATTGTAAAAATGAAATAGCTGTAAAGGAAACCTAACTAAATTAATTAATAAATAATTAAGTCAAGCGAAAAGCCAAAATCTATTAAAATAAGTAAAGTAATACCTGTGTCAAAGAATACAGGTAGTACTGACTACCCTGAAGATTTTCGACCAATAGCACAATATCATCAGTGTTCAGTAAATCTATTGAAATTGTCGTAAACTTACAATTTATTAAGGAACAAATTTAATAGATTATAAAAGAACAAATTTAATAAACAAACAACAATATGGCTTTGAAAGTGCTGCACTATTTGATTTGATTTCTAATACATACTAGGCTGGAGGAAAACAAAAAAGTTGCAGCTGTCTTCTTTGATATACAAAAGGCATTTGACACAGTAGATAGAGATATACTGCTGAAAACATTAATAGAATATGGAATTGGGGGGACAGATAACATATGGTTTAAGAGTAACTTACACGATAGGCAACAGTATGCTGAATGTCAAGAACTAAAAATGGTACTGAACAATACAATTATGGAGTAATGCAAGCAAGCTCACTAGGACCTACATTGTTTTCTTTATAAATAAGTGGATTACTGAAACTACAGTTAAAGGGTACCACATATATGTATGCAGATGATCTAGCAAAAGTGTTCAATTGAAAATTTGAAAATTATTATACAACAGGACATGGCACTAATAAAAAATTGGATGGATCATCACAAACTGAATATAAATGCAAGTAAAAAAAATTTATAATGTTTAAAAGAAAGCCTACTGATCATCTAGAAATATATTACAATGATTATCAATATTAGAAATAGTTAAAAGGTACAAATATTTAGGTAGCAATGCCGCTTTATTTATATGCCAATTGTAAATTATATTGAATTGTATGTAGTTTGTTTGCATCTTAGATTTTTTATTATTTTGTTGATGAAAATTTGTGAACTTGAATTTAGAAATATGAAACACTCTATTTTTTTTTTTTTATTTTTAGCCAAAACACTAGGTGGGACATTTTATATCGATTGCTACGTTTGGCTAGAGTGGGAAAGGAAAATTAGGAAAGGAGAAAAATTACGAACGAAGGTGTTAATGTTCGTGTTGAATTTATCTAGGTCATAAATATAAAATTTGTGATGTTTTGGGAACACATAAGATGGAATTTGGTTCCACATTCGGAATGTTGAGGTTATAAACGAATTTCCATAACTTGTCTTTTGCCATCTAGGGATTTCAATGGTGCAACGCTGAGCACATACTGCCCTTCGTGTTTCACGGAGGAAACGCTTAAGTGGAGGCTATATAGATTTCACTCCAACGATGCCGATGCCACGAGATATCTATAAAAAAGGGAGTGAGATCCGACTATACGACGATGTCCAAGAGCAGCAAGATGACCTGTCACATTAGGGTCATTGATTAGACGAATACCCCATTTTTGAATTTTATCCAAATGTTTTAACGCAATAAAGAAGCGCCAGCCCATATGTGAGAATTGTACTCCATTTTGGGTCGTATGAAAGCTTTATAGATTTGCAAGAGGTCACAGGGGGAGAAGTAAGCCTTGGAGCGTCTAAGAAAACCTAAACATTTGGCTCGGTTTCTTGCAACATCAAATATATGATCATTCCAGATCATTTTTCGATTAAGATGCATACCTAAGCTATATACTTAAGCTTTCAAACCGTTGAAGTTTATCTTCCTGAAACAAAAGAGTAGGATCAGAAATGGAAATTTTTCGGGAGATTGTACAGCTCTGAGTTTTAGAAGTGTTAAGCTCGACTCTGTTTTTTAAGCCCCAATTACCTACGGCGATCAAATCATGGCTGATGGAACTGGTCATGATGTCTCTTTCGGTTGACACAGCGATGGATGTAGCTTCAGATTTTTTATGAAAATCGTAGGAGGCTACTAGAGTGCTGTCGTCTTACAAAAACTTAAACTATATTATGAAATTAAGTTAATACTAACTATATATATTATATACAAGTGATAAACCAATACAAATCCAAAAACAAACTGAATAACGGACAATGCTCATTAGCACTAAGTTGACATTGAAGAGGCACATGATTATCAAATATAATCCAATAAGCTTAAAATTTAGAAAATTATAATGAATTTTTAGGGTTAATCTAAACATAAGTTTATGGTTCATTTGACAATGAACAACTAGCTATACTGCTTTACAAAACCGATATATATACATGGAGCAGAAAGTTGGAGTACATAAAGTAAAACCAATATTGATTTAATACAAAAATCACAATCAAAAATAATTAGAACGATGGTTAGAGATGAATAGTAGGTGAGAAAATATGCTCTATATACCGCCATTTAAAAATATTGGCAATTAATGAAGAAACTAAAAATACTAGTTTGAAATATCAACCCATTCGAAACATATCAATCAACATTTATCCAGAACAAGGAAAAGAAATAAACGTTTAAAAAAATACTTTAGATTTAATAAATGGAATTTGAGTTTTTAAAAAACAATACAAAAAGAATGAATTTCACAAAAATTGACTATAGATTTTATAGTTGTAGTATACCCAACTTTTAGATAATTTACTAGGTGTCTGTTAATATTCATCATTGATCCTGTCGTGCTCCTCGTAGGTGCATAGGGCATCAAGAAGCTTTCTCCACCGAACTCGGTTTTGGGCAAGCAAATTGATTTCACCCCATATTTTTCCACATGTGCTTGTTTCATTAATTACTGTGCTTTTGACCATGCTTTCTTTAGACCTGCTGATTCCATTCAAGAGCTGCTTTTGCACAGTCTCCTGTAAATCGGCGAGTATGTGGCCGATTCACTTCTATTTCCTACATTTAGTCATTTTTCTGATTTCTTTAATTCTTGCTCGTTCCCACAGTCCCTTGTTGTAAATTTTCTTTAGCCAGTATATTCGAAAAATCCGTTTCAGAGATTATATTTGTTAACAAATATCTGGATGTGCGAAATGACTCTTTCTGTTGTTTTTCATGTTTCACATCCACATAAGAGAAGTGAAAGAAAGTTAGACTGAAAGAATTGAAGTTTCACGTTTTGTGAGGTGTTTGGAGATGTCCAAAAGTTTTTCAAATCACCATATGCTAAGCGTGACTTTCGGATACAGCTTTGGACATCCACTGTAATAAACCTGCAAAGATAGCAGAATGACACCACCTCTTCTATATTTTCATCACCAATCAGTAAGTTTTATCGGGACTTCTGTGTTGATTCGTACCTGCTATGTTTTACTTACATTTATCAACAATCCAGCCATTTTGATTTATCCCGTCTTGCACTACGTTTCACATCTTTATTCAACTTGTTGTATTGTCGGATGAGGTTAGATTTTTCGGTATGGTTTTTCTTTGAGTTGATTTTTGGCTATTTCTTCCTTGATAGTGTGAAACTTGTCATTCCTGGATTTTAAAGATGTCTAACAAGAATATATAGGCATTATAATAATAATATAAAACTAATAACAAACAATTTAAATATCTCGCATAATATTTTAAATAAGTAATTTGTAATTCCATTCCATGAATTAGGCAATGTTATACCACACGTAAAAATATTACCATTAACTACCAGAATGTATGAATTCACCAGAATTAAAATAAGTACTCATAACTTAGAAAAACAAAATGAAAAACGTTTGAAATCACTTTAAAGTTTTCAAACTGCAACTGAAAAGTGTATGAACAAAGTAAATTTATAAAAGGTGAAACCACAAAAACAAAAACCAAAAACAAAACAAATAAAAATAAACTAAGGTAAAAAAATTTAAAAGAACAATCCGTGACAAATTACACGAAATTCTTAAATAAAAAACTTTTTCTTTTGACAAATTACCTGCTTTTCAAATTGCTCAAAAAAATTTTGTAAACTTTTTTAGTGCTACTAAAAACTTTACGAATTTAAGTCAAAAATATTTCCTTCTTCATATCATCATACTCTAGAAAGTGTATAATTTTTCATCAAATCAGTATATAGTATACATATTATAATATTATCTATGTACGAAAAAAAAAATAATATAAAATACTCGTATTCGTACTCAAAAATAAAATGAAATAAAGATTAATAAAATACAAGTGATAGCAACTATAAGGTCTACTGTCAAATTTAACTGAATTTTATTTACATTTTTCCACTTGCTTAGAATACATTTTCAATAGATCTCAATAATGCGGCTATCAAATAGATAATAATAATGTGACTATCAAAATAACGCTAAGGAATGCAACTGTGTGCTATAACGACCGGCAAATAAAACTAACCATTTTTAATACTGAAATGTATGTCTAGCCTATGACTGTGATAATTTCACCACATTGCACTGAAGAAAAAATAATAATACACACTTTCTTGTATTTATTGTTTTGGGTTTAGTGGTTTCAAAGCTGGTCTTCTGATAATCCTTTTGATGATTTTGAAATTTTTCTTTCATAAGTCCTACCTATTGCACCATTTCTTACGTACCGTTATACTATGATTCATCTACAATATTGTCTCAAACACTCTTGATTGGAAACGTCCTCCTATATCTACGAATTGCATGTGATGCCAAATATTTCTATACCATAACACTAGTGATTTTTAGATTGAGCTTGAAATAACACCAAAATTCAATTTCAATAATATGTTTTTATTTATTCCAAAGGTCAATAATTTGGGCATTAACATTTGAAAATGATTTCAAGAATATGGCACCGCCACTGTTTTTAATGAAGCGCATACTAGACATCCAATTTTTGAGCTTTGCTGTATGTCAACAATAATAATATGAACAATTGTTCTGCAATCTGTAAATTGTAGCTGGTTTATCAGTATAAGCCAGGGACTTTACGTAATCAGAGGAAGTAATGGGGAGACCAATTGACAGGTGAATTTCTCGAAATCAACTTATCGCAAATTAGAAACAAATTTCGATTTCAATAAGTAGATTGTTTGCTGTCGCCGTATGGCACGTAGTGCCATCCTGTTGAAACCACGTTTCATCCGGATCAATTTCATCCGTATTTTCAAACAAAAAATTATCGATTATAGTGCGGTAATGATCTCCATTGACCGCAATGCGAACGACGTCCTCATTTTTGAAGAAATAAGGTCATACGATGCCACCAAGGTGTAAAACTGTAAGATGCACCAAACTGTGAATTTTTCTGGCTATAGTCTAGTTTAGTGTGTCTCTTTTGGACTGGTTTCAGTCTTTCATTTCTTATTTACTGTAATTTTCTTTGTTAATGTAGCCCTTTAATCAAAAATATACCTCATCGCTGATAAAATTTTGTGACAAAACAACGAGGCAGTTTTCAACTGCTCTATAGACAAAGTGGCGAAAAAACGACGCATATTGCATTGCTTTAATTATCTTGCACCAGCGAAATCTTAAATGTGTGTAGGTCAAGATCTTTGCACAAAACTTTCCGACGGACGATCATGCGAACAACGAACAAATCGATAAATTTGGTATTTTTTTTTTTAAATTCCATTTACAGTGGCGGTGTTGTCATCAGTACTCACATTTTCTCAACGTGTTGGTTTATTGTATTATTTAAAGAATATGTGGTATTAAATATACAATAATAAGAAATGTTTCACGAATGGCTTGGTCAGAAGGAGGATTATGTACACTATAATAATCACAAAGTCGCTTCCAAATTCCACGAATAAATAACTGATTTCCAAAGTAAAGTCAGATAGTTTGGTAGCATTGGTTAAGCGTAAGTCTATTCATGATGATTTATCAATGTCAAAAATTAAATTCAGAATGAGAGTTCATTTTAAGTTCTATCTAAGCCAAAGAAACATCTATTATTTGTACTATAAAATGATTTTGTTTTCTAGTGTTATTTAGTACGTTAAAATGCTTACCTCCCAGTAGAATTTTCTGAATTTTATTCTCTGAATTTCCTAACAAAGTGTGTTCGCCATAGTAATTCTTTTTAAATAATGTCTAAGATTTAGTACTTCGCAGACTTAGATTTAATATGACAAAGTATTATGCAGTAGCAGAAAGTCATCTGCTTCGATATCCGTCTCAATTGTCGTCTACTTCTCATACAGTAAAATATTTTTTAGAATTTTCTTTTGTATTATATAATATGAATAGTGAATAAACTATAATTTACTTAGCAGAAAAATAATAAATCAAAGATTGAAATGCAATTAACATAAAACAATATACTTACTTTTGCAGAACAATACTTCCTAATGCAAACAAAACTGCAACATAAAAATAATGCAAATAACAACAATAACATGGAAAAAAATTGATGTTTTTTTAGAGATATATCTACGAAAAAATTCTCTCGATTTATGACGTATTTGAAGTAAAGATTTTATTTTTATTAAAAAGTTTTTACAGTTTTTTTTTTCATTTATTATCTTTGTTTCACAAATTTTCTCTCAATTAGTAAAAATAATAAACAAGAGCTTAAATCTAAATAGATTTGAAATAAAATATTTTTAAAGATATTAACAACTGCAGATATTATATTTGCAAGCTGGAAGTGTAATAATAATTAATGATCAGTACTTGGTAACAGTTTGAGACAATTCTATATTTCCAGTATAACTACTTTCGGTATTTTTTAGTAAATTTATTAAATTTTTTTGCTTATTTTCATAATGTAATTATTTTAATTTTAGATACCTCATAATCATATAACGTAAATATACCTATCACCGCCCTAGCACATTATGCCGCCCAAACCATTGTTTTGTAAATACAATACTCCCACTCTTTATAATTCAAATTTATTTCCTCGTTGTAAGGCAAAATAATGCACATTTGTATTCATATTAATAAATAAGTGTTATTGATAGAAAACTAAACTAGATAGACATTTTAGTGAAAATACTGGTTCAAGCGTTTTTTTATTTTGTTAAGACCATAATAATTAAACAATGATGTTCACTTATTTATTTTATTCGAATAATTGTAAAAGATATATTATTAAATAGATTATAACACATACTTTCTTCAATTTGTAAATAAAAAATATTTAAAATTGCTAATTAGTTTTGAGCGCGAATTGGGGACACGCAAATTTATGTTGTACGTATCTACGATCGACCGAGCAGAATATTAGGAAAATGATATATTGAAATAACTAATTAAGCTATTCAACTATTTTTGATTATATAAGAATGCAACTCGACAATTTTAAATTGAAATTGAACAAACTAAGCTGGACCTAATTACGACCTATAAATTTATTTTCGCATATTTGTTTTTTGTTACAACTAAATTTTGAGTTTTTATAACAATTTGTATGAAAAAGCAGGTCGGTAATACGTTCAATATGTCCTAATTCCGAACTAAATGCAAGTGTAAGCTATTTTTACTAAATTCATGCCAAGTCTTATATTTGAAGAAAAAACTATATTTTAATTGTTGAAAATAAGAGAATATTTTCCTTTTGTTAGTAGACGAAATACGCGTATCTATATGATAAGTATATTTGTAGTAAAATTCGACTATTTTTAACACTTAGATAAATTTTACTCTAACGATAACCCTAAAAAATAAGTTCTTCCCAAACTATGTTTCACTTATATTATATTTTGTATAATTTAAAAAATCTGTGGAATTATCTTGCCTTGCCACCAAAATTTTATTAAGGCGTCCATTATAAATTACCAAAATAATTTCTTTGTATACATTTCACAATGAGTTAAGTAGAGAAGTGAAAACCATGACCATGTATGGCACATTTTGGAAATGGCCTGTAAAAAAAGATATTCTAATATATTAAGACGGTGACATAGTCTGCAAAATTGAGCCTCCAGTTAAAATGAACAGCAGAGGACAATATAATGTACGTATATGAAATATTGTATGTATTGAATGTATATGAAATATTGTATGTATGTATATGAAATATGAAATATTTTGTATTTTTATTTATTTATTTTAAATGTACATTGTTATAATATTTAAGTTAATTATGTTATATTGAATTATTTTTTTTTTGTTTGAAATACTGAATCGTTGTATAAACGTATATTTTGATGTGTACAAATAATTTTACTTACATTATAACTTTTTTTTTTTTTTTCCAATTACTTATAGTAATATTGATATTTTATTATAATAAATATTTTTTATAATTTAACTAAGTACTAGTTAGTTAATTATTTAAAAAATTAATTATTAATTTTACTCTTAATAATTATTTTAAATAGCTTTTTTAAATAAAATCGTAAATAGGTACTGTGAATCGCAAATAGTCACAAAAAGCGGAATTAAGTTAATACAAGGGCGGAATTAGTTCAAATTGAAATTGACGAGCGGAAATACGTGCAATCATACTTTTTTTTGGCAGTTATAATATTTTATTATTTATTTAGAAAAAATTAAATTATAATTAGAAGAAAAATAATTAAAAAAAGCTTATATTTTGTTTATTTTGTCACGTGAAACTAATTTTTCCTTAAGGGGGTGGAAATTCAAACTAACAAACGTTAGTGATGAAAAAAACCGTTATTTTAAAATACCTATTACTAGATAACTGTTACCCCTATACTTTCAAAAAACTCTAAAAAATCACTGTTCCCCAAATAATAGTTCTCAAACTTTTCAAAACTCAATATGTATTTTAAAGACATGCTAAAAGCCATTTGCTTTTTTGTGGAGAAATAACAGTCATTATTCTTGTTGTTCTTTAGTAGCAGATTGGTCCTGTTATTTAAAAATCGTACCATCTATACTCATACACCAATAATTTTTGTGCTTGATACATGTTTGACCTTAATACCTTTAGATATCTGAGTATGAGGTACAAATTCTTCGTTTCGGTTCCAATTATATTGCATTATTTTGCGTTTCTTTTACATTTTTCAGGACAAATAATGAGTAAGCCTACAAGCTTGCCAATGGAATATGAATGGTTATTCCCCGCAGATGACGGTAGTTAATAAGTACAATGTGATGATTAACAGAAACAGTTCCTATATCAAGACACTTGGTAAAACGAGTCCAGGGCTAATAAACTCACACGAATCAAATGTTGAACTTCTGATTGAAAAAGTATTAAATTTGAAGACTGTAAAAAGGATAAGGCTGAGATAAACAAATTTTGGGGTAACGCATAATAATTTATCGTATCGACCGGAAGTATTTACATGTTGTTGAGAACATCAAACTAGCAATCAATTAGTTCACTACTTGCAAAATACCAAATACCTATCCGTGGTACAAAAATGCAAGTAGTATACAGGATATCCAGGAGTTAAACAGTCTCGTTGAAAATACCGAGTAGCTATACTATTACTTTAAACTATATTTTTGTGTGTTCATCTTTTCTGAATTTTAAAAAATGTGTTTTAATTTTTTTTTTATTTATTTATGTATAGTGTAAACAGACTTTCAAGTTTTTTTTTCTTTTCAGGATGTAGGTTCATTATTTTTTATTATTTTTGTTATTTATTTTATCCCAATAAAAAAGGGTACAGGATCTGGTTGTGAAAATACCATTAACCAAATTTTACTTTCACCGTTAATCGAACTTATGACCTTTCGCTTGTCGGTACTGTATTTTTTTTTTTAATTAAATTTTGATATTTAATTGACTAACTCTTTCCACATATTTGGGCAATTCTAATTTTTTAAGATAATTATTCATTATTTTTTCTTTGTTTAAGGTAATTTTTATTTTTCTTTTATTTTTATTTATGAGTAATTTTAATTAACATTTAATTCTTTTGTACATGCTTATTGAAATATAAAGACACCCTAAAGCACCTACTAAGGTTCAGTGACCCAGAATAAACTTTGATTTAGTTCAATAATTTTATGTTTTCATTTTGGATCATTGCAATTTGTGTAATGCCTATATGGACCCACTGAATTTAAATTAAATTTAAATAATAAATAAATATGGGCCTGCGCATGAATTGAACTACACTTCAAATCGAAAAAGTTATTATTTTGGAATATAATTTAACTAATTATATTTCCGATATATTATCAAATCCGACTCCAAAAAACTGAAGTACGTTAATTTAGAAAAATTGAAATATATAAATATAATTTTTTTTTCTTAAGTTAAGCCAAACATGAGATTACATACGATAAATTTGTAAACGAATGCATGGACTATTGTAGAATTCAGAAAACAAAAATATCCCTATAATCAGTAGGGAGGTTTTGAATTGTTAATGTCTACAAATTTTCTTAAACTTTAAATGTTTATAAGCTTATATTCTTGTATTGTGGAAACACATTAATTGGAATAGGGTTCCACATTCTAGAAAGCTTTGCCATAAATGAATTTCTATAGCCAATTTTGAGCGAACTATGAATTACATATGTGTTGGGGTAGACATTTAATACCTCTGTTGTTTCTTGGCGGAAATATTTGAAAGGTAGAAGATTAACAATTTTATTTCGTCTAAGAGTAAGTGTCTAAGCCTACAATATGTATGAAAATATGGAAAGCACAAAGGACGACCTTGCATTAGGGTTGTAGTTAAATTGAATGGCATATTTATGAATTTTGTCAAAAAGGCTTGTGATGATACATATAGTTATTTAAATAGCAATTGAACACGGGCGTATGTAGAGTGTAGCATGTCCGGGTAGTTTTGCAGCAACACAACAAAATTCCAATGTTTTTACAAACCGAATTTTTACCAATTACTTAGATCCATGTGATTTTCTGACTTACTTTCTTCTCAAGGAAATTCAAATCTTCAAATCGCTGAATACATACACCTTCGAATATTAATTAAGATGGGGTCAGTTTGGATCTTGAAATAACTTGCATGTGCAAATCGAAGAATGATCAAATAATTATAAGTAGCTACTTAGTATTTCAAAAAAGTACCTTTATATAATTATTTCTGACAGTAGTTCTGAATAAAAAAAAGTCTTAATTTCGAAAATTAGAGAGAGGATAATGAAATGATCAAATTATAATAAGATATTCACAATATTGTTTGACTATCACTAATAGCTTTGAATACCCTGCAAAAAAAATACACATTTTTTGTGTTACTATTCTGAAGCACGAAAAAAATAAATAAACGAACAAAATACACATATACATACTCCCACATTGGTACATATTATTTATTAACACAGGGTGTTTATTTCATCTATTATCTAAAAGAATTCATAATATGTTTTGGTATCGAAAATGCACTATTAGTGTTTTGACTGCAATGTAGTATGTTCCATAACGTACTTTAATACAACATAATTAATTATAAAATATTTATATTTTGTTTTTTCTGCATAGTTTAAACAGTATACAAGCATTATGAAACTATTTATATTGTGTTTAATCCGTTATGGAACATACTAGATTGTAGAAATAATTATACTGCATTTTTGATGTCACCCACATTGACTTATTTATGCTTATTTTACATGTAGTATAAAACTTTTTCATTTCCTCTAACATATAAAAAAAATTAAATTTTTACGACAATGCTATGTTATTGGTCAAATCCCGATTTTCACCTAGTTTTTGTCAATGTAAAAAACTGATATGCATGGTCTGAAATATCCGGTATAAAATGTAACACTGTTTGAGTGTTTTAATATGCATTCAAAATTTTATGTGTGATAAAAGCTTACCAGCTCAAATGTTGTTTATGAGAAAATTTCATAACGATCGGATAACGATTCAGGTTCGGACTTATGAGCTGGATTTAATATGGGTTAACTAGCAAAATAATTGTTGTTTTTATGCTATAACAATAAATTATATTATTAATTGCCTGATAATTGCGGACTTTACTTAACAGCCCAATATATAATGACTTGTTCAAAGTTTTTGTCATTAGGTTTAAATTTTTTTCTATGAGAGGCCAAAAAAAGATTTAATTTTTCTTTTTTGTTTGCTGTTAAGTTTTAAGGCACTTCACAATTCATAATATTCAGTTTTAGTTCGATTATGTTAATTATTTTACTGCAGAACAAAGTGTGAATTGGATCTAGTTTTCATGAGTCTCAAGACCTATTTCGTAAAATTTTTGATTTAAATAGGGCTTTGTCATCAGGTGACTGACTAAATTATTTTGATGAGCTTGCAATTTGAGTTTGTAGCTGGTACTATATTTAGCTTTTACAGTGATGACGGATTCAATGTTTAAGTCGTGTTCTATGACTTTATTTGACACAAACCAAAGTAGAATTTGTGATTGACTTAACAACTTATTTTCGAGTCTTTGCATGATGTTTATGTTAGTTTTCGCTGCGGAACCCCAAAGCATGAATTACATATGTCCAAATAGGTTTTAATATGGCTTTATAAATTAATATCTTATCTGTTAATGATAACACTGTGTGTTCTTTCTCATTAGCCCGTACATACTTCTAAATTTGATATCAAGCGGTTTTCTTTTACTGGCAATATGTTTACGCCAGCTTAGCCTTTTTCTAAGTATATGGCTAAGTAATTTACGTCATGTTTTGTGAGATAATTTTATTATTTAAGATGACTTGAGGACAGGAGAGCCTTTTTTTTAAAACAAAAGTGTTATATTTTGACTTCGATTCATTTACTTTTACGTTCCATTTATTAGCCATTGTTGAATATCTTTTGAGTTTGCTTGCAGTGTGCTATTACAGTGCAGATGCTATTTTATCGTCGTGATGTCAAACCATAAGCGCGATGTCATCGGAAAAAGTTGCGCTTTTTACCTTTGGTATTATTGGAATATCAGCCGTAAACATCAGATATAATATAGGCCATAACACACATGAATGACAGATTGTATTTTATATAGTCCATTGTATGCATTATCTTGCTTCCCAGACAACATTCTGTTTTCAAAGTAGCTTTGCAAAATTTCATAGAAATCACATGGTTGGTTTTGTTTCAATTTTCACATCAGGCGAGGATGCCACACTTTACCGAAAGCTTGACTGATGTCAAGAAGAGCAGTGGTTCATAATTTTTTGTTTTCAAAAGTTCCATTTATCTCTTTTACAATATGATGTATCTACTTGTTCTGTGGTTGAATGCTGGTTTCCAACCAAGACCAAGAAAACCAAATTAATGATCCGGCAAAAGAAAAAAGCAGTTTTTCAAAAAAAAATTGAATAGGCTAATCGGTCTGTAATATGCAGTTTCCTCAGGCATTTTGTCAACTTTATATATGAATATTATTTCCAATACCTTCCATTGGACCGGAAAGTATCTCAATCTTAGTAAACCAAGTTTAATGCTTTTTTAAACATCTGATGTAGAATGTTGCCGGTGATGAGATCATAGTCAGGGGATTTATTTGTATCGATATCCTTGATAATGTTTCTTATTTCCATACATGTTTGATAATTTAAAAGGATTATTTGTTGTTGTTGGTCGTTTTAGCTTTTTTCCGGCTTTTCATATATCATAATTTTGTTTTTGAGTAGCGGTCAGATTAGAAAGGCGATTATTTATGGGGTCATTGTTATATTTCCAAAGTGTCTGGTACAATTTAATTTACGTTTATTATAGGGTGTAGTGGTGCACGGTTTTTTTTTGCCAGTTTTTCTTTAACCTGCGTTTTTCAATTAAAAAATAACTTATATATGGCGGCAAACTATAATCTTTGCCTTTTCCATTAGTGTACGGTATAGCTGACCAAGCCTCTTTTTCAATAGACTTAATCAGATGTTCTATGGAAGATTCCAGATCATTCTCTGCTTTTAATGGAATTTCCAGATGTATCAATTTATTTAATTGTAAAAGGAATCCAGTTTGATTTTGCCGACACAAGTGTTGCTCGTTTATTGTTTAAGAAGGTTTCTCCATGCAATTTTAAGAAAACCGACGAGTGGTGTGATGAACGTTCGAAATAGGAGTTTAATTGACATTTTTTTACATCAACTCCTTTTTAGGACAAACAAATATATCAGATCAGGTACTTTATTCACATTCCTAGGTAACAAGAATTAATATTTGTCAATCTCGAATCCATCTAAAATCCTAATAAACAAAAATGACAATGTGAATGAACAACCCTATATAATACATTACTATATATACGTATTTTAGTTCTCAACTAATCCAGAAACATATCCTTTAAAATAGAGGTGACTGCATTTAGAAAACTTTCGAAAGGACATCAATTTAAAACAAAAACAAAAATGAAAGAATTCATTTTATTTATGGTTGTATATTTATAGTAAAATTCAGTTGTAACAACTTTTTAAAGTAAATGTATTTTCGAATACTTTGTAAAGTGTATAATATATGTGAATATTGTGTACATAAAGATTCCTTGAAACTATTCTTTCTATTTATTTACTTATTTTTATTTTATTTTGTTTTTTTATTTTTTTAAATTATTGATACATTTACCCGTTTTCCAAACACGTATGCACTTAGTCAATATTAGATACGTGTTTTTTTTTACTATTTTACTAGAATCTAATAATGTTGCATTTTGCACAAAATCATTAGAAGTTTCCGTAAATATATTATATAGGAGATATTATATGTGTGTAAGCATGTCGTATATTGATATTATTTATATTTATACACTATGTTTCACTTGGTTTCAAGCATAATATTTATTGTAATTTGCTGCCAGACCTATTATGAAATACGATACGATTAATCAATTGGCTAATTTAATTATTGTCTTGAACTTCTTTCATATCACATTTTTTTCACAATAATAATTTTGCTCATCAACATCTTATTTTAAAAATACCCTGTGAACGCATTTTACAAACTAAAAGAATACATCAAAAGGATCAGTGTGAACTCAATAAAATAATTTTAACTTGAATTTGACTTCTTAATTTAAATTTTAACGGGTGCTTTTGATATTAGTTGATTAGATGCGACGTTCCCTCTAAGCTGCGCACGGATTTTTTTTTTAATTGCGCATTATAAATTTGCTTGTAAATATTTAATATTTAATAAAAGTTCCAAGAAATTTGTTTTTAATAAATTAAAATAGTATAGCCAAATTAATCAGCAAGATCTCAGCAAGAGCAAATCGTACAGAAACCGTTTCTAGAACAACAGCGGTTAAAGATAACATCAAAATTTTAATAGATAATGCTGTTCTTACCATTAAAATGAATTTTCACTCAGTCCAAGAAGTAAATAATAATTTTGCGAAATATGTAGAGATTCCAGAAAATTGAAGGAGTAAACATTACATTTTTGAATACGTTGAGTGCACCAACCACGTTATCCAACAAAAAATAAGAATGGCACAATTCCATTGCTTAATAGTGGATGAAGCACTGATATTTCCGTCCACAAAATGTTAATTATTCATATACCGCTTTAATTTTAATTCAAAACTGTTCTTGCTGGTACATATTATAATGCCAATTAAATGCATGTGACTGAAAATCGATTGTGGAGTCCATTATATGTTTTATAAAACTATTAATCTGGATATGCAAAAGATGGTAATGTTAACATCTGATGAAGCTGCAGTAATCCTGGGAGAATATAATGTAGTTGCCGCACTAATTGTGTTAACAGGAAATTTGTCACTTAATTTCACAATTTATTACGCATTGTGTGGCGCATAGAGAAGATTTGGGAATCGATGATTCCTGGAAGCGTGATAGCTTTTATTTCCCAAGTAGAAACATTATTTCCCAAGTAGAAAAGTATATACTATATGTTTTGATGTTTTATTAAGTTAGCAGTTTTGATGTTCTGGCCTCTTAATGAAATACGCTAACTTTCTCGTCATTTTGCAGTTATGATGTCATATTATGATGTCTTAATAGAATATTACAAAGAAATGATTAATAGTTCCAATTCAATTGATCTAGCCGCAAAATATTGCTTAACAGCTTTAGAAAATAATGTAAATCGTATAACATATCAAAATCCTCAAAATATTTACAAAAAACTATCACCTATGGAAGCGCATCAGTATTCTAAATCGATCATCACAAAATTAAAAAGTCAGTATCTTGATGATATAATTTATTAAAATTCTTGAAGATGAAGGGGACAAATAATATGAAAATGTTATCTGCGATAATTTTATTTGTTGAAAAGTTCTGGATAGATGATTTCCTGATGCTGACATGGACATTTGGAATACTTTTGATCAAAACGCTATTGTCAACATGATTTTAATTAGCATGATAGCAATGAAAACTTAAAAAAAAAATAATTTTTAAAAATGGAAATCTCATCCCAAACATGAATAATAAAATAATAACGGATGAGTACAAAGATTTAAAATATTTATTTACGGAAAAATTAAAAAACAATAGTCGAAATGTCAATGATCTACTTCAATTGGTTCTTCGTGAAGATAGTTTTCAAAATATAAGAATTATTTTTGATATTTGTGGAACCTTTCAAGCTTCGAGTGCTGATTGTGAAAGAGGATTTAGCGTGATGAATTGAATTTGATTAAAGCTTAGAAATATCTAAGTTGGAAGTGAATCATATGGGTAACTTAATAAGAATAAAGTCACACTTAATGACGGAAAATATTATTGACTGGGAGAAAAACAAAGACAGAAGTAAAAAAAAAAAATAATGTAATAATAAAAATGTAATTAATAAAAAAATTCAAAAACAACCAAAAACTTAAAAAAACTCTTTTTTTTTTTTATAAAAATATCTAATTTTGCAAGTTTTTGTTTAATTTTTTAAACATAGCGCAATTTATTTTTTAAAAAAAATTAGAAGGAAAGTTGATTAGAGGTATACTCATTAAATTTTTTAACTATTTATTTTAATATGAATTATTATTTTTAATATAATTATTGTACAATCCTAGATTTAACTCAGGAGAATATCTGTCATAGCAGCTGCGAGATATTCAGATCAGGTTAAAAGTAGGCGCAACTCTTTGGAAAGTATATCGTATATGCTTGGCAACTTTGCCCAGATCACAAAGCTTCCTGCTCAGGATATCCCCAGATTTGTCACAGCTATGGGTCTGCTTGGTGAATAAGTAATAGACTAATTTGTATTTGTGATGTAGTAAAGGGGATTGCTATGGGCCTACAAATGATATGATGTTTTTTCGGCAGTGTTATTGTTTAACCTTTAATCCTTTATAAATTCCTTTTATCCTTTATAAACTAACTAAATTAAACTGTTCTCTATTTAATTGAATTATTGTTTTTTTATTGAACTATTGATACTTGGTTATAGATAGATAACTCATTCTTTAAATTATCGACTATATTTTGTAGCATCACAAAACTAACTATAAATAATTTTTTTCAAAAACTGGTTCGAGTTCTGTTAATGCATTACTTTTTCAGTTATGGTGAATACAGTGGGTTTAACTTCTTATATCACGTCATCGTTATTTTCATCTTATAGCGCTACAGTTCTGGGAGAGCTTTGGCCTTCATCACTATGCTTCTCTCCGATTGTTATATTCTGATTACTTCTTATTTGTTCATTTCTTGACATTTTTAGATATTTTGTTTCGTCTTGCTTGATTTTTAAGCTTACTTTTTTGTCTCGGTTTCTAGTTGTACTCCAGCCATATATATGTAATTTTTTGACATGGTTACCATGTCATCCGCATATGCAACTATTACCTTTCTTTTCTAATTTTCCTATGGCGTAATGTAGTATTAAGTTGAATAATAATGCGGATAAGGCATCCTCTTGCCGACTCCCGTATATTTTGTTGAAATCCCCGTTACAACTCTGCTTTAACTCTGAAAGTTTAATTCCATTTTTATCATTTTAGTTGTTTTGAAATTTTGTTTATTCATTACATCTCACAGACCGTTTATTTGCAATCGTAATATATTTGAATTTGCAATGTAATGTATAATGATAGAAAATTATCAGATGAAATGGGAAGAGAATATCCGAATCCTGAGTCAAAGTTACAAAACCTATAGATATGAAACATTTTCGTATATTCAACTGGAAAGAAGACGCTCGTACATGGTGTGTTGGCAATCTAAGTAAAGTAAGTGATAAGTTGAGATAATATATGTGAAATATTTATATTAAATTATTGTACTATACTGTTATAAAAATTATACAAATCCAAGAACTATAAATTTGATATGCTTGAAGAAAGGAAATTGTAAATATTCATATTAATCTGTTGACGTCTTAAAATCTTCTCCACTCTCAATAGAAATATTTCTATACTTTACTGTTTTTTTGAATAATACTTTAAAAAAAATTATGATAAAATTGACCCTAAACAAACGAAAGCAAGTGTATATAATTGTTTGAATCCTAACTCTAATATACCGTTAATTTTTGTTTATTTTCAATAGAATTCTAAATGAAAACTTAAATTACTGTAACAATGTTAGAATTTGACCTAATTCTAAGACAACATATTGAATTTGAATCAAGAAGACCATGTGATAAGACTTTTAGTAAACGAATTAATTTTTTAAATTTGATGTAAGGTTTCAATGAACTCAAACAGGTCCACTTTGCCACATATCACACAACTTACTATAGTGTTTCAAGTATTTAATTAATAAGGTATTTAATTCTATTAACATAAGTAATATTCAAAGCAGTAGAATTGGGGATGTATTTAATTTTTTTAGAAAATAATACTTTTTCATTAACACTTCCTTCATCTGCCCCATAATTTTATCAATTTTGAATTTCAGTATTTTAACACGGTGTACATTAGTTCTTAATACATTTTGCAATTCAATGTTATTCCAAACAACTTTATCCAAATATAGAAATAAATATATTATACAATATTCTGAAAGCATTTTTCATTATTAATTGAGATTCTAGGAAAAATAAATTTTCATTGAAATTACAACTCAGAAGAACTCAGGAACTTAAAACGCATTTAATCATTTTAAAATATTGCAAAAATAGTTAATGCGTCCATAAAAACGTTCTTGTTAACTGAAGTCTTGTCGATGTCTTTAGTGATGTATACGGTAAATTTTCTTTAACGATGAAATTTAATATTAAAGAAGAAGAAAATGTACAACATCATGTTTTTCAGGAATTAAAATTGTTTTATACTGCACTTAATATAACATCGTTAGGTTATTGAAATAAGACATGTGAGATTTCTAATATGGGAATAATTTAAAATGTTCAGTGGTTTCATAATGAAATCATTAGGACAGGAATAAAGAAATTCAGTAGAAAAATATTTAAATAAATAGTGAAAATGTAGATTCTATTAAAATTTCAGTTGATTATAGTCAATTTAATGCTATTGCTGATGCTATTTTTCAAAATCAATTAGATATTCTGAACAATAATGAATTCATGAAAAAAAATTCAAATGATGTCATAAAATAAAGTAGCTACATATAAAAACACTAAAACTTGTACATAATAAAAATAAATTATTCAGTCTGGCTTGGTAATCAGTATGTGACATATTATTTAGGATTGCTGTGTTTGTTACAAATGATTGCACGTGATTGCAACAAGAAATACTTTTCTAGTTGTTTCTAGTTGGTCTACATCCCTTTTCTTGAGAAGGCATGAAAAGAAAGCAATTGCCGATATATTTTTTTACGTAAGTCAAATGAAGATGATGATGGGGCTGATGCTGAAGAAATAGAGTTTATAGGTGTCCCAATGCTTTAATAGCAATTTTCGTACTGAAATGCTGAACTTCTTGTATATTATTTGCCTTTGCTCTAATACGCAGTAGTGCTAATTGCGATCCCAAATCGTGAAGAAATTTATTTCGCTTACATATTCTTTCGACTGTATTTGATGGATTATTTTCTATATACATTATAGAAGTAGAAGACCCCAATAATATTATAAAATAAAGTCAAAGGGTCTAAAGTGAAAAGGACCTACAAAGTTTGGTTGTAGATTATTTATCTGTAGGATCCACTGTTAAAAATAAATAAATAAATAGATCCCATTACATCAAAAGTTCAGAGATGTAAAAAAACATACTTGAAAATACTTCAAGACAATAATCTTTTATTATAAGTTGTTCAGCAAAACTAAGTTAAATTACACGTCGAAAATTTCTAAATAGAAAATACTGAAGAAGGAAACTTCCCGAAATAATATTTTAATCAAAACGGCAGCATTAATTTTAAAAAATGTTGCGAAACCTTTGGCAACAAAATATTATATTAATTTTTCAAACAAAATGTATTGCATACCCGGGTATGTTGGTTATTGATGAAACGTATATTTTTTGGTTATAGACACATGGGCTAAAAAAAAATAGAATAATAAAATACAAAGTGATTAATTCCAAATTTGTGTTAATACGGATACATATGTTTCGGATATTAAGATTTAGCATTCCGCTTTTTCGGGATAAATTCTATTTTATCCGATAGAACAAAATAACATAAGATAAGAAGAAATATGAGGTAGATAAGAAGGAAGTTCAAGAATAACGGTATTAATATTTTCTTTAAATTGCTGCAAATTGTATGTTGATTTTCGATTTTGTATGTGAATTTTAAAGTTTGAACTGTGAACGATTTTCTATAACCAATTTTATGTCATCATGGAATTTTCACAGTTTAGTGGTGGTCACTTGTTTTTTTTTTTTTACATATACATAGCCAAAACACTAGATGTGGAACTTTCAAACCGATTGGTACGTTTGGCTAGGGTGCAAAAGGCAAATTAGGAAAGAAGAAAGAAGAAGGAAAGGAGGACAATTACGGACGAAGGTGTTAATGTTCGTCTTGAATTTATTTATGTCATATAGAAGTTATCATAATTTGGTTCTACATAAGGTGGAATTTGGTTCTACATTCGGAATGTTGAAGTTATAAACGAATTTCCATAAATTGTCTTTTGCTATCTGGGGATTTGTATGGTGCGGAGATGAGCAAATGCTATTCGTGTTTCCCGGAGGAAGCCGTCCAATAGGAGCAAAATGAGCCGTGACATTTGGGTCATTGAATAGATGAATAGCCCGCTTTTAGACTTTATTCAAATCTTTTAACGCTGTTTTAAAGCAATTCTAGAGGGGCCAGCCTATATGTGAGAATTGTGCTTCATTTTGGGTTGCATAAAAGCTTTGAAGACTTTCAAGAGGTAACAGGAAGAGAAGTAAGCCTTATAGCGGCTAAGCAAACCTAAACATTTAGCTGTATATTTTTGCAAAATTAAAAATAATGATCATTCTAGATCAATTTTCGATTTAGGTGCATACCTAGTATACTTACAAACCGCTAAAGTTTATCTTTACCAAATCTTCGGCTCTTCTTGTTTCACGTCGGGATTGTTTAAGAGTAGGCGGTAGTGCTATTATTGCTGTTGAGCATTAGTGTTCACTACCTACCTACACCAAGTATCTATAAAACAGTATAAATGCTCCACTTTTGCATCGGTGTTAGTGATGAAGTTACATTTGGGTTGGAAATTAGATTAATAATGTGATATTGAACGGTGTTAAAGTAGCCTAAGAATGTAAGTGAAGCATCAGCGCGATTGGTGATATTTTCAACTTCGGGCAAGGACAGGAAAAGGTTTTTTTAAGCTAAAAATTCGACGAAATTTGCCGAAATGGAAATTTTCAAATGAAAAGAACAACTTTTTTATGCAAATTCGAATAAATATGACAAAAAATACGCAAAATCTATGAAAGGCTAGTTATACTTCCAAAGCGTCCAGGAATCAATGTTCAGAAATCAGATAAAAATTTTGATTAATTTTTTATTACAAAAATTTAAATTGAGTTATGTTCAATTTTAAGCTTTTCTCACATTTTGTTAAAAACTATGTACATTTTATGAATTTAATTTTGAGTATATAATTATTTTAAGAGTTAAATACAAAATAAAGAGAAATGTCTTGAATAGTGCCGTTTGTACTAACGTGCATTTTGTTTTAGCATCGAAGCTACAGCGTTAATCGAGGACTACGTGCTGCTGACGGCTACCAGAAAATATGTTACTTTAGTTGTGGTATACAAAAAATACTGTACCTAATATCTTTTGAGAACATAATAAAACTTGCATACATAAAGATGTTAATTGAAAAATTTTATTCGTATTAATTAAAAATGTACTGCAAAATTTGTCAACACTGGATCATTACTAGATCATAACTACTCTATTTACGTGAACAATATCATATATCATATCATATTATGTATTGGTATACCTGACACTGTCACAATTCTTATGAATTTAGTTTCAACTATACAAACGTGAATGAATTCCCATCAATAGTTAAATTTTTTAATAATTGATTCATGTAAAAGTTAGTCATGTAAGTTAAATATTACTAAATTACATCAAATTTTTAAAGTTAATCACTCTTTGGACAGAACAGTTTTTCCATCATGGCTTAAAGCATTTGTAGTGTAGTTATAAAAAATGATTTTTACTGCAAAACTTTAGTTTTATTGTTGTCCTAAAAAAAATCGTATTGAGTAAAAATTTTCATCAACTTTAAAAAATTCAAAGCAATTAAGCTTCGTCAAGGAAAACAAAAGCACAATTCTTATTTGCTATCAAGATTCTATATATAAAAAAAAAATATTCCATCAAAAATTATTTTCAAAATCAAAGTTTTCAAATAACGATCAAATGGATGATTTCTCCATTTTACTATTCTCTAAATACAATTTCAAAACCTATTGATAATTCTTTAAAAAAATAATTTTTGTTTTTTTTTTATTTTTTTTTTTTCTAAAACTTTGAAATTTTTATACGAACTGAAAAACTTTTTTTTAAAAATGGTTTATTTTTCTTCTTCTTTTAATTTTGTAGATTTACAATCCAATTTAAGTAAAAAAAAAAAAAAACAATTTTTTTAATGATCTAAAAAACTGAAATCAGTAAAAAATGTTTTTTCTTTCAACTTTGCCAAGAGCAAAATTGCATCAAAGATTTTTAAAGTATTGAAAAGGTCATTTTTAGTATCCTTTATGGATTATGGTTGTATCACTCACTATGAGTATGCATATGTGTATGTTAATACTTTGATGATTATTATTATTATTATTTTTTTTTGTTACTCTAATGACATTAAAATGCTGTCAAAAGTATATTTTAGAGCCTTTGGACATAAATAATTCGAAAAACATAATAATGTGAAATTCAACTGACAATTAAAGTGAATAATAATATGAAATAATATTGTTGTACCCGTATTGTATGTATTTATATAGGAATTTTTATGATAGCAAAAAACTACTTTTACTTCATCATAATCCAAATTATTACAACTTAAATGTTAGTTCCAGTTCAGATATAGTTTGTATTAGTTAACTATTAAAATTCAACCCATACCAATTAACGTCACAAAATTTACGTTTTGTATTTTTGATTGTGTTCAGAAGGTAATCGTCGTCTTCCACTGTGATCGACTTGTACCAGTTGTTCCTAATATGTCATCAATTTGTATTCCCATCTTGTGCCACTCGAATAAGTCAATGATGATTTTTTTTGTTTGATTATTTCACAACCCATGGTATTTTTGAAAATCTTTATATTTCTCCATTTTTACTTCTCTTAGATCCGGCTGCACACAATTAAAATTTTTGATGTCAAAATTTTAATTTCAGTTACTCGTATAATCAGTGGTTGGTTTTTTTTTTTATGTTATTGACAGTAACTTAGGTAGAATCATCTTTTCGTGCTTAATTAAGTACGGTACAAAGTTTATTCTGCAATATCTTTATTGTTTTTCGAGCATTTATTTATCAAATTACTGGCTTAACTTATTAAATGTGGAAAACTGCTGCTATTGTCAGGAACTAATTTTTCTTAAATATTCTTTATTTTATTTTAGTGGTTCCAGCTAATACTCAATTAATTTTTGTCATTTATTTTATCCCAATGACAAAGGGTACTGGACCGAAAAACCCTTAATTCATTTTTTTTAATTAATCGGGAATCGAACCTGGGATCTCTCGTTTGAAAGGCAAGTGTTCTACCAACTGCGCCACCCAACGGTTAATCTATACCACAGCAATTTTTGTTAATGTCGTTCACGAAATCGGTTGTACAAGAGAAAATATAAATTTTGTCTTTTAGCATGAAGTGGATTTCAACACATGCTTACGCCATCGGTAGCTTGACTTTCTCCGTAAATGTTGTGACTAAGACATAAATAGTTTAATGAAATTGTATACGAAAGCAGATATTACAGACTATGTAGGGTCCACCCAAATATTTTACCACCAGTAGAAGAGACAAATTTTATATTTGACGGATACTGAATACGTGCTTTGCGTACTGGTGTTTTGCGATTTTTAGTAATATTACCTATTAGGATATAGGTAGGTGTGGCCATTTCAGTTACTTCGGAAAATCAATTAGCACTTAATTGTGCCTTTTTGATACCACGACTCGAGTGACCTATTTCTTGTTGTTGATTATTATAGGGGGTCATTCTCTCATCTTCACTCTCCCCAGGGACTCAGTACTAGAGCCACCCTGTGTGATTGAGAAGGTTAATTAGATCTCCTATTTTGCTTGCCGCGATAAAACTTATATTGCTGGGGAAAGCCTCACCTAGAGCCTTAGCTAGAGTCCGGAGTCTGACTCTAGCTAATGCTGGGCAGCTGCAAATGAAGTGTTGAAGAGTTTCTCTTTCATTCTCATCCTTGCAATTGTGGCAGTGGAGATTGAATGAAACAACCGACTTGACAGCGTGGTTTCCTATTGGCCAATGACCCGTACTGATGGCTACTGCTTTTGATATATCAGGACGGAATCTGGTTAAGAGTTGTTTAGTTTTATTGATATTATACGATGGTCATATTCTCCTCGAGGTCGCACAGGTATTTAGTCTATGCCACCTTTCATTCGCTCTGGCCAGAAAGTATGAATGGATGCGCTGCTTGACGGTTCTCATTGAAGAGTGAATGTCTTCCTCAAGGGGCCTCTCGGGATTGGAACCTTGCCTTGCAACCTTGCATCTACGTTACTGTGACCACGATCCTATAGTAGAGAGATCGAGAACCAGTTACCTATTATTTTACCTAGTTTCTGTTTTTACCGAACTGAAATCACATTTAAATTAAAATAAATTTGAAGCCACACATTTCTTCAATAAAAAACCCGTAACCGAACATAAGACTTGTTTCTATTTTTGGTAAACAAGTATTGTAATCTGTTAATTTTTTAAATTAAAGTTGCCATGTATATTCAGATTCTAATTGATGAGTTTTTATCCGAGACGGAACAATCAAATATCACAGATTTTTTATGTCGAGAATTATTTTCTCTTTGAAATAAAGGCAGAATCTCGTATTTTTATATTTAAAAATTTTTTACTAAGATTTTCAAAGATATTTACTAAACTTCATCTGAAAAACAAGCACTGCGTTTCACAAATTTATTTGGGCACTGCAAAATATTACATATTTGTTAATAATATTAAATAACGGTCATTTTATAAAATATGGGTCCGTTTTCTTAATACTATACTTCGAATGCTTAAAACTGAATTTGAATGCAAACCTAACGTTTTTAGACAAAAACTTAACTTTGGTTTGCAAAACTATCGAATTTGGGCCGAACTTGGAGAATTTTTTCAGAGACAGCTCTTTCTCAATAACTAAAATTTCTCCAAGCTTTACTACAATTTGGTATGCAAATATAAGTACATTTTTTTTCTTTGGTTTTTCACCTGAGGTTGTGAGGTAGGAATTTATTTGCTCGAAATTGAAACGAGCATAAAAATATTGCATGCAAAATCGAGTACAAGTAATAATTACTCTGAACTAGAACAGATTAACGAGCTACAATTATTTTGATTAAACTTTGAACTTAACCTAATTTTTATGCAAATCCACCCTATATCTGTCATACAACACATTAATAAGCAAAGTAAAAATTTAATTTTTTTTTTTGGCAAATAGAATAAATTTTCAAAGACTCGAAATATTTATACAAAAAAAAATCAAAACCCAGTTGTATTGGTAGAAAAAATAATGTGTGTTTACTGAACTATCTAACATTTGCTTTTCGACGTTTGTACAATGACTTTACATAATTTCTTTGTAGGTACCTCAAACGTAGTTTTTTTTTTTTTTTTTGTTAAAGTTAGTAAGGGTTTTATAAAATATCTAATAAAATATAGGTAAGTATAGTAAATTATAATACTTGAGTATTTTGAAAAGAAAATTTCTATCAACGGATTTAAAAATCGATTTACTTAAATTGGGTTATTGGTTTTGTTGGTTGTTGATAAAATGAATAGAAGATTTTATTTTCAATTAAAAATTTTATAAATAGGCTTCACAAAAGACAATCAAAAACTGGATAGAAATATTATAATAAGTAAGTGTTTTGAAAGATAGATATAGAACAATATATAGAACAATATAGGTCCAAGGGAACAATATAGGTCCAAAATAACTTGAGGTAAAATTATAAAATCTGTACTTTGTTGATAAAATTAACTCATTGGTGCATACAACCCATTTAATCGGATCTGAACGAAAGTAGGCTTGCCATAGTAACCGAATGAATTGATAAAATTATGTGTCAAAAATTTTAAATCGATTTGAATATTGCGTTTTCGGAGTCTATATAATTATATTTTGTGATTAAATATGGATTTTAGTGATATGGTTCCAATTTTTTTTAGTGGAAGATGTGGTGGGTAATCAAAATTAAATAACTTTGATTTACTATTTATAATTACTTTATATTTTACACAAAATATTTTTTTTTATAATGTTACTTTTATAATGGATATGTTTGAATATTTGGTTACTATTACAATTCAATAAGTTCGTCGATATGGCGTCATACTTTTATGATCCGATATAACGGATACTATATGCAATGTACACATTATAAAAAAGTAAAAAATGTATAGGTATTATATATATATTTATTAAAACTGATTGTCTTTAGATTAAGTAATAGAAGAACTTGAAAAAGGCGATATTTTTGACCTGTGTATATACTATGTTGAACCACCTGAATATGGAAACGATATTTATTGCGATACTGACTCCAGCGATTATTTAGGGTCTAATATATTGCAAAGTAATTGCAATGATCAAATATTTCTTAACACCTAGTGACCATTCCAAAGATGAGGGCAATAGTTCTTTTGAAAATTGAAATTTCGATGCAAGTGAGGAAGAGTGTCTCCCTATGTAAAGGCTACCGAATACAATTTATGGAAGACTACACAAAAAATTAAACAACCGGAAATAGCAAATCCGCCAGTTCGTAAAACTGACGGCAAGTGGACCAGAAGTAATGAGGAAAAAATTTCAACTTTGCTGAACATCTTGATTTAGTATTTAGACCATGGTCTATCCCAACAAGTTCAACTGACAAAACTTAAATGAATGAATTTACGGAAGCGGCGTATCAAATGGATACACCAATTAAAATTAAGGGAAAGGAAATATTGCAAGTAATTAAAGAAGATTTTAATCCTAAAAAAGCACCAGGGTATGACATGATTACTGGTTATATACTTCATCAAATCACACCTAAATGTATTAAATTCTTAACTGAAAATTTTTAATGCAATTGTAAACCTCAAATACTGCTCCCGTACAATTAGTACTATCGTCCAAATTGTGCCACGCTATCAAAAATCTTGGATTACCCCCGCTATCAAAAGTCTTAGTAAAACTGATCGTACGAAGACTCCTTCCTATCATTGAAGTGAATAAGATTATCCCATCGCATCAGTTTGGATTTAGGAACAAACATTCCACAATTGAACAAGCAAACATAGTAAATGAAGACTTCCATAAAAAAAGATTTTGTTTCGCGGTATTTCTGGATATAAGCCTGGATAAAAGTGTACACCTAACCTGCCAAAAACACATATTTACAAAAAGAGTATATTAAAACCTGCTGTTCAGGAAAATGAACTGGCAGGAAATCCCAGATGGATCTAGAAAACAAAATATTAATATATAAGACCATACTTAAGTCTGTTTGGAAATATGGCGCCCAACTTTGGGGAACAGCGAAAAAGTCCAATAACGAAATATCATTCAGCGATTCCAGAATAAAGCAGTAAGATTAATAGATGCGCTTTTGTATGTGACAAATAACTTAACTCATAGCGATTTAAAAATTTAGATGGTTCAAGAAGTAGTTCAGCACTATATTATGAATTATCGAGACAAACTGAAAAATTACTCAAATATAATGGAAAGTACACTTAAGATAAGAGGCGTAATACTGGGCTGCAGCGTATAACTTCAGCCAACTTATAATAAAGAAATCAAACTCACTGTGGGTTAATTTCACATTAATTTTTTTTTCAGCCAGTAGTAATCTTCACAATTTATATTCGATTATTGTATAATTTAGAGCAATATTTGCGAATTGTTTAAAAGATTGCAAGATTGCGAATAAAACAAAAGTTTTCACAAAAAAAAAATATTTGTATGTCTCCGCATTCGGAGTCTTCTTTTTCTTATTTACAATGTAAACTATTTTTCTAAGAATATCTTCACCTGGTTGAAGATAGAATTTTCCACAGATAGTAAATTGTGATGGTGTAGCCATTAAAATAGATTTTGAAGCATAAAATTCATATATCCTTTGTTAACATATAATAACCGGCAAATAGTAGTATAAACGTTTAACAGGATTTCTTCACTATGGTTGATATTTTAAATCGTAATATTTTTGTAAATGATGAACTCATGATCAATTTTGGCGACTTTAATTTTCATAATCTTAATTGGATGGTTTAAAGCGAAAAATGTTTTCATATTCAAACTTAAAGGGGCCCCGAATTCCGACTTTTCTAAACCCCGCTTTTTAAAAAGCCGCTTTTTTAGTTTTTTTTCACTTTTTGTATTCAATAGCGGCTATACATACAAAAATAAAAATAAATATTCTGTAAAAGGCAGATATTCTTTTTTTTGGGTCAAACAGCGGCTTTACATACATAAATTAAAATAAATATTCTGGAAAAGACAGATATTCACTTTTTTGGGCCCAGCCGCAGCGCAGCAGCCTTACATACAATAAATTAAAATAAATATTCTGGAAAAGGCAGATATTCATCTTTTCGGGTCAAACAGCGACTTTATATACAAAAATAAAAATAAATATTCGGAAAAAAGCACATATTAATTTTTTGGGTCCAGAAGCGGCCATAAATACAATAAATCAAAATAAATATTCTGGAAAAGGCAGATATTCTCTTTTTTGGGTCAAACAGCGGCTTTACATACAATAAATTAAAATAAATATTCTGGAAAAGGCAGGATTTGGAAAATTCGGCATTCGTTCCGCACCGGATATTAAGAACCATAACGACTGCACCATGGTATGTAAAACACGCTAACATACCCAAAGATTTAAATATCCGTACGATCGAAGAAGAGATAGATAGAATTGAAAGAAAATAGATATCAAAGCTGGGAATCATCCCAATCAAATTATACGATTTGAAAACAAATTGTTAGTTTCTATATAAAAGAGAATAAATAAAAGAAAAAAATAATAAAAAAAAATATTCCAACTAATATTAACACAAACATCGAATCATTATCGGTGATTGATAGATAGTATTTTAACAAAACGCACTACAACAATATTCATGTATTAAAAACTTGCTTAACCAACAATTAAGTCTTCAATTTACTTCCCATTTAGGTAAATGTTGAATTGACAATCACCATCCTCCATTAAGTTGGGTTAATTTATCATTTCAATAGTTCTTTTGAGAATGTTTCATATGTATACATTTGATTCAATTTTCCAAGTGTATAATTAAAAATATTGAAAACATTTTAAAGGTTCATATTGTATAGAAATCTTATTTTCTTCTTCCAGATTAAAATCTATCTACTGAAAAATAAAAAAAAAAAATAAAAAAATTATGATTGCTAAAAAGGAAACATTAAAGTTACTGAAAATAACATAAAAAGAACATTTTATGAGACCACCATAATAAAATGATGATATTACCATCATGTATACACATTCAAATTTCATCCGAATTATGAAAAAATCAGTGGAGTAAATGTAATAAAAAATGATGAATTAATGTTTGTTTCCATTTCGAATGGAGTTTTGATTTTTTGTTTTTTTTATTTTTTTGAAAAGGTTCTTCATTTTTTTGTATTTTTTTTTTTCTGTTACAATCTTCGTCATATTTAAAAGGCCAGAAATGAACACCTGAAAGAATTTTCCATCACATTGTATAATATGGAATTTTCATTTTGAGGAAGAAAATAAGGATAATTAAATTTTACAAACATAATTTTTGCAAACATCAACGAATTTTTCAAGTTGTATTTTTTTTATTTATTTATTTTTTTTCTCTTTCTTATAGATTGTATACACCATACGATTTTCGAAGAATTTCTTTGGCACGTGGAAAATATTAAAAAAAGAAAAAAAAAATCGGGTTTTCAATGGTGTAATAAAATAATAATATTAAATTTTTTTTGAAATATTTTTTTTCGTTACATTGGGAGTACATCTGTACCCAACTATTATATATATAAATTGTCTGTCAGTTTTGTAATTGTATTTAAACAAGGACAATAAACAATAAAAAAAAGGATCTTCATAATATGTGATACTGAGTTACTTTAATATAGTTGTTAACAAAATTCACTTCAATTCTGTGTTGTTGCATATGACATTGAGTATTTTTTTGTATATTTTTTATTATTTTCTTTGAAGATTAAGGTTTTTTTTCAAGCATAACCTAAAATTTGGTATTTCAGGTGATTGTATTTTCAATAAAATTGTCCGTCCAAAACCAAGTTCCGGACGCAAGACCCGGTCAGTGCATGGATGTTCAATTAAATTTTTCTTTTTTATAAAATTTGATTATGTGCAAAATTTGGTAATAACTTAAATAAAAGGAACTGTTAAAGCTGTTTTAGAATAGGTAGTACGTGACAATATTTGTAGTTCTTCACATTTAAGTTTTTCATATATCTGAAAATTAAAAAATAAATGCTCGAAAAACACATTACACACAAATTAGACATTATATAATAAAAGCAAAGCAGCTTAATGCTATTCTAAGACCCAATTAATCTAATGGATAATTACAAATATACAAGATCATTTGTAGTAATTGCAACAAAATTTATCTATAGAGTAAGCTAAGAGAAACATGGCAATACAATACGATGGAACACCTGAAAGAAGCAGATTTAGCTAAGTAAGAAAAATGTAACCCAATTAGTAGAAGGACACATAGGCCAGAGAAAACATACCAGTAGTAAATCCCAAAGGGATTCGAGGAAATAAAACTCAGCTGAAAGTATAGAAATATATAAATCCAAAATTGACAAACTCCTGAATAAAAAGCCCCAGGTAATGACCATCCTTCATTGTTTAAATTTATAGTAGAGATTGTTATAACCAATTCAACCACCACTACACCACTACGTCTGTTACTGTACTGTGGTAAATTATACTACAAATAATATTAATATAAATTAAGGTCCGCCCTATGCCCCACGGATGGGGTTACAGGACATTGATTATCATAGACTCTCTTTTCCTTAATGAACTCTTAATATACATGTAATTAAGTTGTATATACAATAGAAATGTGCATACGGGTTGAAAATTTCTATTTGGTTTTATAATATTCAAATTTTTAAATAAAATATATCCCTTTTGTGACATTCAACATTTTATTATTTTTATACATAATTAAAGGAAATTTACTCAATTAATTCTTTTAAGTAACTGTCTCAAGTTCGTTGCCCCTAATTGATTTGTCGTATACATCCAGAAAATTGAGTTTTGGGAAATTGAGTTTGAACTTTGAGACGAAATAAAAGAAAATTGAAGCCGAAAAATTTTTATTATTTTTTTAAATGGTTTAGTAATAGTATGGTTCATAAGTTAACTTTTAGAGGGATAAAAACAAAATCTTTTAGAACAAGAATTAAGACTTTAAGGACTTTTTACTTAAAAGTATCTTATCGTATACGCCATTTTTATGCAGTTTTCATTCATCCTTGCAACAAAAAAAATTGCATATAGCTACGACAAATTGTTTTTTAATCTGGAATATTGTTTATAGTACAGCTATTTTCTTCTTCTAAATTCATAAGAAAACAAAATAGTCTAGAAGTTCAATCTTGGTTTTATTAAGAAAAATATGAAGTTATTTTAAGGAAAATAATTTCTATTTGATGGCAAAATAAGTTATGTTGAAGGTTGTTTTTGACTTTTGACTTGCAATAAATAGTAGCAGTAAAGTTGTATATAGTAAGTTTTATAATATAGAAACTTGAGGTAAATCATTTCGGCACGGCAAAAATACTTTGTAAATCAAAACAAATTATTAAAGTACTTTTTCCGAGATTATTTCTATCCAGTTTTATTTATGCACTCATAAAATCATGTTCCTTCCTATGTTTTTCATAATTTTCTTTTTCTTGACCATTAATATTCTTCTCATTTTCCTTCTTTTTGAATTCGACACGGTCACATTGATTTTTTTTGGTTCGCAAAGTGACATATGAAGGGAAATTCTTTATATGATCTTTGATCTTCTCTATCGATTCTATGGAAGTTAATTTCTTAACATGTTTTTCTCGTTTTAGGTGTATAAGAGTTCCAGTTTATCGTGTTATTATCCTTTTCAAAATAATTATAGAAAGCATTTTTTCTTTAACGAAACCTTAAACCTTCTTCTACTTGAACTGTCAACCACTTGAGCAATATTAAAACAAATTACGTTTTACCAATACATTTACCACATTACAACAACGATCCGAAACACGTACGACAAAATAATATTCTTTTTCCGTTGCTACTATTGTATAGGATTAGTCCACACGAGTATAGCATTGTTCAGAAACCCATACGGCACAATAATAAATTTAAAAACATGTAAAAATCTGTTATTTGTTTGCTTACGTCAAAGTAATTGCACGAATTCGAAAACGTTAATTTACACCGCATCGAGTTTTGTTGTATATCTAAAAATTTGGCATTTAAGTCAAAATAAAAATAAAAATATCAATCTTGGTATCGCTTACGGCTAAGTAGCAATGAAATATCTCTGAATATATGTTACATAGGATAACGCCGATGTACACGCAAATCGATAGAGCTACAAAAATTAATAAAGATGGTATTTTTAGTTAATTTTTTCGATTTTGTGATGTAGAAGTAATTATTGCGGGGCGGCGAATTATTGTTTTCTATATTTTGGTCATTTGTTGTAGTCCTATAGTTTTGATTAAAAATATATATATATATATATATATATAATCTTTAATTATAAAAATATTTAATTTTAGGTAATTTTATCCATTAAATGCCACTTAGTCGTAACGAAACAGTATTTACAAACGAGGGAATAGTATTATGTTTCCTAAATAAAACTTATTAACCTCCAAATTGTTATCAAAATATGAGTGGTTTGTACTTTATCGTGAGAAGTCTATGTCAGTACGTACTATGTCTGTTCTTTTAAAAACTTTAAATTTAGCTTCAACTTGAATTATTATTATTCAACAGGGACCCCTAGTATTAATATAATAATAATCAACCAACAAAAAACACTATAAAAAACGTCAAAATTCTTACCAGGCCAATAAATATAAATAAGCTAATTTTAGATACCTCAGTCGAGTACAAAACACTGAAGAAGATTGCAACTACCAGACGAAATACGATCTGATCTGTAGCATCTGTATGATAACACACATACGTCCAACTTTATGTAGTAAAATGTGCAATGCCATACTATGATGTACGAAAAAGTTAATTCTAACTTAACAATACCTTTTAAACCAATTTAAACCAGTTTGAAGTCATCGCAAAACCAGTTTTAAATACCTTTAAACAAAAAATAAATGTCACCATTTTATTTCATTATGACTACGTCCCGAATGTTATTATACTACAGATTTTTAATGTTTTCAGCTCATTTAAACGTTTTGTCTTATCTTTATGTTTCTAAATCTTTATGCTTCAACTATATTCTTACACTTCCTGATTTGTGTAATAATTGGCCTAAGAAATTTGAATATTCTTATAGATACCTATGTGTCCACACGTATCCAAGTGTTGAGGCACCAATAAATTTCTGTGCATGTTACTCTCTTCTAAACTGAACTAAAATATGTTAGAATTGCTAGCATAACCAGGCATATTGACTATATCACAAAGCACAGTTACTTCAAATCCTTTTAAAATTTCAATATAAGAATTTCTGGCTCTTCCACTTAACTGGAATTCATATGTGAAATATCAATTTTTTAGTTGATTTTCATAAAAAATTGTCTGCGACTTCAGTTGTTGTTAAGTTTACCAGATGTTGCTGAGTTTCATAATATTGTTTTTCTATCGGCCAGCATTAACTTTAGTTCTTTTGGTACTTTATTATTAAGCTTTCTCTTATCTGTCAAATTTTTCGCATTTAAAGCTATTATTCTAATTTAATTTTCACCCCCAATGGACAATGTTTGTTCTGGTTTTGAAATGGTGATATGCTGCTGTCAGTACTAAAAAATATTGTTCTTCGACTGCGCAAGAATTATTTTGTTGTAAGTTGAATATTCAGCGCAATCTTGTCATCAACTTGCTTACGGAAACAATCTTAGTTTGCGTCTTTTAAGTGAATTCTTTTTTCGAAATGCTTGTTGTTAACCTCAGTTGAATCAGTTTCAATTATGGGTGAATGATGTGGAGACAGGCCAAGATGTGACCACACTTCGTCTGATAAGTATTTTAATGCAAAAATCAATTTCTGTATACTGCGATAACATGGCCAATATATTGGATGACCTGTTGATATATTTTTTTTTCGTACGGAGGCGGCTCTAATATGTCAGGGCCGGCATGTAGACTTTTATATGTATGTCCTCCTCCACCCCTAAACTTAATCGACCCTTTTGATAAAGACCAATAGGTTTGAGGGTTTTATTTTGCAGAAGTTTTCTGAGGATATGTTGTGCGTTCCCAACAAACTGAGTCTCAGCCTAGAAAGGGTTAGGCACTCTCTCACAACATGTGCGAAGGTTTCTTCCTCTTCCAGACAGTGTCTACAGGTATGGTCGTCACTTAGTGCTAGTCTGCAGATGTGGTTATTCATGTGGTTATGATCAGTAAGTATGCTCACCATCTTCCTACAGTCTACTCTACTGAGAGTTAGCAGAAATTTGGTTATTTGGTATTTATTCTCTGTGCATATATTTTGGAGACTCTGTGGCCTTCAATACGCTCACAAAGAATGTTTGTATTCCTCTTTATGGTATTTTCTATTGATAGTTTAATAATGCCAATATGTACCAACTGCCGGCTCCGGTCCATAAATGATGGCCGCCGATGATCCGGCTAGTTTAGCAACTGTTTCACTTCCAGTCAAACCACTATGACCTGGTATCCAGATCAATTGTGCATTATTTCGGAGCCCTATGAGGTTTATGGCTTATATAATTAAGCTTGTATTTTTTCATGGTCATGTATTGCAGTCTACCCTTATAGGTAAATTGGTTTAAAAAAATATATGTCGGTTTTATAATCGCTTCCTCCAAAATTGTTATTATTTACAAGGCCCGATAGCTGTGCAAAAGCTCATATTTAAAAAGCAATCCTTAATAATTTTGAATTATTTCACAAATATTTTGGATTAGACGAACTGATGCCTAAACTTTTCAAAGCAAAAAAAAAAATTTTTTAATTATTTTTATGAAAAAGCGTAATTCATAACCTGAAGAATTTATTTTAAATTATAAATTAAAACAAATGGCGTATGAAATTAAAAGTCAGGTGCCGGAATACAGACAATAACAAGATAAACTCCTTTTTCTTCCTATATTATAATTTTTTTTATCATTTGTTCTTCTTTTAGTGTAAAGTGTGCAGTATTTTTCAATTGTTATGTGTATTTACATGCTACACGCGCATAATTGCCTCTGCCAGAAATAATAATTGAATTTTTACAAATATGTTTTTCTTTTAAATTTATTTTTCATCTTTTTTGCTTTGAATTGATTTTTTGTATAAATTTTTTTTTAAATTTTAACAGAAAAAATAATAATGTTGTGTAATTAAAATAAGTCTCAACTCATTGAATTCTTATCCAACCTGTGGTAATACCCCAGAAGGATATGATGTTAAAATTGTATTTTAATTTAAAAATTAAATGAATGCAGGAGGAATTCTCTTTCAAGATTTAGCAGTCTATGATGATAAGTGATAGGCATTATTAATAATTTGAAGATTAAATTTAAACTGAATTTGTGTAAAAGGACCAAAAGGGTTGTCTCTGTATCGATTTTCAATGAAAGCCTAAAAAAATTAATCACATTATGTAGTAAAAATTATGTGCTAAAAACTGTATTTTAAAAAGCTACTTTTTTCGAAACTTACTGTCAAGAACATAAAAAAAAAAGACATCACAATAGTCAATAGGTTTGAAATGAAAATTAAGAAGATTGCATTCGGGTATATAAGCAATATAAGAATTTTATAGAGTAACTAATATTATTAGGAATACAATTTTTAAGCTTATTAAGCAAAGCTTTCCAGCTCACAAGGTATATCAATACTTAAATAAGTAATTAAATTGCTGATCGAGTAGTTTCGGGAAGCACATTTAATTTGTCCGGACACATATTATCAAATATTATCTTCAAAATTCAATGATTAATTCAGTTAAAAATACTATATCAACGAAAGTTCTACAATTTATTTTCAAGCGTATTGAGATATAATAAATACAATCTATGCGCATATGGAGGTAATTTTAATGTGTTTTCCCATGGGAGATTGGGTAAAAGAAATTTGAGGATTTTTTTGGACTAATTCAATTCTGTTTATATGGAAGTTGTAAAAGGGACTCGATACCTGGCTGGCATATTTTAAATTCGGTTTTACTAAGCAGGTGTAAAGAAATTTCAGTACATAAGGGTTAACAAATTCTTTAGCCCAACTTTTAATAAAACCAAGCAAAGAGTTGGCTCTATTCAATATGTGAATATAACAAAGATGAAATGATAGCTTACTATCAAAATATACACCCAAATCTTTTAATTTTACTTTTGGAATGGTTTGGTTATTAAAAGAATTGATAAACGATTATTTAAATAGAGATTTTTTATTTGTATAACAACTACGAAATCGATTTCAATCAGCTTGTAAAGTATTATTTTTTTTTTTTATAAATTTTCATATCATCAGCGTAAGTTTTAATGTGTTTATACAGGGTGGTCCGGTTTAGAGCAAAAAGTTTTTACGAGGTGATTCCTAGGAGTATTTTAGGAAAAAAATTGTAATAGAAGAGGGGTCTATCTTTAAATTTACCTGGGCTACAGGGGGTTAAAGAAAATCGGATTAGAAAAATTATGCCTAAAGAATATTAACAACAGCTCAGAAGAAATTGAAACTAGAGCAACATCTTCATTGCTTTTTTTAGAATTAATACACCTAATTAACGGTATATGTTGAATGAGTATCAGACTTACCGTTTTTGAATAATAACTGCATAAACATAAAATTTTGCTTTTAAAAACTGAAAATTTTGTAAAGAACGTTGATTATCTCGAAAAAATTCGCTAAATTTTTTTTTTATTGTGTTGATGCTCTACATTATCCCCTACAACTTTTTCATACACAACTTTCATATCAGACTTGCCATTTTTTACGTAAGGCCATATTTAATATTTGGGTAACCCATGTTTTAGTAAGAAAAATAATAGCTGAGAGTAACAACTTTATTGTAACAATTTTATTTTTTAGTTAAAATTACTGAAATTAGTTAGGGTTAATGAAATTTTATATGACTTTACATGAAAAACGGCAAGTTTGATATGAAAGTTGTGTATGACAAAGTTGTAGGGGATGATGTAGCGCATCAACACAATAAAAACAAAAAAAAATTAGCGAATTTTTTTGAGATAATCAACGTTTTTTACAAAATTTTCAGTTTTTACAACCAAAATTTTAATTTTATGCAGTTATTATTCAAAAACGGTAAATCTGATACTCATTCAATATACACCATTAATTTGGTGTATTAATTCTAAAAGAAAGCTATCAATAAGATGTTGCTCTAGTTTCAATTTCTTCTGAGCTGTAGTGGATATTCTTTAGACATAATTTTTCTAATCCGATTTTCTTTAACCCTCTGTAGCCCAGGTAAATTTAAAGATAGACCCCTCTTCTATTACAATTTTTTTCCTAAAATACTCCTAGGAATCACCTCGTAAAAACTTTTTGCTCTAAACCGGACCACCCTGTATAAACACATTAAAACTTACGCTGATGATATGAAAATTTATAAAAAAAAAAAATAATACTTTACAAGCTGATTGAAATCGATTTCGTAGTTGTTATACAAATAAAAAATCTCTATTTAAATAATCGTTTATCAATTCTTTTAATAACCAAACCATTCCAAAAGTAAAATCAAAAGATTTGGGTGTATTTTTAAGGTAGCGAAATCCCGGGAAATTTGAAGATGTTTATAATCCCGATTCTTGGGATTTCCCCATTATAAAACCCGGGAATAAAAAAAAAATAATTTACTCAAGTTTGTCATTTTAGATAAAATACCAAATGTTTCCATAGTGATTAGTGGAATTATATTTTAAAACATGAAAAAACTTTAAACCATAGAATATTTTTTTATGTAGTAGGCGTAGGTACAGAAGTTTGTGCATATATTTTTAAAAGAGCTATTTTAGTGTTATCATAGAAAAGATAATATACTGAAGAACAAATCCATATAAAATTTTAGTATGAAGATAAAATTAACGATTTTATAAGATTTGTGGATTTGCGGAACAAATAGGTTTGTCTAAATTAACTATAGTAAACTGGTTTCACTCGTTTTTTCGAGTTATTTTAAAAAATACACCTCGAAAGCGTGTTTTCACTCGCTTGATCGGAATTCTCTACAAAAAACGTTATAAAAAACTACATTGGTTGTAGTTAAATCCACACCATTTTTTAGAGTGTAGCTATAGTTTTCTAGTTATATAGTTCTGACATAATCTAAGCTACAATGTGAAATAAACTTTTATTAAATTAAAATAAAGAGCAGTTCTTTGACAGCCACGTACATTTTAAGCTAGATATTAAGAAAAAAAATTCAATTTGTTTTGTTTAGAATTAAATCCATATAAATAAAGAAAATAAATAAACAAAACTAAAGGAAATTTATCTATGATATTTAAGTAAATTAAATTTTACCAGCATCTATGACATTTATACAAACTAACATTATGCATCACCAACGATTTTTATTGTATAAAACACTCATAGTTTAACAATGATTAAACAAATGCAATAATTCAAATTCTAATTTTATCAATATTGAATAACCACTTAAAACTTAACCTATACTTCTAACCTTAAGAACTAATTTGTCCTATTCAATTATTCTTTAATCCATTTAATCAATCAATTTTTGAAAAAATTGGGTCACTATAATTCTATTCAGTTTAATTACCTATAGATTCATTCAATCCAAGAGTAAAGACTATATCTTAAGAATAATATCTTCAATTACAATTTATTTATTTTTTATTCTTCTCACAGACGGAAAATATCAAAATGCCATCGATTATTTTTGATTGCATTTAAAGATTTCCAATAATTTCGATTTAATTTCTGACTTAATATTATGATTTATTAACCTTAAAATGTCAAACTTAATTTACGTTTTGTTCTCAATTACGACGTAATATAGGTATGAAGAAAGCATATTATCAACAATTTGATTCAAAATAAGAACCACACAGAGTTTCCTTTATATAAAATTATTCTTAAAAAAAACAAAACAAAATAAAAAAAAATGTATTTTTAAAGTAAAAAATAGAATGAAAAATAAAAATTCTTGGAAAAATATGAATGAGATTGATTGCATTTTCGAATAATTTGCGAAAGAAATGAAATCAAATTACAAAATTATAAAAAAAAAATATATATACCTAGTTATATGTGAGGCCGCAGAACAACAGAAATATGTCGAGATTGATTTATTTTAAAATAATAAATTTTTATTTTACAAAAATTTAATATACACTGTATATAAGTACGATATATAAATATAATTAACTTTTTTTTGACAGGGTGTACTGAAACTACTATTTTGAATTGAAAGAATAATATCTAACCGAACGATGGCTCCATTAGTTTTATAAATACAATCAAGTTCTTAAACAATTGTAAACTACCTGATTCACAAAAGTGATGTTCAATAATCAATTATTTGCTACAGTTATATTATATTCCACCACAATTGGGCTGATACTATTATACCCTTTGCACCCTTTGCAGATATTTGAACAAAATCAAAATAAACTTTTTATCTTTAATTCAAACAGAATCATTTATCGAAATTTTACTTGATTTTTATTAAAATTAATTTCATAAAGTTAGATTGAAAGCTTTGTGGATCGTGTTCTTGGATAAAAGAGATGACCGAAAATAAGAACGAGAACGGTTGAACAGGAAGGTGCGAATAATCTTGTTGATGAAATGTTTATACATGAAACCGGGTGAAAACTGTTTTTATTCAACAATGTAGTAATGATGAAATGGTATTTCACATTCTAGATTATAACTGTCTAATTATTAAGACATTTTACCATATAACTTTTTCAGCAGCTTCTTTTTAAGCAATGACATGGTAATAGATTTGTGTTCACTGTTTTATAGTGTGTCTATTTATATCTATTTGTTGCATGTACCCATTTTTAATGTTGCGCAACTAACAAATTTACTTGTACCAGCAATACTAGTACGGCATGCTTTCGATGTTAACATCCCCTTTCGCAGTTACTTTAAAACTAACTGCGATAACCCATACTTATTTTCTTCTAATAGAAAATTTTTCGTCATACTCAAGATCTATAGTTGGTAAGTTAGCTAAACAATAATAAAATAAATTAGTGTACAAAAGCATCGCTTCTGTATTATAGAAAAGTATTTGGAATAACGTTTTAACTTATGTTTGAAAGTCTCTGATGTAATAACTTTCTATTAGATAATAGGCCTCTGTGTCTTTGAAAGTTTTAAATTTTTCTTTTTGTAAAAACAACAAAAAAATAACAAAAATTGTATGGTATACAGTACTTCTCGAGTCTATAACTTGATTGATGGAAAGACAAAAGAAAAAATGTGGCAACCATGTGCCAAGCATGGAGCTAACTGAAGTAGAAAACATTAATCGTCAATTCTGATAAGCGAGCATTAGCTTGATCGATACCCGATAGAATAGCAGATGTAGAGTAATTATTTGATATGCGAAAATAACAGAGCTAGCGGAACGAAGCAAAGTTACTCTTATATGGACTCCTGGGTATGAAGGAATACAAGGCAATGAAAAGACAGATGTCCTTGCAAAAATAGGCGCGAAAAGTCAATTCTTATGATCAGACCTAAGTATTGCTCATTCAAGCGTCTACTTAAAAAGAATTGTTTCCGCACGTGGGAAACTTCAGAAATCCAAAACATAAGGGATATTTTACAGGGATTTAAGCAGTCTAAATCCATTCAAGAAGCATCCGTTCAAAATTGGTAGATCGAACACAGACAGACGCAGATTCTGCTTAGAAGAGGAAGAATCCTCCTCTCATATTCTTTTTGTTGCGGCACTATAGCCAGAAAAAGATATAAATATTTCCAGGGATACAAGTCGCCTGATTCTGAAAATTGACGTCAAAGCAACAATAGCATTTATCAAGGACATAGCTATAATTCTGAGATAAACGGGGAAGTACAATAGAGCTTAAGAAGTCGTGGAAACATAGAAAAAATCAATATCTATATATATGTATAAATTATATATATATATATAATATATGTATATTGATATATATTGTGTTATTGGTATATCAGTGTGACACTCAACAAATTCTGATAATCAAAGAATGTGCATATTTACTGTATTTTTGGTTCGCGATAAACGTCGTTGTAGATTTGGTATACACAACCAAATTGAGCATTTTTTTGACAAACTAAAGCGACAGGTCACATAATATAAAAGTTTTTTCATTTGCATTTTTTGTATATCAACTAATTTAGATTAGGGAAAGTAAATCTTTTTTAGAGTATACTTCTGTTGCATTAACACCAGACATAGTTCAATATTATTTGAAGTGGCAACAAAAAATGTATTCCAAATCAATAAAAAATATTTTAAATAACAATTTGTAACATCTATGACCTGATGAGCGGAATTCGAATCAGGGATCTACTGATTATTATAGTCAGATAATATAACCACTCTAGCATATCGGTCGGCTAAAAATACAAATATAAAATTATTAAAATTTCACAAACATTTTATGTAACGAACATCAAAACTGCCAAATGTAAAGGATTTCCATCATTTAATATTTTTTTCTATTTGCTTCAACTGATCGAATTACTTCCTGATGTATCTGATATTCCAACACCCTATGCAATCTAAATTATTTATATACTTGTTCAAATCACAGATTTTAAATTATCATAATCTTAACTTTTTGTTTTTTACTTTTTTGTTTGCTTGTTTTATTTTTTCTATTTTTATTCTAAAATGAATTACAAGCACAAAATCTTTCATCATCATCAGGAAAGAAAAATGTTCTTGTAATTTTATAACTAAACGAGTATTAAAGCATAGAAGAAATCCCCCATAATAAAATTTAGTTGGTTTATAACTTATCCAATATCTTGTATACACATAATAATAGAACATTATTTATATTCGTGTAGCTACAGTAATGCACAAAATTAAATTAATATATCGATTTAAAAATAATATAAATATAAATTTTATATATTATATTTTTATTATATATTTTTTCTCGTTAACAGTTATCGAGAAATGAAATTATATGAGGCATACTGCAGTAGGGCAATATTTGAAGCCTAGTTATATATTCGATATACACTGTAGACTTATCAATAACAAATGAGGCAACTACCGCAACATTTGCTGATGACATGGCCATAATGGCATTACATTTAAAGTTAACTTATGCCTTTGAGATCTTTTCAAATAGCATAAATTAATGACTACAGAAGAGGAGAATCAGAGTGAATATTGAATCAAATTCACCAGATATCACGTTTACACTGAGGAGAGAAACTTGTTTGGATATCATGCTGAATAATGTAGTAGGTAGGGAAAAAGAAGTTATAGAAAATCATTGCATCCACTTGGATAGGCCAGTTACGTTAAAAATGAAATCCATATTAAAATAGAACACCTGGGTTTGAAATTCGGTGCAGCTCCTGGGTTTTGCTGATGACGTCGATATTATCGAAACATCACGACGAGCAGTAATCATAGCCTTCACACAGATTTAAGAGGAAGCAGTTAAGGTGGGTCTTCTCATAAATGAAAAGAAAAAAAAATATATGCTGTCGACAAATAAAATGTCCTCACAATACCATATAAGGCACAACATCACTGTCGGCTCATATAATTTTCAGGTAGTTTATCTACCTTGGAACCAACATCAACTCCACCAATAACATTGATGTTGAAGTAAGGCGAAAAATTACCTTAGCAAACCGTTGCTACTTCGGTTTGCTCACTGGGTTCAAAGCTATATCCCCAAACACCAAGGCACAATTATACAAAATGCTCATCCTTCTGGTGCTGCTATATGGTTCTGAATCGTGGACATTACCAAAAGCATGCGAGCATGCACATGGTATCTTTGAAAGAAATATTTTTCGTCGCATTTATGGTCCTGTGTCTGACGAAGGGGTTTGAAAAAAAAGATGCAATGCCGAACTATACCGGCTGTTTAACGACATGGACCTAGCCAAAAAAGTCAGAATAAGACGTCTTTATTGGCTAGGACATGTTGAGTATATGGATGAAAATTCTCTGGCTAGGAAACTCTTCGAATCCAAGCTACAGGGAACGCGACGTCGAGGAAGGCCACACTTTCGCTGGAGAGATGAAATATCGACAGATATGAAAAAACTTCAAATCGCCAACTGGGGAGATTGCGCGCGTTATTTAAGTTAGTGGGGGACAATTTTGCGTTTGGCCCAGAACCTTTAAGGTCTGTAGCGCCCAACAAGTAAATAAGTTGTATATAAAAAGTCAACAAATTGTCTGACTACAATATTAGAATACCAGAATAAAGACTACAGAAATCCATTTAGAAAATGAGAACGAACGCGACAGACACTAAGAGGGACAAAAGAAAGATCAAGCCATTTACAGGTAGATATAGTGAAAGTTTTAATAAATGAGGAAAAGAGCTGGGAGGCCACTAGTTAATGCTTGGCTTATTTTTCAGAACTAGATTTTTAATAATTGATACTGATAGTAGTAATGTAAAGTATTTTCAATCTACAATTATTATATGCTGTTTAGAATTTCCAAATTAAGACTAGCACTTTTTACGAATTTAATGCAAAATTGTCAGAATATTAACATGATTTTGCTTCGATCTAAAATAAAGATCGTTTATTTAAAACTTACACTTTTACTATGTTGTTCTGAATACCAATTTGCATTTGATACCATCATTTAATATTCAATATTTATTCGTTGATAATGTTAGTTAGGACAGTGAGGACACATCCACAGTATTTAATTCAGTAAAATTTATTTGATTGAAACGAAGTAAATTCGCATTTAAATTGAACAAAATTATGTAAATTCAAATTCCCGCCCTTTTTTATATTATTGTAAAACAGTTATACTCTGGTAAAAAATATTTAAAAACAGAATATTTTCGGGATTCCAGTAAGGACGGGATTTTCAATAGTGAGTTTGGTAAAATTTGATATGGTAGGAAGTTTTTGTAGCGGTATTTTTAAATTTTGATTGGCGGGTTTTTTTTTTTGTGTTGATATCGTATGTCACCGTTAAAATACATTATTATATGTTTCACTTATTACACCATACTCATCACAAAGGTCTACTTATTTATTATGTAAAAATTTGTTTCATCTCTGCACGTATATGTACACTTTAGTATACACAATGCACATTACAAAATTTTGAAATTCCATATCAACAACTACACTGACGAAGTGTAAATCAGATCTTTCGGATTATCTCCGGCCAAACATTAAATGTGATAATTAGAAGGATAGTTTAATCAAAAGGTTTAATTTGATTTAAATAAAATCTAAAAAATTTGAAAACGTACTCAAATCACTAGTATCAAAACTTTTATAATTCACTATGCATTTTAATAATATGAGACAATGACGCATAGTCTTGTATTTTAACAACTCGTTGAACATTTTCACTATTTTACTATTTCATTTTATAAAAAAAAAAAACAAAAAAAAATAAACACAAAAATAACAATATGTACAGATGCAGATATTATAAGAATGCTACTCTCTATACACAACTCTACTATACTATATTCTTGTTAGAAAAAACGCTGTAAGGAATCATAACTTTGAACATGAAAAATGTTGGTCCATTATTTGCAATAACTGAACGAATAAACAGTTTTGAATTTTTTCGTGCTCATGTTATTTTTGTTATGTTTTGGTTTTTGTATCGTCTATTGTATCCTTGACTCCTAGCTATATATTAATTTTTGGTATGTACCAATATGTATGTACTATTTGTGAATTTTATGATATAATATGACGACGATAACAGGAGTAACAAATTAAATAGAAAATAAAATAAAATTTAGTTGTACATGACTGTTATAGAGAATAAAATAATATTATTGTATTAAAATAAATTAATTAAATTCAAGTTTTAATAGAATGAGTAGAGTTATATATTACATATGTATACAAACTTATTTACTGACTTACTTATTCTACACTAGAATGCTTTTGTAGTGTGCCGGTTGTCTGACAGCAAACGGTGACATCGGAAATATATCCAAAAAATTTCAACCGATACAATGTACATACAAATACAAATACAAATACAATATGTCAAATTTTCTGAACTGACAATATTGTGTTGGCGACACAATGTACTTTGCTTACAATTCCGATCACTCTAAAGATTGTCTATGAAATAAACGTCAAATCAAATGTCAAAATATTATACCCTTGTGGATGCCTATTTTGTGTATAAATTTTTAAAATATTTGCATTGAATATGGAGATTTAATATGGACAATTTCGTAAAAACATATTTTGTTATTTTTTTGAAGAAAAAACTTTGTATTATAGTTAATAAAAGCATCTTTCTTTCGTGAGTCAATTTTATATTAAAATTAAAGTAAATTCAAATAAAAAAAACATTTTTAAATTTATTTTTGAAACAAGAAATAAAATTTATACTTATTTTTCATTAATTTTTAAACTGATTTCTTTATTAATAAAAAAAAAAACTGAAAATTACTGTACCAAACTGTACTGTGTATCAACAAATGTTCGCATACATAATTTAACAACCCGTGTCGTGAAAATGAGTCGCGGATACTCGGTAAAATTAATTACCGATCATGAGACAATGTAAACAATTTTTTTTTTGACATTTAAGATCATACGTCAATATGTTGGCGACGTTGTCGATACATTTACGATGTCACGGAAATATTATACTTGTTTCACAACCGGGGTAATTTTAGCAAGAGCTTATTTAAAAAATTTTAGTTTAACTATGAAAAGACTAGCGTTCTAAGCATTGTTTGGATCGCTTTTTATTTATTAATGATATAAAATTCTAAAAATGTAGATATGGACTTAAAATTGTGAATTAGTGGTTCGATTGGTCACAGACTTCGAAATGAGGAAAGAAAATGTTTGATGATCTCCACCGCACTGCGTATCATATATGAACCCAACATTAATGGTATAATAACTATATGCAAAGTTTAATTTTCCAAATGAATGATTGAGATATGAGAATGAGATATCACAAAAAATAAGAAATATAAACTACAGATCGGCTACAAAGTAATATCACTACATTAGCCACTTTTGCTGGTTACCAACTCTTTCTGTTAACCTTTTAATAGCATTGCGAGTCCAATGGACCCACATATTAATTTTACTCTGATTCTTCTCAACTTCTTTTTAGCAAAATGTCTCTCAAATTTTGAGTACCTTCATTTTTTCGTCCCACGAATGCAGAGTGAAAAAGACTAATAATATTTTTTAGTTTATAATAAATTATAATGTGGGGTCCAATGGAATATTTAAATTATTTTATTTTTGTATTTTATTTCGGTTTTTAAGTTGTATAGTAAAAATTAATATAAGTAAAGCTGGTCAAATTACGGTAAATGCCTATGATGATGACGCAGAAGATATATAATTATTAATAAATGGCTTCAAAAAAATTGTGAACTAGACAACGAAATGGAAAGTTTAATAAATTCTAAATTTACTATACAACAAGATCAGTTTACTCAGTCAAATAAAGGGGGATAATTCCGATTATGAAAACAGTGATTTCATGTTAACTGATCATAACACCAATTCCGAAATGTTTATCTATTTGGATGAGGAGGACAAAGCAGATGATATAGAACATACTGAAAATTATTTTTATGGCAAAGATAAATTTAAGTGGTTCAAAAAGGAGCCAACAAGGAATGTTTGCACATTATACCTTTGTGAGAATACCTATTAAAACACGAAAAGGAAGAGATTTGGATCATAGTCCACTAGCTATTTTTGTAAGTCTTTTTAGTGCGAAAATGGAAGAAATCGTATTGAAATGGACCAATAGAAAACTTAACCGTTTACGTTAAAAAATACAAAGCAGAATGAAGAACTGAAACTGAACAAAAAAATATTCAATAGCCGTACACAAGGTTGTATACGACTTAGTCGTCCAATATTTCACTCAAATCGCAACATCACAAGTTATAACTGGTACACTTCGTTGGAATTGTAAAATGTCATGAAGCAAACTTGCTGTTGTAGACACAATTGAAAAAAATAAAAGGAATATTCTAAAAGAGTCTTTACCAAGCAGATACCGTCCAGTGAGTTCATCGTTATTTTACTTTAACGGAGAACATCACAATATTAAACCGGGGCAAAAAAAAAAATAGACCGTTAATTCCTATGTCATCCACGCATCATTTTCCAGATATTAACATTGAAATGGCAAAACCGGAGATAATTATGAATAATTATAATAATACCAAAGGTGGGGTTGATACCGTGGATCAAATGTGCTCAATTTATTCATGCAATAGAAAAACGTGTCGGTGGAGTGTGGCCATGTTTTACTGATTGTTAGATGCCCTCTTATTGCCTTTGTTATACATTGAAGCAAACTTCGATTTTCAAATATAACTATAAATTGAACTTTCTAAAAGGATTGGCAAAAGGTCTTTACGAACCATACCTCCGAGAATAATGCTAAAAAAGATTGCCTTTACAAATCCGGCAAAATATTTCTGAAGTTTTGAAAAAAACCTTTTACTTCTGAAACTGACGAAGCAAATAAATTAGAGAGCAACAGAAGAAACAAATGTGCTTTTTGCATTGCCGGGAACAGAGCAAAGGCTTGCAATCTGTGCAATAAATGTAAAAGTTCAATTTACTTAACTTGCTCAAAAATAATTTGCAAAATGTGCTTTTGTTAATAAAAAAAACTAAAACACCCGAAAAAATATGTGATAATTTTAGTTCCTTTGGAGATACTGAAATAATTTAAGTTAAGATATATATTTTAAAAATTTTATTTAATTTTGTGCATTTTTTTTTGTAATACGTTTTTTTTAGTTTGTTTTTAGTATTGAATTTGGATTGAAAATTTTTGAATGTATACCATAAGTGTTAATTTTTGTGTTTTTTAATTAAAAATTGAATTAAATTATATTAAACAAATTAAATAAATAGATTACAATAATGTTTTTAATGAAAATTAAAAATATGGGTCCGTTGGACCCACAACGCTAGTACCGCAGTAATATTCCAACACACTGTTAAAGGGTTAACGGCTTATAAGCGACGCCTGATTGTGGAGGTATCACCTACAAAAATATAGATACCAACTCTGCACCTTTTTTTTTTTGAAAATCAGAGGTAAATATTAAATGCGACTGATCCGAGTACGCAGCTTCATGTTATTCCAGTTTTAATTTAATGTTCATTGTGGCTATGTTTGCAACTTTGTTTTTATTATATTATTTTGTAAGTCAAAACCACAATAAACGCCAATTTTTGTAACATCTTTTTTGAACACTATGTACCTACTACAATCATATATTATAATAGAATTAGTTGTGAACAATTCACCTCATTGCATTAAAATACTCATTAATTTCTAACAGTACGTAATATTATTGGTATTACCAAAGTATTACGCAAAATATAAAACCTTAATTTCAAAGTTTGAATAATTTTCCAACAAAATAGAAAGAAAAGATTCATAAAGTATAAGTTAGTAGTAACCCATTTCTATTGTACACCACTATAATTTTTATCAGCTTAAAAAAAGTGCACCATATACATAAAGCGAACTTCTAGATACGTATATCGTCGCATGAGAATTATTTTATCCCATACGCCAATTTTGGGTAAATTGACCTAACACCATATACATAAAGCGAACTTCTAGATACGTATATCGTCGCATGAGAATTATTTTATCCCATACGCCAATTTTGGGTAAATTGACCTAATGATTAATCTATAGGTTTTGAAGGTCCGGTTTGATATATCTTATTTAGTTTCTGAGATAATGAGTATTGATATTGTACCATATCCATACCTATTTTACATGAATGTAACGAATTTTTATCCCATACGCCATAAAATGTAATATTTATCCTATATGCCATGTAAAAAGCAAATTTATTTTGTTAGTACTATTTTCACCTACCTCCATTGCCCATGGATTTGGAATGAAATAATAACCAAAAAAATTTTAATAATATTTTGTCCCATACGCACAAGAAACTTTATTTGTACGGATGTGGAACAAAATAATGTTGATTTGAAAACATTTAATCAGTTTTGGAATTTACAAGATGAAGAAAAAATAAAATTTTATTTCAAATTTGTTAGGCAACTAAATATAAAACGGCGCCGAACTGACTCCGATGTAAAACAAAAATTTTTTATGTTTTATTTACAAGTGGAAGAGCGAAGCCATAGAGTTTGTAGAACGGTTTTTCTAAATACTCTATAATCAGACCTGAATTTATTATTGCTTTAAACATTGTTTGGATAAAAACTGTCGTATACCTACACAAACAAAAAAAGGGAAACATGCTAAGAGAGTAACTTCACCAGTGAAATTGAATAAAATTCGAGAACATATTAAATCATTTCCTGTTATTGATTCACATTATTGTCGTGCAAATTCGCAAAGAAAATATCTCGAAAGCGAATTAAGTTTACCCAAAATGTATAACTTATAATAAAGAAAAGGTTGCTGAACCACTTAAAATATCAATGTATAATCAAGTATTCAACAGTGAATTCAACTTTTCTTTTTTTAAACCAAAAAAAGATCAATGTTATCTACATAAAATGAATAAAGATCCATCTAGAACTCAATTGCTACAATTTGAATTGCATAAAAAAGAAAAAAATATGGCAAAAGCGGAATGGGATGCAAAATGTTTAAATATAGACAAAAATCAATGTATCTTTGCAAAGTGTTTTTTGTCTATACCGAAAGCAGCAGCACCAATATTTTATTACAAACGAAAACTAAATACATTTAATCTTACGGCAACTGCTGTAAATGGTGATACTATAAAAATAACATATTGTGCTGTATGAAGTGAGGCTACCAGCGGTAGATCAGGTAATGAGATATCAAGTGCTCTTACCAAAATTTTAAGTCAATTAGTTAAAGATTTTCCAGACATTAAAATTATCACGCTTTTTGGAGTGACTCCTGTGTTTCTCAGAACAAAAACCAAATAAATACTGTTGCATTAAAATTATTCCTAAAAAATAACCCAAATATAAAACAAATTGTTAATAAATATTCAGAACCGGAGCACTCACTTATACAAAATGTTGATTGTGTTCATTCCGTCATAGACAAATTTTTAAAAGGAGTTGAAATCTATAGTTCATTACATCTAATGCAATTGCTAAAAAAAAAATTGAATGCAAAAAACTGAAACATAAAATCATGCAGGTGACCACGGGTGACTTTAAATCTTTTTCATTTATAGCAGCTCAATTTAACTTTCAAAAAGTACCATTTAGTAAAATAAAAATATGAAAAAGATGAAACGTTTACAATAAAATATAAAACATCTCTCCAAATGGCTGATTATTAATAATAAACCTATTTCAAAAAGGAACTAGTAAATGTTTGCCTACTTACCTTATTCCATATCGCTTCTTTACCATTATTTAAAAAAACGACTTCATACGTTTTATATTGTTACACATCCAAAAAACTTTGTACCATGTCATACATCAAGAACAAATAAGAAAATCTATGTATGAGGTGGTATAAAGTTAATAATTTACTTTCAATAATCAAAATAACTATAACTTTTTTTGAAAATGTACTAATTATCTTCAAAATTCAAATTTAAGTGCAAAATTGTTCAATTTAAATTAACAATGGAAAAAATTTAAATAGTTATCGGCTGGTTTTTTAGTATTTCCAACCTAAACATTCAAAATCGATTTACTCAAAATGTACTAAATGGCGTATGAGATATAATATTTCTCATGCGACGATATATACTAAAAAACTTCTCTATAAGATTTCTAAATTAATGGAACACACATTTTCTACTGTCCCTTAATATTTTCTGTATTGTATACTATTCACTAATCACTATTCACTATTCTATATTGATTCTCACCAATACACAACAACTAACAATCCACTCTAAATGTAAAGAGTAAAAAAAATCATTCATTTTATATTTACTCTTTCATTAGCCAATTAAAAGTACATTACAATTGTGACTATTTATCAACTTAAAACAAGTGCACCATATACATAAGCAAGAATAAAAATGTCCATACGATTTCAAAATTTAACGAATAGCCTTTTTTTGTGCCTTCCATATGATCGTTAATTGCTATTCGCTAATCACCATGACCGGCCCATATCAATATTAAACAAAGAGAATAAGAGATAAACAAGCAAAAAATATTTTTCTATATGATAAGATTTTAAAAATTTATGGTGGATTTCCTCTTCATGGACAAACGTCCGGACAATTTTGTTTTATACTATAATTCAAACACAAATACCATTAAAGAAAATATTATGATTTCCTCACAATGCGCGAAGGACATTTGTTATGTAGTCAAAAAAGTTTGATGTTTGTTTACATGCGTTGATATTATTTTTATTAAAAAAATTTAAAATTTTGTTAAGAGTAAAAATGGATAATAACATTGTAATATTCGAAAAAATAAAAAATAGCTTTGCTTTTATCTTAAAATATAAATAATTTGTTAGAAAGAAAATAATCTTATATTAAAAAATAAAAAACAAAAAAAAAATACACTTCATGTCTTTTTCTTAAGAAATATTTGAAATTCTATATGTGAATGCGTTCATACATAAATTGAGATAGCAATAAATATTTATCAAATAATTATATATCTACCCTTTTCTTTTACTTCGTCCTTCAGCCAAAAGTTAAAAATATTTTAACTAAGAAATTGGATGAAGAAAATTGGTCGGAGAGGATTTTTTGTGTATGGGTTGGTAAAATAAATTTTTTTGATTGGTTAAAAAATTTGTTCGGACGTTCGTCCATTAAGAGAAAATCCACCTTTAAGGAACAGTAATCTTATTTTGTACCATCCTTCATATTCCATTGCAACACAACTTCATATTTAAGAGAAGTAATTAAGAGAAAAGTGGAGAAATTTTTTTTGTGGTGATTTGCTTTTTTAAAATGGATATATGTATATTGTATATATGTTATATGCATATGCCTTCTTAATTATTCATCATTATAATGTTGAATCAGAATTAGTTGAATATAAAGAATGTTGTTATGAAAAAAAAAACTAAAATAATGAAACTATGAACTTAACTAAATTAATTCTCAAAGTCTCTATAAATTTTGAATTATTGTTATATTCGTCTTAAATTTTTAAATTTGTTGTTGAGGAGTATACCTCCGCGGAACACCACATCAAAAAAAATGCATCAAAAGTTCTACCTCAAAGGATGTGGAAGCGAACTTAACTTATCTAGGGCGGCTATCTGAAGAAGTGCATCGGAGTCTGTTAAAAACGTTAAATTTGGCTTTAACTTGAATTATAATTAATAAATAGTGGTCTCTAGTATCTCTTATAATATCTTTACATCACTTTGTCTCTCACAACAATATAGGACAAATCTTTAGCGATATTGTTAGTATTCAAATACATTTAATCATCAATAAATTTTGGAAAATGGATCTATTAATGTACCTCCTTCTATTATCTTGCACAAAAAAAATTATTCGTTTTAATCTGTCATTTTGGTTTGTCAAATACTTTTGATTTGTGTAAAGTAATTGCAACTCCAACTCAGTTGAAAGATTTTATAGTCCACCAAAATTATTTCTACTTCTTTAAGATTTTACGAAGATTCACAGTTTATTTTAATACTATTCTAAACAATTAAAGTACTCGCAAATACCTTCAAAATAATTTTTGAATTGGCAACAACATGACTAACAAAAAAAAAATAGTTACAAACCTCTGTTACAATGTACCTACAAGCGCATATAACAAAAATAAACGAGTTATATTATTATATTTTCTTTGTAATGTTAAAGTATAACAAACGTTGATGTCATTTTGACAATTTAAGATATCATCATCATCATAATTTCTATCATTATCATTATTATCATCATCATTATTATAATACTCATTGGTTTGGTATACTCTTCAGTTGAGTTGAATTGAGTTTTATGTTATTCTTTTTGTTTTTTTTTTATTTTATTTTTCTGTTATTTAATATTGGAATTCTACTTACACTTTTTTTTTTTTTGCTTTATAAAACTCACCTAAAGTGTTATATAGAGTACTCACTGACTCAGTTTCTACTTTTTTTTTTTTTTTGTAAAATATCAAATAAAAATAAGCGAAATTATAGAGGACGATAGAAATAAAAAATATATATATATATATATGTATATACATTATAATATAATAATAATACAACAGTGGCAGGATCAAAAATAACAATAATAATATTAACAATAGTATAAATAAGAAAAAGTGCTAAATAAAAAAAAATAAAAAAGTGTTACTATAAAAGAGAAAAATAAGAAATAAAAGAAAAAAAAATGAAAAGAGAGAATAATAAAGTGAATTGGATGGAATGAAAAAAAAATTAACTTTATATTTGCTGTCATCAACAACAGCAGCTCCTGTTGTTGTATTTTTCGAGTTTTTTTTTTTATTTATTTTCAAAAATTATGTCACGATAGTAGAATGACGAATGAATGTACTGAAATGCTATTTATCTTTTGGCACTCGATTGTATAATGTCATTTCGTGTTATTTTATTATTATTGTTGATGTTCGTTTGTCACTAAAATTCCGTTATTTTCCTTCAAAATTGATAACGTCATGAAGCTTTCAACAAAAAATTCAAAAACAAAAAAAAAACAAAAATAAATTACAAAATTCATCATGTTGCACATTTTCTTATTACTTCATCTTTCTTACCTTATTTACCAAAAAAAAAAAAAAAAAAAAATAAAAAAAAAACTTAAATGAAATCTTAAAAATAGACATAAACATTTTTTTGGTTTTTAGTTTTGGTTTTTTTATCTTATGTTTTTTTGTTTGATTTCTGATGATAATGAAAGATTCGTGTACCAACATCATTTATGTGATGCAATGTTGCAGGAATATATAAACGTCTATATAGTAAGTATTTTTTTAATGAACTCATACACAATATAGTCAGCGACATTCATTCAAAACCATTTTTGTTTATTTTTTTATTTTTTTTTTTTCATGTTCATTCAGTCAAATGCTGTAGACACTAATGGGTTAAATTTTAAGAACTGAAAATAACTTTATTACAACTTTGTAGTATAATTTTGTGGACTACAGAATCACAGGCTGGTGCAATATCGTCATATAGGCAATAAGATCATTATGACATTATTTTGATTTTGAAATGAATTAAGGCCATAAAATAAATTATGGTGTTAGTTCACTCTTCAAATGGAAATAAGTCCATAAGTCTTTATTTCGAATTGAAAATTTGACTGTACCTTTGATTTTTGATTAATTATGAAAATATAATCAAGTGATATAGTTTTTGTTTTTTTTTTTTAATTTATAACAAAATAAATGTTTAGTGACCTTCTAAGAGTTCTGAAAAAGGTATTAGGCTACTATTTAAAATATAATTAACTGAAATCTATTTGTTTGCTTATGCAAAGGAATTTTCTTTACTTTTAATTTTCTACAGTGTGATTCCAAGAACATTTAAGAGAAGACGAATTGGCAAGAATAAGAGGTACTACTAATTTTCGATAATTGAAGAACATCAAAAAATTGATAAAACCAACTTATCAGCAATCAGCATTCATCAATAAAGGAAGTACAAAAAATAAGCAAATTAGATACATACAAAAATTTACCAATGTTGAGGGACATAGAATACATAGTTTACATAGGGACATAGAATACATAGTTTACCAATGTTGAGATATAGAAAATAGCTTGAACAACGATTTAATATAATTTAAACTGATTAGCAACAACGATTATGCGTTAACAAAAATTTAAACTGATTTGCAAGAGAGTACAGGTAAAAAATGTAACTGGTATGGATTTGGATATAAAAGGGAAAAAAGAATTAAGAACACAAGCATGTTAGTCACAAGCATTGATGAAGGAAGTATGTTGATTGCGAAATATCGATATTTGCAATGAATTATGGAACTAACTATTACCTGTGTGCTACAGTTCATTTCTTCGTCTATAACAACACCTAAATATGTGTAGTTTTTAACTCTTTGTAACTGTTTGTTGTCAGAAATAATTTATTGTCAGTTCCAGCTTTACTAAATTATCTTCACTCTGAACAAAAATTATATCATCTGCATACAAAAAAGGTTTTCCGCTTAGTCTGATCTTTGGAAAACTGCTTATGTAACATCCAAATAGTACCGGTACCATAGAGCTACCTTGGATAACTCCATATTCAATATTACTTGTTGTGCAGCCATTGTATTCGATTGTCTCGGAAAACCATATATACTGTGGGTGGCAAATTAATTTATTAATTCTAAGATATTGGGAAAATTGATTACAAATATAAGTTTCAATTATTTTCCCAAAATTTGATGATATCGAAATTGGCCTGAAGTTGTTCAAGTCTTTTTTATCACCAGAATTCTTATAAATAGGTATTATTTTATTTATTTTTATAATGTCTGGCATGATACCTTGTTGCAAAGACGCATTAATTAATTTCATAATTGGTTCAGCTATATAGAGCAACATTTTATAATTGGGGTTGGTATTTCGTTTGGATCGGAGCTATTAGATGAGGACAACTCATATATTTGTTTTTCCGTTTCTTCCCTTCTAATATATACGAATTTAAATTTGTTGTTTGTTCTGTGCTTAGAAAAATATGTTTTATTAAATCCTATGGCCATTTTATATGCAATATTACAGAAGTGATCATTAAATTTATTAATTTTAACGAGCTTTTCATGTGGTGACCAGTTTTCATCAAAAAGTTCACAGTTTTTATTTTTTCCAACCCCATCCGTTATTACGTTTTCAACTACTTGCCAAGTTTTTCGAGGATTGTTTAGATGTAATTCGAAGCTTTTTTGTCATAATATATCTGTTGTTTTTTTCTTTTTAGTGCCGTAAGCTTATTTAGCTAAAAGTGATATTTTTGTTTAGTATAGTTATCATTATAGTTTTGAGTATGTTTTTTTTACCAAACATTTTTTCTTTTTATTAATTGTATGCATTCATAATCAATCCAAGATTTGCTAAATTTGAAAAAAATTTTTGAATTTTTTTTACAGAGTTTTTTATGCATTTTTGAAGTACTGATACTACATTTTGGCAGACCGACTCGACAGCACTTACAGATGTATTGATACGATTGTTTGACAGATGGTTTTTAATGTTAATATTATTAAGGTTTTTGTTTTGTTGGAAAAGATAACTATTTTTCAATAGTATATATATTTGTTTCTATAATCAATAAATGATATATCAGCATCTAAATATCAGTAGCTAAATGAGTAATATTAATTTTCGTGTTATAGGTTTGTTTGCAAGTATATGGTCAATGCAGGTTCCTGAAGCTGGTCTAGTAATAGACTCATCATATATGAAAAAACCCTTAGATTCAACTATGTTTTATAATTCAAAACATTTGTGTCCAAATTGTTAATTATAATTATGTTAAAGTATTCTACTAATATAGAGTTTTTATTGTGTAATTCGTTTAAATGTGTATCTAATATGCCAAAAAACTTTTTGAGAGCCTCCTTACTATTTTCTGGTGGTCTATATATTACAGTCATGTTTAAAATGTGTTTGTTTATAAAAATATCAATTGACAATAAATATATTTTATTTCATATTGGAGATATTTGTGAATAAAAATAGGTACACCTCCGCCACGTCTATTTTTGCGACAGGAAAATTTTCTTATAAAGGCTTATTGACCAAATCGATTTCTTCCTCCAATATCCAAGTTTCAATAAATATAATTAAGTGAATTATTGATTGTAAAGTGTCTAACATATAATTAATATCATAGACTTTGTGTTATTAGTGAACGAAAACAAGACAACAAATGAATTTTCTTTATTTTGACAAAACCACTAAAATGGATTAGGAGCTACTGTTACAGTAATAAATTAATAAGAAAACATATTGAACAAGTAATAAGTTTTTTTTTTTTTTTTTGCGAAAGATAGGAAGTAATCCCCGAAGGACATCAAGCGCTCCAGCCGCGTGTGCATCTTGATAGTGTAGGAATCGAACCCACTAAAGCCCACCGTTATAACCAATCTACGTAAGATCAACTAATGACTTTTTTTTTCGTAAATTTTCGGTCGCGTTTAAATTATTATAGTGATAGTTTCCGCAAAGGAAAATTGTTGAAATAATAATTTCCGTAAAGGAAACTATTATCGTAGAATTTTCCATTTTAGGTAGTGACCAGCTCGTGGGGTTTCGTTCTCTTGAGTCGACGGATACTGCTGTCGATATGAAGAACTGCTGCCATTTCCGAGTTCACATGAGTTTGCAGTCTCTTCTCGTGTTTGACTGCATGTTTCTTGATCTCTTCCGTGACTGTTTCAATGTGCAAATCACGGTAGAGATCTTTGTTACGTACGTACCATGGTGCATTTACTATACCACGGAGCACTTTATTTTGAAATTTTTGCAACATTTCGATGTTGGTTTTCTTTGCAGAACAAGTAATAAGTGATAATATTTTAAAATTAAAAATTAATTCCATTCCAAAACTAATGTCCATTAGAAAATTGAATTAATACTATAATTTATGTTAAGACCGTACTTCGCTTTGGAAGCTTTGGAAATATGGCCATAATGACTTTATTACGTTTGGTACTGTTGAGTTTCACCCTGATCTGGCAGTGAGCTTCGTTAAATATACTGAGAGTATATAAGTATAAAATGAACGAAACAAGAGCTGAATTCTGTGAGAATGGCATTGCAAATTGAAGCTATAGATTTCGACTGATAAAATCTGAATAATTAAATATTAATTACATAATACCGAGGATAAGCTTAATTAAAAAAATTAAAATAATAAATTGTGTCAACAATTAAATTTATGAATATCGTTTTTATTTTTAAACAAAATAATCAATGTTGATGAACTTTTTAAATAAAATGTAGGGAATGGAAAATAATTGATGTAAATAAAAGATGTAATTGATATATAATTAATTTTGTATAGTTTCCAGCTTAGGATGGAAAGTACTTTAAAATAAAATTAAACTATTTTGTGTTTATATGTTCCTATTTTGTGTTTTGATATAGATGTGATGTATGCTGTTAATATGGGCCGAATACAGCTTTTGCATATTCGTGTTTTGTTTTCTATTAGTATGTATTTGTGTCTCCATATAACATCTCGGAGGTAACCTGAATTGGCTGCGGCTTTTCCGGCTTGAGTTCTTATTTCTGTGTTGCGAGAGCTGGTGATATTTACACCCAGATATTTTAAATTGAGCACTTGTTCAATTATTTGATTGTTAATGGATAATTTACATGTGATGGAATCCTTCGAAATAGTCACGGATTTGGTTTTTGTTGTAGATACCTCCATGTTGTACCATTTGGCAGTTTCGCTAAATCTGAATAATACGAGATGTGAACACGTTATTCGATTTGATTTTTGTTTTGTTATTTGTGTACAGATCTTCTATCAGTCCTATTAAACTGTGATTAATTTCTTTTACTTTTAAAATTTATATCATATCATTCCAGTTGTACTCTGTCGAAAGCTTTACTCAAATCTACGCAGCTTATAAAGGTAGGTAATAATTCGATTGATTTTTCAATGAGTTGTCTGAGTATAAATGCGGTATCGATGGTGCACCTATTCTTCCGAAAACCATTCAGTTCTTCAACAATTTGTATCTGGGATAGCAATATATCCTTGATTATTTTCTTTATTAGTTTCTGAACTGCACTTAATATAGTTATTCCCCTGTAATTTTTTGCATACATTTTTCTACTTTCTTGAAAATAGGGATTGTGATGCTTATTTTCCATTCTGAGGGAATAGTCTGGTGTGTCATTATGTTGTTGAACAATTTGTTTATTTCACATTTGAGTTCGGTTTCACTGTATTTTAAAAACTAGTTTATTATTCCATCAATTCCGGATGATTTTCTGGTTTGTAGTACATTTTTTCAACATTCAACATTATTTTGGTTTTGATTTTGATATAATTTGCTGAAATGTTGGGCCCATTCGTTTGGTGAAATTGATGATATTTCCACTCATACGCAATAGAATGCAATCTTTGAATTAAAAAGAGTAGAGAATGAACAAGCCGTCAACATCAAATTCAATTTAGATTGTCCCAGCAAAGAACTAACTGCTGAAGTAAAAAATTTAAAATAAATATAGGTTTGGTCCGAACGTGAGCTATATTTAAAAAATATTACCCACGACTCTAGATAAAGACTTTCTAAACGATGTAAAGATTGTCGACGGAAGTAGGATTAGATATGTGATTGATTTACTTGATTGCGCAAGTTTATTTTTGTGTCATGTTTAACCGAATAGTCCTATGTAGAAAAAAGCAATAAAAAATGGGTTATTCGAGTTTTAGCACAAACAGCTCAATATTAATTGTGTTTTCAGACAAACTTAAAATAGTCACTTCAATATAACTATATTACAACAAACTACTTGCAATCACAGTTTTTTTTTTTAATTAAGAAAATTAGCGATTTCAAAGGTTTTCTATTACAATAATTGAGCTTCATAACCTCAATTTTGATATAAATAAAACAACAGTCCTAAAACATTGTTTTGAAAAAAAAAACAGATGTCTAATAGAGAATACATTGTTTTACAAATTGTTTGTATGGAACAATATGGACAGAAAATAACAATGAAAAAAAAAGTAAAAAAAAAATAAAAATTGAAAACTTGTCCTAAATGAATGTCGCGGGTTGTACATCTATTTTGTTTATACTCAACATATAGTTTTTTTTTAATACCATTAAATTTCTTAATTTATTTTTAATGTACAAAACATATTATTATGTATGTATATAGAATAATATGAGCATACTTAAAAAAAGAACATAGAAATTCCTATGATGAAGGAACATAATAATTATTATAAGTAACCTCGAAGCTATTTGGACATTAAAACAAACTAGACTAGACATAAAAATTAATTTTTTTTGTTTTATTTTTGTTTTTTTTTTTGAGCTCATTTTTCTGTTTTTATTGTAAGTAATAAATCTATTTTAGAAAAGAATAATAAAATTAAAACATCATTAAAGAAAAAAAAAATAAAATAAATAAATAAATAAAACAAAAGATAGAATACCAAATTAAGACAACATCATCAACATAATCAACACAAAAAAACAAAAATGTAAAGAAATGTTACCATTGTTAATTTATGTTGAAAGAGTGAAAACAGTAGTTAATTAAAATGGCATTAAAACGAGTTTTAATTATGATACTGATTTATATTCTAAAAAGAATTTAATTGGATCCTATAATATGTAGGTATTATTATATGTATTTCAATTTTCATTAAAGATTACCGATATAAATCTCTTGTAATCGTAAAAATCGTAATGGTGGAATTTCTCCAAAAGTTTTTATTTTTTTTTTTTTTTTGTGTTATATTTTTGAGTATTTTTACAATCATACGAACTAATGAGCTTAAAGTGTATTATAGATTTCATTAATATGTTCATAACACTATTTTTTATTTTATTTTTTTAATTTTGGTTTGCAAACGTTAAAAATATTTTTGGCAAAAAATTCGTGCATTGAAGAAGAATTTATTACACGTAAAGAAAAAATGTAGTTGTTCTTAGCATATGCGTACACTTGGATCGTCCCCAACGTATTTTTGTTACATAGAGTATTTGTTTCTTTCTCTAATCCTCCGTGTTGTTACTTACTTGGAGTCACCGATTAATATTGCATTTTAAATACAACGGAGACGAAGAAGATGGTATTTTTGTAATTATACCTATTGAAGGTTATAATATCTTGCTTCCAATGTTTATCCTATAAAAAGGATTTTTATCAAATCTAGTGAATTGTATTAACTTGCCAGTGTCTATATTTTTTATATGTATTATATTTATACGTTTATATGTTTATAAGTCTATATGTTTACGTGGTACGTTACGACCTTTACACTGTCCCGTTAGTATGGAAAACGACATTTTGAAATTTTTAATTTTTTAAGCTAGTAAGCCAATCAGTAAGAAATATTTTATAATAGAAAAAGAGGGATTATTGGAAATAGTTCTTAAATTTTTGCTGCACATTTGAAAACTCTTCATTATTTCAGAAGGGTACAGTTTTTTAACATAAAAATCAATATTTTACAATAATTTTTATTATTCAAATTTGAATAAGTATCTGTAGAATTCCAGTTCAGGTATATTTTACATCAATATTTCGCCATCCAGAATTTTATTATTATATAAAGTCATATACATATTTGTATTCTGAAAGACTCTGTACATGATGTTATGGAGAGGACACTTCCTCAGTTCTTCATTCTCACTAATAAATACTAGATTGGTTCTAAATTCAAACGTATTTGATATACTAACTGTTTAGAAGCGTTTACCGTTATACCTCTGATAAGATTGTTAAAATAATAGCAGCATGTACTTGTGTGAAAACATAATCGAATTAAATTAAACAAAATCAAATACTTTTATTTTGCATATCTACCATATAGGCGTTTCATTTTGGTAACCTATAAGTATCTGTGTCAACTATATTCTGTATTTTTTTTATAACATTCTCATGAATGTATCTTAATATCTTCTTTTCATAACAGTAACACTAACCAGATTATGCATTGATTTGAAAAATTTATGTTGTTAAGTAGATCTTAGATAGGTATACATTAAGAAGAGCAAAAATAAAAAAAAATAAAAACAGATTTTTGTGTAATTAAGAAATAATTCTTTTTTAATTTTTGCATCAGCTGAAATTTTGTAGCCTTTGGCATTTTTTGTCTCTAGGCTTTTATTTAAAAATAAAAATCATACCTATTAATTTTCAGAGTTTATTTAAATAAAGATCTAATTTCTTTATTTAGATAAAGATAATAACTACATTAGTCAGTCTAATTTATAGATTATTTTTTTACATTGTTGCAACATAATTATGATTGATTAGTGTTAACATAACATTCATAACCATAAAAGGAGAAATAATTTGGTCAGAAATGTTTGCACATTCTATAAATGTTTTTTCTTCTATTACTGGATTACCGGACAAATTACCATATAATAAAAATAATTAAAAGTTAAAGAATAAGATTAGTTGAGCATGTGATAATAATAATAGAGAGCAGAAACAAGGTTAGAATATTATAAGTGAATTCGGTCAAAAGGTAGAGCCAAAAGCCAGAACTAGATCGGAAGATAATGTCGAATCAGTCCCATTAAATCTTAAATTGAAAGACGACTGCAAAACAATTGTAAAAAATTGGTAAGAATGTCAGTTGAAATTTCTGAATTATATTTATATTTTTTTTTTGTGGTTCTTTGACAAAATCACCATCAGACACTAGGAGAGGATGATTTTGCATAAAATTAATTGTTTTTTTAATAAAAGGGATGGATTAAATATACGATGTTAGACCAAAATTTGTTTATAATATGTTGAAGACGAAATTGAGCAGGTTTGTTCTGAAATTTTGTAAATTGGAAAGCTAAGTATTTCTATCGGGGAGAACATATTAGATGATGGAAGCATATCGATTCTTCCAATAAATTAGTTTGCCAATCCAATATTAATTATTTAGATTTTAAATTAATAACATAAGTGAATCGCACTATTTTTATTTTTTTTTTATTTAGTCTTCTATTATTTGCTTTTCAAATAAAAGCTTAAAACAATCTTAGCCTATAGAAAAAGTTGAAGAAAAACGGCTTTAATACAACTAATTACTATTAATAGTTAAACTAATTTTAATTTTTTATGTTAATTTTATTTGCCTACTATTTGTTTTTGTTCATTCGTAATTATTAATGTATGTTAACATGCTTATTCGTATATGTATCGTAAAATTGAGCAGGTTCTTTCTGAAATTTTGTAAATTGGAAAGTTAAGCTAACACGCTGGGTGGCGCAGTAGGTAGAACTTAAAAATCAATATTATATATTTTTTTTTTGTTAAATAAAACCCTAGACCTGGGCGGTTTGGTTTGGGATTATCAGAGTAACATCTGACCGGTCGCTGACACAGGTGCGCATATGTTAAAAATATAGTCATGAAAGACTTAAGACAAGCATTTGGATGGAGTGATTGGAAATACACCTGAAACTCGTAAAGATTTTGATTTCAGAATATGCACCTGAAACGTTCGAATACTGTAGGTGCATCTAAAATATTGGAAAATGTCCTCATGCAGTATAATCTAACCTAAACTACTCCAATTAATAAGTCTACTTAATCTAATTTGACCTAATTGTTAATCCTAATATATGTTTAGTACCTAATTCTGGTTAAATGTGTTTTCTAACCACTAATATACTCTTTTAATTTTTTTGTCTCCATATTATATTTCCATTTATGTTTCCCAGATTGTAATTAACGATTTTACATTCGGCCCATCTACTATACTGATGTATAGTATAGGTATATGATTGTGGTTTTGAATACAACCATTTTGATCAAGGAAAGTGAAACGCTCGGGTGCGATAAGTCCCGTGAGCATTATTTTTTAATTTAATCTTCATTGTGGTCTACCATAATGGTTTCGAATCAATTGTCGATTCTGATTATTTTTGCTTCCTTACAAAAATATTTATTAGAGTAATAATATTCGTAATGGAACTTGGGCTTTCTGGATATTAGTACAAACTATTATACATTGTAAAAAAGATGTTGACCTCTGTCATAAAGGAATTATTGCCTTTAGTGTATGTTCGGTGTGGGTCAAATTACTATGAAGGCGAGCCGTAGTTCGCAGATTTAATAGAAAAACATTTCAATTTTTTTTAATGTCTTAACTTGTTTTATTGTTTATTTCGAAGTAATACAGTCTCAAATTTATTAAAATTCACTTTTAGTTTCCATATTTTGTAAAAGTACAAAATGATATTGAACATTTTTTGAACTTTTCGTTAAATAGTGCTTACTTAGTAATCCGTGGTATAGACTATATTATATCATTGCCAAAAGTAAGCGTGTAGCTATTACCTTTAACCCTTTCTAATAAAATTATTAAATCTGTTATATAAACGGAGAAAAAAATAGGAGCATTATTTCGGTTTTGATTCGCTCTCAGGACTTTTTTTCTAATTTTACTTCGAAATTAATTTGGAATACAATTTGATTATCACTAAAATAAAACTAAGCCAATTATGACGCAGGCTATTAAACAAGGTAAAACAATTGAAAAAACATTGAAATCGGTTCAAAAATGAAGATTTTTGAGAATTTTTTCATTTTATTAATTTTGAAAATTTTTAATAATGCCAGCATCACAAAAAAAAATACGAAAATTTTCAATTTTTTCAAAATGGTTTAATTTTGCTACTATTTTTTAGAATATTCAATAAAGAAGGTAAAAAAATTGAAAAAAAAATTGAAATCGGTCCAACAATGAAGATTATAGAGAATATTTTCATTTTGTTAATTTTGAAATTTTTTAATGATGCCAGCAACACAAAAAAGTACAAAAATTAGCAAATTTTCAATTTTTTCAAAACAGTTTTATTTTGCTACTATCTTTTAGAATATTCAATAAACAAGGTAAAAAAATTTAAAAAAAATTGAATTCGGTCCAAAAATGAAGATTTTAGAGAATATTTTCATTTTGTTAATTTTGAAATTTTTTAATGATGCCAGCATCACAAAAAAGTACAAAAATTAGCAAATTTTCAATTTTTTCAAAATAGTTTTTTTTGTTACTATCTTTTAGAATATTCACTAAACAAGGTAAAAAAATTGAAAAAAAATTGAATTCGGTCCAAAACTGAAGATCTTAGAGAATATTTTCATTTTGTTAATTTTGGAAATTTTTAATGATGCCAGCAACACAAAAAAAACGAAAATTTTCAATTTTTTTCAAAATGGTTTAATTTTGTTACTATCTTTTAGAATATTCAATAAACAAGGTAAAAAAATTTAAAAAAAATTGAATTCGGTCCAAAAATGAAGATTTTAGAGAATATTTTCATTTTGTTAATTTTGAAATTTTTTAATGATGCCAGCATCACAAAAAATACAAAAATTTGTAAATTTTCAATTTTTTCAAAATAGTTTTTTTTGTTACTATCTTTTAGAATATTCAATAAACAAGGTAAAAAAATTGAAAAAATATTGAAATCGGTCCAACAATGAAGAATTCAGAGAATATTTTCATTTTGTTAATTTTTTTGTTACTATCTTTTAGAATATTCAATAAACAAGGTAAAAAAATTTAAAAAAAATTGAATTCGGTCCAAAAATGAAGATTTTAGAGAATATTTTCATTTTGTTAATTTTGAAATTTTTTAATGATGCCAGCATCACAAAAAATACAAAAATTTGTAAATTTTCAATTTTTTCAAAATAGTTTTTTTTGTTACTATCTTTTAGAATATTCAATAAACAAGGTAAAAAAATTGAAAAAAAATTGAATTCGGTCCAAAACTGAAGATCTTAGAGAATATTTTCATTTTGTTAATTTTGAAATTTTTTAATGATGCCAGCATCACAAAAAATACAAAAATTTGTAAATTTTCAATTTTTTCAAAATAGTTTTTTTTGTTACTATCTTTTAGAATATTCAATAAACAAGGTAAAAAAATTGAAAAAATATTGAAATCGGTCCAACAATGAAGACTTCAGAGAATATTTTCATTTTGTTAATTTTTTTGTTACTATCTTTTAGAATATTCAATAAACAAGGTAAAAAAATTTAAAAAAAATTGAATTCGGTCCAAAAATGAAGATTTTAGAGAATATTTTCATTTTGTTAATTTTGAAATTTTTTAATGATGCCAGCATCACAAAAAATACAAAAATTTGCAAATTTTCAATATTTTCAAAACAGTTTTTTTTGTTACTATCTTTTAGAATATTCAATAAACAAGGTAAAAAAATTTAAAAGAAAATGAATTCAGTCCAAAAATTAAGGTTTTAGAGAATTTTATCATTTTGATAGTTTTGAAAATTTTTAATGATGCCAGCATCACAAAAAAATATAAAAATTTGCAAATTTTTAATTTTTTCAAAACAGTTTTTTTTTTGTTACTATCTTTTAGATTATTCCATAAACAAGGTAAAAAAATTGAAAAAAAATTGAATTCGGTCCAAAAATGAAAATTTTAGAGAATATTTTCATTTTGTTAATTTTGTAAATTTTTAATGATGCCAGCATCACAAAAAACTACAAAAATTTGCAAATTTTCAATTTTTTCAAAATAGTTTTTTTTTGTTACTATCTTTTAGAATATTCAATAAACAAGGTAAAAAATTGAAAAAAAATTGAATTCGGTCCAAAAATGAAAATTTTAGAGAATATTTTCATTTTGTTAATTTTGTAAATTTTTAATGATGCCAGCATCACAAAAAACTACAAAAATTTGCAAATTTTCAATTTTTTCAAAATAGTTTTTTTTTGTTACTATCTTTTAGAATATTCAATAAACAAGGTAAAAAATTGAAAAAAAATTGAATTCGGTCCAAAAATGAAGATTTTAGAGAATTTTTTCATTTTGATAGTTTTGAAAATTTTTAATGATGCCAGCATCACAAAAAAGTACAAAAATTTGAAAAGTTTTAATTTTTTCAAAACAGTTTTTTTTGTTACTATCTTTTAGAATATTCAATAAACAAGGTAAAAAAATTTAAAAAAAATTGAATTCGGTCCAAAAATTAAGATTTTAGAGAATTTTTTCATTTTGATAGTTTTGAAAATTTTTAATGATGCCAGCATCACAAAAACTACAAAAATTTGCAAATTTTCAATTTTTTCAAAATGGTTTAATTTTGTTACTATCTTTTAGAATATTCTAAACAAGGTAAAAAATTAAAAATAAATTGAATTCGGTCCAAAAATTAAGATTTTAGAGAATTTTTTCATTTTGATAGTTTTGAAAATTTTTAATGATGCCAGCATCATAAAAAACTACAAAAATTTGAGAATTTTCAATTTTTTCAAAATAGTTTTTTTTTGTTACTATCTTTTAGAATATTCAATAAACAAGGTAAAAAATTGAAAAAAAATTGAATTCGGTCCAAAAATGAAGATTTTAGAGAATTTTTTCATTTTGATAGTTTTGAAAATTTTTAATGATGCCAGCATCACAAAAAAGTACAAAAATTTGAAAAGTTTTAATTTTTTCAAAACAGTTTTTTTTGTTACTATCTTTTAGAATATTCAATAAACAAGGTAAAAAAATTTAAAAAAAATTGAATTCGGTCCAAAAATTAAGATTTTAGAGAATTTTTTTATTTTGATAGTTTTGAAAATTTTTAATGATGCCAGCATCACAAAAAAATACAAAACTTTGCAAATTTTCAATTTTTTCAAAATAGTTTTTTTTGTTACTATCTTTTAGAATATTCAATAAACAAGGTAAAAAAATTTAAAAAAAATTGAATTCGGTTCATAAATTAAGATTTTAGAGAATTTTTTCATTTTGATAGTTTTGAAAATTTTTAATGATGCCAGCTCACAAAAAAATGGAAAAATTTGCAAATTTTCAATTTTTTCAAAATAGTTTTTTTTTGTTACCATCTTTTAGAATATTCAATAAACAAGGTAAAAAAATTAAAAAAAAATTGAATTCGGTCCAAAAATGAAGATTTTAGAGAATATTTTAATTTTGATAGTTTTGAAAATTTTTAATGATGCCAGCATCACAAAAAAATACAAAAATTTGAAAATTTTTAATTTTTTCAAAATAGTTTTTTTTTTGTTACTATCTTTTAGATTATTCCATAAACAAGGTAAAAAAATTGAAAAAAAATTGAATTCGGTCCAAAAATGAAAATTTTAGAGAATATTTTCATTTTGTTAATTTTGTAAATTTTTAATGATGCCAGCATCACAAAAAACTACAAAAATTTGCAAATTTTCAATTTTTTCAAAATAGTTTTTTTTTTGTTACTATCTTTTAGAATATTCACTAAACAAGGTAAAAAATTTAAAAAAAAATTGAATTCGGTCCAAAAATGAAGATTTTAGAGAATATTTTAATTTTGATAGTTTTGAAAATTTTTAATGATGCCAGCATCACAAAAAAATACAAAACTTTGCAAATTTTCAATTTTTTCAAAACAATTTTTTTTTGTTACCATCTTTTAGAATATTCAATAAACAAGGTAAAAAAATTAAAAAAAAATTGAATTCGGTCCAAAAATGAAGATTTTAGAGAATATTTTCATTTTGTTAATTTTGTAAATTTTTAATGATGCCAGCATCACAAAAAACTACAAAAATTTGCAAATTTTCAATTTTTTCAAAATAGTTTTTTTTTGTTACTATCTTTTAGAATATTCACTAAACAAGGTAAAAAAATTTAAAAAAAATTGAATTCGGTCCAAAAATTAAGATTTTAGAGAATTTTTTCATTTTGATAGTTTTGAAAATTTTTAATGATGCCAGCATCACAAAAAAATACAAAAATTTGAAAATTTTTAATTTTTTCAAAATAGTTTTTTTTTTGTTACTATCTTTTAGATTATTCCATAAACAAGGTAAAAAAATTGAAAAAAAATTGAATTCGGTCCAAAAATGAAAATTTTAGAGAATATTTTCATTTTGTTAATTTTGTAAATTTTTAATGATGCCAGCATCACAAAAAACTACAAAAATTTGCAAATTTTCAATTTTTTCAAAATAGTTTTTTTTTGTTACTATCTTTTAGAATATTCACTAAACAAGGTAAAAAAAATTTAAAAAAAATTGAATTCGGTCCAAAAATTAAGATTTTAGAGAATTTTTTCATTTTGATAGTTTTGAAAATTTTTAATGATGCCAGCATCACAAAAAAATACAAAAATTTGCAAATTTTCAATTTTTTCAAAACAGTTTTTTTTTGTTACAATCTTTTAGAATATTCAATAAACAAGGTAAAAAAATGAAAAAAATTTTTAAATCGGTCCAAAAATGAAGATCTTAGAGAATATTTTCATTTTGTTAATTTTGAAAATTTTTAATGATGCCAGTATCACAAAAAACTACAAAAATTTGCAAATTTTCAATTTTTTCAAAATAATTTTTTTTGTTACGATCTTTTAGAATATTCAATAAACAAGGTAAAAAAATAAAAAAAAAATTTAATTCGGTCCAAAAATGAAGATTTTAGAGAATATTTTCATTTTGTTAATTTTGAAAATTTTTAATGATGCCAGATCACAAAAAAAAACACAAATATTTGCAAATTTTCAATTTTTTCAAAATAGTTTTTTTATTACTATCTTTTAGAATATTCAATAAACAAGGTAAAAAAATTTAAAAAAAATTGAAATCGGTCCAAAAATGAAGATTTTAGTGAATATTTTACTTTTGTTTATTTTAAAAATCTTGAATGATGCCAGCATCACAAAAAAATACGAAAATTTTCAATTTTTTCAAAATGGTTTTTTTTTTGTTACTATCTACAACAATATTCATTAATGAAGCTGAAGTTCACTACAATATTGGTAGTTCACATTTAAATTACTTTGTTATATGAAGAAAATATGGAAGGCAAAATTAGTGCAATTTTTAATATGCAAAGACTTTGCTGGGTATCAAGCAGTTGCGGTGGCAAGCAAGTATTTCCGTCTATAAACTTGAAATTTAAAAAAAGAAAAAGGGAAAACGGTCCATTGCAGTTTGTATGATTAGTTTAATTTCTTCGATCGAATTGATTTAGACATTGTAACATTAGCTTTATTTCTTAAGAGATCTATAAAATAAAGTTATTGTTCCAATAATGAAATGATAACCAAAAAGTACGAATTTTAATGATAAATACAGATAGATATAGAGAATATAGAATATAGACATTGTATAGAATACACATATAGAAAATAAAGAATTTTAAACTTATAGCCTAAAACTTAAACAGATATAGTACAGTAGATTAATTTTTATCATAGAAATTTTTTTCAGTTTCCTCTTACTCTCATCACAATTTTTAGAATCACCTAGCATGACCTACTTTACGATTAAAATAAATTTAAAATTTTAACAAACATGAAATGTATTTAAAACCAAAGATAGTTATTTTTAAAAATTGGAAAAAAAAAATTCTTGTGAATTTTGATGTTTTTCAAATCCCAAATTACATGATGCTACATAATGAATTTTATCTAAACTTTTTTTCAAAATGTCACATTCTATATATAATAAAATAATTACAATTCAATTATTTAGTAGTAGCTATCTATGTATGTATGTAATGTACATAATAATATATACTTAAATTTTAAATTTAACACTTAAATGTATTAAACTAGTCAACCACATGAGAATTCAATGTTTTTCCTGATTCTGACATCATTCTGATTTTATTAGTCGGAGATGAATCTATGAAAAATCTGAAAATCTAAACATGAAATTCATATTATAGGAAATACATTTTTTATGTACATTTATTTATTTATTGTTTCTTTTTATTATAATTAATTGCGTTTATTTGTTTTCACTTTGGAATTTAATTTCAACTCACTAAATGAAAATATTTTCATTTCAGATTCATTTATAGTTAATTAAATTCATTCGAGTCAATAAAAGTTCGGTATCTAATTTCAATTTTTCAATGATTGAAAATTACATATTAAAATTTCATACTCATTTAGTTCCTAGTACCTACACAGTGTTCAAATCCAATTGATTTATGTGTTTATATTGATTATCGATAATTCTATATGATTATAGTAATGATCAGATTAAGTTGATATTATGCATATGATGTGGTTAGAAGTAAGAAAAAAAATATTTTTTAATATTACCTAGAATACATGTATTTGCTATAGACGGCTCTTCAAAATGGTAAAATCGCATAACCATGTATACATAGTTGTGCAACTGATATATATAGTGGCATATTCTAATTGATGTGATATCATTAAATTTCAAATAATTAAAAATGTTTATATTTTTATAATTAAAAAGTACTTGATAATAATTTTTGCCACCGTTAGGGTATTATTATTACCTTTGAAATAAGAAGGTATCAATTTATTAAATTTCAACTTGTCATTTTTGCACAATTATGTGGCAAAAAAAAATTGTGTTTTTCAAGATTAAAAATATGAGTGTTTCATCTATACGGTGTTTTATAATATTTGAGAGGTTACTAAGATTAAGAGGTTAAAAAATTGTTGAAGCGCTACAGTTTGAACATAGGATTTTGCATTCTGAATTGTTTTGGAAATTTTAATTTTTATGAACTGTTTTTGTTCTTTATGTTAAGCCAAACATTAGGTTTCAAGCGATACGGTTACACGAGTGTACAGTTTGGCCTAATTGAGGATTGTAAAAAGAAAAATTTCCGTTTGACCAGTTGGGAAAATTTGAATAAATTTTGTTAATATTACTCTTGAAATTTTGTAGATTGTATGTAGGTATATTTTTACAAAAACACGTTGGTTGGAATATGGTTCCACATTTGGGAAAATTTGACTACAATCAATTCCCGTAGACAGCTGTGAGTCACCTTGGAATGTTCACTGAGTAAGATTGGGCAGTTGATGCCTCTATTGTTCTTTCGCGGAAATGTTTGAGAGGTGACATTAGGGTTTTTGTTACATCTAAACAAGGGCCTAAAGCTACGAGATATCTATAAAATAGGGGAAGTGTTACAACAACACACGTTTCTTGAGTTGTACGTGGGAGGATGTCACATTAGGATTGTCAATGAGACGAATTGTACCGCTTTTGAACTTTGTCTAGAAAATTTAATGCGGTTATACCAACAGCGTTAATATGATGTTTGTCGGATATTAATACGTCAATTAAGCCATGAAACGAACGATTGAAGAGGAAATTTCCAATCCATTTTATGAAAACGGAACCCAGGTCAGCGCATAGGCAAACTCGATTAAAGGCTTTTGAAATATTCAGGGCTACAGCAGTAGATTCACCAGAGAAGTGAATGCTAATGTTGAACTACGGCAAGCCTTTAGATCGCTACGGAATTGTGATTTAAAACCATATTGTCAACTTGTTTCAATCCGAATATTAATATGGGGTCAAACGGGCTAATTCTAATTAGTGAGATAATTATGGATTATATTATTATTATGTACATATTCAATTCGAACACTTATTTACAATTTTGTTCTACACAATATTCCATTCAAGCCCAGAACATGAATTATGAAGCTTATTAAAGCCCACGAAACTATAATGATTCAAAAATGCTTCATCACGATTATTATTTTCCGAAAAGATCATTCGTTGTTATGTTTCACAAACAATTGGTTGTTACTTTGGTAATTTTTGAATTGTCATATTTTGAATATCTCTCAGAAAGTTTTTGATTAATTTTCATAACTCACAGGAATTATTTACACAAAAATGGAGCGATTTTCGTATCAAAACTTCAGGTACAAATACAAGATTTCAGCAATTTCAAATAGGGCTTCAACTTGACATTTTCATCGTATTCGATTGTTAGCTGCTGTTTTCACTTGTTTCCACATTATGTTTGTTTTTTTTAAGTCTTGTTTTATGGTGTTCTTTGGACCGGGTCTTATTCTACCTTGTGGATTCTCTTTTTAGCTCATCCGCGTGATATTGTTTGATGGTTTTCTGAGTGTGTTATTTATCCATTTCCATTTCCTGAAGTGTTTTGCTCTGGGTTATTCGCCTGTTAGTATCCAGAGACCCTTTTTGCTTATTGTGTTTGGCCAGAATATTCCGTATATGTTATTCTTAGATATTTATTAACGAAGACTTGTAACTTCTGAGGATTTTCGATGTTAAGCAAGGTTCACTGCCGTATCTCCGTATTGGTTTTAAACAAGATTGGATGATATTAAGCCGCGTTGCTTTGGATATTAGCCTGCTCCTCCATATCGGTTTTGCAATCCTCCAAAAGCTGAAAATTTATCATATTTTCGTCAAATATGATGTCAAAACCACCCAATTTATGCAGAAGCGCTAACTTATCCGTTTTGTTTTCTAAATTATTTATGTATTTATTTATTGTTATTATTATAATTATTTCAAGAACAACAAAGTTTTGCTACGGAAACATTTTTCATAATTTGCTTAAAAAAAACAAAAAAAAAATGGGTTACAGTGTGACAACAGTAAAATGATAAGAGCTTACATTATTTGCGCAAAGAAGCACGTTTAAATCCCATTTCTTATTCAACTATTAACAACTACTTGCTAATACCAGTGACTATTATAGATCACAGAAATTCTAAGTTTACACAAAAAACTTATAAAAGCTCTTTAAAAATGCTTGATGATGAGGTAGGGGTTGGACTGAAGGAGTAATGGGTTGAATTCAAAGTAAATGAAATAAAATGCATGAATTATTTACATAAAAGCGAAGAGTATTTTCACTTTCTATTCCAACTTTGCTATTATATCACCACTTCACGGTTAAACTAAATACAAAATAGCTATATCTATTTAAAAATAAAATTTTATATTTTGTCCGACAAGACTCGTCATCGACTCTTCATAATAACGCTTAAACAAAAACGAAAATCATTATCATAATTGCCCGTAGGTTCATGACACGCAATCAACTAGCATAAAAAAAACTGCCATTCAGCTGTTTAGGAGAAGATATGGACTTACATATCAGTTCAAAGATATAAAAAAATTGAAAAATTGATTTTTTCATTCAAATCTTTACTTTCGACTTTATCAGCTCATAACAAACAATTTGGAATACATACTAACCTTTTGTAAAACCTCTAAAGTGCCAATAGATTTTTAGTTTATTTTTTTTTTATATTTTAAATTCTCAAAAGTGTAATTTGGTTTTACTTTTGTACACAACTTTAAGACTTCCTTAAATTTATTACAAATTCTTACATACCTATTATTCAAACATAAATACCTGAGCCGATTCAAAACTATACGAATACAAAATTTATTTACGAGTTTAATAGCAAAAATCGTTATAAAAATAAAAATAAGAAATGATCATAATAAAAACTTTTAACTATGATCCGTTTTCAATAATTTAATAGAAAAATAAATTTATGTTAAACTTTAGATATGTACATATTATATGTTTTCACCTATCTAAGGAACATTATATTACTGATTATGGGATTAGTTTTAAGAATGAAATAAAGTTAAGAAAAAAAATGTTTTTTAAAGACTTTGCGTTTATTGTATCCTAGATCATTTTACCTACCTATACAATTTTTTTTATGTATATATAGCTTCCCCTTAATACTGTATTCTATGATAAAGTTGTCATTAAAATACGGAGTGTATCGAGCTAGGCTCAGTTAGATTGATTACATTACATAAAAAGGAATTATTGAAAGAAAAATACATTGTTGGGCTCATGAAAAAAAATTATTTAGTAAAACAGAACTTCTCAAACTTCTAGTTTGATATAAAAATAACTGTATCAGCTCCAAGCTATAGGCGTGGATTTTAGCTGAATATAATAATTTATAGAAATTTAAAAAAAAAAATAGAAAATTTGCCATGAAACTCGTAATCGCTTCGTATCCACCAAATACCATGTTAATGCTGGTACATCAGATGGATCAGTTCTCTTCTATGCTCTGTTTCTGATATTTATTAATGATCTTCTCGAAATCATATCTAAAGTTATAGTATAGATTACTATAGTAGTATCGTTTGATTTTCTGCGGTTACACTCCCATCTATTGATAGTAAAAGCTGGGTCTGTAAAATCAGCAACCTAATTTAACTTTGAATTGACCGCGACGTAATATAAAACAAAATTCGATTTAAAATAATGTAATAAGAAAACAATGCTTGTAATGGTAAATATAGCAAAACATTAGGACCAGCTGCATCAAATAAAAAGAGTTGAATTAGTTGAAAATTAATAATTGGCTGTCAAAAGAAACAATTATAATTGCAAAAATTTATCATAGGTGGTGGTCAATGTCTATATTTAATTATAAACGTCTTCTACTTAAATAAACATTAATATTCAATTGAATTTCTAAATAGGTACCTACCCGATGACTCAAGAAAAACCATTAATCGTACACATTAAAGTGATATTGCACACTCTGTTCTTCTTCCTCTTTGCTTTCTCTATAAAAAAACAAAAAAGACAAAAAAATAAACTTTAAAGAATGAAAAGTATTTAATGGTGGTTTGTTTTTATTTTTATGAAATATAATTTTAAATTTTACTACCGACCATAAAAAAGAAAATGAAACGAAAAAAACAACAACAAAAACTACGAAATAGTATAAACAATTACACCTCTGTTTAGTCCCTTCAGACATAAAATTTTATTATCATTACCACACATACTGACATCGTAAAATCGTTAAATGCATTTTTTCGCTCTTTGGAAAAAAAAAATTCACTTATATGGGACCTTTCTAATAACATATATCAACATACATTTGTACATAAATGTATATAAAATTTTATATATTGACATAATAATACTACAGTTATTTTTAAAATTATTTGTACACTGAAGAGAAATTAGATTGATATGAAAAAAAATATATATTTACATTTTTGGGTGGTCAATCAATTCTTAGGGATTTGATCAAATATATAAAAAGCTTTTAAAAAGAAATATTTTATTTCCAGTAAATAAAAATAAATTCTATAAAGTCCTCTAGGAATGATAAGTTATGACAATACTAAGTTATAACACATTCCAATATAATTAAATTTTATAGCATTTATCTAAGCTATGAATGTTAGTAGTAACACTTGACTAAGAAAATAACAAATACATCAGACAACCATATACTCCAAAATGTATATTTACATGGGAGATAAATTTTAGACTATCCAACAATCGATGGGATTTTACATTGCTCCGGTAGTAGATGAATTGAACACTTAATTAATAATTATTGAAATTGATGGGATATTATTAGCGTGTTACTGTCCAAGTTGAAAACGACCAATACCAAGAAATATCAACCCATATCATAAAATAGCATTTACAGTAACACTATGTTGTACGTTATTTTCATGAATTTTTACTCTGAAAAAGTCTTGTACTCATAATTTATATAAATCGGTATTGAATAGCCACAAGAGCTTTTGTTTATTTTTACCTACTTCTTGCAAATATGTGAAATAAAATTTATTTAATGTTTTATACCTATGTGGAAGCTCCCGGACATATATTATGTGGCCGGAGTTGTAAAACGTCATCATCGTAATTTATTCCATCTCTCGCAGAATTCCTATATTAATTACTGCATTTAATATTTAATTTTTAATTTTATAAACTAAAATAATGATGCTGTTTTGGTATGTTCTGATGAGAAGTCGTTCTTTAACCTATTTTACATTAGAAAATAATTTCTATACGATTGCATCTCATTTGATATTTTAGAAAGAAATATCTTCGAACTACTTGTTTTCATTATATGAAATTAATAAAAAAAAAAATCATATTGTCGCTACCAAAATACATGTATTGAAAATGAATGAAAATTACTGAAATGCTCAGCGCATATTTTAGGAAAATACTTCAGATTTTCAACTGGAGAAAATCAGCTTGTACTACAATCAGTGCAGTGAATATTACGTCAGATTGGTGGAGAAATATATACTATAGTTAAAAAGCCGATAGTAGTGTAAGTAAGTACGAAGTGGTTGGTCCAATTATTGTGTAGGTAAAATATAAAGCCCTAATTAGCCCTGGAAGCTTCCATTTGTATTTATTAATATAATATTTTAAGCATTCACAATTTTTACCGTTCATTTTTTGAATAATTAAAATTATTCTTTAAATTTCGAACCTATGAAAATTAACCCGCTAAAATTAACAATTTCATTTCAAGTATCCCTACTGATCATAATTTGGCTAAACATTTGGCTAAACATTAAAAAAAACAGTTACAGTCATTTTACTTATTACAAATGCTTAGGCTTGAGTCTCTTGTTTGTCTAACTAGCTCGCTTCTAGCTAAAATCTTAAATGATGTCTAACATTTCATTCACACTTTCGGTGATCTGCCTAGGGGTTTGATTTTGTCAGTTTGTTGTATTTTTTAATTTTTGTAATCCAGATTATTTGCATTCTAAGTATAGTCTTTTTCTCAATTCACCCTATATAGTTCTGATATATTACCGTCTTCTGATCTATCTTAGATATTCCGCTGCATATGTCATGATAGGGAGAACACAAAGTTTTATATATATTTGATTCGCTATTTTTCCCTTTTTAAAATTCAAAAAATATTAAATTAATATCCTATCTGATTTTACGACGAGGTTTGACATACACAATCACATACAAATAGTTATTTATTTTTTTATTTTGAAGTAATTTTTGATACATCAACTAACTCAAATACTTGACTCATCTATTTGTTTTACCATATTCTGTAGCTTAATTATCTCTGAACATTTTGCTGGTGACCTCGCTATGTTAATGATATTTTTCGATCTTGCTCACGAAGGGGATTAATTCACTTAAGTTCTCTTAAATAATTTCAAATTGATATCCGCTCTACATTTTAATTCAAAGTATTATACCACGGTATACAAATTATTTTGTTATTAACTGTATTTTTAAATGAGCATTATTGTTGGAGAGCTCTATAAGCATTAATGCTGAAAAATGATTATATGAAATGGATATAGAAATGAAGATAAAACGACGACATAACTAAAGAAAAAACGACCACAAAAAAAAAAAAACACAAAAAAAAATAAAACAAATTTACTAAATTGAAGGTGTTACTATTTAATTATTATCGGATATACTCGTACTTACCTATATTGCGTACGTGTACTTAATTTAACGTACATGTCAGTCAGTCAGTCAGTCAGGTTTATTTTTAAAATAATTTTCAAAGCATTAATTTTTGTTTTATTTTCATTTTTTTTTTTTTTTAATTTACAAAATGGATTTCATTATTACAGTTGAAACCTATGTACTTTTTTGTATATTTATTTTTTTTTTGTTTCTTTATTTAGTGGAAAAATAATTATTATGTACACTATATTACAAATGTATATGAATTTTGTACATCAATGTCAGTTTAACTACTACACAGTTTAACAACACTACTAACTATAGCAAAATACTGTGGAAGCAAATAGATTGCTCTTCTAGCTTGAACGAACTTGGATCGTATTTTCAAGTTTTCAACCTAGAAGAGGAGCGTATTTGCTTGACAGTGTTTTGGCATGATTACGAGTGTTCTGTTACAAGTAATCTGTTTTATTTCTACAAACAGATATAGAGTGTAGGTTCTTCAAAATAAGTAAAAACTATTCAAAAATATGACTAGCAATTTATAGCTATAACGCAAGATTTTAAATTTAGTTATTTTTAATAAAAAAAAATCAATCTACAGTTACAAAAGTATTTAGCATAATGAAACGTCTTGATACTGGTTCATTTCTACCATAATTAGTTCTAAGATTTTCAGTTTGCAGAAGGTGTTGCAATCCCACTAGCCTCGGACGTTAGCTATCTAAGCCGAAACATTGTAATAAATTGGTGAATCAATATTAAAAATATTGCGAGCAAACATAAAGTACATATTTTAGGGTTAGTGAGCAAATCCACAAAACGAAATCAACAAAAAAAAAATCATAAATTCAAAATCCATAAAATTGTAGAAAATTAATCTTGGAAAAAGGAGATATTCTCGCTATATCTAACAGCGGCTATGCATAAAATAATTTATATAAATATTCTGTAAAAGGCGTAGGAACTGTGTTTGAATTTTGAATCCAACTTTGACTTGAGCTTTGACTTTGAATCCTTGATTTTGATGCTATTCCCATTCACAACAGTATTTAGTATAGTTGTCTCTTACACAACTCAACCTAATAGACAACACAATCGAATTTTGATATTCTGAATAACAACTTGTAGCTGTTGTAAGGAGGTTGCATGTCATAACAGTGTTGCCATTGACAAATGACAATTAACACAGTACAAATTGATTTTAAAGCGTCGAATTTTAAAAAAATACGTTGGTACGTTGTGAATTTGGTACAAAAAGATACACAATAACTAATAATAATAAAAATTTATATAATTTAAATATTATGAAAATTTAAAAACAAAATTAATTTTAAAAACACAAACAAATTTTGCAAGTGTAGCATTTTTTTTAGAGGAAAATGATGATAGAGAGATCAAAAATTTTCTTTTCTTTTTGCATATTTTAAATTTTTTTTTAAATTTTTATAAAAACACCACTTTTATACTCAAAAAATACTTAGGCCCCTATTACACATCAATCTATGATCAATCAATGGTCAATATATTGTCAATATATTTTTTTAAATTTGCTGTCAAAATCAGCGGAGGTAAACAAATAGCGTTTTGGGGAGTGTTCAGATATTATTTTTTGGGAATGTTCAAATAAGGTTATAATATTAACTTATAATGTAATTCTAAAACAAACATTTTTTGTATTAATTTCAATAATTATAGCAATTATTGTAAAAAAACAGTTGATATATTATTCAAAAAAATAGTTTGTTGCTTTTATACACAACATTTACTTTAAAAATTCTATTTAAATTGAAGTAAAAAACATTCCTCCAGAAATTATATTTTCAATATTCATATATGTTTCAAAATGATCAATATATTCAGAACACATCCACAATTTGTCCTTGCAAAATGTCAAAATATGGATAAAAAGATCGATGAGTGCATGATTGATGTGTAATCGCTCATCATTTTTTTCATCAATATATAGTCAACATATGGACAAGAAGATTGATAAAAAAAATGATGTGTTATAGGCACCTTAATAGTATATTATCTACTTCACAGTATATAAACGCAACTGATCTTAACCAGTTTTAAGGTTTAGTTGTCTCAGACAACTTAAACATAAACTGTTGTCAATTGGAATAGCTTGTGTATTTTGACAGATAATTATAGGTTGTGTTGTAAATCAGAATAGAGAAAGACAACAAATTTGTCAATTACAACCTATTTTTTGATTGTGTTATTAATCAAAATAGCACCCTAAATCTCTCCTATCGGTCTTCCTGTTGTGGATGACAACTTCTTACGCTTTCCATAATTAAGATAAGTAACAAAGAAATGTTTACCTATCTTATACTGCTAACATTTTTTAACCAAAAATATACAAATTTTTATAAGCTTCGGCTAAACCTCATATCATTACAATTGATTTAGGAAATTAAAGTGTATTTTAAAAATATTAGCGGACCCGGCAAACGTTGTTTCGCCCTTAACTCTTAATCGTTGTTGCAAAAAAAAATATGGTTAATATTGTTGTACGTAAAAGGTCTTAAAGTGTTTATGAAAAATATCATATCTATAGAAGAAAAAAGTAGCCTATATGGTGTCAGTAATATATGCTGAAAGTATGGTAACATTTGGTTCAGTAGTTTCCGAGATCTAGGGTTTCGAATATATGAACCAACGATTTTATATATTAAGATTCTGTAGAGGTTCTAGGTGAAACATTTGTAATAATAAAGATTAAGAACTCTAGGTATGATTGAAGTTTCATTAATGTCGCCATCAACTTTGGCGTCATGAGAAGGCTGAGAAGATGATGAGAAGACTGAGACAGTCTATTGATGATCTGATAACTAATAAATGGTATAAAAAATTTGCTGGCATTTTTTAACTGAATCTAATGTATTGGAAAAACTTTTAGAAAAATAAAAGCTAAATAGCACTTGCTTGCTAGAAAAAGAATGGTATGAAAATGTACTTGATAACATATAATATATATAATTTATGATAACATATATATATATACAATATACATGTATAATTTGATAACATCAATACAAATGTTAGTTATTTCACCAGTGATACATTCAGTTTTTAATCTAAAATTGGTAGAGTTATGTGGAAAGAGGAATCAAGTGATGTACGCGCATTTGAGTGAACAGATATTTATGTTAGAACATCAAGCGGTATGAAATATAACAATTTCCAGCCATAAACAGCTCACTAAAATAATTCACCAAGATCATCTTATAATTCTATTGGACAGACTAATTAAATCTAACAAAATAAAGACAATTATCTAAGGTCTTGATTATCTTAAGAACAATAATATTTAGTATCATACATATTATTATTTAAATAGCTTTTAATCAGTAATGCACCGTTATTACTCTTTTATACAGTCTTTGAATCACCACTTAACTTACTATTTACTATAACACAATATTTTTAATCATTTGAATGCTTAAAATTATTTCCACAAGTTAAATTAACTCTTCCAAAGACAATAGAATATTTTATAATATTTTATCCTATAATTTTGTCTCGAAGTGTATATATATTATTATTGTATACCTATATTTTATTTTATGTGGGTGCATGTACTTACTTACTTCTAGACTTCTGACGCGACTCTGACCTAACGTTGATTTGATTTTATAAGAATTATAATAATATTTTTGGCTTTTAATGCAGCAAGAAAATGATTTATTGTTAGTGTTATAGAAATACAAAGAACAGAGCAACAAAAAAATAAACTGTACGTCATAACGGTTTTATGAACAAAATGAAAGTTAAAATAATTTGTAAAGCAACTGCATTTTAGTTTATTACACATAAAAATGACCAAAGTAAATCGTACTTCTTTCTATATACCTACATACATACATTTAAAAAAATATGTTCTTACGATTTATATTAATATGTTGTGTATCAGTGTGTATGTATTTTATTTATAACTTCTTATCATTAAATTTTTGACAGATTATTGTTTTTAATTGCAAAACTTTAATAAAAAAGAGAGTCGTAAAGGGAAATAATAAAGAAATACAATTATAATTAAGAGTTTTTTCTTATGAATGACCCATTGTGTTTTGTAATTTTACATTATTCTCTATACTATGTATATAGGTGTTAATTCAGTCATGCAGAATAAATTAATTGAAAGGATTTAATTTTAATTAAAATAATACATGATTTATGTTATGTATATAATATTGTAGTTAAATGTTTAAATAAGTGGCTCAATGAATTTAATAATTATTATTAAATAAATTAGATAATTATAATTTATTTACTTTATTAGTAACTTTGGTAGACTAAAACTGTAAAAGAACATATCAATGTTACCACCAAATTCAAAATTTATAGAACAAAATAGCATTGGAATTTTTGTTAAAACAGGATGCCATTCTGTGAAATTTTGTACTTAATTTTGTGTAGCTTATAAACTATACTCATTCTTTTCGGTAATATATCTTCTATTGGATGTAAGGCGTATGGCTTGGATGTAATGTTATATATAGTCATTAAAATTCTAATACATTAATATGCGGCTTATAGCTTGATAGAATTAATTGTTGACATACCTACCTATAAAACTATATTTTCGGTGTTTTCCGATACATACTTTAAAACATGGAAAACTTGAAAATATGGACTCCAACAATTATAAAAAAAATATTATCGTGAAAAATTATGAAATTTTATTGTTGTTGGTTGTTTTATGTACTACTTATTATGATATTTATCCATAAATTAAATTTAGCTTTGTAGCTACGTATCTAGAATTTATAATTTTGCCTTCAAACGCGATAGAAGTAGGTGTTCATATTTCTGTTCTATCATGAAATTTTTAAATATTTTTAAGCAAATTTAGTTTCATCAATTTAAGATTTATTCAGTTTTAAATTTTAATACGAATATCTTTTCTGCGCAACGTATGGCTTGAAAGGCTCCAAATTATTTTTTGCATTTCTATACCAGCTCCATAATTTCATCATTTTGTGAAATGAATCGATTTCGCATCTTCTTCGCTCATAATACTATACTATTTCTGCAGGATATATTGGTTATGTAAGTGTTCAGTTAATTTATTCTTTCTTTCCAACATTTTAGTGTTGAATGATGAATCCTTGGTATAGCAGTGGCTCTGGTAATGATTGATTTGTTAAGCCCTAAATTAACCAACCAGAAATACTTCTATGACCAGATTTGTTTATTTTCTAAAGCAGGTCCAACGAAATGTGGCTACGTTTTTTATAATTTTTTTTAATTTAATTTTTATTTATTCATTCTAAAATATAGTTAACATATACTGACATTATCGACTTATATTAATTTAGAGCTTAAATTAAATCATCTTATCAACTACAACTAACATTTTTTTTTACATATTACTACATTGCCTGCTTAATTATAGATTGCAAAATACTTTTACTTAGACAAAAGGAAAATTGGAGGAAAAAAAAATTTTCGATTATTTTTATTTTTATTTAAAAACAAACTTAGAACTAAAACTAAAAAAAAACTTAGGAAACTATAATTATAGCTATCACTATAACTATGATTTTAGCTTAAAAACGAACGGTACAAACAGTAAAACTAGACAAGCGAAGCCTGTCAATGATCAATAATTAACCAGACTCCGAACTAAGTAATTACTTGAGTATTCGCACTTGTTGTTGAATTTTGTTTGCCTGTTTGTAATTTTATCAGCTATCAGCAGACTTTTTGATTTCAAGTGTATATCCGTCGTGCTGTGATACCATGGAAGATCATTTTTAGAAGCTTTATTTGCGTAATTTGTAATTTTTTTTTGTGGCAATTGGCACAATCTCCCCATATTGGGGATCCATATAAATATAAACTTTGGAATATTGATTTAAAAATCAAAGTTTTATTTGATTAGATAGGGCAGATCTTCTGTTTATTAAACCATAGAGAGATTTAATTAAAATTAGGTTTTTTTTTATTTTATCCTCAATGAGGAGTCCGAAAGTAAGTTTAGGATCTAAGATAATTCCTAGATATTTAATTCTGGTACTCCATTCGGTAACAGTACCATTTAGGTTAAGATTTCTGCTTGGCAAATTACATGGTTTTCTTTTCCTTGAGAGGAAGCAGGCGGCCGTTTTAGAAGCGTTGATCTTAATTTTCCATTTGTAATAGTATTGGTGAAGAGTATTAAGCCGCTTTTTCTAAATTTTGCATAAAGAATGCAGGATTTGCATCAGTACTATACAGGCTGTTATCGGCAAACAAACTAATGTAACACGAATCTGGGATGATAATGTCAGATATAAAAATATTGTACAGGATAGGACTTAGAATTGATTCTTGGGGCACGCCTGCTGGCAGCTGGAATTTTTAAGAGTGAGTGTCATTGATTTTAACACAGAAAGTTCTATTATATAGAAAGTTTTTAATTATTTTGACTATGTATAGGGGAAACTGCCGACAATGTAGTTTGTAGATCAAACTGTCGTGCCATACAGAATCGAAAGCTTTTTCTATGTTACGTTTTCATATAATCAGTCATATTTGACCAAAAAAGGTCGATTTTTAAATGATATAAGAGAAAAATTTTAATCTTAAAACTATTTTAGTGAAAAAATTTAAAAGAAAAATTAAAAAATTTAAATTAAAAATTTAAAAGTTAAAAATTCAAAGAGAAAAAAAAATTGCAAAATTAAAAAATTAAAAAATCAAAAATCAAAAGAAAATAGCTACATAAGTAGATATAAAAAAAACAAAATAGTAAAAGATACCCAAAGGAATAAAATATAATAACAATAGAAAAAGTAAAAAAAATTAATAAGAGTAAATAAAAATATATTAGAGGTTCTAGAACAAACCCTAGACAAAAACAGCAAAAAAAAAAATAAATTTCAATAGTTAAGGTATAGTATTCAACAAGTTTTCAACATGATCATAGTCAAACCCAAATTTCAAGCTTTGATATTTTTAGTAAATAGGGACAGTACCCTAATAATTCTAAGAGGTGCCGGAGGACTGTTAAATAATTTAGAGGTAACAATATCAACAAATTTTTTGTAAAATGGGGTATTGTAAAATCATGATAAAAGAAAATTTTGGTCTCTTTTTTCCCTACGGAGGTGGCCCTAATATGTCAGAGCCGGCATGTAGGCTTTAAGCCCTTTATGCCGTCCTCCACCGCTCAACTTAGTCGACCCTTTTGATAAAGGCCAATAGGTTTGGGGGATTTATCCTGCAGAAGTTTTCTGAGGTTATGTAGTGCGTTTCCAACAGCCTGAGTCTCAGCCTTGAAAGAGCTAAGCACTTTTCTACAACGTGTGTAGAAGTTTTTTCCTCTTCCAGACAGTGTCTACAGGTTGGGTCGTCACTTAGTGCTAGTCTACACATGTGCTTATTCATGTGGTTATGACCAGTAAGTATGCCCACCATCTTCCTGCAGTCTCCTCTATTGAGGGTTAGCAGGAAGTTGGTTATTTTGGTGTTTATTCTTGGTGCATATATTTTGGAGACCCTGTGGCCTTAAATAAGCTCCCAAAGAATATTTGCTTCTCTTATCAGGGTGTTTTCTATTGATAGTTTAATATTACCAATAAATATACCAACTGCCGGTTCCGGGCCATAAATAATTCCCACCGATGATCTTAGCTAGTTCGTCAGCCTTCTCATTTCCAGTCAAGCCACTATGACCCGGTATCCAGAGCAGTTGAAACCCTATGAGGTTTAGGGCTTCCTAAACCTTCCTAAAAATTTTGTTCTAGAATCAATTATATTCAACAATTCAATAGAAGAAGTAAAATCAAAACCGAAACTTTCTGATTGAGAGACCTCATAAGTTAAATCATTTACAGTGAAGTTAGATGGAACATTTGGTAACAAGTTATTGATTGATACGGAAAAATTGTCATTAAATCCATTAGCAAGACTCAATTGATCAGTACATATAGTGATAATACCATCAATAATTTACTTCAAGATTGTTAGATTTATCTTGTGATCTATTTAAAATACCACTAACAAGTAACAATTTGCCATTCTGCCTTGATATTACCTTTTTTACTATTAAATTCATTAATGTGTTAATTGTCACGACAGAGTGGAATTACAATTCCTCACAAATTCTTTATAATTTTAATGTTGCTATCGTAGTAGGTACTATGTTAAAATTACAAAATTTCAGCTCAACTGCAAGAAATAAAAAAGAATTGCTAACTCATATCGACTATTTTGCTGTCTTCAGAAATACAGTGCTTTTCATGAACTAATTGTATATCCTGAATTTGAAAAATAATAAATTTTTGAGTAAAAAATTACAACTTTTTGTCAAAAATGTCAGCTTTTTTTGTTTTTTATGATCACTTTCTATACGTAGGAACGAAACGGTATTGATAATATAAAAAAAGCCTTGAACTGGATTAAGTTTAGCGTGATATTCATTGGAATTATTTCTACATCAACAGATATTCAGGTAATAATAATGACATGTCTAGAATCTGTAACCATCAAGTCAAAGGTGTTTGAACATAACTACCATGTCACACGTATTGATTCTGAAACTGTTGTGATTTATCTCTACTGATTTGTTTATTTATTTATTAATAGCTCTAGATTAGGCATGAAGCGTCCATATATTGAGTTGAATGAGTACTTCCCCAAATAAAATATTATTTATTATTTTTTACAACTTAATATAAAATATATATTTAATTTAATATAAAAATTACTAAACTACAAAAAATCAAATCGAATGAAAAAAAGTTTCAAGCTAAAATTATATGCACAGATATTAACTACATTATGTATGTATGTTTAGAAAATAATGCCTATATAAACAAAACATCACTATTTTCTATTATTCATTCAATCATACAAGACAACAAGAGATATTCAATAACGACAAATTTAAAAAATTTGAAAATAATGCCTATTAAAAGTCATTATTCTCTTACCTATTTAGCTATAATAATTATACATTGCATAAAAATATAATGACAAATTAAATATCATTTTCCTAATTTACAACAATATACATACACTCAAACACACTGTCTCTATTTAGTTTCCTAGCAACAGCAAGAAAATAATAAATGAAGTGACAATAAATTCTTAAAAGGAAAAAAATTGAATGAGTTGCTGATATTCATTCCAAATCTACCTGATATAATTAAAATATATCTGATAGAAAATAGATTATCTAGGGAAACAACAACAAAATATCGCATGACACAAAATTAATTTACAAACAAAAAAAGTAGCAAGGAATGAATTAATTTTGTGCATTATTGTCGTTGTTAACTTAAATGAGAATTAATATTTATATAAATAATGTATGTGGTTTTGGGTTTTTTTAGTGAGTGGTATTGATATGTGTTAAGTAATTCTGTAGTTTTTTGTTATTGAATGCTACATTGTTTATTTTCAGCCCTAATTTTGTGTTATGCAGTTTTGAAACAATTAATTTGTTAACAAATGTAAAATTTTTATTATTTATAAATAATTAAAATAGATAATTGTAATTGTATTATTGAAACCTTAAGAAAAAATTTCTGTTTCCATTTTCTGTTAGAAGTTTTCAGGAAAAATTAATAATTATTAAAGATGGTAGACCAGTGCTTCCTCTACTAATAACAATAACAATAAAACGATGTAATCAACATTTTCCAGTAAAATCTTTTAATTCGTATACGTGGTAATTTTCAACATTAATATAGAAAATTCATATTCACGCTTTCTTTACATTGCTTTCTTTAAGTCAGAGCTTAAATTAAAGTTATATTTTCAAATGAAAATTTTAATAACAAAAACAGTATTTGCGAAATATTAACCTTTTTAATTGAAACAGAATTAAACAACTCTTTTAATGAATAGTCTAAACTTTTGTAAATTGATAATAACACTTCCTGCATAACAACTATTTCAGTTGAACAATTTTAACTGTCGAATTTAACAAAAATTTCAATAGAAAAAGAAAGCCAAAGCAAACTGATATTTCCTTTTATAATGCTTCCCCAGTTGAAAATTATACGCCCGTCACTGCTCTAGTCCTATATATTATATAGATAATATACAGTTAGGCCAACTATAAGTCATTTTCTATTTCTGAATTTGGTTTTTGTCTACCACATTTTACCATTCTCGATTTTTTCGAGTTATCAACTTTTTCACCTATTTCTTCCAAAAGTTCATCCCATCTAATTCATAAAATAAAATCCTTAGTTAAAAATTTAAATAATGCAAAACAAGAACAAATTATTTTGCTTCTATTACCACTTGACCACATCTAAAGCACAATGATTCAAAATGATTGCCTCATATGTACGTCATCGACCAAGCAAAAAATAAATGTAAAAAATATTTGCTTTTAATTTCAGTTAAATTTTTATTACAAAAATATTTTAACCAAAATTAAGAGTCTTTTTGACGTTAAAAATGAATTTGCGTTGTTTTTTAATAACTTTAATAAAACAGAAAAAAAAACTAATTTTAATTCAAAGGAAATTGAATTTTAATTGATTTTCTGCCTCTGTGTTTTTCTCTCCAGACATACATACGTATGCATCGGGAAATCTACTAATTAAATTAAATTTAATATTTTGAATCCTGGTTTTTTTTTTTTTTACTACTCACAATATTGGTATTTTGTTGGTTTTTATGTAGCAATATCTAGAATTTTCACATATACAATTCTCTTTTTAATTTTGAAAAACAAAAACAAAAAAAAAAAAAAATGGAATCAAAAATTTTAATTCAACATTTTTATTTTCGCGCCAATTCTATGAAAAATTCTGTCGGCTCAAATCCGCTCTTTGATAATAAAATTAGCTTCAAGATTTATTGTTTTTTTTTTTTAATTTTTTTATCATTATTATTATTAAATAACTATGAAATTCTTTTGAACTGTACACTACTACTCTACTTGTAGTATCTAGTAGTTACAGTAAAAAAAATTCATATTTATTTTTTCCAATATAATTTTCAACAAAAACTTTTGAATTTTTATTTTAATTAAAAAAATTTTTTTACAACAGAAATTTTTTTTTATAATATTATTTTTAAATTAATTTAGTTTATGGTTGTGGTTTTGTGTGGATTTTTAAAAGTTTTAATAAATTAAAAAGAATAAAATTTCATATTATATAGGTGGAATCTACTAGTACTCATATACGGCATATAATTATACAATATCATACATAGAGTATTTTTTATAGCAAGTATTTTAAGTGGAAAACCTAATGAAACAGGATATGTTTTGGATTACCAGAAGGAGATTTATTGAGAGTATTACGAATTAATTTCATAATATTTTAGTCTTGAATTACCTAGGTGTAGCTTAGTATTGTTGTATGGCTTTGTTAACATAGTTATTGATATTTAAACACATTTAGCCTGTAAGAGTAAAACTAAACAAATTGAATTGGAAACTATTATAATTATTATGCTTAAATAATACAGTTTAAAATATGTAGGACATAATAAAAATAAAAAAATGGTAAATCGAGGTGCAGGCACTATGGCTTTATTTTTAAAATTGGAGTAAAAAAAATACCATAAAACCATTAAAAAAAATAAAAATAAACAACCTATTCAGTACTATTATTATTTGATAGTATGTTTTAATACTTAAGGTAGGTGACAAGCTGAATGACGCAGTAGGTAGAGCGCCTTATGACTTTCAGCCGAAAACCCCCATACGTAACATCTTATTCTTATGAAAACAAAATTAGTGCTATAAGACTTTATGACTTCCGATAAGTACTAACAGTGTTATAACGATGTTTGTATGGGAATAATGGGATTAATATTGCTATAAGAATGTTCTTATAGCAATTTCCGAAGTTTTTATAATGGGATTTTCAGCAAGTACTACAGCAATATTGTGTGTAAGTCTATAACAATCCTATAACAAGAGTTAAAGTGTTGTTATAAGAATAGAGTTGCTAGAATAGCAGTTATTATCTTACTGTATTCCTATAATGTTACTAGTAAACGTACTGTATTTATTTTGAATAAAGATTTAGAGTAAATATTTTGCGAGGACCATTATTTTCTACAAGGATTGTAAAAATTTTTTTTTTTTAAATAAACAAAAATTGAAAAGCTTTATTTTGCATTCTAATACAATATGTATATTAATCCTATAACAATATTACAGCAATTGCTCGGGTGCCTTATAGGATTTTTCATTTTAGTGCTATAACGTATTTATAATGTTTTGCAACTGCGGAGCAGTAAAATTAACATTGATATTGCTATAAGAGTGTTATAAGAGTGCGCAAGAGTCATACAGCAATAAAATTGTTACGTGAGGTCTCATACGTGAGGTCTAATTCACAATTAAGCAGAAAAAATGCTTTATGAGTTTTTCATTGCGTTAAAATAAACGACAAAAAATAATTGAGAGTATAATCAACTTAAGTTTTTATATTTATCAACTAGTAATTAACGAGTCTGCTAACAACTTAAATAAAATGGAACTACGCTAAGTAAGAAGTAGTAGTTTTCAAATTTTAATGAGTTGATAAGCCAGAAATTTCATAAATTCAGGAAAAAATATTATAGTACAATAATATGTGTAGTAAAAACTTACAGTATTGGGCATAAATTAAGAACGAAAAGGTAATTCTACCTAAGCTACTGTTAAGCAAATATGAAAGAAGGGATAGATGGAAATAATTATTCCAGTTACTTCTAAAAAAACAATAAACGCTAACTAATATTTTTTTTTTCCTTAAGTTTAAGTTAAACGAATGTATAGCTTGGACTACAAAACGCTAATCCTTCCGGTGCTGGTATATGATTCTGAATCGTGGACATTACCAAAAGCAAGCGAACATGCACTTGGTATCTTTGAGAGAAAAATTCTTCGTTGCATTTATGGTCCTGTGTCTGGCGAAGGGATCTGGAGAGGAAGATACAAGGCCGAACTATACTAGCTGTTCAACGACATGGACCTATCTATAAAAGTTAGAATAAGACGTCTTCATTGGCTAGGCCATGTAGAGCGCATGGATGAAAGTGCTCCGGCTAGGAGACTCTTCGAATCTAAAACCGAGGGAACGTGTCTGCAAGGGAGATCATACCTTCGTTGAAGGGATGAAGTATGAAATAACTTCAAATCACCAACTGGAAAGATTCCGCTCGTGACTGAAATCAGTAGAGGACAATTTTGCGTCAGGCCCTTCAAGGTCTGTATCGCTCGCTCAGCAAGTAAGTAAGTATAGCTTAGACTAATTGAGGACTGTAAAAAGAAAAATATCCTTTGGATGAGTAGGGACATTTTGAATAAATTTATTATTATTACTCTTGAACTTTTGTAGATTGTACGTAGGTATATTTGTGCATTTGTGCAAAACACGTTCTTTGGGATATGGTTTCAAAGTGTACCACAAACTATGGGTTCTTGTTATGCCGCGCAATTCGAGTGATCCGTTTGTTATTGTTATTTTTTATTTCTCAGATTATTTTTCGTTTAACTTCAATACCAGAGTAAACCTGAAAGCTTCAACAAGTCACTCATTATCTCTATCAATAGTATTCGAAATATTTTCTATACTAATTTTATAAAATAGGAAGACTCTATTTACAAAACGAAGGCTGGATTTTGGTTGGCACACTAATAATAATATATTTTTTTTGAATAAATAATTTAACTCTTCGTTATATTTAACAATAATTTTCAATTTAACCTTTTAGATTAACTTAAGTATCGTATTTCGGTAAAAATATTTAAAAACTGTTTAAATTTAAACGTAACCAAATAAAAAAAAACATATATGAAATATTAAATTTCGTTAAATGGAAATTTTAATTTAATTAATAAAATTAAATATTCAATTTTAAATCAATAAAACATATTTTGAAATCCATTTCAAAGTAGGTACATATTTTCTTTATATAATACATAATATTATACTTTACCTACATAAATAATCCTTTTTGATGTCTTATATTAATTCACTTCAACTATTATAAACTGCAATTTGAATCTATATTATTTACCATGTGTTGAATATTACATAAACAGTGGTGATGTTTATTAAAATGAACCACTTCAAACTACTACAGTTTACCAATAATGTATGGTAGTATTATTTAAACTACATCAAATTCGTTAAATATTTAAAATAGAATAATTATTGTCAGTAATAGTCAGTCAGATTGTATTTGTTGTACTGAAATATTTGAATTGAATTGAATAAATTTTATTAAGGACATTTGATTATTTTTGGTGTTTAATAGCTCATCATACCGACAGAAGACAATATTATTTATTAATATTTATTAAAAAGTCGATTGATTTGAAATAAGACAACAGAAAATAGATTTTAATTAAATTTTATATTTTTAAATATTTATATTTGTAATTACTTGAAGTTTTGATGGTTTTTACAGAGTGCAAACCAATTGGAAGACAACAACAACTGTCTTTACAACTGAAACATTCACTTAATACATTTTTGTTTCTTTCAAATATCTTAAAGCTAACGATATAATCTTGTTTTTGTAAGACAATAGAAGTCTTCAAACTATATCTTAAACTATACAATTAAATAAAATATCTAAATTCCTTGAAATTGTATTACAAAATTATTAAATAAATAGCGATGTGTGAATAGAGACAAATAGAGTAATTCAAACTAAATATTTTTGTGCAGTTACATGAGATGACGGATAATGCACTGACATTAAAAATATGTTGGGGACACAACACTGATAGTCAACACCACAGACGTAATAAGTTTAAAAATTGAGTGACAAAACCATGATCTTCGATTGCCAATGATAAAACCTTTAATATTTATTAACTATTATTGAATTTTTCAATCGCACAGTGTGGTTCTAGTATTGAGACCCCAGAGAAAGATACAATATCTGACTTAGGTATTTTGTATACAAACTTTTGAAGTTGCAGGTATCTTAGAATCGTATTCAACAGTAGAATTATTCCTTCTTTTTCAGCAATATGTGTATATAATTTACTTTGTAATCAACCAATTCCGTACGAAATTACTACCAGATTTTTAGACTAATAAAACATTGGTAGCACCACGGGCATATCGTAAGTGACTGATACACTCTGTTCAAACCTCATCACCTGCGTAGGTTTTCGCTTCTCTGTAAGATTTTTAATACATATGTTATATACATATTCTCGAAAAATATGTAGTCCAAGGGACAATATTAGTCAACTCTAGAACTCCTTCTTATTCAGAATCTAGCCTATATGTTATTATCTATAATTTATATCGAAAAGGTTCTTAATTTATAACGAAATATACGAAATCCGGTTTTTAAATTTAAAAAAATTCTCTTTATGAAAATTACGCAATTTGATAGGTGTATTTTAAAATGTGACAGTTATGAGAAAAAGCTAAAAGGCCTCTTTCCGCTTTTCCCAGAAAATTATGTCTCACTATAATATAGTCAAATGTCTCTAACGGATCGGTCTATATTCGATTTACATTCGATTTATATTTGGGATTTGACCAATATATGGTAGGTAGGTAGGTGTGGATAGAAGTGGCTATTCCAGTTGCCCCTGGAAAATAAATAAGCACTTAATTATACCTTATTGATACCACGAATGATCTATTTATTGTTGTTTGTTGTTATATGGGATCATTCTATATATATTTTTTAATGTTTTTGCTTTAATTTAGATTAATTAGCTTATGAGCGATTTTTTAATACTGCGGTGGTGCTAGCGCTGCACAAATAGAAAATTAAAATAAAATAATCAATTCGATTGATATGAAAGCTGTAGCTACCAAAGAAAGTAAAATTAATTTATAATTTTATTATCTCTCTTCCCTCTTTTTAGCTTTTTCTAATACATTAAAGTTATATTTGGAAAAATCTGGGTACCAAATATTACTATATCAGTCAGTTCAGGCACTAGGTCCAAAGATTTGTATCACCGACCTTATTTATTAACCAATGAAACATCTGATTCTGTATACAAGCTTCCCTTGCTCTATGTTATTTATAATTTTATTTTCTTCTTTTTGGTACAATTTAAATTGTCAGTACGACAAGGTTTAGATAAAACAAAATACTTAAATTAAGAATCCCAATGAGTCACTTTAAAGTTACCATTTAATCCAACAAACAAAGATCAACAAACAAATTATTATAAATTTTGGTACACGATTCCTCTATGTTCCTAATCAAAAAAAAATTAATGTCACTACTGAAGAAATACCATGTAAATGTACAACTGACGTAGATATACAGTAAATCAGAAACCCAATAATTAATATCAATTTATAAATGTAGGTAACTATATTGTATTCATTATGTACATACAATAGAAGCACATAAAATCGCTTAAACTTTTTAATCCGATGTAATGTAATTATATAAAATTTTTGTTTATCAAAATTTCGATTTAATTAAAGGAATTGTTATTGCTTGGAGCAAATTGTATATATATATATCGTATATAATATATATTTATGTTTTTGATATTTATTAAATTAATCCGCGTAATTAATTTCCTCGTTTAATAAGCGTCAGGCTTATAAAATGCCATTCTATGCATTTTAATTAAAATTTATTTATTAAAAAATATTTGCAAATAATTGAGAAAATGTTATTTGGTTATAGCAGCATAAAAGATGTTAAATATTAAATAATATTATTAGAAAATCATTAGTAATTATAAAATTAATAAAATAGATTCAAATGTGTATTCGATGAGACAATTTGTGAATTGTATTGAAGTAAACTTTTGATCATAATTCATACTCTAAACCTGAGTGTAGCAGATTTGTTATCTGAATACTTTTTTGAATGATTTGATAGTCAATCGCAGTAGATGACAGAGTCAGTTACAGATGAAATAGTTCGCTGCTATAATGTTAAAAAATGTTGGTCATAGTTCTATTTGGTTTGACAATTAAAATTTTTCTATCAAAGGATAAATTGTATGATTTAGCGGTAAAATAGGAACTCTTGAATGTCACTAAAACGATAAACAGGGACAGGGATATGATTGTTGGACAGATGGAGAACCATTGAAGTATATTTGCTAGTTCGTATAACATAATGACCGATAAGCCCGTGATTGTCACATCTTAGAATACAGTTTAATTTTTAATCGAAACAAACTTCTTTAGAGTAGCAGTTAATCAAGTGGTGTTCCTAAACACAGACACTGTCTTTAACATTTTTTATGTTCTTGACAGTAATTTAGGTAAGATAATTCGTATTGAGTATGGGTCCAACAATTTTTGTTTGTATATGATTATGACATGTACACATGAAAAAAATATTAATTTTTTTGTCCAACTAATTTAATATTTTCTTACACCTTAGATAACTTCCTAATCTATTTTACGCATATTAAATACATATTATATATGACCCATATACATATTTTATATTATATATGATATGTCAGGCTGCCTTAAAAGCTCTTGGAAGTAACCTCATCAAATCTAGATTGGTGGAAGAATGTTCGGCAGCCCTAAGCCTTATAGGGTCCCGAAACATGTACAACTGATCTGGATATCAGTACATAGTGGCTTGACTGGAAATGAGAAGGCAGGCGAACTAGCCAGATCATCGGCGGGAAACAATTATGGCCCGGAACCGCAGTTGGTATATCTATTGGTAATATCAAACTATCGATAGGAAACAACCTGAAGAGAGAAACAAACATTCTTTGGGAGCGTATTAAAGACCACAGAGTCTCCAAAATATATGTACCAAGAACAACTACCAAAATAACCAACTCACTGCTAACTCTAAATAGGTAGACTATAGGAAGATGGTGGGCATACTTACTGGTCATAACCACATGAATAAGCACATGTGTAGACTAGCACTAAGTGACGACCCAACCGAGAGATACTGTCTGGAATAGGAAGAAAAATCTACACATGTTGTAGGAGAGTGCCTAGGCTGAGACTCAGGTTGTTGGAAACGCACTACATAACCTCAGAAAACTTCTACACGATGGAACTCACAAAACTGTTGGTCTTTATCAAAAGTGTCGACTAAGTTGAGGGTGGAGGATAGCATAAAGGGCTAAAAGCCTATATGCCGGCCTTGACATATTAGGGCCACCTCCGTTTTAAATATAAAAAAATATATGATTCTATCTAACAAAAAATTGCTGTAAAAATTTGTTTAAATTTATTCTTAAAACTAAAGTTAGGTCGTCCAACTTTAAACAATTATTCCGTGTAGTAATAGAATGCAAATCTAATATTTGAGTTTGATTATAGAATTTTATCTCACTATAAAGGAGCATCATTAAAAATTATAGTACAAATTTCGGAAGCTGAAATCTCTGTTTCTTTCATTTTAGTCATATTTTTGATATTAAACGACGTATTTTGGTTTCGATATGCGGTTAAAATACAATCTATTATTAGTTTACATTTTTTATATGATACAATTAGATTTAACGACTTGTATTGTAATTAAATTGAACTATTTTGTATTTGTAAGTTAGAGATGATAAAGACAAAGCTTAAACCTGGCCATTACACTTGCTTTTCATAATAATTTTATATCCCCTTCGTCCACTACATATAATATCATCACACTGCAGATGGCTACGTAATCATTCAGAAAAATTTCTAGAGTTAACAAGATTCACCAAATTTTACAGTGAGGGTAAGAAAATCTGAAATGAGAGGTTTGTAAGGTTAGGTATTAAAATAATATAAGCTCTACATCAGAAATTATTATTATACAAGTTTTTTAAATATTCTTTTAAAAACATGACCAACACAATTTAACATAATCTTAATTCAAAAAAAGATTCTAGAGATTCTATCTGTTTTTTTTTTTCTTTAAATTGTTTTAATAATTTTGAATAAGAAATTTAAATATTTTTATTAAATTTTCTACAAAATACAAAATACCACATCCCATACATAATATTATTATTATTTAATAAATAATTTTAATGTTACCGAATATTTTATTGTCTAGCTGATATTCTGTAATTAATTAAACATATTTTGGTTTCTGTTATACGTAAAACGTACAATATTTCAAATTATTTATTATAAAGTTCATTATTTCCAATAGAATACAATATTCATATTCTAGTACATTTATATCATAATATATAAATCCATAATTAAATATTAAATTAAATACTGGTTATCTATTATTCAAATAATAATTAATTTATATATATTTTGAAATTAAATTTGAAATGTTCATATATGCCCAGAACAGAATGGTGAGAAATTTATTGTCGTAATTCTGTACAATTAAAATTTGCAAATAGGTTAAATAATTTTAGTTGAATATACAATATGATTAGATTAAATTAGATTTTCAATACAAAGTGGAGGTTTTAAGACCTCAAAGCCTTCTCTTAGGTTGAACATTTCCAATATGACCTGGAATGCAAATATTTAAAATGAATATAACTTCTTCAATTTGATCAGTTCTTTGGGAATAGAAAGGCAGTTCCCGACAAGCTTAGATTTTTTTCAGTGCATAGAATAACATTATATTTACGTAATATATTAGAAAATAAAAGGTTTCAAGATTTTTAGACCAAAGTTTTAGACTAAGTTAGTATTTAAAAAACTTTTATTTATATTAAATAAAACTATTACTACTATACCTATTTCTATACTTCAAAATAGTAGCTTGGATAAACCAATAGTAAAATCTGATACACAAACATATTAAAACAATATAATTAAAAATATTAAATATCTATTAAAAGCGAAATTTTAATCATATAGCCAAGATAATTTAAAACCGCATTTGCCAAAATATAATAAATTATATTATTTCCAGCACACTTCAAGCGGGTAATAAATTTTTAGTAATAAATTATCATTATATTTAATCTACAAATTGATAAAAGTATGGTACAAAACTGAACCATTTTAGAATCGACGTACGTTATTATTCTTTTAAAAGATAGCTATTTAGAAGGAGAAGTAGCGAAAATGAAAAAGTTTTAAAAACCCAATTTCAAATTTCACTCCATGTAAAAGTCATATACATTTTAAATACGAAAATTTTAATTTATCAAATTGCCACAACATACTTCAGGCTTAAATTTTCTTTTATTTTTTGAAATGTATAATGTAAGAGGTTGTTGTCTAAAATAAATCAACAAAAAAAATTACATATGGTACTAAGAATGAATTAAAATGATGGAAAACATAATGAAACTAGAGACCCATATTTATTAAATATGATTCAAGTTAAAGCCAAATTTAACGTTTTTAACAGAACAGGGACTTAAATATACCGATATTTTTTACTATCAAGGAATAGGTATAAAAAAAACCAATAATAATTTTGTTTAAAACTTACTACGATACACGTTATGTTGTTTATACCTAAGTACCTACATTTAACGATGAAAATAAAACTTATATGCTACCTATGCTATGCACTTTGTTGAAATTGGTATGAATAAGTATGATGGTGTATTGGTGTAAGTTAGATCATGGTGTGGTGATTTATTTTCTCCAATTTTTGGTGAATAGATTGAATAATTTTGAGGTGAAATGTAGACAATTAACTCTATTATAATATGTGATTGAGTAAAATTTTAAAAGTGCAAGTGCAAGTGCAAGTGCAAGTGCAAGTGCAATTGCAAGTGCAAGTGCAAGTGCAAGTGCAAGTGCAAGTGCAAGTGCAAGTGCAAGTGCAAGTGCAAGTGCAAGTGCAAGTGCAAATGCAAGTGCAAGTGTTATGCTATTATGAAGGCGAAGTACTTTATACAATAGATATAGTTTTCCATATCTAAAATTAGTAGATATACCATAAAATCCTAAATATTGTATATAATTGTGTGTTAAAATTAAATTGCTATATTAAAAAAAAAGTGTAAGTGCAAGCTAAGATTGACTTGAATTTACATATTATCAAAAAAACTTATTACGTAATCAATTATTTTTTTTCTTTCTTTAAGCTACTAAAGACATTTTAATTTTGTTTTAACTTAAATTATACATTATTCTACTTCAAATTAAAATCCGCTAACGTCTGTTACACATACGTGAAAAAAATATTTGGACTTTGAAAAATCATATGCTGCGAATTAATGAAATTTCAAGTATATCAAATGAGAATATCAAACAAGTAGCTAAATGAAATTTCAATGTAAATGCAAAAATGTATGCAAAATTTTTGATAAAACAATTTAAAGTGTTTCCGAACCTATTGTACTTCGCATTTGCACTTTCCTAAAATACTAAATTATCACATTATTTTTCGCACTATTTTTTATTCGTATCTACTTTTTTTTATTAAGAAATTTGTGATTAGTTGATAAATTTTATAAGTAAAAAATTGATATTAAGGACTTTTTTAATTTTTATCATATTTTTCAATCAGTATACTATTTAATATTATAGTTAATATAAATGTTTGTTATATTTGTTAAAAACACTTTTCTACAGTATGAAATGTTAAAAATTTTATATAAAAATTCTTTAAAATGTTTGCCAAAAATCGATGTTGTTTACCTTATCAAATAAAATGTTTGAATTGTTTTTGAATTATTCTATTAATTATTTTTATTAAATTATATTTTTTCTTCTTGAAAAGTTAATTTTAATTTTTTGTTACTTTTTTAAAAAAAAAAACTATTTTTTTTTTATTTCCACTAAAAAAATTATTAGAATTTACAAAATAATAAAATTCATTAGAATTTAAATTTTAAATTTGGTTAGCTATTCGTATTGCATTTGCTTCGCTGAAAAATATTTTAATAAGTTTAAATTAAAATTCAATATTAGGTATAATAAGTCAAAGAAGTAACTTTTCAGAAAATAATTTTATTGCGTTACTGGATAACTTGAACCAAGGGGTTGTCGTCTGGCTTTGTGTCAATTTTTTGAGTGTCATCAATCATCATGTATTTAAATGATAGTTAACAGTATTAAGGTATAAAATTTGTGACATCGTTTTCAAAAATAGATAATTTTCTATTCCTTGGGCAGCTATTGGTGGCATAAAAATTACATTTGGCTTGATTTTATTTTCGTTGTTATATTTTTAACCTTTTGAGTGCATGCATGTGCCAATTTTGTCCATCAAAAACTTAAAAATATGGTGACACATACTCAAGACCAAAAAATTCAAAAAAAATTTAAATGTAAATTCAGTATTCAGCATTACTTGAATTATGAGAGAATAAACATTTTAAAAAAGCTGAGAAAGGTAGATTATAAGTATTTTAATTTTTTTTAGGACAAAAATGGTGCATGTATGCATTGTATGGAACTATTTGAATTTCGTAATACTTTGTTTTCTTTTAAATTTTTGTTTTTTTTTCCTCTTTTTTTATTTTATTATCTTTTAATATCATTTATTTTCGTTTTTCAGTGTAAAATGACGAGGAATGACAAATTCGTTACAGTGCTCCTTGATAATACAATTGATAATAGTTAGCGTTTAGAGTTGATTCTGGCACATAATCTGATCATATATTATCAGAAGATGACTCAGACAGTTATTATGTTAATATTTTTTCATTTTTTGTTTTTATTGTTGTTATTAGTATGTAACGTTCTTTAAAGACAAAATCAAATGAATCACGGTTTTTTTGAAATTTTTATTATTATGTTTTTATTATTTTTGTAATGTAGTATTGATCGTTGTGGCTAAACTAGATCTTTTTTTGCATTATTTTTATAAATTTATGTTTGAAGAAACAAAAAAAAAAACACAAAACTGATTTTGCTTTTGAAAAAATATTAATTTTATTATTATTTTTGTAATGAAGTATATACATTTTTTCTGAAAAAGGATGAAATAAAACAAATATTTTATTTTTTTATAAGAACAAATCAATATTTGAAATAAAGATAAAAAAAATATTAAAAAATGAATTTTTAGTATATTTTTTTGAATTAAAATTTTATAGGACAGAAATGGTACATGTGTGCACTGAACGTTATAACAAATAAATGTGGATTCAGAAGGTTTTAACAAGAATGTCTTCAATGTGAATACCAGATGACAACGCTCTAACGTTCTATTACAGTATTATTAACAAATATTTTAAATTTTAAGTCAATATTATATTTCACAGACAAAATTTTTTATACTTTGTGTAAATGATTTATGAAAATTAAAAATTAATATGCGAAAAGTTATTTTTCAGATATTCAATAAACTCTCAGTCATTTCAACTCCTACAGTTTATTAGTCTTAATTAAAAAATGAATTTAACTTTTTTATTATATAATATTTTGAAACCTTAACAAATATTCCTTTTAGCTTAATTCTTATAACTATCGCTTATCGGATATGCTATATTATTTGATTAGACCATATTTTCATAATTTCAATAGTTATATTTATTTTTTTTATATCGATTTTTGAACGATATGTAGTGAGATTGAGATTATAGGATTAAAATTTGACACACAATCAAGACCGAATATCTAACTTATTGTGATGTTCGAACGAACTGAAAACTATTCGGTATAATGTGATTATGTGGTATTAATTACAAAGTGCAATAGGTTCGAAAATTCTCTTAAGCAATTTTTAAAAATGTCAGTGTCTTTATATCAATATTAACCATACTTATGACACATCCATTTATAAAAACACTATAATCAATGTTATATAGATAGCCGACATCATCTTTTAAAAGCGAGAAATTTGCTGATAATATTCTTAGCTGATCTTTGTTCACTGCTTTTCTTATTACATTCCAATATTTCGACATACGAAGTAAAATGTTCATATATTCAAATTATTCATCTATTATTATATATCAGTCAAATTCTCTTTTATTTCATTGTGGATGTAACACAAACAACATAATATATCCACTGATTAAGAAAGTGATAAATCAGATTAAGACATTGGTAAATTTAAATTCAGTTAGGCTATTTCAAAATCCATTTCTATCGTAAATATTTTCAAATTTGAAATACACTTGACATATTAATTTTGTCACTCTCAAAATTTGATTTGACTTTTGTACATATGTACAATGTTAATATATAAACTAAATATTATGATTAATAGCTTGAAACAACTAATTTTTGTTCATCCTTTATTTTTTTATTTTCTTTTTAAATAACTAGATTACAAACAAATTATTATGACAATGTATATTATTCTATGTGTATATATAAATATAGGTTTATATTGTAAATATTTACAAGCAACAAAATATAAATTTAATTTAGTTCCAAAAATTACCCAAATATAAAACAAAGACAACAACATCAAAACAGTGTATACTAATAAATTATTTCTTTCTCTTTTTAATTATTATTATAAATTCTAAAATTTAGTAAAATTCAGTTTTCTTTTATTGTTATTATTATTATTGTTTTTTTGTTTTTTTGTTTTACAGTTAAAAATGAAAAATTATTAAGGTTAAAATTTCATCACATTGCATAATAAATTTTAGATTTTATTTTCACAATAATTACGTCAACATTTCATTATTAAAATTGTCCATATTATACATATTTACATAATATCCCAAAACGTACACAATCGTAATTGCGTCATAAATGAGAACGTTGCCATAATTTTTTAAAGAAAAAAAATTAATTGAAACATTTAAAGTCTAGTGTTTTTTAAAAAGCTCATTTTACGGAATTATTATAAATTACGGCACAATGGTTTTTAGTCCCAAAGCATAGTTATAATTGATTGTACGAAGCAGAGTATTTTAGTGCCGTACATTTAATTCTATTTGGAAACATTTAAAATAAAGTGGAGTAAAGAAGAGGTAGCATAAGATAAAGTAAAATAAAAGTAGAAAAATTATTAAAATTAGCTTTTATTTTGCTGATTCCACAACTATAGTGAGTTAGTGGTATTTACGGTGTATTTTTGTTTTCAAACATCCTCAGATCAATTAAAGCCAATCGGTTAGTTTTATCGGTAGATAATCTATCTTGATGGGAAAAGCAATAGAGTCCGAAGTCTTTATTGAACGCCTTCTAATAGTCAGTAACTCAAGTTGATTTGTTTTATTGATTTCGTAAAGGGTACATTTCTTTTTTTTTTGTTGCCCTGGTAGTTTGTTAATTGCTACCTTGCTTTTGCTCTTCCAAACAATACGATTGGAAACATTCCTTAATGGTTAATACCGGAAAGCAAATTTACTCCGCAAAGCAATATCCCATTGATCCATTCATATTTCAAATTAATATCAGCAATCTTACATTACATCATATAAACTAGCTGTATTTTTGAGCATTTATTATTTTTCAAATGTCTAATACATACGATTGGTAATTTTGTGTTAAAAACTATAACTATTAGGAACTCTGTCGGTTTCATAATCAGTTTTTCTCCTTCTTCGTCTTAATTTAGGCAATGATGCCTGTTTATGTCAATACACTCGTCAGCGTTTTTAATCATAGGATACTGACGTCCAATATTTGCACCATCTTTATATGGTCTTCCTGATGGCGTTTGCACTTGATTTTCCAAATGCTGTTATTTTAGCCAACCGATCTTTATACATTTTGTGTTCGTGCTCTTTCCAGTTCCAGTTTTCCTTGAGTGATGCCGAAATAATATGGTACCAAAATATGATGCCAATTTACTATAGTTTTTATTATGAAAAAGAGAAACTTAATTCAGCATCCATACCTGAACATAATTCGAAATTTGGACCATCTAATTAGTACTTAGTTAGATGAAATTATCATTACAGAATAGTGACAAACACAAATTGTGATCACAATTTAATAACGGCCTGACTGATTATCAAGATTGTAACTTTTTTTGCTATAAAAAACTATTGTGAGTCCAAAATGCTTGGAAAAGCAATAATCGCTTGATTGATACGTTTAAATTGTGAATAAAAAATCCTACATCAACCTCACAGTTTATTTTCAATACATTTTGGGATAAAAATAAAAATGAATTCTATTCCAAAGCGATTGAGCCAGATTCAAAACGATTGAGCCCGGCCTAAAGCGATTGAGCCCTCCAATTTTCAAACATTTTAATGAATCAAAGGTTTGCAAATGGTATGAAGTTTTTTTTTTTGTGATACATTGGGAACTAACCTGCAAGTCCAAATTCCCGTTTCGTCACCAATCAGAAGAAGTTCAGCGCACGTGTGACTCACACTGAAGTCTATATAATTCATAAATGATTGAAGAGTTAATAAAATTAAAATTAAATTTAACTGTAATTTATGTTAAAATTTAGATTAAAATTAATTAACAAAAAAAAATAGCTAGGGCAGCTATTTTATAATTTATCTTAAAATGGCAATTCTGTGTTAAATAAAGTACAAAATGCGTTGTCCTATACAATAAATGGTTAGTATGTAAATTTGTGAAGTGAAATTGGAGCAAATATTTATGAGCTAATAAATATGTAAATTTTATTCATCTTTACTCATTCTCACTTATAATTTGTCAAAATAAATGCATTTGCAAACGCACACACATTCGTACACATGTAATAAGAAAATTATTATTGTTATGAGTTATTTATGTTATTTTGGAGACTGTTGCTGCAGCAAATAAAATTATAAGTTATGAAACACTACTTACAAGTATATAAGTACATACATAAGTATGTACATAATATTGTATTATTGTATGCATTTGATGTGATTATTTGACCGAATTAAGATACTAGGAAATTATAGTGTTGTCTGAGGGATAATTTTTCTGTTATTTTTATGTTTTTAATTTTACTTAAGTCAATTAAATTTTGGCTTAATGTTCATACGTTGATGTTTTCACAAATTTGTTATGGAAGTTCTTATGAAATTTTTTGCAAATAATGTGGAGAAACTTGTTTTTAGTATGCTGCAATAATTTTGTATAAATCGAGGAAGCTAAGGACTCAATAAGCCACTACAAGTTAACTATTCAGTAATTTACTAAAAAAAGTAATAACTAAAAAAAGAGTTTTGTATACCGAGAAGTTATTCACCGTAGCCAGAATCTGGCAAAATGACACATCACTAAAATCGTTTTATTAATTTTTATTACTTTCGTATGGCTTAACAATAAGCTTATACTAACACTTAACACGATAACTAAGTATAAACCTTAGTCTTGCTAATTTCAAATAGGTATAGGATGGAAATTTGATACAGAAACTTGTTATTCTAGAAACTAGCTGTAAATGCGTTGGTCTAGACTTTATATACTTTATTCAGCTATAGCAAACTGACAATTTGCACTCTCTACAACACTCCATGCATAAAATTTAAATATCTAGGTCATCACATCATTAATATTCGCAAATTCGTTGATGGGTATTCATCGAACTAAACATTTGAACTGGACATGCAAGCAAGAAACTAAATGACATAGAATGGACATGTATTTGATATTTTCAAAATCACCGCAAGATATTTGGATTTCTTTTCGTCATTGCAAATCGTTGTTTTCTCCCCAGGACATGCTAAAATATCTACAAATCTTACATTCGACCTAAATTGGATTGCAATTCACATAATATGTCGCCCGGTGATCACAAACGGCATTAGATTTTCTAGGTAAAGTTTTTAAGCGCGCCATGCGTCTTATCGCCAACTCTAAAGTAAAGCCCTTTTTGTTCCATTTGATAACCGTTGTATTGTTAGACCCATTTTCATATTTTATAGATGTGTTCTAGATATTTCTGCACTTGCTGAGATAAAAGCTTTAATGTCACCTATAAAATATTTCAGAGAGATAAGTATCAATCCCTATACAGTGCAAAACCCTGGGTGGCTCAAAACTGGCTACCAAAATTCATTTGTAGCAAAATGATCGATATTTCAACGGACTTATTTAACATTTCTAGAATAAATACTTCATTTAAAATGTCCCTACGGATAATAGCAACATTTTGCTTCCCCGATTCACCCAATAGTCCAAACTGTACATTCGTGTGCAAAATCGTTTGAAACCTTATACTTGGGCTAACTTAAAAAACATATTAATGTATAGGACTAATAACAGTGATGAAAGACTACTTGTTCCTGCACATTGATACAATTCAAAAAAATCAATTTATTAAAATATCTCACAAAAGTCATAAGTCTAACAACCCTCTAGATAACTATTTTGGCTGAACTGAGCTTCCCACTAAAATCAAATTGAAGTTAACAAAACTGTACTGGACGCCTGTAAACTGAAATCAAAACATAAAATTTTTAGATACGTTAGATTTATAGTATGTTAACAGTACGTTAGCATTTTAAACGTTAACATTAGGTTACGTAAAGGTAATGTTAACGCATTTTAAACAATTTGAATCACGATATTACTTTTACACTAGCACTGTAATAAGACAAATTGATTTAATTCAAAACTTATATGAATTTAATTGAAAAATATAAAATTTTTATTGTCTCTTTCACTCCTGTTTACTAATTGATTTTTACATATTGTATATTATATTGGTTTGTATTTCAAAGATATTCAAATTAAAAAAATTATTTATAATCTAAAAAGAATAATAGGAAATATTAATAATACAAAAGTAATGAAACTGATGAAATTGAATATGACTGAACAGACAACAAAGAAAAAAAAAACGAGTTTGAAATTTGCAACAAGTTGGTTGGTGAATAATAATTATGGACTGGTTTTAATTAAGTTCATAAATTATTTAAAAATGGAACATAAAAGTTTGAGTGTTAAAAATGTAATTGAAATTTTTTTTTTATGTTTTTAATTTTTTTTGGAAATTAATCCGATTTTAATTGGCATTTAAACAATACAAGAATACAATTACAAGTAGATTAAAAAAAAAAATGTTCGAGAACAATCTGACACTTCTGGATGATGCACTTAATTTAATAATTTTGTCATCAATTAAAGATAATTTTCAAGTTACATAATATTAATTATAGGATTATTGAAATAACGTTTGCGAAAATTTATATTTAATTATGGAATTACTAAAAAAAAATTTTCTGTATTTAAATACAACATTTATTTTTCATATAGTGGGTCAGGAAATGTACTATGCGTTGGTTTGGGTTAGTAATTTATTATTATATAATATTTAATGTGTAAATTGAAAAAGTATGGTGCAAAGATTTTAATCATATCACAAGCGATTGTTTTAAATGATAGACATTGTATTTAAAAGGCGACGTAGCGAAATTAAATATTTTTTTTTATTTCAATTAAAAATTTCACCCCATGTATTAACACACAAAAATTTTAATTGATCAATTAGTCGTAACTTGCCCATCAACAGAATTAAATTTAAGTTTAATTTTTTTTTGAAATATTTTTGTTATGTGGTTGTTGTCTAAGATAAATCAATAAAAAAAATATAGTACAAAGTATAAATTGAAATGATGAAAAGCAATTCGTATTAATTTTATTATCAAACTAAAGAACTAGTTATTTTTAAATTTCATGTTTCATATCGAAGTTGTATATTTTTTTGGAAGTGCAGGTTGATTGAGAATTTCAGATTTTAGTTGAAGTTTTCGAATTTGAAAATATTTACTGCCAATCGAATAATTTGTAAGCTGGGTTTGTTAATATACAGTCTAAGATGACGCCTACTATCGGATTTGGGTGGTTCCCGAAGCTTTTTTAGTGAGCTTTGGATATATTTAAATAAAGCTTTAATATGATATTATATAATTAATTTTATTTATATAAAGTATAGCTGAGTAGGTAGTCATTATTATTTATCATATTAATAAAAACTATTTCACTACCAAAAATAAATTTTTTTCAATTTTCAAGAATTTATTTTTCTAAATAAATAAATAGGAATTATCAAGTTAAAGAATTAATATTGTAATCTTATTTATAGAAATTATAATCTGAGTAAAGATTTGAACATATTATTGATTCGTGAAGAACCTATGAATGATGTAAAAAAATATATGCAATAACACAACCCGAGAGATAACCTAAAAAAAGGTGAATTAGATAATACGATTTGAATAACTCTTTAACCTTTATTCAGCTAGAAAGGTAGATCTGTACCTTTTGCATTTTATTTTTCGAATATTTTCGATGCAAATTGACTTAGAGACTTGAATCTTTGTGAGAATTCATTTTTTATCAAAATTTATATTTTAAAATTTTTTGAAGTAAAAAAAATGATGGGGGGAGTGGGAAAACCGCCATTTTTTTTTGTCTACGTGGTCAGCTGAAAAGGTACACCTGTACCTAAAATGCATGTTTGAATTAAAATAAGAAAATATTATTTTCTATATCACAGAAATAATTTCTTATAACAAATTTTTTTTTATATGTACATTATTTTAGATTTTTCATTTACATAAAATTTATATAATAAATAACGGTACGTGGGTACCCAAAGGACAGTTTATCATCAAACAACATAAAACAAGAATAGTTCGGTACCCAATGATAATTTGTTAAAATAAAAATTAAATAAAATTTTTCTGGACCTGAAACGTATATCATCGTCAATAGGTACATGAAAAAAATAAAAATTGTAACGGTATTTGGATACCCAGAAGATCTCTTACTGTATCAGGCTTCCATATTAAATTTTTTTTCCGAACATTACATTTCGTTTTATTTTCGTCTAAAATTACAATAACAATTGAACGTTAATTTTTTTCGATTTATTTTTTTTTCTTATATTTTCTCATATTATTTTTAGCTTGCTGTGTTCAACAAGTTTAATGTGTATTATGTTTGTTTTGTCAAATTAAACTTAATTGAACAAAGTAAGCCTTGTGTGTAAGCAATTTTGTTTGAAATCAAAATAAAAAGAGACTTTTTTTTAGTCTTCTGATAGAAGTTGAAGTGAAAGCCTGTATGTAGGATAATTTTGCTTATTAATTTTTTTAATTTGTAAAATTATGAATGAAAACATTAACATTTTTTAATGCGGTACTAGATAAAAATAGTTTAAACACTCCCCTTCCATATTGGTAAATTAAATTTAGTCCAAACTTTGCCAGAAGTAATATCTTTTGTAAAGAAAAATGCCCATTTGATTTACACATAAGCTGGATATTATTTTCACTCAAATTTTTTAATCTACCGGCCTGTTAACTATATACAAGGCAATGATCCAAACATAAAATAGCTCGGTATCTAATGCTGCATATTAAAATACTATAAAAATGTATATTTTGTACCGTTTTTTCTCTAAACTATTTTTTTGTAAGTGAATTTTTATCAGTATTATTTTATAATCGTATACCAATATAATAAATATTTAGGTTTACCATAATTTAATATAATTAATAAAAAATAATAATGTTTGTAACTCCAACTCCAAATTATTACTGACAAAAATGTTAATAATATTTTATATCATTGTAATGTAATTATAATTTAATATTTTTAATAGGTATATTTATATACAAAAATAATAATGTTTAAAACGAAAATATTAAAAGAATAAAAAATAATTCATCATCGTACACTGAAAAAAGTTTTACTGTTTTTTCAATAAATCGGTTGTTGAATCGGTTGTAAAAAATGCCAATAACAATATTTGTTAAATTAATAGTACTTTTTATTAAAATGATAACAAAAATGATTTTGTAACACAAAAAAACAATAAAAATTGTACCTACAATAATATTTATAACAAAAATTGTTCAAATAACAGTTTTGGCTATTAAAATTTTAACATAATTGTGATTTTAACAATTTTTGTTGTTACATATTCGTTGTTAATATAATAACAGAAATTGTTAAAATTTGTAATTAAAAACAAACTTTTGTTATTAATTCAATAATCAAAATCATTAAAATAATAACGAATTGTATTTTGACAGTCGAAATTATTAAAAAAACAAGACTTGTTATAAAAATAATAGAAAGTTGTGTTTTTAGTGACTTTTACTTTTAATTTAACAAACATTTCTTAAAATTAGAAAAAGATGTTTTCAAATTTATAAATTCTTATTCAGTTCAAAAGTAATCGCAGGATAAAAAGAACGTTTTGCTAAAGTTAATTTAAAAATGAATAGAAATGTGTAAAAAAGAATAAATAAATATTGAATAAAAAATACTAATTTAATATATAAATTTCATAATAAGTAATTATTGAATTAACACATAATTGGAATAAATTTAAGGAAATTTCTAGAGGTAAGTTTTATTTTATATTAATTAGGTGAAATAGCGCAATAATTGATATTTAAATTACATATATTGTATTTTTTTTTTTGAGAAATAGTTATTGGAATCACATGAGTATATTGTGTAGAAGAAAAAATATAGTTTGTATTTAAATGGCAAACCGAGTTAAACTTAATAAGTTCAAAGTATTTTTTTTTATTACATTAATTATACGCTGAGAAATTAACTTAACGATTTTTTTTTGTTTTAGATTAATTGATTTATAATCATCATTCATTAATATAAAGACAAAGTTAAAGAATCTTCCGGTAAATCCATGATTGATTTTGTTGCAGCTGATAAAGTAACATATAGTAAGTTTTATTTTATGAATATAAATTAAAAATTTGCAAAGTGTTTAACAAAGTAAGATTGATTTCAATATGGTAAACACATGAAAAATATAATTTATATAAATGTAATAATAGGTCTAATATCTATTGCTTTGTATAATATAAAGTAAATTTACTCTATTTCTCTTTATTTAATTACAGATGGGAAATAATTAACAACCTTTTACTTATTGCACCTTACTTATTGCAAACTAGTACCAACAGCAAGAATTGTTCTTATTGTGGCAAATAAAGAAAAACTATACATTTTTTACTAAAATGTAAAACTATACAAACTAAAATTTCGATTTGCGATTCACAAAATTCTTTTGTAATTATTGGCAACACAGTTCAACAGCTGAAAAAATTGATAGAGAAACGAATTAAAGAAAATCTGCCAATTCAACCGTTACTATTTGTAACAGGAACTGTAGACGACTATAAAGAAATGTTTTTAAGATGAAGTGCTTTATGTATATAAAAATTATTAGCAAAAAAAAAAAGTCATTTTGAATTAAATATAATGCATTATGTTTCATTTAAGACATTCCAAAAAAAACTGTTATAAAAAACTGTAAATTTAATAATTATTATTCAGTTTTCTTTGTTGATGTAAAAGAATAGGTCCGTTTATGAATCAGAGTTGAATGGATATTGTGTTTTTTTAGGACAACTTATTTTTAAAATAACAACTTGTATTGTAAAAATAATAATGCGGTTTGTAAAGTTAATAGCAGAATATTGTCACAGCTCATTTTTCTAAACCAAAAGATTCGTTATTATATTTACAATAAATAATGTTTGTTAAATCCACAATTTTAGCTATTATATAGATAATCCTTCTTGTTGACAACTGCAACTGCTACTGTTAAATTAAAAACCTTTGCCTGTTAAAATAACAATTTTATTATTATATTTACAGTAATGTTTATTAAATTCACAGTCTTAGTTATTAAAGAGATAATGCTTTTTGTTATATTAACAACTTCTACTATAAAAATTCAAGTTGTTAAATCAACAATTTTTTTGTTAAATTCATAATCATTTATGCTCTCTCTTTTTTCTCTGAATTGTTATTAATTTAACAACACTGGTGATTAATTTAATAACGTTTTGTTATTGGACGTATTTTAATAACATGTTTGTTAATTTAATAACGATTTTATTAATTTAACAGTAAATTTTTTTCAGTGTACGAGGGAACAAACTAAATTTGAACAAAAATTTTTTGCCACCTTGCCTCATATAAATAATGGGAACGCAAACAATTACAAAGAATAATGGGAACATTTTTTTACAGTATAAAGCAAAAGGGGCAGACATTTGTTTTGTATCTTTCCTCTCTTTTGGTATACGATAAGTAAATGTAAATTTTACCTCTTTTAACTAATGATATTTTGCTTGTTTTGGTTATTGAGCTAAGTCATTTAAAAAATTATTGTCTTAATTTAAGTTTGTGTATAAAAAAGAAATATTGGTACCTATCTAAGTCTAAATATATAAAAAAAAAATTATTGTTACCTACATAATATCAAAATATGTATGCATACCTTTTTAGCAAAAGTTATAATTTTTAGAAATAAAAAAGTGATTGATTATTAAAATTTTATTTTTAAAATACTTTTAATTTTCTTTTTAGTTAACAATTAAAGCTTTTACTAAAAAATTTAAGTAAAAATTACTTATTTTAAATTTATGTATTGTATTGTTATATTATATATTTTAAATTTTTATTTTTTTTATCTTTTATTTATTTTATAAGTTGAAAAATTTTAAAATTAAAAATTACATACATAACGTATCTTAAGTTTTTAAAAATAATACATAAAAAAGTGATTTATAAATAAAAATGATAATATATAAAAAATACTTTCAATTTTGTTTTTAATCTTTTAATATATAAAGTTTTTACATTTTTTTTTTTTAATTTTTCAAGAGCTAACATATTTAAAAAATTTAATTAAAAATTACATATTTTAAATTTTTATATTGCATTGTTAGATAACATACATATTATATATTATATTTAAATATTTTTTATATTGTTTATAAAACAACGATCGATGCGGTTTTTACACGATATTTACATAAATTCAGTTACCATAAGCCTATTGTATCTTTTTTAGAATATAATGAAAATTGTCTAATTTAATCGACCCTCAGACCTCAATCTCAATATCAATAATCTGCATTTAAATGTTGTATCACTTACTACCGCCAGTCCCATGACTGGACTTTCATTTTTTTTCACTTTTTGTATTTTGTTTAGTAAATTCCCATGAAAAAAAATTAACGAAATTCCGGCACCCATTTTGTAATTTAATGTATGTTGAACACTTTGTTTAAATCTGAAAAATTAAATAATATTTACAATAAAATATATAAAATTTAAAAAATTGGTTTTTTGATGAAAAAACACATTTTGAGTGTGTTTTGTGTTTTTACGATAAACCATATTGTCCATCTAGTCAAATTTGTCCAACTAGTTACAGAACTTTATAGTAGGGTCAAATACCATTCTAGAATAATGTTTGTTTTTTTTATATATTATTTTTTAAATTTGTTGCACTTTTGCTGTTTCAAGTCCGAACTTTATACTTAATACTTCGCCAAAAACAGAAATGCTTAATAAACCTTCTTTTTCCTAAAATAGCGTTACATCCAAAAAAATATTTTAGAGAATATAAATTCCAACAAGTAATAAAACTAAATTTAAGAGTAAAAATAGAACAAATGCAGTAATCACAATAATATAACAAAAATAGTAAAAATCATAGTAAAAACCATACCATACCAGGAAAGGTGCACTTCCAGCTGAAGTAAGGGTTTTGAAATGCCAGCTGAATAAAGGTTAATGTCAATAAAAATTATTCAATAAATTTAGTTGTATGAAAATAATAAAAGTGTACTACATAATAATTAACAAAATCATAAATTTAGTGTAGTTTAACCATTCATACAATATTATACCATATAGTATGAACGAGTGCATTAGTGCAGCACAGATTGTTGTATGACAAATCGTTTCGGGTATGAGGCATTTAAAGCATATTCGATCAAATAAATTCTATTCCTAATACCAACAACTCTACTATATCAAATGTATAATCAAATCAAAAACCAAAATCTAATGAAGAAATGTTTTTTTTCATGTTGTACTGCTTTTGAGTTCTTTTACTAAGTTTGACAAGCCTTAAAAGTCAAAAAATTTCTTAATTTAATATTATTTGAGAGTCAGAATAAGTACATTGGAATTATAGATATCTAAGTATAAAGAATCCGCTCAAGACAAGATACGTAGCACTAAACACGTAAGGAAATAAGCAAACTGAACTCAACCACATATTACAAATATAATTTTTGACTTTGAGGACGTAATTCCAACTCTGAATTTAAATTGTATACCCTAAATTATAAGTGCATTCTATAAACTTTTGGCACAGATATTTCGTTCACAAGTTTGCATAGTTCGTAATAACAATTTTTAAATAAAACTGTCAAAACTTATATTGACCTCTTTATCGATTTTTTTTACTTACTTAGATTATTTCAAATAATATTATTGTTAATCAAAAGAATGTCCTTCTATACAACATTACTTTAATTTAAAAACAAAAAAAAAAATTATAATAACAAAATAAAAATCGTTTTAAATAACTTTCTCATAATTTTTCAACATCTGACACAAAAAAATCTTTTCAACAACAGCATCTTTATGACTTATTTATTTACTTTAATACGATTTTATATATTATTATATATACTAGAATAATTGAAGTTGTTAAATACAATAACTTTAATAAAAAAAGAAAAAAAAAAAGAAAAACGCAATTTTCAACATCTGAAACTTTCATTGTTGTTATTTAATTTTTTTTAAAGAAGTCAAGTTTTTCTACAATAAAGTTAAACAGTTTGTCAGTTTCATTTAAATTTTTGTTTTTTTGTATTTATTTTTACCAACCCATATAGAAACTCTTATTTTGTTCTCATTAAAAAAAATATGTACATACCAACATACACTACAAATTATATATATATATATAAGCAACAGAATGTCCTAAATATGTCCAAAATACAATTTATCTTATGAATATTTTTATACTTTATTATATTATTTCACTAACTTTAAACAACAAGGTTACCATCGTCATCTAAAAGATAGTTTAATTGCTCCAAATAATATTTTTCTGGAATCTTTAAACTCGAATTTCGAGGAAGTTTAATAAAAAACCGCATTCAATATTTCGTTATTTCGGATCATTTCAATTTATCGTGGACACTATGTTTTTTTATTAATTTAACTTAAACAACAACCTTCTACGTACATAGTAATAATATATTTAAAAACATATAAATTCAAATAAGTGCTCCTGTTTTGCACATTTGATAAATTAAAATTTTTTCTATTCATTATTTATACATGTGTTGCAATTTTAAATTGAAATTTCTAATTGAAAATTAGAAGATTCAAAAAAATATTTATTTCGCTACGTCTCCTTTTAAATATCTATCATGTAAAAAAATAATAATAAAATATCTCAAATCTTTGTAAAATACTTTTTTCATATAAATTGAGGCCAAAACATTGTAAAATTTATTAAGGTGCAAGATAAAAAACGACATTTCGTAATGATGTATTAATACATTCAGGATAATTGTCCAAGCTAAATCAGAATGAAGGAAGATAACGAACGAGGTCTAGCTTTTCCCCAAATTGTATCACCATTCAAAAACTAAAAAAAAAATATCAAATTAAAAATAGTTTTTAATAACTTTTTTATAATTTTGAAAATCATCTGACACAAAAACTAGTTTTAAGATAATTTCATGGAAAATTAAATTTATTACTGCTCCACGAATATTACCTAAACCTATTGATACTTTGTTTTTTATCTCCTGCCATCTAATTGCAGTGTCACCCGCAACTGTTATTGTTGTAACGGTTTGTATTTATAAAATATGGTGCACGTACACTAGCTATAAAAATGGTACTAGTATGTTACTATGCTTTGCACTAGTTTTAATATCTCTTTCGGACGAGTAGTCTTCCCATTAATTTATTCTGAATACTATTTTATAATAGATATGAGCAAATTAATTTGACATGTGCATGTTATGATAGTGTTTTGTATTCAATTTACTTGAATATTTAATTTTGTATTTCACTATTTCATATATTAACTTAAAGATGTATAAAATATTAATCAAAAATACTTGTAACTGTGAGTTATAAGATATGAACTGAAATTACTGATTTAATAACATAGTAATATTGGTAATTGTAAATTATAAGATACAAAATGAAATGATCATGATAATATAAAAATATCCACCTGTTAATAACAAGCAGCCTACGATATAGGTTATATATCAGATCTTCATGCCATACTTTATCGAAACCTTGTACGAAATCTAGAAACAATGATGAGTCAATTTATTTTTCTTGTGCTTATTATGTCTCTAGTGCTTAAATGCTTAATAATATTGGTTTTATATTGTCATTGCTCTATTGTTGAGTGATTTTTTATAAATTAGATTATGTTACTGTTGTCTATAATAGGTTGATTTGTTTTCATTGAGAACTTTTCCAATAACTTTAATATGTGAGTAAGGAATCTGGCCTATATGATTTTGCTTCGTTTGGAAACTAACCTGATTTTGATATCATAATCATTTAAAAAAGTTTCCATATGCAAAGTACATGAAAAAAATTGGCTATCATTGCAATTTGATGTAATGAGTTAAACTAATTTCTTGAAACTTCTAAAATGTAAGCACGCTTCCATATAATGTGTTATTCTCAATGGAAATGTTCCAATATACAATGTACAACTTTTAAAAACGTCTCTCAAGTACCACTTAACATATTCCATTCTCACCTGACATGCTATTCTCCACCCACCTTAATCCTACCCACCTATTCAAATTTATAATAAATCAGTTTCTGATGACGTTTTAGTAGTGTGAAAGAAATATTGCAATTAATAATGGGTTAGTGAGCAAATAAACCCACAAACCGCAATCTAAAAATAAAAATTCACAGAAAAAAAATCCAATAAATTCAAAATCCATAAAATTGTCGAAACATTAATCCTGGAAAAAGGAGATTTTTACTCTTTTTTGTATTCAAGAGCAGCTACGCATAAAAATCTTTTAAGTAAATATTCTGAAAAAAAATATTTTACCTAAATATTTAAAATGAATGCCTAAATATGTATATCATTTAAAATTATAAGAGTTACAGCCCCCCAAACCCACACAAATTTTTTTTGATAAGGTCAAGACCCCCCCCCCCCCTAATAATTATTATTTTTTTTTCAATATTTCTACTTCTTCACGAGATTTTTAAATGCGATTTATAAAAGCAGGAACTTTTGATTGGCGAAACTGCGATACGCTCCCTTTGATAAGCCTGAAATTTGATAAAATAAGCTACTCGCAAAAAAAAATTGCAGTAAAAATATATAGTAAAAATTTGCAGTAGGTATCGTACACTATAAAGTGAAATACATAAAAGAAATACCAAAAAAAATAGGATAGTTTTTATGGATTTTTTTTTTGCCAAAAGTCATTATAGATTTGGGGACTAACCACTTAATACTGTATCTAACACTTTAAAAAATAATTAAAGAAATAACACTTTGTTTTGTCATTTCGTTATACTGGAGTTAATATTCTTCTTTTTAATTTTAGTGAAGCGGTAGGTGTAATTATATAATAAAGTTGTAGGAATGCTCAAGGGGGTTCTAAGAAGCAAATTCAGTTCCAAATTTTAAAAACTTACGCTCAATATTTCACATAGAATATATTTTATTATTTTACTGTTATTTATACTGTTTGACTTTTTGTTACTGCTTAAAATTTACTGAATTTTACTGTAGAAAGAGTAAAAAAAGGTAAAACAGCGCTGTAATCTTGCAAACGCACTATTGGAAAAAAATGGGGAATGAATCCATATATTGTCCACTGGTTATATACATTGTACTAATGTATGGTGTTGTAGTGTGGACGGCACTCAACATTAGTATAAACCAAAAGTTCAAAGATCAGTCTCCATCTGTTCAGCCTCCGAAGGAGCAATCTGGGTGAAACTCTAGCTACCTGTTATTTATTGCTTCGCAAAGTTGCAATAAAAACTGCAAACTTCAGATGGTCAGACCAAACTGCAACACCACCAAACAAATCTGGTCTATGCTGAACCTGAAGCGATCCAGTAACGAGTAATTTTTTATGACATTCTGAATCTGGACATTTGGATCTAAATTTATTTTTTAGAACATTTTTTAGCTCTCCTTTAACTTTGTAATGAAATTTAATGTCTACTACAGAAATAAAATTAAAACAAATTAATTTACGGCCTCATTTTACGGTCGTTATAACTGCAGCCTTTAAAACCTCAGTGCAAGAAATTTCGAAGCAAAATTGAGATTTCTAAAATTGTTTTTCAAATTTTAGTACATTTAATTACTTACTCAAATTTTAATTGTATTTAATTTTAAAATTAACTCATTACACCAGACCAAACTAAAGTATACAATGGTAGCTCTGTTTATTTTTTTTTTTTTTTAAAACACCATACATTTCAACACACATAAATTCAAGTCTAAGAAATACAATAAGAATAGGTTAAAGGTTATCTGTGTATTGTGTATTGTGTGTACTCGTGTGTCTTTTGTGAAATTCTATAGTACATATTATTATTATTATAAATAAAATGATTATTATTTTTTCTTATTTTTTTTTTTTGTTTAAGAAAAAAAGAAAAGAAGAGGAACAAATAATTTTCCGGTAAAGTTGCTCCTTTTTACACATTATTTCCTTTCTTAGAATCAACAAAACAAAACAAAAAGACAAAACAAAAATATTTCATTCTGTTGCAAAGAATGTAAATGGAAGTATAAAAATTTATTATGTGTGAATATAAAATGTTACTATTAAACATGAGAATTTTTCGAAAAGAAACATGGAAATATAAAAATATATAATTATGTATATAATATTATATATAGATACACATTTATTTATATAATATAATATTTATACACATTTAAAAAAAAAAAAAAAATCATTATCAAATTAAATTGAAACAAAAGAGATAACTAAAATTTTATTCAAGTATATTTTGTATAGAATAATAATACAAACACAAAAACACACATATGCACATTCATATTAAAATATTTATTTGTGTTGAAGTTTTAATCGAGTTTTATAACAAAAAATAAGAAGAAAAAAAAATTTATTTTAGTAACAAAATTTTGACATTTCTTCCTTCCGTTAATGCCAACCTTATGGTCACGTTGAATATTCATCCTTCTCAAAATTAAATTGTTAGGTACCCTATGATGGAAATTTTATATTTGGCAAATACTTTAAAAGAGAAAATTTTATTTTTTAAATTAAATAATTTTATTTGAATCTATTTTATATGCATTGTTTTAAGAGTAAGTTTAAGAAGATATTGTGAACTTGAATGTTATTACAGATGGTTTAGTTAAGAGGTTTATAAAGACAAAATGTCATACGTTAAAATCTTAGTTGAAACATGGATATTTTGGTCAAAATGAATTAATATGAAAGAAGTGTTTCGATTATAAACCCTATAGTAGTGTTGGACAACCCAGACAATTCATAGATTAATTCTGGTTAGTTGGAATCATATAAATAATATTCAAAATATATGTGAGTTATAAAAACTAAACAAAATTTTCAGTTTGTAAAACCTTTGGGTAAAATGTTTTTTTTTTACTATTTCTTGACCAAAGTTGAGTATTTATGCAACCTTAAAGTTATGTAAAATACCAATTTAAATTTTTCCACAGAAATACTAATTATTTCAAAATATTGAAAAAAAAACTTGGAAATGATGTAAAGCCGCGTAGTTAATTCTTATTTCCTACCATATTTTGCTTAATGGCCTGTCACTAAAAATTTTGTAAATTTCATGTTCGGCTTATTAGAAAAATTTAGATACTATCTATTATTTTATTTACAACTTAAGTTATTTTTTTTCTACCTATCAATTTTTGAGCATGCTAGTAATCATATTCCCCTGTTCAGACCCACATTTTTGGTTATTTATTATATATGTTTATATTAATTTATATTTGTTTCACAATGGCATTTTATATAATTAAATTTTATATATTACAAAATCAGAACATAATATCATCCTTTATTTTTCTTCTAAATTACAATTTTTATTCTATGTTAGGTGGGTAAATAGGTAGTACTGCTTGTTAATCCGGAACATTTAAGCCAAAGAGGCCCATTGCGGTATTACAGAACCCAAATTTTTTTTCCGGCGAAGAATGTATTGGTTTAGACTATTAATAATGTTGTATCAAACATTTGTGTATCTCAGATCACTCAATTAGTTCAAGAAATACGTTTAGTAGAATATGTTAATTGCATTTGAAATATAGTGGTAGGTGCATAGGAATTGTGGGATACTTCTTTCATGTATTACCTGTCATTCGACTGAAGTAATTTATTGTTTTTTTGTTTTGATTTATCACCACTAAAGCAAATAATAAATTATATATCACTTTCAGACTAGGCAGTCCTCATCTCCAATCTAGATTTAATATGTTATTATATAATTTTCATATTACCATTGTAATACACAATGAACACGTTTGCCACTTCGACAAAAAAAATATACTATAAACAAATATACTATGTTTAATTAGTACAAATTCGTGGTTTCTTGAAACCAGCCCATTTACTCTCTGAATGCGATGTATTCATGTATCTCAATTATCTGGTTTCTTTGACCAATCCCTTTTAGACCCACCACAACAAACAACATCTATAGACCTATGAACCGTTTGTGTTTTAAATCGAAATACTAATTTTTACGTAGTATATAAAAGCAGTTCATCATATCTCACAACCACTTAACAATGACGCGAGTCTGAAATGACACTTTAACAATTATTACACAAAGTACTTTGAAAATTATTTTGCTTTTAAATACACCTATACAAATTTGTTATATTAAATTTGGTTAATTAAAAACGTAGAGACTTTGAAGATGAAATGCAAATAAAAGTACAATATAATCATATACAAATTATATACACATACATAAATAAACATAGACAAATTAGTATAGTTGTTGCAATGCCAAAAGGCTTTCCCAATAATTTGGGATCATAGACATAAAAAATAATGAATAAAATTTACGAGATTAATAGAAATGTAGATTTCAGAGATTTTTCTTATTTCATCGTACAGAATTACATAAACAGTTACTCATGGAAAAGTAAATATTTTCTTCTTATACTACTCGATCACTCGATTAATTTTTTACCAGTCATAAATTAGCTACTATACTGGACAATTGCTTCAGGTCGGTATCTGACTGTTTGAACCAGTTCTTGAATTGTTTTTTGTTAGTTCAGTTTCTCAGGCTGGACATATTATGTTATATACCCGTTTTCCGATTGTCTTCCATTATATAACTAATTATGGAGCTTGTAATTTTATGGAGCTTGATTTTGCCATTCCTCATTATTATGTCCAAAATATTGTTTGTCTTTCTACGTTTGATGACTTAGAGTAATGCTCTATCATTTTGTATTATTCTAAGATTCTCTACGTTTGTGATTCTATCTCCGTAAGATATTCTCAACATCCCTTCCGTGACCTAATCGGTTGGAGCACAGAAATGTCGATTCCCGTGGAGGGTATAACTAAAAAAAAAAATATCTAAATATTATATATATAATTTATAATCAATAAAAATATTACCTATATCAAATTCTATTTCAATACACATACATCTCATACAACACCATAAAAATAACACAATAAATAAATATTGGACAAACACTAATAATAATAATTACACAATAATTGTCAACAACTGACAAAAGTATGTGACATATGACGTACCTAGTAACGTCAAAGATGGATAAAATCGCAGCGACAACTTGCAGAAAATATGACGTCGTCTTACCACGTAGACGCAGATAGAGTTATCAAAATGGTCTTCTACAGTAGGCAATCCCCTACTTAGACAGTATAAACAGATTAAAAATGAAATTAGATATTGCCTCGGAAATAAAAATGATGATATCGAGTACGATGGAAATGTCAAGTGCAACCCCTATGCTTCCAAAGCTAGTAAAGAAAAAAAAAGTATTGAACAAAGGTAGGTTTAGCACTTTCAAAGCTTCTAATTTATTTAATATTTTAATTTTATACTCTATACTTCTACACCGTAATAAAAGTACTGACCTATCATTTAATATATTAACGAAATCGAACCTTGATGTTTATATCACGAATTCAAAGAACTTTTTTGTATTTGTAAAATAAAGATCTTATCATTTCTATTGCGGATTCCGATCTTCTTCAAACCAATAACCCAAATATATAAAGTTAAACACTGGTTCAATTGGGATATTATCTATTGTGACGCTATAAATGATTTAATGATGTGCAATTTGCAGTTGGAAAATGAACTATGAATTAAAAATCATTTAGATCATTTCAAACTGGTAAGACATTTTGTTGCACTGAAGCATTGTTGTTGCAATGAAGCCCACACGTCATATTTTTAGCGAAACCTATTCTTTTTGGCTACACATTTCGTTTTTATTCTCTCTTAAATATGTACTCCGAACTAATATTTGTTAGTCTTCAGTAGGTAAGGTTTATCTTCTTATGGTGCTATGACCGAAATTGAGTCTTGGGTCTCTATATACCCCTCCACCGTCTATACCAATCATCAACTCTTTGTTATTAGTAATCAGAATAAACATTATATCAGTTGTTATATTGTTTAGAAGGCATACAAACACCCACTTAATTCTCTTTATTATTTTCTATATTCAAACTATATTCTAAAATAATCATAATGAATCTATTCCGGTTTAAGTAGACGTTTGAGATAATCACTTCAAAGTAAATATGTAAAGTTTCTTTGGAAAATTATAACAAAAAATATTTCCCAAAAAAGTATTTATATGTGATTACATAACAATATTGTAGTTGCAGGTGATTTTCTATAATAATGTATCTACATATATATATATATATATATTATGTAAATGTATATACTAGGTATATGATATTTAAATTTGCAACAATTAACTTTTGTTATTATGACCTTTTGAAGTTTTCATAAAATTTAAATAATTTTCTATTTCTATTGAGAAAACTTAATTTAAGGAGTAAATTGAATAGTAAAAGTTGCCTAAAGTATAATTACAACATACTTAATAATGTTAAACTTTTTAGAATATAGTTTTTGGTAAATTTTAGAAAATGTACTTTTTAATTTTAATAAGTCCATTTGGGTATCAGATTTTATTAATTTAAAGTCTTAAATTTTATAAGAAATTCAATTTATATAGAAATAAAAAGACATTGATTCAAAATCAGTGCAAGTCTGATGGAGAAAATAAAAAAATTGAAAGTAAATTCGAATTAGAGCTTGTGTAAACCTAAACAGAACACCGGAAATGGATTACAGGAATTTTTATTTCAATTATAAAGCTTTTACCGTAAAGCTAATATTGTACCAGATCCGATAATTTTTCAATAAAGTTAATTCGTGACCATTTTTAATGAGTCTCTGAAAACTTCAGAAAATGGTTTAATACCCCATATATATTACAATAATGAAAAGTATGTTAAAAACAGTTTAAAAATGAGGTTTATATCACCTGAGTATATTCAAAAGCATGAGCATGTTCTCCCCTATTATACTACTATAATAGAAGGGCCACTGCATGCAAGTTTTTTTTTTTTATTTTTTTTTTGCGTTGATTGGTGGGAATCTTCGGAGACACAATCCGCCTCGTAGCTTCCATTGTGTGTCAGATTTTTACTAACTAAGCCACACCCCTCCCATTAAAACTAGTCCGACAGACTGACCATTAATTTATTTCTAGAGTTATTTCTTAAAGAAAAAGTTTACGAAACTCTATCGTATTAAATCTAGTGGCTTAATTCTTTTAAGCCTTATGGTATCATTTTGATTTTCTAGCAGTTTAGTGGCCTCAATGTTAACATGACCCTTCAGATGAGCCAAATTAATGCTTTGTTGCATATTTTTTTATTTCATTTTCTATGCAAGGAATTTTTAAATCTCTGTGTAAATCACTTTTGCGAATATACCTAGGCGCATCTACCATGTTGCGCAAGACTTTATTTTGGAATTTTTGTATACCAAGTACATGTGCTCGTTTGACACATATATTTGTATGCCGTGCAACCATATCGGTTTGATTATCTGATTATATAACAATATCTCGTTATGTATGGGTAATTTTGAATTTCAACCTAAGAGCCAGTACTTTTCTCTATATTTATTATCAAGCAAATTTTTTTTCTTTTTGACATGCTCTTTTCACCCTAGTTTGAGATCTAATGTAATTCCGAGGTATTTAGCGTTGTTTTCTTGGGGTATATTTACCCCATTCAGATTTACCAATGGTTGATTTTCTAATTTTTTATTTGTAAAATTTAATGCACCGATTTTACCTCATTAAGTTTAATTTTCCACCTCTTTGTCCAAAGATAAAGCTTGTCGCTGGCTCTTTGTAATTTATTCGTAGCCTCGTAATAATTTCATCCTATTGCCATCAACGCAGTATCGTCAGCGAATATAGCTGTAATAATATAAAAAAAACAAAAAAAAAAAAAAAACTACAGTTATATTTTCCATTTGTGGTAAATCATGGTATGGGACCCAGATTACTACCATGAGACCCCCCCCCCCTTTTTAATATCTCTGATAGTAGAATACTCATCGTCTTGTTTTATTCTGAATAGTCTGTTTTCTAGATACGATGAGAATATATCTATGTATTGTTTAGGCAACATATTATTTAGTTTATTCATTAAGCCTCGGTTCCATACTTTATCAAAAGCTTGGGTTACATCTAGAAATATAGTAGAGCATACTTGCTTTTCTTCTAAAGCTTTTTTTTATTATGTCTGATGTATTTGATGGATTGTCGAGTGCTTAGATCTAAAACCGAATTGAAAATTTGGAATCAGATTACTATTTTCTATGATCGACAAAATCATATGGACAAAAAAATTCCTCAACATGATCTGCGAATGTTTCAACTTTATTTTTATTAGCGGGATTTGAGAGATCGAGTTTTTTGTACTCTTTGTTGCTTTCCACAACGGGTAGTTATTTTCTCCTTTAGCTGATAATCTGCATGCAAGTGAAGATAATAAATTTTTACAATATAGAGATAAATTAATATTGTTTAAATATGACATGTTTATTTCAAGAAATGATAAAACAAATTATTAAAAATCATTTTTGGACTAGTTAAACGAGTCGTATAAATAATAATAATTATTATTATTTTATTATGCCTTAATTTCACTTTCTAATTTCAATAATTAAGAGCCTATACTAATGCATCTTCACCTATGCCTTTTAATTTACTTAGACTAACCTGAACTTGTCTATTAATAATATATTAATTTTTTAAGAAAAAATGACAAGTAAAAACCTTATTACATCGGCTGAGGTCTGCAAGGCTCCATAAGCCATTTTCACTTTTTTTTACTTAGGAACAGGTACTTAGGTATAGCAACATGCTATTTCCTTTGGCCCGAACCATTTTTTGCTATCTTTTACCTTAACAAACAAAATATGTTTAGGAAAATTGTTTCGTTCATCATAACACTATTAGAATTAGGAGTTGTATAGGTAGTCTAACACTAAAAATACTTACTTTACTAAAATACCTATTTATATTCACTTAAATTTATTTTATATCTTTTACCATTTCGGAGATATTTAATTCCGGATTGACCATATCCACTTTTGTAATACTTTGTTAATTATAAAATGACCCATAGGCCAATTTTTTTTTATATGGGCCATTTTTGTATGAAGTTTGACGTCAAAATTGGCTTAATTCTGAAATGCCCCATATCCATATGCCTGACACATGATTTACCAGCCAGCAGATTTAAGGTTAACCTGGTATTGCAAATGTTACCAGCGGATCTTAAAATTTACTCTGGTATTGCTACCAATTTGAATTACAGTGCTGTACCATTTTCAAAAATTAAAACTATGTTATATGAAAACACTGGTGAATTTTCTGTGAAATTTAAGACATCTGCGGCAGAAATAGAGTACAAAACCAACAACATATTTCGAAAAGCAGCAAAAATCAGTTTACAAACACCAAAATATATTTTTAAAAAGAATTAGAAATTCTACCAGCTAAAACTCTTACAAACGAAAAAATAAATGATATCAAAAATACCTAGGAAAGGTATAGCTATAATAAATAATTTTAAGTCTTTATATTTTTAGTAATTGAATTATTGTTTTTTGTTATATTTTTTTTTGTTTTAGATTATAATATTGTGGTAAGAGAATGTGATCTCAATGAAATAAACTGATTTTTAATTTGGACCGTGTTTAGGAATTCATGTAACTAAGACTATACTTTCCATATTTCTGGAAAATAGCTTAGTTCCATGCAGCCCTATAGATTGATATTTTAGACTTTCAAATGAATCATTAACCGTATTAATGGTGATTGTGTCGCTCTAATATTATTAATCAGAGAATTTTGGTAGTATATTAGCTTTTTCTTTATCAGAGCACAAGATATTATTTTTATGTACAAGTGCTGGTATTTTGATTTTTTTCTTTTTTAAAACATTGCAGACGTTCCAAAAGGGCTTAGAATTTTTGTCTAAGATAGACAAAAAACAGTTCCAGTTTACATTGTTAAATTCGAAAATTTCTTTTCTGATCAAACAGTTGAAATGACTAAATAATATTTTATGGCCAAAATATCTGTTTGTATCTATTTTATGACCGAAGGATTATGATTGTTGAAGTTCATTGTTCACATAATTCACATTCTTGAAGTTCGAACTATGAATAAATTTCCGTAACCGGTTTTATGCCATTTTGCGAACTCCTCAGTGTAGGAGAGGGCACTTGCGACTCCTCTTGCTTAATTTTGGAATTGCTTCAGAATTATTTTTCGATCAATTTTTTTTAAATATGACATGCATTAACCTCAGAAAGGGATTAAATTATTAAAAATCACTACTGGTGGTTAAACGAGTCGTATAAATAAATAATTGAACAATAATGTTATAATAAACGTAGGTTAGGTGATTTATGATATACAGTTAAATAATATTTTTTAAGGATTCGAAGTCATTTGTTTTTTTTTTTTACATTTTAGAAAAATTAAAATCTACTTTTTAATTAATTTGATGAACTACTATGAATCTTGGCAACTTCTGGTATTACAACGTAATCATTGATTTTTACAAAGTTTTTGTGTCTTCATTTTAAATTTTTTAACTTCTTAATAATAAAAATTAAAAAAAAACTTTAATAACTTTAAGTTTAATTTTATAAATATTGAATTTTTACTGTACACCCTTTTCAAAGACAATTTAAAACTTTGAAGCAAGAATATAAATATGAAAGATTTAAAATGATTCTTGAAGTCATTATAAAAAAATTTAAATTAAAAAATAATATAATTTCTGAGATTACAACTCTTTTATTAATTTTTTTTTTTGTACTTTACTGATACATCCTAGAATTTTCTCTGAATTTTTTTTTTATATCCTACTTTATTAAATTAAATTTTCATTACTGTTAACTTCGAATTCAGTTGTTTTATATATCTTATACATATATACATATATGCATATACATATACTTGTAGAATACTTAACTACATAGTTTGGAGATGTGTTTTTTTTTTCAAATTAATTAATTTTGAATTTATCTCTTAAAATGCCACATGCTAAAATTAATTAAAAAATATAATGCCTAAGAACTATAAGTAATCAAAAAAAGTCTGTAGGTAGAAACATTCTTCTAAATTTTAACATCGAATCAAATTTGTACAATTTTTAGTTTAATAAAATTGCAACATTGTAAACTGCCTGTTGCGCCACATTTTTTCGATGTCTTTCTCTTTTTCTCAAGGAGAGGGATTTCTTTGTTATTTTCATCTTCATTATTTCTTGGGTTTGCGAACAATCACCAATTATGAAATATCAATTAATCTGTAAAAAAAAAAATGCTTAAATGCCATATTTAAGTTCGGCGGCCACAATTGTAATTTGAATTCATTTGATCGATTGTATCCACAGCACCTTTTGTGAAATTATAAAAAGAGATTATTTTTTCTCAATGTTCCGACAAATGTTAAACAATCATTTAACAGTTTTCGAATTTATCTATTGACGAATTGGGAAAATCATACAGGAATTTTCGCTGACGAAAATGAACTGCGAAATAGGTGCAAACATTTTCTCAGAATATCTAAAAATATAAAAATCTTATGGTCTCCCTAAATACGCTGGTGTCTTTCAAACAGAGCTGTAGCAATTAGGGAAACGTTTAAAACCCTTAATCACATTCATACGACCATCACATTCGACAAAAGTCACCATCTTCACGGATAGTTAAGCCGTTATAAAAGCTTTTGTAGAACTTGTGGCTGGCGGAACAATGCCGAAACGAAATTGGAAGTTTATATAACCGGTTCTCGATCTCAGTAACATAAATATATAGTTCCTGGTCACAGTAACATAGATGGAAATGAGAGAGCCGATGAACTGGCAAGGCAAGGTTCCAATCTCGACAGACCTCTTGAGGGAGACATTAACTCTCCAATGAGAGTCGTCAAGGAGCGCATCCATTCATACTTTCTGTATAATATCAATAAAACCAAACAATTCTTAACCAGATCCCCTACTGATATAGCAAGCTATTGTCCAATATTGTCCTTAACAGCCACGCTGCTAAGCTAGGTATTCATTTCAATCTACACTGTCGCAGTTGAAAGAGTGAGAAAAGCAAAAACTCTTCAGCACTTCCTTTGCAGATGCCCAGCATTAGCTAGAGTCAGACTCCGAACTTTAGGTGAGGCTTTCCCCAGCAATATAGGTTTTATCGTGGAAAGCAAAATAGGAGATATGGTCAACTTTCTCAATCACACAGGGTGGCTCTAATACTGAGTCCCTGGGGAGGGCGGAGATGAGAGAACGACCACCTATAACAACCAACAACATAAAATAGTTTGCTTGAGTCGTGGTATCAAAAAGGCACAATTAAGTGCTAATTGGTTTTCCAGAAGTAACTGGAATGGCCGCTTCTACCTACCTGACTACCTGCACGTGCCCACTTCTCAATAATAAATTATGAACTTGAAGGTATTAAAAAATTCAGATTCATATTTAAAAAGAATAGCGATGAGAATAAAAAATTAATTATTATTCATTAAAATATGTCCATGTGATGTTCAACAGTGATTAAGGGACAAGAGTTAAAATTTATATCATTGACAGACATTCAGCCAACGTGCACGACTATAACTTGTTGAACACTATGAAATACACGATTTTAAATCACCAAAATTTATATTTAAAAAAATTACATATTTGAATTTTTATAACAATTTAAAATTATTTGGTCTTACAATGAAGGTACTTATAATTTTAAATTTATTAAAGTCATATTATGAGCTTGCTTTTTTCTATATATTTTGTACTAAAACATTGTCATATGCGTTTACCTGCCGTCGGCAAAAACAGGGTTTCAATAAATGAGTAGAGGGTGTTTGGGTGCCCCTGAGCAGCAGTCCCCGACTATAAAAACAAAATTTGTATTGTCATTATAGTTTTTACTAAATTTACGTTCTTCCGCAAATTCCAAACTTGTAATATTTTTAAATTATAATAATTGTAAATATGAGAATGAAAATTTTTAAAATTTAATTTAAGGATAGAATATGCTCCGTATATGCTACATATCAAATATTCAAAACAAACTTCAACGATATGATATAAAGATATTGATTTTTGTTCAAGTGTTCGAATCCCGCTTCGGACACAAATATTATATAAATTTTTTTTCTTTATTCCTGGTATTAACTGGGTCTAAAATTTTGATATCTCCTATTATTAAGATAACATTTTTCATTAATCGATTTCTACATTTAAATTAGTTGGCATATCGAGTATCGAAAACAACGAAAAACTTATTATTATTGTTAGTCGAAGCCTCATCATAAAACAATTAGAATTCATCCCAAAGTTTTGTCAATTGAAAAAAAAATTCGACGATGGTCATTTCAGTATGCCAAATTAAAACACTTATATTATTATCAAAAATGATTCCAAATTCAATAAAAAATCTTAATCACTATTAGGATCCAACATGAATATATCAAAAGAAAACACTTTGAATGATTCATTGTGAATTTTTTTTTTTTTGATTTCATTGTGAATTAACTAGTATACAAAGAGAAAACCTCCGTGAAGAGAGTTATACTCAAATAAATCACCCTTGTAAATTTTACACCTCAAATAACCGACAGAAAGTTCGATTTATAATGACAAGACTTTGATTTCATTTCCGAAAAAAATTAAGGTGTCATCCTCGAAAAGGTAATGAAAATATCGAATTTCAAAATGATTTCATTTAGAAACTCGTTTCCTTTTTTTTATTTTTTTTTTCTTAATTTTGTTTTTTATTTATTGAAAGTAAATATTTTTATATATATACAAAATATTTGTATATATATATAATTATATTGTATACATATAACATAAACGAATTATATCAAAACTTATTTAAAACTCACCATAAACAATTCAAAAACAAAAACCAAACAAAAGAAAAAAAACGTGGAAAAAAAAGAAGAACAATAAAAAAAAAAATTAAAAAGAAAATTATTTTTTAAAAAAGTATCGAATTGATGTATCTGGTAATCGAATAAAACATACAAAATCAATTCAATCAAAACAATTTCTTCCAATTTAATGTTGTCAATTTAAAAATAATAAGAAAAACAACCATAAAAACAACAATAACAATAACAACAAAGCATTTGAAAGAGAACACACTAAGAAGATTCCCCAAAAAATGAGGGAAGAAAAACTTGTCATTTTCTTTTTTTTTGTTTTTTTTTTTTTTTTCTTTTTGTTTTGTGTTTTTTTTGGTTTGATATTTTTTTCTTTTGAATTATAGAATGGATTTTAATTGGCATGTTATTTGACACTTGTAATTACGTTTCTAATTTTAAGAAATTTATTTATAGTTGAATAAAATTGAAAATAATTGTGTTTTGGAAAATGTTAAATGTTGGTAGTTACTTATACGAGTATATTATTTTATATAAGTGACCTATTTTAGAAAATAAATCAAAAATAGTCTAGGGCAACATGCTTAGCGTGTTTTAGACAATGTTCAACTCTTTATTTGAAATTAAGTCGGTTTTAAGAACAAAGGAGCCTTGTTTTGTTTACAGGAATTGGTTAAGAATTACAAGTTATTTTTTTACATCCTCGCAATTCTGAACCAATTATTGTATACAAACCAAAACCTCTGTGATTACTAATACAATGACTAAGATTAAGTTTGTTTTTGGCTTTATTTTTGTTTTTTGATTTTTTTTCTATAATAGATAATTTTTTATTATTCTCAACCCAAACTTTACAGAATTCTGAAGAGTTGGGAACTAAGGGTATAAAAAAATGTATATTGCCAACAATTATTAGAATTCCGATTTGACTGTTAAATATTAAATCAAATCAGAATCTGCAAAGACGTATGGTAAAAATGTATTCTGCCAACATTTGGTAGTAGTTCACCACACTCCGCCCACTTAGATCAAAAGGGTTCATTGTGACCCCACAATTCAAAAACTTTGCTTGTTATTCAACAAATCTTATTTCCCATACAAAAACAAAAACTTCGGAAGAAAAGTAAATAATATGTGAACAAATAAAATATCAGACCTTATGTAGTTGATAGTGTGTAGAAGCTTCAAAAATCTATTCCGGTATAAATATGAACATAAAAAGGACTAAATACATTATTGTAAGTCGTTCAAATACAAAGAAGAATAAGTATTTTCAAATATTAGGACTAAAGTTACATAAAAAACTCAAAATCTTCAAATAATGCGAAAATAAAATCTCTTGTCAATTCCAAAAATGTTGTTGGTCAACCGAAAAACCAAAACCAGACGTGTTACTTTATAAAGCTACCGAATGACGGGTTTATGTAGCTGCCATACACTCCTAGCTCCTATCAGGAATGTTTCAAAAACCAAAGGTGTTACAGATATCAAAATTTACCCTTACTCTTAAAAAAAAAAATACGATTTCTACCGATTTCAAAATTTTGGACTGGTTATTGCCATACAACTCCCAGCACCCATCTGGAATATTTCAAAACCCAATTGTGTTACAGGCATGAAAATCTACACTTACATACTCTTTCAAAAATAAAGAAATACGACTGTTACCGATTTCGTATAAATAAAATTTGAAATAATGAATTTAACACAGCTTGGGGAAGCCTAAATTTAAGAAGATTTAAATCTCAAAACTGAAATAGCGACGATCAGTGAAAAGGTATTTCCGAATTTTAGGAATCAGTATAAACATTTTTCATGGCTGTGTGAAATGACTATGTGAATTAGATACAAAAAATGTGACAATTAGTTTTATTAATCAAAAAATACTGCAGAGCATTCCAACGGGTGCATGTATACAAATCGATAGACACAGTTATAAATGAAAATACATGTGTTAGCTACCGGACAGAGTTTTTTTATTCGTTGGATTTGACATTGTTTCCTCCTCCCCAAATGAAATTAAAAGTAGCAACTTCAGTATAGCATCAACGAAATTTTAAGCATCCAAAACTGTGGTAGTAGATTAATAACAATAATTTTGCATCCTCATTTCATTAAAGTATAAATTAAAACTGATTGTGAAAAAGGCGAACATATCTTTATTTCAAAAATACCGCCATACCGCAATACCGAAATAACCCCAAATATTGTTTACAAAGAAATAATTTTAATATAAGTATAATTTAAGTTATAGTATTGTTGATTTTGTTATCGTAGTAAAAAAAAAAATATTATAATTAGAAAAGCCAATTTTTTCCAATTCGACTCATAAATCAAACTTCATTGCAATAAATTCTATGCATTTTGTGTTCGAACCGGACAACGTCGGGTAACTTTGCTAGCAATCAATAAAAACAGTAGATACGAAAAGAATTATTAAAGCATTCAAAAAACTGCGGCACAAAAACATCTTCAAAATTTATCGGACGAATATAATTTGAAATACGGAAGCTTTAACAAAGCTAAATAGAGATCACGCATTACTTCCAACAGTAAAAAGAAAGAAAATAGCAAAGTATAGGTTACATATTTTTTTAGAAGTACGACATTAGAAAATGCTTTAATGGGAGCTTCGAAGAAATATCGAAACAAGACAATACATTAATAATAAAAATAAAATCACGCTTATCATATTTGGCGAAATATTTAGCAATGCATTGGGGAAAACAGCATCGATGAGATCTATTCACAGAAGCAAATTAAAATACCTTCAAATAACATTTTAATACCATCACCTAACTAGAGGTAAATTGGTCGCAAATAATGAAAAGGACAAGGACCTTTATTGCAGACATTCTAAATGAAAAGAAAAATTACCTACAATGTTGGCCTACAGATACTTATCTTGAGGATGAACTGTTAAAATAAATAAAAATATTCTAAATTTGATTGAAGTGGAAGATGAAAAGGTAATAATGATTAATTGAAATTGGAATAATTATTGTGTTTTGGTATGATAAGATTTATTTTAGCTCAAGTTGTACGTTTCAATAATGTCTTATTGTAAGTTTTGCAAGAACAGTATCGTTCAGAAAGTGCTTAATATAATGTAAAACTGCGCGAGTAATAAAGTAGTTTAGTGTTTCAATTGATTTTAAATTTTGCAATTTAATCACTGTAATTTTGATTTATTTATTAAATTATTTTTCTAAAGTAATAATAGCGTTCATCAAGGTTATAGACCTGCAACAAAATAATCGGATAAGTTCAATGGATTTTAAGATGTTGCGTTTACATAAAACTCCATATAAAAAAAAAAAAATTCTTCTTAAAAATTATTAGACTCCATGCCTCTGATTCGTCGACAAAAGACCACACAATACTATCAAATAATTTATAGTTGTCATAAAGTCCTTGTCGAACCGATCTGGACCTACGGCATAATATATACATGTATAGTTGAAATATTGAAATAAATATGAAATTTATTTTTATACAAATGGCTTTCAGAGCTGTCCAATATCATAAGTTTCTAACCTGCTCCTGTTTCAATTCGGAAGAGTTATCTGTGCAAAATTTCACTGTTATAAATTATTTCTGATTTTCTTTCAAATCTTTTAAAAAAAATTTCCAACAAAGTGAAATTTTTCTTTATAAAAATGAAAAAAGAAAAAATGTATTTCGAGTATGTAGGTATTCTTTTGATCTGAAGTAGACAAAGTCCTTTAATCTCAGAATTATAAAATAATTACTTCTCGGAATATTTGTGAATTATTGATGTATGTAGTTTCTTAGATTTTACATTTTTTCCCCTATTAAGAACGTGGTTCACAGTGCATAGTGCACCACTACATGGTCCATATAGATCATGAAATATTATTAAATTTAAAATAATGATGTATCTTGCACTCAAAATGTGTAGATATATCAAAAAATATATTTTCAATAATGTTATATTAATTAGGTGTACAGAAAACATATGGGGTTCGATAGAAAGGTTTAAAATAATTCTAAATTACAACAAAATTTTAATTTTTTTTAATTTTGTGGAATATGGATAAATAAAATTTTTCAAAACTCAAATATTTGTAAATTCAGAGTTTATTGTGCAACGCAGTTATAAATTTTAGAATTCTGGTATGAATTCAAAATATACAAAATATCAAATCTGATTACTAATCAAATGTCTTTGTAAATGTGTTATAAACCCAAGAAGGGGGTCACTAATATTATTTTATGACTAAAATGATTTTTGAATAAAATTATAAACTAATTCTACTGAAGTTTATTTGTACTGTCAAATTAATGCTTAGAGCAAGAACATCAGACGTCTATTACTAAACTAAGCCTTGCTAAAATTGATTGTGCAATATCATTGTATCAAGTTATCAATATACCGAATAGAGTTAGTAAAACACCTCCACCGTTAATGAAAAAAATACAAGTAATTGAGTAAACCAGATTCATGCTACTACTAGAGAAGTAAAAATCATAACTTAGTATATTTGTCAGTAATTATATACTTAAATTAAAATGCTCTAAGAACCTAGACAAAACTAGTAAGTAAACACATTTCAAAAAGTTTCTGAAAATTGTAAAAATAGTTGTCGAATCTGCGTAAGTCAATCGATAGTCAAAAATATTTGATACTGCATCTGAATGTGATTTCTAATAGAATGAAAAACTAGATTCTGATGATTATAGAAGTACATATTTGATAACCGGAGAGACATTTTCAATATATATATATATCAGTTCCGTAATCGTCTATACGTATGTAATATTTTTTTTTTTTTTTCGAAAGATAGGAGGTAAACCTCGAAGGACATCAAGAGCTCCAGCCGCGTGTACGTCTTGATAGTGTAGGAATCGAACCCACTAAAGCCCACCTATCTTTTTTCCGTTATAACCAATCTACGTTAGATCGACTAATGACTTTTTTTTCGTAAATTTTCGGTCGCGTGTTTAGGAAATTATTATACTGATAGTTTCCGTGGAGGATCGCTAACAACATAATAATTACCGTGTAAGAACTTTATCACTATGATATTTCCCGTGAAGGAGATAGCCACAGCAATAGTTCCGCGTGGGAAGATTATTTAGATTTTTTCGCAAAGGAAAATTATAATAAACAATATTATGACCGACTAATAACATTGTTTATTGACATTGTTATACGGCATACAACAACCATTTTAACCACCTGTCGGACGGTAGTGGAGTGAACTAAAATATAATTTAAAAGAACCCACTATCGCTCCAGCACAATGTTGGATGTTTGTTGGTTGGTGAAGCCAATGACTGCTAAAAGTCAAAACTAAAATTATTAAGGGATATTCGGAAGAGCGTTGACGTGTAAGACCAACGTTATAAAAACGGTACTCGAAGGCGAATCTTTCTTCTCTTCTATTTTGGCTGATGACCGATAAAGGTCCGCAAAGGAACTTGTCATTAATTATAATAAGAATTAAATTAATAAATTAATAGGACAATTTAAAAATGAAACAAAGCGTTTTAATTAAAATAATAAAAACATAAATTATCTGTTCTGGATATATACAAATTTATTATCTGCGTTTGCTATAATCTAGGGGATGCTTGTTGCCTAAAAAATAGCTAATCCAATTTTAGAAAATTAGCTAATGAACGGGGCAGAAACATCATAGTTCCAATAGAGTTTAATATAATGATTTTTATCCAACTTACCATTTGGTCAACGGCCATCCCCTTCAAATGGAGTAATAAGATATATTACTGTCAGATTTATGCTTAGAGCAAGCACATCAGACGTCTATTACTAGACGAAGGCTTGCTTCATTTAATTGTGCAATAACTCATCATCCAGTAGGGTTAGTAAATCACGGCCACCTTTGAATAGAAAAATCTTAAAATAAAATAAACCACATAAGTGCTGTTAGTAAAAGGGTAATAAGTTAATACCTATGTTAATAACTATACATTCAATACAAATACTTCCAAAAGTTAGGCCGAAAGTATCAAAGCTAAAAAAACAACAGTTGTTAGTAAGTCTCAGTTGTACGTACATTAAAACGTAATCGTTTTCAAACAATTAAAACACTTAGTTGTCGATCAAAAGAACTAGAGTTAGAATTTACTTCACGCAGCATTCTAGTGATTGGCTCGAATCTACCATATTCAGTATGGTGGAAAGGAATGTGGAACAACTCAACGGTTCTGAGATTATTTCGATTGGATTTTTGAACAAAATAATTTGAAATTTCAGGGGCTAGCGTCATACCCGAAAGGATCTGGTGAATAAAAGAGATATTTGCAATTATCCGACGATCAGACAACGACTGTAAGTAAACAAAACAAATCAAAAACATTTTTTTTTTTTTATCTCTTAGGAAAGTTTTTATTTTAATAATTTTACAAAAATATAAGAGAAAAAACTCTTACAAAATTTTTATTATCTTGAATTGGCTCAGTTTATGTTGTTGCAAAATGCTGTAAACCTAATATTATACAACATAGTTTTGTGACAACAATGAACGACCATGTTTGATACACACTCTTAATCAAATGGACTAATGGTTACAACTCTAATTTTGCTTGTCGTTTTCGTACAAATTAAAAAAATGTTATACATAATTTCGTCCTTAATTTGAGAATTTTAAAACTTGTCAATGCTCACTATTTTTTTTACCATTTTTCTTATATAAGAGTTGGTTAAAACTTTTGCCGAATTTTGGAGAAATGTAGTCCAGTCATTATTGACTAATCATTAATTTTTAAATATATTAGGTTTAATTTAATTTAATTTAAGAATTATGAATTTGCTACACATTATACTTTATATAGTCTTATAGAGGCTTACCGTCTCATGTATGTATATGTACGAAATAAAATGAATAAATAAATAAAAAAAAAATATTATCTTTTTTAATAACTTATCTATTCTCTCATAGTTTCCCCTAGAGTCATTTTAAAAAGATGATCAATTTCGAAAAGAAGCCGGTTCTGTATATGCACCATTATCATTTAACCTTACCATTATCATCATCATCGTCTTATAGAACTACAGCGCTGACTGAGCATTAGATTTCATAATAATTTCGATTTGGTTTCCAATTTGGTATTGGTAGGGTTGGAGCAATATTTTTAACGTTAATTGCCCATCCGCTTCTTACTCTTCCTTCACCACAGTTCACGGTTACTATCGGGCTTTTAATCGGGCTACCACTACTTTCTGTTGAATTATATTCGTTCGTGTCGTTTTTTTTTAGCCTTCTAGTTAAATTTGTTGTAATGAATGATAATTCACAATATTGTGGCTAATTTTAATATGATGTATGATACCACTTTGAGCATTTTGATCAGAACTACGTCTACTATACAACTTACAAAATAATTAATAAAGCCCAAATTTGTAGTGCTAAATAACAGTTTGATTCGCTTACACTGAGTTGAATGATATTAAGTAAACCTTTTGACATCAGTAACAACCACAGACTCCATGATTGTTTTTTTTTTTGGCTCATTTTTTAAATGAAAATCAAAAATAATTTCACACAGTTTTTTTTCCATTCTTTAACAAAAAAAATAAATATATTTTTTTTTTACTTTTTTTGTGGATTTCTTCGAGGATTTTTTGTGGATTTTTCTTGAAAAATGTTTTTTATCGATTTTCTTTTTTTCTTTCGTTTATTTTCCATTTTAATTTTTCAAAATTTAAGCTAAGCAGAGCAGCCTAGTAAGCAGTGTAAAAATTAAAGAAAAAACGATGTGAATAGAAGTAGGTATGTAAAAGAAAAGAGAAGTGTGAATATTGTTGTTTAGTTGCATTCAAAAAACTACCATCAGTACAAAATGAAAGAAACAGAGTAAATGTTTTGAATGTTTATTTGAATGGGAATAGAATGTGTTACAGAAGTACTGAGAAAGTTGGAAAAATTATGAAAAAAAATATATAGCAAGTTCTCGATACATAAACATGACAAATAATGATTTTAGACCTATAGAACAATTTTAGAGTTTAATCTTACAACAACTTTAGGGCAATTCTATAATTAAATTTTAGAGCTCTAGTTTTTGTTGCTATAATCTCTATTAAAGAAAATAATGTTAAGAGCTCTAAAAATTCTTATGATGGTTATTTCATTTGATTGGCCCAAACTTTATCAAAGAAATACTGTTGAAATCCCTAAAGATGCTAATAACAGACTGTTATAGACGTTTAGTCATTATCTTCTTTCCGAAGTTGTAAATTCATTAGTTTAAGAGGCAATTGATTTTTCTAAAACCATTTTTGGTACCTTAAATATGCAATTAATTTGCTATAAGGAATAGGGGAAAATTCTTCCAGCTCCTGATTATAAGTCAACTAACATATCTGATAGAATTATCAAAGTGAACTCCTACAGTAGGCCAATCCCCTACTTAGACAGTATAAACAGATTGAAAAAAAATTAAACTAGACATTGCCTCGGAAATAGAAATGATGAGAAATCGAGTACAATGGAAATGTCAAGTGAAAGCGCTATGCTTCCGAGAGGAGTAAGGAAAAGAAAAAAAGTTTAATTTAATTACTTTTACCGTATCGGCCCGACCACTGAAATTTTCTCATATTAAGGATGCTGATTGTTTACATGAACTTTTCTTCAACATGAAATATTTTTAAATTTTATTTATTTATATAGTTCCGAGTCTATGGGATGAACCCCCTCTAACTACTTTTTATACAGAGTTTTGGCATACACAATTACATTCAATCTAGTTTTTTCTTTAGAATTTCGATATATCTACTAATTTAAATGTGGGAAAGTATATATATAACTCTCAGCTATATTTCGTCATTTATTTTATGCCAATGACAAAGTGTACTGAACTTGCTTGGAAAACCCATAAAGCAGTTTTTTTGAAAAACCCATAAAGTATTTAAAGCATCGTCGGGAATTGTACCTGGGATCTTTCGATTCAAAAACAGGTGCTCTACCTACTTCAGCGTGTTTTATGGTTATTTTCGTTTATCCATTCCGAATATTCAGTGTAGAATTATCAGAAAATATCAAAAAGCATTTTTCTATTAATTTCGAATGTTTCATATTTTTTTTTTATAATTCCAAGTCTATGGGATAAACACAACTGCTTTTACACAAAGATTTAGAATATGCATAATTACAATAGCTTTTCTTCTATGGTATATCTATGTGTTTAAAATTGTAAATACATGTGGTCCAAATACCTTGGTAAAAGCTTTCGTTGCGTTAATATCAATTTCAGAATTGAGCGATTTGCATACTTAACAATGCTTATGTCTTTTGATGCGATCAATGGACATTGCACAAAAATATAACATGAGATGAGGATTCCTCTTCTTGTAAGCACAATTTGAATTTATTTACCAATCTTGAACAGATCTCTCTTTGATTATCTGACTTGATTCTGCAGTTAATATTTAATTTAAAAAGGTATTTACTCTGTAATAAATGTTCCGTATGCTTTAGGTTTCTGTAATATTCAATTTTTTTAAACAATTATTTTGAAGGTAGGCGCTTGACCAAGCAATGCTTGGTATAGGTTTTAAGAACTGATGCATTCTGTTTTTGTAAGGATATCCTGCTTCATCATTGTTTTACTTTGTCTTACGCAGGATCATATTTTAAAAAGTCAGTTTTTTTACTAAAAAGTCTCAAATGATTGTTTTTTTTTGCGTTTTGAATTTGAAAACTTTAAATAAACTAGTTTAAAAGCCAGCTCAATAAAGTTCAAAAACATCTGGATAAAGTGTGAAATTCTCTACCTCCTACTCAATAAAGATACTTACAACTCTCATTTCTACTAAAACATTCTCTGTCACAGAACAACCATTAACTTTTTTTATACATAATATGTACCTTTAGTACGTCTCCAGTGATTAACCCCAATAAATGTTTTAGACATATCAAGTACAAGAAAGTTAGTATATCCTAATGCTCCACGGATGGGATTATAAGATATTGAGGATGATGATGATGAATTATATTAGCTCTACTGGCGTAATTCGTTGTAATCTTCTGACCAAACCTTGATTATTAGATAGTTTGCTTTGATATTTATATACTATTTGGATTGCATATGGCTTAATAACCTCATCCGTTAGATTCCCAAATCTATATACGTAAGTTGTTATGGCCATAAAAGAAATTTTTTTAAAACTATAGATTTTGACATTCTACAATTACGAGTTATGTAGATACTTCAACACTACAATACATACTACTAAACTAAGTTAGTTTCAGTAGTGTTGGTGAATGAAACAGCCCTTCAATTAAAATTAAAATTTTTTTAAATAATACTAAAAAACTATATCTATTGTAGATAGTTCTTCTCCTTCATACTAAACAAGCTTAGATCCATTTTATTGTTAGTGAACCAAATTACAACTAAACTATATTTTATGATTTATTTTACCCCAACGACAGGACGTACGGGACCAGGTAAAAAAAAAATCATAAAATCATTTGTTTTTTGCTATTGTCTTGCGTTAGTCAGGAATTGAACCTCGGTTGAAAAAGTAGACGCTTTACCCACTAGGCCACCTGTATTATATTATAATTTCATTATATATTTGAATAAATTATTACGAGATTTAAACTAGGCGTAAAAAGCAAGGCTTGAATGGGTTTACTACAATATTTTAATTTTATTCCACTAAACCGTTTTATGCTTTTCAGCCTTTTTATATCATCTGATCTCTTTAAGATTTCGAACGCATTTAAAATGCTGTGTTGAATTAATCAGGTTTCTTTGTAATTCCTAATGACGTCATTAACGATTCATCATATAGATATATCATTTAGAATTATAGCGGAATGCGTTCATGATGATTGAGGAAGTAGTTTTAGTGTTATAAACAAGTTACATTTTTTAGCATAGCCCTAAAGCATGCACCCCCATAAGCTCAGATAAACTTAATGAAGACTGTTGTGTATTTAGAGCTTTTAGTATAGACTTAGCCTCGATTATCTTCATATTAATCAATATATCTATTTCTTCAGTGTTTTTTGCTTAACATAACACATCCAGTTAAGACACGAACCAACGTGTATTTCAAGATATTCGATTGTTGTTGGTATTTTTATTTTATTATAGCATTCGTTAGTTGGTGTTTCATGCCTTAGTGCATAAGTAATGTGAATCGATTTTTCCTAGTTCATTTTTCAAAGTGATTAGAATGTATTGTGTGTAAGTTGAAATGTCTAAACAACTAAGAAAATTAATTGTAAAGCCCTTCATAATAATATAGTATAAAGTGAAACAACGTGTTTGACGATATCACATTTATGGAGAGTCCCTTTTAAAAATATAAAGAAAATAGAAAACGTTAAAAACGAAACCAAAATGTAATGTTTGAGGAAATTGAGAAGGTAGCAAGATTGGATTGTATAATAATAGTTGATGACTGCTCTCCTTTCCTTAAAGAGGAAAGTAATTGAGTTTTTATTTCTTACATCTTATTCAATTTTTGTTTTTTGTTTTGCTTTTTTTTTTTGTCAAATGTAGGGTGTATAATGACGGCTGTGAAATGAATGTGTAAAAGTATGTCAAAAGAAATGAAATAAAATCTGAGTGGTTTTTTCTTGTTGATGCTGTTGCTTTTGTTGTTGTTGTTGTTGTTGTTTGTTGTTGTTAGTGTTGTTATTGTAGCCGGAATTATTTTTCTTCTCTTTCTTAGCAGTGTTGTATTTTTCTTCTTATTTCTTTTGTACAAATTTTCAAAGAGACCTTTTTTTGACTTTTTGTCATCAATTTAAGTAATTGATTTTTTTCTTCTTTAGTTGTTGTTGTTGTTGTTTTTTTTTTATAAATTTAATTTTTTATAAAAGTTTTGGTTTTTTTTTTTGTTACTCAAGGTGCCTTTATGATAAATATTGTCAAGTGTATAAATATCCAGAATAAACATTTATAAAAATTTAAGGCCAAAATTAATTGATTTTGTTTTGTTGTTTTGTTTCTGAAACATTTTATTGAAATTTTACAAATGCCATACACTTATAAATATATCTTATTTAAATGGGCTAATGTATTTATAAGATATTTAAGAATTCTATTGAATCATAATGTATGAAAAATATTTTGAAATTAAAAAACAATTGTTCAGAAATAATGAGAATAATGATAATAATGGAATATTAACAGCAAGGATATACAAACTGATGTCTTTGTTTATTCAGAATGTGAATGAATCAATCTTAAAGGATATTATAATTACTACAGAACAGTATAATTGAAATTCACATAGACATAGACTTTTTTTGTGAAAAACATTTATGTACAAAAAAATATGGAAAAACTTCCACAGAACTATTATTTATTACTGCGGTCATACCTCACCGGAGAGCCTTTTTTAATGAAGCATCAATGTGCCTATACACAGACCAGTGAAATTATGTCAGGCGTACCACAAGACAGCGTCCCAGATCCTGTTTTACACCTCATTTATACTGCGGACTTACCAACAACAAATAAGACAACCACCTCCAATTTCCCTAATGATACGGCGACTACGAAAAATATGGTAATTGACTAGGTTTGCGAATGATAAAAGAAAACTTAACAGGCCTACAAAACAATTAAAAGAACTACTCAATAATGCTAGACATGAAGGTGTCAAAAATATATTCGAAGCCTAATACCAACCGCAAAATTATTCATTGTGGAAAGTTACCAAAAAGCTAAAACAGCCACAACAGCTTAATCCACCAAAACGAAAAAATAATCAGCATTCTTGGGCACATATAGTAACCAAGAAAAAGCAGAAGCATTCGCAGCACACCTTAAAAAAGTATTTAAACCTTTTTCTCCTCATAGCATAAACGTAGATACAGAAATATATAACTTCTGTTGTGCTCAGGAAATTCAAATGGACCTACCAATTAAGAATTTTACAATGGCAGAAATAACCAAAATTATTAGAAATAACACCAAAACAAAAAAAAAACCAGATTATGATCTAATTAGTGGTAGAATATTGAAGAAAAAACTGCCGGAAGAAGGTTACAAAATATTAATGTACATTGTGCGCTGTTCTAAGATCTGGTTACTTTCCGGTACAGTAGAAGTTTTCTGGAAAAATCCTTATACCAAAGCCAGCTAAGTCGAATAAAGTAGTTACATCCTACAGACCGATTAGCCTACTACCGTGCCAATACCGTGCCAAATACCAAATAAGATTAGATTCTCATCCAAACACCCTAGAAAAAAACTTGTTGGCCTCAAATGGCGATAGTCGACTTAAGCGTCACAACATTCTGCAACTACCCAACACATACTAGATTGAGTAATATAACTAGATTATCACCATGTCACTACACTCACCATTGGGGTTTTCATCCGCAAGTCATTTGCTTACATATACAAATATCATATATACAAACTGTTGAATGTCTCTATTAGAGACAGATTATACAGTTTATAAGGGAAATAAAAAAAATGATGCACTTAGTGCCTATTTTTCCAATATGTCTTATCCTCAATTTTATGATGACCACGTCCACAGTATCTTTTTGGTGGTCGTCCTGCTAAACGTTCGATATTGAGTTCTGCCATTGTATTTGCATAGTCCCTTCAGTTTTTTCTTGTATCTCGACTCCAACAAATAATATCTTCGCATGAGTTTGTGATTTTGTAGCTACGTTTTTAAGTAAGCATATTATGTATTTGCCTCAGAGTTCGCACTTCAGTAGTTCTCATCGGTGGGGATTCTAGAATCTAGGGCTAGAATAGGGTACGTTTTAATTGCTCCAGAAGCTTCAAGACATGCTATTCTTTGTATTTTAATAAGCTTGGGATATGTTTGGGATATGTATTTAGTCTATTCTATTTCTGGCCACCATACAAATATCGTCTAAGATATTATAGGTCTTATTATATACTTATAGAGACATACAGTCATCTGTGGAAAAAGTCCACGATTTTTTAAAGCATGCCCTATTTGTTTTTTTTGTTTATGTAATATATGTAAGGATTCCATGACAGTTCGCTGTCAAGTATTATTCCCATTTATTTTGTTTCCTTTACCATTCCGATAGCAACCTCATGAAGGTAGTTTACTTTTCTTCGATTAATAAAAATCATATTGTTGATTTTGTGTGAATTTCAGACTCGCATATTTCGGACCAACGCTTATAGGAAGCTGCATTCGTTCTGTAATTATATTTTCGAATTTGCCTTTCAATATTAAAACTATATCGTCATATCGTAACTGATGCACGAGATACACACAGTATTTGATCCAATACAATTAACCAAAACAGTGACAAACTTTAATCAGTTTATTTTCATTTTAAATTGCACTCTATGTTTACATGAACCATTTGCTTAATCTGGAAAAACAACAACTAAAAACCGCGATCTGAAAAAACATATGCACACAATTTATATGAAAAAATTATCTAAAATTAAATGTCCAAAATGAAAGCAACCCGACAAAATCGTTAATATCTCGATAGCGAATAATTTAACTTTTGAATCAAAATTTGTTTATTCACTCTTTACAATAAAATATATGTTGATTATCACTTTCCCCTTTTCTTTCCTGTATTTAAATTTTAAAATCTTCAACTACCCATTGATTTAACGTATACAAAAAGCTTATTTTACCATTCTTACTTCTAAAAACTTTGCCAAAAAAATCTGAAAATAAACAAAAACAAAAATATATTTCAATACTTAAAAAATGAACAATTCCTCAGGAATTTTCATAGTTGGTAAAGTCAGTTTATACAAAAAAAAAAAAAAAAAAATACAAAAATGTTTGTGGACTTTGACAATTTCGTTTACCAAACAACTAAAATTGAATCGTGTTTATTCAAAATCCTTGAAAATTTTTGTTTTATTTGTGTCAAAATTGGTTTTGCACTGACTCAAAAGAATCTTTGGGATTTCAACAAAAAATGAACAAATAAAAATGTATTTTAACTAAATTGTTAGTTAAAAAAAAAAAACAAAATAAAAAATAGAAAACTTTATTAGCTGACATCGTAAAGAATGTTTGCCTTTAGGTGAAATGCTGCTTTTTAAAGTTCATAAATCGTTTATATCAGATGATACCCTTTTGTGGTGACCATATTTGAATAATAAAATTTTCATTGAGTTCAAAGCCATATTTTTACTGTTGTTGATTTTATTTATTTGTTCTTTTTGTTTTCTTTTCTTCCTTTTGTTTTTTTTTTCTTTTTTCAACAAAATCAATTGTTACTTAGTTATTATTGTGTCTGTATAATTTTCAAAGGATTTTTCCTTCTTAAATTATAGGACCTAAAGCTATCAAAAATATTATTTTGAATATGAACAGATGAATTTGATTTTTTTTTTATTTTACTGAAAAGTGAACAGATTTATACAAAAATCGAAAAAATCCCAAATCTAGAGATTTATAGAATTATAATTGCAACAATCGGTGGGTGACACTGTAAGTCTGCCTTTTAACCAAAAGGTCCCCGGTTCGATTTTCGATGAAATAAACTAAACGCCTCATTGGTATTTCGACCTGGTCGAGTACCCAAATAAATGACAAAAAATAATTGAGAGCATATAATCTGGTAACCCCTTAAATAAAATAGAGCTAATATCTCTAAGAAGGATTTAGTTCTTGAAAATAGTAATAGTTTTCCACATTTAATGAGTTGATAAGCCAGTAATTTGATAAATAACGCTCGAAATATTGTAGATATTGTAGTATAAACTGGTAGTACCGTACTTAATTACTTACCGTGACATCGTAAATGTATCGACAACGTCGCCAACATATTGGCGTATGATCTTAAATGTAAAAAAAAAATTTTTTACATTGTCTCATGATCGGTAATTAATTTTATAGTGTATCCGCGACTCACTTTCACGACACGTTATGTTGAGTTTTTTTATAAATCAAGCAATAAGCTTAAAATTAAAAAAAATATAAGTATAAATTAAATTTCGTGTTTTCAAAATAAATTTAAAAAAAATTTTTTTTGTTTTAATTTACTTTAACTTTAATAGGAAATGGACTCACGAAAGAAAGATGCTTTTATTAACTGTAAGGCTAAAGCACAAAGAAGATTTTTCTTTAAAAAAACATAAAAAAATCTTTTTACGAAATTGTCCATATTAAATCTCCATATATAATCATATACATATATATATTACAAATACATACATATGTATATTAAATTCAAACATTTTAAAAATTTATCCACAAAATAGGTATCTACAATTAATAGTATATTATTTTGACATTTGATTTGTTTAGAGTGATCGGAATTGTAAGCAAAGCACATTGTGTCGCAACACAATGTTGTCAGTTCAGAAAATTTGACATATTGTATTTGTATGTACATTGTATCGGTTGAAATTTTTTGGATACATTTCCGATGTCACCGTTAATTAAGACGAAAAGCTGAAATTTCAAAAAACAAAATTTGAAACTAGTCACAATTAACAGAAGTAAAAATATGAGCAGCATACTTAGATCAGTATAAAATAAAAAGAAGATGGAAGAAGTAAACGTAAGAAGCATAACAAAATATCATTTCAAAACTGTTCAAAATTATTTATGAGGCAACCAAAGAGGAAAATTACGGTAAGATTCCAAAAATATTTAAGGGAAGCCGAATTAGCAAGAATAAGATGGTTCTACTGATCATAAGGCCTAAGTCCTAACTGTGTATAAATGTCAAATTATTGTAATGACAAACATGTTAATAAAGCTCTTCCTTTTTCTGTTTTGTACTTCAAAGACATAACACGCATTTTATTTAGCTCTGCTTTAGTAATGCTTATAGTCGGAATCAGACTTTCTATAAATATTGGTACGTACTCTTATACACTTTCTTTCAAATTTGCGTAGTTTTTCCATTCAGCTTGGACTGACGTTGTACCATATGGGTACACCATATGCAAGTGTTTTCCTTATTAATGTCTGTTAACATATTATTTTGATTCTATTGCTTACGTTTTTGTTGTAAGATAGTTTTTTTTGCCATCATGAAAGACTTATTGCCTTTAGAGATTGTATATTTATATGCTCGGAATAATTCAGATTACAATGAAGAAAAATGTCAAGATATTTCAGAACTTTTTTGTTTCGTAGCGGTAAGTTATTTGGAGATTTTGTAGAAAAACATTTCCAATTTTTTTTTATGTCTGAACTTGTTTTGTAATAGCAGGGTTTCGCTTTTATTAAAGTTCACTTTTAGTATTCATATCTTGCAGTATTAAGCCTTTTTTGAACTTAGGATTAAGCAAAGACTAATGCAAAATTATTACATTTTACTCTATCTAATAAGTGGACCAGGTCTGTTATATAGATTGAAAAAAGGATTGGTGTGTTAACAATTCCTTGTTGTAAACCACTTTCGATTGGTAATACGTTATCTGATGAATTGTGTTGATCTGAAATTTATTTCCATATAAAATACTTTGAATGATAGAATCAATTAGATGCTCAATTAGATGTGATGGGAATTCATATTTTTTTCGTTTGAATATCAAACCATCCAAACAGTGGATTTGGAAACATTTTCAAATCGACCAACCCGGCACCTATATTTTTTATTTATGAACCAGCAGATAATATTTAATGTTAGTTTGGTTATGGTATGAGTGGTTCAGTGTTTGTACCTGAACTTAAACCGATTTTCAGTTATGATGTTTTTTGTGTGCTAATGTGTGATTCGAATACTTTATTGATGCTAGACATTAAACTTATTGAAATGTAATTATTAGGGTCAGCTGGGTCTTTGCCTTGTTGTTTTAGCAATATCGTTTTCGACACTTTCCATATTTTCGGAAAATATGAAACATATTGATTGTATTGTTGAACAAAGTAACATATTTTGAAATTATTAGAATAGTAAGATTTTTTAGGACTGCATTAGGTATGTTATCGACAGCAGAAAAAATTTTATTTTTTAAATTATTAAATTTCAACGAAAGTTATTTTTGGTTCGTGTACTGGCTGGTTTCACCTCTTGCTTGGAGTGATTTATTTGTGTTGGAAAAATCACAGAGAGCAATGTTATTTCTTTGTGTCGGCAATTATTGCTAAACTTTAAAATTAATAAAATTGATAAAACCAATTTATCATCAATATAAAGGAGGTAATGCTCAATTGACATTGAAATGCATTTTGCATATTAATCGCTAAAATAACGAACATATTTTCAATAATTAAGAAAAACTCATTTTAACGATTATTCCATGTTTCAGTTTTGGTTTTTTAAATTTAAATAAAATAATACAAAACAATATTTTGAAAAATCGCTGAAGAAAAATTATACCCTAAATTTAATAAAATTACTTATAATTAAAATTAAGAATGATAAATATTATGAGGTGGTTTACCAATTGGAGTTATAAAATCAAATCTTTCACAAAAATTTAAGGTTTTCAGATCTAATATAAACATTGCAAATTTTCAAATTGGTCTGGCGAGAATTTTTGATTCATTATTGTGTAGATACATGTATATATTGTAATCATTTATAAATCAACAATAGAATTTTCAATAGAACTTGTCTAGTTTAACCAATTTGTTTAATTTGTATTTACTAAATTTTATCTATAATTATAACTAGTTTTCTTGTTTTAAATATCCTTGGCTACAATTCAATCATTCCACTTTGACCTTTATTAATTTCTCAGAATAAAAATATATAGACAGTCATCAAATAAATTCTGTAGAGCAATATTTTACAGTCTACGTTGTTCAACTACTTAAAAACTAAATCATATTTCTACTGGACCATAATAATTATATATGCCCTAAGACTTAACATTTTAGTGAACTTAATATCGATATCATTCGAATTTTTATTCAAAATTTTAAATTTAATCCCATTTTAATTATTATCTGAAAATATTCATTAGAGAATTCCAAAAAGAGATTGTATCAAGAGATTAACTTCAAAATTTCTAGGAATTTTGTATTCTTATTATTGTTATTGTTTTTGTTGTTGTTATTGTTTTTATCTAAAAACCATTTTGTGTAAATAAAAAAGTTAATGTTCAAAGGAAAATGTTTTCTCTTTCTTTATATTTAGTTTTTATTTATTTTATTTTTATTTTTGTTATTTTCATTTCTTCGTTTTCTGTTTTTGTTTTCTAAATTTTAAAATTAATTTCTTCATTTAATCTTAGAAAAAAAAATAGATTTCGGATAGATACAATTTTTATCAATCAATTCATTAAATGGATACCATTTTACATACATATATTACATATATATGCATATATATATACATATTAGGCACACGTTCTTTATATTTGATTCATGTTGTCTATATGAGTGGATTAGCAACATAACATAATTTCCCAGGAGGTATTTTATAAATGAGGTTCAATTTTATTGAGATATAAGCCTGCCTAAAGATATATACCTACCTTCCTACCTATATCTAAATAAATATTGTAGACAGTGAGTTAAGAAAATTGATTTGTTTTATATGATATATTAAAAAAATAAGATCTCGAAGGTGGTAAGAAAAATGGAAGGAAACACTGGAATGTAGAAGGAAATTTTAGTGAAATTTTTGTTGTTATTAATTTTTAATAAAAAAGTAACTAAAGAATGTTTATTTGCATTGCATCATAATATTTGGTAGGAAAATAGTAAATCTGATGTCTACCAATCTACCCTACAACTACCTTAACAAGAATGTTTGAACAAAGACAAACTGGATCTCTCCCACTTATAAAACAACAACCACCCATTTTCCAATTTTTTCAGTATTTCTACAATCACAAATTCACATATACTATATAACAATGTATATAATATATACCTAAGTTACTGTTAAGAACGTAAAAAAAAAATACCTTGATCTGGAACATCTCTCCATTAGCATTCTATGTATGGATTCCGATGTTTTTAACTGCCATTAAGAATATTATCATTATTGGTTCAAATCTTCCTTAATTTGTTCTATGGAAAGGAAGGTTAAAAAAATTATCTCTGCGAAATCATGTACAAATATTAATCTGCTTATTTTAATGATGCCTCTTATAGTTTAGGAATAAATTTTGCCAGTGAATACTTAAATTATGAACTATGACAGTATCCGCGACAACTCTTCTCGATTTCAAAGTATTTAATTGAAGTATTTTGTGGTGATTTTGGCAAGGTGGTGATTATTGGGTTGGATTATTGAGTTGGATTGGGTTGGACTTGGGTTGGAACATTACGTAACGAAATTTTTTTGAATTGACTGACCACGTAACATTTTATTGTTATAAAAACCAAATTAGTGCTATAAGACTTCTATAAGACTCCTATATGACTCCTGATAAGCACTAAAGCTGTTAAAATGATGTTTTTATGGCAATAATGTGATTAATATTGCTATAAGAATGTTCTTATATCAATAATTGCCGGAGTTGTTATAATGGGATTTTCAGCAAGTGCTACATCAATGGTGTTAAAAGTCTGCTGTAATAAATGGGTAATCCTATAACAAGAGTTAAAGTATTGTTATGAGAATAGAATTGCTAGAATAGCATTGTAGTGTAGTGGTATTATATTACTGTAGTCCTATAGCGTTAGTAATGAACTTACTGCTTTTGAATAAATATTTAGAATAAATACCTTGCGATGGTCTTTATTTTCTACAAATATAAAAAAAATTATTATTACAAATAGAAAAGAAATTATTAGTAAGACATTATTTATATTATAAATAACTTATACACAAATATAAAAATATGTAATTAAAATAAATATAAAATCCATAAGATTATTATTTGCAAATAAAAATTCTACCTTTCTCCCTCTCGCACAACAAATTATTTCAAATGAATTTCATATAAAATACATATATTTACATATATTTCAAATACATATATATACTAATGCTATAGTAATATTACAGCAATGCTCGGTTGCCTTATAGGATTTTCCATTTTAGCGCTATAACGTATTTATAACGTTTCGCAACAATTGCGGAGAACACAAATTAAAATTAATACTTCTATAAGGGCCAATTTCACAGTGGTAACTTAAATATAGGATAAGATAAACATCGGTTTAAGCTTAAGCTCAAAAATATTTAGAATGAGTTTCACAGTTGAAATTTTAAGTAAGCTTAAGTGACTGTCATTTTAATAATATATTTATATAAATTTTTCGAATTTCTCACATATGTCGTTGAAGTTTTTCCATCAAAACAACTTCAAAAATTTGATTTTTTATAAATTACTTTTCGTTTATATGATTAGTATGCATATACCGGGTGGTCCAGAGCATGCGTATCAGCTTTTTAAGAGGGGAAGGAGCCGTTATTTGAAAATTTAGAAAAAGGTTTGTTAACTAAATCGAGGGTGCTCTATCGATTGGTAATATTTTCAACTTTCGCAAAGGACCGCTAATCGGGTTTTTAAGATCAGAAATCGCCGAAATTAGCCGAAATCAAGATTTTTAGAGGGGAAGGGGTATTTTTTAATGCAAATTCAGATTCAAATTCTAAAATTAATGATAATCTTTATAAATTAATTTGCTTTTCATGTTTTCATATTTTTTATCTCAGTTTTGGATTATTACAAAACTTAAACAAAAAAAAAAGAAAAGAAATTTACTTTACAAAAGAAAAAAGTTCCTTATTTTTTCATGTAGAATCCGAATTTGCATTAAAAAGTACCCCTTCCCATTTGAAAATCTCGATTTCGGCCAGTTTTGGCGATTTTTAATCTTAAAAACCGCTTAGCGGTCCTTTCCGAAAGTTCAAAATATCACCAATCGATAGAGCACCCTCGATTTAGTTAACGAACTTTTTTCTAAATTTTAAAATAACGGCTCCTTCCCCTCTTAAAAAGCTGATACGCATGCTCTGAAACACCCGGTATAATTTTTCAATCTGATTTTTGGCTTAAATTTAAGTGCAGCTTAACCCCCGAACTCCGTGGTTTAATTATTCGCTTAAATGTGAAATGTGAAACTGAGTTTTCAATTTAAACCTCTTTTAAGCGAAAAGCTTAGTTTAAGCTTGCACTGTGAAATTTGGCATAAGAGTGTCTATAATAGTATTATAAGAGTGCGCAACAGTCTTATAGCAATAAAATTGTTACGTGAGTCTTTTTTTAATTCAAGCTATAGATTAAATAATGTAATGAAATATTCAGTAAGTCGTGATGTTCATGATCACATTAATTATTACTGACGTAAGAAAGTTTCGGCAGAAAATTAAAAAAAAAGAAAGTTGACAAGTTAGTATAATTTGGGATCTCACAATAAATATCACACGAATTAAAAAAACAGATGCAAAGCAAAAATTAAAATTTGTTGATCTAATAATTCGGGGATTCAAGACTTCGGTTTTAAATTCTGGCACGATGGATCTTCAAATATTTTTTTCAACTAACTTTATTAAGTCGGTTTCAGATATATGACATTTATACTGGTTGACATTTATACAAAGCTTCGGCTCAGATTTCTAGAGCGTCAGACCTTCCGTCAGACAGCAACACAACAAAAATTTAAGTACAGTACAATGTTTTTTTCTCGAGGCTTGTCTGAAGTTTTTAGAAGCGAAGACGGTGGTCCAAAAATTACGATTATTTAGTTGAAAACTTGGTTTTTTACTGGAAAAGAAAAGAGAGATGGCAAAATACAAAAACCGTTTTGAATGTGTCTTAGGTTTCAATATCACGTAGTTTATTTCGGAAAAAGCGTATGCCTATATTTCTTTCTGTAGAAGTTAGGTTAAACCTAAAATCCTAACCAAGGTAATACCTTGGCAATAAATCCAAAATGTCGATGGTATATTCAAAATTGCTGTATACATTTCAAAGAGTAATTATAAATTAATACTGAAATTATAGAGTTGCCAAGTGTCCATTTGTTAAATGTTTATTTGGCTAAAGGTTTTTTTGCCAAATGTTTATTTTTTTGCAAAATGTCAATTTACTAAATGAAATTTGGTACAATAGCAATCACCACTGCAAAATCTATAATTATAATTGACAAGCATTTAAGGTCCTGCGCAGTAGATACCTTTTTATTTTATTTCGATTCTCCTACTCCATAATGAACTTCTAATATATATAATATATAAGATTATATATAAAACAAAAATGCGCACACAGTTGAACATTTTGTACTCATATGATTTTATTATTCAGCAAATACATTATGCATAAGTGAGATCTTATGAAAATAATAAAGAAAAGCAAACAAATCAGTTATTATATTTTATATTATGTACTTGCAAATGAATTTATCTACATATGCCAAAAAAAAACAAAGAAACAAATTCATATCAAATAAAAAATATAAAAAAGCAAAAACAGAAAAAATCGGTTGAATTGTTCATATGACGAGCAAATTTATTTTTATATAGTAGAGTTGGAGTATATATAATTATCCTTATTGAACTTCTAATATAATAGTTGTATATAAAACAATAATGCTCACACAGTTGAAAATTTTTTAATCATATGGTTTTATTATTCACCAAATACATTATTCGTGAGTTCTTATTAAAATAAAAAACAAAAACAAACAAAAATATAAAAAAAACAAAAACGAAAAAAATACAAAAACAAAAGAAATTCATATGACGGGCAATTTCATCTTTACATAATAGAGTCAAAGTAGCTATCTATAATTATAATTGACAAGCATTTAGGGTCCTGCGCAGTAGACACCTTTTCATTTTATTTCGATTCTCCTACTCCTTAATGAACTTCTGATATAATATATAAGATTTATATATAAAACAAAAATGCGCACACAGTTGAAAATTTTGTACTCATATGATTTTATTATTCAGCAAATACAATATGCATATGTGAGAACTTATTAAAATAATAAACAAAAGCAAACAATTCAGTTTTTATAATTTACATTATATACTTGCAAATTAATCTATGTACATATGCAAAAAAAAAAACAAAAAAACAAATTCATCTAAAATAAAAAATATAAAAACAACAAAAAAACAAATCACTTGAATTCTTCATTTTTATCTTTTTAAGTAACTGTTTCTAAATTTTGGTTATTTGTAGTAATAATATAATTTTTATTAAAATTATGTATTATGTATGTATATATATACATACCTCTTTAATGACAAATTTTTTTATTTTTAGGAATTTTATCCACTAAATGCCATTTACTATAGGGAATATATCGGAAACGAAGCAGTATATGAGGGACATGTATTTATATGTGTCCTAAATAAAACTTACTAACCGAAGTCTATTTCAGTACGTAAATTAATGTTTTTTTAAAAACTTTAAATTTGACTTCAACTTGAAATATAATTACTCAACAGGGGCCCCTAGTAAAACTTTAATAAACAAAAATAAACTTTAATACACCACAAATTGTACCACACTAACCCTTAGAGGAAGTAGATAATGTTTATAACATTTTAAATTAACTTGAATAAGACAATTAAAAAAACAATTTTTCAAAATATGTTCACATAATTTTATACGTCACTGTAAGTCTTATAATAAATGTTATTATAGATATACTTACCTATGATATACACAAAAATTTATAAAAATCGAAAAGTAATGAAGGTTTAGCCATAGGGAAAAATAAAATAAAAGGTATGACTACATAATCCTTACATGTGTATGTGTGTTAGTGAGTGTGTTTTCATATTATATGTGTACATTTTAAGGATCGCTAGTTAATTTAAAAATATAAAAAATTAGAAAAAAAACGATGAAACTTTGTTTTATATGGGATGTTTATGTTTTTTTTTATGATAGAAGAACATTAATTATATGCCAATAATGGTTACATTAAAGATGAAAAGAATTTTTCAAAAGCAAAACGAAAGGATTCACATTTTTCTTATTTACAATAAAAAAAAAAAAACAAAACAAATGAAATAAAAATAACCGAAAATAAAAGTGTATATAAATTTTGATCTATGCATTAGTCCAGAAAATGCTTCTTTTTTTTTAAACAAGAATTTTTATAAATTATTTATGAAATAATTTAAAAATCATTTTTTTTTCTTTTGCTTTTTAATTTTTTAAAATATTAAATAAGGATTATTTTAGATTTAAGGGATTTTCTTTTTTAAAGAAGTTAATAACGATACGATTAGTATAAATTTACCGAATCTTTAAAAATATTACGATTTCGTTTTTTTGCTTCTAGTTTTATTTAATACTAGTCAAAAGGCCCGTCATATGACGATGAGAAGTAAAAAAAAATATTTTTTGTGACACTGCAAAAAAAAAATTGGTATTAAAAAACGTAATTAAATATTAGAAAAGTATTGTTTCCAAGTAGGAAAGTACAGAAACCCAAAACATATGGGATAGTTTCCAAGGACTTACGCAGTCTATATTCTTTTTCGAACTAAGTATACAAAGACTGCATTAGATATAATCAGGGAGACTAGATCGAATGTTAGAATACTCAGATCATAGCCCATTCAAAAAGCATCTGTTCAAGATAGGTAGATCGAGCACAGATAGATGCAGATTCTGCTGAGAAGAATATTTGTTTGCGATGCCATAGCTCACAAAAGATATAAATATTTCCAGGAATACACATTGCCTGCTTCTGAAATTAACATCTGAGCAATAATAGAGTTTATCAAAGACATAGACCTACAATTCTGAGATAAACGAGAAAGTACAATAGATATTAAGAGGTCGCAGTTACATAAAACTTTTCATTAACAAAAGAAATGTCCGGAGACAGTAGGCCTTTAAATCTTGTTTTTACAATTTATTTTTGTTTGTAATTAGAAGTTTTGTTAATATAAGTAATCGCCGGTCGGATTCCACTGTCTAGAGGCGGTAGACCATTAAAACTTATTTTTTATTTCAATATTTATTAAATTAAGTTTTTTTGTTTTAACAGAGCGCCTGAGTTTAAATTTGCTGGTCTGTAATACCTCTATTTTTTTTATACATTCTTAACAGTTACTAAGAATTTTAATGACAGTTATCTGAACCTGATTCAAATTTGGAAAACGGCAAACCATATATTTTTTTTGTTTTTTTTACAGTCTACAGTAACTTAGGTAGAATCACCTTTTCGTGCTTAATTAAGTACGGTACTGGAATTTTACACTACAATATCTACAATATTTCGAGTATTTATTTAACAAATTACTGGCTTATCAATGCATTAAATGTGGAAAACTACTGCTATTGTCAGGAACTAAGCCTTCTTAAATAGAATAGTTTCATTTTTATTTAATTTGTTACCAGATTATACTCTCAATTATTTTTTGTCATTTATTATATACCAATGACAAAGGGTAATTATGTCATGTATTATATACCAATGACAAAGGCAATGACCAGGTCAAAAAACCCATAAAGCATTTTTTTGCTCCATCGGGAATCGAACCTGGGACCTTTCGATTGAAAGGCAGGCGCTCTACCTACTGCGCCACCCAGCGTATAATATTTGATTAATTTCGATATTGTTCCGGATCTAAAATTTTGAGATCTGTAACGCCTTTGGTTTTTGAAATATTTTCCGCGCATGTTAAGAGTTGTCCGGCACCTGCCCGACCTAGTCCAAATTTAAGGAAACGGTAAAATACAAATTTATTAGTATAAAGGTTACCAGAATTACAAATTGTCAGGTAAAGAATGATTACCTTAGTCGCTTTTCTGTCCTCGCAATTCTAAATTAATAGCCAAAATGTATAACTACTATTATGTGCTATATGCCATACTATTATTCTATATTTGAAATTTGAAATTTACCGCATAGAAAATAATTTATCTCTATGACATCAAAAGAAAATTTTTACTTTTTCATTTGAAGAACATTGAGAATCGAATTAATTTTAGTTTACGCTGTTACAATTACACGCATTCAAATGAATTATTGCGTATCTATAACTGTACAAAAATATTTACCTACATTGATTCAACAAAATTCATATTTTCAAAAATGAATTCCAAATTATAATTTACATCATTATCTATATCTATCTATATTATTACATACAAAATTGTAATAACTGTATTATTGTGGATATACCTAAAAGGTCTAGGTATATGCACAATAATACAGTTATTATTGATATAACTGAATTTTATTTTTAGAACTTAACTTTGATGCGTGTACAGTCCATAATAAAGTTCATATTAAAGGATGTTCATAATATGTAGTCTAATTTCAAATAATTAATTTTTAGACATATGTACATACCTATATCTTACATAGTATATAGTATGTATACAAACTTACAATATCAAATAAATTCACTTTAATTGCATAAATTGTAAAAACCAAAATATTATTTTGGTGGGTAAAAAAACAATGAAGCTTGAATTTGATAGTTTTAGGTGGAATTTTTTTTTTTTGACATTTAGAAATCAAATACTCGTATGTATTTGTTTTACATCCTGTTGGAAAATGTATACTATGGAGAGTAGGTATACTTAACATTTATAACTTGAAGGTTATTGTGTTTTGGAAATTTTTTAAACACCGATGTCATTTAATAATAATTGCGTACGATTTTATGAATATATCAGATTTTTATTTACAAAAACTAATTTATCAAACGTGTAGGTAGATTAATAAGTTGGTTTACTTTAACCTTTCACATATTACTGACGTTATTTCAATTGAAACATCTTTCACGTGATATAAAGTGCTTTTTAATGACAACAATGTGATAAAATTATTTGTCATTTCCGTCATTGGATCATGGATCGATACTATGATATTTGAATATTATACAGATATATAGATTCATACTGGTTTAATGATTACTTTGTATTCTATAATTTTAACTGCGAGTTTTATTTAATTTTGTTCAGTAATCTTATTTTTTTTGGTATAAAATAATAAAATAAATATTATTGCAAATTATTTTTCTTAAGTTTTATATGATGTACTTTAGGACAGATATCTTCAAGATATAGTCTGTGATTTCAGTAAATTTCTTTTGAGTATTTTAAGCTACCGTTATCAAAAACTTTTGAAAACCGTAATAGTAGTAATAGTGTAGGTTATAACGGGATAGTTCATTAAAGGTAAGCACGGGTGAAAACTTTCATTTCAAAACTCGCCGAAGTTGGCCTAAATCGAGATTTTCAAAGGGGAAGAAGTACTTTTTTATGCAAATCCGGATTCTACGGCAAAAAATAAAGAACTTTCAAACAGTATATAAATTTGGTATATAGTTATTAGGTCCTACGCGGGTACAAAATCTCCCTCAGAAGAGCCAAATTTTCTTTGCACCTAACCTTAATTATTTATAAAAAAAAACTTATTTAGTAGTTTACTTTCTAAACCAATATTTTCTTAAAGTTACCAAATTTAAGTATCGATTGTTTTGAAAAAGTTCAAAATGGACAAAATCAAATTTAATGAGTAGAATTCATCCGAAGAAATATTTTTGGTTCCACAATTCATCTATTTGATTAAAGTTTATAGGTTTTAATAACCCCGGCTATTTACTTACCTTTATCTATGTGAAATTATGGATTTTAGTCAAGCATTATCAATTATCACTCTGCACAACGAGATGTTGTTGATTTTCAGTAGAGTGCACGTTTTTTTTTTAATAGAATTTCTCTTTATCGTATTGACAGTAACGTAAGCCAGGTAGAATAATTTTCATATATTAAGTACCTACGATCAAACCAATCATCGGTGATGATCGGTGGAAAACCAATTAATTATTGTGGATGTTCTATAGTAAAAACTTGAGGTATTTGGTATTTCAAGAAAGAAAATAAAAATTATATTTTTTTCCCAAAATTTTCTACTTTGAACTACAATATCTCTATAACGGCAGCAACAATCATCGTCAAATAAATGCTAAGATATGCTCTACTCGTTGTCTTTCTAGAATATATAACTGAATATATATACATGTAACAGACCAACAGATATAACGGTTTTTATACAAAAACATCAAAACAACAAGGAAATTTTCAAATGCCCTTTTCGTCCTTAAAGGATAAGATGCGCCACTAAACATATATATTTTTGGAAACCTAGGAATTCTAGCTATCCTTGGGATATTCAGTCATTAGGTCCTATTTTCATGATGAATAATTAAAAACACTATTTTCAAACATTATTGCAGCATCTTCGATGAATTGCCATTACTAGATTATTATGTATACAATACTATGAATATTAGAGTATTATGGATACAGTAAATGCAATAATCACAGTTAGGGATTTTTTTTCTCTGGAACAATTAAGCAACATTACTAGGATTTGAATTAGGCGGAAGAACTAACATAGTCAAATAAAGTAACATTTTTTTGCCAAGTCTTAATGTAATAATTGAAAATAACGAAAAAGCGGAAAAAGCCAGAAAAAAAAGAATACGAAAGTCAACTTCTTACAGCCATTTACTTTTTTACGGTATTCCATTATTTACAGCTAAAATGAAACAATAAAAAATTGTTACTTATTATCATTAATATGTTACCAAATATGGAACAGTATAATATTATTTTGTGTGAGTATAAAGTCTTACCAAACGAAAGGCGTGGAAAAGAATATGTTCAGCAATAAGAACTTCTATCAAATTCAGTGAAAAGTGTCCCCTTATTATCTTATTTATCGTTGATAATATTTGATGTTCCTCACTAATTCTTATTTTACTTTTCTTTACTTCGTCTTTTACCGAGATCTTTTAGTGCTACTTATACACTTCACTATCCCTTGCGTTCCATGAAGCATTTGTGATTGTTCTTGTAATTTTATTTCGAAATTTTGTAAGACATTTTGGTTTGTGTTACTGGAAGTCCCCACACAGCGCAATGCTATAGGCTCAGACAACTTAAATTAGCTGATAGTGAAAGCTCCCTCTTCGTCAACCAGCGTAAACTCTTGAATAAAAAGTTCAATTCTAATTTATTTGATTTTATATAGTGCGACTATGGAAATATCACAGTTTAAAATTTATTTTCAAGTATGTTTAATGCTTAATGGTATCTTAACAATATCTTCGAGTTATTGCAGTATTGAGAGCAACTGTTGGATCTGTTGAATTTTAAAGTAATCAAAGAGTACTAAAACTCTAATTTGACATTTTATATAAGATTTTTTTTTATTTACCACCAAAATTTGCAGAAAGTTTTATTTTAATTTTTTCATGAGTTTTCTTATTATTGAAAGATAATGGCAGGTAAGATATTTTGCAGTGTTTTGGAATCGTTTATGAATGTTTTATAAAGATCAGATAAAAAAATTATATTTATGGCAAAAGAAAGAAATGTATTTGGTATCGCAGACATACCACTAAAGAATCAAATGTACCTAGCAAAAATATTAGTCCATATTACATGGGCTATGTAGACAAAGCCGATATGTTAAAAAGTGTACTCGAAATAGATAGAAAAAGCCTCGAATGGTGGCCTAAAATTTTTTGGCATTTCAATGATGTTGCTGTAGTTAATTCTTATATTATTTACCAAGCTAGAATAGAACAAAAATCAATTGACTTAAAGGCTTTCTGGCTCGCCATTTCAACCGGTCTAATAGGTCCTGGATTGAACATTTCTAAAAGTAACTTCAACTGAGCAATCAGCTAACCACTACAAAACATATGCTTCGGTAGAAAAATCATTGGATCGATCAGTCCATATGTCCACTTATGGAACGTCAAGGCGATGTGAGTTCGTATGATAAAATACATAGAACACGTTGGTCATACTGTACATGCCATAAAAAAATTTAAATACCATAAAAAAAATTATTTTGCCTATTTAAAGACTTTTAAGGTACCTCTACAAGAAAAACAAGTTGAATAATATTAAAAATGAAAATGCTGCTTTGAAAGGGAAGAAAACCCAAATTATCGAACTACGTTTCTGCTCATTTAATTCTCATTTCTCGTACAAAAGAGCAAATCATTTTCCGGGCTTAAAGGTTATACTTACAATCACTAATCTTGTTTTCATCTACGCAGAACATGCACAGATTTGCAGATTTTGCAACTAAGATTTCATAAACAAAGTCATGCGATAAATCTGCTGAAGTCAAAAAGCAGGCGCTTGTGTTCGTAATCATCAGTATTGCGTGAGCATCGGTAAGATTTTGCAACTAGAAAAAAGGTGCTGCAATTTCTGCAATAGAAATAAAACACACTAAAAATAATGGACTTGCAAGATATTTTGTAAGCACATGTTAAAATTGAATTTATTGTTATTTATTAAAAATAATCTATAGCTATAAATTGACAAGCATTTAAAGACCTGCTCAGTAGACACCTATTCATTTTATCTCTCTTCTCCATAATGAATTCTTAATATATAATAAGTAAGTCGTATATAAAAAAATTATGCGCAAACAGTTGAAAATTTTTTAATCATATGGTTTTATTATTCAACAAATACATTAAGAAATAGGTAGAAACGAAACAGAAAATGAGAAGTAAGGTATTTATGTTTTTTAACGAAAACATACTAATTCCAAAGCTTTTCATTAAAGCATGAGTGTTTCTGCTTTTTAATGAAAAGTCTATATCAGTCCATACAAATCCCTGTTCTTTTAAAAATTTTAAATTTGACTTTAACTTGAATTATAATTACTCATCAAGGGCCCCTAGTAGTTATTATATTTAATAAATGCTAAAATATTTTAATAAATATTAAAATAATGTGAAATATTTTGGTATTTACGTATGCTCTCCACATTATTTGGTTAAGATGCAGAAGTGAAAGGCTTAATTTCGGTGAAGCTTCAGATGGAATCCGAGTTCACTTCCGGGAAGAGGAAAAACAGTATTTTGTAGGCCAAGGTACTAAACGAAATTTTAAAAGTTTGTAATGGTTTTCTTTTTAATGCAACTAAATACAAAACTCGTAAGTTAAAATTATTTTCTGACGTTTCTGAACACAAAAGTCTGCGCAGATTTTTTCTGCTCATCTGCAGATAGTTTCGTGTTCATAAACATCAGAGAAAAAAATCTGCACAGTAGTGGCACATTCTTTTCTGCGTTTATGAAAACAAGATAATATATCGTACACTACATTTTGCTCAGTCTTATTTAATTGAATTTGTAGGCCATATACATGCACAGTTTGAATAAATGTCCTTTATCAGATATTTCGTATCGTTACAGCGGATAAATAGCTATTTTATCGCCTTGGAATGTTATTAGATCTGTATGTCTGATATACAGTACAGGACTCAATACAGAATCCTGAACAAGAAATCATGCAATAATTTTATAAATTCTTAACATTCAAGACTTAAAAATATATTTCTGAAATAAACAACGAAATTAAAAATAATTTTTACCAACGATGGCGCTTTATCCGGCTAAAAATAAAAAATAATAATTTAAAATTTTTATCACTAAAATATTATTTTTATACTACAAAATTGAATTCCTATGCAATCACTTAAAAATGATGTCTTCCAAAATCTATTAAAAAATTCCCAGAATAGACCCAATCAATTTAAAGAAAAAAAAAAAAATTAAAAACCCATGTTCTAAAATTCAATTTTAAAATTGCATATTTTCTAAAACTCCTCTTGTTCAAAATTATCGATTTTCGTTTTTTGATTCTTAAGTAAACACAAAAATTATTTGATTTAAATATTTTGCCATCTCAGTCTACCACATTTTATTGGGTATAGATTGAAGCAAATTATCAGAAATCAATTCATGCAAAACATAACACAACAACAACAACAACAATAAAAAAATTTAAAATCAATTTTTGGTCTTTATTATGTGATGTGATGATAATCCACAACCCATTTCAAAATAATTTTTTTTTTAACTTTACCCAATCTAAATTCCAATCTAAATTAATTGCAAAACCAATATTTGAGGATAAGATTTTATTTACTTATCTTTATTTTTTATTTTGTTTTTTTTTTTATTTTGATTCATTTAAAAATCTTAGGGGCTTTGTTTTTAACCAGAAACGCGTGATTCGCATATACAAACAGGCTTAAATCGATTTTTTTTTTGTTTTTTTTTTTAGAGGATCATAATATTTAATATATTTGTGACCCTATTTTAGCGCATCCTTAATTCTCAGCAACAACAATAACAGGCAAATTAAATTTATAAAAAATTAAAATCCAAGTTCCTCAAAAAAACAAAATTCCATTAAAAAAAAACAAAAAAATACAAAGTTATATTATTGGGACCTCTCTTTAAAGAATAACCACTTAACACAATTATGAACATACCAATCAATTATCTCAATTTCAGCGCCAATTTTGTTGTTAATTTTTATTTAAAGTTGTTATTTTTTTTTTTTTTTGTAAAGTCACACAACTTAACATTTAACCTATTAGCGCCGCAATTTTAACCATAATCACGGTTCATAGCATTCACAAAATTGAAAACAAAAGAAAACACAAAAAATACACGTTTTTTTTAAAAGAAAGAAGCAAAAAACAAAAATTAAAAATAAATTTTAAATTATGGGGTAGATTGAATTGATGAGAAAAACAAGGAGATAAATAAAAAAATGTTGCAGCTTCTAAAAACAATAAAGTGTCTACATAGACATTTTGATTCTATTCTTGTGTATGCAATCTTTATAAATCATATGAGACGTTCTTAAGACTACTCTGTTTGCGCTACTTAGCTACCTCATCCATCCAACAACATATAGGAACATTTTTAAGTTGTATAGTAGCATTTGTATATTATATCAGATGTTCTCAAAGCTCATTTTATACTCCCTACTTTTTTTTCAGAGGTCGTACAAGTATTAATCAACGTGTAAGATTTTACAACTAACTTATGACTGATAAGTAAAAGTGTAATAAAATAATTTTATCGAATGTAGGTCTGAAACTAGTCGCGTGAAGGTATGAGGGATAATTTTATTTTATTTAAGTTCTTAAAACTCTTTCTTTAAGTTGTGAAAAACATATTTTCTAAAGTAAAGCTTAAATCCTATACTAATGATTAAATTTCAATATTTTTTAACAAACGTTAAAGTTTTGACACATTCCAAATGATTACTAATCTTAATTTTAACTCACCATTGTATGCAAGTATAAAACAAATATTCTGTTTTTTATTAGTGTCTTCATTGATAAGTTATACCATAGATTAAGGGCGTTTCCGAACCTCTCGCTCTTGCACTTGATACTCGCACTAAACCTGTCAAGTCGCACTTGATTTGTTGTCAAAATTTTAGTGTAGTCTCAAGTACACTAGATATCGCAAAATTAAATTTATTAAAAGTGAAAATAAAAAAAAAAATTTAGTGCGAGTATCAAGTGCAAGTGCGAGAGGTTCGGAAACGCCCTAAATAGCAACAGTGTTAATAATTAATCTATGGGTATACAGAATAAAATTGATGAATCGATAAAACCTGTCTATGTTATTCAATTTTGTGAAATTGTCGTGAATTAAAGCGACTGGTATTGTATTTTTTTCAAGCAAAAAGTGGGATCTCAGTAACTGTAATATTAAAATTTTTCAAATTATTTTGCAGAGTTAAATAAAATCTCAGACTAATATATGCGAGATTTCAATAATTATACCTTGTGCAATGTTCTTTTTCAATTTCACTTTATCAAACCAAGATTTATATTAAGAATATACGAGATGATTATCAGAGTCTGAACTAGAGCCATACTATATCATACTATTTATACTCGGCTCATAATATATACTCCAGCATGAATATCTCGACAAAAGATTATTTTTAATTTATTCAAGAGTTCATTTACGTCTTGGCCAATATTTTATCAATGTTAACATTAATTTATCCTTAAAAGTGGTCAAATCTTACTTCAAATTAAAATTTAATTATGATAACAATTACACAATTGTCAACAACATCTGGCAAAGAAAAGTGACATAACGTACCCAGTAAACATAGTAACGAAAGACATCCTTTTGTTTTTTTTTAGTTCTTGACAGTAACTTATAGGTAGAATAACCTTTTCGTGCTTAATTAAGTACGGTACTGCAAGTTTATACTACAATATCTACAATTTTTTTCGAGCATTTACTTATCAAATTACTGGCAACTCTTTAAATGTGGAAAACTACAACTATTGTCAGGAACTAAGTCTTCTTAAATAGAATATCTCCATTTTATTTATTTTATCCCAATTACAAAGGGTACTGGACCAGGTCGAAAGACCCATAAAGCATTTTTTTACATTATTTAAGACCCATAAAGCATTTCTAAACATTAGGGATGGATAAAATTGCAGCGAGATCTTGTACAAATATCACGTCGTCTTACCACGTAGGTGCAGATAGAGTTATAAAAGTGGTCTTCTACAACCCATCCTTTACTTAGACAGTATAAACACTATAAAAAGATGAAAGATGAAATTAGACAGTGGCCAAATCGAGATAAAATGTTAAATTTATCATGCCAGAAGACTTGAACTCCTCTCAAATGACTTTTGCGGGATATGTAGAGAAGAGGGAAAGCATCAGTCTGTCTAACAACTTTTAATACGCGTGTTATACCACATAAGAAAATCTCTTGTAAAAATCGCACATATAAAAATTATATTTCAATATTTCCTATGATAGTGTGATATAATATTAAAATACCAAGGACAAAGGTAAGATATAAATTAAATGGATATAATTTGGGATTTAAATTAACTGATCTCGGTTTCCTTTATCCATCTCAGTCCAGCTTAAAAGTATACAAATAAGAAATAAAAAAGCGACTACAGCGAAATATGAACTAAAATGAAATTATTAATCGAAAATGGAATACATTAGAGTAATTTTGAAGAACCGTACTCCCCGTACTCCCTGAAATAAATTCAATCAAAATATTGTCTGAAATAAATTCATTAACATAAAATAGATCACGTTGGAGAAATACTATGCTCCCACAAAATTGTATAATCTTGTATTTAGAAAACATAATTACGTACAAAAGGGTTTCTCTTAGGGTTTCACAAGATTCAACTTAGGACTTAAACCAATGTACCTAACTTCCTTTTCACTTTTTAACTTTTGCCAGGAGGAAACCGTTATTTGAAAATCTCCTTTTTAGCTCTAAAACTTCCATATATATTTTTTTTTCGAACTCTCAAACCTTACATTTAAATTTTAATTAAAGCAAAAATGTTTTCTTAACAATTTTAATTTACAAACATTTTTTGTAACAGTTTGGACATCGTTATTGTGTTAATGAACAAAAACAAAAAATTTATTAAACATTGATATTGTGTTTTTTTTGGTGTCTAAAAATATGTCAAAGTCAAAAAAAGATCCTAAAGGGAAATTTTGCTAATCAAATTAAAAATAATAAAAATGAGTCCTTAATTTCTGAATTTATTTGTGCATAGGATGAAGTCAGGTTATGTTGTATATATTATAATTTTAATATTCTATTTTTAAGTATAAAATATTTAATGTGTAAAGAGAGGCAGCTAGGATGTTCCAATTTTACACAACAACTTTAACCATTTTTAAAATTCACTTTCAAAAGAATTTTTGTGGTTGTTTTTGTTTTTCTTATTTTTTGCATACGCGATAGTGTTTTTTTTCAATCGGTTTGTTATTTTTATTATAAAAAAAAAAATTATTATTATTGTATAAAGTTGACAAGAGTAACATAATATATTTTCAAAATGGTTGATGGCAGTGACATGGAAGTAATATGATAGTACATTTTCCAGGGTTTAGCTTAATGTAATTTTATGTGTGTGTGTATATAAATTAAGGAACACCAGAAATCGTAATGCACGTAGGTCATTTTATGTTTGATTAGCTTGTTTTACTTGAATATATAAATTATACTAAAAAACGAGATAAGTGGAATGTTCGAAAGTTATAATATAACACGTATAATGTATTTAAAACTAAATCTAGTGAATCCATATGTTTTTTGGACTTTTGAAATGGTCATTAGGTTCAGCAGATTAGTTTAAAAGTCTAAAAGGCATAGGTATTCTATACATTATGTCAGGTCAATAAATATAATAAAATAATAAATTTCAAAGATATCTACGAGAACTATTTTTGGGATTAACCACGAGTTACGTGTTATATAGTCCAAACTGAAATAAGGTACTATGAGAATCAACTTGATATCTTAATTGTCTTATAAGCCACTTATTGTTTTTTAATAAGGAAACATGAAAAATAATATGGCTATGAAATTGTCAACTAACAAAAAAATTGTTGTTAAATAGATTTTTTAATTATATTATTCATCTTATTATGCCAGTTGTTGAAGTTGTTTATAGCTGTATATATTATATTCTTCAAAAATCTTTTTTCATCAGAGGATATTTCATACTCAATTAAAAAATTTACGACACCCCAATATGTTATTAATAAATATTTCAAAAGAAATACTGTAAATATTTATACATTTTGGCTAGTCCTCCTGAATATAGTAGAGGTGAATATACTGGAAGAGAAAATATAACTTTACGATATGTACAACGACGTTATAAAAAGCGTAAGAAGTTCAAAGAATAAATCTAGTAGGTAAATGGAAGAAATTATTCGAACATAAAACGTTGAAAATTTTAGTATCAAATAGAACTCTAATCTTTGTCAAAATTTTGTTATACTGAAAATGGATACTTCTACTCATCAATTAAACAGTTTCTATAAAAGGTGTAATAGAATTCAATAATCAGATGTAATAGAATAATAAATATATGCTTCGTTCATTACTATCATACTAATTATACGTTTCATTCAGTGCTATAATACTAAATTTACATTTCGTTCAGTACTACGGTCATACTAAATACACATTTCGTTCATGCAATGTCATACCAATTATACGTTTCATTAAGTACTGTTAGTATGCGTTTCATATAGTATTATCATACTTATTTTATATTTCTTTCAGCACTGTCATACTAATTATACGTTTCATTCAGTACTATCATACATACATTTCGTTGAATACTGTCACACTAAATAAACATTTCGTTGAGTACAATCATAGGCAAATTATACCTTTCAGCACTATAATACTAAATATATATTTCGTTCAGTATTGTCATAATAATTATAAGTTTCCTTCAGTACTATCATACGAAATATACATTTCGTTGAATACTGTCATACTAAATAAATTTTTCGTTCAGTAGAGTCATAGACAAATTATACGTTTGGTACAGCACTATAATACTAAATATACACTGCGTTTAGTATTGTCATACTAATTATACGTTTCGTTCAGTATACCATCATACTAAATTTACATTTCATTCAGTACTACAATCATTCTAAATACACATTTCGTTCAGCACTAACATACCAATTATACGTTTCATTAAGTAGTGTTATACTAAGTATACGTTTCATTCAGTACTATCATACGAAATATACATTTCGTGGAATACTGTCATACTAAATAAACGTTTCGTTCAGTACAGTCATAGACAAATTATACGTTTAAGTACTTTAATACTAAATATACATTTCGATCAGTATTGTCATACTAATTATACGTTTCGTTCAGTAATGCTATAATAAATATATGTTTCGTTCACTACTGTCATACCAATTATACGTTTCATTCAGTACTATACTAAATTTAAATTTCGTTCAGTACTCTGGTCATTCTAAATACACATTTCGTTCAGTATTGTCATACTAAGTGTAGATTTTTCTTGTTATGATTTCTACATCTCATAACAATAGATGACTCACTTGAGTCGCGGCACCAAAGTGACATTACTTAGTTGTAATTGGTTTAGCAGAAGGCACTGGAATTAACATTTCCACCTACCTTCTACTTCTGTTTCTCTAAACAAAGAATATAAAGACTCGTTAATAAAATTCATATTAATGTTGTAAAAATTATTTAGCTAACTAAAAATAAAATTCGTTAAGTACTTCAGTACTTCTTTCATTTGAAAAGTGTTGAAATCAAAATCAATTTAAACATTTCTTAAAATCTTCCGTTTGCACTTAGTCAAGTAAAACATTAGAAACTAATGCATTTGTCAACCAGCTTCCGTTAATAATATTTTATTCGATTGTCATTGGGGATACCACTCATTTCCTGTATTCAAAATATCATTGAGGCAGTTCCGCAGCTTAGTTTTTTTTAACTGAATCCTACGCTGAATCGTTTTGCTAGTAAACATTTTGTTGGGAAGACCCCAGACCTGTAGAAATGAATCATATCCACCTTGTAAATCAATTTTTATTTGTATTCCCTGATCATCTTTATTTGCTGATTCATTTAAAGTTCTATCATTTGATTTTTACGCTTTTACCAATCGAGCATCTATAAGTCAACATCATAATATGAACTTTTTAAAATTTTCAAAAACCAAAAATAAAAAATAAAATTCTAACCCACTGCAAAATATTAAGCATGCGTTCCATCAAACATATTTAATTTTATTATAAAAAAAAAAATTCAAATGTCTCTAAAAAGTACCAAATGTAATACCACATCACTGTTTAAAAATTACTTACTATCATGGGAATCTATTACTTTACCATTCATTTATTCTGTTCGTTCTTACATCAGTTCTACTTATTGTATCCATATAAATATTTTACATAATTACATACATACAAATATAGAAAAAAAAAATATTATCTGGTGTTGACCACACTTTCAGCTTAGCAAAAATTTCATGTAATTAAAGTTTAAACATATCCTGGATGCTGCTTTTTTGATGGTTGACTGAACAGAGAGCATTAATCACTGTGTTACACACAAATTCTGTGATTTCCATCCAATATGTTAAAAAAAAAAATGAAAAAATTAAATAATATAAAAAAATTAGCATAAAAAAGATGAATGTATATATATGTAAATTTTTTGAACTCCACAACATAGTTGCTCATTGTGTACTAAAGTTGTCGTATCCATAAAATGCAGTGGAAAGCAAAAATTAAGGAATAAAAACAAACTATCGTCATATTTCAATCGTTGATCGAATAAATAACTTAAATTATTTGGGGTAAATTTAATAGAAGAGTAATAATATACTACCAATTGAATAACTCTATGTAGAAAGATATTGAAGTAGAGTATCGGAATCATAATACGCTCGATCTATGATAGTGCATTATGCACCCAAACCGAATAGAAACAATTTAAATTTAATATTTCACTATTTTCGACAAAACTTAACTATACATTTCTAAATTTTCAGATTTATATAATAATTTACTGCTGACTTGGTTGACTATTTTTTCTCCTTGTTACTCCTAGTCCTAAGTGAAGTAAACATCGTCAAAAACTTGTTCAACCCAATTAAATTAACTGCAGTCCTTTTGACTTCCTTCTGGTTTTAGACGAGTCCTTACAGCCTGAACATTCTATATAGATGACTTGTTCTTAGGACAGGAATTAACAGGAATTACAAATGTTTAGCTTTGTGTAATAATGTAAACTGGAAGTTTTCCCAAATTTGAATTAGTCTTCCGGAAAAGATTTCTGTTTTAATTATCATGTGTTATCTACAGTCGTACATCTGCGGCCAGGACAATTATCAGTCTCTGATGTGCTTCGCAGGTAACTGAATTGGTTAAAATATTGTATAACTGATCCAATTTACTGCCATTTACATATTAAAAATTCATAGATTTTGGTCATCAAGAATAAGTCTGTTATTAGTATGGTTTTATCGAATTTAAGAACTAAATGTTATATCGTATTCGTAAGTATGTTGATGTTTCATTAACAGCTTAGTAGGAACGTTTAATATGTATATCCTCATTCTTCATTACGAGTAAGTTTATTTTAGAAATCTTGTACCATCGAATTTAAAGTCTGAAACCTATTTATTGTTTATTATTACAGTTATATTTTGTTCGGAAAAATTCATTTAAATACTTTCAATATTTAACCTTAGAAAAATATCTCTAATTATTTAATTTTAAATTTCAAATCTCTTGGTTAAAATGTAATTTTTGACACAATTGCAATTCCAGAAATACTACATAGCAGCAGATTACTAATGATTTCACAAGCGACGGCAACATGAATCTTACATATTTTATCTCTCTCCCAATTCTGCCCTCCAGAACAGAATCATGACAATTAACCAGAGCAACTGACCATCCATGCACTTGCTGCTTTTCAGTGAAAAATTATTCATCGAATATATTTATACTGAAAACAAATAATGGACCTGGAGTAGATTTGAAGCATGTCATTTGGATCAAGCTCATTTTGTCTGTAGTGTAATTTGCATATATTTTTCTCAAGTGGCTTGGTTTATCTTTTGACAGCATTTTAATTGAATATTTTGGTAAAGCGCTGCGAATTAACCCCATTGACTTTAATACGTAGACTCTTGTCGTAAACAAATATAAATTCCAACAATAAATTTTTACGCATAGCCGCATTTTTTACGCATTTTTACGCATTACGCAAAATCTGCTTAGATGCACTTAAATTAGACAAAAAATACAGGAAAATTACAGGAGCCTGACTAGAAAATATAATTCGCAGTAGGTGTGAAGGAAAACACATAATATTCTACAAATTAAATTCTTTGAGCTGTAGAACGATGTTCAACAAAAATTAAAGTTAAAAGATTTAACTTACTCCAACATGATAGTCCCAAAATCGCATTCATATAACTACGAAGCAGATCAATGGATTTTCGTTGGAGACAAACGCAAAATATAAATAAATTATGAGTTCGAAATTTGCTTTTCAAAATGCCTTTTATGAAAATCTTGCTTTGCAAAATATTGTTTTCCCAAAACTTATAGGGTAAAACCGCCTGTAATTGTCAGAACAGGGAAATCATTAAAGAAAATAAAAATAGGATAAAAACACAAAGAATTGCAGTTGAAGATGTTCGAAATATTTCAAAGAAAATTAAGCAGTCATAAACAAAAAAGAACAGGTTGATCAATAATGAAAATGGAAACAAACTTAAACCAAAATTATAAAAATTATAAAACTGAATCCAAAAAGATGTTAACAGTGAGATGGAGATGGAGATCACAATGAAGATTCTAATGTGAAATCACAAACTGAACATAAACTTTTATGCAATGCTACACTCAGGGAAAAACATACTATTAAATGTTTAAGAGTACAGTTATTGAGTCAACAGGACGGGTATCAATAGGTTTTTACTATAAAAACAATAGTTTTCTGTTTAAAACAATATTTCATATGGTTTGTAGTTTTGATTTAATAAGATGCATACTATTATTACATTAATAGTATACCACATTAATATAATTAGAAATACTGTAAATTTGAAACTGTTCTACTTATTGTATTTATTAAATTATACTATTACTTTAATATTATAAAATAGTTAATTTTTTATAACATTACCAGAATTAATTTAATGGTATGGTTAACCACATGTACTATTAAATATTGAACGCATACTATTGTCTGAAACTATAATACTATCACTGTGTCCTGTACTTGTCTTGTACTTGCCTGTGTCGTGTACTTGTATATACTATAAAATCAACGATACCATTCGGAAATCATCAAAAAAACGCGATAAAAATAACTTAATATAGGACCCAGTAATGTAATATTTGTTCATTTGTTCAAAAGTAAAAATATGTTTAAAGAGATACAATCACCTGTTTGAACTTGATTTGCTTGCATTGAAAGAGTAAAAAAAATTAAAAGATTAAATAAATAAATTAAAAAATTTAAAGTATTAAAAGAAAATTTAAAAATAAAGATAAGGATAAAGTAGAAATAATTGAAATAAAATAATTAATAAAAATTTAAAAACAAAAATAAGCTTTAATAGTGCTTAAGTTAAATGTTATAATACAGTTTAAAAAAAATCTAATTTCTATAAAGAATATTTACCAAATTAAAATTAAAAGTTAATAAATTAAATACTATATTTGAGTGGACATTAAAAATAAAAATGAAAATAAATGTTATTCAAATACTAGTGCTTAAGCAAAATATTATAATATAGTAATAAAAAATTATAATTTTGATCAACAATCAAATTATTACCAAACGTTTTTTCGAAATGGATTATTTAGTTTTTAAATTAAAGAATTAAAAATATTATATCTATATATCATAAAAGTTTCTATTTAACAAAGTTGAATATTAAAAAAGTTCCACTTTATCAAATTGAAGAAATAGTTTTACACAAAACTGAGCCTTATATCTTATTCAAACAGTGGCATGATAATTATTTTAACAAGCATTTCCAATCCTATGTTGTAATTGTTATAAATAATTATTCTTAAGATTATTTTTTCTTTTTGTTAAATCTATTTTTAATATATTTTTATATTTTTAATATTAGTAAGTTACTTATTACTGTTATTATTTATTTTGAAAGATTTAAGCTATATTTCTATTTTTATGATAAAGTACAAACAAGTCTGTTAAAAAGTACAAGTAAAATTAAATAATGTTTATAAAATAAAATAATTTCATAAATAATTAATATTGTTTCATTTAATTTTGACTGCTTTAACCTTACATAACAAATATAAGTACTAGAAAAATAGGATTTACCTCATTAAATTAATATGAAGTATGAAAGTAATAATATTAAATACTAAACTTAATGTGATGCTCCTATTATAAAAAAAGTGTACTACTTCGACAATACCATTAAAATGATTGTGTGCATACTATTAAATTTATTAAATTAATATTACTAAAACTGTTATTAATACGATATACTATTAAATTATAATGTGATGGACTATAATATTTACAGGACAATACTATTAAAATAATGGTACATTTCAACTATTGATTTATTAAGATTCAAATTGTTATTGACGAATTTCTAAATTTTAATAATAAAATTTAATTGAATTAATAGGAAATAATTTTAATTTTATAGGATTTTTCCATGAGTGTAGGGAAGAACCTAATAACCAAATACATTATGATGATTCTCTAAATGAGACTAAAATATTGAATTAACTTATATTTATATTTTTTTTTTTTTCAAAAAAAATGTAGTGACAAAAAGTTGTGCCAATGTCTAGTTAAACAGGGTCAATAATAATTAGCTGAACCGCAATATTTCTTTTTTAATTTTTTTATTTAATAACTGAAGTATTTTTTTTTTTAGGTTATTTTTTCAAATAAAATAAATCTTTAAGAAGAAAAATAAATCATTTGATTGTTTGTTTTACATTTAATTTGGGTTTACGAAAATAATATTTCTCATAAAATCGTTAAAGTACCAATCATTGGGTATTTTACTCTACTACACTTTATAAGAAATTCTATAACAACTATACTTTTGAAAAAATTATTTAAATATATAATTTAATATTTTAGTCCGACGCTGTAGATGTATATCTATATAATGGTGTAAATACGAAATTGTATGAATCTGATTCAATTCACAAAAACAAAAATAAAAAACTAAAAAAACAAAGGTATTGATTATAGGTTAAAAACTTAATGTAAAAATGTTGTCTTATCATTTATTAAAGGTTTTTAAACTTAAAATCCTTAGGGTGTGTTAGTGTACAAACGAGTAGGTTTGATTGTATTTGTAAATGCGTGTGAACAAATTTTTCAATAATAATTATTGGTTGGCTGAATTGAAAATTTTATATTTTTACGGTGAAATTCATATGAGAATAAAATATAGGTAACAATTTTAAAAATTTTGTAACACAAAAAAAAGAAAAACAAAAAGCTAAAATTGCAAAAAAAACGTTATAGGTGATAATATGAATATAAAAATTAATATTCACTGTGATTAATAAGAGACTTTAGGTGATGAAAATCGAAATAATAAAATTGTATATATATATATACAAAAATATTATGTATATATGACACTACCAAAATAAACCTTCTCTAGATGATTAATTTGAGACATGGATGATAAATGTTAACAGCTCATAATACTAGTGTTGAAAATTTATATTAAAAATTATGAAAATTAATAGAGAAAACTTGTTAAATTTGAAAATGATGTTACAGGTTTGACATTCAATAATAAAATGTAGGTATACACAATATAATAATAATTATACCGTTAATATTTTAACATATTAATTTTATAACTCAACTTATATTACAATAAAATAGATTGCAACATTTATGGGTTCCTTAATATTAAAATTTAGTTCAGCAAGTTTGAAAATAAATGTTCAAGTTTGAAAATAAAAATGATTATAAGCAACAAATTTGATTAAATTAAAATCCAGTATAGACAAAATTAAATTTAAACTAAATTTTAAAATTATAAAATTTATTATTTTATTATTTGTGTATCTACTCGATATACAATGAAACGATTAATCTTTATAACCGGAATCGCTATTTCAGTACAATACTCTACATCACCTGGTGTTTCTTCAACTATTCACATATAGGTTTCATAGTGTTGGCAATGAATGCTCCAAGTATAAATAATATAATATATATTTTTCTAAATTTATTAATTTTGCTGATCACTCAAAGATTTATTTATTCACATATGCTGTTTATCAGTTTGCATGAATTTGCAAAATTATATTTAAGCCATTTTGTTTCTTGGTCTTGCAATAACGGTCTTAAATTGTACATTTCGAAATAACATAACTCGAAATAGCTAGAAATTAAATGACTTTTTGCTTACAAGAATCAACCCATTTATAGATTTAGGGATCTTAATTAATCTAAAATTTAATTACAAGCTACACTGTTAAAAGACAGTGAATCACGTAAATTTTTCATCAAGTGTCGGTCTAAGCAATTGTCGGCCTATACCTCACAAAACAACTTTTATTGTATTATGTGGGGCTTACCTTTGAATATGCTAATCAAGTATAATTACCTCAATCGGTTGGAATATTATCAATATAATATGGATTAGTATCCATTAAGCGAACTTCTAGAGAGGATTGTATCAAAATTATTAATAGAAAAATATGTAATGCTACTGACAGACATGTAATATTGATATTGTAATATTGCTGATATCGTGATATTCCTATATGTGTGTCACCTAATATCATGATATTATTATAATATCATGATTGATATTACCAAACAAAGGCATAATATTACGAATCAACGCGGCAATGATGTACATCAGGGTAGTCTATCGTCAAATAAATAAATAAATTAGTAATAAAAAAATAGTTGATTTGACACATTTTAAAAATTAAACAAAATTTTTCATTGTCAAGTCAAAGTGCAAAATAAATAAAAATAAAAAAATCTTAAATTTAATCTAAGGAAAAGGCTAATTTTAAATACAATTTAAAAAAAAACGATCATTGTTTTAACAAATAATGAATACTACGTTAATACTACGCTTATGTCTGTTAAGGGGTAATACCTCGAATATTACAATATTGATATTATAGTATAGATATTACATTTCTGTCGAAAGCATAAGCGAACTTTTTCAAAATAATAAATTTTTTTTTTAACAAAAATAATCACCGTTATTTTTTTATAAAATTATTTCTTTATTATTATATTACTCAATAAGGGCAAGTCTAATGTTCACCCAATAAGCACCGTTAGTTAGGTAAATTAATTTTTAAAATTGTAAAAACTTGCTCCAACATTGCTTCAGCCTGTATATTTTTGGAGCTGTAGTGAATATCTATATATTATATTTTATAGACAAGCTGGAAAAATGTATATCTGGAGGATATCTATGTACCTGGATCTATGGAGGATATCTTCGGAGCTGTAGTAAATTTTTCAATCCGAGCTTTCTTTGCCCCAGGCCAAATTTAAAAAAACACCCTTACCTGGAACGATTTTTGTCTAAAGTATTACAAAAATTTATGCTTTTCTGTCTAAAATGGAGAATCCTGTATAAATAAATAATTTAAAAAATACTTTTGATTCTTTAATGTCTCAAATTTTGCCTTTTCGCTGAGAACGAAGACGACTTAATATTTAGTGGGAGTGACACAAAGTATATCCGTCTGCATAGTTAACTTTAGAGTCGTTCACAAAACCTATCGTCTGAAGAACAAAAAAATTTATCTACCAAGTGATTTGAATTCAATATTTCCAAATCGTTTTATTTTTCACGCAGAGCTACCGATTCTACATTTAAAAATATTTAAACAAAGTTCTAATCGAACAGAATGAGATCTTCTGGATTTTTTTCTTGTTGAATAACATAATTAACTTCGCATATCCTACCTACCTCTTTTGTATTTGTCCTTAGGCTAATCAAAATTTTTCTTTTTTAATTATTACCTTGTATTATGTTATTGATTATCATGGAAGGTGAATTTTTAACAATTTTACCGAAAAAAAAATTGTCCAACACAATTAAATAAAACATCTTTTTTAACTTTTTAATTTTAAATATTTTAAATTATTTCAAGTTTTTAAAAAATTTTACTTTAATTAAAACATGTTTTCTTATTATTGTTTTTTTCTCAACAAATAAAGTTGAAATTAAACGGAAGTAAGCATCATGGTTGATGCTTTACAATAAAATCAATAAATGAATTTTACAATAAAATCTGCTTCTATATAGTAAAGTAATTATATAAGGCGCAGAAGGTATTGCCATTTTTGATGGGGAACTAAAAAGTCGAGAGAGTCAAAACTGTAGATTTGAAAATTCTTTTTAACTTTTAAACTCTTTCTCTACTAACCTTTATTAATCTATATTTTAGTTATAGCGTTATACTTTAATTTGTTTTAGACCTATATCGTCTCTCATCTCGCCACACTTTAGTATTTTGTATCGATGAGTGCTAATGATGTTTCTAAACTTAATATTTTTTTAAAACCAGGTATATCACAAATGGTCACAAATATGAGAGAGTCTCTGATGTCTCTAAGTGTATTCTGGACTGCATATTTAACTTTTTCTCAGTACATAGTTTTCTTATCGTAGTTTGTGCACTAGGATCCATCTGACCCCGTATGTATTTTCATATATTTTATACAAAAAATTTAAAATTATTTTTAATTTATTTTTTATTCTCGATTTTATTGATAAAATGAAGCAAAAGAAATATAATTAATATAAAACTAAACAAAACTTGAGTACAAAATTCAATTTAATCACAACCAAAATCAAGAAAACTATCCTAACCTTAAGCATGGTCCGCTGTTTGAATCTCGATTTGTTTTTGGGAGAAATTTATCATTTCTTCGTTGATGCAATTTTTGCAGATCATTTTTGAATGTGCTGCAGAAGATGCTTCTTTACAAATGCAATATAATGTTCGTGCTTAAACATCAGCAGATCGAGGACAAATATGACGCCGTTGACGTTCATTGGCTGTATTCATAGATATTTTTTCGTCTGTTGCAACGCGTCTTAAGTTCACTACTTTATACCCTATCTTCTCCATAGCGATTTTAACATTTTTTTATTGCTCTAGGATTGGATAGACGGCTTATATATTTTTTTGCACCAAGTTGCATAGTCAACTCCTTTAAGAACAATTTCCATTGAGACGATTTCGGCTGAGATAACTTTTGTAATAAAGATTTCTTCTTGTATATTATGAATTTTCATAGAAAATACATGTAACAAATGTGAGGTCATGTTACCCCCAGTGCACAGATATGCCTATAGTTTTCTTCAAACGGTGATAACTACTTGATATACAATCGACAACGATTCGATAGAAAATACTAATTCAGGCTTTCATAGACTGCTTAATTGACTTAATTGACGCGAAATAAGTTTTTGTTTTATTTTAAAAGCGATTGCACCGAGAAAAGGTTAATAATGGAAGGGCTTAGACGAAGAAGGTGTTAAGTGACATTTTTTAAATCTCGCGAAAAATAACATTTAATATTTTTTTTTTATATTATCTTTTATTTAGTTTTGTATATCAGTATAAAATTAAAACTAGTTTTTAAACATTGGTGTGTGGCATTTTTTTCTTTGAAAAAAAGTTGGCTAGTTTTGAGCCCTCACAATAGCATCAATTTTAAAATCCTTGCGCTTAACACTTTTTTCCACTGTAAATTACGCTGTAAAAAGATAACAAGCTAGCTAAATACAATAAGTAAGCTATAAAAAAAATGTATGGTTCAACATGCATAAATAATAATTTTTCGGGTTTAAAATAAAATAGTTTTTCAATTTTGGAACCATTTAAGGTAAAATCTGAATTTATAACGAATTTTTAGAAAATAATTCCAAAATAAAACACAAAATAAATTACGATTCAAGTTAGATATATAAATTGGGAATTCCCCATAACTTAAAATAAACAAACTTAAGAAAACGAGAGAATTATAACGATGTTAAATTTTTTTACCGCACACTATTCGAAAAATTTTTTTTTTGTTCCACAAACCAAAAATATTTTTACTTTTTTGTGACTCTTAGTAATTGCATGAATGTGTTAAGTGCGCCACTTAGCACTTTCATGCACCAACAATTTGCAAGTACTTTTTAGCGAAATATTTATGATTTAATGCTAAGGGATTTTAACAACTTCTTGTACTATGGAAAGGTTAAATGTTGTTGCACTTAACACTTTCATACACACACTAAAATAGAAAACAACGTTAATCTAGATAAAATGGAATTTTATATCTAAAGAATATGACCTAACACTTTCAAAACTGCAAAAACATTGATTTTTAAAAGATTTCACTCAACACCTTCTTCGTCTAACCACTTCAATTATTTAAATTTTAAATAATATGTTTGTTTTTTGTTAAATTTAATATCCACTGGCCTTCCTTCTTATATTTATAAATAATAAACTTGGTTTCGGTAGATCTCTCTCAATTCATATATTTTGCCATCAAAGTAAATTAGAGTATCTGTTTTCTTTTATTAAAATAATTACTTTGTGGAAGTCGCTTCTGTGTACAATAAATATAAAATAGGTTCAAGGACACTACCTCGATGAACTCGGGACTTTATATCATATTTTAGTTGACTATATTTGTCTTTTTGTTTTACATAATTATTATGTTCTATTTTCCAAATAACTTTTTAACATTTCGTAATGATATGGCAACAATTTTTTCAGTTTATACAAGAGTCCTACATGCCAAACTTTATCAAATGCTCGGATTATGTCTATAAAGGCAGCTGATACATATTCCTTCTTTTCATTTATGATGTTGACAATTTGATGTACTTGCTGTATTGTGTCCTGCTGGGCCCTAAATCCGAATCGGAATTATGCTATCAACTTACGAACTATTAAAGGAGATAGACTTTTAAGCAGTAATTGTTGCAGTAAAAAGTTTTGAGAGCACTGGAGATTGGCCTGTGCGATATAATTTCTTTTAGATTTTTATCAGTTTCCTTTCCGTGGCAGTAATACACGATTAATCGTTAATATTTTCGTTTATTGGAGTTTCTTTTCTGTAAATAAACTTGTAACAAATAAAATAAATAAATTAATTAATATAAAATTGTACTACAATTTCTATCGGAGCTCTAAAATAGATGTTTATTGGAATCTATTATTTGGATATAAGAAAATACAATATTTTTGTTCTAGCAAACATATATAATATACACTATATAGGTACATGTACATAACACTTACTTACATCAAAGAAAAGTTAATTATAGGCAATTTTAAATACACTGGCAAAAATAACCTCTTTAGTCGGTATCTCTTTCACTTTTAATCAAAACCTAAACCGACAAAGATAATTGTTATCTATATACATATATACTATATAGGTATAGATGGAGTTTTTTTTTTTTTTTTGTTTATACCACGAATTCTTTGTGAATGCATTAATTAGGTGACAAGGTTAAATTTACGGCTATAATTAAATTAATAAAAGTGAGTACTTTAATTATTTATAATGGTATCCAAGATGATTGAAACACGATTTAAGTGAACGTGAATTAATTTAACTGAATCCAAATTCAAATTTGCGTAAAATTTTATTGCATTGAATTTTTAAAGTGACATTAAAGAATAAACGAACTTCCTTTAAAAAAATGCATTAAGTTTTTTATGATATTATTTTGCAAAAATTGAATTTTCCAGAACGATTTGGCATTTTAAAAAGAAATGAAATTGTTTATTCAAAAACTGCAACACTTGTTGATTTTTTTATTTTTTATTCTTGTTTTTGTTTTCATTTTGTTATTATTTCCATAATATTTGCATATGAATAACATTTTCATAAAAAATTTAAACACTAAAAATGAAGAACAAAAAAAATAAAAATAAATAAAATAAAAAATCTGTATTTGGGTTAAGAGAACAAAATAACAGCCATCGTATATGTAGCTTTGTATATTTAACAGAATATATTATTATATAGAATATAGCGCAAGTCCACAGTTAATGAATTTTTCTTTTTCTTTTTCCCTTTTTTTTTGTATTTCATTTCATTTGAAAAGCAGGAATATAAAATTACTCTAGTATTCATTTTTTTATTTCTTTTTATGTTAACAGACTTTGAGATTATCTGAAAGGGACAAAATCTTAAAAGAAATAAATAGACTTTTCTAGTTTTATTGTGCCCAAGGGCATCAAAACTATGATAAAAAACCTGGAGAATAAAATTAGAAACATGATGAAATAGTAGATCCCCATTTTGTTTTTCAGATTATGAAATGCAGACATATTATGATTTGTTGTGAAAACGATTGGGGTTGAAAGATCAAAAGAAAATAAAAAACTAAGTACAATAAATTGTATGGGAACAAAACTGGAGCGGAAGAGTTCCAGAAATTAAGAGTTTTTATTTTATTTAAAATTTCTCTGATACCTGGGGTTATATTTCAAGCCCGTATAAAATGTCAAACTTTATCTTCTAAGTTAATATTTGCTTAAGAAGATCAAGTAAGAACTTTTCCGCACACGCAATTCTCTTATTTTTGTAGAATAATATTTAAATGCCACGAGTTAGTTTTATAAATTGTCGGTATCGTAAGCATTTCTTTAAGTTTGAAAAACATTTCGAAAAGTTGCATTTGTTAAGGTGATCTTCCAAATTAAGCAAAGAATATAATTTATAAGGCCTTCATAGATTTTTTGATTCAAAAGCGCAGCTCTAAGATTGCGAAAAAGCTTGAGTTCAAATAGAACTAGAAGAATAAGCCCGTGTATGCGCCCTTCAAAAACATAATTAATTTCTGATATTGCAAAAAAAAATACAGTTACATAGAGATATTTATATTTATCGATGATGATATGAACATGGTATTAAACGGTGAATTGCACATTGGATCTGACTAAATCAACATTTTTTGAAAGCTAGTAGAACAATAGTATCATCGAAAAAAATGTTCGATTTTAGCATTAACAATATTTTTATCACCACATTAAATAACACATCCAACAGGACTGGCATTTTATTAACCTGAAAGGGACAAAGTATGCCGAAAATTGCGAAAATGAATTAAGATTGGCAGATGAAGAAGATCTCAGCACTATAAATTATTGCCTGAATAAACATCGTCTGGCCGTCAATATCAAAAAAACCAAAATTATGATTTTCGAAAATAAGAAAGTAAATGATACTTCCTTTCCTCTAAATGGTAGTCCTATTAGCGTGGTGACAACTTTCAACTATCTGAGTCTTATGCTTGACAGTAAACAAAAATTTAAGGAACATGTTGAACATATAATTAAGAGAATGTCTTCATATATATTTATATTGACTCGACTTCGAAAATATCTTTCTCTTACATGTTGTATTCTATTTTTTATTCCTACATATTTTCAAATATAATATAAATCTTAATCCGATATGAAGCAGAGCACCCGAATATACGTTAACCAAATTAAATATTACATACTAAAAAGCAATTATACATATCCAATAATTTTTCCTAGCGAACAATTAAAAAAACGAAAAATACATAAGTTAATTTTTTGCCGAAAAGAACTGTATATGATAGCATTTAAAGGTAGTAAATAATCATATCAAACACAATTTCATATTGAACAGAAACGTATCACTACCCATAATACTAGAAATAAATTCAAATTTTATTTAAGTCTTTTTAAAACAAATAATCAGAAAAATAATGTACTTTAAAACTTCTTGAAAGCTTATAATGAATTAAAGCTTGAATTAAAAAATATCGATAACATATCACATTTCAAAATAAAAATAAAATTATACTAGCTATTCCCGGCGTAACATTCGCCCTTCTAGCATTAGCATTTTAAATGAAACAATTTATTTTATTTATTTATTTTCTTTATTTTCTTAAAAAAAATCAATGTTTTACATATTTTTTTATTACATAATAAATAAGTTAAATTGGAAAACTTAAAACTATAATTTCTAGACCAGCGAATGTTACGCCGGGAATAGCTAGTAATTTACAATATTTTGTGATCTATCTATAACCATTTTTTTTATATTTTTTTTTTTAGGTATTTATTTATTTATTATAAATTAATTTTGACCGCTAATAGTTTTGAAGAAAACTTTTATATAAGGCAGCGTTTATACGTTTTTGAATTGTGTTTATAACGTATAAATGATGTTCATTAAAGTTTGACATCCGACTTTGTTATAAAATATCATACATTTTTTTTTTTAAATAATGGTGCTCGACACGCAATTTCGTATTTTGCAAGTTGAAAAAGTGATTTTGGGAGAAAATGTATTTATCAACTCCTAATGGTGTTATGCCAATATATTGAAAGATATACATTAAAAAATACAAAAAATGTGTATTAAATATTATTATTATTTATCAATACAAATACTTAGAATAATTGATTTACTATTTAAATATTTATATTTCATAAATGTTCTGAAATTACACTGAATATTTATATTTCACATTAAAAACACATTAAAATAGTCATAGACACGTTTTTTGTGTTTTTTTTTGTTATCATAATAGCCCTAACTATTTCAAAACTCAAAATAAAAAAACAAAAACATTTATTTATAGAATTTATATTTTTATTTCACTTCTTTTAAAATTTGGTTTTGAAGTATGATTAGATATGACCATTAATAGTGAAGGTTATGATTGGTTATGGCTTTGTTAAACCATATCGATACATATAGGCCATTTAACGAAGTATCATCATATGACATCATATGACGCCTTATGACTATTATAGTTAGGGGTAAAGCCAATAATTATGCTTTTTCTATTATTCTTCAGTTTTTATGGTTATATTGTTATCCCGCTGGGGTCTGTGATATAGGTAAGGGTAGTCTGTGATTTTTCTTTTTAAAGTTTTTTTAATTTTTATGTGTACTAAATTTGCTGTGTATTGAATTGGAAATTGATTATAATGTCATAACATATTTTGTTTTTCGTGTTCTTAGTAGATCGTAAATTTCGGTTTATGATTCTCCATGTACAATATTATATTTACTTAATGCTACTGCGCATTTGAATTTATACTTTTGAATTATTTGTTAATAAAATAAATAAATTTCAATTATTAGAATTTCTGAACATGGGTGAGGTAAAAAATATATTTTTTAAATTTACTATTTGTTTTACCGGTAAGTTTTTTTGCTGTAATATCGTAATATTTTAACAAAGCTATTTGATCGATATAATAATTATATTCTGATAATTCTGTTTTTGTCTTTGCTACTTTTTTTTTTCTTTTAATTTAATTGATATAATCAATGCTATTGCTCAATAGGTGAAAAATATAGTGAAGTAAAACTGTCAAAAATTAAATTGTTTTTCTTATAAATTTTTAACTTTGTTTTCATTAAATTTTAACTGACATTTCTAGGATAAAAAATAATTTATAGTTCTCAATTATCAAACAAAATAACAAAAACTTATCTTTATATTGAAGTTTCAAAATTAAAGACTAAATAAATAAAATATCATAATTTATTTTGCCTAGCTAGAGTGTTAAAGAATTAAATTTAATTATTATAACCTACTTCAGTTAGAGAGATTTCATGTATGATCATAGGAATCACAACTTATCACAAATATTATTTATATTCTCAAAACATTCTAGGTTATATTACATTAATTTAAACATTACTAGACATTCTAAACTCAAAACTGTAATGTGCTCCCTCAAAAAAATCCATTAAAAAACAAGAAAATATATGAGCGAATTATGTAATACCTTTGACCATTCTTTCTTATCCATATTGTTACCATTTTTTATTATTTTCACACCAAATATTTTTCGCAAATTATTTTTTTTCCAAAATTATTTTGTTGTTCTTTTCATTTATGTTCATAATGACTGACTCGCATCCGTATGTTATTCTGGAACGTATTAAACTTTTGTAAATTATTAGTCTTGTTTGGCTTCATAATATTTTTGAATGCGATGGTTTTCTATTTGCGCAATATTACTTCTTTCTAGCTTGGAATTTATTTATAACACAACTCTGTAAATTATTTTCGTTACTCAAATTAATACAAGATTAATTTATAACTATAAAATAAATTTATGTAATTATAAATTTAATTAGAAATCATTTCCATTAAAATTTCCATAGCATTTTACTTTTATTAAAAAGAACAAGTTCGATTTATTAATATTCAATATTTGAACATTGATACATAGATATAAATTTATATCATCATTGTATCTATAAAAATTACTTACTTATAGTAAGAGTTTATAATAAACGTATTTTTAGGAATTGTTTCGTTCATCATAACACTACTAGAACTCATCAAGATTAATTTCTGCAAATATTTCGAAATTATAATCTCGAATATTGTTCTTACGCTCTTACGCTGTTACACTCTTCGCATTATTTTTATTATTCTCATTATTTTTATTAAACACGCTTTATTTATTAACTAGTTTTAAAAAGAAATAGCTTCATGTGAAACTGCACAAAAAAGTGAATTTTAAGAAATGTAATCAAACTGTTTTACGCTAAGTCAAGTGCAAAAATCTTTATTTTTTTCTAAAAAAATCGAAAAATTATTTCTTATAAAAACAAATTGAGTTAAACAATAACAGTTTATTTTATTGAAAATTTATTTTGTTTTTCCACACCACCCAGAAGGTAAGCAAGAAGGAACGTTTATGTTTTGTAGTTCCACAATAGGCCTACTTCCCACTCTGATGCAAAACACCGTTGACAAGGCAGCATTTTATTATTTTTCTATAGTGATTAAATCTCAAAACCTCTTTCCTTACAACTGTTTTTGTATTTATTTATTTTTTTGGAATCTGGAATTAATTTGGCTTGCTCATCCTTTCTCAGTAAATTTTATTTGAATATCACCAGACCGCCGTACTCTGGAAATTGCAACATACAGTTGCCCATTGCTAAATACTGTTTCATGCAAATAAGCTCCTACTTTTTCCAATGTTTGACCTTGCGACTTATATTTATGGTCATAATGCCAATTTAACAGGGAATTGTCGATGTCTAAGAATAAATGGCAGTTTTGTGGTCGTTGGAGCTATATCTATTCTAAGATCAAATACAGTTTCAACTACACCTGTACCAACTAGGATTTTCACGACTATTGTTTGGAAGAGCTGTTACAGCTCAAACAGCTCCAATACAGAAATTGGAAGAGCTGTTACAGCTAATCGTTTAAAAACTCTACATAATAATTCACTGTATCATTTTCGCCGCAATTATCAATGGAATCGGTACTAAAATAAGTTATTACATTTCCCTCCTAAATGTTTAAAATTCGTTCGTTAACCCTTTCGTGCTACTTTTTTGAATTTCCAGGAGACAAAAACTTTTTTGTGCATGTTTAAGAATTTTTAGACGGTTTTCGAGCAATTGCGACTATTTTTTAAAAAAGGGTTATTTTGTTGGTTCCAGGGACTTTTTTATTTTGTGTAATATATTACCCAATTTTAACTAAAGATTGTAAGAAATTTGATGCATTGAAATAGACGACCTCTTTTTCTTTGTATATTGTGATTCCTATAAATCAAATAATTTGCTACTTTCATTCGAAAATTTAACAAATCCAGAACTTCATTTTTATTCATTCCTGCTTTCCACAATTTATTTTATATAAAACCCAACTGGCTGACAGAGCAAAATCAATGAAATGGGTCACTAGGCGAACAGTCCATTTCTAGATATTATGAAAATCCTGTTGTAGCTGATGAATTGATCTAGCAGATCCACTCCTCCCATGCTCGAGTATAATTTTGTACAATTTCAGGACGAATTGCTTCGATAATATTTTTGGATTTTTTATCAAACCGCTTAACAATATCTTCTGACCCAATAGCTAAAAAATTAGAAACAAAGTGAATAGCACGGTTGTTCTGTCACTTAATCAGAGCAATTTTACCGTTACTGTCTATCATGCAATCAAAGATACCTCTTCCAAGAATGTAATTCTTTATCGGGTAGTAGTTTTTCTGTACCAGATCTATTAATGCAGGTGGTACCAGCAGCATTTATTTTTATTTGCGTTAAAACTTCGAGGAGGTTGTAAGAGTTGAAAAAATAGTCAAAATAAACTTTATGTCGAAACTAAACTTGAAATCGATCGACAAGCTGCAGTACTACTGCAGCAGTAAATCCGTACCTTCTTTGATACTCGCTATTTATTTCCGTTGTCTTTCCTTGATACATAGGAAATCATACGGAAAATCAGACTTCCCACAAAGTACATAATTTTTTATCCCTCAAGGATTAGGGTCGCTTTTATGATAAGCTTTGCTTGATAACCGCCCCTTAAACGGAATAATTTGTTCATCGTCGCATATATTTTCCTCAACATTTTGCTACTTCTATTATAGGACGCAAAATTTATTAAAACAATTAGCTGGAATGTCCATACTGTTTATTACATGAAATGACGTTCTTAGTTGTCGAAATCGATGAAGAGTCATAAGGGTAAATACTTCAATTTTTAATGTTGAGCCACAAAACATTGAAACTATCCGTAAGTCTTTTCAATATTCATGTATTTTGTAATCACCGCTTCATGTATTTTTTTTATACTCCATCAGAAAAACCCGAAATATTGTTTACAAAAAAAAAATAATTTTAATATAAGTATAGTTTAATTTGTAGTATTGGTGATTTTGTTATCGTAGTGACATAAAATATTCCAATATGTTTGATAAACCAATTTTTTTCCATTCGATTCATAAATCAAACTTCATTGAAGTAAATTCTATACATTTTGTGTTCAATCCGGACAACGTCGGATAACTTAAGTATAAACTAAATTAAAATCACTGGTAATCAAATAATTGGTTGTTTTTGTTTATACGCAGGCTGGTGGGAATCTTCAAAAAACACAATGAGCCTCGTAGCTTGACATTGCGTGTGGGATTCTTACCCACTAAACCACACCCTTCCTATATTGCGATCTAGTCCTACAGGACTATTAATTTAATTCTTAATGTAGACTACATCCAGCAAGGTTTTCCTAAATTTTCCTTTGACGTATTCACCCATACCCTTGAAGACCCATCGCATCAAAAACCGACCAACTCTCCAAACAAATTTGTAATTCTAGAAGACTTGTGAAAAACCTCGTTTCGTTGGTAAGCAACATAATGAAATTCTTCACAAATACCGGAAAAACAAATCTATCTGTTATATCTCTGTTATATCTCGGTGTAGCTATATTATATGTATATATATATATATATTTATATAAAATACAGTTGTTTTATATTTAATATGCGTGTTTATTAAGTGACGTTCAGTGCGAAACTGCTGGTTGTCATCAGTGTGTTACACTAAATTAAAGAAAGGGAGTTGCCAGACAATGTAATATATATTAATATTATAATACTTAACTGTATACAACACTATCTAAGCGTGGGAGCGGGTCAATCATTGCGCAACTAAATATTAATCTTGTGTTAAGCATTATTTAATCATCTTGGTATTTCCATGGTATAGAGAAGCTTCTCGTGTTCTAATTATTGGTTAAGTGATGCTGGGAGTAGTGATTTTCACTCTTCCAAACATATTATGTAAAATTGTTTTTATGCAAAACACACACCGAACATTTTTTTGAGAAGTCATGGGATTTTAACATTCCGCAATTTTCAGGATAACAAACATTTTGATTTCATAAAAAAATTTAACATTCATTCAAGGCAGCATCTTCTCAGTAATATTATTAATATTAAAATATATATTCAACAAGTGCAGAGCAACTTTTGTGTCACTGATGTATACCACTTTTTGACCACCCCCCCCCCCCCCCCCCTCAAATTTTTTTTATATTATTATTATTTTTTATTTTCAAATATTTTATTTTGTTTTTCATTATCATACTTGGTGGTACCTATATAAAGTTATTTATGCAATTTATATTCGTGTTTTTGATTTGTTTTTTTTTCAATATTTTCTTTTCAACAACAAAACAACAAAAACAAAAATAAATAAACAAATAGGTACCACTCACAATATTTTTATAACATATTAATATAGAACACATTAATATTGTGTACTTACATATAAAAAATAATAAACATATGAGTGTAAATATTATATTTTTGTTTATACTCTTGTATATTCATAATGAGAAATTTTGAGTTCAACGAAATTTTTATTGCAAATATTTTTATTTTTATATAATTTTTTGTTTTTTATTTTTGTTTTTACTAGGTAGGTAGGTATTTAATTTAGGAAAAAATTTTCGCTAAAAAAATATTTACAAAAACCAAAATTAATTATTCAGTTTTGTAAATGAAATGTACCAGACCGAAAAATTACAAAATCAGAGAGAGAACATTTTATTGAATTTTCTTTTTATTGTTTTTTTTTTTTGTTTTATGTATGTACAATAAAATTTTAGTTGGTATTTTATTATTTTCTAATTTATAAAATTATTTTTAGAAAATTATAATAATAATTGATTATCCTCCCAATGTTACTAAATTGTTTTTGGTTTTATTTTTTCTGTTATGGTTTAAAACCCTTTTTATGCTCGAAAACGTCTATTTTAATTAACATCTGTATTTTTTAATTATAAATAAATTTTGATGAAATTCTATAATATAAATGATAATATAATCTATATAGGTATGATAGGGTGCAGTATGGATATGATGCCTGGATATTTTAAAAAAAAAATACATATATACATAATATATATACCTATAGGAATTATTTTATTTGGAATCAATTTAAGAAAATTATTTTAAATAAAATTATTTGTAGGAGTTTTCTGGTTTTGAGATATTTGCTTTGTTAAGGTTTATGCCTTTACTACAAAGCAAGTATATATTATTATGACCTTAATATTGGATATATTCAATGTTTATTATGTTAATTATATAGACAGTTTTATGAACTTTTAAGGTTTTATTTTTCCAACTGAAACACCTACAGTTTTATTTGTCAGAATGTTTTTTGAGCGGAAAAATTAATTTAGGTGAAAATCAAATTAATAAAAAATAAAAATTTTAATTAATACAATTTTAAATGTAAGATAAAACAGATTAGAATACATAAAGAAATCAGTGAGGCTACAGTTGATATCCTTTGAATAGATTTCAAAGAAAATCAAATTAACAATATTCAATGCCAATATAATATGAAATTTAAATATAGTTAACCTGTTAATTAGTGAAATAATATTATGTACCTGTATAGAATTGTTTGTGAAATTGTATGTGGAATACCACATGTGTATACCGAGTGTTTCAGAGCATGCGTATTAGCTTTTTAAGAGAGGAAGGAGCTGTTATTTTAAAATTTAAAAAATGTAATAACTAAATTGAGGGTGCTCTATCGATTGGTGATATTTTCAACTTCCGGGAAGGACCGGAAAAGGGTTATTTTAAGACTAAAAATCGCCGAAATTGGCCGAAATCGAGATTTACAAATAGGAAGGAGTACTTTTTTATGCAAATTTGGATTGTACGACAACAAATAAAAAACTTATATTTTGATGATTTTTTTTTTGTTTTCTCATTATTTCTCTTTAAAATTAATCAAATTAATACAAAAACCCACCATAGTTTAGTTTGGTAAACCAAAATTAATAATAATCATTTTTTAAAATAATTTTTTTTTTCATATTACCATATTTTTATCTCAGTTTTGGTATAAAGTTTAAAAACAAAAAACAACAACAAACAAAAGCAAAAAAAAGAAATTTACTTTACAAAAAGTTTCTTATTTTTTGAATTTTTAGAAAAAAGTACCACTTCCCATTTGAAAATCTCGATTTCGGCCTATTTCGGCGAGTTTTTGTCATAAAAAACCCTTTTCCGGTCCTCTTCAGGTTCTTTTTATTTAATTTTAAAATAACGGCTCCGCCTCTAAAAAAGCTGAAACACATGCTCTGGGACACCCGGTATAATCTATACGAAATACATATCTTATTTTTGAGAAAAAAATTAAATAAATAAAAAAAATACAGATGTATCACGTGTTCTTTCTTTAAGCTCGATAGAAGCAACAGACCTGCTTTCAAAAATGTTCGAAGCAAATTCTGCATTACCAGCAACAACAATTCTCTTCACCTGCTTATGAACCTTTAACTTGCTCATTTTCATCCGCCAGTTGATGCAAAAGTTCTAAAGAATCTGAGTTCAACCGAATATCCCGGGTCTGATAATATCCCCACTATAGTCTTTAGAATTTGTTCAAACACCCTAGTGAGACCACTGAGTAAGCTTTTTCATACATCATACATTTCTGGTATTGGCATATCTTCATTAAAAAAAGCTTACGTCCACCCAATCCCAAAAAAAAAGGGTGCCCTAAGCAATCCCTCAAATTGTCACTCAATTATTTTGACTTCGATATTATCAAAAGTGATGGAAGCCATCATTAACCTTCAACTCAAAAAATATCTTATAAATGACTGCCAATATGGCTTTAGGTCGAAAAGGTCAACCAGCGATCTTTTGATCTTTATGATGGGAAAATGGAATCGATGCATAGAAAAATTTGGTGAAGTCTATAACTATAGCCCTAGATATATCCAAAGCTTTGGATCGGGTATGGCATGCTTCATTACTGAAAAAACTAGAAGGATTTGAATTTTGAAACACTTTTAATACGTGCATTGAAAATTTCCTTTCAAACTGTTTAATACAACTTGTATTTGATGGTTTTATATCTCAAAAATTCACTACCAATGCTAATGTCCAGAACTATGACTTTTATGTTATAAGTAAAATGGCATACCCATTCATTATTTCAATATTCAAAATGTAAATTGTATGCTACTAATTTAGCGGTTTTAAATCACATAGCTTACAAAATACGTCCATAACTATATATTTTTGATGTTTTTTTGTATTTGTTAAATGATCTTTGAGCAACTCCGAATGTTTTTCTTTTGTCCAAAAATTACATAAGTAAAAAATCTCCATACAATTTATACAAATAAAGTGACATTTATTATGTTAAATGTATTGATTTTTGTTTAGTTCTAAATGAATTTCCCAAAAAAATTTACGTATTTTAGAGGTATAAATTGATTTAATCTTAGCAATTATAATAAATGTTATGAGTTTCGTTAGTCTGGTCAGTAATTTTAATCTATTTAAATAATTGGCAATTTCGAAACATTTTTTTTGACAACAGTTATTGTTGTCATGAACAACAACAGGTTACATAAGATTAACGGTATATTTAACATGTACATTTTGGTAGTTCTTGCAAATTATTTTTAAAATAAGTTTAACCCTTATGTAATTGATAATTCAAACACCTTCATCAGGGTGACGAGGTACCCGTGTACCTGAATATATTTTTTATGAAAAAAATATTTTTTGTACCTATATATTGTAAATATTCATATTTACGCATGTGTATTATACTTATAAATATACTTTTATAGATTAATAATAAATTTATAATACAATAAAAGTAAAATAAAATTAAAATATGGAGAGCGTCAAACGAATGTATGTTGGTGAAAAAACAGTATTGGATCTCGTGGAAAAATATAAAGGTTCAGGAAGAAATGGACAACTTAACATCACTACAATTGGCCCATGTACTCAATTCATGGAATATGAGATTGATGGGAACCATTCTTAAAAATAAACGATTTTTTCCAGAAAATATCCCACCACATAAAGACAGAGCAGTTTTTTCAACCAATTAGAAAGGACGCAATTAAAAGGGCATTTAGAAAGGACGCAACATTATGCTCTTACGTACCAAAAAAATAGTAGTTGATATGATATCTTACAACTTAACAAACCAGACGTAGACGTAGGAACTAAGGCTATGTCTAAGACCATCACATATTACGAAAGTAGGTGTTGACAATATGTACAAATTATTGGGTGAATATTCTGTAAACCGAAGAACCAATCGTTGGCCACTGGCATTGTTTTACAATATGGTTGATATTGCTGAGCAGGCAGCATATATTATTGATATGGATAATCATCCGAGATTTTCAACCACTGATTACCGCAGAAGATTTGGCTTTTGACCCGTGCAAATTAAATAACCATTTTATACTTTCAGCAATGCAAGATGTTCTTGGAACACAAGTTCAACCTTCAATAAAAACCAACCAACAAAAGAGAAACTATACTGGTAGTTTCGAAGTGGTTGGCAGTTGCTACTCATGTGGAAAACCAATTTGTGGTGAACATAGTACAACATTAGGAAAATGTAATAGTTGTTTTGAAGTCACTGGGAGTAATTAATTTTAACTTTTTTGTAATATTAAATTTTTTTCTAAACGTTCTATATAATTATCATATCTATTTTGAAATAAATTTTATATGTAAGTAAATAACATAAAAATAAAATAATAATATTCAAAAATAAACGTAAAAATAGCTTTAAAAATAAAATAGCTATTATCAAAATAAATTAAAAAAAATAGCAATATCTATAAAATGCTATACAAAATGTATATAAAGGTACACATGTACCTCGTTACGCTCGTGAAGGTGATTTTTCAAAACCAGGGTCAAATCCATTAAAATTAGTAAATTTACACCGTTTTAGGACTTGTCAGGAAGTTTGAGCTCGTTAGCCCTTCCAGAACCTTTTTTTTTGTGGTTTGAAAATGCAAAAGGTACCCGGGTACCTTGTCACTCAAATAAGGGTTAAACTCTCAATTTTCTAAAATAACAATTATATTTGATGGTTAGTAGGCTCACTTAATAACATAAGTGGCTCAAAAGTATATCAAAATTGGCTCAAAATTGCTGTATCGAACTGTATATAAGTTCTGATCAATAAAATCATTTATAATTTCTATTTTAATTCTATTCTAAAACAAGTTTCACAACTTTTTTTAATTGGTTAAACTTTCAAAAGCAGATAAGAAATTAAATCATAATTTTTAATTTTTTTTTTTCTGATTTTTTTTTTTTAATTTCCTTTCCATCTATTTTGATATTATTGTAATTTCGAAAATTTCTTTTATATTTTAATAATATTTAAATTTATCAGTGGAAAATTGCATTTTCTATTGTTATTATTTGAAATTGCATTAATAAAATCAATTAATTTTAAAGTTATCTCAAAATGACAGTCAATGGTAACAGCAAAGAAAACTATTATCATTGTTCATCTTCATTCAATATTATGGTGATATCTTCTTCCTCCATAGAGTTTTTGCAGTCATCAAAATAAATTCAAGACGAGATAATAATATAGTAAAATTCAAATAAAAGAAAATGATTATGTGACGTAATTCTTTATGTCTAACAATTGGAAAAAAAAAAAATTACTAGACTGGAATAATGAGTTTTTGTTGTTTTTTTTTTTTTTTTAGTTTTTCCTTAAATTTTCTTGAGTATTAATCAAAACGAAACGAAAATTAAATTTAAATTGGATTGGATGCTTATTGGTTCATTAAAATGCTTCAAATGATTCTATCAATTATCTCCATATAATGAAAACTTTAGAAAATACGATTAAAACAACAACAACAATAACAATATGACATTTTCTTTTCTCTTTTAATATGACAATGGTAAATAATTAATAGAATTTTCGAATAATAATTGATTGCACTAGATAATCTAATATAATTCGAATTAAAAAACAATAAAAGAAAAAAAAAAAAACAATTTTTAAATTTTTTAATTAGTTATTCTTTAGAATTTTAATTTTTGAAAATTACAATCGAAATTCATATAAGCTTCTTTTGTTGATAAAGAAACTTCTCTTTTGATCAGAAAAAAGGAGCGAAAATATTTATTGTGAACTTTGCCGAAGCAAAAAAATAATAAAGCAAAAAATTTTAATTGTAAAGGTTGCAGTTTTGCTCGAATACGATATTGTTAAGTTATTTCAAATAGTATGAGAATAATTAGGAAAAATTGTCGGTACGTTTTGTATGTTGTACTTTTAATTTAACTATGCTCTGAAAGACCGCAGAGATCAATTGCGATATTTGTGCATTTCATATTTTTTGAGACCTGAACTGATTTAGATATCTCCCTTGAAATATACACTATTGCCTATTGCACTCTGAGACCTACTCTAAGCAATTGTAAGACGGGATGAAATATATCTATACTGTCTTATAACGTATACTTCGATTTAAAACCCAAAAATATCTATCTATAGCTCTTATTTAGTTGTGTAAAAAATATTTAAAATTGTTGAATGCACCGGTTACGTATTAAAGAAAATTTGGTTGTAAAAACAGTCGAAATATTTTTTTTATATCCCAATATATACCAAGTCCCATATACCAATTTACATCACTCTTTTAAAGTTTTAATTATTGTACCTTACTATATTATATAGAACGATGAATAGTGCTTATCGATATTTATATATTTATTTGCATACTTTCCATAGATATATGTGCCGGAGAAAAACCAAGTGAAGGACTGTGCTGACTTTAACGCACTAAAAACTCCCATCCTTTTGATAAAATTAAAACTAGTATTTAAGACTAATCTTTAATACAATTTTGGTTCTATTAATTCAGATATCCTTGATCAAACAAAATTCCATTATGAACCGACATTAGCAACCGACTACTAATATAGCCGTGTCATCTGCAAAAGTAGCTACAGCCGCATTTTCTATCTCTGGAATATCACTAATTTATAGTATGTATTGTATAGGGCCCAGTATACTACCTTGTGCTGCTTTGCGTGTATATTTTGTGCTAAAACAAATGAAAAAATATATTAGTCTATCACATAGATGATAGAGTATGCGATATACTAATCTACAATAATACAAGAACTCAATAAAGTAAAATAAACCCAGGATTTAACAAGAACAAGATGAAAAATCCTTCAGAAAAATAGATTGGAAAATAATTGCATAAAATAAAATTAAATTGGACAAATTCATAGTGATTTTCGATTTGTTATATTTAAGTTTGTAGTATCAAAAGTTTTCTGTACGATTAAAATTTCTGCTAGAGAACTATAATTGAGTTTTCCTTTTGGTTATTTAACTTTATTTATTTATTGTATCTTTAACAGTTTTATTTTCAACTTATTATAGTAATTCAGATTTATAGTCAGTGCTTAGAATATTGATTTTATTTATTTATTTTATTTTAAGTTTTTATTAGCATAATATAAACTTAAAAAAAATACATTATCACTTAATTACTTATAAATTTTAATTCTAAATTAAGTTGGACGTTTTGAGTGGTATAATTTTTTATTCTTAAGTGGAAAACTCTTGAGTTTATTCCTATGTTCCATGATTCTTATTTTGCACAAAATAATAGTGTGTGACTGTGATGGCTGAGAACGCACAATTAATTAGGAAATTTTTAAAGCTGGACATGTCGATTTATCGTCACAATCGCTTTATTTCATGACGTTTTTTTAAGAACGATTTCATCTTGGGATTGATTTCAGTCACGCATTGAACTATTTTGACACATTGAAATATTTGATAATATATATTTTATAGTATTTCAAATATTCAAATAAAATATTATATTATTGTTACATTATATTTTTTTCTACATCTTGTTTCTTTCTAAATCATCTTCTAAACTAATTTCAAAATTTTAGAAACGTGATATCTAAATAAAGAAATTTAATTTATATAAAAAAATTTAAAACGTAAACAAATTACTTAAAATAAAAAAAAAAACACCTTCATTATATTCTTTAAATTATATTATAAATTTTAATTTAAAAACCATGAGGGCATAATTTTTATAGTTCATCAGTAGAATTTACTAAATCTTTACTTAAACTGAATCAACATAAGTCATATTTAGTTAAATAATTACCTACCATACATAATACAAAAAAAAAAAGCAAAAGTCACATACTCAGTGAAATAAAACAAAAAATATTATATTTGTTTTTCTTTTTTTTTTTTTAAATCTAGTTAATCACCTTAAATATTAACTGAGTAAAAAATCAACAACCAATTATTTAGGTATTTTACTAAAAAAAAAAAATTGTTTGCTTTTTTTTTAAATTACTTAAACAGAAGACTTTGTTTGTTTATATTTGGAGATAAATAGGAGGTTGGAAAGAAAACAAAATTACTTAATACACTTTTTTGTTGTTGTTGTTGTTCCTTTAGTTTCTAGTGAAATACGAATATTAAAAAAAAATATATAATATATTTAATATGAATTATTTAAAAACCATTATTAGCACGCAAATATATGCACAGGTTATATTTGATACCAAATTATATTAAACCTATAATTTTCATTCATTACGTGGATAGGGTGAAAAGTTTTTGAAATTTAAAAAAAAAATATGTTTATCAATTTGATTTCGGAATTGAAAAATATATATTTCAATTTCGCTTCGGACAATCGGATTTCGGAATATGTTTTTCAATTAGATTTCCAATTTTGTTAATTGGATAAAAATTAGAACTGTTAAAAATAACTCCTGAGTTATTCTTCCAATGTCACTTCTGAACGTTCAAATCGTGAACGTAACTCCAGATAAGAGCAGTAAACTCAATTTTGTAGGTAACTACAGATAACTACAGTTGTTTTAGGTCAATTCTGTGGTAACTGTAGAAAACAGTTTATTGTTTCCTCATATTCTCAACTGAAAAAAAATAAAAATTATATTTTATTTATTTATTTATTTTTTATTTATTTACTTTATTCTTCATAAATTTATAATTAACAAAAAAATTTCAAAAATATACTTCATAATTTTGTTAAAAGGCTAAAGTTAGTAAGCACCTTCAATGTAATTCTGAACATCATAAATGAAAAACTTAATTGCCTTACATACCAAACTAAGCTAAAGTGTAGAAAAAATATTGTATTTATCAATCTGACTCTCTTCAGAAATATTCCAATGGTCCCACTTTAAGCTCAAACCTGTTTCTCATGCATTCCAAAATAAATTTTGCTTAAAAAATGAGATTTGACTTCTAACTCAGTTTTGTGCATTTGACACAATCTGTATTGTTAGCTCATGATACAAGTTAGCTCATGATACAATTTTTAAGCCAAACTACAGTGAAAACTCTAATAAAAGGCTTTATTATTTATAAATTAAATAACTTTTGATTTTTATCGAGACCAACGGAAGCATTTATTTTTTAGTGCTCTTTCATTGCCTTTGGAATACAGGATGCTGACAAAGTTTTGATTAATTGTTTCTGTTTAGCTCAAAACATTTAGATTAAGCTTCTTCGAAATATCATAAAGTTTTACATAAGCAAATTGTTAATTATAATGTTTTTATTTTACCAAGATTGTTAGTCCTAAATAGATATTGTGAATATAGGTAAAAAATTAGTTGGTTTAAAAACAATTAATCGCGTGGGTACTCCTGTCTTAGTGATGTTCTTCCTATCCCCATCTTAAGTTAACGTTATTGTTATCATAATATATGACTACTTTTGCAACTAGTTACTTATAATATTTGAAGAAGGGAGCCCCTATAAGTCACCAAATTCAGAACCCCCCCATTACAAAATATTCAAGCTTTTGAAAAACCCCAAAATAGCATAGACAAAAATGTATAAAAAAAAACTGATTCAATTATTTTGTCGCGGGGGCTTAGGAACGCCACCTTAATAATTTTCTTTTTTTATATATATGTGGGATATCAACACACCACTAGAAGCTGACAATCACAGTAATAATAGTTGTAGTTGTTAGTAATAGTTGTAGCAGTAGTAATAGTGGTAGTAGAGACATTGTCTGGATAGAGGTTGAGTAAAGAATTTTGCATACGCCCACTTATAAAGAAACAGCCATCAAGCTAGGATTGCTAGGAGTATTAAAACGATAAATTTAAGTATAAAATGAATTGAAAATTAAAATAATAAAATATAGAACTAGATAAATTTAAATGAAGAAATATAAAAATAAATGAAATAAAAGTGATAAGACCTTACAATTATAATCTGGTGTCAAAAAGGGGTTTTGTAATTTTCGATTTTTGTAACTGAGGATTTTAGATATTTTTTAACCAGAAATTTGAGGCAAAGTATTTGAAGGAATGGAACAATCGATAGAATTTTTTAAAAAAACTATAAAGTTGCAAGGCGTAAAAACTTTCTGTTAAAGAATTTGAGTTATTAAAACAATACAGTAGGCTCTACCGCTCTTTTAAATACAGATGGTTTAGTTGTCTGTTAATTTTTCAAGTATATTTTGGTGTTTTAATGTCAATTATTTCTAAATTTTATTAAAACTAAGAACTGAAATACCTTTACCATATGTCTAATAGATCTTATGCTTTAGATTTTTAAAATTAATAATATAGATTATCTTTTGTTTCCGCATTAAAACTTTCTTTGATTATCCTTAATTTTTGACACTCTAAAACAGACATAAATTAAAATTATATTAAAATAACAATAAACCCATTTGCGGCTGCAATAATCGAGTCAAAACCCAATCCAAAATTTTAAAACTAATCTAATCTAAATTGTCAGTCACAACTAAAACAAATACTAGGATATACGATAGGTAAAAATGACAACATATTCCCGGAATATCAGTATTTGTATAAAAATACAATTCAACGATTTAGTACAATAAAAGAAAATTATGCTTTTTTCATTTTTTTAAGAACTTTGCTACAAACAGGAAAAAGCTTCAATATATTTATTTCTATTTTCTTAAGTTTTCGACACAAACCTGTTTCGTTTTGTTTTCTATTCGTTATAATAGAAGATTTAGCTACAAGTCACTCGGTTACAAAATCTAAACTGGCATTACCACGATATGTCAATTCCATACAATTTTCTTCACAGACCACAAATCATCAGCGGTTAGTAAATTGGAGGTTCACACATTAATTTTGAATATGTCAACCATTGCAAAATGAAAATCAACATTATCAGTGGTGCTCGCTCAAGATGAATTGTTATCGAAAAACAATTAAATTACTTAAAACTGAAATAAAATACACGGTTCACTTAATTAATTTACAATAAAATTATATTAAAATTATAACCATTCCCTAGTTATTCAAACTGCCTTGAAAATTAAAATGGTAAAAAAAACAGTAAATGATTTCCTTCAACAAATCATTTCTTTGGCACTATATAATTACTTTAAAATTGCTTGAAGCTCATCATACCGATTAACTGTATTAATAAAAAAAAAAGCAAATATAAAAATGAAAAAACGATAAGAAATTTTTTATAAGGGGAAAACTTAATAATGAAATAACCCATTCATCGTTCACCACCGTCCGGTTAGCATACACATTAATTTTCTTCTCAAACTTCATTTTAATAACATTTAAAAAAGTTCTTCTCTTATTTGTTTTATTTTTTTTTTTTTGCTTTATTTCAATGCACTCTAAAGTCAAATAAGAAAGTTTTTTTTTTATATACATACTCTCGCTTTTTTCTACTTCTCTTTTTAAAAATTTGTATTTCTCTATTTTTTTTTTTTTGTTATAAAAGTTTTAAAAAAATATTTTTTTTTTCTTTTCTTACATTAGTTTGATTCAAGTTAAAATCTTCAGATATGCGGACGAAGATTATTGAAAAACTTTAACAATTTAGCATTTGAAGTGGCAAAAATGTTCACTTGAAAAGTGCATGAAAATAAAAAAGAAAATTAAAAAAAATAACGACAGACTTAAAGTCTCACTATAGGATTTTTTTAACAGATTGTTTAGGTTTTAAGATATCAAAAACTTTCCCTTCAGACGTGAGGAGTGTTACAAAACGTGGGGCAAACAAAATTTTTGTTTATGAGATGAAATATTGGGAGACATGAAACAGTTTTGGATATTCTAAGATGATATTCTACTCTATTGGGGGATGCTGGGATTATTAAAAATGGAAAATAATGTTAAATCAGGCCAATGGTCTGCAGCACAGATCAAGTAAATAAGTAATGACAGTAAATGAATTATTGTTCTAACAGTTAATTTAAATGTACTTTTAAATGTACTGTTATATGATATATCTATAACTTTTGTAATTGATAACGTGTACTTTGGATTGAATTTAATATTGAAAAATTAATAATAGTACACCGTTCTTGAAAGAGTAATATGGCGAAGGCGATTATTGGATAATGGTGTTTGTTCGATTACATCAATATCATATAAGAGGACATAAAACATAGCTTTCTTCTGCTTTTACTCCTTCTAATTGTCAACTTAATTAGAGTAACATGAAATAAAATTATATTGAACCCTAAGGCAGCGTTTACACATCAATATTCTTCAATATTTTGATTGACGATTTTTATATATTGATATCAATATGTATTTCTTCAATATTCTCTCTCATCGGTAAATACTGTCAATATATATTGATATGTAAAATCCTAATAAAGACAAATGATTCAAATGTAGTTACACAAACTGTTAGTCGATAGTACTGTTTTTTGTTATTTTTTTAACCCATTCTATGCAATGGTACCAAATGGTTCCAGCCGTATAGCTTATCTAAAAAAACATGATTTGACATGTTTCTCAGGGTGAATTGTACCAGGTAATTCCATATGGCACCAGATAATTCCAGCGAAAGTACACATCGTGGAAAAAAATTGTCTCGCAATGATTGGATAATTTTATATTTTCTGCATATGGTGCAAAAACATGGACTAAAGCTGACAGACAGGAAAAAAATAGAAAACTTTCGATTCGATTTGATTCGAAACGAACAATAGTTCGCTATTGGTATACAAGAGAATAATGAGGGTTTCGTAGATCCAGCATCGCACGAACATTTCAATATTAAACGATCTGAAAGTGGAATGGAGACTGCTAAAACAAATTAGTTAGTAGATTTGGGCACATAACCATGAGACGTAAAAAAATGAAGCTGTTAATTGAAAGTTAAACCGTTCTCCCACACTTTGAACAAACCAACTGCAGCTTCTAGCAGGAAGAGGTGTTGCAAAATTACTGGACAAGATAGGTCACCCTGGAAATAATATAAAAACAGCCTAACGTTATAGCACTTTTTACAGACACTACGCACTGTAGGGTAAGTGAAAGGAGAAGTAGATGTCTGTCTGTCTCAAATGACTACATTTTATTTTCATATTGTTGTCTCATATAATATGTTTCATATTACACTCTCATTTATTTTTTTCGCGTTCTTCTTTGGCACTACCTTGTGTAGATCGTATTGAGCATATAATTTAAAAATATCTCTACTGAAATAAATACATCAGTATAGTTTGAAATAATTCAATTTAGTGAGTTAAAATTATTAAGGCATTCTAAACGTATTAAGAGTAACAGTAATTCTACACTATTTTTACATCTCACAATCACCAAAAAGAGGAAAAAAAACTAAAAAAAAAAAAAAAATAATTATAGAGGACGTAGAAGTTTCCTTTTTCATTCGGTCTGCACTTTGATGTCTTACTTACAAATTTTTGATATTATTTTTTTTGTTTTAACTTCTTTTTATTGAAAGGATTATAAAAAAGCAAACAATTCACAAGGAGTGCTGTATTTTTTTTATTTTTTGTTTTTTAGCGTCATCTAAATGGAGCATTATTTTGAATGTATGAATGAATATACAGGGTGATTCGAAAATAAGTAGTGGATTTGTTTAAACTTTTGCCGTTGCAGTTGAAAAGATGGTTTCTCATCTGATCAAATTTAAATTTATGTATACTTTGAAAATCGAGGTTGGATTGATTATCGAAAAGGACACAAAATTAAAAGTCGTTCATTCGAAGTAAAACAAAAGTTTATTTTCAACTGAATAATTAAATTCAATTGGGACTACGATCTTATGTAGATTCAACAAACAACTCTGTACCCATGAACAATCACGATTTTCATCAAAGTTTATACATTGTAATACCGGCTCAGATGTATATTACTTACTTTAGATGACTGCGAATTTATAAATATTAAAAAGCTTCAAAGCGGAAAATTGGGGGATTATACTTTCAAGTCTATGGGATGAACACAATAACTGCTTTTACACGGAAATTTTGAATATAATATATTTTTCTAGAATGGTAATGGTATTTCTACTAATTTAAATGTGGAAAACTATATCTATTGCAGAGTACTTCGTCTTCATAATAGCATAGTTCTATTTTATATTTAGTGACAACCAACACTGTCAACTATTAATTGTCATTTATTTTATTTGAATGACAAAGGGTACTGGACCAGGTCGAAAAATCCAGAAAGCCTTGTTTTGCCTTCATTGGGAATCAAACCTGGGACCTTTCGGTTGAAAGGTAGGCGCTCTATCTACTACGCCCCCAGCGTTTGAAGATATTGTTGAGAAAATATCAGTCATTTATGGGTACGGATTTTATGTACAAAAAGTGTTTAAGCAAACCTAAAGGCTACGAAACATCATGACAAACTAAATTTTTGTTTAAGAGACGAGATTTTGGCATGCTTGCTATATTTTTGTTGAACACGAAAAATTTTCTGCCTTCTATTCAGAACGTGATAAAAGGCCTACGAAACTGAATTGTACTTAAAGTGAAAAAAATATTTATTTGCCATTCTATTTAATATGTTTAAATTATTTGGTCCATAGTTTAGTCTGTGTGAGTGTACAAAAACAATTTAATTCTAACGATGTGACAATCTCGATTCAAATTCCGTGGAAAGTAAAATTCGTCTCTTCTACGTAACGATAGGCAAATAATAGCAAATTAATATTATTTTATAGCTCAAATATTAATTTAACACAAAACATAAATATAACAGTAAAATAAATATAAAGTAAATATATTTCCATGACGTATGGAGGCTATTAAAGTTTCTGAGATAAACTGCCGAGTGACGGTACTACTGTTTATCAAATGGTATTGAATGAACACATTTCTTATTTTCAGCTCATCAATTGAAATTTTTTGATAATAATTACATGCAAGGAATAGACTTAAACATAGTCATAGTCCTTATTTCATCGGACATGTATTCGGAGACTAAGCTGATATTTAGATTAGATTCAGCTATATAATGGATAGAAATCTGGCCGCTCCGTCACAACCATCGCAATCAAATTTATTGTAATTATCCGTATTAATGTAATTAAACATATGAATCCCTAAGGGTGACTGATTTATTGATCATAGTCAGGATGCTATGCTGGATTAGTTTCCATTGTTTCGGGAACGTTGTTTTGATGGCATAACAATAACTGTTTGAATGATCATACTCAGGATAATATTCAGTGGTATCTGGATTAGTTACATTATTCGGGGAACACTGTTCTCAGATGGCGAAGTATGCTACGAGTGAACCTTTCGAATTCAAAGAAAAGAACAGATTTAAATTAATATTATAGTACTAGAATGTAATGTAATAAATTTAATAACAGGAATGTTTGGGGTTGTTTGTGATTTGATCATTTCCATGAATTTCTGCTATAATAAAATTATCAATGATCTACGCTATATTTTCTTTTCTAAACACTTTATCTTAGATTTACTTATTTTGAATTTTTTACTCCGCACATAACGTGTTAACTTATACTAGGAATAGGGTAATTTAAGCTGGTAGATCAAAATTTGAATGTTTAGCATTCTGTAATTTTCATTATCAGCAATTTCTTTTTTTTTTGCATGTTCTTGTTTACTACTTAGGCAGAATTACCTTTTTTACGATTATTTATTTAATAATTTTCTAGCATATCATTAAATGTGTATGAAATTAGCATATCATTAAATGTGGAAAACTATACTCCTACAGTCAGAAACAAGGCCTTCTAACTTTCTTAGTTCCATTTTACTAAAGTTATTCTGAAATTATATTCTCATCAAATTTTATAAAATTTCATTATTTTATGAATAATTATTAATAATCGAAAAATTAAATTATAAATTTATGCTATTAGTGGGATTCGAACCCGGGATCTACCTATTAATAGTCAGATTATGTATATAACCATTGAACCAAAATTCTAATTCAAAGACTTTGGATGGTTTTTCTAGCTCGATTTTAAAAAATATTTTGTTTCAGATAATTGATATACTTAAATATTTAAAAAAATTATTGTCTTTCTAATGGGGTATTTCCAAAATGCTTAAAGGAAGCTGAAATTGTCCCGCTTTTTAAAAAAGGTGATTCTACAAGTGCAAATAATTATAGACTAATTTCACTTTTTCCTAGCTTGTCAAAAATTTTTGAAAAAATTATGAAAAAGAGATTTTTAAAATACCTAAATAAAATAAACTTTTTCAGTAATTGTCAATTTGGCTTTATGAAGGGTAAGTCAACTGAAGATGCTCAACATAAATTTTGTTCAGAGATTTATAATTCACTAAATAAAGGCTTATTCTGCTCTGCTGTGGTTATTGATATAACCAAGACTTTTGATATGGTTGATCACGATATTTTAATGGTAAAGTTATTCAGAACCGGATTCAGGGGTTTTTATATATGATTGACTTAGATCTTACCTCTCCAATGGTATACAAAGGATGAAAATAAAAAATATTTTTAGTAATGAGTCGGTCTTGAATTGTGGGGTACCTCAGGGATCATTATTAGGCCCTATTCTTTTTCTTGTTTATATTAATTCTCTTTTTATTCAAACTTTTAAGGGCAAGCCTACAGCTTTTGCGGATGATACTGCTTTTGCTTATGAAGGAACTTCCAGCTCTCTTATTGTTAATGATATTAATTCTGATCTGGCTGTTATCAAATATTGGTTTTGAAACATATTATATTAATTATTAGTGATAAAACTAAGTACATGAAATTTATTATTTATTTGCCTACTATACTGTTGTTATAATTTAATAAGCCACTCCCCAAAATGCACTAGAAACTCTACTTGTATTATAACATCCTGTGACGTAAACTGTTTCAAGATCGAAAAAGTAGATTGTTTTAAGTACCTAGGCTTATTAATGGATTCAAAACTAAATTGGTCAGCTCACACTAACTACCTGAAGAACCACCCCAAGTAACACCAAATAACCATAATTTAAATATCTCCATATACCAACGTCGTTATAACATCGTAAATTTAACAAAAATAACTTTATAGTGAAAAATGTAAAATTTATAATTTATCCGTCATTACGACTACAATACGACGTTTTATTTTATCAGTTGTCACAAAGTTATTTTATATCTACTTCACAACTCTTTTTACATTTTATAGCTATGACGCAACTATTGAAACTTCAAAATGTCCGAAATAACGTTATACCGACGATTTGCTTATAACGTCGTAATATCTTATATCTTATAACCATTATTCAACCATTACTCAATCGATTATGAAACGATCAAATTAGAATAAAAGAGATAGATATATTATAGTTTAAAAATAATGTTGTCCTTTTTTCTCTCACTATAATTATATTATAAATATGCTAATGATATGATGAAATATGTTCATAACTTTTTGGTTATTTATTGGTCGTTTTTAGGATATTCATAACTTCCATAGTTCCACCATTTTAAATATGGCGAAAATTATTATTGCAAAATATATTTTGTATGAAAAATAGAAATTTTTTTTTTTAGCTTATAATCCCAAATTTAATACTAATGCGAGTAATTGTTTTCATTATTTTAATAAGGGGATTGTTTTAAAAACATTTTAATGGAATCTGAACAAATAATAAATAATAATCAGAAAATATATATATTTGTTTTAATTTTAAAAATTTTTAAATTTTAAAAGATTCTAAAGCCCATAAATTTTTAGTTGAATAAAATGTTTATTTTCACTAAAAATCTTTATTCATTTGCAAAAATATGTCATATATTGCACAATTTTCGTGAAAATATTTCCAATAATAATTATAATTTACAATAATAAATTCATACTTATAAAATTATAATCCATTAACATATTATTATAATTTAATTATAGGACAACATTATTGATAAATTAATTAAAGGACAACATTATTAATAAAATATTTTAAAAACATACACTGTATATAATGATATATCTATCTCTTTTGTTCTAATTTGGTCGGTTCATAGTCGGTTGAGTAGTCGGATAATAGTTATTTTCACTACGGTACGACTCAAAAATTATTCCCCAATACCGTGATAATGACGTTATCTGAAAGTTATTTCAACGTCATGTAGCCGACCAGTAGTTTTTTAGCCAACGCTAGTACGACGTTGTCACACCCTCACACCCTCACACCCTATTTGTGTTACTTGGGATCTTAATTCTGTTATCAGACAACTTTATCACATTAGTTTATACTGCTCTATAAAAATTTCAACTATTGTCTATTATGCACTTTTACTTTCGAAAATTCAGTATGGAATTATCTGTTGGGGAGGAGAGCTTATTTCAATTAATTGTTTTTTTTTTCCATTTTTATTTATTCATTATTATACATTTTAGTAATGTTTCATCGCCTGATTGGTATTATTGAAACATTATATACAATCGAGTTCAAATTTAATTCTTATTTCACAATAAATAAAAAGTAACATTTATAGTAAAATTGAATCAAATTTGAATAAGTCAAAAATATGAAGCTCATTTGATTTGCCAAAAAAGACGTTTGACTCCTAGTTTTAACTTGTTTGAACTTAGGAAGATTCTTCCTATAAGAAATTTGTATTGATATAAAACTCTAAAATTCTTTTTCATTAAATCTACGAATCTAAATATTAGATATTCTGATTTCTATAATTTGAGAATCAATACAACTTGATTTGTAAATATTCCTAATCATAAAAAAAATCACTTTGCCATTTTTTTGATGCAAGAGTTTACAATAAGTTGCCTGAGAGTATCAGAAATGTTCAAACGTTAAATATTTTTCTCAAGAATCTGATAATCTGGCATCAGCATCTAAACTTTGAAGAGACTATCTTTTGCAGATAATTTCATAATCAGTTTTGAAATTTTGTTCTTTTTTGTTGCTTCTTATTTTCATTTTTTTCTCTTCTTTTTTCTTATTGCTTTAAATTGTAAATAATTTTTAATATTAATTGTATTATATTTTTTAATTCGTAATCTTGTATATTATTTTACCTTTATTTGATCTAATTAGAATATTATTATAAATTATATATTAATTCCAACCAATATCTTTTTTTTGTTTTTAATAATTGTAAAATTACTTAATAGTTTTTATTAATTCGTTCGCCTCTTGCATATTTTTTTTTTGCAACAGAACGGTTATTACTATTTCATCCTATAAATTCTTTTGTTTTTTGTAGTTTGTAGTAATTAAGCTAAACTAAGCTAACTATTTGTACTTTAGATTTGTAAGAATTGTAAGGATTGAAATAAAGAAATTCTAAAAATCTAAAAAATCTAATCTAAAATTTAGGTCGGCATGATACACGATGTAGACGTCGCAAGACTTAACAATCCATTTATCAAGTTTATTCTAATTTTAAAATTAATTTATACACGTCTTGCTGAACCACCCTGTATGTATCTGTATAGTTATTTTTTTTTTACTATACATACATACACTGCTACTTTATATAATTTTTAATGGCCATCAATGTTCGGAAACTGTATATTGGAATGAATTGTGTGTATTAAATTGAAGAAGAAAATAATTACGAAGTCGTGACTTTTGATTGGAGCCTGAAGATGAAAGGTAGCAATAAACTGATTTTAACATAATCGTAATATTGTCATTTTGTCAGCAGGAGAAACAAAAAAGAGAAAGAGAAAAAAAATAACTTATTTCAATGTTCTGATTAATGAAGAGAATATTACATTATTTTTTTTTGATAGTCCTTAACAACCCTAATTTATTTTATTTTAAGAAGCCTCTGACTTGAATGACATAAGGAGATAATTTGAGAGTTTTTAAGATGTTTTTATTGAGACAATTTCATTGAAAAAAATTTGATATACTTACATGTATGATACATAATTGATGTGATGTAGAAAAATATTGTATTTGTAATTCTAATTTTTAAAACACGATAACCTTAGGATGTCAATAAATGTAGAAAGTGACAGTAATATAAAGTGTTTTATGTTTTTAAGGAAAAATTAAATAATTTTAAAGTAATTAGCAATACTGCAAAACCAAAATATTAGTTTGGGGTAATATCTACCTTAACGAAATACGTAATAATATTATTGTAGTAAAGGAGCTACAGGCCAACAGAAAATTAAACACTGAATAGGATATGATCCAACAATTAAATGTGTTTTTTTTTTTATGTTTTGTAGTTATACAAATTGTTCATAAGTTTTTGAATTCATGTTGTATTCGTTTTTGTTTTTTTTTTGTGTAGATATATTTTGCAAATTTTAATTGTATGTATTTTGTTTTTGTATATAATATGCCTTATATTTTGTCAAAAATTTAAAATAAAATAAAAATTCGACAACAAAATATAGAAGCCGATGATTAGTTATTTACTGAGCTATACCTGCACTACTCTATCTTTCAAAACACAAATGCCTTTAATAACGTGAAAACCTTAAATTATTTTGTAAACATGTTGATATTGGGTTTATGTTATTTAACAATTTATAAGAAATTTCTTATATTTTTGGTGAATGATTCAATTAAATTTACATTTACATCTACAAATCAGAGTTATGGACACTGCCCAAGGCAAGTGATCATGCACTTTGTGTAATCAAGAACAAAATTCTTCACCGTTATTAGATCAAAGCGTTTTATAGAATCAATGATAAGACATTATTGCAGCTTTATTATCCTTCCAATTTAACGCACAAATATAATATCTGTGGTATTAACTTTGGCAAAAATTTCAAAGCTGTCACCTCTTTTATGTACTTTCAGTTAAATTTCTTTTGGTAATTTGCAATTTCGAAATTTTTACTCCTTTGTATGGTACTTAAAGAAAATATTCCTATTTTAGTCAATTCTACCACTAAAAAATTTATAGTATAGGTATAATATCTGTCAAAAATATTTGATGTCCCAGCTGTTTCAACACGACGCGCGTAAACCTTATTATTGTATTTGCTGAAATTCCCAAATGGTTTTAGTTTTCTAATAGTTTAGTGGAATCGATTTTTTTTCGCCCTTTTCTATCCAATCTGATCGTATGAACTTCTTAAATCAATTTTAATGGCCATCCAATTTCCATCCAATCAAATTTGATAGTTCATGAATCAAATTCATCACAATATCGCCAATTCGTAAATTTTTATTTCAATTCCATGTTTTCATCTCAATTTTGACAACGATTTATTTTTTGTATATAAGGTTGATTTTTATAACAAACAATATTTTTATTTCAAACCTACTGAAAGTTTTTTCGTTGAATTTGTTTTTTAATTTTGTTTATTTAAAATAAGTAGATAATATAGATATGTAGTAGATAATGTAGTTTGAGTGAAGTTGATAGAATTATTAAAGAAAAACAAGTTTTGTGGAATGAATTAAAGCTTACGAAGACATTCAAGTTAAATTTAATATTTGTACGGAAAAAACGAAAAAAATGGTTTAGGGATACCAATTTTCGGCAAATTAACCCATATAAACCCAGAGTGTCGAAAACGAAACATATAACGTTTTCCGGTATAGCGGTCACCCGGTAGGTAAAATTTGTAGCTACAGGGTGACTTTTTCAAGCTGTGTATCAAAAACGAAACAGCAGGTTTAAACGATAGCTAAAAATTTTTATAAAAAAAATTCTTTTTCGTTGTTTTTCCCTCTTCCAAGCTATAACTATACAAATACTGCCTTTTTTTTTATTACGGATCACGTATTCTGCGATTGAATACTACTTGGAAATCAAATAACAAGTTATGCTAAATCGGCGTCAATAGCTTGATGATAAGACACAAGAGTTCAATACCTGGTTTTGAATTCTTGGAAATATAATACCAAGCCACTATAAGATCAGCGTCAGTAAACTCGTATAAATATCACAACCGATGTTCAATCGTCATCAGTCGTAATATAAAAAAGAGTTAAAATAAAGTGAATATAAGATAAACTGTGCAAAAATGTTCAGAAAAAAGTATTTCAGTTTACGAGAAATAGAAAAATTAATAAATTAAAGTTCAGATGACGAAGACCCTGTTCGCATTTATATCTTTACGGTGGAGCTTCAGAGGAAAATGATAGCCTATATGGAATAGGACAAAATATAGTTTTGCGCTTATTAGCAATGGCAGAAAATCGAAACCAATTCACACCGTTACGTTCGATAATTTCTTTACATCACACAAACTTATGTGCTGCCTTTCATCACTTGTTTTTTTTTCAACTGGTAAGATTTTTGTTTTCATAAAATAGTTATAAATACTATGTTACAAATAAAATTGATTCTTGTTATTTCTAAAAGGAAGTGTTCGAGATAACCGTACAAATAAAGTAAAACTTTTTGATGTAAAAGAAGTGAAGAGAAAAGAACGTGGAACAGCAGACTTTTGTTTTAGTTTAAATTGTTATGACTCTGGGTAACTATTTGGGTTTTAATTTTTATTTAATTCGAAGCATTTCTTTAATGTTTTTTAAAACTTAATGTACAGTGTACTTTTGTCATAAAGTTTTAACATTTACTCCAAAAAAATGTCATGAATTTTGTTATACGTGTAAACGCTAAATGAATTTCATTGTGAATTTAATTGTCAATTAAGTTGAATTAAAGCATATAAATGCCACCTAATAATTTAGTTATATTAAAAACGAAAGTTTTGTTACTACGGAGTATTTCCAGCCTTCCACCTTCCAAACTTCCTTCACCGCAAGCCCACGTAACATTTTATTGTTATAAAAATAAAATTAGGGCTATAAGACTCTTATATGACTCCCGATAAGCACTAAAGATGTTTTTATGGCAATAATGTGATTAATATTGCTATAAGGATGTTCTTATAGCAATTGCTGGAATTGTTATAATGGGACTTTCAGCAAGTGCTACAACAATATTGTTATAAGTCTGTTGTAATAAGTGTATAATCGCATAACAAGAGTTAAAGTGTTGTTATACGCATTATGCTAGAAGAACAGTATAATAATATAGTGTTAATATTTTACTGTAATGTTACTAATAAACTTACTGTAGCTTTTGAATAAATATTTAGAATAAATATTTTGCGATGGCCATTATTTTCTACAAACTTCTACTACGGATAATTACAATAAATCTGATTGTGGTTGTTGTGACGGAAGCGCCAGACGTAGAAAACAAAAAAAAAATTTTTAAATTAATAAAAACTGAAAAATTTTATTTTGCATTATTTTCATAAAAATATCATTTTTACTTATAAGAATAATTATTTAAATATCAAATCTGAGGTTGTGCATTAATTAACGTTCATTATTTAACATTTTGAAGATGCAATTTAAATATATATTTGAATTTGAATGGCAAATTATTTTTTCTCAGTGCATATTATTATAATTAGGTGGTTATGCTGAATTTCGTCGAAATGTGAAATTCCGATTACATTCCGCATTTGGTATGCTGAAGTCCGTAAATATTCCGCAGTCTGCAAATGTCATTATTTATCCGAAATTTTAAAATTTATGTATGCTGAAGTTCATCGGAACGGAAAATAATTTGAAAATTGTACGCCGGAATTTCTCATTCGGAAGTATTAGAATGGTTCGAAAATGAATTATAAAGCATACAATTTTTGTATTTAGAATATTAGGAGAAGTAGAAAATGTAATAATAGTTTTTTTTTTCAATTTTTTTTTTCATTTATGAAAATATTTTTTTTTATTTAGAAATAAAAAAGCGCTTCAAAAGAATAATATATTTTATTGTTTTTAATATTATAACATAATATGTATATATATTAAAAACGATACATATATATTTTACATTCTTTAGAGAATTTTAAATTTTCTCTGATGTAACAAAAAATTACTATTATTTTAATTTGTATATATATACATACTACATATGTAATTAAGAAAGTTGTAACTTTTACTTTTAATTTATGTATGCATATTGTATATATATACATTATGTCATATACATTATCTATTAAAAATTTTTTACAAAATAAATAAAAAAATTGAAATTAAAATGTTTGAAATAAATATGAAAACAAAAAAAAAATCTTCCGAAACATATGATTTTGATTTCTGCACAGACTTTGCAGTCGAAGGGACTTCAGCATACCGATTTTTTCGTATTCGGATCGGAATTTTGTTTCGGAGAAATTCCGCTTCGGACTTCAGCATAACCACCTTAATATGTCAATGAAATTTCTTTGCAAGCCACATTTTTCGTCTTTTGGTCACAATAATTCTAAATATTAAAACAATTATTCTTAACCGGAAAATGTTTTTTATTAGTAGGACATTTTTTATATTATACGTCATTTACATACAATTAATATAAAAATATGTAATCAATATCTATCTTCCTTTCACTTCATTAATTCTCTTGATTCAATATAAACTCCATAAAATTATTATTTTAAAATAACAAATAAATACACTGAAAAAATTTTTCCTAGTAAGATTGACAAAATAATTTTGTAAACTGTTAACAAAAATGTTTTATTCATACAACAATTTTTTTTCGCTTTTATCAAAAACTTTTGTTTGATCAACAATTTTTTGTTAATTTGTGAATATTTTGTTTATAATTTTTCCAAAATTTATAATTTGTAAAATGGAAAATAAGTTTGTAAAATTGACAAAAAAAAAATAATAATTTTTATCCAAGTGAATAATATTTTGTTATCTTGACAAAAAACCGTTTTAAATCAATATTTGTATATTTGACAAAATTTATCTTAATTTGACAAAAAATTTTACTATGCAGTTCATTGCAATTAATAAATTTTTGTTAATTCTACAAAATCTATTTTGTCAATAAGAAAATTATTATTATAATTTTTGATGCTGTCAGATAGTCAGATTAACAAAAGAATTTCGTAAACAGTTCACAAACAATTTTTTTTCTATTTTAGTTGAAAATATAAAATAAAGGTGCGATTTTCTGTGAAGTTTCGTTTTTGAATTTGCTTATTAAAGAAAAATGTGATGAGTTAAATAAGCATGAGCAATTAAAAAAAGTGATGAGTTAAATAAAAAAAGACAGTTGAAAAATTAAATTAAACAGAGATAATTATCCCTTCAAAAACAAAATGAAAAATGAAATAAAAACAGATTTTTTTAAGAATTAAATTAAAAAAAGATATTAGAATGAAGTCTAAAAACTAAATACATAATGTGAAATCTTTAAAGCTAAAATTTATTTACTAATATGTATTTTAACAGAACTAGTGAATTATTTAATTTGCGATGTTAATAAATTTGCTTAGTTTTAGTTGAATCTTGCAACTAAAACATTTATTAAAAATAGTAAATAATTTGAAAAAGGAAAAAAATAAATTTTACTATTTTATTAAATAAATAATTTGAAGAAACAGTATGAAACAAAGAGCTGGAACAATCAGAAACTGAAGTCTGAACATTTTTTAAATATTTTGAACTTTATTTGTATAATTTTGAAAAATGTAGTGTGATAAGAAAAACTTTATTTTCTTACTTTTATTTTAAATTTTACTGAATGTAATAATGAATTTAATTTTTTTTCTGTTTTCAAATAATAGAAATGCTATAAAATAAATTAAGTGTTAACAAGACTATTATTGTTTTATTTCTAACTGAAATAATATCATGCATTTATTTTTCAGACCCACATATATTATGTAGTGCTTATAAGGACTGCCTTGTTTTGCTAATATAAGATATGGTTCCACATTTAACTTGTAGAGTACGGTATGCATACAAATAAATAACTTACAGATTAGTTTATCATCAAAATATGTTAAAACAAAAATAAAGTTATTTATTTGTATATGCATACAATACCCTATTAACAAAATAATACTGTTAAATCGACAACTAAATAGATGTTATTTTGACAAAACAAAATTGTTGATTTAATAAAAACTTTATTTAAATTAATATATTTTTTTCTCTAATCAACAAAATATTATTTTCATTTCAACATATTATTTTATTACATTGACAAAATATTTTATCATAATGAAAATTCATTTCGTCATATTAAGAAATTTAGTTTTGTCATTTCTTCAGATTTAAATTTTTATATAGACAACTGTTTGTCATATTTACAGAATGAAAAAAAATTTGTATTTTTTTGTCATATTGACTCATTATTTTTGTTGACGCTGTATTTACCTAGTTTTTGTCATTTTAACCCAGATTTTTGTCAATATTACCTAGTGTTTTTTTTCAGTGTCGCTATCTCGCTCTCGTATAACATAAATTATTTCAAAATAAAAACATATATGCACTAATAAAAATGTATACTAATCTTATAACAATATTACAGCAATTGACCCGGTACCTTACGGGAGTGTTCATTGTAGTGCTATGACGTACTTATAACGTCGCCACAATTTTGGAGCACTATAATTAACGCTAATATTTCTATAAGACTGTTAATAATAGTGTTATAAGAGTCTTATAGCAATATAATTGTTACATACATAATCAATCAATTGTATGGTCACTTATATAGTAAGCAAAATTTTAAAAGTTGCATTCAATTATTAATGAACCAAAACAAAACCGAGAATGAATTCTGGAAGTTTTACCATTACAGAGAAAAAATTAACATGATTTATAGATCTGCTACAGTATGTATTTAACGATTAAACAGAAAATTTTTTTACAGAATTGCCTTATTTAAACTATGAACTATGATAACAAAAAGCTAAGGGGCAAAATATAAATCAAATAACAAAATACATATATAATAAGATTTGTGGAAGGCTTGTATTCCCAATACAGTAAATATTAAAAAAAAAAAACTATCGAATTGCAACGTTAAAGTTTCTTTCTAAAAATTATTTCATTAAGCAATTTATAAAATTTAACCGACATTTTAAAAGAACAACAGTTGGGTACCGATATAATATTTTTTATAATTATCACACTTTATTCTAGTGTATTTGCTAATAGCTTTTTTTTTATTAAATTTTCATTTTGCATCGTGACTGTGGCATTCCTTTAATAAAAAATTTCATTTTTAATTTCAAAATTATTTAATGATATTCTTAGCTTTGAAAACAAAACAAAAACAGGAGAAAAAAAACCGTCTCTTTACAATTTTACAAAATTAAATTTAATTTTGAAGATTTTAAAGATTTTATTTTAAAAATAAAAAAAATAAATAATAAAAAACCGATTCTTTTTGGATTTCTTTTCTTTTAAATTCATTTTAAAATAAATAACTTTGAAATTGAAAAACCAAAAATAAATTACGAAAAAGATTTTCAAATAGTTTTGCTTTTTTTTTTCTTTCTTTCTCTCTCTCTCCCTCTCTCTATTTCAGTAAAAAGAAAAAAAATTAATATAAAAACTACTTTATAGAAAAATAAAAAGATAAGTAATACGTTTCTAGAATCATTTACGTCAATAACAAAGAAAAATAAAAATAAAATGAAATCAAAGAAAAACTTTTGAATTCGAAGCTTTTAGTGAACATTTTCGGAAGATGGAATACAAAACTTTACCATTTTATTTTACTATATTATTTCGCAAATTCATGAAATGTAACAGTAAGTTATGATATGTAAATAACCGCTGTTGTATTAGCATCAAACTAAGACGGTATTATGAATTATAGTTTACGTAGCTTTACTGCCAAAAGTAGTTACTATAGCCGTTGTAACATCCCTCAATAGATTCAGTTTCAATGAATCTGTGAATTTTTCATTCAATTTTACAGTTTTTCTAATTGAAGAAATACTTGTTCAAAATGAAGTAACATTTAGATTCCCCACGCTTCATACGCAATAATAATACTCATTTGTTGCGGCGTTTGATCTATTTCATTCTATACATATAGGTTAGTCATTTTCCCAGCCTGATGTACAAGTATTTATTCATTTAGCACCAGTAAGAAAATTCATTAGATAATATGTGACGAAGAAATTTATACCGCATTACTGAGGTTGGCGATAACTTTTTTATACAATAAAATATTTACATTCCAGATTTCTTCTCTTCACTTAGAAATGCAACATGCATACGTTTTTGTATTACAATACAAAAATCTGGTATAGGAAAAAAAATAATTATGCTTTGCTTTAAGACCATTTGGAACTTTTTTTAAATTTTTTTCAGCATAAGAATTATACACATATTTTTGACGGTCAAAAGGACTTCAAAAAATGTCAGCCGCAATTTCCGGTATTATGATTTTACGCAGCTTCACTGATGGAATTTTGATATTATATTGGTATTCGCTTATGGACCAAGTTTTTTTTCATTTCGTCGTAATTTATATACCCGCCTACTTAAATTTGCTCAAAAATAGTTTTTTGTTTTGAAGCAATTTGGACACGTAACTGATGGAGAAGAAAATACGATTAATTTCAGAAATACTGTATACCTGGTTTTACTAAAAAAAAATGTTTATTGTATTATCGCAATGCTCTTGTATGGCTACGAAACATCAAAAGTTCCGGACAACATCACTAAAAAACTTCAAGCGAATGGATTTCTCCGGCGCCTTCAAAATATGCGTGGACCACAAACCATTCCAATCCAAACGTTGTGGAAAAAACCAACAAATAATTGGTTACAACTTTTATATTTGGGTCGGCCAACCGACAGAAAAACTAGCATTGGATCGGACATACTGTGACAATATTGTAGAACAATGTTTCGAATATAGAATCGTCAGGGCGCATCTATATCAATTTTGAACTATGTTTGAGTTTTCTTCCAGGAACCATATATACACAGAGTGTGTCAACGAATCCTACAAAATATTAGAAGTTATACAAACCTTTTATTTTATTAATATTTGTGGTATAACTTATCTAAATAATTGGCTTAATTGGAAGTTTTTGTGTAGTTCAATTAGCTATGCTCCAAAATTAAAACTGCAGAAAATTCTATAAAGGGGGAAAAAAATTCTATCGGCATTATTGTTGAAAAATATTATTTTTTTGATATAGTAAATGCACTTTCATTATTATTGAACCGAAGTTGACAAATTTAAGACAATTATTTATTGTATACTAGCAAGGATATACGTCATTGCAAGAAAAAACTGAAAATTCTAAAGATATACTTTCATTTTTTTGAAGCTTGGTAGCCTGTTGTTGGTATTGCTATGAAGTGAACTGATGAAATAAGAAGATACTGACTTATATTCAAACATCTATAATTATAATTGACAAGCATTTAAGTACTTGCGCAGTAGACACCTCTTCATTTTATTTTGCTTCTATTTAATGAACTCCTAATATATAAATAAGTTGTATATAAAACAATAATGCGCACACAGTTGAAAATTTTTTACTCATATGGTTTTATTATTCAGCAAATATATTATGCATATTATATATGTGAGTTCTTATTAAAATAAAAAACAAAAACAAAGAAATCAGTTATGATTATTAGTTACATACAATGAAAGTTTAAATTTGGCTTCAACTTGAATTATAATTACTCAACAAAGGCTCCTAGTGTATATATAAATAAATACTAAATACCGGTCAGTTCCAATTTTGAAAAATTGAAAATGGTACAAATTTTCTGCTGTGTTACAACTTTGATTTTAAAATATTTTTGGTGGGTACTAGAAGCTGTATGGCAGACCCTGGAAGTAGTTTCTGTTTTGTGAAACATTAAAAAACATATTAATTTATTTTCGATAGAGTTACGGAACACAAAATTTTGAGCTTTGCAACAATTTTGGTTTTTGAAATGTTCTTGGGTATCAAGAACTGTGGGACAAGTACCGGAAGCAGTTCCAATTATAGAAAATATTTAAAAAAAACGTTTATTTATTTTCGATAGAATACCAGAGTACAATTTTGAGGTCTTCAAAGTCTTTAAACATTAAAATGTTCTTGATAAGTCCAAAGAATGGCGTGATACGTAGCGCAAATACATATAATGGGTTCGATTCCATGTAATATAATATGTTTAAAATGGCTGAATGCGTTTCGGAATAATTCATCTGGGACAAACATTTATTTTTATACATATAATTAAAATAACTATTTTATCTACAGTAATTCCCGTATTTTAACGGTGGGTGTCCTGAAGCTATCCAGACTAACTAAATTTCTTTAATATTTTTTGTTTTTTTTTTTTAGTTAGAAATATTTGAAAACTTAAAAGACTGTTTTTATTATTTTGTTTCTAATTTTTTGTTGTAGGTACACTTGTCAAATTGAATGGGTATGTTAAAAAAAAGAGTGAAAATAAAAAATTGTTTTAAAAACCTTTTAAACTTAAAAAATGGCGTTTTGTGTGTTATTTTTTGTCTTTTTTTTTTCTTTTTTTTTTATATGTACTAAAGTTGAGGTTTTTAAACATATTCCAAACTAATGCAAGGAAAAGTTTTGATCATGCAAATTTAATGTTTCAAAATTTTTATTTATTTTTTTTTTTTTTTTTTTTATTTTATTCTCTGTATTCTGACTATTTTGTCGTCCAAGAATGATGTTATTACCAACTAGAAATTTTTAAAAGTTTACCAAAAGTATGTAAAGAAAAATAATATTGTCGTCTTTGAAAATAACAAAAAGGGCATCCACACGTATGGATGATGGAATTTTTTATTTTGTTTTTTTCTTTTATACTTTAAAGTTTTTCGAAATGTTTACGATTTGCATACTACTTTATTTTCGTACATTGACTACTACCAATCTTATTAAATAACATGTATGGTAACTATTATAATAGATTCGTACACAGTTTTAGGTAGGTACCTATAGAAAAGTTAAATTTAGGAGAATAGAATTTAAGATGAATTAATTATCTAATTACAGAGTTTGCAAAATTATAGTTTTATTGGGTAAAATTAATTAGAATTATTAAGCATGTGAGTAAATACTCTAATACACTCTTAAGTAATGGGCTTATAAAAAAACTTTGGTAGTTCCTCGGAAACAATAATTGATCATTTAATCACCGATATGCTTAATCTACAATACTCTTTGCATATCGCACATACCTACTTCCTTATCTGATCATATTATTTGTCTGAAATCTGCAATATTATTTCTAGTGTTAACTTAAATCCAATAAAAGAAACTCCATTAAATACGAAAACAGTTCTAAGCTATGAAGGATTGACTAATGACCATGTATGGAATAGTCTGAGTTCGTACGAAACTAACTTTAGAGGAGTGGTTCAAGTATTAAGTGAATCAGTTCAAAAGTGTAAGAAATATTATAAGATCAACCTAATAATAGTAGTTACAGTTATTGCTCTCATTAAGTGTTTGTATTGATAACGAATACTACTACTTTGCTTGTGGCTTAATTAATAATTTTGTTAAGTTTGATTTAGTATTTGACTGTTGATGAAAGCAAGTAGTTGTTTTATTTAATTATTTAATTTTGTGTTTTGTGCTTGTGAATGTGCTTACAAAAGTTCACCTCTTCGTCAAATATCTATTTTCGGCCAAACACCTTTTTTGTCTTTTTTGAATTAGGACTTGGTTCTTAGGTTTTTTTCTTAGGCTCTTTCATTTTGTGTGACCCGTTCTTGATTATCTATTTTGGTTTTGTAGATATGGTGAGGCGAGATTCGGACATTTCCACTTTTTAAACGTTTTTGAATACAAAATTCGGACATGTCCAATTTTTTTATATCCAAAAATTTGCATGAAGTTTTCGATAATTTTATTGTAATTCCTTAAATAAGACATCTTAATAATCCGAGGGTATGGACTAAAAATTGTTAGATTTTCCATAAGTTTTAATTGATCCATTTACATTATGCAATTTTATTATAGAATTGATATTATTATGGATATGTCCAAAAATAATAATAAAAATTGTTTTAGAAATTTCGTCCATTTCCATATATTTTGTTTGGATAGTAGCAATTTTACATGATATGTCTGAAACTTACGACAAACAAATTGAGCTAATTTTCAGTCATCAACATAAGATGAACGTATATTGTAAAAAACTATATATAAGGACAATGCATTTAAATCTGAAAGTGTTAGTATTATATTTTTGTATTGTTTAAAAAAAATAATAATGGAAAGGCAATCATCATCATCACTGACGTTATAACCAACTCTTTTAGGTAACTATTTTTATTCTTGAAATTAATTTCTTGTAAAAATTTGTTTGTATGCAAGACGAAATTTATAGCAGTTGGTATACCAACCGATTTAGATTATCAATATTTTAGTATAGTTTTCGTCGCAATGTACATAAAACCAACAAACGCAGATGTGATTAAGGCGGCGATTATCACACTAAAATCATTTGTTTCCACCGGGCATGGTGGCATTTCCATGAAACTAATTAAAGTATTTATAGACAGGTTGGCACCGATCTTAATCAAATTTATCAATAAAAGTTCGAAATTTATTGTTTTCCTAGTTGTTTTAAAAATGCAATTGTTAAAGCTATTTATAAATCTGGAGACGCTACAAATACTTCAAATTATGGACCAATATCGGTGTTATGTGCATTTTCCAAAATATTTGTGAAAATCATAAGAATAAAGACTGACTGCTTTTATAAAATGTAATAATATCATGTACTTAGAGCAATACAGTTTTGAAAAGAATGCAAGTACAACGTCCGTATGCCTATCTTTAAATGAGTGTATTATAACTAGAAAAGCTCGGATTGTGGTAAATATACTGGCTGAATTTTTATAGATTTGCAAAAAGCATTCGATTGTGTTGATCATGATATCGTTTGAAATAACTGTCCTGCTTACATTTTACAAATCAACAAATTAACATTTTTAAAACATATTTTAAATAGAAAGAACACAATGTGTTCGCAATTGCTTATGTGAAAAAAGCAATAGTAAAGACATGTGTATCAAAAGGCTCCACTAGGACCTGACTTCTTTAAAATATACATTGGCTATCTTTTGCGGCTTAATCTCAATGAATGTGCTTCGTTTTTTGCAGATGATGCAGTAATAAAGTACTCTTTAAGCAGTGAACGTGATTTGAGGATTGCAATGTTAGAAGACCTGCTATTAATTGAACACTTCTAAAAATAAACTACTGTTAAACATAAAGAAAAAAAAAATCCTGTTATTTGAAAATAATTGATTTTCTGATTTAACATTTCTACACAACAACTTGCGTATTGATGCAGTGAAAAGTCATAACTACCTAGGCCTTGTAGAAGATTCCAAAATTAATTTGGAAGGTCATATTGATCTTGTCTGGAACAAAAAATCTCCATAAGATTTTATTTTACGCAGATTAAAAAATTTCTTGTTAAAAAACGCTTTTATACGCAGAGCATGCGTATCAGTTTTTTAAAAAGGAAGGAGCAATTATTTTAAAATTTAAAAAAAAATTATTAACTAAATCAAGGGTGCTCTATCGATTGGTGATATTTTCAACTTCCGGGAAGGACCATAAAACAGTTTTTTAAGATCAAAAATTGCCGAAATTGGCCGAAATCGAGATGTAAGCGTGAATCATTCTGGGCTTTAAAATTATAAATAATCAAATTAAATATTATTTCATTTTATAAAGATATGTAGATGTGCAGAATTGTAACACCCGAAATATAAATTATAAGCCAGACAGCTTGGGCTACGGCCGTAAAACTCTTACGCACAATGTGTGTCAAAATTACAACCTTAAAATTGTTATTCAATTTATTTATGATATTAAATTAATTTATAATTATTTTTGAATTAATAAAATTGTAAGGCAGCATTTACACAATATATTCAATATATATTGACTAGTAATGTGCGAAAAGTATCTACTCGATACTTAGTATCGAGTATTGACCAAGAATAAAAGTATGGGTTACTTTTCTGTAAAAATATCGAGTATTGAATATTGATCAAGAATAAAAATCTCTACTGTTACTATTGAGTATTGGTATTGTTTCAACTCGAAGTATCGATAAGAGTACTAACAATAAAAAAAAATTTTCTTGTTCAAAAAAGAGAATAGGGAACAAAACAGAATTGAAAAACTAAAAATGTGTATAGTGTATGTATACATATTAATGTGACTACTACACCACATGTAGAATAGACTAAAAAATAAAGATATAAAAATATGTATACTCCTGCTGCTGAATATCAAAACAAATACAAATGGTTAATATTGTATTAATGTTTTTATTGTGTTCGTTGATCAATACTTTATAGATAATCGAGATTGATAGTGCAATGGATACTCGATACCGTGTTCGTTGATCAATACTTTAGTGGTAGTCGAGATTGATAGTGTAGTGGATACTCGATACCGAATTCGTTGATCAATACTTTAGTGGTACTCGAGATTGATAGAAAAATTAAATATCAGTTTTTTAAGTTAAGATTTTTTTTTTTGTTAATTAACAAACTGAACTGAGATAAAGAAAAAAACCGAAATATAATATCGAAGATATTAATTTTTTAAACTAAAATAATTATTATGAATAATGTTTTATTTAATGTTATTTTTTTCATAATTTAATATTTTTATTCATTATTTAATATAAAAACTATTTTATTCATACAAAAAAGAACCCAAAATATAAAAACAAAAAATTAAATGAACTGAAGTAACGATAAAAACTGAAAAAATGCATACACTATACAATTAAATTGCTTTTCATTTTTCCTTTATAAAATTTTCAGTTAACGAATCTAGAAGTATCGGTTAAAAAGTATCGAGTTGAAAGTATCGAGTATTGATGATGAAAGTATCGAGTAGTAATGATTACTGGAAAGTATTGAACATGCACATTCCTAATATTGACACTATTTTATTGATGAGAGAGAATGGGAAGAAGAATAAAATAGGATTTATACTATTTTTTTCAATATATATTTAGAGAGACAAAATTAAATATGGCGAATAATGAAATGCTTACCAACATTCATATATTTATTATATTTTTGGTTTGATATTTGCTTTATATTCACAGGGTACTTGATTAAAAAAGGTTTTTTGTTTATATTAGTTTTGGTGAATACGTGAAATAAATAAGAAATAAACTGACAAATAGTTTGATTGTTTAGAAATTGATGTGCAAACACAAATGTCGCGCTCTAAAATCTAAAATCGTAAATAAATATTGAAGAATATTGAAGTGTAAACGCTGCGTTAGCGAACACAAATAAAAAAAGAAAAATAATAATAAATTACAAAAAATGTATTCCAATTCCAACAACACTACGAAAAAATAAGGGAATAAAAATAGTTTGAAATCTACAAAAAAAGTGCAAAAATTCATATACAATACCTGATATAAATTGATAGTTCAGAGAACTGATTGATATTTAAAGTTAAAATCCAGTGATCTTAACTTCTATAAATATTTAAAAATTTAGAAATAAAAGCACTTAAGTGCTAAGTTCGAGAGTGCGATACAAAGGCGAAGTATATGTCGTCGCCAAATAAAAAGTCCTAAAATACCGTTACAGTCGACTCAAGTATCTTTAAAGACCTTATCTATCTTGGAACAAACATCTAACAATTACATAAATGTTGAGATAAATGGAAGAATTATCCTTGCAAGCCGCTGCTATTGGTCGGTTTGTCTTAACTACACTCATCCTTCCGGTACTGCTTTAAAATTCTGATGCGTGGACATTACCAAAAGCAAATTAACATGAATTTCATATTTTCGAAAAAAGAATTCTTCATCGAACTGAGGGTCGAGTGTTGGCGGAGAAAATATAACGCCGAATTGTATCACATATTGGATGACAAACAACGCTCATCTGTCGGTACTGCTATTAGCAATCTGAAGAAAAGAAAAATCAAGAGAAAAATTCGTCATCGAATTTTAGGTCGTATGTTTGACGAAGCGATTTGGAGGAGAAAATTTTACGCCAAGTTATTTGAGCTGTTGGACATCTTCACTAGCTAGGTCATGTAGAACAATTAAGTGGAATCACACTTTCTTTGTGGAGTTCAATTGTTAGTAAATATGTAAAATCATTTTTCACTTGGTGAATGTGCTCATAATCGCAGTCACTGGAGGGTCATATTCCGGGAAACGATGATAATAAAATATTCTGTTTTGAGATTTTCAAATAATTAAAGTTTGTGAAGGAAAAAAAGCTTATTTCAAACAACATATTATTTCTGCGTAATAAAATAAGACTTTTTAATTCAAATCTTGTATGCTTACAAAATATGGAAAGTTTCAGTTAACATCATCAGGAAACGTCAAGAGTACATCATGAAAGAGTTGATCACAAAAAAAATGCAACAGAATATTTGTGGCAAAAAAATAAATGATACATTGAAGTCGGACAAAGAAAATGACGTTAAATCTGGCATAGTAGGACATGAAGAAACTTAACATTAATATTCTGAAGCAATGTTTTGAATGGAAAGGTGAAAACAGTCTTAGATGAAGCAGGTACCCAACAAAGGATCAATTGGCCGAAACTGAAGAAGTTTGCCTCAAATAGGAGATAATATAAATACCCACCCACGATTTTTTATAAACTTCAGTATTTTTAAAAGTCTAAAGCGAATTTCGTGAAAAACAAATTTAATGTGGAAAATTAATTTTCATTTAAGCTTTAAATACTTTTCATTAATAGGTTTTACCACTTCATATTTTCTATATATATATTTAAAATCCACTTCTGTTTAATATAAAATTTATAAAGATTTTTTAAAGGCAGACGCGTCTGTAAATTGAAAAACAAAATTTTTACAAATTTCTTTTTATAAAAACATTCTGTAATAAATTACCCCTGAAAATTTTCTACCAAAAAAAAAAAAACCAAAGGCAAACGGGTAAGCAAAATTATTCTTAAATGAATTTGTAAGGGTTGCAATACAAAAAAAAAAATTTATAATTGCACTTACAATCGTGTTATTATGTTGCAATAAGCGATTTTTAAAGAAAAGAAAATATATTTTTTTTTTGTTTACTCTAGGAAAGAAATTAAAATTCAAAAATGGAGCAGTTTTGCGAAAATTGCAATCACTTTTAAAACAGAAAATATTTTTAAAAAAATATTACTACTTTTATGTTTTTTTTAGTTTTTTTTTTCTTATAATTATTATTCTTATAATTATTATTATTTCCTTAAATGTCTGTCTGTTAATTTTTTTCATAAACAAAAAAATAAAAAAAACAAAAATAAACAGAAATTACAGTTTTAAAATTCATTCAGTAAAAATAAAACAGTTTTATTTCATTCGAAATTTATTTATTTTAAATAATTTAACTGTAGTCAGGTTTCCGTTCACTAATAATTACTTTAATATATTTGATTGCAAATATCGATATTTCGGAAGGAACATAGCTATGACCTTCCTTCATCAGATCCTGTGACAAACTAATTTTCTTAATTTTTTATCTTCCTTTTTATATCCTAATACCTAACAGTTTTTTTGTAATTTTATCTGTAGTTTTACAAATTGTCGAAAACCGAACTTTACAAATTTCAAATAATTGTATTGTGGGACAAAATAGTAAATGCCTTACACAGGTGCCATTGAATTGATTTTACTAAAATAATTACAGTAAATTTGTTTTTCATGAATCCACGTTGATTTTAGTTTTTAATGAAGTACAACACCAGTTGTAAATTGAGTCATAGACAATCAATTCAAATAATTTCGAAATACAAGGTAATTTAGCAATTGGATTTTTGAAATCTTTTTTTGTGTATAAGTCTTACGAAAGAGTTTTTCCAAAGTAGTAGAAATATTCCCATTATGAATAATTGACTAAATATAGTAATGACAACGGTAATGCCAGAGACTCTGAACAATTTGTTTGTTAGTATAATTTCTGGCACATCAAGATTTGGCAATAAATTATCATTTAATATTATGTTCGACGGAACGCTCAGATGACAGTTGACAGTTGATAGTTGACAGTTGACAGTTGACAGTTGACAGTTGACAGTTGACAGTTGACAGTTGACAGTTGACAGTTGACAGTTGACAGTTGACAGTTGACAGTTGACAGTTGACAGTTGACAGTTGACAGTTGACAGTTGACAGTTGACAGTTGACAGTTGACAGTTGACAGTTGACAGTTGACAGTTGACAGTTGACAGTTGACAGTTGACAGTTGACAGTTGACAGTTGACAGTTGACAGTTGACAGTTGACAGTTGACAGTTGACAGTTGACAGTTGACAGTTGACAGTTGACAGTTGACAGTTGACAGTTGACAGTTGACAGTTGACAGTTGACAGTTGACAGTTGACAGTTGACAGTTGACAGTTGACAGTTGACAGTTGACAGTTGACAGTTGACAGTTGACAGATGACAGAAGATAGATGACATATTTAAGCAATAATAAAAAACAGAGACTAGGTTTATGACAATTACATGATATTACAATTTGTATATTATATGTTGCAATTTGAATATTTGTCGGAGCGTTCCGTCGAACATCCATGCACCCATCCAGATAAATGCAGAAAACTATATATATAAAATACAGAGTTTTAATTTTGTCGAACTTATTTCATTTTTAATTTAAACAATAAATTCTTCGAACTTATTTCATAAAAAAAAAGGTTTCATAAAATTAAAAAAGAAATAAGTTCGATAAATTTATTAAAATTAAAATTGACATAACTTCGACAAAATATTGTGAATTTTTTATAGAAGTTATTTGAATCGAACTAATTTCACAGCGCCACAAAAACTATGTAGGTATAACAATTTCTTTTTTGTTATGAAGATATCGATGGTTTTTTGGCAAACTTTGACGCTAAACTTGCGCAGCTATTGAATATTAACAGGATTAACTCGATTCTTAATTATACGATAGATTTCAATGATGGCAAATCAAATGTCTCTAAAATGATCGAGTAAATGACCCTTAGGGAATAGAGGGAAATTTGCACCATACTACAAATATTCGGTTTATATGGTAATTAAAAGCGTTCTAATAAAAAAATAAAGGTATGATAAATTAGTAAGCCAACATGTATTTTTCTAGTGAAGGAAAGAAATGCTAGAATGTATTTTGCTTCCGTCATTTATGACGGGTTACAAAACTAATATTTAAATAGTCCTTTATTCTGGATACTGAATAATCAATTGAAGAGACTAGTGTAGTACGTTAATAACTATTAGAACATTAACATAAATTCAATTAGAATCTGAATGATATGTGCAAGGATTTTTAACGGCACATATCTTATCTGAATTATTTTTAATACCTAGTCAAAAACAAAAACCTAGTCATTGTTTATGTGAAATCATAAATTAACAAATTTAGCGAAACATAAGTACGTCAAATGTCAATTCTAAAAAAAAATTAATAAGGCAATCATGTTACTACTATAATGACCTTATGCATTAGTGCTTAACTATTATAAGTCTTTGTTATTTTGGAAATATCCAATATTAAATGTTGATAACAATTATGAATAATGATTTTATAATGTAAAATGTATATTTTGTATTAGTAAAATTTTAGATATTATTTCTGTATAAATAAAAAGAAATTTTGGCAATTAAATTAATAATTAACTTGCACTAAAATATAGAGCACTGTGTAATTGATTCTATATACATATGAGAGCATATATAATCTTGCATTCATATGTCTATTATAATTATAATTTATACAATATTTTCCTATGATACATTATAATCCTGCATCAACTATATAATAATTAATATTGGTTAGAGATCGGCACATGCTGCCTTCAAAACTGACAACATATCTCCCATTCACCGTTGGTAAGGCTTTAAAAATATTACAGGGCGATCCTGCCTATATAACACTAGCACTCCTGTAAAATTTAAAATTTTATTGAAATTATCTGAATATAAGCAAAATATTAGTGTAGGAACAGGAACAAAAGTGCTTAAAGAATTCAGCAATGATTTGAGAGTCTGAATAAATTATTTTTACTATAAAACATGAAATTAAGGATTTTGCTTAAAGTTAACAAATTTCTAGAAATATTTAGCATTATGTTTTGATTCAGAAGCAATGATTTCAAAACAGTTACAACATATTCTATTTACTGTCATTGGGTAAACGAAATAGCACTATGTACTTTTACATTATTTTATATTTCTTAAATTTCATCTATACTAAATTTAATTTAATTTCAGAGAATTTCACTGTAAATAAGTTTTATTTTTTAACGAAAGAATCGCAGTAAAGAAAAGAATAATGTGGAAAAAAAAATTAAAATTATTTAAAGAAGAATAATTCTATTGAATATCTTGTAAAACAGACTGTTCACGGACTGTTTAAGAATAACATCACAAGTAAACGGCTTTTGTTTTTTTTTAAATATACTTTATTCTATGTTATATAAAATCGTTGAATTCAATAAAAAAGAATTAGACCTGAGGGAATGCAGCAGCTTGTAAAGATAAAAACATTTTTTTTTTGTTCTTGTTTTTTTTTTTTTGAAAACTACTTATTTATAGGCCACGAGCAAGATCAATTTGCAATTCAGTGACACTACTATTTAATATTATTTTCTGAATTAATTATTTCGTTCATCGTTCAAAATGGGTAACCTACCCATATTTTATTGAATGTATTTAAGTATAGCGAATCCTTTTATATTTCACTATGTTAATGACATTTATGTATGTATGTATATACTATGTAATTACAATTTATTGTATGTTGTCTATCAAATTTAAACAAGGTTGGAATTGTTGGTTCAATCAATTCAGTTCTATTAAAATGAAATTCATTAAATAAATTATAAATATTGATTTAAATTGTAAATTTAAGTAATTTATCATTGAATTATAACAAAGCTTGTCATCACAGTTGTAAAAAGAATAATTTAAGAATTTAAAAAATAATTTTAAAATTTAATTTGTGGGTGGATGAATTGAATTGATCTATTTTTGACTTATCTCATTATTTTTTCAGACTAAATGTATTTCAATTTCAGAATACCATTATAAGTAGAAAAATGTCAGTCCTCTTCTTCAAAACCATGTTAACCACTATGGGGAAGGTCAATGAAAATCCATAAAACCAACTCAATATAGAGAAAGCGAATGATATATTAGTTCTTTATATTAGCATATTGTTTATGTAGCATAATTCAATATAGACTTAATATTTTACGAAATTTACTCTATAGCTGTCATTTTGGTTAACGAATAACAAACGAAAGGAAATTGAAGCTTTAACTGAAGACAAAGGATAGACGCATTAGGTAAATCTTTAAAACCAATATTAAAAGATAATTATTTTGATGAGGAAAATTAGGTTTATAGTTGACGGGGAGTCACACGAAATCTCCAAAATCAAAATCCCCAAGACACAAAATCTTCAGATTTTTAAAAAGCCCCAAACACAAAATCCCCAAAAAAAATGTTCAAAAAAATGTTCAAAATAATCCCCAAAAAACATGTTTTAATTTATATCGGCAAAATTACAAATAAAATATTTTTTTTTTAATATTTTTTACTAAAACTGTGTTGTATTCGTTTACCTTCCGTTTGCAAAAACAGGGTTCCAATAAATGAGTACCGGGGGCTTGGGACGCTAACTTTAAAAATAAAATTGGGGATTTCTAAAAATTTTATTTGGGGATTTTGTGTGTGAGGATTGTGTGTTTGGGGATGGTTTGTTTGGGGATGTTGATTTTGCCACTTTAATTTTGGGGATTTAGACCCCAACCCGATGAACGCCAAATAAATAAAATATGTTGAGGGTACAAAACTTATTCAAAACTTTTCAATAAAATAGCTCCCAATTATCGTGATATACCCATAGTACATAGCGTGAATAAACGGCGCGGAGACAACATATGTGGTACAAGAAAGGTTAATCTAGAAAAAGAACGTTAAAACTCAAGCGTTATAAAGGAAAATAATTATTGTTACTACACCCTAAATAGAATAAATGAAAGAAGAAGAAATATAGAGGACATTGATCTCCATGAGCCATAAGGGTGTAGCATACAGTAGCATGAAGCATGATAATTTATAGTTCTATCACAACAACGACTTGAATACAACCCGCTTATTTTGGGCAATGCATTCAGCAACCACCCACAGTACCTAAATAAGGGACGAAAGCGAACCATCAAGATTATCAATATTATGGAGATGTTATACAACACCTATCACCAGGTTAACCTTTAATAACAGGCATTACGTAATATTTACTCCAAAAAATGTTGTTCAAAACAAATCTTATTCTAAAAATCAAGGTAGCTATACAATTTTTTTTTTATTCGCATATTTTATTTCCCTCTACATGTCAGTTATGTGATTTAACTGTTTCTGTTAGGTTGGAGCAAAGAAGTAAAAATTCTGTAATTCTGTAATTGAATTATTTTAGCTTGGAAGATTTTTTACGTAATATCTGCGATTCTGCGATATTTTCTTGGAAATTTTCTTTATACTTCACATCTGTGAAAGTGTAGGTACCTTTAGGTAAAAATATACGTTAAGTCTGAGATTTTAAGTTTTTGAAATATAATAGAATATATTTTTGACAAAAATGGCTGAAAGAAATTTGAATTTTGTAAAATTCAAAAAAAACAAAAAATAATTAAATTATCATTTAATGATTCTAATTAAAAATATAAAATATAATACTTATAATTAAATTTTGTAGAAATTTGAATGTTGGAAATTTTGATTTCGAAAAAGAAGTTTGTGATATCTTAGATGATTTTTCAGATGATGATATTGTGGAAGATCCTAACTTTTGTTTATCATCCGAACACAATACCAGCACTAAAGAAGAGTTTGACTCTAATGATGAACAAAAAAATAATAATAATATCAACAATAATAATGACAATGAAAATAATAATATACTAGTCTCTGATAATTCTAACTAGTACAATGGAAATAATGATAGAAATGAAACTAATGAAAATAATAATACTAACGGTATAGCAATGTTAATTTACTTAAGTTGCTTTCAAGTGACAGCAACTACGCCAAAACGTTTCGTTAAAACTGACTGCTGTTATAATCCACCTTCCGATAACTCGTTATTCTAATATAACAACGGAGTTAAAAAATGAATACAATTTTTGGTCATTAATTTTTGACAACGAGATAATAGAAAATATAATAAAATTCACAAATAAAAAAATAAATCAAATGCGAAGCAAATGCGACGACGATTAAAAAAAAAATCCGAAGTTGATTTAGCAGAGATGAAAGCATTTCTGGGTTTATTTATTATTCTTCAGTTTTCAAATCGAATCATGAAGATCTGAACATTTTGTTTTCAACCCAAGGCTATGGAAGAGAAATTTTCAGAGCAACTGTGCCAAAAAATAGATTTGCAAACTTGCTTATTTCTTTAATTTTTGTTTTTTCTTTTAACAATTTGCTATTTTTTTTTGTTTTTCACTATTCTTTATTTTTTAAAGTTTTTTAAACAACAAACAGAGATGCAAAAAAAATAATTACGTAAACACAGAGATCACAAAAAATTTACGTAACCTCTGTGTTTATGTAATTATTTTGAACAATTTTTTAGGTTCGGTTCGAACTCCGGTGGTTTTGCCTGGTGTTATGTGTTTTCCTTTTTTTTGTAATAGTTTGAAGATTTTACTTTATATATGTCTAACTTTAAGATTTTATTCAATTTTCTATTTTAAAATAAAAACAGCCTCTCTTGAGGTTTCGATTAAAAAAAATTACTTTATTTTTGAATAACTATTACGTTTAATGAATTTCTAATCTTGGTGAGTAATTTTAATATTAAATACCTAATTTGATTTGAGTACAAAAGTAAAAAAAAAAGAGTAAAATTGACATAAGCTCTGGATAAGTGTAATTTTTTTTTATGTCTGTGATTAAAGGTTGAGTCATCGCTGTAGTGTATAGGAACAGCCAACTTATTTTAACTTTTATTCTTGGGTAATTTCTCTGACGAAATAAAAGGTATTATGACTAAATTCCAACCATTCCAACGTAATACCGTCAGAGAAGCCGTTTTCCATCATTTTTTTAGTCGTACTTCTTCGAACCAGAATTGTATTACAAAATTTTTTCCATCAACCGAATCTTTAAAATATGGAACAAATTACCATCTCATGTGTTCCCACAAAGAAATAAATTCAACGAATAAATAAATATTTTTTAAACGGTCAGTAAATTTAATTCTTCCTATATTCTATTCTTTCATATCCATTAATAATTTTATTTATTCAGATACATATTTATTTCTGAAGTGTGTTTGTTTGTTTATTTATTTCTCAAATCAGTTTTATTTGTCTATTATTCTTTACTATCATTCTTTTTTCGATCTACAAGGCTTAAATTCGGTAAAGGCAGTAACGATGCTTATCTAAATATTTTGGGCTCAAATTAAAAAACAAATAGCTGCTGTAAAATTGATATTTCGTAAAGTGAATGAAAATGGTAAACTTTTTGAGTTCGTCTAAGAGATATCGAATAAGACTAAATAAAACAATCAATAAAGCTTCGTCAACGGGCTTCAATTAAATTCTTATAATACTGAAAGCCGTCTACAAAATCACCTTCAAACTTAGAATATCATAACAAACAACTTTAATTAAATTTGGCAAAACAGATGTTATGCAATTTCTTATTGTAAATATAATCACATTTTGTGCAATAAATTTAATTTTAAATAAATTTTCAACAACAAAAAATTCTAATAATCTTCAGACTTTAAAATTAGATGATTTAAATGAGTACACACCTTTTTGTATGATTGTTATTATGTACGTACTAAAATTGAGGTAATAAAATTTAAAAAAAAAATATTAAAATTTATTAAATTCAATGAAAACCTCCTACAATCCTTTCTTCAAAAACTCTCCATATACCCAAACGTAATAATAACAACCAATGTGTAAAGGATGAAAAATGTTTGCCAAACAAAGAGAAAATATAATATGCTAGAAAATTACAATACAAACAATGTTTTAAAAATAAAATAAAAATAAAAAAAAATTCAATCTCATTTCAATCAATAATCTTTATTTGGATTCAAAACTGGCTAGTGGCTAGCATTTTATGTAGTGAGGGAATTATATACAGCTATCATCATCATTAAAACTAAAAATTCAATAGTTTCTCTATAAATAAAAAAAATTTAATGACTATTTTATGAAATGGTCACTTTTTAGCTTTTATTTTTCTTTTTGTTGTGTTTTTTTTTTTTGCTTTTTGCTTTTTTATCCAATTCACACGTGCATCAAACAAAGAATTGTGGTAAACAGAAAAACAATATCATTTCATTTCAATCCAATTCAATTCAATTCCATTCAATTCAATTCATACTTTATTTATTTAAGGCTTCAAAATACATATATTTTTATTCCTTTGATGTGGGTGTTGTGCACTACCTATATAAATACATATTATTATGTTGGTATATGGCAAGGTGGTATAAAAATAAATTTCTACTTTAAAATTTAAATACCAAATTTAATAATATAGATTAATTTATATACATAAATGATATTAAATTATACAAACAGGATGGAATACTTTTCTTTTTACTAATTATAGTCTACTTTACATAGGCGATCGACTAGAAGATAGTTACCTTAAAATTAATACAGATCTTATTAGGATATTTGATTGGCTATTCATCATAAATAAATTGAATTTAAATTCCAGGTAAAACTTAATATATATTGTATGGTCATAAAATAATCCTACTGATTCGTAATGTTGCTTTAAATGATAAAATAATATGACTGAAATAAAAAGTATTGTGCCCAAAATACAAACAAATATAAATAACTTAGAAGTTTTGAAGAGACGGGTAAATAAATATGTTTTAAACTGTCTGTAAATTTTATGTATTAAGTGCTCCTACTATTATAGTCACAATATTGCGCCATATTTTAAATAAGAGGGAAAACATATGAAGGGTAATCGTATTTCGATTTGTAGAATTTACTGCGGACTTAAAAATTACGAACGCCAAACAGATTTCATAGTTCAAATATGTAAAAGCGATAGTACCCAAGCGACGTAGATTAGAAGCAAACAAAAACATAAAGTTAGTGCTAAACAATATTATTTAAACATTAGGCAGTCACACGAAATCCCAAAAAAAAAATGTTTTCAAATAAATCCCCAAAAAAATATTTTAATTTACATCGGCAAACCTACAAATAAAACAATTTTTTTTAATAATTTTTACTAAAACTGTGGCGTAAGCTCTTACCTGCCGTCGGCAAAAACAGGGTTCCAATAAATGGGTATCGACTTTAAAAATAAAATTGGGGATTTTTTTTGGGGATATTGATTTGGGGATTTTGTTTTTGGGGACTTAGACCCCATTCCAAAAAATAAGTATGGAATTTTTGAGTTTGTACGAATTTTTTTTAAAATAGTCTTTGTATATTCAACGAACCAATCAATACCGCTCTGGCACAAAAAAATTATAGTGGTACCTTCTCAGGATTGGATAAAAGGGGAAATGTAAAACTCCAGAGAAATGCTACTAGTAACTACCACTACACTTGTAAAAATCATGTTAAACATTTTCTTCGATTTGCTTCCACATTATATAAGACAATACAGCAGCAGGCAATATTTAGATACAAAATAGAAAATGTGTTTTCTTTACTTGGATTTTTGTAGGGAGAAACATGTTTCACCTGTGCGATCCCATATTAATAGAAAAATTGCTTGTACAAAATATAATTTTTCGGCTTATATGCCAAAAGTACATCTAAAATAAAATATATAAAAATCACATTTCCAGAAAAAGAGATTGCTATGGGGCGAACGAAGAGGAAAAATATAAGGCTAGCTTTAACTTTTTAGTTATTTGTTCTTCATTTACCTTCAGCAGATATAGGGCAGTTCTATTACAGTAGAAATTCTATTATGTGTATATGTAAGTTAACCATCTATGAAGGGGGAAAGCAAAATCAGAGGCTGTTATTATTGTTGGAATGGACCCAACAATTAATGTAATAGAGCAAAATTTTTAAATCTGGTCATTCTTAAAATTGAATTTGAATGCAATTCTTACGAAGAAAAATAAATCGGTTTTCCTCAAAAAAGCAAGATCAAAAAATAAGACAAATAAAGATCGATACGAAGTGATAATGAACTAAAGTACTGTGATTTTTTTGATTTTCAAACACTGTCTAAATAAACTGATTAAAAATAAAAACAAGGATGAAGGAGGAAATAAAGTTGAATGGCTAAAAATAAAATGACTGAAATATGTAAAAGTTAACCCTCTTAATTTAATTTTCTATAAGTATAAACACAAAGCAGAATTTTAAAAAAAATTAGTGAAAGCTAGAACACGAAAACCTTGTAAGCAACCGATAACATTAACAAATGCATATCATAATCAATTGCCTATCAATGCAAAAAATAAGAAAGATCTCATCAAACTATGTGATACTGGTGTTATTCTTGAAGAATTGCACGCTTGGTATAGAAATCTAACATCTAGATCTTTCGAAGAGGAAGAAATTCTACCAAAACCATCAGCTAATGAAACTGATTCGGTTTTTACTGATTTAAACCATAATCTTGGCGATCACTCTTTCACAGAGTTTTTTTTCCCAAAATCACTTTTTTAAGATGTGATTTTAAAATGCGACTTAATGAGTTTTACCTTTAAACCGATACAATGTAAGTTCTTTGTAAGTTGTGCAGTGTCTAAAGGTCAGATCATTATTTTTCTCTTACTCAAGCCTCATTGTCACTTTCAGTACCAGATATTTAACAAAGAATTAACCGAAATTAAGTCTTACTTCGAATTCTTCCCTTCGCAGAGTATTTGAGACTTTGCTTTGTTTACAGTCACCCACTCAGCCCGGCCAGTCAAGACATCTTAAATTGATTTTTCTAAAATATAAATCATTATACAACCTCTATCTCATTATATAGAATTTGTTCAAAAATATTTTCGATACACCTTATTTTAGTGGGGAAGTTATTATATAGGTAAATAATAATGAGATATAAAAGAAAAAAATTGTTAACAAGGCGTCTGACTTTCCGACCTATAATTCTGAAAATTTGTTCTTTATTCATCACGGTACCACATTCGGTTAACAATGATAATCTCCTATATGTCGATATTCACACTGTACCTATATACAAATACTAACGATTGTGTATCTGAATATGTATAATTATGTTGGGTAGTAAAAAGTGAACATTAAAATTAATTCTGTTTTTTTGTTCCTTCTTTCTTATTATTACTCACACACGTTTTAATACGTCTATTAAGGCACATCATAATAGTGTTGCAGAATTGTTAAAATTTTTTTTTTTTTTGTTTTTTTAATGTTACATATTCATATTTACCTCTGGACATTTTGCCAATTTTTCTCGTTGATAATGGAAATACTACGGTTATAGTAAGGATTCCTTAAAGCGTACAAAAAGTGATAACGAAATACTTACAATAATGAGTTTGCCAAACTGGCTATGGTAGTTTTGTAAAATGAAATCATTTTTTTATTTTTTTTATTTCGGTTTTTAAATGGCAGAAATGGTAGGTATTAAAAATTCTGAGAAACTAGTAAAAAAAAAAAAATTAAAAAATTAAAAATTTGTGAAAATTGCATAAAAATGAATACGGGTTGCGCATTTATTAAAATTTCAATGGTATTTTTATTTAATGTCACTTCTACATGTAGTAGCATTAAAATGATGAAGAGGCAAAGATTTTCTTTCAAGAAGGACGCATATTGTTTTCAATTCTTATTAAGTATGATATATTAAAATTCGTTGAAATGTAATTGTATCGTACTCGAGGGTGTTCAAGCGAAAATACAATATGATATTGTTTGTATATCTCTTTAGTGAGTCTAAAATTACATTTTGTATTACATATTTAAACGACAAATGCGCAAAGTTCTTCACTAGAATAATTAAATTTGAAATTGTAAGAAATTAGAACTTGGCTGAACCTGAAAAAATGTTGAATAAAAAATAAAAGGCTGGTAAGAATTGTATTTGAGTTCAGCTCCCGTAGCACGAATCAGGCAATGTAAGCCGATAGGTCGATTGGTATAAAGAGTAAGAAAATAACTGCTCTGGAAGATGAATTTTGGTCCATTATCTCAGTAAGTAAGTAATTAAGCTAGCTTCGTTAATTTTTACACTCATTAATCTTCTCATGCACATCTTTTTCCTGGGGCAGATAGAATTTTTTCTAAAATGTATTGAGAGTAATTGGGGGTGAAGAAATTCAAAAAAATAGATTTCGTCATGATTGGAATGATAGTCTACGCTCCAGAATTTTTTGTACATAATAATATGTACATACTCAACTTTGGGCATGGGGGATATAAAATATTTTTTTTCGCACAATATCAAAATTTAAAATACTTTTTTTAGAATAAAAAAACCAGTATATAAAGATAGTGATTTCAATTATTTCATTAAACAAATTACATTATAGTATTGATATAATAATTTTTTTTTTGCTTACCTGTTATAAGTCAAAAAGCTATTTCTTTTTGGATTAAAACATAACATTACATTTTTTACAAATTTCCATTGTATATCCGTTTTTACAAAGTTTACACCTGGACTGAATAGTTTTATATTCTGCGAAATGACTTACTTGATCATATCGAACATATTCTTAAAAAAATTTTGGGGTTGAGGGACCAGGAGTATTTGGAAGAAAGAGACCATCTAGATGTCATGGAAACAGGACCAATCGAACTACCACGTTTTTTTATTTCGCTAGCTTTTGAATAGAGAAGACTCTTTGTTATATATGTGTCTCAATTTGTATCAAAAATTACACATCTCATTGTCTCATATGATTCGCTTTGCAGTGACGATGATATAAGAGCCAAGCATTTATGACAACAGTATTCAAAGTCCAATAAAAGATTCGCATGTAGTACTTTAGTGAACGGTGATTTACACGATAGAGGTCAGACATCATATCTGCTGAATCGACCCCTTTCATGTAAGCATTGTACTGTTGAACAACAGCCAGTTGTGGAATATCCATGAATTGTTTTGTTTAATGATTCCATCGTCGACATTGTTGTGAAGGTTCCACACCAGGCATTGTTGATATTAATTGTACAGCCTTATTATCTTACTACCTTTTTTCTTTCCTTAATCCTCTTGGGAGCATTGCGCTTCCATTTGGCATTTCCATTGTACTCGATTTCTAGCTTCTAAATTTCCGAGGCAATGTCTAATTTCGTTCTTAATCTGTTTATACTGTCTGAGTGGGAGATTGGTCTACTGTAGAAAACCACTTTTGATAACTCTATTCTGCGCTTACGCGGTAAGACGACGTCATATTTTTTGCAAGTTGTCGCTGCGATTTTATCCATCTTTGACGTTAAGATGCCTGACGTTACTATGTTTACTGGGTACGTCATGTCACATACTTTTGTCAGTTGTTGACAATTTTGGTAATTATTATTAGTCCAATATTTATTTATTGTGTCATTTTTATTGTGTTGTATGAGATATGTGAATATTGATATAGATATTGATACAGGTAATATTTTTAGTTATAAAGTAGATATTAATTATTAATTATTTTTTATTGATTATACATTTTATATATTATAATATTTAGCTATTTTTTTTCGTTATATTTTATACCCCCCACGGGAATCGAACCCGTGACTACACATCGTAATAGAAACACTCTTCTGTGCTCCAACCGATTAGGCCAGGGAAGGGAATATCACGACCTCACAACTACCAAATTATAGGTATTATCCTCTCGATAATCATATGGTTCACACCAAGTCCAGACTCATTTAATTTTTTGAAAAAGTTGTTTGAAATTTACCCAGTCGATTAGCACTAACAGTTCCAGTGCAGTTTTTCTGCAAAGCTACCATAAGATGGACTGAAGTGAAGCACTAACTTGTCAAAATATAGTTTAAAGTTTTGGTTTTCGGGCAAAAGTTTAGTAAAATGAATAACGATGTCAGAAGAAATTCCTAGTCCATATTTTGGACAAGTGCCACGATATACACACATCGTGTACTATTTCTGATTTGCCTGCTCTGGTGAACATTTTGAAACCCCATTTATACGGCTTTTAAGTTTTATATTGTTAAATGTGCCTTCCTTTAAATGGAATTATTTGTTCATCAAAACATTAATATTCTCTGGTTCCACCTTTAAGCAATTTTGACGGAGCCTTCTAAAACCGGTCTAGTTTTATAAAACTTGTCATAACCAGTTTAATTTTTACCAAGACATTAAAGTACGGATATTGTTTTAATTTAACTGATCAAACCGATTTCTGGACATTACATTGGTATTCAACAGAATACGAAGATCATCTGACCAAATCATTCTCAGTTACATTCATTATAGTGAAATTACTTTGTGTGACATATAAATTTGCTTGATCTACTATATTAGGAGTAATCGAATCGTCAAAAAGTACCTTTAAATACTATAGCGGAGTTTTCACTTCGCTATTTGAATTCAATTATGCTTTCCGCTCAATATTACTTGTACTTCAAGAGTATTTCAATAAAAGATATCATATGAAGTATGATGCTAATCATGTAGCACGGCTTATAGTATAAGATACAATGTGTAAAACAAACCGCACAGTACCTATTATTGGATTATCATTTAGTATTTTGAAATCATGCCTGTCAATCGGCTTTTCAATTTAAAAAAAAAAATTAATCATGTATAGCAATCTCATTTTTGAATAGTTTGAATAGTTAGTACATTCACTCTACGGTTTGGTTTGTACTTCTCCAGTGCTTTATTTCATAACAAACTTTTCGTCTTTCGACTTTCCGCCTTTTTTTCAAGTATACATAATGAATAACATTAAAAGAAAACGTCTTTCAAGTGGACTTAGAACGAAAATAATTATTGTAATATCAATTTTATACTAGGCTTGTTGAAATAGACTGGATTTTCGTATTCAGTGATTTTAACTATTCTTGTAGATTCAATGTCAAAAGTATTACCCTACAATTTCTTCATGAAAAGGAAAAACCGTTCAGGAACGCACACATTCGAATTATCAGGTCATGCTCGAAAAAACTAAAATCACTACTTCCTCCTCTTGAGCAATTTCGCCAAGGAACGCGAGAAGCTGTAAATGTCCACCCCTACACTGTGGAAACACTAAGATTCAGAACTATATAGTCAGAACTTCTAGAATGTAGATTTGCATTCCACTACAAGCATTCACAAGAAGGAGTAGTTTTTATTTGTTTAATGTACAAAAATCAAAGTGAACATCAATAACTTAGTTCACAACTCCATGCTGAACCTTTCTCTTACTATTTTCTCTTTTTATTCTCTCTAACTATCCATTTTCTTTTCCAAAAGACAACGGTACGAAATTATAAATATTTTTCTAACCTAAGTTTTGGCTAACAATATAAAAAAAAAAGCAAACAAAAGTTGTCACAGACTAACATAGAAAAGCATTGCTCTAGTATCCATCCAGATCCCGTAGTGATATATATCAAAAAAGGGTAACAATCAGTATGGTCGATAGGAAGCCATGCTGCCTAGCTGGATATACCATTCATCGCAACTGAAATAAAGAAAACTTGACAGAATTAACTTGTGAAATTTTTCTTTGCAACTGTCCAGTGTTAGTGAGAGCCCGAGTTGAAGTAAAGTATAAAAATTATTGCGTGAAGCAAAATTAGAAGTATGGTAAACTTTATCAGTCACACAGAATTAGCTGTACTGAGTTCTTTGACTAATATGCTGAAACAACAAACAAAAATGAATATAAACTATTCGGATCGTACCTTCAAAAAGGCACAATTAAGGTATAATTAGTTTTCCAGAAGTGACTGAAATAAAATCAAAATAAGATATTATCAAGTTCTGCAGTTTGTATTGTTAAATTTTATTTTGATCGGCACCGAAATATAATAAATCTTCTTTGTATATATCACAAAGTATATTATCGAAAAGGAAAAGTCAGTTCTGGATACTAATTGGGTCGAATCAGATAAAGTAGTTTTCTTACTTTCTAGTTTTAAATTTCTTAACACAAATCTTCTTCCCACATAAATTAATCAAATTTAACTTTTGCGAACACAATCTTGTTTGGCAAAAAAAAAGCAGATGGTTAGTCTAATATGGTTATATATCACAGGAGGGAATACATATCATGCAGTAGCAAGACGAGAAACGTTCTGAATCTGCATTAAGTGTCAAATTTTTCCGAATATGGAACCATATTCCAACAAACTTGTTTCCCCAATGCAAAAATATACCTACGTACAATTCACAAAAGTTCATGTGCAAAATTAACAAATTTATTCAAAATGTACCTACTAATCAAAACTACCCTACTTATTTTTCTTTCTACAATCTTCAGTTAGTCCAAGCTGTATATTCGTGTATACAGGAACCGTATAAATCTAATGTTTGGCTTGACTTACAAAAAAAAAAAAACAGTTCTTTAATAAGTGAATAAGTCAAATGAAAAAAGTTTGACTTATACGTTAAAGTCAGTAACGATAATGCTGAAGCCATCTTCGAAATTCATTTTTCACAGAATTTCATTCTACGTTAACGTGTGCTAATAAAATAATTGTTTCTAAATGGCCTCCTTTCCTTTCCTGTTTTTTTTTTAAAGAACTTTTCAATTTTTCAGAAAAGAAAAAAAATTGATTCCAACTAAAAAGATAACCAATTTAAGTTGAAATAATAATAATTTTAAATCAGATATCAGCTTAAAGAATTCTAAAAATACGCACAATAAAGAAAAATACATATGAATTTATCTTTTCTCTAACTTTACACAACAGTCGGATTTATTCTATTCATTCTTCTGTTCTCTTCTATTATATTTTTTTATAATTTTTGAGATTGTTCACATTGAAATTTTTTTCTTTTTGTTTTCCATAAGTAGTCAAATTGAAATCTATTTTCCATATTCAATATATATGCGTTCTTTAACATCTAAACATCTCATAGAATTCAAAGAAAAGAAATTTTTATATCCTTTCTCTATTGCTTGTTTGGTAGCTTATACTATACACTTTTCGCAGCAGATATATGTATGACTTAACTGATGTGATCTACATAAATACTCGTATAGAAAAATTAATTGGAAAATATGAAATAATTACACAATACCAAAAAATGAATATTACAACACAAAAGAAAACAAAGAGAAAGAAACTATCAATTTGAGGTAGAGCAAAAAAAAAACAAAAGCAAAATAAAACAAAAAAATATAAGAAATACTTTTTTGTAGGATGGAATGAATGTTTTCTGGATTATAAATTTCTAAAATTGTTTGTTAGTCTTTATAAAATTACTCTCTTATATATTAGAATTTGAAGAAAAGTGAATAAACAGTTCATTACCCTCGTTGATCTTAAAAATTGTAAGTAATAGATTTTTTAAAGATTTTTTAAGTTTGAGAACTGATCGTGAGGTAGCGAACATGGCGATATAATAATAGCGTTCCTTTAAGCATGAGTAGGTTATTAAAGAAACGCTCATTTTATGCTAATGAGCAAAACATAACCCAAAAACATTGATGTTAGTTTCTTGTGTTTTGGAAATTAATTTACAAAAAAATTATCTTCTTTTTCTTGTGTTGTCTAGCTTTATTCATTAAATCTAGTTGTATATGTAATTACTTTTAAAATAAAATAATATTTAAATTAGTTTTCTGTTGAAAAATATTTCAATTTAAATTTTTGTTAAATTAAATATCAATATCTATAATTATAATTGACAAGCATTAAGAAACCTGCGCAGTAGACACCTTTTCATTTTATCTCGTTTCTCCTTAATGAACTCAACTCATGTTAGAAGGAAAACTCTTCATTTACGTAAACTTAATGCAATTTTTTACAGAAACCACAAAAAAATATTTCCATTAGTTGAAACAAGTAAAAACTATCATACTATACCTACTTTAGCATTATCGTATAAATGAGAAAGAAAGAGAACACAGCATATGCTTGCCTAAATTTTTATATACAATTAACAAGAGATTTGAAAACGCTTATGAAATTTTTATATGCGGGATTATTTATTAAGTACATAGTGGAAAAAAAGTTCGTATAATAATTAAAGATCTTATATTGAAATTTTAAACAAAGACAACAAAAAGTAAATTCCCACAGACAACAAAAAGTAAATTTTTTTATGTTAAAATTTAACTTTTAATAGATACCACGATAAATAGTTTCATTTTAATACGAAAAAATTATTATTTACACACATTCTATTTGAATTTTATCTTTTTAATTTCCCTACACCTTTTTGTTTCCTATATTTCACTTCATTCGTGAACATACAATTCTTATTACCTATTTCTAACAATTTCTATTAATGTCTATTTCTAACAATTTTTTTTTAAATGTTTGGGTGTGTTAGCAAAAATACATATCCGAGTTTGACTTCTTATTGTTTAGAAATTCTTTGCTTGCAATAAACCTATTTAAATAATACGTCAAATAAAAACAAAAGACCCAGTTCATCTAAAATAAAAAAAAAATATAAAAACAACAAAAACCAAAAATAGAGTATCTATAATTATAATAGCCATGCATTTAAGGACATGCGCCGTAAGCACATTCTCATTTTATCTCGCTTCTTCTTAATGAACTCTTAATATGTAAATAAGTTGTATAATGCGCATACGGGTTAAACAAATTTCTATTTGGTTTTATAATAACTTTTAAGTAAAACGGAGACATTTTGTGTCATTCAACATCTTATTATTTTTATACTATTTTGTATAATGTTATTATTATGTTCTGTTAAAAATTTTAAATTGGCTTCAACTTCAATTATAATTACAAAACAGGGGCCCCTAGTTAAACTTATAATATGATACTAAATAATTATTCAGCACAAAAATTTTTTATTTAGCCCTTAGCGGAAAGTAGATCGTTACCAACCATTTTCTACACAATAACAGGAGGTAGTGTAGCTGTGTTCAAAAATGTGTAAAAATGGTTAGTTTACACAGCATAATGGAACGCTACTAATGACTATAATCTAAAATATCACTAATTGTAGTTCAGTATTCAAGGTTCTAAGTACTTAGAAACTGACAGAGATTAAAATAATTTGTAAGTCAGAAAAATTCCCGAACGAGTACAACTATGAGAGACCTGCTTCACTGCTTCCAGTAATCTCCAACTTATGGTGACATCATCAGAAATATATCCAAAAAATTCCAACTGATACAATGTACATACAAAAATACAATATGTCAAATTTTCTGAACTGATAATATTGTGTTGGCGACCCAATGTACTTTGCTTACATTTCCGATCACCCTAAAAACATTGTGTCTGAAACAAACGTCAAATCAATAATGTCAAAATATTATACTATTATTATACAAAATATTAAACCGCATCTTTCTTTTGTGGGTCCATTTCCTATTACAATTAAAGTAGCTAAATTAAAATAAAAAAAACATTTTTGAATTTATTTTTGAAACACGAAGTAAAATTTATACTTGTTTTTCTTTAATTTTTAAAACTCATTGCTTGATTAATAAAAAAAACTCAACATAACTGTGCCAATCTATACTGTGTATCAACAAATTTTCGGATACATAATTTAACAACCCGTGTCGTGAAAATGAGTTGCTGATACACTGTAAAAATAATTACCGATCACGAGACAATGTAAACAATTTGTTTTTGACATTTACTTACAGTTACTCAATAAATTACTTCTTGAAAGATTACAACCAGTAATAGAAAAAATCACCAATTTGGGTTTGAAAAAACAACACTCCACTATTGAACAAGCCCATTGAATAACTGATTTAATCGAAAAGACACTAAAAAAAAAAATATCTACTCTTCAGTGTTCCTTAGCTTTTGAAAAAGTATGACACGATTACCTTATTTACAAGCTACAGCATATTCTACCCAAATTCTATGTTAAAGATATTCAATCTTACTTATCGGAAAGTGTATTTCATATTAAGCTACGTTAAACAGCATACATGCAAGAGTACCCGAAGTGGTTATTCTGGGTTCCATCCTGTATTTACTCTATACCAGTGATGTCCCAGAACTAAAAGATGTAACAACGTCAAAGTTTGCAGATGATATTGCTGGGTGGTAATACTGTAATACTATAAACGACGAAGCAGCAAATAAATAGTAGCAAGCAAACCACAAAATTTCCTTATCATGCAAAAGGTAAACTAAAAGAGTCAAAATCCACACATATTAATTTCACAAAAATAAAAAAATGGAGTCGCCCGTTCCAGTCACAATAAACCATATTAAAATTGTGTACAAAATTTTGGTATGACGATTAAAGCAATCCTCAGATGGAAGGAACACGTTAGAAGAAAAAAGCAAAATTTCGAACTGAAATACAATCAACTGTATTAACTAATTTGGCGGACATCTATGCGGGCATCTATGATCTACAATCAATTTTTAAAGCGACTGGCATACAGTATTCAAATTTTGCTAAACAACCAAATTAAATTCAAACTATCGAAACCATCCAAAACAAAGTGTTGCGAAGCATTGTCAATACTTCCCGCGGTATGTTCGCAATGCTAATATTCATGGAGACCTCAAGATAAAAAACTGGCAGTACGTTACAAAATTCGCCTTTCTCAACATGTTAATAACTAAGTCTTACGCTTATCTGACATTTAAAGTTTTGTTTGAACACTTAAACGGACGCAACTGTTCGAACTATTTTAGGATAAAATATCTTTTATCTCTCAATAATTATTCCAAATGGTTTTTTGTTTGATCAAAGATATCTGAAGTAATAGGACCAAATTTATAATAATGGTTAGTCTAAAAGGCTAGTTTTATTTTTAACAAAATAATAGGAGTTTTTAATGTGTTAAAGTCGACACAGTTCTTCACTCTGTTCCAGATTTTCTTCTATCTGGAAAAACAATACAAAATAAAAAAAAAACAACTAAGCAAGGTAAAAAAGCGGTAGAGATGGAAAATAAAATATTGTGGCTAAAAAATATCAAAGTTTGAAGTAACGCCAGAATAGAAGGATGTGAAAATTGATTTTTAATTATCACAAAAAATTATTCAGAACACATCAATGTCGTATCAAGCATATAATATCATCAACACCAAAATTCGTAATGTAGTTAATAATATCCGGTAATGCAAATAGATTTTTGAAACAAGAACTGGATGTGGGTTACCAACAGTTGTTTGATAGGAGTTAAATATGGCCGGGTATACATTTGTAGAATACCTATACCAAATAATACCTAATTTGACATCAGATGAAATCAAAACCCTATCGTTTATCGGTTCATCCTAACGGTTCGCTATGCACCTAAAATAGATTAATCCGAAATCAATAGATAAGCCTTTGATTCATATATAGATTAATGCGAAAACAAGGTCATCTGAAAATCCATTCAAGAACAAGAGTAAATTTTAAAATTAAATCAGAATAATCTGACGGACTAAAGCCGAAATCACCATCGCATTTAGTTAAAGCTATTGGCGGCTCCACCAGGACTACAGAAATTAACATAATTTTTTGAAATAAATAAAATACTTTATAAACTTGAACTTACACTTCCACCTCTATGATTAATTGCAATTATTTTCATTTATCTGATCTTGGATTTACAATACAGTTGTTTTAGAGAGAAATCTGATCTTACAACACCCTAAACTTATTTTTAAATTGTAATACAAGATACGATTGATTGCTGAAAATATAAACGAAATTTTGATTTTAATTTCATTTCATCCCAATTTTTTTTTATAAAATTAAATAGATTTGAACGTATGTATGTGCTTTCAACAATATACACACAAAACTCAATCCAGAAATCATTTTATTTCTTTGTTTGCCATTTTAAATCGAATTTTAATTACTATTTGCTTCCATTACAAAAGTGTGTTACTATATAGAACTAACAAAATTTTCACTTAGTTGCATAAAATTCACTTTCTATCCGAATTCGATATCTGTATAAATGATGCATTTTATATAAAGTGGTCAACAGTCATAGAAATCAATTAAAAAATAACACCGTTCTACAAATTGTCAAAAATTGAATAACATTTTTTGTTTTATATGAATGCAAAAATATGAAATAAAATTTTTGGGAAGGATGTTCGAACTAAAAACAAAAAACAAAAATTATTCTAGTAAGCCGGTGAAGATTGCAGAAGAAAAAATGTAGTTCAGTAGCGTGTGGAATTCCTAAATCGTAGATCGACGTTTTCTATTGCATTATAGTCAGATAGAACTGATAATTATTTATTTTTTCTTAATTTAGATTTAATTTTTGAATTTAGGTTAGATTTAGCAATGAATATTCAATTTTTTTGTAATATTTCTTTTGTACACATTATACGTCCATTTTTACTATGTTAACTCTTAAAATTTTGCCATTCTTAATCATCTCGATAACATTTTTTTTTTGTCCTTACTTCTCTTGAGAGCATAAGACCTCCACTCTTCCACTTGACATTGCCATCGTACTCGATTTCTAGCTGCTAATTTAACTTGTTCCCACCTTATGTTTATCTTTACAAGCTCTTGTTTTATGGTCCTCCGCCAGGTGTTCTTTGGGCTACCAGGTCTTCTTGTGGGTTCCATTATACGAAAACATTTACAAAGTTCAAAAGTTTAATTGCTTTGACATTCATTAAGAACATAATCTAAGGGAATTTAGCCATCAATGAGCGGGTGTGCCCGGTTGGATAATATGATCTTATGGTTTTATCATCCATAACTCAGCAAATACCTAAGGGTCAAACAATTGATAAAATTTCATGAAACATGACAATGAATGGTATGTTCTTAAGTAAGCGCGATAGAACCACGGTGAATCCTCCACAATCTTGGTCAAGCCGAGATAGCATAGAATGCCAACCTATGACTCTGAAGTAAGTAGTCTACTGACTAAGACTATAGTAGAGCCAGCAAATTTTTAGATTTTTTTGATTTTGTTTCTAATAAATTTAATTGTGTCGTAATTAAACATAATTAAATTTGAAATTAAAAATTATCGCCAAAGTATTTTGCAAAATCAAGAAACGTACCAAAAAATCAAAACTCAGATATTCTTTTCGTATACTACTGCCTACGATTTGTTTATTTACCTAAATTATTTTATTTATATTTCCTTAATTTATAAAGAATCAAGGTTAACTAAGGAAAAAATAACTAAGAATTTAAATCTTTGTTCCCCTGTTAGTGTTACAAATTATTGAAATGAATAAAAAAGTAGAGCTCCACAGATTTTTTGATGTCCTTAACCCTTATTTCCTCAACCCATATTATTATCCTCAAAAAAAGCTACAAAACACACCTTGGGTGAATTTTTACCCAGGATGTAAATTTTCTTTAGGTGATATTTTACCCAATATGAGAATATCATTCCTGTAAAATAAATAAAAAATTTTATAAGACAAAAAGATTTATTTCTGCACTCCATTTTATTGGTAAAAAAAAAATTAAACTTTATTGGACAGTAATAGATTATTTCAAAGCTCCTATTTACGATTATTGTGACACGGAGCCCAAAAAAAATGAAAATGTTCTGCATGCAATTTTTTTGCTGCATATCCCACATTTGCTTTTCTATCCTTTTTTATGCAAATTTGACAATGAACACCCTATGAAATTTTTCGCTTTTTTACCTTTTCAACAAATGTTCCTCCAGAAGTTGTCGTTAATTTGACCCGGAAAGCAAAAAGTTTTTCATCATCATAACATTTTCATAAGGAGTACATATATATGGGGCACTGTTTACCTATTTATTTCATAGTTCTCTAATTGAGGCAAATTTGTCTTTAGCTCGGAGTTGTCCTCGATCATGTTTGTCGTTAAATAGAATTACCCGATTACCTAATCTTTAAGAAAAATTTAGCCGACATGACTGCACGATATATTGGTATAGACCAAATGTATCATATCAGAAATTCATAATAGGTTAATTTCTGAAAAAATCTCATAGGTCAACAGTTGCAAGGCTTTGCATACTGTGAATTCTTGCAACAGCATAAGAAGTAATTCCAAGCCGATCTTTCATTATATTTTCTATTGAAGTTTTTCCAGTTAACACTGGAGGTTGTACTGACATTTTGTTCTTGATATATTGTATTTATATTTACATACTCATTGAATGTAATTTAATATTAATTATATTATTGGTACAGAGGTACAGATAGACAGATTTTAAAACATGAACATTCAATTTTACATAAATTCCATCACTTAAACAATAATCTCAATATTATCATACAGGAAGTTTTTTATGTAGTATTTTTCAATTTTTTTTTTTAAATTACTAAGAAATACATAATAACACAGCATCAATAAAAACAATAATATAGCAACAACAATATAAGAACAAAAATAATTTCAACTTTAGCCATATTAACAATACCTATCCAATGAAAACCAATATTCCATTGCAATAATAATCGTACATAGTTGACCATTTTACGTTACGCACTTTATTACGATTTGCTTTTTCCTTTATTTTACGTTTACAATTTTCTTTCATCATCACGCGCGAAATGTTGACATTAGTATCACGAACGTGATTTAATCGGATTCGTTTTACATTTGCAAAACAACAAAAACAAATAAAAAATTAAAAAAAATATAAATACAAAATTTTCAACTAAAGCTTGCTCATAGCAGCTATAAAAAAAATTTTAATCATAAAAAATTAAATTAGAAAAAAAAATTTAGTTTCTCATTATTCTTCAAGCCTTCGAAAATTTAAAACCTAAAAACATGAAATTTCCTCAAAATATTGATGTTAAAAGAAAAATATAAAAAAATTTTTTTGAAAGCCCTGAGTTTTAAAAGATTTTCTCACAATGTTAAAAAATTTTATTTAAAAAAAAGTAATAAAAGTGTTGTCGCTTTATCTCTACTCTGACGGAAGTACAAAGAAAAATCTAAAATCTAAAAGTGATGATTATTTGTTCCACTCATCATTATCATCGATCAGCTATTATTAACGTCCCGTACAGCACATAACGTACACTAATGACCGTTGCTTCCCGAAACACAATTATTATTTGATATATTTTTTAATCATCAGTCCTTAGTTTTTATAACGTTTACCTTTTCATAAGTCTATTGGGATGTAGAGAGCACTTAGATAGCACAACAACACTCTTGAGCATCTGACTGATTAAAGAAAACCGTGACAACCTGCTAGGTGTATTAGTTGGATTCTTGTAGCAAAGTTTTCTTCTAGTGTTTAGTGAACTTGATGTTACTTGTCTCCAAGCCCCTGGTGATATTTAAATCACTAAAATTCTTCAGAAATATTTTATTTTGGAAAAATACTTTTTGACTGTCATCGGCTTTAAAAATGGTTTATGATTCTAAGCCACATGACTACTGTAAATATAAGCATCCTGCTTAGTGACACTTTAGTCATTCTGTGATGAGAAATGTTATCTTAATTGTTTAGCTAGTCGAAAGTAGCATCGATAAGCCAACACAATTATCCATGTTCCATTACGTTGTTCTTATGGGAAGGATGCTAACTTCTACATTTCGAAAAATCTATTTTTTACCCATTTTATATTTGATTTAATTTTTAGTAAGTTCCTTGCTAATGCTTTTTTGCATAATTTTTCTTTATGCCCATAACTTGGGTTAGGTATGAAATCTCCCTACAAAAGTTTCCAAAGAAAATATTCCTAAAGAAAACATTCCCCAAAACGAAATTTAAAATTCCAAAAAAAAACTTCCCCCAAAAATTTGCCAACAGAAAATATCTAATGATAGTTTTATAAAAATACACCAAGAGTTTTGTTTTTTAATGATAGCGCACCTAAAAATTGTAACAATTAAAATTTATTTTCATTTTCACCTACTCTGTGCCGAACCCTTTTATTATTTACAAACTTTAGGATATAATTTTAGCGTTAGTAACTAAAAATAAATGGAAATCATTAATGAAACTTCAACACTATCGAGCCTAAAACTTACCTTTGCAGTGAAAACTAAGTTTTGCTTTAAAGAATACCTATTTGGACCTAAATAAGATTGTTAATGCAAAAATTGTGACCATTTGTCAAATGGGACTGAAATATAGACCGGGACATATATGTCTTACCAGGTTTTTAAGATGGGACATAAAGCCCAGTTAGGGTTTTGGTAAGAAAAATTATATATTTAGAAAACAAAAATAACTAAACGGAAGAAAATTATTATCTGGTGATGACCAAATTGAATTAGGATTACACAAAACGAGATTACAGTAGGATTCTTATTACGAATATTTTGTAAATTGTCATTTTTATCATCTTCTGTGTCATTCTAATCCGAATCACTTTCAAAAACAGATGCATTTACGAATTTTATTTTTCAAAACAGAATTATGCGAATTTTCGTCATAATTTTTATCAGTCTTATAATTCTGCGGTACGCAATCATCTTCGCTTCTACTTCCTCAAGCCATTTGTAAGTTTCATCCGTGTTCATTTTTCTGTTTAGGATAATTTGTTTTTGAAAATAGAACTGAATTAGACACATACTATATCCCAACAGAAAGCCCTAATAGGACAAATATGTCCCACAAATATGTCCCACTTCCACCATAGAAAAATTCTGAAAAATCATGAAATAAAGCAACAAAGCTATTATACTTACCGGTTTCACACCTTTACATAAACATTATAAACAATAATATTTTATATAAAAATTTGTTATAACTTGGAACATTTTTTATTTATACTGATTTTGAAAAAAAAATTTAAAAACGCACCACTCCTAATAAGGTTCTAATGAGAACTGAACACGAATGAAGCATGTATTAAAACGGTGCTCTAATTGTTTTCCCGTTATGAATGTTTAAAAATATCATTTGGGATTTATAAATCTCATTTTCAATATATAATTTTGATTTTAGTACAATATACACCCATATTCTCTTAGACCGATCGTTGACGAGAAGAAAAAATTCATCTCGTCTCGTCTCGCTGAATATGCATTTCTGTTAGACACTGTAAGCGGCTGGATTGAACATTTTATTTGTTGGTAGTACTGATCATTTCTTACTGTCAACCAAAATTATTCGTATATAAACAAAATATGGGTTATAAAATTTTTGGAAAGTATTAGTGGGGCTTAGTTTTAAAATATATTTTAAATGAAAAATAAATATAAATATATTTATGTTTTAAATATTTTTTAGTTTAGTACATAAAAAGTAGTAAAACAAACAGTAATAGTAATGTTTTTTTTTTTTTTTCAAAACAAAAACACAATTTTAATAATAATGCAAAAAAATAATAAAAATTTGTTTATTAATCTTTACTTAACTACGTTATCTATTCAATTTATTTATTTAATCAAATTTTTTGATAAAAAAACACAAAATACTTTGACGAGATACTATATCGCTTACAATTTTTGACGAGATAAAAAATGACTATCTCGTCTCGTCAAAGGTTTAACAGAATACAAAACTATCTCGTCAGAGATATTCTCACGCGATATCGCGAGATGGGTCTAACAGAATATGGGTGATAAGCTTTTGTTGAGCCATATGTGTCCCCGTCGGCTTGAAAAGGTTAATTCAGCACTTTTTTTCTCCTTATAATCATCTTCATTCGACATTAACATTGTTTTAAAACAATAACATGTTCAATTCAATTTGAATTCAGAAGGTAGCCCTAACAAATTATTTTCATAAAAAAAAAATTTGTTTTGAAATTCAGATACATAAATCTGATAGACAGACACGACAATCTTACTATTAGGTTAATGATTTTCATCTGTTAACACTAAGTGAAGTTGCGGTAAAAATTTTAAATTTGATTTCGAATAAAATATCATTTTTTGTAATGATCACTGATCGTTTGCTTTACGTACATCCATACATACCTACATACATACATACAAACACTCTTTCATATACATATGTCAAAAATATTTGATGAAGAACAATAATAATGTATAACAAAATTTTAATACTCGTGATAAAATATTTTAGAATTAATTATTAAAATTAGATACGAAAAAATGAAAAATATTTAAAATAAATTATATAAGAAGCCTGCGATCTCAAAAATAATCTATTGAACAATTCCTCCATGCGTCCGAACAATTTCAGCAGCATCGTCTTCGACTCTATTTTTTATACTAGCACGAATATCTATAAAAAAAAAACTCATGAGCATTAATTGCCGAACGAAAATTCGAACCAACTATAAAATTAGAGATTATTCAAACTAACTAAAGTCTTCAGAGCTCTTCTAATCTACTAATCGTAATCCCAATCAAATTACTACTTTAGTTATAAGTTATAGCTTAAAAGTCCTTCTCAATAATTGTTATTTTTCTAGTCCGACAATTTTAAAATGTTTCGTCTGAAATATGTAATAATAAGCTCTCACATTTTAATTTAAAATATTTTGATATTAATTAAAAAATTGTAAATTATATTTCCGTTAATGGAGAAGAGGCAATTCTAAGCATTGTAATTTAGGTTTTCTGGTCTTTTTAAAACAATTAAATTAATTCAAATTAATTTATTATGTCGAATAATTTGGTTGGCGTTCTACGACATCTCCATTTGTTGTTGACTTTTTTATTTTGTATGCTCTTGACAGTAGCTTAAGTAGATATGGTACTTCAATTTTATACTACAGTATCTACAATATTTCAGCTTCTCATTAATCATCGTAATCATGTCATATCAAAGTAAGTCATACCATATCATTAAGAACAAGAAGGAATTTAACACTAAATAAAAATCCATTGGTTAATATTGGACGACCTTACTATACATAATATAGTAAAATATTGATTACAATCAGATATTGAAGCCAGTCTTGATATACGTTTCGGTGTTTAAATTCGGTATTTTTTAGGCAAAGTCATTTTCAAATTATCTAAAGGTCTCAAAATAAAATATTGCGCAATGACAACGGTTGCTTGTATATTCGAATACAGATCTTACATGACAAATATTAGAACGACGCAAACTGTAGAAATTATAGTATAGTAGGACCTTAAAGCATTGTTAGACGTATAAAGTTGAAAATATCACTGAAGGTGGAGAGCCAATGATCCCAACTATAATTTGAATCTTTCGAAATAATTAGGAAGGACATTATATGACTTAGTTCCTGCACCTACAGGAAGTGAGGAAGGTGTTTAACCAGTAAAGCAAGTTATGGTAAATAGGCGTGTTTTTTATCTTTCCAAATAATATAATTTACAACAATTGGCTCCGCAAATCTAATTAATTGACAGCTTATCATATACTTTTTATAAAGAGGAAAGTTCAAGGATAGCAAAACTGCTTGAAAATATTTGGAACGCAGAGTACCAAATGATCCCTTTGTTGCCTTTGTATATATAGCAACAATTGACATTAAGAATATCAATATGTATTATATTTGATGACATGTCATTAGTCCGAGTCATAATTCACATTGGGACTTATATCCCATTAAAGTGAGTCAAAATTCCCATGGGAGCTTTGTCTCATTTCATCCCTCTGATATGGTTAAAAGTCCCAAAACAACTGAGTTATGTTGATGACATTAAACTTATCTTTCTCTTAAGAGAGAGAGAAAGATAAGTTTAATGTCATCAACAATTGCAGAATTAATAAACAAAAAAATAAATGAAGAAAATCATCACTATTTATTAAATGGAATTTTTCGTAAAGTTCCAAAATGCGGGTACAAACAATTAATGATTATTTATATTGTCCATGCAGAACACGTGAGTAAACTTGAAAATTAATAAGCGATAGTGTGTATAGGAAGGCCAAGTCGAGCAGAACGTGCGCGGCAGACACAGCGCGCGTCGCGTAACGTCCGCGACCCCGTCTTCTTTTACACACCCACGCAATTTTTTGCACTCATATTCTTTTGTTATTTTCTTTCAACTAAAATATTTCTTTATTTTGTATGTATATTTTATTTTAACTAAAAAGGTTATGCCCCAAATGGAACTTATGACATGTCATCGTTATACTTAGTGATTTGACAGTTTTTTAAATATTTACGAAAGCATGTTCAGCGTTTAAAACTACATTTTATTCAGCAAAACCATACGTAAGTAGCAAAGGCTCTATCTCGGTGATCAGTAGTTTATAAAAAAACATCTCCCGAACAATATAATATTATAATTACATGTTCTATTGGAAAAATGGACTCACCTTTAAACTTATCGCAATAATGTTGTGTATGAAATTTTTATTATAAAAGTTCTAATTTGATATTATATCTGATTTTATCCTATCCTCTTCCAACCAAGCGGTTCATAAAAGCTAAAAGTAAGCTAAGCCTTGGGTGATTATAAGCTTTGGTCTTGGGTGATTATAAGCCTTGGCCTTGGGTGATTATAAGCGTTGGCCTTAGGTGATTATAAGCTCTACCGAGACTGCTATAATGAGAGACAAAAATGAAAAATCACTATACCAGCACTGAAGAAGCGTAATTAACACGTACCCTTCCAAAGCAAAAAGAAGATTATTTTACAAGAAATAACACATATATTTTTTAAAAACTAAATCTGTTTTAGCCTAAAAACGACTTTACAATCAATCCGGGGTGAAAATTTTATCCACGACCATAAATAATACTTTTGTTATGTTCTAATGCTCGGAATTTGTTCGAAGGAAACCCAACAATCAAAAAATATTGTAAAACATCATATTATTTTGTCACACATTAAGATACAACATCGCTTCAAATAAAATACAAGACATCGCATATTTATATACCAAGTGGCTGGAATGGAAGTGTTACTGAAATACAAAAGTGAAATACAAACAAGATCTGGACCAAATTTTTTGCAAAAGAATAGAGTTCTACATTGCTGTTAATGGTATACAAGAGACTTATGAAGCTTATAAATATTGCTTACAATTTTGCTTTACCTTTCACATAGTGGAAATAAAACACTTCTCTTCCATTTCTAAAAAAAAAAATATTAAAAAAATCCTCTAAAATAAAACAATAAAAAAATGGTTTATAAATTTTTTATAAATTTGTACTTTTCCTGTTTTTTCTTTTTGTTTTTTTGTAACTATTCTATTTCCTTATTCGACAACATTCTTATGTTACAATAAAAAAAAAAATAAAAAAAAAAAGTAAAAATAAAAAAATTAACATAAAAAAAGTGTAAAGTTACGTATAAAAAAATGTATAAAAAAAAAATATGTTTTTATTTTTCATTAACTCTAAATACTGAAAAGTATCTGTAGAAAAGAAAAAAAAAAAGAAAAAAAGAATCTATAGATAATCTACTTAAAACTATTTAAAACTTAAAATCTATACATACATGCTTATTGTATATACAAACATTCAATTTGTGTTTTTTTTTTTTTCAATCTACGTTGAGATTGTAAATGGAGTACTATCATCATCGGTAACAATACAATGCCTAGTTTCAATATGTTTCTGTAAATCCCTTCTTCTAGCCAATGTTTTATTACATAAATGACAACGAAAACTAAGATTACCACTTTGCATATGAAGTCGAACATGTTTGTTAAGATTACTTGGATCACCAAAAGGTCGAAAACAGTATTTACATTTTAATGGTTTAAAACCCGTATGAGTTCGTATATGAATTTTAAGACCATATTTTCTACTATACAATTTACCACAGTATATACACAAATGACCTTGTTTTGATGCTCCCATATTACTAACAATTGTTTCAATTTGTGCTGCTGCATTAAGTGCTGCCGCTGCTACTGCTGATGCTGATGTTGTTGATGTTATTTGTCGATGATATGGTAATGATAATAATGATGGTGATGATGATGATGTTGATGATGATGATGATGTAAGTGATGTTGTTAGCAATGAATTGGATATAGATGATGTAGAATATAAAGAATTTGATGATGGTGTTATTGTGGTGGATGGAAAACAAGAAGCAGATGAAAATAATGTTCTATGCAATGGAGATGATTTATTTACTATTGGTGTATGTTGATAATTGCATATTGAATATTGATTGTGCAATAAGAATGAATGTGATGGAATATAAGTATTGCCTGATGTAGATATTGATGGTGTTGATGATGATGATGATAATGATGATGGTGGTGGTGGTGGTGGTAGTGGTAATCTTTGTGGTTGTTGTGGTTTATATAATAGTAATGGTGGTGGGGTTATAGGTTTAAATGCTGACTGACGGTCATGTTGATACAAGTCTGATTGTGATTTTAATACAAGATGGTTAGTTTTTGAATAAAGTAATGTTGCTGATATAGATGTACTTGTTGGTTCTGATAAAGATTGTGGTATCATTTGTGGTTTTTTGTTATTATTTTGAACTATAGCCTGAGGTGATATACTTTTATTAATTGTATACGAGAATTTTTTCCATATTGTATCTATTGACTCTTGAGAGCATAATGTCGCTAGATGAATTTTCAAATAGTTTGGATATTCAAATGATGATTTGCAATTATGGCATGTGTAACAGTTGTTACCTGTAGAAGATAAAAAATAATAAAAAAAAAAATAAAAATCAATATAAGGATATATTTTTTAATAAACTGAAAATTTTCATATTCAAATTATTATTATTGAAATTATTAAATTGTTAAAACGTGTGGAATATTTTTTATAGGTTCATTAGAATCAAATGGATATTGGCTTAATTTATTGAAAAACTCAAAATTATTCATCATATTGCAATTAATTAAATTCTGCAACATAATTAATAATTTTTCGGTATTTAGATAATTATTAGATATTTTTTTGTGTATTGGTGATAGTAAAAATTTTAATCATATCACTGTGATTGCACATCTAATTTAGTTGAATATTTTAAATTCATTTTTTTTATTAATGTTAGACAAACAAAGTGTACTTAAAGTTGAATTCAAAAGTATCTTTAGGCGTATGTTGGTCACCGTTCATATTATTAATTAATTCGCAATAACCAATATTATTAGAATTAATTTCAAATCGTTTACCAGGTGATATCTATATTTGCCCTTGGAAATTTAAAATTTTAAGATCTTAACACAAATTGGTAGAATTTGGAATTATTTTTAATTAGGTATGTAATTAAATTAGTGAAATTGTAAAATAATCTTAAATAATATATGCCTCAAGATAGGAATATTGTTAAATTGGCATAATACAAAACTGATGATTATTTTGGTGTTAAAGCATTTGCGAGTAAAATCAACAAATAAAAATTGAATTCATTATAAAAATAGGCATCCCATACTTTAGTTAAGATTAAAATTAGTATATCTTTGAACTACCATATTATCATATAGGGTTACATGGAGATACATACAGACACAAAGGGATAAATTTGAGATGAAAGATATTTTATCACATCATAATTTGAGTAGGACATCTAACAAAGTTTGAAAACAATTTTATTGTAATGAAATTAACATTAACAGTTTACAAATTGTTATGAATAATGAAAATTATTAAAAATTCGATGCAACCATTAGATTTGTTGTCGGTATAAGTTAATTAGAATCATACAAATTATATTGTTGAATTATCGCAGTTGAGGTTGTTAAAAAATAATTGTTTATTGTATTCCTAGTATTCCTATTTTATTTTTATTCATTTATTTTACAAAATTCAAAATCAATGGCAAAAATAAGGTTAAACCAAATTTTTGATCAATTTATTTTTTATCCTAAAACTAAACTATCTTAAATACAAAAAAGAAAAAGAACAAAAAATAATCTACAATCGCTTTTATTAGCGGATTTACTGATTTTAGACGGCCCTCTAAAAAGGCAGGCGATATCTTTTCTATTTGTTCGGAAACAGTATTAATATTTGCTATGCAATCTGTTGGTTGAAAAATAAAAAGGTTTAGCCAAAATTAATTTTAGGATCGAATTTTGTTTTCTTTTTAGCAGATTTAAGTTTGTTTTCACAACGGTCTTCCATATGGGGAAACCGTACAAAAGAATACTGCGAAAAATGGGTTTAAATATTATTAGTTTATTTCCTAAAGTTAGCCTGAATTTTTTTATTTATAATTGGATATAGCTTGTGAAAAAGAAGTAAATAGATAAAGTTCAACCACTCTTGAAATACATTTTATAATACAGAGATTACATAATATTTTTTACAAATGAAGAACACAGTTTTAATATCTTTCAGACTCAACCTAAGCGATTGTAAGATCTTATGAAATGCTATAAATACTTAGTATTTCCGCTGAAAAGTCAATCACGACGAATGATGAATTTTTCGCCTTCAAATACATGAGATAATATGTAAATCGTGACGAATAACGAATAACCAAAATTTCGCGTTCAAAAAATAGATCTACTTCTATTTTACTCGTAAACATTAATTGGTTTTACATGATGTCATTTGTTTGTTTTCGTTGTTGTCAGTTCAAAATATAAATAAATTAGGTTACAAAATTGTTTTAAAACATTTTTAAATTTTAAATTCAAATAAAAAATTCTTTAAATTAAGTTTTTTAAAATTTTTGCTCCATTTTTTTCATAAACAAATTTTGAAATTTCAAAAACACAAAAATTTATTGAAAAAGTGGATTGTAAGTGATTGGAAATGATATTTTTAGAACCGGATTTTGATTGGCTAATGATATTTCGAACATTTTGGATTGCATCTTAGAACATCGATTTGGTTTAGGAATTGCTCCAAATTGATTTATTGAACTTAAATCACTTACATTACAATTTATTTATTCTATTTTTGTTTTATTAGTTTTGAAGTGTGTCAAAAAAGCAGTAGCGAATATTCGTAACTCGTCTTGATCGTGTTTTCAGCATCAATTAAAAACACAAAATCAAATGGGTTGCTCTTATTTACTGAAAGTATTAGGCCAAGTTGATAAAGTTAATTATAGATATTATTCCACACAGCAGCACGCAAGTTGGTGTAGTATTAGGTAAGAGCGAAAACAAAATGTTAAAATAGTTTGGAATAACCGCTGAAGTAATTTTTGTGACTAAATATCATATATGGCATTTGCGAGTCGAATTGAGGTTTTTGCTATATATATTCAGGTATTTGCTAAACCAATTACGATATTTGTTAAATAAGTTCTGGTTTTTTTTTTAAATGCCTAAATTTGTATTTCAAATTCAAATGAATAAAAATGAGTGTCGAACAAATTCCAAAATTGTTTTTTTTTTCACAATAAAAAAACAAAAAATTGCAAAAAATTAAACTTGTTAAGAATTAAGATGACTAGAATACATCATCGTAAATTCGTCTTCTTAAATTTTTTCACTACACTGTTTTGACTGTAATATTGCAGCCATATTCTCTCATGTCAAATTCAACCAAAATGGTTTTTCCAAAATGAAAGCATGTGTAGCATTGTGAGCACGATTTGCTGTAAGTCAGTCAGTTCTTTCATTTCTGATTGTAACAATTGGTTTTTTAATATGATAATAAAAATTCGCCCAGCTGTTGCAGGAGAAAAACTTGATTAATCACAACATAATTTGAAAAAAAAAAAATTGTGATTTTGAATAATTTTTATTTTCTATTATTAATTCTATTATTAATTTGTTATTTTTTTGTTAACCTTGATTGAAATATAAATTTCTGAATTTAAAAAAGAAATGCCTGCATATTTTTTCGTAAAAATCTGAATTAAAATTAAAAACTGCCTGAATTTGTTTAGCAAAATTCTGTATTTAAAAACAAATATATAAATTTATTTAGCAAATATCGGATATGGTTTAACAAATACGTGAATATATTTAACAAAAACTCCAATATATTTAGAAAAAACCTCAATTTGACTCGCAAATGCTATAAAAAAAAATTCAACCCTGTAAAAATATAGGTACAATATGTAATGTAATGTATGTAACAATAGTAAAAATTATGACGTTGTTACAAGATGTTACTATTAATAAACAAAATTTTTTTGAATATCGCTTAAATGAAAATAAACCCTTTAAATAATACTCAATAATTTGAAAATCTTAAAATTTTGGTCTGAATTCGTAAAAAATATTGATAAATTTATAAATTTTTATACCAAATTGGAAAAATTTATTTGTTCACTTGAAATAAGTGATTATGACACAAACATATTTTTAAGTCATGTCATCGTTGATTGATAATTTGCCTGTTAAAGGCGTTTGATAATATTAAAAATAATGACTTAGAATTGTCAAAACCAAAATAAGTGTTGACAGTGGAAAATTCTACAAATTGTGGTTATTTTAACTTGATTTTTTATTATGTTGACAGAAGCGGTTATGATTTGTTGACAAAAAAATCAAATTTGTTACGTACATACTTTTAAGCTCTAATACAGCTCTAATTTAAACATTAAAAGTCTGTTTATATTAAAAAAGAAATACTGAACACATAATCGATTATGTTTTGTTAAAACAGGAATTAGATTATTTACAAAATTTTAATCTCTTCAGTTCCAATTTAAACATTATAGCTTGGATTATAATATTAAAAAGATTATAAGAAACAAATTTATCAAAATTTTAAAAAAATATTCTTAGTACAATTTGTCGTTGCAATGCATACGCAGAAATATATTTAGATTTATCTTGAAATACATTTTTTTTTGCCTCAATTTTACAACGCTGTTTGTTTTGACCTTAATTCTGACTCATATTGTATTTATATTATTACTATCAGAAGATCTTTCATTGAAATATCAGTCGTCAAATGCATTATAATTTACATATCTGTACAAATATTCGTTGGCTCGATACATCTCCCCTTTTATGGATTTTTAATTAAATATTCTAATTTCTTTAATTATTATAATAATTTTTTTTTTTAAATTATTTCGAAAAATTATTTAGTATTTTTAATGACTAAAGTGAGCAACCTAGTTGTTTGCTTAGTAATTTTGTAAGTACCTAACTATTTCTCACTCAATTCGCAAAATTTTAAATATTAAAAAAAAAATAATATTGTTTTCGTTATAAAGTAGAGAATTCTGGAATTGAATGAAATTGTTCATAAAGCAACAATAATATTTTTTTTATATAATATCGTGTCCGCAATTTAATTTGTAATAACAAAAAAGTGGATACTAGAATTTAATCACCCGTTAAACTATCCTGTCCTAAAGTATTAAAACGATGATGTGTCAATAAACAAATTTTTAAATAAAACTATTTTTGTTGCAATTGCACAGGGGATTCACTAGTAATATATTTAAAATTAATTGTAAGAATTAACAATATTGTCTCGCGATATATATGCTTTCACTTAAGGAGGCAGAATATTTCCTGATGATTTCCAACAAGATAATGATTCATTTAATAGAGGTTGCGTTGCAAAATGATTTCTTGAAGGTGTCGGACCGAACATTTTAACTTAGCCATCGTTAGAGAGCTCTGACTTAAATGTTATAGAGAACATCTGCGAATTTATGAAACAAAAGAAAACAAATCGATAAAAATAAAAAATCAGCAACATTTTTTTAGTTTTACCTGATGTGTAAATAATTAAGCCGTATTAAACAAAATGTATAAATATTTTTGCCGGATGACATAGCAAAAGAAACCTGTTACTACCTGAGTCACTTGAGAATTTTTTCAGACGCAAATTTAAATTTAAATTAAGAACACTTTATGAAATTGATCGCCAAAGTTTTTTTCAAAAAACATTTGTTAATTCCGTTCTTAGAAAAAAAAAGCAAAAAATATTGAGTGTGTAATTAATTTTGCTTACCAATGTATATTCATGCCTATTCTTAAAAACGGCGTTTCAATATGTGAATCGAATACTCATTCGATTTTGTAAAGTTTGTATTTTTAAACACGCGCGTTTCAAAAATGAAACGGGAAATTTTTTTGGTATTTTTAAAAACTCAGTCGCGCTTCTTTTCATACAAATTCTGACATTTTATATCCGCAATAATTTTAGTACGTTTGAATTGAGAAATAAATACAAAATGGATTTTCAAAAAAAAAGTTAAATAAATTAAAATTTTTTCATTAAATTTTGTTTACTTTTATTTATTTTTATTTATCTGGTTAGAAATTAAATTAAATTTTTATTTTAGTAAGAGAACAACAAATCGAGACCAATGTCGAGCAAAGGTCGATTTTATGAAGAAAAATCCTGAGGAAGAAGTAATTGAATTCCTTTGTGTAAAAGATTCTGTAGAGGGAATAAGTAATGTCAAATCTTACGGAGTTCCGAAATTTTTTTTAAATTCAATCGAAAATGTAGGCAATGATAATACGGTAGAGGAGATAAATTTTATAGAAGATGAAGTAGTAGTAGTAGTAGTTGATGCTCCAAACATAAAAAACTATAGCACGTCAAACTTAGAAATCAGAACACCGAAAATCGTGAGACGTAAGACTCAAACACTGCTGGAGACTCAAGTAAATTGCCAAGAAAAATTTTACGAAGCTGTTCGTTCTTGTATGGTTAAACAAAGTGATGATTAGAAAGAAAATAATTCTAATGGTAAAAACATTAGAAAAATTATATGACCAAAATAAAATTACCAACAAAATACTTCAGGAGCAATTTAATGAAACAACTCGCCACAATAATTGTATTGAAGAATTAATTTTAGAAAAGAACAAAATTAAACTAAGGTTTCTAGATATCGAAATCGAAAAAATCGAAAAACTTCCGAAATAATTTATTTTTAAGAGAATTTTTTTTTAATTTAGAATTACTAAGTCATGAAGACAATTTTCGTTTTTCGTTTTTATACTGTGATGAAGAATATTTTGTTTTTATTGTTTAAACTAAGTTATCAATATTGACAATGAAAGGCTGTAAAAAAAAGTTAATTTTTTTAAATAAATATATTTTTTAATTATTTTTATGAGATTTATTTATTAAAAAGTTTTTAAAGACACAAAAAAAAATTTACCGATTACTTGAGCAAACGCCGTTTTTAAAAATAGAAAATTGACATCCGAGCGAATCGAATGCGTTTCATGTGCTTTCGATTCACAACCGAAACGCCTTTTTCAAGAATAGACATGATTATAATTTCACTTTAATGTTTTTTTTCTTTTGTTTTTAAACTAATACTTAAACTTACCTCTAATATTAATTGGTGTTAAAAATGGTATATTCATTAAAATTGATATCTCTTCAGAGAACCACATTATTAATTCTTCATTTTCCTCAATATCTTCAACTGCTCTTAATCTTATCGAACTATTATCAATTAATTCTAATAAAACATTATTACTATGTATATCTTTTGCCAATTGTATACAACGTATCCAACTTGTATCACTTTTAAATGATATCGATCTAATATAACCATCACTATTTGATATTTTCACTTTAATTTTACGATTTGCACAATTTTTTATTAATTCATCACTTGTTATATTACAGGTAATTGAATCTTTTTGAATTTTTTCACCACTATAAACACCAATATTTAATTTTTCAATATTTTTTTGCAATAATTGCTGTTGTTGTTGTTGTTGTTGTTGTTTATGTTTTTTATTAATTCTATTTGTATCTAATGTTGCTGTTCTATTTAAAATATGTTCTATTTTAAAAAAATTATCCTTTTCAGTTGAATTTGATGTTGTTTCATGATGAATTCCATTTCTAGATGAATTCATAAAATGTGGAGGCATTATTGGTAACATTATTTTTTTTTTTAATTAAAAAATTAAATTTTTTTTTTTCTTAATATAACCGAAAATTTTAAAATTAAAAAATAAAACGAAAAACTAAAAAAAAAATAGAACAAATCGTTGTTTTTTTGTTTTTTTTTCTCTATTTTGTTTTCAAAGGATCACTAAAAAAAAAATTAGATGTTTCGTCCTTGCAATCTAATTGGAATATGCAATCGAGTTTAGTGGTACAATTTATTTTATATGACAACATCATATTAGAATATTATTAAATTGCAAATAGGTTTTTCTTTGTTTCTATTTTTTTGTTATTTTTTTTTTTTGTGTCACAGATTGGCAACAGAAATTCTTCTTTTTTTTTGATATTTGATGGTGACCCTAATTTTTGAAATTAAAATTCTAATACCAATAAACCAAAAAAAAAAAAAAAAGAATAGTGAATTACAAAAATCATATTGCCATACACATTAAAATCCGTTTCTATATATGAATGTTGATGTATGTATGAATGTTTGGCCATACAAGAGGGGTGCTATTCCCAGCTAAAAGGATGTTAAACTGCAAATCAGAATTGCATATACCTACCTACATACATATAGATATGTAATCTAAAGTTGATGTTGTTATATTGATGCTATTAGAAACAATTTAAGTAAGAAAAACAGAAACAAATTCAACAATAAAAACAAAAATAAAAACAAAAAACAAGAAAAATAAAAATTAAATTTACCAACAAGTGCAAAAAATCTCATAGGTCTAAACTATTATTTGTTGCGGTGCGGTTGAATTTAGTAAAACAAGAATAAAAAATAAAACAAAAAATCAAATATAAAAAAAAGGTTTTGTTTTGCACTCTTTATATAATTTTTAAGGATATTGTGTGAAGGATAATGTTTTAGAAGAAAATGAGCAAAAAAAAAAAAAAATTAATAAAACAAAGAAAGTGGAATATTGTTTTATTTTTTCAAGAATACTCATTTCAAATTAAAGAAATAAAAGTTTTCAATTTTTAAGTTAGTCTGTTTTATACAGACAGACGATATTTGCTTTATTGGTACTGTAATGGGACTTGTTGAATATAACATACTAAGATTGCCTTGAATACATAAATTATTACATAGTCTTGAAAAACTTTATATTTTGCCTTTCGAAGCTTGTCTCACTTCTACTGTTTCTATATATTTCAATATAAATTTCATTAATGTTTGTACCGACTACACTTGTATTAATATCGACCCCTTCTCTAACTAGTTCATACCGCAATTCATTTGCCTATATTCATGAATTGCTAAGTTTGTATGAATTAATAAATTCCACATATTAAATTTTACCCTATACTTCCTTCTGGGGTCTTCAAGTGCTACCGGATCAGCCTGTACATTCTCCGGATATCCTCAAATGCTATCGGAAAATTGTTTATTAACTTAGTACAAAAAGAATATAATTATTTCCAGCCAATCTGTACAAACTTGTACCAACCAACCATAGTTAAGTTTGGCAGAGTGGGCTTTTGATTAAATAAAAGATAAATATGAATTAACATTTCTAAACGCACCCAATTTTTGTCACAATTTTTAGCTGTCAAAAAAAAAATTTAAATTTGCATCTTTCTTTCTTGGCTCTTCATCAAAACGGACGTTTTTATTTAACTTTGCTGCATATCAGTAATCCCTAATTAAATTTATGTAGGTAATAATCAGATATTTTAGCATTTAGTTTATTTATTTATATCCCAGAATCATCTACAACCCCCATTTTAAGCCATCCGGATGTATATCAAATCAATTATTATTTTTAATTATAGATTTTGAAATTTTTTTAAATTTTGTTGAAGCTGAAATTGGATTTTATAATATGAATCTTAAAGTATACAAAAGAATTTCAGTCTTTATTATGGTTGTTTTTTGTAAGCCATGGTTTTGGAACCATGGACATTATTTTTGAAATCAAATGGTTTTCACAGAGCAAATAGTTATTCAACTATTGCTACTCAATACTTAGAAATGTTCGAAACATGATAGCTGGGGAGGAAATGTATTTTACAAATTATTATGAATGCATTGTTAATACACCCCTACTGAGCAGTTTATAGAAATATATTATAAACGTTTTATATTTTAATTGCATTTTCAATTTAACTAATAATAATTGATATAATTTTCTATACTGTTATTGTATAAACGGTAACAATGTTAATTTTTATTCATGTATGTTAATCGAATTATTCTTACAGTAAAGAAAATAGCTATATTCCAACTATGGTTTTGATCTCATATTGTGAACACTGATTTAAGATCTTATCATTTTTATTTTTGTGAATCTAAGGTAATTTCAAAAATTTATTTTGTAATCTGTTAAAATCTTAATGTAATACACTTAAACGTACTTCGTTTTAAGAACTCATCAAGTTGATTAAGAAATTGTAGTTCATTTGATTGCAACTTGTGATAAGAACTATAAGGTAATGTACTTAACTACCAAATGTTTGTAAGTATTTTGAAAAATATTAAATTTTCAATAATGTTCCGAAACGTTTTTAGTAATGAGCCGGAAATATTCGCGAAGTGTCATAATTTTATATAATAATTTACTATAAATGGTCTGATTTTCAATTAATTCAATTAGAAACAGTAAATCTTCAAATAGACAAAATGATTAACAAACAACCGAAAAATTTTGAACTTAAGATCAATTAAGAACAAGTTAAGAACAATTTTTGGATTGACAAATTTTTCAGTTAAAGTATAGTCACAACAATTTTACTAATATATTGCAAAACAATTGGTTAACTGTTTTTAGTTTAAATTAATTGTTTTTAGTCATAATTTCAATATAATTTAAATTGCAACAAAAAAGTGCGTTTTACCGTTCCAATTTGGATTGTGATTGTGAGAGGATGTGACAAGTCCATCAAAAATCAAAACAAAAGTGAATACATATCAACATATATCAGAAATACAATATCCCAAAACAATGGCAAACTGCGATTGGTTTGGATATCAGGCCACGTAGGCATAGATGGTAACACTAAAGCAGAGCTTGAGGCAAATATAGCGGCTAAAAGCCGTCTTACAAGAGGCTTAATATTGTCTTACGCCCATGCTAAAAGACCATTGATATGAAAGCGGCGCACATCCGTCAAACAACCTGGGATTCTTCAAATCAATAATCCCAATGCAAACATTCCCGGACCAATAAAACTCAAATCCTGAGTCCTAGATGCCAAGCTCACCAGACTACGCCTAGGGTATACCCTTTCGACCCACGAACATATTTACATAAGATCTCATCCCTCGATATGTATTCATTGCCCTTATACCTTATCAATTAAACACATCCTTACAGAATGCCCATCCAATAATCCAATCCCGTCCGAATACACCTTTACTCGTTAAAACCCCTACAATTTTCCAATACATCCACATAACCCTTATTAAAGAACTCCTAATCCACCACAACATCTGGGATAAAATATAGTGAACTGGCTTACAGATTTACCTTCATCTCAACTTCATCCAACCAGCATATAAATTTCGATATACACCTAGCTTATAACACAATAAAATCTTTTTATTTTTTTCCTTTATTTTCTTTTTATATAATATGTAAGATAACTTTTTTTGAATTAATTTTTAGGACCTAAGTTACCCAATAAGAATTTAGATATTAGGTAATTGAAATGCGACTTTAAAAATTACCCCTTCTCATTTTAAAATCTCGATTTCTGCCTATTTCGGCGATTTTTGGGCTTAAAAAACCGATTTACGGTCATTCCTGGAAGTTGAAAATATCACCACTCAATAGAGAACCCCCGATTTAGTTAACCATTTTTTTGAAATTCTAAAATAACAGCTCCTTTCTCTATTAAAAAGCTTATATGCATGTTGGGGAAGATCCGGTATAATTTACAGTTTATGTTGTTTTTATTTAACACTATTTCAGTTTTTTAAATAAAGCAAGATCTTTAAATTTAAGATTTACACGTTTTTTACAAACAAAACTCATTTTTATTTGATTTACAGAGGTGACGTAAAACTTACGTACAGGGGTAAAAATTAAGTCATCTCTGTGTTGACGTAACTTTTTTTGGGTTCGATTGAAACTGCAGCAGTTTTGTCAGGTTTACGTTTTTTGATTCTTATTTTCTTTTTTAAATAATTTAAAGTTTTAATTTTAATAAACTATCTTTAATTAATTTTTTTTAATTCCTGCGTAGTTTTGGAATAATTAGCTTTACAACGCAATAGAAAAAAGTGTAAAATTTACGTCACATCTGTGATAGTGTGATTTTTTTCACCTCTGTGATTAAAATTTATTATTGTTTTTGACAACTCAAATATTGACTCTGACATTATGAAAAACGATTTGAGTGAATTACGTTTCGAATTGGGACCATATGAAAAACGATTACACCGTTATTTCTGGATTACAATTCGATCAGTTTATAGGACCATACAATTTTTTTTTCGAACAAATAAATTTACCAAAATTTAAAAATTTGCAAACAGTGGTTCAGATAGAAAGAGAAAGGAAGTATAATTTAAATTCGATTACTTTTTTTTGTGCTTTACTAATGTTAAAGCATAATAAGGTAGGTTGTGTATAATTTAATCAACGTATTTTATTTCCTTCATAATTTTTTCATTGATAAGATCGTAAGCCGTGCCTTTTTTTAGCACTGAAATTCTGTTTGCATGTTTATTCTATTTTTCTTAAAGTGGCATGTGAAATTTTCACTTTATCAATTTGACCTTCAAAAGTTATTTTCATTACGAAGATTTTGTGTTGCAGTTGTGAAGTAAAATAACTGACGATTTATGTCTCTTTAAAAGAGAAATCGTACGATATATCACATCTACCAGTAATTAGATAATTTGTATGTAATTGCATACTTCCACACGAGTCAGGTTGTGTTGAGGGTTGACTCGTCTGGAAGTACACATTGAATTAAATTTGGAACCAGTTTAGTTGTTTTTGCTTTTGCATTATTTTTATAATAATTTTATTTCAGTTTATTTTAATTCATTTCTTAAAAAAGTCAAACGATAACTTTAAGTAAAATCATAAGGCCCAACAGCTTATGCAAGGGTCGTAAAAAATTATACTACATTTGATTACAACAAAATTTGTATAAAATTATTTATTTTTATTTCAAACTCTAATTGAATTTTCGTTATTTTTGTTATAATTACTTCTTTTTAAAAAAATTTAGTTTTTTTTTATATAAATTTTAGACATTTATATTTTTTTATTGAAATAAAGAAACAAACAAAAAAACAGCTACGTTGTTAGTAACAATCGTAGTTTTATATGTTTCTATATTTCATAGCTTCTGATATTGTGCTCTTTTAATTGGTAAATTAGGCGATTAAAGAAAACTGTATCAACTAGATACCTGGTTGATTGCCATTTTGTTCACGCTCTTCTGTTTTCCAAACTAGTGATCTTATTTCTGAAGGATACCGTACTTTGGTATGATCTAATGAATAATGTACGGAATGTTGTCTTGCTGTACATTTGCAATGAATTGCTCGACTTCAACTGCGGCATCAATTTGGTTTAATGATTCTTGACATTGACAGATCTTAGCATCAAAATATTTAACTATAGTAAAGTAATGTAATTTCGTTAATAAAATGGTAAGAAAATAATAAAATGGTAGTTTTCAGTTGAATTTCATTGAAAAAAAATTCAGTAAGAAGGCCGGTAGTTGTAACCTATACTGAAAAAAGAGTAAAAAAAAAACTTTTTTCGGTTCAATTCAGAAAAACAAAACGGAGTAAAATGGCTTGTAGTAAACTGTACAGAACGAAGTTAAATTTCAGAAAAAAAAATTAATTAAGAAGGCTTGTAGTAAACTGCATCGGATAAATTAATTTTTAAATAAAAAAAAATTTAAATTTCTCAACTTAATACAAAAACCGCGACCGATTAGAGTAGAATCAAATATAACAAAAATTGCAAAAATCAAATTAAAAATTATTATTATAAAATAAAATTGTGTTAACAATAATTTTTTTTTATAACTTACAAATTATGATTTTTTTATTTTATATTTTTTTTTTTTTTTTGTTCCAAACAAATTATGTTAAACAACAGGCACAAGCATTTGAAATTTCCTCCTCTTCTTTAACACACTGTTCTGATTTAAATTTATTTATTTTCATTTCAATGTTTCTTTTTTATGACCTCCTCTCTTCTCATCTATTACAGTGTTCCAGATTTTCATATAAAAAAATAAAAAAAATTACGCAATATTAAATTTGAAATAATAAAACAAAAAAAAAAAAGAATAACAAAACAGAAGTCTACCATATCCAATGCTGTGTGTGTGCTACTGCTGAATATTGCGTTAATTTACTAGAGCTGGTATTTATGTTAAATTGTGTATGTTCTTCATTTTGGTGTCTCTATAAATTTGGATTTCAATTGAATTTACGATCCAGTACACTTTGTGTTATATTACTCTTCTCTTTCTTGTGCTTTTCCTTTTTTTACAATTTCATTTTTTATTTTTTTTAAATTTTGTTTTTTAATATTAAATTGTGTATAAAGTTTCAGAAAAATACCAATAAAATAAGTTAGGAAGAAAAAGAAAGTTAATGGAAGACAACATGTTATTGGTAAAAAAACAAAAAAAAAAAAAAAATAAATAAATTTAAAAAGTTCCTACTTTTAAAATCAAAAATTAAATGAAAACAATTTAAACAATAATAGAAAATCGTATTTTTGTTTTTTTTTTTTTATTATTTTCAAAATAAAAATCACTTCCGTTCAGATTTCAATGTTGATTGTTGTAAGTGCTTGTACAATTAATGTACTTGGAATTGGATATCCAAATGGAAAAAGTAGTCCACCAAGCCCACCACCTACCAATACATATTTACCATCTGATACTGGTAATGGTAATGGAGGTGGTGATGATTTTGAATCTTCAGGTCCTCCAATACCAATTATAAAAATGATGTCAAAACTTAATCTAGATGGATCCTATATGGTGAGTAGAAAATAAATTAAAAATAATTGTGAACATTTTTATCATTGTATTTAGTGCTGCAGTTCTGTTATTGATAAAATAATATTGATTTAATATAGGTTAATTAAAATTAGTTATAAAAATAAGAAATATTAAGACGGAATACTTATAAAGATCCTTAAAATAAAATTATGTTGTTTTAAAGTTGTATAACATCCATATTCAGTATTACATTAAAAAAATATCAAATTATACATTTTTTATTGATTTCAATACCGTATTTTCCATTTATTTAGCGAATATAAGATAAACCAATAAAATTAAATTAAATTAATGTAAAACAAAAAAAAAAAAAACTATAAATATGGGCTTATCTAAAATTTATTTTACTGGCTATGTTGTGTGAATTCTAGATGAAATAGTTTAAAAATAATTAGATTATATAAAAATATTAGGTTTGTTATACAAAAATTGTTCATATCTCCACAAAAACTCTTCAGATGATGTGAAGCAAGCGTTGTTTTTTTTTATGAAACAAATTAACTGTTAAAATTTCCAAATGAAGTTACTCAATATATTTACAACAAAATATAGTGTATTCAGTAATTTACATAGTGGCTACCCCTAGTTTTTAAACTATAGTATTTTAACGTAAACTACTGCGTTGCCATATTATACAGTCACTTTAAAAGCTTAGTTTGTATTATGACATTAATTTCTTAGTCCATGTCATCATAGAACTATAAAACTACTTGTATTAATTGTTTCATTAATTTTAAATGAATATCGAGTATCAGTATTAGAATATCAGTACATTTTAAAACCTTTTGGCTTTTACATATTGTAGGTAGTTAAATCAGATTTTGTTTTATTGGTCAAAATGTAAAATGGAATTATACTCTTTGGAATTATATGAAAATATTTTTTTGAATTCTTTTTGAAATTAAAAAAAAAAATTCAATTACAAGTTGTGTTTTACTCTAATAACTCCATTTTCTGAATAATTTAATAACTTTATTACAAAAATTAAAATAATAAAAAAAATATTCACATAAATTCTTAGAAATCCTCTTCTGGTTGAAAATCTTTGTAATTTGTAGGCCAAACTAATAATATTTCATCCTAAAAGTTAGTTTTCTCTTGTGGTATGTATTGTATTAAACTTTTGTCCTCAACTTTTCTAAAATTTAGAGGAATATTATTATTGTAAGCTCTTTCTGAAGGTAGTAAAGGAATCGATCCTGCAGGCTTTCCAAATGAAAATTTCTCACAGCCAATCAATAAATTTGTGTATTTTTAAAATTCCAAGAGTACTTTTGTTGTATAACTCTCAAATCTCAATTGTATATATTCAGATACATGAAACGATACTTTTTGAATCTTTGGAGTCTTAGTATGAGATATTATGGATAAAATATTTTTTTTATAATATTTTGGCCACCATTTCTTTAAATCAATGATATCATCATCAGCCTTTACATTGATGATTTCCAAAATTTGGATTAGTTCTTAACATAAGGTTATTACACTCTTCTTGCGTATACATTAGATAATTTATTCGTATAAGTTGTTTAGTTGTACTAAAAGCCCGATCTCAGGGAAAAACGAATGTTGACGAATTAGAAAATAATGAAGAATTTTTTTAAATTTTCTGCTGGAGGCTATGGCCAATAAATATCTTGCTACGGTATTATTTTTGTTTTGTCCTGGACACTCATTAGGAAAAATTTGTAGTTTGTCAACATTTTCTGGTATTCTAGTATTGAAATATTAATAGAGAAAAGAACATACCTCATTTGGTCCTTTAAGAGCCTCTCCTTCGTCATATAAAAAAAATGAAGTTTTTCCATTTTTTAAACTGCAAATGCAAAATTCAAAAACCCATAATTGTCTGTGTATTAAAAAATGAACTAGAATATTGGGCTTAGGAGGGTTCTGCAATACCCAATACATTTATATGTGCATACATTATTTTTATATCTATAATCTTTTATTTAATTCAAATTTCATTACTGTAAGCGTTTTTAATAGAAATTACTGTTCAAATACTTTGGAAAATGCCATATTTCCGGAAATAATGTCTTTTTCGAATGGACTGACAAAAATTCACTTCAATTTTTAGCACACCGAAACTATTTAGATATGCCATTTTCACAGGAAAAATGTGTTTTTTATGAACCTTCTTTTCGTTCAAAAAAGTTGACGAAAGTGTGTAAATGAATGTAAATGAATGTGCTTTTTCGAAATGACAGATTCATATTGTAATAAATATAAATTGTTGTGCTTATTGAAAAAGTGATAACTCAAAAAATAAATTTCGTGAAAAATTATGGCATATTTTAATTGTTTGATTCAAAATTGATATAATATGCTGTTTTTCTTATGTTTTCAAATAGTTATTAATGAAAAAATAAAAACTTATATAATTAAGATGATCTATTCGGTTTAATCTAAAGTATCTAAGAATATGTATATATAAAAACAGAAATTCGAGATTTTAGAGTTACCGGTTTTTTTTTTAGTATTGGAATTTCTATTTCATGCAATTTCAATTCATGGAACTAATCTGTGGTTATTTTAGTGTTAAAAATCCAATTTTTATACTTTATGTGAGCTTGTGCAGCTAACCTTTTTCGCCTTAATTTGTGCGGAACATTGTAAAAAATTTTGTAAAAAATTAAGTAATACTCTGATACTAGATATTGATATCCAATTCATGCAATGATTTATGAAAAATGATTCTATGATTCGATGATCAGATGGACTAAAAAATTTAAGTATGGCAGTATATTTTTGTACATAGAATAAAAATATTAAATCTAAGAAAACATATAACCATTAGCATGAGGTAAACTCGACAGCGTCTGTACGGCGTATGATCTGTCAAAAATGAATTGTCAAAAAACTAGTTAAATGATATGAAACATATACCGGATGTTCCAGAATCCGAGAATCCAAATTTGCATAAAAAGGTACCTTTTCCCATTTTAAAATCTCGATTTCGGCCAATTTCGGCGATTTTTGGTCTTAAAAAACCCTTTTCCGGTCTTTTCCGGAAGTTAAAAATATCACCAATCGATAGAGCATCCTCGATTTAGATAATATTTTATTTTTAAATTTTAAAATAACGGCTCCTTCTCCTCTTAAAAAGCTGATACGCATGGTCTTGAACACCCGGTATAAACAGGCAAAGTAGTATTAGTAGTGCTTTATTTGTAATATTATAATTTTACATTTCTGTTTAACTTAAAACTAAGAGATATAGACACTAAATGAGGCCTTTACAGATAGGAACATTTTAATTATATTTTATTGATTAGTTTTTAATCTATGACTAATATATTATGAGTTAAGGAAAAATTTTACCAAAAAAACCTTAATTTGAAAATTTTTGTTATTTAACTAAAAAACTAAATCTATCTTAACCTATTTCATAGTGACTACCTTATTTCTAAAATTAAAAACCTATTATAAGTTTGGTTATTATATTTGTGAGACCAAGTGAGAAATTTCAATAAGGTAATTGTAAACAGGCAAAGTCGACGTCGATCTTCACCGATGTATGGCTAAAAAAAATAAAGTTGATCTAATTTCAGTTTTTTCGGCATAGAATAACATTGTGATTGACAATAATTGTAAATTAGAAAGAAATAAGACTGTTACCGATTTCGAAGACTTGGACTGGTTCGGGTTGCTACCGTATAATTCCTAGCACGTCTCCGGAATATTTGAAAAACCAATTGTATTACAGTTGAATGTAAAAAAATGTGACAATTCGTTTTATTAATCAGAAAATACTGCAGAGTATTCCTGGTGGTAAATATATACAAATCCATAGATACAGTTACGAATGAAAATTAAGCTATTAACTACCGAACAGAGTCTCTTTAATCGTTGAATTTGACGATTTTTTTTGTTGTCTCCTCACAAATTGGAATAAAAAGTAGCAGCTCTAATTATGTTTCTATGAAATTTAATGCAGCCAAAACTATGGTACTAGATTAATAATAAGAATTTTGCATCCTCCTTTCATTGAAGTAAATTCAAATTGATTGTAGAAAAGGCAAACATATCTTTATTTCAAGAATACCGCAATAGCAAGGAACATGTTTGTTTATACGGCATAAAAAAAACCTGAAATATTGCTTACAAATAAGTTAGTCGTAGTGAAAAAAAAATATATTAGAATATTTTTGATAAACAAATTTTTTTCAATTCGATTCATAAATCAAACTTCATTCAAGTAAATTATATTCACTTTGTGTTCGAACCGGACAACGTCGGGTAACTTTGGTAGGATTTTATTAAAGTTTATAAAAACTGGATTTTATTAAAGTTTATAAATACTCAACGGAGTCGAATTCGTTTTGACGTATATTGACAAATTCAATTTTTGGTATGTCGTTGTTCTGTTGTAGGTACCTACGTGGTTTTTTAATATGGAATATACTATTAAAAATATTTATTTATCCCACTTCATTGTTGTCAATTTTTGAATGTTACACACCATACATGTCATACGCTTCATTTTAAAATAAATATAAGAAATATATTATATACTCTGTACGTGCTCCTTAGCTCATTTTGAGAATGAATAAATAAATAAATAAAAATAAATAAATAAAAACAAATAAAATAAATAAATTCAAATTATTTTAATTTAAACTATCTATTTAAATGTCGAACTATACTATTCTAACTTTATCATTTAATTTCGTTTTTAATTGAAATCATGTCATCCACACGTTATTTGTTATTACATATTATTTGCATCGTTCCGAAATATATCAATTGTAGTTTTCTTTCTTTCATTTATGCTACGTCAACAGAATACATTTAATCGTAGGTAGCCCAGCTACAGGATATAATAAAAAAAATTTAGCAACCTTTGAAATATTTTGAAAACAAGTTTAATAACTAGTGTTGGAAGCTGATGAGTGAGATCCTGAAATCCACAACTTGTTGGTATTGAAATATTTTATAGAATAACCTACATACGTACGTCCTAACACAATCTTGCATAATTGATTATAATTTTGGTTGATTAAGCTTTAAAGTCCATTTAATTCAAAAACCCTCTGTATGACATAAGTCTAACAATGTTGCTATTAATTTCTTGAAAAAATAAAAATGATTCATTCGATTTAAAACTCCCCTCTGACATTGCTAAGGCATATGTATATTGGATGTTGCTATGAATTTCTTTCAAAACATTTTAAGATTTCACACAAGATTTCACTTTTGACCACTAAAAAATATTAAAAATTTCATTATCTTATCAATAGTTATAAATTTTGATTTTTATAAATTATATATTGAAATTGAACACCTACATAATTTAAATTATTTAAAAGAGTACACATAATTATATTATATAAATTTACATTGATATAAGATTATAAGCTCGGTCCAAGGTATTTTTCTATTTACCTTTTTTTTCGGTCAATTTGAGAAGGTAGGTGCTTTAAATACTAATTGAATTTATTACGTGTTAATTGGTAACAATTTACTTTTTATTTAATTACAATGACCATAAACCCAAATGAAATACCATTACAACTAGATATAAATTTAATTCATTTAAGGACAATAAATATATATATATATATATACATATAAAAATAATATAGAAAAATAATATATAACTACCTATAACCTTTAAAATACTTAAAAGAAATGAAAATTTAAACAAAAAACAACACAAAAAAAAATAAAACGAAAATAAAATAACATGCAATAAAAAAAATAAAATAATAAAATGTAACAATTTATTTTATTTTACAAAATGAAAAACACAACAAAAAAACACAAATACAAAAAAAAAAAAATTTGAAAATCAAAAAGGATCAAATTTTCTCTAAAACAAAATAAAAAAATGAAAAAAAAGGATCTGGTCCTTCTTTCTAAAAATGTTTCTATGAAACATATACAAATTAAAGTATAAAAATAAGAAATAAAACTAAAAACGAAATAGATAATAAGGTTGAGTCGGAGAACGTTAGGATATTGGAAAAAATTATTCAAAAACATAACTGAATAAAGAAAGCAAGTATCAAAACAAGTTATGTGGCTTAAAATAAAATTTACAGGCTTGCAGTATGGCCTATTATTTTCATTTACTTCATTTTAAATTAAATGTTCGGTTTAACTTAATCTTAAGAATAGATTATTATTAATGAATTTGGTCAGTTCTGTATGATTGTTACGAACCCTGAATCCCAGTCGTCAGTTAGTTTAATAAAGTTTCTACTTAAAAATAATCAAAAAAATTAAGGACCCATCTGTCTTCAGACTCTGGACTACATCCATTGCTTTCTTTGTTTAATGAAGCTTCCAATAAAAAACAATAAATTTTTTTTTTAAATTTATAGACTTCCCCTGACCCTAAACCCAGACATCAAACAATCAAAAACTTTTAAAATAAATTTTCAAAGCCTACTATCCCCAGACACTGGACCCAGGGCACCAGTTATATATTTTATTTAAGTTTTTATTTACAAACAATCAAAAAATTTAAAGAAAAAAAACAAATTAAATCGGCCTGCCATTCCCAGACACTGGAACTGGCATCTTATAAAGCCAAGAACCGCCACAAGAACCGCTATGATGAAACCGCAAGTGCTTCTTGTCATCAAAATTACTTATTACCTAACCTATAATTCCATTTACACAATTCCAAAAAAACAAATTCCAAAGTTACAAAATTTCGGAAATCAAAATCTTGATTTCAGCTTTTTCTAGAAATATAAAAAAAATTTAGGTAAATATTCTGTAAAAGGGTATATCCCCCTTTTTGCATCCAACAGCAGCTACGCATAAAAATAATGAGAAAAGGTAAATATTCTAGAGATATCTCTTTATTTAACAGTGGTTACACATATGAATACAACTTAAACCTCTGATTTTGAAGCAACTCTAAACGCATTCACACATATTGTGTGGAATTTATTTTTTCATTGTTTGGAATTTTCCTACTTTGGAATTATTTTTTTAGACTTATTAGACCATCCTCTTTATTCAGTTATAAACAATCCATCGTGTTTTGACTAGAGATTTTTTCTTCTCTGAAAATTATTGAAGACCATTAACATAATTAATACTTTTCGTGAAGTGAAATCATTACCCATAGTATTTCGTTTACATGAAAAGTAATTATCATATACAGGGCTGTCTGGTTTAGAGCAAAAATATGTTAGGGGTAATTCCTTAGATTATTTTAGGAAAAAAATTTGTTCTTGACGATGAGGTTTATCGTTAAATTTAACCTGGGGTACAGAGGATTAAAAAAAATCGGATTAGAAAAATTATGCCTAAACAAAATTCATTACAGCTCCGAAGGAATTATAACTAGAGCAACATCTTCTTTATAACTTTTTTTTAAAATGAATACAATACACCTAATTAACGGTATGACAAATTCAATTATTATGACCTAAATAAATTTAAGACGAACATTAACACTTTCGTTCTCAATTGTCCTCCTTCCATTTTACCATCCATCCTCCTTTCCTAATTTTCCTTTCCCACTCATAAATTAAATTCAAACATTTTTAAACTTTCAAATATAAATTCAGAAATTTTAACAATAACAGTTAAACCTGTATTAACAAACTCAATTCATTGTATTATAAATTTTATCCCCAACAGTTGTATGATCGTACCAATCGGTATAAAAATTCCCCACCTAGTAGGGTTTGGCTATGTATAAAAAAAAAAACAAAAAAATGTGTTGCATGAGTATCAGACTCTGTTTTTGAATGACAGCTGCACAAACTTAAAATTTAGCTTTTAACAGCTGAAAATTTTGTGAAAAAACGTTAATTATCTCGAAAAAAAGTCGTTAATTTTTATTTATTGAGTTAATGCGTTACATCATCCTCTACAACTTTCTCATATACAACTTGCATATCAGACTTGCCGTTTAATTGCCGCCAACAATTTGGATTGACTACTTGTGTTTTATCTCATAAATTTTGGATTTAGGCTGCAGCGCCACTGAAGAACCTCATTTTTACCGTATTTTTTATAATCCAATCTCTGATCAATTCTGTCAGATACAGTTTTATTTTACAAATCCCTTTCGAATCCCTGTTTGATTTTATTTCACAAATCCCTCTCAAATGTTTAAATGATAATTAGTTCAGTTAGCGGTTTCTTGAAGGGTTCTTTGAAGGAAGTAGAAATAAATAATTCTAATACCTTCTGTTATTCAGGTATATATTCTACAATAAATATGTCACGGTAATCGATGAAACAATTATTTTAAAATATATTAAAATTCAGTTTCCTGTTTGCTGTGCTGGATTTAAGCTTGTTACTTAACTTGTCTTAGGTCAGTGAATCAACAATAATTAAGAATGCATCTGAAATATCTACATATTATTTAATTGTTATTTTTATTAACAGCTCTCTTCAACACAAACTCAACAAAAAATAAATAATTTTACTGAAATGCATAAGGCTGTTGCAAATGGAATTTCAACTTTATAATATTATTTAAATAATAAAAACAAAATAAAAAAGAAAATCGATAGAAATGACAAAAAAACAAATAAAGTAAAAAAATAAAATAAAATTTAAGTGAATCAAAAGAAAAACAAAATAAAGACAAAAGTGATTGAGTAACTTGGTAGTCCTTACATATCCTTTCTTAAAAAAGACAAAAAAATAAACAAATTTTTTGGTTTAAAAACTGTTTTTGTGGCTGAATAAAATTACAAAAACAAAACAAAACAAAATTGAAGATTTAAAAAAAAATTACTTAAGGATATTTTCAGATTTTAAGGATATTTTTATTTTTTTATTTTATAACTACCACCGCTAGATATTAAATACTAATACCAGTATACAGGGGAATTTTTTGACATTTATTTGAAAATACAATTTATATATATAATATACATATATATATATATATATCTACACAACGGTCTCTAGTTTTATTTTATAATTTCAAATCAAATGAAGAAATATTATTCCTATTTGCTGACGAAGAAATTCTCTTAGAAAAATCAATTTTCAAAGATAAGGTTCTCCTTTATTAAAGCTTGAAATTAATTTAAGAAAACAAAACTATTGAATCTTCATATCATAATTTTTGAAAACTAACCATTTTAATTTCTTTAATGTGATCTGAAATATAAAATCTGGCATCAGACTAAGCTCATTTTTTCACTAAAATACTAATTCAAAATTGCAAAAAGTATGAAACTCAGCTTTCGACAGATTTTAATTAACACAGCAATCTAAATTAAAAGAAATGAGACGCATAATTGAAATGAAATAAAATTCTTTCAGCAAATTAAAAGTAGCACTGTGGTAAAATTGACTTTGATATTCAATTGAGAATACATTTTGTCAAATTTAGTAATATTTTTAGGTGGCATAGTATCGTGGAAATTAAACACCATCGTAATCAACAAACTGTAGATAATTTGCGAGATGAAGTTACCGACTCATAGGATTACAAAAAATTTTTCAATTGTTATGGTTAAGAAATATTAAAAAATAGACAAAAAAATAAATTGAATTATTATTTAATTAGATTTTGCCGCTCATATTAATAATCTATTTGCATTCTCCGAATTTTCTGAACTATGTTCAAGTCTTTACGATGAGCACATAGTCAAAATCCAATTTGATTTAATATCAGATCCTAAACGGTTTTGGCATTTTATTAACTTAAAAAAGAAATCGGATGGCTATCCTATGACTTTCAAACACGCAAATAATTCCGTTAACGATTCCTATCAAACCTATTTGCAAACTTCTCTAGTCAAGCCTTCACTGATAAAAATTTCGTGCCCGACTCTGACTATTTCAGTTATGTAAGTAACTCTTCTCAAATCACACTAATGTCGATCAATATTGATTATGAAGTTGTTCATAACAAAATTAACAAATTAAAGGATTATTACTCTTCCGATCCTGATGGTTTACCTCTCGTAGTTCTAAAAAAATGCATTGATACGTTAACACAACCATTAACCAGGCTTTTTCAAATGTCCCCCTCTTCAGGAATTTTTCCGAGTATAACTCCGATCCATACGAAAGGAAGTAAGGCTGAAATAAATAACTATCGGCCCATTGCCAAATTATCTTATATTCCTTAACTTTTCGAGAGTATCGTATACGACTCTCTCTTTAATCATTGTAAGCCATTATTATCCTGTTTTCAATATGGATCCACTGCTACTGCCACTGAAATCTACTGCTACTAATCTAACCGAATTAGTCTCTTTTAGTCTCAACTCCATGGAAAAGGGGCTAGACGTGGATTCGATTGCTACCGTCGTATAGTGTCATTTTATTTAAACTTCGTGCTCTAGGGTTTCAACCTCTCATTATAAATTGGATGAGTTCATATTTATGCGGCAGAATGTATCACGTCCTTTTTAGGTCTAATGTTTCAGATCACTTCACTGCCAAATCGGATGTTCCACAAGGTAGCCACTTAGGCCTTTTTATCATTATCTTAACCACATATTATAAAACATTCTCACATTCTAGTGTACGCTGACGATATGAAAATATTTAAATAAGTCTCATCTCCACGTGAATCTCATCTTCTTCAGAGTGACGTTAATAACTTCGCTATTTGGTGTTGTAATAATAACCTAGCACTTAACGCTAGCAAATGTCAAAGCATCACCTTTTCCGTAAAACGGCAATATCAGTGCGTTATTATAGTATTAACGGCATTATTATCTCTAATGTCACATCCACTAAAGACTTAGGTATTCTATTAGACACCGAACTAAATTTCAGATCTTATGTAGATAATATTGTCAGTAGAACTAGATCAGCTCTTGGGTTTATCAAAAGATGGTCAAAATAATTTTTCGACCCATATGTCACCAGAGCTTTATGTTAAACTATGGTAAGACCATTACTTGAATACGCGTCTCAGGTATGGTCACCTTTTCATCAAGTTCACATAGACAGGATTAAATATGTTCAACGTAGATTCGTTCGTTTCGCTCTTTCATGGACAGAGCCATATATCTTACCCCCTTACAGAGACCGCCTTAAACTTCTAGGTCTGCAAAGTCTCTTTAATCGTCGTGAAGTGGCTGATATTATATTTGTACACCGAATTCCCTCAGGTGCAGTTGACTCGGTTGGTATTTTAGAACACCGAAACTTCAATAACAACTTTCTGCCCTCTTTCGTTTAAAGTTTCATCGCACGGGTTATGGAAAGAGTGAGCCAATTACAAGAATGTTGCGCAACGTAAACAATAACTCTAATGTTTTCGATTTTCACATTAGTAAATCCAAACTAAAGAATCAATTAAAATATTTAAATAAGTCTCATCTCCACGTGAATCTCATCTTCTTCAGAGTGACGTTAATAACTTCGCTATTTGGTGTTGTAATAATAACCTAGCACTTAACGCTAGCAAATGTCAAAGCATCACCTTTTTCCGTAAAACGGCAATATCAGTGCGTTATTATAGTATTAACGGCATTATTATCTCTAATGTCACATCCACTAAAGACTTAGGTATTCTATTAGACACCGAACTAAATTTCAGATCTTATGTAGATAATATTGTCAGTAGAACTAGATCAGCTCTTGGGTTTATCAAAAGATGGTCAAAATAATTTTTCGACCCATATGTCACCAGAGCTTTATGTTAAACTATGGTAAGACCATTACTTGAATACGCGTCTCTATGTACAAATATAATATCAGCCACTTCATACTCAATCGTCGTGAAGTGGCTGATATTATATTTGTACACCGAATTCCCTCAGGTGCAGTTGACTCGGTTGGTATTTTAGAACACCGAAACTTCAATAACAACTTTCTGCCCTCTTTCGTTTAAAGTTTCATCGCACGGGTTATGGAAAGAGTGAGCCAATTACAAGAATGTTGCGCAACGTAAACAATAACTCTAATGTCTTCGATTTTCACATTAGTAAATCCAAACTAAAGAATCTGCTTTATTCAAACAGGTCATAAATTTTTGAACGACATGTAATACATGTAGTATACGTATTTGTTCACGTTGAATCAGTAGTATTTCATACTTTTAATATGTATCCATAAATGTATATAAATTATGTTAATTTTTATTATTTTTATTTTTGTGTCTTTGGCTAATCGCGTTTTGCATGTGTTGTATTTTTATATATGTATGAATATATATTTTATATTATTTTTTTTTTCTTTCTTTTACTAGTTTTTTTTTTAATTTCTTTAGTTTATATCTAAATTAATTGACTAAAATGCTTCTTCGGAATAATTTAAAATTGCAAAATTTTGATTTAGCCTATCTTGTCTTGTTGGAAGATAGTCTACATCTATGATATAATTTTTTAATTGATTGAAGATTTCAAATTGCTTCAACTTTTTACTTGTGAGCATATTGCTTATTAATTTCTGTTCTTTGATTTGCCTTGACAAGTTTAAAAGTTACTAGATTTTTAACCGTTTTTTCTCGTTTATGGATTTTATTTTTGTTTCTGGTTTTAGTATTCTATCAATTTATTACTAATTACTAATTTCCTTAATCGTGTTTACTAATTCCCCTTTTTTTTGCATGCTTGTTTTAAGCATTTCCTGACCCAATCCTCTCCTTGCTAACACATTCTTCATTAAGGGTTATCACGTGCCTGTATTCTTTTTTGAATAAAATTAAAATATAATAATAAATATTAAAGGTTAATTAATAAAAGTTCATTGAGTGTATGCTCGTCACGACGTCACAGTATTACATAGTCAATAATTTAATTTATTAAAATTTTTCCATACTTTTAATAAGAAGAGTTTTATTCTTGCAAGCACTGTGATGACCTTGTATACGACACTCCTAGTCAAATAATAATAATAATGAGAAAGGTGACTCCCCGCGTGCGCGGCACGGGAGGAGTAATTGGTCGTTGGGACTTTATTATTTAAATCTATATACAACCAATAATTGCTAAAATAATGGTTAAGAAATATTACAAAATAGCCAAGTCTCAATGCAATCGAAGAAATATAGTATATATTATAAAAAAAACCTTGAATAATGCGGCAATTTGATTGCCATTAGAATAATTCCAAGTGAACCAAAATACTAAACTAGGGATACGCAGAAGACGAAGGAGATAATTTAATACATGTCTTTTGCCAAAATTTTAATACATATTATCTGTTTTTTTTTTACTTTTTGTTTACTATTTTCAACAATTATGCAAATTTTACTAAAATAAGTTTTTCCAAAAATTAACGCTCTTATTTTTTTTTATTTCATTAATAACAGTTCTAATTTTTACTTCCCGGTAAATCCTCGCGTTAGTACTTTCGAACTTAGTTAAAATCACTTTACTCTTATCCAATGTGGCAGCTCTCATAAGTGATTGTCGGTTTATTCAGAATTCAATTATTATTGGATGTAATAATAGATACTCATCATGGACGATTTAATCCTTCTGTCCCCAGAACACTTGCAAAACCAATTGAAGGTTATCAAAGAACATTTATCTGAAGGAATGTCGTTACCTACTCATAATGATGAAATTACTATTCCATTTATTTACACATTAATGCAAAATAATTACTAGGTTCAAGAAAATTTTATAATTTTTGGAATGACAATACCATTAACAATGTCCGTAAATTTTAAATTATACAGAGTAGTCCCATTTCAAGCACTAGTAAATAACACGTTCGTAACAATAACACCTCAGTTAGAGTTTTTTATTGCAGATATTTATGGTGATCAATATTACATGATGTCAGACATTGAATTCATTCAATGTGTAGTCATCGAAGAAAATCATCAGAGTTGTAAACAAGGACGACCAACATATCAGAAAATGTTAGGAACGAATAATTGTGTAATTGAACTATTCAATCCAAACAGAATAAGGGTTTGAAAACAAATTTTTCTTAGCAACTCCTACTCATCCCGTATTGATTGAGCCATTTACTGTGCGTTATAAATAAGTCGGGCTCGGTAGAGTCTGAAGACTTTTAATTTCATAAAAATACAGAGACTCAGTTTAGACTTCAATTGTTTACTCATTTCAAGATATAGTATCCCTTAGTACGAGCTATTCTCTTAACATAAAATAGTTCTTGCTTTATTTCCTCTTAAATAACTTCTTCAATAATTCATTACTTGCGCCTTATATCTAACAAAATTTTAATTAAAATTTTTCCTTTTTAGTACGAATATGAAACTGGAAATGGAATCATGGTTCAAGAGTCTGGTTTTATTAAAAATGCTGGAGTTAAAGGTTCCGAAGCAAAAACAGCTAATGGTTTCTTTTCATATACAAGTCCAGAAGGTCAACAAATTACTGTTAATTATGTAGCTGATGAGAAAGGTTTTCAACCACAAGGAGATCATTTACCAACACCACCACCTGTACCAGAAGAAATACAAGAACTTATTGATAGTATTGCAGCGGGTGGTGGTTGTGATAATGGTGGTGATGATAACAATGATGGTGATGCTCCACCTGATGGTGGTGGTGGTTATATATATTAATTTATGATTTATTATTTTAAAAAATATATACTTATTATTTAATAAAGCAAAAAAAATTAATTTTATAAATAAATATTAAAATTGGTCACATTAAATATTGTATGTATGCATGTGTGTTGCTTGTATGAATATTGGCAAAATTTTTACACAATTACAAAACAAGCAGTTCCCTAAAAATTAAATTGAATTATCATTTAATTAGATTTTGCCTCTCATATTAATAATCTATTTAAATCTATATACCACCAATAATTGCTAAAATAATAATTTCAAATTAGATAAGACAAGATTAACCATGACCATTACAATATGGTGTGTGAATGGTAACACATGCTAAAGACAAGTGTATAAGAATCCTAACGAAAAGCACTTGTGATACAAGAACAATTCTATACTTGATGGTACATGAATGAGAGAGAGAAAGAGTGAGACATATAGGGTAGAGGATATATGATGAAAAAATCAGTATCATCCCTTTTACAATTTACAAAAAAAAAAAACCAAAAAAATTAATTTCGGTTACCCTAGTTTTTTTTAAATTTTATTCTTTTAATGCGTGGTTGAACCCGTATTTTTTGTTATTTTTTGTTTGTCCTATATGAAAGATTTAACTATATAAAGGGATAATATCATGATCATGTTAGAATAGAAATAAAAACGGCTGTTGTATGTTAATATTATTTCAATGAATAACTGGGACTCAGAATTGAAATATATTATTTATGTATATCGCCGGTCAGGACATGCAGCAAAATTATTTAATTTTTATAGATGTCAGGTGCGACAAATATGTTATAAAAGAAAATAAATATATTTCTTGAATATTTGAAAATTTCCATGCATTAATGTTGAAATAAGACAAATAATTATTAAAAACCGTTACTTTTTCGATTTGTCAATAGAACTGTGTTCAAAGTTTCTATCTCGAAATGGTAAGCCACAATTATATACAAAACACTCATCCTTCCGACACTGTTATAATGCTTATGAAACGTGAACACTACCAAAGGTTAGTAAGCATGTACATGTTATTTTTGAAAGAAAAAATTCTTCGTCAAATTTATGATCCCGTGTACGGCGAAGGGGCTTGTAGATAAAAATAGAACGTCGAATTATATCGGCTGTTTAACGACATAGATGACATAAAAAAAAAATGTAAATTAAGATAATTTCACACAGAAAATGCTTCAGCTAAAAACTCTTTGAATCCAAACTTTGGGAAGGCATCGTTGAACGAGAATATACCTTCGTTGTGGGAATGAAGTACCTATCGCCGAATATGAAAAAAAAATCATATTTCATCGTAACCGTAGAATTTGCTCGTAACCTCAGTCAGTGAAGGACATTATTGTGGCTAGCCCAGGAGCCTCAAGATCTGTAGCGGCCAGAAAGTAAATAAATAAGTTTGGTTCCCATTTATAAATTAATTAATAATACATACAGGTATAAATGGCAACAATACAAAAATCAACATTGCTTAAAAAATTTTCTTACTTTTTTTTTTAATGTATTTTTTTATTTTGACAATTTATAAAAATTTAAATACAGTTAAGTTAATTTGAAACAAATAAAATTCATATTTTTTTGTTATGACACGTGTCAGTATTTATTTATGTTTTGGTTTGTAATGTGCTAAATTATAAGTCAAACTGAAACAATAATATAAAAAGTGTGTCACTTAATATCATAATCACTTACCGATGATAGCCGATATAGGTAGACATTTAACACATTTGTTTAATTCTTTGGAATTAATATGTTTGAAGTAAGTATACCTTATTATTTAAATTTGACTTTAATTTTTATAATCTGTTGTTATGCACGTTTTATTATTTGTTCATTAAATAAAAATAAAATAAAGCGTAAAAATAAACATTTTAATATATACTTTTATCAAAACAAATTTAGCCCCCTAAAAAGTAGAAAATAAAATGGATGGTGGTCAATATTAAAACTCTAGAAATTTTAATATAAATTAAACTTGCTAGAATATTGTTTATGGAAATTTGGATAAATTACCTTTGAGCTGGAAAGGAATTATATATAAACGTCGAAAATCAAACACAAATGTTAGATTTATATTTTTGACTGCGCAATTAACAGTTCAGCTCTAACCTTTTTAATAGTCATTTAAACACAATTTAATAACACTGTTTTTTTTTTCAAATTAAGACATTAAAAATACTTACTTACTTGCTGGGTGCTACAGACCTTGAAGGTTCTGGGCCTGACGTAAAATTGCTCTCCGCTGACTTCGGTCGGACTTCGGACTCTCCAGTTTATAATTTGAAGTTTTTTTCATATCTGCCGATACTTAATCTCTCCAACGAAGGTACGGCCTTCCTCAACGACGCTTTCTCTGGAGCTTGGATTCGAAAAGTTTCCTAGCCGGAGCATTTTCATCTATACGCTCTACATGTTCTAGCCAATGAAGACGTCTTATTCTGACTTTTTTTTGGCTAGGTACGTGTCATTGAACAGCCAAGTGCATGCTCGCTTGCTTTTGGTAATGTTCACGATTCAGAATCATATGGCAGCAGCGGAAAGATGAGCATTTTTAATAATTGTGACTTGGTATTATGGGATAGGAGCGTTGAACCCAGTTGTTTGGACAAACCGAAGTAGCATGGGCTTTCTAGGTTAATTATTCGCCTTATTTCAACATCGATGTTATTGTTGGAGTTGGTGTTGGTTCCGAGGTAGATAAACTCCTGAACTACCTCATAATTATATTCGCCGACAGTGATGTTGTGCCCTATATGGTGTTGTACCTTATGTAGTGCCCTGTATGTCATATATAGCATATATTTTGTTTTGTTCTCATTTATGAGAAGACCCACTTTATCTGCTTACTCTTTAATTTGTGTAAAGGCTTCGATGATTGCTTGTCGTGATGTTCCGATAGTATGGAAGTCATCAGCAAAACCCAGGAGCTGCACCGATTTGTAAAATATAATGCCTTGTGTGTTCACACCGGAACGTCGCACTATATGCACCAACACCAAATTAAAGTAATTACATGACAGCACATTGCCTTGTCGGAATCCGGAGCAATGAATCAAAAATGTGTCTCCCAATCACCACAGCACACCGGATGTTTTCCAGCGTCATTTTTGATAAACGGATAATCTTGGCTGGGAAACTAAATTCCGACATTGATTCGTAAAGCACTGATCGATGTATGCTATCATAGGCAGATTTAAAATCGATAAAAAGATAAATAGAAAGAAAAAAGACAATAAAAATACTTAGTAAAATAATTTTTTGTTGACAATTTTGTAATTTTCTGATTTAACGTGCGAAGAGTAGCTTCACCTAACTCTTCACGATTCGAAATAATAAAATTTCGTCCTAACTATAACGTTTAATTTTTGTCTTTGTTTTTGTAAATTAAATAGGATGATTAAAAATTATGATTAGTGCATAATATAGACAATAGAGTATTATTTTTAAGTTTTGTCAAGTTTTTCTTTCAAATTATAATCACTTATCTCCATTGAGCATGACATAAATATAATTATGATATATCTTTTCTTATCCATCCTAGTCTGCATCCCCCATTTTAATCGGTTAAGAAAAATTAATTCATTTCAACAGAGTTTTGGTTAATACTATATACCTTGCATGTAAGCTTATAAGTAAATCTCATAAAACTTAGGAGCTTCTCATCTGATTTTAATCATAGTTATTAACAAAAATTCATTGTAAACTTCAATATAACAATACAATTATTGAGGTACAGTACTTTTGGCAAATTTCACTTCGCAAATGAACATTTCGTTTTAATGAACATTTGGTCTTTCTCAAAAACCTTATTTGGCAAAATGGACACGTAGCAAAAAAAATGAGTTAACATATAAGCATTCAACACATTTGGACATTTGACAACTTTTATGTACATTTTGTACAACGTACATTTTGTACCAAAAGTTGCCAAAAAACAATCCGAAAGCAAAAATCAAAATCTAACGCTCTAAAAGCGTTTGCACGAAATATTCGAATTCTGTTCCAGTAGATCTTAAAAAAGATTTGTATGACATTTATAGCGGATGTGAAGCATTTGGTCTTGAATTCTAGAACGTCAAACCTTTCGCCAGACGACAAAACAACAAAAAAGTTAAATACAGTACAGAGTTATTTTTTGTCGGGGGCTGTTTAAGTTTTCACGAGCGAAGGATATAGTCCCAAGCCTTTGGTATCCCAAAAAAAGGGAATACTATGATTTTGAATCCAATATGGATAGATGATAGTTTCAAAATTGATGTCTACACTTCATAGAGCAATTATAAATAGATAGATATACTGAAATAATAGAGTTTCCAAGTGTCCATTTGTTCCAAATGTTTAGTTACGAAGTCTATTTTTTTGTAAGTGTTGATGTTGTTAAAGGTTAATTTGCCAAATTTTTATTTTGCTACATCTAGTTATTGTGTAAAACAGTGTAAAAATAATAGACAGACTTGTACATAACATCACTAATATTTTACCTAATATATGTAGATTCACATTCAAACAAAACTACTTAGAACACAATACATAATATATTTGTGTAGTGGAATATATAATATATATATATATATATATACATAGTATACATATAAATATAAATAAAAAAATAAAATACACTTGTTATATTCACATAATTTTTATAATGAAGCTAATTTCATTAGCGTATTAAAAAAATATTAAGGATTACTAACATACACACACCTACATATAATGAATATGCATACAAAACAAGACCTATTAGGAATTACAATTTATTGAAATTAGAAAAAAGTTCCTTCCTAAAATATTATTTCAGATCTGTATGCAATCATATACGTATATGTATGTTTATATTCTACATAGCAAATTAATATGAATTCAACACAAAACAACGGAAATCATTTTCATCCCTCCTGTCATTAAAAATGTCAATTTTATTCTGCCTTTATGACATTTCAAAATTAAATTTTGTTTTGTTTTTTTTTTGTTTTTTTATCTTGATCCTTTGGTAATTTTTGCGTTGTTTTTTTAAAAGGAATTTAAAACCAGAATAAAAGCAGAACATTAGCATCAAGTGTCTCGTTGTAACCAAACAAAACTCAGCTCAACGAAATGAAACGAAACGAATGAACCCCTTCTTAAATTTATTAGAACTTTTCATTCATAGGTTGGTTATTGTTGTTTTTTTTGTTTTTGTTTTTTTTTTTTTTGTATTTAATGGTAATTCAACATGTTGAACAACCAATAAGAACACATAGCATTCCAATTCGATTCTTGTATGAATGCAATGCAAAAATAATAGTGAAAGTATTCTTTCGTCATGGTGAATGATGTCGTCAGTTGTTACAATTCACATCCATTTAAAAATGTCCTGTTATGTTAAAGATGAATATTTCTATTATAAAAGTTTTTAATTTTTTTTTTATTGTTTTTTTATATCAAATATAAATCCAGATTTCTAGTCTTTAAAATATTTATCGAATAAAATGTCGAAATAGAGTATTATGCACCCTTAATAGTATGTATATTTGGTATATGGAATATGTATTGAATATGTATAGTCAATCAGTCTTTGGGTGCCTTAGTGTTAAATTTTTGCTTGAATATTGCATTAACAAGAAAATACCATCAAGGGTTTCAAGCAGAAAAAATAAAAACTTGTACAACCTTACTGATTACCTAAATCCCGTAAATATTCTTTGGTTGACTTCCCTTATTTTTTTTTTGTTGTTGTTATTTTGTTTTTTTTTTCTATTTCTTATTGTTTTCCTAATAGAAATTCATTAAAATGGAATTTTGTTCGGGTTTTGTTTGTACAAATCATCCATGATATGGGAAGAGTCACCTGGTTTTTACGATTATTTTCATCTAGAATTAAAAAAAAAAAAAATTATGATGGTTTTAAATTAATGGTGATGTTTCTTATAAACAGGAAGAGTAGAAATTTTAAATAAATATAAAATTTATTTTATTTTTATTTTTATATTATATATATATATATATTTTTAAAGGAAAAAAAATGAATTCCAGATGCTGGTGTTCACTTAGAATATTTAGTAGTCTTTGAATGGTTTAATAAATTATGTAAATATGTACAAATATTCTTCAAATCATTTAATTTGAAAAGTACACAATACTAGAAATATGTTGTTTCTAATTAAATATATTGTGAAGGTTGTTTTTTTGTTTTTGAATAGCTGTCTGTTGTATTGCAAATTAATATTCCAGATCATTAGGCTTGAGCCTCCTTCGTTTTATCTCTTTATATCCGAGGAATTGGAAGATTTGTAGATCTACCATTACACGCTGCTTGGCAGCACAGTATGGCAGAGAACTTGCTTTACAGCGGAATTATTCGACACTTGGCTCCCAAATATGTAATTTTACCTGTTACTGTTAAGAACATAAAAAATATATATTTTCACATGGTATGTTTAAACTGTATTGTATAACCTCCACTTTTTTTAAAATATTAAGAATTTAACCAAAGTAATCTTAATATAGGTACTATTTCTATTATTTTTTTGCTCAAAATGGTTTCACCAATTTAAAATCTTATTTTGCCATTAAATGTGGTAATTAAAAATCGAAAAAGCAAAATCTCTAGACTACTTCTAATGAAACTGGGTTTTCATAACAATATTTTTTCTTCGGGAGTTGGCTATCAAACCAAATACTCAATACTAATTCTGCCAAAGTATGTAAATAATGGGTCTTATTCTGAGAAGCGAATTTTTCGGTACGTACTGAAAAATATGATAAATTTAATTTTTGTTATTCTGCGAAGCGAAATAGCGATACTGATCGGTTTTTATTGCAACGTTTCGATTTTCATGGTATTACGAGAATCGATTTTTTTTGTTCGCTGTCAGAAAAAACGATAAATATATCATTATAGCAAAAGTTAGTGAAAGATGGCGAATGAGAAAAAGTAAGTATATAATTAAAGAAAAATTCAAGCAAACTAATTTTATTTAATTATATATTTCTATTTAAAAATAATTATTAAATTTTATAATACATTTTTAATTATAGAAAAGTTACAAATAGTAGGCAGTTTGAATGTTTGTTGGTGCAATGATTTTTACATGTGTTCCATCAACCCACCCAATTATTCCTGGAAATCCAAATTTATTATAAAATCCGAATTTGATGGATGATTTTGCTTATTTTTGGTTTCAGTAAATTTTATATACTCTCGACACAATTTCGTCTCAAATATTGACAATGTTTCGTAGCCAAACCTACCAAAAAATCGTTCCCCACGCCTTTTTGATAACTTCCTTCAGCAAGGAAGCGCAATGTTCCAGCCAATATTGAGTTTTACTGAATGTGAACTAATTGTAGGATTTAAATTATTGTATAATTTATCTAGAACCATTACAAATGTTTCTTTCGAGCCTGAAATACTTAATGAATCTAACAAACCAAATAAAATTATTCCAAATAAACCTTATTTATAACCAAATAAATAATTCATACATATATAGTTGTTATAACTTATACCTACGTTAAAATAGGTAAATCTAATGGATTCGCTTTATCCCTCAATTCTCTTCTTTTTATTCTAAGTAAATTCATCTCTTCCTTCTCATCAGACGATGTTTCGTAATATAAATGCAAAAACATTTTTTAATATCTATAAAATTTGAATTTATTTTCACTTAATTTCACTTTTCAAACAGCAAATTAAATCGAAAAATGTCAAAACATAAAAAAAAAAAAAATTTGACAGTTTTAACCAGCAATGCTGCCAGTTTTGCAAAATATCGTATCATTCGTTTCTCAGAATACCAAATGTGATACAATGTGATGCTCTATCGGTACGTAGCGAAAAAGTGATTCGCTTCTCAGAATAAGGCTCAATGTAAAGCAACGTCTAGAAACATACAAAAAAAAATTAAAAACTACATCAGTACCAACAAAATATATTGGGCTGTACAAAATATATTGGGCTCTCAAAACATATAAATTCATAAGAACAAAATTTCTTTTTATTTATCGACAATGTTATGTATGCCATTAATTATGAAAAATAAATTCGATTAAATGGCCACCTTTGGACCTTCTACAAGTTTCAATCCTTTTCAATTTTTTTCTTGACCTCGCCTTTCTAACCTTTTTAATTTGTTAGCAAAGAAATGGCTCTTAGCGTAATCGCACAAAAAAAAAAATCCAACGGGATTGAATTATATGATTTTGAGGGCAAATCGACTTTTTTTTTTGTACACGTTACCCAAACACTAGGAAAGCATTCCTGTATACAGAATTATAGTAGGCGTGGGTAAGGAAAGAACGGATTAGGAGGGAAATAGGATGATAGAGGAGAATTGGTGGGTAAGTTGGAGATAAAGCTCAAGAGGTTCTTTTTGAAAAGTTGCAAATTGTATAATGAATCATTTCTATCGGAGGGGAACACATGAAGAGATGGAAGTATGTTCCACATTTTAACAGTTTTTAGAATAAAAGAATTTCCGAAAACAGATTTGAAACACCTAGGTATTTTCAGAGTTTAGACATGGGCACTTGAAGCCTTCCTATTAATACGCTGGAATTGTTTGAAGAGAGAAATTATTGATTTTATTTCAATAGAACAAATATAATTTACAACAAGATATCCATAAAAGAAGGAGAGAACTGCAACGTTTCGACGTGTGTTAAGAGGAGTAAAGGTTAACTGGATGGTGGGGACAACAGTTAGGCTAAGATGCAATTAAAATTAAACTAAGCTCAGTCTGATCACAATACGCAACCCAAATCCTTATTTTACTTCTCCCCATATTGGACAATCAAATTAATTTATCCAGAGAGATGAAAATGTATCAAATTTAAAAAAAAGTTTTTCTTTTAAAAATCTGAAACAACTTTCTGCTCTTTTAACACCCAATCTACGTAAATTCTTTGCTACCCATGGTCTATTAGCCTACTCGCAGATACCGTATCAACTGTATTTTATATGGATGTAAGTATATATTTTGACGTAAAATGCGGCGGAGAGAATAAAAGGAAGAATCCAGAAAGCCAACGAACTGACAATGTGCGGTCTGTCCAATTCTTGTGTAAAAATAATGAATAATTTCATCACGTTGGGCTCTTATTTTAATTTTTTTACACATTTGCACATAATTGTCGAAAACCGCTAGATAATCATACAGAGTTTATAATTTATAGATTATATTTTATTAGGGAAAATGAAACAAAAGAAAAAGCAACACCATTTTTGTTCGAAATCCACAACACCCATTACCTATTTATATATGCATATTCTTAACACCAATATTTGTTGTAGACAGATAAGATAATTGAATGAGTCGAAGTCTTGGTAGTTTTGGTGACTTCCCAAAACTAAAACCAGTTACTGCGACATTAACCAAATATTTAAGGCTGTTTAACTCCTAATATAATACTCTTCCAAATTCTTATTTCAAGCTATCCAATCACCTTTGGCTCTTTATTGGATCATATTAATATATAACAGTTAGCAGAAATTAATTTGAAATTAATCCAAGTTGCAATAAGCAGTTTTACTATGTTACTTTTAAAACTCAAAAATGACGTTTCGTTTCAAATATCAACTTAACGAAAATTGCATATTGTAATTATTATTTATTTAGAAAACTGAATACTTTAATATACATTTTTTCAGCTTATTTCTTAAAATCATTAAAAATTCCAGTTATTTTTGTATACTTACCTGGAAATGTAATTATTCTATTGATTTTACAAAATTTTATTCAAAAAAGCCTATATTTTCAAGCTTCGGAGCAAATATGAACCAAATATATTTCAAATGAACCAAAAAGTTGTTTGAGGTCATTTATATGAGGTCGAAGTAAGTTGGGGTCATATAAACGAAGTATAAAATTATTCAATGTTCTAGAGACATCCTGTACAGACCTGACCTAGCTGTGCATACCATGTATAAACTTTGAAATTGCATTTTTTAATATTCCATAATATAAGCAACAAAATGCATTCCAAGTTGAGATATTAAAATTCCTTCCTTTAAAAATTATTTACCCACTCTACCCACTTTCATGAAAAATCAGAAATATCCAGTTTTCTCTACTTTAGTTATATTTACATTGCATTACTTTACCTTGTTGCATATCAATTTTCACCACAGTCACTCATATTTGAATTCAGTAAAAAAATATTCTGAATAATAATAACAATAACCATAATAATAATAATAATAATAATAGTACGATGGGGATACTTTAATCATAAAAACCCTTTTAGAATTTACAAAAAAACAAAATAACAAAAAATTATAAATAATTCAATAAATTTGAATATAAAGTAGTACTGTTCTCATTTTGTTCTAGTTTACAAGGTAAACAGTGGTGTCAGTTTGAAATTCATTAAGCTGTAAAGTTTTTACAAGTATCAACGTAATTTCTTGTAATATCCGGTAGAAATTCTTTTAAATAATTTAATAAAATTATTTTATTTTTTATTTTTGATATTATGTTAAATAAAAATACCATTTTGGATCTTAAATCAGTTTAAAAATGTTGAATTAAAAATTACCACTATCATAGCATTTTTTTTTTTTTATTTATTTTATACTCAGTTCATATTACCACCATTGCTATAATATAGTCATCAAAGAAAGCAGAGTTGTGATTTTTATTCTGACCACAGTAACCAAATAATCTTGTGTGTTCCATTTTAATTTTGAAATACTAGTATACCAAAGTTCATTTTCTTTCTTTTTTGTATATATAAACATATATATATATTATATGTATATATGCATTATAAACCTAATATTTAAGTCCATTTAAATGCCAGACATATGTTTATGTAAACAAATTCATCCTTGGACAGAAATTATCCTTCTGCAATATTTATTCTAACTATGATGTAGATTTTTTTTTGTTTTTTTTTTTTTTTTTTTTGCAATTTTGTTTATTTTTTTCTATGCATGTTTATATGCATGTTAAATTTAAATAACAACGTTCCCAATTAGACATAGTTTGTTCAATGTTGAAATTTAAATTATTTCTATGGAAAAGCATTTCATTTGCATTTATTCTTTCATTCAACCATATGTCAGTTTGTTAGTTTCTTATCAAAATATATTCGACTATTAATTTCTTGAAAATCTATTTATTTCTTAAAAAACTTTTTTTTTTAAATTATTGTCTCTGCTGTTGTTGAAATTGAATTGATGTAAATGGATTTAATGAAACCATTTTATGTCACTGTTGAAGATTGCAATATTTGTATTCTTTTTTCGATTCTTATTATTTTAACGATCCCAATATACAATTTTTCAATGTCAATTTCAATATCGTAACTTTTCAAAATTCCACCTTTAATTAGAAAGCAGATCTTCGGTTGCAATAGTTAATTTCCATGTGTTGAAAAATAAAATTGGAAGTTTAACAAGGAAGTGTTATGGAACTGACTCTATACACACTATGGAAATGCCAGAATTCTATACTAGACTGAGTCTATACTATATAATACAATGGACATGCCAGAATCAAGAAAGATTATGGTTGTAACATTCGCTGATGACACAGCAATTATGGATACTCATCAACATCCTGTAATAGCTGCAAAGCAAGATTGATTCACAAAATTAAATTATTAAAGTAAATGTTGCCAAATTGGTGAATGTGTATATATACACTCTCCGAAAGAGAACTTGTGGTCCTTTTGTAATTGATCGAGTTCAAATTTTACAAGCCGATGAATCAAAATAACTGGGCATATACTTGGATAGATGGTTTACTTTGAAAACACATATAGAAGGAAAAAATAAGTAACTTCTATACAAAGATATTCTTGAACCCAATTGAACATATGGGATACAATTGCGCGGCTCAGATTCAGTGTCTAATATCAGTCAAATTCTCCTGGTAGTGCATGCTCCTTGATATGTTACAACAAAATTATTCACCAGCTATTTAGTAGATTAACAGTAAAAGAAGAGATTAAATTTTCTCATACAAAATACAAAGAGGAGCCATTTTACCAAAAAAATTGTTGAATACAGATCAGGTGCAAGACTCAAGAAGGCTTTCATAGAACATTTAGAATTAATATTATTGTTTAATAATAAATGTTAGAGATATATGTTACTTTTATGTTACAAATTTCCCATCACATCACAAATACAGCTTGGTAGTATAGAAAACTTCATCAAATATTCTTTTTTATACCACTGTTATGGAATATGCTAAATGGAGGGAGAAAAAATTACATAATTGATCGTTATATTAATTCTAACTAGTGTCATCATTACTGTTATAAAATTGAAAAGTCTTCGAAGTCAGTTTCTGCAACAGAAGTTAATTTATTAAACTAATAAATTTTACTAAAAACAAACTGTTGTAGATGTAAAAAAAAACACTTCGGAACAGTAACTAATACAGCAATTTTAACTCTTTAGAACCAAATACGTTTTCCAGGAACATACGGCCTGATTATTATATTCCTAATATAATAACTTTGTTTGTTGTAATTTAAATGCGGGAGCTCCGATTAAAACTATTACCCCAAAATCATGTTACCTCGAAAAGTGGAGGAAATTTTAATGTGAATAAGAAAATAAGATGCGATTAAAAATGATTAAATCAAATATAAACAAAAATATGGAAAATAATATTAGTTATCTCAAACGGATATTAAATCTGATAAACTTTATCAGAAAAAAGTAATCAAGAAACAAAAGAAAATAAAAAAATTTAGAAATTTTTAATTCATTTATATTTCTCACAGATACTATTTTCAGAACTTAACATAAGGTATAAGACTTGTTTTAAGTTAGCTGAAAGATGTCTTGGATATTTTCAACACCACAGTCTACTGATGAGTCTAGTAGTGCATTGTGACACATTTCATATATCTACATACATGAATTTGTATATAAATAATTTTATTTTAAACAAATTTTTCAACAAGATGCTTGGTGTATAACAAATAATACCCATGCATTCATTTTACGATTTTCAAACAAAGTAAGATTAATTAAAGACAAATTGAATAAAAACTAATCAAAAAACAAAAGAAAATTAAAACTTAAAGTTCACCGATAACAATAACAACATCCACCGACTTAAATAGAAACATAACTTGAGCATTAACACAATATAAATTAAAATCTTCATATTTACCAATATGATTTGATCAATGACATAACCACCGACCGCAAAATTAAACTCAAAATTAAAATCAACTTAATAAAGGTAAAAATAATGTACGCATAGAATACAGAAGCATACGAACTCGATAATTACCGATTTTTATTATCCGACTTATCATAATCGGCTAGTTCTACAGTTTGGGGTGAATTTAACAATGTTTAAAAATTTCTTCTATTCTGCTCTAGGTTGTACAACAGTCCACTATCCAATCTTTTGACAAATGTGCTCAATTTCGTTCAGCAGTCTTAATGTTGTATACCTAATTCTGTAATTATATTGTCCGGTATTGCATTGAAGTCGATGTAGAAATTAAATAACAATTTTATTCAGAGAAGTAATGTAGAATATTGTCTTCAACAAGTGTACATATTTGAGAAAATGATATCATTATTCAATCTAACATTATCTAGGTTATGATGAACCTACGAATGAATGTATAATAAATGTCCACATTATTAAAATGCATATAATTCTTCAAAATATCTATATGAATTTTTCCAGAACCAAAAAAAAATTATCAAGATCTATCGAAAACAGTCACTGCACTCCATCTTCAAATATTGCATTATATAAGAGTATCCATAAATTGGATATTTTCTATGTATATATTTTTTAAAGTATTTTCTGTTCCAGAAAACTTCATTTACAGGCATAAAATTAAATTATTCATATTAGGATTGAAAGGATTAAGAATATTTAAATTTTTTAGATTTAATAGAACTTTTCAATTTAATTCCTTCATTGAGTGGTTTTTGCATGTTGCTTTTTTTTTGTTTTTATTTTTGTTTTTATAATCAAAATGAAATTATTGGTAATTCCTACAACTTTGTAAAATGTGTTCTTATTATTATTTCAATGTGCAAATTTTAGTAATTTTTTCATTTATTTTTTTTTGTTTGTTTTTTTTTCTTATTTTTTTTTTTTGTTTTTTAAATAGAATGTTTGCATCTAATTTAATTTCTACACTAATTTTACTTTCTACAATATAGTATATAAACTTGTTTCAACAATCATTATCACAATCATATTATTCCAATAGTATTATAGTAGTAGTAGTAGTAGTGGTAGTATACAGTTATAATAGTATGAATATTGTTGTTGTTATTTTAGTAGTCACCACTTGAATAAATGCACTCGTAAATGAACAACTTGTATCATATTATGTATATACTTTTTGCTTTAGGGTGTCCTTTATCAAATAGACGTGTCCTTCAATTTTATTCTTTCTACTACAAAAAATTTCAATGATAATATTTATTTTAGCATAATTTTATGATTTTATATTAACTCAATACCGGTTTACATTTGCTTCTTTTTTCTTCATGCATCACAATTTTTTTTTTAGATTTTTCCTTTAAGTGTGTCTTACATATTGTGATCTTATTAACTTTTTAATGTAATCTTACAGTTATGGACATTCTATATAGCAAATACTTTAGTTTTTGGTGTTTAAATTTTATAATACGAACATTTCAAAATTAAAATTTGATCCAAATGTTGATGAATATAAGATGTCGTAAAGATTTTCCATAACACAATTCATTTTGAATCATTTCGTTATTAAACAACTGTTAGACCTATCTCAAAATATTCCAATCACATATAGTGATCATTCAACATCATCATCATTGTCTTGCAACCCCATCCGATCTGGGTATACCGGGTCATAGTGTCTTGATTGGAAATGAGAAGGCTGTCGAACTAACTAGATCATCGGCGGGCAATACTTTTGGACCGGAGCCGGCAGTAGGTGTATATACATTGGTAACATAAAACTATAAATAGAAATAACCCCGAACAGGGAAACAAACATTCTATGGGAGCGCATTAAAGGCCACAGAGTCAAATTTCTGCTATCTCTCAATAGATTAGACCGTAGGAAGTTGGTGGGCATATTTACTGGTCATAACCACATGAAGAAGCACATGTGTAGATTAGCACTAAGTGACGACCAATATGTAGGCACTGTCTGAAAAAGGAAGAAACCTCCACACATATTGTGGAAGAGTACTTAGATCTTTCAAGGCTGAGACTCAGGCTGCTGGAAACGCACTACATAACTTCAGAAAATTTCTGCAGGATAAAACTCTCAAACCTTTATCAAAAGAGTCAACTAAGTTGAGAGGTGGAGGAGGGTGACATATTAGAGCCACCTTCGAAAGGGGAAAAACCCCATCCGTGGGACGTAAGCCAGAAGTAATCATTAGCTGATTGATATTCATAATTTCAAATCTGTGGAGCGGAATTTTTTAAAGTTTGCATTTAGGAAAGAATTAAGTAGTTCCGTTTCACTTCCACGGTTCCCACCCCATCGTCGGATGGTTTTTTTGTTTTTTTTTGTATCCATTACATTGTCCGGGATGATAGTCATTTTACCCTCCTGTATTACAAAGATCAATAAAAGCTATAATAATTGTTTATGAACAAAAAATTTCAATAAGCTAAAAATATTGTAAATTATTATTGGAATAACTAACGGCATTATACCAAATCCTTGCTCCACTAGATTAATTCGCTCAAGTCTCTAAAAATATGTTTGAATTGGCACAGCTTGATCTTAGCTAATCTTATATCCGTTGAAATGTTCATACTAAATGTGACAAATTTTTTCGTTTGTTTTTCCCTCTGGGAGTAAAAAATTTTGATTTAGCTCAGATAAAGTGCTTCTGAGACTCTATGCTTCAATTTTCCATCATCATTATTTTCACGAAGTGTAGTTGATTAGTCTTTTGCTATGCTATATTGTGTCGCTTACGATACATATCGTTTACTAGAAAAAATATAGCTATAAAAATGATTTTGATATAGAAGATATAGAAAGGCTGTAGGAAAAAGAAAATATATTAAAAATCTTTTTTGACTATCAAATATATCTTAGATAGCTGTCCAAAATAGATTGTCTAATAATATACAAAGATGTATATATTTATATTGGTGGAGAAAAACAACCATTATTGACCTATACTTACCTCCCCGCTTACCTATGTGTACCCTTTTAGAATAAAAATAGTTTTGTTTATGTATTTTCAATTACTCTTATCTTTAATTTTTCTAATGACACTATCAGGGTATAGCTTAATTAATTAAAACTACATTATTCCTTGAGGGTGATAGGTACATTTGAAAATAAAAAACGTTAGAAAATTTTATGTACAGATGTCGGATACACATAGTGTCAGCATAAATCTGAACGCAAAATTCATCTTTTTCTTTGTCTTTGTTCCACATTTACTAGGCTTGAGCCGATTTTTACCTAATTGCCCCCTATTGTAAAATTATTACCATTATCTTTATTATTTTGATGAGATTATTCGAGTAGAAACTTGAGGTACTAATTTTGTTTTGCTTGCCTTGCTAAACGATTTTAATAATGTAGTTAATTTGAATTCTAAATTGAACTCTGATAGATTTTACCACCTATTGAGTGGTAACAAAATCATGTTATTAAAATATTTTCTCTTTAGAGCCTTTTTTACTTCATCGGGTCTCCTAATCTTTCTTAGAAGTTTTATTTTGCTTGCACGTTAAGTGGTTTTGGTTTACTTTGAATCTAGCGACTTAAAAAACTGATAAAAAAATTACAGTACGGTGGCATAAATCTTGCAACAGCCTAAGCCGTGAAATTGACTCAAATCTTATAATACTAAAAACTAATTTGCACCGTTTTCATAGCATTTTCGATTTTCATATTTTCTAAACAGGTGCTTTTTGATATTTCTATGACCCATACCGTGGTTGGGGTTTCTCTGATCACCTCTCCCATTGATATAGACCTGGTAGCTACTCACATTTTTAATGTTAAAAGTAAATTATGAATTATCTGTTACAGCGCTACAAAACCATTTTTGGATTTTACCCTATATTTCAACCTATATACAGGTAAGTCAAGTTCAAAGAGTTTTAGAGCATATTTTAAGGGACGATTCCCTGGCATATTTTAGTGAAAAAATTGTTCTAGACTTCTTAAAGTCTATCTTAAAATTTAACCTGGGCTACAGAGGGTTAAAGAACATCGAGTTAGAAAAATTATGTCTAAACAATATTCATTACAGCTTCGATGGAATTGAAACTAGAGCAACATCTTCTTCATAACTTTTTTTTTTAAATGAATACACCTAGTTAAAGGTATGTGTTGGATGAATGTCAGACTTATCGTGTTTGAATAATAGCAAACTTAAAATTTTGCTTTTAACAACTTGGAAATGTTGTAAAAAAATGTTGATTATCTCGAAAAAAAATTTTTTTTATTATTATTGCGTTGACGTGTTTCATCATCCCCTACAACTTCCATATCAGATTTGCCGTCTTTTAGGTAAAGTCATATAAAATTTCCATGTCATTGATTAATTTTGACTAAAAAATAAAATTGTTACAACATTCAACTCTCAGTTATTATTTTGCTTACACACACGGGTTACCCAAATAATTCTTCTTCTTCAATGGAAATCTAATTTATTTATGTAGTTTGTAGTGACTGCTTGTTGTAGCATTATCATTTTCATTAGACAAAATACAATAATTAGTAATGACAATTTTTCATAAAATTATCCAAAGTTTAACTCATAATAGAATTTATTAAAGTTAGAGATGAGAAACTGGCAAGAAAATCTTGTGATTAATGAAAAACTATAATATAGCTGTACCAATTATCATCATCCAAATGAATATCTGTATATTATAATTCTGTATAAAATACAAAAAGTATAGTCAAATTAGTATTCAATGATCAGCAGTGTCACTCAACTGAAATGAAATTTTATTTCAATGATGATAGTTTGGGATAACATTGAGCAAAATTAGAGTGTATTTAATGTAGGTATCCAAAATGAAGGACACTCTAATTTTATACATTTTTATGCAAATTTTATTATTTATATCAAAAATTATAACCTATATTCTTATATAGGTTAATATTGTACATTATATTATTGTATATCTATATAATATATCCATATATTATGAATATAATAAAAATATAGAGTTGCATATATCTAGACAAAAAGTTTATTTTATGAATGTTGTACATGTGAGTAAATTATCTAGTCAAATATTTAACATCTGCTGGAATTATAATCTGAAAGCCACACAAATGCATGAAGAAAAAACCACATAAGAAAATTAAACTATACATAAGCATATACATTACATATAAGTATATATAATATGCATATCATACATATATATATATATATAATATGTATAAAAAGAAAATGAAAAACAAAAATTTCGTATGAAAACAGGAAGAACCCGTCAACTTAGGTATGTACATATAGACATGTGTATGAGATAAACTAATACTAATAATAATACAGGAGAAGTTGGGGTTAGATAAAAAATATCCTTTCTATATTTTTTCTAAAAAAATATTTATTTTTGTTTTTTGTGTTGTCATTTTTTTTTTTTTAGTTATGATGATTTTGAAATTTAATGTTTTGGTATTTTTACAGTTTATTCATCAAAAAACAAAAACAAAATGTTGTTTTTTTTTCTACTTACTCTTAAATTATAAAAACAAACTTTTCATTTACAGTTACTTCATAATACATATTGGGAGTTGTTTTTTTTTTTTGAAAATTTTAAATTATAGTTTATTTTTTGTTGTTCTACTTTTAAATGAAATTTTATTTTTTGAATTTAAGTTTAAAATTAAATTTACTTTTGTAAATTCATAGGAAAATTTTGTATGTAAAATGAAATCAATTAAAGTAAACATTAAATTTACTTTTACTTTTATGTATATTTGTTTGACTTAACAAAAATTCTAAGCTTGATCGGGCTTGGGGTTAGTTACAGTTAATTACATAATTCAACTACAATGTTGTAAAGCAACAAATATTGTACATATACATACATATTATTTGATTATAGATTACCAAACAGAAAAGGGCTTATTGACTCTATTTTAGAAAACAATTCTTAATATTTAGTGTTAGAGTAGAATTTATATAATTATTGAAAATAATCGAATATTTTCCCTTGAACTTTACTAAATATGCTGATCATACAGATAAAGATGTATTTTGCCTACTACTGGCAGACTTCTTAGACTTCTCCAGTCTTGTACTCGACTGAGCAAATAAATCTAAAATCAACTGGTTTGTTATTTATTATTCATAATAAATATTATTATTATATTGTTATTATTTAAAATATAATTTCCAATGTTAGAGTGACACATAGTAAATATACAAATAAAACAATAAATATACAAATTGCTTATTTACAATTTTCGATGCTTTAAACCGAACATAGTTTACTCGAATATCTTATGTAATTTACCATTACTTAGTCTTCTTTGGTAATAATATTATCTCTCTTGTGTGCTACTTTGAATCTGAATTCAAGTGTTCCCTGAGTCGTGTTTCTCCATTTTTGCCCTAATTTGTGTTTTTGACAGTAACTACATACGATACTGTAATTTTGATTACATCCATCTAGTATTTTTCGATTATATATCTTTTGAAATTTCTGACTTATCAACTCATTAAATGTTGAAAAACTACTGCTATTGTCATGAACTTCCTCTTTTATTGCATATTCATAATTGGATGTTAGCGGGTATAATATGATATTGACAACGATGTACTGATAGATGTTTCGATCCGTTGCTGAATGGATTGAATCGCCAATGTTTCTGACGCCTGTCCAGTTTCTAATGTTGCACAACCATGTTTCTTTGTTTTCTTCCTATACCTCTTTTCTTTCGATCTTGCCTTGAATTATTAACTGAAGTAGCTTGTATTTACTTTAACGCATAATATGCCCAAACTAGGAGGTTTTTTGTTTCTTTAGCCTAAGAAGTAGTTTTCTTTCTGTGTTTGTTCTACGTAGAACTTCTTCGTTTGTAATATAATCTGTCCACTATATTTTTTGTATTTTTCGGTAGATTCACATTTCGAAGGCTTCAACTTTGTTGATTTCTCTTACTTTTAAGGTTCATGTTTCCACATCATGTAGGAGTATAGACCAAAAATAGCATTTAACGTATCGTAAGCAAAAAACTTCTTTTTATTTAAGAAATGCATTTCTTGCTGTTTCAATTCGACTCCAGGTCCAATCCTCGTGTAGCCAGCATCCGAGATTTTTCTATGTGAAAACTATCTCTTAATTGAACAGTTATTTATTTTAATTGTTGCTGCAGTGTAAGGTGTTGACAAATCGCTATGATGGTTGACATTATCGAATATACGTTGTAAATACCTTAGGTTGTCTGTTATAAGGACTGTAAGGACATATATGATATTATTTGTATTATAAGTGCCATTTACTTTTATACCAACATCTAAATCGTTCACTGCTTCTTTAAAAATAGCTTCAGCGTAGATGTAAAAAAGTAAAGGGAAGAGAATACAGCCTTTTCGAGATCCTTTTTTAATATCAATGCTTTGTGTCAGCACACTATTTATTTTTACAAGAGCTGTTTGTTGCCAATATCAGCTATCTATACACATTATGATACTTCTATCTATGCCAATTCTATTTAATACCTCTATAAGTTTTTGATGGTTGACCTTATCAAACGCCTTTTCATAATAAACAAAACATAAGAAAACATCTGTTTGAAGATAACGGCAATTTGTACTAGTACTTGAGTATTAAAAAGGGCTTCTCTAGTATCAGTTCATTTTTTGAATCCAAATGATTGCGTTCTGCCCATGTGCAGCTCACAATTTGTGTATATACGATCATGTAACTCTTTCAGGATGGTTTCCAGTGCATGACTAATTAAACATATTAATTGCTTGTCATTATTTTTTTCTGGAGTATTATAAATATTGTGGGTATTATAATAGTGGGTATTATAAATATTGTTGAAAATTTTTTGGAGCACAATGCGGTTTTCATCATTCATTAATTTAATTATTTTTGACGGAGGCTGGTCCTATAGCTTTATTATTTTTCGATGACATAACCGCTTTTTTTATTTCATCTTTGGTTATGTGTATGTCGGATGGTTCTGTAGACGTTTCAATATTGTGCACGGGAACCATGAGAAGTATCACAAAACAATTTTTGAGACATTCTTCCCAGGTTTTACTTTTTTCATTCATTTCATTAATTATTTCATTAAGAAGTGTGTAGGTATGTGGTTTTTTGTACATCTCTGCTGTATTAACTAATTTTCTTTTGCTATTCTTATTTTTGACCTTGCTATTCTTTTTTCACGATGATTACGTCTATATTCTGCAGGTTGTTTTTTTTGTATTTGCGTCTTTCATCCATCAATTCAACTTTGCCTTTTATTCTTTTACTGCTACTGTAAGGAACTAAACCTTCTTAAATAGACTAGTTTCATTTTATTTAATTTGTTAGCAGATAAATTATTTTTTGTCATGTCCCAATGAAAAAGGGTACTAGACCAGGTCGAAAAACCAATAAAGCATTTTTTTAGCTTCATCAGAAATCGATTTTACCTAAGTTACTGTCAAGAGTGTAAAAAACATATTTTATTGTACCTAAAATATGTGTGTACGTTTCATTTAGTATAGTTTTTTGTGCTTCCAGATTTTATCATTTTGTTCTCAGTCATGAGGAGACGTAACTGATCATTGATCATCAAATGAGCGTCAATCAATTGATTTTTCACTCAACCTATTTTAAGTTTTAAATATCCAATTTTGGTTGCTGGTTCCTTCTTCTAACTCTAGATAATTTTGTATTTATTTGTATTAATATTTATCAACATAACTCTGTCAGAATGTAGTGCAAATTCGGTTATGTGATGTTTTATGCGTTCAGCAAATATAATACCTACGCGATTTCGGTGGTTTGGTATATCGTTCCCTGAGTAATAAAATTTTGTACTGTTTATATGACACTCGCCGCGATTCGACCACAATGTTTCGCATATAATCAGGATATGGGTTTTTAGACGTTGCATTTCTTGGAATGTGTTTGCCAGGCTATTAACGTTACAGGTGTCTAAATTGTTGTTTTTTTTTACCTCCGGGGAATCTTAGTACCCTCTTTTGCCGGAGACTGAGGGTCTTCTATTCGATTTATCATATCATATAATTTTTCTAGGGAAAAAATATTCCAGTGACTTCCCGTTGCCTTCTGGAGGGTTTATGTTAGTTTTCCGTCTTTATAAATCAGTCGCCCTTAGCGTAGGGAACAAACGTTGTTTGGTGCTGTCTATTATAGGACAGATGCGACAAATATTTCCCTCGCCTATCGAAATTACCCAGGAAAACTCAGCAGTTTTATCTGTTTACACTTATTTACTTCACCAGAGTTGGGTACCTGATCTTTCGATTGGATTTCTCAGCGTAACAGGGGAGCCTCGTGAAGATGATATTTGGTGTTGAGTAGTAAAGACTAGGACTAGCATCTGGAACCTGCCAGCTATATTTCGTTTTCTACCCATTGCCATACCAACTGCCAGCTATATATTCTTTTGCATCCATTCAATTAGTGATGGTTTCTTCTGGATATCCGTTTACTTCCGCAATCTCAAATATGTGTCTTTGCTAAACCTTTTTAAAAGATGGGAATGTAATTTAAAAATGTCATATTATGTTGATGGGAGCAGTTCGAAGTGTTCGCGAATGTTGTTGTAGAACATATCTTCAAGAGACTCGGACCGCACTCTTCTCCGATTGGGATTTTGCATGCATCTTTTCACCGTCATCATAGTATTCAATGACGAGTTGAGCGGCTTAGGTTCCATGGTGACAATTTACACTGTTTATATTTGAATGGTTGAGCATTTTCTTGCTCCTTCCCAGCTACATATCTAGCTATTTAGTTTTCTCCAATTACATTTTAAACATCGCATGCTCTCTTTTAGAATTAAATTTTTTATTTATTTTTTATTTCAAACGTATCAATTAAGTTGCACGAATTGTGTACATGATAACGGACAAGGTAGCTTTTTTGTGTGACGTGGGGGGTGGCGGTGTTCATTAAATAATATTCAATACAAATTTGAAAGATTCTAATAGAATCAATTCGCTGAAATTCTGCAGCTCATTAAATAGTTTCAAACATTATTTATTTCAAACACTTTGTTTTTAAAACCCATACGTTTTTCAAAACAGATGACAATCGCACTTCGTAGTTTTCTCATTCATTACTATTTCTAATAATTTGAATCATTCGATAGGAAAATATTTTTAATTCATTACCATTTCACAACATTCACACTTTATAATATTGCCAACGGAACCAATTATGTACTATTTTTTTCTTATATTAATAAAATGCTCACCTTCATACATAACTATATACTTTCAATGGCAAAATGTCAAGATTATTTTTTTTATTTTCTTAGAAGAAAGCAACTACTATGTAGATAAATATTACATATGTTTTTTCAATTTACATTTTGATAAATTACAACTACGGAAACCCTATTAAATATGTTAAAAGGTTAAATGTTTTCTATAATTTTGTGACAATCAATTAACATACGACTTAAAGACGTCTCAGTGTACAAATTTTCAATTAGGTCAAGTACAACAAAATATTTCTATAGAAAATATATATAATTTTTTTTTCTTTAAAGTGTTATTATGTAGTACGGAATACAATATTGATGGCAGTGATCTAGACCATCATTAGAACAATTATTTTCATACGCTTCAAAAATGAAAATACTTATTTAAGCCATTGTAATTGACCTTTTAATCAAAATAATCAAAAAATTGATATAGGAATAATGTCACACTAATTTTGGGTTTATTGGTAGTCTATTTATATGTCACTGAATTAAAGGATATATCGATTTAATCTCTATACAAAAAGAAAATTTTTATTTCTTTGTATCCCATAAAATACATCCATTCCATTGACCATTGAATAAATTTATATTATACTGCTTTTTGTTTTGATTTTGGAAACAGATTATAAACACTTAGAACCGATTTGATTTTTCCTTTACATTTTGATAGTGTAAATTTGTGCATTCAACAGTGCAAAGTTTAGAAGTTGGAAACCATCAAAATGTTGATGGGTCAAAATGAAAGGAATAATAGATATGACTTTTGCACTCAATCAAATGGAGTTTTTCCCACTCATTGGTATTCTTTGAACTCTACAACTATTGTTATAATAATTGTATAAAGGAAGAAGTATATTTCTAGTCTGTTATAGAACTTTGAAGATTTTTTTACATTTCAGTTGTCTAATATTATCCAGCCTAAATGAAGTCAGAAATAACGAAATAATATTTAAATAGGATTGTCTCCAGCTTAGAAACTTTCAAAGGCACATTTAAGATCTAGATTGATTATAACAAATATGTGAACTTTCTTTGTAAATATAAGGCCTACTTTTGTGGAGAAGAGATCTTATCGATATCTGTAAAGCATATTATATGCAACCTAAGATGGAGTATAATTTTCACATATGGGCTAGCTTATCTCAAACTTCATTAGGTTAAAAAAATTATTAAAAATTATATTATTGGAAAATATTAAAAGTAAAGTCAAAATAAGGTGTTTTAATAAATAAAATTTATGAAAGAAATTTTCTTTTATTTTTAAACTTAAATTCATTAGGTTACTTCAGTAAAACTCAAAAACTCAAATTACGCCTAACTCACCTCTTAAGATACGTCGTAACGTTGGAGTTCACACTCTTATTGAACTAAAATTAATAATACATCTGTTCAAACAATTCCAGAACAGTATTAGGGAGGTTCTAGAAGGTCATTTATACAACGTGGAAGTCTGCAGGTAGTTTACAACTGATTGGGAAATTCATTTAATGTGAGACCGCTAAGATGGGGTAAATATTTCTATTCAGGGTAATTCCTTCCACTAAAAATTACTAATTTTATAATTTGGTATTTTTTTAAAAAGAGCCTGGTCAGGTTCATCTTAAATTCTATTCAATTCTCATCTACCCAGCTGTCATGCTTTTTTCCAGAAATCTCTCCTAATATTAACCGGCTTACCTAAACCTACAAATAATTAAGTATGAAGGAATCCTTTCCTAGTGTTTACAATATATCCCATATCAGCATATAGATCTCCCTTGACATTTTGTTAAATATTATGACTATTTTTGTGATTAAGCAGTACAGCTTCTGTAATTTCAACTTAAAAAATAATACTGTGAACAATTTATTTTCAACAAAAACAGAAAAACATAAAATTCAAATTTAAAATATTTTAATATTGCTTGAAATGTTAATGAACAGTTTTGAATTTTGCCGGTTCGAAAAAACAGAAAAATTTAACAAGTTAATGTTGAATTAGCAACATTTACAATAGCTTGTACACATTGTTGTACTGCAATAACAGCCTCATTAACAGTACTATTCGATTTTAATGCATCTTCGATTTCTTTCAATGAATCACCAATACCATTTTGTACACCCTGTAAACAATCAATTGCCGCTTGTTCATCATTCTCCAAACACTCTGCAATATTTCCCAAAATTACATCTACTAAATTATTTACTTTTACTACAATTCCATTAACACGTTGTAATTCAGCTGAAATAACTTCAGTAATACCAGCTGAACATTTAGTTGCATCGGCTGTTAAACGACGTAAAATTTGTATCACTTGAAGTGGTACTTTACCCAAACATTTTTCTAAATAAATACGTAATCCATCGATAACATCCAAAATTTCATTTTCAATATTTGCTAGAATTTTTTGTAAAGCATTTTGACGTTCTTGTAAATTTTCAATTAATTTCACAATATTGGCAACTTCTTCTTCAACCAAAATTAAAATTGCATCAAGAATATTACGTACTGCTTCACTTGTTGTATTTTGTATTGTTTGTGAAATAGTTTGTATTAGACCATTAATAATATTTGGCAACTCTCTAAATATAAGATCTTGTAAATTATTTAAAACTCCAGCGATTGCATTTGCAATACTTCTTATTGCTTTCAAAACAGGATCCAAAATAGAATTTATTAATGAACTTAATGGATTAAGTTGACGAAGAGCGGTGGGGTTTTCTGATGAATGAATTCCATTGATGATCTGAAAATAAATTTGAATGTATTAAATAGATATGTTTTAATTACTTATGTAAATTAATATAGAAGCAAATAAATTAATTAGCTACCACATTTTTTTTGTAAAATTAATCGAAAGATGTGAAGCTAGCAAATCCACATTTCAAACTCGGCGATTCACAATCAAAATCTAAATTAATGTAAAATGGTACAAACATTTTTATTTCTAAAAGATTGTGTGAATATTGTCGTTAATTTAATGTTTTACTTATATCTTTGTAGGTATGAAATGAGCATACTTACGCCAAGAAGGCCAATTTTGATTTATCCATCGGATCTTATCCATCAGACCTAATTTTCATACCTACAAGAGAACCAAGGAAATCCAAAATAAAGTTCCTAGATGGGTCTTCATTGTGTGAGATGCAATGTAAGACATTGCGGGGTAGATGTAAAGAAGGTGTAGGATTGTGTCATCCTCCTCTTCATCTTTACTTATCTCTACTGTACACTAAAATTTTCTGTTTTTTTTTTTTATAATTTTGATAATTTGGATTAATAAAATATGGAAAAATATACAAAAAAAATTAGAATTTAATTATGTTCGATATAAAAAATTAATGTGATATTAAACTTATGCGATATTAGCTCTATTGGAAAAACGTGGAACAATCAAAAAATATGTTAACAAAGCATTATCATGTAATCTACAAACCTAATACTCCTTAAACCTGTTTTCAGGCTTTTCAACTTTCCTCACTCTAAACTATGTCAAAGCAAAACAATACAAAAAATCTCCATTGTTTGGGATTTGACAAAGAAGTAAAAGAATAAAATGAATCTATAAGATACAAAATACAACAAATTTCACACAATTTTCAATTGTGAAATTTATATAAAAAAATTTGACTAATATTATTAAAAATTTACGATATTTACTAAATTTCCGTTAAAAGACATTATTATATTTCATTTTGATTATATGTAAAAACTAAAAATTTATTATAAATCTCTACATTCTAATTGAAGAACTCCAGCAAAACAAAAAAATTAAAGAACAGAAATACATACAATATCTCTTGCACAATATTGGGGTTAGACAGTCGATATACAAAATTAACAAAATCATGAAAAAAGTACGTTAAAAATATCTGAACCATTTCAAACCCGATTTGCGTTATTATTCTTTTAAATAAAAAAATTTTAAAAAGCGACATAGCGAAAAAAATTTTAATTTTCAAATTGAAATTTCACCCAACGTATAAGTCATTTTAACACACAAAAACTTTTATTTTTACAAACACCGTAACAATAATAACAATCGGCTTAAATTTAATGTTTTTAAATAAATTGTTACTATGTATAAGGTTGTTGTTTAAGATAAGTCAATAAAAAATATAGTGTCCACGATAAATTGAAAAATGATGGAAAAAAATATACGTAACAAAATATTGAGTACGACTTTTAATCAAATTCGATGGAGCGGGGCGGGTGAATACTAGTTGATATTTTAATTTAATAACTGCTACTTGTGTTTATTTGTATTTAAATATACGGTTATCTTTATGTCTTCTAGATTTCTAGTTTAGTATCTGTGTTGGTCAGGGTTTTTTATGGTTAACATTTTTTTTTTAATTATTTAATTAGGTATTTACATTAATTTTAAAAATTTGTAAATTAAAATTAGTATTAAGTATTATATGGCTATTGACTCAATACATAATAATATATGTAGTTATTCAAAATTTTAAATTGATTTTATCAATAGAAACAAACAAATTTGTTTTGTCACTACATCTTTAATGGAAGTTTCAAAAATAAATTTTTAAAATATTGTGAAAATAAAAAACACAAATAATAAATTGTGCTTACTGAAGTCCTGATTGAAAGAATACTTTAAAAGAAAAATATTTAAAACAGTACTCGTATCATCACTAAGAACCAAATTAATCTGAAAAGCATTAATGTTTTTAGTATAAGAACAGAAACATTTAAAAAAAATTGTTTTTATTGAAGCCCTTGTAATTACATGATACCTTTTACCATTGATTAAGAATACTGTAAAGATGGACATTTTCATACAAAAGCGAATTTTCAACTAACTTTTCCAAAATTAGCTTTATTGTATATATTTTGCAATATTTATTCAACGTGTTAGTGATAGATAGATAGATAGTTCGTTTATTTCCAAAATTTGTTAATACATAATTTATAATGACAAAGTCTTCTTATACTTAAGTTAGAGTTTAGATTATTAATAACAACACAATCACAATTTAATTACATTTAGTAATTATCGACCAATTGCCTAATTAAAATGTGTTCGGAGCTGGAGCAGTTGGCAACAAATTTGTTAGCTCTAATAGTAATTTTGTGTGTTATCGTCGTACTTTTGGATTTTAAATGGATATCTAATGTACTGTGATACCAAGGGCGGTTTAGTAACATTTTTAGTATCTTATTTTGCGTAATTTACAGTCTTTTTTATGACAGTATGCGCAGTTTGACCAGACCGTAACACCATACAAATACGTACTTTGGAAGATGGATTTGAAAATTAGAATTTTGTTGAATTTAGAGAGAGACGATTTCCTATTAATTAGTCCGTATAAAAATTTGATTAATATTTGGTTTTTTTTTTTAAATTTTGTCGTTGACTAGGGGTTTAAAAGTTAATTTAAGATCCTATTTGACAGTAGCGCTCCAGTCAACGGGATTGCCATTTACTTGTAAGTTCCTGTCAAGTAAAAAGCAAGGTTTTCTTTTTCTAGTAAAGAAGCACGCGAAGGTTTTCTAGGTATTTATTTTTATTTTCCATTTGTGGTAATATTGGTGTAGAGAATTGAATCCGTTTTCTAAATGATTTTCAAGATGATTGTGCTAGGATTGACATCCGAGGTATACAATGTATTGTCATCAGCAAACAAGCCTATTTCGCAAGAAACCGGAGTGGAAATATCTGTAATATACAGGTTGTATAAATGAGGGCTTAAAATCGAACCTTGAGGAACACCAGCTGGCAAATGGTATTTGGATGAACGAGTATCATTAATTTTTACGGAAAATATTCTATCTTCAAGGAAACTTTTAATAAGCTTGACCAGGTAGATTGCGAACTGAATTTATGATAATTCATGGATCAGACCTTTGTGTCATACGGCAATGTGTTAGTGCATTTTCTATTTTCAATTTGAATTTTGAAATTTTTGAATGTCTTATATGACTTAATTCTCTAAATAATTGTATGTGTTCTATTTTTGTATACTGTTCTTAAATGTATATTATTGTTTTTAACTTTTTGTTATTTGAATTTGTATAATTTGAAATTTTTTTGGAATTGATAGGTACCAAAGTTTCAAATATGGATAGCATTTTTACCGAGTAGTCTTTTAAGAAAAAAAAATTTTTATTTTTCTCAATCAATGCATTGTAATAAAAGGATTTTTATAATTGTTGAATTGTGCGTGTATATATATATATCTTATTTGTAATAAAATTCGTGTAAAACATTCAAAAACTTCAAAATTCAAATAGAAAATGCACTAATACATTGAATAAACGGGGGAACATATTATATACAATGAAGCGAATTTTGAAAAAGTGAGTTGAACATTTTTCTGTTAGTTTCGTTTGAAAATGTCTATCTTTATAGTATTATTAGCCAATGCTTTTACTTAACAATTCTATTTAAATTACTTGCTTTTACTATTATATCAAATTGCTTCTACTTAAGATACTTCCAACATACAGTTTGACATGAAAGTTTAAAATTTTGCACAGCATAATAATAAAGAAAACAAAATTTAAAGGGGATGGCGGACAACAACTTAAGTTGTTAAAAATTACATTATTATATATTTGTGTGTTTGTAAGTATGATTATAAATTATACATATCTACCCAAAAATTAAATCAAAATATGAAAATAAAATACCTAGTTACGTAAATAATTCATTCAAATATTTGTGATGATATACCGTAGTAATTATATTATTCACCCAATAATGGGTCATAAATGTGTTTTTTTTTGCGTAAATTCTACTTTGTTGAGAGTGTTATTATTAAGGTTTCGTTGACAGCATTCGTCGTCAATAAACGTACTTGTAGTCTACTTATTAGGTACAATTAGTATGTACGTCACAATATGTCCACAGCTTAAAAAATAGGGTTCTAAAATTTTACAGAGTTATTTATGATAGAAAAAAGACTTAACGCGGTACCTCACAATACTAACAAAGCCATGTTAAAGTAGATGCTATTACCTATGACGTAACTCCTATCACCTATCAGGAATATTACCAAAACCAATTGTGGTTCTGATTAAAAAATACGATAAAGTATCAAATAAATAAAGATGTCTTTATACCATAGCTATACGACTACCCATTGGGACTATTACAAAAATTAATTTCGGTAATCAGGTACTGTTTCAAAAAAAATTAAGACATCTTTTACCATTTTAGTCCCGAAAATTTATTAAAAAGGAAGTGTTATTCTTTTTTTTATTATGTCAGCTAAGTTTTTAGTTTTTTAGTTTAACAGCACAACTAATATTTTTAAAAGCTATTTTTTAACAATTTTAAAAATTAAATTAATTGAAAAACTTCAAAAGTTAAATAAAATTCCTTTTATTATCAACTATAATGTGACGTACATTTTTTTCTTTAAAATGAAAAACCGTAACTCTTGCTTTTATTATAACTGAAAACACATTTAAGGGATTTCAATCATTGCATGATATATAAAAATAAGTTAAAAACACCGTTAATGGCTGTAAAGTTAAAATGGTATTTTTTAAGTGTAATGAACCTTTGAAGTGTGAAAAACCTTTAAAAAATATATTTTAATAGTTTTGTTTTACTTATATTACTAGTCAAGTTATTTTGAATACCCTAAAACATCACCGCATCCCAAAAATAATATTGTTAAATTTTCAAATTTGTATTCTAAGTCACTCTCTTTTTTACTTGTATCACTTAAATTATTATACTACACCATAGCTATTCAAATTTACCATAATTTATTTTAAATTTTAACACTTACAAAGGCTACAAATAGAATTGCAGTAAATCCTACACTTAATTTTCTCATATTCCGTATTTTTTTTAAATATTCGAACTGTACAATTTGAAATGAAAATAGTTTTAAAGTAAAATTACGCTATTTAAAAAATTTTTAAACATATTTTATACTAAAAAATAATTATTTTTTGTTTTTTTTTTTTTATTGTATTATATTTAAACTTTAGTTTTATAATAATTTCATTTTCTAAAACAATAAATTGCATTTTGCATCTCATAATAGGAGCTGTAATAATCCTAATTCAAATATGACATTCAGATAAAATTACAACTATTTTCATTAAATTCATATTTGATTAAAATATTAGAAACTGTGAAAATGAAAAGTTTTCGTACACATCATTGCACTTCTCTTTTGTTATAAATTTTATCTGTTCCCAACATTTTTACATTTTTAAACTATAGTCTAGTCTACAAAAATTTACAAATAGGCCTGCGGATTTATCTGATAAATAAATAAATAAAATAGCTATTTCATTATAATTTATTATATTTATTCTGTGAATTAAAGAGCAAGGTAAAATATTTGATGATGACGTTTTAAAATGATAGATATTTAAAAAGAGACGTAACAGAATCAAATATTTTTTCAAATTGTTATACTTTTCAACACTTTTGCCATTTTAAGCGAAAACTAAAGTTTTTATGACTCTTTACATATTTAACGTAAAGAAATGTAAAATACAAGTAAACGACTGTAAATAATTGTAAACAACTGTAAACAATGGTTGTTTCCAACGGTTACAGCTGTTTACTGTAAATTACTGTAAAATTATCTGTTTTTGACAGTTCGACAAAAATTTTAAGTGTTTCGTTCTAACCTATTATAAAAAGTTCTAACCTAGTTATAATAGATTATAAACAGAAAAGGGGTTTCCACGGTGGAGCTGGTGGGAGACTCATGATTAATAATTATGAGGGAAATGAATTCAAATTATTAAAATCAGAAAACGAAAAACATGTAGTGTTATGCATCTGTTTGTCAAAGAATTTTAAAAAACACTGTTCCTAAACACTGCTAAGCACTTCTAAACACTGCTAAGAGGCTCTCAGGACATTATTAATGTTAAAAGAACTTAATTATTTGTATATTTTTATTGTTTGAATTATTAAGTTTCCAATGTTTGAAAACAATTAGGTTTCCAATATTTCAATTTTTCATGAAAACAAATTTAAAACATTTTGGTAAATCCAAAGCCATTTCAGGGCTTTTTTTTCATAATATCCATACATACATACGCAACATAGATTTATCAAAAAATATTTGAAATAAATAGTTATTAAAAAATTTCCTTTTCAACTAATTAAAAATATTTAAAAACATCCACAAAATGGAAACACAATAAATAAAAAATAAAAATAATAATTCATAAAAAACTAAATTGTACTAATGTATGTGCATATATCTATAACTTATTGTGATTATTTTGATTTATTCATACCAACTAGGTATCTAGTCTGTGATATAATTATTTTGGTTGAAAATGAAATGGCCAGTTCTACAAGTAAGGAAGTTCCTTGTAATAAGATTGATAGTTATAATTAGAGACCTTCTCAGCCCACGATCAATTGGCTTTCTCCGTCAACACTAGATCAATTTAAAAAGTGGACACCAACACTGTAATTTCAAACTCCGCTTCAATACATTTACCAAATTTTGTTAGCCAATAGAGACTATATTCAGCAAATTCTATCAGGTCTTTTTCATCGTGAGGTCACTGGGTATAGGTTAACAGTAGATTCTAATTCGGTTGATGATGGTCATTAATAAGCTATTTCAAAATATTCATTAAGATAGCGAACAAATTATAGATGAACAAAGTGGGAATTCTGAGGCAGATGTTATATCGGCGTATGACCTAATGACCATATCATAAAGATAGCTGCAATTGCTAGCTTTCGAAAAATGCATATCTTAGTGGCGCATCTTATCCTTTAAGGACGAAAAGGACATTTGAAAGTATCTTTGTTGTTTTGATGTTTTTGCATTAAAGCCGTTATATCTGTTGATCTATTAGATATGTGCAAGTGCAAGTGCAAGTGCAAGTGCAAGTGCAAGTGCAAGTGCAAGTGCAAGTGCAAGTGCAAGTGCAAGTGCAAGTGCAAGTACAAGTACAAATGCAAGTGCAAGTGCAAGTGCAAGTGCAAGTGCAAGTGCAAGTGCAAGTGCAAGTGCAAGTGCAAGTGCAAGTGCAAGTGCAAGTGCAAGTGCAAGTGCAAGTGCAAGTGCAAGTGCAAGTGCAAGTGCAAGTGCAAGTGCAAGTGCAAGTGCAAGTGCAAGTGCAAGTGCAAGTGCAAGTGCAAGTGCAAGTGCAAGTGCAAGTGCAAGTGCAAGTGCAAGTGCAAGTGCAAGTGCAAGTGCAAGTGCAAGTGCAAGTGCAAGTGCAAGTGCAAATGCAAGTGTAAGTGATATGCCATTATGAAAGCGAAGTACTCTACAATAGATATAGTTTTCCACATTTAAATATTAGTCCATACCACAAAAACTCTACAGAAAAAGCTATTGTATGTGATTGTGCATTCCAAATTTCTGTGTAGAAGCAGTTAGGGTGGTCATCCCATAGACTTGGAATGATGTAACAAAAAAAAAAAAGCAAAATATTACATCCGGATGAATATTCTATACTTCATATAAACAAATTAATGAATACAAATAATTTTTATTCTGACTGTAGTTGCAATATTGTACTATGCCTCGAATTTCGTTTATAATAAACTTAAGTAGGTACACATAATGCCGTACATTAATAATATTTTTTGATAAAACGATAAACTTGGAAACTAATTTTATGGACCAATAATGTTATCTATATACTGATTATCTGAATTTCAACAGAATAAATTAATTATATGGCATAATATTAAAATAACAAATTAAATGCCAACATTTTTTTTTTATGAATTTTCATTTTATTAAAAATATGTATTTAAACAAAAAACTATATTTTATTTATTAATAATCTCATTTTTAAATAAATATTTAATTATATAAATTATTCTGATATTTAAAACTGTTTTCATTTTTGATAACGAGTTGTTAGTTCTGATATTATTTTACTGATGTATGTAGGTACATTTCACAAGGTAATTTCCATAATAGAATAAATATTTGCCCGATGTGATATTTTATAATTATTTCCGAATAAAATATTTTCTTTATTATAATTTTAAATTATTACGTAAATTTATTGTAAACAATTGCAAAATTGTGTTGTTTTACTATTGAACTTGATTTCAATTTGGTACTACTTTGTTGAAAATCGTCTATTTAAAGTTGAAAAGTCAATTCAAATAATTTTGCAATGCTATAATTAAAATGATATCCATGGAGAGATCCACAGCTTAGTTATTGAACTTAAATACAAAATTAACTAACTCTAAGTTCATTAACATTACAATTTACTTGTATATGTTTGTTTTTATATTCGTATATTAATTTTGCATTTTCAAATGAATTTATAGTCAAGGTCGGTGTACGATAAAAGACTGTCTTGCCCCAATTTTCTTTAACTTTGTTGTTGATTTTTTTTAAGTAAAACAGATTAAACAAATAACAGTTTGATTTAGAATAAATTAGAATAAAGCTACATTTTTCCGTAAAGGATGGGCAAATCAAAAATTTTAGGCTACAAGATATTATAAAATTAGAATTAATATTCCAATAAGTGAAGCAAGCATTGATAACACACTTAAGTCATCCATTAGGCGAATGGCGTATTTCTGTACTTTATTAAGAAAGCAGTATTTGAAGCGCTCGCTTAACCCATAGGTGAGCAATACTACAACTTCAGTTCTATGTAAGATTATATCTGAAAGATCATATATATCTGAAACAGATGTTCATATAGATTAGATGTTAAGTAGATCTTTATCGGTGGTGTTTTCCGCAATATCGAAAATATAATAATTTCAAAGCTTATTTTCGTTTACTTGCATTCCAAGAATATTTACGTCTTCCGGCGGTCATTATAGGTGTCTTATCCTGAAAATTTTATTGAAACCAAGTTTCCATAATTGTGCTAACTTTATGTTGTTATTGATTTATAATGCTATATTGCTTATCACAATAGCCCATGATGAAATTAAAATAAATCCCTTTTTGAAAAACATAGTATAGTTAGGAATAGTTTTGTATATTGATGTATCACCAAATGTGCATACATTGTGAATAGTAAAAAGGAGAAGAGATGTGTAAAGATGAGTAATGTAAATATCAAACAAAAGTTTCAAAACCGCCGAATGCCTAACTGGTGCCTAGTAATAATAATTCGGGCCGCGCCGTACGTTATTTTATTTTTTTTAATCTTGTTTTTCAAAATCTCGGTTTTTTAAAATCTCGCTTTTTTAAAATCTCGCTTTTTTAAAATCACGTTTTTCAAAATCTCGGTTTTTAAAATCTAAGATTCAAAAAAAAAAATCCCCTATATGCAAAAACAAAATCCCTTATACGCAAAATTACCATTTTTTTAAATAACCCCAAGAACAAAAACCCCGAGACTCAAAATCCCCCAAAAAAAAAAGGTTTTATCTTAATTGTTTTATGCATAGTCTCAGTGCACACATAAAAGAGGATACCCCGTTTTACAGAATATTTACCTTAACTATTTTTATGCGAAACCGCTGTTATATTACATTATCAATTAATATTTGAGTTTTTCGAAAATAACTGAATATTTACTGAAAACTCTGAACTAAAACTGAACTGAACATTTAAGCATCATTATAAAATAAAATTAAAACATTCTTTAAAAATTTTAAGAATTAAAAATAATGCAGATTTTGAAAGACAAGATTTTAAAAAAACAAGATTTAAAAAAACAAGATTATGTAGTAGACCCCTATAATTTAAACAAAAACAAAGGATTTGATTTTGAAATTCCGAAAAAAATGTTGCCATCCCACATTATAAATCTTCTACGACGGAATCCTGGTTTTTAACTCTACAAATTATATACATTCATATATAGTGAATTACGTAGGACATACATTAGTAAAACTTACCGTTCTGACAGAACGACAGACATATTATTGCGGAAATTATGTACATAATTATATAAGAGATCGAATAAATGATGTCTGTACCTGAAGTCTCTAAGCTGCTTACGATATATCTGTTTTCTGTGCGTACACAGGATTACAAAGGATTGGAACAAAAAGAGTAAAAATAAAAAAATTAAAACAGTTATATGATTGAATAAAAATAATAGCAAATAAATAATTATTTGTGTAAGTAAAATAAAAAATAAAACATTAATAATAATTTAAGGAATAGAATATACTTATTTATGAAATAAAATAATAATAAAGAATCTTAATAAATAATATAACTATATCTAATAAATTAATACCATAGTAATGTCTGTAAAACTTTCCACCTCGCTGAATGAAAGTAAAAACCACTGACAGAAACCCAAACATTTAAATCTATAGCTTTTTCAAATAATTACCGCTAAAAATTACCGATTAAGAAATAAAACAAAAATTCAAAAATATTTTGTGTGCATCTTTCAAATAAATCTTTAAATACATATCTAAGTTCTAAACCTATATATAGGCAAAATATCATAAAATCAATAAAACATGAAAATTTTTAAATTAGAATAGTATTTTTAAGATCACTAACATATTCTAATTACGCAAAAAATAAAGTTAAAAATAAAGAAGAAGAATGGTTATTAACCAGGAGCTTAGAGAAAGAATGAAATACCCTGAAATGCAAACAACAAATTTTATGCTTAAATTGAACGATGTACTTAGAAAAATGAATTGTTTTACGGAAATAGAAAATTTTGTTTTGAGCTAAATATTTAAATGAAGAGGAAAGAAATATTTTTTTAATATTGGGCCGGCAAACAGCTAGTATTATAATAATCATATAATATAATAGTATTTCAAATACTCGACACGTATCTCCTCTAATATTTACATAATAAGCTAAAATAAAATCTTAATACATAAAATCGTTGGTGCATATATTCGTAACCCTAGATCGCGCAAACTACTGAACCAAATGTTACCATATTTTCAACATTTATTACTGGCAACGAAACTTAATATATAGGCTACTTTTTTCTTCTACAGATGAAAAAGTACGCTTGGCTTCTTGGCGATGGCGTACAAGTTGAGATATTTAAAAAAAGTGATATTTTTGGTATTTTTTTAATGAAATTTAAGTACGTTGTAAGTTGTTTTTGATAATCAGATTTGTTTTTAGTGATATGTTTAGATTTATGGAATAAAAGTCGAGTTTCCTTTCACTAATCATTTGTATTTATTTTGCTAGTAAATTATTTTAATAGTAATTATTATCTAAGATTACTTTAAAATTAAAAATCAGGTTCAGGTAGAATTAAGATCATAAATACTAGAATAAGGGTTATTGCGTAAGACTAGTTTAAGTGCAATAAATAATAATTATACAAAAAAAAAAAAAAATTTTAATAAATAAAACACTGTAGATTAGGTAGCACTATTAAGGAATTACTATTGTTAACAAAATGAGCATATTATTAAGGGTTCAAATTATATAATTATATGTAAGAATTAGTGTAAATATTAATTTGTCGCAAAACACTGATGAAGGAAGTAAGTTGCTTCCGAAATATCGATATTTGCAAAATAAATACAAATGATTAGTGAAAGGAAACGTTGTAAGTGTTTACGAAAAACTTCAAATAAAAAAAAATAAAAAATTTAAATTTAAAATAGTAACATAATTTAATTTATTGATAAGAGAACTTACAAAATGCCACGAGTTAAACGTGAGTATTGCCATGCTTTAAAATTTAAATATGAAACAGCTGGGATGTGTTGCTTTTCTGGAAAAATTGATTTGCCGAAATTAAATCCACCATCAGAACCTTTAAAAACATTACTTAAAGGAGAAGCAGCAGAATTGAAATTATTTTTTTTTAAAAATTAGGAAATTTAATCAATGCTTTCAAATGACAAGCTTCAAAGCAAATTAAATTAGTAGCAGTCACACTGATCAAAATATGAAGAGGAAAATGTATTATTAGCCAGAATACCAATGATACCAACTGATTCACCAATTCAATTCAGACTGTTACAATTTCCAATTCGTTTGGCATGTGCTATGACCATCAATAAAGCACAAGGTCAATCTATGCAAAATTTGTTGCTTAGATTTGGAAAATGAATGCTTTAAACCAGATTTTTTTTTGCAACAAAGATTGGGTTAAGGGCAAAACAACGTTTGCCGGGTCCGCTAGTTATCTTATAAATGATAAAAAATCGTTAGTTAAATTTAAAATTTTATTAATTTTAAATACATCACCTTCTGTCTTGGTCCTGGCTTAAGAGTTGCGTTAGAAGATACATTATTTATTATATTATAAATTCAGACTAATTTCGCAGCAGAATTCGTAAATATAAAGATTCAATTTCACCTTATTCACTTCTAAAAGCTTATTTTAGTAATAATTTTGTGACATTAATACTTTCCTAGTTGAATTAAAACGTGCCGTGCCGTGCCGTTTAATAATTTATAATATACTTATAAATATACTTATATATATTTATAAGTATATTATAAATTATTCTTTATTTGTTCCAAAAATTTTGAAAAATTAATTCCATACTGTAGGTAATTTCAAAATTATATTAAAATAAATTAGTTAAATGAATTTATATAGCAAAAACAAAAAAGAAAAAAAAACACATTCGAAATAAATCAATTTTCTAAAATTTCAATCTTTAGATTCCCTTTAAATATCCTAAAGGTATTCAAATGAAAATTATGAAATATTTCAAATTGACGAAATTAATTTTATAGTGTCGTTTTAGAAATATGTATATTTTAATTTTATTTCTGGTCCAATTACTTTTTAATAAATTTATGGAATTTTATTCGAATATAATATTTTATTAAATAGGTTAAACATGTAGATATTCACATACAACATGACATACGTATAATAATTTATGTATCATTATATGTATGTATATGTAAAGGTTAATAATATAATACAAATAAAATTTTCATAAAATTTTAATTTTTTAGAGTGTCACGTTTTGTCAAAATAATCCTTGCTATTTGTATTTTATGTTATTTCAATATTTTTTTTCTTTTTTTTTTTAGATAAAAAAAAATTGCTATCATATCATTTTTATTTGCCTTTTTATTAAAATATACCCAATACTTAAGCTAATCAAATCGTATTTATAGATATAAATATGTTACAATAAGATTCCGAAAACGTTGTTTTCATATCTAAAAATTAAAATTAAATTAAAAATAAAAATTATTTATATACCGTGGATGGTGCAGTATAGATAGAGCGTCTGCCGAAAAGCACCTTAAATCTTCATAAAATTCCTAGGTATTATAAAAAAAAATGTTTTACAAAGGTTAGAATCCGAATTTTAATAAAAAAAAGTACCTCTTCCCATTTAAAAATCTCGATTTCGGCGAATTTTGGCTAATTTCGAGCTTACAAATCGTTTTTCCTGTCCTTTCTGGAAGTTAGAAATATCATCAATCGATAGAGTACCCTCGATTTATTTAATCAATTTTTTCTAATCTTAAAATAACGACTCCTTCCTTTTTTAAAAAGCTGATACGCATGCTCTGGAACACCCGCTATACATAATATAGTCCAATATGAAATTATAGGTAACAAATTTAAGAATTTTCAAATTAATGTACAGAATTATGTACGCTACCAAAATTATTTACACGTTCTGCCATGTACAAATCTGACATTCGTATAATTATGTTGTTCATAATTAATTAGTATTTTAATGATCTGCTATACAATTTGTCTGTTAATTCTTCATTAACTATCTTTGCGTATTATTTATTGAGGGTATAAGAGAATGATGACAGGTTCCGCCAATTAGCCTTTCTTACATTGTATTTCTACAATTTCTGCACGTGGTCAGTGTTTTAACCACAGCAAATACGATTCAGTATGATGGTTAGGGTATAGAAGAATAAGCAAGTATGACAATACCTGGTTAGGGTATAGAAGAATGAGTGTATTGGACAATAATTGATGATATAGCAACCGAAGGTGAAAGATCCAGGTCAAAATTAAGTCGCTTTCACATATTGTATTCAAAGGTTTATAGCAATGTATTCTGCATCTGTATCTTGTCTTTAAAGAGTCTGAAAAATAATTCGGTACTTAAAATGAGTGGCATGGCATAAATCTTATCGTTAAACAAATAATTACCTAGTTCTTTGAGAGATTTTCTAACGGAAATAGATATATAACTTAAATATCATACAAATATGAAATAATATAATTTTTTTTAAATACTACATTAAGTATAAATGTATTATTTTTATATTATTAGTTATTGTAATATTTAATATAATTATATTTTTAAATAACTCACTTAACTTTTAATAACACAAACAAAGTTTTACTTCCATTTGATAGCAAAAAACCATTCGAATAAAATATGTTAAAAAATATTCGAAATTAGTATTACATGGTACCAATCTTTCGAATACGAAATTCGTTTTACGAAAATCGGAATACGCGGTAGGAGCCCTGGAACATGGCTGAATATAAGAGTATTTTTCTAACGGAAATAGATAACCTAGTTAATTTTCATATATCCATTGATTGATAGTATATCATGAAATACGCCAAAAATTAGTCTGTTACCAAAATATAATTGCGATTATGCTAAATTTGGTGCATTTTCATAGTAAACCGTACATCATTGGGTTTGGAAGGTGTGCCTATTTCATGTGGTGGTTGATACTAAAATGTAATGTTATGTTTACAATTTGGTCAAAAAATATTATATGAGCTACCTGCCTTCCATTTTTATTGTTCAAATATCGATATTTCGGAAGCGACTTACTTCCTTCATCAGTGCTTGCAATAATATGTGCTCTATTTTTTTCTATCATAATCCAATGTCGTTCATCGGCTGTCTACAACATTACGACGGTTGACATGGCTGAACCTAGAAATCTTAATCTTGCTCTACCTCTAACTCTACGATATTGTATGGTTTCTAATATGCTTTTTAGAATCTGAATGTTTTTCATCCGCTGTCTCCACCTTTTCAACAATTTTCTCATTCAGCCAACTATTCTAATCTTGATCTAACTCTTATTCTAGAGAATTGTATGGTACTGTGTCTAATATCCGTTTTAGCATCCTTTGATTATTCATAATACTCAGCACATGTGCGTCTTAGTAATTATGCTTGAATAAATTTTACAATATTAAGTGGTTTAGTAAGCCTTTTTGCAGTAGGATTTTATGGAAGTTTTTATTTTAGCGTCCAATCTTGCTCTTGATATAGAGCCTCTAGGAAGGATTAGCGCTGGCAATATTACCCTAAATACCTAACTGTTGTTACTTCGCGACGAAGTAAGATAAGAGTTTGACTAGTAACAGTTACAATACTGTTTTTTTTTTGTTTTTTTTATATAATTCCAAGTCAATAGAATGAACACCCTAACTTCTTTTACACAGAGATTTGGAATACACAACCACATACAATAGCTTTTTCTGTAGAATTTTTGTGATATAGACTAATTTAAATGTGGAAAACTATAACGATTAGTAACCGAACAGATCTTACCCTGTTGATCCTTATCCAGACCATAATTTTTTTTTTATACCGAGATTAATTTGAGTTGTAGGTAATACTTAAAAATTTTATATTAAATATTTCTTCTAATGTCATTATTATTTCACGCAAATTCACTTAAGAAAATTCATAAAGATTCCAAACCTGGATTAACTCCGTTTCCGTGTATTTCCGTCAAATTATTAAATCCATTTCCATGTCTTAAATGATACAATTCGCAATTGTATTGTAACATTAATAATATTGATATATATTTGAATTTTCATATTAGTTATATATAGTTATACATACACATGTATTGTATATATATAAATTTCTGCCCTCATAAATTTTAATTTCCAATTTCCTATTTATTATAATATCAATAAAAATCATTTATATTATATATGTATATATAATCATTCGCTATAAAATTGCTTTTAAATCAACCGACCATCAAATATATTTTAATACTTTTTGATGTCCAATTTTTATTTTTCAGTTTTTTTTTTTTTTATTTTAAATCTTATAAAATTACCATTCATCTCTCATTCAAGTTCATAACTTTCATAATTTTACTCATAATAAATATATACAAATATACTGTTCTTTAGTACCTATTCATTCAAACAAACAAACTTAATATCTATATACAGTCATAAATATTAAATAAAGTTCTACATATCCTGACAAAAACAACTAAAACAATAACAACAACAATACAACAACAACAACAAAAGAAAAACGAAAGGAAAGCAACATTTTTTCTTCGTCTGTTCTGAAATTTTCAATTTTTTATTTTTATTTGAAAATATTGATTGTGCCAATCCTTCATGCATTATTAACATTCCAATAATTTTATTGATTAGGGATACTACTACTACTACTTACTATTACTGCTTTTATGCTTTTTTTTGTTTTTTTTTGTTTTTATATAAATATTCAATTCCCTTTTCAATTCAAAACTTTATTCGTAATTCGTATTATAAATTTTTCCACACACATACATTCATCATAACAATATACATTTTGTATATGGAAAAATGAATTTGTTAAAACATTGTTAAACTGAAAATCCTGAAAATTGTCCAAAAAGTTTTCTGTTTTTTTTTTTTTTTATTACATATACTTACACACAGATTTTAATATCTCGAACACAATAAAAAGAAAAAAGAATAATAATAAAAATAATAAAAAGTCATTGAACAATATAGATTGAAGTTACAATGATACCCATACAAATAAATACTGATTTAATGCACATATTCATATATACATTTGTAGATACAGAGGTGATACCAGGAATATTCAATTATTATTACAATATTGTGTATATAATATTTAAATACAGTATCAAGTATATTTATATAATACAGATTTAAGTACATTTTTATAGTTTTCTATTTTTATTACTTTCAGATTAAATTCGATCATGTCTCGAATAGTCAGTTACGGCACTGAGAATTAATGACAACAGAATATTTCTACATGTAAACAACCAATATGTTGTTGTAATTTCAACGTTGTACTTCTAATTACAATCGAACTTAGCCAGACTTATTTTTATGATATAAATTAGTCTATTGATAACTAACCATTTTTTATAATTTCAGGTTTATGCTTAGAGCAAGCACATCAGACGTCTATTACTAGACAAAGGCTTGCTTCATTTCATTGTGCAATAACTCATCATCTAGTATAGGGTTAGTAAATCACCGCCACCTTTGATTAGAAAAATCTAAAAATAAACTAAACCAGAAACACGCTGTTAGTAGAGTGGCAAAAGTCATTAGTTAATACCAATGTTAATAGCTATACATTTATTAAAAACACTTCCAAAAGTTAGGCTGAAAGTATCAAAGCTAAAAAGAACAACAGTTGTTCGTTAGTCTCAGTTGAACTCAGTTGTACTTTAAGACACTTAGTTGTCGATCAAAAGAACTAGAGGTAGAATGTACTTCACGGTGCATTCTAGTGATTGGCTCGAATCTACCATGTTCAGTAGGGTGGAAGGGAATGTGGAACAACTCAAAGGTTATTCCGATTGGATCTTTCAACCAAATAATTTGAAATTTCAAGGGTTAGCGTCATACCCGAAAGGAACTGGTGAATAAAGCAGATATCTGCAATTATCCGACGATCAGACAACGATTGTAAATCAGTGAGTTTGAGACGGTGGGAATAAGGTGGAAGTCGCAATGGATTATTCCACAAAAGTTACTCAAAGCAAAACATAAAAACTTTCGTTGAACCGATTCAATTCGATTAATGTCAGTCAAGTAATGGGAAGACCATACTTGACTGGCATATTAAAGGTTACGCCTTACATATGTAACATAAAGGTCGTGAAGTAGGGATCAGAAAATTCTTTAGACCATCGTTTAATAAAACCTAAAGAAGAATTTGCTTTGCTCACTATCTTATCATAATGTAGCTTAAAGTTCAGTTTAGGGTCAAGTTATAACCCGAGATCTATAATAGAATTCGCTCTTGAAAGCATACAGCCATTTAGTTGGTAGTTGAATCAAATTGTCCGAGCGGAAGTTCTCTTAGAAAAAAACTAACACATTGCTAACGAACTATTTTGAACATTGAAAAACAAATTTTTATGGGTCTTTCAACCTGGTCCAGGACCTTTTGTAATTAGAATAAAATAAATGATAAAAAATATATACAAAGAGTACAATCTGGTAACAACTTAAATAAAATAAAAGTACGATATTTATGAAGGAGTTGTTAACAGTACCATAGCTTCCCACATTTTAATCAGTTGATATGATAAGCCAGTAATTTGATAAAAAAATGCTTGAAAAATATTGCAGATATTGTAGTGGATATAAACTTGCAGAACCGTACTTAATTAAGCACGAAAAAAAAATTCTGGGGTAGGAACCATCAAACTTGCAAATTCATAATATTTACAAATTCAATATAATGACTCTCGTTGTTAACTAATGAATATGTATATGCATAATGCAATGGATCACAACAATTAATTGAAGAAACCGTAATTGAATTTTTAAATAGTTTAAATACTTTCATTAAATTTGCTATAATTGTTTCAAATTAACTGTATGTAATAATAAATTCCTAAACGCACTGATATGCATTTATTTAAATAGCTGGGATGGATAGGATTCGGACATATATACCAAAACAGCTGTTTTTGGGTTTCATCTGTTCGTGATTACCCGTATGTTATGTAATTTTTTATATCCATCTATCTGTAAGAGTACCTGATTTAATAATAAAACTAATGACATATAGTAGTAGTATGTGGGGTAGTTCCCTTTATTCGGGTAACGCTGTTTCCAAATGATGAAGCATCCGAGTGAAGTTTTTGCATTCACAAAGAAGATGTTCAATAGATTCCTGCTCTATTTCACATATTCTGTAAAGATTAATTTTATATAGGTACTTCTTTAACAGACTGTGATGGCTACACATTAACCCTGCATTATGCAAATCTGTTTCCTACCTATTGAAAAATTTGAAGATCTTCAAGTTTTATTTTCTTGAGCGAACATATTGGTATGAACATTTTTGCTTGTCATGTATGTTATCCCACTATGTATGTTTAGAATATAATCATAATATATCAAAAATTAAAAAACAAAGTCCAATAGAAATTCAGTAGATCACTGATCACTGCTGTTTCATCTTTATTATTTTTTGTTGGTAGTTCCTATAGATCAACTGATATATAGAAGATGCAAATAATCTACGTTATAGTACATCGGCGAAGATATGAGATATTTACTATGAATTTGAATAGTTAAACATGCTTATTTAATAAAAGTGATGTGCATCAATTTTCTCTTAGAGCTTAGTAATTTATCGAACGTTTGAATAATATCTTCCAGGTGAACAAAAATGTTTGTATTCGAATTCATTCCGAATTCTCCTATTTCTACCGCAAAATAAAAGAAACGGTAGGATGCCCAACTGTTCACAATAGAAATACCAAGAAATACGATATGAAACAGGTTTGTTCATAATATAGACCCCGCAAATGTACAATTAGATTCTTTCTGTCTTATTTCCATATTCAAACAACACTCTACTATACAACTTACAGAAATTGAAGGAAAATATAAATAACTTTATGTTGCAAATTCCTAATAATTCATTTAATAGCTTTCTTTTGCCTTCCTATTCTATCCCAACCAACTGATATATGACCCTTATAGATTACACCCTTTCACTTGTCTGTCTATCAAAAAAAACTTTATTTGTTAAATTTAATTGTGAAGTCCTCAAATTTGCACAAATTCGTTTTCATATCAGAGCACAATTTTAGGGTAACAAAGACTTTTAATTTTATTTCATACATTTTTCAGTTTGTGCTAAAGACGCTGAGTCACACCCAAGATCTATATTGTATATTGGGCACCTAAGTTAATAAGTTTATCTTTATCTGAAACATATGTAGTAATCCCCGAAGGAATTCCAGCCTCGTATGAATACCCTAACATCTATAATGAATACCCTAACTGCTTTTACATAGAGATTTGTAATACACAATCACATAATAGATTTTCTGTATGTGTTTAGTGGTATATCTACTAGTTTAAATGTGGAAAACTATATCTATTCTAGAGTGCTTCGCCACTGGTTGTGTGGGAATCAATCCTACTACAGTCCACCTGTCTCTTTTCCGTTATAACCAGTCTACGTTAGATCAACTAAAGACTTTTTTTCGTAAATTTTTCGATCGCGTGTTTAGGAAATTATTATAGTAAGCGTTTGGAGAATCGCTATCAACATAGTAATTTCCGTGTAAAAACCTTATCACTGTTATATTTGCCATGAAGAAAGTAAGCCAAAGCAATTGTTTCTACGTGAGAAGCTTAATTACCTATTCAACTAAGCACGTAAGTAGATAAATATTGTAATCGAATATAAAAATTAAAAAAAATATAAAAATTTAATAAGAACAGGGGTTATGCATAAGCTTTTCAATAACTCTATAACTTCTCAAATTATTTAATTCAACTTTACTTATACTTTATATTCACCATTCCACTTTCGTCACATTCGAAAGTTTTTAACTTACCGGTTCGTGTTAACACCGATATAATATTACCTCTGTATAAATATATAATTATACAAACATACAAATATGCAAGTTATTTCAAGTTCATTTCTTTTTATTGTAAATTTAAAGGATTGCTTCAGATATATAAAATGTGTCATAGGTCCTGACCATCTCTATAAAAAATAAAAAAAACCCAATATATATTTTGTGTCTGGTACTAAGTTTTCCCCGTTTTTTTTTTATTTAAAACTTGTTTCTCTCTCTTTCTTTTTTTAAGCCTTTCTCTTTCTATCCATAATAACATTTCAATCAGTTTTTTAAACTACTCTACTATATACGTTCAATACTGGTAATGGTGGTGAAACTATACTTTTTTGCATGTTTTACGTATAGTTTTAGAACAACTCCGAGACTTGTATATGGAAATGTATATAGAAATAAAGGATTCTTATAATATCAAAGCACACAAGGATACATAAGGATACGTTTGTTACATTCTTATTATTGAGACCAATAAATAAATATAACAAGAATAAAAAGACAAAAAAAACAACAAGAGGACAAAAATTTAATGGACAAAAAAAAGGGATCATCATAGCTTCAAAATTAAAATTCACCGCTAAATGGATTTTTCCTTTTTGGTTTTTTTTGTTTTTTTGTTGTTTTTGTTATTATAACTTCAGGCTTCTTGAGTCTTATGTCGTCTATAGTGTGATGGTATTTAATGTGTCACTTATATTAACAATAAAAAAAAAAATTGCTAAGTTTTTCTTATATTTTTTTTTTTGGTAAAAAATGGAACATAACGGAAAAAAATTATAACAATGGTAATAAAAAAAAATATTTTTTTCTTTTACTTTATTTTTATTTTAAGTTTAAGGGCGGCGGGGGATATTCTCTCCTTATACGAAGCAAAAAAAAAAAAGTTTTGCATTTAAAGGGATCAAGATAAGAAAAAAAATACGTAATTTAAGATTTTATAGAGTTAACTATAATAATATTAAATAAAAAAATATATATATGTACATATATATAAATATATTATGTTTTGCACAATCTATTAACAAAATACAGTGAAACCAAGTTATTAGACATCTGTTCGTCTATAAAAATGTAAAATTTTAATTATAGAAATAATTGATTAATTGATATTTCATTGTTCTTACTCTAATTTTTCAGTGTTATTAAATTTAACTATATCCAATTTGAGACCTAAAAAAAAACTGCTTATATATCTTTATTTAACTAATTATATTTTACATACCATTTGTTGTTAATTTTGATCCGTTTCAATTTTTTTAATAATTTTCTTACACACTTTACCAAGTAACAAAAACTAAATTAAGGATTCTAATCGTTAATTATTTTTTGGTAATATTTAAAAAAAATTCCAAATTTACTTCTAAAACACAAATCCTTATCCCACTTAAAACGAAATAAAACTTAATTTATTCTAACCTAAAAAACTAAGACTAATTTACAATTAACTATACTAATCTGGAAATTCTATAATATACTACACTATTTAATGGACACTCGTCCAATCAAATAACTGACTTTATATTATAGAGAATGGAAATGCGGAATGGAAATATCGAATTTTAATTGAGCCTGACTTAGCTTTTGCGAATCGAAATCAATAACTGGACATGTAACCGATCGCTTATAATGAAATAAAATTGAGACATGATTCTAGTTTTATTATAACCATACTTATCTAGATAAATAAAAGCTTCTATAGGGTTCAATAGATTATTTTTATTTGATTTGATAAAGAATTTTGCTTTCATCAGGAATATAACCTAGAACCTTTCAAACCTGGAACTTTTATTGCGTCACCCAGCTTCTTTTTCAGATATTTAAACAAACTATTTTAAATGGTTTTCTATAAAAAAAATTGTAAAATTTACTCAGTTTTTATTAGAATTGCACTTTCTGACCAGCAATACACAGCATGCTCTATCTGTTTCAAAAAATTTACTTTAAAAATCAAAGTAAATTAAAGTAAATTAAAGTCAAAATTAGTGATATAAGACTTCTATATGACTCCCGATAAGCACTAGAAAGGTGTTATAATGATATTGATATGGGAATAATGTGACTAATATTACTATAATAATGTTCTTATAGCGATTGCGGGAGTTGTTATAATGGGATTTTTATCAAGTGCAACAGCAATGTTACTATAAGTGTGTAATCCTATAACAAGGGTTAAAGTGTTGTTATAAAAATATAATTTCTACAATAGCAGTAGTAGTGTTATTATTTTACTGTATTCCTATAATATTACTAATAAACTTACTATAGCTTTTGAATAAATATTTAGAATGAATATTTTGCGATGGCCATTATTTTCTACAAACACGGTAACTGAAAAGCTTAAATTTTGCATTTGTTTTGGCAAAGATATCATTTCTACTTAAAAGAATAATTATTTAAATATCAAATTTTGATGTTATGCATTATTTAACGTAAATTATTTAACATTTTAAAGATGCAATTTAAAAATATATTTTCTTTTATTTATTTAAAAATTTGTTATTTTTGAACGGCAATGTATTTTCTCGAAGGATAATAATAATAAATTGATAATAATAAATTTGACAATGATATTTCATTCCCAGCCAAATTTTGCATTTTGGTCACAATATTTATAAATATTAATACAATTATTCTTAACCGCAAAATATTATTTATTAGTAAGACATTTTTTGTATTATAAATCATTTACATTCAATTAATATTTAATTAATATTTATTTCCCTTTCTCATAAAATAAATATAAACACCATAAAATCTAATACTATTTATACAAGTTGCTTTCAAAAAGCCTGCATTCATTGGCTTACACAAACCAATAATAATATTAGAGTAGAATACGCATTCTCTAAGTATTCATCTTATATATATATATATATATATATATATATATATATATATATACAATATCCTTTTTACAAGTACTCTGATTGTGTGCGTTTGTATTGTACATATCCCATTTGGGTATGGAATATATAGATACTCATTTTATTTTATTGTGTTTTGTGTGGATCAAAATAAATTTTTATTTTATGTTTCCAATTTGATGAAATAAATTTAATCGGTTGTTAGCTCAGTTGGTTAAGGCGTCATTATAATATCCATTTAATATCATTTATGATATCAAGTTCAATTCTCTGTTGAGTCAAATTTTTTTTTTATTAAAACAATATTTTTTTTTTGTTATTATATTATAAAATTTATAATATTATTTTTATAAACAAGAAAAAATATTTTTTTAATAAAAAAAAGAAATTTTTAATTATTATTCTTTTCTCAATTATTTCAACAAAACACGAAATCGTTTAGAACAAATCCAAGCATACAAATTATGTATTCATGTATATATATTATATACCAATACCAATGCGGCAATGGTTTTTGTGCTGAATACGTTTCAGACATCGAAATTTTGACCCTCCTAAATTTTTTATAAAAACATTTGTGAAAAAGGCAAATAGATCTGATTAGCCTTACTACAGATGCTTTGTCGGCATCACGATGTAGATGGCGGGAAGGTGCCGCAGGTGTCTAATTATTATTTTAAAATAAAAATAATACATTACCCTCTCTCGCACAACATAAATTATTTCATATGAATTTAATTTCAAAATAAAATCATATACACTAACACATATGTATACTAAGCCTATAACAATATTACATTAATTATTCTGGTGCCTTATAGGATTGACCATTTCAGTGATATAACGTATTTATAACCTTTCCGAACAATAAATTTCGAACCACTCAAATTAACACTAATAACGCTATAAGAGAGCAATGAAATTGTTACGTGGGCTGCCTAATAAAATATCAATGACATTCTAATTTACCACACTTATCACATTATGACTAAATTTTGGTGGAACCAATTAACGCTGTAATCAAAAATAAAATAACGTCGCAAAATTTTACATGGCGTTAAGGCCGCAAAAAATTAGACAAAATCGCAAAAATTGAAGCGTTAATTGATTTCTTTTCGGTGTTATTTTATTTCTTTGTGGCATTATTTAATTTTTTTAAGGCATTAATTCATTATTTTACTGTGTTATTTCTTTTACATATTTTGGTACGGATCATTACGTTCCGCTAGGTACTGAGAAAGCAAAAGACATTCGAAGAAATTTTATTTTACAGCATTTTCAACCAGCTTTGCTTTCGACTATTTTGGAAAAAGGTAATATACCTTATCTCCAAAATTACCGAAACCAAAGCCAATCATAATGAACGAAATGGAACAAAATGTTCAAGTACTCTTATATCTGAAAGTTTATCATTAATTCGCTGTCCATATTGCAGAACAAAAGTTAGTGATACAATATTAGTTTACTGAATTTAAAAAAAAATAAACATATAAAATTCAAAAGAGTAGATATATTAATTTTTCAATTATTTTAGTCTCACTTAATTTATCTTTAGCAAGTTATCTTTTTCGAGATTATTTCATTGTGAAACGCAAGAATGAAATAACGCTGCAATAAAATGAAATAACGTCACAATAGAAGTAAATAATGCCATACAACAGAAAATTGAATTTGCTGTGTTATTTCATGTCACTTTAAATTTTATCTGTAACTGTACTTTGTTGTTTATATTTTGCATAACACTGTATTTAATATACAATATGATTGAATATAAACATAGGGATTGTCCTTTTTCTTCCTGTTACGGAAATTTTTGATTTTATTATTGATAGATTTCAAGGGTTCACATTAATAATAAAGTGGGACCCTATAAAAAAAAAAAAAATATTTTGTTGTTATTTTTGTTTTTATCCAGTTGATGATGATCCTATCGCATAATGATGAATACTTATATTTATAATAATATTATAATAAATATTTTTATCATAATAAAAATATCTTTATAATGATTTTATTTTGAAATGTATTTAAAGTTTATTATAATAAAATATTTATAGAATAAAGAGTATGTTTGAGTGAGTGTGGGAGTTAAAAGTTATTTTTATTAATACAATGCAGGATATATATAGGGACAGGGTTATAATGAAGAATAGAGATAATCTTTATAATAATTATTACTTTTATTATTATATTATGATATAGGTACTTAATATTTCAATTGAAACCGAAAAATTCTTTTATTAAAAAATTCCAATATCTAGCTACAGGACGCACTTGAACTAATTTATTAGATATTTTTAAATTATGTTTATATCCTGTTTGGTTTTTATTAATAAATTCTTAATTTTTTATAATTATTTTAGAAATTTCTTCAAATCTATTATTTTTTTTATAAAATAATCTAGATTTGACAACAGATAGAGCTCGAATTCTTGGTTTATGTTCATTTTAATATCAGAAAGGTTTAGAACAGCTTGAATAAGAAAACAGAAATTTATTAATGATGGAAATTTGATTTGGATACTACTGCTGTTGGTGATGAAGTCCAAACATTTTAGTTAACAGAAATACTTTAGCTTTAATTGAAGATCTTACTAAAAAGGGTGGTTATTGGTTATGATGGCAAAGTTGATTTTGAAATGAATGTTGCCGTATAATTAATAAAGCGCTTCAAGCATACAAGATCATTGAAATGGATGAAGTGTTCTATTGCGCATAAAAAATATTTTCGAAGGTTAAGACCTAAAAAATTATCTTAGTGAATTCTTTACTTTACTTATTTTGTCAGCATTAGAACAAACTATTCTAACATTAAAAATGTGCTGCTAACATGCATACTAATGATACCACTTATGTCTTCGCTTATTTATCATCTTAATTTATTTTTATAGATAAAATTTTAGTTAATTTTGTTTTGTTGATTTTGATAAAATTTAGATAAAATTTTCCAAAAATTTTCCAGAATTTTGTTCCAATCTAGATGTAAACAATTAAGACACGACTTACGAATTTGTCCTTCAAATTGTTCCAATCTAGGTGTAAACAATTAAGACGAATTATTTATTGTTCAAATTTTATCTCTACAAATTTCCTTACTCATATCTTCTATCTGTACAATCAAAAATATTTCATAAACCGATATTGATTCGATGTTTAAAATAATTTTTATAATAACACTATGCATATAGCCTTGTGTAGGTATGCGTAAATTTATTCAATATAATAAAGTTCAAGAATTTTGAGATTGTTTTTTATAAAAAAATAATAATAAAAAAATTAAAAGGATTAAATGAGATTTATAGATAGAAATTGAAAGGTTATGAATTATAATATTATAAGTTAATAATGTTAAATATTGAAAATAATTATTTAATATTATAATAATATTATAGTTAATTAATTTGACAAAAATTAATGGATGATAAATTTTTTTGTGTTAGATAAAAATTTAATAATGATATTTTATTGATTAATTCAGGTAAATTTAAAAATTAAATTTTAAATTTTTGGATTTATATAGTCTTGGTAAAGTTTTTAAATATTTTTGACTGAAATCTTTTTATAGTTTCCACATTACTTTTACAGGTGCTTGTGCCTAATTTATAGTTATACCAGGTGTTCCAGAGCATGCTTATCACCTTTTTAAGAGGGGGACGAGTCGTTATTTTAAAATTTAAAAAAAAGTTTGTTAACTAAGTCGAGGATGCTTTATCGATTGGTGGCTTTTTCAACTTCTGGGAATGACCGGAAAAGGGTTTTTAAGCCCAAAAATCGCTGAAATTGACCGAAATCGAGATTTTCAAATAGGAAAGAGTACTTTTTTATGCAAATTCGGATTCTATGTCCAAAACTGAAATAAAAAATGTGATAAAATGGAAAACAAATTTATTTATAAAAATGATTATCATTAATTTTAGTTTATCAAAGGAAAATATTGAGCATTTTTGTTTAATTGTTATTAATTTTAAAGAAACTAAGAAAACAAAAAAAAAAACAATTTAACACAATTTCCTTATTTTTTGTCGTAGAATCTGAATTTGTATTAAAAAGTACCCCTTCCGATTTAAAAATCTCGATTTCGGCGATTTTTGGTCTTAAAAAGCTGATTTTCGGGACTTTCCGGAAGTTGAAAATACCACCAATCGATAGAGCACCCTCGATTTAGTTAACAAACTTTTTTTAAATTTTTAAAATAACTGCTCCTTCCCCTCTTAAAAAGCTGGTACGCATGCTCTGGGGCACCCGGTATAATAAATAAAATAAAAAGGCAGATGAAGTTAAATAACTTCTTCTCACATTTAGACTAATTAAATATATTATAAAAAATTTAAAAGACAAATAATTTTATTTTTATATTTATTAATATGCCAAAAATTAATGCACAACATTTAGAATAATCATAATCTTCTTAATTTATTTGGTTATATGAAATATAATTTATAAATTTATACAAAAGAAAAAATAATTAAAATATTTTTGGAGATAGATTTTTAATGCTAAGAAATTATTACCGAAAATAGAACAAACCAAAGCATGTCCCAAGCCTACGGCATGCCTTGTGGCTACCGAAGCATTTAAAACGTGCCCTACTCTAGCCCTCGAAAAAACTCTGGAACTCCCACCGATTCATCTGTAGCTGTTACAGATGGTAGGAATAACAGCAACAAGGCTGCATCTAACAAATAACGTCAAGCACAAAAGATTAGGGACAGAGCATGATCCTATAGAAAATTAGGCAACTGCAATGTCGGACTATATATAACAAAAGCAATTGATTGCTAGTTCACTGTATACCAATACCTAAAAGAGAAAAAGTTCAAAGTTTAATAACAGCTTGCAGGGTATTCGGTATTTATCAATTTTAGTGTGGAACTTGGCACATATTATCCCACTGTTTTTGAAGGTGAAACCTATGTCACCGAGATATGAGTATTACAATGCATTAAAAGGGGGCACAAATATGCTAACATATATATAATTTCATATAGCCAAGCTGTTCTAAAAGATAGCCAAGCTGATGACTTCCCACATTTTTAAGTCAAAGCTGCTCTATAGCTGTTACAAAAGCTTAATACAGCTAGCGGAAGGAAACAGAGTCACTCTTATATAGACTCCTGGGCATAAAGATAATAAAGAAGCAGATGCTATACTCAGAATCAAGTAATATTCCCTTACACGCCCATCCAGAAAAGTTCAGGTGCATCAGAAAATAGAAACCACAGAAACCCAAAACATATGGGATAGCTGCCAAGGACTTACATAGTTTATAAAGTCTTTTCAAACTCCGCATTCACCGATTAAATCAGGTAATCAAGGAGACTAGATCAAAAATGGCAGACCACTGATATAGTTTATCACGGGCTCTGGTCGATTTAACAAAATCTGTTAAAGATTGGTAGATCGAACGCAGATTCTGCTTAGAAGATTAGTTGTTCTCTTCTTATATTTTGTTTGCAAAAGACATAAATATTTCCAGGGATACACATTGCCTAATTCTGAAATTGACATCAAAGCAATAATAGTGTTCATCAAGGACATAAAACTACGATTCTAAGATAATAAACGGGAAGTACAATAGACCTGAATAGGTCGCGTTTACATAGAACTCTCATAAAAAAAAAATAATAGTACTAAAGACAATGTGGCAAAGCTTTTGCTACACATTTTTTTTTATAAATGGATGCAAATGCAAATTCAACATTCGAATCACTACTCATCAAACATTTTATATTATTTTCGTTAATATTTTGTTTACTTTTTCTAGCTCCCAAATTTAATCTTTAAAAAAATACTTCTTCGTTATAATATATTTTTAGCTTCTAACAAAATTGTATGATCTTAAATTTCAATCTTGCAAAATATAAATTTAAAATATTTTCTGTTACTATAATAAGAACTTAAATTTATTTTTTTTTCGATTTCATATACCTACAGGATTATAAAATATTAATTATCAGGACTAGTAAATCCAACAGTTTAATACACAATTTAATAAATTTTAATTTTTAAAGACAATGAATTAATTTTTGTATTCGAATTATAAAAATATCGACTTTTTAATTTAATATTTACGAAAATACTTTATTATATCATAATTATATAAGACATAATATTTAATTATTTATTTTTAAAACAAAATAAATTTCTAGATTATTATTATTATAAAAAAAACTTTTAATACCTGAAAATCCTTTAAATTAAATATTTATTTAAAATCAAAAGAATGTACTTTTAGGTATCAGAAGTCTTATGAGATTCTAAATTTTTCATACTGTAAAAATTCAAGAAAATTCAAAATTCAAAAAGTTTTCTTAAATTTATTCAAGCATTTGCATTTGCCTAATTATTATATTTTAATACAGTCAACTCAATACTGGAAAAACATCCAGAGTTATTTTCTATTAGTAAATAAAAATTTCTCTCATTGTGCAAATTAAACAAGTAAAACTAAACGAGTTTTGAACATGATTACAATTATTTTTCTAAATGGACTAAACTGTTTGAAATGATTAACCTTTTTTCTATTACAATTTTGTCTCTTAGGTATTTTTTTACATGGTCCATTCTGGCTCGAACCCCCTCATATAATAAGTGGTGAAATTATAGAAAAATAATTATTTTTTATAATCAGATTTGTTTTAAGTGACTAAATGTCGAATTTCCTTGCACTAATTAATCATTATATTTAAAAAGTTAATTTAAAAAAGTTCGGTACAAATATCTGAACTATATAAATGATAGATATTAAAAAGCAGACGTCTGATTAGGAATATATTTACCAAATAAAAGAATATCTGTATCATTCACATCACTTATATTTACACCTAGCGGTACTTTTTTATTCCAGTTATTTTTTTATAGTAACTAGTCTAACGTCTCATATCTATTCACGCACGGTTTAATCGTTTAAATAAATTTTATCACCAAATTATACTTATGTAAATTAACTGTCATTCATTACTTATGTAAATTAACTGTCATCAGAATTATCATATAGACTAAAGAAATAATAGATCGCGAATAATATTATTTGCTTGGAAATAGATAATATGTAAAAAAAATTAAAAGTAAAAGATTAATAACTTTCTTTTAAAATAATTTAATTAAATCAAAAAATATTATATTAACTTAACATTAACAAAAATGGAAAAAAACGAATCTTAGAACACAAAATATAGCAACCTAACTGTTTGGTGTATTTTGAGTCATTCTCTTCTTTTTGTAAAATTCTTATATTATTTAAAATAAACTGATTACAAGCAAAATAACTGTAATACAATTTTATTATTGCGTGTCATATTACATACTTTTTACAATAATATTGTTATTGTTCAATAATTCAATACATATTTTATTAGTATTTGATTTTTCACATACATTTTGTGTTTGTTGCGAAATGACTTTTTGTATTTCGAAATATTTTTAAGTATGGTTTTGCTTTATCAGCATTTGAGCTTACGTATAAAAAGTTTAACAACATTTATCTTGACTTTTCGTTTGAAATGCTGTCTAAGTAATTATTGACACTTATTAGTATTTCATCGTAATTATTAATTTTGCCTGTCATTTAAATTTTTTCATTCGTAATCATTTCACTTTTTTCATCGGTTCATCATCGGTTTGAACTTTGTGCGCTTAGAACGTTCAAAACAAAATAGAAGTACAAAACTAAAAAATATTTTCTAGTTTAACAATTTAAAAAAATTATTTTGAAGTGTAGAAAAAAAAAATTACTTATTTTCGTAAATCATTGCTACATAGAGTTGAAGTCAGATTTCTTAATAATATAAAATCAGTTTTTTCTGTTTTTAATGTTTTAATACTTTTAAATTTCTAATACTTTAAAATTTTATATTTTTCTAAATATTTAGTTACTTTTTTTAAATTTTAATTTTTCATTTGCTTATTTAATATTTCTTAGAGCTTTGTTCTAATTTTTAGTTTTTAATAGCATAAGCATAATAGCTAATTATTTTATTATATTAATATTTTATTCTATTCTACATATACTCAATTTCCCCATTAATAAATTGATTTGTTTTTTTATCCAAAGCCTCAATCGCCACTTATCGTTTGGATATCAGATTGAATCTAGCTATTTCAGTAAAATACTACGCTAAGAAATCTGAATTAATTTGTTATAATTTTATAAATTTAGAATGTAAGAAAGCTTAAGTTGTTAATGAAATAAAGAATTATTATTATTATCATATTTGAATTTAATATAGACATTTTGACAATTTCCTAAATTTTGAAAAAAAAAATTGTTCACTGTTAATTCTACATTCCTGCGTTTAATTGTAATCATTTAGTTACCCTCCAATTAAATAATTTTACATCATAAGTTTAATAAATTTCAAAATTTCTAATGATTTTTTGCGTTAAGTGCAAAAGTAAAGTAAATTATAAAAAAAAACCATACACATAATATGATGGAGATCTACCTACCTACTAAATGCAATTTGTTTTTTTTTTTTATCAATAAAATAAAAAGTCGTTTATTTAAAAAAAATTGAAATAAAAAAATTTACTGCAGAAAAAAAAGAAAGTGTGGGGGCAAAATAACTTATAACGTCTGAATCACTGATCGCCGTATAGTCTTTCAAGGCTTTTTTTTTGAAGAAAATTAAATTTGCTATAATTATGTGAAGAAAAAAAATTATTTTAGGTAATGAAAAAATAGTAGATCTCCCTATAAAAATAAGTGCAATTAGTCAATTCTTTGGACCAGAGCATAGCATTCCACGCTCGAACGTCTTATAAAATTTATAAAACACTTTTAATTGTTTTTTATGATACAAGTTGAGTGCCTGAGTGCCTTGAGTGTTGTTATTGTTAGTTGTTTTAAGGAATTACCAGCCCAAAGAATACCACTATAATATTAGAGCCACCCTGTGCGATTTAAGAAAATCAATATTTAGATCACTAATTTTGCTTTCTACAACAAACCTTATATATTATAATAAACCTTAGTTTTTTTATTTTAATAAATTTATAACTTTGTTCCAAATATTTGGAGTTCACTGTACGAATATGAAAATTAATATGAAAGTAATAAATTTTAATAATTATTTAAAAGAAATAAATTTAAAAGTAATTTTATTAAATCTGAAAACTTAATCTTTGAATTATACAAGCTTTTAAGGAGACTTTAATTTAATTTATTATTTCTTGCAAACACGTTATTGTCAGTGGTTTATATTCTTTTATTTAAAATTACATTCTCATTCTATTTAAAATTTTACAAAAATATTATAATTTACCTTTTATTTTTCTACAAAATTATATATATTTAAAATTAAGTTCTAAAATTTCATATTTTACCAAATTTACCAAATTTACATTAAAAATATTTAACAAATTACCACAATCTATGATTTTAAAATTAATTTTTATAATATATACGTAGTTTTATAGGTATATACTTATATTATAAAATAATTTTCAAAAGTATTTCTCCATAAAATTTGTAGAAAAAAATTTTTTGTTAATAATTTTTAATGAAAATCTCAAAAATCTTTCTTTAATCTAAGAGATTTACAAATGGTATCATAATTTACTTTTACTTATAAAACTATAATAATTAAAGGAACAGATTTAACTATAGAAATATAATAACAATACAATAACAAAAACAATATAAAATAATTTCAAGGATATTTTGTTTGAATACCCTAAGGACGAAACATTTTTCCTTTAATATTGAAAATAAAAAAAAAATATAAAAAAACAAAAAATAAAAATTTTCTAAAATATTTTAAAATTCAGAAATTCGTTATAAATAAATTATACTGTAAATATTGTGTATACTTGGTAAAAATAAATGAAATACAATTTAACAGGTATGAAACACTAGGAATGTAAATAAAAATAAATTTTTAACTAGAAAAATGTTTTCCAACAATTTGACTGTAGTCTGTAGTGCACCCAGATCAATTTGAAGTTTTATAAATCAAAAATTTAAATATGAAAGCTTTTTACTTAGGTAATTATAATAAAATAAGTAGACAGCTACCTTTATTTTATGATATATGAATATTATTAAAATTTAGTCCTCATGTTTTGAAATCCCCCAACAATTAGAACAGCGAGCTTACATTTATTAAATCTGATCAAATTTATACTCCTAGAACCCCAAGTAAAGCATCAATTAATAAACTGAAATTATAATGACTACTTCTATTTGCAAAATGATTGATAAGACAGGGTTACAACAAGAATGGATTCTGTCGGTAACCTTTACATTTTACAAAATCTATGCTGAAGCGTCCTTTTAACAAACTATTGCTCAAATATTTAAAAATATCAAATTAAATATCAATAATAACACCTACTACGCAGACGACACAGCATTAACCGATAGGCCAAGATCAGGTTTTAATAAACCAAATTAATCAACACTGCAAAACTAAATTAAATTAAATCAACTGCAATTAATTGATAGTAGTAGGAGACCATCATACACAAACGCAACCAATTTAGTTGATAATATTTCAATATAACGATTATCCAGCTTCAAAAGGATTGATTGATGATAACTGAATTAATGAAGATTACAGATTGATTGTCAACAAGGGGATTAATAATGTCGACTTGAAACTGTTCACAGCTTTATTTCGCAAATTGAAAAACATACTATGCAATCGGAATATCGATATTAATCTTCGAATTAGATGGATTAAGTATTATATATGTTTTCTTTCTACGGTGTGGCATTCGAGTGCATGCAATCAAAAGTACAGGTTTAAGAGCTCAAAAGTACAGGTTTATGTCTTTAGTGAATGCTATATCATTACACTAATATCAGTTTTAATATTAGAATCAAACCTGGGACCTTTCGGTTGAAAGGCGAGTGTTCTACCTACTACCCATCGAGTTGATAGATTTGCTTCACTATATCATGTAATAAAAAACAAGCCTCTCAGATTTATATCTATAAAAAAATTATGTTCTGATGTTCTGACGGTTAATACAAATTATTTCAACTTATTCTTCTAAAAATGCTATTTATCTTAAAAACAGCTTGTGTAAACATTTAGACATTGGAAACCACATTCATAAAGAATAAGATGAAGAAACTCAGTCAATCGTTTTGACTGTTAATCGAAAAAAAATAGAAGGTAAACGAAACATTGGTTGCAAGTATATTTTTGTGGAAATATTAATAATGAATACAAGAGCATATAGTTTCTATGTCTTCTCTTTTCTAGAAATGTATTAAGAGAATATTCAAATATAGAAGCAAAGTATTAAATAAACAAATTATTATATATAAAAAAAAATTAAATTTTGTATTTAGCACCATCACAAGAAGAAGGAGTAGTGAACGTTAAGAGTATCAATTAAAACTGAAACATATTATTCTAAAATCTACGATTTCTTAAACGATAGACAAAATTATCTAACTGTAGAGCATGTTCATTTCGAAATCCTCTTCACGTTGAGGGATTTTTGTTAGTAATTTCCTACTTACTCATATGCTTTACGGTAGCAAAACAAGATTTACCCGGACAACACATCGTCAAGACTCTTTATTAATCTATATAGAAATATAACGCTTTTTCACGATAAATAAAGCATAATCGAGAACTTCACGTTCGTTATAGACTTACAGATTAATCTTTTTTATAAACATATTTCGTTATAATGTCTTTAACTACAAACAACGACAAATAATGCTGTATATAGCAATATAACTATCAATATAGCTATATCGAAATAAAGATATTCAACGATTTTTGTTTTAAATGTCTTTAACGATTAATATTAGAAGAACAACGATTAATAACGCTATATTTAGTTATATAACTATTTTTGCTTTTTTATTCGTGACGATCTTTATATTTTTTTATATTTTTACACCGATACATATTTTAAATTTTAAATTATCAATAAAATTTCGTTGTAGAATTATGTCGTTCCAAAATTATACTTATCACAATATCACCTATTTTTGACATAAGACTTATTCGTTCTTAGACAGTGACTTAGCGTTATTTAAAGCAATTTGACGGTGTGTATAAATAAATCGTTATCCGTCGATGTTAAAAAATTAGAAGTTTAAGATATGTAATTATGTGATAGAAGTTATACAAGTCCTATAGCTTAGGTCAATGTAAGCAGAACTAGTAAGTGTAAGGTCGATGGTGCGAGTCCCAATCCCGCAAAAATCAAGTAAGTTTATTTGAAGTATTATTTATATGAAAAATAAATTAATTCATATTAAATAAAGCATTCATGGTTATAACATATTGAAATTGAAATTTGTAAATCAAATAATAATTAGAAATAAAATAAGTTAATACAAAAATTAAATGATTAAGAAAATTTTTTTTTATTTTGGAAAAAAAAAATTATTAAAACTTGTTATCGAATTTTTATACATACTTCTTTAAGGAATATCTATAAAGAATCCTCTCAGATAACTTTATAGAGTTATATATCGTTTTCTTTAAGTACAGGAACTAAATTATATATCGATATTGAGCACCATCGTAATTATTTTTTATAACGAGCTTCACGTAGGTATCTCAATATCGTTGAAGAATTCTTTATAGCTTGGTTGCTCGGGTAGTAGAACAAAAACCAAATTTCAGACATCTTTTAAGAACCGAAAGTCAAATCATCTTTAGAGATATAACTTGTGTTACATGTAGGAACATAATGGTGAAACTTGCAATTGCAGTTCATGATTTTGTCATGTAGATGGCCACATACACGTTCAAAAAATATAACCGGCGAATATCAGCATAAATGTCAATGAAGGAATTTTCATAAGGTTTCATTTTATTTTTCGGAAAATGGAAATCGCTGTTCTTCAACACCGACTTCAAGGTGACTCATACCGTTACAAATTTATTCAGTGTAACAACTTGTAATATTTCTTCAGATCAACAACATTCTTTCAACTAAAATTTCTTGCAAGACAGAATATTTTTTTCCAATATGAAATGAGATTGAATATTAATAATATGTATCTAAATTTTTGGTCTTAAATGCATTGGATCGAAATTCATGGATCCACACAAAAAACATCAAAAATCAACCAAAATCATTAAAAATACTTTAAATGTCTATGATTGACGTCATTTCCAAAGGGTTTATTCTTAAATAGTATTTTGAAAAGGGATAAATATTTTTAAAAAATTAAGAGAAAATTCAAGAGAATATTAACAAAAATTTGTGCATAAAATATGAGTTGGAAAACAACACTTTCACCTTGATGAAAAATATGTTAATACCACATAATCTTTAAATTCTAAAATAATTGTTATAATAAACTGTAGAAAAGTTTATTGTCTTTGTTGGTATGAGATCAACTGTTAACCAATTATTAAAGTAGTAAAAATATCTTATTTCAAAAACAATATGGTTTATGTTTTTAAGATACTTGAAGAGCTATTAAAAAATTGTTTGAAAATAATACTTGAAAAGAAGTTAATAAATAGATTTAGACGTAAATTAAAAATTTGCTTAATCATTTTGACTGCGTATAAAATTTTCATCAATGAAAATCGCTATGAACTTACCAGTGGTGTAGTATTAGTACAGCGAAAAAGGGCTGTGCAAACTAAACTATACTTGACCATGAATTCCAAGTTAAATGAACAAAGAAGTTAATCAACCTGAAATATTTGCAAGATGTTACAAACTGCTAAAAAACCAAAAATTCGAAGAAAATGGATGAATGGGTAAAAAGTAAAGAGCTTGACTTAAAGTCAGCCTATTATGATGACACTGGATGACTAAATAATTTGATTGATGGTTGTAAGCAGAACTATAACTCTATATTCTATATTTCAAATTAAACTTCCCAATTTATCTTTAAATACAATAAATTAACAACAAATATGTTGGAATATACCATAATATCTATACCTACTCTTCATATCATATCATTTTGTGCTCTACCACATTTTGGTATGCAACGCTAACATGACATTTTTATCATGTTGATCATCTCCACAGATGACTGTATGCAGCTATAAGTCTATAATAAGACCTTTAATATCTTATGAGACATTTGTATGATGGACAATAAGTATAACCAAAGCATGTGCCAAGCTTACTAAAATACAAACTCTAACCGTAGAATTTTTCTTTGAACTCCCACCGATTCATCTGCGCCAAATGAAGATGGCAAGAATGACAGCAACAAGTCTGTAACGAACAAATTACTTCAAACACAAAAGACCAGCACACAGCATGATTCTGCAGAAAATTAACCTAGGAAGCGAACAATTACAATGACAGACTATATGACAAAAACAATTGACTGCCGCAGCAACGTTACGGTACTAGTACCTAAAAGGAAAGAAACCGAAGGTTTAATAAGAATCTTACCTGCAGGAGCTCGTTCAAACGCCTACCTGCAAGGAATTTTTTTGAAGTGGTAAGCTACAGAAACCCAAAACATATGGTATAGTCGCCAAGGATTTACGCAGTTTAAAGTCCTTTTCACGCTCAGTATCCAAAGATTGAATTAGGCAACCAAGGAAACTAAATCCAATTTCAGAATGCTGACATGGTTAATTACAGGTCATGACTTATTTAACAAGCATATGTTCATGATTGGTAGAGATGCATGTTCTTATTAGAAAAATCCTCCTCTCATATTATAATTGTTTACAACGTCTTAACTCATAAATATTTCCAGGAATACCCATCGCCTGGTTCTGAAATTGACATCAAAACTATAATAGCATTGATTAAAAACATAAACATACAATTCTACGATAACAAACGGGAAACTTTAATAGATCTTAAGAGGTCGCGATTACACAGACCTCCACATAAAATAAAAAAAAATATCCAATTATTTTATGTTATTTGTTTGCGTTACGTTGCATTGCGTGCATTCCACCGGAGCAGAGTCTTACATCTTCTGGGAAGTATTAATACTTATTCTAAGTAAAAAGCAAAAATGAATAGCATAGAAACTAGCACAACAATATTACAGTTTTATTTATAGAAATAAATCTCCTCTTTTACCACTACCTACATTAATACAATTTCTTAGAACTTCGAATCAATTCAAATAAAAAAAAACTTAAGATATGCTTGAATTAATAATTCTCTTTAGAAAAACACACTTTTATTCCTTAAGGGAGTCCTCTTAAAGAATATAATGGTAAGGACCAACGTTTCTTCTTCATAAATTTCTACTTTTTTTTTTTTCATTTTCCAAAAGTTTTTAAACCAATTCTCGACATTTTTACTCGCTTCATAGTTTTGTTTTTGTTCATTCAAAGAAGGCGTAGGTATGAGAAAAAGAAACTATTCAAGAAAATAAAATGTTGTTGATGTTAATGGGTTACAAGCAAATTCAAAAGAAAAATTTCAAATTCATTCATTTGTTTTAAATCGTTAACCCTATTTGGGCTAAAGAATTATTGCTATACCCCTTATCATTAAAAAATTAATAAAACTAATTTAAATTGACTTTAAGAAATTTGTAAACTAATATAAAGGTTGTTCTTCATGTGTTTTTGTATTCAGATTGTTGTAGACTTAGACTACCGATACAATTGAGTCACTGGAGCTGAATTTTCTTGAAACTGGGAGCTGCAATATTATATCATAATAATTGAAATACACTGTTGATTGGCTTTACGCCTCAGGTCTAAATATATCTTAATTTTGCTGTATTTTTGTTCGATATTGTATTACATAAGCACCCGGAGACAAAGAGGATTTATATGTTTAATTTTTAATTTCAGTTTTTGGGTCTCTAAATGCAATTATTGCGATGGCTTAATTTATTCAAAGGGTGTGGAATATTAATTTTGAAACCATCGTGCTCTCCTTCTTACGTATTGATTTCTACTCAAATGAAATTTTATGTATATGCAGTATGTATAGTAATTCTGTCAGTAAATTTCATAGTTGATTGTAGGGATTTTCGAAAACGATTTAAATGTTTCAGAAATACATAACAGTACAATGGATAGTTTTGTTTTCAATATTTAATGAGCTTGGACTGGGTCTATTATAAAAAAGATTTTAAATGGTTTGCATAATGTAAAATAATAATCGAATGCACATCTGCAACTCTAACCTGTTAGACTTTCTATCTAGCTACGTACTTCTTAAATGCAAACATTGCTTCATTTTCGACGAACCAGTAGCCTCTTATTTCCGAAGCGAAGCTTGAATTTGCAGTTGTCAGTAAATACTATGTGTTGCCACATTTCTTTATGTGACGCCACATTTTCTATGTTCTAAGCCAGGGTCGCCCAAACGGTCGATCACTATCGACCAGTCGATATTTCGATTTTTTTCAGTCGATCGGCGTAGTAAAAATTAAAAAAAAGTTTATTTTTTTACTTTTTACCGCCAGTTTACAACCAATTTTATAAAAACTTGAAATGATCAGAGGAAATTCAAGATGTGGGTATTTTTAATATTTTTAATATTTTTAATAGTTTTGATAGTTCGATACCTAATGATAATTTTGTTATAGAAATGAAATAAAATTTTTGTGGAACTGAAACGTACATCATCGTCAGTAGGTACATGAAAAAAATAAAAATTCTAACGGTACTTGGGTATTCAGAAGATGTCTTATCATCAAAATATAAAACAAGAATAGTTCGGTACCTAATGCTTATGTATCATACTATTATACAAGACTACACTAATGATTTTGATTCGACATGAAGATAAATTTCCATGTTTCAGAGGTATTGCTTTGCAATTGACCGCGTACTTTGGTTCCACATATCTATGCGAATCGGCATTTTCTCATATAAAAATAATAAAATCGAAATACCGCAGCACACTTACAGATGAACATTTAAAAATGTGTCTACACTTAGCAGTGACCAGTTACATGCCACACTTTGACCAGTTTGCTGACAACATGCAATGTCATGCGTCAACATCTAAAGACAAATATTAAATTCATATTAAAAATTATTATTTGATATTTAAGATTATGAACTGAATAAATTATAAATATTTCAACAAATTTATTTCAATTTCTAGTCGTTCTTGCATTCTAATTTTGAGATTGGGCCGATCTTCATCAAGAAAAGTCTGGCCACAGCTGCTCTAAACAATATCATGTGCTTACAGACCTTCCTTCCGTAAAAGGATTACAACCTTTTCTCTTAATTTTGAGAATTTTTTATCCTTCTTAAAATTCATCTACACTACTTGTTCAATTTTTTGTTACTAACGATCACATATACTTCCAAAACCTAAGCAATTTATATTTGCATACAAGTTGGGTAATTGGTGATGGATTTTTAAATCATTAAACCATTGGTGATCGACTTATAAAATAACATTTTTCTAGGAATTCAAACACAATGCTGTATCTAATTGTAGTACTATCCATCAATAATAATTATAATAAAAATAACAACAGTTACGATTAGGTTGAGTAGAGGCAAACTTCCCCTCCATAGAGGAGAGAAGAAATGTTCTATCAGCAAGGCTAATAGCCAGGGCAAACTTTAATCCAAAACATCCTCTTCACAAAATTTACTCCAAATTTTTACAAAACAATTCCATCCCAAATAAAACATCCTCAATAGATCAAATGATCCCTCTGGTTGAACCTTTGGAGCTTGACTTGTATGACTCTCCAGAGCCATATAGGCAAGAGCACCTTTGGAACAATTGGAAATCATACATACATGACCATTTATCTCTACACCCCAAAAACATAACACCTTCTGAAAAGTACATACAACTGTACATCCAACTTAAACATTCACTCCCATCACACTCAGAAATATATACAGATGGATCAAAGGGACCTCACGGCGTAGCCTGGGCGATAGTCAGGAAAGGCTCTCTCTGGAAGGCGGAAAACATGCCGGGAGAATGCTCTATTCTGACAGCTAAGCTTACTGCCATATACAGAGCAGTTCAAGCCGCTGAAACCCTGTATGAAAATACCATTATATTTACAGATAGCCTCAGTTCAATTAGATCAATCAAAAACCCATTCAACAGCGAGTACATGTCATCATATATTAGAAACTCCATAGCACACAACAACGGCAAATTGCGGTTGGCATGGATTCCAGGCCACGTTGGCATAGATGGAAACACCAGAGCAGACCTTGAGGCAAATATAGCGGCTAAAAGCCCTTTGACCAGAGGTTCAATTTATTCGTATGCCCATGCTAAAAGGATAATTGCAATACAAGCGGCGCACATCCGCCAAACAGCCTGGAACTCTTCCTATCGTTTTGCCAGATCACACAAACCCAACGCTAACATTCCAGGACCAATAAAAACTAAATCACGAGTCCTAGGCGTCAAACTTACCAGAGTACGCCTAGGGTATACACTTCCTACACATAAACACTTATTTAACAGATCCAACCCTCCGATATGTATTCACTGTGCAGAACTCCTAACCATAAAACACATCCTAACAGAATGCCCTTCAAATAACACAATTACATCTCAATTCGTTTTCACCCCACTACAACCTCTACAATTCCATACCAATACACACTTAACACTTAGAAAAAACCTCCTACAACATCACAATATCTGGGATGAAATATAGCGTATCTTTACCATTTTAGATAATAAACTAATATCATAATGAAATTACTAATATTACTTGGTAGGAATAGTTCCTATCTACCTTTTACTCTTTTTTATAATTTTGTTTATCTACTGTCTGCTAAAATTATCTCTATTTAGCGAATGGTAGGTAATATATATATACAATTATTTTTACTTCTTTTACAAATTTACACTTTGTTTACCTACTATTTGCTAAAATTATTTTTTATTATTCTAGCGAATGGTAGGTATATATATACTTTTACATGATTTCACTTGTTACATTATTTAAGACTTTACACTTGAATATACTTTATTTTCTATAAATTTACATTTACCTTTGTTTTTAATATGTTAAATTGTCAATTGATAATTTGTCAAATTACTAAAATTTTAAATTTTTGAACTTAATTTCTAAATCGTTAATTTACTTAAATGTTAATTTCTAAATTTTAATTTTAAATAATTGTTAATTTGCTGAATTGTTAATTCTTTCATTTGAATCATTTACATTATTCCTTAGATAATAAGTTTTTACTTTACCTTTATATTCTAAAGGCCCACATCCCGAAAGGGAAAAGGATCTATAGTTGGCCTGTAGATTTATCTGCAGGTCCACTGTTAAATAAATAAATAAATAAATAAATAAGTTACGATTGCCTACCATCGTCCATCCAAAGGGTTCGTAATTTATTCTCTCAAAGAATTAACAATTTTAAAGCTATATCTAATTTTTTTTCATTTAAACTACTTAGAGAAGTGAGTAAAAAGTCAAAAGGTTAACCACAAAAAAGTTTTGAATATTTTAAAATAGCTAAACATTTAACAAGTTATACCTCAGTTTTGAATAGTGTTTATCAAAATTTATTTTTATGTATTAAAAGTTATAAAATACATAATTTTTATAAAAGTAATAACATTCAGAGGTACCTCTTAGCTTTTTTAAATGAACATTTCATTCATATAAGAATTAATTTTACTACAACCATCATCCATATCTAAAGTTCTATTGAATAGATAATCTAAGCTTAAAAATATATTATACGTAAAATAATAACGATATTGATGGCCATGATAAGGATTAGGATAATAACAATAACGATGAAAATAAATTAACCTACATAGTAAAATTGAAGTAACTATACAGTGTGCTCAAAATGATACTAAAAATGTAAAAACATCAATTTAATAAAAAATAAGTTATACATACATACTACTACTAATAGTATAAAAAATTATGAGAGATTTGTGCAAAAAGCTCTCATACAATTCGAACTTTATATAGAAACACTAGCAAAGTCACTCAAAGTTGTTGCAGGTCAATACAAAATGTATCAATATTACTTCAATCAAATTTTATTTATCAACCGAATTTAAAAATATGATTTTTCTGAAATATTCGAGAAGTTGCATTTAAGATATTTGACCTCAATTGATGGATCCAATTCAAAATATGTAATTGGTTTGAATTTATGCCACATAAGAATGCAATACTTTTATATTCATACTTTTGTTATTCATTTCTTTCTGGCGGTATTGTATAGTTGCGGTTGATAGAAATTTTACAGAAACAATGCAATTTTCTACTTTTAACTCTGGCTGGCGGGGAAGAAATGTAAAAAAACATCCAACACAATCAAATCCAATACATTTTACTCCATTGAATAGCTAAAAGCTTTATATTCTTTGTTGATTATATCCTCGCTGCTATTTCGATTTTACTATTTAAGTCTTCAGAAATTCTACTTTTATTAAGTCTTAGTAAATTCCGAGCTAATATATATCAGAATTACTTTCACTACAAAATTTTTCCGAACCAGCCAATTAACATTTTGAGAAAGAGTAAAGACCTCTTTGTTTATCTTTCAGGGAAAACCTAATTTCAAATTTTCCGAACTCTAACAACTTTGATTTTTGAAATATTCCTGACGGGTGGTATTGAATAGTAGCTACCAGTCCGAATTTTGAAAATCGGTAAAAAAAAATTTTTATTTATTTTGGATGGATCACCAAATTTCCATTTTGCAGGTCTGTAGCGTCCTTAATTTTTGAAAAATTCCTGATGGTTACTAAAAGTTGAATGGCAACTAAATGCCAAATTTTGTAAACCAGTTGCAGAAGTGCTTATTTGTTTAAAATGGGGTATATAATTAAAAAATTTCAAGATTGTAACACATTTGGTTTGTGAGATTTGCCGAATGAGTGCTTAAGAGTTAAATGGCAGCTATACGACCAATCTAAGCTTTGAAAAACACCAAAATGTATATTGGTTTATTTTTATGGGAGTATATAATTACAGGTATTCAGATTTGTAACACCTTTTAATTTAAAAAATTTCTGATGGGTACTAAAACTTGTACGGCAGCTTTGTCAATTCAGTTTAAACCCTTAACTTAACGCGGTTTTTAATAATAAATGTTAGAAGTTTGGTCACATTTGATCTAAGTGAGTCGGCGTACTGTCGGTAGCCACTACTTCCTACCTACCTTGGTCACATTTACTTAAATAGTTTTTCTTCAAAATGGACTCAAATATTTTAACCAACGATCTTATATATTAAAATTTTCAGATTCAGTTTTAATCATTGTTGAAGTATGTTAAATTGCTCAAATTGGTGATGCTAAATTGCTCAAAATGTAAAGAAATCATATAAATCCAATATCAACGACAATTTTTAGTTTAATCTCAGGTATACTACAAGAAAGACGTTATGATAGCCACTTCCTCTTAAGCTATTTGAGGTTGATACCCACTACAAAAAGGACGGTAGCAAATTAATTATCGTATCAAACAATTATTTTCCTGAGTTAAGGTAATGGATCACCCTGAAGAATAAAAGAACTGATTAACTGTGATACATTATTGTACAATGCTACATATTCATTTGTACTTTACATCATTCAGTTCCGTTCGATTATCCTGTATATCATCTATTTATTTTAATTTATCTTTTTTTTAAACTTATCTACATTAATCCGTTTATATTATACTAATAATCGTTATATTTATTATTTCTTATATAAAACTTTTATAGTTGATTCGACAGCACTAGCTTTACTAGCACAATTTAACTTTTCTAACTTCAAAACACATTATAAAAGACCACCACCACATGAAAAAAAAAAAACAAAAAAAGAAAACCAAAGAGAAGAAAATTTAAGAAAAAATTTTTAACGAAATTTAGTATAAGCTTCAGTCTATATTTTAATGTTTTTTTTTTTTATTTTATTTTCTTTTAACGGTGTCTTGGTCAAAACCGGAAACTTACAACGTTGTAGGACAAACTAAAGAACACTGAACTGTGTACTAACCAATATACTATACACGAACATAATATAATATGTATAATGCATTTTAGTAAGTATGTGAAAAATCATAAATATAACAGTAAGAACAGCAGGAGATGTAACAGTGATTATATGAGAATAATAATAGACAGATGCGGTAAAGTTAAATAGAAGTCTGAGCTCAGCTACGCATCAGCTCCAAAATAGACAAATTAGTTTGCAGTTTATATAATTTATTTATTCTATTAATATTCCGTTAGTTTCAGAATCCTGTAGCACTTGTTTGGGGGAATTATTGAAAATTTATATCTTATATGAATTAACGACCGTTTTTCGAATATGCAATTCGATTCTAATCTTCATAAAATTTTTCAATTCATGTTCTACTTGTTGCCTTTATGTCAAAGAATATTCAAAACAATATATTAATAATCTAAGATTTGCATCTGAGCTTACCGTTATTATTCACCAGAGACGTGATTTACAATTCAAGAGAGTTTTCCTGAGAATCGAAATCTGGTACCAATTTGTGGTTTGAGTCTGAAATACAATTGATCGCATAGTTAGAGTAAAAAAATATAAGACTATCGACACACTAAATTTTGATATGGTATAAAATAGTATTACAAAAATGGTTCTTGTATTGGCAAACCTGTAGGACTGCAAAAAAATTTAATTTAACAATTTAAAACCTGTGAATAATAGAACTGCATTCCTTCGAATATACAAAATAGTGTCGTCGCAGTGTCGAGAATATTTACTATTAGGTAAAGTAATTTGTTAACAATTAATGATTTAAAAAATTGCCTCCCTAGTATTATACGCTAAAGTTGTTTAAAGAGAGGCATTATTGATTTTATTTCAATATTACGTCATTTCCAAACAAAATATCTATAAAATAGGGAAAGAACTCCAACATTACGGCGTGTGTTAAGATGAGTAAGGATTACCTGGAATATGGTAGGTTGGTAGGTAGAGATGGCCACGAATCGAGTGACCTATTTGTTATCATTAGTTGTTATCATTCCCTCATTCTTACTCTCCCCAGGGACTCAGCACTAGAGCCACCCTGTGTGATTGAGAGATTTGATCAGATCTCCTATTTTACTTTCCGTGATAAAACCTATATTGCTGGAGAAAATCTGACCTAGATTCCAGAGTTTGACTGTAGCTAATGCTGGGCAACAAAAGAGAAGGTGTTCAAGAGTTTCTGTTTCATTCTTATCTTTGCAGCTGCGACTATAGGAATTTAATACCTAACTTGGCAGTGTGGCTTCCTATCCCTGGAACGTGGAGTCGTTAATGAGGCACAGACTGGGATTTATGAAGTTTGGGGTACGCCAACCCATATCTGAAAATTGTATTTCACGTTAGGTCGGATATAATATATTATATATATAGATAGATATTGGACAGATCTCTTGTAGTAAATTAAGCTTTAGATAGAGAAAGTAAACCCAAAAATTTGGCAGTATTCTTAGCTATATCAAAAATATGCTCATCCCACTGCATTTTTTGGTTTAGCTGCATGCCTAAAATATTTAGATTTTCAGCCAATTGTAGATTTTCTTCTTGAAATCGCAGGTTTGGGACGGATTGATCTCTTGAAAGAGAGGCTTGACAGTTTTAAGTTTTGAACATGTTGAGTTCAACTCTGTTTGTGTTACCTCAATCGGCTATTTTTAATTATGGTTAAGTGTGCTAATCATCATGTTTCTCTTCTAGCTGATTGCGGTAGAGAGTCTTTATATATATGAACCCAAATATTCTCTAAAATCTATTCATATTTAGGTTATTCAGGAACTACAACAAAGTGTATTAAAATATCTTTCAAACTGATTGCCACAGTAAGAAGCAATCTATGCAGTCTGATTGTTGCTGACTGTTATCAGGAAAAAAACCTTTGGGGAGTTTTAATATTCTTCAAGTCGTTTTCCAATTTATTATTCTTGGATAAAACGATCTCTGATGCGACTGATATCTGGCCTCAAAATAACTGTTTATCAGTTTTGCTTGTACCTCTTGCCAACATGCAGTTTGTTAGGAATATTTTGAAATGATCTCCGTTCTCGGAATATCTGTTTACCAGTTTTTCTTCCATTTCTTGCCAATATGCAAGTTTAGTAAATTTTTATTCATTAACTTTTAATATATTTTTTATTAGATTTTTAATTTTGTAATAACCATCAGTCCATCTAGTTCTACATCCCATCTCATCCTACGTTAGCCGTTTATAATTTAATAAATTGTTCCGGGAATTTATATCCAAATTTTTTTCAAATATTCTCATGATTCAGTGTTAATGTCCAAATTTCATAACAATATATGACGATCACCGAACGTATCAATATTTAATAATTATGAACTATTATAGTTATTTGTAGATAAATACTGTTCAATAAATGTCAATTGATTTAAAAAAGAAAAACCTGTATGAAAACCAACTGCTGCCATTCTAAACTTTGATCTCCATCGTTTAAGTACTGAACTGTCAAAAAAACAATCAGTGTCAAATCAACCGAATCCACTACTGCCGCGTAAATTTCAGTTTTTAAAAATATTTCAGGCCGATTGAACATTCATGAAAATAACAATTACAACAACAACAACGAAAACAGCACCAAAAACGATGAAAATGATGTAAAAATTGTAACTTAATCCTTTTTTTGTTGTGAAGAAAAGTAAAATAAAAAAAAATCACCCAGAAAAACATTAAAACAAAAAAAAAAATTAAAATCCTGAGAAAATAATTTCAGTAAGTTAGAAAAAACTTTTTTTTTATAATGGCCACAAAAAAACAAAAAGCAAAAAAAAGGCAGCATACAGAAATTTTCTTCCATGAATTTTTTATAACTTTAAAAATTTTACAATATCTGTACTTAGGAACTGACTTAGTAAAAAAGAAAAGTAAAAAAAATGTTTTTTTTATTGTTGTGCTTTTTTTTTTATATAAAATATTTAACGAGTAGATGCGAGCCAGTTTTGTGGCAGCTTGAGGAAAAGATTTTCATTTTTGTATTTCTGCTGTTTTTTTTTTTTTTGTTTTATTTCATGAAAATTTATGATACTCTTTTTTATGATATATCTAATAGAGTTATGTTGCTTTAAAAAAAAAAAAAAAAAAATAACAAAAAAAAGAAAATTTTTCATAACTTCAACCAGTAAGTAAGAAAGGTAAGAATATGAGTAATGATATCATAATATATCATTGGTTCTTAAACAATATTGTTCTGGTGAAGTTTTGTGATTTTGACAAGACTCTCTTAAGAATTTACCAACATTAGTTTTAACGGTAAAAAAAAAAAAATGTCATTTAAATGAAAACTTTTATTACAACTCTTAATAAATATTAAATATTTCAACCTTCTTATTTTTTAAAAAAAAAAAAATATGGCTTATATGCAAGTTGATTGATTTGGACAGTGTTGTAGTGGTCTTTTGATTATTTTTTGATCTATAACGATGTAGTAGTCTTGCAGATTGCGTTGGAGTTACGTCTTTAATTGAACAGATTTTAAGATTTTTTCCAATCAAGTGATTGTAGGTGAGTGTTTCCAAACCAGTAATCGAATTTTCAGGTATTTTTCATTATTCGGTTAACCGGATAATTTTGTCGAGTAACCGAGTGGTTATTTTAGTTATAATTTTTTTATCAACCAAAATATATAAGAAATTTTGACATTGGTTACCATAGTAACATTAAATATTTTGTATTTTTCTTAACTAAGCAAGCCAAATTGTAAGATTTTTTTTTTAATTTAAGAAATTATATTTAATTTAGTGAAATGTTTTACACTTTTACGCGCTCATCACAGAATACAGGAAAATATAATTCATAGACATTTTCTAATCCACAATGGCCACAAACAAATCGAAAGTTTGGGATTATTTCAAAAAAATATCTTCAGAAATTGCGCAATGTAAAGTACAATTATGCATGAATAAGATATCAATTAAAGATGGAACTAGAACTGGCATAATAAATCATTTAAAAAAACATGATACATGATATCAGTTTAAAACCTCAGACATAAAGGAATGTTCAAAATTGTGCTGATAATTCGCTAAAACCAAGCACATCCAAAATACCTAAAGTTAGTGGTATGTTATCGTTTATCAGTAGAGAAAGAAAATCACTTGAAGAAATTATATCGAAATGCGTAACAAAAAATGGTATCCATTTCGTACAATTGCCAAATTTGACGCAATTCGGTGCTTTGTAAACAGCCGTAATTACAAAATGCCAACCAGCGAATCGACTATACGAAAACACGTTTTAACATTTTTCAAAGGAAAAAAGGCTGAAACTAAGCACAATTTAGAAGCCAAAATTAAACCAGAACAAAAATTTACAATTACGGTCGATAAAGGGACTGATATCGCTTTAAGAAGATATCTTAATATCACACTAGGATCTATTTCAAGTCTAATTCTTCTTGGTTTGGTTCCGATTATAGAAAGATGAACATCTGAAAAAATCGGAGAATTAGTTTTCAATCGATTGAAAGAATTCGGAGTAGATTTTGCTTCTGACATAGTTGCTTCCGCTTACGATGGCGCAAACGTAATGGTAAAATACGGGAAAATCATATCAGCTGAAAGCCAATTATGCTATAACCAAGCTTTTCATTTAGCCGTCATTGAAACTTTTTACTCAAAACTATTCTATCGAAGATGATGATGTTATAGAATTTTTTGAAAGTGATTAAGATCAAGGGGAATCTAATGAAATAATAGATGAACTGGAATACGACGATTTTTTACATTCAGAACTAGAAAAAGTAGAGCTTCGAACAACACAATAAAATCGCAATAGATGAAATGAGGAAAATTATAAAATTCTTTGGAAAATCATCTTTGAGAAGCAAAATTTAAAAAAAAATATACTAGCCAAAATGAGTAGTTGGAGCTGGAGTAGTTTAGTATTGGCAACTAAGCGATTTTTAAAATGAATAAACTCAGTTAGCATTGGTCGAGCTAGGAGTTGCGCTTTATACTAATGATAATATTGAATTGTTAAAAGAAATTGAATGAGCCCAGAAACCTTAAATGCGATTTTCTTCAATATTATTTCTATTATTTCAGTTTTAAAGAACATCCTAACAACAGATATAATTAATTGAATATCAGCCTAAACAATTATGTTATTTTTATTTAAAATTCAGCTTATTTAACAGTTTAACAAAGCCAATATATTATTTAATTTATTTGTTTTCATGTTCTGAGATTAAAAACAATACTAGTTTTCGCTTCAAGTTTGATGAAAAACCGTACTTAGGAGTGAAATTTTGTAAGGTGGTAATTGATATTGACCGTGACAAAAAGTCAAAGCGATCAGAAATGTTACTGAAAATGTTCGGTATTTTGTAAAATTTGTATTAAGACTAGCAACATTAACTAAGATTTCAACAATAAAATGGTATGGAATGGCCATATCTGTGACATTGCTAAAAATGGCAGGAGATGTTTGGGGTTTTTGAGTCGCTGCAAAACGTATTTTTCTCCCCAGGATATGCTAAAAATGGTGTCGGGGCAAAATTACATAAGACAAAATTACACAAGACAAAATTACATATGGACAAAATTACACATGGACAAAATTTTATATTTAAAAAAATTACTGTGCCGTATGCATTTACTTGCCGTCGGCAAAAACAGGGTTCCAATAAATGAGAAGCGGGGGTTGACTATAAAAACAAGAAATTCGGCGTCCCAAGTGTCGGGACCGAAGACCTTGACATTTTTTTTTGTCATCAGTACAATAGCCCTTAATTGTGATGAAGACAATAGGTCCGAGGTCCAAGAAATTGAGGCCGAAACTCTATATCACGTATTTAAACTGTCTTTTTCTGAAAAAATGTTATTAATAATTATTATACATACTATTTAAAAAAAATTAAGATTGGTCCGACGGTCCGAAAGTCGAGACCAAAGACCTTGATGAAAAAATTGTCCGGAGACCAAAATGTCAATAATGTTCATTACGTATCAAGATAAGTATAAAAAACATTTTTTTTGGTTTCTTGTTCAAGGTCTTCTGTCCCGGTTTTCGGACCGTCGGATCACTTCTAAATTTTAAAAAAAAAAACCCCGTTACTCATCTATTGGAACCCTCAAACCCCATACTACACATATACCCCCAAACCCGCGCTACTCATTTAGTGGAACCCTGTTTTTGCCGACGGCAAGTAAACGCACAGTAATTTTTTTAAATATGAAATTTTGTCCATGTGTAATTTTATCTTGTGTAATTCTGTTCTATGTAATTTTGTCTTGTGTAATTTTGCCATGTAACCGTTAAAAATCTATAAATCATGCATACGACCCAAGTTGGAATACAATTCACATATATAGGCCGGTGCATCACGAACCGCACTAAATTTTCTAAACAAAGTTTAAAAGCATACCACTCGTCTTATTGACACCCCTAAAGTGACATCCCTCCTTGTACCACTTGAAAATCGTCATGTGGTTGAAGCAATTTCCCTATTTTATAGATATTTCGTAGGTTTAGGCACTTTTTTAGATGAAATAAAAACCATAATGCCACCTCTCAAATATTTCTGCCGATGAACAAGAGAGACATCAAGCATCCAACCCTCCTCCCCCCTATTCTGAGAGAGCATCGACTTTGAATATAGAGAGTTAACTATTGAGTACTGAAAACAAAATCATCATAAAGAAGTTAATCAGTCCTAAAACGCGCTTTAATTCTAAGCGTATTATATTCCGTGACAGATATTAATACAATATGTATATGAGTGAATATTTTCTATTATCCACTCTACACAAGTCAATGTTCATAACATCAAATGAAATTACTGAAGAATTCTATTACCGTTATGATAGATATGGTAATGGATGTGATTTCTTTTTACAACACTATTTTTACGACAGTGTTGAATAAAACAAAAACAAAATTTATTCACACATATAAAATCAACCATCCTTAAGATATAATTGCTTAGATCATTTAGAACAACAGAATGGACATCTTAATTCCTTCATGATAATAAAGGATAATATCGGCGCCATCAATTAATACCCTAAGTCTTAATGCCCCAAATTAAAAATGAAATAAGATCTCGAAATTTGGTGTCTTATTTCACTGTGAAAATTTAAATTAAACCGCAATTTAGGCAATTTTTTGGTTTTTTTTCATTATGAACTAAAGTCACAAACTCCATACAAATTTTATAGTCCTATTTCGCTTTTATTTTGAGGCGATAGGACTTGGTACGTTAATTTTCAAAGCCGATAAAATCCGTTAATATAATTTTAATTTCCAATAGTCAATAATAAAATCTCTAAACCCAAAAATTTAATATTTCAATGCTAATTTCAAAAATATGTTTAGAGACACTGCCACAAATAATATTTTCCAAAAAATATACCAAGTAACAAAATTTTCATTTTTACTTGATGATTGTCTGTTTTATAATATACCTGCATTTCATATCCTTTTCATATATAATATGCACATATTATTTTGCGATGGAAATACAAACAGGATACAAGGTAAGACGGTTTTCTTCACGTCAAATTTTTTTTTTTTTTGCAATGATTTAAAATTTAAAATTTAATGAACAAAAATAAAATTTAAAAAGAAAAAACTATATAAAAATGTCAGCTTGTAAATATCATGTAATAGAGTTGAAAAAAAAGAAACATATTCCAAATACAAGAGAACCTCTCTGACATTATCATTAATAATGACTTCAACCAAGCACAGTTGCTAGTGACAGTAAGCTTGTTATGTTGTAAATTACACCACATGGCCAAATGATCATGGCAATGTAAATCTGATGGAATGTAAAGTAAAACAAAAAAAATATTATAAAAATTAATTGCGTACAAAACATAATTATGGCCAACATTGAATTAAAAAAGGTAAAAATAATTTCTTTCATCAAAAAAAAAAACAAAAAAAAAATTCATGGCCTTGGAAGCATCAAAATGATTTTTAAAATAAATAAAACGACAGAAAATGAAAAATTTTAAAAATAAATTCAGGTTGATTTTTGAGTATATGAAAAATTACCTTTTATTTACTAAAAATTATCAAAAATCATATTAAATCACTGTCCAATGAGATTTCGATGATAGGAATGCAGTAAATGTTGTTTTACATTTTTTTTTCTGCTGTTGGCACAATATGTACAAATAATTTTCATCCTTATATGATTTGTTCATCAAGAGCATATTATTGTGTATGGTATTTTATATGTAATTTTATATTTTACATTAAAATACATTTTAAATACAATTAATTAAAAATGTTATTAGAGACAATCAAGATGAAAGTAATAACAGTATCTGAAAAGAATCTCAAACGATTGATAAATAAAAATTACAGTGTCAAGAAACTTGCTCACAAATCAGTAAAAGGTGTATAGATGAAACTTGAGCTGAGTTAATATTTATAGAAGTTTAAAAAAAAAAACCAGCCGAACATAAGCTTATACTGTAGTTAAAAAAATAATCTCATCTGTATTTAACTAAACAAATTACAATCACAATGGACCTCACCGGTCTAAATGTGTCGGCGTACTGTCAGCAGCCACTACCTATTAAACAAATTATATTTTTACTAAAAGAGCTTAAGAAGTACAGAGTCGTACAGAGTTCATTTACATTTTTATTTTTATTCATATTATAAAAATTAATAAAAGTTCAATCGTTAATGTATAGTAAAGTTAAGAAAAAAAAATTATATATTGAAAAAAGATAATTATATTCTTTATTAAAACATATTCTAAATATCAAAACCTAAATCAAATAAAATCCTATTGAACAGATTATGAAACAAATATTAAAAAAGTATATAAAAGGAATACTTAAGGGGTCTTAAGGTACAATCTTCTTCTGCGTGACGTTATAAGTTATCGAGAACCAAAATTCTTCTTTTTCAATCAAAATAACCCGATTATCAACAGATATTTTTCTGGATATAAAATCTGACATTATGGAATCACCTTTTTGTTCGTTTCTCTACTTGATGGTTAGAGCAGATCCCAGATCATCATCACCAGGTATAGCTATTCTTATCCACTGCTGAAAAAGGTACGTTGGTAGTAGGAATACCTTGATACAACTGTTATTTATAAGATAGATTCTGGTACATTTCTTTCGATAGTTTTCAATCTATCCTACTTGCTTTTTCATCGGCACTTAAACTGCTATCATTGAAAAGGTGTGAACAATACTATGGTAGGGGCCATTACGATTCATTATCTTATTGGCTTGGCAAACATGCCAGAAGGCTTGGGCTCCCCTTAAATGACTTTTGACGAAAGTGTAGAGAAGAGGAAGAGGATGAAACTGTTCGCAACCTACCTTGTACCTGCCCTGGTTTTTATCAAAGAAAGAAAACCCATCTAACAGCCTTCTTTCTGGACTCACTGGATGGCCTTGAAGTATTAAAATCAAACACCTCAACTGCTTTGTAAAAATGGTTCAACGAGTAAGTTTTCTTATGTGAGGAAAGTTCCCGAGGTATCACAATTTGCCGGCAGCCATTACTATCTACCTACTTACCTTTATCAGCACTTGTTGAGAAGTGGCACTTACTTTTTCTATCCCACTTTTAAATTAATTTTAACCATATATTAATGCTTCTATTCTGTAAAATTGGGCGCAAATATGGTCCTCTATCTTCATTCAGCTTTCGTTATTTTTATGCCTACAATGTAAACTTGGGAATGCTTTTGTGAATGGGGAAAATTTTCTGTATAAATTATTGCTGCAGTAAATCCTCACTCCATTCATATTGCTAATGACCACGAGATAGACTAATAAAATGTAGATGACCAAAATAGATAAGTACGATAAAAATACATTAGGGAGACGGTAATTTGAATGCGATTAGAATTATATAATACAATATGAGTTTGGTAATTAAGAAAACGGAAGACCACTATAGGAAAGAAGTATGGTTAGGAATTTCGTTTCTTTTTTCATTTATAAAGTAGATACTATAATTAGACATTTATAGTTCTATAACCAACTATCAATATCAGCAGAATAACCTTGAGACAGAATTCAAAAACAGCATGAAGTTTAAAATTTCGGAATATTTAAAATAAAACTTGTTTAATCCAACATGTTAACTCTGATATTTCTACCTCAATTATTGACAATTACAACGTTAATCGATCAAAACGAACTAGACCGTTAGAGTTAGGTTACAACCTTTTATCTGTCAAAAGCTTAATAAATTCTAGTAGATCAAAAAGGCATATCTAATTTTTTTTAATTAAAGATAAATTATTGGTTAGTGAGTAAGACCAATTTTAATGTTATAATAATAATATTATAGGGCATTCCACAGTTCTTTAAACTCATCTTCATCGTAAGGAGCAGTCTCTGGAGTTTACAAATACTGCCATATCGATCTGTACTATTATTGGGAGATTGGCAGTATCTACAAAAACTATAAGGCACGCCTTAGGAAAACCCAAAAGCGATATTTAATAATAAATATTATTATTGTTTGCCATATTTAGCTTAGTGTAGAAAGTGAATTTTTCCGGCTCATTTAAGGCTCGTTGAGTGATTTCCTTTTATATAAAAAGAAATGGAATAAATTCTGTTTCTTAGATTTTCAATTAAGTTTTTACAATTAGTATAAATTTTTACAAGCTATTGAATTGAATTCAAGCAATGAACTATGAAATTTTTTTAATACATTTTTAATAGAAGTTATACCTAAAGAACTGAAATAGCCCTTAATCTGAAAAAGCCCTTTATCTGAACGTTCATATCAGTTTTATGTAAAAAAAAAATTAAAATCAAATATTACGAAACATCGGTTTCTCATAATAGCGGTTTCATAACAATCATCGTTCAAATATAAACCAAAAAATGTAACTCAATCTCCTGCAAAGTATAACCAATTAGACAAAATACTCCCCCAATCAATGCTTTAAAAGTTCGCCATATAAAAAAAAAATTCTCTAAATCCTGTTATAAACAATGAAAACTAATTCCAGGAAATTTCTTTTTGAATTAATATTCAATCGCAAATCAAACTTAAACTCTATACCTACAAAATTTCGTACATCAAATGTTTCTCTCTCTCTCTCTCTATCTTCTCAAATCTCTTTACTATGAATAGCTAACTGAGTATTTAAATGAAATTAAATTATTTAAAATGGATTTATTTTTTTATTTATTTTTTACCTATCCAAAAGGTGAACACCTATGTATGTTTCCAAAATGTTCTGTTTTTTTTTTTCACTTTCAAATAAAATTTACATCATCTTAACCAAAATTAAATTTACATTCATGCGGCAGTAAAAATTAATCGAAAATTTTTAACCAAAAAAAAAATAAAATAAAATGAAAACATAAAAATAAAAAATAAAATTCTAAACCCATCAACATTCATTTTATTTGTAATAAAATCTCAAGAAACACGGAAATTAAAAATACAAAATATAAAAGCAAAAACAGAAAAATAAGAAAAACAAAATTATTTCCATATCTTATCTAAAACTGCGAAAGTTTATATCTTTTTCCTACCAAAAGAATATTATTTACGTATTTTAATCTATTAAATACATTAGGGTGGAACTTAGTTTTTGGTTGCAAAACAAATTTTTAGAAGCTTGCTTTTTTTTCATAATATAAAACTATTTTTTTATTTATCCTGTAAATCTGAACCTGTATATATAGGCCATCCATACGTCCTTTTCCCTTTCGGAATATGTGCCTTTTTAAAACTGTATGTACATTTCATTTGCATTAATATTAATTTAGGTTTGAGCATCTGACATATACACTACAAAAAAAAATCTTATGCTAAAAAATTTATAGAAAACTTATGTGAGCTCTTTAGCTATCTTATTTTTTTTGTTTTTTTTTTTATTTTATTTGCAAATTATATAAACCAAAAGTGAAGTCAAAAAGTTAGTTTCCTATTTCAAAAACGTTCAATATGTCTCGCAAAATTGTTATCTTCGTCTTAACTGTCAGGGCCAAAAAATAATGCCGAGTTTACATTAATTTTTAGATTTGTAATTTTAAGTTTACTTTTTGTAAATTTAAGTTTACCTTTCAACTTCGATTAACCCTTCTCTCTATCATTGATCATGCTCGAACAAAATGGCCGAGTATAGCGAACTAAAATTATGATCATTCGCGAAATATTTAAAAACTTATTGAATGATAATATGTGTAATAATAATTCGCGAACTCAACAGGAAAGTCATATCAACTTATCAAGAATACAATCGTTTACATCCTGAAATAAAGCCAAAAGAATGAAAATTACTAACTTTGGCAGAATTTGAATTCTGTGTTTATTCATATTTTTGTCACTTTATTTGGTTACCGCTTTGAGCATTTTTTTAGTTTTTTCATTTAAATTTTTATCATGTTTTATTTATGTTATGTAATCTTCATAAACATGAGTTCATTTTGAAATAAATTTTGTTATTTAGCTATCCCTTTTATGTTTTTATTCTAAATATATTTACAAAACTAGCTGAAAACTATATTTTTCATACAAAATGTACGTATATACCGGTGTATATTGGTTGTGGCTTGACTGACGTTTTTGCTAAACGCTTCAAAGAAGCACTTAAAATGTGCGTTTTTGTTTTAGTAAAAAATTATGAAAAATATTCTAAGTTGAGAATACCTAAAATTTCAATGAATTTGGATGCTAACCTTAGAGATTATCTTCAATCAAAGTTTAAATACATACCCAGGTAAGTGGTTATAGGCATAAAGATTAACAATAAAAAATTTTGACAGAATTTTAAATATTCGTATAATCTAATTGAGAAAAAGCTTTTATTGGCTTGTAAAATTTCAATATTAATGTTTACTGCTTCCTCCATTTTGTTGGTGATCGGGGACCTCAATTATTTGAATATAAGCATCACCTACATATTGTGATAAAAAAATTTTAGATCTTCCGTGCTTGCTTTATACAATTGTTCCATTTATCTCCAGTCCGATGTTTTAAGCCTCTTTTTTTCAATTTTTGTTATTACAGACAGTTTGTTTGCTTATGGCTTCTTGAATAGAGATGGTTAGAACGTCTTTAAAACGCTCAATGACGAATATCTGTTTCCAAATATAGCTTTCTAATACTATTTCAAATATTTGGCTAAAATGCAACTCCATCTTCTTACTTCAAGATTTTTTTTGCTCTAAACGAGTTAACTAGAATGCTCTGGATTTTTACTTTTATGCCAGTTCTTTATGTCTTCATCATTCTAACTAATTTGCTTGGTATTCTTAACTGTATTGGGAATTGGTATAATTTTGCTCTTTTTAACTACTCGTAATTTAAGAAAATATTGGTGATTTTCTCTTTAGTGACGACTACAAGTAGTAGCACTTTTTACTAAAGGTCTACATTCCTTATATCCCAAAAGAAATTTTTATGTAGATATTGACTTAAATAGGTACTTAATTTACTGAAAAGTCATAAATCAAACAAAATTTTTTAAGTAATTCGGATTTTATTAGAAATAAAATATAAAACTGCTTAAGCAAACCTTTGGTAAACTTCGAAAAAGCTCCATTATCGATGAAATGATTATTGAATTTGGTCTGTTTCCTAATAAGAAATTCTACATTATTTTTTAAAAAAACTGTCTTTCAAATAATGGACACCCTAATATGCACATGTACTTATAGTAAATACCAGTCTAAGTATCATAATGTTATTGGAGAGTATAGAAAGAACACAGGTGTACAATTTCTAACATCAGTTTGTTACCCATAATATTTTTAGTGTGGTTGAACATGTTTTGTAGGTATTAAAATTGTGACGTAAACCAACCATAATTTTTATTTTCAATTTAACTTCTTAAATTTTTGTATTTTTTTTGTATTATTTTTTTTTATGATATTATATAACTTATGTAAATATAAGTTTAGAACAACTTTTTTCCAAAAACAAATTTGTTTTTTTTTTGCTCATTCTATTTTCTAAATTACAAATTTAATTTCTAGGGTATAAATTTTATATTTTAATGTAGATATCGTGTGAATTGTAATTGTACAAATATCAGGGAAGTCCATTAGTGTACGAGTACGAATTATTACTCTGATATAAACAAAATAAAACCAACAGGACATACGATTGCAAAATCAAAACATAAAATAAGTTATAGTTAATATCCTAGAGTCGTCTTAGATTATTTTTTGTCTTTTTTTTTTAGTAAATTTATTTGAATCTTATTTTAAGGTTTTCTTCTCTGATAATACTCTGAGGTCAAAAACAATCTCCTGAAAGTTTTTTCATCATTTTCAAATTTTACAAAGTAATTTCTTAACTTCACTTTTATAAATATATTAATACACCTGTATTAACTCTGTCTCGACCTCAATTTATTTGTAATGATAAAAATTAAATCAAAAGCAAGAGTACAACAGTAATAATAATAATAATAAAAAATTAAATTAAAATAGAAAATAAAAAATTGAATAGAAATTATTGTGAAAATTTTCTTTCAATGACAACCAAAATGGTTTTTACGAAAATCTCTTCTTCATTTCAAATTTTGGTATAAATTTCAAAATGTTTAAAATGAAATGTATGAAATGTTATCATCAATATATCAACCAGCTTTAATATTTTCAATTCAGGGTATATCTTAAAGTCTACTTCTAAGCTAACTTTATTATTTTTGTTGAAGAATCTATTTTATAACTTCAGGAATTTGTAAAATTAATTGGGTTAAAAAGCTAACCCTCCTATTGAAATTAATCTACAATATTAGAAACCTGGAAGATAAAATGGTTATATCATCATTATCATCTTATAGCGCTACATCCATGGGTGAGCTTTGGCCTTCATCACTATGCTCCTCCAAAAAGGTCGATCTTGTGCCGATTGCCACCAATTTGGAATTTGTAGGGTTTGAGCATCGTTTTTCACGTTGTTTGCTGCTTCTTGGTCTTTCTCTAAAACGATTACTATCGGGCTCTTTATACAACACCACTGCTTGTTGTCGATTTTCGTGCATTCGACTTACATGGCCAGTCCATCTTAGTCTTTGAACCTTTGCAAACCGTACAATATCCTCACTATCGATCATACTATTGAGCTCGCGGTCGCTTCTGATTTTTATCTATTCGGCCTTGTACAGTTCATACGTCACTGTGGGTCATATGAGAGTTTTATATATCGCAATTTTGGCCTTTTTTGATATTAGTTTTAATCAAAACTAATATTAAGAAAGGGCCAAAATGAAATGAAGTTGTAACAACTTTCTGTTTACATAGTAGCATCTATTTCCAGCCTGGATTCTGTTATGAATATAGCAATGCATTTATATGAGGTATGTAAAGCTTATGGTTATATACTGTTTATAAAAACAAGGATACAAGGATACAGTTAGACATCATCTTTGTTCAACTAGGTACTTTCGACCTATTGACACTTCCAGTTTCCTATTTCTCTAGTCTAATCCCTATACTTGTAAGTACTGAGAAAATTACAATTCAACACAATGTTTCAAGATCAAGTTCAAATTCAGTAAGAGATAATTTTTTTTTCTTCAACTAAAAGATGGTAGTGATCTACAGCCCCGAAGACAATACCAGTATGACAATAATTATCTATTTTGTGAAAATTTTGTAATCCAAAAAATTAGAAATAATTGAGCTTTTCAAATAAAACTGATATTTGATTAACTTTGATTGGTACTACAACCCAAACAAACCCTGGTTTTCGCGAAATTTCATGATTTTGAATTTTTATCAAACAAAATGGTCGAAGAAAGATTGTCACAACTTCTCTCCACTGGCTTAGCACTTTCAATTTCAGTAGCAGTTAATAATTATTTTTTACATTTCGCTGAGCATTAGGTCTAGAAAGAATGAGCTATAGGTACATTAGTTTACTTTACTTAACTTTATTAATCCATAATTCAAAAAATTACGGTACAAAATATCTGACCCATTTCACAAACGATTTTTATCATTATTCTTTTAAATGATAGATATTTCAAAGGAGACGTAGCGAAATTTTTAAATTTTTTTAAAATTTTTTAATTTTCAATTAGAAATTTCAATTTAAAATTTCCCTCCATGTATAATTCTGTTAACACACAAAAATTTTAATTTGTCAAATTGTCAGAATTAAATTTAAATTTAATTTTTTTTTAACAAATTATTAAGGATGCGGTTGTTGTCTAAAGTAAATCAACAAAAAAATAAAATATTGTATCAAGTTTGAATTGAAATTTTCTAACAAATTGCCTCCAATTTTCGAACCAATGGAAATAGATCTCAATAGAAATTTTACTTTACTTTACTTTACTTTACTTTACTTTATTTTATTTTATTTTATTTTATTTTATTTTATTTTACTTCACTTTACTTTACTTTACTTTACTTTACTTTACTTTACTTTACTTTACTTTACTTTACTTTACTTTACTTTACTTTACTTTACTTTACTTTACTTTACTTTACTTTACTTTACTTTACTTTACTTTACTTTACTTTACTTTACTTTACTTTACTTTACTTTACTTTACTTTACTTTACTTTACTTTACTTTACTTTACTTTACTTTACTTTACTTTACTTTACTTTACTTTACTTTACTTTACTTTACTTTACTTTACTTTACTTTACTTTACTTTACTTTACTTTACTTTACTTTACTTTACTTTACTTTACTTTACTTTACTTACTTTAACGAGCAATATTTAGCAAGGATATTCTGTTGAGTATTAAATGCTCCTAAATAATTAAGTTGATTGTGTGTGGGAAAATTTCTTACAACAGCTTTGTATGTTATTCGATATTGTGTTTAATAATTAAATCGACTAGACTTGAATCTATAATTATTATTATTTTAAGGCAATAATATAACTAAATAAATATTTAACAGCAGTAATTTCTGTTTAATGAAATGAATTGACCTTGCTTTTAAAATTATCAAATTTCCAAATAAGTATATAAATCACCACAAATTTTTCCAAATCAACCAGGAAAGCAGAAATAATTTGCACAAATTAGAAAAGTTTTCGAAGAGAAAAAATTTGGCATGATGGTCTAAACTTTAAAATTCAAACTAATCTACCGTTTGAATTTCATCAAATTATCTAACTGAAGAACATGTTATCGCAGCTGGTGTACCGCAAACTAGTGTGCTCGGACCGTTTTTATATCTATTCTACACTGCCGATCTACCAAATAGTAGACAAATACTAACATCCGAATTTGTAGATGCTACGGCTATTTTGAGTTCACACATAAACTCTTATGTTGCTTCTAAAAATCTCCAGATTCAATAAATACTTAAACCGTTTACAAAAAAAAAAAAAAAAATCAGGAAGGCAGTAGGTTAATTTTTTTTCATTCAACAATAAAATTTAATATTTTGAACAATTCTCGTCAAGAAGACAACTTCAAATCACTTCCCTCCGTATTTTATTACCTGTAATTCTTGTTGACATATCTTGATGCTAATTAAATTTTCTAATAATAAAATAAAATTTAAAATAATTTTTATTTCTGTCTAATGATTTAGGAAAAACTTTTTGAAAATTTCAGGAATTTTCTTTAAATTCGTTTTTTCTTAAATTGTTGTAGTAGGTACGTAGTTATAATTAGAAAATCTAAAAATGTTGTGTTAAGAAAATGCTATTGAGAAAAGTCATCGAAGACAGTGAATCGAAAAGTTGATGGAAAAGTTTTGATGTAAAAAGTTAAAGCAAGAAATTTTAATTTTTTTAGTTTTCTTTATTCTCTTCATAATATTGAAATTTCATTAAAACAAGAATAAAAAAAATATTTAAATTATCAAAATTTTATTTATTATATTGATAACTTTAAAAAAACGAAGTAGAATTTAAAATGTAACTATTTTGATGTATTTTGATGTTTACATGTAGATAAGTAATTTGGAAAAATCGGTTGTACATTTTGCATTTCTGCAATGATAACACAAAATTATTGCCCATACATCTGTGTCAACAAATCATAACCGAACATAAGGAAAAATTGAGAATAAAGATATTCAAAGGTATTTATTTCCGGTAAAAATTTTTGATTCTATACATGTCTAACATAATTCTATGTCAACATGATGATCTAAAAATGTTTTTGTCATAATCGCTTGTTTAACCTTCACTTGGGCAGGATTAACGTATGTTAATATTTACTTTTTTACTTTTGCATAAAAACTTCATTATTTGGCCGATCTTAATGAAATCAGAGATCAGTTCCCAATTATTTTGTTTTTATATTTTGTTTCGGAAAATATTTTGTTGTCTGGCCCTTTGATATTTTGATGGAATTTTATTCCACTTTGTGCCATCCTTTTCAATAAAATATTGATTTGAATCAACAATGTTATTACAAAAATTTTATAGAGTACCTACCATACATTTTGTATTAATAAAAAAAATATCAACATATGTTAATCTTGCCCAACAACGAAGAAAAAAAATTGAATTGCCGAAAAATTGGGCATAGACACGTTTTCAGAACTTTTCTTTATATATTTAATATCTACTCAAAAAATTAGGCGCTGATCTCTGATTTCATTAAGATCGCCCAAATAATGAAAGTTTTTATGTAAAAGTAAAAAAGTAAATACACACGTTCATCCTGCCAAATAATGAGAATTTTTGTGCAAAAGTAATCGTACGTTAATCCAGTCCAAGTGAAGGTTAAAAAATATTTTAAATATATTCCAACAATAAGCCATAAAAGCTTATACATTGATAATAAGCGTTTCTTACTAAATTGAAATATCATGTGAAAATAACTATACTGCGGTGATAGAGCAATTATGGCTTCAGACATCTATCCATTACGGGCCTCAAATCTCTTTCAACAGTTGGAAAAATCAATGAAAACGAGTCAACCCATGTGGCATATAATTATATAAAAAAAGTAGTGAGGTGTCTCTTCTTTAAGCCAGTATAATACACAAAATTATTTAACTTATTCAATTTTAAATCATTCAGATTGTAAATATTAAATGGTAGGAAAACATTTACCTTTTAAATGTATTCAGTGTTTAAATGGCTTATTTTATTTAAGCGATTCTTACAAAACTTTATTAATATTAACATCTTATTTATTTATTTATTTGTTCAACCATTATGATGCCTAAAGAGAACTTCTCTCATTTTAAGGCTTTTTACAAAAATTACAAAATTAAAGATCAAAAATTCAAAAATTCAATAACAAGTAACAATAAAAAAAATAATAAATATTATAAAGACAATTTGAACAAAAAATTGTACGAGAAAAAAATAAAAAAATATAAAAGAAGAAAATTTGGATTATATAATAAGTATTATTAATTATATGTTAGGTGGTCCGGCTTGGGATTGACAGGGTAACATCTGACCGGTCGCTGACCCAGATGCGCAACTGTCAAGTTCCTGAGCAAGTGCTTACATTACCTCCACGTGGTGACCTCCGGAAACTATCCTATACAGCATCCGCTTATACGATAGGCCAAAATTGTAAGTGCGCAAAAGCAACCCTTCAGATTGAAGGTTGGCGTTAGGTTAACTACCTAACCCATAAAAAAAAACATAGTTATGAAAGACTTAAAACAAGCCTCGGATATGGATGGATTAATTGGAAACAGACCCGGAACTCGTAAGGATTTTGATTTTAGAATTTGCACCTGGAACGTTCGAACACTATACAGCCCAGGTGCATCTAAAATATTGGAAAATGTCCTCACGCAGTATAAAGCTGACATCACTGCGTTACAGGAATTGCGTTGGACAGGAACCGGAATAATAAGGAAACAAAAATGCGATATATACTATAGCTGCCACGAAAAACACCACATATTTGGATGCGGTTTTGCAATCGGAGACAGGCTACGACGAAATGTTATTGATTTCAAACCAATTAACGAACGTCTGGCCATAATCCGCATTAAAGGCACCTTCTACAACATCAGCCTAATATGTGTGCATGCTCCTACTGATGAAAAAGAAGAAACAGAGAAAGAAGACTTCTATGACGCGTTAGAAAAAGCATACGAAGCTTGCCCGCAACATGATGCAAAAGTTGTGCTAGGGGATTTCAACGCTAAACTCGGTAGAGAGCAAATTTTCGGCAGAACAATCGGTAAACATAGTCTCCATCAACACACCACCGATAATGGTTACCGATTGATCAGTTTTGCAGCGGCGCATAATACGGTTATAAGCAGCACCAAATTTCCCCATAAAGATATTCATAAAGCCACCTGGCTATCTCCAGATGGCCGTACAACCAATCAAATTGATCACCTTATGATTGACGCACGCCACTCATCGTGCGTGCTGGACGTACGGTCATACAGAGGGGCTAACATCGACTCTGATCATTTTTTGGTTATAGCACTTTTCAGAGCCAGAATATCTAATGTTAAAACAGTGCAGTCACATCATAATCCCAAATTTAACATTAGTAGCCTGCAGTCGCCCGAGATAGCCAGAAGCTTCAAAGAGCAAATTAGCCTAAATTTAACAGCCACACCTCCTTCAAACCATTCTTCGATTGATGATCAATGGAAAAACTGTGCCAGTATCATCAAAGAGGTAGCCGCAAACACAATTGGCTTCAAACCACGAAATACCAGAAATCCATGGTATGACGAGGAATGTGCATCAAAAACGTTGAAGAAGAACGAGGCGTATAAAAAAGCGCTGCAACGGAAAACAAGAGCAGCGAAGGAAGAATATAAGGGAGATAAGAAGAGATGAGAAGAAACTCATCAGGCGGAAAAAACGGGACTTCGAAAAATCTCTGCTCATAAATATCGAATCTCATAAAAATAGAGGCGAAGTGCGGAACTTCTACAAAAAAGCCAAGCAACTGGCAGCTGGCTATAAACCCGCTACACACGCGCTAAGAGATAATATGGGAAATTTGGTTACCGAAACGCAAGGGATATTGGAGACATGGAAGCAGCACTTTCAGCAGCTGCTAAATGGAGAGCAACAACAACAACAAGAGCTAGCAACACCAGCACCAGTCATTACCAGCAACCCCCCACCACCCACTGTAGAGGTTGTTGGCCAAGCCATCAGCAAGCTGAAAAACAACAAAGCTTCTGGACCTGATGGACTCCCAGCTGAATTATTTAAAGCTGGAGGCGATGTTTTGGTTAACTGCATGCACCAAATCATTGGCAACATCTGGAAGGAAGAAAGCATGCCAAATGACTGGAGTACCAGCTCTATATGTCCCATTTTCAAAAAGGGCGACGCCATGTCCTGTAAAAACTATAGAGGAATATCCCTCTTAAATATTGCATATAAGATCCTGTCCAACATTTTGTGCGAATATCTGAAGCCCTATTGTGACGCTGTTATTGGCAGTTATCAATGCGGCTTTCGCCCCGGAAAATCAACAAGCGACCAGATGTTCGTACTTAGACAAATCCTGGAGAAGACCCATGAGTTTCAAATCGATACACACCACCTATTCATCGATTTCAAGTCTGCGTACGATTGCATATACCGCAGCGAGCTATATGCTGCTATGTCGGAATTCGGTGTACCAGCCAAGCTCATCCGATTGTCAAAAATGACACTGGAAAACACAAGATGTGCTGTGGTGATTGGAAATAACACTTCTGACTATTTCCAGACGTGTACCGGATTTCGACAAGGAGATGCACTATCATGCGACTTCTTCAATCTAGTACTGGAACGTATAGTGCGACGAGCGGAAGTAAACACGGCCGGTACTATATTTTTCAGATCTGTTCAACTACTAGGGTATGCCGACGACATTGACATCATCGCCAGATCACAACGGGCGGTGGTCGAGGCCTTTACCCAGATTGAAGAAAAAGCGAAACGAATGGGTCTCAAAGTAAATGAGGATAAGACAAAATATATGTTGTCGACAAATAAAAAGACCTCTCAACATCATATTGGTCAAAACATCACTGTCGGCACATATAATTTCGAGGTAGTTCAGGAGTTTACCTACCTTGGAACCAGTGTTAATCCCACAAACGACATCAATGTGGAGGTACGGCGAAGAATAACCCTTGCAAACCGTTGCTGCTTCGGTTTGTCAAAACATCTCGGGTCAAAGCTCCTCTCTCGAAACACCAAAGTACAAATCTACAAAACGCTCATACTCCCGGTTTTGCTTTATGGATCAGAATCATGGACACTGCCTAAGGCAAGTGAGCATGCACTTGGTGTCTTCGAGAAGAAAATTCTTCGTCGGATATATGGTCCTGAAAACGTCGATGGGGTCTGGAGGAGAATATAATGCCGAAATCTATGAGCTGTACAATGAGGTGGACGTAGTCACAAAAATTAAAGTCAAGAGACTACAGTGGCTCGGACACCTAGAGCGGATGAACGAAAATGCTCCAGCCAAGAGAATCTTCGATTCCAGACCCGAAGGTACAAGACGTCGGGGCAGACCAAACCTTCGTTGGAGAGACGAAATATCGGCGGATTTAAAGCAATTTCGAATCTTCAACTGGAGAGAATCCGCCCGTGACCGGCAAAAATGGAGGATGTTGATGAGTCAGGCCCAGGACCTACATGGTCTGTTGGCCACCTAAGTAAAGTAAGTAAGTAATTATATGTTAAGAATAATTAAGTGAATATATTTGTGATTGTGCATAAAAACAAGAAAAAACAAATAAAATTAAATACAAACAACAAATAAAAATGTTATCAGGGCTCTTCTGAGATAGATGTTGTATCGGCGAAGAACCTAATATCCCAAGGATAGCTAGGAATTGCTAGTTTTCTAAAATATATGTCTTTAGTGGCGCATCTTATCTTTTAAGGACGAAAAGGACATTTGAAGATATTCTTGTTGTTTTGATGTTTTTATATAAAACCCATTATATCTGTTGATCTATTAGATATAATATATATATTTAGTTATATATTCTTGAAAGATAATGGGCTGGAGCATATTTTAACATTTATTGGATGCTGATTGGTGCTGTCGTTGTGGAGATATTGGGGTATAAAGTAGACAATTTTTGAAAAAAAAACAATCTTTATTTTCTTTTTTGAAAAACCAAATACCTCAAGATTTTACTATAAAAACCCCCAATGCTTATATACTGCTGAAAAGGTATCTTATTTTCCTCATACATAAATATTATATATCTACATCAAATAGTTTAAGATATAAAAGATAAAATCATTTATTTAAAAAAATTGTTTTTTTTTTACCCTTTTTCTATATAAATCTAGGAATGTGCTTTTTACGAAGTAGCAATCTTCTGAAGTAAATGTATCTATAGTAAACGATCATTAAGTCCTACGCCGATACAACATCTCCCTCAGAATCCCCATTTTCAGCTTTAAGTGCATAAACCAGCTAATGCTATTGCTTATTATTCCTAGTATTGTTGTAGTTGTGGCAAAGTGTGTGACTTTTTCCTTTCAAGATGAATCGAATTCTTATTTCTTGTGTTGCTCTGATGTGTACATATCTTTTCGTCTTTGTATTGATGTTGCTGTGTGGATTGCTGATGTTTCCATATTATGAACATGCAACATTAGCTTAATTAGCATAGCTTCCACTGTGTATTGGTCAACAGATCCTTTTTGTTAAAAGGTTCTAAAAAATATTGCAAAATTTGCATTCAAATGACAATGCCCAAATGCCTAAATATGGTGACCGTCCGAATTGAATGAAAATATGGAAATGGCAGCGATATAATATATATATTTATTATTCAAAGGTCGGTCAAACATAAAACAAAATATGCCACTAAAACCAATAAAAAGAGGTTTCAAAGTTTGGTGCAGATGCGACTAAAAAACGGGTTATTTGTATTTTTGTGATATATTCATTGGAAAAAAGTAAACAGCACTATTGAAAAGGGACTTGGCGCATTGAAACGCATGTCTATGAAAACTCCCACCAATCCACGAAAAAAAAAATATATATATAAAGGCCTACACCTTTGTGGCCTACACCTGTGTTTTGACTATATATAAAAAAAACAGTATAATAAATATTAGTTGCACAAAATCGATTTCGGTGGATGGATTTTTCAATTATTATCTAAATGATGACGAAGCATAACAGCATCAATAATCATGATGAATAATGTAGTAAGAGTGTTATAACTTTCGTAAATAATGACTGCTTTAAATAGTTTTAAATAATAATAAGAAATGTTAAAAAAAGAAAAAAAGAAAAGTTTTCTCAAAATTTTAATTTTATTCATTTTAGCTTAAAACAAGTTCCAATAAATTTATTATATACTCATAGAAATTATAATAATTATGTTTTTTTTTTCGCTAATTTTAAGGAACTATTATCAACCTAAAACTTGAATATCAGTAATTCGATAATTTAAAAGTTTAGTTGAGTGAATCAGATAATAAAATTTCAGCAGTACTTTACAATTAAAAATTTTTGAAAATTTTCTCTTTGTATACAGAAAACTTTTCTATTGCGAGTATTATCTAGCTATACAAAGTTTTATAATAAAATCAAAATAACAAAAATAAATAGAAAAAAAAACGAAAATTAAAAATTCAAATCTGTTCATTTCCACTGAAACTTTCAATTTTCTATCTCATAAACAATAATAAAAATAAAAAAAAAATAAAAACAAAATAAAAAATCCTCTTATCATTAGCTAGAAGTCTTGTTCTTTTAAAAGTGCTTAAAATTCATTTTAAGTTTATTTCCACTATTTTTTTATTTTTTTTTTTATTTTAATTTATACCCCCTTAGTAGACAATTATAGTTGGGGTGGTATAATTAACTACATGTGTTATTTATAATATCAATTATTAAATATGGTTCTGAAAAGCTGCAAGCTATATTATTGTATTCTCTGCTAGGCTGAAAACATAAAAGTTGGAAATTTAAACTCATAATTTCTCATACACAAACATAGTAACAAACAATACTGTGAATTTCATGCAAATCGATGTTAAATAAAACAAATAATTACCCTTAAAATTTGCTGATACAACACAGTGTCTAAGCAAGTGGGTTCGAAGCTCCTATCTCAAAATATCAAATCATAACTGTACAAACCGCTCATTATTCCGGTACTGCTACATGGTTCTGAATCGTGTATATTACCAAAATCAAGTGAGTATGCACGTGGTATTTCGTCCTGTGTCTGACGAACGGTATTAGAGGAGAATATATTGCGACGAATTAAATCAGCTTTTTGAAGATATGGATCTAGTCAAATTCTTCAAATTCAAACCTTGGAGAACGCGTCGTCGTGGAAGATCGCACTTTCGTTGGGACCATTATTTATTATTAATATTTATAATAAAACTTAATATTTCCAACTGAAGTTGCGAATCCCACATTTGCTTGGTATTACTGCTTTTTCTTCATCATTGTGATATTAGTTCAGTGGAGCTATTCAAAAATTAGTTTTGCCCACATTTTTTTTTTATTAGTAATTAATAATTTCTGATTTGTTGAATACCCCTTTCTATCTGAGTGTTAGAACGTACAGGTATTTCTCCAAGCATATTATGCAAATAAATTTGGTTGATTTTCAAAACTCTACCCGTGGAACCGTTAACACCGTCGGTTTGGAAAACACCTTAATCCACTGGTGAAAAAAACTGCTGAGGTAGCCAACCCTAAAGATTAATACGCTTCTCAGCAGTGAACCTTCCAACCAGTTTTACCACTTAATTCTGCCAAATATAATGTAAATCCTAGTAGTATATTTGTTAAAATGTACCCTAATAAGCCAATACACTATCCAAAATTTGTCAATGCACTCATTTGTCACAAAAATTTACCGTAGGTCTGTCTAGGAGTTTTTGTTAAAAATTTAAAAATATTAAGATAGATTTTAAATAAATGCAGAAGTAATAAACAAATATAATCAGAACGTTTAGATTGTTGAATTGCCCAAGACAGAAGCTTTGATGAGTTTTTTATACATAAAAATGCAAAGATTAACAACATGCAGCTTGTAACTTCCCGCCTAGCCTTTCTTTTTTTTAATTTTCATCACCACCCCTTTCCAATATAAAGTACAGCAATATAACGGTTTCTTTAACCTAAATTTTGGTTAGTAATGTAAAAAAAAAACATTTAAAATACAAGAAAATCTATTTGAAGCTTTGCCAACTATTGTAGAGCCTTCTTCTGCAGAATAAAAAATATTATCGGTAAGTTAAAACTTCTAGAAAGTTCTGAGAACAAAAACTGGGAAACACTAAAAAAATTCAATTCAATTCAACAAAACAATTTCTAATAAATTGGGGACCAATTCAATTTCAAAACAATATCCTACAACTGACCAAAACAACTAGGTTTTTTTTATGTGTTATTTTTTATGTTGTTGTTTTGTTATTCCCCTATTTTTATTTCAGATTAAATTTATATTTGTTTTTCATTTAACTTCTTTTTTTTTGTATACATACGAATCAACTTACAACAACCCTTCTATCGTTAGCGCTACAAAATAGCCATTATAGCAAAAAAAAAAAAAAACAACTCTTCTATTGTCTCTATACTCTACTGTTGTGTTATTGTTATAGAATTTGTTGGATCCCATTTGATGTTTTATTACATTGTTTTAATTTTCCATTCAAAAGCAGTTAGCACAGTAACACAAAATACAATATACGAGTATGTATATACAGTATACCTATGATGGAAGAACATAAAAGCTTTCAGATTTTAATTGTATTTCAGTTCATACGATAATCATTCAGTATAACATAATGAAAGATAGAAAGAGACAGAAAGAGATAGAAAAAAATATAAGCAAACATAAAAAAAAAAAAAATAATGAATATAAAAAAAATCAAAACTTGGAAAATTGTGTTAAAATTGCACATGGATTTCTGTTTTGAAAAATTGATACAAAAATATAAAAATAAAAAATATAAAAACGTTGAATAACAGAAAAAGAAATAACAGTTTTTTTAATTTCGTTTTCATCTTACATGGTTACATAACAAACAAAATAATAACAATACAAAAGTTAAATAAAACAAATTTGATAGATTTGAGCTGTGGAATAGGGTTTATATCTATCGACCTTATCAACCTGTTATAGCAGTGGTGGTCATTGACATAAAGAATTTTTTGTAATCGATTTTATTTATCACGTTTATAAGTTGATAACTGATTTTGATTGGTATATAGTGTAATAAAAAAGAAAGACCCGGTGAACCTAAAATTGTTTACTTCCGGAATATTTGGAGTAATCGATATTTATTCAGTTTTTATCAACATGATGGTTTAAATTAAAAAAAAAACAAAAAAATCTGCATTGGAAATTTTGAATCGGTTGCTTTTTAATTTTGTTTTTTAATAAAATAAATCAAAATACTGCAGTTGTTCTGCTTATTATTAGGTTAATTTTTTGTCCTTCATTTTTACAAATGTAATAAAAAAAAACAAAGAAAATGAATTGATGGAATTCTAGAAACGAAAAAACGAAGCAAGTGAGACAGAAAAGAGGCATAAAGTTAGAAAGAGCGAATTGAAATTTTAAAAAGCCTGTGTGATATTTTACAAACGATGGTAAGAAACTGAAACGTGAAGTACAAATATTTTAAATTTAAGTTATATTATATATAATATACACAAGATGAACGACGTGGTGATTTAAACCGTGGTGATTCAAAAATAATTGAATAGTAACTTACACCACTAAAATATTAAAATTTTAGCAAGTTATTTTTGCTGAATACTTTAATTTACACCAAATAGTGACGGTTATTTCCAAGTTGAGCGATATCTATACTCTAACATAAATTTCAATCTTATTTGAACTTATCAGAAAAAGTACAAAAATGAAAACACAAACAAAAGTTGAAAACAACACATAAAAACAAAAACTAGATTATGCTCTTCAAAAATGATATAAATGACAATAAATGTTAGTTCATTTGCTTCTACTATTATTAAAAAAAATATATACAGTAAAACACGGTTATAGTCATTCGCTAAATTTCAGTTATTGCTAACCGTTTATTCAGTAACCGTTTTGTGATTATAGACATAGTCAAAAAAAAAATTGCATCTTTATAAACAAAATCAAATTCAATAAAATATCTTTCGTACATCAATTTTAAGCTTTATTTTATTCATAGCAATATCAATTATTCTGTGATGTAATCACAAAATATACATATTTGTAATAAGGAACAGAAAAAGACAATCGCCCTTATTATGAACATCGTAGTTGGCCGATAAACGACTAAAAATATTTATCGGATATCGTTTATTTTCATATTACGAAAAGGTATTCGATAAAATGAATACGTACGATAGAAATAAAAGCTATATAGCTTTTTTTTAAAAAAATATTTGTAATAAATGTCAAAAATAAATGTTTGTTTTTAATTTAAAAATATTTCTATATAAAATTATAAACAAAATGTCGAGGTATTTTTTTTATTTGGATGATGAAGATGAAAATTATGAACAAAATGAAGGAATTAATATACGGAGGAGCATCAGAGATTCTTCTAATCCTTTAGAATTAGAAAAAAAATGTAAATTAAAAAGAAAAAGAAATCATTCCAATTTTGACATATTTTTCTTAGATTCACACAAAACTTTAGGTTATCTAAAGAAGCATTTCGTGATTTATTAGAAGAAATCGATGATAAATTAAAAGTGATGAAAACTCAACGTGCTGTTCCTAATATAATTAAAGTTGCTGTTCTCAAATTTTGTGCACAGGGAAGTTATCAACTAAGTGTTGGAAACGATTTCCATTTAGGTTTATCGCAACCAACAGTTTCAGTTATATTTACTGAATTTTTTAATGTAATAGAGCGGTTTGTGTGTTCAAAATGGATAAAATTTGAGTACAGTGAACAGGATGAACGAAGTGCTAAAATATATTTTTATGAAAAATCCGAGATCCCTAACATTGTAGGGTGTTTAGATGGTACCCATATTAAAATTATAAAGCCGAAAGAAGATATTAGACACTTGTATTACAACAGGAAAGGCTATTGTAGTTTAAATGTCTTAATAGTAAGTGTCTTAAAACATTTTAGTTAAGCATATTAAAGTAAAGTCGTTTTTTTAGGTATGTGGTCATAGAATGTATATACGGTACGTAAATGCCAAATATCTCGGTAGCTATCATGACTCACATGTTTGGAATTTATCAGCTCTAAAAGCAAATATTGAAAATGAGTATTACAATAGAGAAACTTATTTGCGACTTCTTGGTAGGTTTAATGTTTTGTACTCGATTTCAGTTTTAAAGAAAATACTTTAATTTTAGGAGACTAAGGATATCCCTTAACAATTTACTTATTGACTCTGTATAAAAATACCGAAGAGGGGTCTTTGCAAGCGCATTTTAATAAGAAGCATGCTCAAGGACGAAATATAATCGAAAGAACAATTGGGCTTTTAAAAAACAGATTTCGTTGCTTGCTCAGTGCCAGAGAATTACATTACAGTCCTCAAAAAGCTACACAAATAGTAAATGTCTGTGTGGCGCTACATAATATATGTATGTATCAAATACAATATTCCTATTCAGAATGAAGAAATAGATGATACCTTTTCTGAAAATGAAGAAATCAATGACAATGTTGAAAATGAAGGTAATAGATTAAATGAAGCAAGAAGAATAAGAGATAACCTGTTAAGGCTTATGTAAATATGTGTAACAACTTTTCAGTCATTTAACAAAATTTTTATTTAAAATAAAAAAGATACAAAAATTAAAATCAGAATCCATTTTTTACTAAGATAAAACAAAACGTAAACTAAATCACAATCCATTTTTTAATAAATTAAAATTAATAAGTTTTATACTAATTGAATAAATAAATATGAATTTACGAAAAATTAAAAATTGTTTTTTCTATGTACTTCCTCTTATTATTTTTATAATTCTTTAGAAATTTGAATTTTTCCTTTTTAAGTTGTAGCTCTTCATCTTTTATTATGTACATTTTCTTAGTATAATCTTGAATTTTCTCTACACCTTTTCTTATATATTTCAAATCATAACCAAAAAATTCTTTTACTTTACCAAAAAATTCGATTTTAGCTTCTACTTCTCTTTTTAGTAATTGTGTTCGTTCTGTTTCTACTACTATAGGTTTTCGTGACGTTCTCTTATTTTGTAGGCTTTCGTCACTAATATTTTCATTCATTTCAACATCAGTATGTCTTTCGATAGGAACTTCTTCTAGTTTTGCGAAATTTGTTTCTACATAAGATCCCTCAAGACCAAAAGCAGAACTAGAAGAATTAGTTGGACCTCTACCATTCGAGCAATTTACCTTTTATTGCTTACTACTTTATTCCTGTATTTACATATATATATTTGTAATAAACATTTAAATTCCTAAAAAAATTCATCTAAAATTTACTTACATTTTTTAAATCATTTTTTTATCGTCAACAAAATTGAATTCGATTAAAAAATTATAAAAAACTGACAATTTATCATTTTCATAATACAGATTAAACGACTACTAATATTAAAAAAAAGCTTTTTTCGATTACGATAAAATTTAAAAATTTACGATGTTTATAATACAAAGCAAATATTTTTACGAAATATTATCGTTTATCGGCCGACTACGATGTTCATAATAAGGGCGAATATATAATACCCTTGACAGACTATACTTCATTAGGCTAAAATACTTCATTATGAAGAAACATAATGAAGTTCATTAATGAAGTAAAATCTACTTCATTTACCATTAAATTAAGAAAAAAGCCATCTGTTGGAAATTTTAAAACCAAATTTTTATTGAAAATCTAAATATTTGAAAATAACAATTCGAATTGACATTTTAATATTTTGTTTTGAATTATAATTCGAATTATCGTTTTCCTATTTTATTTTGATCAAGTGGCTAAGGTGATAGTGTTATTTTTGAAAAAAAAAAATAAAAATAATTGAAAATAAGTAAAAATAATTGAAAGTAAACTTTCATAATAATATAATATTCAGAGTAAAATGCCTAAGGACCATCCGGGTAACATTTAATTTTCAAAAGGATAATTTTCTATTCTAAAAAAAACTTCATTACATTATTTTGAGTTATGATTCTGATAGAAAATAATCTTATCAGGGCCTAATTATTCATCAGAGAGGCCTAAGTGATTAGAAAGTGGATTTCAATGACCAAGTATTAAACCAACCAATCAACGTATAGTATAGAGTATTTAAAATTTTTTTATTTATATTAACATTTTTTTGCCTTCCATTGGATTTTTTCACACAAAGAATATTTCCCAAAAAATTTATTCTATTTTGCAACAAAATAATTCTTAATAAATGATAAATCTGTTTTCTCATTAAAAAGAAATTTCTCCTAAAGTTTAATTGTATTTTTTTTATATCGTTGAAGTAATCTTAAATAATTTAACAAGTTAAAATTCAAAATAACTTTTATATTTTCCATTTTTATTGTTTATAGAATAATATAAAAAAAACTAATAATTAAGTAACTAATCTGTCACCATTTCATTAAACTTTACTTCATAATTAAGTTGAACTTCATAATGAAGTATAGTCTGTCAAAGGTATAAATCAGTTTTTTAATAAAATCATTCATTTGACTTATTGTTTTGTTTTATTGAAAAAATTGGCGTTATATTTTAATGTCACAATTCTATTATAGTCAACAATTTGTTTCAAAGAATAAACGACATCGATTGTATGAACTTATGAAGTTTATTACTTTCTTTGAAACAAATTGTTGACTATAACAGAACTGTGACTACCAGTAGAGCCAAAACATGATAATAATAATACAATTTTGTATAGTTAATGTATTAATGGCAAGCCTACAGAAATTCTGATATAAATATTTTTTTTTGTGTTACAGCTACGCAGCTGGGATAGGACTGGTGATGGCAAAATGAAGTTATTATATATATGTAAGTTGAAAGGAAGTAAATTTCTGCAAGTAATGTATCGAGCCATGTTATTTGAATATGGAAATACATACCCTCTACAAACCCGTTACGTTTTCCTTCCTCTTTTAGATAACTTGATTCTGCAAAATTTCAAAGCGAAAAAGAAGATCATACCAATGGTCGAATCGAGATTGAACTTGTACAATAAAATTAATTAACCTTTGCTTCATTTGATAACGGTTGTCAATAGTTTCTAAACTAATTCTAACACATATTCAATCAAACTCACCAGACTTTGAGCTCCTATCTCAATGCTGTACATAGACACATTTTATATTTTTAATTTGTAGCACATTTTAATTTGATTGAGATTTACGAACATGTAATATTTGTTAAACTGTTATAAATTGCCGCTTAACATAAGAAAACTCAGATTACTAAATATTTTTTGTACAAAAGTAAAATCATGATTATTATGTTTAGAATATTCTAGCGTTGAATCCTTTTTTGATGTTCCTATTATAATACTTTATTTATTTATATATACTTTGCTCCTACCTTCTTAATTTCCCTTTGCCATCATTATTTACCAAGCTCAGATCAAGAAGTTTTTTTCTCTCTCTTTTTTAAATTTTTAAATTTTTTACCTAATTTTAACGTAATTTTGGAATTGCTAAAATTGTTTACTATTAAAAAAATTACTTTGTTTTATAATATAAATTTAAATTATTTTTTTTTAATGTAGTATATGTTTGTGAATGCCCCACATAATATAAAATAATATTTTATTTGTAAGCAAAATTAACTTTTAAAAAAATAACAAGGTGACTCGATTCTATTTTTTTAATTCAATAAAGAGTCTTCCTATATTTTTCTCTTAAGTATGTAATTTTTAAATTAAATATTAAATATATTGGAAAAATTATATACAAAAACTCATTATTTTTATTGTTAAGCGAAAAATAAGAAAAGAAAAATAATAAATAAAATAAATAAATAAAAAACTTATCAATTAAGGTTACCAATCAACTGAAATGGCAATAACTATTTAATATATAGCTATATTCGTTTTTCAACACAGAAATTAATTTTTTTGAAAACAGTTACAAACCACAAATTAAATTTATTATACCAATCACAACTCTATTACTTGATGCTTGAAAAAAAAAATACATAATATTATTTAAATATGTTAACAAATATTGTTGTAACAGTTATTTTGATGATGCTGATTAATGATGATGATGATAAAATGTAAACTGCAGGTGAAAATTAAAAATAAATAATTTATATTTAAATGAATATATAATATGAATGTATGTATCGTATTTGTATTCATATAAATAACGATAAGTATACATCATACATAGAAAAACAAGGATTTGTAAATACAAAAACATGCAGCACCTGAAACAATTCTGCAGTCATCATCATGTCACCAAGGTTAGTATGTTGTTGTTGTTGTTGTTGTTACCTTTTACGATGCCATTTTGTAAATGAAAGTTAAAAATAAAAAATATTATTGTTTACTTTACACATCAGAGATATCTATTATTAATTTCTTTTAGTATTTTTTATCAATGATACAACAATAAACTCCTGTTCTTTCTGTTTTAAATTGTTGTGATTAAATCAATGTTATTTTAAAAAAATAGCATTGTCAAAAAATTTAATTAAATAAAATAAGAATTAAAACCATTTCAATATAGTTCGTGCGGATTATTGTTCTTATAAAAGTGATTATTAGAGTAGTACATTAGGAAATTAAAGGAATTTCGATAGTAATTCGTCAAAATATTGCTTTTAAGGAAACATTAAAAAAGAGGAGATTAAAAATTGATGCGCGCAATAAGCGCGATACAATGAAAATTAGAGCTTAATTTTGATAAAAATAAAATTTAAAAATTACATACGATACAATTACAAATAACATCTGCCAGGTATATTATTATAAATTTAATCAAAGACCTTTACGTTTGTCTTTACGTAAGTCCAGGAGTATCGATTGACATGTTTAAAACAGAAGCCGAAGTAGAAAAGAAGAGTTGCCAACGATTAAGTTAGTGATATCTACTCAAAAATTAAAACCTATCATTAAGATGGTTGTTCGGAAGAGCAATCAAAGTTCAGTTTAATGGGCTGATTAGAATAGTGACATTCCGAAGAGAGGGTGGTATATATTAAAACGGTAAATCGCTAACTGTTTAGTTGAGCTTATTTATTTAAATTGTATACCCCTTTTGCTGTTAACAAGCTCTTGAATAATACAGTATTGCATTTACTTTACCATAAAGGAATTTTTAGAATTTGACGTTTTTTTTTGTTTTGACAATGCCGATTAAGTGACTATATATACCTTATGAAAAAATAGTTTTAAGAATAACATTCTGTATGAGATTATGAGCGGAAGACCATTGAAAATATGGTATTCGGAAGATCGATTCCAAAAGGTGTTCGGAAGAAATACACCTAATATTGTTTTATACAAATCGTAATATAGAAAGGATATCTTATATATATTACAAAAGGAAGGTTATGAGGCGAATATCTTATATTATAATACATAAGATGAACGAAGTGGTGAGTAAAAACGCAAGAATAATTGAATAGTAAATTATTTACACCACAAAAATATTAAAATTTTAGCAAGTTCTTGGTGCTGAATACTTAAAACATTTCAAATATTTACAACAAATAAATGACGGTTTTTCCAAGCTGAGCCATATCTATACTCTAAAAGAAATTTCAATTACGGGAAATTTTTAAAAAGGCTTAATAAAAATTCTGTCATTTTAAATAAACACACAAACTTATAGAAAAAAGTACAAAAAAAAAACAAAACAAAAATTAAAAATAAAACAGAAAAACAAGAATCAGATCAGATCATATTCTTCAAAAATGATAAAGTTAATTCATTTGCTTCTGCTATTATTAAAAAAAATATATACAGTAAAAGTATAAATACAGTATTTTTAGACCTAAAGGGTGCATTTGAGACACTACATACAAATTTCATACTGTCAAAATTCAAACAATGTGGGATCAAAAACAAACAGCTTAATTGGTTTAAAACATATTTGGTAGGAAGAAAGTAGGTTACCAAAGTTAACAATGTTTTACCTAGTCATAGAGATATTAAATTGGTATTCCACAGAGATCAGTGTTGGGAGTTATAATGTTCCTGTTACATATTAATGATATTGGGAATATTCTTAAATTTTGTTGTATAGTCATGTTCGCTGATGATTGTCTGGGATATATTAGTGGCAAAAATTTTGCAGACTTAGTTCGAAATCTAAACACAGACCTGCAAAATACACATAACTGGCTTTGTATGAATAAGTTAAAGCTCAATGTCACAAAAGCAAAATGTATGCATATCAATATTAAATCTGCAGTCTCTACTGTTCCTGCTGTTTATATTAATAATGAGATTATTGAATCTGTTACGAGTATTAAGTATTGAGGTGTTACAATAGATAATAAACTGAATTTCCGTGAACACTTAGACTACGTATGCGGAAAAATTAACCATAAAAAAATGTCTTTCTACGTCGAATTCGAAGCAGTATTTCTTTTGCAACAGTGAAAATGGTGTATCATGAGATTATTTTACCTCATTTTGATTATTGTGCAACAGTCATGTTTTCCGGATCATCAGAACACCTGAACAGGATGCAAAAGCTACAAAACAAAGGGATGAGAATATTGCTAAAATGTAGTAATAGATCAAGAACTGAATTTAGGCTTCAAACTCTAAATTGGATGAGCATAAACCAAAGAATACATTTTAAGGTTTTAATTTTTATTTTTAAGTTGAAGTACAACTTACTCACACGGAACTTACAGCTCGTTAGTGAATGCCAGTCGTATAATCTGAGAGGAGGGGAAAGATTTAGAGTCGCATGATTCAACAGAACAGCAGGTCAAAACCAATTACTGTATAAAGGATTGCAGTTGTTCAACTCACTGCCGAATGAGATGAAGTGTATCAGGAACATCAATCGATTCAAAAAGACTGTTTCAAAGTATGTTATAGAAAATTTTTAGAATATTAGTTTTGAAGCTATTTTGCTTTTCTTTTTGCTGATAAATTTTAATTGCTGATTATATTTTTCTTTGTTGATTTTTGGAAGTGATATTATTTGATTATTTGATTTTTGATGTATTGAATTAATTGAATTTATTGTTAATGTTAATCATATAAAGTTTTATACAAAACTAATAAAAAACCAACACGGTTATAGTCATTCGTTAAATTTCAGTAGTATTTCTGTCTATAACCGTTTTGTGACTATAGGCGTAGTAAAAAAAATGCATCTTTATAAACAAAACCAAATTCAATAAAATATCTTTCGTACATCAATTTAAAGCATTATTTTATACATAGCAATAACAATTATTCTGTTATGTAATCACAAAATATACATATTTGTAATAAAGAACAGAAAAAGACTACATATGTACCTATATATCAGTTTTTTAATAAAATAATTCACTTTTGACTTATTTTTTTGTTTTATAGGAAAAATTGGCGATATATTTTAATGTGACTTATAAACGACATCGATTGCATGAACTTATGAAGTTAATTACTTTCTGTCCAACAAATTGTTGACTGTTGCTATAACATAATTGTGACTACAAACGTTTTTGACTATAAACGAATTAAAACACATCGATCTAATACGTTGAAAGTAATGGGATTTTAATGTGTTAGTATTAATTTCATCATAAAGTATTAGGTATTATACTTTAATTTCATTGTAAAGTATATATTATATTCAAGAATAAAGCGATTCGGCAAACAACTACAATTATACCAAAACAAATATTTTTTTTATATAAAATCGTACCTGAAAGAACTGCTTCGGTGCAATTGCACAGGGGATTCACTAGTAATCATTTAACTCATTAATGTTTGCTCAAAAAACATTGTAGTAAAATATGTAGTATAAACTTGCAGTACCGTACTTAATTAAGCACAAAGAGGTAATTTTGCCTAAGTTACTGTTAAGACCAACAAAAATAAAACTAAGTTTTGAGGAAAAATCGAATATCTATTATGGTATTTCTGTATAATGTACAAACAGAAGAAACCTAAAAACATCCTTCTACTGTATTGCACCAATAACTTTTTTTTTAACTCAAATTTAGTATTTATTAAAATCTAAATCTTAATCTTCTGTAGAATTATAACTTACTGCTGAGGTTATGGCTTTTTGGTGAAAAATAATGTCAGAAGTATTCCAGCTTCCATAATTCATACCAATTATATTGCCAACAAAAAGTCAAGTAACCCACTCTTTCACATTGATTGTATCGAAGTCATGTACCATACTGACATGCAATGTGAATGCAGCAGCGTGTTTTTCAAATTATGTAAATAAAAATAGTTCAATAAGAAAGAACACATTCTTAAACTTATTATTTTTACCACCATATTTTTATCGTAAAGCGTGTAATATATATATTTAACGTGTATTTAATACAACTATTCAAAAATTCGTTTAATTTTCACTCCTTTGATTTGGTGTGTTTTTAAGTACTTTAATAATTTAATAATAATATAATAGGAATACTTCGCAAAGCACTTAGAAAAGAATACTTGAAATTAAAATAACAACAACAACAGCAACAACAGCAGCAACAACATTACAATAGAAGTTTGTATAAAAGTTTTAAGCATCATTTGAATAAAATTCAGTAGACAGATCCTTAACCATTATTCACATTCAATAATAGAATATCAAATTTAATTCTAACTATGTATACACTATACAATATATTATTTACTTATAATAAAATACTGTATATGAAACTAAAAATAAAAATCACTATATAAAATCATTAAATATTCATTCAGTCTATTAATAGAAATCATTATCTTACATAAATATCCTTAAAATCAATTTAGTGAAATAAATCAATTCTATGAAAAGTTTTTCCTATTGATTTACTGATCCCCCATAAATAACCCAGTTTACATTAACTAACGGTATATATACCACTATATATAATATAATAATGTATTATATGTATATTATTTTATTTTTATTGGTGTTTTTTTTTTTTTTTTGTTTTTATAATATAAAATGTAGTGATGGTGTTTAACAACAGCTCTTAATATTCTTATTTCCTAAACATTCATTCACTTATCATTTGAAATCATCAGTTTTCGTAACGTTCTTAAACATAAAGGTTAAGAATATCCTTTTTTTTTGTTTATATAGTTTTGTTTTTTTTTTTCTATTTTCTTTTGTATTTATTTTATATGTACATACTGTAATAAGTGACTAATTTTGATTTACCATCAAACAGTTTCAATGTAAATTAAAATAAAAAAAATTTTAGGATACAAAAAATGTCCTTAACAATAATAAAGGAAAGTACTTAAGAACAGAAATAAAATAACACATAGTATAGTTGTAGCACTTTTATGTCAACTATGTCGGTCATTTTGTATTTTCAGTTCAATTTGAGATTAACCGGAACTGATTAAATATGTGAGATAACAGAATTGAAATAGAATTATTTTATTGGTATGTACAAATGTATGTCATTTGGTGTATTAGGTTGTCCTTAATTTTTGAATATGGTAAAAATTTTGAATGAATTGAATTAGTTTTATTGTTATGAGAACTGCAGCGGCTTTATCCTCTCCTTATCACTAAAACTTATTTTCAAAATTTAGTGTGGTGGTTTTTTTCCTTATGTTATTAACAGTTACTTAGGTAGAATTATTAATAATAGTATAGCTTGATTTTGTTGTGATAAACAACTAATTATCAACTAATACAATATAACTAATTTAAATGTGAAAACTGCCCAGGCAGATATGTGACTAATACATTATATTTTTAATGCATTATGTCTCCATTATCAATAATGCATTAATTTCTTTAATTATGCATTAAAATAATTATTTTGAATTATATTTTCAAAATAATTAATTAAAATAATGTATTATATTCAAAAATAATGCATTACATATCATGTGGTAATACATTAATTAATATATTTCACAATATAATCACAAAATAAATTAATTTGAATTATTTTTGGTAATGCATTATGTTATGTAAATAAAATATGTATTACCAAAATGTAATCAAAATGATTAATTAAAATAATGCATTATATTCAAAAATAATGCATTACATATCATGCATTACCAAAAATAATGCAATGTAATTAAATTTATTTGAATTACTCTTGGTAATGCATTATGTTATGTAGTGCATTATTTTAATGAATTATTTGAAAAATGTTATTTACAACAATAATTTTAATGCATTATTAAAGAAATTAGTGCATTGTATCTAATTAATAATTATGAAAAATAATGGATTATAATTATAATTCAAAATTCCCACATCTCTGTATCAGGAACTTGGTTTTCAGTCATCAGATAGTTCAATTTTCTTTAAGGCATTACCAAATAATGAAAAAAAAAATTTTACATTCCCGTTACATTACTCTGAGTGCGATTTGAAACCGATACCATCCTAATTATAATCAGATGATATGAATACTACACCAGGTAAATAGGCTTGCGAATCTAGAGAGACATTCTCTAGAAGACAAGTTAATGTTATTTATAAAACAAATTAGCCCTGATTGATTTATAGAGCTGTAATAATCGGCAGCAATATTATTTTTGAACATGCACTGAGATGGAGCTCCTTATTAACAATCAGAAGGCACAACCACTATACTAGATAGGAAAGCTTGCGAAATGCAAGAAAGAAGACTAATCAATCATAAAAATAAAATTAGAATGTTAATCAATGTAAAAAATAAACTGGTTGATTTATAATAAGACCAGCTATTATTAGTTACCATCGTATTTTTAAACAAGCGATTCGTTTTTGTTATCCTGCATATATTTGTTGTGGACAAAATGAGAATCCCAAATACATTGGTTTGAACACTATTGAAGACTAACATTTATTAGTTTGATAAGCCGGAGCTAGAAATCATACTAATAGGACAGAAAGCACATTTAAAAATGCGTTATAGTTACTTATGACAATCATATTTTATTTCATATTATATTAAATTGAACATTCGGCTAATATTTCGTTGACTAATCTGGTCTGTTTATTGCATCAATTTAAGCACTGAACTATTGGTTCCCACTTTAGCCTGCTTTATTCACCAGTAGACAAAAAAAATTATCATATCTACACTGGTAAAATATCCATACAACAAACATAAAGGTTTTACAGGTCAACAGAGGTGAGCTTCGAACAGTAATACGGAAATTAATTATTTAGAAATAGAAGATAGTTAATAATATAAGAAAATAATTAAAGGGAAGATAGTTAATTACAATGTATGTACAGTCTAACATTAAGAATATTCTCTGCGGGCTGCAGAGATTTAGTACTAAACGTTTGTGGTTAATTTAATAACTTAATATACATCTTAAAATACATTCTTAGATATAACCGGAGCCTAATTTTTGCTGTTATTACCAAAGGTGCATACTTACTAAATTTTGTTACGATTACGTACGATATCACAATAAAAAAATATATTTTGCGATTAAAATTCTGGAATATAAGAATCTAGCCACATCAAAATTTAGCGTTTTTTTATCCCGGGTTTCCTAAAATTTCAAAAACCCCGCTCTTTTAACACATGTAAATAGCTTTTAGCCGAAATAAAGGATCAATAGCGGAAAGTTTATATGCCTGAGATAAGAGTAAACTCTAGGTGCTATCAAGTGACAATCTCCTACGATTGGTACCGGCAAAAGAACAATAAACAGTATGACAACCATGTTATACATTCATTTCAAATTTCTTTGTTGCAACTGCAACGGTAGTTGATAAAATTGATATAGTCTGTAGTTTTGACAAGTCTCTGTGAATAGCCAGATTGCTTTCTTTGTCGAGACTTCGCTACGTAACCAGTTTTTTAATATTATGCTAGAATAAAAATATTCTTCCTAGATCGATGTGTTGCTTTACTATACAGAAGTTCAATTGAAATAATAGGGAATCAAAAACTCTAGTTTATTCCATAAATTTTAAGTTACTTTAAAGAAAAAAATCATATGATTACAGTGTGGTTTTGAACATAGTTATCATGGTTCCATGAACTGCATAATAACTAGACGCTGAGTGGCGCGGTAGGTAAAGCGCCTGTCTTTCAACCGAAAGGTCCCAGGTTCGATTCCTGATGAAGCAAAAAAAAATGCTTTATTGGTTTTTCAACCTGGTCTAGTACCCTTTGTCATTCGGATATAATAAATGACATAAATAGTTGAGAGATCTACTCTATTTAAGAAGGCTTAGTTTCTGACAATAGCAGCAGTTTTCCACATTTAATGACTAGATACGCCAGTAATTTGTTAAATAAACTCGAAATACTGTAGATATTGTAGTGTAAAATTGCCGTACCGTACTTAATTAAGCACGAAAAGGTGATTCTACCTAAGTTACTGTAGACTGTAAAAAAAACAAAAAAAATGAAAAAAATAAAATAACGACTACGACCGAAAATTTAAGCAACAACAAAATTCATACAAATCAAGACCACCCTAAAATATCTAAATAATAATTATATATAGAGTCCCAAAAAGGAAATTGTAATATAAAATAAAATCTCTAAGGAATTTATTTGATTTTAAATAGAATCTAATTAAATGGAATTAAGAAGTTTGTGAAGACGTTTAATTTTACCAAAACAACAACAATTTGATAATTGTTAAGATGATATGAAAATTTTTTCACATTTAAAGGACTTCTTGCCAAAATTCAGACAAAATTTATATTTTTGCTTCTTGAAAATGAATTTGAAATGAAATTTTAGTTAAACGAAAAATGAAATTATCAATTATTTATATTAGATAACTGGTACTAATTCAAAGAAAATTAAAGGAAGCAAAAACTGAACTGATTTTAAGATCTAAACGAGTACTAAAATAAGTTGAACACATCGAAAAAAAAAATGTTGATGCTATTACGAAGTGTTGATATTCTGATTTGTAATTTAGGTTAATAAAAATTTTATTAAAAAATTTATTCGTTTTAATACATACAAATTTTTTCCATATAGTAGTAAGTCATCTGAAGATGCTTCAAGAACTGTTTCTTACTGGCAGTCTATCAATATTGCAACATTAAACCCTTTACGGCATGCATTTTTTTATTTAAATTATATTTATAAATACTCAGGAAAAAATAAAGAATTGAATGAAGATATTCGCCGTGCGATTGCAGAAGCAACAGATGAAGATGAAAAATAAGATGAAGATGAAGAAGAAGATGGATGGATTCGGTATCGGAGGATGAATCCAACTATACAGAAGTAGATTCTGAGGAAGAAGATGAATTGAATCTAAGTAGAGCAGAAGATGGGTGGCGTGCTGGGGGGCGCAGTAGGTAGAGCGCCTGCCTTTCAATCGAAAGGCTCTATTCCCGACGAACTAATTCTTTCTGGATTTTTCGACCTGGTCCAGTACCTTTTATCATTGGGATAAAATAAATGAAAAATAGTTGAGAGTTTTGGTTATCACTAAAAATAAATTTACACTATGCTATTATGAAGGCGAAGCACTCTACAACAGATATAGTTTTCCACATTTAAATTAGTCTATACCACAAAAATTCTACAGAAAAAGCTATTGTATGTGATTGTGTATTCCAAATCTCTGTGTAAAAGCAGTTAGGGTGTTCATCCCATAGACTTGGGAATTATATAGTTAATATTTCTTTTTCGAAATATTTTTTGTTAACTTGTATAGTTATTATTATAGTGATTAAAACTCTTGTTAATTCATTTTCCACAAATTTTATTTATTAATTAATTTTAAAATGTTTTATTTATTTATTTTACACAGATTTTATTATTAAATTTATTGTTCTTTTTATTTTATAACTATTTTTAAGAATTTACATATACAACTACAGATTTTAAGATTGTATTCTATTTTCTTCCATAGTCCATCTGAGACTGAGTTTTTTTTGCATCTGAGAGTTTGAGAGATATTTCGGAAATAATAAATAAATATTTTATAAAATATTATATTCTGGGACAAAACTTAACTGTGCTATGATGATGATGAACAGCTAATTCCATTTCGTGGAAGAGTAGCTTTCAAACAATAGTTACCAAGTAAATCAGATAAAAACGGAATAAAAATTTGGTAGATTGTAGAATGAGACTACTTATCCTTTGAAGGGAATACCATATTTAATAAAAGAGGAGCCAAAAACTTAGCGCAAAATTTTGCTGAAGAATTATGCACACCATTCTATCGTTCGCATCCAAACATAACATTTGACAATTATTTCACAAGCTATGAACTAGCAAACTCTTTGTTGTGTAACAGCTTAACGAATATTGGTGCCCTTCGAAAAACTAAAACATGCATACCCACGTTATTTTTGCCGCATTCATCAACAGAAGTTGAGAGTACTCTATTTGGTTTTCGTAATACAATGTCATTTAGATCTTATGTGTCACAAAAAAAAGATGTGTTGTCCCGTGCCGGTCCACCAAACATCATACAACAAGAACAGATTCTCAGAAAAAAAATAAACTAGAACAAATTTTATTTTACAATGTTACAAAGGGTGGAGTAGACACCATGGACAAGTTATCACATTCATATAGTGTCAGGTGTAAAACTAATCGCTGGTCGATGACTTTCTTTCAACACTTAATTTTTGCTGTAAGCGGGATAACTGCCCTTGTGAATAGAAGATATTTACATATAGTTATATTATAATATTTAAAAATTATTAATTACTTATTTTTATCATTATTTTTCTTATTTAACAGTCAATACTGTTCACTTGAAAGGTTATCAATGAAGAGAGCTATCCACCTCCACATATCGTTTATATAGTGGTGCTCGTCAATCAATGGTGGAAACACTCATCCGGATATATGATTACCGGATGTAGTACTATGGAATCAATTAAGTTGAATAAGTTTCACGTACTTACACCATCTATTGTTTCATGTGGTATATAACTATATAAACAGACCAACAGTGAGTCGAAAAGAAAAAAATTTATTCGGGAATTTGCTCATGATTTAGTTAGGCCTCACATACTTTCTCTAAGCAAAATAGGCATTACTGCATCTCATTTATCCGTAATGAATTTAGTACTAGTAAATAGTAATGAAGGAAATTGTGAAAATAATTCACCAACTTCCGGAGGGGAAGCAAACAAGAAACGTTGTTACATGTGCCCAAGTAAAATTGGCCGCAAGTGCAAACAGGGCTGCGAAACTTGCAATAGAAATGTATGCCAGGAACACTCACAAAAAAAAACAATTATTTACAAAAATTAATATACACAAATAATACTGTTAATTTTATTGTGCATTGCTATATTTTTGATACCTTTTATTTTGTGCAATATTTTTTGAATTATTATTTTTTTAGTTTTAATATGAATTATTTTTTTTCCATGGAGTATGTAGGAATTGCCTTATCTTATAAGAAATAAATTAATTTAATAACAATTAATCATCTATAATTATAATTGACAAGCATTTAAGGACCTGCGCAATTCATTTTATTTCGCCTCTTCTTAATGAACTCTTAATATGTAAATAAGTTTTATATACGACCGACATGCGCACACGGGTCAAAAAAATTTCTATTTGGTTTTATAATATACCTCTTTAATTACAAAAATATTTTATTTTTAGTGATTTTATCCATTAAATGCCACTTAGTATAGGAATATGTCGAAACGAAACAGTATATGAGTTAGCAGTATTTATGTTTCCTAAATAAAACTTACTAACCTCTAAATTTTTATGAAAACATGAATGGTTTCTACTATAACGTGAGAAGTGTATTTCAGTACGTAAATTGCTGTTCTGTTAAAAACTTTAAATTTGATTTCAACTTAAATTATATATACTCAGCAAGGGCCCCTAGTATAACTTTAATTTATAACAATTATTAATATAAATTTATGAAATTTGAAGTAAAGTTCTATACGGTTTGGTTACAAAAACATACTATACGGTAAAAGGTTAAAGCTCGTTTTGCGATAAAAAATAACATAACAATACAAACAGCATTGAAACATTCAGATTTCGTTTACTCAAAACATACCTTGGTTCACATATATGTCGGCCACTTCTCATGTGTTTCATGTATGTTACATGTTGTATTTTTATATTTATATATATATAAATTACCGGGAGGTATTTTTTTAAATTTTCCAACAACACTAATTCGGTTAATCGTTGTTTAATAAGTCTTTAGAATTTATCAGGGTATCTTATAGGAAAATTTTGTAGAAAAAAAAATTAATTTATAGAATTTTTTAAAATTGTTTTTCTCCAATTTATCTTTGACACTTTTATACAATAAAACAGAAAAGATTAATATGCTAATTTTTAAATATTTTAGTGTTATTTAAATTTTCACAAATTTTACTTATTAAATTTTTGCTTTTAAATATTCGATTTGTATCTACATTCCTATACAACACAAATTAAATTAATTTATTATTTTGCAAAATTTATAAAATCAGTCAACTTCATTATTTTATTTTACAAATGAATTCCTAGATAAAAATAAATTATTTCTTATTCTTTCGATTTGATTTTTCCATTGAAAAAATAAATATCCTATTTCACATCACGTAAAATAATAAAAATTTGTCGTATAATTTAAAAGAAAAGCGTAAATGTTGTAATTTTTAAATGACTGCTGTTATAACAACGACTGCTTCCGTTATCCAGTTATTTATTTTTTATTTTTATGATCTCAAAAATATTATTTTTTTTCTTTTTTCATATTTCAAATCCGGTAAAATATGAATAAAAAAAATTGCATAAAAAATTAAGTATATATATATTGTATGTAAGTGTATGTATATACATTTTTTAGGAACTTAACTGCCTTATCATAACATCTAATTTAAGGAACATTAAAAATTTTATTGAAAAAAATTATATTTGTACAGTAAGTTGTGATTTAACAAAAGTCATGCTCTTTGTTGTTGTTCATTGTTATTATTTTTTAAGTATGGATGTATGGATGTATGTACTTTTCTATACATAATGTTATTAAATATTCCTATTCAAATGTATTGGACAATTACAAGACTATACAAATATCATAAATGTTTATGTTCTTATTTTATGATCTTATGATTTTGTACATTTAATTTCATAGACAAAATAATAATTTTATAACTTTTAAGATAAAACGCAAAAAAAACGAAAAATAAAAAATTGAAGGCGATTTTAGAAAAGTAGATTAAAAGCAAAACCAATGAAGCAAAATTTTAAATGTTACGATTTTTTAAAAGAAAGAATAAAATTTGGGGAATCTTTTTGAAATTTAAATTCTTGCCTTAGTATATACAGATTTATTTTTTTGTTTTTATCTTGTAACACCATTAATGAAGCACCGGGAGATATTAAAGTCCTTCCATTGTCTTCCATCTGAATTAACCTCTTCAGTTGTGTTTACATTCTTTGTTGAATGCTTTTAAACAAAATATGAAGCAAAATAAAACCATTTCGAAAAAATTAAAAATTTGAAAATTTTCGTTTTTTTTGTGATCCTGGCATCATTAAAAAATTTCAAAATTAACAAAATAAATTTTTTTTCTAAAATCTTAATTTTTGGACCGATTTCAATGTTTTTTCAATTTTTTTATCTTGTTTAATGAATATTCTAAAAAAAAGTAACAAAATAAAACCATTTCGAAGAAATTGAAAATTTGAAAATTTTCGTATTTTTTTGTGATGCCGGGGTCACAAAAATTTGCGAAATCTTAAAAACAAAAAACCAATCTAAATTCTTCATTTTTGGACCGATTACCAAGTTTTTTCAACTGTTTTACTTGTTTTAATGAATTCTCTAAAAGTTAGTAAAAAAATAAAGTAATTTTGAAAAAATTTAAAATCTGAAAATTTTTGTATTTTTTGGTAATGCCGGAGTCACAAAAATTTGCGATATTCTAAATTCCAATCTAAATTCAAAGTTTTTTCAACTGTTTTACTTTGTTTAATGAATATTCTAAAAAATAGTAACAAAATAAAAACCATTTTGAACAAGTTTAAAATTTTCGTATATTTTTGTGATGCTGGCATCATTAAAAATTTTCAAAATTAACAAAATGAAAAAATTCTCTTAAGTCTTCATTTTTGGACCGAATTCAATGTTTTTTCAATTGTTTTTATTATAGTATTTCAATGTATTATTATTTGTTGGTATTTTTTCATTTGAAAATTCTTCTACTCAAATACGAAAAACATTATGCAAATATTGTTACACCTCTATATGATACAAACAGTAGCGGGGAAAAATAATATGTATAACCGGGGACTCATTGGGCTGTGAAGAAGGAATTTTTAGTGTTCACCGGTGATTCACTGGTAGCCAACGTGTTAATAACTCTAATTAGAAAAATTTAAGCTCAAAATTAGTCAGTCTGAGTAATTGTCCTACCCCCTAACATTAAGTTGTTACTTCCAACGACCATTTGAAATGATACAAAAATAAACGATTAAATTTTTTATATTATTGTGGTTTTAATTTATTTATTTAAAAAAAAAATCAATTTTCAGTATCGTATATAATTCCTTTTATTTATATTTGCAAAACACAGCAATTATATTATTAAAAATAATTTTGAAACAAACTTCACCAATACGAATACCTACCAACCTATTTACCTACATGATGTGATTTCATCTTCGCGATTCTTTTATTATGTATACATAAAGTATATTTATTTATTAAACATAACCACTTACAATGACTTTCAAATTGAAATAATCATTTTCACCAAAGTGTGGTAAAACAACAACAATAATAAAAACAATTTAAAGAAAAAAAATAAAATATTTGTGGTTTTCTTTTTTATTCCATTTTTGTTTTTTTTTCTTAACATTTTTTCGATAAATTTTCATATTTAATTTTCAATTTGAAAATTTCGAAATCCTTACAAATGTATTATTGTACAATAATCACATACCAAACAAAATATCCTGTGACATTTTCTTTTTTTTTTTTTTTATTGTTATTATTATTTTATCGAATCCAAATACGGTACATATGTATATGTATATATATAATATGACAACGTACATATGTGAATCGAAAACAAAAAAAAAACTAAATATTTACGATCTATAGCAGTGAATTGTTAATAAGATATAACAATGATCAAGGACAAAAACAAGGACAAAAAACAAAAAAAAAAAAAATAATAAAGTAAGAAATAAGCAAAGAATATATCCGGAATCATGTGTACACAGTCGATGCAATTTTCCAACAATTCGGAATACCACAGAAATTTTCAACTGAATTTTTTTTTTTTATTTTTAATTTTAGATATGCAAGAATATTTGTGTTGTGTACCTATATTCGAATTTATATCGTTTATCTCCCCCTTCATATTCAACTTTTATAACGTTATCACATTACATGCTACTATATGACACCTGTGCACCAAATTTCAATTTGTATTAAACAAGGAAGTAACAAAAAAAAATTTTGTTTGTTTATGTTTTTTTTTCATTTAGATAACACGAACCTGTGGAAGAGCAGCAAACGAGAGACAAGGTATTAAATGGTTTTCTTAAGTGGTGGTATATATTATAATCTATAATCGTAAAATATTTTCCTACCTTTACTCTCCCTCACTCTCTGTTTTGTATTATTGTGAAAAAACAAAACCTTATTTCAATTTTTGTTAATTTTTTTTTTTTTTTTTGTTTTTATTTTAAATAATCTAAAAGTGAAATTTTCAGGATTTAAGATATAAAATGGTATACAAAAGGTGTCTTAAAATAAATTATGAGAAAATTTATAGTTATGCGATGTGGTTTGGTATTAAACAAAAACAAAAATTGTCATAAATATTCAATTTTTATAATACAGTTGTAGTAGTAATTTTGTTGTTTACCTTTTTTAATTCTTTTGATGTGTTATGAACGAATTTTACCTAAAAAAGAAAATGTTTTTTTGTTTGTTTTTTTTATTTTTTTAGGTAAAAACTTGAGGGTTGAATTTTCGTTTTTTATATATCATTTTTATAACTTATTTTAAATGACTAAGAACAGATTATGCAGATTGTAGAAATCGTAAATTTTATCAAATTTTTTCTCTCTCTCTCACTCTAATTCTTAATTGTTGCCAAAAATAAATTTAAGAAATTGAAATGAAAATTTTTATTTTAGAAATTTTGTAAAAACAAATTATTTGAGTAGAATTTAATTAGTTGGTTGATACAATGTGGAGGATTGATTTAAGTATATAGGATCCATAGGAGTCATAGTGAAACTGATTTTTCAAAGAATATTTTAGCTTATGTGTAGTTCTTGTAATTTGGGTAGGGGAGATACCGGGTCAAAAACAGAGTTTAATGAAGAAAAAAATGAAAAACTTGTTGAATATTTGTAATTTGCTGCAAAAATATAAATACTTTGGGTTGACTGCATTAGAAGTTAGCAAATTTGCATTTCAATGAGCAAACCAATTTAATTTAAAAATTCCACAATCTTGGCAAGAAAATAAAATGGCGAATCGCACGTTATTCATTCGATCACAGGAAGCTACTAGCCTTAATAAATAAATAAATTAGCTTCCGTTCGAGAAAAATGGAAATTTGAGGTCTATGATATTTGAAATGTTGATGAAACAGGAGTTACTACAGTTGGGGGTGTAACACCAAACGAAAGAGGAAAACTTGTTACAGTTTGTGTAGCTATAAACTCTATTAGAAACTCTATCCTCCAATATTTATTTTTCTTCGCAAAAGGAAGTCTATACTTGAGCTGGAAACACATCTGGTTGGATGACTAAAAACGAATTTTTCCAATTCATGAAACATTTCATAAAATATGCAAGACCAAGTTTAGATAAAAAAAAGTTTTATTACTGTTGGACAATCACCATTCTCATCTCAATATAGAAACTCTTAATTTAGCAAAAAAAAAATATGGCATTGTCATGTTATCATTTCCATCTCATTGTCCTCATTCGTTGCAACCTCTTATGAACTCTTAACGTTTAACCAAGTCAGGGAAATTCAATCCGTTGATATTCAAAATATGGAAATTTTTTTTGTTAAGAGGAAATTTTTCTGAAAGAAGCTGGACAAATTTTCGAGGAAACAATTGGACAAATTGTAGCGAAAATGGTTGCACAAACTGTCGAGGAAGGAGTTAAGAGCCTTTTAACCTTTCCTCTGTGTATAGTTTTTTTTATCGTAGTTTGTGCACTGGGGTCCATCTGACCCCATATGCGCGTATTCATATATTTTATATAAAAAATTTGAAATTATTTTTAATTTTTTTTTAATCTCGATTTAATTTACAAAATGAAGCAAAAGAAATATAATTAAGATAAAACTAAACAAAACTTGAGTACAAAATTCAATTGAGACCAATTGGGCGATGTTGGGACCTTGATTTCTTCTTGGGAGGAATCTATTATTTCTTCGTTGATGCAGTTTATGCAGATAATTTTTGAGTGTGCTGCACAAGATGCTTCTTTACAAATGCAATGTTCGTGTTTAAAGATCAGCAGATCGAGGACAAATACGACACCGTTGATGTTTACTGGCTGTATTCATAGCGATTTCTTTGTCTGTTGCAACGTACTCCAAGGCGTCATAGGTTCACTACTTTATACCCAATCTTCTCCATAGCGATTTTAGCATTTTTTTTTCATTGCTCTAGGATTGGATAGACGACTTATATATTTTTAGCACCAGTTGCATAGCCAACGCCTTTAAGAACAATTTACATTGAGAAGATTTCGGCTGCTTGAATAGTGGAGGGTTGAGGAGTGCAATTTATTGCAATTTTATGCAAATTAAACGATGCAACAACAGCGATGTCGATCATATTGTAAAATAAAACATTTGGCCATCGTTTAGTCTTCCTTTTGCACGTGTCTGTTCTTAAAATTTGTCTAGTGTATCAACTCCGCCTTTAGCTAAATTGCAATCCAATATGATGTTGGGTTTATTTGAACCAAAGTCAACACCTTCATCATTATGCAAGATTGATAGCAAAAAGACGTTCTTATTTAGCTTTGGAATGTAGCTTACCAACGTAAAATTCTCATCAAAACAAAACTCGGAAGAAATCACATCTCTTTTCTTGATTTCTGCGTTGCTGGTAAATTCTTTTGGCAGATTAGGTTTATTTGAATGAAATTCTTGTTGTTTATTTTCATAATAGCTGTTCAGCCAATACACAACTTGTGAAGAAGTTATCCATGGTTATAGTTACCCTTTGTTGACACATGGTTCAGAAAAACGATGAACTAAAATCAATGCATTATCAGTTGAACGTGGCTCAGTTGTAGTCCTACATATATCTCAGCTTTTAATGGGTACAAGTTTGTCGCATCGAAAATCGTAAATAATTTCACTCTATACTTGCTTGGCTTGGATGATAATATACTGGCGAAAGGAACATCTGCCACGAGTTAATACTAATCTGTTCATTAACTTAAATTATAATAATATAATAATATTTTTATATTGAAATATCAACTTGAATAAAATAACAATAGCAATACTACTACTTTTTTTTAAATTTATATATTCGGCGGTGTTCTACATTCCACTACGAATTGATTGATTCAATTGTGAATTCGAAAAATTTCGAAATCACTTTATAAAACGTCAAAGTCAACTGCTAATATTTGTAAATTATAAATTTTTTTTACGGTTGGCAAATATTATTTAATTTTGAATGAAGTGTTGGGTACATTTTAAGTTGTAAGGAAACAGCTGTTTTTTTTTTTAATTTTAAAGCAAGTTTTAGAATCAACAAAAGGAAGCTTTTAAATATACTTTAGAATAAATTAAAACAGTAATGGAAACATCTTCAATTCCTGTTGTATCTCAACTGCAGCAAGATTCATATTTTTGGCAACTGGCAATTACCAGATATCTTTAGCTATTTCTTTCCACAAGGATTCAACATACATATTTTTCTTTTTTTGTGTACCCTTTAACAATATCGGAATAAATTTTCATGAAATTTAAAAATTTCTTCTCCTTTAAAAAAATAGTAATTCAGGTTTTCATAGACTGGTTGATTGACTTAATTGACGCGAAATAAGTTGTTTTTTATTTTAAAAACGATTGGGGTCAATTTGATCCCAATGCACATAGGAAAGGAGTTTTGGTAAACTGCATATAATCAAATCATATAAAAAATCATATAAAAACTGAATTTTTTCCACAACTAGCACGTTATAATCCAAAAGCACAACCGAAAAACGCAGGTAATCATGGTAGAAGAAAACGGAAAGATGCAGCTTTTACGGACACTCTAGAAAAAGATCCTTTGGAAATAGAACAGCAAAGAGCGACAAAAACGAACATCAAAAGTATTCAAAAATTACAAAGATTGTGCTTGTTTTGTTTGTGGTGATCTATTTTCAAAAAGTAAACCAGATGAAGAATGGGTAAGATGCCTGCCCTGCAAAGGATGGTCTCATAAAAACTGTACTGGCAGAACCTTATATTATATGTGATAGTTACTTCCAATAACTTTTTTGAATTCCAAAATATTTCTATATAAGTTTCATATAATTTAGTGTTAACATTTTATCTTTGTTTATGTTGAAAATGTAGCTCAAGCTATTGTTATGTGATTTATTCATATATTTTCTGAAGAAATTTTAAGTTACTTTTCATTTGCTTTTAAGTTATGTTGATTTTTAAATACTATTTGTTTAATAATTTTGTAATTTAAGTTTTTGTTATTTAACTTTTGATCAATAAATACGATTTAATCAAAGTGAATTAAAATTTAAATCAGTATTAATGTACCCTCAATTTATCATTTTACTTTGAAGCAGTTGTAGTGTTTTGTAAAAATATATTTTCTTCCAATAAATTATAATGATTTGAACTATTTTTATTAATTTTTATTTAGAAAATTGCCTTCTTTTTAATTTAAACAAAAATTACCAAAATGAATACATCTAAGTTTTCAAGAGTTATGCACGAAAAAGTAAAAACTGTATCAACTTAACGCGGTCTCCCCTATTTTACCTATTTGTAGGTCTTGTAATCTGATAAAGAGTGGTGATTTTAAACATTGTCATCAATGGTTAAATAGAAAATTATTCAATACCTTGTATTTTGATTTGTCCTCTTTCTCACAGTTAGATTATTTATAAATGACAAATAAAAAAGGTTAAAGTACCACCCAGTGCTACATTTAACAATTGTTGTTCTTTTTCGACTAATTAACTAACATATTATATTGTAGTTGTCCTCCAATAAATTTTAATTCATATCTCTCGTAATTTTATATTGAGATTCCACAAGTTATATTCGAAAACAAAACTGCTAGCACAGTACATTACGAACCCAAGTTATCTTTTTAAAGTATTTAACATTTTGAAATATTTTTCTATTTTAAAGTTTAAAGAAATTTTCCCATCAAAATTTTTTTTCCAATTATTTACTTAAATTATATGTATAACAAGCTCGGGGTGAGTCTTAACCCACCACGTTTAAAACTTTTCTCCATTACGTTCTGTTTTGTACAACTGTCCTCCTTCTTTTCACAGTGTTGTCCTCGAACGGGTCCAGCTATATTGGGCTTGGTTTGTATTCTTGGAGTATGGTACTGTATCTGATATTCTTTTTAGCATCTTTTGATAATTTATTCTTACCACATATCCTGCCCATCTTAATTATTGTACCTTGATAAATTTAACACTTTAATATCCTTCAATTAGTGCTTCTCACTCCTCGTTCGATTTAATTTGGAATTCAACATCGTTATTTATTTTGGAAAAAAATGTTTTTATTCCTTTCCTTGGAAGTTATGGATTAAGTCAATTGTCTTATAGTCTAATATATTTTTAGTTTAATTGTTCTGTTTAAAGTTTTTGATTTGAATGCCCAACGTAAATTAGAATAGTAAAAGAAAATTAGGTACTATTTGAAGTATGTTTATAATATTTCTACATATTATTATGTATGTTATTTTTGTTAGTGTATTTATCACTAGCCGAACTCGATACTGACCACAATAAAAATCACAATAAAAAGTTAAAGTTAGGCTGCTGCAATATGTATGTGGCTAAATATGAATCATTATGGAAAACCATAATCGCAGTGTCGTCTTCGAAAGTTGCTACTTTAACTTCATTAGTATACGGCAAATCAACTGTGTATAGCAAATACAGCATAGATCCAAGCACTCCATGCTTTGAGGAGCTCCAGAGTGAATTGGCACCAATTCAGAATACGTGTTTTTCATTTTAACGTAAAAAAAATCTATTTTTTAAATAACTTTTAAAAATATCGTAAAACTCAATATTGTAAGATTTTGATTCAGTATATGCAATAGCATCAGGTGCCATATACCTTGTCAAAAGCCTACCTAATGTCTAGAAATGCTGCAGTACAGAAATTTTATTTTTTCAAAGGAGTTATTTATTTCGTTAACAATACAATGCATCTGCTCAACTGTTGCCTGTTTGTGACAAAACCCAAGTTGATACTTAGGAATCAGACTTTTATTTTCAATTATTGGAATCAATCTTTTCATCAGAAGTTTTTCGAATAACTTTTGCTTGAATTGGCAGCAAGCTTATTGTTATGTACAAAGGAAGGTCTTCTGGCTTTTTGCTTGACTTGAGAATCATTATCTCGGATCGGAATGAGAATCATTTTCCATTGATTGGGAAGTATCTAAACCTTAATAGAGCGTTGTATACAAGTGACAGCAAGTGGGATCCTTGAAGAGATAATTAATGTAGAATTTAACCATTTATTAGATCGAAACCCGGTTTATTTGTTTTTTTATCTGATCATATTTCTTATCTCAGAGGATGAATATCAGAATTATAAGTTCATGTGAAAGGGACAACTAATAATTTAGTTTATTTCAGCAAGTTCGGCTTCTGTAGAACAAATATTACATGGTTGTAAGATGATCAGCAAATGTATTACTTTGATTACACATCGGGTTCAACTACACTAACATATATAGTAAAAAGTACAATAATAAAAACGTTTTGCTCAAATTTTAGAAAAATGTCTTCTTTTTAATTTAAAAAAAAATTCCCAAATGAATACATGCAAAATTTTTCTATAAGATAAATTTATAGGCTTCAATTATAATTTTAAAAGTAGTCAATATAATATTCATTTGATACTAAACATTCTCAGTTGCGATCTCAGAGATTTCGGTACAAAAAATTCCATTGAATAAAAATCATAAAAATTATCAAAAAATTGTAAAATTTCAAATTTCATCATTATAAGATTTATGATCAACAACAAAAATTTGTTTAATTGAAATTTTATGTATACAATTCAAAAAGCAAGGATTACAGCTTCATTACATTATTTTTTATAACTTCTTCAAACAGGATTATAGCTGATTAAATCATTAAATTTTATTTTGATCCTGATTTTCTTAAATTTTATTTTAATATTCAAAATATAAAAACAAAAACACTATTTGCTTCAAACTAATTATTAATAAAAACCGCACTTCATTTACTCCTTTTCAATTAACAAAATTCTTTTTCTATTCTTTTTCTTTTAAGATTGTAAAAAATATTTTGTATTTTAATTTTTTGCGCATAAAAAATTATGCTAATAAATTGATGGAATTATGCGAATTAAAAATAATAAAAAAAATTTGTTTTTTTTCTTCTTTTTTTTTTATTTAAAATATCTATAAAGAAAATTTCAATTTAATTTTTAAAAGGATGTAATCATTATTAAAGAAGGATTATAGTAAACCATTTCAAAATGTATTCTAAAACAAAAACAAAAAAAAATAATAATAAAAACAAAAAAAAAATTAAATAAAAGGGTTAGGTTAATCCCATTAACATTATATCGTTTTATAAACAGAAATTGAATCAAATTAATCTCAAATTTCTTAAAATATCTAAATTAAAGTGCAGTGACGTAATCATGCTAATTAAAATTGGGGTATTAAAATTTTTAGAATAGTAATTAAAATTGTGTCTTCTTTTTTGATTGATTTGACTTGATTTGGTTTGAGAATTGTACGAACTTTATTTGCTTTTAATTTGTAATAATTGCCAAGACTGACGAAAGAATACCCTAACTGCTTCTATGTAGACATTTAGTATACTAATTTAATCGTGGAAACTGAATCTAGTTTGGAATAATATCCCATATCTCATAAAAATATCACATATCAATATCTCCATAAAAAATAGGTCGATTTGTGTTTCAGTGATAGCAAAATTACATTGCCAATTATTTTACGAATACTGAAAAAAATCGCTATACAACACCCATAATCTGACCAGAATTCGAATCTACTAGATCTTCTGATTCGTTAGACAGATAAAACAATCAGTGTTATCTGTCTGTCATCTGTCTGTCGATTGTCATATATTGATTGGCATTTTTAGGATTGTCCATCGCTAAAATTACCCACCTAAATACATCTTATCAAAGTACAGAACGAATAACAAGATTAAAGAACGAACGGCTACCAAATTGGCAATTTAAATGCAGGGTAGCATAGTAGATTGATTTTCAACCGAAAGGTCTCAGAGTTTTGAATCGTGATGTAGACAAAAAAAAACTTTTCTGGGTTTTCCGACCTGTTATCTTGTACTCTTTGTTTTTAGGGATAAAATAAATGATAAAAACTATTTGAGAGTATGATTTGGTAACAACTCAAAATAAATGGGAACTACGCTATTTAAAAAGGTTTAGTTTCTTACAATAGTATAGTTGCTTGCCACATTTAATAAGTTGATATGCCAAAAATTTGATAAATAAAAAATATTCGACGTAGATATGTAATAAAAATTATAGTCCGTACTTTAATGTCCGTAACTAAATAAAGAAATTTTATCTAAATAATTTTCACGAACATAAAAAAAGAGCAGGAATGATAATAAATGCATTCCTTATGTGCTCAAATATTGTATAAAACAATTATGTAGAATAAAATTGGCGTGGAAACAAAGTTGACGTAAATTAGGCAGACATAAAATGATTATTTTGTTAACTATACTTTCTGAGAAAGCATTAACAAAATTAAATTTTCAAAGTAATCAACAAAATAATAAAAATTAGGATAAGTTTGGTTAGATTAGATTAGATTCAAATAATATTTAACGGGGACTCTGTCATCTATAACCGCAGCTACAAATGAACTTATTATGATAACCCTAATGATTAATATATTTAATGATGTGATGTCTTAAAGATACCTGATTTGCCTCAGAATATTCTTCAATGGTATGATGGGTAGCTGCCAAAGTTAAGAATTAAGCTAAAATATAATTTTTTTTTATCTAATATCAAGTCATAATTTATTGATTTTCATTAGATAAGACAAACCAGATGTCGTGCATTACATAAAAATTAATTCGAATCAGGCTTTGCACAGCAAGCTCAGTATTGTACTAGTTTTAATTGAATGTTTAAATAATTAATGTTAATATTTGAGCTTGGTATCTGATTTAAGGATAAAATTAATTTGGGTAAAAATTGCATTTCTACTGAATTTGAATTACAGAAATCTTAGAGTTTAATCGTTAAATCTTAAATCCAAATCAATCGCAGCCACTTAAACTAAAGTTACAGGATATCACTGAAATTATTAACAGCCAATTATTAAATTAGGTACAAAATAAGCACCAAGCTACGATCAAATAACAGCCAAGCTTATTATTAAATGAATATACCGGGTGTTCCAGAGAATGCGTATCAGCTTTTTAATACCGGAAGGAATCGTTATTTTCCATTTGTTTTCAATTTACCATTTGAAAATTTCATTTCAATGCGGCACCCCTAATTTGATGTGGTTCTTGGTATATGTTATTACCCATGGGACAAAAATTTATCAAATATAACAATGATTCTGAAACCAGTTAAAGATAACAGGCCAATAACTTCTTTACCAATTATCTCTAAACTGTTTGAGAAAAGTTTTTGATACATAAATTGATGTCAAAATTCCTAGAATTACAAAATGATAACATAACACCAGCACTTAGCTTTAAAATGAAACTCAACATATCGGAAAACTTTTCTTTTCCTTTACTTCTCTTAGGAGGATAGAATTTGTTTTATCAATCGTTAACTTTTCCTACATCATTTGATTATTCTACTGCTATATTATACTTAGTGTATTAAGCCACACTTATGTTTTAATAGAAGTAACAAATTTTATCTTCCACGACATTTGAATTCGAACTTGTCATATGACTGGATTTAAGTTTTTGATGCGTTCTCACCAATTTAGAGTATGAGAAGACAATATCACACTTCAATAATACTACTAAGTTTAAATTAAAAATCTTTTTTTTTACTATACGTGAAAGTATATACGGAATTTGAATGGAAATTGAATAAATCTCTTTGATATTCAATGTAAATAATTCTTCGAATATACTTACAAAGAAAACTTTATAAATTACAAAGTACAGTAAAATAATTCGATTTAACCCGGAGTGTCGAAAACGAAACATATCACGTTTTCCGGCATAGTGACCATCCGGTGTGTATTTTAAATCAAACTAAAATGTATTATTTAATTAAAAACAAATATCTAATTTACATATCTTTCTTTTTTTAAATGTGACAAAAAGCATGTGTGCCGATGACTTGAAAAGTTCGAATTTAAAATTTTTTTTTTTTGTTAAATTAAGAAAAAAAAATACAAAAATAAAAGAAAACTCTTTTAAATAAATTAATTCAGAGCCATAACAATAATTTAATCACAATATAAGACTAATCCAACAAACTATATTTTTAACTACAAGGTGACTTTTTTATGCAGTATATCGAAAACGAAACATCAGGCTTAAACGATATCTAAAAATTTTCATATAAAACAAAATTCTAGGTTCTTTTTTATTGTTTTTTCCTCTTCCAAGCTATAATTATATAAATACTGCCTTTTTTTATTACGGTTCACGTATTCTGCTATTGAATACTTGGAAATCAAATAACAAGTTATGCTAAATCGGCATCAATAGCTTGATGATAAGACACAAGAGTTCAATACCTGGTTTTGAATTCTTGGAAATATAATACCAAGCCACTATAACATCAACGTCAGCAAATTAGTATAAATATCACAACCAATATTCAATCGTAATCAGTCGTAATATAAAAGAGAGTTAAAATAAAGTGAATATAAGATAAACTGTGTAAAAATGTTCAGAAAAACGTATTTCAGTTTACGAGAAATAAAAGAATTAATAAATGAAAGTTCCGATGTCGAAGACCCTGTTCGCATTTATATCTTATGGAGATAGAAAATCGAAGCCAACACACCGTTACGTTCGATAATTTCTTTACATCATACAAACTTATGTGCTTCCTTTCATCACTTGTTTTTTTTGCAACTGGTAAGACTTTTGTTTTCATAAATTAGTTATAAGTACTTTGTTACATATAAAATTGATTATTGTTATTTCTAAAAGGAACTGTTCCAGATGACCGCACAAATAAAGCAAAACTTTTTGATGTAAAAGAAATGAAGAGAAAAGAACGTGGAAGCAGCGAATTGTGGTTTGATTCTTCGAATCTGCAATTGAATGAGAATGCTGTCGTAATTGTTTTCTCAAATTTCTTAAAACATGAGCCAATGCAAGCTGCTAAACGGTTCGACCGCAAAAGCAAGCAAAAATTATAAAGATAAACTGCCAAATCCGATTTTTGAATATAACCGCACAATAAGTGGAGTTGACCTATTTGATAATGCTATAAATATTTATCAAATACGCAACCTAAGCAAGAAATGGTATTAGTCTCTCCTTACTAATGCTTTAGATGTACAGCAACTTGAATTCCGAGTTTTTCTTTTTGAGTGCTTGCTGAAATCCGCCAAAATACCTTTAAGAAACGAATAAAGCCCTAAGAGAGAGCGGACAAAGCCTAAGAGAGAGCGGACAAAGCCTAAGAGAGAGCGGACCGTGTGAACCATAATATCATTCGTAGTGAGAAACGAGCTTGATGCCGTTACTGTAAAAAAACAAACTGTTTTTTTCCTGCGCCAAATGTGGCGTTAATTTGCGTCTGAAATGTTCTTTATCATATCATAGTTTCCCTAAGATCTGATAATTTTTTAAGATTAAGATTTGTTGAAGCAATAAACTCCTTTTTTATTGTATGGATATTTATTCATTTCAGGAAGTTCTTATAGTAGATTTTTGAAGAAATATTTTTTATTGAAGAAATTATATCGTTTCATCCTGAAATTTCTTTTTCGAAACATGTAATATATCTTTTCCAGGATATGATATCAAATACGTTATTTTTTTTCTTAATTAAGTTAAAAGTGCTTTATGTATAAATTTTTACAACAGGTGAACTGAATCTAGGTCCGGGACTATATGGGTTCAAAAAAGTCGATGTAAAGATGTTCAAATTGTAGAGATTTGACGGTTTTGAATGTTATAATTAACTTCTACACTTAAGCCAGTCCAGCTTCTTTTCACATGCTTTTCTCCATTTTCGTCTCTATAAATAAAAATATTGATGACTAACATACCGGATTCATATGTCGCAACTAAAAGGAGGAACATCTCACATATTACTTTAATACTTTTGTAATAGTTTTCAATTTTCCAACAAAATTTATTTTGTTTTCTTTACTAAACATTTTCACATATTATAGACATTGATATGCAAAATATCTACGAAAGAGTAGAAACCAAATATAATCAAATTTCGTTACAAACAACAAAATAATGCCACTGGCCGTTGTGTTGTGCTGTCTATGTTTTTTTTTTTAATTTATCTTTAAATTCTGATACTGTTACTTGTGTAAAACAATTTTAATTTTGTTATTCAATAATCCTTGCCGTTTCATTCTTTTTCTTTGTTTTCTTTTTTAATCTTTATATTACTTTATTGTATCCTTTTCTAGTGGTTTGCCTTTTTTCTTTTTTTTACTTCTATTTAATTGAATGAGAAAATTTAGATTCACTGTTATCGGTAATTAATTTAAAATATCCCATTGTATACAACTACTTTGAATCAATAATTTCAAATTGTATCAAAAAAAGAAAAAAAAGGAAACGGAACAAAAAATGTTTTCTATAAAATAAACAATATAGTAAACAAACAAATAAACAAACAAAAAAACAATAACAAAACAACAACAAAACAAAACCCCATTACTATAAAAAAAAAAATGAAATCACGATAGCACAAAACCGCAAAAAATCCGTCCAAAAAATAAAAATGAGAAAGCGTAAGGTACATAACATACAATGTACCGTTATTCTCATTTATATACAACAAACCAGAGGACAAAAATACAACAGCAACAAAAATAAACACTCGCATATTTTTGCTTCTATATTTGTTTCTTTTTTTTTTTTGTTTTTATTTTTATGATCCACCAAAAAAAAAAAAAAATTATACATCAGGAGTGTAAAGGCAAAAGGCAATCAAAAGAAAAACAAAAACAAAAAAAAATCCTTTCACTATTCTCGGCACACAAAACCATTAAAATTGACGTTTATATTTGACTCTTCTCATATCTCCTCCAATCACTCTATCCATCTTCATTTTGTAAATATATAAATAAAATATACATGTATATGCATATATGAATGTATTCATTTTATATCAGGGACGATGATTTATTGAATTATAAATAAAATTTGTAGGACTTCTAAGAGGATTATAAAAAGCTTATATTTTTGAAAGTTTTCTTCTTCATACACGCTGCTGAAATCCTGTTTCAATTATGTGGCAATTTCACCTAAAAAACAAAATATCCACTTTTTCCCTATATTTAAATAGTATAAGATTAAAAGTAGATCTCCTTTCATGTTCAAACGTTCAGATAATTTAATTTTTACACTATAACTGAAAGGTGAATGTGTGACTATTCCAGTTGTTTCTGGAAAACTAATTAGCAGTTAATTTTTTCTTTGATCCCAATTATTTTGTTTTTATTGGTTGTATTAGGTGATCACTATCCCCATGTAACTCTCCCAAAGAGACTTAGTATCCACTTAATTCACCCTGTGCAATTGACAAGATCGATCAAATTACCTTTTTTGACTACCGAAATTACACATTATGTGTCCGGATGTGTAGGATCGTGTAGGATCCCACAATGCGTGTAAGACTCCAGTTCAACAAACTATGACTTTTAATTTTCAAATTCAAAACACATGAGTAACAAAAACATAGTTATATTGACATCTTGGTATTCTATATCCAAAATACAATTTCACAAAAGCGAGATATCCATCAATAAATTATATGTCTATCCTTTTCTTTTTCTTCATCCAAAAATTAAAACAATTTTAACTGTCAAATTGGCCCATATTTTGATAGTCATTTCACTGTCATTTTTTATGAAAAACAAATTTTGCAATTTCAATAGTCGTAAAAATTGACATAAATCATAAAAAATTAAAACTAGCCAATTTCGATAGTCGCGTCTTATGAATATATTCGGATAAAATGATAAATTTTGTCATTTTGAAATTGTTTAATGACGGCTTATGTTTGTTTGAGAACTTTTGTTGTTTAAAATTTAAAAAATGGATTTACAAAAAAAATTGTAAGTATTTTGTTTTAAATTTGTGGGCATGAAAAAAGTAATGAACTCTTCGAGGTTGTGACTGGTGGAAAGAACCAAGTTCAAGAAATTGAGCAGCCTCAACCAAAAATAGGTGCGGGTCCCATCTCACAAAGCCCTCGAATTTTTTTTTTTTTTTGTTTTTTTTAGCTTGTCTTCAGTAAAATGGCTCATAGGCACGATGCAAACAAGCGGTCCCAAGTGTCGGAACCGAAGACCTTAAATTTATTTTTTTTTTTTATTTTTTTTTGTCATCAGTACAATGAACCTTAAATGTGATGAAGACAATAGATCCGAGGTCCTAGGAATTGGGGCCGAAACTCTATATCATCGGTTCAAATTGTATATTTCTGGGAAAAGGTTTGCATATTGAACAAATCTTTTGAACATATTTTTTTTCTTTTATTTCACTTTTTTCTTCGAAATAAAATTTCTTTCTTTATTAATTATAACCAAAACACGTCAAAACAAAAAGTGTTGCCCGTTTCAAAACAAAAATCATCTCATATAAATTTCAAATTTCATTTCATTTTCCCGACTATCGAAATCTCAAAAAATCATTTAAATGATATGACATTTGTCATTTTCATTTTTATGAGATGACTCTCAAAATATGGGCCATTGAATGAAGAAACATATTCGGTTTATTTTTTTTGTATGCGTGTTGGTAAAATAAAATTTTCTTATTGGATCGATAAGGTTATTTGAATATTCACGCACGCAGAAAGAAATTCAACCTCAATTATGCTTGAACGTGAAAATATTTGAGACTGGTGTGTCGTCCATCAAACAATTGAAAGTAAACGCTCTTTTTGACGAACGTGTAAAAATATATAGAGGCTTGTTAATATTTGTATTTAATGTGGAGTCAAAACATACGGAGTATCTTTCATCCTCGCTAGTTCAGTTTATAGGTAAGCTATCCACAAGATTTACTGCTGCTGACAGAATTTGCAGACATTTGCAGAATCTTGATTATAAAAATATCTAAAACATATTTGAATGAACTAAGCTCATTATCGTGGGTTAGGTCCACAAGTCCAATATCATTATGATATAAATATTTGTCCACTCTTAATTTATGCCGTATCGTTGGAGTACTGTGTTTGATTGATCCACCCGAAATAATGTTTAATAGTAATTTATAATAATTAAGGTATATCCAGCACGAGTAGGAGTATAACTAAAATTGAAGTTTTAAGCAAAATATTTTTTTTTTCTTAAATTTTACTTTTTTCAGTTGATTTTTTTACGACAGACCGTTATATAGAACATTGTCCTGACTAATCAGTATCCCCAATTTCTGATTAAGATCACTGTTTGTCTGCAAATAAAAAATCCGCTCTAGATGTCCGAGCCACTAAATTCTCTTTTCATTTTCTTCTCAAAGACCTATCACAACCAAGTTTACTTTCCTTTTGGTATAGTGTCAATGATTCTAATCTATAGATTCTAACCGTAGCGTTTTGTTTGAACATCGGTTTTTCGAAATAAGAGATTTCACCTGCTTTGACCTGAGACATAATGAGAAACTGAGGTATCAGTATTTGTCAGAGTTATCCCTCGTTGTTTGTGGAATTTACGATGGTTCAAAAGTGTGGAAACTACTATTTTGAAATTATATGTGACGACAGTCATATTTGAACTAATATGATGTTGAGCGGACTTTTCATTTACCGACAACATATTTTCTTTTTCATCATCGCTTATCTCCACAATCATTTGTTACGCTTATATTTCCATCTGGGCAAAATTATGCAGCCTCTTGTAATTTGACAGTGATATGAATGTCATCAGAACATTCTAGGATAGTTAAGTGGATCTGAAAAATATAGTACCAGCCGGGCTTAGCCACAAGCGTGACACTATACGTTTCAGTACTAGATTTGAGAATTCGTATATTATTGCATCTGTTTTTGAGTACTTAAAAAATGAAAACATTGAAGTCGGGACAGCGAGTCGTGAAAAAGATTCACTCACACTATATATCACGACGTGATGTACCGAATCATCTTAACATTTTTGTGAATTGAAATTAGGTCTGTTATGTATCAAAAAACAATTTTTTTTTTTTTTTTGAAGAATTAACTTTCATCATCATCTCCCCCACTGCATAGAAAATCACCGAAATATTTTACTACCACTTGATTCGATTCCATTAGAATTTATCTTATCACGATATAATTAATATGGCGTTATATAGCTATAAAAAATAATATATAACATAAATATTTGTTTCCTTGTGACTCGAGGCCACAAAAACACTGTAAACCGCCTGTATAAGTTTTTTGCAAAAAAAAATTCCTAAACAAGAACAACCCTGAATTAAATAAAACGTTAGAAGACCAATTTCTAACAAGTACAATTCTCTACTCTTATCTATGATAAAAATCAATATGTGATGGGTATCGTTTTAAGTTAACCAACTTCTATTTTTCTTTTCTTGTTATTATTATTCTTTTTTTTTTTTATTCCGTTCAAATTTCAATACAAATTCGGCCGCTATTAAAACGTAGTCGGTAAAAAGTACAAAATAAATGTATAATTTTAAAGATATATGTTTGTAACTAAAATGTGTATACACGTATATTAGATTCCCTGTTTTTCTTTTTTATTTTTTTTTTATTCATCATATTTACATACTCACAAAAATTATTATACGTACACGTGTGTGTGTGTGTATATTTTACAGTTTTCAGTTAGAGTGATTTCATCCCCTATTGTAATTTTTATCACTAGATTTCCATCACATTATACTAATAACGATTTTTCGTTTTGCTGCTTTTTTTTTGTATTCTTGGAAAATCCTGTGAAAATATTTCGCAATTGCCAAAAAAAAACAAAATAACACAAAAACAAAAACAAATCAGAAATAAAGAGTCAAACAGAAGAAATTTTCATTGAATAAAGAATATACAAGAAACAAACATACGCAGATATTCATAGAAATGAAAAACAATATATTGTAGATAGTAGATGAAGGAGGTGAGGTGGATGAGGAGTTGCAAAAAAAATAAAAACAAACTAAAAAAGGAGTGCCATAAAAAAATATGAAGCGTGAAACTACGCCTCCATTCGCTTTAAAATTTCGATTTTTTTTTCTTTAAAGAAAAAGCAATTTAAAAAGGGGAAAAAAACTTGTGTTTTATTTATAGGAATTTTTATAGGTGTGGATTAGACTTACCATCACTGTCGTTGTTATGGATGTCATTAAAAAGTATAATTTTTGTTCATGTTTATGGAAGATTATTTTCTCTATTGCGTAAATCCATTTATTTTTTTACTGCAAGTTTGTATAATTCTTTTGCAATTCAATTGCATTTATTTGTGACTAATTATTTTCTTTAAGTGACTTCAGGAACTGTCTCTTACCGAGGAGAGCATAGTTGAAAGGATTATAGAACTCTACCAACATTACACTCCCTTCCTCTGTGAGATTAGTTTTAATATTGCAAATTAATAACTTTATCAAATCTAGAGTGGTAGGAGAATGTTTGGAAGCTTTAACTGATCTGGATACCGGGTCATAGTGGCTTGAATGAAAATGAGAAAACTATCGAACTAGCCACATCAACGGCGGGCAACATTTATGGTGGACATTATGGATTCGGTAGTTGGTATATATATTGGTAATATTAAACTATCGAAAGAAAACACCCTGAAGAGGGAAACAAACATTCTTTGGGAGAGTATTGACGGCCAGAGAGTCTCCTAATTATATGCACCAAAAATAAACACCAATGTAATCAAATTCTTGCTAATTCGCAATAGAGGAGACGGTAGGAAGATGGTGGGCATACTTAATGGTTATAACCACATGAATAAGCATATGTGTAGACTAGCACTAAGTGACGACCCAACCTGACTGTCTGGAAGAGGAAAAAACCGGCCTGACATATAGCAATATACATACATATTGCAATAATGATAGTGGCTTAGTTGTTAATGTCCCCCAGTTCGATAAATATAACTCTCCCCGATTAGAAGCAGTTCAAGAACGAATACAATTCCAAGGAGGATCCAAATCGTTTTAATCGTAGCTTTAATCGTAGGTGGTATACATGTCATATAAGATGAGTCTTATGCCATGATAGTTTTTGATAAATCAGACCTTCAATTCGATGATGAGACCTATTAGTGTTGTTTATATACTTATTGCAAACTGTGAAAAACAGCTTTAATCAGTTCGCTATTACTTTTGATGTGTTTTTCTTTTCACTGCCCAAATATCTGCAACAACAATGACATTTGTTTTTTTTATGTTATGCACAAAGCAAAGTACCAACTTAATCTAAATTTTAATACAATCATTTTTATCTAACAAAAATATCCAAAAATAAAAATAAATCACATTACAAGTAAAACTAATGATAATAAAGAGTCAAGGGCATGACGGAAAAGAGGCATCAAAAGATTGTAAAAAAGCTGTAAACTATAGAAATTATAAAATAATGAAAAATATAAAAATAATATTTCAAAATTCATATAAAATTGTACAGCTAGACAATATAATTTAACTTATTTTGACTTTATATTTTCCACTCATATTAATATGCATACAAAATTAATCGGTAATCAGAATCAAGCTACAAGCATTTATTGCAAAATTAGGAAATAAAGAATTTCAATCCCAAACCCGGATTCGATATAAAACCTTTGTAGTAAATTTTCATACCGTACAACTCACTATACCACAACCATTGGACAACATATTAATTTTACTTGATGTATCAACAAAATATGGCAACCCCAATGAATACTGAATAGATAATATAGGTTATAAGTAAGGTATTCAAAAAAAATTTTTTTTTGTTTTTCTTATGATTTTATGCTTACATAAGCTATGTTTCTTTCCTGTTTCAAATAGAAAGAAAGCAAGGAAAATTTATTGTAGTGAATCTTGTTAGAAATTTGAAGGCATTTACCAATATTTTACCAACAACTCTCTCTCTCTTTCTCACAATGTACAAGCAAATATATATGTTAGATGAAATAACTTTACTCTACACTTGTACGGGTAGAGTTAATCAAAGGAAATAAAAGAAGCTAAGCTAGAGTGGAAGGACTACAATAAAAAAAAAAAAAAAAAAAAACAGAAAAAATAGAAGAAAAAAAAACAATAAGATTTTCTACTAACTGAGAATTTTTGTTTTTTTATTTAAAGAATAAAGCATGACGTGTGCTCTGATATTCTGTATGTTTTTTCTTGTTTTTCAACTAATGTGATTTTGGGGCCCCAAAATACACATCTATCCATATTATTACACATATAATAATATAATTTAGTTAGGCAAGAGTAACTTGATTTTCTTATTACAATCATTTGCTGCTTCTAATTTTTTTTTCTATTTCTTTCGTATATGCATGTAAGAATAATCAGTTGAGTAACACACATACACATATGTACTGATACTAAATATAAATCATTGTGAGCTTTTTTTTTGTTTCTAAAAATTTTCCTTTAAAAATGTTTTTGTTTTTTTTTTCTTTGTTTTGGGACCTTTTTAACGTTATGAATCTATGATCCTAGTTTATTTTCATTAGAAAAAATATAGAAAATGCCATTTTAAAGAGTTAAATTTTAAAGTTTTTATAATAGCTGTGTGTAGTATAGTGGATTTCTTCAGATTTAAATCTTCTTCTTCACATGAAAAATTTATAAGGTCTATATTGCTGCCGGTACTGAAAAATTACGAACTTGAAATTTTACGCATGAACATATTTTAATAATATTGACGTAAGAGAATTGTATTCATATGATTAAGGGTTACAATTATTAGAAAGAGAAGAACAAGAAAAAAAAAGGAATTGTAACTATGTTATCCTTAAATTTGTGAAAATTTTTATGTTTTTCATAAAAATTAAAATTAATCGCATTAACGGAGAAAATATCTGTAAATGAGAATTTTCCTACAATATTTTTGTTTTTTTTTTTTTCAAATTATTTGGGACATAGACTTTTTCAGTTTCATAGAGAATTTTTTTCTCATTTAAATTTAAAGTAAAGACACAATTATTGTACCAAACACTGATGTGACACACGCATTGTTATTTTCATCTGAATTATTTTTAATTTTGGTATTTAAGAGTTTTTATACTACGTTTCAGATATGCTAGATCGATCAATTACAATGTGGCGGAGATCAGTCACATTTAAGCAGCAGAATCCGAAGAAGACAACAAAGACTTAGAAACAACTTAAACCCATTAGAACTACTAGATGTCGCGTAATATATAATATGTAGTTAGTTATAAATAATTGTAAATCTTACCAGATATATTTTTAGATTTATAAACCCCTTTAAGTTGAATAAAGAAGGAAATAAAGATGCATTCCTTTGTATTTTGAATTCAATAAAAGATAAACTGAACAAATGGAATATTACCTAGTTTGTGCAGTACGATTTTCTGCTGAAAAAAATTACCACTGGAAATGATTTTAATTCAGTTTAGGATTTTTTGCGATACATTAACTGCTATATATTTTTCATTTTATGTTTATTCAATTTGAATCTGTAACACTTAGGACGCTATTTTAAATTTTCAGATCCCTGGATTAATATTTTGTTATTTGCTGAACAGAGCACCGACAGCTTGTTCGAATGGAGTCATGGAAATTTTTTGATAAAGTCCTACGCCTGTGGTTTTAATATTTTTGTTTTCTTTGGAATACCTGTAACCATATTATTATCTATAAGCAGATTCATCTATGTACTAAATATAAGGTGCTAAATATAAATAAACAATAAATTATGCCACTCTTTGGCTTCACGTTTTGCAGATCTTAAATGCATTTAATTCGGTTGCCACAATAGATCCCACAACACTTTTAATACACTTTTATTCTAACAGAAAGCGTTATTTTTATTACATTTATCAAACTGTTTTTTATTTGTTTTGTTACAGCTACCAATAATATCATATTATTATATAGTATATATTTAATTTTTTTGATTCTCCATTTTCACTCGAAAAACAACAAAAATATTTTTTTTATTTCTGTTTTACGGTTAAAGGCCCAACTATAATGAACTTAAGTTGGCTTAAACTAATGTCAAAACTAAACGAAAAGCCAGCTAAAGTTTTATTATTTGCTTAAGTTACCCTAACTTAACTATATTTGCTATTAGTTGCTATAGCTAACTTAAGTGATTTTGACTATTGTTAAATTATAAATGTAAATAAAAATACGTAAATAAACAGAAGTTTTGTTAAATTTAAATTATATTTTGTTTGTTATTTTAATTTTGTTTTTCATGTATGTTTTAAATTTTTTTATTAATTGAATTTTGTTTCCAGTGTTATTTTAAATATATTTTAATTAATGTTTTTTTTATTTTTTCCCCTTTTATTATTATTACGTTAAAAATTAAATTATTTTATTATATATCACAAATTTTCAATAAGTAATAACAGCTCCTAAATCAAATGTCAAATTTCCGTACAGAATGTACGAATGAAATCCCACATTTCTTAAGCTAGATAAAGTTAACGAAAACTTGACGAAATTCTTTGATATTCCTATTATGGGTACAAAATACAATTTACATGTAATCGTACATTTCCCTAAGTTGGCTTAAGTCAGCTAAAGTTCATTATGGTTGGGCCTTAACACTTAAATATTTCATTATATAACATATTACGTTCGTTTCACTAGTCAATTTCACATGACAGTGAATTCACCTACTTATACAACGTTAGATTCAAGAATTATGATACGGGCATTGATCTATGCAATATTACATATTTTATAATTTTAGTTTTAAGTAATAATTGAATAAATACAATAAAGTAATATAAAAAGAATACTGAATAATAGGGCACTGCAGCAGTGATTGGCCCTTTAAGTTCTGCAGTAGTGATTGGCCGTCAAATTTAAATTTATATATTTTTAGTATTATTCGGGAATTTTAATTTTGTTTTGTAGAACTGCATAAATAAATGTTTAACTATTTTTGTTAAAATGATTGATATAGCTATAATATATATATATATATATATATATATATTTTGCTATTATTTTATTAATTTTTTTAAATATTTCATTAATTAACTGGTGGCCGAATATTATGTGTCAAAATGAGTATAAGGTTTTAGAGATTATCCAACACTAAGTCACTATTAATCTTAAACTTTCATTTTTATAATTATTGTTTTGTTTTTAAAATGCTACGAATGTTTAATTAATTTATATTCCAAGACACAACTGAAAAAAGGTTATTCGAAAACCTACGCTGAGGAAAAATGGGAAAAGACATTATGCAGGAATTGGAAAAGTAGCGAAAAATATAATATTCCTCGTTCCACAATACAGTTTCGCTTAGGAAGTCAATTTAAAAAATATTTTATTTGACCAAAAACAGCTCTTCTTACTACATATAAAGAGAAAGTTTTGGCTAAAAAATAGACATTTGAACTCTGGTATCAATCGTAATATACCAATTAAATTTCTCTTAGTACTATGCAAATCTACTAGCACAACCAAAATATTTTAACTTTAGCTGTATTATAATAACTCATTGCATGTAAAAGAAAATAAAGACCCGATCCAGTATAATTTAATAAAAAGTATTCTTTTGAGAAATTTACATCGTACAATAGGTACTCCAATTTAGTATCAGTTAATTAAACTAATTTTTTAATTAAGTTTTTGATAAAAAATTTATAATTTTGTAAACAATTAGCTACTGACTGATGATTTATTTAAATTAAAAATTTTGCTTAGGAAATTCAATTTATTTTTGTTATTATACTTTTCATATAAACGATGGAAACAAATCCTTAAGGCTATTTATTATTTGCTAAATAGAAATATTTGTTTAATTGGTAACAATGGTGTCATTTTGTTGATTAAAATGTGATTGAAATATATTATATAATATAATTTAAAATTGAATTTCTAAATTTAAAAATAAAATTACATGTAATAGATTTAATTACAAAATAATATTGTAGAAAATTAAAACAAAAAATGTAAAAAGTGTGTTTTGTGTTAATAAAATCGATAATTAAAATAAATTATTTGTTTTATATTTATTACACTAATAATTGTTGTGATTTAGATTTTATAACTATTAAAAAGTTTAAAATTTAAATGTATCAAAAATATAATTTTTTTGTTATCAAATTCTTTGGATACACTACACGTCAACCCATTGTTATTCTTTAACAGTAATCCACAACAATACATATTAAAGGATATAGATTTCATAATTTTCAATAATATGTAAATTTTCATCAGGATACATTTTACATTGAATTAGCTTGTGTATAGATTGAATTTAAAATTAAGAAAATTTTAATTTAGGAATTGGACAAACGTGCATTTAATATTAAATAATAATATAAAATGTACATAAAAATATCAAGAAATGAGCAAATAGTAAATACTGAAAATGTAAAAATTATAACGTAGTTCAGACCGAAAGTAGAGGCTATTGCGCAAACAGAAACCCCATAAGCAAAGCTAATGTCACGGCAAGCTAATTTAACCATATAGAAAACCTCATTTGACACATAGCGATGTATGGGTGCGAGATATGGACTATGAATACAATTGATTAGAACAGACTACGTATTAACAGCTAGGCTCTTCCTGTAGTACCATCTTGAAAAATATCTTGCCTGCCAGTAGCATTTGTTAAATCAACTACTGCAGATAAAATATTTTATATTCGTTTAAAGGGTTCCCTTACGACTGGTTACATGACAAAATTACATAAGACTAAATTACATATGGACAAAATTACACACGGACAAAATTTCAAATTTAAAAAAATTACTGTGTCGTATGTATTTACTTGCCGACGCCAAAAATGAGGTTCCTATAAATGAGCAGCGGAGCTTTCGGGTATGTTGTTTATGTTTGTTATGTTGTTTGTGTATGTTATTTAATGTTTTTTATACTTATCTTTAAACGTAATGAACATTATTGATATTTTGATTTTTGAACATTATTTTTGATCAAGGTCTTTGGGATCGTCGGACCAATGGGAAGTTTTTTCGACTTTCGGACCGTCGGATCAATCCGTAATTTTTTTAAAAATTAGATTTGCATAGTACTAAGAGAAATATCATTGGTATATTATGATTGATACAAGAGTTCAAATATCTATTTTTGACTTATCCGCTTTTTTTTCCTCTGACAAAAATATCTCATAATTTCTAATCAAATACATAAATACATTAAACGTACAATTTTTAGATTAGGTTATAGACCTCTTTAAAAGAAATAAACATTAAAAATGTTATCCCCATTTTTATTTTTAAAATAATAAAATGATAGCATGTTCATAACCTGTTAAATATATCAGAGAATTTGTGTACTACTTAACTTCCTCCAAGATGAAAATAATGAAAAAAATTTATAGGTACAGCGAGAGTTCACAATGAATAAACATAATCAAAATAATGTTACTTTGTGCGATAAATAGAAGAATGTTTGTAACATATTAAGGCGGAAACATTAAATAGATTACTATGATACAAGACAGCATATGCTTGGCTATCTGTTCTGCATGCCAGTGAATTTCAATCAAAATAGGAACATAATATAAAAGCTAAAATTGCTGACGAATCAGTCTATTATGAATGTAGAAACGAGATAAATACTCAACCATACAATGACGAACTGAACTAAAATTGGAATTGAATAAAATAATAAAATAAATTTTTTAAACTTGTTTCACTAGATTTATTAAATAGCATCATGGTTTTGCATTCTTAAATTATCTCCTTAATCTAATACATTCATATCTTACTATTTTAAAATATTTTACTCATATCTCACATCGTATTCGATAAAATAATATATTAAATGAAAGTAGAGCAGTGACATCGGTAGCCGAGTGGTAAAGCACTCGAGTGTTGTAATGTAACGACCGAAGGAGCACGGGTTCAAATCAAACCCCGTGAGAACCGAAAAATATTTCAAATGGTGAAAATTACTGAAAAATGTATTTTTCAATACAACCACATCGGTTCAAATATACTTTAATAATTAATAAAGATATAATATAACTATAATAAAAAAAAAATAATATAAATATATAATATACAAAAATATATACCAATATTAATTAATATAATTAAATAAAAAGGTCCACATTTCGAAAGGGAAAAGGACCTATAAAGTTTGCCTACAGATTTATCTAAATAAATAAATAAATGAAAATAGAGTAGTGATATATACTTCATAAACAAAATAACCGAATTTAATACGTTATTTTTTCAATATAGTTTCGAATTATTGCAATGTAAAGTATAATAAAAAGTTGACAACAAATTTAAGTACGCATTTGAAAGAGAAATCACAAAACCGAAGTATCAAATTCTATAGAGCTAATTACAGAGCTAATACGCATGTATTCATGATTGCATTAAAAAAAAAAAATTAATTTACGCTACCAAATCCTGAAACTTGTTTTAACACATAGTTAACATACATTATAATGCACAAAAAAAAAAAAACAGAAATTTTTCAGAAAATAGCTCTATATTGTTCTTTTAATTTTATTTTATCAAGTTTAATTCTGTGTTGTTTATTTATTAGATAAAAGTTTCTCTGACTATGCTCTGATCAGATTATACTATGATCTGACAGTACTCGGAACCTATGCTCCGGTTTACTTCATTAAATTCAGAAAAGTACGATACCAAATATCTGAACTATTTTGCTGTTGTGTTATGATAGATGATAGATTTTTAAAAGGAGACGTAGCGAAACTAAATGATGATATTTTAAATATAAATATTTTCAAATGATAAATATATATAAATATATTTCAAAAAAATTTTAATTTACAATTAAAAATTTCCCCTCATCTACAATATTATACACCAACATCTTAACATAAATTTTTTATTATCAAATTGCCCCAGCTCAGGGCCAGAATAAAATTTAAATTAAATTTTTTTTTTTTAAATACATTATTACGTATACGGTTGTTGTCTAAGATAATTCAATAAAAAAATTATATAGTGCCAAGAATCAATTGAAATTTATTTATTTATTTATAGTGGATCTGCAAAAAAATCTACCGGTCAACTACAGTTCCATTTCACTTTTCGAAATGTGGGCCTTTATATAGTAATTATTCATTATGTATTTATAAATTGAAATGATGGAAAATAATTGGTAATGAAATTGAATTTTAAGAAATGGATGAATACTAGTATATTTTTTATTGTCCAAAACGCGATTATTAAATCAAAATGAATATACTTCCATTACCTAATCACTATATCCCAAAAATACCTAGTGTTCCTAGCTTTCCAAAAACATGTATCTTTAATGGCGAACTTATCCGTTAAGGACGAAAAGGACATTTGAAAGTATTCTTGTTAATTTGATATTTTTGTATTATAATCCGTTATATCTGCTGATCTATTAGAATATTAGATATACATATATATGTTACGGTTAACGTGATAAATCCGGTAATTATTAATAACAACCTCGTATTTTGGCAAATGTGATAAAAGAGTAGAATTTATTACGTTTACCGGTAATTATTAATAATTACCTGTATGAATTGGTAAATGTGATTAAAATTAAAACTATTTCTTTGAATTTTCTTATATTTATTATTAAAATTATGGCAAAAAACAAACTAAAAAACTGAAAGTTATATTTTTATGGTTAAATAAATCATTTATTTCTACGAAATTAATTTATTTATTTTTACAGGAAAACCTTTTATGACATTGGAATTACACTTGAAATTTGACTTTTTTCATTTGCAGCCATTTGAATTACAATTGAATTTACAATTACATTCGATACTGTCCTTGACCACCTAGATTTGAATTTATTGATTTTTAAAGACGGGGGCTACTGCCCAAACCCCAACTACTTATTTATTGAAACCCTGCTTTCGCAGACGACAGGTAAAAGCAGACGGCATTGCACTGGTGATAAAAAAAAAATAAAAATTTTAAGAACTTGGGTTCCGATTTACGAATTGTTGGACCTATCCAAAAAAAAATTCAAAATTATTTATAATATTTATTACATTTACCTAAGATGGGTGGGAATTATTAATATTTACCGGTTTATGTGATAAATTAAATAAATTCTGCCCAAATTAATCACTTTAACCTTTCTATTTGATAATTATTAATAATGACCGGCTATTATTAATAATTACCAATTTATTACTTTAACCGCAACATATACATATATTTGATTTTTTAACGTCGACTTTCACTTTATTTCAGAATGGATTTTCTAATTCATGACGTAAGTAAACATATAAATAATTTTAGATTTTAAGACCTAACAGATAATCATCAAAAAGATTTGGTGGGCAAAAGAGATGTCTGCTACTATCTAATGGTCAGTTATGGAGTTTTATACGGTTAAAAGTTTTAGTCAATTATCTTACGGAAAAGTCATGATGAATGTAAAGGAAACAATGTACTAAATGCGATAGTCTAGCATATGCAAAGGTTAATATAAAATTGTTTAAGGTAGATAGACGTCGGAAATTTCTTTAGATCACCATATACATGACAGCGTCAACAGCGTTAAATTTTGAACAAAAATTTAATAAATAGGTGTTGCTTACGAAATTAGATAAACTAGATGACATTAAGGTAGTTGATGAAAAAGCGTGGGATTTATATAAATTTTGAACGCGGTTAAATGCCAATTTGCCATATATTTTCTTTGTTAAAGAGTTTGATAAAACAAATTTGTTTATAAACATATTTATTGACAACGTCTTCTTTTTCTGTACCGCAGAAATTTACATAAGAACTTTATGGTAATACATGTTATGATATTCGGTGAAATTAAAAATAGATTATTATACATAATCATTTTTTAATTAATATATTTTATTTATGCATAAATCAGTGTGCAGCAGAACAATTTTATGTAATTCTTGTGATACACAAGAAACACATAATACAACCCACACATATTATGACGGTTATTATTGATCACAATTTTTTTAGTTAATAATTTTACGACGTGTATTTTCCTACAGGTAGGTGTATTCGAGGAAAGTTCCCATGGTATCACAATGAGCCTCATTGATTTAAATGTGTTGGGTTATTATCGACAGCCACTATTACCTACCTTTCCTATCTTACGTAAGGGTCCAAAATTTAAAATTTTTGTCCTACTTTTCTCTTGATTAAATTTCATAAATCTGATTCAATTAGAACTTCTTATTAAATACTATATCACTAAAAACAAATCAGATTATAAAAAAATAACAATATTACCAGTTCCACAAAGATTATAAGAACTCACCTGCATAAGTCAAAAGGTAAATATTAAAAACTTTTTTTTTAGCACTCACTGTATCATAATACAATTATTTTTTATATAAAAATTTGGATCTTACTCAGACTTACTTATAAAAAAAAATTACATAACATAAATTAATGTTTCATAAAATATCAATTTTTGCAATTTAATTCACAATTTAACTAACTTCCAACAACATCAACAAAAATAAGCAAAAACAAACACACGTACAATAAAGTGAAAATAAGTGAAAAATTAAAATAACGATTTTATCTGAACGGTGATGGTGTGGGAAAATTTTTCTTTATAAAAAGTTTGTCTTTTTTTATTTTTTTTGTTCTTGTTTTTTTTATAGAATTTCTTACAATGTAGTCTACACTACAAAATTCATAAGAATATGTTGTGTACATCATTTCAATATGGATGAACACAAAAAAAAACAAAAATAAACTATAGAAAAACAACAAGGAAGTACATTAAAAAAAATTAACTTCCTTTTCCATATTGTTTCATAATTTCTTTATAAACCTAGGTATGCATATCCATTCACACTATGTAGAACTTTAACAATATTATTCTTTGTAATCCTGTGTGTTGTATGTGAATCCTTTTTGAAAACATTTTAACAATATTCAATTCATTTCATATGCAATGAATGTATCTTTTTTTTTACTTATTATTTACACTCATATTAACCTGCATATAAAGGTATTGAATCGAATTGAAATTGAATTCAATTGGATTTTAAGGATACAAAAAGACATGTAAAAATTCCTTTAAATAAAAAATAAATATAAACAAAAATTGTTTCATTTTTTCTTATTTTTAGTTCTTCTCATCCAAACAATGACCAAAATGCAGAAATTCCAAAATTGACTTTCATTATGTAGGTACACCAATGAACAAGAAAAAAACAAAAAATTTAATGTTTGATAAATAATTTTTGAACAAAGACATTCGCAATCTAATCGATTAAGCAATTTGAATTCAGGTATATGCAATTTTTAATGTCAATCTTAGATGACTAATTTTGCAATGTAATGCATTAAATAATCGACTAAATAGTGAGACAAAAAATCGTCTTATCCGAAATACCATTTGTGTCTTATGAACTTGCAATTTAGTAAAAACAAATTTTTAAATGTGTGAATGTGCCGTTATTTTAAGTTAACAAAAAAATTTATGAACTAAATCGAGGATGATATCGTGGTGATATTTTCAATTTCCGGGAAGTACCGCAAATAGGTTTTTTAAGCCTGAAATTTGCCGAGATCGAGATTTTTAAATGGGAAGGGTTACTTCATAATGCAAATTCGGATTCTACGTTAAAAATTAAGAAAATAAAGTCAAAATAACAGTTTCTTCCCCTCCTAAAAAGCTGATACGCATGCTCTGGAACACCCGGTATATACTCGGTGGAAGAACATTAGAGTAAAATTTATTTTTATATTGGTAAACAGATTTAAGGAATTTATTTTTTTTAACATCAATTTATTTATAGCTTTTATGCTTCCACTTGTACACTCTTGGTGAAATTTTATAAACATTTTTAGAAAATAAAAGACTCTTGTTAATTTTACAAATTTATTTTATTCCGATACGTGTTTCAGCCTTTCAGTCATAATCATGGATCATAAATGGATACAAACAAAATATTAAAAGCCTTTAATACAAAAAATTAACCAGGTAAAATTTATATATTGAAATTAAAAATTTTTTTTTTTTTTTTAAATTTAAGGTAAACTTAGATTATAGGTAAAAAATAATAAATTTATTGATAATTGAAAAAACAATCACAACTAGCAAGAGAATTTAAATTTACTGATTAAATGTAAAGGTTTTAAATTACTTGAAAAGTTGTGGTTTTCGGATATACAATTTTCACTTAATCCTGTTGTTGTTTTCCCTTGCTGTATACACATTCTATGTTCTTTCATTATGGTATTAAAACTGCTACCTGTTTGACCTATGCAGATCGCGTCACAATTGTCACAATGAATTTGGCAAGCCCCACTTTGTTGCAGTATTTATCTTTGATTTTATATCGAACAATAGTTCTTGTTTCCATTACATTTTCCGTTGTAAACAAGACTTGGCGTTTTTTGGTATAATTTTCGTCTTAGAATATTAGTCACAGTACATTCATCATAACCCTTATTTCCAGCGATAATTTTAATTATTGGCAATTCCTGCATAAAATCGTTCTCTCTGACAAAGGAATATTAATTAAACCATGAATAAAACTATTAAAAGCCGTCAATTGTATATAATAAGATTGTTTAGAGTCAGCAGGAATAACTGTATCAGTAGTCGTTGGCTTTCTATACCTATATTTGGTATGTTAGACAATTTTTCGACACACCCAAAGTGAGCTATAAAAAGTTTAGTACATTTTGGTGTTGAATTTCCATTGTGAATTGAATACTGCTGTCGAATTTATTAAGATATGTACCTGTATAGATACAAAAAACATCATCCACATATCTGCACCAAAAAATTTTCATCAACATCTCCAAAATTTTGTTGCTTGACCGTAGAATATTTTTGATATAGATCGACAAATTTTATATTTTCAATTAAAATTATCAATCAATAGATTTACTGTAACATTTACATGTAATGGACCAGAAGACATGTGAACTTTAACTGTAATAAGACTAAGCCCTGTAAAACTTGTGATGAACGTTGGGATTTTAATAAACGGAGAACTAGAAAATTTCTTCAAATTAACGAAATGAAGCTTCCGAGGATGAATAATGGTTTAACCGATAATCTAAAAATATTAAAACCAAAAATCTAAAATAATAAAATGTACCGATAATCTAATGCGACGGTCTAAAGTATATTCTGTGATACTGATTTGATAAAAATTAAGCTCAGTATATGTTTTACAGTTTGACAAAGATTTAAAAAGTTTTTTTTAAGGTACATATTGATGTTTCATAGTTACGAATCTGCTCGGAGAGTATGTAATGTTGCAGTTGAACATATTACAGTTGTCGTATAATATTACAGAGAATATTACGGGGGGATTCATCTTAATAACTTTTTCAACTAACCAACTAACTTTTAGTTGTATATAGACATGGTTTTAACAGTTTTCTCTTTTAGTAATAAAATAATTCAACTGATTGTCTTAATACATTCGTATTAATACTGACTGGATCATTTGACATCGGTATCAGTGACACTACATCAACTAAAATTCAACGAAAAATGTTAAATTTAATCAGTATAACATTTTTGTATGATTCAGAGTTTTAAGCTCAAAGTTAATTTTGAAATGTGGTGACTACCTCCCCATTTATTGAGAATATTTTATGAGAGTGAAAAATCACATAATGCTTAAATACTCAGAAACGTCCAATCATATGTTGGAATTTGCCAATTTTTGAACAGATGTTTGTTGAATGGATATTATCCTACTGTGATAAGCCAATGTTCTGTTCTTGTAATTGCACTCTTCGCTTACATGACTTAACCGTTTAATATTTAATTTGAAAAACATTTTGCAGTAGTTCTTGATAACTTTCTTAGTATGGTATTAGTTTTATTTAGATTCTCGGTTGAAAACAATTTTTTGTATAATCGCGTTCAAACGTAATGTTAGCTTTCAATCCTAAGATATTATCGCACCTGTTTTTTGCACGGATATTTGCTTCATAATTATCTTGTCAGTATTCTTGTTCAAGAGTGTACTATAATGATTCTGTTTTCGTCTACTACTTTTATTATACTTTTATAACAGATACAACCAAGCTTTAATTTACAAATTAGGAAAATCTAAAGTTAGTTTGAGTTAGCCTGAATATTTGATACATAATTTTACCATTAGAAAAAAATTAAGCAGTCACAGGTTGTCATGCGGAACATTAAATTCCATATGCAAAAGATTTACCTGTTCAAGCTGATGATTGATGAGTTTGTATAAAAACTATTTGGTAATAAAAATGCAATCATATTTGGAATTATATTTTTTTTTTATTTTATTATTTATATTCAGTATTTTATTTTTACAATTATTTTCAATTTATTTTTATAATACATATAAGTTTACAATTCAAAAAATATGTATCAAAGGTGTCAGTTATAGTCATTGAAATTAAAATTAAACGAATGACTCCAATAATATGAAAAACTAAATTGTTTAATAAGAGAATTGACGCACAAAATCTGGTCGAGTGCCTAAAAAGCAGTAACTCCAAAATAATTTGAAGATTCCTTAGCTTCAGTTGTAGAATTAGGAAATGAAGAAACAACTTTTTTTACCTCTACTATATTTTAAATAAATTCTTACATGCACATGTAAACAAATACATTTTAATACGTAAAGTTTTGCAAAAGAATTTTTAAAACTTGCTCATCCAAAAAAAAACAAAGAGAAAAAAATAACAAATAGGACTTTTGTATAAATGCCAATGAATTAAAAGTAAATTTTCTAGAAACAGAACTTCAAAACTACATACCTATTGAATATATTTTCTTTTTTTCTTTGTTTATTGACAATAATGGAAATTATCCAATAATATAATTAAAAAATATTTTCACATAGATAAATAGGTAGGTAGATAGATAGATAGGTACGTACAATACAATATCAGCAATTATAAATGGGTCATTTGTATTATCTATGTATATTTAATTTGTATTTATTTTTTTATAAATTAATATTAATTGAAAAATGTGAAATTGAATGAAATTTATTTGGAAAACCATTTAGGAATTACAAAAATTACTTTTCCATATCTTCCTAAATTTTTATATATGAAATACTAGCAAAGTCATCCGAAATTGTTGGGGTCGAAATGTATAGAATTCGCTTCAATGACGTTTGATTTGCGAATCGAATTGAAAAAAAATGGTTTATCAAAAATATTCTAATATTTTTTTTCACTACAATAACAAAATCAACAATACTACAATTTAAATTATACTTATATGAAGATTATTTCATTGTAAACAATATTTAGGGGTTTTCCTGATATTTTCTGAAATGAGTTATATGGCACCAACCCGAACCAGTTGAAATTTTCGAAATCGATGACAGACGTTTTTTTTTACCTTTGAAAGAATATCAAGTGTACATTTTAATACCTGTAACACCTTTGGTTTTTGAAATATTCCTGAGAAGTTCTAGAAGTTGTATGGCACCAACCCGAACCAGTTGAAATTTTCGAAATCGGTGACAGACGTTTTTCTTTACCTTTGAAAGAATATCTAATTGTAAATTGTCATGCCTGTAATACAATTGGTTTTATATATTCCTGAGAAGGTCCAGAAGTTGTATGGCACCGACCCAAACCAGTCCAAATTTTCGAAATCGGTGACAGTCGTATTTTTTTATTTTTAAATAGTACCCAAGTGTAAATTTTTCGATCTGTAGCATTTTTGGTTTTTGAAACATTCCTAATAGGTGCTAGGAGTTGTGTGGCAGCTACCCAAACCTGTCATAGCTACAAGCACACAAACAAACAAACAAAAAAAGCTTTCTCTTTAATAAGTATAGATAGTATGTATATAATATTAAGAAATAAACGTTTGAAAAATAAAGTTAATCCTAGAAGGGCATTAAGAGTCTAAGTTTTTTGGCAACGTAGAAATCGAACCCACTAAATCCCACCTATATTTTTTCGGTTATAATCAATTCCGTTTTTCCATAAATATTTTCGATCGCATATTTATGAAATTATTTATTAAAACATCAAATTGTCAAAACGTATAAATAACGAGTTATGTCCTCAGTGCAAAAATGTACTATATATAATATAAATGCTAATAATTACATCCAATGTTATGGGGACTGCAAGAAATACTTTCATAGCAGCTGTTCTACCATCTTGTGTGAAGGTTTTAAAAACAAATAAACAGATAAGTTGAAATTGAGAAAGAAGATGTGGCCCTCTGTTAGCTGAAATGAAAAGCGCGCAAAACGAAAGTCTGACCTGCTAACAGATCAGTTTCTTTAGAAAATAAAGTTTAAGAGCTAAGTTATGCATCAATTTCATTGAAAAATAAAATTATAGGGCTGCAAGATACACTTCAATCAAAGAAAAATCAAACGCTGTATGACATTTGAGCTAAGCAAGGTAACGCTGATCAGATGTTCTCTAAATTAAGAGTGACCATAAATTCTATAATAGATGAAAAAATATACTTGCCGAATAAAAATGAAGTCCTGAAATGACGAGTGGAAAGAAATACCATTGAATTGGAAAAAATGAAACAAAATAAACTTGGCCCAATGTATACTTTGCTTCCTTTACTTCCTTTGTCGACTTTGACAACTGAATTAAATTACAATATTTTCTATTGTACTTGACCAAATGCAAAAAGTAATCAAAGTAAGTAAAGGAAGCAAAGCACAAACGAATTAACGAATTTTCATTTCGATACTTTGCTTTGTTTACTTTGACAGTTTGTGGAACGTCGATTTTTTATTTTTAAAAAACCTACTTTTTAAAGTTTTGAATAAAAATATTTGAAGAGAAATTAATTTCAGAGGTTTATACATATAAGGATAAAACCAGCTTAAAATAATAGAAATAAATTATTAAAAGATAAAGCTTGGACTGAATTAGCAAAAAACCTTAAAGAATCTGGGAAATTTCTACATTGCTCCAAAAAAATTTGTTTTGAATATTTTTATTTAATTTTAGTAGAGAATTGCAGGAACAGATTGGTAACTTTGCGAGATAAATTTGTATTAGAAAGCAAACTCAAAAACAAGCATATATAATGTAACAAAACATATATAATATTAAAAACAATAATCAAAACGAATTGTTGACGAAATTTGAATAAGCAAATTATTAAAAACGAATTGTTTACAAAATTTTGATAAATTACCTATAGTTAATAAGACAAATATCAAAGCAACTTCACAAAGTTTCATTTGGTCTACACTGACTTCGTTCACTTTGCTTCCTTCGTTTACTTTTTTGAGGTAAGGGAAATGAAGGGAGCAAAGTATAGATTGGACCGTCGTCTTTGTATTGGAATGTATTGAAATTGCAGGTGTAGAACTACTTCCTAACCAAGAACAAACTGAAGTAGTCAAGCAAATTATGAATAAATTAGGTATTGAAGTTGAGTCAAAAAACTTTAAAGAAGATTATTAAAAAAATAATTTGTCTAGAAACTCAGATGAGCCAAAAGAAAATATTTGTTAAGCTTAGGGATTTAAAGATTAAAAACAAAATGATGGAAGCAAAAAGGAAGGAAATACTTCTCAGAGTATTAATAGAAGTTTTAAGATGAGGGTGTATGCCTTATAATTCTATATGAATTTTTGCAATTACATTGCCAACTATTTTAAAAAGTAAAAACAAATATGCTGCTTACATTTTTCATCATTTTGATATTTGTTAATTATTATACATTTATTCGGTATCGTTTCTACCACGGTATAAAATTATTTCTGCATCACAACTACCAAAGGCTATTCCATACCAAAAAATTATATTTTTAAAATGAATCAATTTCACTGAAAATTGAGCCCGAAACAAATTGCTTCTTAATCAGTTTACCTTCAAGTAGACTTACAACACTATAAAAATTAAAAATGATATCTATTCATGCTCTACGAATCACATCCATAAAAACTATTGCCAAAATTGGTTTTTTTTTTCCTAAATTTTCTTTCCATATTCACTAAAAAATGTAATAAATTGCAAAAAAAAGTAACAGTACCTACCTAAAAAACAAAAACATACTCGTATGAGTTTTTTTTTAAAATGGCTATACATGTAAGTTTTGTGTAAACAAAAAACGAACCGAATTCCAATACAAGAAAATTTCTTAAAACTTAATACTAATACTTGCTAATATATTTTGAATTTATACTTTTTTTTCGATTTATTTTATTTTTCTTATTTCCGATGAGCAGATAAAAAATGAATAAAGTGTTAATCTTCCTGTAAGGAATGTGCTAAATGACAAAATTGCAAATGAAAAGATTTGTTTTTTATTTTTGTTTTGTGAATACTGAAAATTTGTAAAGTGAAATACAAGAATAAAATACATAAGTAAAGAAGAAAAGGACAATTATTATTAGCCTTCTTTGTACCAACAACAAAAATTATGGTTTTTAAAATTCTAAAAAAAAAAAAAAGACATTTATTTTTGCTATGTTTTTTCAGAATAAAAGAAAATTCACAATACACAATAACAACAATATTGTGAAAAAATATTGACTTTTTATATCACACCATTTTACTGTTACACCAATATTAAGTTAACCGTTTTGTATCGCTTTGATGAAATTTTGGTCGGATCATTTTCTTTTTTAAATTAAATTTAAAGAATAATATTCAAATAAAATTAAATTAATAAAAAAATTTAATTAAAAAAAAAAGTTAAATGAATAAAATAAGTATGTATTTCAACCGTAGGTTCTAGGTAAAACTTCATTAATAATAAAAATTAAAAACTATAGGTATGTTTCACTAATACTGATGATAGTGTAATAGATTAAAATTTTTAAATCTTTATATAAATAAAATATGCTTCGTCAACCAATACCACATTATCCTAGAACTCATTTGTTATAGCGTTGGACTACCTAGACAAATCCTAATTTGAATAGTTTCACAACTTATATATAAATTTAAAATAAATCCATATGTGAGTTATAAAAACCAAACAAAATTTTCAATTTATAGAACATTTTTGAAAAATTATAACATGAAAATTGGATATTTTTAGAAATGAATAACTAATTTTTCACTGATTCTACTTTTGGCTAATTTGTCTGTAAAATTATAATATGAAATGAATTAGTTTTTAATTGATTAATTTATAGAGTTTTATGATGAGCCTATCAACTTCCTGGCTTTTGTGAGGCCAAAAGTATATATATGTAGTTTCTTGTAACCTCAGTTGAATCGCTGTGATACCAAGTTCGGTTCTTAAATAATTGTATATAAGGACAAGTGTCAAGAATATGCTGTATTGTGGTAATGAAACCGATGGAACAAACAATTACATGTGGGTTGGTTTGTTTGTGAGCCATCAAAGAGATAACAGTGTGTTAGTCTACTTTAGATGTATAGTCTAGTCACTATGAAGGACAAACTTGTGAGTTAAGCAAGTAAAACTCTTAGATACAATGGTGATATAACTCTTATATCTATGTATCAAAGTAATATAAATAAATAGAACTTGTTTCTGTTTATTTATTGAAAAGTAAAATCCAATAGAAATTTAATTTCTAATTATGAATATAAAATAGATTTTACGTTAAGATTTTGGTCGATTTTTATAACTCACAGATATTTTATGAACATCTATGAATAAGGTATAAAATAAACCAAAACAAAATCAGAAGTTGTATAGGTAGTCTAACACTACAAATACCTACTGATGAGTTCAAGTAGTGTTGTGATGAACGAAACATTTCCTAAAATTAATTGTTACTATGAAGGAGCTTTAACGGTTTTAATTAGTTTTTAAATAATAATAAAACATATTATTATGAAATACTAGAACTAATAATAGTAGCAGTGCTTTATTTTGTAATATTATAATTTTATACATTTCTGTTTAACTTTATAATAAGAGATAGATATAGACAGTAAAGAAGGTATTTTCAACTAAGAATATTTTAATTGCATTGTCGTAAAAGTTGGCTTACATATCGTATTTATGAATTTTTAGGTAAAAATTTTAGCAAAAAATCGTAAGTCCTCAAAAATCATTTAAATGAAATATTAAAATGTTACCATACAAATGATTAACATTTATGAACATTTTTCTCTTAAGACATGCACTTGGCGCAATTTTTTTTATAAAGGACTTAAAGCTCCTTTTTTCCCAATTAACATGCTTCTTTAGAATTTGAAGTTACAAATTTGATCCATCTTTTTGGTAGTTTTCCTGGAGGTCTGGCATTGTTTGGCCTAATATTTCAATTAATCTTTACAATTCTGCTAGTCCAGTCTCTAATTCTGTTTCTTGTCTGTGTAATTTTTCTTGCGTATTACTAGGTTGTTTTATCTTTTTCCTAACTCTTAAGCTGTACCAAACAATTTATCTTATTTCTTTGTTTCACCATCAAATATCCTTGAAATAACGCATCCAGTGACTCTCTTCGCTTTGTTCATTTGGTGAATATTCTTCGATTTCCGGTCTTGCGTAGAGAATACTTAATTGACATCACCTCTTCAGCCATTACACCATTTCCTAAATATTTCAATCCACTTACAAGCAACTAGGTACTTACAAATTTTTTGGATAGATTTTCAAAAAATTGGTAATTGCCTTAATAGAACCCCCATTGTTCTAAAGTAATCTCTAATCAACATTATGAAATTATTAATTTTCGATATTAGTATTTTCTTTCTTATTTCATTTAAAAAATCAAGAAGAATTTGATATTGCTGAGATGATCCTGATAATGAAATGTAAAAATTATTGGAAATTGCTACGCACCCTGATGCAAGTATATGCAAACGAAATTTATGATGGACTAAAATATCACTTGTACCAAAAAAAAATGAACTATTCTTACCCAGACACCTTCCGTTATTCAAATTTTGCCTTTTCTTTGTAATAGTTTTTTTCTGAAACCACAACTACTTAATTACTGTGTATTCGTGAATATTGATTTCTAGATTTTGCACCCGTCGTTAGTTGGTACCAACCAACATTTTACAGCCAACAATTTTTATTTTGTATAAATAGTTAAAACTTAAGCTTAAGTAAATTCTTTTGTACCTTTGGTGAGAAAAAGCGGATGAAATAGTTTGAGAAGAAAGATGAGAGGGTAAGATTCATGGGAAAATGACAAACACAGCTCTTCATATTAGTTTTAAATCTTTTCTCAATTATGTATAGAAAAGAAGTATCCTTGGCAATATTCGCAATTAAATTTAGTTCCAAACTTCAGACGTTCGAACTAGTCATGAAAGACCTCCGCGGTATTTTTCACTGAGTCGGGAAGCCTCTTTGCTCATTTGCTGTTTCTTACGTTCCACGCAAGATTGCTTAATATGTGAAAATAGTGATCTTTCGATCATATTCCAACCCTTACAATAAATTTATAAAATAAAGTTAGTGGTTTAAAAATACAAAGATAACCAAGTAGTAGTATGTAAGACTTAAGTCATCTACGAGAGCGATGGATTATTTTTGTACTCTGTTCTGATCAATTATTGCACTTCAATATAAATGTTTAAAATCGCTTCCGCTCTATGCCCCATGGGTGGGGTTACAGCACGATGATGATTATTAAAATTACATACGATTTCTAATTTTCCTCACATTGAAGTGCATTGAAAAATAATATACATGAGTTAAACATCCTGACACAACACAACATAAGGTAGTAAAAAAAAAACCATTTTTTTTATACGATTGAAAATTCATAGAAAAATATTTACAAACTTGAACGGATTTTTCTAGCTAAAATTTTCAATTTCAACAAAAAAAAAATTTTAAATGATAAATCATAGAAAAATAAAATAAGTATACAAGAGAGAGAAATAGTCTCAAAAGAATGTCAAAAAGACCAGTACTTACCGTTTATCTTAAAAAACAACAAAAAAAAAAGCAAAATAAATACAAAAAATAAAACCCAGTGTATGGTTTATTTAAAATAATTTGGAATAAAAAAATGCCAACGTTAGACTACACTGTTACAGATGATCTAGATTGGAATCAAAATTTGCTTGAATATTCTGAGTGTATTAAATCTGCTGAAGTTTCACAACAGAGGGTCTTTTTTCAAAAAAAATTTTATTATTTTTGTAAAAAAGCATTTGCAAATTTATCTTAGATTTAGAAATAATTTTTTAGTAAAATTATATTTTGTTTTTGTTTTTTTTTGCTTCTTTTTTTGTAGTTTTTTTAATAAATGTGAATTTGCTGACAGAATGTGGCGTAATATACAACAAGATTGTGATGTAGTTTAATTTAGTGCCTATACACATATGTTTTATTTTTAGTGAAAATTTATTAAATTTGATTTTAAAGTATGCAAGGATGCATTGCAGTAGATGAGGATATTAGACAAGGACATTTGATTTTGTTGCGGCAACTTCTGATGTAAGTGAAGATTTCAATTCAATTTGACAAGTTTATTTGTAAACTGTATTGAACTAAATAAAAGCCACTCTTATAACTTGAATTTTTGCTTTTAAACCTAATTCTGTATTCAGATACTGTATTGTTGATATTGCATATTTTTTCAGTGCTCTCTATGTAACTTTGAATTACTTCACTTCTATCATCATCATCACTGTCTTGCAACCCCATTCAAGGGGCATACGGTTGGAAATAAAGTCCTTCCATCTTCTTCTAATCACGTTTTATGTTGAGTTCTTGTATCGGCTAACACAGTTGTTCTCCATATATTTATCGACATGTACTCTGAGGGTTCCATTTAAAACATTTTTTCAGGGCGTTATTGTCAAATTTTCTCAGAGTATGCTCGATCCAATATCATTTCCAGATTTACACATTTATTTGTTTTTCATTTGTTTTTTTCCACAGCGTTCTCTTGGGACTGGTTTGTGACGAACGAATGTTTAAGATACTCCAGAGGTATAATATATTGATTTTATACTTCATCGAAGTCCTTGAAGGTATTGCTAGGTATTATACAGTTGCAGCATCTTTTGCAAATGCAATAATTGTAGAATCTTGATATGAAAGTTTGTTGTTGGTAACCATATTCTATGTATTCTTAAAGTTTCACAAATTTCAATATTTACATTATCAAAGGCTACATACAGGCAAGTGAAGTGCTTTTCTTTGTTGATATTAGGCAGCTCTCAGGCTTTTCAATCTTATTTTTTACACAATTTACACTTTCGCAGTCTTGGATTCCGCTCCGAGATCCCTGCTTAAGATTTTTTATAGTTGAAGAGATGTTAATTCTGATTATCCTTGATAAAAGTTATTATTGCTTACTATACAAAAATCCAAAGGCATCAACAGCAAAGCTAATATTCATAGCTTTGAATATGTGGATAACAGATAATTTATAAATATTATAAATAACGCTGAAGATAGAACCGAGCCTTGAGGAACATTAGGATTGATATTGAATTTTATGGACCAATTAAAAGTAACTTGCATTAAACGGTTTGAAATGAAATTTGCAATCAACGTACTAAGAAAATCCGAAAATAGTTTCTTCGAAATTTTAAGTAATCCGACGTTAAAAAAATGCCATTATGGGTAAATGATATCAGTTATTTCAAACAAATCAGGAATTGAAAAAATAATTAAAAATGTTCATCTTACATGATTTGATACAAGAAAACACCCATGCTATTATTTAACTGCTTAATAGGTATAGTATTTAAATTAAGCCTAGAGATCCTATAGATAAGGATGTTTAATAAGCAAAATTTTGAAAGTAGAGGATGATTGTGATTGAGAAGATGAAATAGTAAATCTAATTTGAAATTATGTGTTTGTTCTGCATCAGTAAAACTAATTGAAATCTTTTTCACGATCAGCTAGATAGAAGGTTAGACTTACATATGCATTTAAAAACAAAAGATGATGTTGAAAATGCTGTAAATGAAATCGCGATAAACATACAACAAGCCTCCTGAGCAGCAACGCCTGAAAGTTGCGATAGGATTACAACGCACCAAACCTCTGCCGCAATTAGAGAAATTTCAGTAATGAAAAGAAGGCTTATACATCAAACGCGAAATGCTAGGCCATCTTATGAAAGAATTGCCTCCAACAGAGAATTAAATCGAACAATAAAGTGTTTCAAATACGAATTAAACAAGGACAAAAATGAAGTGATTCAAAAGCAAGATTTGACACAACTAACAGCAACTAAGACTACCGAATAAAATTTACGGAAGGCTACAAAAAAAATTAAAACAACCACAGATCCTTCTATTCGTAAAACTGACGGCAAGTGAGCCAGAAATGATGAAGAAAAAAATGTAATTTTTGCTGAACATCTTGATTCAGTATTTAGACCATAACCTATGCCAACAAGTTCAACTGATGAAACTGAAATAAATGAATTTGTGGAAGCCTCGTAATAAATAAATATACAGTAAGCAAATAAACAAACAATATATACCAATTAAAAAATTTAAAGAACAGGAAGTATTACAAATAATTAAAGAAGACATTAATCCTAAAAAAGCATCAGGGTATGACTTAATTATTGGTCATATACTTCATAAAATCATAGCCAAATATATTAAATTCTTAACTCAACTTTTTAATGCAATTTTAAGCCTCTAATACTTTCCTGTACAATGGAAAACATCACAAATTATAATGATTCTTAAACCAGGTAAAACTCTAGAAGAACTAAAATCCTATCGTTCTATTAGTATACTTGGAAAAAATAATCGTACAAAGACTCCTTCCTATCATTGAAGTGAATCAGTTTGGTTTTGGGAACAAACATTTCACATTTGAACAAATGCATATAGGATTGTAAACATAGTAAATGAAGACTTCCATAAAAAAAAGATTTTGTTCGGCGGTATTTCTGGATATAAGCCAGGCTTTTGACAGTGTGGATGACAGAGTGTGGCTATCTTACAAGTGAAAACTAGGTGTATACCACCATTTTTATGTACTTTTATATAGCTATTAGTAATTACTCAAAAGCTATACTGGTGATCAACAAACCGTAACCTCAAATCTTCATAAAATCAACTCAGGTGTATCTCAGGAAAGTGTTCTCGGGCAAATTCTTTATTTGTTGTACACTGCTGACTATAGCCCCAAACTGTTATTTTAGCATCTCATAACAAATAGAATGCTGCGTTAAATTTAGTACAAAACCACTTAGATGAAATATCGGGATGGCTAATTAATAAATGGAAAATCAGAACAAATGAAGCAAAGTCGCAACACATAACGTTTTTCTTGAGACGAGGGTCCTCCTGTTTTTCTAAACAACAACATCATACCACAATCTATTGAATGTTAAATATCTTGGTATGCACCTGGATCGACGTAAAACTCATATTTACAAAGGAAATATATTTAAACCTACTGTTCAGGAAATTGTACTGGCTGATTGGCAGGAAATCCCTGATCGATCTTAGAAAACAAAATATCAATATATGAAGCCACATTTAAGCCTGTTTGGACATATGGAATTCAACTTTGGAGAACAGCGAAAAAGTCCAATATTGAAATCATTCAACGATTCGAGAATAAAGCTAAGTAAGATCAATAGTTCATATGCCTTGGTGAGCGCCAAATAATTAATTTCATAGAGATTTAATTACTTCTGGAACCATAGTATTTCAGTACTATATTAGGAATTATCGAGACAGACTGGATAATCACCCAAATATATTAGCAAGTACTGATGACACGAGACATAACACACAACACAAACTACTCTGCAGCGTACAACGCCAGCCAACCTATAATAAAGAAATTAAACTCACTGTTGGTTAATTTCACACGTTCATGCTGCCAATAACAATTCTAACAATTTATATTCGATTTATTGTATATTTAACACGCTGGGTGGCACAGTAGGTAGAGCGCCTGCCTTTCAACCGAAAGGTCCCAGGTTCGATTCCCGACGAAGGCAAAAAATGCTTTCTGGATTTTTCGATCTGGTCCAGTACCCTTTATCATTGGGATAAAATAAATGATAAATAGTTGAGAGTTTTGGTTATCATACAGAATGCGAAAACATAAAGAATGCGAATTGCCGAAAAAGAAAATCGGTTTGTTCTAGTAAATTTTACATAATCTCAGTAATTTTGCATTCTCGGCAACCAAAATTAAATAAAAGAAGTTGTACTGGAATCGCACTATTTAAAAATTTATCAACTCTTATAAATAACCATAAACACTCAAAGAACCTTTTCGAAAATTTCTAAAGCCCTTTCAAAATTTTGTGACATTAAAGAAGTCTCTTTATTAATTTTTTTAATGGAAATAACAAATCATTCAATTTACTAGCTTATTACACGAATTAAATATTTTAAACTAGAAAAAGAAATGAAAATAGAAAAATATTGGTAATATTAGTGGGCTATTGATACTTCCACTCATTTACACACATAGATACAAAATCTAGTTATTAATTCTGGTTGAAAATGATTAAAAAATCATAAATTACAGCTTAATAACAACATACTAATTAAAAATTCTATTCCTACAAATCCTACAAATATTATAAGATATTTAAAACTATAGATTTTTGCATTGATTTCAGTTCCATACTCTATGATTTCAACCAACCAACCATGTTTTTGTTATATTACAATCATATACAAAAAATCTTTGAAATTTAAATAATATTTCAGCCTAAAATTTTCGTAAACTTTGATAAAAGGCAAAAAAATAAAAAAAAAACAATACAAAAGTCATAATTTTTAGCTTTTTTTTTTTGTTGTTTTTTTTTTTTTTTTTTATTTCGTAATATTCAAATTAGAAGAATGGCACAAATTTTCATAAATAAACTCAGAATATGGATTTGGTAAGAGTCCATAAGATTTCATAATATCAGATTTGAATTCAACAAATATACAGTTTGAGTATGAAAATTTATGTTTTATATACCAGGACATCGCACACCAACATAAATTTATGATTTTTTTTTTTGTTATATTTGACTTTAAATCTCAGAGTTACCAGATATGCTTAAAATATAGGTTTTTCCCTTCTAGTTCAAATTTTGTTATTTCAAATTCAATATTTTGTAAATTTTATTATTTTTAAATTTAAAAAAAAAAACAAAAATAGATTTTTTAAACAAAATAAACTTTAAATAAGTATATTAAATGCAACAATTAATGTAAGAGGTGCTCAACTACAACCAATGGTAATTTCATTGACATATCCAAGTAATAATTGTCGCAATCGGCTGAGGTAACAGTGTACACGGACGTTTCTATTACATGTACCAAATTTATTTTGTTTTGTGTAGGAGACCAATGTGCCTGGCGGTGTTAAAAGCTGCATTGGATAATGAAACAAATTAACAAGACTACTGCAATTCTATTGCAAAATCTATTTTTGTTTGTATACTTAGTTTGTTTTCTTTCAAAAATTTAAAAATAAAAATAACAAAATTTACAAAAATTGAATTTGAAATAAAAAAACTTGAATTAGAAGTGAAAGCCTATAAAATATAATAAACGCAATTATTAATATTTAATTGTTTTTGTTGGGTTCGAGCGACATTGGATTAGTTCAGGATTAATTTTATATTTTCTATTTGCTTTATGCTTTTCTTTTGTTGGGGAAGTGCTATGTAAGCGCGACCTCTTCAGATCTATTTTACTTCTGCGTTTATCATCATAGAATTTATGCACGTAAACGATGACGTATATTATCTGCATTAATGCGAACTATATGGCTTCCTAAATAAATAGAACAATATGTGTTTTATGCTTTGACTTGAACCGAATTAATATGTTCTAAAGAAATATTCAAAACTTGTAACGGTTGAGAGCATTGATCTCCGAATTTGTTTTAAATTCAGTTTTGTTCAATATTCTAATGATTTTCAGATACTTAAGATTACTTGCATGCAGCAGTTGATCATGCAAGTAGTTTTCTATCACATTTTCACATTTTCAAAGACTTTGATGTACAAGACAGAACAGAAAAGTGCTCAACAAGTTAATAATGCATTAAATACTCTTGAAGATACTGGACAAAAAATTGTACCATATCATATTAACAAAAAGTGGGTTTACTGAACTTCTTTACTTTTCTAGCTAGCCGTCGTTTCGCAACTAATCCGAATGGGAACATAAAAATATTTTCGAAAATACACCATAACAATAATTTTTTTACGTATTGCGGAAACTGAATATTTAGTATACTTCTCAATTGATATTTTCTCAAATTCCAAATCATATTTCAATATTATTGTAAGCAAAAATTTCTTTGAGTATGCACATATAATTTTATTGACTTACCAACATTATTTTATTTTATTGATTTGATTATGCTTTAATTTAAGATATTCAAACCTGATTTTTGATAGTACAAAATGGATCTATCGCCTTCTAACATCGCCAATCAAATAGATCATGTCCTAATATCAAACAGATGATCGTCAATAATAACAATAATGTGAAAACCTGCGATTTGCGATAGTGATCACTTTTTAATAACAGTGAATATTAGACAAAAACTATCAAAGACAGAAAAAATAAGAGGTTTCCGTGGGATGGGACACAAACAAAATATGTAAAATACATAGAAAACTTGAAACAGTAAAAGAAAATAATGAAGAACAATCATAAATAATGTGAATAGCGAATGGGAAAAAATAGAAGAAGCTATAAGTACTGCGGCTAGAAATAATGTAGATATTATACCTCAGCAAAGAAACATTTAGTGGTTTGAGAGCAAATGCGAAACAGTGATAAATATTAAAAACAATGCTAAGCTAGAGATACAAAAACAAATAGAGAGAATTGCAGAAAAAAAGAAAATATACAAATAAAATATGTAGAACTAAGAAAAAACAAACCCTAAACAGAAAAATAGAACAAATACAAAATGAACATTATCAAGGTGACATGAAAAAATTCTGCAATAGTATTAAAAAGGGACATATAAGGAACAGCCGATTATAATACATACAGCAGATTCATTAACTATAACACCATCATACGGAGAAATAATACAAGCTATAAATAAATTAAAAAATGAGAAAGATAAGCTAACAGCAGAGCTTCTAAAAAAAGGTGGTGAAATTCTGCATAGAAAGATTCTTAGTAAACCAAACCTAGTTCGTTTTTCAGATGAATTTTGGATTCCAAACATTTCAAAGCATACTTTTAGCCATATTATATCTTTTCCAAAGACACATAAAATTGTTACACAAAAAGTTAAAGAGCTGCCCTTGGATAAATGAGTAAATTAAAAGAAATAAGTTGTTAAGGGATGCTGCCTTTACTGCTTATAGAAAAAATTCAACAGATGAAAATTGGGGAACTTATAAAAAACTTAGAAATAAAATAACTGAACTAAACCGCAATGCTAGACGTGCATATGGGGAAAATCCTTTTAGCCAAGTTTCTACTTCCAAAGATTTCTGGTCCAAGGCAAAGAAATTTGGTGTTTTAGAAAACAATAATTGTTCTTTCAAATTCGATAATCTGAATGAATTAAATAATTACTTTACTGATGGTCTTGTTAATAATAACACAGAGTTTTCCTCTCGAGAGAGCTCTGCGATTCCTGAGAGAACTGATGCCTTATATTTTAGAAACATTTCGCTTGATGAACTTTACCACTACTTTAAATGCTTAAAATCTAATGCTGTAGGAACTGATGGTATCCCGTTAAAATTTCTGAAATTGATTTTCCCTGCTTTTGGAGGTTATATCCTACATGTTATAAATTCTGTTCTCACTACTTCTGCTTTTCCTCTAGGATGGAAAACGGCTCGTATTATACTTCTTGCCAAAGTCAATAATCCGATAAAACTTACAGACTTCCGGCCAATTAGTATTTTACAGTGCTTATCTAAACTTTCTGAAGTGGTCATGAAAAACCAAATCGTAGACTTTATAAAAAATGACCCCCGAGTAAGTTTCTTTTGTAAGCAATCTTTAGGCTTTAGAGCTGGCCCCAGCACAACAACTGCAATGATAGCAGTCACGGAGAAAATAAGGCAAAATATTGATAACAAGAGAATCTCTATGTTTTGTTACTTAATTTTATTAAAGCTTTCGATTCTATAAATCATAATATCTTATGCTGCAAGCTTAAGACCCAGTTATTCTTTTGTAACTCGGCCTGTAATCTAATTTATTCATATTTAACTGATAGATTCCAATATACCGCGATTGGTGCAGAGCAATCCGCCTTTCGGAGTGTTATAAAAGGAGTACCTCAAAGCTTAATTCTTGGTCCACTTCTATTCATTATTTATATTAATGATTTACCCGCATCTTTAAATCACCCCCTTGTTCACATATTTGCTGATGATGTTCAACTAATGGTTTCTAGTACTCAAAAGAAATGGACGAAGAGTTGATAAAATGAATGAGGATCTGGAACTTGTCTCATTGTAGGCTCAGATAAATAAGCTTCTTCTAAATACTTCTAAAACTCAGGCCATTGCAATATATAAGAGACCTGTTAAACAAAATCTTCGTTCCATTAAACTAAGTGGAGTTGTTATTCCTTATTCCGATAATGTCAAATGTTTTGAAATTTTCATTAGTGAGGACTTAAATTGGGATAAACACGTTTCTCTCATCAACAAAAAAAACTTATCTGATCCTCAAAAGATTGTATACCTTAAAAAGTTTTCTTTCTTTGTATACGCGCCTCAGGTTAATTCAAAGTCTAGTTTTACCTAGTTTTTTATACGGTTGCTAAGTTTTCAGTGGTTGTAACGTTAGAACTTATTCTACATTGATAAGATCTTTTAATTCTGCTTTTCGTTTTATTTTTTCTCTTCGCCGCTTTGATCATGTTCCTCGTTTTACTGCTCACGTTATTCGCTCAGATCTAGTTTCATTGTATAAGTTGCGTTGTTTGATTTTACTTTCTAAAATGTTGAATTCAACTCATCCTGCCTACCTATATTCCCTGTTTATTTTTTCCCATTCAACAAGAAGAAGTCAAATTACCTTTGCTCGTTTTAACCCATTAAAGCCGGCTCATAGATCCCGTCGTACAATCATTATGAAATTTTCTAAGGATGGTCATAGAGGTCATACAACTTGCCTGTATACAACTTGCCTGTAATTTAGACCTCTAGCTTTTGCCACGCCTGAGATTTGGAATGGGTATTTAAATACCCAATCGGCGTTAGCGTTACTCCATTTTATATAAATTTTTTAGTTTTTGTTTTTAAAAAATTAAAATTTCAAGGATCTATTATTTCAAATAATCTACATGAAATAATAGATCCATCTGATATATATTGATCTGATATATAATTGTTCTCTATTGTAATATTTAAAATGTTTTTTAACTTTTTCACCTTATCTCATCGTTTGAAGTTTGACCGTTGTGTTTTCAGGTTTTAGAAATTCAAAAGTGAATTGATAAAGTTATACAGTTTCAAATGTAGTGTTATGTAAAACTAATTAGTATATAAGATTTCTATAAATCTGTTTAAATTACTATAATGTCCAACTTTTTAAGAAATGGCCCAATTTTCCATACAAATCGTAAGATAACAATTGACCCAGCCACTGGTCATTCATGAGTATAATAAACGGATGGATGCTGTTGATCTGTTTGATATTGCTATGAACAATTATCGAATCAAACTTCGTGGTAAAAAATGGTATAGGCCATTGCTCACAAATGCATTTGATGCCGCAATGGTGAATGCATGGAAGTTGCATGTTTTCTGCGCAACGTATGAAGGTGTGACTTCTCTTGGTATATTTGATTAAATTAAACGTGGTGGAAGCACTAGTAACACTAGTAAACGGAGTCGTTGTAGACAATGCGGTATTAAAACACAATTTGGTTGCAAAAAGTGTTCGATTACTTTGCATCCCAAATGATTTTTTGACTAACACAATCATGTATCACGAAACAAAATAAAAATTAGATAGGGAGACAGCGAAATAATTTTTAAAATTTAATTTTACAATATTATTATTTAAATACTTTACTTTTTTAGATTTCTTCAAAAAAACACTGTGAATTGTGACTTACTTTCATAAAAATATAAATTTTTACAAGAATTTTTTCATGCTTTAGACGGTTCGGTATTTAAATACCCATAAACGTAGATCATCTCTAGAGACGAGATAAGTACTCCAAAAAAATTTTAGATTAGATTGAGAAAGTTTGAGGCTAAGTGATCTTTAGAAATTTTCCCGACTTTTCTAGCTCAATATCTATTACCCAACGGCAGATATAGCTATTTTAATGCACTAAGGTTTTTGGGTATTTAAATACGCAATAGACAGTAATGGGTTAATTCTAATTCTATGGATCATTCTTTTACCATAAGAGTTATAAGGCTATGGAATTCGCTACCCATTGCAGCTAGAACATGCAATTTATTAACTCAGTTTGTTCGTCACTGTAAACTCTTTTTAAACTTCAATATTTGATATTGGTCTTTACTATTCTTTGTTTGCTTTCAGTACTCATTTTAATTTTAAATTAATTAGTTTTCCATTTTTATTTTTTTTGTTTGGGTGGACACGTTTAAAATTTTGGTATGTTGCACATAAGCTCGTTACTGTTCTTACTTATTATTTTTTTTTTCTTCTCTATATTTTTTATATAAACGTTAGATTTTTGTAGTATTAAATTAATTGTTCATATTAATAGTTTGAAGTAATTTTTCAATAATTTGTACAACTTTCTAAGGCCAGGCCTTTTCTGTAGATTTAATTAAATAAATAAAGTGATATGATATGAAATGAAAATTAAAATTAAAAAAAAACGATATTTAGCTTAATATGCACAAAATGGGTGCAAGAAAATATTCCGGAGAATATTCATAGCAGAAGTCAGGCCGGAAATATATGCTACTATACAAACAAAAAGTTGCTTCAATGAAAACTAATATCAATAAAGGCCAAAATGACGATATATAAAACACTCATATGACCCATATTGACTTATGGGTGCAAGGTATGGGCTGTGAACGTGGCCGAGGAAAATTGGCGCATATTTTGGTTGAAATAATTAAATATTTGAAAGAACAATTCTCCGAAAAATACTCGGTCCAAAAATATTACAGTGGTGGTGGCAAATAGAAAGCGCGACATTAGTCGTGGTAGAGGAAGAATAAGAGCAGATGGAACGACACAACGTGAAAAGGAAGATTTGCCCCGATTGCTAAATTAAATTCATATGATTTAAGATTCACAATTTAAGTACTTTAAAACATTATATATATATATATATATAAAAGATTATAAACATATTATAAAAGACTATATACATATTATAAAAGAATATATATATATACATATTATAATACATTATATACATGTAGAATATTATGTAGATATAGATATAAAATATTATAGAACAGGTCATGGTCACTTGTGTTCTCTGACCTGAAATATAAACTTAATTGAATATTATTGTAAAGTTTACATTACATACATACAATAACAAATATAGCCCTAAAAATATGTAGGTATACAAAATTATTGATTCCTTTGATCACCCACAGATCATTTAAAATTTTTTTTTTTATTTCTTTTCAAAAATAAAACCTTCTGGCAATATTATCATTATAATTTTTTTAAATTCGTAACTCTCTATATAGAAGCAGTTAGCAGTTTCACGAAAGATAAATTTTTATTACAAATTCATTGGTACCATATGTGATATTATGGTAACAGATTTTCTTTTTTATTATTTTTTTTTTGTTTTGTTTTTGTTATTTTCTCAAATCGATTCTTCCCCCATTCTCTCTCAATTTTCAATCGAAACGATGGCAATAAAATTTTGTGTTATAGAATAAATTTTACTTTGATCTGTTTTGGAATTCAATAATGAAAGGTCCTTTTGTAAAAGACTTAAAGGAAAAATATATTCAAGACAAAAACAAAAGAGAAATAAAGAAGAAAAATAGAGAAAAAAAAATTTATTGTCCTTATTATTTTTACTTAATATATATTTGTATTGTTGCTGTTGTTTGTTGTTCTTTCGATATTTTGATATCTTCTCCAATATAAAAACAAAAAAATAAACTTGAAAATTTCCATAACTCTTTATGACTGCTTGTTGTTGAACCATCAGTTTCATTTATTTGCCTCTGATTTTTCTTTGTTTTTCTTCCTGTATATTAAAAATTTCAAATGTTCATTTGTTTCTTTTTGAAAAGATGTTACCGATTTGTGTGTATAATATGTATATGTTCAGTTGTGTGTTAAGATTATATTAAATATATAAATCAAAAAAAAAAAAAAAAAAAAAAAAAAAAATCTTCAAAGGACAACAATAATAATGTTGAAGAAAATCGACAACAATAACAACAACTGGAACAACAAAATGGACAGGCGATAGTAAACTTTTTGTAGTTGTATAAAAAAACAAAAAAAAAAAAAAAAAAGTTACAAGGAATTTTGTAATTTCCTTTCTTTTTTGTATATAAATAAATCTTTATGCTAGATTAAATCCATAATAATGTAAAAGTTAACTATGCCATATACAAGTATACTATAAACTACAGAAAATAACATGCCGGTAATTTTTCCTACCATCATAAAAATTGAGTTAGACCAATTCATAAAAAAAATATAGGGCAATACAAACAAAGACAACACTATCAAGCAAAGACAATCGCAGCGAATTGAGTATATAATATGAAGTATGTACGTTAAGATTAACTGTATATAGAAAATACTGATGATTATGTATATCTAAGAAGACTAAACTTTAGAATGGCTGTGTAATCAGAACCAAGGTGTTGTCACCTGGCTTTGTATGTTGATCCCACCACAAATGTTTTTAAATGAGAGTTGACAGAATTAACACATCAAAAATGTGGCATATAGGTTTTCAAAATTAAAAAATTTCTATGTCGATCCCTTAGAACAGCCGATTGTAACAGACAAATTACAATTTTTCTTTTTTAACAAGAGAAAAATATTTATTTCGTTTTAATAGAATCCTCATGGCAATACCAGGTAATAATGTTTAGCGAAAGCCGTCGAAAATTTAAATAAAATATATTTAAGACCAATAACACAAGAATAGTCTAAATTTAACTATTTAATAACCGACTTGCGTAAAAATTAAATTTTCGGCTATTCAACCATCAACAGATCAGTCTTCTGTATTTCAGTCTTAAATATTTTCATTTTATTATTTTTACAACTTTTAAATACCTATTCAGCATATTCAGTGTGTATTAAATTAATAATATTAAAAATAAAATTAATAATACTGTCAATATAATTTGCTACTTCGTCTACCGTGATCACCAGTGACACAAAAATTATCTTCGTTGTGGTGCAATATATCATCAAACCAAACCTATTTTTGTCCCCAGATATCGTGATCATCAATGTTTTTTTTTTTTTTTTTTTTTGCGTGGTGGGAATCTTCATAGACACAATGACAGATTTTTACTGACTAAGCCACACCTAAGCTTAGATCTAAAACCAAATTGATAATTTAGAATCAGATTACTATTTCCTATGATCGGTCTCATTCGAATCAATAGTAGTTTTTCAAATAATTTTAATATTATTGGTACAGTAGTGATATTGGTCTGTAGGATTTGACCTCATTTATGGGCTTACCTGGCTTTGGTATCATAATTTACTCTGCTATTTTCCACATATTCGGAAAAAACCTTATTCTTATAGCAAGCGTTTATAATGCGTGTTAGCATTGTTATAGCTATAGTTTTATGTAGTTATAGTTTTTTAATTTGTTCCACTATTTCTCTCTGTGAGAATGGTGGTATGACATTTTTTTGCCAATTATTATTTTCTTCAGTGAGGTCATCCGAATCTGTCTCATATGGACAAAAAATTTCCTCAAGATGATCTGCGAATGTTTCAGCTTTATTTTTATTATCTCTCGCCCATTCGCAATTTTTCATTCTGATTGGCGAGATTTGAGAGATCGAGTTTTTTGTACTCTTTGTTGCTTTCCACAACGAGTAGTTATTTTCAGTGATATTTGCAATATTATAACTTGTATCTGGGAGAAGAAAAGTTTGGCTATCACTGGTGATCACAGTATTAAAGAATGAAAATTGCGATTTTTACTGGTAATACATTGATAGCCAACGTGTTAGCCAATTACGATTAGATCATAGCTCAAAAATATCCCTAAAAACAAATGTTATACTACTTAACTTTAAGTTTATTTAATTAACTGACTTCTCCCATCTATTTTTCTGTTCCATTTCCACTTTAAAACCTTTTACAAACGATCGTGTATACATCCTAGACTAATAAGAAAAATGGTCTGTGATGTAGCAAAAAGGGACTGATCCATCGTAAACTTAGTGTTGTATATATTTAATCTATGGTAAAAATGTCGTATCACAATAAACCTTACTGGTATAAGTGTGTCGAGATGCTACTGGTAGACATCACTACTTACAACTATGGTGAAGTTGTTGTAATGGCTTCACAAAGTGTTGTTCACGATACTATCACCGCTTTAGTTTTTACTTAAATTAACTGAAGATTTTTGTGTTGAAACTGTTCAACGGTTGGAAGACGCCATGAGAAAAAGATTAACCTTCAAGAGACATGAAAAATTAAAAAAAAAATTCAGATTAAACTTTTATTGAAAAAGCCACAGCTCGAATTGGTCTGCAACGCAATCGAAATAAGAAGAAATAATAAAAATTAGAGGCAGCAGAAAATCAGTAGCATATTTTAGAAAACTTCGAACAAATACTGATTGAAAACGAAGATAATTGATTTCCAGAATCTTATTACCTTCTATTGAATTTAAGAATAAATTCCATAACCATCCATTTCATTGTCAAAATATTTATTGCATGTTAGCTGGAATTTTTTATGCATATTAGTTAGAATTAAACACTATGGGATCCACACTAAAATTTATGATACGTACTCCATTGATTATATTTTCGTTTTTATAAACGTGCAATTGAAAATCGAATAGGGTTAACTTCAATGCTAAGTTATAAATTTACTAACATAATATTCGGTACAGCATCGGAAAAACTCTAATTTATGGTAATAAAAATACTAACGAATATTGAACCCCGAAGAGTCACCACCACTAAGTGCACTCCTAAAATGAAGTTCCAAGTAAAACCCATTTCTGAAAATAGAGTTCAATTTAAATAGGTTATTAAAGGCATTTATGTGTCTGTCGTCAAAGCTAAAACTATCGAATGATTACAAAGTCTTTGTCACAATGAATCAATTAAAATGTTGAAAATAAGTTTTCCATATAAACAGAACTAATTCTCGGAAAATAAAAATGGCATTCGTCCAATTAAAAATGTATTAATAATCGAAAAATAAATCTAAACGATTCAAAAACAAGAGAAAATGCCCAAAAGAAACATTAATAACACAAATTTTACACCAGTTTCTTTTGCATAATTTTGGATGCATCAAACGGCTTAAGTGCATATAAAACATGTTAAATTGAAAAAATGCAGTAGAAGTAATTTGTAGATAAAATATTTCTGATATAACGGTATAGATAGGTATAATTACGCCTTTTTAATACCTGTGATTCCTGTGCCCTCTTTGTTGGTTGTTTCGGGGGATTACTGTCCTATATCTATTTTCAGTAACTCAGTACTAGAGTAGGGTGACTCTAGTGCATAGGTGGCGCGATTAAGAAAGTCAATAAGATTACCAGTTTTGTTACGAATTTTTGTTAAGAAAAGTCTTACTTAAAGTACGGAATATGGCTCAGCTCTAGATACATAATGACTCAAAAAAAATTTTTATGACTATAATATTATTGAACCCACATAAATAAATTGTATCTCCAGTTGTAAAAAATGGCAGTGGTATTCCCATTTTATTTAAAATTTAAGTGTGAGAACTCCCAAATAAGCCGTTACCATTTTTAGTTTCGGTAGTGTAGCCAAGCATTGATTATAATCCCCAAAATATATTCATAAATGTTCTAGACATTTAAAAACCCCACAGTCAACCAACGTTCCACAACCAACCAACGTTCCAAAACCTCATCCGTGGGGCGAAAAATAAAATATTTCCACCGGCTCCTAACTGCAGCTAACCTCTTCAATTGTGGCCACGTTCATTTCTGGATACTTGTTTCGACAGTTGACAGCTGTCCTCCATGTTTTTTTCGACCTTCCACCGGGACGTGTACCCTGAGGATTCCATTCGAAACATTGTTTCGCGATTTTGTTCTCAGGTTTCCCCAGAGTATGGCCGATCAAACGTAATTTTCTCTGTCGGATTTCCACGTGAATTTGTTTTTGCTTCGTTTTTCACCACAGCATTCTATTGGAAATAGTTCGTAACCAACGAATGTTTAAGATGCGCCGGAAACATCTGTTGATATACGCCTGGAATTTCCTGGTGATGTTTACTGAAACTTTGCATGTTTCGCAAGCGTACAAGGGAATATATTTTACACATGCGTTGATTATTCTTATTTTTGTACGCAGAGATATGTTGCTTGCCTGTTATATTTTTGAGAGCATCCCGAAAACAGTACGGGCTATACTGATGTGAGCTTCAATATCCAAATCGCCCAGTCCATCTGATGACACGATGCTACCCATGTAATTGAACGTAGTCGCCTCTTCGATTCGCGTTGCTTCATGGGGTATCGGATGTTGTGATGTGTGAGTTGTGCGCATTATTTTGGTTTTAGCTGAATTGACTTTTAGACTCGCACTTTTTCAGCGTCATACAGCTTTTGGCACATATCATTCTCACATCCATTCGATGTGATAAAAAACACACATCGTCTGTGTAATCTATGTGGCTGATACGTTCGAAAGGTCGCCACTGGATACCATTGCTCTCGCTTACACCCACAGTCGTATGCATTATGTAATCCATTCCAACTAAAAACAATATTGGTGATTAAATATAGCCCTGCCTTCCTTTCTGACACACGTTGAAGCACTTTATCAGCTGTTCTCGATGTAAGACACGACACGATCTTCCATCTTTGTAGCATTCTTTAAATATCGCTATATTTCGGGAATGCCAAATATACTCCCAGTTTACTCTATCAAAGGCTTTCTCGAAGTCTACAAACAAGGATTAAGCGGTGCTTTAAATTCAGTGGATTTTTCAAGAATTATTCGTAATGTGTTGATGTTATCCACGCATGAATGGCCGCTACTGCAAAAACCTTCTTGCTGTCTTTAGTGTAGCTTTTATTCTGCCTTTAATCCTTTCGAGGATTATTCTAGTGATTAATTTTGAGAAAACTGAGAGTAGAGTGATGTGATATCAAAATATATTACATATATACAATCCACCTCATTTAGATTTCATAATCCAAAATTTAAATTCTCGAGAACAGAGAAATCCTAATTTGCACTTCTAACCAATAGAAATGAAATAACCTAGTAACCTAGTTAGTAAACAAAAACCTAGTAAATAAAAAAAAAGCAAAGTCATATTAAATTGAATATTAAAGTTTTAAAAAAAAAACATAAACCTACATCATCAAAACTTTAAACTAGAAGTCAAAACCAAAATACAAAACCCTCCAGCGGCATTCAGTAAAATTTTATAAAACAAGAAAAATTGTAGGAGTTTTGTAAAAGGTTCTAAGAGATTTATTTAAAATTCTATTTGAACTGAAAATTCCAAAAAATACATAACTACATACGTACGTACATATTTCTAATTTCTATCATATTATTATTATACAACCGGAAATTATTAAAATGTCATTTTAATAAATGAACCAAAAACTGTCTTTTTAGTCCATTTCATATGAATTTTTTGATAATATCTGTATATGTAACATAAGTGTATAATATGTAGAAATATTTATGTATGCATGTATATAGAAATTGTTTTTCTAATTTGAAAATAATTTATTTTAACCTTTATTTCCTCTCTATATCCTTTTTGAATCGATTTTTCTCGTTTTCGTAGCCAATTATTCAAACCTACATACACATACATAATATATTATATTATCGATATACATGTTATATAGATTGTTTTTGCTTGTAAAATAAATATTAAAATAGTGTATGTGTGCACATAAGTATTTTTGAAGAAGATGTTGTTACATTGTGGGAAATAAAATTTTATTTTTATGATCATTATATTAACTAATATTTTATAGCCTTGTTGATATTCGAAGGGAATTATTAGAGAATTATTGAAGAATTATTTACTCAATATAAATGTTATATTTAATCATATGGTGTTTATAGAAAATGATGAAAATTGATGACTGATTGTACAGTAATTCAATCTTTATTGTAATAAACTAAATAAAAATATGAAATTTTGAATGATTTTTCTACAGAAATTAGAATTATTTTTGTTTTTAGTTTTTAATAATTTCTTTTTAGTTTATTTTAAAAAATAGAAAATTTTGATATCTAGCTATGTTTATTCTAGGAAATAAATCGATTTTCGTATCAACTTAAATATTTTCCAGAAAATAAGTTAGATTTAATAAATTTTTTATTTTTTCAAATAATATAATTTAGAATGGCTATCAATTGAATAAAAGTGGGTGCAATGTGCAAAAATTAGCTTAAGTTCAAAGTTTAAACAAAAGAATTAAGTAAGCTTAATGTGTTGAGTTCTAGAAAATAGCAATTGGTTAAACTAGCTTTTGAATGCGAAACCATAAGCTCATATACTTAAGATGAATTGGACATTTAATTTATTGTTGAAGTAATTGCATTTATAGTTGTTTTATGGAAATTTTTGTGATGTATTTAGCATTTTTGGTTGTTCTACCAATCAACCAACCAAACAAATAAAAATTTAGAAATTAAAATAAAATAATTACTTTTATCGAAACCAAACTAGCCCCCTAAAAAGTAAAAAATAAAACTAGTGGGGGATGTTGAGCATCTAGAACTACTATAAGATAAAACACAAAAGTCTACAATGAATCTTGTGGAATATTGTAAATATGTAATTCACACACATTTATATTATTCTAAGGCTAATTGGCATCTAATAAAGTTAGTTGTCTACATTTTACCTCAAAATTATTCGATCTATTCACCAAAAAAGAAAGAAAATAAATCACCACACCACGACCACACCTACACCAGTACACCATCCTATTTGTACAAATTTCTAGAGAAAGCATAGCATAGGTAGCATATTATATTTTTATATAAGTAGCATATGAGGTCCTTAGGTATAGACAATTTAATGTGTGTCGCTGTAAGTTGTAAAGAAAATTATTATCGTTTTTGTTTTTTTACCTATTCATGGTTTTTTCTTTTGCCAATGTGTGAATTAAATTCCAATAATTTTTCAATAAATTCCAAAAGTTTTTCATTTTGCGTAATGCAACATTATTTTTGTTTTAATTTACTTATGTGTATGTAATTAAAGCAAATCTAAATTTCCATAAAAAGAAGGCTCTCTGTCGAACAGTTTTTCAAAATCATTTACTAATTTATTAGTACACCTTCTTTAAATTTTCCAAATAAAAATACTCGAAAAAATTGTCAGTATAAAAAATTACAGTACCGTACTTAAATTAACCACGAAAAGTTTATTCTACCTAAGTTATTGTCAACAATAAATAAAACAAAAGGAAAAATTATTATTAATTATCTAAATGCAACAGTGTTCTTATACCGGGTGTTTCAAAGCATGCGTATCAGCGTTTTAAGAGGAGCCGTTATTTTAAAATTTAAAAAATAGTTTGTTAACTAAATCGAGGGTGTTCTATCGATTGTTGGTATTTTTAACTTCCGGACAGGATCGTAAATCGGTTTTTTAAATCGCCGAAACTGGCCGAAATCGAGACTTTCAAATGGGAAGTGGTAATCTCTATTAAGTCCTGTTTTATATGATATTTACACTCATGATATTTCTTTAATACAGAACAGGTCTATCTCAATTTACGCAGATGATACTACTATATATACTTCGAACTCTTCCCAAACCGTTATATCAAATGTACCTAAAAAACTTAAATGAATATTATTTCAAATGGGAAATTAAATTAAATTCTATATTTTTTACAAAAAAGAGAAAAGCCTCATTGCTACCTCAATCCAATCCTTTTCTTAACAATACTGAAAAAAAGTATAGCAGGACACCGTAAGGATAAAAATCCAACGTTTCAATATCATAATCAAGTCTAGTGAAAATCTGACTTGTACACAACAACGTTTGATAACAGACTTTGAAAAAAAGAAGATCATTTCTATTCTCATCAAACATTTTAGGGTCGTTATTGCATTGTGAAATAATACTCCCAAAACGAAAATAGCCAACTTTAGCCGCTGGCAAACGAAATAAACCTTTAAAAAAAATAAATGAAAAAATTAGTTTTGCGATCCATCTATTATGTAATAAGACCGTAAAAATAACAACAGTGGAATCTTTATACAACGAACAACGTAAGTCCCACGATTTCTATTTGTAACCAAATGAAGAAACGAAAAAAATGTTAATTAAATTGAAATCGACTCTTGTCAGTTATTCACTTACAATTTTTTTTTTAATTCTGATTTTTACAATTTACAAAAATCTCTTCATGTGTTCTGTGAGATAAATTGAAATTTGAAAGACAAAATATTTCCAGTCCATCTTTAAGAAATCCATCAAAATTATCTCACTCAACAAAGAATGAAAATTAAATTTAATTTAACGATAATAGCAATTTGTGAAAAATTGTTTTTGTAACGTGTTGTAAAGAGAGACCCGTGTCTTTCTCAGTTTGCGTTAGTTCACCCTTTGTGTTTTTCAGTTGTCCCAACTTCTACCAGTATTTAAATTTAATCTTAAAACTTCGCAATGTGCAAAAAATACCTAAAATAGTATTCGCTAATTTTTGCAGAAGTCTGTATTTCATATGGAGCTCCTATAGAATTAAATTATTCCTGTGATATTTGATTAAGAAATTTATTTCCATCAATTTTCTATACACTTATAGTTCGAAAAATTTATTTTTTGACTATCTGTCATTTTTATGATCATAGCAGTAATATGTAACTATGAAATGTAAGAGCACCCGTATTCTAGCTTTAGTATCGCATTTTTATTATTAGTTCTATATTTTCTGCATTATCTAATACAACCATTATAATCGCGGGGATTCTGAGAGAGATATTGTATCGACTTAGGACCTAATGATCATATCATAAGGATAGCTCGAATTGCTAGATAGCTTTCCAAAAATATTAATGTTTAGTGGGGCATCTTATCCTTTAAGGATGAAAAGGACATTTGAAAGTATCCTTGCTGTTTTGATATTTTTGTTTAAAAAACGTTATATCTATTGATCTATTAAATATATATACTAAGTTATATATTCTAGAAAGATAACGGTCTGGAGCATATTTTAACATTTTTTTTATGATGATTGGTGCTGCCGTTATGGAGATATTGTAGTTCAAAGTAGAAAATTTTGGGAAAAAAAAAATTTCTTTATTTACTTTCTTGAAAAACTGAATACCTCAAGATTTCACCACAAAACCTCCCCACTATTGATATACTGTTAGAAAGGTCGGAATTTGCCTTCTACATAATAACAATCTTCTAAAGTAAATGTTATACAAACTTACACAAATTCCAGCTATCCTTGGGATATAGTCATTAGGTCCTACGCCGATACAACATCTTCCTCAGAAGAGTCCTAATCGCTGCCTACATACAAGAATTCAAGTAGCAGAATTTTATTATCATATAAAATTTGAAAATATGTCAATAGTAAATCACTTTTTATTATTGGGCCACATTTTTTTTTATGAAAACAATTTTTTTTTGTACTACTTCACTATAAATTTTAAAAAAAAATGACTACTACATTTCAATCAAGCCTAAAAATACATGAGAATATTTCCCAAAAATATATATTAATTTCCTAAATAATTTTCTAATTGCATATATGACTAACAATAACATTCCTATTTCAATGGTTTACACTCATGAGACTCAATAGATTTGTTTTTTTTTTTTTATTTTTTCAATCCTAATATAAGTTACAGACTGTAGTTTGATTATAGTTCAAATCAAAATTTGTATTTATTTATTACTATAAAGAAAAATATTTCCAATAAATTAAACTCTTTGCTTAAATGGACTTTCAAAATAAAACTCATGGTAATTTTTCAGTACATTTGGTCCATAAAATAGATCTATAAATTTCTTTTATTTTATGATTTGATATGTTGATTTTTAAAGTTGAAAGAATGTTATGAAATGCTTTGAATGTAAATTTCATGTGAGTGAATTATCCTATACATATAGTATATATATCCAAATAGTGATATGTTGTAGTATGTGTAACTTTGGGATTTTTTTTTTAAATTTTCTAAAAAAAAAACATAAAAAATGTATTGAGTCTTGAACACACTTTCGTTGACCCTGTTATAAAGTATGCTATTTTGTACACTAATGGACATTAAACAAGATCTATTTTTTACTGCTTTTTGCAATATTTGTATATTCTATTCATATAGAGTAAATCTGTGCTTTGATTTCAAAGTCGATTAATTCAGTTTGATCTCAATTTTAAGAAAATGTAAATTGTAATATAATCACAATTTTTTTCTTTATTATTGGTATTGGTTATCATTAGTATCACTACTACTGTTGGACCGTTGTAATGTAGGTATGTATGAATAATACAACGTTTAACTACTTAAATTAGTATGAGACATTGAACAGAGTGGGTTGAGTACGAAATTGCCAGCCCAAAATCCCAATAGACAAGATCCCTAAAGGTCATTGATCTGCTAAAATAAAATCTGCGATGGATATATTTTCTTTTTTTATACCCGAAAGCGGGTACGCAAAATTTTTTCCCAGCTTTCGATAAAAGAAAATTTCCTTTTTTTGGGATGCCAACAGAGGAGACCTACGCAAAACAAATTGTTAGGAATTTTTTTTCTGTGGATTTTATTTTTGGGGATTTTTTTTTCCGCTTCCCAATTGAGTTTATTAACACTTTCGTTTGTATTTTTATAAAATATAGCAATGGGACGGAAAAGTACAATGTTACATACGATAGGATGGCCTTATAACAGACAGTTAATAATTAATGTTAAATTTAATTAAGAGTGTTATTATATTTTTATTATTCTCTTTCACTTCCCAATAGTGAATCCAGTCTCAAAGCCGAAAAGAAAGTGAAAATCCAGTCTCAGAGGCACAATATCTGAATTGTTACGAAGCGCGTAATAATTCAGATATTGTTGCTCTGAGACTAGGTTTTCACTTTCCAATCATTATTATTTGCACAAAGTCAACCCAATACAACCATATAAACAATACAGCTCAATAGACAACACAACCAAATTATGAATTTGGTATTATGAATAAAGGCTTTTTGCAGTTGTAATTATGTAGTAATAGTAAAATTATCGTATTTTTTGTATCTAAAATTGATTTTAAGGTATAATATTTTAAAATTTTACAATAAAGTTAAAACAAGCTCTTTTGAATGTTTTGTTTTGTGACAATATGTTTTTGTTTAGCTTTAACAGTATACAATGGAAATACCTCAGGCATATTATATATTGACTGTGTTATTTTAACAGCTACCTAGGTATGTTTGTCAATCATAATAGAGAATCATAACAAATTCTTAATTACAATCTTTCATTAGATTACGTTGTTAATCATAATAGAATTCTACAAGATTAAGATTATGGTATTGTATCAAATTCAATTTGAATTTAACATTTACACTCACTTACATATTTTAACTATATTAAACACTAAATTTTGTTTGATAAACAAAACTATTGTGTTTTTTATGGCCCAAAATAATGAGATCAATAACCCAAAGACTTTCGTAGAGCTTTAGACAGAAAATTGGCTTTAATGTATGGTACTACTCATGGAATTAAATTATATCATCACATTTGACATGTTGTACCTATTATTTTTTACTATTATAAAAATATTGCTCTGGTTAAGCAAGACTAAAGTTTTGCAACGATTTTACGATCTCTTACCAGAAATTAAATTATTTATGGATATGAAAGGAAATATCCATAAATAAATATTCATTTTCGTAGCAAATATCCAAATTTCGTATTTTATCGTATAAAAAAAAAAATATCCGTTTTTGTAGCGAAACTTGCACTTTCAGGTAATCAATTGGAGCAAAATAATGCTTTTAATTTCCCAAACCTGCAACGTTGTTCAATAAACTGAACTTAAAATATACGCACGATTAACGATTTAAAAAATGAATTTGACGACAGATTTACCGAATTCCTTGCCAAAGAAAATGACATACATATTTTTACCTCTCCATTCACAACAAATATTGAAAATGTTCCAAGTGAATTGGAAATGGAAATTATAGACTTGCAATCCAACTCTGATCTAAAAGATATCTTTCAAGAGAGTGATGTTATTGATTTTTATAAAAAATACGTGAGTACAAACAAATTTCCAATGATGAGAAAATTTGCATGCCGAATTTTATCTCTATTTTTCACGACATTCGACGACGATTTTGTACTCAAACTTATATACATTTTTTGTTATTAAAAAAATATCATTTCTTGTGGCTCATTGATATATCCTAGTTATAAAAATTGCCCTAATACTCAAAAAGTTTGCACAGGACTCGTTTAGACCATTGTATAATTCGTTCCATCTCTAAATGTCGTTACGTTTCTGCAAATCAATCATGCGTACGAAATGTGCAAAATGTGACCAAGAATTACATGTATTGATTGCTCTTTTTTAGCTCTGTAATAATTTGTTTTTTTTTTGAAGATATATTACGAAGATATGTTTGATTTCTGATCTTTGAATTTTTGTATAATGTCAATTTCTTTTAGATTTTTTTATTTTAATGAACTTTTATTTTTTGTAGTTTTTTTTTAAGTTTTATATTTTTCCAATTAAGTTTTATATTTTTCCAATATCCATATGGCAACACTAGGCAATCCCATAAAAATTTTATGGGATTGCCTAGTGTTGCCATATGGCAACACCTTGTATTTCAAAAACCTGAAAACCTAAAATACATTACAAAATGCTCGTAAGAACTGTGGGAACTTGTCTGCAAGTTGACAGCCAAATTCAACACAAAAATTTATTCCGGCGATAATAGGATAAAATTATTTTAAGCGGTTTTGTTTATTGAAGATAAGTAGCTGGTATGTTGTTTCTATAGATTAGTTTATACATTTTCCAAATATTTCGGATTTAATCAGAAATACTACTTTTATAAAACAAAAATAAATTAACCAGTTGAACAAATCAACCTTCAAAGCCACAATGTTCACAAAACAGAACCTTTATTTTAACCGACAAAAAATTTCAAAAACTGTATTAGATATCATCAATTATTATTAAACTTCTTTAACAATGACCTTACATTTCATTTATTTTCACTTTCAGTTATTATTCAGCTTTGTTTCACATTTCAACTTTAATTACAATTCTTTTCACGACGCACAAAATAGTTTTACTCATTCCCTCATGTTTCTGAAAGATATTATCACTTAGTATAGTCGTTCTGTTGTCGTTGATTACAGTAACTAAACATTTTTTTGTTTTATTTATTTTTGAATATTTTCAATAAATCACTAAAAACAAAGTGACCTATTTAAATGTTTGCAAATTCTTTGATTATTCTTGAAAAGGATGTTCTATATCGTACAATGATAAAGTTTAAACGAGAAAACTTTAAAATAAAAATAGGTACAGATAAAATGTTAACTTTAAAAATATCTACCTTTATAACTCAACTAAAATAAAGTTTTTGACAGTGTATCGTAGTATATTTTGTTTTTTAACAACAAAATAAATATATAACACTGATAACTGATAACTTCAAATGATGTCCTTTGGAAGCAACAAAAAACAAAACTTTCCAAAAGAGATAATTAAAACAAAAAAGCAAAAACACAAAAAAAAAATTAAACAAAACAAAACTCCAAATTAAAAATTTTTAAATTAAAAGTAAAAAAAATATCCTTAAATAGTCGTTACATAATAAATAAACTAAATTAAAGTGGCAACACAAGAAAAATTTTAAAGAAAAAGGGGTAAATCAGATAAATTTTTAATTTTTTTTTTTTGTTTTTATTTTTTTAACTTTTCAACTGAAAACATAAATTTTAAATTTTAATTATCAGTTTTTCTTCTCTCAGTATAAATGAATGTGGGTGCGTTCATATTAATTTATACAAATACATATATATATATATATATATATGATATAAATAGATGTATGGAATCAAAGAAATATGCCTATCTATATCTAAATATAGATGTATATTCAAGGATAAAAAATTATTTTAATCATGAGCTAATGTAAAATTCATTAAAATTCAATTCTACTCTTTCTAACACAATTACAACAATAACAACAGCAGCAGCCTCAGCAACAATAAAAAACAAAAATAAATGAAGACACCCAAAAGCTAAAAAATGCCAAGAGAAAGTTTTTTTCTTTTTTTTTTTTTGCCAAAATATCATTCACCACTGCCACCATCACTAAAACAATCACCTACACAATTACCATGAAATCATTAAACAAAAATATTTCAATAATTCATAGAAAAAAAAGAACGGAAAAAAAAACAAAAATATAAAAGAAATTTTTTTTTTTTTATTTTTCTATTAATTCAATTTTAAATCAGTGAAGTATAATAAGTCAGCAAGCGAATTACCTCTCAAACCGCGTCACAAATATTTCCTTATTACACCTACATATACCTAGTATATGATGCTATTCGCTTATATATGTGTATATTTACATATTATTATCTTATTTGTTAGTGATAATATGGATAACCTTTATTTATATTCAAATGACATAACAAATTTCATCTAAGATTTATAATCCAAATAATTATTTTTTTAATTGAACTGTTTTGGCGGATAATTTTGTGGAATTTAATTTGAGGTTGATAACATGTTACGTAAATGCGGAAATTAAAATTTATATAGCTAATAATAAGCATTATCTGAAATTTTAGATGCGGTACAGTACCTACGTTAATTACAAGAACGATAAGTTGACCAAAAAATTACAAGAACGATAAGTTGACCAAAATCAAGATGGTAAGAAGAAGTATAAAATAACTGTGAAAAATTAGAATTGAAGCCGATTAAAGACAGTTGTCCAAAACAGAATAGAATGGAGTAAAATTGTGTACGAAATAAAGGCTGACTACGACTTGTAATACCAATAGATAATGATGATGAATAAATCTAGACCTAAATAACAAAATGTCTGTGTATGTAAGCAAAAATTTCTAGATATAGTAATCCTGTTTCCAACTACGATGTCTTCGCAATCCAAGCTCTATATACATCATCATTTTCCTATAACTCCATCAGTGGGACATAGAACAGAAATAAAATCTTTCTATCGGCTCCTATCTGCGGCCAACCCCTTCAATTTTGGGCACGTTCTTTGTTGGGTACTTGCTTCGGCTAAGATTGTTGTTCTTTATATTTCTCGGCATTCCAACGCAAAGTGTACACTAAGGATTTCATTAGAACCATTCGCGATGTCGTTGTCCAATTTTGTAAGAGTATGCCCGATTCAAAGCCATTGCCTTTGTCGGATTTCAACGTCTATTTGTTTTTGATTCATTTTTTGATACAGTTTGCCACTGACGTTTACTGGTATTCAATATTTTTTAGGTTTACAAGATATTTTACACTCACATTGAGGATTCTTATTTTAGTGTGAAAAGATCTTATTTGCCTACAATATTTTTGAGAGCATCCCAAAAACAGTACGGGCTCTGCTGAAACGGGCTTTAATAGGCAAATTAGCACCTCCAATCTATATATACATATGTAGCAGTATATTAGAATCATTTTTAGTACACATTAACATTGTTTCATTATATTTTACGATACATTCAACGAAAAATTCGTTTCATTCCTATAACAAACTCTTAATTGTTTATTCGCATTCCAGTCGATAGATTAACAGCAGCCAAAACAATTTAAAAGCAATCTGACTGATCTAATTGAAGGTAATATCTCAGTCTGCAAAATGCGCTAGAATTTACAGAAAGGTTTTTCTTATTCAATACTTTCACTTCAAATGATTCATTTATTATCATTTTGCGGTAGGAAGCATGACATGAGATGACAGTACAGCAACACTATCTTGGGAATAATAATTTTCGTTTTGCTTACAAAATTTTTTAAGATAGGTACACAAAAACAGTATTCCATAGTAAATCAGTATATACAGTTCTAAATAACGCTTGGTCTCTGTCAAATTTTGCTTTTATCAGTTTATATTGCTGAATGTTGGTATTTTTAAATCTTTGTAGCTTAATAAATTTGTAACCTCATGATTTGGATATTTTTCTTATTATGCAGCCTTTATTAGGCTTTGATATTCCCATTTCTCTATAGTATTAAGTTTGAATTTATATTTCTATGTATCATCTTCTAATATTTTTTAATTTCACTTTGTCCCCTCAGTATTTTCGTTTCTAAACGTGTTTTACTTAAGTGAGGTTGTAAAGTATTTCGCTCACTTTATTAAACGTCACAAAAACACCACTGTTCTTCTTTTCATTTATTCTACCTGTCTTATCAACAACCCTGTATCTTTATATCATTATAAAAGCTTCAATTTAAAATACTTAGTAATAATCAATGACTAATGACATAACCTAGATGGTGGTTTACGCCAAAACAATACCATTAATAAATAAATTAATAAATAACTCTCAGTACTATGATTTTGAAGTAATATACAACCCTATACAATATAACGGGTTGGTCTGATATATTTCACTTTATTGAAATAAAAATGCAATATGTCGTAAATTATGTCACACCCTGTAATTAAAAACAAAATTGAGTAATAATCAACGATTCATATTAACTGCAATGTTTATAATTGATTCCAAATGATTCCACACATTTTTATATACCTACCACCACCTCTTTATATAAAATTGGAGAAGATAATTGAGATATAACTACTTGAAATATAGCATCAAATTAAATAAATTTCCTGGAATTAAATTATAAGTAAAAAAAAAAATATATACACCGCTTTAAATCAATATTTTTCATTTAGCGGTTTTCATTTAAGTATCCTTTTTAAATAACTCTGCAGTGGAATTTGCTTTTCTCTTAAATAAAACGAATACAGATTTTTTTAGTGGTAATTACAGTTGTTTAATAATGAATCAAGATTCTACCAATTCTAAAAATAATTAGTAATTGATAATCAATGGCGATTGCGATAAATTGTAATATTTGAATTTACATTTTTTTTATCAAAATCAAAATTTTCTAATTCTTCTTTTAGTGGTGCTACACCTACAATCCATGTGTAGCCTTAGCTTCTTCTATACACATACTCCATGGCTCTCTAAACCCAACAGTCATTTTCCAGATTCTGACCTTAAGAAGTGAAGTTGTATCACCACACCAAGCAATATTATGTTCGGTCATTCAGCTAATTTATTTCTACGAGCTTTCCCATAAAGAAAATTGCAGGAAATTCGTTTCACAGAGAAGCGTCCCAAATAACCCATCATAGTATGTTAACTTGTTAACTTGTTTTTTATATATTCGACACAATTCATTGTTTTTCACAAATTAGACTCACCATGTTAATTTTGTAGTTTGAACCTATTTAGGTTTTCTTCAGTTGCCTCAGTTAGGATTTAATTTTCATTGCCACTGTTTAATACTAGGATTATCAATATTTTATACAAGTTGAAATTCAGATCGGCTACCGAAATATTCTACAAAAACAATTCTTTTCAAAATTCCAATTAAATTTTTCTAAAAAATACTGTTACGTTATTTTATAGCAGTAAAAAATATTTACTAATAAAGATCGTAGTCGGAACAAATCCTGAAGATATCGTGAAATGCCTAGAAAACTTAGAAAATAATGTTTAGAATACTTATATATATTAAATTCCGTTATTTACTTTGTTTTTGGTTTTTATCGTCGGGTCCGGCAGTCTGAAAAATCCCATTCAAACGAAGCCGCCTAAATAAAAATCAGAAACTATATAGTTATTTAACGGCTTCATCAGGAACGAATCAAAACGAATTAAGTAAAAGATTCTGGCGGAAGCCAATATATTCTTTATGATGGCATCCAACCAGAAGATATGTACGAAAATGAATTAGGCTAAAATTTGTGGAAAAGACAGATATACTGTTATATCCAAAAGCGACTAAGGATAAAAATATAAGTTGAGCGGAAATATACGGTCGCGATCTATGGCAAAGTTTATGTATTCAATAAATGAAATTATTGTGCCAAATAGTTCTACATTAAAGTTGCTCAAAACTATCCAAAAAAAGATATTGTATGCTGTTTCGTATATTCGCAGTGCTTATATTCACAAATATCTGAATGAAATAAGGAAATTTTTGTATCGAGCTTCTAGCCTATAGAGTAATATAGAGTAAAAGTTTTGTTGAAAAACTGTAAGAACCAAAATGAATTGGGAGATGTTTAGTAAATTCAAATTTCATAGTCCTTGAAACTGCAGGATCTCTAGCATCACAACGCAATCTCTAAGGTCTCTTGTAAGGTTTATCTGAAAACAAAAACAAAACAATTATCTTTTTTTTCAGAATCAGTTGAATGAGTCTTCATGGATTCTTTCTGACCAAGAAGAGCAGTTTAAAGGACTGTGAGACAATAATTCACTAAGAACTCTTATCATTTTTTTTTCTTTAAGTTAAGCCAAACAATAGGTTTCAAGCGATATCTTTATATACAGCTAGAACTAATTGAGGATTGAAAAATGCCCATTTGATTGATTATTGCAACATTGAAACTATCCTTACAGACTAATCCTTAATTTACGTTTGACTCAAAAAACTAAGGTATTTTTGATTTGATCAAAATCACATAAGATTTGGGTAGATAAAACGCTTTAACCTAACTCGAGTGGTCTTGTTTGTATTAGTCCTTGAACAAAGTTTTGACTAGTTTTATCAACCAGACTAGTCTTACGTCGTGCAGTCCATTTCACTATTTTGTCTTTTATAAATGAGATTATAAAAACTTAATATTGAATGGCATTATGCGAACGAACCATGAGGCATCGATTATTTTGCACAGTACCATTTTTTGTAACGTTTGGATCGTTTGAATAAGGTTTTGTTCAGCATATCACCATATTTCAATAGACTTGCTTCAATATTTTACTATACATCAAATAATTGTTATATCCGTAGAATATTCACTTAATCAGTGTGAATATTTTTTTATAAGTGAAGTTTACATTACTGGATTTAGCTTCATTTGATTTAGTTCTCCCTTTTTTTGCACCAAATGAAAATTTTGTTATAAGGTTTTTGTAGTTTGTAACCTTTGCTACAAGGTTTTTATTTATTTATTTATTTATTTCAAGAAGACTGTTATAATACACTAAGTAAATAGCACGGATGTGTGTCGATTTGTTGAAAAGCAAAATATCGAATTAAAAATATTGAATAACAAAATGTTGAAAAAAAAAATGTCGAATAAGGAAAACTATACTGGCATGTTAATTTAAAATAATTTTTGTTTTTATTTTATTTATCTTTTATACGAAATTAACCATTATTAATTTGAACAATGCAAAATTTTAAAAATATTTTATAAAAGTTTTATATAAATTATACGAAGCTACTTTCCGTTATTATTGACAAAAATTATGACATTTCTATAACTGTCAAATTGTGTGAAAAACCAAATTTCAAAACCCAAATTTCAAAACCCAAATATTAAAATCCAATCTTTTGTAATCCACATGGGTCAAAATACAAAAAGATCCCAGAATTTGAGGTCAAAGGCCCTCGAAAAATTTTTTTTACAAGCTTTCCAGATGCAATTCAGACGGCTTAGAGACATTATTAGAGAAGTCAAGTATCTCCGAAATTATGTATATATTCTGGAAAAAGGGATATATCTCCGTTTTTGCATCCAACAGGGGCTACGCATAAAAATAATTAAGGAAAATATTCTGGAAAAAGGGATATATCCCCCATTTTGCATCCAACAGCGGCAACGCATAAAAATAATTAGCTGAATATTATGGAAAAAGGAGATATTCTTTTTTTTGTATCCAACAGCGAAATGATTTAGGTAAATATTCTGGATTAAGGAGTTTTCCTTTTTCGTAGACTACAAGACACAAAAAACAAACCCCATAATATTTTGATTGGCTTATTTTGAATCCTACTCTTTAATTCCCTCTAATTATTCTTATAACATATACATTTCCACAAAAAAGTACTTATAACAGTGGGGGTTGTCACCACAAGCCTCCGCTAAACATTATTATTGAATTTCTCATTTTTTTTTTTTTTTTTTGCTTTATTATTTCAAACGAGTAAAATACAAATTTTGTTATAATTATAATCTTATTCAAATATTTATAAGATAAACTTCAATTTTATTATTAAATCTATTATTAAATCTAATAGTAACATGAGTATAGAGAATATTTATATTTGATTCCATAAAAAGATAAAAAAAATAAAAGAATGTAGTTTAGATTAAGATTAATATTATATACTAATTAATTTAAAATGTAAAAATATGTGTCTAAGACCTAGCCTAAGCTGTCTGGTCGAATTGTGTATTATAAATCAATTTTTATTTTCCTAATACGTGTTAGAACGATCACATGAATATACAATTATAGTAATTTACATATTTTGTTAATGATAAAAGCTGGTTTATGTTACTACTAGCTCTAAAGTATACTACCTAAAAATTTTTTTTTCGTCATTTTTTTCTAGAAAATGGATTTCCAATATTATTTTTTCCACATTTTTTTTCCAAAATTTTTTTTTCGACAAAATGTCCGTCTCCCAAATAGCACAACAAAAAAGTTGTAATAAATTTCAAATAAAAAGATGTTGAGGTTGTTTTAGTATACTTCCAGTCAGTATACTTCCTTGTAGCACTCCAGCTTTTATATGTCTAAGACATAATCTAGACTCTAATAACTCTATTTCAGAAAAAATATTTTGCTTAAGTTACATCAAGAACACTGATGACGAAATGTCCTTATTTCCCAGGGCTATTTCTCTATATAATATCTGTAATTCTATTTACTTGATAATATAATTGAAGGTTTTTGGCTAAACCCAAATTGGAGATTAGGTAATTTTGGAACCAGTTTGACCAAAAAATAAAAATCGAAACGATAAGCAAACAATGTTTGTTGTTCGAGCCTCTTTAATGATAACAAAATCATGAACATTACCTGAACAAAACTCTTTGCCCGACACAAATACCTGAATAAACGATTTTTAACTTCAAAAATTTTATATAATTTATATAATATCTTATAATAAATTGTAGTAACTAAATTAATTTTAATTTAAAGCATTTTTTATTCATTATATTCGCTTTTCTTTCTGTTTCATTTTCTTTTTTATCCCCCAAAAAGTATTCAACTGAATAGAAAAAAAAAAAATGTTATCCTCAAGGAAAATGATAATTTTAATTGTTAGAAACAAATTTTTTTTTCACTCACTCTCATTTTATTATTTTTCTTTCTCACTCTAATCTATTTCTCCAGTTAAATTGTAGAAAAATTCATTATATCACTACTATATACAATTTCCAAACAACAATGTTAATTGTATATTTACATAATGTATGTATGTATATATAGGGATGTAAACACTTCGATTCAATGAGCTGAGCTATAAGGTAAACCAATAACTTTTGAAAGAAATCTGATGATATTTGAAAGGAAACAAACAAGCCCCGAGTACGAATTTTTATAAAAATAATAAAAATTACAACAAAAACCATCAGAGAAAAAAAAGGATTCTCAAAAACGTCAAAGGACATACATACATATTGTATATATGTATATATATTTTATTTTTCTATCTAATATTACAAATTAATAAGAATGATTTTCTCGTTTTGTTTTTCGACTTAACTCTAATTATACGAATATAACTAAAAGTATACACCATGGATAATATACAAAGTGATGGATACAAAAGACATTACTATGGTTATATTCCAATGTAGTAGTTCCGTATAATCATTGGAAGAAAAACAAAAACAATAACACTTCGAGAATAAAAAATATATTTTTAATAATGAATAAAATTTATATATTTTTTTTTTTTGCTTTATCATTGTTTGACTTTTTATAGCAAATTACCATTTCTTGACTGTTCTTATAGTATAGTTTCTAGAGATTTGAAGATTCACAATACTTTATCCCATTGTAATGAACATGAATACAGATATAAGTTGATTGGTTGGTATAGGATACAACAAAACGTTAATAATAACAAGTGGCAAATTAGAAATGTTTTTTTTGCATCATCTCTATTCAGTTATTTCATTTTCTTTATTTATACACCCGCAAAAAAAAAACCTTTATATTAACCCTTAAGTGAATAAAGGTGAAAAAAAATTATTCACAAAATAAAAGTTTAGTTAACGTGCCAGTTATTATAATGTCTTCTCTTCTCCTCAGCGCCCTGTGCACTTTTAGAAAATAGCCCGTCGTAAATCCCTTTTCACATCATCTATGACGTGCGATTGTTGACGGACCATTTCTACCAAGGTGTCCGACGGAGGTAATTCTCACTTTAACAAATAAAGCAAATAAAATTAAATACATTTAAAAAATTAACACTAGGGATGGCAATCCGGATAATATTCGGTTTGAACTATCCGGATATTTTCTGATTTACGGATAATTCGAAATCCGGATATTTTGAATAAATTTTCCGGATATTCGATTTTCGAGAAAGTAAATTTTTATCATTTCAAAAATTTGAATTTTTATACCGTAATTATTACATTTACTGTTGGATTGCAAAACCAGATGGAACTCATTGATTCCTATGATTGAGCGACTCCTAAAGTTAAAAAAATGTATTAAACAATCTGAGTTACTAGGAACGGAAACAGGATATTACAATGAACAAACTTTCGTAGTGCTATAGAGTATGTTAAATGTCTTAAAAATACTTGAAGTAGGTGTAAAAGAGTTGAGTAACGAACAAGCAACACTTTTATCTAGCGCAGATGTTTTTGAATTTATATTTAAACAATTAAACGATACTGATTCAGATTTGAGCAATGAAATGTTGACGTCCTTTAAAACAGAAATTTTAAAACGAAATAAAGAAGTTGTATATTTGATGAAATTTTTAACGGTGGCTTTTTTAAGAAATTAAATTTTTAAATTAAAAAGAGGGCTTCAGTTTCCATTGTTGAATGCTTTGGTATTCTTGAAATATTATTTTAATAATGAATAATAAATAAATAATTATTATAATTAACTAAACTAAATTAATATTATATACTTTCTTTTTCTTGAATTAATATCGAATAAAACGAACTCAAAAACTCAAATATTTTGTTATTTTTTTTCCTAATTTTAAAATTGGCAAATATCCGAATATTTAATTGACATCTCTAATTAACACTTTAACAAAACTTAAAATTACTATTATTATATATACATAATATCTAAATATACATAAGTTTAAGTATATATCTATAGAAGTACAAAACAATTTAAATATAATATTAGCAATGTTACCCCTCTATCCCTTTTAAAAAAAAAACTTTTTTTTTTTCTTTTTTTTTTATATTATAGCCAAAACTTAGGTTTTGAACCTTTTAGCACTTGCGTACCATTGACCATTTGAAAAGGAAAGGAAAAAGAATAGTTAAAGGAAAGGAAAGAAAAAGGAAGAAGAAAAGTTTTGTGGGAAAGAGCGAACAATGTTGTTAATATTCGTCTTAAATCTCTGTAAATCTTAAATAAAAAATCCTTCTCTCATTGGGAATGCTTCGATTGGGACGCGATTCCACAATCGAGATGTTCTTACTATAAAAGAATTTCCATAGCCGGACTTAAACCATCTCGGAATTTCCACTGTGAAAGGGTGTGCACTTGATGCCTCTCGTGTTATGCGACAGAATTGCTTGAGAGGAGGAAGAAGTGACTTTAGTTCCTCGGAACAAGTTCCAACACCAAGTAGATATCTATAAAATAGAGAAAGTGCTCCTACAATACGACGATGACCAAGTGGTATAAGGGATGAGGTCACGTTTATGTCGCCTATAAGACGAATGTCCAAAAAACTTAATATATGAACTTTGTCCAAAAAATTTAAAGCAGTTTTTGGTGCACCTGCCCATAAATGTGAGTTATACTCGAGCTTGGGTCGTATATATGCTTTATAGATTTTTAAGAGGTCTAGAGATGAAAAATAGGCTTTGAAGCGACTTAAAGAGCCCAAACATTTGGCGGCGCTTTTCGCAATATCGAAAATATGCTCATTCCAGTGCATATTTTGATTCACTCGCATCCCGAGAATGTTCAAGTCTTTGAGTCGCTGAATAACTTCATTTTGAAGCCGGAGAATTGGTTCGAATGTTGTTAGCTTGTTACTAACAAGACAGCTTTGAGTTTTTGAAGTGTTAAACTCGACTCTGTTTGCTCTACCCCAGTCGACAATTTTAGCTAGGTCGTGATTGAGTGCACCAGCCATCATTGTTCTTTTGGAGTTGACTGCTGAAGCTGTAGCATTATTTGTTTTAAGAAAATCATATGATGCTACTAGAGTGCTGTCATCAGCAAAACTATGGATTGGATTGAAAGTTAATTTGAGAAGGTCATTAATGAAAATGAGAAATAGGGTGGGTGAAAGGACGGAGCCTTGTGGAACACCAGCATTGATTTGAAGTTGGTCTGTAGATATTATCTACTTTTTTTAGAATATTTTATAACAAAACCAGAATTTTGCATATTTATATGCGGAATAAACTAACCACTCTCTTTTTACAATCTTTCAACTAGCAAGATATCGATTATAATCATTTTGATTAACTTTCCGTGACCTGCACTTGTCTTGAAGGAAAATATAATATTATTATTTATTTGTCTGGGGCCTTTTTTAATTAAAAACTTTAATTTGTTTTATGTTGAAAACACAATCACGACGAATAACGAGTGACGAATGAATAAAATTCGCCGTTAAAGACCCAATCACGACGAACCCTATTCGCGACGAACAAATTTTTGTGTTTTTGAAATTTCAAAAGTATAAAAAAATGGAGGAAAAATTTAAAAAAAATTAATTTAAAATTTTTTTATTTGAATTTGAATTTAAAGATGTTTTATTACAACCATTTTGACCATTTTATGTTGGTATCAATGAAAGTCATTCGCATTCGTCGACGACGAGTAAAATAGAAATAGATCTATTTTTTGAACGCGAAATTTTGGTTATTCGTCATTCGTCACGATTTACATATAATTTCATGTATTTGAAAGCAAAAAATTCGTCATTCGTCGTGATTGTGTTTTCGACATCAAACAATAAGTTTAAACTGAATGAATAGATATTTTAAATTTTAAAATTGAAAAATTGAAAATAAAGTCCATGTGAACTTTAATTGTATAACAAAAAAACTAAGCTGAATGAAAATTAAGGAAATAGAAATATTTTCCAACCGTAATATAAATCTAATATCACATATTGATATATATTATATTTAATTAATAAAGCAGTAAAAAATATTGTGTTTGTGTAATTAATTTCTTATATTATATATCAAGGGCGCGAAAGCCGCAGATATAAAATTTTACGCAGTCAGTGTCGTAGTTGATATATATTTTCTTTATTTTTTTTGTTGTAAAAATACAATTTAGTTAGAATGAATGGTGCGCAGTTTTCTTATTTTGCTCCAAGTGATAGATTGTTGTTTATAAATAATCGTCGCATGCTATAATTTCTTTCTTGCGATAATTATTTGTTTGTATACAAGTTATGTATGTATATCGTATATCGTATATGGTATATTGATAATGACAAAATTAGTGTATTTTCACAAGATTGTGTTTTTGAGGTTTTCTAATTTTTTATATAAAAAGTAAAAGGGATTAATAATATATATGTATGTTATTATGTATTTGTACTGTTGTATATATTATAAATCTACATATTTTATCTATTTTTACAAATGGATATCGCATGCTTCATTTTTACATTGCTTCAGTGAGATAATTATGTAATGTTTTTAAAAATTATAACACATATATTATTCGGCTTAATTAAATTATTCTGTTATCATATAAATGTTGGAGTATTATCGGATAAAAATGAAAACTAAAATATGGCCAATATACAATAGCAATATACATTTCTTGGCTGGAATACAGAAAAGATGAATCACTATTTAAGCTACCACAGAAAGATATAAAATCTTTTTTAAAATTTAAGTTGGAACTTGCAGAAGTACTGGCCAAAACGAAAGAATCGCCAAATGAAAATGTAGATATATTTCAATTACCTGAAGGATTTCATGGAACGAAATATCGTCCTCACAATGCACCAGATGACATTAAATACAATATATACGATCATTGGCTTCAGTTCCTACATGGAACAGTAAAAAAGTGTAGGAATTGCATGTAGCAGCCGATCAATGGCAGTATGCCAAAAATGTAAAGTTAATTTATGTATTGAAAAAGATAAAGACTTCGTTAAACTTTTTTATACCAAATAAGAATTGATATTCAATATAAGAAAAAAACTTCACTTAGTATGCTGTGAATTAGTTTTCAATTTAATTTTGTTATTGAATTTTTTAGGTTTATTGTTTTTTAAATATTTGAATAAGAATAAATAGTAATAAGAAAAAGCTATAAAATAACTTTTCTATGTGCATAAGGCCTGAAATACATGTGCAGAACTATGCATGCATCGCAGCAAAAATTAATTAGAATATATGGTTTTATATGGAACCAATTATATGTAATTCTGCACGCAAAGAATTTGATGCAAGATATCTCTATTTCTAATTTTTGCTGCGCAGCGGCAGAGCTACCAACACGAAAGATTGTAAAAATTGTCATTTTACTCATACTAATAAAAAAATAATGACAAACGTCATTAAATTTGTTTAATATTTACATATTTATTATTGTTTTTTGTGGTAAATAGGTTATAATCAATTTTGTAAAAATTTATTTTAAATTAAGTAATTGAAGAAAAACTAATTAATTTGAAATGAACGAAAATTTCCCTAATCTATAGTCTAGATTTTCTTTCTTTTTTGTTCCAATATTCATCATAAATTTTTAAAATATTTAGATATAACAAAATATATGCACAACAAACTAGCATTAATTTATTCATATAATTACATTTTGTTACATTCATGATAGTGATAGATAACAAAATATGTGATTAAAATTTTTTCAAAAATTATTAAATTAAAACTTTTATTAAACACTTTTAATAACATTTAACTTTAAAATTTTTCAAAAATTATTTTATTTTGTATTTTATTACTATACAAACAAATTGTATGTGTATCAATGGCGGCAATTATCTACATTATTTCAAAACAAAACAATTTTTGACAAATAAAATATGCACATGTGTCTGGCACGCAGATATGCATGCACATGTATTTCCCACTTAATACATCTTAAATTTAAGTTTAGAATATTAAAATACTAGCTATCTATCATTTATTCTGTTATAAAACTGATTTAATTTATTTTTTATTAAAATATTAAAAAACTTGAAAAATTATTAAAAAAAATCCAGAAAATCTACCTACAAAATTTTTTTTTGGTAAATTTGTACATTATTGTAGTGTTGATTTTTATCCATTTTGAATGAAATTTTTTTTCTTGGGTCTCAAAAGGTTAAATAAAACTCAATTTAAAGATCTTGCGTTATAAATAATTCTTAATTCTATTTTTAAATAATTTTAAGTACTTCTTTTATTTTCTAATCTCTTATTACTTTTTTTTTCTCTTATTTTTTAACGGTTAATTTTAAGAGTTGAATTCGTAGAAAAAAATAAATAAATAAATTTTTAGCTAAAAAAAAAATTAATTTTTAAAAAAGTATCTTGGGAAGATTAATTTAAAATCTAATTCTCTCTTGGTTGTTTTACTTTGAAAAAAAAACACGAAAGTTTTCGAGAACATAAGCGCAATACCGAAAACTGTTGATTGCTGTTAACATGAGTTATCCTAAATAAATCGAATGGATCGATTACCCATCATTAATATTTCATACCCAATCACACTCTAAGAGGTTAATTGGGATCCACTCAAAAAATATCATTTCATATTATTCACATTTTATTATATTTCGAAAATTCTTTAATAATAGCTATGCGGCTCTTTAACTCTGATAACTCCCTCTTTATTTTCAGTGACTTTAATTAATTTTTTACTCATTTTTATTATTTGAAAATTTGTTTTTGTTTTTGTTATTGTTTTTTTTTTTTTGTTTTCTGGAAAGTGAGAATCCTTTTTGGTGGTGAAAATATTTTCTATTTTGTTATTATTTTTTATTGTTTTGCTTCGCAAAAGAAAAGATGTTCATTCATTCATACGATTCATTGAATCATTCATTTCTATTCTTCTATAAACGAATGAATTGAAAATAAAAAAAAAAAAAACAAAAAAAAAACAAATTCTTGAAATATTCAAATTGTTTTCTCCTCACCTTTTGTATATTGGTACACAAATCCACTAAAAAAAATATATAATATAATCATGATCCGGATGACTTGCAAACTTTCCAGTACAAAAAAACAACAACAACAATACAACATAAAACTAATGGTGTGCTACAGTTGAAACAAAATAAAAAAAATTTTACTCGATATTTTGAATTACCTTTGTATATATATTAAAATACATACAAATACATACATAAGAAGGTAAATATTACATATTTATAATATATTATGTATTTACATTAAGAAATAAATAAATTTTGAAAATATTCTATAAGTATTTATTAAAAGAATTTTCTTTAACTTTATCTTAACTTGAAGATACTATGATAAAAAGGGCGCTAAAAAGGTTGGTTATACTTTAAAGAATATTGAAAAATTTAAGATTGATTATTTGAAAATGTCTAATCAATTTGGATAATAAAGATGATACCATCAATAATTCTTGTAATATTTTTGAAAAAATGTTGAACAGAAGACAGTATAGGTAACTAAACGATATATTGAGCCGAACAAAACCCAAAACTGTTTTAAATTTTCTAAAAAAAAAATTGTTCACTTTATTATTTTTTGTGGTTTATGCGGTATTTCAGGAAGTAAATCAAATTGTAATAGAATATCAATATTAAATATTTGTATACATATATACAGAGTGTTAAAAAAATGAATGAACATTTGATTTATTATGAAATATTTAAGTAGAAAATAAAAGTTATATTATTAATATTATTTTAATCAAAGTATTTGTATCAAATTAAGTCCTGGCCCTCCATGGTCTGTAACTCCGTTGAAATAAGTCAGTCAGTATAAAATATTAGAACAATATACAACATGACCACTATGTTAACTATGTAATATTATTTTCTATCAAAATGTTTTGGAAAATTTGTTACATACGGTCCATTCTTAGTTTAAAATTTCTGTATAACACGGTTTTATGTAATCCTGATGCCTGTGGTCAATTTCAGTTTAGTTTTATTATAAAAATTTTTAAAAAAAAACTTCAAGGGTGTTCTTAGAACTTATTTATTTAAAAAACTTCACTTTAGTTATATTTCAATTATATACGTCTATTTCAAAGAATGTTGGTAACTCAGGAGCTCGTGAAAAGGTTCATGTTTGCCTTGGAGCCCCCTTAGTGAAGCGTATGGTGGAAACATCATCCTTTCATCGTCTGCTATCTTTGATTATGGATATATATCGTAATAGTGAGGCCAACCTTAACCTACGCATCTGCAGTTTGACGAAAAAAAGGTACGCAAGTCATAGTTCAAAACAAACTCAACAAGCAACTTGTCAGTTTTCAGCTTATTTGTTGATAACTGGGGCCATGCGAACAACATCTACCGCATCATAAGAGACTTTGCTTCAGCTATAGACCCCCTTCATTTCTTTATACAAAAGAAGCAATGCTTCATACTTACAAATATATTGGTGATGATGATCCACAAATTAAAAAAGTGGTACAGTAGAACTAGTTCATGTACTCCAGAAGGATTATACACTTTTGATAGTATTATCCAACTACTGTTTGGCAAGAAAAAATGTTGAGAAACCTTTCAATATAATCATGCCAAGTAGAGAGATGTGGGAAATCTGCTCACTCTCTTTCGTTATTAGTATGGTATACTGACGGTTTCAAGAAAATAAATGGAGTAGGCTCGGTTGTATATGGAAAAAATATCAACGCCCATATTCGTTCAAGCCTAGATTATACAGTTTTCCAAACCGAAGCACATGCAATAGAACTCAGTGCGTGAGAGAATTTAAATAAAAAAACCGTAAAATCTAAATTCTCTCGGATAGTAAAGCAGTCATAATAGCTATTAATATTCGCATACCATCACGTCAAAGATAGTATGGGATTGCTTAGAAATACTCAAAACCATGGCAAAAACTAATAAATTCACAATAATTTGGGTACCAGAGTATTCTGGCATAGCAAGAAATGAAGTGGCAGGTTATCTAACAAGAAAGGTATGGGGTACGCCTTTCATTTGGCCAAGTTCGTTTTGTGAGATTCTTCTGAGCACTGCTAAGACGATATTAAAAGCTTGAGTAGAGCAAAAAGCTGGGCTAATGTTCTTAGAAATCGTCAAGCAAAATGTTCATGCCTGAACGCTTGTTCAAGAGAACGAAAACTCTTCTAAGTTTCAAAAGAAATCAGGTATGTACCTTGGCAGAGATAATAACAGGTTATTGCCTAATAAAGAGACACCTTTATAAAATGGTTCTAAACGAAAACATGCTTATGCAGAATATGTGAAATAGAAGAAGAATCTATTGATCTGCCCTGTGAATGCGAAGGCTCACTCGTAGCAGACTTCGCCACTTAGGAACAGCATTTCAGAATCCTGAGCAGTGGGACCTATCCAGCATACTATTGTATAATATCCTGAGTGTGATCCCAAAATCAGGTATCTTAAAGGACTAGACTTAGACTTAATAAAAAAATCGGGTTAATACAATAAGCCCATATTTGCAGCTGCGGTGATATACGGATTGAGTCCCTCCCGAATTTCAAAGTCTATCTATTTTCGATGTTAATTGTTGTTGTTAATTAAGTTGGCGCTTTTAATGTATAATTTTAAATGTAGCTCAAATTCAGAACGAGCTTTTCCGATGTCAAGTTCAACATGCAGCTGATGACATACTACTATACCTACAGCTTTCATTACATAATTAATATTACCCAACTTAACTACTTATATAATCTCTTCGATTTTTACTCAAAATTATTTTTTTACCAAATACGACCAAATTATAACTTACTTTGAACGCGACATATTACAGTTATTTTACTATTTAAAAATATTGATAAAGTATCTTTGAATCGCAATATCTCCGAATTCTATGTAGTTACTGCGATTTCATCTAAAAAAGTTAACCTATTGATAGGTATAGGTTAGTAGTAGTGGTTGTCGACAATATGCCGAAATAATTAGACCAGTGATGTCTATTTTGATACCTTGTAAATTTCTAAATAATATCACTCATAAGACTATCATCCCATGTATTCAGAATACTTTCAAAAAATTGATAGAGGATATGATAGAGAATATATTATGATAGTGAGAGTGGGTAGAAAATGTAAAATACTCAATTATTATTATTCCAAAATCTTACTATCACTAAATTGAAGTTTTATTTTCAATTACGATTTTTAAGCTTTTACAAATGGAGCTCTTATCTTTTGCATATAATACATACGGGAACATCTAAAAAGGATTAAGAAAGAATTAAATTGCCAAAAAAAAATAAATATCAAATAATATATTTAAATGTTCGAAATATCAAAATTTACTCTTCTATAGTTTTTATCCCAGTTAGTAATTTCAAACGTCACTTTTATTTTTCATAGACCTTATATACAATATACATATATAATATAAAAATATATTTATATAGAACAGCCAGCCTTCATTATATATATTAACCAGCATCTGGAACAGTCAATCAAATAAAAATAAACGCCACTATTAACAGAATTTCAGAGCAAATTTTTTATTTGTTTTTATTTTGCAGTTTTTTAGTTCATTTTTGTGTTTTTGTTTTTTTGTCGATTTTATTTTTTATTCAATTTCGACATGTCTGAATTTATTTGTTAATAAAAATGTAATATGTACTGAAATATTTATAGACCTTCATAATATATATATACTAAAATATATATGTATAATTCAGATCGCTACTTATTTTTAAATATATATATATATATATATAAATATATATATATAGATGTATCTTCGAACTTTTAATATTGTAAATAATAATTAAAATCAGTGGTCTTTCATTCTACATTAATTTTAAATATAAATTCGAAAATTGTAATAAAATTTTATTTTCATTTTGTTTATTTTTTATTTTTCTCTTTTTCTCTTTATTTGATTTTAATGTTTGGATAACAGAAATTAAATTAACTTTATTTAATTTTTTTTTTCGTTTTTTTTAACAATATTTTTACCATTAAAATGTGGCAATTCTTGGAGAGTTCAATTATTTAAACAAATTTTACTTTACACATTATGTTTATTCTTAATGAAAATTTCGAATTAATATTTTATGGTATAGTTAATTTCGAATTAAATTAATAAAATATTTTAAATTATTTAAATAAATGAATAAATTTAATTTTAAAGAATTTTTTTTACTTAAATTATTTAAATTTAAATTGAATTTATTATGACGTATCTATTATTATGATAATATATATAATAATACAGATATAGCTTGTTGAACTTGGAATGGTAAGTGGGAATGAAATAAAACTTATTATGTAAATTAATATAATTGGAAATGTGATTGATTTCCATATTTTATATGAAAATTGTTATTTGTTTTTAATTTTAAGATCACTGAACCAATAAACTTTGACTATTAAGGACACCTGAAGGACATAGACACGATGTTAGGTTACAGTTTTAAAGTTTATGTTATAGTATGTAAGGTTTTAAAAAGTTTCAACGTAAATTCGTTTTGACGTTTCAACACTATAATTAAACTAGTGGCCCCTGTTGTGTAATTATATTTCAAGTTGAAGTCAAATTTAAAGTTTTTAAAAAAACAATAATTTACGTACTGACATAGACTTCGCACGATATAGCAGAAACCACTCGTGTTTAATAAAAAGTTTTGTGGTTAGTAAGTTTTATTTAGGACACATAAATACACGTCCCTCATATACTGCTTCGTTTCCGATATATTCCCTATAGTAAGTGGCATTTAGTGGATAAAATTACTAAAAAATTTTGTCATTAAAGATGAAAAGGTGTCTACTGCGCAGGACCTTAAATGCTTGTCAATTATAATTATAGATGATTAACATATAGTACAATAAAAATTGGCTCACAATTCTGCAAGAGAATTAATAGAATTTGGGTCTATATTTTCATTAACCAAAACCGTGTTTATTTATAAATTAAGAATATTTTTGGTAAATTGAAAAAATAATATAAAGTTAAAATGCTTGTCAATTATAATTATAGATAGCTACTTTGACTCTATTATGTAAAGATGAAATGCCCGTCATATGATTTTTTTTTGTTTTTGTATTTTTTTTTGTTTTTGTCTTTTTATATTTTTGTTTGATTTTGTTTTTTATTTTAATAAGAACTCACGAATAATGTATTTGGTGAATAATAAAACCATATGATTAAAAAAATTTCAACTGTGTGAGCATTATTGTTTTATATACAACTATTATATTAGAAGTTCAATAAGGATAATTATATATACTCTAACTCTACTTTATAAAAATTAATTTGCTAGTCATATGAACAATTCAACTGATTTTTTTTGTTTTTGCTTTTTTATATTTTTTATTTGAAATGAATTTATTTCTTTGTTTGTATTTGGCATATGTAAATAGATTCATTTGAAAGTATATAATATAAATTATAATAACTGATTTGTTTGCTTTTGTTTATTACTTTCATAAGATCTCACTTATGCATAATGTATTTGCTGAATAATAAAATCATATGGTTACAAAATTTTCAACTGTGTGCGCATTTTTGTTTTATATACAATCTTATATATTATAGAGTAGGAGTAGAATATAGAGTAGGAGAATCGAAATAAAATAAAAAGGTGTCTACTGCGCAGGACCTTAAATGCTTGTCAATTATAATTATTTCAACACTATAATTAAATTATTTTTATGCACATAATAATATTCTATCTATTCTTTGAAGAAAACTGTTTAAACTAGTTTAAACAGATTAAAACTAGTATTTATATCTCAATCAATAATTTGTTATAGAAAACTCCTATCATAAGTTATGTTTAAAATAAAATAAATTTCTATAAATTAATAAAATTTAATGTCTTAAAAGGACGAAACATGTCTGCTCATATTTTTATTTTTTTATTTTTACTAAAATATTAAATTAAAATAAAATATATAAGAAAATCTGTATATTTTTTCTTAATCAGTGATATATTAACAAGTGTTTTATTTTATTTATTAAAATAATTTTATTAATTTATAAAAACAATGTTTCACCAAGTGCCAAACAAAAAATCTTTTGATTTTTTAATGAAATTTCTATAATTGATTTTAATGAAAATATAGGTTTCTCCTACTTCGTCTGCATATACCTAATATACTGTTTACGACAACTTAAAATGATTTCACCCTATATTGAATATTATATTGCCATTGTACTGAGGCAGCTATCGAGTTTTGATATTTGAAATTGTATGCACGCTAAATATGGGTTCTTACAGCTCATATTCACTTTCTTATATACCGCACTGCTTTTATTATCGCGAATCTACCTTTGGTAATGCTTAGAGTAAAGCAGTAATTTTACTAGATCTCACAAAGTAATTATACTAACAGGTATCAAGTTTATGCCATTTGTGTAACTGATATCTCATTCAAACATACCGTTTACTTTAACACCTTTGTTAGCATCATTTAAGATTTCTTGAAACATATTTCCAACCTATTTTACACCATTTTAATCATTACTTCATACTTCGATTTCTTCTTACAATGCAGAACTGAATATCTTTTTAATCCAAACTGATCCTGTTAAAAATTTCCATAAGCTTCCTATTTTGTGGACTGTCGAAAACTTAGAAAAGGATATCTTTGAGAACAAAACAGAAAACCCTGTAGGTTAATAATCTTACATTTGATCAAGATCTAACTTTTTATTGTGGTAATTTTCATCGTCTCCCAATCCAATTCTGAATGTTAGTCGTCACATTATTAGCTATTTGCAAATGATGTTAGTAAATGCTTATCGGCTTTTTACTGTTGGATAGTTAAATAAACATAACTATAATAAATTTTTCATTTGTAAACAGATGTTGGCGGCGACTACTATAAGTATTTTGAGTGCGTACTATATTAAATGCTGAACTACAACATCGTAACTGGTGTTAAACAAATAAGTTAGTATAATATACTTATACCGGGTGTTCCAGAGTATGCGTATCAGCTTCTTAAGAAGTGAAGGAGCGGTTATTTTAACTATATCGAGGGTGCTCTATATCGATTGCTAATATTTTCAACTTCCGAGAAAGACCGGAAAAGGCTTTTTTAAGGTCAATTCGCCGAAATCGAGATTTTCAAACGGAAAGAGGTACTTTTATATGCAAATTTGAATTCTACATCAAAAAATAAGAAATTTATGTTTTTTTTTGTTAATTTTAAAATAACAGATCTATCCCTTCTTAAAAATCTGATACGCATGCTCTGGAACACCCGATATACTCAGTAATATAAGGAAACGGAAATAGAAATGATGTGCTCATGTAGAAGGGAATTTTTCAAATCAATTCCACTTTCCCATTTGATTCTTTAAACTTTCCGTTCTATACCCTTGGTGAATACTATTATTGCGGTAATGTAAATTTCCAAATCAGGTGATTTTCAATTGGAAACAATTTATCAAGTACGCATTTAATACTAGGCTCTGATGCTAAAAATTGTTTCATAACATCTATTTTGCAAGGATATTTACTTTCTTAGTACCTTTTATTTACTCTTATGTTGAAATTTACAAATAAGTGACTTCATTTTCTTCTGCTAGTTTTATTTATCTTTTGTAAAAGCTAAAGTAAGGAAGTTTTAATTTAAAAATTGGAGAAGTGAGGTCTTCTAATGCAACCGGACTCTCTGAAATTATGCATGAACGCTTATATACTCTTTTAAGGTATTCAAATACCGATACCTTAATGGCATAGATTTCATATTGAAAACCAAAGCGCTGTTTGTCAAGCGTAACACTGAACCACTCTTCATTGGAACGCACAAAGCTATAGAATTAAAAGTAGATCAAACAACACCTAGAAAATATGTATATTTTAGAATCCTTGTGTACTGCTTCAATGCATTACAATATCGATACCCCGATGGCATAGATTTTAGCTGGAAAACTAGTGCGGTATTTATTAAGCATAACATTGAACCACTCTTCATTAGAACCCACAAAACGATAGGTTTAGCGGTATATCACACAAAACCTGGAGAAGGACTGTTCTACAAAAATGATAATCGATTGGAAAATCTAAAACAGAAATTAAAGCTATCATTATAAACCCCCATCAGATGAAGGTGTATAGTTTATCTATATATCTTCCTTCGCGGAATGATAAGAACTGAAATGTTCTATACAAAAACGTAATTTTTAATTTAAAATCTAAATTACCTAATTTAAATCAGTGCTCGTTCAAATTGTTAATTTCCATTATAGACATCTGATTATTTATTAAATTCTTAAATTTTCATTTTATATTTTTTTCACAAAATATTTTAAATATCTGCAAAAGACTACCTACTATATACTATAAATTCTTATAAGTCCAATTTATTCTTATATTTAATTGTTTCAAATAAAATGTCGAGTTTTATAACATTCTGAAAATAGATGCTGTCAAATTATATCTTCTCAGTTTTTATTATTCAATATGATACCCACTATATTTTATACATATATTTATGTTAACATACCGTTACTTATATACAATTATGAAATAAAATATATATTTCAAAATTTTCATCACTTGTATATAGGATAAACACTAACGAAATTAGAATAAAATTCCAATAACTTGTAATCATTTCAGAAACAAAAAAAAAAAAAAATCAACGAATAAATAAATTTTAAAATATAAACATTTATACTTTAAATATAACAAAATTGTTCTACTACTTTTAGAACATAAGAAATATTTTTTTTTTTTTTTTTTCTTTTTAATTTTTCTATTTCTACAATGGAATGCGATGGTGAGTACAAGTAGAAGGAGAGAGAGAAATTTTTTCAATTCCATTCTATTGTGTTAAAAAAAAAATGAGAACAAAACGTCAAAAACCGAAACCAATAGAATGAAAATCTTCTTACAAAATATTTCTGTTCCTGTCTTTTTTTAACTTGTTGTTTCATTTCAGATTTTTGTTTTTTATATAAGTTGTATACTATTTTTGTTTTTGTTTTCAGTTTAATATTTTGTTAAATATAGAAAAATACTTAGAAAAAACTAAAGAAAATTCTTGACACCTTGCTAATCTGGTAAACTGAGCACGTATGAAATGCATGCTGCTTTTTCTTAAGTTCTCAATTCTTTATAGTAAATTTTTTACAATAACACAAACATGGTGAATACATTTATAACAAGAATTAAATGGCGGCATGATGTTTTTAGACCACCATGTTATTAGAATTAAATATTTACTGTGAAAATTTAAACGTAGAAATGAGAATGAGCTGAAGAGGGGGGAGGACCTAAGAAAAATTAAATATGGTCATTCTTATGTTAAATATATTTCATCCTTTCTACAATAATAATAATAATTGTCATACATTATTTTTACGATGGTATTATGAAAATACCATTTCGAATACAATAAATACAGCAGCTTTGATTATTTTTAATTAAACTGTTAATAAATAACTAGTATTCGCCCATGAAATTCGAGAAAATTTTATAAAAACTCATAATCAATATTTCGTAATGAATTATTGTTTTCCATCATTTCAGTTTATTGTGGACACTATTGTTTTTATTGACTTATCTTAAACAACAACCTCAAACGTAATAATTTATTTAAAAAAAATAAAACTTAATTTTAAATTGGGACGGGTTGTTGTGGCAATTTGATAAATTTTTGTATGTTAAAATATCGTATAAGTCAATACACGGTGTCAAATTTTAAATTGAAATTTATAATTCAAAATTAATAAAGTTTAAAAAATATTTGAACTCGCTACGTCTCCTTTTAAATATCTATCATTGAAAAGAATAATAATGAAAATCGCTTCTAAATTAGTTCAAATATTTGTATCGTACTTTTTTTATTAAATATAATAAAAATTAATTTCAATATTTCTAAATTGAATTTTTTGTTTTCCAATCGAGGAACACATTTATTTTAACTCTACATAGTTGTAGTAATTTTCTAACGCAAGCAACATACAGGGTATATCAGTGTTGTGGGTAGTGTATAGTTTGTATACCATTATTCAGAAATTTATCAGAACGTACAATTTCTGTAGTATACATATGTTGTACCTTAATATTGGGTCTTCTAGGATGTGAAATGAAATATTTTGTTCTTTTATCAATACAGGAGTGGCATTCTGTATTGTGATAAACGATAGTCACCCTTGTGACAGTCAAAGATGACACTAAAATTTTTTGGTATTCTGTATTGCGATCACTTCAATAATTTAAGAAAACGGCAGCATTTTAAAAAATACAATTCGGAAATGGCAGCACAAGTGATTTATTAAATGTCAAAGTGTCAAAACAATAGAAAACAAAACTAAAGTTTTAAATTTTAGTAGTGCAACAAGTGTAATCATAAAGTAAAATTATAAAAATAAAAAAAATGATTGAAAAAAATAACTTAAAAGTAAATATCATAAGCTAAATTTTCAAATACTACAAATACTAATACTAATAAAAGAAACTTAAAGTGAAATTCATTACAACTAATTTAAGAAAATGAAAAAAAAAAATTGTGTTCAAATTTGATTAAAATTCATTTGCAAACTTATCACAGCATTTTTTATTCAATTCCATTCTTTTTAAATCATTTGCAATTTTAGCGACTTGTTCATTTTGAGCTGAAAATCTCTATCAATAAACTTATTTCTTATTCGTAAACTTAAAAACTAATAATTTTATTACACAAATTAAAATTATTACAACTTAAACAAAACCTGAAACATAAAAAACTAAACATAAATCTTAAAAAACCTTTTTTCAGCAAAATACAATTTAAACTCGTGATATAGAGTTTCGGCCCCAATCCCTTAGACCTCGGACCTATTGTCTTCATCACATTTAAGAACCATTGTTCTGATGACAAAAACAAAAAAAAAAGATCAAGGTCTTCGGTTTCGACACTTGGGACGCCGGAACTCTTGTTTGCATCGTGCTTATGAGCCATTGTACTAAAGATAAGTTAAAAAAAACCCTAAGGCTTCAATTAAAATAAAATTATATTATAAATAGAAGTTATATGCAGTTCCTATTCTAACAATATATAAACACCACACAACTGGTCTTAACCAGTTGTGTTTTAGTTGTCTCAGACAGCTTAAACATAAACTTAAAAATGAAGTTGTGTTGTTTTAACAGATTATTAGGTTGTGTTACAACCTATTTTTAGGTTGTGTTGTGAATGGGAATAGCACCCTAAATCTCGAAAGCTTGAATATGCCATTTGGCTTCAAATGAACTTGTGTTTAACAGCTTTCGAATTTATTTACTTGCAGTGTAAATTAAAGAAAATGAATCAAATTAAGAAAAGTAAGTTTTGGCTTCAAATCAACTTGTGTTTAACAACTTTCGAAATATTTTACTCCGGTCTAAATTAAAAAAAATGAATACAATTAAGAAAATGTACTTTGGTTAAAAAGTTATTATAAAATTTTAAATATTTTTATGTTCTTCAATATATACTTCACATGTTTTTAGTAGCATTTTTATTCCCCACATTTCTTTTTGCTATTTTTGTTTCTACCATTGTATAAGTTTTGCTTTTTTATTTTTTTCCCATCTATTTTTTCAATAATTCCCAATTTATTAAATAATACTAACATCTTCTTTATTTCTTCGTTACTCCATATATTTCGTTTTGACATGTTTATTGCTCAAAAAAACTAATTGTATATTTAAAAATAAAATAAAATAATTTTATATAATGTAAACAATTGTAAACGAACATTATACATATTAGATTAACTTTGCGAATATATTTGCAAGATTTTGAGCTTTCAAGGCGAGTTTTTACTATCAAATTTCAAGTCAATTCCACAAATTTTTTTGATTGACTTCAGTGAAGCCGGCTTCAAGTCAATTTACGTTTATCTGAACTCAAGTAGGCTTCAATTACGTTTAAAGCTGTCATATACACTTATGCTGCATGAAAACATTTTGCCTATACTTATAAAGGTCTAAAATAATGTCATGTAGAACTGACATAGAACATATCTTGTTAATGAAAAAATAGAGATAGATTGTACGAAAATTAATTTAAGATTAAAAGAAAGAATATTAAATAGTCTTTAATAGATAAATTAAAAACTTGAAACGATATAAATATAAAATATACTGAAGTAGATCACCACAGCTACCAATCGGAGTAATTAAGTAAAAATTCGAAACAGTTATTGTGTTCGTTATTTTAAGCATCCATATTTTATCCCATCATTTTTTACTTTCTTTCAGAATAAAATTCATGATTAGTATACGAGTAGTGAATATTAATGTAATCCCTCCGTCAGGCTATAACAACTATATACTTTGTCAACAACAAAGACAACTATATCCTCTATCGTTGCGCATGTTCGTATGCTAAGTAACATATTTGCACGAAAATCGAACACATTTCGAAAAGTTTACCCAACACTATGGGGTAAAGTGCAGCTTATGATCAACAGTTTCCAACCAAATGCACATGCCGGCTAATCTCCGGCACAGCAAAACAGGCTAATCTTAAGATAAACATGAAATAAATATATTACATTTAGGTAAATACTGTAAACAACAACCACACATTACTCTTGAAAATTAAATAATTTAGAATGTATCGCAGATCAACTTCTTTGGTAGCATCATACAGAGTTCAAAGCATCATAAAAGTCAAAAATCAAAACACAAGCATATTAAACGAAGAATGTGTATAAATCGTGCAGATATCGGAGCACTTCAACACTTCCATAAATCATAAAATACGACCTGTGAAAGTAATGTACAATCTGCATGAATTCCAGTGTCTTTTGAGTTTAGATTCATGCTTTTATTTGAACTCTAATTAAATCGGCTACTATCGTTGTTTTATTGGGCTTTAAAAAAATTATATATCCTATACCAGTTTAAACAACTTAATCCAAATAGAATAAAATAAAAAAAAATGTTTTTCTGTTTTCTAATTTTAACTTTCCATAAAGCATTTCTACTCGCATTCAGTCCAGCTTGTTCATCTTTTTGTTTTATTTTTTCATCTTTTTTTTTATTATTTTTATTTTTTACATTTTACTGCATTGATCGTAATCTTGACACTTGAAGGCTGGAATGCAAATTATATAAACGATAATTTGTCGGCTTCTGCTGCTTAAAATCAATGCAAATGCTTACTCAAAACAACAACAAAATAACAACTACTCTATCCATACACACACGACCATATATAAATGATGTTTTTTTTCTTAATGGTAATATAAAAAAAATATATTAGATTAAGTATCGAAAGAAGAGAAGGAGGAGGAGGAGGATAATAAACCACTAAAATTTCTATACAAAAAATTTATCTTGTTGTTGAATGTACAAGAATACACCTTTATGCTAATTTTCTTCTTTTTATTTTTTGCTTTCTTATACGCGCTTTTATTTACTGTTACCCTCCTTTAGCTCTGATATAACGAAACAACCAACCAACTAACCAGCAAACCAACAATTCAATATTACACTTCTATATTTTACCGAAAAGTCGGTTGATTTAAGGATTGAATTTAAGAGAGTGTATAACAGAGATAGATAGATAGAGCCTACTTAATGCAAATCTCTTTTTATTTCTGTTTTTTTTTCCTTTTTTTTCTTGTTGGATTTTATTGAAACCGCCAATTAGCATATTACATACCTTGAGGTGATAAAACAAAATTCCACCTGTTACAGGTTTTTTTTTTTATTTTTTTGCATATATTGTACTTGCAATAATTTTGTCCAGTTTAGCTACCTATTTACCTTGGGTAAAATTTTATTAAAAGAATAACTTGTATTGTGGTAACAAAAAAAAAAATACACCATAAAATTTTCACGATTTGAATTTATTTTTTAAGATGATTTACTTTTCTAAACCAAAAAAAAAACAAATTGTGATAAATTCGTAGTTATAATCACAATATGAATTGCCTATAATATATTTTGTTATATTAAGTTAAAATAAGATGGAACAGATGAATCTAAAGTTTTTACTGTATTGCCAGAACTTTCAAATGTGTTGTGTTGCCAAAACAGTTCTATCAAACTAAATTTTGCGGAATGATAAGATTTATGTGGTGAGTGATGAAATTTCGGAAATAAGATGAATAAAATTGATTCTCCTACAAGATGATAGATTTAGCAAAAGGATTACTAGGTACAAGAGCAACAGAATAAATAGAATAATCAACCAGTTTGCAAAAAATTGAAAATTTCATTTATACTTTATGCAAGTTCTCCATTCTGATAAACTTCAGTTTTGAAATAGTATTTAACTAACGTTTACGGTTTATCATGGCAATCATCAAGCTGAAATGCTCATGTCAAAACTTTCGCTGAATAAAACTAAAATTCTTCAAAGTTTCAGTTGAAAATAGATGCACATCATTGCAGGATTAATAACTGGCCACTGTCTACTGTCTAGTAAAGAAACATTTGTAAAATCGGTCTAGCCGAAAAACAACTTATGTAGAACATATGAAGTAGAGGAAGAATCTATTGATCATCAACTCACTCGAAGAAAACTTCGGTCTCTTGGTAAAGTGTTTTCCAGGGGAAACTCAGTATACCACTAAAGAATAGCTTAAGTAAGATAATAAAATCAAGAATCTTAAAGGACCAATATGCTTAATTGCAGCTATACGGGTGATCACAATAAGCCTATTTGTAATAAGTCTGTTTGCAGTTGTGACTTATAGCTATAATATATTATACTGAATGTGGTAGATTCGAGCCAATCACTAGAATACTCCGTGAAGTAAGTTCTAACTCTTGTTCTTTTGATTGACAACTAAGTGTTTTAACGGTTAAAAAACGATTACGTTTCAATGTACGTACAACTGAGCTTAACTAACAGCTGTTGTTCTTTTTGGCTTTGATACTTTCGGCCTAACTTTTGGAAGTATTTTTTAATAAATTTATAGCTATTAATATAGGTATTAACTTATTACTTTTACCCTTCTACATTTATCTGGTTTAATATATTTTTAGATTTTTTTAATTAAAGGTGGCGGTGTTTTACTAACCCTACTTGATGATGACTTATTGTATGATTAAATAAAGCAAGCCTTCATCTAGTAATAGACGTCTGATGTGCTTGCTCTGAGCATAAATCTGACAGTAATAATATTGATCCTCTCCAAAGTGATGGAGATCTTAATGAACAAAAAGCAGACCAAATATCCAAGGTATTGTCCACGATAAGCAATATGGATTTAGATCGCACCGGTTCACTGGTGATTTAGTGAGACCCGTTTTTTTTATTTAAAATGAAGGTGACCGTGATATGTCAGGCTTGTATGATTTTAGCCTCTTATGATTTTCATAAGAAATCTGAAGCTACATCTATCGCTGTATCAACCAAAAGAGATATCATGGCCAGTTCTAGATTTGGTCGCACTAGCTACTTGGGAGTTAAAAAACAGAGTCAAGTTTAAAACTTCCTAACAAATCTGAGCTGTAAGATTTCCAGGTAAATTTTCATCTTGGATTTTACTCTTTTCTTTCAGGAAGATAAACTTCAGCGGTTTGAAAGCTTAAGTGTACTAGGTATGCACCTAAATCGAAAATTGATGTGGAATGATCATATTTGTTGTTGCAAAAACTCTCACATATGAGCTTCTAGTATTGCGTCAAAGCATTTGGATAAAGTCTGAAACTATTTTTTTTTTTTTAATTAAAGCAACTAATCCAACGTCCCACGCCTACGCACGGTTTAATTATTTAAATAAATTTTATCCAAAAATTATATTTTAACTTATCTAAACCAACTCTCTTTCATAAAAGGGATAATAGAACAGGTATTCTGTCATAGAGGATAAAAACATAATATATCGCGCATTATAGATCATCGATTGCAACTGCATCTTCATATGTGTGTGTCGGTTAAACTCTGTGCGCTTAGAACTTCAAAAACATGTGCGTTTAATTGAAATCCTTTAGTTACCCTCCAATTAAATAATTTTACATCATAAATATACTGAATGACAAAATGATTTTTTTATTTCGCTTTCTTCTCAGCCCAGTTGCTTTGGCCCAGCCGATCTGCCGATCTGCCGATTTGATATTTTTTATGTATGTGTAATATAAACAATTGCTGTCCTGTTAACACATTTTATTGCTATTTTAAGTAAGTGGATGGGACGAGCTACAATTTGTGAGACAGCTAAATTTCAGTTGAAAATCTTTGTAACAATTTTTTCGTAGTACTAGCGCAGTAGGTAGAGCAAAATGATAATATATGATATGATTATGATCAAATTGACATATGTACAACATAGTTTAAAAATTTGTTGTTCATTGTTCTAACAATGTGGTTCATTGCTCATGAGTCGCAGGTGGCTCTCTCAATGATTTTCTGGGGTTCCCATTATTTTACATAATATATACTATGTGCGGCTTAAAAAATAAATATCCAATATTATTCCCGTTAAAAAAAAAAAATTCTTAAAATTATTATAAAAAAGAAATTTTTTTTTTGTTTGATGGGATTATTTTCTAACCACAGAACTCTAAATTTAGATTAAATCTAACACAGAAAAAAATTCAATTTCGTTTTTGAATTTTAATTTTTTTTTTGATGAACACAATTGCAAATTCGTGTATTAAAACTAAATGAAAATAAAACAAATTTACTGCAAAAAAAACAGGAAGTGTGGGGACTAAATAGCTCATAATTTCTGAAGCAATGATCGCCGTATAGCCTTTCGAGCATTTTTTTTAAATAAATTAAATTTTCTTTAATTATTTGAACATAAAATTATTTTAGGGCTTTTGCTATTGAATTATACATTTAAAAAGAAATAAAAAATAGTAGTAAAAAATTATTTTTTTCAATTTTGTGAATTGGTTTGGTTGTTTGCCGCTGCTCTCCAGTTAGTTTCGTTGTGTCATGAACCAATGACACAATCTCAAACTATCTATTTGCATTAAGATATGATATTTTTATAAAAAAACCTGATAAATAATTTAAGCAGAAAAATCGTTGTTAAAGTAAGAAGGGGTATCAGAGTAACTGAAAGATGAAATATTGATGCGCCAAGATTGCTTTAGCATTAGTGCAACACTAATAACTTTTAACACCGTAATAAATGTTTGAACTACCATTAGTGTAAAAATTAATTAATAAAATAATTTATTTTCTTTCTTGGAATTGCAGATAAATCTGTGCAGGCCAACTAAAGTTTGTTTTCCTTTTGAAAACTCCGGGGATGTGGGCTTTTTTATAACTACTAATATTTGGTTATATTTTATCTATATGGATCATTGTATATTTAACATTATTTTTATTAGGCTTTGATTGTTATATTATATTAGAGCCGATGTGATTGTATTGAAAATTACTTTTCAGTAATTTTTATCATTTGAAAAAATTTTCGTTTGTAAAGGGGCTTGAAACAGTGCTATTCGATCGTTACATTACTATACTTGAGTGTTTTACAACACGGCTACGGTAGGTCACTAATAAAATTATTTTTAATACAAAAATTAACAATTTTCTGATCCTGGGACCTCTTCCAGAACATTAATTTTGGTTCATTATAAGTTATGAGTTCAAACAATTTTTACGAAATAATGGGAAACAGCGAAATTTAAAACCGTGACATTTGATTAGGAAAAGGTTGATTTAAATATTTCATATGAATTGACTTTACCATATATACATCTTAAATAAACAAGTACTATGAAGCGGTCAAGTATTGGATTAAAATAGCATGTGACTTGAATCAATTACCTATACTTATGTATTTATTATATTTCCCTTGATATTAATTATTTTATGTTCAAAAATGATTTAAAACAAAAAAATTTAAATAATTTACAAATGATTATTATTCTTTTCATCTACCTTGTTTTACAAGTATTAAAATTCACACCCAAGGACGTCCAAACAAATTATTTACAATATTTTAATTTTCTAACTTAACTAAAACCATTAAAATACCCCCAATAACAAACAACGATGAAATACCAAAAATAAAACTCTAATTTATTTCAGTAATTTTTCACGCATCACTCCCAACAGCAAATTATTTATTCATGTCCATGTTTCCTTAACAACTAGAAAATATTAATTTACCAGAAAAACTAAAAAAAAAAAAAAAAAAAAAAACAACAAATAAAATAAAATAAAAAAAATAATACACTCTACTTATTCGCGTTTTCAATTTTTTTAACGCATTTTTTATCAATAAAAGTTATGAACAAACTGAAGAATAAGATATTTACCTGTCAAGAACAATGACTCTGACAATTTAAAATAAGAAAAAACTATATAGGTATATGTTTATTTTTTCATATTTTTTTTGTTTGCAAAGATTGCCAACATTGATAAACAATTTTTTTAATATTACAAAAATACGACTGTTAAATAAATGACAGAACGTCTAAGTGATTTAAAAAAAATTAAGTTGGATAAATGTGAGTTTTGTTTATTGAATAATTTAAGTAGTATTTACTTATTTCAAATGGATTTAAATTTCACTTTGATTTATGAAATTAACTGGATTAAAAAATAAAGTAAATACAAAACAAGTTCTTGTTTATTTGACAGTCCTGTCAAACTTTTAAATTTTTCACTTTATTTTTACATTTATTCTATTATGGTTAGCAAGCATTTGAAATACATAGCAAAAAAATTGTTTTTGTAATTTTGGCGACGCGTAGGAGATTAATACATAAGCTAATTTTTAAATTTTGAGTTGAACAACCTAAGTAAGAAAATTTGTTAATATGTATACTAATTGAAATTACTTTGTTACAAAAAGCTGTCAAAATAGATTTATTGTACAACAAAGAAGAATGCCTCTAACATAATATAGGTAGTCATATTAAACATAATGGTATAAATTAACTGGCGAATTAATTCAGAAAATTATAATCAAACATTCAATCAGAACTAGATATTCTAAATAATAATATTATATTAACTGTTTTTCAGTAAGTTAAACCCTATAAAATCGATAAAAGGTTGATTGAACTTTTTAATTATATTTCAATACTTGTTTTAAAAACCAAAGGATTATACGGTTTTATCAGGTCGGTTTTTAATACAACAGGTACATAGAATCGCAGCAATGGGTCTGTTTTATTACACTCTTTAGATGTTTCATAGCCTTTTGACGGGGTTTTTCACGAACATTCGATCTAGTCAACCATGAACGAATTGACGTTTGAACAGTTTTACAGTGATAAGAGTAGTACTTTGATTTATACTGGGCACATACCTACATCTATGTAGTATTTATAAGCCAGATAAGCTCATAAATGAGGTCAAATTCAAATCCTACAGACCAATATCACTACTATACCAATAATATCAAACTTATTTGAAAAACTATTGTTGATTCGAACGAGACCGATCATAGAAAATAGTAATCTGAGTCCAAATTATCAAAAAGTGAATTAACAGATATTAACTTTGGTGTAATTCAAGGTAGTTGCTTGGGACCAGCGTTATTCTCGTGTTACGTCAGTAGTTTCTCAAGGTTAATGTTAAAAGAACAAGTGTTTATGTATGCAGATGATATCATCATAATATATGCAAAAAATGAATACCCTGATCTTGATTAAGGCTAGTAACACTAATATTTTTATTAAATATAATAACCAGTTAATAGAAAAAGTAAAAAATTATAAATATCTTGGAATGACTATAGATGAGGATCTAAATTGGAGCTTGCATACAGCTGAACTTGCAGTAAAAACTAGAAGAATTGCTGGAATTTTCAAAAAAACTTAGGTGGCGAGCTCCTGATACAATAAAACTGCAAATTTTCTATAGTCTGTTCCATAGTGTTATGTCTTAATATGAAAATCTTACAAGTAATACAAAACAAAGCAATTAAAAACCTATTTGAGTTTAAATTACAGGAGCTCTACAAATGAAATACATAAAAAATTTAAAATTTTGAAGCTAATTGACATGAAAAACATGATTCAAATTGCACATATGCACAATATATATAACTGTAACATCAAGTCCAACATCAATTTGATTCATAATCATGATATTCACAATTATTATAATACGAGAAATGCTAATCAAATCCGATTTCATGCTGCCTTACACCTCAATGGCTTAAAACCTATAATGAATTCAGGAATCGATGCTTACAATAATCTGCACAACATAATAACAAATCCCAATAGTTTTTCAACAAGAACATTGAAAAATAAAATCACAAATATGTATGTAGAGAGTTATGACTAATATTAAAATTTAAATTTCTTTTGTTAAATAATTTCTAAATTCTAATTACAGTTTTGAATTTTTCTTATTTTCATATTATTTATTTAAATACTATATCATTTTTCGTTTCTTCTAAATCACTTGAATTGAATATATTATATTTGAATTGTATTATTTGTATAAGCCCTACTATATTTATTAATTGCTTGAAATCTTTATTTTAAATTTGTTAATTTACCAATCTCTGTACGAGCTAGAAAGATCCTTTTGAGATAATTGAATAAAAATAAATAAAATAAAATAAAAATCTAAGCACCCGACAATCGATCAAATACATAGAATAACAGACATAATAGAAAAAGCTTTAGAAGAAAATCAAGTATGTTCTACTATATTTCTAGATGTAGCCCAAGCTTTTGATAAAGTATGGCATCGAGGCTTAATAAATAAACTAAATAATATATTACCTAAACAATACGTAGATATACTCTCATCTTATCAAGAAAAACAATAAAACTGTATTTGCTAATGAAAAACTGTATTTGCTCTACACCAATGATTTACCACAAATGGAAAATATAACTGTGGCTACATTCGCTGACGATACTGCGTTGATGGCAGTAGGATCAAATATTGACAAGGCTACAAATAAATTGCAAAGATCAAGCGACAAGCTATACCTCTGGACAAAGAAATAGAAAATTAAACTCAATGAGTTAAAATCTTATATTTTTCTAAATATAGAGAAATGTACCGGCTCTTAGGTCGAAATTCTAAATTACCGATACATAACAAGATGTTGTTATATAATCAGATAATCAAACCGATATGGTTGTACGGCACAAATATGGGGATGTGTCAAGCGAACACATGTACTTTGTATACAAAAATTTCAAAATAAAGTCTTGCACAACATAATAAATGCCCCTTGGTATGTTCGCAACAGTGACTTGCACAGAGCTCTAAAAATCCCTTGCATAGAAAATGAAAGAAAAATATATGCAGCAAAGCATATAGCTCGTCTGGAGGGTCATGTTAACATTGAGGCCATTCAACTGCTAGATAATCAAAATGATATCAGAAGGCTTAAAAGAACTAAGCCACTAGATTTAATACTATAGAATTTCGTAAGCTTTTTTCTTTAAGAAAATAACACTAGAAATAAATTATTAATCGTTACTCCGTCGGACTAGTTTTAATGGGAAGGGTGTGGTTTAGTCAGTAAAAATCTGACATACATTGGAAACTACGGGGCTCATTGTGTCTATGAAAATTACCACCAATCCACGCAAAAAAACAAAAAAACAAAATTTAGTATTTATCAAATATGGCAAGTTCTCTTAGGCAACTTCACTAGAATGTTATTCTATAGATGGCAAGTAGAAACTAAAAATATGCTTTAAATTAAAAACTTATATTGAATCATTGTGAACAAGTTTTAGGTTAAAGTATAATGTATAATGAAAACGACACAAAATTTTCGCCTTAGATAATCGACATAGAAAGTTGCATAGGAAGTCTAATGAATACGACATTTTCAGTTTCATTTAAAAAAAAAAAACAAGTTTCAGTTTCATTTTCAAAAAAAAAATTTAATAAAAACAAGAAAAACATTTTTAATTTAATGACTTAGAGTTATCAAAATGAAATGTCGAAGTGCAACAACAACAAATTTTGAATTTTGATGAAATTTTTGTCTCCGACTTTGTTGTGTCCTACTATTTACTATGACGTAATTTGATGCAATAGTTTCAAATTAAACAAGGAGAAGATTACTCTGCTCTACAAAATATACACGCAGAAGTACCACAAAGTAGTATACTGGACCCCATACTATATTTACTATACACTAGTGATATTCCAGAGATAGAAAATATGACGGTAGCTACTTTTACACGGCTATATTAGCAATCGGTAAAAATATAAATGACGCTACAATCAAAATTAAATTGCAACAAGCCAATAACAAAATCTGCATTTAATACAAAAGGTGGAGAATTAAACTGAATCAACCAAAATTCACGCACGTTAACTTTAAAAATAAAAAAATTAAGTCACAAATCCCAGTAAGATTAAATAATATCATACTATATCAAAATTCAGTAAAATATCTTAGTATGGCGCTTGACGCAAAGCTTAGATGGAAAGAACACGTCAAGAAAAAAAAAACTAGAATTGGATATGAAATACAAACATTTGTATTGGCTAATTGGACGAACATCTGCGCTTTCGACGTATAACAAAATTTTGATCTACAATCAGATATTAAAGTCAGTCTGGGCTTACGGTATTCAAATATGGGGTTGTGCTAAACAACTACATTATTCAAACTATCCAAACATTTCAAAACAAAGTATTGCGAAACAATGTTAATTCCTAATGGTTTGATCGCAATGCTGATATTCATAGGGATCTCAGAGTTCCTTTTATAAAAGAAAAAATATAAAAATTGGCTGTACGTCTCTCTCAACATGGCAATGTCGAAAATTCACGTTTTGCTGACAATAAAAACTTAGAAAACTTAAACGGACGAAACCCTTCGAACTGTGCTGGGGGAAAAACCGGATGCCATTTAAACAATTTGATGCTATTTCCTCAACATTTAATTTGACATATTTTGTCGATGACAATTTCTTGGGCTTGAATTTGGAGTTATAAGTTTATTTTATTTTCTTATTTATATACAAATAAAATTTAAACTTTATAGTAGTGAATTCACACTAGTGATGTATAGTCATTTAAATCATTCTTAATTTTACTTAAATTTACTTTTTCAACAAATTAATTGTGGGGTTTCAACAAAATTAGTACTAATTTAATAATAATTTTTAATCTAATGAAACACAATAGATTAAGTAAGTTATTTCTTTTTTTTTTTTTTTTTTAATAATTCTTTTAAATTTTAATTTATTGCAAGAACATAAGTGGATATGTAGAGCCATGAGTAATTTAAAATTTCTTTGAACATAATTTGATCATATACATCTATATAATTGTATTCGCAATCTAAGTAAGATTTAACGTGTCTTAAAGAAGAGCAGAAGAAGAGAATTTCTAAGCAAAGTACTTCAAGTCAGATATATTATTACATATATATATTATAAAAATAGATTTCACAAAATTTAGATGAAAAGCGACTTCTTATAGTTCCAGTGCAGTTTGAAACTAGAATATATAATCTAATTGACGTAATTTACCTTAGTAGTTCAATCTCGTAATAATTTGTATTTAAAAGCCATGTTTTACAAAGTTTAACAAATTCATTTAAAAAATTTGAATTTTTTATATTCATTGGAAGATTATTAATGTATTTTGATGCATACATTATAATCAGATTTCAGTATACATTATTTTGATAGTAAAGTAAAACTTCTCATAGTCAAATGATGCTTGTCCTTGTAAAGTTTAATCAATGAGTAATGAGCAAAGAGGTGTCTAACAGGCAGTATATTTAGTTCTTGAAATAGAGGCCAACAACTGAAGGTTCTATTTAAGGTACATGACACGGATAATACATTTTTGAGCTTTTAGTAATGGTTCAATTGTTTTGAAATATGAGCCACCCCAACTAGTTATACCATACTTTATTTTAGAGTGAACCAGAGCATAATAAATATTTAATAAAAGCTTTTTTGAACAATATCGTCTCAATATATAGAATTTTTTAACACATAACAACATATATTTATATAAGTAACATATATTTATATAAGTTATCTAGATGAGGTTTCCAATTAAAATTTTTAGCAATAATTATTCCCAAGTACTTGTACTTTTCAACAGATTCAATTTTAAAACAACCTACTGAGCACAAACTATTTAAAGATGAGCCAACATAACAATTGCAATGAGAAGCATAATTTAAACGAACACAACCAGTAGAATGAAATTTAATTTCTAGATTATTATCAGAAGAATTTCTTAAATTTAAAACAATTCTTTTGGTTTTATCACTTATTATTAGTATATGAACTACGAACCATTTTCTGAGCAAATCTACATCAAATTCCATACTTTGTGTCAGTGAATTAAGACTATGTTCACTATATGATATAGAACAGTCATCTGCAAAACCTGTTATCTTACCTTTAAAAGATTGTAAAAAAATAGAATTAATATATAAATTAAGAATAACAGTGGACCTAACACTGAACCTTGAGGACTCCAATGTTAGTAAATTTTCGTTTTTAACTAAACTCACTACTATTCACTATAGTATAGTTTTTCTGTATACTTATTCAAAGACGTCAGGATTCACATTCATACACCCGTTTGAAAGAAAAAATATTGTGAAACAAACATTCGCTATCATCTCCACTTCCTGGTACAGAAGTACTTATTTTATCTATAGAATGTGGTCACTAGAAAACGTATTATTATGACCCATTTTTAGCATATTCAGAATGTTTTTCTACATTTTAACAAATACAAGTAGAATCAAAATTTAAAAAAAATATATACCTACCTAATTTTTTATAAAAAAAAAAAACTCCTCCCTAACTCTACAAAAACTATAAAAACAAAATTCAGGTCAGTGATTCCTAAAATATTTATTAAAATATAAAATTTAAATGTTTTTATACATAACTATAATTTTAAAATTTTGATAAAAATTAATTTACAGAATTGATGATAATATATTATAAAATCTGTCTATCTCTCTCTTTCTTGTTTTAAAGCATCACACCAATCACTCCTTTTTTTGTCATAGATTGCCTCAATAACCTCAATATATAAAATTTAAATTATCCGGAAATATTCATTACAATATTTTTTAGATAAAATAAATATTAAAATAAATCTTGTAAAACATAAATTTAATTAGAAAACAAATAATAGGAAAACAAATTTACCAAAAATAATTTAAAATGATGTAATCCTAACCTATAATTATTTAAACATCCCATAAATTGAAATTTTGCAAAAAAAATAAAAATAAAATAAAAAGCAAAAATTAGAATAAAAAAATAAGAAAATAAAAAACTCATTCATCCCAGATTTCAATTATGCAAACATATGAATTCATTGATGTTTTTAATATACAAGAGATATTATATACATATACATAAACATATAATATGTATATAGATACCACAATCCTTATGAAAAGCTTATAGAAGGGTATATGAAAATATTTCTTGGAGAATACAAAATATTATAATAATATAAAATTATATATTATATATTTTATTTTTTTTTAAATTAGTTTACATAGACTCTACAGTTGTTTCGTTTGTATTTTGTCTTCCTACATGCTATTCTGGTTTTTTTTTTTATCTATTACAATTGGTTATAATTACTTCAAATAGGATTTAGGATTCAAATGGAATAGTAATGTGAGATAGTTGTTCATTCACCTCACATCAGCCTCTCCTATTCAACTTTTCCCCTCTGTCACCCACAAGTTGCACTTCTTGTTAAGACTAAGAGTCTGTGGGAACTACTTGAACTGATCACTTGGATATAGATGAAGCGAAAGAGAAAGGTTCACGTACTCATGAGGCGAAAATGTGAGTACTAAATTTGAACTTAAAAACTGATTTCAATTAATAAAAGAAATAGGATGAAATCTAAAGCCAAGGGACAAAAATCCCAAGAAGAAACGTATATTACAGAAACAATTTTCTAAAAACAACTGTTATTATAAATGGGCGTGCAGACAGAAACTCTTGAACACTTTTCTTTGCAGATGCTATTGCATTCAACAATTGCCATTTGCCAGTTGCCATTTCATTTATGCAGATGTCTTTCCATTCAAGATTAGCAAGAGTCAGACTCCGAATTTTAGTTGAAGTTTTCCCTAACATAAAGTCCATTATTATTGCGGAGATATAGGTATTACTGCGGGACATAAAATTGATGATCTGGTGGATCTAATACTAAATTCCTTTGGAAAGCGATAACCTGATAGTGAGGCAATACAACAATAAACAACAACAAATAGATCGATCAAATAAGTGACAATTGATTTTCCAGAAGCAACTGGACCGGCCACTTCTACCTTCCTAACTTCCTTGGGAATTCGAAGAATTATAAGAATTATTTCTACCTTATACTACAATAGAGGTCAATGGATTTAAAACAAGTAAGTGAACGAATAATTAATTAAGCGCTCAATTGAATCCAATAAGTTTCAGCACTAAATAGAAAAAAATTTATAATTAATTAATTTCAAAATTAACTTTTTCTATTTAAATGTTTTATTAGTTCCAAACAATGTTGAATAAGTTAAGTAGACATAAGAATTTAGTACGAATATTGATAGTTCGTCGGCTGAGTTCTGCAAGGCTCCACATGCCATCAACTCAGTTTCGAGTAAACACGATTTGAAATTTAAAGTTACTTAAAAAAAAACTGTACGATACAATTTTTTGTGACTTTCACAATAAGTATTAAGTTAATACTTAATTTTTTATTTTAATTACAAAATTTCAAATACCTACGCCTTTTAGATAGTTGTGATCATTTCTTGGCAAGTAAACCAGCAAATTTTTGATATCATTTATCAGTCAGGTATATGGATATGGGGCATTTCAGAAATAAGCCAATTTTGACGTCAAACTTTATACAAAAATTAACCATATCCAAAAAATTGGGGTATGGGTTATTTTATAATTAGCAAAGTATTACAAAGGTGGATATGAGTCAATCCGGAACTAAATATCTCCGAAACGGTAAAAAATAGCGAAAACCAGTTCAAGCCAAAAGAAAGGGCCACGCAAAAGCTAAGAAACTGTTCCTAAGTCAAACAAAGTGAAAATGTCTTATGGAGCCTTTTAGAATTCAGCGGACGAGTTGTCTTTACTATTCACCATTTGCTGTTTACGATTTTATTTTTCTTAATATTGCATTCATATTTACTTCACTGGCCAAGCTCAGTTTGTTGCATAATACCTAAGCGGAACTCCAATTTTAATATTTAATATCTTAGATTTTTGGATCAGTTAATTATAATTCAAGACCTTTGATAGCTTTATAATTCAAACAATTATGATTAACACATCGTCCGTGGGGCATAGGACAGAGGCAAAGTCCTTCCACCGTATCGTATCTGTAATGGTTAACCTCTTCAAGTGTAATCACATAATTTGTTTTGTACTTTCTTCGACTATATGCCAGTTGTCCTCGGCCTTCTGACGCGACTTTTACTCTGTTAGCTTGAAAGATTTAATTCAACATTTTAAAAGACAACTTCTTATACCTCTACTGACGAATATGCTTACTAAAACTTTTAACTTAAAAATTAGAATTAGAAATAATAGTTAAAAATTAAGCGTTCTTATTAACTCCATTTGTATCAAAATTACTTACAGTATCTTTCTATCATTCGCGATTCTATTATTTGTGTAAAATTTGGTGATAATCGGCCACGAATAATTGCATGTTTTGTTTAGGTAGTAGGTTTTCAGAAATATTGTGACATATTTGTCAGAGTAATTTTAAGTAAATCAATTTTGCCTAATATCTGTCTGAGTAAATCAATTTAATTAGATTACAGAGCAGTTAATATCGTATACAATCAATGAATCACCTCATGACAAGTACATAATCCATTATCTTATTATTATTATTATTGTGACCTAAATTCCTTTTATTATGAAGAAATTCTTTTTATTTGTAAATCACAACGTAGTTATCAACAGCTGTACAGTTGTATTACATAGCAATTGGTACTTATATGCTCTTTATCCTTTCATTATCAATAATTCATTCAAAGATTTTATTTCCACCTCTATGATCTCAGTTACTTTATTATTATTGGTGTTTCTTATGAATCTTGAATTGATGAATTTCCAAATAAACAAAATTTTAAATTAAAAATTTCTATTATCTTTTTCTTTGTTTTTTTTTTGTTTTCTTTTTTTGTTTTTTTTTTTTCTTATTTATTTGTTTTTGTTTACTTCTCACAGAAATTCTTTAAGAAATCAAAGGTCTAAAAATATTTTTTTTTTAAGTCAAATAGCTAAAATTAAAATATTCTCATATCTTGTTTGAATTCTCTCCTAAAAGAGGTTTTCATTTCGAAATTAAAATAAAAAAAAATAAAGAGAAAAAAAAAGAAGTAAAAAAAATATTCGAAAGAATTTTTTATTATTTGCAAAAAAAAAAAAAAATATTGTTTATTTCACTAGATTCATTTTGAATTCACAAAATTTTTCATTTTTCTCATAACGAAATGTACACAAATATAGTACAGTCTATCATTACTACTCACAGTCAATACGAAAAAATTAAAAATATCCTGTAATCAGGGATGTAAAACATTCTTTAAGGTGAAAACATTCTTTGTTGGATACTTGCTTCGGGTATATGAATATAACTGTTGTTCTCCATGTTTTTCTTTGCCGTCTGACACTGGTTTTGATATTAAATTTAGTAATTAAATTTAGTAACCTGAGATTTAGTTTCATTAAATTAGTAACATTTGTTAAATAATTATTAATGCGGACATTAAAACATTTGTATAAAAACACGCTCTTAATGAGCCAAAGACTTGATAACTATGATTTACACTTTTAATTTTTTTTATTTATAACATAGCACCTACATCCATTTTAATATATCAGCAAACTTCAAGTTCTTTTCCACTTTGGGGGTGTTGGTCTGCACAGATTACTTAATCACCCATATCTTCTGAGACGCATCACTGACGCGACGAAAAATCAATCTAGTCAATATGTACTTTCATAATACGGTGTAAGATATTTCGTAATACGTATCCTATGAATTTTAATATGTCACGCTTTTGTTTAGCAGAATAGAAAAATATCACTTCAGCGATTATTTTATATTAGCTTTGTAACGCTATCGATTATTTTAGCTATACTATACACTATACTATATACATAGCTTTGTTTGTTTTTTGTCATGTTTTTGTATGACATTGGCCAAACTTAAATGTCGTTAATGCCATATTAGATTTGTTTCTATCAATTTATTTCTTTTTTTGTTTTATTTATATCAATTTTGAAATCTTATAATAATTATTAACGCATAAATAGGTTCATACTCACAATCGTCTGAAACAGTTAATTTTATTTCATGACGGTGGTACTTTTTATGTCCCCAACATTTTTTTTTAATTTTTATTATTTTTAATATTTAACGTGCTTCACTCTAGGTACGGAAATATATTTGTTTTATGTTAAAAAAACAAACCAAAGCAATTGATTGCAATTTGTATATGCATTGAAGCGTTCCGTCGAACATAAAAAGGAAACTCTATAAAATGGTATGTCAAAGAGAATAATGTCTGATTATTTTCATCATAAATTTTATCGTAACGATAAGAAATGTAGATTGGAAAAATATCATTTAGCATGGAAAATCGAGCCTCGGACCTTTCAGTTGAAAGGCAACTAATAGTAAAATTTTATTATTAATATAAGGGCTGCCGAACTAAAAACTGTATTTAAACTGTATTTTTTTTCTTTTTTAATTTTCAATTAAATTTTCGGTTTAACTCAAATAAAAAATAAATTATAATTACAAATTTATTTGTTCCAAATAATCGTGGATTTGTGATCGGTTAATTATTTTGATAAATCCTCTATTTACAAACATTTAAAAATATAAAAAAAAAATTTAAAAATCCACTACCTCTAAACACTGAACCTTAACATATTTTTTCCTTACTCCTCTTGTAAACATAGACCTTCCACTTTGCATTTCCATCGTATTCAATTGGTAACTGCTATTTTCGGTTATTCCAACGTTATGTTTGCTTTTTCTAGTTCTTGTTTCATTGTCCTTCTGCAGGATTGACTTTTAACTTTTGGTTGAGGTACTTTGGTATGAGTCAATTTTATCTGTCGGATGTCAGAATGGATTTTACACAAAACCGGAATATTCTGAGTTTACTTCCTTCATATTGGTTTGCAATCTTCCAAATGGTGCTCTTACTATCTTCAGCTTGTTTTGTACATCATCCACTGATTATTACATTGCTTCCAAAGTAGCAGAAATTGCTCATAAGCTCTATTATTGTTCTTCTTTCTGTGGTGGGGTTATTTATAGTCTGATATGTTTAACAAATTGTTCCAGGTGTTCTAATTTGATCTGCATATAACTCAATTTATGTAAGGGAAGACACATATCATCCGCATAATTGAGATCTTTAAGTAGTTTCTGTCATTTTTGTGCAAGCAAGCATCAATTTTAATAGTGCAGCGGTTTGAACGTGGGTTCAGTAAAACTATTATCTAGAATGGTTGTGAAAAAAAGTGGTGAAAGTGGACCTCTTGTTTGACTCGGGTATCATATACATTATGTATAGTATAATGTATATACAGACAAATTGGCAAAACTAAACAAAAATTTTTTTTATCATTGATTTTATCAATCCGAACACCACTGATTCTAACCAATCAACCTAATTTTGTATCATCTAATAAGTTAGCGTTTCGGTTATATAACTTGTAAGTTGACATATGTACATATGTACATATGTAAGATGATGAATTATATTTGTGTATTTTAATTGTAATAAAGTATTTTCTTCAAATTCTTATTTTTTCTAACTTTTTTCTTTTTGTTTTCTTTCTCAAATGTAAAGAGAAAATTAATAAAAAACTGTTTTTTTTTTTTTTTTTTTGAAAAATTAAAAATTTTGTCGAAAACAAAATAAAAATAAAAATTGAAAGTTAGAGTTGGCCCAGCCATCAAATATATCGTAAATCTTTCATACGTGGATCTGATGATGACAAAGCAATTGCACATCCCAATATCACCGCAATCAAACTCATATTATTAAGAAAAGATCTCGTAAAACTCTGTCTTCTCTTATTTTAATCATGGAAAACTCTATTATATATATATTTTATTAACACCTTGTATCCCAGATCCATCTGGGATTTTCTACTAATATAAATGGCATATTTAAATGTACCATTCTCCAAGTTAGGAGATATTTCACATCATCGGATCATCATGGTGTGATGTTGTAGTTGTAGCAAAATATAATGATAATTTTTTTGTTTTAAGTTATATCAAATATCGATTAGCCAAATTTATGCAAAATAAAATTGAACTATTTAATTATATAAATAAATTTTAGAACCTAGGCGAGTTATGTCAATAGTTGAGTGTGTTCTAGAAATGGATAAACTTTTTAGAAAACAATTTCTTTCAACAAATTTTTAAGACATATTTCCGAAGTAATAAAAGCATACCTACTGGTATGTAAACACCCTATAATTATGAGCACATTCATTTGAAGAAAGCCTTTATTTCAATTTAATAATGATGTTCAGAACTTGAGTAATTCGCTTACCAAAAGCGCCACAGGTGACATTATCTTGTTAGCAGTCCCTTCTTACGAATTCTTAGGAAAATGGAACGATGGAGTTACTTGTAGAACATTTGAAATACATTTTAAATTAAGCTAAAGTTCCTGAATCCGTTAACTTTTGTATGTTGTACAGGTTAATTAAATATTTAAATTATAATTTGAAATCTCTCAATGACTATGTGTTCTAGAAACTATCGTACCTTTTATTGAAGCGATATTTTAATTTAAATAAATTGTATAATAGGAACGTATTCAGAAACAAATTTCGCGACTTTTATGTCATTTGGGCCTTTAAGGTAGGATTATTAAAATTCATTCTAAAAGGGCCAACCTTCATATTAGTTTTTTTATCCTCTTGACATACCTAGGTAAACCTTACCTTTTCGTGCTTCATTAAGGACGGTACTGCTAGATTATACTAAAATATTTGCAATATTTCGAGCATTTCGTTATCAAATTACTGGTTTATCAACTCATTAAATGTTGTTGCAATGGAATGTTACTGATATCGTCAGGAACTAGGCCTTCTTAAATAGAATAGCTCAATTTTTTTTTAATTTGTTACCAGATTATGCTTTCAATAATTTTTTGTCATATTATTTTATCCCAATGACTGGAACGAACTGACAATGACTGAACTGGACGAAAAACCAAAAAACCATTATTTTTTTTGGTTCATCGGGAAGGGAACGTGGGACCTTTCGATTGGCGCTCTACCTTATACACGACCCCGCGTATGTAATTGCACAATAATTACATAATCGAATAAATAAATATTATAATTATCACGAATAACTTTCAATCATATCAAGTAGTACACCAACTTCCAGACAGCTTCCAGACAGAAGAATTTTGTGTACTCCAGGAGAATAGAGATATGCTTGTCAATATCAGTGTAGTGTAGATGAAGAAGCAATAAGCCTTATCAATGAAAATATCCAGTTCAGAGTTGAAAACGTTTATATAATAATAAATTCGGTAAAAAATATTTAGAAATAATTCTCTGGATAATAGTTTTTGGGTCTTCTTTAGATATATGTCTGCCGATTTATTACCTTATTTTCTTGACAAATAACTTATCAAAAAGTTTAACACCAACCACAGTAGAAATTTTTATTTATCATATTATCAATTCACATTACTACACAGAAATTTCCAGGCGATCGAAAACTGGTCTCAGAAATACATTTATTGTAAGAACCACTGAAGTGCTTTCATTTTGTGTTCTCGTCCGATAGACGTCTCATGGATCATTTAAAATTTTCCAAAGACAACCTGTTCAATATTATCTCGAACTCAGCTACTGATTTTCTCCTATCATCGTACTTCTTCAGTAATCCTTTTTCATGTACCCGAACTTACAATAATGTTATATCAAGGAATTCTTTCCTAGTGTTTGGGTGGTGTGTAAAAAATAAGAAAAAGAAACACTTTTCCGCAGGCATTCGGTCTTACCTACTTAAAAACATAAAACACTAATACCATCCAAATAAATGGGCAATTTTCGATTCATGAAGATGTTTTGGATCATTCCGGGATTACATAACACCTCATCGCTAAAATGATTCCACACATCATCTGCCCATGACTCAAAGTGACAAATTTGGATTTGTCATAATTTTTGTATTAGTGAAGTGCTTGCTGTACGCTGCCACCTTTTGCTAACTGAATTATGTTAATCAGTTTCATTTCAGTTTTTCTTCGTGAGTTGACTGTACTTCAAATTGATGAGAAATATTTAGTTGATAAATGCACTAGATCGTGCACAACAAAGGAGATAGAATTTACACAAGACCTGGTTTTCTTTCAATAATTTTTTATTGTACATTTTGCATTTCACAAACTGTTTCCAATAGAAGGCTGTGGCAAAAAATGAAGCAAAAACATATGGACGTGGAAATGCGACAAAGGAAATGGCTTTGAATCAGGCATACTCTGTGAGGATACCTGATAACAACATCGCGAAATGAAATGGAATTCTCAAAGTACACATCGTGTCGGAAGGGCGAGCTTTGAAATTTTCTTTAAATTACATCATTTACAAGATGTTTATGTACAAAATGTTTTATTTCTTCTGAAATATGTGTTAAAAGTTATATTTTGCGACATGGAGAACAACTGTCTTAGCCGAAGCAAGTACACAGCAAAGAACATAGCCACAATTGAAGAGTTTAGCCGCAGATAGGAGCCGATGGAAAGATTTTATTTCCGCCCTATGCCCGACGGATGAGGTTACAGGATATTGATGATGATGATTATATTTTGCATTTACTAATATTTCAGGAGTAAAATATTATCTCCTTCTCCCGTATTAGGTATATCCAAAGCTCAAAGCTTCTTTCTATCCAAAGTTTAAAGCTTCAAAGCAATGAGTTATACTAAATTACTCCAAAATAAAAATCTATCAAAGAAACCGAACAGATGAATTCAGCAATCGTTAAATATGAATCCGAGTGTAAAAGACCAAACTGAAGCCGAAACTAAAACCTGATTTAAACTATTACAACAAAATATCTATAGATACTATTAATAAAAAATAATCTCCAGAATAATTTTAAATATAGAATTACCTTTCATAATGCCCATTAAGAATCAGAATAAAACAAAAAAAAAAAAAAATTTAGTACCGAAAAGAGAGAAGCGTTTTAATAAATGTAACGGATTCCATCCAATTCCAAAAAAGTTATGGATTTTTTATTCTCTCCTTTATTTTTTTATTTTTATTGTAATTTTTCTATGGTCTAAGCAACTGAAAATACGAGAACATTGATCCATATTCATCAGAAGAAATTCACAAAAGGATAAAATCTTTGATATTTCTTTTATTATTGTTTGTTTTTTTTTTGTTTCTCATTCTACTGTTCTGGTATTCTCTATATACTCTCTCTGTTTATTCGCTTTTGCTTTTGTTTATTAATAGCAAAGAAATTAAAAAGGAAATTGATTTTTTATGCTCATCGAGATAAAAAAAAAAAAAACAGAATAACAAATATCAAAATAACAACAAAAAATCAAAGTACAAAAAAGAAACGAAAACGGGTATTAAAATTTACTGTAATGGATTATTGGGACGTTTGATTAACAGATTTTGATGCTCGTCAGATAAAAGACAAGATGTCAAAGGTATTCCGAAGATGCTTTTTTTTTTACTGTGCTCCTCTTCTCACTCTTTTTTTCGTTTTAATTTTTTATTTCGACGTTCCTTTTCGGAATTCTAAGGAAATCTTTTTTTTTTTTTTTTGGTAAAGACTATTTAAAAGCATAGAGAAGGGGGGCAGCAGCAGATGGTTAGAATAATATCGATATTCGATTTCATTTAGATTTTCTATATACACTCTTCTTTAAATATACATGATAATAATGTACATGGGTATATCAATGTTTGTTAATTCAACATTGGTGTAGGTTAATAAATATTGAAGAAAAATTAAAATAAAAACAAACAAACAAAAAAATGTTTTTGAATTTTTAAATAAAAAGGATTTTCTCTTTAAATATTTGTGGAAATTTTGAGAAAAAAAAAACATTTTTTTTTTCGGTTTTTAGACTCACAAAAAGAAAATCAATTATAATATTTACATTTTTTTTAAATTAATCAGAATAAAATAATATCATGTATATTGTGATAGAATGTTGACGGCCCCCACAAAGGTTAACATATAATTTTTTTTGTTTTACAATTAAGTAAATTAAATAAAGTGGTAATTTTTAAGAATTAACAAAAAAATTAATTTTAATGAAAACTTAATGATTGAATCACATCAAGTTTCAGTTGACAAATGAATAAATAAATTGGATAATTTGATCGTGGTCAAGTTTTCTTTAAATATTAGTTATTCTATATAGATTAGTGAAAAATTATGAAAAGGAAAAACGCTTTACAAAAGACAAGAAGCCAAAACATAGAGATAATGATAAGAAAGAAACGGCACCGTATCGAAATAAATGGATAGAATCTAAAAAATAAGTAGCATGTCTGAATCAGCAAAAAATAAAAAGAATATGTATAAAGGAATATATAAAATGTCATGACGAAATTGTTTGAACTTATTATAGGATAGTCAAAAAGACTAGTTGTGGAGTGATTTTTCAAAAGAGTGCATTTCCACCACAACGAAATTTTTAGAAAAGTCAAAAAACCTACGGCACATTGACTGTAGTTTTTGTGAATTTGAAATTATACCAGTTATATAGTCGGTCTTAAGCTAAATCATGATTGTATCTTTCAAAAGTGTTGGACCTGTATTTCGGAAAATATTCATTCCTTAATTTTCAAAAACGTCCCAACGTTTTGTTCCCAATAAAAAAAAATATATCTTTTTGCACCGAACTTTTTGGAAATGTCCCGTTTTGTTTTGTAGACTTTAAGAAACATCCCCTCAGTTGGGATTTTTAGAAATTTTAAATTAAATTTTTGATGTTTACTTATGAGTAAAAAATTATAAAAAAAATTAAAACTCCTTATTTCAAATTAAACTTAATTTTTGAAATAAATAAAATAAAAATAGTAACAATTTATTCATCTTAATAAAAAAACAACCAAAAAAGCAAAATTAGACTTTAAGTATCTGAATATCATTCAGATATTCCAGAAGATACCACCGATATAGAAAACGAATGCATCTGTTTGGAATATGATAATTCAGGATAAAGAAAAATAATCCATTCCTAACTAAAAAAAAAAAGAAAAGTGGAAATGTCCCCTTTTGAAAAATGATTCCAGTGTGATCAATTACAGTGTGATTCCAAGAACATTTAAGGGAAGCCGAAATCAAAAGAAAAAGAAGTACTATAGAAATTTTGGGTCGGCTAAGCAGAACATCATAAAATTGATAAAACCTTATTAATCATTAATAAATGAGGTATAAAAAAAATAATCAAATTAGGTATATTCGAAAGTTTAGCAATTTCGCGGGAACAGGTAGGAGATAATAGATTGATTAATGATTTAGGAAATGAATACTCATTGGTATTTAAATTAATATTGACTAATTGCCGATACATAGTACGGTTTAAATATATAGTTCTTTGGAATTGAAGAGAAGAATAACAAAAATTAGTCAGTCGCAAGCACTGATGAAGGAAGTAAGTTACTGCCGAAATATCGATATATGCAACCAAATATAAAACTATTAGTGCAAAGGATTTAATTCAACATTTAAGATTTAACATTTCAAGATTTAAATTATTTATTTTTATAATTATTATTATTATTATTTATTCAGTCTATCTCAAAATGAGCTTCGTAGATCGTGTAAAGCGTATAATAATAATAAATTTCTTATTCTAATAAAATTATTAAAATTTAATTTACAGTTCAACTTCAAACAGATACAAATAGTACAAAGATAAAAATAGTACAAAGATAATTAATGTGAAATTTTAATTTACATTTTTTATAAAGACAAAATAATGTATTTAACGTTTATGTTAATATTAATATTTTGATTGAGAACAATAATCACTTATATAAATATAGATTTAATTATTAATGAAAATATTTTTTTATTTTTTTTTTGAATATTCGGATAGGCAGAATTTTAACATCCGATGGTATTTTAATTTGTTATAATGTGTTAAGACTTTATAGAAGAATTTATTATTGTTTCTAAACCATTTGTCCCAAAACCTTCAAAGTAACGAGCATGATTTGTTGTGAATTATGTTGTTTGCTAAAATCTGAGTATTCGTCTTGATGTAACTTCTCTCTATATTATTATAATATTAACTATATTTGGATTAGATCTTTGTAGTCCACAATTTTCAGTATTTCTAACTTTTTATGATTTTGTTCGGTTGATGTTCTGTGAAAATCATTGTTGATGAAATCAAAATAAATTTTTTATAGTTTTATTCTGAATCTTTTACAGGTTATAGAATAATGAGATTTTTATTTTGTAAGGTATTGTTTCATCAACTTCTTGTTTTCGATGCCAAAATTTTTACATGTTCACTCCATGTCAAGTCAGTGTCAACTGTAATGCCTAGATATTTGTAATTGCTTACTTTTTTAAATTTTTTCTTTGTTTTATGTTATGGAAATATTCTGATATTTTGCCTTCAATAGCATATATTTGGTTTCCTAAACATTAACTCTAAGTTTGTACATACTCATCTATGTAAAAATTTTATCTATATCTATATTTACTATATTTACACTCTTAACAGTATAACAACTTTTCGTTCTTAAATTTTACACGAAAAGAGTACAGGACGTGAAGAGCTACCTTGGATTACATCATAGTCAGTATTACATATGCTACTTTTAATGCTATTACATTCTGCATACTGTTTTCGGTTCTCAAAATAACTTTTAAACCAAATATATTCTTTGCCCGCAACGCCATTGTCATGCAATATTTTCAATAGAGTTTTTCTATCTATTTAATCAAATGCCTTAACCAAATCAAAAAAATTATGCAAAATTTTGTTCTCTTTTTTAGTCATTCAGGTTTTAGTATGAACCTATTACATCAAATAATGCTGCCATAGTGTTAGATATTTTCGTAAAGCCATACTGTGAGTTACATAATAAATTACTTTCCGTAAGATATGTTGTGAGTTTATCATTTATCTAAGTTTCTATAACTTTACTAAATATCGAACTTATTGACATTGGCCTTTCATTTTTAGCATCTTTTTTATCTCGTAGTTTCTTGTACACAGGAATTACTTTATTATTTTCAATTCATTTGGTAGTTGCTGGCATTGATTTAAAGAAGCATTAATTAATGATGTAATAGGTTCCGCTAATTCATACTTACATTGTTTAACTAGTGATAATCATAAAGAACAAAAATTGGATTAGTAAATAAATAAATTAATATTAAAAAAACAAAAAAACAAGTTACAGAAGTAAAAATGCTCATATTTTGTAAAAACAAAAAACTATTGGAATATGAAGTGTTTATTATATAAAACGTGTTTGTTATATTCAATCATCATTTTAACATATTATTTCCAAGGATTGATTAAAAAAATATTTCTAATTAAAATTTTTAAAAAAAAAAAATATTTGGTACATCTAGCTTTTGAAAGAAGACTTATTTCTGTGCACTGATAAATCAATAAGTATACTGAAAAATTAAAAGTTAAATTTTTTAGTTAGAAGTCGAAACTGCGAGCACAAAATCATTACGTTTAGAAGTAAAAATTTAGCAGGATTTTAATAACTACAAAATTCAAATAAATGAAAAATTATTAAAAAATCATCGCATCAAAAATAGATGGAAAATATTATTTATTTTTTGCTTTGACCTAATGAATACTAGGTCTAAACTGACTTCGAATAGGAAGGAAAAAATTTTTTAAAAAATTTATAGAAAAATTATAAATATTTCCGGTGACCTAAATCAATGATTCAAAACCTCAACAAAAAATTTATATCATTTATATCATCAGTATAAATATAATTATTTTAACTAAGATTTTGATGGGCCACCGAATATCGACCACTTAACAAACATTTGAAAAACAATTTTTACATAAAAGTTCTTTCATAAATCTCCAAATCTCGACTTCAAGCCAAATAAATGAATAAATAAATCAAATAAATTGTGATTACCTCATTGACGAATTTATGAGCGTTAAGATAGTGCTGATAATACAGCATCATTCTTTAGTGGTATTCAAGTTGACAATGTATCATTCATAAGCCTCTACTGTATACAAAAACGCAACATCATCCACCGGTGTTTGTTTTAAATGTAGAAATCATTTTGAAATTGAACCCAACAAGATCTTATAAGGCTTATCTCAAATATAAATAAATTTATACCACTATATTTGGACCTTATAATGAGTTTCCCTTTTCAATTTTTGAGTATAATCATTTATTATTTTAAATGTGGAAAAATACATATTTTGTAGAGTACAGACAGTAGCGTAGAGACTTCATAACATAACATAGTTGCACTTTATTTTAGAAATTATAACAAGTTACTCTTCCGAATTAATCTAATTTCAATGACTATTAAAAAAGCCATTTCCGCCCTATGCCCCACGGATGGGGTTACAGGACATTGATGATGATGATTGAAAAATTTTATAGTAACGTGACAGTACGTTCACACCTAAAGTTGTATTAAAGTGCGCCATCTTGAGATTAGCAATCTCATGGTATAACTGTTACAAAATATTGGTCAAATAGAGTCGCTCCCTTACTTTTAAAAGTAATAATTGAAAGGAAAGAAACAATAATAGTTTGAGCTGGAAAAAAATTATATTATAAACTTGAACATGTTAGTATAAAAGCTACGGTATAGCTACGTTATATTTCTTTACCTAGCAAGATGTGTAAGTACAATTCCTCACAGTACAACCACACTTTCTATTCAAAGACATGGAAACAAAAACACTGCATATAGCTATAAACTTCAAACACTATAGAGAGATCTTCAACTAAGCACATTAGTTTTAATACAAATTGTTTATTTGTGCAAGCAAAAACAAATTGCAAATGTTCGTCTCACAATACTTCTATAAACCTCTGAGCACATGAAAACTTAATATTAGGGAACAACACACAGTAAATTAATGTCGAGCTTAAAACGAATAATGAAACTTCCAATACAATTTTTTTTTATTTTCTACAAACATCGAAACCTTATTTGAAATCTAATATCTTCAATATTAGAAAGTTGTTTTTATAAAAGGTAAATGAGAGATTATCAGATAGTTCCCAATATTATACCAAAGGATTTTCATTTTATAGAAAAACTTTACAATAATATGAAAAAAAGAGGAAATTTCTTAGATCCTATTTTGGATATCTTTTTCATTTCTATCTACATCAGTATATCCATAACTAGATTGTAATTTAAATATTGGGACTTAATTGAACCGATTTACTTTCAAATTGTCTTTCATACAAAAGCACAAAAAAAAAAAACAACAAAAATAACAACAAAAGGATTTATTTTTATTAATCAACAAAAAATGCAAAAAAAAAGGGACAAAGGATCAATATTTCAAAACAAAAACAAATTAGATTTCATTCCAAAAATGGAATATTTTAAGATAAATTAAAACAAAAAAAAAAACATTTAAAGATTTTTATAATGTTGAAATTTTGTGAAGACTCAAGAAATTCGTAATTAAACAGAGGTGATTATTTAAATGTTACAAAATATTCAATAATTATTGTAAATATTTCATGGGTTTTTATGAACAAAAAAAAATCAGTGCCAATTAAATCCAATGATATTAAATTAATTATACATTTTTTAAGCTGGACTATTCAATGGAGAAAGCTTACAAATAATAATATTTAATAACTAGGAAAATCACAATGAATTGAAGTAAAAACTTCAAATTAACAACTAATTTTCAAAACTTAACCCGCAAAATTTGGTATACGAAATTAAATTTTTTCTGAAAAATATAAGTTGGCAAAATTCTCCAAAAATGTGTATTTTTATTTATTTACTAACGGAGTTACCCGTCGTTGCCCGAGATATTGGGAAATTCTTAGGAGCTTTCTTTGTTTATAATTTGGAATGGAAAATATTATTTGATGCATCTTTTTTAGAAGCATTGGTGATTTGGTTGGCTGTTGTAGGTAGTTGCGTGAATAATTGAACTGATGAAATAGAAAATATCGCTTATATTCGCGCTAAAATATCGCTTATTATATTATATAAGCATTTATTTTAAATAATTTAATATTATGTAACTTTTTTGCGATAAAAACACAAACCGAGCGAATACCGCTGAAGATAAAAATTGTTTTTTGGGTTGGAATTGTAATAAAAAATATATTTCTATGTCAGTATGAAACTTGTTTTATATAGGTATTAGTAATAAACATTTTTACTACTATAATATTCAAACATTAAATTATTAATTTAAAAAAAGTTCAGAATAAATATCCGTATTTACTCCCGTTATAAATATATATAAAGTGGGCCAGGAGTTGTATCACAGCTACGCGAACCAGTAAATATTTTTAAAGTGGTAAAAGGTGTATTTGTTTTTTTTTCAGAGAGTACCTGGGTGCAAATTTTCAGTGCAATTAGAATTTTGACATTTTATGATGAGAAAAATTGATCATACATATATGCCTATCGTAGAACGAACAAGAGAAGTATATAATGATTTAAATGTATAAGGATCAGTAAAGTTAAGGGAATTTCGTTTAAAAAAACCTAACATAGAGAAAGCTATATTGCTGTTATAAAACCTATATGAGGATTAAATATTAATTTGTTGTCAAAAACTACTCCCAGATCTTTAACCTCACTAACATGTTCTATAACAAAATCATGAAACTGATAACTATATTGAATGAAACTTTTGCACTTACATTTTTTGATGTATAAATCAAAACCATTTTTAATGCACCAGGAGTGAAATTTATCTATCTAAATCTTGTTGTAAATCTTGTTGTAATCTTGTTGTAACAATCATCATTTGATCTAATGATAGAAAATAATTTGGTGTCATCAACATGTGATAGAGTTGATTCATTCATATAACGCAAAAATAATATTTGATCCATATAAGTACCTTGAGGAAACCCAGAGGTGGCCTCACACATGGAAGATTTTTTATTTAACAGAAATAGTAACAGAATGGGACTTAAAAAAATCTTAGTAATTCAATTTTAAATAGGAGCTTATGGTGGTTTACTTGATCAAATGCTTTGTTATGTCTGTGAAAATGCTATCAACTTGATAACCTTTTTCTTCATTCTTTTTTCATTTCATATTTTTATTTTTATTTCATTGTTTAATTAATATATAATAACTATTCTATGGACAAGAGATTTTTAATATATGTAAAAAAACATATACATAGTATAATTAAAGTGATATTCAAAAACAAAAATTTAAAAGAGAATAAATAAAAAAATAAAAATTTAAATTTTATATATTTAACACAAATAGGGTTGTGTAATTCGTTGATGAAACGATGAATTACTAGGCTCTCAAAAAAGGTGAAAAAGAAAACATTTATTTTTTTGAATACTATTATAACAATATACAAAACGTATATATAAAAAAAAGAGAATCTAGCAAAAAAAAAAACAACAACTACAAACAAAATTTGAAATTCTCATTCCACAATCCACACTTGCAGCAAATATTAAATTGATGCGTGGTTTCTATATATTGAATGAATATGAATATATATATATCATATAAATCAAATATACTAGGACGTAATTAAAAAAAAAAGTGTTTACATGTTCATATGTATGTACCTACGTAATCTTGAACAGTTATGATAGCATAGCTAATTGAAATTGAATTTTTTTATAAGGGTATATGTTAGAAGAGTATAAACCTATTCATCAATTTGATTCTGGATGCATCTATTCTATATATGTGTAAATAAACCATATTTAGATGGTACAATCAAAATTTTAGGGTTGCCACTTAACAAAATCTTCATATAAATTTCTGAAAAAATGTAACCTGAAGAAAAAGAAATATTTGAATATATTCGGTGCTAATTTTTTGAATTAGTAGAAGCATATTTTTTAAAAATGTTAATTTCAGAATATTTTTTCAAAATTTTTTGAACAAAAATTATTTTCTTTAAATTTTTTTAGACTATTGAAAAAAACATTGATTTGAATATTAAATTTATGAGAAATAAAAATTTAAAAAAAAAGTATATCGCTGTATAAAAAAAGTGTATTTGGTATTATCGGTATCGGAAAAGGAATTATTGGACCCAAGTGGCAACCCTATAATACAGGGGTGACCAACTTGTTTTAATTTGCGATCGACTTTGACATTATAAAATAAATGCCGATCTACCATGCACAAAAAAAGAACAATAAATAAAGTTATAAAATAAAATAATTGATTCATTAACAGAACATAAAATGTTAATTTATGTTTTTTAATTGCAGTATTAATTGGAAAATCTGTTTTATATTTAGCATGAAGCAACATGAAATGCCGTTCCAAATTTCCTTTTTTGGGTAATGCTACACACGTTTTTCATATTAGACAACAGCATTTTTTTTTTCATCATTATAAAGAAATAAGCAAGCTCCCATTCTTCATTGAAATGATAAGTTTTCACTTTCTTTACTGCACTCATAATAAAATTGGTTTAAAATAATTATAGAATGTACTTTATTGTTAATTAACACTTAATGACCACTGATAGCAAAGTGGAAATTTAAACTGTATGAAAATGGAAATAGCAAACAAATTCAAATGTGTTTTATTTTTCATCAAAACTACCATGTAAACATAAATATACAAAGCCTACTTAGATTAAAATTTAAACTAAATGGAAGTAATAATTATTTTATATATTTTTTCACTTCGTTTCTATGGAAACGAAAATTCTGTTAGATTTTTAATTCTTTTCAAACTATAAATATAGAATTTAGGTTTAAACATAGTCATAGCTTGAAACAATTATGATACAATTATAAGCAATCTTCATTTCCATAGACTAATGTGTAAAATTAAAATCGGAATTGATTATAGGTAATGAACGCGCATTTTTTTTTCTTTCCAAACATAATTTTTGTTGTTCTTTTTTTTATTTACTTCCAATGTTTCTTTCTCTTTCAGCAAATTTTTTTATTCAATTTATGCATGTATGTACATTGTACCTAAATACTTATGGTCATAATAATTAGTTTTTGCTTTTGGCTAATGAATAAATAATAATAATAATGAAAAAATAAAAAGGATAAAATAAAAAAATTAACAAACTGTTTATTTTTAATTGATTTTTTTTCTTGATAAATATGGAGATTGCGTCGTTGGTTCATAAAACAATAGTAATAGGAGAGCAGCACAAAACAAGCAAACTAATTCACAAAATCAGAAAAATTTGAAAATAGAAATAAATTATATGCATATATAAATATAAATATCATATTAAGTTCTTATATCTTTCTCTTTTTTGCTTACGTTTTTTTTTTGCAACCGTATACCAGGCCGAGAAAGGTGATGCATTGAATGGGTTAACAATTTTTTTTTCAGTTTTTTTGTTTATTGTTATTTTTTTTTATTTACACAAGATATAAAAGGAAAGAAGTAAAAGGAAACCTCATGTTTATATTAATTTTCTTTAATACACGTCTAACTAAAATTGATATTGAACTTTTTTCTACGTGTTAGAAGGAGTGCAACATAATTTTTTAATTATTTCAATTTGGTCAGTTTTACAATATTTTGATTGGTTTTTGCTTTTTTTTGTAAAATGTATATGAATTAGAAATATCCACCTATATAAGTATATGAATGTATTTATAATATAATAATAATTGATAATAAATAAGATAGGTATAGGTACATCAAAAATGAATTAAAAAAAAAAGTTTTTACCTATGCATACCTACATCAAAACTATTAAATTTTCTATTAAACAATTACAATTAAGCCAATTATATGTAGGTATATAATATAATATGATGGTATTTTATTCATATATCAACCATTGAACCAATCTTTTGGCCTGGAATGTAAAACAAAAATGAAATACTTAGATGAATGGATGAATTCAAATTGCTTTTGTTTTTTTTTTTTCTTTCATAACGCATATTATTTTTTTCTCGGCGAAATCATCAAAATAAAAAAAAAAAATAAAAATAAAGGCAAATTATTGAAAATAAAAACAAAAATTTGATGCAAATACATATTGCAAATTAGTTATGTTTTTTTTTTAGTTTTTGTGGTACAGTTTTAATAAAAACTAAAAATAAAATAAACATAAAAAATTTAAAAATCATATTTAAATAAAATATGGCTAATTTATATAATGTTCGATGTTACCAATTTCAGAATCAAATTCTTACAGTAATACATAGAAAACATTTAAAGTGTTAACGCATCAATCACTGAATTGTTGCGCTGTCATTTGTCAACATAAATATACGTCTAAATAAATAGTTATTTGAGTTGAGCACTTACATAAAGAGATCGAGTGTTACCAATGTGAAATTTTTTTGTATATAAAATTGAAGGGTAACTAAGTTATTTCAAATAAACGTAGGAATGTATAGGGTTAATTAAAACAGTGAAAAGTTTTTTCAAAATTCACAAAATTGTCAAAATGTCTATATCTAGCAATGATGAAAATAAATAATTTTTTTTGGTACACTTTAAAATAAACAAATATTTGCTACAAATAAATTTTTTAAATTGTCAAAATAAAAATATCAAAATTACAGAATAGAAAATTCAAAACGTTGATGAACTGAATAACTGACAAAAAAATGGAATGATAACATTTACGCGCACATATTATGAAGATGCAATTGCAATTCAGGACATAATATAAACACTAAGAGATAGTTTATTTTTTTTTATATTTTTTAATCGGCTTTTTATTATTATTTTTAGTGATAATTTAAATTAAATAATTAAATTGTTGTCAGGTTTCCGTTCACTAATAATTTTTAATATTTGATTGCAAATATCGATATTTCGGAAGCAACATACTTCCTTCATCAGTGCTTGTAACTAACTGTATACATTAATTCATTTTTTCCCTTCCTATATCCTATTCCCTCCATACTAGCTATCTATTTTACCTGTACTTTTTCCAATTATTTTATTAATTTAAATAGCGGTGAATATCCATTCCTTAAATCATTATTCAATCTATCATCTACCTGTACCCTCGAAATTGCTAAACTCTCATATGTGTCTAGTTTGCTTGTTTTGTGTACCTCCTCCTTTATTGATGATAAATTGGTTTTATCAATTTTATGGTGTTCTTCTATTATGTGTTTAGCAATTGCCGACCTAAAATTCGTAGTGCCTCTTATTCTTGCTAATTCGGCTTCCCTTAAATGTTCTTGGAATCTCACCGTAATGAACCGTTTTGATTGCCCTATATATACTTTTGAACAGTTGTGGCATGATATTTTATAGATGCCGTTGACTTCTTCCATCTCCTTTTTACCCTTTGCTGATCCAAGTATACTGCTCATTTTTTGACTTCTGCTATTTGTTACTAGTTCCAGATTGTGTTTCTTGAACATTTTCTTAAACTTATCGGTGAATGTTGAGTGCGTTACGCAAATCCTTCTAGGTTTTTCGGTATCCTTATTTTGTTGAAACAAACTCGTCATGTTATTGCGTTCGATGCGGTGCAGTTTCTTCCTTATCATTAGGTCTATGATTTCTTCATTATATCCATTTTTCCTAGCCGTGTCTTTTATGTAGTGCCTTTCCTTTTCGAAGTTAGCCTTTGATAATGGTATATTTACCAATCTGTTGACCATCGTATGGTATGCTGCCATTTTTTGTCCTAAGAGATAGTTTTTGCAACAGATTTTGTTGACTGCAATTGCAATTCAATGTGAACATATCCAATTGCCGCGTGATCTATTATCTCTTTTTTCTCTATGATAAGTCTATTATTCCTTTTATGAAACAGAGTTGGTTTAGATACCTAAGTTAAGATATAATTTTGTGATAAAGTTTATTTAAATGATTAAACCGTGCGTGAGCATGGGGCCGTTCCTACTAGTTATTATAATATAATTATCACAAAAGAAAAAAAAAGAAAGAAACTTATAAAATTGTATTCAAGAATAAAATTATATAGATTAAAATATCAATTAAGAACTTATAAATATAATATTAAAATAATTATAAAATAACGAAAAAAAAAAATATTCTACAAAACTAAGGCAAAAAGCTATCATACTAAATTAAACAAACAATAAAAATAAAAGTTAAAAACACTCTATGCAAAAAGCATGCAGTAGCGAGTGTAGTTAGAAAAAAATTTTTTACCAAAATAAAAGATAGAACAATAATAACGAACAAACACCGAAAATAAGAGATTAAAAACCTATTAAAAATAATCAAAGTTAAAAATCAATTAAGAAAAACAATTAAGTTTAATTAAACACAAAAATTTACTATGCGTACTAAGTCATTCACATGATCATGATTGAAATTAAAAAACCAAAGTTTATCCAAACTGAGTAATTTAGAACCATAACTATTTGTTTGTTATAGGTGGAGGTAGTAAATTATAAAGCCGAGGTGCAATTGCTTGAAATGAGCGTAAAAAAGTTTGTACATTATTAGGGGGTATGATAGCTAATCTTCTGGTGTTAACTCTCAGAATATATATTTCAGAATATCTATACTTCGTGTAAGTAACCACTTCTATTAGAGAATATTTTGAGGACTCGGAATTTAAAAAAAAAATGCTTCAGAGGCAGAGTTTTCAAATATTGAAATAACGGGAAGCTATTTTCCCTACGATGCTTTTTTAAAATTAGTCTGATTACACACTTTTGTTGTAATAACAAAGGTCTGAGATAATTATTAAAAGTACCACCCCAATTAACAATTCCATATTGTAACTTAGAATTAAATAAACCATAGTAAACAGAGGTAAACAGTTTGGAAGAACAGAACTGCTTAAGGTGATGAAATTGTCTGACAACTAAATGAAAATAATTATTTGCGGATTGCAGATAGTTTAGCTATAGGTCGATAATTTTCAACTAATTTTAAAAATCGGTTCAATATTAGTATTTCCAATCATTTAGGAAAGTACCATCGTTTAACGATTTAATAAAGATTTTACATAGTGGTTCAGTTATGCTTAAAATACATTTTTTTTTAAATTAAATTTGGAATACCCTCTGAACCAGTGCTGAAATTTAGATCAAGCGATTAAATTTTTTTTTTTTTGTTATGTTCTTAGCAGTAACTTAGGTAGAACCACCTTTTTGTGCTTAATTAAGTACGGTACTGCAAGTTTATATTACAATATCTACATATTTCGAACATTTCTTTAAAAAATTATCTACTCATTAAATGTGGAAAACTACTGCTATTGTCAGGAACTAAGCCTTTTTAAATAGAATAGCTCCATTTTGTGTTTATAATAGATCCTAATTTAAAGTCCTTAGATAGATATTAAAATATATAAAACAAAATTCAAGAGGAAAGTGGTGAAAAACTCAAATGCACAATATTTTTAATAATACCATTAAATGTTATAACTGGCATTCTATATAGCTATCAAAATTTCACTTTTATTTTATTTTCATTAATTCAATCTGTTACTTTATTTCATGAATTTTTCCTACCATAAGTAAATTTGGATGAAATAACAAATGAGAGAAGATCTCTTTCAAGGTGAATAAAGTTTTTTTTTTTTTGTTTTTTTATGCTTTATTCTATAGAATCATAAATTGTTCCCAGTAACGAACAACAATAAAGAGCACAACAACAAAAGATGAAAATGTTTTTCAAAACAGTTGATAAATCTGACAGGATAATAATCTTTATGTGATTAATGATCCCAGCAAATTTTTATGAATGCTCGAAGTAATTTAAAAATAATTTTTTTTATGTTTTTTTTTTTTTTTTTTTATTACAATTTAAAACTTTTTTTATAAAAAAAAAAAAATAAAATTTAATAAAAAAAATTATTTTTATCCTACAATTTTTCGATCAATACAATGAGTTTTTCCAAATAATTTATTTACAATTAATTAAACCCTAATTTACATTTAATTATAAAATTTCATCAATATAATTCTTTGATTTTTCCCTCATGTATTTTGCTGCCCTCTGATACAATTTTACTTGTTTCATCAACGTTTACTTGTGTAACTGCTGTTTTAAAATTATTGAATAGTCATCGAATGTTTGCAATTAATCACGTTTAAAATTATTTACTTTTCTTTTCTATATTATTGATTCAATTGACATTGCTTAGTGCTCATATGATTTTAACTCAAATTAATTCAAGCGTACACGTTGGTTTACACAAGCAGCGGAAGATGCATGAGAAATAAGATCAAACAACTAAGATTGTTGTTCAGAATTTGGTTCTGTTAAAGCTTTATATTTTACATTACATAAAAACATCTACATGTATTATAGAAATATCGTCAGACCACAGCGAGCGGTTGCAGCCTTTTCACCATATTGAAAAGAAAGTGGAACGAGTGGGTCACAAAGCAAATGAGGAAAAAACAAAATATAATACGTCGTCAACAAATAAAAATACCTCTCAACATAGCATATTGGTTAAAACATCACTGTCGGTACATATAATTTCGAGGTAGCTTAGGAGTTTACCTCAAGCACCTATCTCGACGAACCATTATAGTTAAAATCTACAAAACGCTCATAATCCCGGTTCTGCTCTATGGATCAAAATCCTGGACGCAGCTCAAGGCAAGTGATGCACTTAGTGTCTTCGAGAAGAAAATTCTTCGTCCAATATATGGTACTGAAAACGACGATGGGGTCTGGAGAAGAGATAATGCCGAACCCTATGAGCTGTACAATGGATGTTGTCACGAAAATTAAAGTCAAGAAGTGACTCATACACTTAGAGCGGTTGGAAGAAAATGCTCGAGCAAAGAAAATCATCGGATCCAGATACTAGTAGATACAAGATGTCGTGGCAGACCACACCTTTGTTGGAAGGACGAAATATTGGAAAACATGAAACAATTACGTATCTTCCAATGGAGAGAATTCACCGGTGACCAACAAAAATGGAGGACATTGGTGAGTCAGACTCAAGACATACATGATCTGTTAGTCACCTAAGTAAGTTAGTACATACAAATATAGTGCCAGAATTTATGTTTTCACATACCATTGGTTGTATTCGAAATAATTATCTAAATTAATAAAAAAAAAATGACTCACAACATGTTGTCGATGTTTCGTCAAGAGGGCACAAGAAAAAGATTATTGATAATCTAGGCAAAAAACTAGAATTATTGGTTTGAAGTATTACTATATGTAATTCCCTCGGCTATATTAGAGTAATAAAATAAAATGCAATTGGTACTTTCCCTGTTCCGATAACACTCATCCGGGGCTTAGGCGAGCGGAGCGGCATACGCCTTGAAGTTTTTTTATAAGATTCTCTATTAGAAAAATGAATATTTGAAAATCAGTAATTTTCACCTACACGGTACAACTGACTACATAAAAAACCCTTAACTATGTTGCACTTTGATAAATTGCACTAATGATATTCACCCTTCCAGCTAGAGAATCAAATACTTTTAGTTGAGATTAACCAATTCTTTGAATATATTTCTTCTGAATTTGTTAGTTTTCTTGATATTTTTTTTCATATTTTATTCTTTCTGTGGACTAGAGTTTTCAATATTTTGTATATTTTTCATAAATATTATATTTTAGTGAACTTTTACAACACGCGCAATTATTCTTATTGCGGCTTTTTCTTTCCTAAGCCGGAATAGAGTAACAATTATATTTATTTTCTATTTAATTTCATACTCTAAAAGTTTTATTTATTTTAAATTTACTAAAACAACGCCAAATTTCTTAAGAAACGTGATGGATTTAGAAATACAGGGTGATTCAATCATGCTAGGACTTCTTGCATTCAGATTAAGTAGATTAAAATTATAAATAAAAAGCAATAAAGCTATCAATAGTTAACTAGAAGTAAGCAGTTGAAACACAGATGTATACTCTCTGCAGATTCACCAGTGATAGCTGAAAACTGTACTTCAGTCTAATCAAATAGTGGCCAAGTTAAACGAATTTTGTCACTCAATTTAGCAAAGATGTAAAATGCGATAAAATGGATACTTATCCTAAGTGTAAAACAATTTCAAACTATAAAATAAAGTTGTACTTTAAGTTCAATATTCACAATAGAAACCAAATCAAAAATTCCAAGAAATCAAGTCTGCAAATTTAATTTTGGTAGAATTTTCAACTTAATTCAACATCACTAACAATAATCAAACTACAACATATGTCAAGAAAATTGTATTTTAGAACTAGGCGGACATGTTCATTCTCTATTTAGAAAATAAATTTCAGCTACAATCACATAGTGAAGCTAATCTGTAAATTTGATATTAAAATACGACGTTGTGTTAAACATTTTAATATTCAAACTATCTGAACCTTCCACAAATATTTTGTTTTGCCGCAACATTGGCAGTTCTCTCTGGAAATATCCTATTTTATTTTTAAAAAATACCTGTACACCATAAAAGTCACCTTTCCCAGTATGTCAACGTAGGATCTTATTATACGGCTTAGGTTGCGGTTGTAGAAGCCGTAAAATGAATATCAAGTCACCAGAAAACTTTAGACCGATAACAGTGTTACCACTATATGAAAAAACATTAGAAAAAGTTGTTTGTGTGCAATTAGAAGATTATTTAGTGAAACATAATCTTATCAATAAAATTCAATTTTGCTTTAGAAACGGATATTCAACGGAGACGGCATTAAATTGGATATTACATGAATGGAAAAGACACACAGATAAAGGGGAAACAATTATAACAAAATTTCAAGATTTTAAAAGAACATTTGAAATGGTAGATCGAAATATACTCACAAATAAGTTAAATAGATATGGGACCAGGAATGTAAAATATGTTGGAATAGCTCAAAAAATATTTTACATGCAGAATGCAGTGTACTAAGATAAATGACATTGTATCAAATCCTAAATCAGTAGGTTTAGGTGTTCCACAGGGTTCTATAATGAGTGTATTATTGTTCCTTGTATATATTAATAATATTGGCAAAACATTGAAGTTTCATTGTTAAGTACATTGTAATGGATGGATGTTATAAGTAAATTAACAACGTATTGATTCTGATGTTTAAACTAAAATGTATTTTACTACCCCATTATATACAGAAACACATTGATTGAGTATGTTAACGGATATTATTATATTTTTTTATTTTATATTATTGTATAAAATACCGTTGTACAAAAAAAAAAATAGCGCACAAAACTCAATTATGTACAGTACAGAGGAGGTTGATTACGCCATAACAGAAAAAAATAAATTATAGAATTAGTATATTTAAAAAAATATTAAGAGAGCATATAATTAAGAGAGACCAATAAAATAAATCTTAATCTAAAATCTAAATACGAAAAAATAAAATAGTGAGTAAATATTTTTATATTTGCCTTTTACGAACGCAAGCTTTAAACGCAGCAGCCTTAAGCGAACAAATCATATGAAATGTGTTAAATTAAAATATTTTATTCCTCAAAAATTCATTATGGGATTTTGTTTAATTAATGATAACGGTAATATTAACAGCCTTAAAAATCAGTTTTATTTTACGAAAGTAATAGGACTGTTAGGAGTGTTTAAACGTCATTAATTAATTTTACTTTATTTTAGTAAATTATAGTACTTTCTTAATTTCATCGTAAAGGACAAGTTAAAAAGCACCGCCTGTATCACGAAGTACGTTTGACAAAGCACCCTTGAAGAAGGCTGAGGTACCCTCTTGTTTGGAAATAGTGGCCCAGCAATGTAATGTACTCTTGTAGACAATTTCTGTTTTCTTACGGCCAGACTGCATCATCATACGACGACGTACTGAATCGAATGGATATGATACAATACCAGCGGCTATTGTAACGACTTGAGCAATAACGCAATTGATATAAATTGGTGTGTTTTTAGGATCAGGAACTGTTATAGTACTTAACTTAGTTCTGCCCTGGAAAATTAAACTGCAACTGAAAGCTATATTTTCAATAAAAACAAATCAACATGCACTATGTATATAAAAAATATAATAAAAATTTTAAACACCCTATCTACTTTACGACGACAGCATGGCGGTATAATACAAAACACCACATACAATTTAATTAGAAATTATCACTTTCAATTAATATTTTTCTCAAAATAAACTACTTATGTCTTTACATCTCTCTTTCACTCTTTCTCTATTTATATAATTTGTTTATTTATACAACAATCATATTTGTATATAATTTGTTGTTTGTTTTTTGTTTTTTGTTATTTTTTTCTTTGAATTTATAAGAACAATCAACCGGACTTCTATAATTAATAACAAATAAAAAGTAAAATCATAATTTAAATTCTATAAAAATAAAAAAAAATCTAACAAAAATTAGTCAGTTTCAATTTCCTACTAAATAAAAAACAAAAATTTCTCAGTATACAAAAGTATTTAACAAGTGTCTGAACTGTATTAAGAGAAAGAGAAATAATAATTTGTAACGCTAAAAAGCAAAAATGAATAAATTAAATATTTTCTTTCTATTACATCTATCCAAATTTATATTGGCATTAGAAACAATTATACAATTTGAAAGTGAATGGCTTCAATTTCGAAATAATTATAAAAAAAATTATTCATTATCGATTGAAGATCCAATCCGTCAGAATAATTTCAAGGAATCAATAAAATTTATTACAGATCATAATAGAAAATTTCAAAATGGATTAGTTGATTATGATTTGAGTATAAATCATTTTTCAGATTTAAAAAATTATGAATATATTGAAAAATATTTACAAAATAATAATCAAATAAATAATAATGAAAATATACAAAATTCAATAATTGGAAAAATTGAAACAGTAAAAAAATTTCTTAAACGTAAAACAAAATTACATCAAATATTACCACGTACAGACCTACCAGCAACAATAAATTGGCTTAAATCTGGTTATACGAATAAAATTTCAAATCAAGAAGAAAATTGTATAAATTCATATATAGTTGCAAGTTTAGCAACAATGGAAGCACATTATTATATTAAACATGAAAAATTAATTCAATTATCTGAGATGAATGTTTTAAATTGTAGCCAACAATTTGGTAATTTTGGATGTATGGGAGGTTTTATCGAACGTGTCTATCAATATGGTATTATATATGGTATCGCTTCAATGAAATCTTTAAATAAAAATAATATTAATAATAAAATTGTATGTAGTAATGAAGAAAAAAATTTGTATATAAAAAAAATTTATATTTCATCAACATCATCAACAACATCAACATCATATCCATCATCATCATCGCTAAAAGCAAAATTAGAAATAAATGGATTTGATGAGAATTCAAATAATAACGAATATGCAATGCAACAGGCAATTGCTTTTTATGGACCAGTTACTGCTGCTATCAATGCAAAATTAGATACATTTCGATATTATCGTGGTGGCTTATATTATGATACAAATTGTTCATCTAGATTAAATGAAACAAATCATTTTGTTACTGTTATTGGATATGGTGTAATGCCAAATGGTAAAGAATACTGGTTAATACGAAATAGTTTTGGTACTGATTGGGGTGTTAATGGTTATATGTTTTTAGCTAGAAATTTAAAAAATCATTGTGGCATTGGAAGTTATTTTATTTATCCTGAAGTATTATAAAAAAAAAATTAATAAAAACAAATAAATAAATAAGTATAATTAAAATATGTAAATAAAATAAATTAATTTTAATATTGGAAATGTAATTGAAATTTTTTAATTTATAATTATTTGTTTTTGTTTTTCTATTTTTTTAATATAGTTTTAGAATAAGTCAACAAAATTATAAAAATAATAATAACTAATGTTATTTTTAAAAAATTTAATTAACAGAATTAAATTAATAAATTTTTAGAAAAAAAAATTAAAAAAAAATGTTTTTTTTTCTCATTTCAGTTTTTTGTAGCAATTTTACTTTTTTCTTTTTTAATAGCAATAAATCATACAAAGAGACTTTGGAAATGCTTCTGACCTAGAATAGTTTAAAAGACTTTATGAGACATTAACATACTAAAAACTTTTACATTTATTGCAACATTTAAAACTAGCATTAATTTATTTTTGACTCAAAGAAACTGAAACACCTTTGATTGTCCAAAAAACCAATAACGTTTTTATACATAAAAGGTTTTTACGTAACTCAAGTTAGATAATTATATAACCTACTTATGATAATATTATCTTTAATCGGCATTAATCGTTGAAATAAATAAGTGGTCTTGTTCGTTTTAGTAGCTTAATAAAGTTTTAATTGCCAATTTAGCTAGAAGCTTCGCTGCTGATATATTGGATTATACAAGTTTTATGCCGTGTAGCACATTCCATTATTTCGTCTTTTATAAATGAAATCTTTAAATCTAAATAAATATCAACATACCACACATAGATATAATTGAGCCATGTTACGCAGTATCTACTTTATTTTGATAAGTTTGAATTGTTTAGATATGAGATTGTCAAGTGAATGATTCAGTTGTTGCAATTCAGTTTCACAAAATGCGGGAAAGATCCGGTTGGTAAAGTGAACCGTTGGAACAAAAATCTAAAACGACGATCTCCTGTTTCAATACCAGCTGCCATTCAAGATTATAACTCTTATATGGGCGGAGTTGATATTGTAGGGGATCAAATGTTGGAATATTATCGTATAAAAATGAAAACTAAAAAATGGCCAGTTAAAGCGTTTTTTCATTTTCTCGATTTAACAATATACAATTCTTGGATGGAATACAGAAAAAATGCGTCACTACTTAATTTACTAAGAAAAGATATTAAATCTTTTCAAAAATTTAAGCTGGAACTTGGTGAAGTACTGGCCAAAATAAAAGAATGGCCAACTGAAAATTTAGACGTATTCCAGTTGCCTAAAGGATTTCATGGAACGAAATATAGTCCCCACAACGCTCCAGATGACATTAGGTACACCTCATTTTGAATTTGAAACCTCAATTTGAAAAATCATAAAAAACTCTAGGTATGTCTCAATATTTTTAATTAATTTCTTGATCGTTTTTGTGGCACATTTTCGTATGTTTTTGCGATCATTAAAAATTTTATAATTACAAAATTAAAAAAATATACTTAAAACTTAATTTTGAACCGATTTCAAATTTTTTTCAAATGTTGAGCTTGTTTTTATGATATAAAGTGAATTTTGATAAATTTAAAAGTTTTTATGATAATTGGGATTAGGCCAAATCTCCTTTGACCAAAAACAATTAGGCTAACCATCCCCTGTATTATTCTACTTTGATCAGATTTGATATGTTCGCAACCGATCAGAAGTTATCTATTCTCATTCTTATTCTATATCGCTCTAATCAGCTCCATAGTATTCCATATGTTGATAAATATACAATTTAATTAAAAAATAATTAGCTTGCTTTTCAATAACAATAACCCACATTTTTTGCTTTTTATCCTCCTTTACAACAAATGTCATTGAAAATATTTTGAATCAAACGAAAAAAAAGTACTCACACATGTCAGTTAAAATATATGTATATGTGTGTATGTGTAACAATTTTTATTAAGTTTACTTTTCTAAAATGTGTCTAATGTCATAATAAAATTGCCTATAAATGAATTTATAACCAAAAAACAAACAATAACTGAACTAAATTACCATACCGTTAGTACTTTGACGTTTTTGTTTTCTAAAACTATTTTAAAATATCAAACCATTTTGTTATGATTTGTATGCCATAAAAATTTCAACTTTGACACTCGATCAAATCAAAAATAACAAAAAAATCGTAATAAATCAATTTCTACTTTTAATGAAATAAAACCAATAAAGATAATAGACACACATACGGTTTAGGTAAAACAGTAGCGTAGATTTTTATCTCTACATATTATTCTAACACTCATATTTTTATTGTTGTTTTTGTTATTTTTATTGTTAGGTACAATTGTAAAGAATTTAAAAATATCATTGATTTCGCTATAGAATATTCTATTGTTGGTAGGTAAATCTAATACGTTTTATTTAAAATTGATGATACCGCTTTTGTATATTGTCATTCTGTACTCAGGATAAAAATTAAAGCTAAAAAAAACAAATAAAGAATAAATAAAAAAGTGAAAATCAAAATATCTAACAAATGAAATCGTAAGGACTAAGAGGTTTATGTAAAAAAAATATTTTTTTTTTCTACTATACTTTTAAATTATTTACATATTTTTTGGTTTATTTGTTTCATCGAAAGTACTTAAGAAAAATAGGCTAAAACTGAATTTTATAAGAAGCTTATAATAATTGAATATAGAGTTACTCTATTTAGTGGAAAAAAATAGGGTAATTTTAATATGCATTTACAGTAGCACTCAGTTTGGTCATTTTTGGTTGTATTGAACAAACATGAATATTACAGACAGAAATTCCATCATCACCATCTGTTGTTACAATTAAGGGTGAACTTAAAGCTCATTTATAATCTTTCTTCCTTCGGATATATCTTGGGTAACCGTAATCTATCAGTTAAGTACAGTTTTTCAGTAGTTGTTCCCGACTTCGTCGAACCATCTTTACTTGGGGGGCCTACCGCATACAAAATCGGATTCAAAAATTTTTTTGTGCATTCTCTGATTCATTCACTTTTCCTAGAGATTCCGCAAACATTTTTGTCTACTATACAGCATGCATAATATAATTTTGTTATTTTTGCCGCTGTACATTAATTTTACTGATACATTTTTTGTATAGGGATGTTTGGGGAAAATAATAGACAAATCCATTTGTTTTTATACCCTATCCCTATATTATTTGTGTTTTAACCTACCTTTGGGTGTAATATAGTTACTAGATTTTTAGAAACATATCCAATTTTTTCTGATTTGTGGCAATTTGTAATTTATAAAATTAAGTACAGTTTGAGGGGTCTAATAGGGTGGTGATGCGTTTTATGGTCGTTCAATCCAACTTACGCCACTTAGCCTCCCCCACCTTATTTTCCTACTCGCACATGGTGACCCCTGTTAACCCTAGCAACCCATACAAACGATCGGGCTCTAACCCTGGTGTAGTAGGATGGGTAGGGGACAGAAGAGAGGGGAAGCACGGCGTGCATCGGACAACGGCGGAGATAACAACCAAAGGCGGAAGATCCTTGCTCGGAATTGAGCCACTTTCACATCTTGAATTTAAAGGTCTTTTCCGTAACCATGTATGCAGCGTCTGCATCTCCTAGTTGGAGCGGCTGCAAAAGGCGTCTGTACTCACAATGAGCGGCCTATAAAAAGATGTATCTGACCATTCAACGGGCGGGCGTGCCTGTCAAGTTTGAGCTTATGGTTTTATCGCCCATATCTCAGAAAATGCTAAAGGGTCAACCAACTGATAACATTTCATGAAACAAGACAACGAATGGTAGGTCCCCAAGAGGTAATCGCGATGAAATCACGATGAATCCTCCTACAGCCTTGGTTGTAGTAAACCGCACATCGGATTTGGGGGTGCGGCATATTTCATGTGGTGGTGTCGAGCGGAACACCGAGATAACTGAATCCCCATGATGATGATGATGACAGTTTTAAACTTAAAGAGCTTTAATTAAAAATATGACAGTTCAAATGTGTAATATGTAATTCGATGATGTGAATTAAGTAACATAGTTCCATTCTCAGACACATATAGAAACATATACAATAACAACTGTATATTAAAGACTATACGATAAAAATTCAATCATCAAGACACTTATAAGCAAATTTAATCGGAATCAGTTGTCAATAAATGATAATGCCTCCGTAGTATGATTACTCAAAACTGAATAGAGGTTATTTTCGATGAAGAGATGAAAAACAGAATAAAATTAATTAGAATAACAATCAGTAGACTCTAACATGAAAGTTTTTTGATATGAATCTAAAAACAGAAACACTAAAACAAACAAGTAAAGAATATTTGAGATCTGTTTAAACACAATACACCTACTTCTACTACGTTAGAACGTGATTCGTAAAGCATACAACTACTACTCAAATGCAAATATATTATCATAAGCCAGCTAGTGTCTCAGTTTTGGTCACTTACAAAATATAAATCCCTAGCAATAAAAACGAGTCTATAAATACCAAATAAATACCTAACGCCTAAACTAAATGATAAAAGAGATGAAAAAAGCAATATACAAGCACAAAACCAATTGATGTCAAAAACAATAGAAAATCTTTTGATCGAGACGAATAATAAACGAAAAACCTTTTCCGCTTACAAAAAAGGAATCCATACCAACATACCCTGCTTTCGGTAATGCCGTCTGCGCTGCAACTGTAAAAAAATCAACTGTCATCATCACGCTTTCGGTTATGCAGTTGACGACAATTGACGATCGTCATGCTTTCGGTTATGTAAAATGGCAGTCAAATTTGAGCATACAAAGCAGCAAAAAAATTTATGATTAGTAATTGATCGTCATTTGTTTTGTTCTTTGATTGTGTAGTAAAAAATGTTTAATGGTTCTACAGGTTTTTAAATATGAAAAACCTAGATGACTTCAATCTATTGTTTGTAATTTGTATTACATGTCTTTATAAAAAACGGTATTGGAAAAAAAATTAAATAAAAATCAAAAATTAAACGTCAAAAGTATGCATTTACCGATTTGACAGTTCATCGGTCGCATCAAATGTTAACTGATTGATCGTCAATTCAGCATTACCGAAAGAAGGGATAGATTGAATTATTTATTCCTATTAATCTAATTATATAGATTGACCCATTACGGTAAAATAAGAGTTGTAAGATCAGAGTGAGTTAGAAAAAAGCCCCAAATAAAAAAATAAACGATTACGGAATAACATGAAATGAAATAAACCAATTAATTATTATTAAATGAAGTACGTTGGAGAAGCATTGTTCAACTTTGTTTCAAAATCAAGATATGAAGTACAAAATACAGAAAAAAAAACTAAATTAAGGCACCGTAGTTCGTAGTCAAACAACATAAATACTATAACCATGATGAGTTTGATTCTAAACTGAATAATATACTACCTTCTTAATCGTTCACAACCATTTTTGTTATTATTATCGAGGAATAGAAGCAGTCTTCTCTTTTGGTAGCTCCAAAATATTTTCTATTTTTATATAATTTAATAATAATTTTGGTTGAAACACTCTGTAAACAAGGGATTATTTACTATCAATAAAAAAAAATTGTTTTTGGTTTACTTTATTCATTTTTTAATTTATTTTATTTTTTCTTTTTGTCTTTTTTTTTCTTTTTACATCAAAAATTTATTAAATAGTTTAAATTTCGAAATTTCCTCAATAAATTTTACAACGTTAACAAATTTTCATTTGAAATGTATGTCATTTATCACAATTCATCCTATCTTGGATTGAATTTTTTTTTTTTTTTTTTTGATATTTTTTATGTAATTTTTTAAAATAAAAAATTTGTGTCTATTTATTCTAATGCCATATGCTATCTACGTATATACATAATATATATAATATTATATAATAGTTAGTTGCTATAGTAGCTAACTGGAAGGAATCGAAAACTCTAAATGTATTCAAAATAAAATTTAGCTTATAAAGTTGCTGACATTTTTTGTTGTCGTTTTTTTATTTTAGTTTTATTCATGCTATATTAATGTATGGGTTGTAAATTTGTATGTGTTTATGTGGAATTTTTGTATGAAAAGATTAAAAGGATTGAAATGACAAAAACATAACTGGCTAAAATTTCATATTTTTTGGATTTTTATATTTTGTTTTTTCTGTTTTTGTAATTATCTTTTTCAATTTCATTTCAAATAGTTTCAATTTCATTTTAACTCTCTGTTTTTGGTTCTTAGAGAATTTAACTTTAAATAAAAAAAAATATTTTTCCACATTATATACATATATATATACTATGTACAATTATAAGTAGATATTAAAAAATATTTTTAAAGAATATTTCTTTTTTTTTTTTGCTTTTTTTGGATGTAATTAAATTCTTTTATTTGAAAATTTCCTGTTTATATTTGTACAAGTATAAGTATAAATTCGTTTTTTGTAAATCTACAGTTATTTTAATGATAGTAAAAGCTTGAAGTTATTCTGTCAAGTTAAACATTCATTTTGTTGTAAAACCTGTAGGATCAGAAAATTTTTAAGGTATTATAAATTTACTTCAACGCACCTATAATCACAATTTGAACAATGATATAGTGATAATTGAATGGATTTGGAAAAATATGTTTAAGCGAGTATGATGATTTACTGTCATTTGTACGTATCTAATTTGAAAATAATGTAAATAAATATTCAATGAATTAAATAAAAAGGTAACTAGTTTAAATTGTTATAACATCTACTATTGTTGCATATCCATTTGTGGATGATGTTAAAAGTCATACTGGTTCTGGTAAAGATATATTTTACCTTAATGATTACCGGCATTTTTGCAATATAAAGCAATGAAAATATACTGAAGAAAAAAAAATCTTCAAAGACAAAATCCATAAAAATAAAATATGCGACGAAAACAACACTGAAGTTTTGTCTTGTGTAACCACTGCAAGGACAAAGTCCTCATGAACAAAATCTCAAAAGACAGATTTCCAAAAACCAAATATTTGTCGAAATAGATAAGCGGTGATGATGAAGGAAATAAGTTTTCCAAAATGTCGATATTTGCAAAATCAACGTAATTCATTAGTAAAAGTATGTTCGACTTTTAGTCGCTAAATATGTTTTGGGTGGGTTGCTGACTAAATCAACAAACCTAAATCCACGAAAAAAATTCAAAATCCATAAAATCGTGGAAAAACTAATCCTGGAAATAAAGAGATATTCTCGCTGTATTCAACAGCGGCTATGCATAAAAATAATTTATACAAATATTCTGTAAAAGGCATAGAACTTTGAGTTTGAAACCAAATCTAAAAGCTTTGCTACCTCAGAATTTCGCTTAAAGTGCCGTACATAATAAAATGCGTAAAAGCGTTTTTTGTGGACTTTTTTTTTTGGCAAATACGATTATGGATTTTGTTTTTGTGCATTTAAGGACTAACCCGTTTTGTGTAGTCGTTGTTAGATACAAAAAAAAGAAATATCTCCATTGGGGATTTGGTCTTCTGATATTATTTTTTAACTGGGGAGAGATTTTGTCCTTGCAATTTTTTATTTCGGGTATTTTGTCTTTTGAGATTTAATATTTGGGGATCTTACCTTTGAGTATTTTGGAGGTGGTATATTTTTTTTATAGATTTTGGAATTGGCTTTAAAACTGTAGTAACTAACTCAAATGTATAATTGAAAACTATAATGCATTTAAAAATAAATAATTTATACATAAAGTTGAATTCTGAAATTTGTCTGTTGAATTGAAGTAAACCTTTTTTATACGGTTTTTGTATTTCAGAAATTAAGTAAAATAATTTAAAAAATTGTAATCGAGTAAAAAAATATATTTTTTAGTAACTACTGTCTAGAAAAAAGAAACATTTATATTTAAAATTTATTACTTAATCACCACCAAAAGCCATTGCAGCACATTATGATCACTAGAACTTAAAAATTGGATTAACTTACTTTTTTGTTGGCTATAGACCTTGACGCAAAATTGTTCCCCCCTGACTTCGGTGAGAAGCGGAATCTCTCCAGTTGGTGATTTGAAGTTCTTTCACATCTGCCGATAATTCATCTCTCCTTCTAGCTGGAGCATTTTCATCCATACGCTCTACATGGCCTAGCCAATGAAGACGTCTTGTTCTAACTTTTTTTGGCTAGGTCCATGTTGTTGAACAGCTGGAATAGTTCGACATTGTATCTTCTTCTCCAAAACCCTTCGTCAGACAAAGGACCATAAATGCGACGAAGAATTTTTCTATCAAAGATACCAAGTAAATGATTGCTTGCTTTTGGTAATTTTCACGGTTCAGAATCGTATTAGCAGCACCGGAAGGATAAGCGTTTTCTATAATTGTGCCTTGATATTTTGTGATAGGAGCTTAGAACCCAGTTGTTTGGCAAACGGGTTAATTCAACATCGATGTTATTGATGGAGTTGATGTTGGTTTCAAGATAGATAAACCCCTGAACTACCTCAAAATTATATGAGCCTACAGTGATATTGTGTCGTATATGATGTTGTGTAACATTTTGTTTGTCGATGGCAAATATTTTGTTTTATTTTCATTTATGAGAAGATCCTACTTCCTACTACCTATTTCCTCTTTAATTTTTGCTTCGATGACTGTTCGTGTGATGTTCCGATAATATCGACGTTATCAGCGAAACCCAGGAGCTGCACCGATTTCTAAAATATAGTACCCTGTGTGTTACCACCGGAACGTCGCACTATATGCTCCAACACCAGAAATTATGTTAAACTACATCTATTACTCCTTCCTGAGCAAATTTAGATACTATTACTTAATACTACAAGTGTTCTAGAAGCTTTTATTATTCCAGAACGTAACATGATACATCATTAATTTTTATTTCATTTTATGACAACTAAGGGATTTACACAATTTTACCATTTTACAGTTTTTTTTTATTAATTTTCAACGTGATTGATAATTTTACAATAACTGTTATACCACCCCTGACAAAAGTCCTTTTCCAGCTTGGATTTAACCAAATCATAATTAACAGTAACCACACTAATTGGTTTTAATAAGGTAAAAATAATTATTACTATATATAGCTTGCATTTATTCCGTTTCCAGGTATGTAAATTAAACTTAAAATCATTATGCTGTGTTGACAAAGTTCAGTTTAAATATGTATCAATCTTCAATAAATAAATCGGATTATTTTTTTATTTATTAAAACAGTAAATTAATAAAACAATAACATTATAATAAGTTCTTAATTTTATATAATAATACTTTTTGATTAATTCTTATAACTCACAGATATTTTTATAATATCTTGATATAAGTTATAGAATCAATTAATAGAGTTAAAAAATAGGAGTTGAATAAGTAGTCAATACAATACGTGCTGATGAGTTCCAGTATTATTACATGAACGTTTTGATTATTACATGAACGCATTCAAATTTTTCATAATGTGTAAAACATTTTAAAATTCGAAAGTAAATATTCAAAAGTTTACTGATGTTGCGACAATGTGCATTGTAAGGGTTTGCATAAAGTGATATTGTCTCCTTCATGGAAAAATAAAGACATTTCTGTATTTAAAAAAAACAATTGTATATTATTCTCTCAAGTAGTTCATTCTTTAATTAACTAATTGACTACCCAACTATCGAGGCCAACAAAAAACACAAAAACATAAACTAAAATCAAAGTCACACATAATGTTTCTGAGGCATCTTTTGAATAATAATTTGGACTTATTTTTAAGACATTTTAATATTTGTTAAGTATATTCATTCCATTTTAAATTAACAATGTATACGTAAACCTTTGACACACTTAGACTAATAATAGTTTTTTAAACAGTTACAACGGTCCTAAATTTTATTTTTTTGCTTTTTTATTTTCTTTTTTTTTGGCAACTCATTTTGTACCATTTTTGTAATTGAAATTGGAAATCTTCCAGAAAGACGACCAACTCTAAGATTAAAAGTAATTAGTTAGCAATGTACAAACACATTCACAATAATAATATTGTAAATGTATTCAATTCAGACAATAATATCCTAAAGTAGAGCCAAACCAAGTGATGCCAATTTTAGTATTTTCAATTTCTTGTCCTAAATGGAGTGGTTGAAGAATTTTTTTTTTTTTTTTTTTAATCTACAAAAAATATAAAAAAGAATTGGAGTGAAAAAGAAGAATTTTTATTTATTCAACATAATGAAGTGGCTAAAAATAATAGTAAAAACAAAAACAACAAAATTTCTTTGAAGAAAATCAAAAAAAAAAAAAAATGGAAACTATTTAGAAAGTTTGAAGAGTTTAAAAAACTTTGTAATTAAAATTAAAGGAAAGTATGCAAAAGCAACAAACTTTTTTTATTTTGAAAATTTGGAAAATTATATTTAAAAAAAAAAAAAAAATTATGAATAAAAAGTAAAGAAAAAAATAAACAAAAAGTGAAAGTATTATTGACAGTAAAAATATGTAATAATAGTAAGAAAGTAAAATGTATATAGAAAGAATTTACAAGAAGTTTAATATTCAAATTCTCTGCTTAATCTATAGATAAGTAAATAAGACAACTTCTTATTAGATTTGGGACTAAAGGAATCCAAATAGATTTAAACTTTTCCTAAATTAGTTCTTGAATTTTTAGTCATTAAAGATTCAAATTTTAAAATGACGATCTTAACCCATTTTCTACTAGCGTGTCCATATGACAACAAAATTTCTATGTATTTTTAAATGTCGAAATACGTAAATTATTAATTAAGTAATATTTTTTAATTATTGCATCATCTTTTATTACTCATTGATAATAAATTTTGTGCATTTCCGTTCAGTTTAGTTTTGTGTTAGCATCTAGATCGATGTTCTTCTTTGTGTGGTTCATAATTAAATTGCAAAAAAAATTATATCAAATAAAACATAATAATTTGTAATTAACTTACTCAGAAAATATTCAATAACATACCAAAAAAAACAAAAAAAAAAAATCGTGTTATTATTGTTAAATATGTTAGATAACACATAAAAATACTTTTTTTTCATAAAAATTTGTAATTTATAAGCACAAATTAAACCTTTTATTTCGTGCTGCCATATGGACACTGTAGTAGAATCTAAGTACAAAACTTTTTTCTATCATTTTCTAGATCACTTATTCTTAATCAAATATTAAATGCATTTTATGATGATGATATCAATGAACCGATATGTATTCAGTCACGTGATGTTGCAGAGTTTACAGATGAAGGAAGACAGCTTCAATTTGAGTGCAGAAGCTGAATTATTTAGGGAAAAATTATTGATATTATGAAGAAGTCAGTGATAGGTTTACAAGAAATATTAAGAGACTGAAGATACAAAAGATTGATATACAATGGAAATTGTGGGAATCCATAACTTCTTCAGCTATGTTTCCAGAGCAAAATCAAATAAATACAATAAGTTAAGTCCAGTCGAGTTGACCAAAGCACAATATAAGCACCTATAGGATCGGAATAAAAGAAAAAAACATGATGATGGGTACTATTTATGGTTAATATGGTTAATTGATGCTTCAATCCAAAATGCATGGCAATTAGCTCGATTGAATGGAAGTTATGTCCCTCAGCAGAATGATACGCAGGGACATTGTAAATGTATATTTGCTTCTCTATAAGAGTAAGCCAAAAAGACTTGGAAGAAACCCCAGTTTATCAGCTGAAGAGCTATATGTATGGTATGATGGTAAGAATCACCTAATCCGATCTACAAATGAGAATAAAATTCGCAGACGTGCATACGAATATTGTAATTCCAGCGGGAGAACCGAATGTAAAAAATGCAATGTTGGTCTATGTGTAAAATGTTTTGTCCAATATCATACAAAATAAGAATACGTTTTTCAAAACATTCGTTTTTTTTTAATATGAAATTTGTACCTCTGAATTTTTTAATTTATTTTTTTTATTTGTTTCTAACTTGATATTAAAAAACTGTAATCACTTCCTTTTTACTCTCCTCCTATTCTAACTTTTGTTTGCTTCTTGGTGGCTAACAAACGTACCACTCGATATAAAAGATCAACCCCATCTAATGTTTTATATATAATTATAAAACTAATTATAATGTTTTAATTACTAATCACGATCACTTGAAGTTTCTGCAAAACGACATCGTAAATTTTCTACTATGTTGGAAAATTTCTCACACCACCACTTCGCTCTATGAACTATTCTACAGCTTTTTCAGGCCGGTACTACCAGTTTAGCACAGAAACTCTAATGTTTCGAAAACAAAATATATGTTTTCCGTCGATATTTCGTTTTCCTTCAATTCTACTCTCGATAATCAATTGGCAGCAGTTTTCGCAGTTGTGATTTCTCATTGTATGGAAATATTTATTATAGTTTTTCTTTCAACGTCCAAGTCATCAAGGACTATAATTTTCTATCATTTTTAAAACTTCCACAATTATTATATTATGTCTACATAATATAATGCCAATCAAATATTGGTGGCGCGATATTTAAATTAAGACGCTTTAAATTATTTTTTTAATTTTAGAGCTCAGATTTTTATGCATTACCACAAGCACTAACCTAAGTAATGTGATAATTTGATGTATTTTTGAAATATTTCAGAAAATATAATTTAGAAAGAAATAAAATTTAGAATATAAAATTTAAATCGACGTTTATAACAAATGAACAAAGTTCAATAAACTTATTGGGTGGTGTGTGAATAAAAATTGAGTGTGTGTACAGAACATTCAGTTTGATGTGAATAAAAAAAGGAGTATCAATAAACTTGTCGCTACACACTACTAAACATTTTTGATATTTTAAAGTATATTAAATTTTGTTGTGAATCAAGTTGGTATTTATGAGGGACAAAGTTGAGTGTGCTCTTCTAGAGTATTCTAAAAATTTTTAAATAAAACAAAAAAACTAAAACAACCGAACAGTATGTGGTCATTAACTAACTAACTACATCAAAACTAGAACCTTGTATGATATTGGATAGTTCCAGATTAAAGTCTTTATTGTGAAGTGTCAGTTGTCAGAAAATATCTGAGAAATGTTAGCACATATTAAAAATCGGTATTGTGATTATCAGTTGTCAACAAAATACTGATAAATTGTGAATACTGGAAAAAATTTGGTATTGTGAATGTCAGTAAGAGTTAGTTTTTCTGACATTTTAAAGCAATTTGTTTCAGTTGTAAATTTTAGCGTTTCAAAATATATGCATTGTGTTAAAGAAATCCGCGTAGAGCTTAATGACTATATCCCAAGGATACTTGGTGTTCCTAGCTTTCCAAAAATATATCTTTTTAATGGCATATCTTATCCTTTAAGGACGAAAAGGACATTTGAAAGTATCCTTATTGTTTTGATTTTTGTTTTGTATATAAACCGTTATATCTATTGACCTGTTAGCTATATATTATTCAGTTCTTTTATCTAGTAAGATAGCTGTCTGAGGCATTTATCATTTATTTGATGACGATTGGTACTGCCGTTATGGAGATATTGTAGTTCAAATTAGAAAAATTTTGGAAAAAAGAACAATCTTTATTTTTTTTCTTTAAAAACCAAATAACTCAAAATTTTACCTAAAACTTCCCCGATATTAATATACTGTTGGAAATGTTTCTATTTTATCTATATCTCATACATACATATTTTATCATCTCCTTCAATTTTTGACAAACAACGATATGTCATCGTCTTTCTGAAAGTCAGGCCTAAAGATCTCATTTCAAACGTTTGAAATAAAAATAAAAACCGATACTTATTTTCTTTATATTTTTAAAGAAATTCCTCCCTTTTTACGTTCATTTTCATTTTGTTTGTATGTTGATTTTCATCACATACGACTTGCTACAGCTAAGGGTAGTAGAGATGCATTCAACATAATCAATAACATTAAAATCAATATATTACTATTATCAGTTCAACTCAAAATTAACTGAAGTCTATCAAAATTGTAATAACGTTCTTAAAATAAACGGGGTGGGGTACCCAATGTAAGTTGTTTTCAGTCACTTTCATGATCTGACCTTATAACTCCCAATAAATATCAAATCTTCACCCCGTGCGAATCAAGGCTATTGTTTTGATTCTGGTGTAATTGTGATTGATGAATACGGCTTAATTCATGTAATATAATCTTTTTTCAGGTGTTTCATGATTTTTTTACTTTTAAATACCAATCAAAATTCTTATCCATTGCAAAAGAAAACAGATGGGTTTGTAACTAAGTAAATTCTACTGCCTATTTGGATCTCGTATCATATTAAACAACAAAATTTTAAATTTATAAACCGATCCTAAGGCTGGTTTGGACTTATGGAATCCAATAATTCGAATATTGAAATATTACAGTAGTACAGAAGTATGTAAGTATAACCCGTCATTAACAGCACAAATTCAGATCAAATATTTCCTCATGTAGATGTAGACATGATGGCGACATGTATACAAAATTAAAATCATTTATCAATATTTAATATCACTAAATTAACATTAATATATTTCAAGCTCAAATTCAAATACTTTAAATTTTCGTCCTTTATTAATGTCCTTTATATTATAATTTTATTGTTTGAATTCACATACTATTTCAAAACCACTAACACTACTTAATTCTGGCAAATACCACATGTGCTGTTTTTTTATGTTTTGTTTTTTTGTTTTTTTTTTGTTTTTTGTAAAGGACATAATGAATTATAAATTTTATTTAATATTCTATTACAGAATTCTCATTATGATAGTGTAATTATCTGACAAATTTAATCTTCAATAATTAACAAAAAAAAACAACAACAACAACAAACAACGAGTCCTTTTATTCAATTCTACTATTATCACTCAATTAATTAATAATCACGCTTGAATGTGAATGCATCTACATATACGGATATGAATTATAAATAAAAAAAATTTCAAACATACTTTGTAACGTTATTTAAAAAAGGTGGACTAATTTGTTTTTTTTTTCTGTTTTTACCGAATTTTATGTTTATTTATTTCGCAGTTAATTCAATCTATTAACAAAAATGAACACGAAATCCGTTTCGTTGTATATATATGTATGTATTCATGTTTAAATTACAAATTAAAAATTAAATTTTTTTTTATTTTTTAATATTCTTTGTGCTGTGTTTTCTATTCACCAACAGAATGAATTAAAAGATAAGTTTAATGACCTTCGTAATTTTAGTTAAACATTAACTTCAATTCAACTAACGAACTAGCTATAAACATACTCGTATATAATTGCATTGAAATATTCAAATACTCATACACTACTATCAAAAATTTTATGTATATTGATAAGAAAAGTACAAAATGACGATGAAAGTCATCAAGGATGTAATGAATGTCCTTTTTTCTTAGTAAATTTTTCAACTGAAAACATTCTGTTAGGCTTCGCTCTGAAAGAGATTTTTGGTTAGAACACTCATGCTAATCTAATTTAATGTTTTAAATTCACCTGATATATCATTTTGATTTAAGGAAGGACTTAGTGTTTGATCAATGTTGGTTAAAATCCGATAACAGACATTAAGACATACGAAGGATATTAGTATATGCATCTTGAGAATATTACTTTACTTTTAAAATTCGTGCCGGTTAACTCAGTTCTCAACAAAATAATTCAAATGACCGATTGAATCATTTCAATTAAAAAAAATAGTGAGATCGTATGGATGGATGCCCTCATTGTTACAGAATTCTGTAACGTTCACTACATTATGACTTAATTAACCTATAACAATTTTTATAAATACAGCCCAGTGAAAGCAACTTGAAGAAAGAAATTTTAGACATTAAGGTGAATTGTGCTCCTAACCATAAGGCATTTAAATTTTTAGTTAGAATTGCTAGCTTTCCAAAAATATATTTCTTTAGTTCCGCATCTTATCCTTTAGGAAGAAAAGGACATTTAAAAGTATTCTTGTTGTTTTGATGTTTTTGTATAAAAACCGTTATATCTGTTGATCTGTTAGATATATATTATACATTCAGTTATATATTCTAGAAAGATAACGGTCTGGACCACTTTTGTTACATTTACTTCATAAGATTGTTATTTAGTAAGAGGCGCATGCTTTGTTTTATGTAGAAAAAGGTTAAAAAAAATAATTGTTTTTATTAAATGCTTATATCTTCTAAACTATTCGACGTAGACATAAAGTATGTATGTATGAGTTATAGCAAAAATAGAAACTTTTCCAACGGTTAACAAATATTGGGGTAGTTTTAACGTAAAATTTATACGTATTTGGTTTTTCAAGAAAGAAAACAAAGATTGTTTTTCTTTCCAAAATTTTCTTCTTTGAACTACAATCATCAAATAAATGTTAAAATATGCTCCAGACCGTTATCTTACTAGGTAAAAAGAAGGCTTATAATATTTTAATAAAACAGATATAACGGTTACAAAAACATTAAAACAATACGGATACTTTTAAATGTCCTTTTCTTCCTAAAGGATAAAATGCGCAACTAAAGAAATATATTTTTGGAAAGCTAGCAATTCCAGCTATCCTTGGGTATTGTCATTAGGTCCTACGCGGATATAACATCTCCCTCAGCAGAGCCGAAAATTTTTAAACATTTTTAACCAAATTAAATGAATTTGCGTTTCGTACAATTGCGCTCACCTCTAAACAATTAAGTTTATCAACTGTTAGGCCAGCATTAATATCGGTCACATCTTATTAAGATTTTAGTTCAAATTTCAAACTTAATTTAAAAAAACGGTAAATTTTAATATCAATTCCTTTTAATTATTGTAAGAATAGTGATTTGATATTCATACCATTTTGTACAATAGTGTACCTAATTAACTAACTAACTCGCAAACAAACAAATAAGCAAACTATTGGGGGTATATTAAATTTACTGTGTATATAATAAGCAGTATATTTAAAAAAAAAACCAAATAAAAAATTACGTCAGAGGAAAATTATTCATTAATTGTAAATTTAATGTTATCTATGCGACCGACGACGTCCTTTCAAAGTTATAAAAAACAAAAAATGTCATGCTTATATTATGTTTATTGTTTTTGTTTGTTTCGGTTGTTTTTTTTCCCCGTTGTTAATTTAAAGTCGGAATCGTCAAGCCCTTTTTGATACGACCTGATTTGATTGATAAATGCATTTAATTTTAATTTTATTTTTTTTTTTGTTTTGTTTTGATAATGTTTTATTTTTACTCTTTGTCATCATGTTTCTAGTGAACAGGAATTTATACTCATGTATATTGCTATATAAAAGTTTTATAAAATTCCAGTGCTACTCTTTGATGGTTTTTTTTTCTAATTTCTTATTCAGTTGTTTGTATTTTATAACAGGCCAATTTTCAGGCGGATTAGAGATAAGATAACCAACTAATAATTAAAATAAACAATAATTAAAAGAGCACAAGAATTAAAACCGTAAAAAGAAATAATAACCAGACAACTGCTACAATTTTGGAAAGAGTTAGCCTTCTACATCAAAAAATGTATAATATTGAAGTAAATTTAAAAAAAATATCTTTGCCATTTTAAAACTCATGCGCAACAGGAGTAAAGCCAATACAATGGATGGTTGCGCATACATCTCAAACTCGATGGATATCATAATAAATAAAATAGTGATGATTGACAATGCCAATTCAAATTCCACCGTCCCATCGGTAACTTGAGTACATAAAAGCGAGACACATCAAAAAATTATAGCTCTTTTTAAGTATTTTCCTCGAGATCAGTATAATGTGTTATTAGTCAGGTATCAATCCATATGAATAAATAACAAATTATAGGTCTAGCCTCCCCATATGAATAAACAAAAAAATATAAGTCTAGCCTCCCACTTTCTCGACTATAAAATGCATATTTTTTTATAGATATTAAATATTTCTAATCGTTCGATGCGGATTTTGGTTAATGAATTTAGCTCTAATGATCGTACTCAAATAAGCGTTGATGTTCTCTCAAGGCGAGTTTCTCTTTTTCATTTTATTTTCAATATTTACTAAAGATGTAGTGGAAAACATATTCCATGACTCCATGACTTTGCAGATGATAGCTTCTTGTTAGCAAAATCGCAAAGAAAGTCTAAGGATAATCAAACCTTTAATATTTCCAGGGAAATATTCATTCCAAAAAGATACAACGCCACGGTTGGAAATATTAGGCATATTAGGTGTGTACATGAATCGGAGCATGATCAATACCAGATATATACACAATAAAAAAAAGCCATCAAACCTTTTTCATCAGTCGTCAATAAATCTTACTTGGAAACCTATAATGTATGATCTAAAATGGAGTATAATTTTTATATACAAGCTTGAGTTACCACAAAATCTACAATAAAACATTTGAAAGACTTAATACATTCATCTCTACATAAAAAAGACATAAGCTTTAGATCTGAACAATTCGTTATTTGTTTTGTTTCTGTTTGTGCATTACTCAACACATTCAATCAGAAGATTCTAATTATTATTAATTAATATCGATACTATATATATAATATTAATAATCTTATCAGGTTATGAGCCCAGTAATATTTTCACTGTTACGCAATGTTCGGGATACACAATGTCCTCTTGTACCTATTAATTAAACCTATATCAACCCCCATGAACCTAAAGATTGTCAATACACTGAAAATATAAATGATTTGAATTAATTTGAAATTATTTAAAATAGTCGTGTTCGTAAGATAGTTGAAAAAATTCGCCGACTATAATATGGAAGTACCAGTGGGTAGCAAAACTTTTTAATTATGTCTTAAAAAAAATTGGCAAAACATTTTATCGGTGAAAAACGAATGACGGTTTTCACACACTTAATCCAGCACTGTCTAAATCCTTAAAGGACATGCTATGAACATTCGAATGTGAATTTAGCCTTATGTGTTCCCCAAGCATGAACAAGTCTTTACTTATGATCTGTAGAAATTCAAAACTAAACCTAACAAGCTCATACTTGTCCTCTGAAGTTTACTTTTAATCTCCAGCTCAAATAGTATAATAAATCGGCAGCAAAAAATGCTGTCATTTTTATTAAATTAAAAAAAAAAAACTACCGAAAAACAATACATATTTTATGATGTCAAAAAAGTTCTGCTTCTTTTTTCCTCCTTCTCAAAATTGTCCCAACAAGCGCTCGACCTAGTACTGTTTTCAGTCATTAAAAAAACATTGGTAAGATGTAAGATATAACAATCTTACATATAAAGGTCTGTGACACTACATTTTCTTTTTATGTTCTTGACAGTAACTTAGGCAGAAGTTATTGGAACTTGACAGTAACTTAATCAAGTATGGTACTGATTGAAGTTTATACTACAATATTTTAATATTTTACTTCAATGTTTTTCGAGCATTTATTTATTAAATTACTGGCTTATCTACTCATTAAATGTGGAAAACTACTACATTGTTAGGAACTAAGCCTTCTTAAATAGAATAGTTCCATTTCATTAAAGTTGTTATCAGATTATAGTTCCAATTATTTTATTCCAATGACAAAAGATACTGAGCCAGATCTCATAAAGCATTTTTTTTACTTCATCGGAAATCGAACTTTGATTTATTAACACACATAACCCTTATCAGATTTCTAGTTTCCAAAAACGAATGGGCCTGAGACCTGTTCAATGTAACCTTTTTTTTATTTTTTTTTTTAATATAAATTTTATTTTTTTTGACTATTTTGTATTTTCACATTCTTAAACTAGTCTAATTTTATTAACATTTAAGCAACTTTTTCGTTTTTATGTTAATTTTACGCACGATTTTAAGAATATTTTATATTATGTACAAACTTTACAAAATTTTTTATTTTCCAATTATATTATTGGAAAAGTAGGGAGTAAAAACCAATAGTTATTTATCAAAAACATAGCTTAACTTAATCTATCTTAATCTTGCTAAAACTACTAACCTAACCTAATTAAAAAAATAATGTATTATAATATAAATAAACATTATTTTTTGTGAAAAAAAATGTGAAAAAAATGTTTGTCCTGTATAAATATGCATAAAAATAATATATTATATTTGTGTTAATTATAATTAGAGTTTTCCAACCACCAATAGTTTGATTTAATTAATTTGTCTTAATCTGGTATGGATCCCTTCCGTGGCCTAATCGGTTAGAGCACAGAAATGTGTTTGAATTACGATGTGGTAGTCACGGGTTCGATTCCCGTGGGGGTATAAAATATAACTAAAAAAATAGCAAATCATCATATATAAAATTAATAGTCAATTAAAATAATTAATATAATTAATACTATATATGTATAACTAAAAATGTTACCTATATCAATACTCATATATATCATATACAACACAATAACCAAATAACACAATAAATAATATTGGACAAACATTAATAATAATTACACAATTGTCAATAACTGACAAAATTATGTGACATGGCGTACCTAGTAAGCATAGTAACGTTTCTTATGCAGGCATCTTAACGTCAAAGATGGATAAAATCGCAGCGACAACTTGCAGAAAAATGTGGCGTCGTCTTACCACGTAGGCGCAGATAAAGTTATCAAAGTGGTCTTCTACAGTAGGGCAATCTCCTGCTTAGACAGTACAAACAGATTAAAAATGAAATTAGATATGTCCTCGGAAATAAAAAGTGAAAGTAGCAGCTTGAAATCGAGTACGATGGAAATGCGAAGTGGAATACCTATGCTCCCAAGAAGAGTACGAAGAAAAAAAAAGATCTGGTATGGAAATTTCGGTGCCTATTATGTATTTAGATCGACTTTCATCGAATCGTTCATCGCTATCGTCAGAGTTATTCGATTGTAATCGTTAATGCCATTATGTATTTCGATGAAAATTTGATCGAAAGTGCTTTAAAATGCTGCCATTGTAAATTTCAAATCTACGATGAAAATGACATATGTTTGATTCTTTGACTGTCAATTTCAAATTATTATATGACAAAAAACAAAACAATAGTGTTATAGCTATTTGAAATTTTTAAGTTGAAGTTAAAAATGTTTAAATAAAATAAAAATTATTAAATTAAAAGTTTTTGTAAATAAACTGATTTTAACAGAGTTAAATTTTTCAGTTTCTGAATGTGCAGAAAAACGCTATCAAATTGCAGAGTTAAAAAACAAGCCTACATATTATAGTCGGAATTATTCCAATCCACTGGATTTGGAAGATTATACGTATATAATTATAAATGAAATTGATGAGTTATTATCTACAAAACTTAATTTTATTAACAGTTTTGATCAAAATTTCTTGTTAAACAACATTTTTTTTATGGATTAATTAGAAAAATTAGGGTAAAAATTAAAATAGCCTATAAGTAACACGTCGATTCGAAATATAATTAAATTGGCCAGCGTATTAAGATTCTGCGCGGTTTGTACCAAGGAAATGATTTGCAGCGTAGGAAATGATTTTCATGTCGAACTAGCAGAGCTAATTTTTTCTGTTGTGCATAAGGAAGTTTCATATAAAATTTTCAGTTTATACTTATGTCCAAAATGGATCAAATTCCATTACGCACTAGAAGAAAAAAGTTAGACAAATATTATTTTTATGATTAAAGTAAAATTACTAAAATAATTTATTTACACTAACTTTCACATTGCAGTTTATTTATAACTGGCCTTTCATTCCTATTAAAATTTATTTCAATACAAAATAATTATGAAGAATAAAGTAAAATACCTACTAACATTTCAACTTTTAAATTTATTTTTATTCCAAAAAATATCGCAAATATAAAACAAACACCAGGTGTCCAAGCGTTCCTCTTTTATTTTATCCTTTCAATTCAAAATTGAAATAATTTGTACAGAATCTCTCTTTCGATGTCTCTTTCGTGATAAAATTTTACATCGATAAACTTTCGACAATCTCTGAACGATATCGAAATACATAATGACAATTTTGCATTTTGACATTTCGTTCGATCAAATCGTAATCGTTATCGAAATACATAATAGGCACCTTCAAATTTTAAATTTTCTCCGTTAATGTTTCCCCGGTCATAAACAATAGCTTTACATGTAGTCCCTGTCTATTATAATGGTATAATAGAAGACATGATTGCGGTTTTGAATATAACCGTTTTTATCTAAATAGATAAAATGCTCAGGAGCCATGAAGCCCGTGAGCAAGGTCTTTTTGATGTACTCCTCATTGTGGTAGAATATATGCGATATTAAACCATTTTCCGGAGTGTTTTGTACTTTATCATAAAATTGTCGATTCTAAATTATGTTTGCTTCCTTGTATACTAGTATTTATTAGAGTAGAAAGGCTTGTATTCGGAATTGGACTTTCTATATATATATTAGTACAAACTCTTATGTACTTTCTTTTAAATTTTCGGAGAGTTTCCATTAAGCTTGCACTGATGTTGTACCATATTAGTGCACCATATACAAGCGTAGGTCTTGTTAGTGTTTGGTAGCATATAATTTTAACTATTTTACTAATGTTTTTGTTGTAAAAAAAAGTTTTTTGGAATCACAAAAACTTTGTTACCCCTTGATATACTATATTTGTTTTCTAAGTTACGATATAATTGTACTCCTAGGTATTTAACTACTTTTTTATTAGTTAGGATAACATTTTCTGCGGATTTTATTGTAAATTTTTTCCTGTGTTTTTTGATATGTCATTGCTTTGTATACTGTATCAGGCTTCCAAATTAAATTTTTTTTTCGAACATTACATTTCGTATTATTTTCGTCTAAAATTACAATAACAATTGAACGTAAGCTTTTTTCCGATTTATTTTTTGTTCTTATATTTCTAGTTTTATTTTATGCTTGCTGTGATCAAATAAGTTTAATGTGTATTATGTTTGTTTTGTCAAATTAAACTTATTGAATACAGCAAGCCTTGCGTGTCAGATGTTTTGAATTCTATGAAAACTAAAATCAAAATAAAGAGATTTTTTTTTTAGTCTTCTGATAGAAGTTGAAGTGAAAGCCTGTATGTAGAATAATTTTGCTTATTAATTTTTTTAATTTGTAAAATCATGAATGAAAGCATTAACATTTTTTAATGCGGTACTAGATATAAATAGTTTAAGCACTCCCCTTCCATATTGGTAAATTAAATTGAGCCCAAACTTTGCCAGACGTAATATCTTTTGAAAAGAAAAATGCCCATTTGATTTACACATAAATTGGATATTATTTTTACTCAAATTTTTTAATCTACTGGCCTGTTAAACAATATACAAGGCAATGGATATGTACACTGGTTTTATCGACCGTGTTCCGGCAATGTAATCTAAACTTCATAATCGAAAAGCAAAATTAAGTGAAGAAAATAATTATTAAACGCGGTCAACAAATTTATTAATCTTTTGTATGAATTTTTGCTATAAATAAAACTTGTAACAGTTTAATATTTAATTTATTTAATGATGTCTCACTGACCATATACTAACCTATATACTATATACGCAAAACAAGTGTTCTTAATATTATTTCAGATCTTATTGAATAACAAATTTATTACAAAACTATATTAATCGGACTATGAATTTCCGTCAAGTATCAATTATAACACTTATCCAAAATTCCATCAATTATTCTATATCATTTTGTTATATGTATCATTCTGCAATTGCATACGCAAATCAATGATCCCCACAATTTTTTCATCATAATCAATTTTAAATTGATATTTACATTAATATAAATACTAAATTAAATACAACAAAACCATACACATACAAAATTTTCTTTTAGTTAACGCACGTAATTGAATTGTAAAATCATCATAACTCATTATACTTTAATGGAACACTGGATTTGAATGCATTTTCTTTCTATTAAACTGTATTTTTCAATTACATGCAAGGCTTGTTTAATATTGAAGGAAAAAAAATATTTTCATATATAAAGTAGGTCTTTTTGAATTCAGTCTTTGTCGTATAGAATTAATTAACACATTAAGTAAATTAGGCCATTTCTATAGAAATATGAAAAGCGATATGGATTTATAAATATTAAGTTGTGAAATTAATTTTTCAATAATATTAAAAATATAAAAATAGAAAAAGAAAATAATAAAAATTTAACTCTATATGTATAATATATGGTAGAATTTAAATCCTTTTTAAATAATTTACAATACGAAGAAAAAAACAAAAATAATAAAAAAAAGCGGAAACATGCTAATTGACATGTTATTCTGAGTATAAAATTATAAAATTTATAAAATAAATTTTAAAATTAGACTTTAAACAACATTGAAATTAAATTTTATTTTATTTTGTAATGTAATCCTTTTAAGTTTAAAAAATGTGAAGGTGGCAAATATGAACATAGAATACAAAGAGTCTATCGATTTGAATTATTACTCTATGTAGCTCTAGCTATCTACTCTTAATAGTATTATTATGTTCATTGCCATATCGATGTCGATATATATATATATATATATACATTTTATTTAACATAATATTATGCATATGAAACAAGCGAATTTTCATATGATTTTCTTATAACCTAAATTTTTATACAAATATTTGATTTTTAGAATTTTTTACTTAAAAATTATTCTTTCTTAAAAAAATAAAAATTTTTGATTTTGCAAAAAAGTGGATTTTTTATCAATTCAATATTTTCGTATATAATAGTTATATATTTTTTTCGGCTATAAAATTCAATTTCAATTCAAATAATTCAATTTCCAATATTTTTGTTAAATTTTTACAGAGAATAGATATTTTACTGTCGGCAATCTATCGGGTGTCATTCATGTCATCTACCTTAAAACTAAACTATCTACAATAGTTTTTAAAGTTATGCTTACGAAATTATTGGCTTGAATTTGTCAAATATGATTACGTAGGTGGTTAACAAACCATGTATATTCTGGGGCTGACTTATCAACGTCATTAATTTTTTCCGGTCACGGGCGATTTCCTTCGGGAGTTGAAGATACGAAATTGTTTATGATTATGAAAATATGAGAACCCAACAAAATTTGGTACTAAGCTATATACGATATAAATTATTTCTATGTGAAGAATTCGAATTATATTATAAGCGTAGTAGATTTTGTGTAGTTAATCCATTGTGAGCCTATCCTGTTATTTTGAATAAAAAATTTAAAATGAATTATAATGTTTACTTTTACTGAGCTATTTAAAAATAAATTGGATGCTAAGAAATTCAATATATAACTAAGGTTGGTACAAATTGAGTTGAAACAACTAATCAGAACATTATTTTTTCATAACCACCAATGTATAATGTCTAATATCTTGTCATATTTGTAAATTAAATATAAGTCGCACAGAATAAACCAAATAATAATATTTTAAATTATTGGGCCAATTATGGTATTATGTAATTATTGTTTAATAGGTCTGCAGATCTTCAACACACTAAAAATATCAATGAATCAAATTAACTTCAAATTAATTAGTCTGTAAACAAATTAAATAAAATGAAACTATTTTATTTAAGAAGACTTAGCTCCTGACAATAGCAGTAGTTTTCCACATTTAATAAGTTGATAAGCCAGTAATTTGATAAATAAATACTCAAAAAATATTGGAGATATTGTAGTAAGAACTTGCAGAACCGTACTTAATTAAGCACGAAAAGGTTATTCTTCCTAAGTTACTGTCAAGAACGAAAAACAAAAAATTAGTTATTTATATACTTATTTTTAATGAGCTTGTCAACTGTTAAATTTTTAAGGGCCGTTTGATACACAAAAAAATAAAATATTATTAAAATATAATTTGTTGTGTTTTATGAAATTAATTAAAATATGTCGTGTTGGAAGAATAGTTGAACATTTTTTTTTCTATAATATACGGATATACTTGGTTGGTTGTAATAAGTCTCTATAGAATAATCGACCTATGTGGTAGAGTAATGGAAATTGGTAGTTTAATATATTCTTACATTACTTATTGGTGAACTTTAAATATGTGTTTAATAAAATCTTTCTTCGCCTATCGCTTTCTACAATTATGATTACACTCTATTATGCTTATACAGCTTTTCTCTATTATATCTATCCAATAACATATTTCAACGGCTATATTTTGCTTTACATGGTATGTTATAATCTAAGTAAATATTATGGTATAACTAGGGAATCCCCTTAATATAAAAAGAAATATTTGTTTTGCTATAATTGTAGTTGTTTTCTGAATCGCTTGATTCTTGAATCTTTATACTTTATAATGAAATTAATAATTTATTACGAATTTAATACTAATTTAAATATAACTTAACACAATAAAATCCCACTACTCTCAACGTAGTAGATCAATGTATTTTAATTCGTTTATAATAAAAAACGTTTGTAGTCACAATTCTGTTATAGAAATAGTCAAAAAAATTTTTGAAAGAAAGTAATAAATTTCATAAGTTCATACAATCGATGTCGTTTATAGACACATTAAAATATAACGCCAATTTTTTCAATAAAACAAAAAAATAAGTCAAAAGTGAATTATTTTATTAAAAAACTGAGTTATAGGTACATATAGTCTTCTTCTGTTATTTATTACAAATATATATATTTGGTGATTACATAACCGAATTGCTATTTATGAATAAAAAAAGATTAAAATTGTTACACAAAAGATATGTTATTGAATTTGATTTTGTTTATAAAGATGCAATCGTTTTTTGACTTCGCCTATAATCACAAAATGGTTATAGTCAGAAATATTACTGAAATTTAGCGAATGACTATTCCCGAGTTTTACTGTATATATATTTTTAAATAATAGCAGAAGCAAATTAACTAACATTTATTGGGCGTTTTCATAAAGTGAATCGGAGCAGAGCACGATCTGTCAAAATAAAAATTTGTGTTCATTTTGTAGCTCGGAGCACTCAGAGCGTAAAAATTGTGTTCATTTTTCAATCAGAGTACGCTCAGAGCGTGATCTCTATGCTCGTAATATTGCCGAGCATATAGAGCAAATATCTATCTGTCAAAAGTGAAGTCGTTGAAATTTAATAAAAAAATTTTTGTTTTAATTCATGTATACCATGTTCTAGTTCTATTTTTTTTTATATTTTATTTTTTAAAACAGGGTATTTAATAAATTACTTCGTTTAGATTGTGCAGATTCACTAGTAGCTTCATCATTGTAACTGTTTTCAATATCTTCGATTTCATCAATATCTTAATCTTCAATATATTCTTCTTCATTATTTAAACATATATTATGTAATATGCAAGACGTAATGATATATTTTACAATCAAATCAGGTTTTAGACAATCAATATAAAATAATCGACGAAATTTGTCTTTGAGCAGGCCAAACGCTCGCTCAATAAAATTAAATTATTGCAAATTAAATTAAAGACTTTTCCAAACAGATCCAATACACATCCCAAATCTATCAGCAATTGATTTAAAAACATACACAAAATAAAGCATGGACAAAAATAAAAACATATGTACCTACCTTATAGACTCCTGATTTCTCAGGTACCACAACGTAATCATAAACTGCTTTTCTGTTGTTACTAGAGGTAGTCCTAATTCAGATTCATCAAAATCAATTCTTCAAAAATAACTGTAAAATCGCGGAACAATACATTCAGCATAGTTTTTATTTTTTTCCACTTTCACCCTCTTCTTTACCACTTCGTTTTCCGAATCCCTATTTTCGAAAAAAATATTGTATGCTTGTTGTAAAATAATCGCTTTATCCATAATACTTGTTTTAATTGGTTTTTTCTAATACTTGTTTTAACTATTTCGATTTGTTTACTAATAGTCAATATGTTAATGACATTTTTATAATATTATATAATATCATAACTTTAGCTTTGTGTTGTTCATTTATTAAATCAGAGTGCTCTGAGTACGCTCTGATCAGATTACACTCTGTATCTGATTTTTGTTTTTCTGTTTTGTTTTCAATTTTTGTTTGTGTTTTTGTTTTTTGTACTTTTTTCTATAAGTTTGTGTGTTTATTTAGAATGACAGAATTTTTATGAAGCCTGTTTAAAAATTGTCCGTGATTGAAATTTACTTTATAGTATAGATATAAAATTTTAATATTTTTCAGGTGTAATTAATTTACTATTAAATTATTCTTGCTTTTTACTCACCACGTCGTTCATCTTGTGTATTATATATAAGATATCGGGCTTTCAGTCAGTACATTTGATTTCTTTCCAATACAATTCTTTATTCTTCAATTCACAAATTACAGATAAATTCATTGTCCAGTATTTAATAACCATAATACTTAGTTTTATCCAGTTTTCTCTTTTTTGTCTTCGATTTTTATTTGTTTAATAAATTGAAATAGTTTGTATTTTCGACTTCGTTCACAGATTGCTATTTTCCTACTTTTTAATATTTGAAAAAAGCTTGAAACTCATGAAGCTTTAAACATTCTAATGTAAACTATTTTTACAGTTCAAGACTCTATTAATATTTTATATGTCAAAAATGATATAAATCAAAAAAAAAAATGCATACTAATTAATTGCACCCCGCCACTCCCTTTAAGACCCTTCCCACACATTTGTGGGTAATATTCAAACTACAATAAAAAGTTACCAGATGCACATAGAAATATAATTTTGATCTTGTTTTTTTTTGTTAATCTTTTCTCTTTTACGTTCTCTTTCATAGTAATTAAAAATATTGTAGTTTAGTATGGTTTAATGCGTGTTGAAGTGCAGCAGGGGTGGTTATGTAACTTTGTTTCAAACATTTCGGTCGAAACAAAATGTTGTCGAAACAAAATTTGGATGACATTACGTAATTTGAAACGTTAATTTATTTTGAAACGCTCGAAAAAAACTGTGAAACACTTTACATAATTCCATTTTTGATTTGTTTCGTTAAAATTTCAACAATTACTGTAGAAAATAATATTAAAATAAAAAAATGGAACTAAAAGAAATTGCAACTAGATACAAGTAAAAGAAGCTAATAATAATGCCAACATTTTTTTTTTTTATTCTGAAAAAATTTTTTCTTGACAGAAAATCATTATAAATTTACTTAATTTTTCATTTTATTGGAATTTTTATTTCTGTGCGTTTCTAAAATAAATATTCCAACAAAAATGATGTATTAATTTATTATTTTTTTTTAAATTTACCTAAAAGCGTCAACTATTTTTCAATCGCCAAAATTTGGTTGTATCAAATGTAAAAAAAGTAGCGTTTCAACCTTACGCTATACCAAAATATGTCGTACCAATTTTGAAAAGATTGAAACAAAATAAAAATGGTCGAAACAAAATTATGCAATACCACTTTTTGAAAATAGTCGAAACAAAACGACGTTTCAAATTACACAATGCCACCCCAGGACATGAGTCATTAAAAGTAATAAAGTATTTGTTTATATATTTTATTTAAATAATATGTTTTTTTAAAGATTGTGTAACTTTTAGGTAGAAAATAGTTTAAATTTAATTTTTTGATGTATTTCAAATTCCAAATTTGTACAAATAAGCAGAACTATTGCAGGAAAAAGATTGTGTGGGTTGGGATTTACTTCAATATAAATACATTTTTTTTGCTTATTATGTAGTCACACGATTGTTTTAGTTGGGATTTTGCATATACTTTTAAATAGATATTAAAATGTGCAATTATATTAACTTTGTTTCATGTTTAATTTTGAATTTTTTCTATATGGGTTGTGTTTTTCTCTATATTTTTAACTGAAAGATTTCAGTGTCTGACCTGAAAGATATATAAAGCCTTTTCCGTTTGATGAATACAAATTTTATGGTGCTTATTTGTATTTTGGTTGTATTCCTCTTCCCAAAATGAGACTTTACCGGCAACATTGGTTTAAACAAGATATGGTAGCTTAAGACATTTTCAAAAATGGTCTATTCGATTTGAGAAAGTACATACATTATGTTGATGTCAATAATCCACCATCGGAAGACAGACGACAAATTATGGGAAGACCAATAATAGACGATGTCATCACACACATTATTCCATGGATGAACAGATGATTTCATTTACAGGGCGATATCCAACATCCTTGAGACAATATGCGAAAAACAAACCGTGTCCTGATGGTATGGTATTCAATTTTGAAACATACCAGGGAATATTAAGGCCTCTGCCAGAAAAAGATTTGGGTTTGGGAGTGGTAGTAATATTAAATTAAGTAAAACTATTCCCGAAAATAGTTGTATTTATTTTGAAATATATTTCCCCGGCTTACCGAAGCTTTATGGAATCGGACAAATACAAGCGAATAGATTCAAAAATGTGCAATTTCCCAAAGAGAAGGATATGAAGAAAGGATAATCTGTTCAGCTTGTAAGGACCGACAATAAAATTAGTTCAGTGAAATGGAAAGACAAAAGTGCGTTGGGATGGTATTCTCAGTTTTTGGAAAGAATACTGAACAACAAGTTAAACGACGTTCGTGATGCGACTTAGTTGTACTTAATTTGAGTACTTTAGTTGTAAGTTGTATTATTAAGAAGTCCGATTTTTGTTTTCTATAGAATAAGCTTTTTAAAATATTGACATTATTTTATTTTTAAGGATTTTTTTTAATTTTTTTTTTTTGTTCTTTTCGTATATTATAATTTTTTTCCGTTAAATTATAATGAATTTTTTAAGTTTGGTAAACTAGAAGAGTAATTTAGTTTAAAAAAAAATGTAATATATAATATAAACTGAATAAAACATTATACTGAATTAATTTTTTATTTTAATAAGGTCCCAACCCACACGTTCATGTGGGTCCATTTACTACTGAAAGACTAGCTGCAGGTCCGTAAAATTTTAGATTTAAGTTTTTTAGCACATATTCAAACAACGTCTAAGATTTCATAAAAATCGGATAAAGGAAAAATTTTGGGATTTAAAGGGATAATAGGACATTCGATTTCTTAATCAATCCAACTCCCTACTGTTAATTCAACTAATATATAAGATATTTGAAGCTGACTACTCGTTCAACAACTAAATAAATATTTTAAAACAATTAAGATTTTAAAATTTAAACAATTTCGTTATAGACGTGCTGCCACAGTACACAAAACAAAAAAAAATAGAATATGAATTTAAATCGCTTAAAACAAAAGAAAATTTCATAAATTAACCTACTTTAATTTTTCATAACACCATTTTTTTTACATAATTTATTTTAAACCTTTTATTTTTTTGCACCTTTAAATTTATATCAAAAAACTATATCTCAATTTCTTACAACAGGAATATTATTCATTCTACTTGAATGGATCTTCAAATTTTTTAAATTATCTATAATTCTATTTCTTACTTTATATTCCCGACATTAAATTAAAAAAAAAAAAAAATTTTTTTTAACAATTTCCCACACTGTAATTTACTATTCTAATATAAAAAAAAAATTTTTTTTTTGTAAACTTATCATTATCACAATTTTAAATATGTATTTACAAAAAAAAAAAAAAAAAATCATAATAATAAGCAGAAAAATAAAACTGAAAATTATTCAAATTTCAATTTCCTTTAAATTTTCAAAAAAAAAAAAAAATATATATATTCTTAAAAATTAGGTAAATGCCCTGATGCTGTCTTTTTTACCAACTAAAAAAAATTTTTTTTTTTTTTTTTAAATATAAAAACGTATCCGTAATAATAGAAATAATTTCCAATAAAATTTTGAAATTTCAATCTGACTCAAATAGAAATTGAATTGATTTATTTTCTTTCCATATAAAATAAACGTTTTTACATACGTACTCATATTCTTTTAAACAGTGATGAATTCAGGCACAGTTTTTACTAAATTCAGATCCACACCCCATTTGGATATTAAATTAGAGATAACTATATCAAAATATGATGCTATACATATGACGCGATATTATTACAGAAATATATGCAGAAAGCGAAGATAAACTCCAAGGATAATAAATTGTTTAAAGTAAAAAAAAAACTGCAGAATCACGTACCATGGAAATATCCACAAGAAAAATAAGATCTATAACTATCTCTAAAAATGCAATACGGGTATATACTACCCATAACCGATCACATTAGCAACATACATGAAAAAAAACGGGGCAGTTTAAATTTCTACCTGCAATCTGCAGTTAATGTAATTTTTTTTTTGTTTATACGCCGGTGGTGGGAAACTTCAAAAGACACAATGAGCCCCGTAGCTTGACATAGCATTCCTTGGTTTCACCACTATCAAAAATTTTCAATTTATCTTTTTCTAAAGGGGTTTTTCCCTCTTTTTGGAAAAAATCCTATATAACTCCAGTGCATAAAAAAACATCCAAAAATGATGTTAATAACTATCGGCCAATCGCTAAATTGTCTACTATTCCTAAATTGTTCGAATTAATTCTCTTTGATCAACTATATCGTCATTGCACTTGTTTTCTAATCCCAAGCCAGCACGGGTTTGTCAAAAACAAGTCCACAGTGACCACTTGGATGACCACCGTCATTTGTGAAATGGATTGAATCTTTTTTTTTTTTTACACTCTTACAGTAACTTAGGTAGAATAACCTTTTCGTGCTTTAATTAAGTACGGTACTGCAATTTAACACTACAATATCTACAATATTTCGAGAATTTATTTAACAAATTACTGGATCTACTCATTAAATGTGAAAAACTACTGCTATATATAGGAACTAAGCCTTCTTAAATAGAATAGTTTCGTTTTTAATTAATTTGTTACCAGATTATACTCTCAATTATTTTTTATTATATCCCAATGACAAAGGGTACTGGACCAGGTCGAAAAATCCATAAAGCATTTTTTTTTTTTTTTTTTGCTTAGTCGGAAATCGAACCTGGGACCTTTCGATTGAAAGGCAGGCGCTCTACCTGCTGCGCCACCCAACATATATCTTATTTGGCTAATCGAAAGTATACTGTACGATTCAGACGAGCTACGTCAACATCATTCGAAGCAAATTCAAGAGTTCCTCAAGGAAGCCATCTAGGTCCCCTTCTATTCATAATCTATATTAATGATGTTGTATCAGTAATAAGAAATAGTGAAGTCCGAAATGTATGCTGATGACATTAAAATTTTTAAGAAAATCACATCACTTCGAAACTCAAGTTTACTTGAAAATGATCTCGATAATATCTTTGCATGGTGCCGCATTTTATGCTTAATACGACTAATGTGTTGTGATGAGTTATCATAGGCGTACCAGGTTCTTTTCAAATATCTATTCACGTAATGGACATGTTCTTGAAATACTTAGGTCAATCAAAGATTTAGGTGTCACTTTCGACGAAAAACTATTTTTTAAATTCCACTAAAACAATATTATTAGTAAGGCTAACTCAATGTTAGGTTATACCAACTCTTCAAACAAATTTGTAATTCTGGAAGACTTATGAGAAGCCTCGTTTCATTGATAGTCAACATAAAGAAATTCTTCACAAATCCCGAAAAAAAACTCTATCTAAACGTGGAAGCGGGTCAGCCCCCGATCACCGACGCGAAGAGTCCTTAATAATGTGGGTGATTATTGCTGCACTTACTCAAAAGGTTTTACCCTTTTGAGTCGTCTGGTTATATCTCTATTGTCCAGGAGCTGGACTACCTCGACATTTACATGATGCTGGAGTCTTTTCTCTATGTAAGTTATAGTTTCTGATGAAACAGGGCGCGTTCACAAGTTCGTTTAATGAACGCAATTATTGCGAAATTTCTAACGGGTTGACTTTTTTGTTCTCCATGTATATTTATCCATCCAAGATCTACCTGGATTGGATATATAAAGGGCCAACATTTTAAATATTTATTAGTTGTGAATATAAAGTGTGAAGTAATTAGAAAAAAATAAGAGCAATGTGATTGTGCTCTCACGGAAAAATTGGTGAAAGATTGTGTTGCTCTAAATATAAAATAGATTAGGTATATTTTGAAAAAATACTGTGAAATCGGGGGTTTTTATAGGAATAAAAGATGAGGACTACCTTATAAGACAACGCAACACTTCATAAAAATTCACAGCTTGAGAAATTGATTGAGAAATTGACCTTTTCAATGTCTACAGATTATCGAAGGATTAAATACACATCGTCCCGGTAAAGAAGCCCGAGTTGAAGCCAATACATAGGCAATGTATGTTCTTGCAAAAACAGGTACGAAGAGTCTATTCTTAGGACGCGAACCAAGTTTTGCCCATTCAAACGCCTACTTACCAAGAATTATTTTCCATATGGGAAACCACAGAAGTCCAAAACATATGGCACAGTTGCCAAGGACTTACGCAGTCTAAATTCTTTTTTAAACTAAGTATCAATAGATTAAATCAGATAATCAGGAAAGATTCAATGTCAGAATGCTGACATAGTTTATCACAGGTAATGGCCCATTCAGATGCAGATGCAGATTCTGCTTAGAAGAGGAGGAATCATCCTCCCATATTCTATTTGTTTGCGACGCTATAGCTCGCAAAAGATACAAATATTTTCAGGAATACAAATCGCCTGATTCTGAAATTGACATCAAAGCAAATATAGCGTTCAACAAAATAGAAAATCTGACGCACTACACAAATAATTGCCCCTCAACTTTAAGCGATAAAATAAAAATAATTTTGTACGACTTTATCCACTAACCTTTAAGACTTAATACAATGGTATAGAAACATCTGTTTGCTCATTTAAAATTTAAAAAAAAATAGCAGTTATTTTGAATGCCCGAAATAATAATAATCCATTCCTGTTTAACATATATAAATATACATGAGGATTATAAAATGAATTTGATTTAATTTCTATAAAATTACCTTCAATTTCTAAATATATGACGGCACCCATAATATAAAAAGACCTAATACAGCAGATGAAGTAAAATAAGCGCGAAGAAATATGTATATATACATATAAAATATACAGTCTTCATAAATTCGATTTGATTCGATTCGATTCTCTATATCATTTCAAATTACTGTTCGAGAGTGTTAGACTTTTTATAGTCATGAGCATACATCTACATGCTGTCATATATTCATTGCATTTTTCTATGTATTACATATAAAAATACTTTTAGAAAAATTCAAATTCAGTACTCTTTTAAGAAAAAAGAAAAAAATTAAAACTAAATAAAATAAAATGAAAGAAAAATATTAAAACGACGACTTATAGAATATTCAAAAATCTGATATAATGCACTGATGTGGTGGGTTGAAAATGCATCCAAAAAATAGTAAAAGTTTAGAACATATTCTTTAAATACAATTTGATCATTCAAGTATTCACACTTCTCTAACAAAAGTAAAAGTAGAAGTACAGAAAATAAACTTTTCACTTTATTTAACAAATTATTTTGAGTAGAACATTCAGTTGAAATAATCAGCTGTGTAGCTAAAATTCATAAGCATAATTGAGTACAATTTCCCCGTTATCATCTGCAACTACAGCTCGAAACAAAGATTTTGTGATCTTATTAAATTACTGACATAAATTTTTCAATCACAATAACTTTCATCTTTCATGACCTCGGCTTCCTTTAATTTTACTTGCGTGAATAATTTTAATTAGTTCATATTTCTCTGAATGCCGAATTATATATCCAAACTATTTAAGTTTTCTGAATTTGATAATATTTACAATAATTACTTTCTTTTTATCATTCCCATAGATACTGCTTTATTAGATACCATTTCCGTACAACCGTAATTTTCAACATTCTAGGGTAACACAGCACTTCAAAAGTCTGTTATTTTCGAAGGAATACTTGAAAAATTACCCAATCTTCTGCATCATATAAAAATGTTGAGAAAATGTAACATTCGGGAGTCCACCTAAATCCCAAAAAAAAATTACAAGTTACAAAACCCCAAAAAGAAAAATCACAGTTCACCTGCCCCGTCGGCAAAAACAGAGTTCCAATAAATTAGTAGTGGGGTTTGGAGGCGGCAGCCTCCGACTTAAAAAAAAAATATTTTTTTTTTTATAGTTTTTACTAAAACTGTGCCTGTTTACGTTTACCTGTCGTCGGCAAAAACAGAGTTCCAATAAATTTTAAGTTAATTTTGATTTTAAAATGCATAAAAATTATTATTTTGTAATTTGCGATTTTCTAACACTAGGATTTTTTAATTTGGGATTATTTTTTTTTTTGGGATTTTAAGTTTGGGATTTTGATTTTTGGATTTCGAATTCAACCCGTAACATTCTAAAACTCTAGCTTGTAGTATCAAATTTGAATCGTAAATGCAGATCAATCTTTTCATTCTTATTGTAAACAGCTGCTTAACATTCATTTTCTAACTTTAAAATCTTTTGAAAGGTTTCATTGCTCATTTAAGTAATATCCCCAATATGTTATTCCCCAAACGCTTTCTAGGTTTATTTAGTCTTTAACCAGAATTGTATTAGATATCAGTGTTTTGCTTACAACAATGTATCTAATTTTATGCATTAAGCAGCTACAGCATTCAACTGTTGCTGTTGATCTTCTTGGAAGTTTGGTGTGAGAACGCTATCATCAGGAGTGGCATTCTGTACTGTGATAAACGATAGTCACCCTTGTGACAGTCAAAGATGACACTAAAATTTTTTGGTATTCTGTATTGCGATCACTTCAATAATTTAAGAAAACGGCAGCATTTTAAAAAATACAATTCGGAAATGGCAGCACAAGTGATTTATTAAATGTCAAAGTGTCAAAACAATAGAAAACAAAACTAAAGTTTTAAATTTTAGTAGTGCAACAAGTGTAATTATAAAGTAAAATTATAAAAATAAAAAAAATTATTAAAAAAAATAACTTAAAAGTAAATTTCATAAACTAAATTTTCAAATACTAAAAAAAAACTTAAAGTGAAATTCATTACAACTAATTTAAGAAAATGAAAAAAAAAAAAATTGTGTTCAAATTTGATTAAAATTCATTTGCAAACTTATAACTAATTAATATTAATATCTATACATGTAATTGAAAACCAAAATAAAATTCAAACTTATTAAAAAAAAAAATATTAACACATAATCACAGCATTTTTTATTCAATTCCATTCTTTTTAAATCATTTGCAATTTTAGCGACTTCGACATTTTGAACTGAAAATCCTATCAATAAACTTATTTCTTATTCGTAAACTGAAAAACTAATAATTTTATTACACAAATTAAAATTATTACAACTTAAACAAAACCTGAAACATAAAAAACTTAACATAAATCTTAAAAAACAACCAAACTTTTATTTATTTTTATCATGAGTGACACCAAATTAGCTATCACCCTAAAATCACAAAAAAAAAGCGACTATCACTGTGACAATCACCATATAGAATACCAATTATAGATATGCGACAGTCGCAGCGTGATTATCACAATACAGAATACCACTCCAGGTTTTTAAAATTTCAATCGATATTTTTAAGGCTTATGAAAGGATTTTTTTGGTCAATAAAATACAAAAATGCATATTTTAGTTCTTTTCTGCAATGTTGTATAAGTGCTTGGATTTCATATACAGCTTTTCTGATTCCTTTCCTATAGTTGGGTTGGTGACTAAATCCACAAAAAACAAAATCCATAACAGCTTTTGCCATAAAAAAAATCCACAAAAAACGATCCTTGTTAATGCTTTTACGCATTTCACTTTATTATGTACGGCACTTTAGAGTAGAAGAGATTTTAGAGTTGGATTCAAAATCAAAGTTCTACGCCTTTTACAGAATATTTGTAATTATTATTTTTATGCACAACCGCTGTTGGATACAGCGAGATATCTCCTCTTTCCAGGATTAATTTGTTACAATTTTATTGATTTTGAATTCATGGATTTTTTTTGTGGATTTCGGTTTGTGGATTTAGTCACCAAACGTATAGTCCTTCACGAGTTGTGTACAATTGACATCTTCATCTAGTGTACATTATATACTCTTGTTTCTACTAAACAATGCTATAAACAAACAATATACACCACTCTACCAGTTTCTAAATTTGTTTCTGTTTTTTTTAAATTAATTTCTGGACTCTATTTCTAAAGAAATTATTCTCATAAAATTTAAAATTTACAAAATATTATTGTACATTAAAATGCATTTTTATATTTTCATATATCTAGAAAGATTTAAGAAAATATACAAAGCTGGTAGATTAAATTTCTCTTTTTACGTTATATTTCCTTTTACTCTTCTTCTACTTTGAAATTTTGCTTAATTTTTTTTTTATTTTTTTTTTTTTGTTATAGAAATGTAACCCAATCCAAAATACATGTAATAAAATAAAATAAATATAATACAATATAATAAAAAATAGAATAAAAAAAAATCCTTTAACAACAACAACAAATACCTGCATTCAAATATTGGAATTAAAGGAATAAGAAAAACATAAAAAAAATAGAACAAATTTCGTCTTATCTGCAACATCCTGATCCCAACATCAACTGAAAAATACATATAATGTCAGTTCAGTTTCTTTTTATTTTTATTTTTTGGGAAAAGTCGTGTTGCAGAAATACATAATAAGTGAAGATACATTCATTTTAGTTTATGTATATTGAATTTGGAAATGTGTAAATATCAAATATACATTATTATACAGTCAAAGCTAAAATTATTGATCCAACGGTTTATATGTTATAAGACAATGTATAGGAAATTGCTTCGTTTGAAAAAGAATTTAGACTGCGTAAATTCTTGGCTCCTATCCCATATATTTTGGGTTTCTGTGGTTTCCCACTTGGTCACAATTCTTTGTAAGTAGACGTTTTAACGAGCAATACTTGGCTCTAGTTTTAAGAATTGACTCTTCGTACCTGTCTTTTCAAGGGCATTTGCCTCTTCAATAACTTGTATTCCTTCATACCCAGGAATCCACATAAGTGTAACTCTGTTTCGTTCAGCTGGCTTTATTAACCTTCTGTATAGATAAGCTTTGATTTAAAAATTGGTGAAGGCAGAGCTTTTAAGGCAGTTTAGCTATCTGAAATAATGTATATGTTGGCACCTTTGTGCCCTCTTTTCTGCACTTTAATACCGATACCACGATGACATAGGTTTTAGCTTGAAAGACAGTGACATATGTGCCAAGTGCCGTGCTAAGCCTGAAATTGCGAATTTTCGAGCCCGATTTTTGAGCCATCAGTGGGTTTTATTCTGAGAAGCGAAATTTTCGGTACGTACTGAAAAATATGATAAATTTTATTTTTGGTATTCTGCGAAGCGAAATAGCGATACTGATCGGTTTTTATTGCAACGTTTCGATTTTCATGGTATTACGAGAATCGATTTTTTTTGTTCGCTATCAGAAAAAACGATAAATATATCATTAAAGAAAAAGTTAGTGAAAGATGGCGAATGAGAAAAAGTAAGTATATAATTAAAGTAAAATTCAAGTAAACTAATTTTATTTAATTATATATTTGTATTTAAAAATAATTATTAAATTTTATAATACACTTTTAATTATAGAAAAGTTACAAATAGTAGGCAGTTTGAATGTTTATTGGTGCAATGATTTTTACATTTTTACATCAACCCATCCAATTATTCCTGGAAATCCAAATTTATTATAAAATCCGAATTTGATGGATGATTTTGCTTATTTTTGGTTTCAGTAAATTTTATATGCTCTCGACACAATTCTGTCTCAAATATTGACAATGTTTCGTAGCTAAACCTACCAAAAAATCGTTCCCCACGCCTTTTTGATAACTTCCTTCAGCAAGGAAGCGCAATGTTCCAGCCAATAATGGGTTTTACTGAATGTGGACTAATTCTAGGATTTAAATTATTGTATAATTTATCTAGAACCATTACAAATGTTTCTTTCGAGAGCCTGAAATACTTAATGAATCTAACAAACCAAATAAAATTGATCATATTTTTTTTATTTCATATCATATTCATACATACATATATAGCTGTTATAACTTATACCAACGTTAAAATAGGTAAATCTAATGGATTCGCTTTATCACTCAATTTTCTTCTTTTTATTCTAAGTAAATTCATCTCTTCCTTCTCATCAGACTATGTTTCGTAATATAAATGCAGAAAATTAAAACAAAAAATGTCAAAACATAAAAAAAAAAAAAAATTGACAGTTTTAATCAGCAATGCTGCCAGTTTTGCAAAATATCGTATCATTCGCTTCTCAGAATACCAAATGTGATACAATGTGATGCTCTACCGGTACGTAGCGAAAAAGTGATTCGCTTCTCAGAATAAGGCCCAGTATACCATACTGAAACTCCTGGAGGTAAGGCTTTTATTAACTCCTTCCACTTCTTTCCTTTTAGAAATTAGTACAGTGAAGTTCTTGCGACAACCAATTGCGTTTGTCATATAGGCTGACATTGCAATTGCTTCGGTTCCTAGTTATAATTTTCTGCACCATCATGCTGTATCCTGATCCTTTTTGTGTTTGAGGTTTTTTGTTAGATGCAGCCTTGTTGTTGTTATTCCTGCCATCTTCATCAGATGTAGATGAATCGGTGGAAGTTCCAGAATTACACACGCTTAGCACTTGCTTTCGTCTGTTCTATTTTTGGTCACCACATGAATTGACCAAACAATCATGCGGTATAATTATTTTTGAACATGCTATCTATCTACACCCTATTACTTGAACTGACATTAAATAATCGGTTAGAATACATTCAGAGAAAATATTTGTAGTTTGTTATTTAGAAAAGAAAATTTTGGCCGTTGTGTCTACAGTTACTTCTTAATGCAACGTACTAAAATTATTGGCTTACAGTTATTTTTTAATTATAGGATATTGGCAGTCATATTTTTATCTGATTGCTATATTTTTTTTTGTTTTTGTAATTAGATAATTTTTTTTAAAACAAAGAGTCAACATAATCATCGTTTTCTTATAGTGCTATAACTCTGGATGAGCTTTGGCTTTCATACTTCTCCAAAAGGGCCGATCTTGCGCAACTTATCTTCAATTTGGGATTTTTAGGGCTTGGACATTCTACTACGATTACCCTCGAATCTGCCGGTTCCTGAGTTTTCCGCACTCGACTACATGGCCAGCTCAAAGATACATGGCCTTTGCAAACTTTACAATGTCTTCATTAATAATAATATTATCAATCTCGCTGCTATCTTTAATAATAATATTCTTCATTCTCCAATATTTTTGTGCCGAGTATTTTTCGGTGAATTCTTCTTGCTTCTCGGCTACATTCTTGGTCCATTACTCGTATCCAAGCGTCAATATGAGTAAGTGTGACAATGACAATAATCCTAATTTTTCCTTTTCCTGATATATATTTTGATTGTAGCAAATTTCTGTTTACATAGTCACATCTGTTCCCGGACTGAATTCTGTTATTAATGCAGCTATTACCGCTTCTTATTATTGTTCCGATATATGAAGCTAGTAATTCCTTCAAAATTGTACTCTCCGATTTTTATATTCTGAGAACTTTTTATTTGCTCTTTTCGTAACAGTTTTAGATATTTCGTTTGGCCTTCGTTGAATTTTAATCATACCTTTTGTTTCGATTTCTAGTTGCACAAATACTTCTGCCATATATCTGTAGTTTTTGGCCATTTATTCATTATATTATCATTCGCATATTATATTATTCGGTTTGTCGTATATATATATATATATATATATATATATAATAATGATAACTACTTATACCTCTATCTATGACATAAAATTAAATAATTTCATAAATTTACAATTACATGAAAATTTCCTTAAAAAACCTTGCCGAACTTCGTAAAATTTTAACCAATTTACATTTTATGTAATTTTGTAGGCTTAGTAGGCTTGAATTAAAGGCAAATATTTCTAAAAAGAATTTTGTTTTTTCTTTATTTTATCCTTCAATATGAATTATCTAATTGTTTATGGGCTAGATAGGGCACTACCATTCCAGTTGCTTTTGGAAAACCAACAAGCACACTTAATTGTGTCTTTTTTGATGCCTTTACTCAAGTAATCCATTTGATGTGGTAGATTGTTTTAGGGGATTTCTCACTAAAGGAACTAGAACAATTATTGAAAAAGTTAATTAGATCACTAATTTTACTTCCAAAAATAAACTTTATATCACTTACAGTTCTAAATCTGACGGTATCTAACTTTGTTTTAATTATCTTCTTAAGCCAACGGCATGTAATTGTCGTTACTTTTGATTTTTAAACTAAAAATATTTGTATAAATTAATTTATTAATATTCGGGTCTGTTTACTGTACATATTTGATGTCTCATGTATTTTCTTTAAACATAAATTTGACAGTATTAAAATTAAAGAATCGCATTTCGCTTTCTACCCCAATCTAACTCTTATTCAACTTTACTTACATTTCTATCTCAAGCTTTTTGAAAATAAATTTTATTTTTTGCCGTTTTTATTCTCTTCAACTATGCCTTTAACTTCTCTTTAATTCGTCTAAGATCAACTCTGTCATAAATAGGATGATTATTACTTTCTCTATAATAAAATGTTTCAGGAGTGGTAACCGAAAATAGTTTTGATATTGAATATCCAAAAATCAGCAACCACTTGACAAATTTTTTTTGTAAATTTCCGTTTGAAGTTATTCTAATGATCTACACTGGCATACGCACATCATAGAGCTAGCTATTCAGATATGAGTCTGAGTTCTGCACTTAAGAACAGTTGTAATAAATTTTAAAGATTGAATCAGAAGAAGCTGTTGAAATGTGTAAATCATTTTTATAACTACTGTGATATTACTAAAATCTAGGTGCATATTAACTTTTTTTATATTTTATTTGTTTTTTTTTGTTTTGTTTTTTTTTTTTTTGGTGTTCGTCTATATCCCGAAAAGTTGATATTTGAAAGGTAAATAACTCAACAAAATTTTAAAATAAAATTTTTTACTCATATCTCCTTGTTCATTTCATCCTTTTTTCTTTAAATGGAAAACTTTTTTTACTTTATTATTTTGAAAAGCAATGAAAATAAAGTATTAAAAAATAAAAATAAAAAAAATAATGATAATAAATAAAAATAAAATAAAATCAAAATAGAAAAAAAAAACAACTTTTTTTTCCGAAAATAATTTTTTTTTTTAACATTAAAAGCCTTACAAAATTTTTCATCTTAAAAAAAAAATTTTTTTTTTAATAGAACTGAACTAACAAAGAATTTCATTTTTAAAAGACATCAAATGAATGTTTAGGTATGTAAGTATGTTGATTTATGTATTGTGCACTGCACATCTCTAATAATAATTGTGAAAGCCTGAATATATCAAATTTCATCAAACGAAGGCAATCATTGGATATTTGGGAATTTTCAAATTCGTTTGCATTTTTTTTCTATACATACCTATTTAATATTTTGTAGTCGGTTGTGAATATTAGGTCCGGCCAGTTTTTGTTCTATGAATTTTACTATATCGGATAGTTATTTGTAAATCTAAAAATAATAAATTAAATGTATGGGAGGAAAAAATCTTAGAAAGAACCTTTATTTTATCGTTCCATTCTGTTCTGTGTCGACTTTACCGCACTAAAAATGTCTATTCATTTAGACTAATCATAAATACAATGTTGTGTCAATTACTTCAGATATCTTTTATCAAACAAAATTCCATTAGGAATTATTGGGAGATAAAAGATTTTATTCTAAAATAGTTCGAAGGGTTTCGTTCGTCTAAGTTTTGAGCTAAGCGTTAAATTTAATTATTAACATATGTTGAGAAAGTCGAATTTTATGGCGTATCGGCAGCTTTTTTACCAGTCAGGATAGTCAAAATAATTTGTTTAGCGTAAACCCATATTTTTATCCAGGCTGGATTAAAATTTGATTGTAGATCAAAACTTTGTTCTAAGTCAAAACCGTAAATTTCTGTCATATCCGCCATCCGTCATTCCGCCATTTCGCCATAATTTATAGTTATTTAATGAAACTGTTATCACTTTATTCTCAGAGTATATGATCCATTTTATTTGATAACAATTTCTAACCAGTTTCCATATTAATGTACCAAGACTGATAAAAATCAGTACAAGTCACTGGTCGATAGGAAATTACACAGTCATCTTGGCTTTTGAAAGAAATTCTACTGATTCTACTATTATCTATATACTAAATATAAACTATTATCTACATAAATGAATCACGAAAAGTATATATATATATATGTTTTCATATAAATGCAAGAATTTTTTTTCTCAAAGTTTAAATTCGAGGTTTTTGTAATGTTCTTTTTTCCGAGATTTTCTCATTCAGAATATTTGTTCCCAGTAAAATATTATTGACCAACAAAAAATAAATATAGGTAAAGACTTTTTAAAAAAATAACACCTATAAAAAATACTTCAAAACAAATACATAAGAGCGAATACCTATACGACCTATAAACGAAACTTAGTGATATAAATTAAAATATATTGAAGATTATTATGAGAAACCTGTCTCCACAAGTCAATAATTCTGTGGCAATAAGTAATATTAATAACCACTTAAGTTCATTTGCTTAAGTGGTTTTATATTCTGCCATTTAATAGCCCTTTCTTAAGCTTTACTTCCAGTCAAAATTTGGTTATAATCTGACCATTATTTACACAGTTACAGCTGTTTAAAAACGACTTAACTGCCGTTGCAACTACAAAATTGCCTTTTAAAACACAACTTAAATTTATATTTTTTTAACGGTCGTTTTTTTGTAACAAACAAAAATTTCGAATCAGCACTTAAAAGTGGATGGTGTCATTATAATAAAAAAAAATCTAAAGTTACAAAATTCCAAACATTGAAAAGAAATAATTCCAAAATCAAAAATTCCAAACTTGTATGAATTATTTTAGAGTTGGATTTAAAATCAAAGCTGTACGCCTTTTTTTACATAATTATAGCTGTACAGAATATTTACATAATTATTTTTGTGCATAGCTGCTTCTGGATGAAAAAAAGTTTGCGGATTTTTTTTTTTTTGAATTATAAAAATGAAATTATGATTTTGGAATTTCGTACCCAACCCCTTAAAAGATATTAAGTCTTTTTTAAAAACTGAACTTTTCGATTGAACAGTAAACATAATTTTTTTAAAGCAATTTATAATCACTTAAGTGGCTTTTCAAAAATCTTAAATTATGAAATTCAAAATTCAAGTGATATTAAGTTGTTTTACAAAATGCAAAACCGTTACTTTTTTTAAAAAATAATTTTATATTAATGACAGTGTGCAGTTCAGTTTTTTTGTTGATCAATGAACAACAATTTGTGAATATTAAGTGTGTATTAAGTATAAGGGCGCTCGGCAATAATTGTTTTTTCATATAACAATTTAGAATTTATTACAAAAAAATTTATTTTTTTTTAAATAGAAAAATTAATTTTAGAGGAAAACGTATGGTGTATTTAGTAACAGGTATCATGAATAAATATTGTGATTTGCTATTAAGCCAAAAATAACAAAATGAATTAGATAGGTACAGTGATATTCATAAAGCCCACAGTTGATAGATATATAACAGCTGGGTCCTTTTAAAAATAAAAACCGGAACTGACTTTCGGAAAGAGCAAAAAATAAATTCAATTCGTGATCAATCAAAAAATCACCAAGAAGAAGCCGATTTAGCATACGCAGGAAAAAACAGGACTAGCGAATATCAAAACAAGCTCCAACTATTTAAGTGTTCACATTTGATCTCCAGCAGTGCCTGCCCACTCCTTTTGCCAAAACATCGGGGTTTTTATAACAATCAGTACTTTATGGACAATCAATTTACCAACACATGATAGTGACATCAATAAGGTTTCATGTTTCGTGTGGCAAAAAACTATTGCTAATCGAGATTGCTCCCTCGAAATTGCTTCTTGTTTTTTCGAATATTCATCAAATTTGTCAACAAATTTAGACAATGCTATATTATATTACAGCGATTGTTGCCCAGGCCCAAACAGAAAGTCTTACGTGACTGATATATTTTTGGCTTTCCTTAAAACTTCCACAAATATAAACACAATAGAATGTAGATTTTTGATTCCAAAGAATACGCATATGGAATTTGGCACAGATCACGCTCTAATAGTGCAAAGTAAAATGAAAACTTGTATGATAATCCATCGCCCCCGTTATTGGTACCAATTTATACGCACTGTTAAAAAGGGCTTCAATAAACCAATCAAAATAAATAAGAGTTGGATGATCGATCTTCTTTCTCTGCTTCCGTACATCGACAAAGATTATCATAGCTTTTATCAAACTTCAGAAATGAATCAGAACACTCCAAATATTATTACATCCAGAATTAAATATTTTATAAACAAAAATTTATGGAAATTTATGTTTTACTTCAATTTTAATCATTTTTATGAATTAATTTTTGTATTTTACATCAAAATACTTCTAAATTGAATATTTCATTATTATAAATTGAAAAATGAATGTAAAACTTAAATGTAAAAATGTAAAAACTTATATGCAATAAAATTATATTTTTACTTTAACTTTTGTGAAGAAAAACAATTTGTGTTTGTTTTTTGTATCAATATGATTTTCACATAAAAACTTGTATTAAACTTAACTGCAAAATAATAATTTTATAATAAACACTTACTATTTTCATTTAAATTAATTTTTTTATTTTAAAATTTCACTTTCTGTTTTTAGCTTAACATTATTCTCATAGTGCTCATTTTGTATGACACAAATCGCATTCAAACTGTCAAAAAATTTTCAGATATGATTAAAAAGTTTGTTTTACGATTTCTGAACAATTGACAAAATTCACTTAAGTAATTATTACTTATTGCCACAGAATTCATATTCAAAAAATTACTTCATACAATCTTTAATTTATTTCAAATCTTATTTACTAAATCAGTAAATGTAATATTTCTATCTTAAAACAAAAATAAAAATATTTTATATTAATGACAACTGGTATTACGTCATAGCTGTAAAAATTTAAATATTTTATATTAATGACAACTAGTTCTACGACATAATTTTAATTTAATATCTTGGTTTACATTTGAATTAAAAACGACTATTTTTTTCTTTTATTTTATTTTTTCGTTTTAAAGAAATTATTGCAGAGTGATTGAAAATTAATGGCTTGCAATAAAATTCAATTTAATATTCCTTGTGGGTAGATACAAAGTTAATTCACGTAATTAAAAAAATTTTTTTTTAAATTTTCATTTTTCTGTTTTAATTCTTGTACAAAAATTGGGTTTTCTTTGGTAAACGAACGAACAGTGTAACAAAAGCAAACCAAAAAAATATTATTTCAGTTTTTTTTTTGTTTTTTTTATTCTGAAATAAACACTCAAATTGCACTTTTTATCTTAAGATTTTTATTCAATTTCAATTTTTATTTAAATAAATAATGAATGGGATAAAATTAATAAATTAATTACATTACTCTATTACATGAAATTGCTATTATTAAATAAAAAAAATTAAATTATTCACAATCTACTGTTGTAAATAAAATGTTGGAAGATGTTTTGAATTATTTGAGATATTTTTAGACAAATTATTGTTATTATATAAGATGCTGAGGATGGGAAAAAAATTATTTATTGTAGGTGTTATACTTTTTTTCTGTGATATACTTCAGAGTACTGTAAAACAGCTGGTGATTTTATTCAAAAATAAAAATCTATACAGTTTACATTTTATATTTAACAACATAAATTTGGTTAGGTCAATCACTATAGAAACAGTTATAAACAGGTAGAGTTTCAGTCAGTGTTATGTTTGAATATTTTCTTTTTCAAAACTTGATATCTACATAAAAGATACCACTACCCAAAGAATCATCCCCATTGAGTCAAACCACTCACATGGACAAAAATAGAATCATACCATTCGATGATCAACAAATCCGTAACTTTATCAATATCAAAGGCTAACTGTGAAAGTAAAGACGCTACAGAAAAGATACGACATGAAAAATGGATATAATGAAGAAATCAGTCCTAATGATAAGGAAGAAACTGCAACGTATCGTACTGAATATCATTACTAACTTGTAAACAAAAGAAGGATGTAGAAAAACCAAGAAGGATTTGCATAACGTACTCAACATTCACTGAGAAGCTTAAAAAAATGTTAAAAAAATATAATTCGTAATTAGTAATAGCTAGCAGAAGTAATAATTACCAAAATTGTTTAAAATTACATATAGCACTCAAAAAGACTAATTACAGTGAAATCCCAAGCACATTTGTTTAAGAAAGCCGAATAAGCAAGAATAAAAGCCTAATAATAACTAATTTTAGGTCGGCAATTGCTAAACATATAATTGAAGAACATCATCAAATGATAAAACCAATTTATCATCAATAAAGGAGGTACATTGTATTATATGCATAAATATTAAATACCAAAGCGTATACAAAAAACAAAATAAAAAAAAAAATAAAAAGTTATAATAAAATTACGAATTTTGTAATTTGCCTATCTTAAACACACGAACACACGTAACGTCATGAATAAAAAAGAAAATCTAAAAAAATTCCGTCCCCTGAAAACTTTTTGGAACTTTCCGACTTTTCCCTATATGATGGCCCCATTGTGAAAAATTTCAAAACTCCAGATAAACTGCAAATGGTAAATACTTTCTGCGTATAAACCAATATACATTCAATTTTATATACATACTAGCAAAGTTAGCCGACGTTGTTCCGGTCCACCACTAAATATATAAAATTTCAAACTGTGACATAGTCCAATGATTTGCTTTAATGATTCGGTCAAATTAAAGCTTTTTTATACACAATATTTTTTGTTTTATTTACTGGAGTTAAAATAAATACATCTTTTTTGTTACTTACTCTCGAGCAAGCTACATAAAATTGACCATGAAACAAGCATAACTCTCTTTAGTCAATACCTGCTACACTTAAAGTTTGCCCTTTCGCTTATATTATGGTAATATACCGGATGTTCCACAGCATGCGTATCAGCTTTTTAAAAGGGGAAGAAGCCGTTATTTTAAGATTTAGAAAAAAATTTGTTAACTAAATCGAGGGTGCTCTATCGATTGGTAATATTTTCAACTTTCGGAAAGAACCGCTAATCGGTTTTTTAAGATCAAAAATCGCCGAAATTGGCCGAAATCGAGATTTTCAAATGGGAAGGGGTATTTTTTAATGCAAATTCAGATTCTACGACAAAAAATAAGGAAATTATGTTAAATGATTTTTTTGTTTTCTTAGTATTTTTCTTCAAAATTAATAACAATAAAACAAAAATGCTCAATATTTTCCTTTGGTAAACCAAAATTAATGATAATCATTTTTATAAATTAATTTGAATTTCATGTTATCATATTTTTGATCTCAGTTTTGGGTTCCTACAAAGTTTAAAAAAAAAAAAAAAAAAACAAAAAAAAAATTTACTTAACAAAAGTTTCTTATTTTTTAATGTAGAATCGTTAAACAAGAAACATTAAAAAGTACCCCTTCTCATTTGAAAATCTCGATTTCGGCCAATTTCGGCGATTTTTGATCTTAAAACTTTCCGAAAGTTGAAAATACCACCAATCGATAGATCAGCCCTCGATTTAACAAATTTTTTCTAAATCTTAAAATAACGGCTCCTTCCCCTCTTAAAAAGCTGATATGCATGCTCTGGAACACCCGGTATATATTAATATGCAAAGCACATTTTTATGGGAAATTGAAACCGTTTAAATTGGAAAAGGTATTCAGATAAAATTAATGGTATTCTAGGAATAAAAACAATACAGAACATCACGTTGCATAATTTGCGTCAATTCCGTCAATTGCGTCATTTGCGTCATTTGCGTCATTTGCGATAATTGTGTCAATTCCGTCACTTGAGTCAATTCCGTCATTTGCGTCGTATGCGTCATTTGCATAATTTGCGTCAATTACGTGAATTGCGTCATTTGCGTCAGCTCCGTCAGTTGCGTCAACTGCGTCAATTGCGTCATTTGCGTCAATTACGTCAATTACCTCATTTGCGTCATTTGCGTAAATTGCGTCAATTGCATCGTTTGGGTCAATTGCGTCATTTGCGTCAACTCCGTCATTTGCGTCAATTGCATTATTTGCGTCAATTGTGTCATATGCGTCATTTGCATTATTTGCGTCAATTACGTCATTTTCGTCAACTCCGTCATTTGCGTCAGCTCCATCAGCTGCGTCAACTGCGTTAATTGCGTCAAGTGCGTCATTTGTGTTAATTACGTCAATTGCGTCGTTGGCGTCATTTGCGTCAACTCCGTCATTTGCGTCATTTGCATCAATTGCGTCGTTTGCGTTGATTGCGTCAATTATGTCATTTGCGTCGTTTGCATCGATTGCGTCAATTACTTCATTTGCTTCAATTGCGTCATTTGCCTCAATGACCTCAACAATTCTTCATTGAGTGTAATTTATTATGTTTGTGTAGGTGCTAAGTTCTTTGTTAATAACCATAATTAAAAACTGCAAAGCAGGGAATATGTTATGCTATGCTAGGTAATATAGATCTATACTGGTTATGTGTTTGCATCTGTAAAAACTATAAGAAAAACACAGAAACAAATTTTTGCAGTTTTTTTTTTGTATTTTTAATTCTTTAAAGCAAGTGATAGGAACGTAGGAATATAGGATAAATAAAACATTTGTTTAATAAAAATTGGTTCTGTCTGAAAAAAAAACAACAAAAATAATTTTACCTCATCACTCTAAAATCAAAATTTTACTAAGAATTTTGACGAAATTGGAATACATAGTTTCAAAATGTATGTTGCTTCATTCTTCTAACACATGGAAAAAAAAATTCAGATTCCATTTTGCTTGTTCATTAAGAAAAAACAAAAACAAATCAAGTTCAAAAGTAAAATAAATTATTAAAAAAACCATATAACTACATAGATATTTAATATAATGCGTACATACATACCAAAGACTATCGAACAATTTTTAATATTCTCTGTTACCCACCTAGTAAAGAATTTGTTTTTTTTATGAAGAAAATAAAAATTCGTGTATTAAAAATAAATGAAAATAACAGCATTTACTGTAAAAAAAACAGGAAAGACAAAATAACTCATAACTTCTGAAGCACTGTTCGCTGTATAGCCTTTTGAGAATTTATTTTGAAGGAAATTAAATTTTCTTTAATTATGTGAAAAGAAAAATAAATTTAGGGCTTTCGCTATTGAGTTCTAAGTTTAAAAACAAATAAAAAATAGTAGTATAAAATTTTATTTTATTTCTGAAAAAAATAAGTGGTGTAAATATGTATATAAAAAAACAAAAATAAACAAAAAAAAATCAAAAAACAAGTTTTAATGATATGTAATGATGTGACTATGTGAAGAACATTGTATGTATGAATATATACCATCTATATACTCATTCATATACAAATTATATCATAGATATAGTTATCCTTTAGATATATGAATAAATATTAAATACCAAAACGAGGTACAGAAAAAAATAAAAATAAAAAGTTATAAAACCAATTTTGCGAATTTTATTTCAAATTTGCTTGACATAAACAAACAAACACACAGTGACGTCATGAAAAAAAAGAAAATCTAAAATAACTTCCTCCCCTGATAACTTTTTGAACTTTTTCCCTATATGACGAGCACAAACTCTACCATTGTGGAAAATTTCAAATCCCCAGGTCAACTGGAAGTGCGAAATACTGTCTCGACATAAACATACATTAAATTTTATACATAGTATAGATAGTATAGATTTAAAAAACAAATTAAAATTCCCACTATTATTTTAGATGTAACAAAAAAACTACGTCAAAGATGGAGCTTGAATTTATAGCTATTCTGAACCTACTTAACATAAGTCTTCATGTAAGTAATATTTGAAATATCCTGTAAATACTTATTAAATGTATCCTACAAAAAAGTCACAAATTTCTAACTTTTTTTTAAATTTTTTTTTTTTTTTTTTACTTGAATTATTTTATATTTTCGAATCGATTGCATATTTTAATTTTAATTAATATTAACGACAGATGTCCAAAAAAATATATATTTTCTTTTCTCTTTTAATATTTTTCTTAAAGCTTTTACAGTACATATCCTTCATAAATTATTTATTTTTATAGTATGAGAATATATATATATATATACTTTTACATATATACATATTTAATTATTCCAATTTCCATAATTATTGAATTCATTAATCACTAAAAAATCTGTAATCATCATCAGACTGATTACACCAATAATCGAAAATCTTTCAAATATAATGTGTTCAAGAGGAAATAACAGCAGCCAATATTTTTAAATTAATCATCCCAATAATAATTTGTCACTTTGTTTTAAGAGGTTTAAACTTGAAAATATTTTTTATTGATTTTATTTTAAATTCAATTTTTTTTTTTTATTACTTTTTAAATATCCTTTAGGCTCTTTAGGGTGACCTTTATGAAAACGAGACAAAGAGATAAAAAATTTTTGTAAAAAAAAAACATCACACAAAAAATGTTAAATATAAAAACTTTTGAGATCAATATTGAAAATTTAATCTTTAATATCAAAAACAAAAAATATATGTTAAAATAATAAAATATTGTGGTTATCCGGAATTGATTTTTATTGGTCGTTGGTTGCAACACAAAAACGGAAATGAAGAATTAAAATGTGGTTTGTGTTGCAATGCTGTTATATGTTATGTTATGTTAAAATACTGTTATATTTATGTTATATCCGTTTTTGAGATGATATATCTAGACTTTAATGTATAATAGATGATCCATCTCTTTGGTTATAAAATTAAAAATAAGTTTTTCAACAATCTCAAGTCATTTGCTTTTACAGTAAATTACAAGTTTTTGTCGTAATAAGCTTGACCACGTCTTTTTACAAAAACTGTGACGGTTTCTCACTGAAAATATATGTAAGCCTTTTTTGTAGTTTTATTCTATAACACTATTTTTAACAGTATAATGTTGCATTACAATTGACGTGTAATTTTAAGTAAAAATCCAATGATTTCAAAATACGTTGTATATTATAAATGCATACATCAGTACTTCACCCACTTACAGTGTATCAATTTTCTGTTTATTTTAACTTAAACAGTATAGGAAAATTTCCGTAACGGTTAATGATTTATTGGCTTTAGATTTCTATTAGCTAGTTTAATACGCCTATCAACAGTTTTTCTAAATCAGTTCATGCATCAGCAAATGTTCCATCCACACATTTATATAGAAACAGTTTTTTTCTAAATCCAAATGTTTATCAGATTCGATTAGATTGAAATTAGGATTGGGTTCTAATCCCAAATCACCGCAGCTGCTATTTGATTTATTGTAAACGTGAGTTATTATTAAATGCCAGGGCAGCTGCGTCATCAACAAAATATCTTGTAAAAACACTAAATTATGTTAAGAAGTTTACTCTATAAATTATATATGGCAGGAAACTTTAATATACTCAAAAGGACCTTAGATTATTTGGAATTAAAATTTTATTGTTGTAATTACTCAATCAACCGGTTGTGCATATGTTTTTCTAACTTAAAATTTTGTTTATTTAGTAGAAATTTTTTTCTTAATTGTTGATCTACTGACAATTTTATGTACTTTAGGAATATAAATACAAGTTCTTCATATTTTACTAGTTATTAATTTTTATAAAAGTTTTTATTTTGATTCAACCTTGATCCAATAAAATCACAATGATAAGTGATTAATTTGGAAATACATCCCAAAAAAACAATCCCAATGATACAAAATCCCAAATAAATCAAAACCCCCCAAAAAAATCTCACAAATTACAAAATCCCAAAAAAAAAATCCCAGTGATACAAAATCCCAAGGAACTATTAATTTTTTTTATGCATTTAAAAATTATAAATTTATTTCAAATTTAAAATTATATACCCAATACATGGAAACAATTCCGCAAAATAAAGTTCCAATTCAAAAAGCTTTCGACAAAATAAGGTTCCAAAACAAAAATCTTTTAAATCTGGGATTTTGTGATATTGGGATTTTTAATACTGGGATTTATTTTTTGGGAGATACCGATTTTCGAATATTTTGAATTAGTATTAAAACACATAGAGTTTAAATTCGATTATTCGCATTGTTTGGGACTCAGTTTACCACGGATAATCAAAAACCACGGTTGACAAAATAAATTTTCTTAAGACGCAAATCTAATATTTATGTCAGTAAGTCTTTTACTGAATTTATATATCAATGAAAAATTGAATTGTTTGTTTTTCCTTACTTCTCTTGGAAGCATAGGGCTTCCACTTAGCACTTCCATCGATTCGTAGCTGCTGTTTGCGCTTGTTCCCACGTTATACACCTATCCCCCGCTTTACACGGTAGATTGGTTCCTGAGAATTCCGTGTAAATCGAAACCGCGATGTAAATAGGAACAAAGGCAAAGTGCATTTGTAAGGGATTGGTTTCAACATAGTAATAAACTCGAAAATCGGACCTAGAACTCAATGGAAACTGAAAAATTGACCAAAAAACTGCTGTGGCACCTTCTCCTAGGCTAAGTCGATCTAGTATTTTTATTTTTGTGTCCAACGATATAACTTTTCTTTTAATTCTTTTTTTCGGAATTTCTTTCGACATCATAAGACCTTTAAAATGACGTATGCAATAATGGAAATTTTATTTCTTAATAACGGTAAGTTATGATAATTATCGAAAATTGTATCTTCAAATTCAAAATAAAGTTTTACTTAACACAAATGTTGTATAAATTAAACGCGATATATTAGTTACGAGATTGACTACGTAACACAATTGAACGTAATGCAGGAAACAAAAAAATAATTTCAACAATAACCGGGAATATTTAATTCGGGGAATTCCCTGTTTAAGCTGTTTGTATTTTTTAATACGTATAGATATTGATATAAATGTTGCTAGAAGTGAAGAAATATTAAATGCAGCCGACTTATGAAACCAAATGTCAAAAAAATCAAAAAAAAATCTATAATTTTTGAAACCGTGTAAAAGCGAAAACGTGTAAAAAAAGTATCGTGTAAATCGGGGGATAGGTGTATTTGCTTTTTCTGGTTCTTGTTTCATTATCTTCCGCCAGCTGTTCTTTGGGCGACCGGGTCTGCTTGTCCCTTGTGGGTTACGCATGGACTTATTAATTTTCATAATTTTATTACAAAAAAAAATCTATTACAACATAAAAATAAATAAATAAAAAAATTCAAATTAACAAAACATGTTCAAATTCAATAAAACGTAACAGAAAGGTCAAGAAATTAAGTTACCAAACCAAAATATGGCTCTTCTGATATTGTAACAGATACAACCTCTCCCTCAGAACCCCCCAAAATATTTATCAACTGCTTCTTATCTCTTTTCATTTTTTGGCTCAATTAATGCACATTTTATTCTAGGAAAGTTCCACTCATTTTGATCTAAAACTTCTGCAATGCTTTTACTTTCTACAAAATACAAATAATCTCATATTGGCTTTTATAGCTTCTAGCAAAGTTATTCTAATAACAATTTATGCATCATCTGCAATTTCGGTCCTGGGTTATAATGTTTGAACTAATGTATCCAATATTTCTATTACTAAGTATACATGATAGCTTAAGTACTTGACTTGAATTCTTCTTGAAATCTCAAGCTGATGTGTATTCGGTTGACTAGCTTGAGTTGCTGTCAGCTTGAAAATAGTTTGAGTTTGACAAAATTCAAATTTGTAAAATTTGTAAAATTTTCTATAAATTTAAAGATATAAAAAATATAAAATTAATTTATTTTCATTTATTTAGGCTTTTAAGTCTAACAAACCTTCATGAGTTTTTGACATTAAATGTCATCTCAAGCTCTCAAGTTCTCAAGCTGAGTATTCGGTTGAAATTTTCAAGTCAAGTAAGTAAATTTTTGTGATTGACTTGAGTGAAGCTGATTTCAAGAAACTAGCGTATACATGATGTTAAAGCTTTCTTGAAAATTACTTGAAGCTATCATATATACGGGGTATATGTCATTTTGTCAGGCAAAGTTACTCTTGTAGCAATTTAAGCTTGAATTGAAATTTCGTTGCTAGGTTGTGATGGTTAAACTAACATATCTGATATTTCTATGTTGATAAGACTAACAGTCCTATATCTAAACAAATACAGTCCTATCAGAGCTGAATCTATACGTTGTCAATAATGAAGAATCGTTAACATTTTCTTTGTCCATTAAAATACAGTTTAACAATAAAAACAAATAAAAAAATGTTTATCACGGATAATAGAATGAAAACCGGTTAAAGGAGAAAAAAAACAGACTTTAAAATTCTCTTAGCTAATAGAATAAATTGGACCACGGCTATTTAAATTTCAACTATATGAAAATATGAAAAGACATGAATATATCAAAATATAATTTGAGTTAAATATAAGAAATAAATTAACATGCAACATACAAAATTATATTTTAATAAAAATTGGAAAACTTGAAAACAATAAAAAATTTAGCTTATCATATTTCGAAACAATTTACTTTTCAATAATTGTCTAGCCAACCATGACTTTGATAAAAGAAAACAATATTTTTGAATAATTAAAGCGAATTATTCAATTTTATTAATTAAATTGTAAAATATATACTTATTTTTTTTCATAATGTCACACTATAGCTAATGGTAATTCTTAGAATTTATTTTTTTTTCTTTTATTAAAAGAAAGATGAATATGAACTTTTTTAATTTACATTTGTGGGCTGATACTTAAATCAAATGACAATTTGATGTTTAACTCTTAATTTCGATGAAAATTTAATTTCTATAGAATTGTGTGGAAAGAATCAATTATTGAAATTTAGATTCTATTTTTATCAAGCAAAAAATAAAAATTAATAAAAGATATTAAAATTTACTTAAAAACATTTTTAGAAAGAACTGAGAGGGAAAGAGAGTGAAACAAATGACAATTTATTTATTTAAAGAAATAAAATACAGGTGAATAGTAATTTAATCCTTCTTTAAAAGAATCAAAAATTAAAAATAAAAAAGTAAAAATAAAAAATAAAAAAAAAGATTATTAATGTATTGGTTCAAAATGTACACACAATAAAATAATATATTACCTCTGTTTACCTTCTGTTAAAGCCTATGTATAATATTTATTCTTTTCAAGTGTATACAATACTATACAAGTACATTATTATGTACTGTTTTTTTTTTTTCTTTCTTTTTAGAAACATGAAAGATGGATTGAAATTTTGCGTGCGACATGCTATATTATTTCATTAGCATACATATACATATAAAGATTAATTTGCGTATATAATATAATTCCCAGGAAGCACTGTATATGACATGAAACTACTATGTAAATGTAAAAAAGAAAATCAAAGTTAGTTGTAACAAATAAATGTATCATGTAAATAATAATTATCATATCAATTGAAAAAATTAAATTTTTGATATTATTAGAAATTAAAATGTCAGAGGTTGAAAAATTTCGTATAGTGAAATATTTTTTGAAAATAAAAGAAGTAAAAAACAATAGGTGATAATATGTAAAGAGTTTTAGGACAATAGAAAATAGTCATTATGTTTATTTAATATTTGAAATAATTTTGTTAGACTATACTTTTACATATGTCATATATTTCAGTTTAATACATTTTTATGACATTAACATAAGAAACTACCATTTTATATTAAAAAAAATAATTTAAATAATAAGACAATCTATATTATTATTTTTTTTCACTTCCTTTATTATTTACAATCTGTTTACTTTCATTTCTATACAATAAGCAAATATTTATGATGAAAATATGACTTATGAAGTAGTCTATCCAGTGATAAGCTACACTCATTTACAAAATCTAATCTCTAGTTTATTTTGCAGTTAATTTATTTTCAGGAATTTTTTCGCTCATCATAACACAACTAGAACTCATCAGTAGGTATTTATAGTGTATGACTCCTGCTTTTAATTTAGATTGACTTTATAACTTATTAAAAGATGTCAATAATACATCTTTGAGCTATAAAAATCGACCAAAATTTTATTGCTAATTTGGTTAATTATTTATTTTATATTAAGTCGTTTGGCGATCTTCTTTATAGTCTCCTTGTGTTTCGTGTAACAAATCGCAGTCGACCTAGCTTGTTTGGATGATATTCCTCTTTTCTTTTGTAGCTATTTATGAATATTTTTATTTCGTCTTGCACTGAAGTCTTTTGTAAATAAGTTATTTGGAACGTATCAGGGTGCTTTTACGATTTTCCAGAAAAATATGTTCTGCAATCTCTGAAGCACTTGAATATTTGTTTTTGAAACTGTAAATGTCCATACAGATTTTAATAACGAGTTATATATACCAATATCTTGTTTTTTAGAGTCAATTTTGATTTATTTCCTAATAGCCAATACATATTTCTTAATTTTATTCCAAGCTGCTTTTGTTTGCTTTCAACATGCTTTCTAAAGTCCAATCTTCTATCTAAATGTATTCCGAGATATTTTACTTCTTATTTTTGAGCTATAGGAATATTATTCAAAGAGACTGGTGGGCAAGTATCCTTTCTCAGCGTAAATGCAACGTGTACTGATTTTTGTTGATTTGCTTTAATTTTCCATTTATTTAGCCATATTTTGATTTTATTCAGGCATACTTGAGTAGTGGATGATGCTACTTTTGCATCATTTTGCGTAGCTAATATGGCAGTATCGGCGGCAAAAGTTGCAAATTGAACTTCTGTTGTTAGTGGGAGGTTTGTTATGTACAATAAGTATAAAATTGGCCCAAGGACACTACCTTGAGGAACTGCGGATTTAATATCATATAAATGACTATATCTATCTTTTTGTTTTACATAATACGTACTATTTTCCAAATAACTTTTAAAAATTTCGTAACTAGTTTCAGTACAAACAGGAGTCCTACATGCCAAATTTTATCGAATGCTTGGCTTATGTCTATAAAGGCAGCTGATACGTATTCCTTCTTTTCAAAAGCATTATTTATCAATGTACTTGATCTATTGTGTTGTGCTAGGCCCTAAACTCGAATTGGAATTTTGGTATCAACTTATGACTTTCTATTACAGGAGATAAGTCTTTTCAGCAGTAATTTTTCCATCTATATTATTTGACTTGAATGTTATAGAATGTAAGTAAGTTACTGTACAGTAGGATACAACATATAGGATATAAGTAGTACTGTAAAATAGCCATCGAATATAAAACAATTGCGAAAACAAAGTTTATTTAACAATAGAACATCGTTTAATAGGAATCGTAACGCATTAAAAAAACTATTTTATTCATAAATGTAAATTACCATATGACATTGACACAAAAAATTACCATAATAAAAATGTATTCAAAAAATTATGTAATATAAATTACATTATGTATATCATATGTCAATCAACATATAATTTAAAATAATTTTTAACATACAGGATGTTTCAATCCAACATCACGTTTGTTAACTGCATTATTCGATAATTAAGTTTAATATAAACCCAAGTACCGTAAGGTGCGTATATCAATTTAAAAACAAAATTATGAATAACATATTGCTCCAGTTTGCATATCTTCAAAGTTATAGTGGTTATTTTTTGAAAATGTAATAAATAAGCACCCTCTGACTATAATTTTTTTTTATCTAAAATATCCCCACTAAAGGATTTTCAGGTTAGAGTGGATAATCCTGTATACTGCTTAAATGTATTTACCAAGTTTCACTATCAATCACCTATTCAGTATTGACCTACTGGATACAACGAGATAGCTCACTTATTCAAAGGATATGCAGCGCCCTTAAATTTGATTAAAAATACATGTGCTTGAGTAAATTTTGTAAATCGGTTAAGTGGGTTTTCGTTCAAATTTCCCGAAACCGTATAATTAAAAATAAAGTGATGTTTTTTTTTAGGTTAAAACACCCTAATTGCTTTTGCAGAATTTACGCCATTTAAAAGATTAATAAGTAAAAATAAAAAGAATGATTATAAAGAAATAAACAAAATTATAAAATAATATAAAAGAAAAAGAATAGAATGGAATAGAAGACTTGTATATATATAAAATTTACAAGATATTATTAAAAGATATTTTTTTACCCGTCTCTTGAAAACTTCTGTGTTTGTGGGAACACATGGTAGAGTGTTCCACAGATATCAATTTTAAAGTTGAATTATAGATGAGTAAAATGAAATTCATGAAATTTATAGAAAAATAACAAAAATGAACACAAATCTCTTATATACATAATAAGTTCTTTACTGATCTAAGTTTCCTACGTTATCTTTGGCGATGACGTTGGCTGTTGGTGATCCCACCATTGAGTATCGAAGAATAATTAGTGTTTCTTATTTCATTAAACAACAGGATTTATATGTCGATAATATGTTGTTTTTCTATTATAAAAGAATATATATGATGACTTTCTATTATAACATTTATATGTGAATATTTTGTATGCTATTTTTTTTATATATTGTGCAATGACTCAGGAATTAATAGTTTAATTTTTGATATAATATAAATTTTTATTTTGCATTAAATGAAATAAAAACTTTTATTTTTCTATATTCAATTATATTAACGTTATATTTATATTTTTTGTTTACTTTATTTTATATTCTCAAATTAAAATTAATCCTGCTAAACTTTGCTTTGTACATTTTTGTTTATTTTCTTTAGTTTACTTCTCGTTATATTTAAGGTAGGTTTGTGTTCGTTTTTTTTTAATAATGCAAAAAACCGGTTTTCCATTTTATAAAACCTGAAACACAATTTTCTAAATTTTCCGATTTTCTACATGCCCTAGTACTTCATTAATAGACAATCAAATAACTAAAATATTTCGAATTGTTTGATTATGTCAATTCTAACTTAACTCTAATTTTCCACTTGATTTTGTTCAAATATCAAAGTGACATTATATATAATTTATTAGCATATAACTTAACTTCTAAACTACAAAAATTTGAAGTATAACAATATGTAATAATATAGGATAAAAATTTTACAAAACAGTAGGAAAAATTTTCATTGCTTCCTGGGTTGAAAACAACCTCGACGACATAACCAAAATACAATAAACATAATGTATGCAAGAGAATAAAATACATACATATAATATTATAATGAACTTAACAATATATTATACATAGCTATATAGGTATGTAGATAAATTCATGATAAAAAGGATTTTCACCTGAACATTTAACGAATGCTGAGTATAACATTAAGTCGATCCAGGTAATGTAACTATACATGTACAAAAAAAAAAAAAAAAAAAACTGTTTTCTCTTTTCATTTTTGAACCCAATTATTGGAAGTTAAAAACGGCCACAACTGTGAAGGTACATAAAATTTAATTATATTGAGTTAATACAGCAGTGTTAATTTTACTTACCTTTAAAGACATTAAAGTTAAAAAATAAAAAAAAAATAAAAAAAGTAAATTTAAAGAAACAAAAAATATTCCAATTTACAGCGTTCGTACATTTTTGTTATTGTGGTTATAATATTATTTTTCTCTTCTTTTTCGTATCATATTTTCAGTTTCTATTTTTTGATTTTATTATTTTTCTTATATTTTTTTTTCTTTTTTTGTAGGTACATAATATTTCCTTATACAGAAAGGATTTACATCGAAGAGTAAATTTGAATTCAATATAAATTTACTGCCCCAATATAAATAGATACATATAATATGTATATGATTCGTATATTCATAAATATGTAATTTTGATGTATGAAATATGAGAAATTTAAGCGTTCACCTATGTTTGTAATTAAAAAGTATGTAATATTTGAAGCGGTATGTCCTTTTTATTTTTTGTTAATAAATTTTATAGTTGAAAAAATTTAAGAGATTGAAATGATTTAGTAAAAAACTTCAAACTTCAAATTGTCTATCAGTTGCAGGTATGTTTAAATTGTTGATATTTGTTTAAAAACAGTGATAGTTATATTTCATTTGTGTGTTGTTTTAATAATAATAATGTCAAAGCCTTACCATTATTTCAAAAAACAAATTTTCGAAAAAATTTTCCATGCTTTTTGTAAACTCTTGGTATACAGTTTTTCATTTGACTGGATACTGAGATATGACCTTCGCAAAAATTTTTTTTTGTTCCTTTTTTAACTTGCCTTTAGTACAATGGCTTGTAAGCACGATCCAAACAAGTGGTCGGGCGTCCGAAGTGTCTGGACCGAAGACCTTGCTTTTTTTTCAAGATCGTCGAAAATTGTTTATAATAATTATTAATAACCTTTTTTCAGACAACTACAATTTAAACACGTGATACAGAGTCTCGGCCCCAATTCCTTTGTCCTCGGACTTATTGTCTTCATCACATTTAAGGGCCATTATATTGATGACAAAAAAAAATTCAAGATCTTCGATTCCGACACTTGGGACGCCGGACCTTTTGTTTTCATAGTCGGGCTGCTGCCCCCAAACCCCCGCTACTTATTTAATAAAACTTTGTTTTTGCCGACAACAAGTAAACGCAGACGGCATGGTTTTTCGATAAATTCTGGACTTTTTCTGCTAAACTTTGGTAATAACAGAAAATGACAACAAAATAAGCGTCAAAAGTTTTAACTTGTGTTCGATAATGTCAAAATATTACAGCAAATTTTTTTCTATGTAGAAAGTAAGTTTTAAAAATTAAATTTAAATACTATGTGAGATTAAAGCAGTCTATTATTAATAGTGTAAATTCAATATGAAAAGCTAACAAGACCGCTAAAATTAAATAGAGGCTGCTAAACTAAATTCTTCAGTGGGCACCGGAGTATTCAAGCTTACCTATACCTAAACCAATCTCTATAAAACTAAATGCTAGATAGAATAAAACCAATCAGTAATAAAAACGGAGAAAAAAGGATATCAGCCCAATGCATTTGCAAAATCTGAATCAGACAATGTGTGTATGTACCTAGAAATATTTATATCATTCACGAGCTATGAAATCACATTCAAATAGAAGTGCGAGAAGGGAATATCTTTTCCCGTAAGCAGAATCTGCATCTATCTATGTAGAAATTATCAATTTTAACAGATTCATTTGTTAAATGGATCTAAGAATAAACCATGTCAGTATTCTGATATTAGATCAACTTTCCCTGATTAATGTTGTACAATCAACTGAAGTAAAAATCGTCCTTAAATACAAAGTAGACTATTTTTTTTTCAATCTCGGACTTCGGTACAACTAAGACTACGGAATCGGCACATTCTACAATAATTTTGAATAAACATTATATAGTTTAATTTAAAGTTTTAGATGGGGTACAATGCATTTGGTTAATCCCTCTTCGAAATATATATTTTTCAAAAATTTTATTTGACAAACATATGTTTAGCAAAATCGACACTTACCAAAAATATAATTAGCAAATGGCGACACTTCACATTTAAACATTTGGCAACATTTATTTGCCTAAACTGATCCTTCATGTATCCAACATCGGCTACGCATAAAAATGAATTGTTAAAATTTTTGGAACAGTACATAAAACTTTTTTTGTACTCAATCCAACAGCGGTTCAATAGATATTGACAATATAGAGTTGCACAGTAAAAAGTTGAAAAGCAAAAAAAAAATGGAAAATTGTTTGTCAAGTACCGATTTGTTAAATGCTGAAGGTTTTTTTTGTTTGCAAAATACTCATTTGCTAAGTCCAGTTTGCAACAATTTTTATGTTAATTTAAATGTAACTACAGCATAGCTGTATTTTTTTCTTTTGTCGGTTAAGTTCACATTTATTTTATTATTGACAATTTTAATTGCGTCTAATTTTTTTTTCTTTACTTTAATAAATCCTAATTTTGTTATAGGGTGTTCTTAATAAAAATATGGTGCTGATAGGTAATGGTCGGTACGGATGTATAAGCACAAACATATACATATTAAAATACATACATACAAGTAATTATTTTGAAAATATACAAGGTACCCAATATTATAGAAAAAATTTTATTAAAAGCTTTTAAAATGGTGATGGTATATATAATCTATAATTTATATATTTAAAATGTATACCACTGTAGTAGTTGTAAAATATCTTAATTATTACTATGAAATATTTATACTTTGGGTAATTAATTTTTCAAAGTTTCTGGGTTTTTCTTTTTCATTTTTTTTTATTGATAAATATATTTGTTAAATTTTATGAAATTAATCCAGAAATAATTTATTTTTAAATGATTTCGATCTGAATATAATATGAAATGAAAAACGTATAATTGGTATAAAAAAAATATGTAAATATGTATATATACATAAATATTCCGTTATAAAATGTAAATGGTAACGACATTCAAGGTAAAAATAAAAAAAAATAAAAGCAGAGTAAAATTAAACATTAAAAATAAGTAAATAACGTTTTTGTAATTAATAATTTTTGAAAATTAAAATATTTTAAACATTACTTTGAAAGTAGTTAAAATTTACAATGGTATATTTTTAAAATGGTAGATGTTTAATAGAATATTGTAATACAGAGATAATTTTACATAGTTTTTTTTATTAATTAAATAATTGGTTTTTAATTTTTTTTTGTATAGAATGTACTTTTTTATAATCACAAGTTAAATCAAAATTCTGGATTTGAGTCAAACGTCATTTATCATAAACAAAAATGCGATGCAAATATATTGCCGGAGTGATGAGGTTGTGCTGATTATTTTGATTTTATTATTTTGATTTATAATATTGCCAGCAACTAGATAGAGTCATAAACTAAGCTAGACACTGTTATTTATTACATAAAATGGAACGAGTAATATTTAATGAGCACAAATATTTCATTATGTATCAATTTTATGGTACATAAACTAACTAAATTTAAAAAAATAATAATTATTGTTTTTAATTTCCATAATTCGTATTTGAAGCAAAAAGGTTCAATAAAATTTGGTTACATTCACAATGTAGTACGATTTCGTGCTATCAACGTAGTTTCATTCTAGAATTTCCTTGGGTTTGCAATCTGCGTTTTCTTCAGATATTTTTAAAACGCTTTTCAGGTTTTCTTAGGTAGTGAAAACCTAAACCTGGATTGCATTTTAAATTTTATCAAAAAATTTTAGAAATACTTTTTTTTATTTGAAAATTTTCAGTTTTTCTTTCCCATGCTACTTGTTGTTGAATATATCTTTTATACAACACTATATTTCCTACTATGATTGAGTATTTTGAAAATGCAAATGAGGCATCTGTTAATAAAGAATTTTATTTTTTGGGATATTTCGCAAGATTGATCGCATGCGTTCAAATTAAATATTATAATTTTAGTGCTAAAATTGTATAGTTTAAATCTAACTTAGAGAATCATTATTAAAAAAATACACAATAACGGTGATTTTTGAACGCATTAATTATTCAAAATAATTTACAGAACAATTCTGCAAAGCAAGGATGGAAACCGGTTTTAAACCTAACTAAAAACCATGTTAACATTTCTAAGAACCAAATCATGAACCATTTTTGAAATGAAAGAAAGAAAATATTTGGAAACCAATACAGGTATAAGGCAGGTGGGATTATAATAATTATTAATAACATTTTTTCAGTAAAATACAATTTAAACATGTGATATAAATTTTCGGCCCCAATTCCTGGGGCCCCGGAACTATTATAAATATATAGGCTTTGAACACCTACTCATACTAACAATCTCTTAATAAGTATTCTTTTACACATTCATTTTTTTTTATTACCTTACTGTACAGGTACAATGAAATTCTTAACAAAATCTACAATAATTTAAAACTAATCAATAATTATGACCATCATATTATTGTTTATTTAAATGTTACAATCCATCAATCTTCTGAGTTGAACGTTTAGTCCATTATTTTGACACTGCATATTTGCTGGTTCATTTTAATTGTTCTTCCTTATTTGACATGGTAATGTAACGACATGGTTTTTCACTTTTGAGTTATAGTTATTTATTGCAACGTCAAAAGGGTAAAGTGTTGAATTAGTTTGATTGAATTCAGATAAATTGACTAATTTACATAATCTACATTACATTTATTGCATAATAGTATAATCTACTTACTCGCTTTTTGACCGCTACAGACCTAGAAGGTCCTGGAGCGGACGTAAAATTGTCTTCCACATACTTCGGTAACGAGCGGAATCTCTTCAGTTGGTAATTTAAAGTGTTTTTAATATATGCCGATACTTCATCTCTCCAATGAAGGTGTGGTCTCCCTGGACGACGCGCTCACTGAGGTTTGGATTAAAAGAGTTTCCTAGTTGGAGCGTTTTTAGCTATACGCTCTACTTAGCCTACCTAATGAAGACGTTTTATTCTGACTTTTTTGGTTAGTTCCATGTCGTTTAACAGCTGGCATAGTTCGTCATTATATCCTGTTCTACAAACCCCTTCGCGAGGCACAGGATCATAAATGCGGGGAAGACTTTTTTCTCAAAGATACCAAGTGAATGCTCGCTTGCGTTGGGTAATGTTCACGATTCAGAACCATATAGCAGCATCGGGAGGATGAACGTTTTCTATAATTGTATCGTGATATTTTGGCCCTTGGAAGCTTTGAACCCTGTTTTTTTGCAAGGTTATTTTTTCCCCTTACTTCAACATTAGATGTTATCTTGAACTACCTCAAAAGGGAACCAACAGTGATGTTGTGTCCTCTATGTTGTTGTGAGCCCATTTTATTTGTCGACAGCATATACTTATTTTGTTTTATTCTCATTTATGAATAGTAGAATAGCTTCATCTTTATATAATTTCTATTTTTCTTTTTGATGATGGGGTGTTCTAGGTAAACGCAACCTTATCAGATCTATTGTACTTCTTGTTTGATTGTTTAAAATTGCAAGTATATGCCCTTGATCATCATTGCGGTAACGCCAATTTCTGAATCAGATGATGTGTATAACCTTGAAATAGTCCCTTAGGGGAGACTCATTTTCCTATAAGCAGAATTTGCATCTGCCTGTTTTGAACTGACGAATGTTGAAGAGATATTTTTTAAATGGAGCGGCATCCTGTGATAAACCATACCAGTATTCGGAAATTTAATATAATCGGTTTAATAACGTAGTTTCATTTCATTTTGATATTCATATAATAAACGAAATTAGGAATTATGTGCTTCATGAGGTGATAAATTATATCATGACGGTCAGTAAATTCTAATGTCTTCCTTTTATTTTAAATAATTCTTTCTCATATTTTTATTTATCAGTCAACCAATAATCGATAGAAATTTTGATGAAAATGCAATTCAAAAATGTGGTATCATATGGGCTCAAATTTTCATGAAACTAAATTCAGGCCCTAAAATACTAGGCTGATAATAACACGTGTTACGACGGGCTAGAATGGTAAAATTGAACTATTTTCTAAACAGTAAATTTTACTTACAAATTTGACAAAAAACTGCAGTACGACTTCAGAGTCACAATGTAAAAGTCATAAGTTTTGTAAAACAATTCGATATATTGGTGTGTTTCTATTGTTATTATTTTTCTTTTATTTTGTCTAAATAATTCACATACAACTCACTGACTATTCCAAAAATTATAAACAAATAATTATTATTGCAAATAGTATAATAGGACAATTTTAAATTTGAACTTGAATAAAATTAGCAAATTATTAAATAAAGCAAGTAAATTGATACCACAAATTCCCTAAACTCACAATTACAAAATACTAATAAAATTCAATATTTTAAATATTATTTAAAGAAAATATTCAAATTTATTCAACAACAACCTTGACAAATTATGAACTAACATAATAATTGAAATAACACCTCAAGTCCTCAACCCTCAGCAAATTCTTATCATGTATTAAACATCATAACTTCAAATTATAAATATGCAATGGAATAATTAAAATAAACGTTTTTTAAGCTTTGTGAAATATTCTCTTTTGATGTATTCAATAAATCCTTTAAGATAAAAACTTAAAAAGTTAAAAATAATTGTAAGTTACATTTATATAAAAATATTGTGTTTTTTTATCTTTTTTTAATACACATCACTTTAATAATGAATGGAAGAGCGTAAAAATGGAAATTACAGACATACGCAAGAATTTACACGATTTTATTATTTTTTTTATTTTGTTTTTTTTTTTATATATATATATATATCGTATTTTATTGTTTTCTCATACTACATTATGCCACGAAAGCTCTTATTGTAATTAAAAAATAATTAATTATTTATAAAAATAATGAAAGATAAAACGTAAACGTAAAAGGATTCAATTTTGTGAAAATAAAAGTAAGCAAAATATTAAAGGAAATTATAAAGTGAAACATATGGATTTCAGCTATATACATAAGAATGAAAAAACAACAACAAATCAAAATAAAATTTATTTATAAAATTGAACCGATATACATATCATATGCTGTCTAAGACAAATGAGATAAGTTTTTTAATTAAAAATTGGTTAAGCTCATTCTTCAAAACTATTCACATTTAAATTGATTTTGAAATAACATTTTTAAATAACAACTGCGTGTACATAAACTTTTCTGGTTTTAGATGATGCAACAGGCATCTGTTTGAGAGATGGACATAAATATTATTATCATTAAACAAAGCCGTGGAAAACTATTATATTTTCATCTTGTAATTTTTTTAAATACTAATTTATATTCAGAGCAGGCATGTTTTGGCATTAAATCTACTACAGTGTTAAATACTGAACGCCATGTTTTATTTTCAACTTCTGTATATTTAATATTTATATGCAAATGCAATTTCAGCATTTTCTTTACGACGTTGTCTATATACTTTATCAGCAAAACCATCACGATGATTCAAATCTAACTATGGTTCATATTTAGTCATTAAATGATTACAATTATCTAATTCAGATGCATGTTTTGGGAACCATGGTGCTTTAACACTAATATTATTTTCAGTCATAATATTAATGCTACCAAATGCAGCTGATTGACGTAATGAACTTATCAATTGTAATAAATTACCTCTTGCCATATTTAATTTAATTGATACATCATGTTGTACACAATCTTATTTTGATGGACGCGATTCTAAGTGTACAATAACACCATGGAATGTTTCAATTGCTTTTAATATACGTCCTAACTATATGATATTATCTTTTAAGCGTACTATTAATGCAGTATGTTGTACAGTATTTTCAGCTTCAGCTGATTCAGATACAGCTTTTGTAGCATAATTTCTTCTTCAGTTAAACCATAGCCATTATTTGAATCATTATTTGATCCTTCGTCATTTTCATTGTCTTTAACTGGTTCACAAAACAATAAAAATTTACTTTATTTTATTTTATTTTTTAATTAGAAACACTTTATTATTTTTAAGCTATGTCTAATTTTGCTTCGATTTACTTTCTTGTAGATTGTTTACAGTTAGTATTCACGTTTTTTCTATAATTTAATGTTTAAGCACTTAATTTTTAAAAATTACTCATAGGATATTTATTTTTTTCTTAAACAAATCAAATAATTTTGAATAAATATTACAAATTCTCCTGTTTAATGTATTTTTATTTTTATTTTTTTTTATATTATTCTTCATGGGGAATCAACCTGGGACCTTTCGATTGAAAGGCAGGCGCTCAATCTACTGCGCCACTCAGCGTGTTACTAAAATACTTTGGATTTGTCAATAATTGATTTTCAGCCCAACTAAAGTGTACATTGTTACTATTGAAATTGAAGACAATTTTATTAAATTCATTGCTCTTGAAATTCTTCCAGATTTTAATAAAAGTATCATTCTAGAAATTTATTTCTCAATAAATGAATTTGAAGAGTTTAAAAAAATTATATTCCAAATTTCCATCTAGGTTCAACTATTGTTTCATTTTTAATGGTCTTACTATCTTCAATCTTGTTTCAAACTAGTTTAATAAACTAATATGCTCTATTTTACAATATTCTTTTAATCATTTTACTTAGACACTGAAAGACAGATTAATCGTCAGTCCCAGTTTCCATACAGACGTCGAAGAATCTATTCGAAAATTCCGTAGAAAAATAATTCGGCTTGTTTGACTACAGTTTAATCAAAAAAATAGAAACATGAGATTGATCTAATAGATTAAACCGTTTTTATATAAAAACATCAAAACAACAAGGATACTTTCAAACGTCCTTTTTGTCCTTTAAGGATAAGATGCGCCACTAAAGATGTATACTTTTGGAAAGCTAGGAATTCTGTGGATATGGTCTTTAGGTCTTACGCAGATACAACATATCCCTCAAAATGCCCAATATTTTCATATCTGTCTGTCTGTCTGTTATTTCCAGACTAGAAAACTACTAATGAATTTGGATGAAATTTTCAATGCGTATTACTGGAATAGAAGGGTATGGTTACAGGTTTAATCGATTTTCAAAGTTCTTAACTGGTTGTAACTGGTGAAAATTGGTACTCATATATTCCTTCGAAAATAGACAAACATATACCTTTTACCATTTTCCAATAATCCGAGTTGTTCGGGTAGCTGCCATACAACTCCCAACACTAATCAGGAATATTTCAAAAACCGAGGATGCTGGCAAGCTAAAAATTGGTTTGCAGATATTCTATGAAAAATTAACAAACATGTATTTTACCGTGTTCCAATAATGTGAGTGATTCGGGTAACTGTCACAGAGATCCCACCACCCATCAGGAATATTTCAAAAACGAAAAATGTTATAAAACTGTGCAAACTGGATTTAATGTACTCTTTCCTACACTTTCTATTCGACGTATCCCGATAATTTCAAATGATATGCGATTTCAATTCAAAAGACTTGAATTTCGATTAAGTCTGGCTTTTATTATTACAATAAATAAATCACAAGGTCAATTATTGAGTGTAGCTGAATTAAATTTGGAAAATCTTTGCATTGCACAATTATATGTTTTAATTTCGAAAGTTGGAAATCCAGGTAATTTATATATTTTCACTCCAAATAATAAAAGAAGAAATATTGTACACCAACAAACTTTACAATAAATTGAAATATTAATGAAAAAACAATAAAAAATAATTTATTAAAAAAAATATATTCACGTTGTATTCAAATATTAATTTAAATTTTTTCTTAAAACAAAATTAATGAATTAGATTAAGTTTATGTCCTTAAAAAATTCTTTTAGGTATTTTTATTATGTAGGAGCTTTTGGGTACCAACGCTGGCCAGGTACATCTACTGGGTACATATAAAAATAAAATTTCTTATGTCTGTGTGTCTGTCGGTTGCTGTCAAAAACTAGTCGAACGATTTCGATCAAATTTTCTGTGTATGTTATTGAAATAGAAAGGAATATCATAGGATATGTTTCCTTTTCAAAAACTCTGACTGGTTCCAAAAGCTACCATACAACTCCTACCACTCGCCAAAAATATATAAAAAACAAAGATGTAAAAATTCTTAATACTATTACTCAGTTCATAAATACAAAAATACGACTGATATTATTTTCTAAAACTTTGACTGATTCAGCAATATGGACCGGGTACAGCTAGTATATTATACAACCCAAAACATAATATGTTAGCAACACAGTTCCTTTGTTTTGGTGTAAAAAAATTTTCAACGCGGTTTAATATCCAATTCCAACACTGTGTTGCTGATATATTGTTGCATAGATAAAGGTATTTTGTTAAATACATATAGAAATATGAGTATCTAAAGTAGACAACCTTGAATCAATTGTAGCTAGTATTCAGAAAGCAACAAGAATACAAAATTAAACACGATACGGTTAGAACAATAGACAGAGCTTCCCAGGCATTGCACAGGGATTCCACTAGTAAAGACTAAAATAATTTAACTTTAAATAAAACAACAAGATTTAATTTAATTTTTTCGTTTTTTTTTTTCATCTCATACTTTTAAATTATATTTAATTTATTCATAAACAGAGAAATGAAAAACGCATGAAAGTAATTACCACCCTCTCACTCATTCGCTTGATATTTTTCATTTCCGTTTCACACAATTCATTTTTTATCGTACATTAAATTCATTTACTTTCCTTAATATAGCGTAATTTTTTAAGATTATCTCGTAATATATATATATATATATATATATATTATTTTGTATATTATGAATAAAAATACTAATATATACGAGTGTGTACTTATCCATATATCTTTTATATAATAATACTCATATATTAAATTAACTTTATCATTAAAATATGTATACTCGCGTACCAGACGAAGGGTAGTGTGGTGTGGATTTTAATCCAAGGCATATTTTTTAAGATGATAACTTTATTTTAGTTTTTCTTTTTATTATTTTATTTTCATATAACTTTTAACAAACCATTATTTTTCAAATTTAAAGTAATCTTAAAAATTATAGAAATGTACTGAAGTTATGAAGAAAAAAGTAATTAAGCATATTTTGAGGAGGTACAATATTTTACTATTATTACTTGTGGGCCTCTTATTACTTTTAGGTAACCGTCCTAAAATATTTATTGAAATATATGTTTAGTAAAAATTGAATCTTTTGAAGTTTTACTTATTTTGAGAACTTGGGCACACTGGCCACATGAAAGATTGTAAAGAGCTGATATGTGGACAGTTTTATTTTAACCACCATCATCACGTTTAAGATATGCTTCGAGTAGTTGTACTGATAAAATTAAAATACCCAAATAGTGCTTAGTCTTTGTTACATTTTTCGTTATAATGAGCAAATACATTTTTGTATCCATTTCGTCTACCGTAAGACATTGCCAATCCCAAAACAATTTTTGTTTTGAGTAGACAAAGCGGAAAATGTGAAAAATCATGAGACTTTCAACTGGAAAAAATTCAACATTGCATTATAACAGTAATTTTGCCTCAGGTGTAAGATGTTGAAAGTGTTCAAATATTTCATTAATTTTTTTAAAGGAAATAGTTATCAAGATATATAGTATACAACATGGTAAGGGTTTTCACAATTAAGTGTGGAAGTGTAGTAAGTGTAGATCGACAATGATTTGTACAACGATTTCATGAACGCAAGGTTCATGAAAGTACAAGGGCTTTTCACGTTATACTCAATATAGAATTGTGGCAGCAGTTTGTTTACATATGAATTTAGTTTATAATTATGAGAATCAGTGAGAAACAATTTTTTTTCCTTCACTTGTAAGTACATTCAACTAAAGTTATTTTTAGCTTTTTCTATTATTTTCAGCTTTAACCGATAAACACAATTGGAACTACCGACGAAAAATTCAAGACAAAAAAATTATAATACATACGCTCTTATCTAGCAAATGAAATTTTAAATAAAATAGCAACTAATAAATTGGATATTCATGATGTCCGAGAACAAGGATACGACGACGGTGTTAATATGTTTGGCAAATATAAAGCTGGAAGAGCAAGCAATTTTTGTGCCTTGTTCGACTCACTGCCTTAATTTAGTTGGTGTTCATCCTGCGTCTACAACACCTGAAATTATCACTTTTTTTGGTACTGTGCAAAAACTATTTAACTTTTTCTCATCATCGACAATACGATGGGAAATTTTAAGGAAATATTTAAAATTAGTACTTAAAAATTTATCGGATAGATAGATAAGATTGTCATCAAAGGCCAATGCAATGAAATCGTTAAGTTTACATTTATTCGATGTAAAAATAGCATTGGAATCGATTGCAAATGGTTCAACTACAAAAAATCCAGAAACTATATCAAATGCAAAAAGTTTGCTCTGACTAATATTGTTGCTCTGAAATAAAATTCTATACAATTCACGGAGCGAACAAATAAAGCATTACAACGAAAAGGTGTATCGATAGATCATGCAACAAAATTAATTGTTAGACTACGTTGTACTTTACCGCGACTACAAGAAACAGGTTTCGAACAAAATTTTGAAAAAGCAAATAATTCGGCTAAAACTATGGATTTACAAGTTGGATTTCGCAGTAAACGAAGGAGAATACATAGTTGAAAAAATAGAAATTGATGAGGCACCGGATGAAGAAAATAGCATGACGTCTGAAAGTTTCTTTAAAATGCAAATGTACAATGTTTTTGACAAGTTGTTGTCTCAATTAGATTGGCGTTAAGAACAACTTAGAAATATTTGTAAAGATTTGAAAAAAACGGCTGCTGACCTTGCCATTAAGTACAGCAAAGATTTACGAGGTCGCATGTGAAATTCAAAGTTTTAATTTTGAAGCATCAATATTAGTAGACAATTTAAAATCTGCAACACCACTTGAAATTTTACAAGGTCTACGTGACTTTGGGCTAATAGAGTCTTATCCAAATATTAATATTGCTCTGAGACCATTTCTTACTCTTCCAGTATCAATTGCTTCATGTGAGAGACGCTTTAGCGAATTAAAATTAATAAAAATTATTTAAGATCAACTATCGGACAAGATAGGTTATCCAATTTTGGCATATCTATTGAATACAATATAGTTAAAGATATATCATTTGATGACATAATTAATGAATTTGCTGAAATGAAGATCAGAAAAATCCAATTAAATAAATAAAATTAAAATTTCGTATATAATGTGTGATGATATTTTTTTCCATAATAAATGCTTTGGAAAAAGTTATCTTACACATTTTTATATCATAATAGTATTATAACTTACTTTTTCCCAAAAATATATAGAGGCCCTAAAAAAATATTGTACAGGGCACTGGAAAAACTAGTTAAGGCTCTGCACATAATATCTACATCCAGTACCAGACTACACCTTCAATCTACACCTATTCGTGAATACCCTTAGTATGTTTATATTATTATTTTCATTTCTATTAGAAGTTCTTAATCAACCTATACGGTTAATAAAACGAGAGTGCAACAATTACCTTCAAAAGCTCAGTTAATAGTATCAGATAAAACCAGTTATGGGTAATTTGATTGCAGAAATCCAAAATCGGCCAGTAGTAAAAGAAGAAGAACAATTTTAATAAATTTTGCTAATTTGTAAGATGCTGTAATATTTTCTAATTGAATTTAAAACCAGTTTCCAAATTAATAATTTACTCTATTTTAGAATATAGGAACCTAATATCCAACATAGCAAAATAATAATAATAAAAGTCTCCATTATAAACTATTTTAAACCAAAAATTGTAAAATCTGTTCTTCAAATGTCAACAAAAAAAAAAAAAACAAAAACAAAAAACAATAACCTTAATTTAACAGTTTATGTTCAATCTAAAGTAAAGATTTTCATTTTTAAATCAAATTGCAATTTTTTTTTTCGGTTTATTTTTTTATTTAGCCGTTTTAGGTTTATACCTAACCTAAATTTTTATTCTTTTTTTTTCTTCAATATTTTTCGGATTTCTACCAAAAATGAATACTCAAGTTTACAAGAATGCCTACACTGATGTCCAATTAATCATCATTAAATGTCTTTTATGAAACAATGTCGTAATAATTTATAGATTTGTCATCCGCACAGTTTTTCTCCAAAAACAAAAACATAACAAATTTTCTTTCATTTTCCTTTTTTCTTATTGCTTTTTTTTTTTTTTTGTTATTATTTTTATTGTTTTGTTACAATTTCTCAGCCATTTTATCCCGAAAATAAAAAACCAAAATATAAAATAAAAAAATAAAAATTTGTTCGTTTTTAATTTACCAAAACAAATAAATCATATTTTCCAAAAAAAAAAAAACAAAAAAAAAAATAAGAATAAAAATATAAACATCGAAACGAAATAAAGAATAATAACACAAATATATATATTTTTTTTTGAAAATATTTTGAAGGATTTATTAACACACATTTACAAATATAATAATAATAATATAGAAGTAAAATGAATCCTTTCGCCATTTATCTATGTAAAAATATATCAGCAACATAGTGTTGGAATAAGATATTGAATCTCGTATTCAAACCCTTTTATACCCATTTTAAGTCATTTAATTTTTGCTGATCAACTTTATTTTCTTAATGTGAACACGAAACGGTGTATATATTATATTGGATATGCATGTTTATTCATATACATAATTAAGTAGTGTAGGCGCGATATAGATTCTAAAACACTCAGAAAAAGATGGAATTTATTTAGGTGATAAATAAAAATTGCTTTCAGTATCACTTTGCCTTCCTGTGGCCAGTATCATGTGGAATAAAATTTAATTTCAACATTTCTCTTGAGGTCATATTGGGTTGTCGTCATTGTAATGCATCGATATTTTTTACCGTATGTTAACTATATAGAGGAGATTTCTCGCGCATCGTATGCTTATACAAAATTTACAATCCCGAGAAGGAAATATCCTGCAAAGTGATCAAATACTATGAATTGAACTTCTCAAATTTTACTGTCTACGTTGTGCAATACATAATCTAAAATATTCTGAATTGATTAATGTTATTAAGTTTTAGAAAAAATTTATCCTCCTACCTACCAAATAATTGTGATTTTTTCGCTTAATACAATGAAAAAATCTAAAAATCAGTGAACTGGGTGGCTCAGAGTATTCGTATCAGCTTTTTAAGAAAGGATCCATTATTATAAAATTTTAAAAAAAATTTATTACCTAAATCGAGGGTAATCGTCTCTATCCATTGGTGATATTTTCAACTTCCGGGAAGGACCGGAAAATGTTTTTTTAAGTTCAAAATTCGTCGAAATTGGCTGAAATCGAGATTTTCAAATAGGAATAGATACTTTTTTATGCAAATTCAGGTTCTACAACAAAAAAAAAACTTATGTTAAATGATTTTTTTTTATTTTCTCATTACTTTTCTTTAAAAATTAATAAACACAGTTTAAAAGTTTCTTATTTCTTGAGAATCCACTGATAGAACACCCTCGGATTTAGGTATTAATGTTTTTTTTTTAATTTGAAAATAACGTCTCCTTCCCTTCATAAAAAGCTGATATGCATGCTCTGAAACACTCGGCATAAAATCATACATACACGCAAATTGTATATACAAATAAATTCATACAAAATTATATATACAACGAATACATCCAAAATCATATACTTATCCAAATAAAGCCTAAATACATGAAAAATGGCATATACAAATAAATGTTTAAAAAATCCTACATCAAATAAATACATACAAAATTAAGCATTCAAACAAAATCATATATGCAAATAAATATATAATAAATTGTATGTACAAATAAATGAATCAAAAACTGTATATAAAAATAAATGCATAAAAAATCGAATACACAAATAAATTATTACAAAATCATATTTAGACAGATAAATGCATACAAAAAACTATATATTTAAATAAGTTCATACAAATCATAGATCAAAAATTGTATATACAAATAATTGCATACAAAATCACATATGTATATCGCCGAAAATTAAAAAAAAAAAGGAAAACCCAGTATGTAACCATAAATCGTATTTTTTTAATATACTATTCATACTACGAGTGCATAACAGTTATCGAGGTCGGCTAACTAGTTATAGAAATAGGCGTTCACACTATACGGATAACTAATTTTCACTTGACTTTTTTTAAATATTTTTTTGTAGTTGATAATAGAAAAATGAAAATTGAATATTTTATTTCTGTTCTTTTTTATTTAGAAAAGATAAATAAATAAATTATTTCAGATCAATATGGCACTGACTATATTTTTTCGCCAAGAGAGTTGTTAAAAAAATAACACTATAATCGAAAATATTGAATTAATTTTTTAATGCATCCCTTTAATTTTTCGTGTTTTCCCGGAAAACATGTTATACTTGATTGCTTCTTTTACATATCGCTGTTAACTTCCTATAGAGCGTAGTGTGAACAGCATACGATTCGTTACTTAAATAAAATCGGAACAATGTTCGTTCATTGAACTAAATTTTATCCTGATCTTACTGCAAATTTAATATTATATAATATAATATAAATATAATAAAACAAAACCAGATTTAAAAACCTGTTCAGCATTTATCCAAATCTGTAGTTTTAAAAGCAATTCGCAAATCTTTCCTACCTTTCCAATATCACCATATTTTCTTCATCCACCCCATTTCGATTAAACTCTTTAAAAGTCTTCCACTTGAAAAGAAAAATGTCTATATTTTCAGATTATTTCAACGGTTTGGGATGATTTTTTCTGATGGATAAAAATGGATGAAATAAAAAAATAAACAAAAATAAAAACCTTAAAAATAATATGAAGTAAAATACAGTTAATGTAACGTATAATAGGATAGGTATAGATTTATTAAATTTTACATCATTTTTGCTAACTAGCGAATGCATAACTTTGAAAACGTTTGCATAATATTTAATTGGAAAACCACACTCTATACTCAAACATTATATAAAAAACCTTGTGTTGCACAGTGAAGTCCTGCAAGTTTTTTTTTTTATTTTAATTATCCCATTTTTATTTATATCTGTATCTGTCTTAATAGAAGACACTTATTAACGTTCCTTACATTTTGGGTAGAGTATAACTATACAATCATTTTACTCCAGTAATTTTTTCAAAAGTTCATTTACATTACATTTTTCTTAATTTTAAACTTAAAAATCTATTTATTAAATCATGGGGCCTATTTTTTTTCAGGCATCTATTTCTTATTCTTTCTTGTTCTGGTATTTTTTGTTTGATATTTTAAACTTGCCTTTTTAATTTCTTCATTTATTGTCAGTATTTTTAAATCACGGTGTAGATCATCATTTCACACATACCATTCAGCTCTCACTATCGTTCTAATTATTTTTGATTGTGCTCTTTCTATTAAATTAATGTTGAAATTGCTTGAGGTGCCCCAAATTTCTGCTCCATATGTCCATATAGATTTTATAAGTGTTTTGTAAAGTAGCAGTTTGTTGTTCATTGTCAATTTATAGATTTATTTCCCAAAAGCCTTTGTAGTTGTCCGGATTTTAACCATATTTGATTACGTGAGTAAAGAGTAAAAGAGTTAAGTACGAAATTTAAGTACTGAAACTAACCTAGTGCTTCTTGTTAAAATTACATATCGAAGACAAATTGATGAAAATAGAAAATATGTAATCCTGATTTATGGTGCTTCAGATAAAGAAACAGTCATAATATAATACTCAATTAACAATTACGAGAAACATAAATACATTTAAAACATTCAAGAGCCAACGTGAAACTAAAATATTATATGATTTATATAGTGCATTGTAGATGACCAATTATGAATATATTCATTCTGAATATAATAATAGTCCTAGTGTCTACTGAAACATACAATTAAAAACGAACACTTTTAAAAGTTTTAAAATGCGTTTGGTCTACGTTTCATCGCTGAAGGCTACTGTAGGTTATTCCAACGCAAAACATTATCGCTAATGCACCCAATTCATAACACTCAAGTTAAGAAATTTTTTTCATATACATGTAAGCCAATATACAGTATTTAAACAACGGGATTACCACCGCATTAGTCAATAGATAAGATAAAAATTTTCCCGATAATTATTATTAATTTTTATGTAGCTAAAGGTATTGTAGTATTACAAGTAATTGAAACTGAAAGTTTTCTAGACCCGGTCTTTTTTGGAAGCGCCGAATTCGAATTCTTAAAATTGAGATCCGCCGAATCCGATTCCGATTCTAATTAAAAAATTATAATTTTAATTTACAAAAAAATATATATGTAATGTATTAAAAAGAATTCAATTATTAGACAACGATGACTTATTACAGGGTATTGGCGCCCATATTTGACCATCATTTTACAACCATCACGGATGGACGAAACTTTATCAGTTTTAAAGTTTATTTCAAAACTTTTCAAAACTTTTTTTAATGTAACCAATGATCAATTGATGCTGAACATGATCCAAACAATCTAACTAGACCAAAATTACATTGTCCTTTCTTGTCATCATCGTGTAAATTTATGTTTATGTACCTCTTCTTACGAATGCTAGTCCATAGCACAATGTGATACTGAGTCGTTTATTTTGTTTTAGTTCACTTGAAACAGGATCATCATTTCTGTTTTACTTTGGACAAGCATCATGATGCCGAATTCATTCTTAGATAAAGTATAATAACATGAATTGATTCCCGAATAAATTTGGATCTAGTGATGGCTCTAATTGATATCCCATCAGAAGCAGTACAGACAAGATATATTCTAACGATCTCTTTGTTGTTGCAGTGTATCTATTATTGATGTTTTTTGTTTTTTATTTCAGATTTATCTGCAGTTTTTTCATATATTACGGTAATTCCATGTTTGACTTTCAAATGTTTAGCCACTGATGATGTAGAATGATTCGTGTATATAACAAAATAGTGCTGCATTTAGTACATTTCACTTTTGCTTGTTTTGACTTTTGATTTTCACTTTTGTTTGCTAGTAGAACCAACACGGCAAAATAATTTCAAATTTTAGATCCTTTAGTTGCCATACCTGAGGCAATACTAATTTTAGAACACTTTAATTGAAAATTTGTTATTATTTATACTAACGTAATTTTTTTTAAACCAAATATTCAAATTTATATCTACGCGTATTTTTATTTTATATTTTAAATATTTCAAAAGTTTAACTGGAACTAAAATAATTGAGAATTCGAAAATGTCAATACAATTTTCGTCAATATGATAAAAAAAAATTCAAAGAACTTAACCTACTAAGTTTTATTTTATTTTTTCATATTTGATCATTTGTCAAGTTCTCACTGTTAGCACCTTTTAGTTACCAAAATTTCTAACGGATTTCTAATTGTATATTTTGTTAAAATCAAGACTATTTATTTTAATAGTGAATTTCGGGGAATCGGGATTCGACGAATTTCAGAAACGGATCCCGATTCCGAATCCCAGGGGAAAGATTCACCGAATCCAATTTCGAGTTATTCGGTATGAGAAACTCTAATCGATTGGTATGAAAATAAAATGATAAAAACTTAATAGCATAATAAAATACTAACTAACATAGTAAAGTTGACGCCATATTGGGTATACTATGCCAGTGCGATGATGATTTGAAACAAAATTTAAACAAAATTAAATTAAAATTCCTATCGAAAAATGAAATCTATAATACCATTATTTTTGAGCTGATTAAAACTAACTAAATTTATATTACAGTAAGTTGTTGCTCAGAAAACATAGCATAACCAGCGTTGAATTTGTAACGATTTATTTTTTTTTTTCTTAAATTTTCTTTAGTTGTTTTTCTTATTTTTCTTGTTTCTTTGTTGCTTTTTTAAAAGGAAAATCGATAAAGCTAAATTATAGTTCTAATTTTTTTCTGTTTTCTCTTTGTCGTGTTTTTCTTTTTATTCTGTTTTATTTTTTTTTTTTTTTTTATTTTTCATTTACAATATTAGGGGCGGTTTAATGTCAACGCATTTTCTCAAACGATTGAATGATTTTTTTATTTTCTTAATTTTTCTTGATTCTTCCATTTTTTATTTCATTTCTTATCCTCTATATAATTTTGTTTTTTTTTTATTATTTTCTTTTTACAAAATCTTTAAGTTTAGTTAGTGAAATATTTTGATATGTAACAGAATTTTTTTTTGTTATTTTTTGTTCTAAGTCTAGAAAAATTATTTAAAGAGGTTGAGAAGTGAAAGGGTGCAAAAAAAAATAGGTTGAATTTTTTTAAATTGGTTGAATTGTTTTAAAAAGTTAAAAAAGCAAAATTGTTATTTTTTAACCGAAAAAATTATGTTGAGTACAATAAACTGATAGACCCTCTTTTATTTAAATGACATACAAAAAAACTTAAAACCACAAGTTTATTTCGTAAATTAACTCTGTAGTGGGAAGGGTAGTAGAGTAATATACAAGTTTAGATTTAAAAATTGTAAAAAAAAAAAACAAAAAAGCGAAAGAATTTTGTAGAAAAATATTTTGGGTTGAGGTTCCTTTTTTCTTTTTTTTTATTATTTTTGGTTTAAGGAAATTTGAAGATAAAAAACAGAAAAAAAAAGAAAATATTTAAATTCTTTAAAACTAATTTGAATTTAAACAACTTCCTTTTATGTAGATAATTTAAAATTTTTGTTAAAGTTTTTATTTTATTTTTAAGTTAGTTTTATCCTGCTTAGTTATCAAAACAAATACATTTTTATGCTATTGTATGGAAATTAGAAAATTCTTTAGAAAATAAAATAGATAATGTTTACTTTTTGAAATTAATTTTGTTCAATTCCTACAAAAAATTTATTTCAATTTTATATGAAGTAGTCCCTAAATTCTACAAGTATACACAATGTAAATAAATCTTAAATATGGAAAAATAAGGTTTCGATTTCAAATAGAAATACTACTGTTTTGTTACACACCAATGTTTATGTTCAAATTAAGCTGAAAAAAATCTTATTTAAAATTGAAGAATTGTTATCGGTTCCTATTTGATAGTGGAAGACCCAAAACTGGGTTGTGAGAACTTAAAATTGAGTAGCGAAAATATGTTCATAAAATAATAAACAAAATTTTTTTTAAGTTGGTAACATTAAAAAAAACTATAATTATAATTATTATTATTATTCATATTGCAGTAGTCAACTATCAACTAAAAATAAGCTTCTGTTATACCAACAAGTTCTGAAACCCATTTGGACTTATGGAATACAACTCTGGGGTTGTATCAGTCAAAGCAATATAAACATAATACAAGATTGCCAAAACAAAGTACTACGGGGTATAGTAAATGCCCCATGGTACATACCCAATAATAATCTACATAAGGACTTGGTAGTAGAAATGATAGACAGCGTTATCAAAACAATCGCACACAGTCATAAAAAAAACTACAAAAACATATCAATGCCGAGGCTATCCAACTCTTGGAAAATGATGATACAAAACAAAGATTAAAACGAATAAAACCGTTTGAATTGTGGCAAAACTAAAATTATAATAAACATACATGTATATATATAAACAAAAAGAAAAAAACAATTGTCTAAGTCTACTGGATAAGGCTTTGTATTCTAAAAACGTAGCCAATTAAGATTTAAAGAAAAATAGTTTATTAGTATGTATTTCACCAGATTACTATCAATAAATTCACCATTAGATGTTTAAAAAAAAATATTGCAATAGTAGTCCAAGGACCAATACTAGGGCCAGAACTATGAAATGTTTTGTACACAAGCTTATTATGTATTGAAATGTCTGAAAATATAGCGCTAGTAGGTTATGCTAACGATATAGCAACGATTATAACAGCATAGATTAGAATTAGCAACTACTATTCAACTACTAAAGAAGAGAATATCTACTATAATTCCATTGCAAGTAGGTCTAGAAACCATAACATTGTGAACAGGAAACAAGTCAAGTACTTGGGAATTTTGCTAAGTTACAACCTGAATTTCACTAATCAAGTTGACAACGCAACTTCGAAAAGCATTAAAGCTCTAATGGCAGCGAAAGGGTTGTTTTACAATAAAACAATCCAGCCCAAAGTAAAATTGATAGCCTATTAAACACTTATAAGGCCAGTGCTGGCATATGGAGCACCCATTTGGTATAATATAGGTGCTAGTAATATGGAAAAAATTAGGAAAATGGAACGGAAATGCATTAGAGTTTGTCTGGGGAAAAATAGAACACCGCAATCAGACTTTAAAAAATATTATTCTAACAAGTTTATATATAAATTAGCTAATATAAACAGATTCGATAATTTTTTTATCAATCTGATTCGTATGCATTTCGATAGAGCAATGAGAAATACAGCAAATGGCTTAATATCACATGTATATTATCATAATGATGAATACATAAAGAATAGCCTACAGAAAGGTTTTGTGTCCCCAGAGTCCTTTATTTATCTAGATAAGAATGGTTATATACAAAACCAAAACTATGTCCCAATATTATTTCACTATAATAGACGGGCTACATGTAAAATTATCGATTTTGATCCTCGAAATTTAATTCAGGATCAATTAAAAGTTGATATAGTCATCCCGGATAGGGACAAAAGATATAAAGTGGATTACTGGTGGTTGGAGGAAGCTCCATTAAATAGGTTAGGATAGTTTCACTATACAAAGTAGTTTTAAGTTTAGGTTAGGATAAGTTAAGTTTTATTTTAGTTTATAAGATTTTTTTTTGTAAGAATTAATTTGGGTTTTAGTAAAATTTTGCCAAAAATAAATATTTAGCAAAGATTATAAATACATAAGTTAAGTGGAAACTTGTTATAAATATGAATTATAAGAAAAATATTAAAGTAAAAATCTGAACGAAAATTAACAAAAAATTCATTTAAAATTAAGTTAGTTAAATAAGGAAATAGCCACCGTTTTTGTAAATAATTTTTTTTCGGTGTAATATTTGATGTTGAAAAATAAATAATAAAAAAAAGGTCTAGAAACCATGATGACCAAAGAATCAGCAAATTATTAAGAGATACAAGGCTAACATTTTGGAAACAAATTTAAAAAGCAGCAAATAAAACAGAGCAAGCCACCACTACATATATAAGATATCAAGCACCTCCGATCAAGATCCTTCGAGATGTTATTGTAGCGGAAGTAACACAATGACAAAATGGCAAGATCACTGGAGTAACGATCAGCATGGTCGATGGACGGCTATATAAATCCCACAACACAAGTAGACTGGGTTAACCGACACCATGGAGAAGTACATTTTCCAGAAGAATCAACAGCTCGGATATTTAGAAGACTTGACGTAATGCGACAGCGATTCCGAGTTGGTTTTTACTTGGAAAAGGAGGTGGTGTATTTGGTAAGTAAGCCGAGCAGGATCATGGGAGTCTTACATACCCTTGGAATGCTGACCCCACACAAATACCTATAAAAGGTAATACCCATAAAAGGTCCACCACCTACCTACGCCAAAAGAACAATACAAAAAAAAATTATTATTCTTATTATTATAATTATTATTATTTTGAAAATGTTCTACACTACGGAAAATGTACTTACGGATCAGCGACCAAAACAAGATCCAAATTCCTATATCCAATTTTGAATACACGTACGAGATTACCCACGGGTGTATTTCGAGCCAGTCCTACTACCTTTATCATATATGACTCAGGAGAACTCCCATTTGACTTGAGGCGGGACAAAGAAAGAACAGAGTATATAGACTTAAAATACTCGCAAACAAGGAATATCCACTATCATAACTCATACTAAATACAAACTTTACGACAAACTTTTAAGGATGGAGCTCAACAATAGCAACCTTTTTATTTCCGACTGAGAAAACAGTTCGCGGATATATGATATATCATATAGCATACAATCAAGTTGACACCTCAATATCGCTCAAAATACTATAAAAAACATCAATATTGATTTAACAATTAACATATTAGAGAAAAAAACAAAAAAATAAGGAACAGTGTGTAAAGTTAAAAAAAAAAATACTAAACGTAAAGCTAAAAAAAAAAAATACAAAAATTTTATAAAAACATGAACGAATGGATCCAAAATAAATGGAAAAGTCGGATAAGCCTTTACTTGCACAAGGCATGTACAAAAAGATTAGCTGATAATAACACCAGCATATAACGTGGTTTAATCATGAATTAACTTAAGAGAGTAGCAATGAATTTAAATTCCTATGGATACCTGGACATTTAGGTATCTCTGAGAATTAAAGAGTGGACAAATTGGTAAAAGAAACAACACTTGAAGAGCATGATAATGAACTTAATATAGTTTTATGGTATAAACATAACTAAAATTGGCAAAATACTCCCGATTCCGCACAACTTGAACAGGATTAAATTGTCCATTTGTAAATGGAATAATATAGAGCAAGTAAGCAGGAAAATATTTCAATTGTGCTTAAAAAACTTAGAATTTGGCATACCATGCTTACGCATAGCTATCTCTTTGAAGGACTTCAAAATGGTTCTCCAATATGCAGTTGTGACTCCAATTCCTCACTTACAATTAAACATACTTTTGAAGACTGTAACCTGTATGAAGATGAAAGAAATGAACTAAGAAATAAGAGGACTTCCAGTTCTCAAAGAAGATATTCTACAAAACCGTGCAGAATGTTATAGAAAAAATTGAATTAATAAACAAAAATTAAAGCCATATATTGGAAATAGGTGCAGTGAAGTGCAGTCGAAAAAAGTATGCACATTACAACTCAAAAACCCCAACAACAATGTAAAGTAAATTTGTATCTTCTCTCATCGTAAATGCATCAATATTATTTTTCAATACATTTAACTAAACCTACCTACTTCCATAACACATTAACAAAAAAAAATTATTTATTCTCTCAGTTCTCATTCTTTTATTCAGAATGAACTGTGTTTTTTTTTTTAATTTTGTTGTTATTATAAAAGGCTTCAGACAAAAATTAAATTAGTATAATAGAAGACATAAGATATACGTAAAAAAAAAACAGACAAAAAAGTTAGAATCTAGATATCGTAGAAAATTCCATGATTACTCTAACGTTAAAAATTTTATATTAATTTTTCGCACTTATATAAGTAATTTTGTAGTTATAAAAGTACGGGCTTGATAAACCCTAATGTGGTAAGTATATAAACAAATAAAAAGACGCATGTATAAAATAATATTTATATATACTTATAATTAAAACGTATAAGCATATGTAAATATATTTGTTAATTAATAATATTAAGTATAAAATAATTATTGTAAACGTTAGTTGGTTTGATAAAGTACACCAGAAACTATAACTAGATATGAATAATATTATACAAATTTAGTCTTTTGTTTATTTGAAAAATTATTGCCATCAGATTGTATAAATTGTAAGAGTTTGGCAATAAGACAAACATAATTTTAAATAACAATAAAACAAAAATCAAAATCAGGACAATGATAATGATGATGATGATGATGAGGATGATACCCAAACATACAATTGCTCTTTAATAAAAACTAATGATTTTATTCTACATTCTTTTTAATTTTTGTAATACCTTTTCTATCTTCTTTTTGTGCCCTCATTACTATTTCATTAGTGATTGTTATTCTGATTCAGATTACATAAAGCCCCAAAAATTTCTCAATATTGAATTCATCAAAATTTTTAGGCTTATTAAAACCTCATAAACTATTTTTTGGATTTAACTGAAATTTTTTATTGTTGTCCCAAAAACAAAAACAAAAACAAAATACATGATAGATGAATCAAAATAAAAAAAAATAATAATTTGAAATACGACGGAAAACGATGAACCAAATATCTAAAAAATATGTAATATGATTGATATCTTCAATAATGATTTATGAAATACTCTAATATTATTTTGAGATTCAAATCCATTTCTATCCATAAAACACATTCACATATACCCTACATATTATATTATATAATATTATGCATGTATTAAACTTAAATCTCAATTTTCCTGTAAAAAAAACAAAAAAAAAAAATAATAAAGGATCAGTGCTCATAAAAAATGATTTTTGATTTTTGTATTGAAAAAATAAAAAACAAAAAAAAGACATAAAAGAAAATTTCATCTCTTCTTTATCATCGCACTTAAGATAAACTCTTTGTTAAATATGTAAGTCTTTTAAGATTAACATATCTGTACTTATATACATATATAAGTATTATTATATACTCAAAAAATACACTGACGCACAAATCCAGCCATTCAAACAAAAACAAAAAGGATTTTTAAATTTGATTGAAATAAGAAAAAAGGATTTATGTTATAATTTTTTAAATCATTTCGGATATTTGTCAATTTTATTTGAAAATGTAACAAAAAACAAAAATATTTATGTTCAATTAAATGTAAAGAAGGTTTATTATGTGGTTTTTCAATTTTATGACTTACTCAAAATTAATTCGTTTTGTATGTGTAACTAAATGAATTGACAAAAATTTTTGTAATTTTCCTTTATAAGTTATTAATTGGATCTAGTCACGAATATATTTTGTATTTTTTTTTTTATATATATTTTTAACTTTCGAATAATTTCGAAATTACGAAAGTCATCTGAATGAATAAGGATGAACTTTTAACCAATTTATTTGGATAGGTTGATGTGAATAATTTCAGTTGAATCTGCAAAATCAATTAACAATTAATTGTGAACCAATTCGAATGACCCATTTGTTTTAATTGAAAAAGAGTTTGAAAAAGAGCCAACCTGCGCAATGGAAAAAATCAATTAGCCACCACCACCAAAATTCCAGTGGAAAAATATTACTCATTAAGTATTGTCTTCAGAGCTACCATGTGCAATAGAGAAATTAATCGGATCACTTTGCTTCCGTTAATAATAGTTACTATATTATTAGGGAAGAGTTATCTCAAAGTACGGAATCACTAGAAAGTACGGAAATAGATAGCTAGCTAATGCTGGAAAGCTGCAACGAAGGCGTTCAATAATGTGTGATTTTTACAAAAATATGTACCACAAGCCAAATCTTAGGATTAAAACCAAGTATTAACCTTAACCGCTCGTTATCTACATAAAATTGTTTCCAAATTAGAAATTTAAAAAAAACTAACACCATTTATGAAGCGTAAAACCTATTTTAGAAATAATTTAATAACAGATTAAATCAGATAATCAGGAGGAATTGATCCCATATTAGAACACTAACACATTTCTTCAAACGCAAAAATCTGTTCAAGATTGGCAAGTCCAACACTACAGACAGATAGATTCTGCTTACAGGAAGAGGAAGTCCTCTTTCTCTCTTCTTTTTAAGGCTTTTTGTAATGTGATGTCATAGCTCGTAAAATATATAAATTTTTCCAAGTGTGCATATTATGGACTGATGCGAAGATTTAATATATATATATATATATATAATAATAACGGTTGGTAAAAATATAGGACTATAGTTATAAGAAATCAATTGGCAAAGTACTATTCATCTGAAAAGGTTGCCTTGAACTACATCGTATTAAAACGTATAGCGATCTGTACTCTACCGTACGATTTCATTAAATCGACAAAACAAAAGCTATACTTATAATGGGTCTAAGTCCCCAAAAACAAAACCCCAAATCAAAATCCCCAAATCAAAATCCCCAAATCAAAATCCGCAGACACAAAATCCCCAAATGAAATTTTTGAAAATCCCCAATTATATTTTTAAAGTCCCCTCCCCCAATACTCATTTATTGAAATCCTGTTTTTATCGACGACAGGTACACGCATACGACACAGTTTTAGTAAAAAATTTAAAAAAAAAACAAAAATTGGGGATTTTGGGGCTTTTTAAAATTCTGCGGATTTTGTGTCTTGGGGATTTTGATTTTGAGGATTTCGTGTGACTCCACATTATAATATTGTATTCCATCAACTTCCTAATTATTTGATGCAAAATGCATGCAGTATTATTCTTTTAAAATTAAATTAATAATGATTACTAAAATAAATTGAAACTATTTATGTGATATTTAAGAAGCCCTATATTTTTACAAAATATGTATTCTATTTCGAGCTAAACAATAAAGTTGGTGTTATTAAAAAACTCCACATCGCATTCTCATTCACACAAATTAATATTCATATTCTTATAGAAAATAATTAAATAAAATACAGTTTTTCCATAATAACTACATAATTATAGTCTTCGAAATAAATTGCCATTACCGTATCCAATATACAAAATGATGTTTTAATCTTATTTACTGGCAAGAGCTTGAAAAAATTATTTATCACACCTAATAACACACGAGATATTTTTGTTACCATGAATTTTGTTAATATTGTTTTCAAAGTTAATAATAATTTAATTAGTAAAATTTTCGGTACGTCACCTCTCCTAAATGCAAAATACTGAACTCCATCTTGATTTCTCATAATTCATTCTTTAATTAAACCTTAAAACAAAAATAAAAAATTAAAACTAAATACCTAGGTATAAATCTTTCAAATGAAATCGTTAAAATTCTATACTGAAGTTTAGATTTCATTTTTATGTTATTCAACAGTATTATATTCCCCGGACACGCACCATTTTCTATTTCAAATACATACACTATTTTCAATTATATCTTGTATGTATGCATGTAAATATAATTATATTAAATACACTTGTGAATAAATTAATATCAGCAAAGGTATTGTTAAATTAAAACATAAAATATATTTTCTATGAATTTATTCTTTGATATTGGTATAGTTGTTGTAGGAGTGAATTGCTCTACAGGAGTTCCAGTACCTATGAGAAGTTGTACTCATGTAAAGAATTTTTGTTTTAGAAAAAATTAAAAATTTGCATATGGTTAATCGCAAAATACATTAACTTAAAATAAATTAATTTGTTTTTTTTTTTTGTATTTAATGAAATAAATATTATTTGAAGGGAGAAAAAGTACACATGAGTTCCAGTAAATGCAGGAAATTCGTTTTTATTTTCTTTTTGTTCTTTTCTTAAACTCATTGAACTGTACTGTTAACATTTTTATAGGTTTTTTTTTAATTTTTCAATACGATTAGATTAAAATGATTACTTTGGAAAAACAATTTTTAAATTAATATGAGTATACATATTTGATAATCCTTTAACTAAATGTGTGGCTTAGTGCAGACAAAAGCTTTTTAAATGTTGAAATGTTAAAACCTTACAAAAGTTTTCAACTACGATAGACAATAAACACAAAACCGTTATAGCAAATTATTGGTTCATAACAGAATTTTAATGTGATGCCATTGGAAAGATGTATTTGAAAACAAAAATGAAAACTTACAAAATGTTAAATACTTAATGCAAATATTAAAAAATTTTAAAATAATTTTGAACAAAACAAGGAAGTCTATGATTTGGGAAAATGTTGTGAATCAAACTTCAACATGATATTACTAATTTTTGATAAAATAAACATTCTTGAGCTTAATTTGTTGTTAACGTTACCTACCATGGTTGTTGTTTTTTAACACGAAATTTATCTTCTTGAACGGCTAGGTTCAACTATCAATTAAATGGTTTTCAGCTTATATGAGTAAATTTTACTACAGATCTCAAGATATCGCTTGACTCACAGCTTCAAACTAGATTATGATAAAATAGTGAGCAAAGCTAAATTCATTTTTAGGTTTCGTCAAACGATGGTTTAAATAATTTTCTCAATACTACTTTGCAAAACATTTCTATACCTTGTGAATATATGCAAATCAAGTATATGGGTCCCTAATTACTTGACTGACATTAATCGTATAGAATCTATTCAACAAAAAATTTTTACGTTTCACTTTAAGTAATTTTTTGTGGAATGATCGATTACGATTTCCATCTTGTTCCCATCATAATAAACATCCTGACTTACAGTCATTTTCTTATTGTCGAATAATTGCAGATACAAATCTCTTTAATGCGGTCAACATGTTAACTCCTGAAATTTCAAATTATTTAATTGAATGTACTAAATAGAATAATCTCAAAACCATTGAGTTGTTCTACATTCCCTTATACACCCTGCTGAATATAGTAGATTCGATAAAATCATTTGAATGCAGCGTGAAGTAAATTCTAATTCTATTACTTTTAGTTGTCAACTATATTTTAAAAAAGAACGTATTAATGTACGTATGGCTGAGACTAATTAACACCTTTTTTTTTAGTTCTATTATTTACAAGTTTGGCAATATTTTTTTTAAATATTTTGATTTAAGTGTAAAATTACTAACAAAAATCTACTTATGATTTTCACTTCTCTACTAACAACGTCTAAATTACGACTAAACAATTTCAAATTGGGACTAAACAACTTCAAATTGGGATTAAACAATTTCAAATTGGGACTAAACAATTTCAAAATGGGAATAAATATTTTATTCAACAAGTATTATAACAATTTTAAATTTCAGCAGGCTTTTGAAAAATATCATTTTTATTAATAGTGTCATTCTTAGTCAATTCATCCCTAAACATGTCTTACATGAAGAAAATGGAAGCAGATAATATAAGGAAGTAAATATGTGCATTAACTGGTATAATAAAAACGAGAATTGGAGAATAGTTGAAAAAAGTTTAAGCGTAAAGAAATAAACTCACACCATATAGTCCAATGTTAAATGCAATTGAATATGTTTGGTCAAACTTAAAATTTTGAGTCAAAAGCGATTTAACTATCCAATTACCGCGAATCCTAGCTAATGAAAGTAATACAAATTTGACACAGACAAAGTTCCGTTTACTACGGCTAGAACATAATTTGCAAAAACATAACCACGAAGGTTACTGTTCGTAATTGTAACCGGCACGTCGCTCATGTTCAAAAATTTATACCGGACGCGATAAATATGAATGATATGACTTTTTAATTAATAATTTTATTAATAAATTTATAATAAATATATTTTAAATTAACTGCAATAAATTATTTATTTTTTATTCCCATTTTGAAATTGTTTAGGCCCGACTTGAAGTTGTAAAGGTATAGTACAATTTACCTTACTAACATTTGATTAATAAACGATGGTAGTATTTACCGGGTGATAATATATTACAAAGTCAATTGTAGCAAGCTTTCATATAATAATAAATTCCTTGTACTTGATGTAAGCCTTATGCTAACAGTATTAAATTTATTAACGAAAATATCGTTCTTCTTCATTGTTTTTGTCTGAGTCTTGTCTTTAAAAAGCCATACACATTTCCCTGGGTATCACACTATATAGTTATCCTATTCTAGTTTTATATAGATTTTACAATATTTACAATATTTAACCTTTATCCGGTATCTTTTAGACCAGTAAATCAACCGTTAGTTACAAATATTAGTACATTCATAAATTATGTATTACAACATGATAAATTATTACTGTCTTTTTACAAGATTCAAATAAGACAAATTATTTGATATCCCAATTTCTAATACCTAATTAATATAAAACATTGGTATATGTATATATACTAAAATATTATTTCGACGTTTGTTGAATTATTTCATTAGAAAAATTATCTAGGAATCGACTTTTATTCTAGTTTATCCTAGTTCGAAATGTTATTGAAATTTTTTGTTATTAATTTAAAATAGATTTGCATAAACTCAGGAGCAGTGATTAAATTTTCGAATATTTATTTGGTGGTTCAGTCAGTGATTATACACTTTAACATAATTAGTCTAAAAATCAGAATAGAACAAAGGTTTTGAAGGTTTATCAAACAAATATATAATTATTTGATAGCAAACAAAATGTTTGATTAAAATCAATTACTGAAATAAGATTGTTACAAATAAATTCGTATTTCTGCTGTTTATAGAGATTTTTTTTTTCAAAAATCAATAAAGGACATTTTAAATTAGGGATAAGAGCTCAAAGATCCCATGCATCACTACGACCTATACTATACGAAATGAAAAATTACTAAATAGTTTTACTGTAATTCCGTTATTTTAACAATTAAACATAATTGCTACCGAATTTTTACTTCTTGAAACTGCAATGGTATGATATTCGCCTAATAACTTTTATGTTATTTTTTGTATGCTTTTTTTACATCTGGGACTATCATCGTCAATTCTTTAAAATATTTATTACATAATAGTACACAAAAGTCTATGGTCGCTTTTCCCTTCCTTTTCTAAAATATGTGTTCCTTACTTTCCTCATATCACCCATATTGTCCATTTTGTGTATTTTGTTAAAACTAAAGCTAATGTTTTAGACTAACCATTAATATAATTTTAGCTCTTTTACTACAGATATAAATCAAATCCAATTAGAAATTATTGAGAGATAAAAGATTTTAGCCTAACACAGTTCGACCGGTTTTGTTTGTTAAAGTTTTGACTGTCAGTTAAACGTAATACTTCTACATTATCATGTTGAAAAAGAGGTTGGGGTCGAAATCTTATTTTCTGAAAATCTTATTTCTGAAAATCTTATTTTTTCAAAATCTTATTTTCTGAAAATTTTATTTCTGAAAATCTTATTTGATCAAAATCTTATTTTGTATTTTTTGCTTTTTTTTCTAAATAGGAGCACATAATAAGGCATACGGCACAGTCTTAGTAAAAAAATGTGTTTAAAAAAATTATTTTATTTTTATAGTCGGGGGCTGCTGCCCCCAAACCCACGCTACTCATTTATTGGAACCCTATTTTTGCCAACTGCAAGTAAACGCATACGGCACAGTCTTAGTAAAAAAAATTTTTTTAAAAAATTATTTTATTTTTATATTAGGGGGCTGTTGCCCCCGAACCCCCGCTACTCATTTATTGGAACCCTGTTTTTGCCGACTGCAAGTAAACGCATACGGCACAGTCTTAGTAAAAAAAAGTTTTTAAAAAAATTATTTTATTTTTAAAGTCGAGGGCTGCCGCCCCCAAACCCCCGCTAATCATTTATTGGAACCCTGTTTTTGACGGGAGCAAGTAAACGCATACGAAACGCATGAAAGCATGTGATATTAAGTTACGACTCCAAATTTTGGGACCCCGGACCTATTGTCTTCATCACATTTAAGGGCTGTTGTACCAAATCCATTTTGTGTATAAATTAAATTTCACAACAAAAAAAGAATAATATGGACGAGAAAAAAATTTTGCAGGAAAAAATAAGATTTTCGGAGAAAAAAAATAAGATTTTTAGAACAAAATAAGATTTTCAAAAAATACGATTTTCAGAAATAAGATTTTCAAAAATAAGATCACTATCCGTTGAAAAAGACGATAACCACTTTTTGTCGTCCTTTGTGATACTGAGAGCCTATATCGAATTAGCCAATACAACAGTGTTGTATTTCAGTTTTAGCTCTTGTTTGTTTTTCATCTGGTGTTCTTTTAATCGGAGATTTACATCAAAAGTCATACCAAGATATTTTGCAGAATTTCGATATTGTATGATGACACTGTTTATTGTGACTGGAATATCAACGTTATTTTTGAAATTAACTTCTGCTGCTTTGATAAATTTAGTTTAATCTACAGCTTTTACATCATATGGAAATTTTGTTAGGTCCTTAATGCAATTTATTTGATATTTCCAATACCAACCGCATGTCATCTGCAAAAGTTGCCATTGTATTGGATCTTTTAGCTCTAAAATATCACTGATATAAAGTAAATATGGGATTGGTCCCAGAATACCCCGTTGATTGCATATATATTGCTTATTCTATAGTATTATTCCCCTTGATTTAATTTCAAATACCCGTTTTAATAAGTAAGATGGGATTAATTTAATATTTTAGATAGCATATGATGTAAGTTATAAATAAATTCTTCATCCCATATGAACATCAAAGACAAGAGATGCATTCTTCTTCTATATAGTGTATTTTCGATGACATCAGTTATTCGATGAACTTGTTCAACAGTTGAATGTTGCTTTCTTAAAATCCAATTCACCTACTTAGAACAATAATAACAGTCTCGAGCATTTCTTTGTTAACTTAGAGTTTTTGCTAAAATTGAATCTGAATACTGGACTTTTCTTTTCTATTTTATTCAATTTTGTTCCTAACAACAATGTTTAAGAATTAATTTTCACTAAGAGAAATTAACGAAGCATGTACGTTATTCATATATGAACGTAGATTTATCATTATCAACTTTGATATTTTTTTGTTGTGAGAAAATCATTTAGAAATCAATTTCAGAAACTGTACACCTTTTTTGCAATCATAACTCATAACTTTTTATGTCCTGTTGGCTAGACGTTAATAATTGGGCTGTTTTGCAAAAAAGAAAAAAAAATTAAAGAAATAAAAACTGATAAAAAATATAATTTGTTAAAAATCCCAAGAATGAAAAATGTGTGGATCCATCCAAAATAATGTAGCCTTCTATACTGTTCTTTTCTGGGATGAAAATTTGTTTTTATTAAATTTTGTAATCAAAATCTTTGAATCCTTTAAGCTGTAGTATAAAAACATTATTCTCGGTAGTTGTTAGTAGAGCAGTGATTTTTTTTTCTTCTTATTTGAAATATGTGGGATCAGATACGAAAACCTTTGTTGAGTACTGATGGTTGTTTTATTTAAATATATTTATTTTATTTTGAAAGCATTTTTTTCGATTTTGTTTCTCACCTACATTTTAACGTTTCAAAAATGAAAACCATGTAGAATTGACGAATAGCATATTAACAAAGTTATGGAGGTTTAAAGTTTTAGTAAAGAAAAAAAATCTTAAAAATTAAATTTATACTAGTGAACCCCCTGTGCAATTGTACAGAAGTAGTTCTTGAAGGCATGATTCTATATAAAAAAAAAATATTTGTTTTGGTATAATTGTAGTTGTTTTCTAAATCGCTGGATTCTTGATTATATATATAATGAAGTTAAAGTATAGTACCTAATACTTTATGACGAAATTAATACTATTTCCAATATAACTTAACACAATAAAATTCCATTACACTCAAAGTAGTAGATCGATGTATTTTAATTCGTTTATAATCAAAAACGTTTGTAGTCCCAATTCTGTTATAGAAATAGTCAACAATTTGTTTGAAAGAAAGTAATAAACTTCACAAGTTCATACAATCGATGTCGTTTATAGTCACAGTAAAATATAACCCCAATTTTTTCAATAAAACAAAAAGCTAAGTCAAAAGTGAATTATTTTATTAAACTTTTATTTTATTAACTTTTTTCAGTTTATAAATATTATAAACTGATAGATGATATGATATTGTCTTTTTTTGTTCTTTATTACAAATATGTATCTTTTGTGATTACATAACAGAATTGATATTTATGAATAAAATAAAGTTTCAAATTGTAATACGAAAGATATGTTATTGAATTTGATTTTGTTTATAAAGATGCAATCGTTTTTTGACTTCGCCTATAATCACAAAACGGTTATAGTCAGAAATATTACTGAAATTTAGCGAATGACTACAACCGTGTTTTACTGTATATATTTTTTTTAAATAGCAGAAGCAAATGAATTAACATTATTGTTATATAATTTTTGAAGAGTATGATCTGATCTAATTATTGTTTTTCTGTTTTGTTTTAATTTTTGTTTGTATTTTTGTACTTTTTTCTATAAGTTTGTCTGTTTATCGAAAATTAGAGAATTTTTATGAAGCCTTTTTAAAATTGTCCGTGATTGAAAATTATTTTAGAGTATAGATGTCGCTCACAATAAGCCCATTTGTGGCTGCGGTGATGTAGGGACTGGATCCCTTTCGGAATAAATAAATTAATAGATGGAAATAACCGTCATTTATTTGGTGTAAATATTTGAGATGTTTTAAGTATTCAGCACCAAGAATTTGCTAAAATTTTAATATTTTTGTGGTGGAATTAATTTACTATTCAATTATTCTTGCTTTTTCACTCATCACTTCGTTCATCTTGTGTATTATAATATAAGATGGAAAAATTTACCATCTAGGATCAATATTAAAAAAGTTACGACGGTTTAAAGTTTTTATGAAAACTGAAAGAAAAAAATCTAAAAAGCAAATTTTTATGAAAAAATCGACTCTCTAGGATCCGTATGAAAATTCTAATTTCTTAAAACACTATTCATATTATAAAGAAAATGTACACAATAATGAGAAATAAAAGACTCTTCTTCATTTAAATAATATCATTAATAATAAAAAAATAAATAAAATACAATCTCCAGCCTACTCCTTCAACTTCAAAACACCTATAAAACAACTTACAATTTTGGTAAATTTCTGAAAGTACTGAAAATAAAATTTATTGGTTGTCTATCATAAATTGTATGTAAACATAAGATTAAGACGCGAGAATAAAATGAAATATGAATTTAAATGTTGTTTCATTTCTTCGCATAGTCTTGATCCTACACGTCGTAATAAATTTTACCTAAGAGAGTGATTTTAAAACCACAAAATGATATTTATGGATATTAAGACAGTAAATGTTACAACAATAAACATGATTAACAGAAGAAAAAGGAAATTAATTTTACGTTTTAATAAAACAAACAATTATATACACTGCTCTTCTGGTCTCCTGTTCATCAAATTAATTCTATATACTTATATTTTTATACTTATATTATGGAGTGATATTTTTGGGGTGCAATCTATACATGTTGTAAAATAAACTTTCAATGAACTGTCAAAATATAAAATTTATGGTAAACAAAATATACTTCGATTACACATAATAGCTACCTACACACACATCTAAATTCAATTACATACATGAATATGTGTGTATAATGTACAATGATTATGATAATATTCAAGGATATACGTAAAATTTTGTAGACTCTCTCTTAGATAAATTGTTAAAACTTTATCTAAAAAGAAAACACAAAAACAAAGAAAATGAAAAAAAAATAACTAAACTAAAAAAAAAATTCCCATCTGGTTTTTATTTATAAAGACAATGAGTATAAGAAAATAAATAAGAACAAAACAAAATTATTTGATGATATTAAAAAAAAATCTCTTTTTACTTGTTTTTAGTCAAAAATAGCATAAAAACAAGACTAACAAACAAATAAACAAACAATGTAAAAACACAATCAAAAACTGATCTCCTTATAACCCATAAAGAATTCAAAAACAAAAAATTTAATTTGCAAAAAAATTATTATAAAAATAGAAAAGAAAACAAGAAAAACAAAGTAAAAGAAAATAGCGAAAAAAAAAAAAAATTTAGTTTCAAAAACGCACTTACTTTTTTTTCCAAAGAACAATAAATAATTTCTATTAATGCTTTATAGAAACCTTTGTTTGTCCGTTAGGAAATGTTACATCAATGTAATCGAAAACATTTAAGAAAATACATGCAAATTACATTGTCTAATTATATAGACAATGTTAGTCTATATTTAATTAAATATGTAAGTATATTATAATTCTAAATTGGAATAAGCTTATATATAAAATTCCATAGTCCAACTTACTGTTCTTCTTCAAATGGTATTACAACTCAATTTGATTTGCTCTTATAAATTCAATCACAGGCTTCTTTTGAAGATTTTTTGCGGTTTTGTATGCATCTAAGGATGTCTGGTTACATGATTAAATTCAAACAGTTTTTAGTGGAATGTTGAGCAACTGGCATCATACGGGGAACGCTATTTCCAAATCATCAAATCTATTAACGAGTTATACTCTTGCATTCGCAGAAGTGATGTTTAATAAATTTTTCCTCTACTTCACATATTCTATAGTTTTATTTAATTCAGTTAATTGTTATTATTATTAGATTAAATTTCGAGTTGGGCTATGACCTCGTGTCACCTCACTCGTAAATTAGCTTATTGTGATTACCCGTAGCATGTATTTGAATTCTTAGGAACGCTAACTTTACTGATTACACTCAGGACAATCTATAAGTGGTATATTACTCAACTTCCATCGTTCGGAGCAATTAAAAAATTATCTAACGAACCTACTCTTATATAATAAAAATTTAACTTCGAAAGAAGAACAAAATAATTTTAAATTCAAAATTAATTACATTTCTTAGCGAGAAAAACTAATGACAGAATAAATAATAGTTAAGCAACTCTTCTTTTTTGGAACAGTGGTAAAATAATAGATAGTGTACTGTTGTTATTTTTGGGAACAGTGAAAAAATAACAACAAAATTAGTGATGTTTTTTTTTCTTCTTAGTAGCAGTGGTTTTAAAATACTAGATGTTACTTTTAACAACTGTGATTGTAAAATCATAGTCTGTTCTTTTCAGGAACAATGACTTTTAAATTACTTGTTATTTTTAACGTATTAAACATTATTTAACAAGAGAAAAGTTATTTTAATTCAACAAATAATTCTTTTATATTGAACATTTTTTGATACATATTTATGGTATTTATAATTAAAATATTTTTTAGACATTTTTTTTTTGTTTTAATATCTTGATCAATCAGTATAAATTTAATTTTAATTTTTAATTAAGGAAACTTAAAAAAAATTTCTAATGAATTTTAATTAAGTTAAAATTTGCATTCTTAATAAATTATCTACTTCATTTAAGGATTTAAGTTAAGTCTTAATTAAATTAAGCTTTAGTTTATTTAAAACACAATCAATAAAAAATTTAAATCCACTTTATTTGACCTTTATGTTATTATTCTATTCATATTAATAAATGTTTTTCATTTCTTCAAATTTAATGATAAAAAAACAACTAGGTCTTAGCATATCTTCTATTAAAATATTGAGTAGAAAATGATCAAATATTATTTTAGGAACAGTGATTTGTTACTGTTATTTAAAAGTAGCAGTAACAGGTAGTAATATTGATTTCAAAGAACAATTAAACTCTAAAGCAACATTAAGCCTAGCTTAAATTCACTAAATTTCATTATCAATTTTTAAACAAATTAAATTTTATTGACACTGCACTATGTACAACTTTTTTTAAATTTTATTTCCTTTATTATTTACAATCTGTATACTTTCATTTCTATACAATAAGCAAATATTTATGATGAAAATATGACTTATCCAGTGATAAGCTACACTCATTTACAAAATCTAATCTATAGTTTATTTTGCAGTTAATTTATTTTCAGGAATTGTTTCGTTCATCAAAACACAACTAGAACTCATCAGTAGGTATTTATAGTGTTAGACTACCTATACAACTCCTGATTTTTATTTTTATTGACTTTATAACCTATTAAAAGATGTTAATAATACATCTGTGAGTTATAAAAATCGACTAAAATTTTATTGTTAATTTAGTTAATTGTTTATTTTATATTAAGTCGGTTGGCGATCTTCTTTTTAGTCACCTTGTGTTTCGAGGAACAAATAGCAGGCGACCTAGGTTGTTTGGATGATGTTCCACTTTTCTTTTGTAGTTATTTATGAATTTTGTTATTTCGTCTTGCACTAAAGAAATTCCCATGTTTTTTATAATTAAGTTATTTGGTGCGTTTACAATTTTCCGCAAAAATAGGTCCCGGAATCTCTGAAGCACTTGAATATTTGTTTTTGCAACTGATTCCCACATCTGTATTCCGTATGTCCATACAGATTTATATACCAATATTTTGTTTTTCAGAGATAATAATTGTGATTTATTTGCTAGAAGCCAATACATACTTCTTAATTTTAATCCAAGCTGCTTTCGTTTGCTTTCAACATGCTTTCTGCATTATGAAAACATTATTTATAGTGTTGACAAATTCAATGTACTTGCGCTATTAGCACACTTCAAGCACAACTTCCATTTGGTTTTTTCAAAAGATGTTTTGTAAGAGTAGGTTGCTTTATTTTCCTGTTGGCTTTCCATAGATCATAATTGGTAATTTGTGTAGCTGTGAGATTTGACAAGTATTTGTTTATTGGGTCATTTTTAAATTTTTTAAGTTCATTCTTCAGTTTTTTTACTGATTTGGTTATTTTTTGTTGCTTGTTGTTCGATTCAAATGCCATTGCTTTCTGGTTCTTCTTTTTTCTATTATTAGATTTTTGATAAAATAGGGTTCATTATACCTGCAGCTTTTTGTACTAATATTGTAAAATGTTTAATAGTATTTTCAAAATCATATTCATTCTTTAGAGGAGTATTAAGATTGAGCTTTGCATTTAGGGTATAACGAAATATGTGCCAGTTTATTTTGATTATAATGCAATCTATATGTAGATCCAAAATTATTGAAGAATGATCCGAAGACAGTTCAAGACATGATAGTATATTGCATTGCTAAAGGTCTACTCTTTTTGTTATGTTTTTCTCCTGTTGCCAAAGTATTTAGGTTCATTAGATTTACAGCATTCAATATATCTCTCCCTTTTGAAGTATTCAGCCTGGAACCCCAATATGTTTTGCATTATTGTCTCTGTCAGCTATAAGTCGCTTACCAAGACTTTTAAAGAATTCAACATACTGATGAATATTGCCTATTAAAGTTCATATCTCTATACGCTTGTTGCATGGATGTAATCAAATGAGTTTTTTTCTTTCTCAAAATAATCAATAGATGATATGATAATAACAGGGCAACCACCACGAGCTCGACCTTCAGGATGAATGCTGTTATAAATATACTATGTTCAACTGAATACAATTGGTTTGTCCTACAATTACATTTTGTTTACAATTGTATTACAATTGATTTGTATATGAATTATTGTGATAGAATTGATTGAAACGTTTTACGAAAATTATTTATTGAAATGTTAACATTTTTAACAAATTCAGTGGATATTGATAAGAAACGTATAATTAACATAACTTATTAATTCACTTTACGTTAAAGTATATTTTTATACTTACTTACTTATATTTAGAAAATTACAAAACATAATAAATTCTGAAGAAAAAAAAGTGATGTTACTTAGTAAGAATTGAAAATTTTTATTCCTCAGATCTCCAAATATAACAGTTTCGATTTTATTACAAAAGTTATATAATTAAATTATATAATAAAATTTTAATATGCATAAAACACAAATAAATATAAGTATATACTATATACATAGCTATACAGTAAACAATTTTACAAATTCTTTTAAATTTTCAATATTTTTTTTTTCTTTTTTTTTTTTAATATGCATAATTAATAATGTTTATTACAATATTATCTGTTACTATGTATATAACTGACCAAAATTTCTTGTTATTTTTAATTCGACTTTAAAACATTAATTGATTTAATCAGAATAGCGATAAGAGTAATAGTTTTTAAGACCAAGTATGATCTCAAAATATTTTCTATAGTAAAGTTTAGGCAATTTACGATATTGTGATATTTTCAACAGAATTCTTGATTTTTTTATTGAATGTCCAAAGATATATATATATATATATATATTGTTTAATTTTTGTATGAAGACCTGAACACAAATGAATTTCCATAGCCTGTTTTAAGCCATAAAGGTATATCCATTGTGTACAATTGGGTACAATTAATATTTTTAATTTATTCAATACCTACATCTACTAGATATCTATAAAATAGTCTAAAAAATACGACAATTTTCAAGTGAAACCAGGGAAGATATAACATTTAGGGTATCAGTAATCCCAGCTGTATGCTTATATATTTTCTGTTATTGATGGTAACTTAGGTAGAATTACAGTACATTACGTATGGTACTGATATTTTTATTACGTAATTTGTCTAAAAATGTTCGAGTACATAAAATTTCTGCCACATCATTTCCATAAATGTTGAAAAATTATATTATTGCGAGGAAAGAAGCTTTCTTATATTGCATAATCCCATTTTATTTTAAGTTGTTACCAACCAATTATTTTTTTTCATTCATTTTATCCAAAGGATAGTAAACTAGGTCAAAAAACAGATGAAGTATTTTTATATATTAAAAAAATAGCCTTCTTAATCGGGAATCGACCCTGGGAATGGAATTTGCATACTAAAAAAATGTTTGGCAAAATGAAATCTGTAGCATTATATATAGCCTATAACAAGATTCATTCTCTTTTGGCATTAAATTGAATTAAATAAATAAAAAAATAAATAAAAAAAATTAATTTACTAAAAAAACTTAACGCGGTTCGTAATTCGCGGGCCAATATACTCTGAATTTTACTTTCTTCTTAGATCATACAATAAGATTTATAGATATTAAACTTGTGCTGAGACGACTAAAATAGCTCTGGAGGCATATTCTGCGGATATTTTTGGTAAATATCAAAAATATTGTTATGGTTATTTATTCCGAATAACATTAAATTATTGTTAACTCATATTATATATACAATACACATAATATGTATTAGTGAAATAAATATATAACAATAATGAATGAGATTTGCATTGATAGTGTTACCTGCTATTACACTATAATCTTCAATTTAATTAAAATATATGATTATTTCATACAATTTTTTTTATTTATTTGCATGCCGAAGAAAATCAAGTATGTAAGTACACAAGTACAAAAAATAAGAAAGCTTAGAAAAGTCCTTATTATAATTAAGGACAGTAAAAAAATGCTCATATTATATATTCCTGGAACACATACTCCTCCAAAAATCCAGATAGAATTCGAAAGGTTAATTTTCACGATAATTTAGATATATTTGAATTTTACATGTACTAAATTAATTCAATTAATTCAAAATTTATTCAAGTCGTATCGTGCCATTAGGTTTAGTATTAATTGCTGAAAGGATGCAAGAAAGTCCTATCGTTTGCAAAACTATGCATAACGTTTATAGTAAAGTAAATAATAAGCAGAGATATAACAGAACCTTGTAAACAACCGTTATAAATAGAGTGTTTTTCGAATGTAAATTTCTTAACATAAAGGGCCGTATCCACTTTGCTTCATGTATTCCATTCAAGAATGACCAAACCCACTTTTATGCATAAATGACAAAAATCATTTTATGGACTTCAAACGAGATAAATCGGATAAAAAAATAGAAGTCAAAAAATAAATAAAAAATTTAAAAATTAGCAACAAAATTGTTTGTGCAATAATTATAATAGATGAAGTTATTAATCAAGATGAGAAGATAAAGCCAAAAAAAGGAAGCACAAAATATGGACTAAAGATTGGTACTTAAAACGTTTTCGATTTTCACATCAAAATCTTTTAAAAGACTCTGAAGAAACTTCTTCGCTTGACAATTAGCATTAACATTTCAAGGACTATTATACAAGAGATGACCCCTATCATTGAAAAACAACAATTATTTCATATTTCATGTCAAAATAACAATGCTTACCGGATGTGTGTTCATTTCAAAATTTAAAGCGGGAATGAAAAAATGTATTTTAGCTTGCAACACAATACACTGTCACAAAATTATTTTGATTCTCAGCATCATAAATGACATATATGTACTTATTTAACCACATCCATTGTTGTTCGAATGGTGTCACTTATGAATTGTATACATGAAGCATCGTGGATACGGCGTTTAAGATGTAAATCAAATAATTCGACAGTTTTATTTACATTATCAACATATTTAGTGACAACAGAACCATGATCTAAAAAGTTTAGCATTTAGACAACAGAGAAAGTTCTATTAATATTTTTGAATTATCCAAGACCGCAAAATTTGATACATCGAGATTATCAGTACTACTGTTGCATTTGCCGCTAAGAGAAGTCATTATATCGCCAGTAGATTGGTTTGATGTGATTTAAATCCATATTAATTGTCAAATGTATTTTCCATTCTAAATATTTCATCATAAGATTCAGATTTTGTTAATATTAACAATCTTAATTCCAAACTACTTTCATAAATAATATTTATTGGCTTCATATATATTAATTCACCGCAAAATACATTATTGGGACCTCATACTACGATTCAATTTCCCACTAATGATGTTTTCAATTTTATTAAAGTTTTTCGATTCTGATGGACAAGAAAACAAAATCAAAATCCTTAAGATTTAAGACTAAAATAATAAGAAAAAGAAAATATAAATTTTTTTCTCTCGTTGAACATCTTTGTTTATTGTTGCCTTCTTTCTTTTTGGAAATTATTATTGAAATTGAAGTTAAAGTAAACAGAAATGAAAATGAAAAATGAAAAACAAAAAAATAAAAAAATAAAAACTAAACAAAACACAAAAAAAAAGTTATTTTATTTTTATGCAAATTTTCATTTCAAAGAAAACACAAGACTATAGTGGTACATTTTCAATTTAATAAAATATGCATGTATATGTATGTACATAACATTATGTATATGTATTCTTGAATCTCATAATAAATAAATTATTTTAATAGCCTTCCTTTTGAATAAAGGAATTTTATTTTTAGTTAGTTTTATTTATTTATTTATTTTTTTCTCTTTTTTTTTGATTCTAAACTGGTACAATATTTTATTCCTGTTTTTGTTATTATTTTGGTTGTTATTATTCTTGTTGTTTGTGTGTACATTTTATAAGTATGTGAAATTTAAGATGTTGAACAATTCTTTTATATAAACTGTAATCTTTATAATACAACTTAAAAGTTTTTTTTTGTTTTGTTTTATTTTGTTTTATTTTTTTTTGAATTATTTAATTAAATTTATATATTATAAAAAATTTTTTTTTTTTAAAATACATTTTTAAAATAATATCTATTTGATAGGTAACTATTTTAATTAACTGGAATAAGGAAATTGTTGATCCGATGACAATCTTAATTGAATTAAAATTCTTAAAATGTTTCCCTCTCGAAATGATTTTATCATGATTTTGACAATTTATTTCCTTTTCAAAAAGATTTTCCAATTCGTTTTTGTAGAGTGTAGTTTCTGTTGTAAAAAAAAACAATTCATTTGATAGATTCAGACAAATACAGTTGTTTGTATATAGGTTGTTTTTGGTTTAGGTCATACAATTATTAATTTAATTTGATCTCAAATTAAATAAGAAAATAGTTTATAATCCTTTATCATGATTTTCGAAACGAACGTATAAGTAGGCGGATTCGCTGTCATCGTGTTTAGGAGCGAAGCAAACCCAATACGTTGTGTGAAAAAATTGAAAGTTGTGTGAAAAACTAATGAAAAAATTAAATAATAACCGATAAAAAAAATTTAAAATGAAATATATTTGTTGTTTTTCGAGTGAAAATGGAAGGTACACTGATCAAAATTTAAAAATTATAAAAATTCGGTTGCAATAAAAGTGCATTAAAAGTGTTATGGGATATATTTTCCAACAGAGTTATATAGTTTAGGACCTCCAACACGAGAAGTCAAAGAGTGGAATAAAGTATTTTATTTATCTTTTCAGCAGACTTGCAGATAAATTTGCAAAAATGATTTTCTTAAAATTAAATAAGTAAAAAATTTGATTCCATTCTGTTCCTATTAGTTCCAATACCATTGGATTTCGAAACCGTTGATAATTTTAAAAATTCAAAAAAAAAAATGATTTCTAATCAAAATATGCGTATATTTAAAAGTCATCTATTATCAAGGTTTATATTTCACTTTTCAATGTAAAGTTAATTTGTATGGTAAGTGTGTTAGCCGTTTTATAATAGTACAACAATTTATTTTATTTGTTTATTTTCTTTATTTTCTTTAAAAAAAATCAAAACTCCTAATTAACATAACATATGCTAAGAATAAGTAAAATAAAACTTTCATGAAATAAAATCTGGTGTCTAAACGCTCCCTAACAAATACTATTAATGTAGACGTACATTTCAACAAAATGTGGTGAACAGAGATGTCGCTGGAAGTATAAATATGAAATTAAATGCATTTAAACTAAATACATACCACACCCACATTAAAAACACATTAAAATAGCCATAAATACGTTTTTTGTGTTTTTTTTATTATCATAATAGCCCTAACTATTTCAAAACTCAAAATAAAAAAACAAAACATTTATTTATAGAATTTATATTTTTATTTTACTTCTTTTAAATTTTGGTTTTGACGTTTTGGTATGACCATTAATAGTGAAGGTTATGATTGGTTATGGCTTTGTCAAATCATATCGAATCATATAGGCCATTTAACGAAGTATCATATGACATCATATGACGCCTTATGACTATTATAGTTACGGGTAAAGCCAATAATTATGCTTTTTCTCTTATTCTTCAGTTTTTATTGGTATATTGTTATCCCGCTAGGATCTCTGATGTAGGTAAGGGTAGTCTGTGATTTTTCTTTTTAAAGTTTTTTTTTAATTTTTATGTTTACTAAATTTGCCGTGTATTGAATTGGAACTGATAACATAACATATTTTGTTTTTCTCGTTCTTAGCAGATCGTAATTTTCGGTTTATGATTCTCCATGTACATTATAATATTTATTCAATGCTACTGCGCATTTGAATTTATACTTTTGAATTATTTGTTAATAAAATAAATAAATTTCAATTTTTGGAATTTGTGAACATGGTCTGGGTGAGGTAAAAAACATATTTTCTAAATTTACTATTTGTTTTACCGGTAAGTTATTTTGCTGTAATATCGTAATATTTTAACAAAGATATTTTAATTATTTATAAATCGATATAATAATAATATTCTTATAACTCGGTTTTTGTCTTTGCTACTTCGTTTTTTTTTTTTTAAATTAATTCATATAATCAGATTAGAATTGCTCAATAGGTGAATTGTTTTTAGGTTAATTTTATTTGCTTTTGGTTTTATTTGGTTTTACCGTTTTGTGGTTTATGTCTTTAAATAAAATTTTTCATACTATCGTAATTCTTAATAGTTCTAATAAAGTTGTCTAATCTAGTTGAAAAAAGCTTCGTGTTGTAAAACCTTTGTGAAAAGTTTAACAGACGTTTAAGCGTATTAATATATAAGATTTTATTCAATCTACTGATTCAGTTTGCTAATTATCAATATTGTTTGTAAGTATATTTTATTAGTCCTATAATTTTCATGTTGCAAATTTCGCTAAATTTGAGTTTTTTTTTATTAAAATCCAGAAAACTAGGAAAACGATAATTTTCATATTATGGCTAAGGATACTGTGGTTTGTTTAATTTGTAAAACTACATTTCACACTTGTAAGAGCTCAAATATTAGGAGACATTACATGACTCAACATATTAATTTTCATCATCTGGTTGGAGAAAAACAACTGTATAAAATTTCATCGCTGAAGAAAGCTCTAAGTTTACAACAAAACTGTATGAAAACACCTGTACAACATCCAACTAATAATTATAGTCAAATCTAGCTTATTTATATCGAACTTGATAGCAAAAAATATGAAATCATATAGTGATGATGAGTTCATTCAAAACTGTATTATATCTGCTATTGATAGTCTTTGCCCTGACGAGAAGAAGAAATTGTTTGAGACAATTAGTTTATCTCAGCAAATAGTTGTCCGAAGAATTTCAATTATAGCTGACCAAAACATACAAATTTTGAAGGAAAGATATACAAAATTTCAATTTTTTTCTTTGTGTTTAAATGAGAGCACAGATATATCAGATAGTACACAACTTGCAATTTTTATTCGAGGAGTTGATCATAATTTGTATATTACTGAGAAACTTTTGATTCTAAAAACTCTTAAAGATACCACAAAAGGGACTGACCTATTTAATACATTTTGGGAAAACTTCACAACATACGAGTTAAACTCAGAATTAATATCAGGTAAAGCGACCGATGGAGTAAGATCCATGGTGGGTGAAAATAAAGGATTTTTAGGTTGTCTAAAAAATAAATTAGTGAATCTTAAACTTGACATAGAACAATTATATATATTTCACTGCATAATTTACCAAGAAAATTTGTGTGCACAAGCCATAAAATTGCAACATATTATGAAAGTTGTGATTAAAACTATTAGAAGTTGTGGTTTGATTCATCGCCAATTCCAAGAATATTGCAAAGAATTGAATGCCCAATATGGAGATGTAGTTTATTTTAGTAATGTGAGATGGCTTAGTCGGGGCAAGTATTTGAAAAAATTTCTAGAATTAAAAATTGATTAAAATTTTAGAGTACATGTTTCGGTGGCTTGGATTGCTCTGTATATGGCGGTCAATTCAGCTATAAAGATTGAGAATTCTCCCGGGAGCTTTTCCGCTTTTCAAAGTGAGTTATCTTTAATTATAGCCCAGACAACGCCTTGGGGACCCTTTGATCCATCTGTGAAGTTTTGATTCTAGTTGATGAGGAAGGAATATCCAAAAATATTGTCAAATCTAACAAATTTATAAATTTCGTTCGCTAGTGCTAGCAGTTTAATTTTCTATGAACTGTATCATCGCTATTTAAATTTTTCTATTTAAATCTTCAAAAACGTTTTGTTCACTAAATTAAAGTAAGTTTCGGGTAAATATATGTAAGAATTAACTTCTGGGGGATTCTGGTAGGGGTTTTGTGGTAAAATTTTAAGGTACATATTTGGTTTTTGAAGAAACGAAATAAAGATAGGTTTATATACAAAAACATCAAAACAACGAGGATACTTTCAATAATGTCCTTTTCGTCCTTAAAGAATAAGGTATATATTTTTGGAAAACTAGGAACATCAGGTATCCTAGGAATATAGTCATTCAGTCCTACGCGGATACAACATCTCTCTCAGAAGAACCCAGACCTGTAACATTGTTAGTTTTCAAAGTCTTCCTAATGGGTGCTGGAAATTATATGGCAGCTACCAAAAGAAGTCTTCATTTTGGAAAACGGTAAAAGACTTGATTTTTGATACGGTAACTACAGAAAATATAGCAAATTGGTAGGTCTACAATACCTTTAGTTTTTGAAATATTTCTGATGGAAAACTGACTGATGGCAATGACTGATTTTCAGATCCCTAACACTAACAGTTTTCGAAATATTTCTGATGGTTGGCAGGAGTTGTTTGTCAGCTACCCAGACCAGTTATAATTCCAGAAAATGGTAAAAGATTGTTTATTTTTCAGAGTGTATTTGAGCTTGAACCCTGTAACATTTTTTCCTTTGAAAATATGTTTTATGAGTTGTACGACAGCGATCCGAACAATCAGTCCAAATTTTTGAAATCGTGAACAGTAGTATTTATTTGTCTTTGTACTTAAGTGTTAGTATACATTTTCAGATCTGTAACACAATTGATTTTTCAAATATTCCTGAATTCAGATAAGGGACAGAAAGAAAGCTGACGAAAGAAGAAAATTGAGAGGATTAGAAGAGTGTTCGTGAAACTAGCCTTGAATCTACGCAGATTTACGGTTGGTATAGAATTAAGATTAGGTAGCAAAATTAAAAAGTAAAAAAGATTCTGCTTTAATTTACCCAGATCAAAAGTTAAACAAACAACGCATCTTCTCTTTACTTTCTTTTTATTAATTAAGCGAATGATCTATACTTATAAAAGGGAAATTTTATTTGTTTGTTTGCTTGTTCGCTATACACGGCCATAGTTTTAAAGATACAGTTCTGAAATTTTGAACAGTTATTCACGACCACTAAAGGAACCCTACAAAGCTATCAAATTACAGGTTCGAGTAGCTGCATACATACAACTCCTAACACCTATCAAGAATATTTCAAAAACCAATTGTGTTACATGCATTAAAATTTACACTTAGATACTCCTTCACAAATAAAGAAATACGATTGTTACCGATGTCAAAAATTTGGACTGGGTCGGGTCGTATAACTAGCCATATAACTCATTTCAGAAATAATGAAATTGTAGTGTTGTTGGTTTTGTTATCGTAGTGAAAAAAGTTATTAGAATATTTTTGATAAACCAATTTTTTTCAATTCGATTCAAAAATCAAACTTCATTGAAGTAAATTCTATACATTTTGTGGTCGACCCGGACAACGTCGGATAACTTTGCTAGTGTTCTATATTTAATTATAAATTTTAATAATTTAAATTTATTTTAATGTCTTTCATTATTTATGGTTATTACATAAAAAAATAGAAGGACCCAACACACCAGTATTTTATTATTAATTCTTCGAATGTAGTTTTCACATTTCAATTTACCACACTAATACATATTCTTATTTTTTTTTATTAACATCAATTTAATTCGTTAACAAGATTCTAATATATTATTTTTATTTCCCTTATATTTAATTATAAAATATTGACTAAAATGACACCCAAATATCTTCCACAGATTATTATTTCGATAAAGTAAATAACCTTTATGATTCAATGTGGACGGAAATGAATGAAGAAAGTAAAGAAAAACAAAAAACGTCAACCTTAGAGGCAATTCTGATTTAAATTAAGATACAAGTGAAAAATTTTCATTTTGAAATTATATACCGTTTCAAGTTTTCTTCGCGCAACAAATAATTACAAGAGACTAATCACACTACCTCAATAAAAAATAACACTAATTTAAAGATGCCTCGTAGATAAATACCGAAGGTTAACTTAATTTATATTGTATAAGAATGAAAAAAAAAAAAAAAAAAAAAAAAACCTTTTAATGAACATGAAGCGTAATAGAAGTCCTATATTCTCCTAAAGGCAAAATGAAGAAAAACAACAAAGAAAATTAAAACGGGAAAACAAAAACAAATTTCCGCAACAGTGATAACAATTATGGTAACATGTTTTCCAATTATACAAAGATGTTTAAAAGACTATCAAAAAATAAAAACAAAATTGTTTTTTTTTTTTGTTTTTTAATATATTAAATATTAAGTTGTTGTTGTTGTGTTTGTATATAAATTATTTTATGATGTATGTATACAATGCTCACATTCCAAAAATCAACAAAATAAAATTTCAATCTTGAAACAGAATATTTTCTTAACTCTGCTAAAGTATCATTATTCATTTATTTACTACCTTGATGCCATATTCATTTTTTTTTTTTATATATAGATGTACACCAACAATGCAGCTTTAGGCTAATAAATCCTGAAGTTGTATAGTATTCTTATAAATTCATAATATACATATTTACTACATATAAACTTTAAAAAATTTAAAGCAAAAAATAAAACGATGTCACGTGTATTTACAGAATGCTTTGAAATCTTTCATATATTAACAATCATTTTTTTTTTTTTTTACTTATATTATGGTGGTTATTGTTTTAATTGTTTTTATTTATTTATTTATTTTTTCATAATTGTTCGTTTTATTAACAATTATTGTTTTGTCTTTTATTTACATTCATTCATAATGTATAATTAATTAAAAGTTTTATAAGAACAACAACAAAATAAATTAACAAAAAAAAAAAAACAATTTTTCAATGTCAAACCATTCTGTAATTCTTGGATATCTCTATATTAGTATAAAAATATTTCAAGTAGTTGTTAAATTTTGTATCTTGAAATCCTTTATCTTAGACATGGATTCATTCCACATGAAAAATTTCTATTTAATTTGTTAAGGAATATTTTTTAGATTAATTATTATATGAAGTAATAATAAAAATTTTGTGGTTATAAGAGATTTAAAATGGAAAATTTAATTCAACTTTACTATTTAACTTTATTTTTTTTTTTTTGTAATACTGTCAGAGTTAATAGCATATTTCTAAACGTCTATTAGAAACGAAAGGTTTTTATATTTTTTGCATTATATCATAATCCAGTGGGCCATTGGTTCATTTTGTGCATCATTCAGAATTTTTAGAACTAAAACTATTTTTTGTATATTCCACTTCGAAAATGGACATTTGGCCTTTGGACATTTAAAAAAAAAAAACCAAATAGAAATCAAAAATCAAATCTAGCGAACTAAAATCTTTTACACGGAATATTCGAGGTTTTGGTCCCGAATTCTCATATGCCGGAGCTCCAAACATTTTTTTTGTAAATATTAATAGCGTTCATTTAAGCTGTGTAAACTACTCATAGGAACGCTCATTTTATGCTCACGAGCAAAACATTACCCAAAAACATTTATGCTAGTTTGATTTGTTTTGAAAATTAATTTATCAAAAAAAACTTATCCAAAAATTCTCTTCTTTTCTTGGTGTTGTCTAGTTTTATTCATTAAATTTAGTTTTATATGTATTTATTTTAAAAATAAAATGGTTACTTATAAAGTTATTATATTTAAGCTAGTAAGTCAGCCCGTTTAAAAACGGGTCCGAAGTAAAAAGATACCGAACTTTCTTTCGAAAATAACCACTCAGTGGCCCCAAGAAATTTTTTTTTTAGAAACACTTTTTAGTTATAATTTAAAACAAATTAATAATTTATTTATTCAACTTAACACTATAAATTAGCACTAAAAACTTCTTTGAAAACTACGTTCCGAGTGAACTCTTGTTCATCATGCATCTTGGTTTTCTGATATTTTAACCTTAATTTAAAAATGAAAAATAAGTACAGAAAAATTGTTGATTCGAACGTTTTTCTTTCTTTTTTTTCACAATTTAATTGAAAGGAAAAAATTTAAAAATTTAAAAAACAAAAAATCATATAAAAATAATTGAAAGGAAAAATATTTTTTTTTAGTAAAAACAAAAAATGTCAAAAAGCGTCGTTTACAAACATACAATTTGGTCTTTTATATAAATAATTATTTTTTTCTTGAAAAATATTTCAATTCAAATTTTTGTTTATTTATTTTTTTATCAAACTTCAAATTAAAAATGTGACACTAAATAATTATTCAGCTAGCGGAAAATAGATCGTTACTAAACATTTTCTACACTATAAAAAGTATATGTAGCTGTGTTCAAAAATGTGTAAAAATGGTTAGTTTACACAGCTAATGGAACGCTACTATTGCTATTAAGTTGGTTTCAGTTTCAGATATACCGGATGTTCCAGAGCATGCATATCAGCTTTTTAAGAGGGGAAGCAGAGTTATTTTAAAATTTAAAAAACATTTTATTAAGTAAATCGAGGGAGCTCTATCGATTAGTGATACTTTCAACTTCCGGGAAGGTCCGGAAAAGGATTTTATAGTCCCAAGAAGCGCCGAAATTGGCCGAAATCGAGATTTTTAAATGGGAAGGGGTATTTTTAATGCAAATTCAGATTCAAAGACAAAAAATAAGGAATTTATGTTAAAAGATTTTTTTTGTTTTCTCCTTAATTTTTCTTCAAAATTATTAAAAATAAAACAAAAATCCTCCATTCCGTTGGTAAACCAAAATTAAGAAAAATCATCTTTATAAATAAATTTGTTTTTCATGTTATCATATTTTTTATCTCATTTTTGGGTTCCTACTAGTTTACAAAAAAAAAAAACAAAAAACTAAATTTACTTAACAAAAGTTTCTTATTTTTTGACGTACAGCCCGAATTTAGATAAAAAAGTACCCCTTCCAATCTGAAATTCTTGATTTGGGCCGATTTCGAAGATTTTTGGTCTTAAAAACCCCATTCGCGGTCCTTCCAGAAATTTTAAAATATCACCAATCGATAGGACACCCTCGATTTAGTTAAATATTTTGTTTTTTTAATTTTAAAATAACGGTTCCTTCTCTTCTTAAAAAGCTGATACGCATGCTCTTCGCATATTACCTTTATATCGAATGAACAAAAACAATGGATGGATAAAAACAACAAAAATTTTAATTATAATATAATTTTTTTTGTAGCGTATTGTCTTAAATTTGTCTTAAAGAAAAGAGAGACGACAAGACAGAAAGCCCTTTAGAAAAATACCTTTATGTCTTAAAATCTTAGCCGTCTATATTTATATAGATATAGAATAGAGCATTTTTAACTACATACTGAAATTATAGAGTTGCCAAGTGACTTAACCAAGTCCATTTGTTAAATGTCTAGTTGCGAACGGTTTTTCACTAAGGGTTTTTTTGTTAAATCTTTTGTTGCCAAAATATATATTTTGTTAAGTGGATTTTGAGGTTTTATCCAAAGTAGAGTTTACCAAAAGGGTGGCACCATTCTTCTCCAATACTTACATTAATAATCCAATAACATAATGTAACAGTTTTAGTTAAAAGCACAATATCACTCAATAATTACAAGCTATGGCATTCAAAATACAAAGTCTGAATGTATTGTCAGAAAAAGCTGGCTTTTCTGACATTTCTGAAATTTCTTTTTTGTTTTTTATGCTGTTTTTTTACAAAAAAAATGCAGGATTTACCTCATATTGAAATTTCAGATTTACAAAATAAATATCTTAGTAATATTTTTTGTCACAGATTTCATATACTCTGAATACGTGTATAGAGAAAGATTTCAATATGTAATAATGAACAAGATGATATTCGAATCTAGAAATCATTTCATGGGAAAGTTTTATGGCGGAGAACATAACTGAGCCAAATACGTCGTCTTTCTTGTATTTCAATATAAAAGTTTTACGACTTAAATGCATGAACCTGTTCTAACTGTGCTAATGTCGTAAAATCGTTTAACTATCAATAATTTCCTATTGAATTTTCTTTTTTTTTATCAAAGATATCTGAAGTAATAGTACCAAAATTGTATTTATGGTTAGTCTAAAACTCTAAAGAATTAGTTTAATTTTATCAAAAATATAGGAGTTTTATTGTGTTGAACTGAACGAAGTGCAGTTCACTTAACATATCTCTCTAATATAGTATAGTAGAATTATTAAAAGATCCTGATAGCTGGTATCGTAAGATAATTACGTAAAACTATGTGTGGGTCCATACCGATCCCCTGCACCACAAACTAGAATATTATTTATTCTCTGAGTAAACCCGTACTAGTTACAAATCTATGAAAAATTTGAAAAGGAACTTTTGAAATCTCTGTCTGGTTCTGAAATGTATCTCAATCCCAAATGAGCCTAATTTACCTCAGACTATGACAGTCACTGAGAATTTTCCTGATGTCCTCTTTAGAGTTAAGACTAGAAGATTCGATAGTTATCATTAATAACAAATTGCAATTGCATGGAATGTTAAGCAAACAGCGACCGGTCAACATATACCCATTATAATTCTTATTTTCCATCTAATAAGTTGAAGCAATTTCCTTTGTCAAATTTTAGCCATTAGTAATCTTATGACATTTAGTAATTAATAAATATCTTTAGGTAAGCATATATAATAGTTATATTTATATTATATAATCAATGCTTCCTAAAATCGTAATACATTTGAGTTTATTCAATGAAAACTTAATAAAATGTTAAGCTTCGAATTACAGTTAACTAATAACTTTCAATTAAATGTATGACAGGCAACCCTGACATAAATGTTTTATTCTTTTGATTCATTATTACAGTGCTTAAATTCCACTTCAATTACTATTAATAGTACTTTAGATAACAATTAAAATAAATAAAGTAAATATTTATACGCACGTATTTAAAAAAAAAAATGTTAATAAAAAATTTCTTAAAAGATTAAGAACCTTCAATAATAAATCCAAACAAAATTCTAATTGAACATAATTTAATCTTTAAATCACTTCAAGACTTACATACCTCTAAACGTTATCAGGTTTATAAATCTTTAAGTAAATTTTTACCAACATTTTGAATAACAATTATTAAATATCTAATCTCAAAAAAAAAAATATTAAAAGCACCTACTTAAAAATTGATCTATAAATAGGAAATATACGCGTTCATAAACAAAAAATCTATTAATCGTACATTTGAGTCATGCATAACATAAATATTCATTCATGATCGACAATAGTTTATTTATTTCATTATAGATAACAAATTATTGTATTTGAATCAATTAGAGTTACCAGAATGCCTATTTCATACAGAACGCATAGTTCTCAATATTTCACTTATTTTCGTTCCATTTAATAATAATGTAACGTAAAAATATTTTATTTATTCAATAATGATTCGGTTGTTAATGGATTAATGTTGCTGTAAAATTACTCCTTTCTCACCTTTCTAAAAAAAAATATTGTATGTAAATTATTCGATATTTTATGCTATCGATTCTTATACTACCATTTTAACAACTGGAAACTAAGCGAATACTTGAAATTTTTTGTTTACACGTTGGTAAATAATTGTAAATTCGTGGTCAAATTTTTCGTGACATTTGACTGTGTGGACCATTTTTTCAATTGTTTTTAACCTGATCAGTTACTGATGGTTCGTACTCGGACATTTGCTTTCTATCGATTTTACGTCTGCCTTCGATTCTTCCTTTGATATAATAAATTTGAGTAGGTAATTCATGTTTGTCATTCCTCATTATATACCCAAAATATCTTATCTTCCTGCGTTTGATGACTTGAAGTATCGTCGTTGTCGTTTTCTATCATCCCAAGAAACTTAATGGTTATCATTCTGTATATATAAGATATTAAGTGGTGGTAGTAACGCATTTTAAAAGTTTTAATTTATTTCATGTTTTATTGCTATATTCCATTTTTTTATACAACAACAAAATACTGATCAAATAAAGCACTAAGTAAGAGCAATCAGAGTTTGATGTTTATGTCATGATTGTAGAGTACATTTATATATTTCTAAAATATTGAACTTGCCATGTCTATTTTAGAAATAAAAACTATCCCCCAACCAATAAATCAAATATTTAAAACTAGATATTCGATTTGAATGTTATCAATCGTAACGGTGTCCACATTATTATTTCAGCTCAATATCATAGTCTTAGCATTAACTCGTTCACAGTTTTGGTACATAATAATTTAGGTTATCAATGTGTTGAATTATCGGCATAACGAGTATTGTTGATGTAAGTTATAATTAATTTTTTACGAAGTGTTTCTTTCCAAATAAAATATTCTTGCACCTTCAGTTTGACATTGACCAGAGTTTGGCCAAAAGATTTTGCCAAATCGAAGTATGACTATTTTTGAACTGGCTTGGTTAGCTTTAGGTTTATAGAGACTTCTTTCCAAGGTTTAATTTTAATATATTGCTTTGTTTTACTCTCGGGGATTCTCAGCATTTTTGTTTTGGCGGGGACGGATAGATTATTATTGCTAGTTCGATTTCTTTTTTCTGTTACAAGTAGTAGTTTCATACTTCCTCCTTAAAGCTCAAAAAACCATGAGCCACCGGTCTTCTTGACATAAAAATATTTTGCAACGAATTCTGGCTTGATTGATTATCCTGATTTCTAGTTAAACCCATACTGTTCTTCCCCCTTCATGCGCGATTTCTAACCACCGGGACACAAGAATACCTTGCACAGTCCTCTGGTTTGATTAGTTATTCTGATTTCTGTATAAAACCTTAGTTAACTCATTTATTACTTTCTCTATTCGACGTTAATTTTCATTTTTGTTTTACACACTAATAATACCTTTACCAATCAAGAGAAATTCTAATATCACCTGAAATTATATATTATAGAAATATATTCAATAAAAGTTATTGATTCATTTAATTTGAAATTTATGAAGCCATTAAAATTAATATTAAATTATTAAATTAATACAAATTCTATGGATAGAAAAAATTTTAAATTTTAATTTCAATATGATTATTTTTATTTTTTAACTCTTTACTGACTTACTTACATTTAAATTAAATCTTTAGAAAGTTAAAACTTTTCCAAGTGACAGTCTAGAAATATTTAATAGAGATACGTACTTATTTCCAAGAAATATTCAATGAAGATATTCAATTTTCAATTAGTTTTTTTTTTCTACCCTGCAATCTAATGCAATCCAAGATGAATAAAATTTTTGCAACGTTTTATTTTCTAGTTAAATTCAAATTTCTTAAAAGTAACAATAACAACAACAAAATCATTAATATTTTTTATATGACCTGTTAATGCAAATGGTATTCTAAATTTGATTATAAATTTATAATATACTATACATTATTATAAGAAAAAGCTGTTTGTCTCAAAATAATTTTCATAATAAGCAAATTCATTGTTGGTGGTTTATGATTCATGGCTTGCAACAATATTAAAAAATTTTATGAATAGGTATTATCAATTCTCGTAACTCTCAGTATATTTTGAGCAATACTAATATTTTTAAGATTTTATGCAGCCAATCTGAAATACAAACTGATCTGAGCCTGATTAGAAATTTTAAGACAAAAATACTTCACGAGAAATCACAAATAACCCGTTACACTTACTCGTGAAACGTTTCATATCAAACATAAAAAATGGTGCATTTCAGTGAATGGAAGAAATAACAATAATTTAAGCGATGATAAAATACAGCAATAGACGCAATATTAATTTTGAACGAAATTATTAGAAAGATATTAGAATACAACTGCTCACCATATTTCTGTTTTATCGATTTATCAAAATCGTCAGATTTGTAAAACAGTTTCTCAAGAGTTAATGAATTTACTGAGTGGTTTTTTTATATATATATATTGATTATTTTTTAGTTTTTTGGTTCCTGATTTATATGGTTGTTGTATCCAGTTTACTCTTCTTAGTCTCTCCAACCTTATTTTAATCTCATCTTCATGTGATAAATTAAATCGTAAAGGTGGTAGTAACACATTTTAAAAGTTTTAAATTATTTTATGTTTTATTTCTATAGTCCATAATTTTACACAATATAAAAATACTGATCAAACATAGCACTAAGTAACGCAATCATCAGAGTTTGATGTTTATGTCATGATTGTAGAGTACATTTTTATATTTCTAATTTCATTTTAGAAATAAAAACTATCTCCTAACCGGCATAATCGGAAGACTACGGAACAGAAGGAAGCATGGAATGTATTGAACGATAATGGAAGTATCAACTGAAATCGGAGTTTCCTTCCCAAAATTGTACAACTTTTGAAGTTAACAGTAACTACGGTAATCATGGAATACCGTCCGTCTGCATCTTCCGTAGTAGCAGCTGATAACGAACTTCTCTATTTACAATAACTCGTTACATAAGAAAATAATTCTAACCATTCACCTTTCGGATATGTTTGTACAAATTTATGGTTCTATTATCATATGGCGGTGCCAATTGCAAGACTGTGATAACGGAAACGGGAGCGAATTTTTTAAATTATTACATTTCGTCATATTTCCCATTTTATCTATTATACCCATCTATTCACCAAAATCAAAAATCATCAACTAAGGAGTAAAAGCACCAAAGTTTTGTTGTATCAAAATTATTTAGGTTATGTTTCTTTGGCTTATTTAAGAAGTATTTTAACCTAGGATCGACCTTCTAACTTAAGATTTCATATTATTCAATTTTATATTGTTCATACTCGAATGGTCAATCTTGCTGTCCATATAGTTCTTTTTGTCTTTTGAGGTACCTCCAGAGAAAATTACTTTTCCAATGGGGTCAGTCTTAACCGAGCTTATAATTTCCTCCATCCGTTGAATCCAATTTTTACACAGTTATCTTCGATTTAATCCAGCTATCTCGATCTTGTTCTACCTATTGCTTGAGTATTGCACTGTGTCTAATATTCTTTTTGGCATTCTTTGCTTATTCATCGTTACCCCATGCCCTGATGCACATCTTAGTCTATATTTTATCTGGGATGTAATAAGGCCTTAAGTTTGTTTGATGCGGTAATCTCTTCAACTGAAGTAGGTAGTAAATTAAACTTGGCTTCAATTTTTAACACAATAATGTATGTTGTGTTAAACCTAACAAGGTATAAGGTTTTTGACAGGACGTTATAATTTTTGCCAAGTACTACTATATCATGTGGATATGCATTATATACGGACATATAATCTAAACTTCTTTCTTCATTGATTAAGAATCCTAAGATATAAAGACAACTTAGAGCTCAACTATAGTATTTTTATTCAATGATTATATTTACCTTAAATGTTCATGACAAACAGTTAGACATTGACCACAAGAATACCTATTGTTCCACCATCAACTAAAATAGTTTTATTTTCTTACAGATATCCTAAAATTGACCATTTCAACTATATTATCTTCATTTCAAAATGTTATACAAATTTTATCCGGTATGGAATGAAATTAAAGAAAAAGTTGAGAAAATTTCTTTTTTCTTCTTTTTTAAATTTATTTTATTAAATTTTCTCTCAAAAGAAACTTTATGAGTTATGAAATTGAATATTCTCTATTATTATTCTCATATACAAATTAAGGAGTATAGAATAGCAACTAAAGATTTCTCATTCCTATATATTTTATTTTTCCATTATATTATTTTACTCTCTTATCTTACTCAATGAACAATGAAATTGAAAAATTTTCACAAAGTTTTTTTCATAAAATATTAATATATATATATATATATTGAAAGTATGTTTGTATGTATACGTATATGCATTTTCATAACATACAACTACATTGAAATATTGTTTTGATAACATTTGAGAATTTTCTTTTATTATCGTTATGTAAAAAAATAAGTTTTTAGTTTTCTTATCAAAAAAAAAAGAAAAAAAAAGAACAACAAAATGAAAATAAATAAATAAATGAAGAAACTTAAAAATTTTGTTTTTGTTACTCCATCAACTTCCCTTAATTTGTTCAATAATAGAAAACCTCACAAAAAGCAACCACACAAAAGCAATTTACATTATTGTACTTTTAAAATTTTGAATGCAAATCAAATACAAAATAAAAAGTTTTCAAAATGTCATATAAGTTGTATGTAACAGAAAGAATTATTATACTATACAGAAGGGATTATAAAATATACGGACCTTTGGTGATCCGATCTGGCATAAAATAGTCTCAGAAATTCTTCCATCCAGGCATATAAACCTTTGCTTGTCACATCGTTAGATTACATACATTTTTTAAACATTAAAGCGGCCATATTATTTTTTAGATTCCTTCAAAAATTGACATTTGTGTTCAGTATTATTTGTCATATTGATATACACCCGTAGCCAAAATATTTGTAGTTAATCGTAAAATTTACCATTTTTTCAAAAAATAAAGCTCGAAGAATATTAAAATTTAGTTTTATCAAAGTTTAGATTTTATAGTTAAAGCGGAGGCACAAACGTTTATTACAAAAAACGTAAAATCTACAAGCAGTCATACTAGCTATTAATTCATATACCATAACATCAAAGCTAGTATGGGATTACTTAGAAATACTCAAAACCCAGGCAAAAACAAATAAAGTCACAATAATGTGGATACCAGGGCATTCTGGCATTGCAAGAAATGAAGCTGCAGATTATTTAACTCGAAAAGCATCGGACACACCACTCATAGGGCCAAGTCCGTTCTGTGGGATTCCTTTGAGCACAACCAATATGGAAATAGTAAAGCAAAAATATTCATGTCTGAACGCTCTACCAAGAAAACCAAAACTCTTCTATTTGGTTGGCTATTGTAGGTAATAGTGTGAATTGAACTGATAGAATAAGAAAATACTGAATTATTCAAATGGTCTTATTATATAAATTTTTTTTTGTGAAAATTTTTAAAATCAATGCAAATAAAAAAATATATTTATTAACCCTTTCATGTAAATGACCAGCGTTCAAATTTGTTTAAATCCATAAGCAAATGACTTTTTTTTTGTAAATTGGGGAGTTCTAAGTATTTGCGACCTCATAAGATCTATTCTACTTCCCCGTCCATTTCAGAATTGCAGGTCTATAGGATAAATGCTATTATTGCTTTGATGTCAAATTCAGACGATTTGTATCCATGGAAAGATACAAATATTCTTTTGCAATCTATAGCGTTTCAATCAAACAGAATATTCCCTCATGTCCAGGAGTTCACATAAGAGTAACTCTGTTTCGTTCGGCTAGCTTTATTAAGCTTCTGTAACAGCTATAGATAAACTTTGATTTAAAAATTGAAAATTGGGGAAGCCAGAGCTTTTAAGGCAGCTTGGCTATTTGAAATTATGTATATGTTGGCACCTCTGTGCCCCCTTTTACTGCAATGTAATGCCGATACCTCGATGGCATTGCAAATGCCTCGGTTCCTAGTTTAATTTTCTGCAGCATTATGCTATGTCCTGGTCCTTTTTGTTTGAAAATGTTTGTTAGATGTAGTTTTGTTGCTGTCAATCCTGTCTTCTTCATCAAGTATAGATGAATGGGTGGGAGTTCTCGAATTTTTTCCAGGGCTAAAGTAGAGCACGTTCTGAGTGCTACAGTAGCCTCAAGGCATGCTATTCTTTGTATTTTTGTAAGCTAAGAACATGCTTTCGTCTGTTCTATTTTTGGCCACCATGCAAATGTCGCGTAATATATTATAGGTCTTATTATATACTTATAGAGCCAAACAGTTATCAGTGGAGATAATCCCCATGTTTTGCCAAACATATTTTGACATGCAAAAAACGCCCTGTTAGCTTTTTTGTTTATGTAACCTAGGTGTTTTGTTTCCTTTACCATTTCAATAGCAACTCCGACCAATGAAGGCGGTTGGTAGTTTACTTTTCTTCGATATGTAAACAGGATGTGGTTTATTTTGTGTGGATTAATACTCAGACCAACGTTTTTGCATCATTTATGCACTATGCTTATAGCAAATTGCATTCGTTCCGCAATTGTGTTTTCGAATTTTCCTCTGACTAGCAAGACAAGCCCGTCAGCGTAACTAATACAGGGGATACCTTCATTCTTTAAGCAAATGACTGTTAAAGCATTCAAAAGCAATGGAAACACTAAAGTATGTATCTTCAAAACTACAAGCACAAAAATGTGCATGTAAACTTCTTTTAGAAGACGTGTTGTCTTTTCAAATATGTGACAGTTAATGTTAAAAGTTGTGTTTAGTAGGGAATTTCCCAAAATATTAAAGCTATCGTAGAAATTTTTTACTATAAATAGTCCAACAACTAATGAATGTCATATCAGACATAATTTGCATTCGTTTTATGTGTAAAAATAAATTAGTGTATCTCTGGGTAAAATTTTGTCCGAAGAAATTTATAAAATATCGAAAAAATTAGCAAATTTTTCGAAGAAACTGATTCTTATACAAGTGAAGATGAAGACAGTTATTCGAAAGGAAACAGATATAGTGTTGTTGCGGATAATTGATTATTCAATGCTGATCCATACTATATGTATGAGTATTTATCATGATCAGCTATCTCTACTATGGCATTCATTTGTGAGAAACTTTAAGCTAAAAAATAGATTATAGTGTGACATATCGGCCACCAAAACTACTTACGATAACCATTTCCATATACCATAGAAATAACTTGTACGACAATATTTGAAATCATAACTTTTTAGTTTTCATAGAGTACCAGGATAAAAATTGTCTTACTTTTTACAGCTTTAGATTTTTAAATATTCTTGGAAAAAGCTAAGAGTTGTATGACAGCTATCTGAACTGGTTCCAATAATTGTGAAAATGATGAAAGATATATTCAAATATTTTCAATAGAATGCCAGAGTAAGAATTTTTATGTCTGTAACCCTCTTTAATTTCTGAAATAAGGTTGATGATGAGTCACAAGAGTTGTATTGCAGGTACTGGGACGTAGTTGATATTTTCGAAATCGACATAAGCCGGGTTCGATTCCATGTAACAAAATACATTCAAACAATTAATTAAAATTGTTCTATGCGCTTCGTTAGAACCCTGGGAAAACATACATTCAAAGTTTTTATAAAAACTTGTTTTCCAGCGTTAGAGTAAAATTTTGGTATATATAACAGTGAAAATAGTCGAATATTTCCCTTTTAATTTTACTGATATGCTTATCATACAGATACGCGTATTTCGTCTACTATTATAGAAGAAGTCTCTTCAGTGTTTTGTACTCGACTCGTCTATAAATTAAAGGCATATTAGTAAAATTAAAAGGAAAACATTCATTTTGATATATATATAGATAAAGTAATAGATGTTTTTAAAGTAACTCTTTTATAGATATCTCGTAGGCATCGGAGCATGTTTAGGGGAAATTAAATCTATATTATCTCCACTTAAGTGCTTCCCCCGAGAAACACGAAGGGTAGCATGTGCTCATCCCTACACCATTTAAATCCCTAGCCAAAAGACAAGTTATGGAAATTCGTTTACATTTAGTTTTCAACATACCGAATGTGGAACCTCAACATCCCGTGTGTGGAATATTCAATCTTATGTGTTTCCAAAACATGAAAAATTCTATATTAATAACCTAAATAAGTTCAAGACGAACATTAACAACTTCGATCGTAATTGTCCGCCTTCCTTTCTACCTTCTCCTTTTCTTATTTTTTTTTTCACACATTAGCCAAACGTACCAATCCGTATAAAAGTGTTTTGGCTATGTATAAAAAATAAATATAATAGTAGATACTCATTGCACTGTGCTTCAACAGAATATTTCAAAAACGACAAAGACAAAATAGAAACCTTCAAAGACAAAATAGAAACAAAAGATGGCTTTAATTACTAATAAATATGTTTATCGATTCGATGGGAATATAGGTACAATACACACCAAATTTAATTTCCTTACAATATTTTTTGTCGAATTTAAATTATTATTTTTTATTTTTGTTTATAGTCTACAATAGAGCATTAATATTTCAACAACTTTATTATTTCATAAAACTTTTATAAGTTTTTCTTGATTCAGTATTTTTTTGCTTACTACCACAGTACCACCTATCATAAGATTATTCATTGCTATATCATGGTAAATATTTTCAACATTTAAATTTCTTGATATTAAAATGAATTGACTCATAACTCAAACATCATTTTTCATTCAAATTTTTTTTTATACAAAATCTGATCTATTCTCATTTGACTCAGCTCTGAACTCTAAACTTTCACTTTGATTTCATAAATCAATATTAATTCGTTTTTAAGCTAAAAAATAAAAAAATGAGAAGAACATTAACAAAAAAAAAAGTCTCATACCAACTTGAGTTTTTTTGTTTTGATTTTCAGTTTAACACTCAGTGGGTTCACAGTGTGATGGTGTGTAATTTTAAATACAGTTCATAAATTTGCTATAAAAGTTTTATAAAATTCGGTTCAGTAGCTTCAATAATTAATTTACAATAAAATTTAACATATATGAACAATAATTTATTATAATATAAAAGTTTTAATTTTTTTTTTCAATTTACATGTTTACGTACACTATATAGATGTTATGAGGTCGCATAATTCAGTTCATCCTACATAATCAATACATTTTATGTACAAAATTTTAATGTAGTTTTAGTAATCAGCAAATACAGATTTTAAATTTTAAAAACAATTAAACCATAATAATTATGAATATAAATTGAATTATAGTTCATTTTATTATTGAATAATTATTTAAGCTTTAAATTGTTGTTTTGCAACTGATTGTATTGAACCTGCATTATAAAATCAGGTAGGTGAATTAAGAAGAGCAGACAATGCAAGAAGATTGAAAAAATCCAATCAACAGTAACAGAACATATTGCTACTAAAGCATGTGATATTAATGGAATAAACATGGAATATTCAAATAGAAGGTGAGAGTAGGTAAGTCAATATAGAACCCAGAAACCCAGATATATGTAAAGAAAACTAGATATATGTATTTTAATTTTTTAAAACGATATTATTTTATTCGGTATTACTTTTTTATAGCATCAAAAAAAATTAACTTAAATAAGTGTTTGTAGCTTATGTAAAACGAAGAATATATTTTTTAAATACTCTTTCACTCCATTTGAGTGTATAGGGTTTCCACACAGTTCAGATATTGTAGTTCTGAGACTTGAGAAACCAACCGGATAACTTTTTAGCAAGGTAGTAATAGCTGCAAACGAGTACTGAAATAACAAAAATTTCTACATAATAATCGTCTAAGACAAAAAAAAAAAAAATAATTCGCTATCCAAAAGGCTGCAAAAATTTCTGGTCATTTGCAAAAATGGTAAAACAAACTTTTTCATCATCAGCAACACCTTCGCTGATTGATAACAATGCTGTTATAACAGATCCGGGACTGAAGGTACATCTGCTTGCAAAAATGTTCGCAGCAAATTCTACATTACCAGAAAGAACAATCCCTCCACCTGCCTATTAACCTAAAACTTGCTCCTTTAAAAGAGTTTATATTTCGTCCGCGAGTTGTTGTAAAAGTTCTGAAGGATCTGAATTCAAAGAAATGTACTAGGCCTATATAATCCTTAAAAATTGTGCAAACACCTTAACTAGACTTAGTAAACTTTTAATACATTATATGTTTTGGGTCCCTACTTTATGGAAAATAGCTCACGTCCAACGAATCTCAAAAAAGAGTGTCCTAAGTAATCCACCAAATTATCGCCCAATTGTTTTGACTTCAGTATTAACAAGAGTGATGGAAAGGATTAGTTTAATTAAAATTTCAACCCAAAAAACATCTAGAGAGGATCTAAAGTTCAGGAACAGTCTTATAACCGAAAAGTTCTAGGTTCGATTCCCAATCAAGCAAAACAAACTTTATGGGTTTTTTGACCTGGTCCAGTACCCTTTTGTCATTGGGATAAAATAAATAACAAAAAATCAGTGAGACTATAATCTGGTAACAACTTAAATAAAAATAAGCTATTCTATTTAAATATACTTAGTTCCATATACTTAGTTCTATTTAAATAGCAGTCGTTTTCTACATTTAATAAGTTGATAAGCCAGTAATTTGATAAAATAAATGCTCGAAATATTGTAGATTATGTAGTATAAACTTGCAGTACCGTACTTTATTAAGCACGAACAGGTGATTCTACCTAAGTTACTGTCAAGAACATTAAAAAAAACAGTTATTCCCTTTCTTATTTAAAGTATAGATATATCGTCGGCTGCGTTCCTATATATGTAATCGACCAAAAGCAAAATGTTCAGAAAAGTGAATTTTTAATTTTGACGGAAATTTTGACTGGAAAAAATTTAAGAACAATCAAACAAAATTTGAATTTTATAAAAATTTGAATAATTTTTTAAATCTACCATACATAGTTTTACAATTTTAATATTTTGAAATATCAAAATAATGTATTTAAAAAAATATTAGTATGTATAGTGTAAAGCTTCATATGCATTTGGACATTTGGGAATAAAAATGGTCGGTTAGATATTTAGGAATACAAATTTGTATGACTTCTCAGTACATAAACTGTAGTTTGGATAAATAGGCACAACTTGAAGGTCTAAAAAGCAGCAAAATATAGATTGTTTGGATAAATCAGAAAAAAACATTTCGAAAACTATAAGAGATACATTTATTTTGACTGCAAATTCGAATAGAGCATAGTAGAAAATGGTATCGTATATTGAAAAGTCAATTTCGGAAAAAAAGTCTGTTGGATACACAGGAATGCAGTCGACGATATCTTAAATTACCCTAAAGTAGTAATAATCTTTTATGTTATGAGGAATCATCTAGATATAGTCGCTTGATTATTATTTTGTGCCATATACGCCAATTTTTATGTTTTCAAACTAATAATGACGTTTTGGCTTTTGGAGACCACTCTATTAAATGCGCTCACTCCGGAAGCTCTATCTGCCATGGTTTCACTTTTACCTAACATCAATTTTGTTCCATATCCACATATTTTAAAAATCGATTTTCACAAAACTAACCAATTGGTATATGGACCAAAATCATAATCAAGCGATGACACTGAATTGATATTTTGGAGTAAAATAAAAGGATTCAAACACAAAAAAAAATATTTAATGAAGATTTGTACTATGTTCTAGATTTTAATTCTTCTTTTCTAAATAATTGGGTAAAATAATACATTATTAAATCCGAATTCAATTATACCTACTTTCAAACATTACTATGATTGTGATGAAAATTTTTGTATTTTTTTTTATCGTAAGTTCCAATTAAAAATCGAAACTTACGTAGACAGTTTTAATAGTTCAAGGCATTTCAGACAAAAGTAGAATTTGCATATGTATTCCAATACATACTCTAAAATTGTAAGAAAAAGTGCTTTAAATTGCTTCTAAATTCAATAAAAATTCACTTTTTCTTCTTAGCATTGTATAAATTTTTTCTCCGATACAATGAGCTTATAATTCAAAATCGCAAATTCCTCACAACAAAGATATTTAATATTAATAACACTATTATTTCATTCGCTGTTTCTTACTATATCAAATCGTGAACTGAAATACTATGAATATGATTTCAAGAGTACTAAATTGAGAAACTACAGAAAATGAAATCATTTTCAATCTATTCAGAGCTACCCACCACATATCGTAATACATACCTTATTAGTTAATAACCCAAATACCTATTATAAAAACGTACTAATGCAAACTATACACATTTGAAAACAATATTTTTATATGAATGTATATGTATAAATATGTATGTACGAATAACACAATAACTCTAATAATAAAAATTTCATTATAAAATTCTTAGATGATGTCAGGTACCTTTTCTAATTACCATTTTCATTTCAAATTCTTTTGAACGATAAAAACAAATAAAAGAAAATAAAAAAAAAATAAAAAAAAAAATATTCAAAGAGTCCTTCACATATTATATGACCTGTCTAATTTTATTCAATTAGCATGAAAATTTTTCCAGATTTCTAGATAAAAAAAAAACAACAAAACAAAAAAAATACACATTTCCCAGAAAGCTTTTATATCACATAAGAATGTGTTTGTTTTATTTTTCATATTCTAAAAAAATCAGAATTTTAATTTAGCAAACAACGGCAAAAAAAAAAAATAAAAATCAAAAATAAAAAATAAAATACAAAAGAAAAAAAAAGCAATACCTAACCTAGAATTTCTTAGAAAAATTTATACGGTTATATGAAGGTGGCAATAAAACGTCACATTCTTACTTAAAACATATTTTTCCCGATAAATTTTCTTTCACACTTTCTTTATTGTTATTTCGCTTGTACACACATATACATACATGCATTCTTTTACGTACACTCTACATTTGTGTTTTGTTGTATAAGTTGAATATTTTTATTATTTTATTTTTTTTTATCTTTGTTTTTTTTCCTTGTGTTGTTTTTCTTTTTATACTTCCGTTTTTCATACAATTAATTCTTTTTATTTTTTATAATTTTACTTTTATTTTACCGGATTTCTTTCTCTAGATTTCGTTTGCTTCTGGTTTTCGGTATTCAGATGTTTCAACTATATATGATATATACTATTCAAACTATACTCCATTGGTGCATTTTGTGGAATTTATGGCGTTTATGGTAATAAATCCATTCTTCTATTTATAAATATAATATGTTAGATAAATATTTTTATATATATATATATATATATATATATATAAGGTAAAGTAAATTGTATTCGCTTAGGTCAATTGAAAGAAGAGAGTATTTTTGCCACTGTTCCAAGTATCTCTAGAAATAAAATAATTTTAAAGGCAACAAACAATAACAAAAAAAAATTGAATAAAAGAAAACACAAATTTTTCCCGTTTAATGAAAATACGGATCACTAGGGAAAAATATTATATACATATATATATATATATATATATATAGAAACTTGGATGTAACCGGTGGCTAAAATGCAATAAAGATTGTTGAAAATAAAAAAAAACGGAAACTGAAAACTATATATGTGTTACGTATATACATTATCGGTACGTACATTTCTTTAAACGAGAATTTCTTATTTTACAAAATAAAAATAAAGAAATTTTCAAATTTCAAAATGCAAAACTTACATGGCGTAATATTATAGGGTAATCAAATGTTGCCATAGTTATAGATACATTTTTTTTTTTTTTACTTTAATTAAAAAAGATAAACTGCTTTACATTTGAGCAGTTTTAAACTGTTTCATAACTGTTTATTCCAACCAACTAAGATCAATTTTTCTAATTTTTAATGTCCAACCCTGTCTTGCAAAATCATCCTTTTCAAAAACTACCGTTCACGTGGCCTATTGTATCGAGCATAGCACATTATTGTTAGTATACCTGCTTGTCCTTTATCATCAATTCTTTAAAACCTGATGTTCATTTCATCTAATTACATAACAGTATACCACCTAAGCCTGTTTTCGCATAGTTTTCATTCCAAACATTGCGTTGAAACATTCGATTGTCTTCTAGTGACACCTGCAGTCCATGGTATCGCATTCATATCTCAGTAAGACGGAAGTTTAATAAGTGCATGAGGCATCGCTGTTTATTTTTTGTAAAACTTTCAATTTTTGTGGTATCTTTTTTTTCCCAGCTATGACAGAAAACCTATAAATGAGAATAAAACAAAATATATGCTGTCGACAAATAAAATGTCTTCACAACATCATACATTACTGCCGCCTCATATAATTAGGAGGTAGTTCAGGAGTTTATCTACCTTGGAACCAACATCAACTCCACCAACAACATCGATGTTGAAGTAAGGCGAGGAATTATCCTTGCAAACTGTTGCTACTTCGGTTTGTCCAAACAACTGGCTTCAAAGCTCCTATCCCAAAATACCAAGGCACAATTATACAAAACGTTCATCCTTCCGGTGCTGCTATATGGTTTTGAATCGTGGACATTACCAAAAGCAAGCGAGCATGCACTTGGTATCTTTGAGAAAAAAATTCTTCGTCGCATTTATGGTCCTGTGTCTGACGAAGGGATTTGGAGCAGAAGATACTATGCCGAACTATACCAGCTGTTCAACGAAATAGACCTAGCTAAAAAAGTAGACGGCTTCATTGGCTAGGCCGTGCAGAGCATATGGATGAAAATACTCCGGCTAGGAAACTCTTCTAATCCAAATCCCAGGGAACGCGTAGTCGAGGGAAGCCACACCTTCGTTGGAGAAATGAAGTATCATATGAAAAAGCTTCAAATAACCTCAATCCAAAAACAGAATCCAAATGTACACAAGTCCCAAATTTAGTTTTTAGTATGTTAAATTGTCTTTTACTGTTTGCAAACCGGAATATATACTTAGTTCAGGGTTCAAAAAAAATATTTGATCGCGTAGCAGAAGTTCGGATACAAAAACCGAATTCATTCACATTTTATGAAAAATTTAAAAATTCAACTAATGCGGTGATGCCTAGTAAACTAAAAAGCCTTGTGAACTATAAAAAAATTTTCAGAAGAATTATCTTTTCGTCCTTAATTAAGTACGGTACTGCAAAATTACAATATTTCGAGTATTTATTTAACAAATTACTGGCTTATCAACTCATTAAATGTGGAAAACTACTACTATTGTCAGGAACTAAGCCTTCTTAAATAGAATAGTTTTATTTTATTTAATTTGTTACCAGATTATACTCAAATTGAAACTTCATCAGAAACTAACACCGTGATTCCAAGTAAAAAATGGAAAACGTCAGACCGGATACAGTCTATTTTAACCATACAATGGCTTAAATAATCCAGAAAAAGCAGGTTGATGCATGGTGGGTACTATGAAGGGCAAATCAAAATCAAATCAAAATACTTAGCTAAACAAATGACACTGTAAATTGTTCATAATCTTCTGTTCGCTTTAATCACCTTCATAGAACAATAAAACGTGAATGTTACTACCGATAAAACGAAATGTACATTATGATTTCAAAAACACCTATCCACAACAAACTACACAATTGAGCAAGTAATGCATTACAAGATCCTAGAAAAGAAAGTCATAGCCTATAGAGGTCAAGGTCATTTGAAAAATGAAATAACATCGTGACGTAATTTAGAAAATAATCAGCAATTTGAAAATATATAAAAGTTGTAGCAAAATGTAGATCAAATACTTCGAAAACCATACAAATATTAAGATATACTGAATTGAGACTATTAAGGCAAATAGCTTTAAAAACAAAATTGTCAGTGATCAAATAACAATTGATAAAATCAGAAACATAAAATGTAATATAAAAGAGAAGCAAGTAAACCGAATCGCAAGATCATGTATGTCAGAATAAAATGTACGAGATTACACTTGCCAGATTGATGACTTAAAAATTTTTTTGGAATACTTATATCTTCAAAGAGCAACAAAAAATATTTTCCACTCTTCACCAAACCTACAAATTAAAAGTTTAATACATAAATGTTTATTGTATTTTGTATTTATCATGAAGTTTAAAAATCTCTATATAAGTTATTTTATCAAAATTCAAAATTAAGAGTTGGTTAATTAGATGGACACTATAATACCTACTGATGAAGACGGCCAGTTGTATTATGTAAGCTACTCATTATCAGTTCAATAATTATTTTCTTGACTTTCACTAAACTGATGAATATCAAAAATTTTTGATTTTTATCAAATTAAATTTATCAGTTAGGCTGACAATTTATCAACTAATTGTACACATTATCAGTTCAGGCAAAAAAATTACAATTGTACTGATAAATTTCCACACTTCACTTAGATGAATTAAACACTCCTTTGATAATATATCAAGTTATTAACTAAAATTATGTGGTTTTGATGGTAAAACATCATTGTTATAACTAAAAAATACTAGTATAGTTCTCTGCTCAAAAACGTCTTTTTTTATATTCCATATTGGGTTGTCATTTAAACGTGTACATTTCAGAACAGAAAAAATTAGTTTTAAAAATTATTTATTTAATTAATTTTTTAAATAAATTATCAGTCGATGATTATACTGACTACTCGTTGTGGAAAGCAGCTAAACGAATAAATAGACTACATGTGCAAGTCCCAAAAATGAAAATACAAGAAGTTAGCTGGGTTGGTAACCCAAAATAAAAGGCTTAGATTTTTTATGACAACTTGGCAGAGATTTTCACAGCACCAACATAAAATCTTGCTAATGAAAATATAACCTTCGACAACGGAAAATTGCAGAAGTAATAATATTACTGGAAAACTACCTTCAGAGACAAACATCATATGGACCAATATCGATTTTACCTATTATATGAAAAATATTTGAGAAACTACTCCTAAACGCAATGTTATAAAACATAAAAATCATAAATGGCCAATAGATGCTTTCGTGTACGTTATGCCAAAGGATATTTAGAAATACAAGGAATCTAAATATCCTTTGGCATAACTGGACTCTGCTGGAGTTTCACAGGGAAGTGTTCTTGGCCCAATACTTTATTTTCTACATACCAGATATATCCCCAAAATTGACAACATTTTGGTAGCCAATCTATCAAAACTCGACATATCAAAACTCGACAGCAAAACTTCAAAATGCAACGAATAAAATAAGATTATTAACCCAACGATGCCCTATAAAACTTAGTAAAAGTAAATCAACTCATATAAATTTTACAGATAAGAATATTGTAATTCCTATCTCAATGAAAAACGATATTTATGAAAAAAAAAAATAAATATAAAGTTATAAAATTATTTGAAAAAAAAACAATAACTATTTACCATATAATTCTTAACTTTCTATTCATTAATTGCAATTACAGAAATCTGAATATCTGAAAATCCTAATTACTATAATATTCTTCAGGTGTAGAACAATATTCAATTTTCATTGTATCAAATCAACAAATTTTATTTTTCATACAAGTCTAATCCATTTTATTGTATAAAAATTTTCTTGTTGTATGGCAACACTAAAAATAAATAATTTTATTTTAAACTTACTATTCCAAACTATAGACTAAATGTAATTGTTTTAAATTTACTAACATAGAAATAGAAAATGTTGTACGCAGAAAATACTATTCCCCGGTATCCAGTTAATTCTAGTTTCCGTTTTTTATTTTATTTTAGGTTAAAAATTCGCCTGACGAAGTTGGAAAACTTTTTTTTCTTTTCTTTTAAATATTTTTTTACCCGATCAGCCTTAAAACAAAACAAAACAACAAGAACTGAATAGATAAACAAAATAAAAATACAGAAATTTAAAACGTCTATGTATGGATATGTATTTGTGCTACTGTATACGTTGATTTACTCAAAATGTCTGTTTATTTCACATTGTAGAAAATATAAATTAAAATACTTTAAATTTCAATAAAATAAAACAAAAAAAAAATCTGCAAGTATCCTCAACCATTCAAAAAAAAAAAAAAAAATAAAATATAAGAAAAATAAAACTATATTTCACTGGTTTCTCACACATTCGTATTTATGGGTTTTTCTCTAGAATAGGGAGTATTCGTAAGTAAGAATAATTTATATCGTATTATCAAATCCTGCAGCTGGAAAAAAAAATTACTATTTTATAGGAATTTTTAGAATTTAATAAACTTGTCAATATATTTAAAATTAATGTTTGCGGATAGTGTTAGCAATTTTTTTGACTTTTTTTTTTGCTGATTGTTTTGTTAATTTATTTCGTTATGAGAATTTTGAACAAAAATAAACAAAAGTGAAATATGGAAAAAAAATCCGATATATTTATGCCAAATCTAGAATACTAGTAGCAAATAAAATTAAATGCTTTAGGTAAGGCGCATAGCGTTTTTACGAAAAAGTGAATTAAATGGAAAAATTTAAGCTATAAAAATTAATTTTGAAATTTATTTAACCAATTAAAAATATTATTTTATGAAACGGCAAGCTGTAGCATTTTTGTTTTCTAATTTATCTTCTGAAATAGAAATTTTCAGTAGCTGGTGCAGATGAAAGATGTTATTATATTGTTAATTAAATCTGGAAAGCCTATTAATGAAACAAAATTGTTCAGACCAATATCATTACTCTTATACTAACACCTCTAGTAACATAAATTCAAACAGCTTTGAAATTATTGATGAAATGTAACTTCTACGCCATACGGTCGGCATAATTGGTATCAAAATCTGACTGTAACAAAAAGATTCATATAAATAGCGTATACAAATATTTCAAAACAAATATTGCGTTTTAAATAAAAATATTGACAAAGTGTGAATATCTACTTTATTGTTGAAAAAATAATACACGGTAATATGGAGGTAGAAAAATTAGTTAATTATCAACAAACTGTTAAGAGACCTAAAATGTCCAAACCGTTGCAGCATATCACAATCATGTAACTTCCTTTTATAATCGTTACGTAGAAGGTTCGAGGTTTATCATAGCATTCACCATATTCCTTTTAAAAAAAAATTTTCAAATTTTTACATTCAAGAACAAAAAAAAAATTATCAACTGGGGTATAAGAAATATTTTTCGCTCATTTTTCCCAAAGAAAATAGCGTGAACGACTGTATGGACTTTAACTTACTTAAAAACTCAATCATTCTGTTAGAATTTGAACTAGTCCTTAAAACTAATCGTATTAATGGTAATGGTTTTAGATTTTGACTTCAGATATATTAAATTAATTTTTCAAATTACTGGCTTAACTTATTAAATGTGGAAAACTACTGCTATTGTCAAATACTAAGCCTTCTTCAATAGAATAGTCATTTTATTTAATTTGTTACCAGACTATACTCTCAATTGTTTTTTGTCATTTATTTTATCCTAATGACAAAGGGTACTGGACCAGATCGAAAAAATCATTAAGCATTTTTTGCTTCATCGGTAATCGAACCTGGGACCATTCGGTTGAAAGGCCGACGCCTTAACTACTGCGGCTGGGTGGCTGGGTGCTGTCAAAATAAGTTAAAAAATTAGCACAATACAATCCGTACGGTCTCGTTCTTTCAAGTTATATAACAAAGTTTAGATTTTTTGACTTAGAATAATTTTGCGTACAATAATTTACTTTAATAAGTAGTTAAAAAACTTCTATAAAAACGTGTTGAGAAAAAAAATGTTGTCGCATTCAGCCAAAGTAATTTTATTTTTTTGTTAAATTTTGACGAAATTATATAAAGTTTAAATAACACCATTAATACATCAAAAATACACATTTATATGGAGCTCCTATTTGAGGAAATATTTTAGCAACCACCTGAATCTCCTAACAACTTCAGTTTACAGTCAAGTATATCTACTTCATCTGCATAGTTGAAATATTTATCAATTTATATTTTTAACAATTAAGCTCTCCAACGAAGGTTTAATCTACCCTGAATCTTGTACCTTCAGATCTTGATTCGAAGCTTCTTTTGGCTGGAACATTTTCGATCATCCAGGTGTTTAGTATAGGTGTCCGAGTCACTCTAGTCTTTTGATTTTAATTTTCGTAACTACACCCACCTGAATATATACAGTTTATAGATTTCAGCATTATATCTTCTCTTTCAAACCCAACCGCCGTTTTAAGGACCATATATTCGGCGAAGAATTTTCTATTTTTCAATGAAGACACCAAGTACATGCCTTGAGTATAGTGTTAATGATTCTAATCCGAATGACAGAAGTGGGAGTATGAGCGTTTTTTAAATATAGGAGTTTTGATCCGAGATGTTTTGACGATTCGAAGCAGTAATGGTTTGCAAGGGTCATTTTTCGCGTACTTTCACATTAATGTCGTTTGTAGGATTAACGCTGGTTCAGAGGAAGGTAAGCTCCTCAACTGACTCGAAATTATATGTGCCAACAGTGATTTGACCACTGATTGGCCTTTTTATTTGTCTTCTTTGAGACCTTCTTTGAGAGGGTTTTTTATTTGTCAGCAACATATATTTTGCGTTTTTCTCAGTTATTTTGAAACCCATTTGTTCCGTTTCTCTTCTCTTCAATCTAAGTAAAAACCTCGATGACCGCATGCTGTGATCTGGCGTGCCCTAAGGATAAATCTGAAAAATATAATCCTGGCAGTATATACCTCCGCTCGTCACACTATACGTTCCAGTGGTAGTTTCAAGAAGTCGCATCACATTTATATGATCACATGATCCTAATTATTCATCTTAAAATCTACTTTTTTTAATTGGTTCATTATAAACTCAATGTCAGCTCCATTACCTTACTATAATTAACTAAAAGTCTTAAGAAAATAAGTCATAATGAAATAAGATATCAAGGCATAGAAATTGCTGATGGCATTATCATTTTTAACTCAAAACCAATTATTTTAAACTTTTCTTAAATGAAAAATTAATTTTAACACCTACCATTACTAATTTTTTGTTATTTTTGTAAAATACATAATTTTTTCATTACTTCTTACTCAATTCTCTGTTATTGCTTTTATTCTCTATTAATTTTTCAAAAAAAAAAAAAACCTTATATATCGTTTCTAAAGCAATGCTTCGTTAAGTCCTTAAACTCCTTAAAATTCTTGCAATAATTATTACAAATGGAAACTTAAAGTAAAGTAATGAAATCTTTTTAAAAATAATAACCGAATACAACTGCAATACCAGAAAAAATAAAAAATTGAAAATAATAAATGAAAAAAACAATTACAATTTTACCGTTTCTTTTCCTTAAGGCCACGTACGATTTTAGGTAATTTCTTTATAATTTTACATGGCCTTATGGGTTAAAATGAATTGTCGGCCCAACAATAAAACTATTATCTCTATTATAAATATTTAACAAAAAATATTATACACATACACATACAAATAGAAATCGAATAGTTTTATTTCAATATCCTTAACAACCGTTATATTTTAGTTTTTCCTATTATTCTATATAATTTAATACCACAATCAGAATATAACTGCAGAAAATAACTTCTGAGCAGCAATTTTCCCTATAAAATTCTGATTCAATTCTTTTACCTTATATTTTAACTTTACAGTGTTATTTATATTCAACTCCATACAAATCCATACACATTCATTTACAAATGAATGCAATTGAACAGAATAGAACGATTTAAGAATAAAATTGAATAGCATTTTAAATTGTATAAACATATACATATATATGTGTATATTGAGGTGTAAAAATAAACGTGGATAACAGTTTAGAAGAATAATAAAAATTCATTTTACATTATACACACACATGTAATGTATAATATATAATATGTATATCAGAATAGATAATAAGAGAGTTACAATATCTGTCTATAGAAAATACCACCATAAATAAATAATATAAATTCCTATACCAAAATAAAATCAAATTAAATTCAATTTAAAAAAATAAAAAAAAACGACCAAAGTGTATTTTAACAAATAATAAATTTAAATAAATTTTTTATTTTATTAATTTAAAATTTCTCAGTTAATAATTGGATAAACAGCTCTGGTAGCAACACCACAATGATTATTTTGATTACGTGCCATTTTAATATAACCATTATCACCCCACCAATTACCCCATGAATTTCTAACTAACCAATAATCTTGTCCATTTTCTGTACCATAACCAACAACAGTAATAGCATGTGATAAATAATTAGTTCTGCATCTAGCATCATAGAAAACACCAGTTTTATAATATCTGAATGTATCCAAACTAGAATCCATATCAATTGGTATTGGTCCAACGGTTGCAACAGCTTGTTTTAATGCTTGTTCATCACCACTTGGAATTTCATAGAATGTACTAATACCCATACGTGGTTGATTTTTACGACAAACATCTTCACGTCCCAAATATGGATTACTTGATGCATAACCCAAACCATTTGCTAACATATATCTGTATACATTTCTTTGGAAACCTCCACCACATCCATAATTTCCATATTCTTTACCACAATCTAATAATTCTTGATGAGACAATTGAATCAATTGACCATATTTAATATAATATTGTCCTTCGAGAGCAGCAATAGCAGCAAATGTATAACAACTTCCACAACCACCTTGATTTAAAACTGGATTTTTGAAACCATATTCAACCCAATTAACATAATCGGGTAAATTACGTTGTGTGAAATTTTGTGCAAAAGCAGCACGTCCAAATTCATCATTTAAAGCACCACGTTTAAGTTTCTCTTCATATTCTGCATCAGTCATATCAGCAAATTCATTGACACCCATTTCAAATGTTGATATTCCATTTACATAATCTTTATTATGCTCTTCGATTTTTTGAACGGCAGCAGAATAAATTTCTTTACGGAAAGCTTCTTCTTCTTGCGTATTGTAAACCTTTCCAAATTGAGTTTTGAAAAGTTTCCAATCGCTATCTAAATCAGCATAGGTTTGCTGACATGCAACTAAGGCAACGAGTCCAATCAAAAACAACTTCATTATTATACTATAATATTTAGTACTTTCTTCCCAAGTTTCTTCCCAAAAATGAATAATTAAACTGGTGGCTAATTGGTATTTATACTTACAGTTAAAATATTTATTATCAAAATTCCAATGATTAGGTAAGATTATTATATCGATAAGATTATGTCAAGCTTTCATAGAATCTCAAATTGATTAGATATATCAAATTGATATAAATCAAACTATGTTAAATTGTAGTTGAACAAGGATTGAATAATTAATTAAAAATAGCCCTTGATCATAAAAATAACTTGTACTTGAAATACCCTCACTTCAATGTTTGTTATCAATTTTCCGTTTTACAAAACAAATCTTCCTTAAAGCGAAAAAATTGTTGATTTTGTTTTACAATTTAAAAATTTAAGTTAGAGAGTTTTTAATTTAAAGAAAAATTACAGCCTAATTGGACTGGTGCATACATTAAAGCCTATAATAATCCTTTAAATACTTGGAAGATACCTACAGACTTACTTATCTTCGATTTATACTTAACCATATATTTTTAAGCTAGAGCACCGCTATCTAGATGTCTCCTGTTTTGTATATCAAATATTAAGAGATCTACGACCACTTCTAAATTTTGGGATAAGACTAACTTAACTGCATAAATTAAATAATTAAATTTTATCATTATTTTTTTTATAAGCAACCAAGTATTGTTTATCACCCACTTCTCTATCACAGCCAAGCGGTACGTAACTATTAAAGGTCCTATCCTAGCGCGCGGCTGTTTATAAACAAAAAAAATGTGAATATGTACAGTACTTCACGTATATACCGCTTCGTTAGGATAAGAAGGACAGGATAGGAAGAAAGAAGAAAGTTATTAATAGAATTAATAGGAGTTTGCAGAATAAGGTCCTTGATGATTTTCTTGAATTTCTGTAAGTTATACACTATGGTGTTGTTTGAATGTGGAAGCAAATTAGAATGGATATGATTCCACATTCGTGAAGTTTGAACTATAAACGAGTTTCCACAACCTGTTTCATGCCGTCTAGGTTTTTTTACTAAGTAGGGATGGGCATCTGCGGCTCTTCATGTTTGGCTTTGGAAGTTTTTAAGAGGCTATGGAGCAGTTCTTTGATTTCCAGTTCACGATTCCAGTTCCACGATTTCTAAGGGAAGCTAAGACGAAGTTAAAGTTAGGTCTGCCGATTGAACGCATTACACGATTTCGAAAACGATCTAGGTAGAATAAGGCTGAAAGGGAAGCGTCAGCCAAAATGAGTGAATTTTATTCCTTCTTGGGTCGAATAAATAAGTTATGAATATTAAGAAGTTTCCTACATCGATTCAAGAATCCCAAACACTTTGAAGCTGCTTTCGCGATGTCAAAAATATGATTGGTCCAGGACATTTGTTGGTTCAAGTGCATACCTAAAATCTTGAGTTTTGCAAAGTAACACCTTGGAAAGACAGCTTTGGTTAAAATTTTACCCGTTGCGACGAATTAAACTCAACTCCGTTTTATTTGCCCCAATCGACAACTTTTATCAAATCATTTTTAGTCAAGTTAAGCATTATTTGTCTTTTATTGCTTACTTCTGTAATTGTTGAAGGAAATGTAGAAAGGAAATATTCAATCCATTTAGAAAACAGAAGCCCTAATAGACCTACAGCTTGCCACTTAGCTATAAAACTACACACCATACTTTATTGAAAGCTTTCGAAATATTACAGAATTACAGATTCACCGGAATTGTGAAAGATGATGTTGAAGTTTTCCCAGTGCTAAGTCATCATATCACTGGTTGACCATTGCTATCTAAAATCATATAATCTGTCAGATAATATACCTTGTCGAAATATTTAGCAGAGAACTCAAATATCTGGAAATCATTAAGATTTTTTTAATTTTTAATTTTTTTTGTAGGTGGGGTATGTATACAACCTTACACAGATTTCAAATGTTAATTTTAGGGATATCCACAAATTTTCGCAACTACGGATTGGCTTTAAGGAATGGTTTATTTCGTGCGTTGCAGACGTGTGTACTATATACCATTTAAGTTTCATTACGAAAACGTCATTAATAAAGCTAATCCAATTTTGGGGTTTATAAAAAATTTATAAAAAGAATTTAATGTCAAAGAGCTTATATTTAAAAATCACTGTATACATGTCCCGTTAGACCTTCTTATCTGGAATATGCATTTGGTGTCCATTTTACAACATACAAAATATGCATATCATATCTTGAAAATAAATTTTTAAGATTTTCAATATACAGGGTGTGTCATTCTTAACTAGGAGAGCTTCAACATATGATAAAGGAAACTTTGGATAACAAAAATTTGTATGGCAGGGAATCCACTTTCAACCCCCACCCAGTTATATGCACTTGAAATTTTTTGTCTTTATTTGTACTTAAGCGTATTTTTCACTAAATCTCTTAAATAACTTATCCTCTTGCCATCCTATGATTATCCCTTATGCTCTTGCAACAGTTTTTGAAGCTACTTTTTTTTTATGATCTTGACAGTAACTTAGGTAGAATCACCTTTTCACTATCTACAATAATTCGAGTATTTATTTTAACAAATTACTGGCTTATCTACTCATTAAATGTGGAAAACTACTAGTATTGTCAAGAACTAGGCCTTTTTAAATAGAATAGTTTCATTTTATTTAATTTGTTGCCAGATTAACTAGCTCGCAATTATCTTTTGTCATTTATTATATCCCAATGACAAAGGGTACTAGACCAGCTCGAAAAAACCAATGAAACATTTTTTTTTTCTGCTTCATCGGGAATCGAACCCGGGACCTTTCGGTTGAAAGGCAGGTGCTCTACCTACTGCGCCACCCAGCGTCGCAGGGTGACTTCAAAGCTTATTAAAAATTGGATTTTTTACTAACTACAAAACTTACCTCACGACCATAAACTGAAATTTTTACACATTGAAAAATTATATTTATGCATAATTTTTGGAGAAGTAAATTAAATTTAACATATTTAAAAAAAAAAAATTTATATATTCAACATTCTAATAGCACAGATAATGGCTATTTGTTTTGCAGGTAATATTTTTTTTTTTTCAGATAGTACTAAATCATTGAAAGAGGATTCAGGGACTACCTATTACCGGGGAAGGCAGTTTAAAGAACTGTGGGACTTTAACCCACTAAAAGCTCCTATCATTATTGCAACATTAAAACTAGTCTAATAGACTAACCATTAATTTACATTTAACTCACAGAAACTAAGATACCTTTGATCTACCAAAATCCAATAAGGTTTTGATAGATAAAAGGTTTTAACCTAACTCAAGTGGTCTTGTTTGTTTTATTCGTTTCACAAAGTTTTGATTTTCAAATAAGCTAGAAGCTTCGGTATTGACATGTTGCAAGTAATATAGATAATAAGTAGAAAGCAGCACAAATAAACCACATTATCTACGTTTTATCATTAACAATTTGGCACAGACACAGAACCACTATTCAATGGGTCCACTTTTAAGTTCGTATGAAATGCGGAAAGGAAAGTAAAATAAATGAATATACACATTTGAGAAACAATTTTGGATGATTAAATTGGAAATACTTGTCAATTCGAAATCGACGAAATTTTGTTATTAAACATGAGGTCACAAGAATAAAATTAAATGAAGTTATAATTCGTACAAAATGTGAACGTTAAAAAATGCTGCCTCGTTTTAATTATTAAAATCGTATTGCAATCGTAGACACTTCATTCATGAAAAATACACAAACAAATTAATTTCAGTCCCAAAACCATTTTTGAATGGTCATCTACGAAAAATTACAGAAAATTATTGAATTGTCTTAAAGAAATAACATATAAACATTCAGTACTTAAAGGGCTAATTATCAACCACTGATTTATGATTACAAATTGTTAATAATTTGGATCCCACATAATTTTTTTGGGACATAAAAAATCAAATGATTAAAAATTATTTTTAATTTAATTTTCGAACTTAATTACAACCACCACAAGTTACAATTCCTTGGTAGACCTGACATTGACAATCCTACCTTGGAAAACCTAACGTTGACATTAAAACGAAAAATTAACTATGACATCTATAAAACAAACCCAATAATTTTACAAAATAATGTCAGAAATCTTGAAAGTTGAGTCAAATAATATTTTTAAATGCCCAAAAGACATTCAAGATTATATCACTGCAAACGAATTTAAAAATTAAAAAATAAAAAATAATAGAAAAAAAATTCAAATACGAGTACAATATAAAACAAATTTATTTTATAAATTAATTTTTTTTAGTTAATAATTGGATAAACAGCTCTGGTAGCAACACCACAATGATTATTTTGATTACGTGCCATTTTAATATAACCATTATCACCCCACCAATCACCCCATGAATTTCTAACTAACCAATAATCTTGTCCATTTTCTGTACCATAACCAACAACAGTAATAGCATGTGATAAATAATTAGTTCTGCATCTAGCATCATAGAAAACACCAGTTTTATAATATCTGAATGTATCCAAACTAGAATCCATATCAATTGGTATTGGTCCAACGGTTGCAACAGCTTGTTTTAATGCTTGTTCATCACCACTTGGAATTTCATAGAATGTACTAATACCCATACGTGGTTGATTTTTACGACAAACATCTTCACGTCCCAAATATGGATTACTTGATGCATAACCCAAACCATTTGCTAACATATATCTGTATACATTTCTTTGGAAACCTCCACCACATCCATAATTTCCATATTCTTTGCCACAATCTAATAATTCTTGATGAGACAATTGAATCAATTGACCATATTTAATATAATATTGTCCTTCGAGAGCAGCAATAGCAGCAAATGTATAACAACTTCCACAACCACCTTGATTTAAAACTGGATTTTTGAAACCATATTCAACCCAATTAACATAATCGGGTAAATTACGTTGTGTGAAATTTTGTGCAAAAGCAGCACGTCCAAATTCATCATTTAAAGCACCACGTTTAAGTTTCTCTTCATATTCTGCATCAGTCATATCAGCAAATTCATTGACACCCATTTCAAATGTTGATATTCCATTTACATAATCTTTATTATGCTCTTCGATTTTTTGAACGGCAGCAGAATAAATTTCTTTACGGAAAGCTTCTTCTTCTTGAGTATTGTAAACTTTTTCAAATTGAGTTTTGAAAAGTTCCCAATCACTATCCAAATCAGCATAGGTTTGTTGACAAGCAACTAAGGCAAAAAGCCCAATTAAAAACAATTTCATTCTGAAGATGTTAATTAAATTATTTCAAAACTACTGAATGATTTCTATTTCGATTAAACTGTGATATTTATATTAAATTGTGAAACCACTTGAAAATATCAAAACTTAAACAATGTACATTTATTATTATGTTTATCTTCAAGTTAATGGATTAATTTCAATTTGAAATTAAAAAAAAAAAAACAAAACACAAAAAAAATATCTGAGGAAATCTAACTACGAGTATAATAGCTTAGATTAGATTAGAAAATCAAAATTAAGACTTTGTAACTTTATTTTCAAGAGAGTGCTTTATGTTCAATTTAAACGAAATATTTTGAAATTATCGAAATCTATTTTGACTTCCTAAAAAAAAATTCTTTTTACAAATCCATTTTCGATAAAATAGCAATAAATTAAATTAGATTTTGCACAAAGCTCCAATTCAATGGAATTTTTACGGTAAGTTAAAGGAATTTTTCACATTAATTGCATTTATTTCACAATTAATCAAATTGTAATCCTAATTAAATATTGGAATTCTCACGTAGCAAGGGGCATTGAGCTAAGTTTATCATAGAATTAGTTACATTTAGTAGCAAGTACAAATTTAATTAATTCAGGAATTTTCAACTACTAAAAAGCACAATTATGACAAATTGTTAGGTTTATGACCATAATTCTAAAGATTGCAGTGTCATTACTGTTCTTTGGCTAATCTTCATACTAAAACCGTTTCTACTAACAACGAAGCCGACAAAAATTTTAAGATCAGCAATAAAGTAACTAAAGAAAGAAATTCCATTTTGCTAAATTGCGAAGGCTCAAGTGTCAATAATTCCAAATAGTTGTAAATAAAGTTTATGAATTACAAAGACAAAACAAGTTCCACATTTTACGGAATTTATGTTTTTTTTCCTAAAGAATATGTGGATACGTCATGAACAACTTTAAAGTAAATGAAGTGGACTTTCTACAAGCTTTACAGTAAACCGGAAATTAACAAAAAGAAAACAAGGATGAGAAAATTTCAGATTTCTTTTTTTTTTATTTTCCAAAAGCCAATGAAAAGTATAAAAGACTCTGATCTAAGTTTTGGCTAATAATATAACAAAAAAAAGTAAGATTTCCAAATGTCTGAGATATATCAACACTGATAATTTCTCGATCTCTGCGGTTGTCTTGGCTTAAACTAAGTTCAGATAGTTAGGAGAGTACATGTTTGATAGCCTAATAGATATTTAAGGAAGTCTGTTTTAGCTGTCGACTCCGTCAGTTGGCTTCACATTTCAAGGTATACGTATTCAGCAAACTGAAAACTTGAATATCCTTTCCTTATTTTATAGATACTTCGCAGGTTATGAAACTTCCTCAACGAAATAAAAACTTTCAACACACGAAATCAAACAGTTTCGCGATCAGGCGAGAGAGGCATTAAGTGCCCAACCCTACACAGTGGAAATTTCTAGGTGGCTCTAAACTAAATATGGAAATTCATTTGTAATAAAAAAAAATCGAATGCGGAACCTTATTACTACGAGTAGCGTTGCCATAATGTAAAAATAAGCTCTACCCCGAATGCAGAGCCCATTTTTTTAGTTGTTTTTTTTTCATGTTTTTGTTTCCAACAACGGCTTTACATACAATAAATTAAAATAAATATTCTTGGTATAAATACACTTAAAGGGAAATTTTTTAAGAAAAGCGGGATTTGAAAAATTCGGCATTGGTCCCGCACCGTTACAAATATATCAACTTATAACTTTCAAAAAATCAAGAGAAACTATAATAAATTCATTCAAAATGTTTCTACTTGACCATAAAAATATTTTTCTCTCCCGGATCATCAAACTTAAAGCTTGTGTGAAATGAAAAAGAAAAAAAAAATTTAGAGATTACTAAACCTAATTGATTATTGTTGAATGTAATGTTTTTTTTTATGGAGAGATTTATATAAAAGCCACCTTTTATGATATATTTTACTTCTCTGTTTACTATCTTAGAATTACAGGTCTATATCCTTGATGAATTCTATCATTGCTTTGATGTCAATTTCAAAATTAGACGATGTGTATTCCTGGAAATTTTTCTTTTGCGAGCAATGGCATTGCAAACAAATATAATATGAGAGGAGGACTCCTCTTCGTCTAAGCAAAATCTCAACCTGTCGATCTATCAATCTTGAACAGATGTTTGTTATTCACTTATATATGATAGAACATGTGAGTGTTCTGACAATGAATCTAGTCTCCTTATTTATCTGATTTAATCTGAGTATACTGAGTTTGAAAAAGGTTTTAGACTGCGTAAGTCCTTGACAACTATTCCATATGTTTTAAGTTTCAGTAGCTTTCTGCTTGGAAACTGTTCTTTGTAGGTACACTTCGAACGAGCAATACTTGACTCTGGTCCTAAGAATTAACTCTTCGTGCCTGTTTTTGCAAAGACATCTGCTTCTTCATTACCTTGTATTCTTTCATGTCCAGAAGTACTTCACATAGGAGTAACTATGTTTGCTTCTGCTAGCTTTATTAAGCTTAACAGCTATATTAGATAAGCTTTGATTTGAAAATTGGGTGTTTGCATATGTTTTGAGCCCTCTTTTACAGCAATATAATACCAATATTTCGATTGCATAAGAGTTGTGGTTATTATGTGCCAAGTGCCACGCTAAACTTGAAACTTGCTTCACTGTTTTTCTTGTTAAGCCATCGATTACTTCTCATTTATATATTAGTAAAGTGAAGTTCCTTACTGTCAAGTATTATTCCTTGGTGTTTTGTTTCCTTTTTTTGTTTTGTTATCACTTCGATAGCAACCCTATCCAATAAAGGTGTAGTTTAATTTTCTTCGATTGGTAAAATGTAATATGTTGCATTGCAAATATAAATCCAAAAAACAATTAATTTAATGAATAATTAATAACCCGAAAATGGGTCAGTCAAGAAGAGTATAAAAAATAATTTGAGGGGTCTACTCTAAATTAAGAGTGGTAAATCTATTTCTATTCTGCAAGTCTGGAACTCGAATTTTGACACTGATACCTACTTATCTACCTACATTGAAAACAGGACATTTTTTTTTTTTTCAAAAATAAGCTTTAATTATACCTTTTAACTTTTTTTGGTTAAGCTAAGAACTAAAGTAGTTTCATGGAACGAAACTAAATTAATTTCAAACCTATATATAATATCTGTATATCATTTCTGTACAGTAATTTTATTCTCATTGTTATTTTAATTCTCGATCTCTTCATTCAACCCTATTAACTTAATGGACAATTAATTAAATCAGATACTTTCATAATGGATGTATTCAAAAATTATTTATAAAAAATTTCTAAAAATTGTTTTTAAAATTCCTAATTTTTGCAAATTGAAGCATTAAACAAACTTTAAATATTTTTCAAACAAAAATAATAATAATAATAAAACTAACAATAACATTTAAACTCTTTTAAAAGTTCAGATTTCCCCAAAGTATAAATGTAATCATATATCTTTCACATGCATGCATAACTATGTGTATGTGTATTTATTATAATACATTATTCAAGTTCATATGACCCTCATATCAGTCATATAATGGCGATATCATATCATCAGTCTATTCTAATTTACAATTTATTAAAAAAAAAAACAATAAAAACAATAAAAACAAAAAAGTTGAATGTGCATTTGTGCATAGTGCAAAAAAAAAACAAAAATAAATAATAAAAAAAATAAAATTATAAAATTGGATTATCCTTTGTACATAATATAGTATTTATATTTATATATTATGTATTTATGTATATAAAAAAAAAAAAATATTTTTTATTCCCCTTTGTACATGAAGCCACTTTCAAAGATGAGATCTTTGTCACAGTTTTTTTTTTATACACGTGCTATACTAACGTATCTGTAGCTAACGTATATCCATATAGCTAGATAAATATAAATATACAGAAGGCAGTAAGAACAAATAAAAGAATTCATCTACTGGAAAGAGTTTATTCAAAGATTCCAACTATTAAAAACAAAAACAAATAAAAAAAAAACAAATTCAACTGAAAATAAAAACTAAAAGTCGCATAATTGAATTTTTAAACAAAAAGATGAATGACATTATTATTATGAAAAAGTTTTTAAATTTAAAGATTCTTCTTCAACTCTTCGTATTATTACTGTGCTGCTATATACTTAGGTACTCTTATAAAACTGTATTTAGATGTACTAGCTACAGAAAAGTTTCAAATATATCATAAAGCTTATCATACTGTGAGGTAAATGATAGACAGTGGTGGGTTTATTTATTTTTTTATTTTATTTTTTTTTATTCTAAAAACCTTCAATTTATGCAATATATATAATATGTATAGTCTCCAGAACCAGTGACGTTTAATTCATTTTAGTTTTTATCAAACTAAATAATTTCAAGTAAATTTAGTTAGTTGTGTTCAATGAGCTTAAGAAGAGATTCGTTCATTAATCATTCATTTTTTTACAAATTAATTTTTTTTTTTTAACAAAAATGGAGAGACTAACACGGGCCTAGAACACGAGCCACATAACATGAGCCTAGAAATAAACGTTAACCAAAATAATATCGTGGAATAATCAGGTTGAAAACGAAACTGGTTCAATTATATCAACGAGTTCAACTATCTCGGCAGAGAAATATCTACAAAGAGAGATTTGAAGGTGCATACAGATATTTTCTTACAATAATAGAATGTATTCATCTGAAGAAGGTTAAAGCGATTTATGTATGGAGGAAGAATTATTGGGTTAGATCAGGGAAGATTACGTAGAGCATATCGCAGAATATATTTTTGAATAGACTCAATTCTATTAATATGAATGGTGTAGTGAGGTGATCAGACAGGGCTTACGTACTCAAGGTGCATTACACTTAACGTTCTATTGGATAAAAATGATTTTATCCACATTATAAAGAATTTAGTAAATCCCAATATTTTAAGTTTTAATAAAATAACACTATGAAACAGTAAGTCTAATGCCTTACTTAAATCTGTGTAAATGACATCAGTCTGAAATAAAACCATGGTGATTAATTGATAAGTGTTCAGAACAAATATCATAAATTGAATCTAAAACTTGAAATTTGAAAAGTTTAGGTATACATGAAAGTTTTGCTATTGGCCGGTAATTTGAGACTATGTTTTTTTTAGCACCTTTTTTATAAACAGTAACGCAAAAAATTTGGAACAGTTTTTTAAGATTAAAGATGGTACTTTGTCAGGTCCAAAAATTCATCACTATTAAGCTTATTCAAATAACTCTTTATTTTCTGAGCAGAGAAATCTATTGAAATAACATGTTTTTCAGGTAGGTTTATCATGTGATTAAAATTATTTTCATTAATTTCAAAGAAATTTTCTGATTAAGAACTACATAAAAATAGCTTGAAAAGATGTACAATAGATTTTGGAGAGTTAACACTAAACCAACATCATTATAGGACATAGTTTAACACGCTAGGTTGCGCAGTAGGCAGAGCGCCTATATTTCAACTCAAGCTCGAAAGCTCTCAGATTCGATTCCCGATGAAGCAAAACAATACTTTATTGGTTTTTCGACCTGGTCTAGTACGATTTGTCATTGGGATATAATGACAAATAATTGAGAGTATATAATCTGGTAACAAATTAAAATAAATGGAGCTATTCTATTTAAGCAGGCTTGGTTCCTTACAATAGCAGTAGTTTTCCACATTTAATAAGTAGAGCCAGTAATTTGTTGAAAAATAAATACTCTTAATATTGTAGAAATTTCAGTACCGTACTTAATTAAACACGAAAAGGTGATTCTACCTAAAAGTAACTGTCAAGAGTGTAAAAAAAAAAAATAGTGACGGGAAATTGATCAGATTTACGTTTGGAGTTAACAACTTTCCAAAAAGACTAAATCTCAGCGATTCGTATTTAGCTGAAAACTAACATTTATTAAATAGCTGTTATACCTGAAATCTAATGTCAGCTTGTAGAAGTTGAACAAAATTACAAACTCATGATAGTTGTTATTGGTTTTCTCTTTTAAGTATTTATTCCAAGCTTTATTCTTTCTATTTCTTTTATGATTAAACCAAGGTCTCTATTACGAGCCAAGGGCAACAATTCCAAACCTTTGGATAGAATTTTGTAGAATTTAGAGACCGCCTTATTGATGTCATCATCCTCAATTATAAAATTAAAGTCAATTGATAAAAGAAAATTATTTAGCGTTAAAAAATTAGCTTTGGCAAAATTATTATTATAAGATAGATCATAAGCAGGTAATACTGGGCTATTATAAAAATATGAAAGAATTGGAAATTATCAACGTTTACTAAGGGCATAATCACTAAAAGTATAATTAGCTCAATCTGTTACAAAAATAAGATCAAGTGGCTTATCCATACAATTAGTCACTGAAGAGATTTGTTGAAGACCATTTGAATTACAACCATCCAGTGAAGTATATTCACAGTCAGAATTAATTTGAAGTGGAATTAAATATGTGTCATCCTCGTGAAGTACCCATGATACTTTCGGTAAATTAAAGTCACACCCAACTAATAATTCATCAGAGGAGCTCATTAAGGTTGAGATATGGTCAAGAGAAAGTTAGAATATATATCAACAACAGATTTTGGAGTTATATAACAACAAATAATATAAAGAGATTTATTAAGAAAAGCAACTAATTCAAGTGAATCACATTGGAAAAGAATCAATTCAATTTTATAAAGCTATTAATTACCACGAGAACGCCACCTTCTTTAGCAACCTGAGCTGTGTTTAAGGTGATAGAAGCTTTTTGAAACTTTGTCCTTTGTCCTTTCTAAGAACAGTGTAGGATTGGTTAAACCATGTCCTAGTCAACCATGTTCCTCTTAAAGTATAAATTGAAAATAATTGAGCTACGAAACACATACGAGATTTTGGTACGTAGACCGCGGACATTTTGATAGAAAATAGATAAGTATCAATAGAGGGTTGTTATTAGAAGTAGAAACTGAGGTTAGATTATTTTGGGCTACGTTTAAAAGGTTAAAAAGGTTTTGTTGAGAAGTGCTTACGATATGTTGCTAGGTTCTTCTGAACAACCTCACTAGATTTCACCTAGAGATTCATGATATGTAATGAAAAATTTTCGATGAGGTTGATAGGTGGTTGGTAATCTTTCTTGTTGAATTAAAATTTTAATGTTGATTTGGATTTTCCCAAAAAAGAAACAATCAAATCTGCAGAAGATCAAAAGGAGAAACCAAACCTGGAGAAAATGAAAAAGTTGTGGGTCTCAAACTACTTAGTTAGTTAACATAACTTATTAACACAACTAATTTTATTCAGTAGTGTGAAATGTTTGAAAAACATTACTCAAACTGTTCTAACCCAGTAGAATTTTTTTTTTTTTTTGTCTTTATTCTATACAACTATCTACATAAAATATAAAAGATATTGAGTATAATGTTGGAATTAAAATTGACGTGATGTAACTGACATGTAATCTAAGTCAAAAATCCATTGATTCTTGACTTAATATTCAAATTTATATTTATGGAGTCTCAGGTAAAGTGAATCTAGTAGATAAATCCAGCGGTTTGAAGCGTCTTAATCTGCGCTCGCTTGTTCGTTCATTATTGATGAGTTGAGGAGCAAGTAAAATTGGATGGTTTTCCAGTCGAAAATAGTATTTTTCAGCTTTCTTTTTAATGAATTTCTTAACAGATGGGATATTTAAATCTGATCTAATTGTGTCATTTCGGACATACCAAGGCGCGTTGACTATAGACCTTAATACTTTGGACTGGAAGCGTTCAGTAGAATTAATAACGAAGATTGTGGAGATTTGCAATGGAAATGTTAAAGAATACTGAATGCATATACGAAAGGAAAAATTAAATAAATGTTTTTTTTTAAATTTTTTTTTTATTACACCCGCTCATTATTTCGAAATCATTTTGCTTCTTATACCTATTCTAATGTTGTTTGACTTTTTTTTTGTTTCAGTTTTGTTGTTTTTTGTATTAAATAAGTCTTTTCATGGATAATCGAATCTGCAACCCTTAGGTTACATATCAACTGCGCTCTATACCAACTGCGTCACCTAGTCTGTTGAATAAATCTTATTGCACTGATCCAGTTCGTGTATAGGTATTGTAAATTTCACATAAAATTTAAAAAAATTTTAATAAAACTGATATTCTAAAAATGTTTACAATATCGAATGGCAAACTATTAAAAATAAGGATTTGTCACTGATACTCAAAAACATAATAATGAAAATAATATATGTATATATATATAATATATATATGTATATGTAGAACATTATAATATATACGTATTATAAAACCTGAAACTGTTGCGAATACGATTGTTAAATATGTCGACGTCGACATTGTTATAATGCCAGAAATTGCCTTCAGTCACTTTTTAAAATGAATGTCTATTATACTTTTCATCCTGTTGCGTTTTTCTGTTTTTTTTTTCTTTTTGATTTGGTAGCTGATTTTCTATTTTTGATTTTATTCTTTTTTTATCAAATAGAAATCCATTGTACAAAAGCCAGAATAGATAAAAATAAAAGATTTTTTCAAGAATAATTCTTTAGAAATATATATACATATGTATATATTTGATAAATATATGGGTATCCTTGCCCCTGTTCCACATTTAAAAAAATGAATCGTAAAGCAAGAGACGTAACTTAACGTGCATACATAGACAGTAACAAGGGAAAACTCTTTCATATCTCATTCATTTTTTTTTGTTATTGCTTTACTAGCGTATGGCAACTTTTTTTGTTTTTGTAAGGATATTCATAAAGGATATAATATTATTATTATTACTGTTATTGTTATTATTATTATTATTATTTTTATTATATGAAAATCAAAAAATTCCGAACAAAAAAAAACAAAAGTTTGTTTCTCTTTTGCTCTTTTATTTTTCCAAAAAAGTTAATGCAGTGAATTATCTGCACTTCCTGAGCTTTATTTTCATTTCCCTCTGTATAAGATCACTTAAATATCCCTTAAGAATTGTTGTTTGTTTTTTGTGTTATTTTTTTATCCTTTTTGTAAGTTTTTTTTTGTTATTTTTTATGATTTTCATATTTTCCTGACTGTTTAATGCCATATTGTATAATGCCATAATGATGGATGAATAAAAATGTGAATATTTTTTTGTTGATTTTGTTTTTTTCTATTCACTTCTTTTTTTTAATATTTTTGTTAAAATATAATTTCTGAAAAATAAATTTTGAATTAAGAAATAAAATAAAACAAGAAAAATAACAAAGAAAATAATATGTTAGTTAGTTAATATGTTTTATAGCACCTCATTTTCGAATAATGTTAAGAATTTTATTAAATAATTTTTTGTTTTTGTTTTTGGAAGAGAAAAAAAATACATACTTTTATTTTATTCGTTTCGTTGTTTGAGAAGTGAAAAAGTTAGCAAATAACTTAAATAAATTTATTCATTATATAAGACACTTCACTAAATCTCCAAAGGATTATGAAGAATATTAGAGAAAATCACTTATATTTTACTTTTTTATAAAAAATGCTAAATAAATCTTACCAAAACCCTAATAGTGATATTAAAGTTATCAACCATGACAACCATGCTTTTTCATCTCCACAACAAATATCAGAAATCATGAATGAAACATTTAGAACGATAACAGATAGTCTGGGTATACCCACCGATAATTTAGATTATCAATAACTTAGTAGTTTTCGTCGCAATATACATAAAAACTTTGATCTAACACCAACAAACCTAGATGAGGTTAAGGTGTTGTGTGCATTTTCCAAAATATTTGAGAAAATCATAAAAGAAAGACTGACTTCTTTTATAAAATGTAACCATGCAATGTATATCATGCACTTAGAGCAGTACGGTTTTGAAAAAAATTCAAGTACAACGTCCGCATGCCTATCTTTAAATGAGTATATAACTAAAAGCACAGATAGTGGTAAATATACTGGTTGTATTTTTATAGATTTGCAAAAAGCATTCGATTGTGTTGATCGTGATGTCGTTTTACATTTATAGATTTGCAAAAAGTATTCGATTGTGTTGATCGTGATGTCGTTTTACATAAACTATCCTGCTTAAAGTTTACAAACGATCAAATTAACTTTTTTAAAACATATTTAACAGAAAGATCACAATGTGTCCGCATTGCTTAAGTGAAACAGCAACATTAAAGAAAGGTGTACCACAAGGCTCTATACTAGGTCCTGACCTCTTTAAAATATACATTGACGATCTTTTGCGGCTTAATCTCAATGGCTCTGCTTCGTTCTTTGAAGTTGATGCAGTCATAAAGTATTCTTTAAGCAGTGAATGTGATTTGAAGATTGCGATGTCAGAAGACCTGGTATTAATCGAACACTTTCTTTCTAAAAATAGACTACTATTAAACATAAAAAAAAAAACAAAAATCCTGTTATTTGAAAATAAATTATTTTCTGATTCAACATTTCTACACAAAAACTCACGTACTGATGTAGTGAAAAGAAATAACTATCTAGGTCTCGTAGTAGATTCCAAAATTAAATGGGAAGATCATATTGATCTTGGCTGCAAAAAAATTTCTCCTTATGTTTTTATTCTACGCAGACTAAAAAAATTTCTCGATAAAAAAACGCTCTTTATTATATACTCGTCATATATTTTGTCAAATGTTGTTTATGTCAACCCTATATGGAGTGGAGCGCCAAAAATTAGTTTACAAAAAATCGAAATACTAATGAAAAAATCTATTAAAATAAATTATAATTACCCAATATTGCACCCAACGAGTATGAGTTATTCTGATAAGTACATTAGTTTCGATAATATATGTAAGCGTGAATTGTACATTCTGGGGTTTAAAATTGTAAATAATTAAATTAAGCATTATTTCATTTTGCAAAAATATGTAGATGTGCATAATTATAACACCAGAAACAAATGCAATTTTTATCTATCACTGTTCAAAACAAACCGTCAAAAGACAAACTGTCTCTACAATTGTTTAAAAATTTTTAATGATCTACCTGGTAATATTAAGTCAATTGACAATTTGTGTCAATACAAAAAAAAAATCGTCGTACTTCTTAATGTTTAAATGTGCAATTTTTAAATATATTTGAATTAATTTAAATTTTTAATGAATTTCTAACTGATTGTATTTATTTTATATTAAAAGAAAAAAAAACTATTGTCAAACAATTGAATTTTTATATTATTAATAAATTATAAGACCAGACAGCTTCGGCTACGGTCATAAAACTCTTATGTACAATTTATGTCAAAATTACAACTTTAAAATTGTAAACACAGATAAACAAAAAAAAAAAAAAAATTGGAAACAACGTAACTAACTGTTTATAATAATATGTTTATATATCCGTTAGATATATTTTCAATTTTTCTTATGAGCTAAAAATTTTATACGGCACCTTTTTACTACCTTTTACTATGACATTTTATTTTGAATATGTTTTATTTTAGGTTGAGCGGGCTCCTAAAATCAATTTGAAAACCATATTTGTAGTTTTAAAAGAATATAAAGAAATAAAAATAATTTTGAACATAAACTGATAGAACCTAATTATAATTCAATCTAGAACCACATTCATAACTAAACCTTCGAAATGAATATGATAATGAACACACTTACATAGTAATTTTTTTCATTGAGATCGTTCTACGCTTCTTACGCCTTAAATAATAAACTTTGAAATGAGTTATTTTTTTTGATAGCTTAATTATGTTAGATGTTGTGTAACATTTCCATCATCATTTTGATGGCTCACTTTTGTACCTTATCTCAGAACAGTAAGCTAGTACTGGGTCCACCGCCCGAAATGTGCGAGTTATATATGATAACGAGCAATCTTTATATAGGTATACGTTTCTATTACAAAGGATGAGATATACATACACCAATAATAAAGATTTCTGACTAGCAATCACCTACACACACACAGCAAAACTTCAAAATAATAAAATAAATGCAATGAATAAAATAAGAATGTGGATCCAACGATGTCGTATGAAACTTAATGAATATCAACTTATATAAATTTTACTTAGAAGAAGATTGCAACCATTCTTATCTTAATCAACAACAAAATAGTACCATTTGCCAATACAGCAAAGAATTTGGGAATGACGCTCGATGCTAAGCGAACATGGACGAAACATATAAAGAAAGAAAATAGAAGAGCTAAACATAAAATACTAATATATAAGCAAATATTTAAGCTTGTGTCGACGTACGATATCCATTTATAGGGCTGTGCAAAGAAATCAAAATGCAAAAATTCAAAATAAAATGTTCCGTGGTATAGTTAATGTACCTTGGTACGTACGTGACAAAGATCTGCACTGGGACTGGCACATTGAAACAGTCACGAGTGAGATCAAGAAACATGCAGTTCAACACGAAAAGCGACTGCAAATTCATGTGAACTCGGAAATGACAACAGCTCTTGATATCGACAACAACACGCGTTGACTCAAGAAAACGAAACCCCGCGAGCTGATCACAATCTAAAATGGAAAATTTTACAAAAATAGTTTTCTTTTGGATATAACATTTCTTTCATCTAAACTATAACATCTCAGTAAGTGCGAGATAAAATCAAAAAATTTATAGATAGTAAACTTTGTATTTACAATAGGCCAGATACATTTGGCTCTGTATTTTCTCATTTTTAAAGGACTATAACGAAGTACAATAATATACAAGTAGGCTTCATCTACTTCCAATGATTTGTTCCAGATCTTATAGAGATTGGGAAGAGATGAAAATATTTTTCTTCTTTTTTGTACCTGCTCTGATCTATATTAAAAAAAGTAAAATCTATATCTAAAAGCCTAATTTCTACACTCGTTGGATAATTCTGCTGGCACCAATATCATTTCTTCTACTTTAGTAATTATCAAATTAATGAATAGTTCATAGCTTCAATCAATGAAATCAATGTAGTTTTGGTTTGTACAGAAAACACAGATTTCGGTTATACTTTTATATGGAATATCGAATATATGCTCAGATTATCAGAATTAGTTCCCACTTAAGTATATTATCTTTTCTCTTACAATTTCGTAATCTATCAAGTAGATGTGTCAACTCAACACTACCACAATTATCATATCTTCTATAGTTCGGCTTTTTTTCTATTTTCATTTCATTAAAAATTATTTATCAATGATATTTAGATACTCTGTAAAATAAAAATAATTTATTTTTCATTCACATGTACGTCACTACGAATTGCTTATCTATACAAATTTATTATTAAATTATTAAACAATAGCAGATTATTCCAAAAATATGTATATATATATATATATATTTACAACATGCTGTGATTTTAAAGTTATCTGTATGTTGCGGTGAAAATAATAAATTGGTTATTATTAATAACTAGCAGACCCGGTGTGCTTTATTTAATACACACAAAACAGTGAAGTAGAAAGTGGATTAAAGTAAACTTTATTTGTTAATACAAAAATCGTACAAATTTACTGAATTTATGAAAACACATAATAATAACTTTATTTACCTTTGGTAAATAACATTTTTTATTCATGTGCAAATATAAATGATACCGAAGGTTTTCCAACACGTGAACATCCTACATAAAAGTGACCATGTGAGAAACGTCATTTTCATCACTTGGTAGTTGTATACGCATGTTTATATTGTATTAATTTTTTAACAAATCTCCCCAAATGTGGTGATTTTATAAATGCGTTTAATTCATCTGTTGGCTTGATCAGCGGATAGAAGGTAAAGTTTTTCTGAAATCACCTGCTAATAATATAAGAGCACCTTCAAAAGGTTGTTGGTTGTGTCGTAAGTCTCGCAGTGTACGATCTAATGGCTCTAATTATTTTTTATGTGCCATTGGGCATTCATCCCAAATAATAATCTCATATTGCTGAAGTACCTTCGCCTTTCCAGATGATCTAGCAATATTGCATGTTGGAGTTTCTGTTATTTGCATAGATATTTAAAGATAATTTTGATGGATTTTCACTTTATCCCATTTTTGAACTCAAATGCCAGAGTGTTATAACTTAAACCAAATAAAGTAAAACAGATGAACAATATTATAAATTAATACCTATCAATTTCCACAATATTGATAATATTTCAAATTATTTTAATAAAAACTTATATTTCATGTATTTGGGTTGAACTTATATCTCATGAAATGGTTTTTTAATTACTCACAAATATCATTATGTAATTTCATTTGAGTAAACACTGAATTTAACATAAATTAACTAAGTTTATAATAAATTAGCTAATATTGAATAACAAAATAAATATTGGTTCAATGTTAATTATCCAATTAGAATAATTGTTTAACTTTACCTTTTCAGATTCTTAAACGAACTTTCTCATTAAATTGTCCCGCCTACATTTATGCAATATTTAACAAACATTCTCATGTATATAATTATTTATGACGTAATATTCTTCTATGTAATATAAAATTACGCATATAAATTGAGCTCTGGTTCTAGACCTATTTGCGGGTCCAAACTTCACATAAACCATTCTCATAGGCCATAAAGCTTATATATAAATTTATGTCAAAATTGGTGCAGTAGTTCTTCCGGAAAATGGTTACAAACATACAGCTTTCTTTTATTATATATATTATATAAGATAACCAAATAGAAAAGTAAAAGTGATTAATTTGGTCAGAGTTTATTTAATTTATCACATAAACCGGTAATTATTAATAATTCCCACCCATCTTAGGTAAATGCAGTAAGTATTATAAATAATTTTTAACAAAGTTTTGGATAGGTCCAACGGTCTGGATATCGAGAACAAAGGCCTTAAAATTTTTTTTGTCATCATTAAAATGGCTCTTAAATGCGATGAAGGCAATTTGTCCGGGATCCCAGGAATTGGAGCCGAAACTCTATATCACGTGTTTAAATTGTATTTTTCTAAAAAGGATTACTAATAATTATTATAAAATTTTTGGATAGGTCCAACGGTACGGAAGTCGATACCAAAGATTGAAATATTTCAAGAAGATGTTATATTTCACTAAAAGCTTGCGTCTGCGAAAACAGGGTTTCAATAAATAAGTAGCGGGGGTTTGGGGCGACAGCCCCTCCATTTTAAAAATCAATAAATTCAAATCTAGATGGTCAAGGATTTCTATACTGCAATTGTAATTCAAATCACTGCAAATGTACAAAGTCAAACGTCAAGTGTAATTCCAAGTGTCATAAAAGGTCTTCCTGTAAAAAATAAATAAAGTAACTTCGTAGAAACAAATGATTAATTTAACCATAAAAATGTAACTTTTGTTTTTTAATTTTTGTTTTTTTTATAGTTTTAATAACAAATATAAGAAAATTAAAAGAAATAATTTTAATCTTAATCACATTTACCAATCTACACAGGTAGCTATTAATATCAAATTATTAATTGCCAAAATGCGAGGTTATTATTAATAATCACCGGGTTTATCATATTTACCGTAACATATATACTAAAATCTTTAATAATCATTGAAAATAATGTCAAAATTTTACATATTGTAATTAATCAATTATTAAGAGGACACTTCAAAATAAAAATCTAAATTTAATTTGAAAAAAAAAAACCCAAATTTGGTTATAATTTTTGGCGTTAACATTTTTTGTTACAATTTTTGTTATAGATAATGCTAAATCTAAAAGTAATATTAATAACTTACTAAAAATTACAATTCATTCAACCCTTCATAAGTTTTTATAGATTAGAGATTGATTATAAAAATGATTAGACCCGACTTACTTATTTTTGAAAATTTTGATAAGTTTCTTTGTTTTTCTAGATTGCTTTGTAGAGGAATTAAATGTCATGTATGTTGGGTATTATCAAAGTTATGTGAACACGATTTTAATTTTTATATTGTACCCACTTGAATATATGTAAGTCTTGAGAATTTGACAATAAATTAAAAATAGATACCAGAAAATTGTTTTAAATAATAAATTTCAATCATTTAGATTCAGATTATGAAATATCTTAATTTTGGAGTTTGTTTTTAAAGTTAAACTGTTTTGTTTAAACGCTACGTCAATAATTTCAAACGCTAATAATTTTATTTAAAAAATCAAAAACAAAATTTAAACCAAATTTACAATGTTTATTTCAAACAAAAAAACCATTAACAACAATACAACGACTGGAATAGTCACTTGACAATCCTGTAAATGTGGTACAATTATGTAGTACAAATTATTGTGGAGGTTAGCATAAATAATATTATAGCACAGATAAGTAATTATACAGATGAAGCAGTTCTAACAAAATATCCGAGACAAAACATTTTAATAGTGGACAATTTTAGCAGACAGCTTTTTAAAACAAATTATAAAAAGCAAAAACCTTTTTAAAAGTTTTTTGCAGCAGGAAAATTCGACTCTCTAGGATCAATATTAACGAAGTTAGAGCCGTTTATTTTACCTTCTTAGTAAATTCGAAATTTTAGGTGGTTGACACATACTACTGAAACTGATCAATGATCATACCAAAATTTCGTATGAACTTTATTATTTATTTTCATTTTTTTTTATTTTATTTATTATTTTATTTAGTTCATATAAAACTATTTATAATTACAATAATACATTACATGCATACATTAATAAATAAAATTTAAATCGTTATAAAATTTCTGATCATGAAACAGCGATAATAATATTAAAAGAAAATGAAAAAATAAAAAAATAAAAACGAAAAATTAAATTTTTAAATTATGACAAAAGTTTAATTAGAAACAAAATAATTTTTAACAATATTGCTACCACTTATTTTTTGGATAATAATTTTAAAGCAAACATGTTTAGTAATAATTTAAATAGTATAGTAAAAGATTTTATAATAGAAAGGATGAAAATATTTTTTGCACAGAGTACAAAACAGCTTTTCTCTCGGATCTTCTGGTTTAATGGAGCATTGTCCAGGTATGTGGTTATTCCCACATTTGACACATCTGAAATCCATTCCACAATTTGATGCAGAGTGTGCAAAACGTTGACAACGTGAGCATTGCATAATATCGGGCTTGTGAATAGGTTCCCAGCGTATTATTTGATGAATAGCTTTTACTTTAAATATATCGTTTACTGAGATGTTTTGGCGATGCCTTCACTACAAAATGAGGCAATGTTACTCCATTTGTTGATGGAAATTTGGTGATAAGTTTGGACAGTCTTTCAAAATTAATTGTATCATTATCGAAATCTTTTAGGCATGCCAAGACTTCCTCACATGTGTAACTATTACTCAACCCTTTCAGTACGAGTGAAATTTTTTTATCCTCCTTTGGTGTGAAGGTATAATAATTGATGCCGGATTTTTCCAGTAAACCACGTGCTTTTCTATAGTCTTCAATGTTAAATGTGAATAACACGTTTCTATTTTCATCCGATTGTTTAATTAGGAAATCTTTAATTTTTAGGTTTTTCGTGAGAAGTTCTTTCATCAATTTTACATCTGTTTTGCCGAAAATAATAGGTGGCATTCGTTTCTTGGTCTGGTCTTGTTGGTCGGTTTCTTTTGATGTGGCCTGGTCATGTGAGCCATTCGCAGCAGTATGTATATTTTAAGTATTTTTATTACTTAGCTCAACTTTTTTTTCATTTGTTTTTTTTAGCCAACTCCAGGATACCCTGTTCGAGAGCTTGATCATCAGGACCATCGTTGTCCTCTTCCATAAGAGGACCAAAGTAATTTTCAGAAGAAGCACCTTCACCAGTCAAGTTCATCAATTTACAATTATTTTCCATCAACGTGGTTATCTGTTTTTTGAGATCGTCAAAAACAGTCGTTTGAATCGTCTTGCATTTGGTCTGCTTCTTGTTTCCATTCATAGTCTTCTTATTTATGATGAATAAAGTGCTCTTCTTAGTTGTGTTAGTTTTAATGTTGCTCCTGCTAACAAAATCAACCAGCTTTAGGTTGATGGCTTCTTTTAATGGCATCGTTTTATTCTACGCAGCTTTTGGGTCAACTTTCATGATTGCAGTCCTTTTGGTGAAAGGATGCAATCACTAGAGTTGGTGATTTTGGTTTTCTATAGCAGTTCAATATTAGTTGGTTTTTTTTTTATTGAATTTCAGGTTGGAAAAGTGAACTCCGTTACGGTGTTTATTATTCCGTTTTTTTTTTGTGTTTTATTTTTAATTTAATTTATTCAATAATAAATTGTTTGCTGTCCTTGCGACTATCCTCTATCAAAGTCAAAATTAGACTCCGATAAAACAAAGTGTATTGTTATTAATGGAGAAACAAATGATAATATTAAAATAAATAATGAAATAATATATGTTTTTTTTCCCTTTTTTGGAATAGTAATAGAATAGTAATGTAAATAGTTTAATGAACTAAATAAATAAATAAAATAAATAAATAATTAAAATAAATTTATTTAATATGGAGTTAATCTAATTTCATTCATTTAAAAATTATCCTTTACATGAATTTTAATTTGCAAACCTGTGTACATGATCAAATTTTTTGTTTTTTTCATTTCTATAAAAATCAAGTCTAAAGTTAGCAATATTTCTCAAATTATACTCATGTATGTCTCCATTATATACAATTTTATTACATAAATAATTTGGGTAAAGCCCGTTTTTTATTTTAAATACAATGATCAAAACAGTCATTTTAATTTGTTGTTAAATATTTAGCCATTTTAACGTATTCAACATTGCATGAACAGAAGCATAGCGATTCAATCTCAGAACAACTCTCATAGACTTGTTCTGAAGTCTTTGTAATCTACCCATCATTTCAGAATTACACATAAATAATATAGAAGAACAATATTCAAAGTGTGATTTGATCATTGTATTATGTAAATTGATTGCACACTTAATAGATATTTTATTTCTAATTTTATTGAAAATTTTTACTTTTTTAGCGATCTTGTTACAAACATAATTAATATGATTTTTAAAATTTAAGCTTAAATTTTCAATGGATATATTCTCCATATCCGTATTGTTCCATATCCGTATAATTAAAGTTTCTTGTGCGTATGAGACAAAATAATATTAAAATTTTGTTTGGTTATTATTTCAATCCAAATCCATGGGCAAGGGAAGTAGGTGAAAATAATACTAACAAAATAAATGTGCTTTTTATATGGCATATGGGATAAAAATTAAATTTTTTGATTTATGGGATAAAAATTTGTAATATACTTGTAAAATAGGTATGGTTATGGGATAAAAATTTGTAATATACTTGTAAAATAGGTATGGTTATGGGATAACATCAATACTCATTATCTCAGAAACTAAAAAAGATAGATGAAAACCGACCAGAAATTCTGAAAAAGCTGACCTTAAAACTTCTAGATCAATCGTTAGGTCAATTTGACCCAAAATACAACAATACTCACGCGACGAAATATAGTTTTGTACTAGATAAAATCAAATGGAAAAGCAAGCTAATAAAAATATTCTTATATTCGCGAATATCGATTTAAATATATTCGAATAACGAATACTGAAAATTTACTGATATATTCAAATATCCGAATTTGATTGCACTACAACTGACCATCAAAAATTGTTCCAGTGTTGAAATTAATCGTATTCTATTATTAAATTTTAATCATGTCGTATATGCAATGACAATTTTCAAAATAGCAGACTTCGAATAAATGAAAACGTTTACGATAATAATATAGATATTTTTATAGCTTTTCTTTTTGTTTAATGCTTTAATTTATTAATCGCAACCTACATTTCATTTTCACCAATTCTCTTTTATAAAATATAAGTATTATAATTTATTTATTTTTTTTTTTATTTATTACTAATATTTTGCTTTTTTCTTTTTCTTTTAATAGGAAAAATTCACATAGGGAATATAAAAGTTGTAGTAAAACTCATTAGTTTATTTTTTTTTCTGGATAAACTCTTTTACTTAGCCTTAACGCCGGACATTATTTTACTTAATAAGGAAAAGGTTAAGTTTTAATTTCATAGGAAATTATCCAGCAAGAAAAAAAAACAAATACATACAAACAATCATATTATAATAATAATAATAACTAAGAATCCTTTAATAACAAATATAGTAATAAGTAAAGATGAATATATTATATATCTATTAATGTATTATATATATATATTATATAGAAAAATAATAATAATAATAATAATAATATGATATAAAGCGAGAACGTGAGATATTTATTACACTTTAGATGTCGACGTCTTGTATTACTACTTCCTTGCTCATACCTAAATAGCAAAAAAAAAAATAATAATAAATAAGAATCATAATAATACGTGACGATATGATTAAGGAATCTGATATACAAAATAATTTTTTTGTTTTTTTGTTGCCAACAGCTACTCCCTTTTAATTTTTCCTCTTCTTTTCTTATTTTATTGATAATTACCTTGGTCAGATCTGTATATAGTTTGTTATACCACATTCTCGACTACATATTATTCCATTTTCTTTTTTTGAAAGTTGTATACTCCACCATAAAGAAAATTATTCTTTTATTGGTTTAATGTTGGTACGTTTGTCTAATTAAAATGAATCATTAGTATTCAGGAAATTATATTTTCGAAAAACCAATTTTAATTTTAACAGAAGTCAAGTGAACAGAACACTTTTTAACAGTAGGTATTGCATCTCTGTATTTGATTTTTTTTTACTTCTCTTTTCTCGAATATTGGTAGATTCGAATCATTTTTAATACACGTGATTCCAAACCGTTGTTGTATTTGAATACGTGTACTCAAATAGCCTAATCGATTTATTAGTTTATTCCATCTGAAAGTGAATTCAAATAGTGTAATGAGTTGAAAAAAAAAATAATAATACAACGATGTGGCAAATTATCTACTGTGAGAGAAACAATTTGTCTCCTGTTTTCCACGATACGATACTACACAATACACACGATATGATATACGATTCTACACGATTTAATCAACTATTTTGTGACAAATTTATGATTAAAAGAAAATGGAGCACAGTCTAGCCTCCCAATTCGAACTATACTAAAACCTATACTTCAAATAATACAAAGGGAAAGAAAACTTGGAAATAAAATTTTGAATATTTATAGAATTGAAACGGGATCACCCCATTATATGGAAAAAAAATCTCAAAAGAACAAAAATCTGGAAAAAAAATATCTCGAAAGAAAATTCACGAAAACAACAAATCTGGAAAGCAAAAATCTTGAAAAAAAATATATTGAAAAAAAAATCACGAATTTCAAATTTCGAATTCGAGATTTTTTAATAACATTTATTTACATAATAAAATCGTTTTCCAATTATAATATAAGCAAATTGAAAAGAAAATCCAAATAAATATATTGGAAAAAGTAATTATTTAAAAGTTAAATATAAAAATAATTAAAGCGAATTAAAGAGTAGGATTCAAAATAAGCCAATCAAAATATAACAGGCTATATTTCTTTCACTAGAATATTTATGCAAGTGTATATGCTAGATCCTGAACTAGAAAAGACTTTAGAGTGGGACTCAAAATATTCTTTATTTCCAGAATATTTATCTTAATTATTTTTATGCGTAGCCGCTGTTGGATGAAAAAAGGGGATATATCCCTTTTTCCAGAATATCTACAATAATTATTTTGGAAGTTTGGAAATTGAAAGTTTAAATTTCAATATTTGCATTTTGAAAGTTGGATTTTAAAATTTGGTTTTTCATACACATCTAGAAATTTCATAATTTCTGTCAGTAACAACGGAAAGTAGCTTTGTATAATTTTTGAAACAAAACAAAAATTTTTTTAAATTAGCATACGAGTATATTTTATTTTATTCGACATTTGTTTCTTCAACATTTTGTTTTTCAATATTAAAAATTGACTTTATTTACTCAAGTGGATTTAGACGCCAAATTGTCAAAGTGACGTAATGAATCCTTAATGCCATAATCGCTAACCGATACTTTGCAGAACTTAATTCGACGTCATGACGTGCCTTTTTGCAAAATTTCAAAAAATTCGGTTAAGATAGTTTTTCGTATGTATACCCTATGTATACCCAATATTTTTTATTCGAGATTTTTTTTTTTGAGATTTTCTTCATTCGAGATTTTTTTATTCGAGATTTTTTTCTCAAGATTTTCTTTATTCAAGATTTTTTTTTCTAGATTTTTGTTAGTTCTAGATTTTTTTTTTTACGATATCGGGGGTGACCCATTTGAAACTTAACCCGCTAAACTATGCTGAAAAATCAATTTTTTGATTCCTGTGAACATTACACATGTTTTCCAGAAAACAGCAAACCTTAATGAATTTAAAAAAAAAAAAAAAACAACAAAACCCAGAATTTTTTAATTGAAAACATTGATAATATTTCCATTCCGGTGGATGTTAAATTTGTTCTATGGAAATTTTATTTCATAGCCTGTGCAAAAAGTTATATAATTTATACTTAATTTAAATTTATTTTAGTATCGCATTATGTAAAAAGGCAATTCAAATATGGTTTTCATGACTTTAATAGCACCTAAACTAATGCCTTAATATACATTATCCGTGACTTTCGAAACGTCAAAAAATACGATTGTGAGATGGGTTGTTAAACATTTATTATCACAATATCAAAATCATGTCTTTGATTTGTAATGTCTATACAATGGGTCTTATTCTGAGAAGCGAATTTTTCGGTACGTAATAAAAAATATGATAAATTTTATTTTTGGTATTCTGCAAAGCGAAATAGCCACACTGATCGGTTTTTATCGCAACGTTTCGATTTTCGTGGTATTACGAGAATCGTTTTTTTTTGCTCGCTGTCAGAAAAAACGATAAATATATCATTATAGCAAAAGTTAGTGAAAGATGGCGAATGAGAAAAAGTAAATATATAATTAACGTAAAATTCAAGTAAATTAATTTTATTTATATATATATTTATATTTAAAAATAATTATTAAATATTATTTTACATTTGTAATTATAGAAAAGTTACAAATAGAAGGCAGTTTGAATGTTTGTTGGTGCAATGATTTTTACACGTGTTCCATTAACATACAATAATTTCTGGGAATCCAAATTTATTATAAAATCTCAATTTGATGGATAATTTTTCTTCTTCGGTTTCAAGAAATTTTATATATTCTCGACACAATTCGGCTAATATTTTAGAAATAGTTGATGTAGCTGAATCTACCAAAAACTCGTCCCCCAAGTCTTTTTGATAACTTCCTTCAGCAAGGAAGCGCAATGTTCCACCAATTTTATAATAAGTTTTACTGAATGTGGACCAATTACAGGATTTAAATTATTGTCTAATTTATTTATAATCATTGCAAAGGCTTCTTTCGAAAGTCTGAAATACTTTATGAATTCAAAAAAACAAATATAATTGAACACATTTTTTTTGTTTCGTAATATAAAGAAAGAACATTTTTTCATAGCTATAAAATTTTAATTTAACTAAACTTAATTTCACTTTTCAAACAAAAAATTAAAACAAAAAATGTCAAAACAAAAAAAAATTAATTTGACAGTTTTAATTAGCAATGCTGCCAGTTTTGCAAAATATCGTATCATTCGCTTCTCAGAATAGAATACCAAATGTGATGCAATGTGATGCTCTACCGGTACGTAACGAAAAAGTGATTCGCTTCTCAGAGTAAGGCCCAATGTATTATTTGACGTTAATAAACACTTCTCGCAATTTTACGAACATTTATTTTTTGAATGTCATAATCAAAAAAAATTAATAATAATATAGCAAACATATTAATTAATATTATATTTGATGATTGTTTTGCATTTAAAAAAGAAAATTTAATGAGCATTGATTCTATCAAACGAAAGAAAAAGATTTCTTTCATGTGTTTATTTCTTTTCCCTATTAAAAAATATCAGTTAGTTACGAAAATAAAAATTATTTTTGTTTTTAAAACAAATAAAACACTCACTCAATTAATTATTTTCTGCCACATTTAAATTCTCCAAATTATTACGAACGTCAAACAAATGTCTTTCAGAAATTCTCGATACCTTCTTTGCACAGGCATCGCGAATACATAATTTAGGCATTTATAAACTCAACACATTGTGTTACAATTTTGAATTGACGAATGTAAAAAACAACAACTAAAGCTCATATTTGAAAAAAAAGCTCTTATGTTTGTTGATGAAAGGGTGTGTGAGGAAGAGAATAGAAAAAGACAACACGCAGTGAAACATCAAGTGTACATAAGGTCATTGAATAGTTCCAAGGTAAACTCCTGAACTGCATCGGAATTATGTGTGCCGATAATAATATTTCAACCGACATTTTATATTGTCGATTTTTACACCAATTATTTTTTTCCAGATAGCATCAAATCATCGAAAGATACTTCAGGGGCTATTTCTCACTTGGGAGAGAAGTTTGACGGAATGTGTAATTTTAATCTACTAAAACTTCCCGCTTCCATTATTATTACAATATTAAAAATCTTTTCATTTTTCTACTTTTCAATCTGGATAAAAGATTTAACTATACCGATTTAGCGATGATATTAATATCTTCCTAACACCCTAGTAGTTATTAACTAACAGATCTGAAATATATAGGTCCGGTCATATTAATTTGTTGTACCATATCCCATTCGTAAGCTATTGTAACACTAACAAAAAAAATTAGAGGAAATTATTTGTCAAACTCCTTAATTTAATTCCAATTAAAAATAAAATGAATAGGCAATTCCAAATACGGTCATTTTTTTAATTGTTTTTCTTGCTTTTTTTTTTATTCAACAGTGGGGTAAATAAGTAGGAAAAGAAATTTTCTTTTATTTTTATTATAATGGGAAGAAACTAATTAGGAAAGATTTCTGCCATAACTCTATTTAAGAAATAAATTTAGTGATAATATACAAATACCTCTTGACGATATTTATATGATATTGAATAGTGTTACCAGATTAAATTGATTAGTTTGGAAAAAATAGCAATAACCAAAAAATTTTCGTTCCCCTGTATAGAGTTTTGAAATTATATGGATTAATGTTTAAAGTTATGAATTTGATGATGATGTGGGCACAAATCTTATAGAGCTTGAAGCCAGAGGTATAGAGTCAAATTTAACTAAATTAAAAAATTTACCTACTGTAAAGGATAGTAAAATAGGATTAAAGCCACTAAACCTAAGAGGATGGAAATAACATTATTATTTTTACTTTCAAAACAAAACATCAACCAACCAATAACTGTAAAGACTGTTTAATAAATATTAATTATGACTTTCTGGCTCCTGGCTTCTGGCTTATCATCATATTTGAAATATTAAAGTTATTAGATTTGTTTGTTTGATCTGTGGAAATGTTTCAGCTTGGCAATTTCCTAAAAATTTTCTACATTCAAAGTTTTGTTCAAATACAATTAACGTTTTATTTAAATTTTTTGACGAGGAAGTAAATTTAAAATTAGAATCAATAGCTTTTATCAACATAGATAATGCCTTGCCGTCTCTATTTCTGTATGCTTAAAAGTTAATATGCGAAATTGTATCGAACAATATTAGAATTTGTTAGGTTTCCTCCTGTTTAACTTTAATATTAGCGATGTTAGAACAATTTTTAGGGACTTGTTGCCTCGACCCATGCCTCACATAAGACCTTACAAAACAATAATCACGAGAATGATGATGAGATCAAGTAGCTTGGGTTGTTCGGAAACTATATGAAATATTTTTTTTTTTTTGTACTTACAGCAAAACAAAATCAATACAGATTGACAATACTATATATTTATTTTTCGGAAGGAATTCATGTAGTCCTGTGACTAGCTATGTATACAAAAAAAAATAATACTTATGCACATGTATATGAATGTGTATGTAATCATTTATAATGTAAAATAATGTAATACTTTATGTATATAAATAAATTCGTTTACATATAGTGAAGGTGTCAGTTGAAAATAAGTACAAGTGTAGAAAATTTAAGTGGCTTAAAGAAAAGGAGTTAAATTAAAGAATATATTAAAGGTTTACACATGCATTCGTACGTATGTATCTAAATGTATTTTTTGTGAAAATAATTGTAAAGGCAAAAAAATACAATACTATACTTATATATTATTATATAAGCAAACAAAATATTTTAATGTTAATATTTAATTTCAACATTAATTGTAAATAAATTTGGTATGAAAGGTTAGTAATTCAGACTTCTTAATTATTATTAATTGTTTTCATTAAAAGAATATTAATAAATTAATTTATTTTTTGTATAATTATAATTGAAATCGAAACATATGTATTTAAATGTAATAAACCTGAACGTACTTTAACATAACATTTATATTAGTATGTAATAAAATTCATATACAAAAAGCAAGGATTTTGAAAATTAAATTTTAATACAAAATTAATAACGATTAATAATAAACAAATACAAATTTATAATTTTTTATAGAAATAAAATAGCAAAATTATAATCGTAAATCTTTATTATTTTACAATGATACAACTTAGTTGCAAATTACGAATTTTAATTAAATATGTAAATATATATTAATTTTAATTTAAAATCTTGTTTTAATTTTTAGTTATTTTAAAAATAAATTAAGATTTGTTTTTTAATTGGTTTTATTAAGAATACGAAATTAATATCAGATTTGAATTATTTGTAAGTATATAAGAACTTTGTAAGATGAATCATTTTATTTATATGCATAATTTATATAATAATACATATGGATATTATATTATACTAGCTTGGTAACCCGTCATAAATCACGGAAGCAAAATAAATTCTAGCATTTCTTTCCTTCATTAGAGTTTTCATTTCTAGTTTAAGAAAATACGTATTTGTTTATTAATTTATCATACCTTTATTTTTGTATTATAACGCTTTTATTTACCATATAAACAGAATATTTTTAGTAAGGTGCAATATTTGGTGCAATATTTTCTATTCCCTAAGGGTCATTTACTCGATCATTTTAGCAACATCCTTTTTGCCAACATTGAAAATTTATCATATAATTCAGAATCAAGTTAATCCTAATTCAATAACATTCGCTGCGTAAGCTTAGCGTCAAAGTTTATAGCAAGCAAATAATATTTTATAATGAGCCACAACTTTGAACGAAAACAATTTTAAAAACAAAAATAAATAAAATTGTAAATATAAAAAAACAATAATATTGTAGGTACACATAATACTTGTTTTGATGAATAAAATAAAAACTCGTGTTGGAGAAAAAATTAAAATAAAAAAATTTACTGCAAATAATTAGGTATTTACAAAACTGTTCAAAACTTGTGAATCATTGATCGGTTATTTAAAATTTCATTTCATTTCAAAAAATTCATTATCGAACTGTTCATGTTAAAATTCATACATAATTATTATTTATAACATACATTAAAAAGAACAACAATCAATATGGTTTAACCGATACCTATATAAATACCTACTTACTACATTAAATAAAATTATAACTCTCTAAGTTCTACAACATACATTTCTACACACTTGAAGAAAACAAATATACCTAAAAATTATAAATTTACAAAGATAAGAAATAAAAAATAATAGTACAAAATTTCATTTAATTTCTTTAAAAATGTATAGGTTGTTATTGTTTTTATGTGTAAATCAGCAGAACTAAAACCTGACCCCATAATATATACTAAATATTATATACGATCATAAATTTATCACCCATATTCTGTTAGACCCATCTCGCGAGATCGCGTGAAAATATCTCTGACGAGATAGTTTTGTATTCTGTTAGACCTTTGACGAGACGAGATAGCCATTTTTTATCTCGTCAAAAATTGTAAGCGATAGAGTATCTTGTCAAAGTATTTTGTGTTTTTTTATCAAAAAATTGAATTAAATAAATAAATTGAATAGATAAAATAGTTAAATAGAGATTAATAAACAATTTTTCATTATTTTTTTTGCATTATTATTAAAATTGTGTTTTGTTTTGAAAAAAAAAACCATCTTTACTATTACTGTTTTACTACTATTTATGTACTAAACTAAAAAAATTTTAAAACATTTATATTTATTTTTCATTTAAAAAATATTTTAAAAATAATACTAAAACCCCACTAAAACTTACCAAAAATTTTATAAATCATATTTCGTTTATATACCAATAATTATTTTTGATAGTAAAAAATAATCAGTACTACCAACAAATAAAATGTTCTATCGCGCCGCTTACAGTGTCTAACAGAAAGGCATATTCAGCGAGACGAGACGAGATGAATTTTTTCTTCTCGTCAACGATGGGTCTAAGAGAATATGGGTGTATATATCATATAGATATATATATATATATATTAAAAAAAAAACAATAAACAAAAAAAATAAAAATAAATAACAATTTTAACTCATCATCGCATCACATATCTGGCTAGAGGATATATATGTACATATAGTACTATACAGGCAATGCATACGGTAGCAAAACTATGATGCTATGATCATTAACATAACAACAACAAAAAATAAAAAAATGTATGCATATTGTGTATAATTTTAAGTAATAAGAATAACCTTTAAGTGCATTATGTTTTTTTTTGTGTTAAATGCTGTTTGCCTTTTAGTTATTACACCATATTAAACCATTCATAAAATTTCTATTAGTCCTTATTATTATAAATCAAAAAAATTGTTTGTTTTATTTATATTATTATTATTTTTTATTTTTCCTTATTATTTCTTCGCAAAGAACTAACATTAAATTAAAAAAATATATTACATGCAACGGTATTTTTTCCTGCAAAGGTTCAGCATGGTAGACAGGGGTTATAAAAAGAGCACCAAAGCAATTTGTATATGTGTTGGAGTATTCCGTCGAACTTACAAACATCCAGATAAATGCAGAATAATATATATATATAATACATTTTCATAATATGTCTGTCTTCAGTTCTGTATGTAACGCTCTATAGTTAATATAAATATTTAGTTATATGAAATAAATGTGAAGAGAACAACGTAAGATGTGTTACGATAATAATTATAAATTAAAAATTTATAATAAATTTCCCCTGATTGTATGCAATATCTATTAATTTATAGAATACTAGCAGACCCGGTGCGCTTTGCTACACCCAGTTGATAAAAATGTCCGTATTGCACACAAAACAGTGAAGTAGGAAGTGGATTAAAGTAAACTTTATTTGTTAAATCAAAAGTCGTACAAATTAATTCTAAAGTTCTTTATTAATATACATAATAATAACTTTATATTTTGAATTTTAATTCTCTTTGGTAAATAATATTTTTTGTTTTTCCTTCGTATGCAAATACAAATGATGCCGAAGGTTTACCAATACGTGAACATCTTACGTAAAATTAGCCATTTTGAAGATTCACCCCACATACTTGTGGCAATCGACCTTGCGATTCATTTATTGTCATTTCAAATGCTAAACGAACTGAAAGTTGAATACGTTTAAATTGAAATGGCATGGATGTGTCGTTCTTCTACCATCTAATGCAGCTGCAATTCCAGAAGAGGGTATTGCCAATGCTTTGCCAAATTTCAAGAAATTAAGTATGTATTTTCTGTACATTCTGGTGCAAAAAGGAAATAGATTTCATCAGTTTTAGAATTATAACTTGAATAATAGTGTCGTACTTGAATAATATTTTTTTGAACAAATGTATTCAACATATCAGTAGATATCGTATTTTTATTTGTTGTATTTCACGATTTCATGCGTCTCGTAATGATTCAATTAGGTGATAGCATCCCCAACTGATTCAATACCTTATTTACCATCATTAAAAAAATATCTTCAATGTAAATCAATGCTTGATTACACATACGAAGTATATTTTAAACCTAAATTTGAATGTGTATTACGTGCCTGATATAAAATGTCATCGGTCATAGCATCTTTGTTTTTCCCATAACTGTGGTGGATGTGATGGAAAATATGTTGATATGATATTGCAAAATGATGTACGAATTTGATATGTAAAAGTACGTTATCACAATGTTCAATGTTTGCAAGTAAATTTAAATGCTTGGCAGACGTCACGATATGTTTCACACAATACATTATTAATGGTTTTTAAGTTTTTAAATGATGTTTGGGCCACGTACGTTAATCAGTAGGAAACGCAGATAATAGCATTCAGTATTATTTAGATGCCCTTTATATAGGCGACTAAAGGCATCACTTGAAAATATATTTTGATCAGCCGCAGAGTGGCAACCGTCAAGAAAAGAGAACAAGAATAAGAGGGCTTAATAGTGATATCCAGAATATTGATAAGACATCTTCACGAATTATTTACATCAATATTCTGGATATCACTATTAGGCCCTCTTGATGTTGGTCTCTTTTCTTGATGATTGCCACTCTGCGGCTGATTATTAAGATCAAATTATCTGGAGAAGAATAGTTAAATAAATCAAAGTTTTTGGCGAGATGTAGCGCCAGGAAAAAAATAAATAGTATTATTTTTTAAATTAGGAATAAAAAGTTTAATAAAAGAAAAAAACTGGGATTACCTATTGTATAATAATTTCTAGAAAATACATAAAAAATTGTTTGAACACTTTTTACTAGAATTTAACATTCATTTTAGGCATAACGTAAACCAATTTGTTTTAAAATTTAATTTGCTTATAACTTTTTGAATATTAGCCTTAGACCTTAGAATCTAGACATGTTTCTAGATATGTACCCAAATTGTTGATTAATATAAAAATCAAAGTCGTAATTTGTTATTTTATATTGTCAATTTAAATTTTCAACCTCAAAATCAGTATAATTACTTAAATTTAGTCCTTATTTGATTATAACTATACGTATATTATGGTATATCCATTATCCATATCAATTTCTTGCCAATACACACATTCCTAAATCTTTGGCTTGTTTGTCAATTTTGATATCATTGTTTTTTTTTAATTATTTTACATGGGTCAGGTTCATATCGTTTTTTGTTTTTTACTGTGAATATTATTTCAAAACTATAATCTTAAAATTATTATAATAAATGAATATTATAGTATGAATATTAAATTCCGAAAATAAAAACATTAAATTTATATTTGCACGTTTTCGATTATAGCATTAAATTGACCATGATTCTTAACTAAAGTTCAAATAGTTTTTAGCAAAACATAAAAAAAAATTCTTATAGTTTATCCAAAAGTATATAAGTAAAGAAAAAAAAATTAAGCTAAAATAAAAAATAAAAAATTAACTCAAAATGACACATGGAAAATTAATTAAATTTAAAAATTATATATTCACATAATTATAAAAAAAAATGAAAAATATTTCAAAAAATATTTGTGTTTTTCCCAGTTTTCATTTTATTATTTTCAATTATAGTTGAAAATACATTTATTTGTAATAAAAATAAAATGTTTAAAGAGCTTAGAATGTTTAGATGTTGCGTGTAACACGAATTATGAAAGTTAAAAATATAAAAAATTAAAAATAAAAATAAAGAATTAAAGAATTTACTATAAAACATGACTTTTAACTGACAATCTACACATATGTACTACACACACAGAGGTGATATTAAATTGGCACAGAAACGTTTTCCGTAGATAGGTACACAAACAATTTGCTTTCACTAAATTAATGGTAATAACATAAAACAAATGTTGAACAACATTTAAGAGATAATAATATAAAATGATCATATGATGGGTTTGCAATAAGAACTTAGTTGTAGATTTTGTAAATGATAGCATGAATATAATTGAATAGTTGATCCGAAAATTATTGAATTGAAAAAACTCTCCAATTTAAGTTAAAGACATTATTTAAGAATCCAATTTCTAGGTGCTTACATGTAATGTTGCTTGTTGAAATAATCATCAATATTGGTATATACACACTATAATTTACTCTAACTACTAGTGAATCCCCTGTGCAATTGCACAGAAGTAGTTCTTTCAGGCACAATTTTATATAAAAAAAATATTTATTTTGGTATAATTGTTGTTGAATTTTGAATCGCTTGATTATTGAATATTTATACTTTATAATGAAATTAAAGTATAATACCTAATACTTTATGACGACATTAATACTAATTTCAATATAACTTAACACAATAAAGTCCCGTTACTCTCAACGTAGTAAATCGATGTATTTTAATTCGTTTATAGTCAAAAACGTTTGTAGTAACAATTCTGTTATAGCAATAGTCCACAATTTGTTTGAAAGAAAGTGATAAACTTCATAAGTTCATACAATTGATGTCGTTTATAAGTGACATTTAAATATAACGCCAATTTTTTCAATAAAACAGGTTTAAAAAAATTGATTTATAGGTACATATATAATCTTTTTCTGCTCTTTATTACAAATATGTATATTTTGTGATTACATAACAGAATTGATATTTATGAATAAAATAAAGTTTAAAATTGTAATACGAAAGATATTTTATGGAATTTAATTTTGTTTATAAAGATGCAATTTTTTTTGACTACGCCTATAGTTACAAAACGGTTATAGTCAGAAATATTACTGAAGTTTAGCGAATGACTATAACCGTGTTTTACTGTATATATTTTTTTTAAATAGCAGAAGCAAATGAATTAACATTATTGTTATATAATTTTTGAAGAGTATGATCTGATCTAATTTTTCTGTTTTGTTTTAAATTTTTGTTTGTGTTTTCGTTTTTGTACTTTTTCTTATAAGTTTAAATGGTACCAAAAATAGAATTTTACTATCCCATACATTTATAAATCGATATCTTATATTGGTTATTTCATTTGACTATATTAATCAAAGGTTATGTATGATATGAGTTAGACTGGTTTATACCGTAAGATAATATTTCCTATTTTGATAGATGCATCTTGACTATAAGGTGTTCGTACATTCCAAGTGCAAATACTTAAATCGTGGTTCTTTAAATGTTTGTCTGTTTTTAATTAATTCAACCGTATCCGAGGTTTAAATTGAGACTCAAAAATGTGTTTTTTACGGGTAAGGGAGTTCATCGAATTGAAGGCCCTGAGTTTGAATGAGAAGATATAATGTGTAATTATACCAGATGCTTAACTATACACGAACCTAGAACTTCACTGATTAGGACCTGTATTTTTATTTGTTTAACTAGATTTGTATTGTTAAACTTATTATACAAGCTCATGATTTTAAATCTATATTTTAACTTAATTTTTATAATTTTTTAACATCTATCTTTCTTTGATGTTTATAATTTTTCTCTTGAATGATCCTATCTGCTTCTCCAGGGTTTAGGCATATAGTCTATGATTTTGAACCATAATTCATAATAACAAGAATGATGAGCGTTCTGGTATATATAGTCTTAACTTATTTGAGCTGAGTTATTTTGACTTAATTGCTTGGCAAATCCAAATTGGAATCGATTAGCTAGCAGAATTCTACGCTTACATTCTAGACCGGTATAGTTTTTGATTTATAACCAAAATACACAAAAAAATTCAACATTGTATCCCGCCAGCGTTATATTATGACCAACTCGATGAATTGAGGCTTAATTTTTTCACACCACACATTTGTTCTTAGATTATTCTTAGTTTTGCAACACATTCTTCAACCGTCACACATCAAGATTCATTCTAAACTGACCTGATTATACTAAATAAATAATTGTAAATAAATAGTCACTTACAGAAGATATTCCTTATTTATTTAAGTGTACCCAAAAGTTTACTACATTTTAATATCACCTCTGATTACACCAGGGTCATATACACATGTTTTAATCTTACAATGAAAGTAATATAATGCCAGTAAATAGTAAGTATAGTAACCAAAGTACATTTTATGATAGTTTTTATATTATTGTAAAATGAAATTTTCTAAAGCATGTTTTAGAAAATTTCAATGGAATTTTAGTCTATATAGACCTAATTTAATGTAACTAATATACCAAAAAAAATAATAATAATAATAATAAAGAATATCCTTTTTTAAGACTTCCATTCATGTATATAACTATGTTAATATAAAAAATAAAACCATATGTACTTATTTATATCAAGATAAAATAAAAACAAAAATTATATTGCACATTTAATTGTGCGATTTTCTTTTTTATTTATTTCCAGACAACATTAAATCATGTATGCATATATGTATACAAATACATATAATATAAATGTATATGGGTAATTCTCTATAAATTTATTTTTGTAATTTTTTAACTCTACAAATGAATAAAAATTATTATTTTGTCAATTAATATCAATTCGTTAATAAATTTCAAGTAAAACTTACCCGAGAGGGTCCACCATAATAACCCACACGGATTATCATAAAACATTTTAAATACTCTCATCCCTCGCTTTACGGAAACTCTTTTTACGGAATTTCGGTATAACGGAATTGAAAAATTCAAAATAAAGGTCTCTGTTTTAGTAAGAAATCCTAAAAAAAATAGGTTTTTTTTTTATTTATGTACGCAATAATTTATAAGCATAATCATAGTAGGCGGTTCGTTCTGTTTTCTCATACGTTTTTGTAAGCAAAAATTAATATTTGTAGTCACGTACTACGTAGTCACAAAATTGTTTTGTATTATGAAGGTCGATGTGCTGATATCGCATATCGCACAGCAGCTCGTAAACATTACAACATTTTGAAAAATATTATTGAAGAAGGAAAATATGTTCCGGAACAGATTTTCAACGTTGATAAAACTGGCCTCTATTGGAAACGTATGCGGATAGAACTTTTATTTTTGTGGATGAAAAGTCTGTACCAGGATCCAAAGTGGCAAAAGAGCGCTTAACACTTTTTCTTGGATGCAATGCTGCTGGCGATTTAATGTTAAAGCCACACTTACATATTTATCTCCGAAAATTCACGAGCTTTCAAACAGGATGTAATAAACTCTCCTTGCCTGTTTTTTGGAGTTCCAATAAAAAAGCCTTGATGACTTAAAGCTTTTTCGAGAATTGGTTAAGAAATTACTTTTGTCCCGAAATGGAGTTATGTTTGCGTGAGAAAAACCTTGACAATAAGGTGTTGTTGTTAAGGGACAATGCTCTAGGGCATCCTGTGAACTTGTCTGAATTGACAATGGTCCAGGGCATCCTGTGAACTTGTCTGAATTGTCTGATAATATGATTATTGAGTACCTCACTAAAATACTACAGCTATGATTCACCCAATGGATCAAGGCGCGATATCTACATTCAAAGCTTTCTATTTGCGTAGAACGAGGTGCAAGATCGTGTTTCCATTAAATAATTCTGGAACTGTGAATGTTTTTTTTCTTATTGAAAATGTAAATTTATAAAATATTTACATAGTACATACATAATTGGTAGGTATATAGTACATATATAACAGTATTTACACACACCTTATGTACATAATTTCATATACATATATTTAAAGAAAACTCGATATACGGAATTTTGATTTACGGACAACTTTTCGGGAACGAAACGCTTCCGTAAATCGAGGGATGAGTGTAAATTAAATAATCTTTCATTTAACATTAGAGACGCTCTAATTACAATTGTTATAGCTAAATAATTATTTGCTAATTCGTTCATCTACACATATTATTCACAAAAACGTAGACCTTAAGTTGTTGTAAACCTAAAGATTAAAACAAATTCTAATAATTATAATTTGTATGTTCTAATTCAGTTTTATAATCTTTATAAAAACCAAAATCTCTATCAGATCTATTACGGTTATAAGAAACTGTGATAATATTGCTGTCTGCTGTCAGGTTACATTCGTTTTAAGTCTCACTGCTCTTACATTAGAACCTACCAAATTTTCATTTGCTAAAATCGTTTAACAAAAGTATAAGTACCTGATTAGGAATTAACTAATCTGATGTTAAAGAAGTTTTAAGACGAAATTTATAGACCGAAATTTATAGATAATTCTATAAGAGAGTATTTTTGTAATTAAGCTCAAAGCTGTCTTAATCTCACGCAAAACTACCCCATTTAACAGTATCCTATTATTCGGGGGTGTGCATATTCAGCGAACCGAACACTTGAATATCCTAGGCATGAAGATCAACGATAAAATGATATGCAATGACCATATATTTGACATTGCTAAAAATGCTGTGAGATGTTTGGGCTTTTTGACTCGCTGCAAAACGTATTTTTCTCCTGAGGACATGCTAAATATCTATAAATAATACATACGACCCAAGTTGAAATACAATTCACATATATGGGCCGGTGCATCACGAACCCCACTAAATTTTCTATAGATTTAGAAATTTCGCTGGGAAGCTAACAACTTCATTTTTATTGGTGATTATATCGACGCTATTGCCAAAACGTTCGCAAGAAAACTAAAACTCTTCTAAATTTCAACAAAAAAACGAATGCGTGCAGGGTTAACAACAGGCCACAACCTAGTAAAGAAACATTCTTATAAAATCTTAGGCTCATTTTATAAGAATGTTTCTTTACGAAAACAACTGCTGTAGAGTATGTGAAATAGTAGAAGAATCTATTGAACATCTGTTCTGTGAAATCTCACTCGTAGCAGACTTTGCCACACGGGAACAGCGTTCCCCGAACAATGGAAACTATTCAGCATACTACTGAATAATATCCTGAATGTAATCACAAATCTTAAGGACTCAGATAATTAATATCTCTTACAATCACGGATAATTACATTACGCACTATTTGCGGCTATGATGATATAGGGACCAAATCCCATTCCAAAATTACTTAATCTAATCTATCGTGGCTATTTCAATTTTACTATTTAAGTCTTCAGAATTCATTAAGCCCTTTCAAATTAAGCCCATTAAGATTCGAGCACATCATCATTGATTGATCCTGTCGCTTCTCGTGGGTGCATAGGGCATTAACAAGCTTTCTTCACCGAACTCAGTTTTGAGCAAGAGACTTGATTTCACATATGCTTGCTTCATTTATTACTGTTCGGTGCCACGTTGTTTTTGGTTGCGAGCACAGACATGCAAGAATTACTTTCAGTACAAACTCTTCAGAGCCAGTCAGAATTTTGTAAAACGGTAATAAATGTTTTTGTTAATTTTTGAGAGAGTATCTAAACAGCATCAATATTCAGTTTTGTAACGTCTTTTGTTTTCAAAATATTCTTAATTGATAGTAGAAGTTATATGTTAGCTATCTTAATCTGATAACCGATAAATGTGCAAAATTTTAATAAATCTATCTTTAAAATATAAAAATTACGAGCATTTTCATAAAGGGACAGTATTTATGTGCTTGAGCATAATGCCCGGTTTTCATGTAGCCGATATATCGGCGTATGATTAAAGCATAGGCAGAAGATACAAAAATTTCATAAGTGCGATAGAGAAACAATGATAAAATATCGGGAGAATGACAGTAATATCGGGAGAATGACAGTAATATCGGGAGAAATATCGAGAGAGTCGCCATAAATATCGGACAATCGCCATAAATATCGGAGAATATTAAAAACAACATATCTTCGCAAAGATATGTTTCCTATAATTATCGCCGATATTTTTAACACTAACATAAAGTAATGTGTAATTACACAAAAAAATTCGCACACTACCAACTCATTTTATGGATACCGAACGACATTTCAATTTTTGAATTTGAGTAAAAACAATAACAAAAAATTAATTTTTTGCATTGAATATTTGAATGCGTGTAAATAAAAAATAATATTTTAAGTTTTACGTATAATATATTTAAACTAAAATTATATACATATTCTATTTATCTTATACATAAACTAACTATTTAACACATTTAAAAAATTTACTTTTAATTACAAATTTAACTTTAATTTTTTTTATCAGAATGAATGTTTTAAATTTTGTTGAATGAATTTTTGAATGTATGTATGTATCCATTTTTTTTCTTAATTCATTGTTTAGTATAATATAAAAAAATAATATTTTAATAATATTTAATACTTATGTAAAAATGAAAAACATAATAAATACAAGTGAATTTAAAATTTAAAAAAACTAAATAAAAATTCCACAGATGAAAACCATATCATATTTGCTTAAATTAAATTAAATAACCTTTATTTTGTTTACATTTTGAATATTTTAAGGTTATGTATATAGATTTTAGATTTCAAATCATCTATAAAAGTTACTATAAAAATAATATAATTTTACTCCCTCATACACATTAACGGTATACTATACTCTTCTCTTTCTAAACCCTAATTTATCAGCTAAAAATTTATCACGAAAACCGGCCTTAAAAAATTTTAAACTGATAGCAACAATATTATTTTCAACTTCCCGCCATACTTTTTATCGACCCTTTTTCGAAAACTATCTTTTACGTTTTTGCTAGTTCTAATGGCCATACCACAATTGTAGGGAAGATTGATCTAAGCTTTGGATATCCAAATTAAAAAAAAAAAGATTTCCGAAGAACTACCCATCAAATAAACAATTTTGATATATTAAAAATAGATCTGATAATAAATAAAGAGAAAGTGAAGGAGAAGCAGAGTATAGATGGCATTAACACATTTTTTCTTTTAAATAACTGAACAATTTTAAAAATAGTTATAAAAACAATATACAAAAGAAATCGATTAAACTTGAGGTCACATTAAATTACCTTTTAAATAAATTTTATGATGAAATATATTTTCACTTTAGAATCAAATAACTACACATACACATACATATTATATACTAATATCCATTGAATTTTTATTGAATATTTTTTTCTTTCAAATACTCTGAATATAATACATTGGACGTCTTAAAAACTATTAAAACCATTTTTTTTTTTTGCACTATACGTCAATCGAAAATGTCTACAATAACAATTTATTATTTTGTAAATTTTTTTTTTTTTTTTTTTACTCAAATCGGATTATAGATTGAAAACTAAAGATATTCTAACAAAAATTTATATGTAATAGAGTATTAATTTGATATTTTAATTATAATTATTTTATATAATTAAAATTAATATAATAAAAGAGTTTAAAAATTTAAATTATAAGCGATTAATAAAACAACTTAAGTACAAATTGCAAACACTTTAAATAGAAAGGATTTTTATTTTTTTGTTAATAGTAAAATCGCAATTATAAGAAGTACCTTAAAGCTGATTATGTATGTCATCTGACTATACTAATCAATTGAACCTAATCGTATATAGAGTTCGCATTGCATTTTGTTTTTGAATTTAATCAAGAAAATATGTAAGAAAAAATGTAAATGACTGTCAAATCAACACAATCCGTTTGTACACAGCATAATACTTTATCATTTAATCCTTCTATAAGAACTAACAATTGTAGCTATTCTAGTATCTTAAGAAATGATTCAATAACATCTAACACTCCAAAAAACATTTCTAGTCAAACAGAATCAATTAGCACTAATAATGCTACAACCAACTTGAAACAGCAGCATATTCCTTTCTTACTTGAAATTCAAATTCTTAGAGATAGCAGAGGTTTAAATAAATAGTACGACAATTTCTTAAAAAGTGAAATACTAAAACCAGGCGCTGCTAGACTTGACAATTCCAATAAAGAAGAAACACAGAGTTCAAAGATTAGTAAACCTATTTTTGGACAGTTTCCGATGTCAAAGTGTACCGCAAAATGATTCATTCGTAAAATGACACAAAATTCTAAGATTGAAAAAGAATTTAATTAGGCCCTTTCAACACTAAGAGATGTTAGAATTTATAATCTGATGAGATTATATCTCTCTTATCTGCATGACGACTCCTGTAATTGCTTATTTAAGGTAAAACTGAAACTAATGTTTTAATGCCTAAGGAATACAAATCGACCCAATATGGTAAAATGGCCAAATTACTAGTAAAAAAATAAATTTATAATATTTAAAGCATGTGTAATGTCAACACTTACATATGTATGGTAGCGAAACTTGGATAAACGACAATTAACATCAGTCAAAAGCTTCAAATATTTGCGTACAAGTTCCAAAGAATATGCAGAATATTCTAGTTCAAACACCATTATGGTAGCTAACAGGTATATAATTATAACCAATCAAATTAAGAGTAAAAAATGGAGATGGATTAACCACACTCTAAAAAAATTTTATTCATGTGGAAGTTTTCTCTATAACTTTTTATGAGTTCGTAAAATTTATTACGAGTACATTTTAATTTAAAATTGAATTTAACAAGCAATAAAATTGTTACAGAATCCAAACTCAATCGATTTCGATCATTGTTTTTTTATTACACTAAATATTCTACTAACTGCTCAAATGATTTGGGGGTATATGTCCGGGTATATGTATAACTGCAGCAGATCTGGCAGACCAGTTGCCGATAATTTCTACTCTTTTAGAAAGAAATCTATGTCTACGATTGAAGTGCTTAAAATCATTATATTATTAGATTTTGGGCCTAATGTCACACCCACACCTTGATAGTAAATTTACAGCTCAATACAATATGATAGCTCGTTTGACAGTTAAGCTTTTCGTGAGTTAGTTTGCAAAAAAATCGTCCATTGTAAACTTTGTTTACAATTTAAAGAAAATCGTGTGTGGAAACATTTCGGAACTATTACCAATTATTTTTACATTTATCATTAAACTACTCAATTTAAATCTAATCAACCACGTTCATTAAAATTTTCATATATATTTCATATATATATATATATAATTACTTAATTCTAAATTTTATAATGAAATGCAATATATATGAAATGTTGTCCTAGATTTACCTATTTACCTCTTTACATAAAATTTGTATTGTTCTAATATAATAATTAATATTCTTAATAATAATGGGTTCCATTTATCTTAAGAAAGTTATAAAATATGAAACTATTTAAAATTTAGAATTTTTGTAATTTTTTTTTATAATAAAATTAACTGTATAGCAACCTACATATAGATTCTAATTATAATGTTACACGGTAATTGAAAATAAGGAAAAATTTAGGACAAGAACATCAACCATATAAGAGAACGCATTCAATTTTTGTAGTCTAGTGAATTATCGGTAATTGACTAAATATAACTACAATGATATCAGATTCTTAACACAAATTTTTATTAAAATTCTTAAATAGAATTCAGGTCAACCTTGAAAACTATTTCTTTAATAGATTTAAAACTGTATTAACTAATTTTAAATGTGGAAAATGTCATCTATTGTAGATGAACATCAATTCTGAGTGGAATTCAAATATAGAATACTCTTATTTTTCCTAAAACCATTTATTTTATAGAAATACACAAGTACAAAATGCCTTTAACTTAACCACCAAATGGTGTCAGGTGAATACATTAACCATAAATCCTAGCAAGACACATTTAGTGGCCTTTACCAATAGAAGGAGACTGAACAACTATGTTCTTTCTTCGATTGGAGGAAATAATCTAGAGCTTCGAGACGAAATAAAATATCTAGGGATCATACTTGATATAAGAAGTTCAATTGGGCGAAACATATCGAAATGAAATGTCCTAATACCATGAAAGTCCAATGACAGTGCAGAAGGGCATATGGCAACAATTGGGACATAACACCGAAAATATAGATTATATAAAGTGTACATTAGGCCTCTTGTTAGCTATGGGTTCATTGCATGGGTCCCGAGAACACTCACGGCAAATGCCATAAAAAACCAAAAGCAGTACAAAGACTTGCGTGTCTTTGTGCAACAAGGACTTTTAGAACGACACCTACAGAGGCTATGCAAATACTTCTTCCCTGATCTTGCATCTTTATATAGGAATGGAGACCCTCAAAGTTGCAAGAAGTTTGCAAACTTTAGGGAATACTAGAGGATGTAGGAACAAACATCAGAGGCTGTGGAAGGACTTAGAAGAGGCGCAAAAAGAGTTCTTCATGCCAACAGATGACATTACTACATACGTATCCCCAAAGAAGAGATACGAAGTACAAAATCCCGAGAGCTAGCGTGGTTCAGAAGAACAAGCTAGGTCATCAAACACCTAGGAAATTTTCACCGACGTGTCCCTTACGGCTCTTAGCGCGAGAGCTGGAGTGTTCTTTGAAAAAGAACAACTTAAACTCCAGTACTTCCTCTTGGAAAACACTGCACAGTCTTCCAGAGTGAAGTCTTTCTCTACTTTCGGTAATGTTGAATTGACGATCAATCATGCAAAGCAACCGATCAACTGTCAAATCGACAAATGCATACTTTTGACGTCGTGTGCCTTTGATATTACCGAACATAAATTTTTGATTTGTGAATTGTAATTTTGTGTGTGTATTCATATTTACTACACAATCAAAGAACTAAACAAATGACAATCAACAACTAATCATAAAATTTTTTATTGTTTTGTATGCTCAAATTTGACTACCATTTTACATAACCGAAAGCATGACGATCGTCAATTGTCGTCAACTGCATAACCGAAAGCGTGGTGACAGTTGATTTTTTTACAGTTGCAGCGCAGATGACATTACCGGGTTTGCTATAAACGCAGCAGTAAATATAATAAAAGAGCCAAGATGATTTAACAAGTTATTAGAATATTTAGTGACAGTCAGGCTGCCCTAAAAGCTCTTGAAAGTAACATCATCAAATCTAGATTGATGGGAGTATCTTCGGAAGTCCGGCTCCGAAATAAGGTACAACTGATCTGAATACCGGGTCATAGTGTTAGGCTTTATCTCTTCAGAACCACTCAAAATTTAAATTCATTTCAAATTTATTCAACATTAAAGAGAGGTCTGTGTTTAAATACCCGAAATTGTTTAAATTAAATATTTATTCTTAAAAAAAAAAAAATACAAAAACAAAAATCAACGATTTTTTTTGCAATTATTTTAATGATATGATCTACCATTAATGTCTCTCTATGCCTACCTGTCATTCAAAATATTCACATAAATTAAAACTATTTTATTTAAAATGAATACAATACGCCTATCCTATATACCCTGAATCTGTGTGTCATAAATGGCTAATTAAATGTGTAATATCCTTAGGTATTATTCTCTTTTTATACAATAAAGCCTATACAAAAAACAAAAATCGAAATGTGCATTTACTCGTATATCCCAAATTAAATTGGTCTACCTCTCCCTTTTCCCAAAGAAACAAACATCCTTTTTTTCATTTTATTTTTAATAATAAAAATGAAAATGAGTTCAAGGACGTATGATATTATGTACATATATGTATGTACACAATAATAGAAATATTTTCTTTGATTATATCTTCGAATCGAACTTGAAATATTTTCACGAAACAAATTTTCGTATATGAAATGTTAGTACAGAGACTCAAACATAATTAAATTAATAAAAAAACAAAATTAAATAAAAACAAAATTCAAGGATTTTTATTAATATTGAAACTGAACACTTCTCAGTTCTAAATTTAATTTTTTATATTAGTCGATTGAAAATTTGAAAATAAAAATAATTACAAAATTTTCTTCAAATAATGAGACGGGTTTTTCACAGATAAGATTCAATCTATTGAAAATAATAGATTTGAACTTTTGTTTGGTTGTTAAAACCTCTTTTTTGATCAGTTTTACATTCACCTCATATGAACAAGGTGTTTTAATAAAAGACCTAAAATGTATATAAAGATATAAATGTGTATGTAAGTATACATACAAATATGTATGTATATATAAATTTAATATTCGATATCCCATTTTGAAAAAGCTAACATTACGTTTCGTTCGATTTGGTAACCGACTTGTTTTTATTGATATTATATGCGATATTGAAAATTGAAATCGTTAAAATGATTGGTTTTAGGTACTACACAATCGCTATCATTCACGATTCAGACTTCGTCGGCGTAGTATCATTTCGGACAAACGCCATTTTTATCAATACTTTCGAGGGTGTTCTTTCAGAATTTCTTATCGGATTGTTATGTCAGGTTTGTACAAATCCATATTTCAATCTTACTATTGCATATTTCGGATAACTCCATGTCTTTGGAATTTGTTCACCTGCCACCATATTTTCTGGTCGCCTGATTATGTTTCCGATCCATCTATATTTTTCCTTCTTATTTGTATTTTGATAGGATCTTCTCCGTACATATTCCGGAGTTGACTGTTGGATATTCTGTTTGGCCAGAATATCTGGCAGATTATTCGGAGGCACTTGTTTATGGAAACCTTTATTTTGTTTGTAAGGCTGCTCGTGGTTAGCCAGGTTTCACTTCCATATAACAGGACTGATTTTACACAGGCGTTGAAAATCCTCAGCTTTGCATTTCTTGATATCTGAGAGGATTTCCACATATATTTCTTAGTCTAATAAATACCATTCTTGTATTGCACAGTCTGATATCAATATCCTTCATGGTTCCTCCATCTGTACCTATGATGCTGCCTAGATAATCTTCTCTGATTTCTCGTATTAAGTCTCATTATTCTTGTTTTCCTAATATTTATTTGCAGAACCACTTTTTTTGCATGTTCATTTGTGCCTGCTACATATAGTTTTCTAAAACTTAGTTACGGGCTTAGTTATAGTTTTAAAAAACTTATGACGGGCTACTCCATTCCCAATTTCGTAATTTTGTTATTACTATTATCGGTATATCCCATATCAGTAATAAAAACCATATCAGTGCTTATTTTGGACAAGTGAATATACTTTAACATATTAGTTAATTGCTAGCGGAGTTGTCTGAAAAGGAAATATTTTCTTATAATTTGACTTCGTACAGGGATATACAGGAGATGTGGGTACATGGATGTAACGAGTGTGAGAGTTTAAACAAAATTTTAAAGAAGCCGACCTTGCTTAATAAAAAATGTTTCAATTGTATTTAGAACAGAGTAAAAACCTGAATAAGATTTCTATGGACAGAAAAATATTTCATTACGAATACAATATCTCTTTCCACAAGCTGAAGAAACATATACATTACAAGCGCTATTTGTTTCAAAAAAAACTAGCTAGCTCCAATTTTAGCTCATATTTTTAATTGCTGTGTTGAAATTGGAATTTTTCCTAATGCTCTAAAAACTGCTGAGAACTTTATTCAAGAAAGGAGATAAAAATTGCTCAGATAACTATCGTCCCATTTCCATGTTAAGTTCTTTCTCCAAAATATTTGAAAGAGTGATAAAAAAAAGAATGATGCAATTTTTAGATCTTACTAACTTTTTAAGTTGTAAGCAATTTGGTTTTCGTAGTGGCAGATCTACTGAAGATGCACTTCTGACTTTTTATTCGCATATTTATGAAGCTCTTAATAATAAACTAAAAAGTGCTGCGTTATTTATTGATATTAAAAAAGCATTTGATACTGTGGATCATAAAATCCTATTAGGCAAATTGTATAAAGCTGGCTTCTGGGGTAATTTCTTTGATTTACTTTCTTCGTATTTAACGGGTCGAACTCAGAAAGTTAAAATTGATGACACCATCAGTGATCTTAAAAATATTTCTTTGGGTGTACCTCAAGGATCTGTTCTGGGTCCTACATTGTTTTTAATCTTCTTTAATTCTGTTCTTCTTCAAAAATTTAAGGGTTGTTCAACTGCCTTTGCTGATGATGTTGGTCTATCCTACAATAATAAGTCATTTTTTGAAAATGTGTGTAATATTAATTATGACTTGGACTTATTACGTCGCTGGTTTTGCCATCACAAATTATTATTAAGTGATAAAACTAAAATTATGTTTTTCAGTTTAGGTAACTCTATTCCCACGTGTGATAATATTTTGTATCACTGTGCTAAATGTAGAAGATTTCCTCTTCCTCATAATAATTCTCTTCTTACTCAGAAATTATGTAATTTTAACGAAATGTATAACTGTTCCGCAGGTTGTTTTAAAGTTGATTGTGTGGATTCCTTCAAATATTTAGTTGTTACAATAGATTCTAAGTTAGATTGGTCAATTCATACACGATTTTTGAGTAAGTATTTTCATTTAGTTGTTAGACAGTTTTATCACCTTAAGCAGTTCTGTTCTTCTAAACTGCTTACGTCTGTATACTATGGTTTATTTAATTCTAAATTACAATATGGAATTGTTAATTGGGGTGGTACTTTTAATAATTATCTTAAACCTTTGTTAATACAACAAAAGTGTGTTATCAGACTAATTTTAAAAAAACATCATAGGGAAAGTAGCTTCCCTTTATTTCAATGTTTGAATATTTTACCTCTGAAGCATCTTTTTTACTTCCGAGTCCTCAAAGTATTCTTTAATAGAAGTGGTTACTTACGAAGTAGGTATTCTGAAATATATAATCTGAGAATCAACAACAGAAGATTAGCTATCATACCCCCCCATAATGTACATCATTTTTTACGCTCATTTCAAGCAATTGCACCTCGGCTTTATAATTTATTACCTCCACCTTTAACTGACAATTGTTATGGTTCTAAATTACTCAGTTTGGTTAAACTCTGGCTTTTTAATTTCAATCATGATCAAGTAAATGACTTAGTACGCATAGTTACGTAAATTTTTTGTATTTAATTAAACTTAATTGTTTTTTTTTTATAAGATATTGGTTTTTATTTTTAGTTTTTTTTTAATAGGGCAATAAGCTCTTATTATCGGTTTTTATTCGTTATTATATTTCTATTTTTATTTTGATCAAATATTTTTTTTTGTAACTACACTCGCTACTGCATGCTTTTTGCATAGAGTGTTTTTAGCTTTTATTTTTATTGTTTGCTTAATTTAGTTTATAATATTTTGCTTTTGTAGAACACTTTTCTTTTCGTTATTTTATAATTCTTAATATATAATTATAAGTTTAATTGATATTTTACTCTCTAACTTTATTTTTGAATACAATTTTATAAGTTTCTTTTTTTCTTTTGTTCTTATGATTATATTAAAATAATTACTTACTTAAATTTTGTTAATTTTGTTAATTGTTTAATTTATAAATTATGTTAATTGGTATTTTTTTTATTTATTCTCTTAAATCATTTGAATTAAAAAAAATTGTTTTATATTAAAAACCGCTTGTCAACTGTTCTGTGGAAGAACAGTTATTATATTTTAATTAAACAATGAAATAAAAATAAAATAATAAATAAAATAAAAATAAATAATAATCCTGTGGGAACAAGTCACCCAAGATAATCATATAAGAGAAAAAATGCTTGCAGAGCCGTAAGGAATTTGGACAGATCAAATATTTATACAAAACATGCAATTATATGGAACGACTTCCAAAAAATATTTACCTTACCAAAGGGAAACACATCTAAGTTTTTTTTATGCGGAAAATTAATATATTTAATTTACGGTACCTGCATCAGTGCATCTTAATCAGAAAATCCAAATGATCACTCATTGTTCTATTTCGTTTGAAGTTTATTCGGAACGTTTTGATTACGGTATGTAGCGCATAGATAAAAAGTTTTGAAACAAGTTGTTAAAGATTGATGAAAATCTTTTTATATATTTACTTCACTAAAATGTTATTTATTTACTTTACCACTTTTTTTTTAATCGAAATATGAATAATATTATTTTTTAATATTAACTACAATTTAATAATGAACATCACAATAATTTTTAACTAACCACCATTTAAAATCTGCTGTTATTGCTACCTTCCCATCAGGGTACTATTTTTTACCGTCAGATCTACCTTAATTTCTCAATTCGTAATGGTAACTAGCGGCAAAAAATAGCACTAATATCTCAATTATCGTAAATTTTAGGTTTTATAACAATCCGCTAGATGTCAGGTTAATGCTACTCAATCATACACTCAATACTGTTTGCGTGCGTTCCTTTAACAGGAAAAATTGTACTAAAGTACTTTTCAGAGTAGCTGGTGCTTTGGGATGTTATACAAAACCATACAAAACTCATTCTTTGTTGTTATTTTTTGTGTTTTACTAAATATTTGCATTTGTTATCTACTCTTTTTCAACGGCGGAATTAGTCAAAAATAGAAAATAAAAAGTATTTAACTTTATACAAGATACTACGTGTACAGTACATGGATTAGTTCTGAATTTGAATTTCGGATATTCAATTGCAGTACAATTGTATATATTCCAGTATAAATAATCATTTTGACATTTCTGTTATCACTCAAACATTGACATTTTCAGTCTTTTTAAATCAAAACAAGCATGAATTTTGAGTAGTTTTACTTAATTTTAGTTATATTTACTAAACCGGTTAGCATTTACGTGTTTTGTTGTTTGTTATGCTTGGTTTTGGTTTCGCGAATAGAAATCTCACAAATAAACTTATACGTCACATTATTCATAACTCTAAATATTCAAACAAATATTGTTATTTTTCTACCTCCATAAAAATGGATTTAAATCTTGCAAAAAAAACTGCTGCTTATAAAGCTGTAGATGAATGGGTAAAAAATAAAACAGCAATTGGTATAGGAAGTGGTTCAACAGTTGTTTTTGCAGTACAAAGATTAGCTGAACGTGTTCATAATGAAAATCTTCAAATTATATGTGTTCCTACTAGCTTTCAAGCTAGGCAATTAATTGTAGAACATGATTTACAACTTGGTGATTTAGATCGAAATCCAACTTTAGATGTAGCAATTGATGGTGCCGATGAAGTTGATTCTGATAAAACATTGATTAAAGGTGGTGGGGGATGTTTACTGCAAGAAAAAATTGTAGCATCATGTGCTAATAAATTAATAATTATCGCAGATTATACAAAAGATTCAGAAAATTTGGGTCAACAATACAAAAAAGGTATACCAATTGAAGTTGTTCCAATTGGATACATTCCTATACAAAAAAAAATACAAAATATGTTTGGTGGTGTATTAAAATTAAGAATGGCAGTTGCTAAAGCTGGACCTTGTGTAACGGATAATGGAAACTTTATTTTAGATTGGTTATTTGATGAAAACACAATTTACAATTGGGGTAGTGTAAATAGAGAATTATTAATGATACCGGGTGTTGTTGAAACTGGTTTGTTCATTAATATGGCCGAAAAAATTTACTTCGGTATGAAGGATGGAACTGTTAAAGAAAAAGTTTAAATTTTATTTTACACTTGGTTTTTTTTTTCTTTAATTTTATTTAATAAGTTAATAATTCTTGTATATTTCTACTCGAAATATTTTTTATATAAAAAATAAAACAAAAATCTGGAATATGAAAAGATAAATTTTATCAGTGAGCAGTGTTCTTATTTTCCAAAAGAAGCTTTTCTCTTAATTATAAATTCAAAAAATAATTATTGTCAACAAACAATAAAATGTATTTTGAACTTCGAACTGTGATTTGCTGCTTTAATGATAAAAATTTAAATTTTATTTTTCAGCTCATAATTAATGTTTTCAAATAATACTTATTCATATCTAGATGAATTTTAATTAAAAAGCAGATCCTTATTAAGTAAAAAAATATAAAAATCTTAAATTACGTATATAAAATCTAAAACAAATGTTTATGCAATAAATATGTATGAACGCACATGGTACGTTTTCACAACTTTATTCTACAAAATAATAAATCTCAATTTATTTACAGAAATTAAAATACTACCTACATATTTTTATTTATTTTTTTTTTTTTTTGTGATGGTGGGTTTAAACAAAAAAATTAAATAAAATTCCTTATTTCCTTTAAAAAAAAAATTTGATAATTTTCCTAAAACGATTTTTTAACTCGTTGAGGCAAAACAGATTCTTTAGCATAATTGAAAAACGTAAGTAATCCCAATTTTTTTCCTTTCTTCGAAAAATAATTTGATACAACATCATGATTGTCTAAAAAGAAAATTTAAAATCATGTTTCTAATTTAATTTTGATTCTAATTGAATTATAAATTACCTATTAAAGGTGTTCTTTCATTTACTGTTGTTGGCAAAACATTATTGTTTGCACTTAAAGATATGAAAAGGGAAAATGGTACAACCCAAAGACAGAGAGTGAAATATGCCATCACCTGAAATACTTATTAAATAACAGAATAAGAACTAAATGTATAAAAACAAAATACAACCTCTGAAAACGGATAGTATACGGCAGTAAATTGTCGAAATGCTAATACATGATTTACTATTAACATTAAGACTGCTCCCAGAAATGAAAATGAAAGAAATTCCACGTAAGGAAAATCTTTCATAATTATAAAATGAAATATTTGTTCAGTTAATCCACATAAAACCATAGACCATGGTAAATCATCCACAAACATAAAAATAATATAAATTGATGTTGTAAATATTACGAGCCATGATATAATTTTTTTTGCTACAACCGTATATTCTTCAACTAATTCTGCTAAATAATATAAACCGGCAGCTTAAATAATAAAATATATAATATTAATTGATCTATAATTAACAATTTCATCATTTCTTTAAACCTTACCTATGGCTATGGTAATAAAACAAACTTGTATTATAATGGATATGTAACTTAAAATGTATAATAATGTCATTTTTAATACTTTTTATACTATTTAATTCAAAATCTTAATTTATCATTTTCCAAACAATAACAAACAAACAAATCTGACCTGGGAAAATTATGAATTTCATTTAACTGTCAATGTCAAAATTAAAAAATTTTATCAAGCAAATTTTAAAATAATTTGTAGCTAGCCACAATGATTGCTGGCGAGTGGCGTCTTTAAAATATTTTTTAAACTTTTGCGACCTTGTGCTTGTGTAAATTATTGCACAGAAGCGATTTAAAAAATTTCTTTGTTAACATTGTTATCACTATCAGCGTTTAATTAATTGCATTAGTATTAGATTAGCTTAACGGCTTATAAACTTTTCCGGAAATTTAACATGACCTTGCATTAGATCAAAATTAAAAGCAGATAAATGAAAAATTAAACATATCGCATATCGGTATATTTACATTTCATATTAGCAACCCTACTTACAAATTTTTTTTATTGAGATTTAAACATAAGATACAAATTAAAAACGTAAAATAAAATAGGTATTTAATTTAATAATAATAAAAATATTAATTAACTTCAATAAGTAGTTGTAAATTTAGAATAATAATGTCTGTTCGCGTACAATAAGCTTTTGTAAACTGATGCAAGTTTTTACAAGTAACTGTTCGAGTACTGAGTTTTTTTTGTAAAAATGAGAGGAAATTGTTTGATTTTGTATTGTTTAAGACTAAAGTTAAAGTTTTCGTTTACCTTTCTTTTCAGTTTTCTCTTATTCTGATTGATTATATCAGCAGGAAGTTTTACACAAAAAATCGTTTTTATACTCTACTTACAAATGAGAATTTTTTTTGCCTTTTGAAGTTTTTGCAAGTAATAAAATCGAACGAAGTTTAACATGTTCTTGAAATTTCTTTTATTATGAATTTTTGAAAAAAGTGATAATAAATAGGAAATCTATTTAAAAAATGTATCCTAATGAAATTTAATATTTATGTTAAAAAAGTAGTAAATAAGTTTTCAAGCTTCAGAATGATGCAAAAATTAATAACTAATTTTAATTTGAGGAGAAACTCAGATAGTAGAAATAAATGTACATTGCAGGCAGCGTTCAGCGGTTATATTACAAACAAACAAAAACAAACTAAGCTACAGCCACAATAACCAAAAACTTCAATCAAAAAAAATTTATCATATTTTTGTCAGAAATTCATTTCGTACTTCGTAGTTCGTAATTTCGCAAAAAAAAAATTGTTCGCAGATTTTGTAGTGTAGTGTTTTGTCAAAATTTAGTAATTAACACGCGATTAAAAAACTTAAATTATTTAATATACATATAATTGTTTAGAAATAAATTTATCATATTATTTTAAAATTATTTTTAACTCTTGGATGAAAATTTTTTTTTAAAATTAAATTTGTTTTTGGTATTTGGCGAAAGCATAGCTATTGAGGTTAGATTTCAATTAACCTACTGTTAGTTATTCTCTAACAATTATTGAAATGTCTTCCAATGGCTCAAATGCATCAAATTCCAATTCTCCGGATCAAATTTTAAAAGGAAAAGATTTGGTTGCTATATTTCGATTATGGGAGGAAACTCATAATACACCTGGTTATGATCCTGTACCAGTTTTAAAAAGGTAAGTTATATAAAATTTTATAAATTATACATTAATGATGATGTTTCCAAAAGACTTTCAGAAATATTTGAAGATGAAACAGATATTTATATGAGAAAAGATCCTGACCCTTTTGACGAAAGACACCCATCTCGAACAGATCCAGATTGTGAATTAGGCCGCTCTCTAAAGTTACTTTTCCGTAGAGATCATTTTATGACTAAAGTACCTATAAGAAAATTTTAATTTATTAATTTATAATTAAAAGAAAAATATTTTATTTTTAGCTTGTCAGTGATTATTTACGAGACAATTTCTATACGAGGCAGAATATTCAAAAAAGTTCTTTGGACTTAAATATTGCAGCGTGTCGTTTAATTCTTGTTATAATGCCAGGTTTAGAAACTTCTGCCGTTTTTCAAGTTGATCATCAGAATTTAATTAATCGTATATATAGTTGGGCTGAGGATAGTATTGAACCATTACAGAGTTATGCTACTGGTCTTCTCGCTGCAGCCATGGAAGTAAATGATATGGCAGTTAGTTTTCGAGAACATAATGCACGCCTAGTACCAAAAATGCTAAAACGTTTACACATGCTACAAGCTATTACTAAAAGTCGTGAGCAAGAATCAATGGGAAAATTGACTGTGGCTGGAAATTTAGAATTAGAAATTAATGGTCCATCGACCCCTGTATTAATAAATTCGAGTAATTCAGATTTAAAAATTAAACTTCCAACTTTTATGGCTGAACATAGTGTGGAAGAAGCAGAAAGTATTGTAGGTGTTGTAAGAAAAGATCAATCAAATACCAAAACTCAAAATACATTAACTACAGATAATCTTTTGAACGGCCCCGGATCTGCGAACATTTCACCACTCATAGAAAATGACAATAGCTTAGATGCTTCTGTTTCTCAAGGTCATAAAAGTATAAAAAAGTTCTTAATTCCTGTACATCCGGCAACAACAGCAACTAGTCAAATGCTGATACTAAGATATTTATCTTCACTTGGAGAATATCAAGAAGTATTAGGACCAGTATTTGAACACAATGCTATTCAAATCATTTTTAATTACATTGAAAATTTAGATATTCGAGATACTTGTTTAGCTTTTGAAGCTTTAAAATATCTTGCTTCACTTTTATGTCATAAAAAGTTTGCATTAGAATTTATTGCTAGAGGAGGCTTAGAATATTTATTAAGAGTACCCAGACCAAGTGTTGCAGCTACAGGAGTCTCTATTACTATATATTATTTAGCATATTGCGAAGAAGCTATGGAAAGAATTTGTGCAATGCCAAAAGGTATTGTATCAAGCTTAGTAAAATATGCCTTGTGGTTACTTGGAAGATCTCATGATTCAGGAAAATGTCATGCTACAATGTTTTTTGGTTTAAGCTTCCAATTCAAAATAATATTAGATGAGTTTGATAATCAAGATGGATTAAGAAAACTTTATAATTTGGTAATTTCATAATTGATCTATATATATTGTATTAAAAGTTGATGTATTTTATTATTTTTTTCTTTAAAGATTGCCGTTCTTCCAATTTTATCAGCCGAAGACAATAACGATGTGTTAAATGATGATGAGGAATGTGCAGCTAGACAATTGGTTCGCCATGTTTGTGTAGCGTTAAAAAAATACATGGAATCTCATCTATTCTTTAAATATAACCAGATAATGCGACAACAATGTCCAACAAGTGATATGTCACTTCCCATGAGCAAAGCAGTTAAATTAACTTTAGAACAAATAAGTGACCAAGTTCGCAGTTTGCAAGAATGTCTTCCTTGGAAATCGCATTGGGCACCTGTGGATCAACTTTTAAAATTAGGAGGAATCACTCTCATATTACGAATAATAGCATATTCTTATGAGTGGAATGGAATAGTTGGAAGGTTATTTGAAACAAATATTAGTAATTTATTAAATACAAAACTTTATATTTATTTTAGGGCTGAGACAGTTAAATCAGCTTTAGATGTTCTTTCTATATGTTGTGTTGTTCCAAGAGTATTTAACGCCTTTTGTGATAGATTAGAAGTTCCTGACAATCCAGCATCAGCAGGAATCAATGCTATACTTGGAGCCGCTATTGGAGAAATACTAGCGGATGCTGATGTTCAAAAATCTGCTTTAGCTGTTCTGGTACATTGTGTTTGTGCACCCTTAAATAAACCAACACTTTATACTCGTTTTGGCTTAGCTAAAAGAAAAATTCCTAATAGATATAGTGAGGAAATAATTGAACGAATATGGGAAAGTGTTTGCTCTAACAATGGAATAATAGTTCTATTGCAATTGATGCAAGTAAAAACACCAATTACGGATGCAGATTGTATTAGAGGTATGGCATGTCGTGCGTTGGCAGGTTTATCTAGATCAGATCGTGTAAGACAAATAATTGGAAAATTACCACTATTTGCAAATGGTCAATTACAACATTTGATGCGAGATCCAATTCTTCAAGAAAAAAGATCTGAACATGTAATTTTTCAAAAATATGCATTAGAGTTATTAGAACGAGTTTCTGGGAAAACTAAGCCAGTAAACAATATGGATGCTTCACTTGCAAACATTCATCGTGCCAACGTTGTTGCTCAAACTAGAATACAATATAATGAAAAGCAACTAATGCAACTAATTTATGAACATTTAGATTCCAAGGGAATGAGTTCAACTGCACAAATGTTAATTAAAGAAGCAGGATTACAACCTACAACCCCTCATGTTAAAAGTTTTCATTCGTCTCCATTTAGTTATAAAATTCCAACTAATCCCGTGCCACGTTCTAGAATTAGAACAAGAACTGATATAACAAATTTATCAATAGGAAATCAACAGGAAAACACATCCAGCCAAAACAGTTTATCAATGCCTGGCATATCGTTATTAAATGGAATTAATTCGCAAACTATGGATTCTAATAGAGGTTGGAAATTTTGTATACTCATATATTTTTATGTATTTTGTTCTAATTTTAGTTTTTCAATTTCATGGTAATAATAATACTGAAGATATGACAGATGAAGCAATCATAACGACACCTATTAAGATAAAAAAGTTAAATCCACCTATAACTATTCCACAATTTGGAAGTACTGTACAACAGCAATCTTCTCGTTCTTTATCACTTCAAAAACAGATACTTCCCGGCGAAGATACTGGACCATCTGTATCAGGAGTAAATATAAATATGGAAGATATAACACAACAAAATTCTCGTATATCTCTGTCCACTATTGTAACCGAATATTTAACAAATCAACATGCATTATGCAATAATCCTATATCAACATGTCCACAATTTGATTTATTTAAACCACATAAATGCCCAGATCCTAAACCTAATCGTGTAATGGATGTTGAATATAATTTAACTGCTCGTATGTTAAAAGCTCAATCTGGGTTTAATACAATACGTTTTGACCGTCGATATGTTCATTCAAATTTCCGTTTATGGAAAACAATAAGATCACAAACAACTGATTACAGTGATGCAATATTTACGTGTTGTGATATTATGCCTTGTACAAATTTAGTTATAGCTGGTACACAACAAGGTGAAGCTAAAATATTTAATATAAATGAAGGCAATGAAGAATATTCTGCACCATGCCACAATTCATCAATAGAAACAATTAAATGTAATCGTGATGGTACATTATTGTTAACATCGGCTACTTGGAGATCGCCACTTTCTGTATTATGGTCAGTTGGAAAAAGAGACTTAACGAGTAAATTACAGTTTGATGATGACTTCTTTGTTGAATTTTCTAATATAAGTAATGATAAAGCTCTAGGAACAAAAACAGAAACATCTAGCATATACGATTTGTCTAGTGGACAAGTTGTATCGACTTTTAAACCTTCCATTTCAAATCAATATACAAGAAATAGAGCAACTTTTTGTCCAACAGATGAATTAATTTTATCAGGTATTTATAATAACTTACTTCTTTTTATATATAAGTACATTATAAATCTAATTATTATAATTGTAGATGGGGTACTCTTTGATGTGAAATCTGGAAGAGAAATTCACAAATTTGATAAATTAAATCAAACATTATCTGGAGTTTTCCATCCAAACGGACTAGAAGTATGTATATAACTAAAGCAATTAATTTTTATTTATTTTTTATTTTAAATATTTCTTTTTATAGATTATTTCTAATACCGAAGTTTGGGATTTACGGACATTCCATTTACTTCAAACTATTCCGGTTTTAGATCAATGTATGATTAAATTTTCACCACAAAATGTTATTTATGGTTTTAATATTAGTGCTACAGATGATGCATTCGATTTAGATTCTACAACTGGTTTCAATACAAGTTTTAAAGTTTTAGATAGTTATGATTATTCTAGTATATCAACAATAGATGTAAAGAAAAATATTTATGATTTGAGTGTTAACAAATTTGGTAGCTTTATTTCACTGGTTGAAAATCTTCCTGGTTATGAAAATTCAGATGAAACATTTATAAAATTATATGCAGTAGGAATGAAGAAAAACGAAGAAGAAGTAAGCATAGTAGATTCTTGTTTGCTTTTTTTTTTTCCAAAACATATTTGTATTTTGAACGAATATTCTCATTAATTAAAGGTTCCATTTCAGGACGAAGAGGAAGAATTGGAAACGGATGAAGAAGGTTCTGAAAGTGATGAATCACAAGGTGAGATTAACTTTATGATATTAATAGATTTTTAAGATTACTTATTATTATCAGTTTTCAATTTAGATGAATTTCTCGCGGATGGTGGTGTCGGCAGACGCCATAGAAGACGAAATCGTCGAAATAATGCTGCCGGAGAAGCTGATAGCAGTGAATGGGAAAGTTTTGAAACATTAGATGTCGATGAAAATGATGAAGATGAAGATGCGGGTGGTAGTGGTGGAGACGATGACGATGATAACAACGATGATGATGATGATGATATCGAAATTGAAGTCAATTTTGATTTAGCCGATTAAATATATTTTTTTTTTCATGTTTATTTTAAAAAATATTGCAAGAATTTGAACAAAATTAATTTCGTTATTCAAATGAAATAACCTCATTATAGAACTGGTATATGAATATAGTTCAAATTATTTTTAAAAAAAAGTAATTTTTTGCAACTATTATTTTTTTTTTTTTTTTTAAATAAAATTAGAAAAAAGAAAATAAATTTGTTATATTTTGTCAATTTTAAATGTTAAATCTTTGAAAAAATTTTCATTTTTCAATAGATTTATTCGATTGTATATATTAGGAAAAAAATAAATTAATACGAAAGAAATATATATACATATATATTTGCCTAACAAAAACAAGACATAAACCAAAAACTATTAAACAAAAAAAAAAAAAAAATACGAGTAAATATTTTTATAAACTAAATGTAAACTCGAAAATATATAAAAATTTGTATATTTATTGAATTTTATTAATTTTTTCAAAAACAATTTATTTTTTATTTACAGATCAATATTTAAAAAAAATTTAAATTCATATTCGTACTTTTTATTTTTATACGTTAGCAATTTATTTAGTTTGAGTAGTATGTATTAGCCAAAAGTAAGATTTTATTATTTTTAAAGTACCAAAGGCATTAAATAAATACATACATATATTGAAATATGTTTGGTTTTACTAGATTTTACTTTATGGCTAAAATTTAAGCAACATATAAGATATTTCAAATACTGTTTGCGTAAATTTTTTTAATTTTTCTAATCCTCTGCACCTAATTATCCTCAAATTGAAAACAAGCGCTGTAAGATTAGCCGTTTTGGAGAAAGTTCATCCTGAGCTGTAGTCCTATAAGATAATAGAGTAATTCATTTGTACAATTACTAGTATTATTTATTAATTATTTAAAAGAATAGTATCTCAACTTATGGTGAAAATAATAAGTTTACATACTTATTATTAATTATTTACAAAAATTTTAAATCTCTATAAAAGCTATTATAAACAAAATAGTTCCTTAATTGCATATTAAACATTAATTGACCTTTCTTTTTTTACTTTTTCTAAATTTATTATAATTAATTTTATAATTTTGTATTACCTTTATTTTATAAAATTTAAAAAAAAAAACTACAGCCTTGAGTAATTTAAACTTTACTTATATTTTATAAGACAACTTTAAAAAAAAAAGTATTTCATCAATTTCCGGAATTAAAATCTGTAAATATGTAATATAATTAATTTCACAAATAAAAACAAAAATAACTTTAGTCATTGTGAATATAAAATTATAGATATTAATAATTTTTTTATTACAGATATTAAATTTATTATTATTAATATTTAATTTTATTTTTATTTAACTTTAAAACAATACCAATTGATAATTTGCAGTGATTGTGTAGTATAGGATATATTATTACCATTATTATATCGTACTGTATTAACATAATTCAATAGCTCAGCTTGAGTTTTACACTTTCTCAAGAAAGTACGATTTCAACCACCTATTTTATTTTATTTAAAACTCTGTTACGCCTTCACATATTCATCAAGTCTACCTTTCTTTCACTATTTAAAATATTTATTTAATAGGCAAATATGTAATTAATTTCAAAGCCAACATTTGACTGTAGCCGTTTATATGTCATGTGAGTACTACAAACTAATCAAAAAGACCTGGGGTTGAATTCCGTTTAAAAATCTTGAATTAAATTTTTTTCTTTTATTGTTCATAATGAAATTTGCATTGTGAATAAAATATATATCGTAAATACTTAAATAAAGTCCTAGTTCCTGGTAGTCCCTAGTAGTTTTTAACATTAAATTAATTAATGTACCAGAAAATAAATAAATAATTTTGAAACATTGATCGTTATATGTTATGCATAATAAATTACAGTTACTAGCATTATACAATAAAACATAATAATTACAAATTACTAGCTATACAATAAAACAACAATAAAAAAGTAAATTAACGTGGAAATTTGCCAATGATTTGTACGGGTCGGCCGTGTTCAAAATCTCGCTTTGTAAAATAATTAAATTAAACATTCTGAAAAAAAGCAGAACCCGTTTTTGTATCAACAATCCAACACAAAAATAAATACGATAAATATTGTGAATTAAAACGATAATTTCCAACTAGAGTTTGAAAAACGAGACAATACATAAGTGATAATATTTCGTTACGCTTCCGATTCCGTACATATTTGCATAAATCTTATAACAAAAAATGCAACAAAATTCTAATGGCACAAACGACCATCGCAAAATAAATACTGTTCAACAAAGAAGATAGCTGCAAGTTAAGATAGAAGCCACAAACAGAAAAAGATATTTTTCTACTCTAATCCCCAGTAAGTGGTTGCAAGGTTTTCTTGTTATATGATAATGATCAATAATAAAGATTATGGTGAGGTTTGTGATGATAATGAATGTATTGGAATAATTTATCATGAACATTCATGTTTCTCGTTAAAAATTTTGTATTTTGAATATTAAATAAATGCTTTTGAAGAAGAAAAAAGCGTTATCCGGCGATTTTAATGGGTATTCTACCCAGCAAACTGATACATTCAAATTTTATCTGCAACATTAGAGTTACATCGCCGTACAACATTTTGAATTCTTCATTGGTATGTATTCTCTAGATACCGCCGGATTGCCTTATGGAGCCAACAAAATTTCTAAATATCTCTAGTTCAAAATGGTTCCAGTTTAATTATGTACATTATAATTCTTATATCTAAATAATTAATTCCAAAATATCAAGCAGAATACACAAAAATCAATAAATGACCGCTATGCATGGAATATGAGTTATTAGTTTAGTAATTTAAAAAAAAAAATTAATATTGTAAATAAGTAACATATTACAAACGTAAAAACAATTTAATAATTTATTCTAATAATAACAAGTTATGTACAAATTAATAATAATTGTATATTTGAAATCTCAATCAAAAAATCTAACATAAATTAAAAATATAAAATTCTTTACATACATCCATACATATCCATATTATAAATAGCCTAAAGGAAATAATAACCTTTAAATTTTATATTGCTTTTTATAGACGACAACAACGATTATTTGAAAGTGATATGAACATTGAAAAAAAAAATTTAATTGCATAAAAAAATTAAACTTACTTTAATATTATGTAGCTAAAGTTATTCTAAAAAGTTTATTAGTTTATTCAATTACATAGTATTTTGTTGTTGTACATATTAATAAAATTCCAATAATTAAAACAGAAGCTATGATTTTTCTAATTTTTCTTCTGGAAAATTTTTCATATCATAAAATACAAAAACAATTTTTCAAAGATTTACAATAACAAATAAATCTCATCGTTCATCTTTTCTTTTCAATTCAATTGAATATTCTCTTACTTCTTTCTATGTTGTTTTATGTTAATTCGTGATGTTGTTTTATTAGTCTGGCAAAAATTCAATACATACCGTAATGTTGAATTTCATTAGAAATAAATCCGTTAATTAGAGAACAAGTTATTGAAATTGATTAAATACTGAAATAGTGCCCACATAGAAAATAACAAAATTTAACGATTTTATAAAAACTTTCATCATTTTACTGTTTCTAATTTTATTGGATTGGAATTGTATAGAATCTTTCTCTCTAGCTATCTTTCTATGGCATCAAAATATTCTTCTCCAGATAACCCAACCCAATCTTCAGCATATATTATACAGTTATTTATACCTACTTATATTTACTACTGGATATCAGCTCTGCCATTATCGAGCCACCTCGCTTTTAGTCTTTATTTTTGACGCAATTAACCCCCTTCGACTGGCTAGCCATCAAATATTTTACACAAACATTTTTCTCTGTCCATTCTGCGAACATGTCTCAACCATTTGGTATGTTGTTAAAATGATCAAAAATGTCTCGTAAAACAAATTGTGTGAAAAACCTATCAATGTCATGGATATTGCAGGAAAATGGTACCTACCTTATGTCTGCGTGGGGATAGGAATTGAAAATTACAACTAAATACAAGTTAATTTTGAGAAATTTTATTTTGGTTGCAATCTAAGTGCAAATGTCGAAAGTGGAAATCAATTGTACAAAATTCTAATACAAATGTATCGATTAATGATAGGTTTAATGTAATCGAAAGATACAAAATAATGATGATATTCTGGTTCTGCAGAAATTGAATAAAATTACATCCCAACAGACATTTGAATACAGTAAATTATTAGCTGAAATACAAAAGGAGTTACACACTCTTAAGCTCAAGGAAAATATAGAATCCTTAATCGACTAAACCATCCATCTGAAGAGTAAAAATGAAATGTTGAGGAGGATAGAAATAAAAAAAAAACACTATGGAAAACGAAAAACTGAAAAACATAAAAAAAATTAGCTAAATAGCTTCTCAATGAATTCAACACAATGAACAAAGAAGAGAATACAAGATCAGCCAAAATTTCTTTGGAATTCATAATTCATATTCTCTGGACACTCTAGAACTCCAGTATTCCATAGACGATAGACGATAGACGATAGACGATAGACGATAGACGACAGACGATAGATAACGTGTTGTCGTGTTCTCTATTATCAACCGAAATGAATTAGAACAATCTCAATAATATCCTAGAGAATATAAAATTTTCAGCAGAAATTGAAGAGAATGATAAACTGCTATTTTTTAAATATTTCTGTATTTAAAAGAGACACAAAGTCACAAAAATAGAATTTTGAAAACAAAACAGAAAGCTGAAGAACACCTAAAGACCTACAATCATAGCTTCTAACAAAAATGGCTTCGTTTCATTCATTGATCCATAGAGTAATAACAGTTCCTATACAAAAAGGGAAAACTACAAAGAGGGAATAAAATTATATCATCGACACAGCTGCAAAGAATGAGTAATCGAACCCAGCGATTATAAAAATTATCAATTAGAAAAGGAAGAGAAAGGATCCTCTTACTACTTTTTTCCTACAGAAACATAAAAAAGCAGAGAGCCAACAAATTTTAATCACATAATGATGATGAAATAAAATCAATACAGGTTTTCAAAATTTAAAAAAAAAAAACATAGATGTGAGACTAATAGAAGACATCAACTGAAAACAATACTAGGATTTACGAAAGATAAAAAAAAGGAAAATCAACAAACTACAGCAAACATGAGAAGATATAGATACATCGAACAGACAAATTTTTTATCTTTTATGATAGTGATTAATTTTATGGGCAAACATCGGCTGAAGAGATTAAAAAAGGATAAAACAAAACTACACCTTCTTTGGACTTACCCTGCAATATAGTTTACAAAAGAAACACCCATCTAGAAGTCTATTTTCTAAACTCCCTGAATGATCTTGCATTACAGGTACCCAAATCAAATAAATCCATCGCTTTGTAAAACTTCAAATTGGTTTTGATAAGTATTCGGATTCACGTGGAGGATCAAGATTATGCAGTATCGGAATGAACCTAGTGATTGATTGCAATTGACTTGATCTAAATGTTTCGGCTTATTAGTCACCCTGACACGGTATTGATAGGGTCCTGATAGGGTCTCTATGAATATCAGCATAACAGGCATAGTTGGTACATATTACCAATATAATAAAAATACTTTGAGTAATCTAAGTTAATAACTAATTGCAATATGTAAATTTGTAAATTCAAGGTAGAACACTATTGATGTAACAACTTTAAATAGAAATTACTTCTATAGTGAAAAATTATATCACACTAAAAGTTTTAATCAAATCACAAGTTTTAGTCAGTGGTAGAAAGTTCTTCTTCTGAAATTCTACAAAATATGTACGATTGGTACGATGCTGGCAAAAATTCAATCAACCAAAATTTACAAATTGACAAAATCTGAGAGCGGCTGCTGAATTTTTCTGAAGAATTTAATTGATTGATTTTCAAATAAAATTGAGCAAACTAAACTAATTATAATAACTATAATTGTATAATAAAGAAAAATGAAAAGAGTTATATACACTAAAAATTAATTAATTCTCAAAAATAAATAAACAATAAATATTGGTTGCGTACGCGTACGAGAAGTTTTTAAAACTTACAAAAACTTATGCAAATTTTACAAGAAAATCTATTCTAGAAAATCATACTTGCAAATGAAATATTTTTCACTCAATTTTTTAACTTTTTCCTCATTTGCAAGTTTTTGCAAGGAAAATGGAAGAACTATTAAAAAAAAACTAAAACAAACTCAAACAACAACAAATTACATAGAAAATAAGAACTGTATAAAATTTTAATTTTATTTTGTAGAATTGAAAAAAAAAATACACACGGAGTCTATTCTGCATAAAAAATCTGAAGGAAAAAATTAGTTGAAATTCTAATAACATGCTATTTTTCCGAATTAATTGCAAATTCAGCTTTATGAGAAGAGATGAAAAAAAAAATATTTGAAACAAAAAACATAAAAAAAAAAACAAAAAAAAAATTTATTTTCAATTTTTAAAATACTTTTCAATTTTACCTCGTTGTAACCTCTAAAACTATGATATTATGTCCCACCTATGTATATGGTAAAAACATTTTGTTTATGCATTTAAAAAACATAAACCATAATAAAAAAAAAAGTAAAAAAAGTAAGTAAAAATCTCCTAAATGTCATTGCTATTTAAAACCAAAATAAGATCAAATCCGAATGCGTTACAATTAAGCTTTTTGTTTTTTTTTTTTATTATTTTTCTTTTTTAATTTTCATAATATTTAAGTTTTTAAAATGTTTATTCTTTATTATATGTTTATTTAATTTTTTTTTTATTTTAATATTTTTTTTTTTTTGTATTTTTGTTTTTGTATATTTTAGCTTATATTCTTAGTTTATTTCAACAATCAGCCGCGTTCGGTTTAACTGATTTCTCTTACTCTCGTTTAGCTCGCTTTTTTGTGTGTGTTTATTTTTTGTCATCAAAATTATCTAAAAAATTTTTTAAGATATAAAAAATTCCCCGACTACACTTTATTAATATATCTATACATATATATAAATTTTATCGTGTTGTTCAAACAATCAATAAATTGAAATTTAAAATTTATTATTTAATTATATTTATTTAAAATAAAATAAATTTATATAAATTTTATTAATAACGTTAATTGCCGCCTTTTTTTCTATTATTAAAATAACGTTTCTTTTTTATATGCATATTTATAATATAAAATTATTAAGTTCAAATGAATGAAATTGTGATGTTTTAAAAAAAAATATATTTAAAATCATTTTAATAATTCTCTCAATATTGTAAACTAATTCTAAAAATAAAAACTTTTCTCTGTATTTTTTAACAAACACGTAAAATCAAAACAAATAAGTAAAAGAAGGAAAAAAAAAACAAAAATAAAATTAAATTCATAAATAACAATATAAAATATAACAATTGGGAGTAAATATAAAAAAAAAATATATTTAAATATTTAAATAAATAAATAAATAAAAAGAAAAAAAAAATATTCAATTAAATTAAACCGTAGTTAAAAAAATAATAAAACACAATTTAAATGATGAAAGATAGTGATTTAGCTCTAGCACGTGCCATGTATGTTAATAAAAAATTATTAAACATATTTTATATAAATAATTTAACTAAACAAAAAATTTATTTTCTTTTTGTATATAATAAGCATATTTTTTTTAATTAATTTTAAAAATATAAAAAAAAAATTAATAAATATGAATATAATACATATGTATTTAAATTATACAATTACAATTTAAGGGTGGCGGAATCTGAATCACCTGGTGGATCACCATTACCATTACGAAGAGTTATTGATAAAACAAGACAATTTAGGTGAGTTTATAGAGAAATAAAATAGATTAAATTTTTAAATTCTAAATTTTAATTCACTACATTATTATAGTCTTTTAAATAAATAATATAAAATGTTTTTGATTTAAAATTTATAAAATAGTTATAATAATGGGGTGAGATAAAAATTAATCATATAAACAAATTAAAATTAACTCAATTAACTTATTACTTTTAACAATCAATCTCATTCCGTTTCCAACCAATCAGAGACAATATTCTGTATAAAAAGTTTGTTACATTTTCAAACAGCGCTATAAATGGTGCTAGTTTTCAAATAAGTTAATTAAAGTTAATTGAGTTAATTTTAATTTTTATATCGCGAAAACACAATTTAATTTGATTCAGAACAATAAGAAATTTTAGTCAATGTAATTCAAATGTTACTTTTGGCCATCTTTTACATATACTGTTGGAAATTTTTTTATATACGTTTAGAATACGTTATTTTTTTTTTAAGTTGTTAAGCCTTAACATTAGTTTTCAAACGATACCTTTATCGACGAAGGTACAGCTTGGATTAATTGAGGAGTGTAGAAAGAAAAATAATATGCCTTTGACCAGTAGGGACATTTTGAATAAATTTGTTAATATTTCTCTTGAATTCTTCTAGATTGTACGTATGTATATTTTTGCATTGGGGAAACATTTGTTGAAATATGGTTCCACATTCGGGAAAATTTAACTACAAACGTCAATGAATTCCCATAGCCAGTTTTGAGCCACATATGGGAATTTGCACTGAGTAAGGGTGGGCACTTGATGTCTCTCTTGTTCCTCGGCGGGAATGTTTAAGAGGAGGTAACACCCCCGAATAATAGTGCTGGGTGAAATGGAGTGGTTTTGCGTGAGACTATAAAGTTTTGCATTTTGGAGGTGTTAAACTCAACTCTATTACTTTCCCCCCAGCTGAAAGTAATAACTAAGTCATGGTTGAGCGTCCTAACCATCATGTTACGTTTAGTATCAGTAAGTAGTATTGTAGATGTGATTTTCGGAGAAAATCGGAGGATGGTACTAAGAGTGCTCTCGTTTGCCAAACTATGGATAGGATTGAAAGATCATTGATAAATATCAAAAAGAGAGTAAGGAGAGAACTGATGAGAACTTGTGGGTAGATATAATGTTTGTCAAATACAAATTCATCAATTAAGACACGAACCGAACGATTCGAGGGAAATTTCCAATCAATTTTATGAAAACAGAACCTAGGCCTATGTTATAGAGACATACAGGATGTTTAGTCACTATGGTATAATTTGTTACAGGTATTTAGTAGCTATAGATATTGGACTAAAAAAAACATTTGTTCTGATGTTTAATGTCTAAGATGATCTATAATAATAAAGATGACGACAAGAGGGGAAACTATTATTTTGACAGTTTTTGCCTACTTAATAGATCTTCACGCCTTCAATCTTTCCGATTCAAAGGATTTCGTCCTACAATTGAAAAAGCCTAGTAGCCAACTACAAATTTCTCAACTGACCGCAACCATTGATTTTAGGGTGCCATTATCAGTAAAATGAATACGTAAAAATGAAACAAATTGTTATATTTGCATGTTGAAAATTGTTTCAGTAATGAGCTCCGCCTCAAAAACAAAATGAAACGAGTATATGACTCGTCATAGTTTTCTTATACATTTGTAGTTTGTTTTTTATTACAGAAAATGAAATTTTAATTTTAATTTTTTCATGTTTTGATTCATATTTTGTATTTCTAACGATATTTAATTATGTAAATTCATTTAAAAATTTTCTTCCACTTCTTCATTGTTGACGCCAATAAATATTCAGCATATTTTGTTAAGCCTGCTGTCTTGGAGTATACATCGAAGTTAAATACCTTAATTAAAGACACCGAGCAGTCACTCGAATGTATTATTCAGTTCATTTGAGTCATTACGTAACAGATTCAGCGAAATTTTTAAAACGATCTTGTAATGTATAACTTTAACACTCATTTTTGGTAAATTTTTATTTAATTTCCTTTTTCTTAGAATTAACTGTAATTCTGAATTTAACTCGAACTGTTATATTAATCTAAACAATTTTATTTTTATTTTCATTTCATGATCTCTTTTTTTCGAGCATTTTTTTTTTTTTTTCTTATGTCGATACTTAGTTTGAGTTTATCCTAGTTTTGCTACTGCTATTTCCACTATGTCGTCATAGATCGGCCACATTTTCTGAAAATTCTGGTTCACGATATCTGACTGTGTAAACCTATTTTCCAATTGTTTTTAGTCGGATCCAGTTTCTCAGCCAGGACATCTGCTTTTGTTAGTGTAAAAAAAACACTAAAAATAAGTTAGGGCCAAAAAGCATCCTTAATAAATTTTAATTCATTTCAATTTAATTTTTCATTTTTCTACAACCCCTTGATTAAATTAAAATACAAGGCGAAAAGGAAATTTAAAACTTATCTCGTGGAAAAATTTTCCGTGATCACAACTTGAAGTTGTATAGACTTACTTTTAACTTCAAATTTTTTTTTTATTTTTTTTTCAAAAACTAAATAAATACCACATATAGCTTTTAACTTTGTAAATTACTAGAGAAAAAAAAATATTCTGAATAAAAATAATCAATTATAACATAAAATGTGCAATGAAACATTGTAGGCGTATATTTACTATACATAGTATGTATATTAAGTTTAAAATAAATATTTACTTAAATATGTACTTCAATATATTCTGTTTATATTAGCTTCAAATTTTTTACGAGATGATATTAAATTATTTACCCATTAGATTCTAGCAAATAATAAAAATTATTATATTAAAGAAAATTATAACTTGTTGAAAATCGTCGAATAAAATCCTTTGAATTTAACTCAAAATGCTTATATCGACTGGGGAAAGAAATATAAAATCATCTTATTTATATCGTATATTGTATCGTAGTTGATTTACTTTCCATTGTGATAGCACAAAACAATTTTTTTTAGTCATCAGAAAAATTGAGGGGATCTATTTGTACCAAAATTCATATCTCAGAAAACTACTTATACAATACAAACCCATTTTCAGCAGTTCAGTCCGTTGTCCAGTCCGTATAATACAAATTTAGTTCGTTTCTCAATTCTCAGATCGTAAAGAGTAAATTGTTTTTTTTTTTGTTGTTGTTGTTGTAATCAACCAAAGCCTTTTAAATTGTGTTTCTGTACCAATAGTATTTTATAGTTCCAATAACTGCAGCCCTTAATACAGTATTTACATACATTATTAACTTTTAGTGACGTCATGAGCTGGCAGATTCGTTTTTCAAACTATGTTGATTGAAGAAGGACCTTACCCATTCGCTTATACACTTCGGTGGATACATTTTCAAAAATTTTATCTTCAATTTGGCTTAACTTAAGAGAATAAATCTATTTACATTATGACGTATTTGATGACGTTTATCGTCTTCATCAGACAAACAGTTAAAAAAATTTTTGTTTGCAATTGTGTATAATAATTATTATTGAAATTGTTTATTAAAATAAAAACAAAAACTGTTCTATTACGTATAAATTTCAGTTATGTTGATATTTTATTAGTACATGGGCAATATAATTTTTACACAAGAAAATCATAATAATTTATAGCTCAGGGTCTTTACGATTCAAATATTAGCAATATTGAGATTAACTTTTTTTAAATAAACTTCTATTGTATCTTATGACTTTGAAAATTAACTCTAATTCATTCTTTTTTTGGAAAACTCTGAGACTGTTTTAAATTTTCTCAAATCTAGTAAATTTGTTAAATTTATTCATTTTAATTATGTACTAAATAATTTTGAAATTCTAACGAATAATGAGTAAGACATGGTAAGACGATTTACTTTAGTACTAAATGAACCAAAAAACTAATTTAGTTACCGTTTGCAACTGTTTTCTGTTTTTGAATAAAAAAAAATAACGGAAATTTTATATGCAAAAAATGTCAAAACAAAAAATGAAAATAATCAGAAAACGGGATTCCGAAACCTGAAAAGCTACAACATAAATATTGACAGTTGAATTCTGTACAAATTTCGTGCAGTTTTTAATTTTGAAATTGTATTTATTTATATTTCTTATCCTTATTATCTTTTTGATTTTAATTGATAAATTTAATTGTAAACAATTAATGAAACAATAAATAGTAAGTAGAAATTAGTTAAAAAATGCATTATTATAATTTGATGATTATATAATTTGTAAACTCTGTATTTCAGAAGTATGTAATCTATTTTCGACTATGACTGAATTTCACAAGTTAAGTCTTCCCTTTTAATTCAGTAGTAATGTTATATAAAAAAAAGAAAAAAAAGAAAAAAAGCGACCTACAAAAAAATAATAAATAATAATAATGTTATATAAATTTATATAAAACTGAGGAAAATTAAACGAAAAACCAGGCGGGAAATGAATGCAAAATAAACAATTTTCACTCTGAATGTAATAATTATTTATATATAAAGTAATTAATAATTAATTATTTTTCAATTATTCATGTTTATAAACAAATACATACTACATTTTATTTATTAATATATTAAAAATGCATGATTACATCAATTAATATTATTATTTTTTTAATAATTTATTGTAAATTGTTAATTATACCTATTGTGACATTTATGTCTTGTAGCATTATAAAAAAAATCCACCAGGGGTATATATCTTGTATACTTGTTGACATTCGAAAAACAAATCATTCAGATGTCGCATTCATAGTTAATTATCATGTGGTATTTTTTATTTTTGTTTTTCCGCAAAAATTACCACAACACAAAAATGTCAAAATAACTTGTCGAATATTGCCAAGCAGCAAAACTGATTCAATCAAATCAAAAGTTTTCTATTAGTCGTGTTCGTGAAGAAATTTATTGTGTTTTAAATTTTATAATTTTCTTTTATTATTTGAAATAATATTTTATTATTTAGAAATAATTAAATAAAAGCAAATATATATATATATAATTATTCAATTTTTGTTAAGTAGTTGAATTATAAAAGGAAAATTATATATTTTCTTTGTAATAGATTATATTATTTTGATATTTCCTAATCATTGTCATTTATGTACCTCATTTCATAAAAACAATTGGCTTTGTTTTTAGAAATTATTATATATATACAAGTGTACTTAACCAATTAATTTCGAAAAGAAAGAAAAAAGTTTTTTTAATTTAATTTATAAGTATATTTAAGAAATTTTAGTTATGATTACAACTTTAAAATACTTGATGACGTCTAGAACGATTAATAAACGGTATGCCAAATAAAACAAGTTTAACTATCCTATTTGTTATATATGTATGTACATATAAATTAAATATTTGCATTTAAATTATACAAAAAAAAAAAAGCAAAAAAAATTAAAAATTTATTACTGTAACCAAATGATTCAAAATCAAAAAATTGGTCAAAATAGAAATAATAATAAACAAAACAGCACATAATTATACAAGTATACTACTACTTATATTAAAAAAAAAAAATTGAATCCGGGTACATACTAACAAAATAAGGCTTAAACAAACATATAACTATTTTGACTATGGAAGCATCACAGCAACCAAATACTAAAATAACTTTTAATAATAGTATTGAAAATGATGTAGAAAAACAAAATCAAATTACCAAAGAACATCATAATGAACACCATGAAAGTGAGAATCCTCATGATGTGGAATTTATTAAAGAGTGGTTGTAAGTTTTCTTAATGTATATATATATACATACATATTTATTCATTTAATATATTAAATACAATAGAATAAAAAATTATCATTACTTAAATAAATTTAAATTTAAAAAGTTGAAAAAAAAAATTTAAATTTAAAGAAAAAAATTTGTATATATATAACCTTCTATAGGGTGGGTGGGTTAATAAACTTTTATTTCACTATTGCCGGAATCGAACCCGAACCGCATAGGAATGGAAATAGTTATAACTATAAGTATCATTAAACTAGGAGTGCCCAATGCCCGATTTTACATTGTGCAAAATTTTATATAAAAATTTACAAAGAAAGAATGATTGATAAATTACATTCTTCCATACATAGATACTTACCTACCATATTTATTTTTATCTTTGTTTTACTTAAGTTATGGGGAAATGAATTTTTAACGAGGCAATTAAGAATGTGTACTACATATTCCATAATTATTTATATGTATATATATATGTATATAGCTTATATGTGTACATAAAAATATAACATAATTTATGTCATAAATTTAGATTAGTTAATAAGAGGGATTACATTTTCAATGAGGGAATAAAGCTTAGTTAATAAATATTACACATAGTTAAACATACATACTTAATACATATTAATAATTTTGTATTTTGTGTTCTAAAATCATTGGAAATTTCATGGCAAACCTTTTCTGAGTCAATGATTTGAAAAATCATTGCAAATTTAAATTTTTCTTCATAACTAACCCTTGTTTTGTAGAATTTGTTACTTCTATAAAGTAACTTCTATGATGACGATGTACTATGAAATGTAATTAATTTTTCAGATTATTTTAATCCTTGTTATCAGGTCTTTTTCGTAGTTAATATAGTTATAGTTAATACATAATAGCAAATAACTTTATGTATTCTGATTTAAAATAAATCATATTTTGTGAAAAAAAAACAGTATATTTTGATTTGAAATAAATCGGTTAAGATTCACTAAAATGTGGTTTAAAACGCTTTAATCCTATGTTCGTTTGATTCTTCATTTAAGTAGATAAATCAGAATTTGATGTGTGTTTTTCAGTATTATAATTTATTGTGTCCTGTAAACAATATGATATACTTAAATTCAATTTAATTTTGTCAATACCCACGCACTAAGGTGCATGCATTGACGATATATTTTTAGAATTTAGATTATAGTTAAGAGGGTCTCCCTAAGACAGTAACTAATAACTAATTAATCGTTTTTGTCTATTTGTTATTAGTTATAGCTCCAAATTGTTTTTCCAAATACGGTTAATGATTAATTAATTCAAAATCGAAATGAGTAGCTACTTACTTTATATTTAAAAATATTGATAACATTTGAATAAATGGTCATTAAGTATACCGTGATAACAGCAACTATACATATCACATTACATAAATAAAATGTAGTTATGATAAAAAAAAAGTGTTTACTTTAGCGAAAATTGTGATTAAGTACTTAAATGATATACCTATCTACGACATTTTTGGTTATTAATATTATCGTTTAGAATTTATCAAAGTTGAATTATTAACTACTTAAACATATTGTATCAAATTCTATTTTTATCATCATCATATTAAGTCATCATTATTTTATTAAGTTGATCATCCTCTCGTGAGCTGACAGCATAATCAAAGTAATGATATTCTATATAAGATTAACTACTAATCAGACATTTAGACAGAAATCACATATTTAGTTTCAATACTACTTTAATCAAATAGTAAGTAAACTGTTTTCTAATAATTATTCGATTTAAAATCCCATGAAATCTCATCACAATTTTTTTGTCTTTACACACTGGGTGGTTAACAAATAAATACTCGAATGACATCCTAGTCCCTTTCCACATGTAACTAACTAATTAAAAATTGCAGTAACGTACTTATGTACGAAAACCTATCTACCTAAATTACTGTCCATAACATAAAAAAAAAAAAATTAAACCGGAAATATGGTCCTTAAGAACATTATTGATCTTTTGTTGAATTGACGACACTTTACTAATTCGAACTCGAAGTAGAATAGATAACTAACTATTATATATAAATGACATAAATTTTTTCTTAGCTCAATCAGTATTTGTAAGTAATTACACTCTGTTGAATCTCTAATTTATTCTGAATTATTGAATTACATATGTCCAAATACGTATAAAACATGTAAACTGAATTCTATAAATTTCTAAAATAAAAAAAAAATGTTGAAGATAATTTGTTAAACTATTTGAAAACAAAAAATAAAATATAAACAAACAAAATATGCCATTATAAATGTTCATGACACCATTAGCAATATTTATATATAGTTATATCTTAAAAAACAAAATAATATGAATGTACGTAAGTTATAACAAAAAAAAAACAAAAACAGTAAAATCCATTCATCAAAAAACTATGCAACTTAATTTATCATATAACATTTCCAAAATAGTTTCATTTCATTTTTGATGGTCATCTGCCGGTTATTTCTTGTTTGAATTTTGGATTTTTTTGTTTCTTGTTTTTTTTTTTACAATATAACGGTATTTTTTCAAAAATATATTTCCTTCCTAGTTTAAATTTCTATGTGTGAAAATATATTTAAAACTATATGCATACATAAAAATATTAAACTCTCCAATCTCTTAAATTTTTCAATAGTTTTTCTAGCGTGTTTAGGTATTCTTGCCAGATGACAAACAAAAAAATGTCACTTTTTTTTAAATTTTTAAAAAAATTAAGTACTTCAAAATAGGACGTTAATAAAACTGAAATTTCGATATCGTAAAAATATTGATATTTCTGAAACAGTCCCCAATTTATTTAGAGCAATTCATCAAAGCAGACGAAAACGCTAGAAACACTAGAAAATTTGCTCAAAATGTGTAATACCAACAAAATAAAAACATGTTACGTTTGATAACTAAAATTGACGTAATTATTACATGTTGATAATTATTCACATGTTAACAATAATGAAATACTTAACTTTTGTAATTGTTTATCTGCCTTTAATACCTACTTACCCGGGAAATTAAAGCATTTATATCAGAGACAACATAAGCGGTTATATAAGGTGTTTCAAATGTATTTTGTTTGTATTTAGTTTTGTCTCGGTAAATCCAACAACCACACATTGTGTAAGGTGATTGTAACTGTTGTATTCTTTTGGTAGTTTTCCATTTTCTTTCTTGCTACCACTCTACGATTTTCCAACAAAAAAAAAGAATTAGTTAACTATATTTAAATTGCGAGCAATATCAATTGCAAAAAACGTGCAAACGACTATTCTGAATTATAAATGATTTTACAGTGTTTCTTCTGAAATGACTTCGCATCTAAAAGATTAAACTTCAAAAATGTAGTAAAATCATATAGCCCTCTGTGTGTTTCAACGTTCAATACAACTTATATACTTAGCTACAATTTGCAGAAATTTACGCAAAATATCAATACATACTTACTTACCTTTATTTTTCAACTATTTTTCATCTTCATCTGTTCAACCCTATGTCAAAAGGTTAGGGCTTAAAAATAGGAAGAAAGGTATGAGTTCTCTAATCCTTTGATGAGCTTTGCTTTGATAGATTATAAAAAAAAATTAACTTCTTCTGAATTACAATTGATAATTTACTATTCTGAATTATAATTGACTACTTCTGAATTACGAATTACAATTGATTAATCTGCTCACAATTGTTAATTAACTCTTTAGGTAATTATTGCTTCTAAACTGCTTCTGGATTGGAAAAAGTGTAGTTTTTGATCGGTTGACTTCATCAAAAATGTTTTACATAAACGCAGTGCTGCAAAAGCAAGATATGCAGAAATTCAGTACTTACTGTCAGTTTAATTAAATTAGATTTAGTTTTTAATTGGTTAAAGAGGTGTAATTAAAAGTAGTACAGCTGGTTGTGCTGCGATCTCAACTATAATTCAATAATAACTATTGGTTTCAAAATGTCTCACAATATTCGTTTTATTGTTTCAAACTGCAAAATTTCGATCTTTTCGTTTTAGAAAGCACTTCATCTTTTATTGTATATAGAGATTTTATTTTTTATTTTTTTATTATTTTTTTTAAAATGCCTAGTATTATAACTACATTTTCATTAGTTGTTTTACCTTAGTTCGATTTTTTTTTTAAATGATGTGGTTGTTGTTGTTTACTAAAGAATAAATTTTTGTATTTTAACTACTTATTGCAAATATGTTGGAAATCGCTCATTATAATTAGTTTAATTTAGTTTAGTTTAAAAATTGACAGATTCTGACAATTTAAAATCACTTGTAGACTCGTAGTCATCCCTTACGACACAGACTAGACTATTATCTAATTCAAAATTAAACCAGTGTCCGTTCATATAAGTTCATATCCACAGAATTTTTAAGATATTTCATCCAAGTTATTTCGATTATATCTAGCAGTAGTTATCTAGCACTCAAGATGAGCTTTTAAGTTCTGATAATATTTTTGAAATGAATAAACAACTGTATCTAAGAATATCAACTCTCTTAAAGCCGAACTTGTTTCCTCCATACCCTATACTTCATATAAACACTCACTATTCTGTTCATACCACTTGCTTGTTGTATGCTTGAAAACACTACGTCTACGTAATTATATCTACATAAATTACCCAAACACACCCTAGTATCTGAAAGAATATGTTAAATCTGGTAACACCAATTTCTCATAGGTTTCTCATAGTTTTACAGATTTAATTAATTAAAAAACAAAAAATCTTTAAATTATTAAAAACTAATCAAGTAACAAAAAAAAAAAAAATAGGAGAACGAAAAAAATTTTTTTGTTGAGCAAAAAATGATCAATTTGAAAAAAAATCAATGCATTGTCAAATTGACAATAAAAAAACAAATCAAACAACAAAAAAAATAAAAAGAACAAATAAATTTTAGTATACAAAATGTATGTGTAAATGTATGTGTTAAATTGATTAGCTTTTTATAATTTCCTTGATTGTATCACATTCAATTCAAATATTATTTACTTACTTTATTTTTTATTTTATTTAGCAAAAAAAAATTTAATTTATCACTATGCATAATCATGAATTTAACTAAATATTTATGTACGAATAAGTATATATAGTTATATGTGCATATATTATGTACTTAGTTTGATATCAAGTACTTTCCTTAAAATTACTTAAGATCTAATAAATATTAAGCTTTTTTCAAAATCATGTTTGTGCATTTGTATATCAATATTGATATAACTAGTACAGAATGTACAATACTTATGAAAACTTATTATACAGGGTGTACTGTTCTGGGCTAGTAATATTTCGGCATGCCATAAAGAACCACTTGGGAAGCGTATGGCAGGAAGGGTCTGTTTTCAATACGTATCGAGCTTAACGTGCTTCAATTTGATTTTGTCTATTTTTGTATTAAGTGGCATATTTTTTGCATTAGTAAGTAATGGTCTAACTGTTAAAATAATTGAGATAATGTCAAAAATAAAAACAACGATTTTTTGAATTTAAACGAAAAAACTTGTTGCTAACAATATTAAATTTAATTCCATAACTACTTAACTATTTTACTTTTCATTCGTTGTTTTTATTTTTGACATTATCTCATTCATTTTAGCAGTTAGACCATTTAGTTTTTTGTTTTAATGAGAAGTTCTATGTAACCGCAACCTCTTAAGATCTATTGTACTTCTCCGTTTATCTCAGAATTGTAGTTCTATGTTCTTGATAAACGCTATTATTGCTTTGAAGTTAATTTCAGAAACAGACGATTTGTATTCCTGGAAATATTTATATAGAGCTATAGCGTCGCCAAACAATTAGACCGAAATAGAAATATATAGAACATTACTTTCATCTATACAAAAATCATAAGTTTTGGAGGTATTATCGAAGAACTTCCAGTTGTTGGGTGGAAATTAATTTTTAACAAATTTTGGACACAAATATTGCAAAAACCAATATAAGAAGTCTGTTTATGACATAATTTTAACAATTTTATTAGCTTTCCATCGATATTACTTTCAACAGTAACTATATCCTTTTCGGAGATATAAGCATCTAAGTACGGAAGGGGCTTCAAATTAACCCCTTGTTGTACATTTTTTTGGTATCCCCAAAGTATCCCTTATCATATACCAAAGTATTACTAATCAAGTACGAAACACCTTGTATATTCAAATTAATTTAATTGCTTATAAAGTGACACATAGCTAGTTGCTATATTCCTTGTCATTTTTAAATTGACAATTTGAGAGTAGAATAATTGAATTAATATGGATATTTTATTATAAAACGAGTGTTACTGCAGTAGTTTAATTAAAACTGTTCACTTTTGATACATTGGTAGTCAACGTATTAAGTTAGCTGTAATCAATTCTCGTCCATATCTTAAATGAGAAAAAGGTATAAAAATCTTCTTTATAAATTTATTTAATAAATTAAAGTTATATTGTACAGGGTGTTTCAACTCTACGGTATTATTTTTATTATTCACAAATTTTTTTAAATTACGTTATTTAAAAAAAAACAAATAGGAACTTTAACCTGTCATTGCTTTTTTCTTTAAATTTGTATATATATATATACAGAATGTTCTGGGAGCATCAAAGCATAAAGATAAAGGTGATTGAACTTTTCATGTAAAAGTTCAATCACCTTTATCTCTATGCTTTGATGCTCCCAGAACATTCTGTATATATATATATATTATATTATTTATTTATAACACTTCGAATCCAATTCATTTTTTGTTATATAAATTAAACTGTTTCAAAATTAACCGAATCAGTTTAAATTATTTTATAAATGCAAATTCAATTTAAAAATATGTAAATAAAAATTTCAATTTAAATTAATATAATATTTTTAAATTGTTACTTATGTACATATATATTAAAATGTACTGATAATGATAATTTTTTTTTTTAATTTGGGCTATTTAATTTAAATTGTTATCAAATGAAAATGGTTGTGTTTAATTTTTAAAGTAAATAATAATTTAAATGTGTTTTTTCCTTATTTTTATTTTAATTATTTATATTTTAAATAATTATGTATTATATTTCATATTACAGTTTGAATTAGTTAACAATTTATTGTTTTATTTTATATTAACTATATAATTTTATTTTTATTATATTTACAATATTAATTTAAACTAAAAATTACTAATGATTAAAAACTACTATCTACCATGGCTATCGACCTGTTTTAATAATCATCAAAATAATAGTATCGCAAAATTTTTTGATGAAACACATTGTATTGATTAATTCAGTTATAAGTAGTTAACTACTGTGAATAACTTAAAAATTGTGGACAAATATTAAATATGGAAATGGAAAATAATTTCAACCTGAAACACGAAATTGGGTAACTAGTTATATAGTAGTTTTAGGAGAATTTTGAATGTGATATCATATGCAGTGTTTATTTAGTTCAATAATATTCAAGTTATATAGCTTATTTCGCTACAAGTTTTTGTTTTATATTTCGATGTATGTAACGTAGCAGCCGATTATTCTGTTAATTTTTCTTTATCAAATATATTAATTGATTGTTAAATAAAATTGATATACAGGGTATAAGTACTCATGATAAAATTGTTGTAATTTGTATCATACATACTCAATATAAGGACCTGATTGACGATTTTAGTTCCATACAGTGACTATTGTTTTTTTACTATACATTATTATACACATAAGCTTGTCTGTATCGCATTATTATGTTATTTTATTATTATTCACGGCTTGCGTGAATAAATTGGGTACAGATAATAAAAGCAAACACGAAACATTTGTATATTTATGGTTTCAATTATCAAATATTAAATGTACATAAATATACAATTAACTAAATACTTAATTACAATTTATTTCGTTCTGACAATTTGTAATAATTATCACTTGAAAAATATTATATAGTTAGTTAGTTGGTTACATATTAAAATAATATATTATGTACTTATGTCAAATATAAATTTTGAAAGTAAAATTGATTTGGATTTTGTTCTTGTAAAATCCATTATACTTACATATATTACTATACTTTATAATATGAAACTTTTACGGTCTAATCTAATTCGATTATTTTTGTGTTACTGAAAACACAGAGTTTGATTCCGTAAAATGTTAAATTATTATTGAAAACAAACAATTGCGAAAACTTCCTCCTCCCTTTCACACAAATGTATTATTTCCAAACCTCTTTCATCTTTCTAATCATAACTATTTTTTGCTGTGTGTCCATTGATTATTTTCTATTCAGAAATTTCGGACAGTACTTTAGCATTTCGTCTAATTAAAAATGGTGATGAATGAAATAAATTTATAAAGTCTTACCTATTTTAGTTTTGCTTTTGCGGTAGAAAAATATAATTAAGAAAAAAAATTAAATAAAATTAGAATTACATATGCAAATATGCAACAGTGCTGTTTTAAAAGTAACATTTTAAATTTTTTTTTGATTATTTTGGTGTACTTTGAGATATATTTTGACATTTCATATATGTCATTGTCATATATCAAATACATTTCAATTTGAAAAGACTGATTATTTTTTTTGTAGTGCTGTATATTAGTTATAATCTGTTTTAACATAATTTAAAATACCACTTACATCACACAATCAGTGAATTGACGTTTCGTATAATACAAATTTAGTCAAGAAAGGAACTTTCTCGATCCTAGTTCAGATCCCGCTTCTAATGATTTCTAATTAATAAAACAAAAATCGCTTTATTGATGTTGGTACTCAAACATGACTGAATCGAACCAAAATCAAAACAAATAACTAATTTGAAATGCAATTGATTGCTTATTTTTCATGCTGGAATGATAGTGTCATTAAATTTCGTAAAATTTGTATTGTATAGGTTATGATGGTACAACAGAAGATAACTCAAATTCCGATAGACCTAACATTAACTAATTTCAAACAGTTACGAATTTCCACTATTTGTCTTAACTAATACAAGGTATCTCGTTATAAATTTAATCACTTAAGTAGTTTTTATTTTACACCACTTTTGATTTACTATAAATAATAACAGTGAATTTTGGTTTATTTTGTTATTTTATTTTTTATTATTTATTATTTTAGTAGTCACAACATTTTGTAGTTTTTTTTTTTATTATAATTTTTTGTCTTTTTTTTAAATCAGATTGTCAGCTTTTTTTTTTTCTTGTGGACAGTAGATATGTATACGTACAAATGATGTAGGTCTACATATATATACGTACATTTTTTTGTATATTTAATAATATATTTATTTACTAATGAAATTATTACTTATGCTTTGTATTATGGTGTATGTAAATTTTATTCGTCACTCTCGTCATACGATTTTTACTATGAATTGATTTTTTATTTTATTTATATTTTTTCTGTTTTACTGACCGACTCAACCCACCTTTAATCTTTTATTAATGGTAAACTATGGTTAGTTTTGTTTTGAACCGCGTAACGGAATGTTTAAATATTCAAGTTTTCTTCTTGTTATTATTATTGTCATTAGTTTATTAAATAATATTTAAAATATATTAAAAAGTTTTGATAAAGATTTAAACAAAACAAAAGTTGAAAGTTAAAAATCATAATCAAATTTATAAGGATTAAATATAAAATATAATAGTGGTGAATTTATAAAAATCCCTTTTAAATAGTTAAAAAAAAATAATAGTAATAAAACAAAAAAATAAAAAATTGTGTAATTTTTTTTAAGAGCTCTTCGTGTTACTTCCTTATTGTTTTTGTTATTTTTATTATTTTTATAGAGATATACATATATATATAATTCAAATAATTTTATATAATTATATTTAATGATTAAATAGAAATAAGAAGAATAGACCTTGTAAGAAAAGTATTTACGCGTGCTAACTAATATTATAAATTATATTTATCATGTTTTCTTTATTTATTATTTGTTATACTGGTAATAATGAAATTAGGGCTTACCGTATGTCCAGGATATAAAATATTATAGAAAATTTTTACTCGGATATTTGTTTTGTTTATTACATTAATGCTTGCATTTCAATCTTTAAAAACTTTCGGCTCAAAAGTCGTTTAGTTGTTCTTTTTGATGAAGATTGACTGTGGTGCTGTTCTTATTTAAAACTACATAACTAATAGAATTTCTATTCGAATTGAAAAAATTTATTGAAAATATTTTAATATAGTACTTACTTATATCTGAATACAGTGAAAGTTATCAAAATTAAATAAATATTATTTAATTCAACAAATATAATGTATGTAAAATTCAAAATTAGGGATACTGCCGTCTTGGGGCATAAATAGTTAATAAATTAAATTTTATCATCATCATTGTCCTGCAACCCCATCCGTGGGGCATAGGGCGGACAAAAAATTAAATTTTATATTGAAGAGAAAATTTGTGTAATAAAAAATATAAATGAGAAAAAAATTAAATAGAAATCCAATTATATGTGCAGCTGCTTTAAACATATGTTTTAGAAATAAATTAGTTTAATTGAAATAGGTAGCTAGAATCGAAAATACATAACAAAAGAGCAAATGTAAAAACAAATGATGATCTACAATATTTAGTTTGACAATGTTAACAAAAATATATTTGTCTGAATTGCATTGTAAATGATTGTTGACATTTATCGCAATATATTTTCAACAATTATTTGTTAATATTTTATATTTTTCTTACATGATCAAGATGAGTTGAAAATGAGTGAAATTTCTTATTTTAACTTAAAACTGGATTTCGTTAATGCAAATAAAATTTCTGATTATTTTGCTTTGTTTTGATTCAATTGCAACTTCAAAACATCCAAATCAAAGTATGCATGTTTATACGGGTAGAAAAGTGGAAATTTTAAATTTCTGGTAGATTTTTGACGTTTAAATTTTTTTTCTGGGAATATGTCATTAAATAATTCGAGTTCTTTTTCACAAAAAACAAAAAAATTGTTGTTGACAACCTAATTTTCGGATTGAATATTAATCAAATAAAAAAATATAAATTATACAAATTTTAATAATGTTGGATTGACACTAGAATAATAATAAAAATCTATTTATTTATTCTTTGATAATTTCAATTCCGGCCATATTTCAATAATCTGACAGGAAAAATGGCAAAAATCTACCAGTTTTTTTTTACGTATGAACATGAAGGTAGATTTCTGCGATAGATCTGCGGCAGATTTCTGACTCGTATAAACATGGGCAATGATGGTGGAATGACATTTTCGATTAGATAATTTTTGTTTCACTAAATAATCGATTCACTTAATAATCGAAAAATGTCAATTTAAGGTGCCTATTACACATCAATAAATGATCAATATATTGTCCATACTTATATTGATGAGAAATTATTGATGGCGGTTCTATTATCATCAATAATTCAATCAGCTGACCCATCAATAATCTCATCAATAAATCATCAGAAGTAAAAAAAAATGACAATTATTATTAATGAATATCTACTAATTTAAATGTAGAAAAATATATCTATAGTTATATATATACTTAGTAACTGTAGAATAATTTCGCCTTCATAATTGCATAGTTCTATTTGATTTTTAGTGATAATGATAATCAAAACTCTTAACTATTTTTTATAATTTATTTTATCCCAATGACAAAGGGTATACTGGACCATTTCAAAACCCATTAAAACATTTTTCTTTTGCCTTTGCCGGGAATCTAACCTGATGGGGCATTTCATTTGGCAGGCGACCTACTGCGCCACTCTTTTATGTCATTATGTTATCTTTTGATCACAAATAAAATTGAAAATATAAATAGAAAAATTAAAAGTATTTTATATGATATGTAAAATTTGTTATACTTAACTATAATATTAACTTTCTTTTCATTATAAGTACGATCCATGGAGTTAACATCGCTTCATTAGTGTAACTATTTGTAATCATAATGAATAAAAGTAGACTAATAGGAAACAAACAACACACGTGGTACTATATCTAATGACAAAATATATATAGTTATGTCTTATAGAAAAAATTTTTACATGCGAGAACCTATAGAACTATACCTACTTTGTAACATGTTTTGTAGTATTAGATCTATAGAAATACGACTGTAGAACATACTTTATAACAAAGAATATTTACCAAACTAAAAATTCAAATTATTGAAAACGTTATTAACAAGTAAAAAATTGTTTTTATATTATAAAAAACAATGAGATTTCTAATTAAAATCGATGTATTTTAGAATGGAGAATACTCAATATGAAACAATCAATTGTTTTTATAAGAACTCTTAAATCAAACAAAAATACGAGCAGTTCAAATAGAAAAAAAATTAATAGTATAAAAATAAACGAATGAATATATTAGACTAAATACTTATTTAATTGTCATTTTATCACTGTAACTAACTATATATTATTTTTATTTTACGATTTTAAGAATAATTTATTTCTCCCAACAAAAGACTAATCAATTACTTTAAACTAAATTATTTCAAGAAATCGAAAACCTATATGTTTTCAAAAGCAGTAGAAACTATAACGAAATTTATTTCTACAGTTTACACATCAACTACACTAAAATATTCACATTTAATATTCTAGCTGTAATTTAAATTTGTCCATATACATTTTAAATTTGTTCAATACATAGGAGTTGAAATTTAAATGTTTTGAAATTATGGAAACCCTAACAACTAATTAAATATTAAACAAAAAAAATATATATATTTTTAAAATTTTAAATTTTCGTTACTAAAATGATTAGTTAATTATCTTTAAATTAAACATATAAGCACTTATATTGTATAACTACTTATAGACAACAGAATATTATTTAATTAAGAATGTGCAATGATGCAAATATAATAATACTTATGTAAACAAAAAAAAAAATTATTAACACTAACTTGACATACTTACTCATTTGATGTGAAATAAAAAAATGCTTTTCATTTATTTATTTTATTTTATTATTTTTATTTAATTTTCGTAATACCTAATTTTCTTTTGAAATAAACTTGAAAAAAAAATCTTAAAATATACTTATATACTTATATACATGCTTATTGCATTACAAAGTTCACTAACATAACCTAGATATGTGTTTATAACATTAGACATTCAATTCAATTGAAGCCTGAAATTTGTTCTCTTAAGTACAAAAAAGAATTTGTAAAATTCTATGAAAATAGTTTACATATACGTACAACTTACTTAACTTAACGTTAAGAATTTACTCGACGCAATAACTACTAATGTACTCGATGATTTTAAATCTTATTGTAAATTTTAAAGGTCTGAAGGTGATATTTCAAGGGTTAATTTCAAAGACTTACGTTAGTTGTAAGAAATTTATATCAAAATTAACTTAATATGTTTGTCAGAGTCCCTGGCCTGGTTCTAGCAATATAAGATATTTATTTTATTTATTTATTTATTAAATTTTTTTTTAAATTTTTGTATTCAATTCAAATCAAAACTGGAAACATTAATTTATTAGACTTAAGTCATCGTCTTAGAAAGTACATGTTATACGAAATAAATTTGCATTTTTTTTTAAATTAAAGTTTTGTTTACGTTTTTTTTAATAATTTAAAATTTAGATAACAGAGAAATAATTTATTTCAAATCATAGCTTAAGTTGTGTAATCAACAAAATTTTTTGAAAATATTGTATTTTGAGTTTAAATAATTTCAAAAACAATATAATTAAGCATAAATCTGAAATTTAATTAGAAATAAAATATTAAAACTAAACCTAAATAATAACGAATAATTACTTTTTTTTGTATTTGTTCACAATGTTAGCAACTGACATTTATTTCTTATCAATTTTAGTGTGCTATTCAGATTCACAACACAACCTAAAAATATGTGGTAATTGACAACTTTATTGTCTTTCTTTATTTTGATTCACAACACAACCTATCCCTATCCCTAAATCTGTCCACCAATCTATCCCTAAATCTGTCAAAATAACACAACCTAATTTTTAAATTGAGTTGCGTACGAATAGCTATTCCGATGGACAACAGCTTATGTTTAAGTTGTCTGAGACAACTAAAACGTTACAAATGGTTAAGACCAGTTATGTTTATATATTGTTAGAATTAAAAAAAAAAATATCATGAAAAAAGAAAGAGAGGTAACTAGGTAGTAATATTTTATTATTTTTATAAATTTTATTTTATTTAAAAAAAATATGGAAAAGGAGAGGTAATATTTTATTATTTTTAATGGCAACACTGTTATGACATACAACCTCTTTACAACAGCTAAAAGTTGTTATTCAGAATAGCAAAATTTGGTTGTGTTGTCTATTGGGTGGAGTTGTGTAAAACAACTAAATCCTGTTGTGAATGGAAATAGCACCCTTATTTACCAATTACTCCACCTAACATACGTTGAAACTTTGGAGTTCGAAATCTTTATCTCTCTCTCTCTTTCTCTCTCTTTTATAGATATCAACACACGCTGGGTGGCGCTTAGGTAGGTGGAATGCTTACCTTTTAACCGAAAGACCCCCATCGGTTCTATTCCGGAATAGCAAAAAAAAAATACTGTATGGGTTTTTCCACTTTGCCTAGATTATATAAATAAATATATGATAAAATAAATAACAAAAAAAAAAATTATTAAGAGTAACTACTTGTAATCTTGGTAACTACAGTAAAAGTAATTATGGTAACAACTTAAATAAAATGGAGCTATTCTGTTTAAGAAAGTTTAGCTCCTAACAATATCAGTAGTTTTCCATATTTAATGAGTTAAATTTGATCAATAAATGCTCGAAAAACGTTGTAGATATTGTAGTATAAACTTGCAGTACCGTATACTTGGTGATTCTACCTAAGATTCTACTGTCAACAACATAAAAAACAAAAAAATCTGATTAGAAATGACACTAACTATTCCTCTATTGAACTAAAATCAATAATGCTCTCATCGAGAAATTCCAGCGCAACACTAGAAAGGCTTCAAGCACTCACTTCTACACCAATTTCAACGGTGGAATTGGTTCAAAACTGATTTCGAAAATGTATTTATCGTAAGTGTCAAAATGTGGAACATGCTTTTGCGTGTTTCACTCAGATCGAAATTCTTTATTTTTACAATTTGCAACATTTCAAAACAAACCTGTTTAGATTTGTTCCACTAATATCCTTCTACTATATCCCCCTCTTTCCTCCCTCCTTCGTTGCACTCTCCTATTCACTCCACTATTTGCCCTTTTCCGCCCTATGCCTCACGGATGGGGTTGCAGGACAATGATGATTTGCTCTTTCTCTCCAGTCTCTTCCCCTTTCTTCTCTAATATTCTAAATTTATAAATAAAAATTTTCCGGATTTTGGTTGAGTTTTGTGTATTCTAAAAAAATTAGTTAATTTTTTTTTTGGATCTTGAGTTGAGGTTGTGAGGCAACAGTTTACTTGCTCGAAATTAAAACGAACTATTAAAAGTTTAAACAATTACATACTCTTTTATGTAGAACTCATGCAATAGCTTAAAGTCATTTATTTAAACTTTGAGCTTAAGCTAATTTTTATGTATTCCACACAAAATTCTGATTGAATGGACTTATAAGACCAGGCGATATAACTAGTTATTCTTTTCCTATTTTGACCTTTTCATCGTTGTTTTTTAAACAAATTAAACATAACTATTTTGTTACATTATTTTTTTCTCCTTGGACTTATACCCAACTAGCTTAATTTTGAACTAATTCCTTAATTTGGAATTATTTCTTTTTTAATCGATCTAGGTACAGTTGAAGAACAATATTACAGAGAAAGAAATAAAAATAGAAAGCAAAATATGAATTCATTTATTTTTTAATCTTTTTTTTCTTTCTTCACCGCGGGTATTCTTAGGATGACCAAATTTTCTTTTGCACTCAAGTAGATTTCACTCTTAAGTGCTTTTCATTATATTTATTCAGTTGGTCTCCAAAATACCTGACCAAAGCTATAAATATATAATTACGCAAAGTTTATTAAGTTTATAAGTAATAGCAATTAATATTAAAATAATTTCAAATATTACATAAAGTATAGTTAATTACTTTGGTTTTAATTGGTTTTCCAAAAAGGACTTATCCAAAAATAAAATATTTATTAAATAAAAAAGTAATTTATTGATTTTAATATTTATGTAAATGTGTTCAGTACTTTTAAATTTGTTATTTTCAAGGTCTACTTTAATTTTTCAAAATTCTAATATTAATTTTAGTTGTATATATTAAAATATATATTCAGGAAATTCTAGATTAAAATCTGGAAGAAATTAAGTGTTTCACAGAACATTTAATAAATCAAAACAAAAAAAAAATCAGTTCAATTAAAGTAAATTAATTAATTTTGTTTTATGACAGAATAAAAAAAAATAATTGTTAATCTTTAATGGTTTTGTTTTTTACAATGACGATGAAGAAAATGTTCTTATCAGAATTATTACCTATATATATAATAGAATAGGTATATAACTAAGATTAATTTATGATAAAATTCATTTTCGTTTAATATTAACCAATAAACTTAACTCTATTATTATTCTAGGAGTATAAAGCTTTTTGAAATGAAAATTAAATCTAAAAGCTTCTGATAAATAATAGATTAATGAAAATCATTCTTAATTTTAGTATATTAAATAAGTATGATGACTATACATATTTTTTTTTCAAATTAATAAAAAAGGATAACATTTTAATAAATTAAATGTAGGTGTTGAGAAGATAGAATTTTCAACGTGTATCTATGGTATTAAGCAAGTAATAAAAATTTGTTTATTATCGGAAAACCGCTAATGTAGGCGTCGGTTGAATCGAAATTGGATCGATCATTGAAATAAATGCGCAAAATTTTTGTTTTCGATTTAACAACCGCTATAGACACAAAATTTTAGTAAAGAATGTTTAACAAACAAATTTGAATATTTGAATTTAATAAAAAATCGAATTTATTATTTTACTGATGCGACAAAAAACAGCAGTTGTTAAATCGAAAACAAAAATTTTACGCATTCATTTCAATACTTTATACGCTATAACCGAAGCTCCTCGAACTTATCTTATGTGTTTCCTAAGGATGAACATAATGTTTTGATTATGAATTAACTACACAAATTCAAAACGAACATTAACACCCATTAACACCTTCGTTCGTATTTGAAATTTTCTTCTTTCACCAATTTAACCTAATTCTAATTTACTTCTTTAGCATCAGAAACATAACAACCCTAGTCTAAAATATAAAAAAAAACCCCAACTAATATCACCACGGTCACAAATTGATCGAAAGGAGAAGCATAAGAAGGCTTAGTTAATGTTTTAAAATTAGATGTTATAATATACTAATATACAGGATGTTCTAATATACTACGTATAGTACACTGTGTAGACTCCAATACAAACTCTCAACGATTTGGTTTCGAAAAGTTTTATTACATAAATCATTATGAATTCTTACTTCTATATTTCAAATTTGAAATATCGCATTGAAGCTATCCTGTCCTGATTCTAGTTCTGATTCTGTGGGTAATTTAAATTCAAACCAAAATCATATTGTGAAACAATAATAGAAAATAGAAAATTAGAGTTTTCTTAATTTACTTAAAATACCTCGTATTCTTGATTAAAACGTAAACTATGTAAATAAATCATAAATTTTATAATAGAAGCTTTTTCGAGTTATAATTTGATTACACAATTTGTATTTAATAAAATTTACAATATACAGGGTGTTTTCCACATTGAAAATACATTTTTTCAAAAAAACAAAAAAAATTAATTAATTTTATACCAAATGTTCTGAAAGTGCACAAATAAATATTATTTTTAACAAAAAAATTCATTCATTTTGTAATTAATTTATTTGTATTTTTCAAATCAGTGCAGGTGACGAGCTTTTTAGCTCTTTTTGAGATAAATTGAAATAAATAAATCCAAATGAAGACTGATTCTTGTAGATCTGAAATATTAAAAAAATGCCAAAATTCTCTTCATTTTTATTGTGTATCAAAATTTATGTTCAGCTAATTAGCTGTATTAGAATGTGGTCTGATTTGACTTGTTATTCGTGTATTTGGAAAAATACCATTATAATGGAGAATTCAAATTTACAGAAACCTTTTTGAACCCTCATTCTAAAGAAGTTATTAAATTTATTTAGCAAATTTTGATGTTGAAGTGGTATATATAACACTATTCTTCTATTATAAGATATAACTAACTATTCTGCATGTTATAATAAAATAATTATAAGACAATGTCGATACTTGAAAAATTAAGATACTTATATAAGTACTTACTTATAATTATGCTGTTGGGAAAATATTTTTTAATAATAAATTTCATATTTCACTAATTTTGATTAATAACTTAATCGATTTCGGGTGATGACCAACAAATTTAAAAAATTAAAACAATTTTAAAACCTTAAAAAAAAATTTATATAATTATGTTTGTATTATGTCATTGAGTAGAAATGAAATTTTTAATCTTATAACAAATCATTTTGTGCTAATTGATACAATTGAATTTTATATTAATAGTAAGAAATTACTAAATAAATGGATAAATAAAAGAAATAAATAAATAAATATTGATTAAAATTAGTGAAATATACTACAGTATTACTTGTCTACGATTCCCATAATTATGATTAGTATAATAATAATAATATTGTAAACAGTTTATTGTTGTATGTAATTGTATTGTAATATATACATGGATAATGACATCAGTCAGTTAATAAAGAGCTCTTAATAAGAAATGATATTACTCGTACCTATAGATTTTTAGCCTTAATACTTATACATTTTATATCACTTTTTCCCTGTCTATTTGAACAAATTCATGATTTAAATTTACTTTTATCTTCCCATATCTTGGAAACAGTTCAATCAGGAACATTTTTACCTTCTATAATAAAGGTTTAATCAATACTGTATAAAAGTGTACTAACGTGGGAAACACCCTGTATATATATATATATATAATATATACATACATCTATTTCATTAAATAATAAATATTACTTTAGTATTTCCAAATTTTAATTTAAGATAATGTAATATAATTCTTTGTAGAAATCAAAATATAAACAAAAAAATATATTTACTTAGTGAGTATTTCATATTGGTCACTTATACTAACCCGACATATTATGTACACATCATTATACATATTACCAATAATGAGTATGGTAATAGCATGAATATATATATATTATTTTTCAATTCATATACCAAAACATGCCTAAATAATGTACGCAATATAAAAACAATGTTTTCGTGTTCGCATTTTGTTAATTATTTTACTATGATTATTATGTTGTATAATAATTTGATGTTGACACGAGTCATACGAAAAAATCAATTTGAATTAATTAAATCTAACTGTACATTATCAAAACAAAATATGATAATTCGAAGAATGACCAAAAATGTGAAACTTATTTCAAAAGCTAGATTGTATTATAATATGATTACTCTACAAATTTTGTAAAAGGCCTTAAGTGTTCAATTGATGAAAAATTGTGCCAGACATTAATTCAAGACAATAAAAATTAAATTAACAAGACAATAAAAATTAAATTATTGAAACTATTTAATTTATTTATTTAAAAGAACTTACATTGAAATAATTTAGTTCTAATTTACTCTTTTAACGTATCTAGCAGTTCTCAAATCGTTCATCTGAGGACATTTTTGTTTACTATTTTGATTAGTGTGATAGTGATAATGAATTACAAACTTATGTAAATATAAATGCGTACAAATTTAAATAATAATAGCTTGAGATATAATCATAAAATAAAAAATTCAGTACTACTGAAATACTACTACTTTCAACTATATAACTATAGTATTATAATGTATACACATTAGGTTGGCCCACAAACGAAGAGGTACAGAACCCTGGAATTAGGGGTGTACATATATGTTTTTAATTAAACAAACAAAAAATTTAGTTTTCAAACATTTTTAAGCTGTTAAAATTGACATGTTTTTGACACGCCACGTCTACGTTTATGTATAAACTACTTAAACTCTCTAATCTATAAATTATTTTGTACTTGGACTCGTACGTTTTATTTTTCTTTTATTTTAAATTTTTTTCTTTGTCATTTGAGATGTTTACACCTAAACGCGCGATCATATTATTACGTTACATAGTTGTATAAAATGCGAAATATCTTATCAACAATTTAATACATATGTGTGCATTTGTGTGTAATAATACCAGTTATTGACAACGGGAATTATGCAGCAATTTTGTTATTATACAGTTTTTATATTTATATTATTTAATGTTGTTAGTTGTGACTGTTCAAAGTTAAAAATATTTTTTTTTTTTTATTTACTGTTTCTGATTATTAGACAGGTACTTAAAATAGGTGTGCACATAGTCGAACGTATCCAATTTATAAAACGCATGAATGAAAAATATCTCATCACTTTTGCTTTTATTAATGTTTTTGTTTTTGTTGTGATTGTTTTTTTTTAACATAAATTCGTTGTTTACATTTTATTACAGAGTGATCAATTTTTTAATGAAATTTTTGATTATAGAATAAAAATAAGAGAAAATTTTGGTTATTGAAGTATTTCGAAGTGTCGTTCAAGTTAATTAAAATCAGTTGCATACACCTACTGGTAAATCTTTTGTAATTATTGACGTTTTTACGTTTAATATTTGTTACTTTTGCATTACCTCTATACAATTTTTATGATTTTTGTAATTACATATTGGACTTTGGGACATTCATAACAAACGTTAAAGAGTTTTTAAATTAATGATTTGTTATTTTTTTAAAAATATTTGAAATTTAAAAAGAAATTTAATATGTTTTTAATTTGAATTAGATTTTATTTTTATAATTAAAATTTATGTGTATATATATAAAAGTATTTTTTTAAATATAATAAAAAATAAAGAAATAATGAAAAAAAATTTATATTGGCTTGAAAGTATAAAATTTACAACATATTAATTTGAAAAATAATTTAATTAAACATATGTTACTAAATAGGTTGTCAAAAAAAATATTTATAAATAATTCATACTTGTAAATAAACTATAACTAACTAAATTTATTTCACAATTCATTTTGCATTTTGATCGATTTTTGGTATTACATATCAACAAAGATTCGTTTATTGAAAATTAAGTCTTTAGAAGAAATATGTTCTATATACTTATAGCAATGAAAATTGTAATATACGCTTTAATTATTTTAACATAACAGTACGGCGTGGCATAGATTTCATAACAGTGATAGGCTGTGATAAAATGTAAATTAACTAAACTATCAAACAATCAAAGCAATAAATATTATTATTAAAACAGTTATTTGTAATTGTTAGCATGAGTCAAAATTCTGCAAGAACCAGCTAGATATCTCATTGTCGTTGCTTAGTGATGTTAATAAAAAAAACAACTAAAAAAAATTTGACTAGACAAATTTAAATTCAAAAAGGTTTTCATTTAAACAATCACAGTGCAATTTGGAAACTATGGATCACCAAACTGCGTTTTACGCATAGTTTTTGTATATTAAGAATCACATTATACAATAAGTTTGTCTTTTTCGATTTTCATTCGATGTACATATCAAGTAGTAGTAATAGATTTCACCATATGAGAATGGCATTCCCCGAACAATAGGAATTTCCCAGCATACCACTGAAGAGTGTTCTGAGTGTAATCATAAATACAAAGTAAGTAAGCATAATTGCAAAGTCCAAAAAACCCATTTGCGGTTCCGGTGACAGTGAAAACACAATCCTACCCGTTATAAATATACGTATCTATCTATCTGTTTACCAAGTAATTTAAATGTGAAAAAACTGCCTATATCTTTTTAAAATATTTCGCCTTCATAATAGTAAGTATAATTAAATTTTATTTTAGTGATAATTTCTAAGAAAAATAAAAGATTTTCATTGTATGTAAATGAAAAGAGGGTTTTGTTCACCAACAACTCATTAGTCAACCTGGAACTCATTAGTAGTTGTACTACCTAGAATAGTTTAATATTATGATTGATTGCATAACTCATGTATATATGGATTCTAAACTATATGTGTGTTATAAAAACTAAACAAAATTCACAAACTGTATAATTTTTATTGTTAAAGTTATAAATTCAAAAACCGTTTTAAAAAATTTTTTTAAACTATCACAGCAGGTCTTCATAGCTTTTATTAAATAGGTAGATAGAAAGGTCTTTCTAGTAAACATTTGAAAAAATAATGAGCAATAAAACCATTTCAGGGACCATCAGTTAAAATGCATAAATATGTAAATATACAAAGTCTTAAATAAATATGTAAACAGCAGCTGTATATATATAGATTTGCTTGCTATTGATAAAAATTATAACTGTATACTTGAAATACATTATTAAATAATATTAATGATAATGAATAATCAGTTTTCTACTACTCACTACATCTAAATTTCAAAAATCAAAATAAAGCTGAACTGCATAAAACTTGACTTTTTTCTGAGTGTTTTTACGTAACAAAATTAATTATCTACTACTAGTTATACTTTGAATTCTAAAATCATCAGATTATAATATTCATCTAATAATCTTATCTAATACAATGTAATTTTAAGTGCATTCAATTTAATTTTCATCAAATCACTCTGTATAAACATAAATATAAAGTATTTTGTTAACTAAGCATTTCCTACTATATTTGAAATACTTAAAATCACAATTAATTAATATGTATTTCATAAATTCTATGTAGCCTCATTCCATTAAAAACTATCCGTGCAGAAAATGTTGTGGTTACTTAAATTTCTTTGTTTATCATTTTTTATTTTATTTTTCTTTTCTCTTTGTTTTTTTTTTTTTTAAAGTAGATATTACATAATTTTTACTCAATAGTAATTTAAAAAATTGATTTAAGAACAAAATCTACGTTTAAATCGAAACTTCTTATACTTATATAAAAAAAAAAAACGAAAATCAATCAATTATTCCCAGTCTGATTATTAGAGAGAACAGAATTAAAATTAATCGTATTAAATTGAAATTTTATTATTAATCTAAAATAACATTAGATATGCATGAATTGTTTTGTTAGTACATAATAATTATTATTTAAAAACAAACAAAAAAAAATTAATACACGTTACTAATTTTTGAATAAAAACTAAAAAAAAAAAACGATTTCTAAGAAATTAGTATAGTAATTTTGATGATTCATTGATAAATTAAAAAAAAATTAAAAGTAATCAGCTGAGACAAATTAAATAAGAAATTAGATTAAAATATTTTTATAATTTTTTAAAAACCCAAAACTAAAACTTTGGACACAAAAATTCACTTAGTGTGTTAGAATCGTATGTCAAACACTTTCAAATTCCTTCTAATTTGTTTTAAAATCAATCATTTGGAGCTACTAAGGTTTCTTCTTAGTTCTATGTTGTGCAAATATTTCCAAATTTAAAAATATAAATATGACAAAATATAATAAAGGTAGAATTATTACAGATATTTTGTAGAATTTTTTTTTCAATTTTTAAGTTAAATTTTTTTTTTTTTTAAAATATAATTTAAACATAAATAAAATTAAAGATAATCTAAAAATAATATTTATATTAAAAAAAAAAATTTCCCATACCGGGAATCGAACCCGGGCCTGCTGGGTGAAAGCCAGCTATCCTAGCCACTAGACCATATGGGATATGTATTGAAGAGTAAATTCTTATAATACAAAAATTATTTACAAAATTTTTAAAATTTATTTAGGTACGTATTAGTACCAACACGTATTAATTTTTGCAAATTCATTAATAAATTTTCATTGTGACGTCATGAAGGTTTAAAGAAATTGGGAAACATTTTTTTTTGAATGGAATAATTTATATTTACATTATATATTTGTAATTTATATAGAAATAGTTTTGTAAGTTGTTTATATTTACACATACTTATGTAGGTCTATTCAATATTATTATACCCAAAAACAGTGTTTAGTTAAAAAAAATTTTTTTTAAATAGAAAGAATTGAATTGAATTTTTTGCTGGGTCACTGAACTTTATTAGGTTCAATTGTTTTTAACAATTATGTACAAAAATTTAATATCAATAAAAAATACTTAAAAATAAATTTAGCACAAGAAAAAATTACATATATATACGAATATTTAAAATAAGTAAATATAATTACAAAAAAGTGATATAAAAAAGAAAACATTAACAATAAAAAAAAAACCAAAAAAAGAGTATATAATAATATAAATAGTATATAATAGTATAAAATAATGAATTGGTTTGTCCATATACTTTTCCGATATAAAGTTTTTTAACATCAAATTTCAATTCGAAAGAGAACATTTTTTTTTATGTTTAACCAAAAGTTCTTGGACGGTTTTCGGTATAAAAATGATACTTGACATTTTGCCATTTATATTGTTTGCAAATAAAACAACTTATTTAGTCAAATTAAAATTACAAGTAAGTAGTTACAAAAATGTTTTATTCAGTTCTGAATCTGATGAAACTAGTGGTAGTAGTAGTAGTGATGAAGATTATCAAGAAATACTTGAACAATATCTTCAAGACAGAGATATATTGCTATTTAGACTACTTTTTCAGAAAAATAAAAGATTGTGTATCCGAAATTATTTTAAAGAAATTTTACCTTCATTCAATGATCAATAGTTTATAACTGTTTTTCGTGTGTCCAGATTATAAACTAACATATTATGTACTTTATAAAATAATCTCCTTATATATTATACTTATATATATGTTATGAATATTCAATTATAAAATATACACGAATAATTTCTTTAGGCTCAATTGACGGTACTCATATCAAAATAGATATTGATTGTGTCTGCATATTTGTTTATATATCGTAGGTGGGCAATAGATAGCCGAGATTTTGAAGTTCTTGTTTTTGACCTTTGTTAATTGTTGTAACTTGCATCTTGCATTTTCTATTTTCTGCTCCTCATGGTGTTGAATGTTGCCATTTGCAGTATTGCAGAATAGGGGAAATGTGTTATGTGATATATATATATATATATATATATATACATTTTTATTTTCTCAGTACGTGGGCGGTTTTCGGTGAAAAAATTACCAAATTTTGTTACATTGTAAACATTTTTTTATTTATTTTTTATACGTGGACAGACCTACATATATAAATTTAAGTAACAAAAATAGAGCAAAAACATAAAAATTCAATGTTAATCGTTTTGATGAACTGTGTAATACGGTCCAGTGACTGTTCTGTATCACTGACTGTTCAGTGAAAGTACTTAACTCTCGGATATAATGTATATAGCACCAACAGGTCTCAACAATGTACTGAACACTGATTGATGTGCAGTCGTCAAAATATCACATTTTTAGTTTAAAAAATTTTTTAATTATTATCAATCAACTTACATATTATACTTACTTACGTATGAAAGAATTTATACGTATAAAAGTTTTATTGTATTCTGTAATTTAAAAAACGTAAATTTATTTGTATATACATAGAACAATTTTTAATAATTTTTATATAGAACAATCACATAAGACGTAGGTTGGTAAATGAAAGCTTGGGCACATTATTTGGCCAATATATCACCATTTAGTGAGATTAGTAGCCCAACTAACAACCATTCTTCATTTATCCTTTTCACTCTCTTTTAGAGTATTACTCAAATAATAGATTTCGGAGACTAATGTTTCAGTTTCAGTAATCATTATTTTCACTAAAGTAGTTAATTAGTCTACTGTGAAAATTATTATCCCATTTAGTGTTGGTTGAAATTTGTTTGGTAGAATTTGAACAAAACTAATTATTTAGTATAATTTGAGTTCTAAAATCACCAGATTATAATATTCATCTAATAATCTTATCGAATACAATGTAATTATAAATGCATTCAATTTAATTTTCATCAAATCACTGTATACATATATATAGACATAAATACATAAACACATAAGTATTTTATATAAAAACAAAAAGTATTTTGTTAACTATTTCCTACTATTTTAAATAATTGAAATCACAATTGATTAATATTTCGTAAATTCCATTAAAAACTATTAGTGCAGAAAATGTTCTGATTACGTAAATTACTTTATTTATCATGTTTTTGTTTTGCTTTTCTTTTTTTTTTTTTTAAATTATTTTAAAATGGATAATTTTTACTCAATAATGCTTTAAAATGGATTTAAGAACAAAATCTACGTTTAAATCGAAACTTCTTATACTTATATAAACGAAAATCAAACAATTATTCCCAGTCTGATTATTAGAGAGAACGAAATTAAAATTAATCGTATTAAATTGAATTGGATTACGTCTCTTATCATCTAATAGAAAAACTAATTCGACCTCCAAAGGGTATAATTAAAACTCTGTTTATCAAATTATTAAACTGGATTGTCATCCTACTTACAAGACTATAGAGAGATATAGAGAATCATGATTAATGAATTAATATTAATAAATTAAACTAGAGAACATGCTGTTAGAAACATGCAGTATAGAGACATTAAATTTCTTGTATATAATATCCTATTTGTTATAAAAATTATTTAGCCTTAAACAAACTAAGTTAAATTGTTGGTTATTCTAAAAAAAATGTTATGCAAAATATGGGCAATTAATCAAAAGCAAAAAAATTACTATTTCGGACATAATGTCACAAATTAGTCAGGTAAAAATTATTGGCAGATCACTCACGCACATTAGAACACAAATTAAACAAATAAAGTATAACTAGATAAAGAAAAAAAACAAGTTTATATAATATTTATTTATTTAATCATCAGGCCTACTTCAGGTCCTTTTCCCTCTCGGGATGCCTTTCTTATAGAAAATTTTACAATTAAAAAGAAAAATAGAAAAATTAGTTACAATTCATTGTCAAACTTAAGAGCTATCTTATGTACTACAAAATAAAATTTAAAATCGCATTTCAATTACTTAATATTTAAATTTTGATTGACTAACTTAGGTCCTACAAATTAATCCAAAAGATGTTGCAAAAAATTAAAATGATTTCATTATATTATAAACTAGGTGTAAAAAGAAATTAATATGATGGTAGTTGACTATATTTTATCCCAGATGTTGTGGTGGGTTAGGAGTGCTTTAATAAGGGATATGTGGAATGTATTGGAAAATTGTAGGGCTTTTAACAGGGTAAACGTGTATTGGTACGTGATTGGATTATTGGATGGGCATTCTGTAAGGATGTGTTTAATTGATAGGGTATCAGGGCAATGAATACATCTTGTGTAAATATGTTCATGGGTCGGAAGGGTATATCCTAGGCGTACTTTGGTTCGTTTGACACCTAGGGCTCGGGTTTATATAATATGTTGACAAAAATTTTTAAAATGAATATACATGCACTATTCAAAAAAAGCGTTTAAGTATAATCGTAAAAGTATAAAAGTAAAAGTAAAATCGGAAAGTTATTCTAACTATTATTTTTAACCTGAAGTGATAACGAAAACTACAAGTCATTATTCCTAAATTTCAAAAATTTATTTATTTCAACTTTGTTTCATATAAAATAATTAGATATATCTGTTTGAATTGAAGTATATGTATATATACTGTATATATATATATATATATCAAATCCAATCAGAAAAGTAAATTATAATTTTGTAACTAATATCCGCATTCTTATCATTCTAGAACTTCTTCTAATATCCGCGATATTAAATTCTAGAACTATTCATCACTTCATTCTGATATCTTATTATTGGCATTTCTAATTTAATAACTATTATGTATCAATTAGATACATATAGAATTAATGAACCGGTCTAATTGATAAAATTACAAAAAAAATAAAAAATAAAATAAATTAATGATCGGTTATTAATATATGAATAAAGGATTACCAGAACGATGTAATGTGAAAGAAGGACAATTTATTTTGTGCTATTTATAAATTTCCATTGAATATACAGTATAGCGATATTGTTGTCTTGTTTTAAATCTAAAATACTATTTCAGAGATAAACATATATCTAATTTTTGATACATATCTTTGTTATGATCGCTCTATGATGAAAAATATCTATGAGCAATACAGTGCATTATTGAAAATACAGTGAAATATTGCAAATAATAGGCGGTAGATGCAAAGTATAACGCGATTCTAAATTATCATAATACTAAACGTATTTTTACCGCTTTTGGAAGGGCGGTAAATTGATTACAGATTACTTACAGATTTTATAGCGAAATATTGGAAATTAAAACTCTTCATGTGGTTAGACACCATATTTTTACTGCATCTCAGCTCATAATTTTTTTTTCGCAATTCGGATGTCACGCATTATTCGATTTTATTCAATTTTTGAATGAAATAAATTTAAAGTAAATAACGATAAATAAACAATTACAGGCTGTTATCAAAATCAGAATATATAACTAAATAGAGTAATAAATATAGAAATAAAAACCAAAAAATAAACATAAGACTACAGAAGTGAACAAAGTTTAAACCTTTAGAATTTTGATCTTATTTAATCTTAGAATTTTACTATATTGTAAATTTTATTTTAAATATAAGTATACTTAATTAGTTTTTACTGAACGACGACGATTTGTCTTTTCTTGTGATACTTGTAAATAAAAAAATGCAAGTTAACTGTCAATTTAGGTAGCTGTCGTTTATGTAAATTAACTGAAATACTCATTTTACCGTACAAACCCCATGTGATTCTAAAAACCCTAAAAAAAATCATTTTTTCAAACTTTATCGTCATATTTTAATGAATTTAGTTCATTTTAAATTAAATAAATCTTTCTAAGAATAGTTATCCAACAGATAACAAAGTAGCAGTAAATGATTGAGTAAAAAATTAGATTTTTAACAGACAGTTACTAAAGTCTTGAGAGCACAAACGAATAGAGGCTGTGTTTTTTTTCATCAAATTAAAAGAACATAATTATACGGTTGAGGGTCAGTGTTAAATTTTGTCACACTAATTTATAGTATACTAAAATTGTTTTCGTTTGAAGTTGTAACTGCAGTGTCAAAATTTTTGTTTTTTTTTTTTAAATCTATGTAACTACATTCAATTTGTGTATTTTAGTTTATATTTTATTCTCATTTCTATTCTATTAGTTTTAATTCTATTTACTTTAATTTAACTTTGTTTATTATAATTAAATTTAAAAATGGATATAAATTAAATAAAACAAAGAAATAAAATGTTAAAAACAAATGTAATATGAAATCAATGACATAATTTACATTTTGATAATTCAATTAATGTTTGACATAAAAACATATGATCTTTATTAAAGCACGATAAATCTCCCAACGTTTTTTTTTTTTCAAACCTTGAGCCTGAATCAATGCAAAAAACGCAGCTTTTATCTTCATATATATTTAAATTGAAATCAAAAGATTTAAGCGAGAAACTGTTAAATATTTTATCAAATTATTTTCATCAGATCTATTGTTTTGTACAAACAGCAGATGTTAAATAAAACTATGTTATTTTATTTTTTATTTAACAAAATAATAATATAATTTTTACAAATGTTATTATTGTTATTTTGTCTCAAATAGGTGTATGTATTTGATAGACAAGGAAGAAAATATAAATTTTCAACATTAAATAATTTTATATTTGAAATGTTTTATTTTTTTTTATAGAATTATGTCAATTATTTTACGTTATTCAATAATGAAAAAAGGACGTGTCATTTGAAAATTGAATGATTTTGAATCAAACATTTTTATTTTATTTTCTATCTTTCTATTTGTTTATTTTTAATCATTTAAGTAAACTTTTTATATTCTCCAGAAATGAGAATTCCCATTTTGACAACTTTTAAATTCTGAGATACGAGAAATTTGTTAATATTTTCTAAAAAATAATAAATTAATTCTCGAGACAAGCTTTCTCGATCACAATCTTTAGTTATCTGTCAATTTAGGTAATTAATATGTTTTGTAATATTTTGCAAGAACAAAAATTAATTTATCAAAATAATTTTTATTTTATTTACTTTCATACCAAACCATTATAAATTAGAATCCTATAAAATTAAATTGTTTTTGATATATTTTTTCGAATATTCTGTATACTCTAGGTGAAATATTTTTGGCCTAGGAATTCTTTTTTTATTCTTAATGATATTATAATATAGGTAATATAAAAATAAAGGACACGTCCTTTCATTGAAAATCAACCAAACTGGTAACCCTGTAGAAATTCAAATTACATATATATATATATATATATATATATTTATATATACATTTATAAATTAGCAATTATTATTGAATTCACTTGAATCATTAAATAATATTACAAAAAAAATACCCAATTCTGTCTAAGTATATATGTATATATATATTGTATATGAATACTGACTGGATTTTATATATATTTCTACAGTGGAGGACAAACTTTTTATCGCAATATTATTAGGTAACAATTGAAATAGTTATAATTATGTGGTTTGCACACGATATAGTGAAAGTGAATATGTTGAAAGTTGAAACGTCACAACGTTAAAAGTTGGTGGAATTCTGTTGTGTGCGATTCGTGATTATCAATTATAAGAAATCATGCCATGTTATTATTACTGTGGCAATCATACTTATTACAATTTTACGAATTGCATTTGCTTTTTTGCAATATTATAAAATTGTTGTTCATAAACACCCTGAAGAACTTAAAATCAGTAGCAGTAGTGATTCTAGATTTCATAACGATATCTAATAAAAATGCTCGTGCAATAATATGACATTTAAAGTTTTTGTATCACAGTACATCTTGACCTTTGGGTATCCCTTAGGTAGAAACAGTCAATAAATAAAAAGTATAACAAGTTTCACGAACATTTTATTTTAAATTTATATTAATGAGGAAGTTTATTTCAAGGTTTGCCTTTAAAACACAATGATTGTGAATAGATATTTTTTCTAGATTAAAAGTGTGTTCAAATTTTTAAAAAATTATGTAATTTAAAATTGAAAAAATTAAATTAAAATTAAACATTTCAAAATACAGTAATTATTTGTGAGGGAACATTAGTCTTGGAATATTCATGTTCGATAGTACAAGCATATACTGACCTACCTCTAAGATAATCAATTCTATCTAAGATAACCAATCAATTACTTTCACAACACTAATTACAACACATCGATCTCCTAAAACACAAAGTGATTTGTAACCTACTTCCTAAGGTCGACTATAAAAAAAAAATTTTCATTTTCACTATTCACCATACAGTTAGTTACAATTATTTTATCCACCACTGTACAAAATCGAATATTTGTACATGAATATTGTGAAATACAAGCATTAGCACTAATTACATTTTCATTCAGGTAAAACAGCTTAGGTATGTTACCACGAAAGCTCTTTTAAAAAATTGTATTTTTTTTTGTTATTTTGTTTCTGTTTTTTTAACGTACGCTAAGAAATTTTGTGGCTTTTAATTTCAGTTGTTAGAATTACGTGTTAAGTATAAACGGAATATAAAATTTTAGTTTTAATTTGTTGAAAAAAGTAATATTCTCAAAAATAACATACATTTTATTTATTAAATATTTAATTTCGAAAATTAATTATTAAAAAAAAAACAAAAATAGAACAAATAAATTAAAAAAGAAAACAAAAAAAAAAATGTCTTGCCTTTCGGACATTGATTTAGCAACATTGCATAAAACACGTTTAGAAGAAAAATTTAATTACAAATTATCTCAAGCTGGTCTAAATAATAAAAATTTAAAAATTCATAATTATGGTGATTTTAAAAGAAATGTAATTGAGCAACATCATAATAATAATAAATTGAATGAATCGAATAATGACAATGGAAAAAATTTACAAAAATCAAATATTGAAAATAATAATTTTATAAGATTTAATAAAAATAATATAATATATAATAATTTTGAACAACAATATTATGATCATAATTATAATAATAGTATAAAATTTTGTGATTATAATAAAAATAAAAAACCAATATATAACTGTGATATTTTGAATAAGAAAATTGAAAAATTAAAAATAATAAATAATTTTAAATCAAATAATAATTATAATTGTAATTGCAATTGTAATTGTAATAATTTAAATAATGATATTAATTCATGTACAAAATTAAATGAAGAACATAATGATTGTTGCTATTTTTCTCAAACAACACGTAGACGACGTTCTGGTACATGGCCGTAAGTTTTGTAATTTATTTATTTTTTTTTATCCAATTTAAATTTAAATTATTGATAAGACTTAGATTTTATAAATAAAAACTATCTTTAAAATCAAAGACATTTGAATTTTAGAAATAATAATTTCTTAAACACGCGATCAAAAAAATTTACGAAAAAAATATGATTAGTCGATTTAACGTAAATTAGTTATAACGGAAAAAACTAGGTAGGCTTCGATTGGGACTTTTGATATCCTGTGGCGATTACATACTAAATTGTGAACAAATAAAACATTTACTTAAACAGCAATTAGTCACAACCACTGATAAAGGAAGTAAATTGATTCCGAAATGTCGATATTTCCACAATAAAAATAAAATGAATAGTGATTGTCAATTTTTTAATATTATAAAATAGACTTTTTAACTTTTTGAACTGTGATTTAGAAATATTTTTCAAACAATTTACACTCGGTGACATAATTTTTAAATTCACATTTTCTTTTGTTTTGCGAGTTAGTTCATAGTGAATGATTTAAAAAAAAATATATACTGCCAGAGCGTATTCAGAGTTAACCTAATTTGTGGATAGTATCTAATCTAATGTAATTAGTGTAATTAATTATATTATCTATGTAATTATTAAAAAAAATCATTGGCAACGAAATAACTGCGTATGCTGTGCTTGGAATTTCCTATTCACTGTTGGTTCACACATTGGTTCAGTATTTAACTATATTTAACTACTCCACCGGAGTCATTTATCAGTAATGATTGAACATTACAAAATAAACCAACATCTATTGAAAAATCGAAAAAAGTATTGCACATTGGCTTATAATAATAATAATAAAAGCATTATAAATCTCTTTCAAACATTTTGGAATATAAAATATGAACATATCAGTATTGAAACAAATATCAAATACTTTCCTAATTATAATAACTGTATCAGAACCGAATTAAGAACCTATTTAACATCGAAAATAAAATCGATTATTTCAATACCGTCTAGTAAAACGTCCATCTATTTGGATATAGTATTTCTCTATAAATTTAAATAAATAAATAAAAATAAACAACTAAACTTTGATTTTTGAAATTTAATAATCTGAATGTATGATTTAATTATAGACGTTATAGTTATGAAAACAAAGTCTGTAATTATAGACTTTAATTATTATATTATACATAAAAGAAAAATTACCTAGGTCATAGTCTCCAACCATAACAAATCTTATTAATTATAGTTAGTTATGACATTATTAATTATATTCTAATTCTATTATGCAAGTTATAATCTCGCTCGACCTATGTATAATTTTTTGTTTATAAATTCATAGAAGTTATATAATATGTATATAGCTATAGCTATATGTATATATAGTTATAATAAAAGCACGTTGTATAAATTAATAGTTTATTATTTTAATTCGATATAAAATAATTTATAAAAAGAAAATTGATAAATAATTCTTCCCTTAAAAATCGGTATGTAACTAAGTATTATTCTAATTTACATTACATTTCTTTCTTCACTAAATTAGAAATTATATAAAATTTTTAATTAAAATTCATTTAATTCAGTATTGAATAGTACATTCTGAATTGTAAATCCACTAATTTGAATATAATTTCTTTAAATTATCAAGTATGCATGCATAATTACTAAAAAAAATATATATACTTATATGTTACCGACACAAGCTGTTGCTAGGCAAAAACCAAATTTTTGAATTACAACGAAAAGGATTTTTGTAAAAAAAAATTTATGTATAAGTATGTAATGAAATTCTAGTTTTTAGATGTGCAGCTTATAAATTTACTTTGGTCAATTTTTTTTTGTGTAAAATTAAATATACGTATTTTAACACCAATTTTTTACCGAAATATATACAGAATGAGTGCTTACAATTAATTATAAGTTTATGGTTAATGATACAAAAATTATAAGTTTATGGCTAATGATATAAACCAAAATTTTAAATATATTATCTTTAGTATATTGAAAACGGAAGAGTCTGTTGTTTATATCAGTTTGGAAAGTTTTATTTAATACTTTTCCTTCTTAGAATTGCTTAGATTTGCAATTTCAAATTCTCGAAGTTCTGACTATAAGCAAACGTCCATTACGAGTCTATCTTTCTTTGGTATTCCCACAGTGTAGGGGTGGAATTTGCAGCCTTTCGTGTTCCTCGACGGAATATTTTTTTTTTATTTTGTAATAATTCAGACTTGGTATACAATAGTTTTTTTATTTTTTTGAATTTTTGATCAACTAGAGTTAACACGTAGAAAACTACATTCAAGAGCATGTTTGCTTTCATAATAACATAGTTTCATTTTATTGTAGGTGAAAACCAAATTATAATAATAAGTTAAACAAAATGTTTACCCGGAGCGATAGTCGAACTCGAGATCTTTTGATTAGTATTAAGATAACATACACCATATAGATCGGGATGTGCAAGTAATAATTTTAGTTTTTCTGAGTATGTGTCAACTTCAACAAGATATTTATAATTTTAAGTTAGTGCTCAATGATAAACTTGAGCTAGTTTCATTGAACTAGTTACATCATCCATGAGACGAATAACACATTTGTACTGTGTAAGAACAGTTTTTTAAATGTCAGGTCATATATGAGAATTTATTCCTAATTTTTGGTTTTATGGTATGCTTAACTGATTATTTAAATCTTAACTTGTAAAATAGATTTTTGTATGTAAAATATGTCTTATAGCATGTTCGCATTATTTAATCATAGCTAAATTTGACGTTTTGGTTTTACTTCACTTTCGCTGTCACAACAAAAAATATGGAGAGAATATTTTTGTAAAGAAAAAAACAATATGCACCCAAAAATTAATAAATGAATAAATTTAGAACCATTTCTGAATTAAAAAAAAAAAATTTAGAACCATTACTTATTATGATATCAATATTTTTTTTTTTAGGTAGGTATGCATTTATTTTAATAAATTTTGTTTACATTTTTCCTTGTTTGAAACTTCAAAAATATTATTAAATAAATATTAAAACTCTCTACGTATGTTTCGCTAATTTTATTAAATATCTCGATCAATTTCGATGATTATACCATCACCAGAAGACTGAGCCTACAGCATTGTCTATAAGATATACTCAAAAATATTTCAGAATTGCACAAAAATACGATAAAAATTACGATATAATATAAAAGCATAAAGTTGTGAACGTGAATTTAAAATAATTTAAGTGATTTATTTTTAATTATGGTTACAGGTATGATTAGTTTAATATGAAACAAACAATAAATCACACTTAAATTGTGATTATAATGTGGTTAAGGATTTAATCACAGTTAATTCGGTAAATACGAACATATAGTATTACAGAGACTGGAAAAACGTAAACAGTTTCCCCATTTTTTTAAATATCCAAAATAATGTCCTTCCAGAACATATTGTGATTCACTGGCACTTCAAGAGTATTCATTCATGTTTTGTAATACGTTGGAAGTTTTCATTTTGAAATTTAATGGTAGTTAGATAAAAAGGTTGATTGGTTTGTGTAACGAGACTGCTTCGAATTTTAGAAATGTTGAATAACAAAAAATTTTTTTCAAACAGACCAGATCTCCTTGTAGCTAAAAGATATATAAGATTATAGTTACATAGAATTACAAAAACAATATTCTCATGTTACTCTCTTATGAGAAATTTGGTAGTAAAAGGGTTAATAAGAATAGGAAAATTTAAAACTAGATGGTATTTGAACATAATTTGAACAAAAGCATCAAAACAACATTAAAAATTAAGATTTTACGAGATTAATGACATTTAATTTTAATTCCTTTGGATTATTTTGACAAATTCAAAATTTATTCAAAGGTAATTCACATTTTTTATTTTATAATAAAAATTTATATTTTTGGTATAATAAAATTCTTGCTTAAGTGAACTTAATTTAAATCTAAAAAACTAACAAAGTAACAAAGACAATTTTAACACATTTCAAGGTTCATTCATAACTATTTAATTAAATAGTTACTAACCTTTGTACAATAATTTTATTTACATAGTTTTAACGCATATCATCAGTTATTTAATATACTTACGTATAGAAAAATTAAGCTTTGATGTTAAACTAAACTTGACGTAAATAAATTGTAATTTTAAATATTAAAATCAAAATATTTTTAAAAAAAATTATGAATATTCAATTAAATGGTATGATGAATAAATTCAATTTTAAAATTTATTATTTTAATAATTATTTGCCGGTTAAAGTTTATAGTTGAGGTTCAAAATTTTTTAGAATTTTAAATAATTTATTTTTATGCACTGACAGGTGTACCATCGAAGCGTGTCAATGTATGATGTTAAAAATTAATTTTAATAACTAAAATAAAAACAAAAAAAAATTAATGTTTTCATTCCATTTTTTTATTCTAAAATTTCAAATAATGAAGTTAGTTATATCGAACTTATCACTAATATAATATCAACATAATATCAACATAATTTGGCCTAATCTATCTCAATATCACACGATTACAACAAATCGTCACGAACCCCATTCAATTTTCTAGATAAAATTCAAAAGCATGCAATTCGTCTCATCGACAACCCTAATGTGAAATTTTCTTGTGTATCACTTGAAAATCATCGCTTTGTTAGAGCACTTTGCCTATCTCGTAGATTAGGCGCTTGTTCAGACGAATTAAAAACCATAATACCACCCCTTAAACATTTTCGTCGAAGAACAATGTAGTGCAAATTCCTATGGGCTATGGAAATTGGTTTTTAGTCAAATTTTTTTTGAATTTGGAACAATATTTTTCCCCACTACAAAAATATACCTGTACATACAATCTACAAAAGTTCAAAAGTAATATTAAAAAATTTATTCAAAAAGTCCCTACTGATCAAAAGAATATTTTTCTTTCCGGAATCCTTAACTAGTCCAAGCTGTACAATCGTGTATAAAGTCATAGTTTGAAATCTAAATGTTTGGCTTTAATTTAAAAAATCATTTTGAACAGGAGTTATTGATTGAGTCGCATTCATGAAGATAGTTCTTTTTCAGGTGTTTTGTGCCACATTATAGCTTTTTTTTTTAATATTTAGATGCGTCAAGATAGCAGAAAATGTCACGGTTTTTAATACTTTTATTATCTAGTCACTAGTGTATAGAAAAACAAGATCCATAAGTTTTGAGAGTCATAAATTTTGTGTTCTCTCCATTTATTTTAAATACTAGCTGTATAGCAATTTATGTTATTTACATTATCCGTTGTAACATATATGCACATTTTTTATGTGAAAACTTATAGTAACATAATCAACAGTTCTAGTTGTTAAATGGAGCTCAACTGTATTCCCGATGTCCTTCTTGCATTATTCAGTCTACAACTAATATAATTAAGCGGATACATCCCTATTCTAAAATTTTCACGATGTAAAATTTTCCATTTCGAATAGTCATACAAAACATTGATGACAGTTATTATAGTTTCTGATTTTCTACTTTGGCCTACTATATGTTCTAGAATATATCGATAATCATTTCTGTTAATAGAATTAAACTCATAATCAAAAATCTATAAAAATAATATGTAGAGCTAAAACATAGATAACTTTAATGATTGTTCTGCTATTAGTAGTTCTAGTATAGTATATTTGCTGTTATTTGTATATATGCATGGTAATGGTCAAGATTGTATATAAAGTATTCAAAATTGTTATTTCTTTCCAGTTTTTGCACACCATTCTATTTTTCTAGCTTTTTAATGATGTGTTTTGAGTTTTGAGCATCTCCAGCATATATGCTTTATTAATATATCAAAATTTATGTTTAATTTAAAAAAAAAAAAACCAGGTAAACGCGAAATATAAATTTAATACTAAAGCGATAGAATTTTAAAACATAGAAATCAAACGTGTAAGCAAAAAGTGTAGATTAAAAATATTTTTATTTATGTTGGAAGTTAATAACATAAAAGATTATATATATATGAGTAATTTAAAAACTCATTAAATACAAATGTATTACCTAATGGGAGAAAGTTCGATTTACTTATAAATAACTTTTAAAATTATATTCATATAATTGTCAAAAATTTGTTGTATACATATCCGTAAATTAATCATTAGAACATTCTAAAGATACATAATTAGTTTATACTCAATTAGTTTAAAATACTTAATTCACCACTTTGCCATTAATATCCACCACTTTTTGTAAAATTTACTTAATATTAATTTTCTTCTTTGAATTGTATTAATTAAATTTTATTTCCTGAACTTATCTTATATAATTACAATAATTATTGTTTTAGCAACATGTTGCTAAATTATTAACGAAAATTTCAATTTTTGAATTTTTAAAACATTGTTGATTTGTATCTGTTCGGAAAACATTTATTTTTTAGTTATTCCTATAAAGTTAAGAAATACAAAATTAAATTTAATTAATTATTGTTAGTGGTATTATTCTAGTTAAAAAAATTTATAAATTTATTTATTTTATTTATTCAAATTCTTTTTTCAAAAATGCATACTCGAAAATGTTTATAAGTATGTGTAGTTTTCATATTGAAATTTAAATTTAAATAAAATAAAATTCTTATTTAATATTAAAGAACTTTTATATATGAGTAGTATTCCTTCTAGAATGAAATTCTGCATGGTAATTATATAAATAAGGAAAAGCTATTAATTGTAATAAATTAATTTTTTTTAAATTAATTAACAGTGTAAATAAAATCGTGTGTTAATTCAATTTTAAATATTTTTTAACCAAACAAAAGAATTTTTTTTTTTTGGAGTTTCTTTAAAAATAAAAATTTAATTTAAAAATATCAGTTGTGAAGTGTAGTTCATATTGTATGTACATATATATATATTTTTTTTAATTAATATTTTTAAATTCAAATTAATTTTAGAAGTAAATTTAAATTTTAAGTTAAATTATATTAGTTAAAAAAAACAACAATTAATGGGTAATTTATTTCCAAATGAGTAAAATAAATTGAAAATTAAATAATATTTAATGTTTTTAAACTATTCTGCTGTGTTGATTTATGACTTTGAAATTTTAATAAAATTTAAATTCACATTAAATATTTATTATTTGATAGTGTGAGTGGTTTTCTTTTTATCAATTAAACTTAATTCGATTAACTTATTATCGGGTAATAAGGCTTACCTCATGCGGATGTTTTTTGTTGTCAAAATTATTATTTTGTTATTATTTGCAGAACAGCTGATTTTGAAATTTTGATTGTGTATGCATGAGTGCTTAATACTGTTTTGAAATTTGAATAAAATACCGAAAATAATAAATTTTAAAATTTTTTAAAAATTGAATTATTAAAAAAAGAATAAATTAAAATTTAATTAAATATCATATTTTTGAATTGTTGCAAAAATGGAAAACGAAAACAATATTGAATTTAAAATAAATAATATAAAACAAGACAAACACGCTACAAAAAGGGTGAGATTATTTATTTACAACAAAAATGGTGAAAAGATGAAGAAAAATTTTTAGACTGCCTACACTCAAATGAAACATTCAATTGAAACATTCTCAACTAGAATATCTATTACTTTATTCTTGTTCATTATTAATTTTAATTTTTTAATATTCAAATTATTTAGCTAGTTAAATCATTCAATTTTAATTTTAAAATCTTTTATTTTTAAATTTTGTACACAAAAACTTAAATTCTCTTTATAATCTTATTATTACATATTATAAATTTAAATTTTTTATTTTTAAATAACACAAAAATTTAAATTTTAAACATTTAAACAACTTGCTTATTTTTTATTTTCATTACATCTGGCAGTTGTCAGATGAAAATAATTCAATTAACTTTAGTTGAATTATTTTAAAACTAACCCCAAGGCTTGTTATTTTCAAATAATTGAATTATTTTGAAATAGTTATTTTATAACTACTGCTTGTTTGAAAAGTGTAGCAAACTTTTACATGTAATTTTGTTTTAGCTATTCTCTGATTGGTCGAGAATGCTACACAACAGTCTTATAAACTAACAAAATCTAATTGTCAAAAATAATAAGTTAATCGAATTAAGTTTAATTGTTATCTCGTGAAGAGACCAAATATGAAATAAAATTAAATTCAATCAATATTTTTGATTAATTTTAATAAATTCAATTATGAATGTAAATGTATATAGCTTAAAACAGAGAAACATGTACCTATGGTTGAAAATAAATACATAACTAAATAAATAATATGTTCTAGCACTAATTTTTTATATAATTATATATAACTATTTATTAATTTTTTATAATTTGACAAAAGTGAAATTGAAAAAGACTATGAAATAAAAATGTAAATTGCGTTTTCTAAAATGAAATATTGATGCTTAGCATTTTCTACATTTTCCAAATTATTACCAATTCATATTTTTTACTTAATGTGAAATTCGTATTATCTTAAATTAATTTAATTTAATAATTTTAACTATTTAAACTATCTATTTAAACGTTTTTAACGTATTTAATCCCACTTTGATTAAGGAGTTTTGATATAAAATCATCTAATTTTAAATTTGATAAGACATATGTACATTAATTTAATATATAAATAAATTTTGGAATTTTAATAGTCAAAGTACTTATTAAAAATTTGACGAATATAATTTAATTTACCTACTAATAGTGAAATTGTATATTTTTATTTGGAAAGCATGTAACTAAATATACTTATATATACTGAAATGAATTTGATTTAAATATTTTACTCAAAAAAAATTTTTTTTCCAAAAGTATTTAGTTATTTTTTTTAAAACTGTTTTTAAAATTTTTTTTTTTGTCTTTATTGTTTCTTTAAAACATCATTTCGAAAATGAAATTGAAAAATTCGAAATAGAATGAAATCAGAACACGTATATTTCCATTTCATATGAATTAAATTTTCATTTTCATTACATTTGATTTCTGGAACATTTGGTTGAGTGAATATTAGCTTAAATCCTAGTTTTAATTAAGTAATTTTGTTATAACCAAATCATAATTATTGGATGAGTTCAGTGGCATTAATCGATGGATCTGAAATCCATTCACTGAACACACTTCACCACAAAAATTTACTACAATACTAGCGCCATCACCGGAAAATATAAGAAATAGATACATCATACTTTTAAAAATTAATTAAATTTGACTGAAATAATATACACACATACAATTTAATTTTTATAACTACTTATTAATTTTTGTTTTATTTACATAAACCTTACTCAAGAATTTCCATTTTCACACTAAGCTTCTTCACAATTCAAAAAATAATGGTGAATTAATTTTGACAACTTTCATAAAAAAATATAAACAATTCATTTTTCTTACAATAGAAGTCACAACATTCAACATAAAAATTGTTGTTGTGTTGTTAGTGCCTTATTACACTTCAATGAATTGTCCATATATTGATGAGAAAATATTTATGGCGGATCTATTTTCATCAATAATTCAATCAGCTGATCCATCAATAATCTTATCAATAAATCAGCTGAAGTAAAAAATTGACTTTTTGGAGATGTTCACATAATGTTATACTTATTTTTTGGGAATATTCGGATAATGTTATAATGTTAATTTATAAAAAGAACAATTTTTATATTAATTTTTATAATCATAGCAATTATTGTAATTAAACAACTGATATATTATTAAAATGTGAAAAAAAACAATGTGTTTTTTTTATACACAAAATTTACTTTAAAAATTCAATTTAAACATTCCTCCGGAAATTATATTTTCAATATTCAATATGTTTCGAACTTATCAGTATATTAAGAATACTTCCACAATATGTCATTGCGAAATTTCAAATTATGTATGGATAAAAAAAAATTGCTTAGTGCATTATTGATGTGGAATCGCTCATTAGTGTTATTGTCCATATATTGTCAATATATGGACAAGAATATTGATGAAAACATAGATGTGTAGTAGGCCACATAGAAAAAGCCAGATCCATGAAATGTACGTAGAATTTTTCAAATACATTTTCATCTACCGCGGTACATTTGCCACATCGTTCAATTGACAAGTACATGGATTCGGGGATTTGAGATCCACCGATTAATGCCACATAGCGCACCCATTATATTTAATCTGTAAATTGAAAAAAGTACGGTACAATATCTGAGCCATTTCACAACCGACTTAGTAGTTTCGTAAAAGAAACGTAGCGAAATCAAATATTTTTTCAAAATTTTTTTATTTTCAATTAGAAATTTTAATTTAAAATTTCACCTCATATATTTAAATATATATACACCACTTCATAATTAAACTTAAATTGTTTTTTAAATAAATTATTACTTATGCGGTTATTGCCTAAGATAAATCAATAAAAAACAATTACTTAAATAGTGTCGAGGTAAAATTGAAATGATGAAAAACAATTCATAATGAAATTGAGTACGATTTTATATCATGCGATCGAATTTCGAGGACCGGGTAAATACATTGTATTCATTTAATTCTCTTTTAAATGAAATAAATGTTTGTAAAATTTTTAATTATTTTCAAATTATTTTCGAAAACCCCCTGTTAATTAAATTTCACTATTTTAAATATTTTAAAATTTATTTAAAAATTTTTAAATAATATACAAAAAAAAAAAACAAAAATATACTTATATTACATCAAAAGAAAATTTTTTAAAAAATATTAAGCATAAATTCAAATGAATTTTTAATGATATAATCGTAACCAATACGTAATACTGTCTGTCATTTCACTCAATCAATGAAGTCCAAGTTAAGCAATGTAAAATAATGTAGATTTATTTATATATTTTTTTTAGGTTAAATTTGTTTTGTACATATTAATTTCAACTCATATAATGTACCATAACAACATACTTTAATTTTTTAGTACAATATTAATTTAGATTTTAATTAATTTGAAAAGTAAAAATATTTAACTAAAAACTAAAAATATTCGTATTTAATAATTAAGTGGAAATTATTTAATTAATTAATTTTTCAGGGAACATATTATTACAAGTGAATTTCAAAAATTATATATGTACATATTACGTTAAAATATAAAACCTGATTTTATGCTGTGTAGGTTAAGGTGACCATATAATTTTAAGAAATTAATCATGAAAAGAAAATAATTTTTAAATCGTATTCAAGTATTGGTATTAATTGAATTTTTTACACACCAAAATAAATTTTCGTTAAAATTGGAAAATTTTATTATTTCTCTTCCACTAATATCCTTTAACATTGCGTAATTAACATGTTTTATCGTAATTTTTTTTTATCAATATCTCATTTTCAAAGCTTTAAGAATCTAAATGCGCTCTTTTCTAATATTTCAATCTTCATAATTTTTTAATTCGTAAGAGACGTAAAAACGAACGATAAATGATAAAAAAATTAGGGTGTTAATTAAAATTTTCCAATTATCTCTGGGCAACATTACAAACCTAGAATGTGTCTTTTGTACAGTTATAACTTAAACTGCAACTTTGCAACTCAGTTATCAGCGTTGGTATAAATAGATTGAAAACAGATTAAAACATTTAAACAACAATCACGCTCACAAAAATTTTTATTCAACCAAACTGTCAAATAGTTATACACTGTTTGCATAAATGACCCACACACGATACAATTCGGTAAAAAAAAAATTATTTTATTTGCAAAATTTAGTTACAAACATTCGTGGGATATTTTATTAATTTGACGTTTCAGTTCTTATATTGTCTTATTACTGAAGTTGTAATGTAAATATTATGTAATTGAATATTTTCTTTCAACTTTTTTTTTATCTAAAATTGACAAATTTGTTATTTTAAATAAATAATGTTCTTAAATATATTGAATTAAAAATTTATTTAATTAAAATAACATTTATTTCAATTATTGTTTGTAGAAATTGTATTGTAAAATTCGAAACAAATTTAGTCGAATATCACGGTATAGTGATCATAACATTTGGTTAATACCACAAAAAACCTCTTTACAACGTTTTTAACAACCTGACAGAGATCTCAAAAGTTCGTTTTCATCCAATTTAACAGAAAACAATTATTGAGAGATATAATTAGTGGATTTTCAATTTAAAGATAATCTAATAATATTTTTTATGAGTTAACAAAAGTTCCAAAAAATTTAATTGTTTAAAAAACTTACTTATGTAAAAAATTACTCTGACATAGTAATTATTTCCAATTACTAAAGTTATCAAATTTGTGACAAATTTCAAATTTTAAAATAGTAATATTATATACAAAGGCAAATATAAACTGTATATAATATAGTTTTCTGTATTTGTCTGGATGGATGGATGTTCGACGGAACGCTCAGGTGACAGTTGACAGATGACAGCTAACAGATGATAAATGACAGCTTACAGGTGACAGATGACAGCTGACAAATGACGGAGACAGATGACAGATGGCATATATAAGCAATAATTAATAAACAGACTATGTTTATGACAAATACATGATACTGCAATTTGTCTGTGTGTCGAAGCGTTCCGTCGAACATCCATCCACCCATCCAGATAAATGTGGAAAACTAAGTATATATATATATAAAATACATAATTTTAATTATATCGAACTTATTTCATTTTTAATGTCAATAAATTTCTCGAACTTATTTCATAATAAAAAAGGTTCCATAAAATTATTAAAATTAAAAGTGAAATAACTTCGACAAAATATTGTGAATTTTTTATCGAAGTTATTTGAATTGAACTAATTTTGCAGCGCCACGAAAACTATGTTAACTAGGTATAACAAAATTTGAATTATAACGGAATATAAGTAGAAATAACTGTTAAAAAGGGGTTGTTAACACTTATCTTATGTCAAAATTTGTATTTGAATTTTTTGTCTTTATTTTAAAGATAACCTAGTGCCTTAACTTTTAAAACATATTTAAATATTTTTATTAACTCATATACACTTCCTAAACTATCAGCTCTACTGGCATGATTTTTTCAAGCTAGTAAAATGCAAATAACTTGCATGAAAAAATATTTGACATATCTGTAAGTAGCTTGCAAACTGAGATACTATATGTTATCTTTAAGATTTGACATAACATGTGTTAACAACAAGTTTTTAACAGCTATATATATAAAGAATTACAACGAATTTTGAATTGTGGCAATATGCAATTCTTAAACATATAACAAAAGTTGAAGCTCCAAATGAAATATTTATATATATATATGTATTAAAATTGCAGGACATAACTTTGATACGGGACACTATCCCAAAGAAATGATATAATATGAACAGCCTATTGTAAGTTGATCATAATTGTAAAAACAAAATTTAAAAAAATCAAAAACAAAATATTTTCTAAAGCAAATTTTAAGTGTTATATTATTAGTTATTATTATTATTATTTTACATTACCTGTTGTCCACACTTAACATATTGAAAAATGAAAATTCCACTTATTATTCTTTTTTTTTATCTTTTATAAAAACTTTAAGCCATGTGTTTTTGAAATACTCAAATACTTGTTTAAGTCATACATAATGTATATATAATATATAATATATATATGAAAATGGATATATATTTTATATGCATACGTATACATAATACACATTATGAGACTGAAAGTTTACGGAGAAGATATACTTAAGTATTTTTATTTTTTTGTGCTTGTTTTATATTATTTACTCATTTCATTCACTCACCTAACCAATATGAGTTAGTTAGTGAATAGTGTTTTATGGATCGCGTATACTAACTGAACGAGTATTCGAAATTCAGATATGAATCGTCCGAAAGTGTTATAAAACTTGAGAACCTTGTAAACAATAATTGAGTGTATAAAGACTGTAAAGTTGACATTTTGTTTTTTTTTTCTTTAATTCAATATTTACTGTTTTTCGTTTTTAGCATTTTCAATATTGAAACCAATGAAAATTTTTTTATTTCATTTGTTTTTTTTTTTATTTTAGTATTTTTAGTATTTGAATAGCCTTTGTTTTATAAACTTCTCATTTTTTTTTTTACATTTAAATTTTAATATTCTTATAAAATTAAAATTACGATAAGATATAATTTAAAAAACATTGTTAGTTGTGAATTTACAAACTTTCAAGAAAAAAAAAAAAAAATTTTAGTTGAAAATTGAAAGGAAAAAAATAAGTTTAAGTACCTTAATAAAAAAAAGGAAAAAAAAAATTATATTTTAATATTGAGTATGTACCAAAATTAGTCAAAAAATTATAATGGATATGTCAAGTGAAAATTTAAAAAAAATTATTTATAATTTAACTTATAACACGAATTTGGAAGATGATTATGAAAATGAAAGTATTGAAGATGAAAATAAAATTAATAAAAATGAGAATGAAAATGGAAATGGAATTGCAGCTGAAAATATTGATATTAATAAAAAAGTTGATCCAATGCTAAGAATGTTAAGGTGTTATTTTAAATTAAAATTTTTGTATATTTAAATAATGAAGAATGAAATGAAAATTTAAATTATTTTTCTGGCTTTTGAATGTTATAATATGAGTTGATCTTAAATACATATATATATATATACATATTGCTCATCAAATTTGAAAATGTGAAATTTAAATTTCATCAACAAAAGCTATGAAAATAATCTACAATCATAAATAATTAGCACCTTTAAAATTAAAAGTTTTCTTTTGATTATATGCCAAAATCAAAGATGTGAAGAGATCACCAAAATATATTTGGTCACAATGATATTAATTTATAATAATTTTAATTTATTATAAATATTTTTAATAATTAGAAATTTTTTTTAATTTCTTAATAATTGTAAAATTTAATAAAAATAAAATAAGGCGAAGTTTTGAAGGACTCACAAGTGCTAGCTAGTTTTAAGTAATAAAAATGAATTTAGATTTATTTATCGTTTTTGATTTAATAAAAAAGTAAAAAATTAAATAAAATAAATTATGAGAGTGTATTTAAAGAAATAATAGGAGTATTCACGAATTGTTGTATCATTGTAAATTATAACACTATTGTAAGGAGATTGTTATATTTTTACATCGCATTGTAAATTTAACAAATGTGATCCCACCTTTTGTGCTTGAATGTTGTACGTGCTTACTGTTGTAATGTACGAAATGTTAAATGACAGCTAATTTAATTTTTATAAAAAAAAAATCGTTATTGCATTTTTATTTTAAGTAAAAAACTATTTAAAATGATTGAATAAAATTAAAAAAAAAAATTATTAAAGCGGTACTTACTAAAATTTATCTTTGAAAGAAAAAATAAAAAACAATTAAATAATTTTGTATCAAACTTACATTTGTTTTGATATTCCGCAATTTTTATAATGTCAAAATAGAACAGTATACAACACTACAATACCTAATAAGTAATCATACAATAGGCTAAAGTGTTGTTAATTTACATTGGTGTTGTCAGAAAAAATTTCAAATAAAATTTTACAACAATACAACTTCAGAATACATCAACTTGTGAATATCCCGAATATATTATTATATTATTCTACATATATTGAAATTGTATATGAAAAGTTGTATATGTACATATATGTGAAACATATTTAATATTATTTTTTTTTGCCAAGACAATAGGCCTAACTAGCCGTACTTGAATTAACTTAAGTTTAAATTTCGTTAAAAAATATATTTTCGTTCAATTTAAACTAGTACGATTCAGTTCGTAGGTTATTTAAGTAAAATAACGTTTGACTGAAATGACATTCGATTTGTGGATAAAAATCAATATAAATAAAATTCAAAATATGATGTCAAATCAAATCAATTCTTTCAAAGTGTCAAATCAAATAAAGTTTTACCAGATGCTTAACTTAAGTGGGTTATAGTTAACCTAATGCGCTAACTATAATAATTTAGAGCTACATATGTCATATTCCGTATATGGAACTTACATGTAAACGCCCATAATCGACATATGCGGCAATTAAGTTAAATCTGACAATTCGTTAAATTTTCGTTAAACATATAGAGTTCTTATGTTAAATTTCATCCAAACCGAATTCGACATATGTAATTTATTTTTGTGGTTGTTTTTCCATTAAATATTTTCTTATGTTACTATGTCATTATGAGTCGAAATACATGCTTTGACAAATACCTATGTCAGCTTCGTTAGGCAATTTGACATTTACATCTATGTCATTATAGTTAGAGCATTAAGTAGCTTTAAATTTTGACGTAAGTTTAACGTAAAATATTAAGTTAATTTCAGTACGGCTAGTCAGGTCTAGTAGTATGAATATCCTAAATATTTGTGCAGTGTTCTATTAACATACATACACACACAATACGTGTCCAGTTGAAATTTCTGTAAATAAACTAATTTATTTACTATAAATAAATTGGTATGTAATGTCTATTTTAGATAAAACTAATTTTATTTATGTATTATCTAATTTAGAATAATTTCATCTTTCTATTAGCCATCGTAGCATAGTTTCATTTTACTTGAGTGATGTAACAAAGCCAAGACAGTAAATTTTTTTCACAATTAATTTTTATATCTTAATCGATTTCAACCATTATACTTTCTTTCTGATAATAGTGTTTACAGACGTAGGCAGGCAGTCGTAGGCAAACGTAGTCAACAGTTTTCTGATGGTAGTAATTGAAACACATTAAAATATAAAATTCACATTTTAATATCAAAAATAATAGTTTTTTAATTCATTTATTATTATAAACTTAAGAATAAATTCATAAGCTTATATGCAGTGCATTTAGAAGAGATGTTAAAGACAAACAAGTCATATTTATTTGAGTGCCAAATTATACTGAAATGAAATTGAAGGTAATTAAGTTATAGACAGCTTCAGAATAGTCTAATTTATGTAGTCACTATTCTTCTGTGATATTTCATTGTCTTAATTCAATTAAAATAAAAAAAATGAAGTTACAGGCAAAAAAATTATTGTTTGCGCACACAAAAAATCTCTATGTGTATAATCTCTATTGCAAATAGAAAGACAAAATCAGATCAGAAGTCGCTCTAAAGTAAATATACGTCTTACGAGTGAAGTAAAAATAAAACCATTGATTTCTATATGTGTGTAGACTATGTAGCGGAGTAAACAGAATGGTGCAACACATATTATTTGAGTGTGAAGCACTAACTGAAAGTGTAACTGCTTTAAATTTCTGCAAATAAAAGTAAACGTACACTTTTTTAAATTTATTAATTATGATTTGTAGTAGGTACTATTATTGACGAACCATAGTCATCTGATATTAATCTTAACATTTTTGAATATATCTATAATTTGAAACTGACTCACATATCTAAAATTTAAGGATACAAAAATTTTAGTTTAAATACATTAAATTAAATGAAATTAAATGATGAATCAAATCATTCTTAAAATTAAATATTTTTACTTTTAATAACTTGAATTGAAATATTCATATATAACCCACTAAATTTATTTATTAAAAATTTTCCGTTGAAAATTAAAGATTCATTAACGATTCATCATACCTTAATTTTTTTCGTTACTATTTAAGTTCTTATTAGAAAAATAAGAAAGGAAACAAATTTATTATTTATTAATATCATATTTAAATATATAAATATTTAATTATAAATTTATAATAATATTATGGATACACTCATTTCTCAACTATCTTACACATTTCAAATATGTAGGTACATGTATCTTTTATATTCAAAAATTAGCCGGAAATCAAAATGTTGTATGATGAATCAATATTTTTTTCGTTTTTAAAAAATAATAAATTAAATATTTTTATATATATAAACTAATAAATTAATATTTACATAAATTTTAATTAACATAATGAATCAAATAATTCTATTTGATATCGACAATAATCAGGAACTAAAAAGAATATCGAAGAACCTGCTTTAAAAAAATTTGGTATACAATTGGTACAATCGTTGTTTTGGTTTGCAAATTTTTTTTAGAGTGGGAATTAATAATTGTCTGTGACAAATTTATAATACGTTATTAACACAATTTTTTATTACCCTATTTAGCATGAAATATCTTATCACTGTGTTCTTCGGGCAATTGTTAGAATTAAATTCTTATAATATATTTTAGAGAGTATACTGTAGACTCTGTCTTTATGCTGTACGCTTAGTTTTCTGATGAAAGTTTAATTACTAGTTTAATTACCGTAATCGAGCAAATATTAGTGAAACATAATTACCGAGAGTTCAAAATCTTTATTATCAAATTCGACTAACAGTGATTACCAATATTGTATATGGTTAGAACGAATAATTCCATTCTGGCAGCGAAAATGCGAACATCGTTAAATGAAAGTAGTAAATTGTTTTGGCTATATCAATCAAATAGCCCTTTTCAAATGCAAAAATAACTTATTTGATTTTGTTTTTGTAGTAGTTATATAGCAAAAAGCAGGTTATTTAATTTTTTTCTTGTCTGAAATCCCTAATAATTAGAATAAGCATCGTAACCGGATCCTTTCGTAGAATATTAGAATTTAATATGAAATTTTTGATTACAACTTTTTTTTCTTGCTATTCATTTTACGCTATCATCCAGGACTTTATAAATATTAAGATTACAATTAACATCTCACAAACCTTTGAATCCATCATTTAAATATATTTATTTTGAAACAGAATACGATAGATAGGTATTATATTTTTTATTCCTGATGGTAAATTAGATAGTGATGTTAGTCATTTAGTTTCAATGTCATCGCGATTGTAAGGTCTATTGTAATGTCTCTCCAAATATCTATGCTATACATCCTTGATTTTTCAATAAATCTGGAAGCACTTTTCCAGTCAATTGGATTAAATTTTTTCTGATTTCATTTAGGAAATTTAAAGAATAGTTTCAATCTTTGAATATCCTTGACAGCGTAAATGTCTCAACACAAAGTTGAATACAACGCCCAAACCGATCTTAAATGTCTACAAAAGACGATGCCTCCGCTACCGGCTTGACAGGTATTTGGGCTTTGGGTATTTGGGTTAATTTTGCTTGATCACAAATGAATTAAAACACAATGTCTCAGAAAGCTCTCAGTACACAATGTTATCAACTTATTTTGCGGATAAAATTGACAACTTAGTTTTTTTTTAAAACATTTACGATGTCAGGATGTCACCGTATGTTTACTTTTTGACAGTGAATAAGATAAATTTAATAGAAATAATTTTTTAATAGAGATTTACACTAAATTTATATATTTTTGGTATTAAGATTCTATTAACCTGGATTGTTTTTAAATTGTTTGGTTAACGAACATCAGATTTATTAGTATAACAATCGCAATGACATTAAAACGAAAGGACCAACCTTTCCCTTAGTTAAGAATATAATTTAAGGAGCCCTTAGTTAAGAATATAATTTAATTTGCCAGCAATGAGAAGTTTTACCTACATATCTATCTTATTTCTAAAGCATATGGTTAAGAATGTTATTTCATTAAACAAAATTTATTAACAAACTTAATAATCAAAAATTGTTTTTTAAAATGCATCCTTGTTCAGTGGCAAACTTTTTTTCTCATATTGTTCATTGTCCAGTCACGTCCAGCTGATGCCATCAATTTTTTGTTTTTTATTTTCAAAACCGAATATCAAAAATTTTATAATTCGAAAATATTCTCAAAAATTTAGTAAAACTTTATCATATAATTTAAAAAAGCTTTTTATTAAGAAAACCCAAACTGTACTCGCATTGTATAGTGTGCCAATTTTTGTTAGAATCAAAATATTGTATAGAATTATATATTCTGTAATCCGTCTACAAAGTCATTCTATAACTGCTGTATATAGTTAACATTTTTATAATTATTAAAATATTTAACCCCAATATTTAAATCAAATGCGAAATTAAAATTTTCTTTTATGTAGATGAATACATTACATTAAATGTAAGTAATTTGTAATAATCACATTCGACATTATCTAACAACTCAGCTCATTTTAATGTGATGATAAGATTATAATATAAGTACATATTATGACTTTAATAGTTTTATAAATATCACAATACCACTTTGTTTTATCAATTACCAAATTATATTCTCTTATTAATTTTAAATGTTAATCTTTTGGGCAATAGTTCCGAAAAGCTCTCTCGTTCAATATTTTTTTAAATTTATTTAATTAAAGAAATTTTTAGGATAAACATTAAAGTAATTTTAGAAAAACCAATTCAAATATTTTAATTAATAGTTTAGCAGACATTTACATTAATTTAATTTCAAAATTCACATACCCAAACTCTTCAGAAGGTTTTCAATAATTTCTTTATGTAAAATTTAACGAAAATTCAATATGAAAGATTTTCGGAACTAATGCCATTTTTTGTCTATATTTACTTATTTATTATGATACAAAAACACAAGTGTTGACAAACAAATTGAAATATTGACACAGATTAGATATTAGAAATGATTAGACCTTCTGTTATTTTGATGTTCGATGTATGATCATTTGAATATTGTTCAATATATGATATTTTGCAATTTTTGATTGTTTATTTAAGCTTAATTAAATTTTATTTGAAGTATGCGGAGCTGTATAATCTGTAGTAGATGTCGTGAAATAAGACTGAGTGAAATAAAATCAAAATCCAAAATTTGATAATGAAATAAAATTACATTTTTTAAAACTTACTCTTTTTGCCAAAAAAAAAAAAACGGATTAAGGAAATAAAGTCAGTTGAAATAAAGTCGATTAATGATCGAAAATATTATTATCATTTTTTTCATATCAAATTATAATGAGTAATCCAGTATACGCGCATACCCCTTCAAATAAATTTTAAACTGAAAAATTTTATACTTTATTTCTAATTTTTTTTTTTTGTAATAAACTCGATTCAGTTTTATACCGCTCAGCCTTATTTTATGGCACCTCTGTGCATTTATGTTTCGAGATACCAACCAATACAATAGACATTTATTTTAAAAAATACGGACGGAAGTTTTAAAATGTCATATTCCAGTTCAAATTTGAATATTGGTGTTACTCATATTGTAAATTATTTTGATTGTATCACCTGGATCATGCTTAATTGAAGAGAAGATTTCGTGAATACTTTTAGTTCGTTTGTATTTGATTGTTCTTTTAGATTAATTTAGGTTTTTTAGCTATAGAAGTATATAGGTATATAAAATTAAACCAAATTAAACTGAATTGAATATTGTAATTGTATAATAAAAAGACTAATCGTCTTATGTACAATTTATATAAATAAATAAATAGCTAACTATAGACTTATTCAACGCAAGTAGTTCTAACAATTTTTGTTCTCTATATAGAAAATCATTTACTCTCTCTCTCTCTACAGTGGCTCTCTCTCGGTATCCACTACGGACGGATGTTATCGGTCATATGTTTTAAATGTTATATAAAGGTTACATAAACTAAAGTGTTTAAAGGTTACATAAACTAAATCAACTAATATAACTGTTCAGTTTCTGATGTTACGTAACTGTGGCATTTATTTTCTATCAATTCCTCTTCTGTCCTCGATTTTTTTCTTGCATTATAAGTTGAATTAATTCGTATTTTTAACCCCTCATAACATGTCAAAAATATGCAATTTTTCTCCGTTTTATATTTGCCAAAAGTTACACAGTTTTTATTAATTCTACGAAGAATTTTATCATTCGAAACATTGGGTGGTGTGAATAAAGTAAGATTTTTTAAGTGTTGCCTTTAGTTTGAAGTAAAAAAATATGTTTATGTTTGACTTATCGCAAACCCTACACTTATTTTTTGCCGAAGGATAGTGTTCACTTAACTTTGGTGTGAATAAAGTGACAACTGTCAAAGTGATTGCTTAAAAAAAGATAAGGCTGGTATTTAGCTCCCTCAAAAACATTTTTATTAATTTTTATTAAATGCCTGAAGATAATTTAGAAGAAGATTATAAGGTTCTTTTAGATAAAACCCAAACACCTTAAAGGTTTAAATGTTTAAAAAACAGCTAGTCTAATTATTGAACAATTGAAAATACAATTAGGACTTGAAATAACTGAAAGCCACAAATAATTCACAAATATGAGATTTGCACCAAATTCTCGAGTCATGCACTGAAACTGGCCATTGCGCTTCGATGAATGTAAAACATTCCTTAGAGTTCACGGTCGCTTGTACATTTATAAAAAGTATGCCTTTTCAATTTAAATATTCATCTCACAGCTCAAAACACCAATCACGGACGGAAACTTGTATTTCGCTTGTTATTCACTTTTAATTTCGTTCATCTGATTCACCACAGTTCTCGAAAATTTAATTCATAAATGAGTCTGTGCAGAAATTGCGAGATACACTTCGAAAATCGTTTTTGAGACTGTTGTTCGATGTATCATTATTATGTCATTTCCAATACCAACTTGAAAGCCCGGATCACCGACACATATTTAAAAAATCCTAATTTTTTTTATTTTTGGTATAATACCTCCTCAGTGTTTCATCATTTTCATTTTCAAGAAATTGAGCTGACAACCAATCCACATTTTGATAATTAAAACGATACAAAGATTGAAATTTATCTTAAAACCAACGAGCAACATAGATTTTACGTTTCCGGTTATGTATTAACATTCATAAATAATGCCATTTTTTAAAAAAAAAAAAAATTTTTGCAATCTTTTCTTTTGGCTTTAATTTTGATTTTTACAACACAAAACTAAATTTATTGACAATTTTTTTAACAGTTTAACACTAACTACAAAGAGTAGGAAGAAGGGAATGCTTTTTCCTAATAGGAATACTTTTTTCACATTAAACGTAGAGCTCATTTAGAGGAAACCCTTTCCTAAATCGAATACCCTTGATCGAAGTATCCCTTATTTTTATTACTCAACACTCATTATCTAGCCATGAAATTGTAAGCATTTTAAACATATTTACATAATAATTAAATTATTATTTTATTATTTATGTTTAATTTCGAATAAAGAAAAGTCTTTCATGTCAAGTCTATTCATAATATATAAAATTATCAAATCTGGATTACCCCATTTTTACTGTACATTACTTTAGAATTAAAATAATACGAATTATTTATTCTCTAGTTTAAATATAGAATTTTCTTAGAAATCTATTATTTGAAAGAGAGCTTAATTTAAATAAAAAAATATAATGTATAAAAATATAAAACGTGATTGTTAGTTTAAAAGTTCTAAAGTTCACCACAGACATTAGGTCTATTGTAACATCTGTTCATACATTCAAACATCATCATATTCATATCTCTGACGTCCTTCCTAATGAATGTAGAGACATATTTTAGTGAATTAAATAATAATGTTGTATGAAATTAGTCACAAGCACTGTTCTTTCTTAAAAACAAATATTTTTTTGATTAATTAAATAAAATTAGTGAAGAAATTCTTTACAAATCACTTTGAGAATTAATTTCGATGCCCCAATCATGATTAATTAAAAAAAAAATATTTTTAAATCATTTAAATCAACTTTTTCAGTTTGTAGTTGTTGTATTTAGATAATTCCTAAATAAAAAATCAAAATTTAAAAATAAAATTAGAATTTTTATATTCTAAATTTAGTTGCAAAATAAATCAATATTGTTTTTATATACTTTTACACAGGTAAATGACCCATTAATTAACCAAACGAGTTGTCTAATTTGATATTAAAATATTTTTTGGAATATTTTTTTTTCTTATTTTGAAAATTGATCTTTATTATTATTATTATTATTATAATTAATATTATTTATACTATTAAATAAAACACCTTCACACACCAATTTTTCTTACGATTCCGGATGTTTATAAGAATAAAATAAAAACAAAAACAAAAAAATGAAAAACGAAAATTCTTTAAAACAAGTTCATTAAAAAAATGCTTTTACTGACATTCATACATAACTTATATATATACATACAGGCAGTATATTGTATCTTTTTAAGTATTTATTAAATTTGAAATTATTTATTTACAAAATTTTGTATATACAGTCAATTTTGAAAATATTTACACAATCTAAATTATATCAAACCAATTAGATTGAATTAAACTTCGGAGGCTTGTTACATTTTTGTTATTATAATAAAAACAATATTTTTTTATTTTTGGCAAAAAATGTTTTGATTATGTACTTCTTCTGTACAGAATCGATCGGGAACAATGAATCTCATAAAATCTGAAGTGCTTTGATACGTAGAAATACAATTAGTATTTAAAATAAATAAACTGTTATCAATATCCATGTTTATACGATGTAGAAATCTAGTGCAGAAATATACTTTCATGTTCAAACGTAAAATAGATTTCTACGATTCTTGCTGTGTCAAATTATTGAAATATCAGAATAATTTAGGTATGCCTAATAAGATAACTAATATTGTATTTCTGATAAATATTCTAAATTAAAATTTGAATTAGATTAGAATTGATTGATTTGAAATTTTCCTGGTTTGCGTCTTGGAATTATCAACTAAATCTCGAAATGTCTTTAATTGATGACAGCCAAATCTAATTAAAAAACATATGCATAGCATAAATCAAAGATATAATTAATTTATACATTTTCTAATTTAAGTTGTATATTTTTATTATTGTATTGTTTAAATTTAAATTGTCAAAGAACTTGATCCCTACCGCGTATTCCGATTTTCGTAAAACGAATTTCGTATTCGAAAGTTTGCTACTATGTAATACGAAATTCGAGTTAAAATAAGTTTGACAACTCGAAAATCGTATATACGAATCCGAATGTAAATTTTCGTAGCATGTAATACTACTTTCGAATATTTTTTAACATATTTTATCCGAATGGTTTTTTGTTATCGAATGGAGGTAAAACTTGGTTTATTTTAAAATTAAGTGAGTTATTTAAAAATATAATTATACTTAATATTACAATAATTACTAATAATATAAAAAAACTACATTTATATTTAATTTAGTATTTAAAAAAATTTATATTATTTCATATTTGTGTTTCATAGATTAGGCTTAAACAAAAAACAACACTGTCTCAATTTAAAATAATTATGGAGTTTCAAAACGAAATACAAATACTAAAGAATTGATATAATTTTAATAAAAAATAATACTTTTCAAAATAATAAACACACATTTTCAAATAAATTTAAAGTATACAAAAACATTACTGACAATTAGAAATTCGTAAACTTACGTTACCAACTTAAATGACGTTTATTTCCTTTCGAATTTGATACGCGGTACCAATTAATTTTACATTCGAATCGCAAATTCGGATAATCGTTCGAATCCGAATTTCTTACGCGGTAGGGGGCCTGTTCATTTGATATCTAGGAAATTATAATTATAATTGTAGGTTACAATATAGTATAAGTGAATCTAGAAATCGCAATGACATTTGAATTTTTGCTTGAATTAACCTCAACGAATAAAAATTGATTTTAATTCAAGTCTTTATTTTTATTACTAGTTCAAATTTTTTAATTTTACTAAATACAGAATTATACAAGTACGCTTTAGTCTATACTATACTTGCAAATTTCTTCAGTGTTTTTTACTCGACTCAAAAATTATGAGCTTAGTATTATATTTAGACATGAGAGGAGTTTAGTTAAGTAAAAGGGTGTAAAAGTTGTTTTTTTCAAAATTCGTATTATCAGTTCGTATTGTTATATCTTCCTACATTCCTTCCTACAGGGAGTTATAAATAAATTGAAGTTATAATACAAGTTCTAAACTGTCGACTAACTATATCTTAATATTATTCTAATAGAGTGTATATACACGATTTTCATTGTGTCAATAATTTTGGAACCTATATATATACTATATAACCTACATACATACACACATGTATAATAAACTTATATAGGAATTCTATAGTTAGGTTTTATATATGGAGATGCGCATTTTAAATTTATAACTATTAAAAAGTGATCATCTTCGTTATTTAAGTTTATACATATATATATATGTGTACATATACATACATATATATAAAAGCATAAATATCTTACAAATAACGTTTTGAAGTTTATATGTACTACAAAGATGTTATGAAGATCCGCTTTCCCACAAATAGAATTAAAAAGTTTGTCTTGAATGATTTTTACTTTTTCATTTTTTGTTTTTCATTTAATTCAAGGACGTCTGGGCGCTGCTCAATATATCTACTACTAAAAAAACTTTAGGAAATTTTCTTACAAAATATGTATGTACTTATATACATAATTTATTTATTATTTTTTATTTTTTATTTTATTTATTTATATTTTATTTAATAGTGAATGTAAGCAGGTTGAAAAGAGTTGTAAAAAATAAAAAAAAAATGTCAATTAATTTTTGAAAATTTAAAAAATAACTCTAGAGAGGGTAACAATGACAGTAATGTTAAAGTGAAATTTAATAATTTATAAAATACAACATAAAAATTAATTAAATAAAATATTTAAAGTACTAAATTTCATTTACATAATATATATAGTCTTCCTATATTTATTTATTATTATACAACAAGTTATGACAAATTTTAAGCTAAGAATTGTGTAATATTTATAAATTTAATTATATAAAAAAATTAATTTATATTAAATTATTTATCAAAATAAAAAAAAAATTATATTCAAAATGTTAAATTTTAAAAATCATTTAAAAATTAGGTATATATTATTCTTAAAAACAAAGTTAAATTTTATAATAATTTTAATTGTTTGTTTTTGTTTTTTTATTATTTACTTGTAGACGTACTAGAAGTTTAAATGCACCATCGCCATTTCAACAATTTGGACCATGTGGTCGTATTATGAAAAATCAAGCAATGGTTATGTAAGTTAAATTAATTTAAAATTATATAATTACAAAAAAAAAAAAAAAAAAAAATTTTAAGTAATTAAAAAAAAAAACACAATTATTTTAGGCAAATTCAGGATCCAGCAAGCCAACGTTTGACTTGGTACAAATCACCATTAACTGTTTTAGTAATAAAAAAGGTCAGAGATTCAACAGTTTTACCACCATTTGTTAAATTAGTAGAATGGTTAGTTCAAGAGAAAAGAATGGTTGTTTGGGTAGAGGCAGCAGTATTAGATGATCCATTATTGCAAGCTGATTTAAAATTTCAAACAATTAAAGATAAATTGGTTACTTTCAAGTAAATTTATTTATTTTATTTTTTTTTTTTGTAAATAAAAAGAAATAAAATCTTATTTTTATTATTTTTTATTATTGTTTTTTTTTTAGGGATGGTCGAGATGATTTAACCGATCGTATTGATTTTATTGTATGTTTAGGTGGAGATGGAACTTTATTATATGCATCATTATTATTTCAACAATCAGTTCCACCAGTAATGGCTTTTCACTTAGGTTCATTAGGTTTTCTTACACCATTCCGTTTTGATAATTTTCAAGAACAAGTAACCAATGTATTAGAAGGTCATGCTGCATTAACATTACGCAGTCGATTACGTTGTATTATTGTAAGAAAATCAGTTAATTATAATAAAGATGTTGATTCAAATGAAACAACAACAAATCGACCAATAACAAATAATCATAATAATCATCATCATCATTATCATAGTCCAGGAAATTCAGAAAATTATTTTTATAATAATAATGAAAATAATTTTCTAGCATCATCTCATTTAGATAATACATTATTATTAGCTGGAAATAAAAATAAACGTACAAAAGATGAAACTAATATTTTAGTACTAAATGAAGTTGTTGTTGATCGTGGACCATCACCATTTTTAAGTAATATTGATTTATTTTTGGATGGTAAATATATAACATCTGTACAGGGTGATGGCTTAATAATATCAACACCAACTGGTAGTACTGCATATGCTGTTGCAGCTGGTGCATCAATGATACATCCATCAGTACCAGCAATATTATTAACTCCAATATGTCCACATTCATTAAGTTTTAGACCAATTGTTGTTCCAGCTGGTGTTGAACTAAAGGTAAATAATACATGTTTATATATGTATTTATATATGTATATATATATATATATATATATCTATTTAATTAATTATGTTAATTTTTATGATTAAATATATTTGATTTCGAAGTAATTTAGTAAAAATAATGTTTTAAGTTTAAACTTTAAATTCTTAAAAAAAAATTTTTTTGCGTTTAATTTTTTAAAGTTTCATCTCTTTTTTAATGAATACCGTCGCAATAATTTTTAAATAATATTCTAAGCATCACTGGTTGTTTATTTAAAAATTACTAAAATTTTGTAATTTATAAATTTATTTAACTTATTTTTTTAAATATTTTTTAGGTTTCAATATCACCGGATAGTCGTAATACATCTTGGGTATCATTTGATGGTAGAAATCGACAAGAATTGTTTCATGGTGATAGTTTAAGAGTAACAACATCAATATATCCAGTGCCAAGTATATGCGAACAAGATCAAATATCCGATTGGTTTGATTCATTAGCCGGTTGTTTACATTGGAATGTACGTAAACGTCAAAAACATTTAGATGAATTATCTGATTTAACTGGATCTGGTTCAGAAGATACACTTGATGAATTAGATAAGGCTAGTGATACATTACTTGATAGTTGAATTTTAAAATAATTAAATTTTTCAACTATAAAAAAATTATCTGCGTAATTAAATGAACAAAAACAAAAAAAAAATAAAACAGTAAAATGCAATTGATTTGCTATAGTTGGTATAGTAATATATAAAAAAAAGTAGAAATAGCCGTAGTAGTAATATTATAGTAGTCGTATTATGAAATAAGGAATAATTTATAATATCCTTGAAATGAAAAAGAACAAAATTCAAATGTAAACTGTTTATTATGATACATATTTTACTCATAAAAAAATTATTATATCCATATATAAATATATATACAAAATAAATAATTATAATTTATTTTAAAAACATTTTTTTTTTTTAAATAATATAATTAGAACATATTTTTTTTTTTATAAAAGAACTATCTTTAAAGTTAACTAAAATAATAATAATATTAAAAAAAAAACTAATTGGTTAAAAAATTATAAAAGACGTTTATTTAAAATTATTTAAAAAATAATATAATTATCAATTTTTAAGAAGAGGACCTAAAAAAGAAATTTTTTTTTTAATTCTTTCGGATCTATAGGATTGGCAGTTCGTTGTTTTGTTTTTATTATAAACTTAAATTATATTATTGTTTTATATGTTTTTTAGAATTATATATATATATTTTTTTCAATTTATTGTAAAGCGAAAATAAAATTTATTATTGTGTTTAAAACATAAATTTATTGAAAATTATAATTAAACAGTCAAAGATTGTATTTATATCGATTCTTTATTTACAAAAATAGGGGCAATGGTTTTATTTAATATCAAATTTTAAATTATTTATTAATATATATATATATATAAAAAATAGAAATTCGTGCGAATTCTTTTAATTCTTAATAATTTCTTAAATAAAAATTAATAGTCTATAGTATGTATATTTTTTTTATATCAAATTTAAAAGTAAATACTAAATAATTTGCCAAAAACAACAATAAAAAAAAAAACGCGCACTTAAAATTTGAGTTTTTTTACATATGTATAAAATAAGTTGTTTACAAATCGAACAAATTAAATAATTATTAAATATAAAATAGATAAAATATATATGAATTTAATATTTCTATTAACAAATAAAATATACATGAGTTAGTTATCATTTTAAAATTAAAATCTTAAATAAAATTCTGATAGGTGCAATTTAATTTTTAATATATTATTTATGTAAAATAAATTTATCAATACTGATATATCAATATTATAGAATATTTTACTTTTAAAAAGACTTCATATCAAAATTATTGAAAATATGTATTTCAATTCTTTATTTAATTTTTTAATCAGATAAATGATAATTAACTTATTCAACAATTTGTAATATTTAATTTTAATATCTATCTAACTATTTATATAACGTAAGATTCATTACTAGATTTTTATAAAAGTACAGTAGTAATTCTTAAAATATATATGTTTTAATAGTATATCTTATATTATAGTTTTTCTTAAAAACTTGAAAAATTAATTAGTTGTTTCATTTTGAAATATTAATATCTGTTAATTGAAAAAAAAAATCAAAAATTTGTATAACCTATAGTTTTTCTACAGGAGTTTGTTATATTTATCTATATATATATATATACAAATAAAAACAGGAAAACAAATTAATTTTATTAGAAAAAAAAGAAGAAAAAACAAAACAAAATTATTTAAAAATTGGAAAAATAAATGTAAATTAAATATTATAAAAAAATTAATTGTTGACTTATTATTTTTTTCATAGAAAATTTCAATTTTATACAATTCGAACCTTACTGAATACATGTTATCTATTTGTTCATTAAATTTAATATTTCCCGCAAGTGATAATAATAAAATTATTCAGTGCGAACAAAAGTAAAATATTACGAAATCATGAAGATCTTTATTCAAGACAGGATTATTGATATAAAAACAATATTTGTATCGACGCTTTATATTTAAATCACTTAAAAATAACTTATATTATATTTTTAAATATTTATTTTTATTTATATTTCACGTATTATTGCACTAAGGCTGGTTAAAAAAGTAAAAAAAATACCATTAAATAATATAATAAATGTACTATATATAATATGTATACATATGTTATATTATTTACTCAATGACACTACACAGTTATAGTTATCATATAATATACCAAGGACAAAACATTATTTTAACACAATCTATCTTATAATTTGTAAAAGATAAAAATATACAATATCCCTCTATCCGTATATCCCTATATTTTCTGACTCTATAAAAATTCTATCATCTACACAATAACTCTATATCAAGCTTCTGTTTGTTGTTTTCTAAAATTCCGCTTCTTTTATTCGTATCTACTCAATAAAAGTTTTTGTATTATATTGTATTCGTATCTACTCAATAAAGCAATCCAAACTCATTGTAAAAATTGTTTTGCACTATATTTCTTTTGGAATCGTAAAGCTATTCTCAGTATTAAAAAGAATGAAAGAATTTAGAAATTAAAAAAAAATGTATTTATCATTTTCTTTAAGAGATTTTTCCCAATATTTTTGGAAATGGTTTTTTAAATGGATTGAAATATTTTTATTAAAATTCAATAAAAAAAACCAGGTTCTTAATACTACTAATAATACATCTCATAAAAAAAAAGAATTGACTTTATTTTTAGGGTTTTCAGGCACTATACTTTTTATTTCAAAATATGTACAAAATTCAATGTTAACAAAAACTATAAATAATTAAGGGAGAAAGGAGGAAGGATAAAGTGTTAGTCAAAATATTATGTACAATGAAAAAAATCAATGTAATGTATAAACACACATGTACATATTTGAATGCCATAAGACGAAATAATCCATTTTCGAATATCATGATAAAAATTATAAAACATCTCTGATTATAAAAGGCAGTATCAATTATTTACAATGAAGAATGAAGAAAGTCTGACAAACAAAAATCTAGCTTTTATAATTATCTTGCACAATATGTGAGATAAATTCATTCAGTAATTTAAATAGACAAAATACAATTCAAAATATGTAAACTTAGTATATGAACTTTCAATAGCTTCTATTATATTATATCATCATATATGAAAAATGTAAATTATATTCCAAATTAATTGAACTTTTTATAAAAAATATTTCTTATCATATACCATTAAGTTATTTAATCTATACTTCTACATATTTGGTTATTTTTGTAATTTAAAATAATATTAATTAAATATGTAATAAAATATTACGCATTTTTGGCATCAAATAAAACTTTTCATCATAATATATAATATGTAAGAAATCAATTAAATTATTTCTGTAACTTGCTTAAAATAAAGTTTTGTTAACAAAAAAAATAAATCGCTGCGGACAGGATTCGAACCTGTGCGGGCAGAACCCAATGGATTTCAAGTCCATCTCCTTAACCACTCGGACACCGCAGCTGTTACAATTAATGAGATATAATTCATTAAAACCGAAAGCTATTACTGCCATCTAATAGAAATTTAGTAAAGTGTATTTACAAACAAAAATTCATTTTAAAAGCTGTCATAATAAGCTACTGTCTAAAAAATAACAAATAGACCATTTTGAAATGTAGATATAGTTTTTAAACATAAAAACAAGAATTTTTGGTGAATGCAAAATTGAACAGATTTTTAATTAAAACATTTCTTTTGATTAATTTATTCAAAAATATGAAACATTGTAAATTATTAAATAGCAGGAGAACGTAACGAAATCTCACCTATTAAAATCTTACTTTTTCAAAATTCCTTTTGATTTCAGAATAATTATTTTTATTTATACATGCAATTTACAATTTTGCAGTTTAACATTCATTTTGTTTTTGAAATTTGTTGTACATATTCTAAAAACAAACACAAAAGTTGCATTGCAATGGAATGCGTATGTGCATTACCTACATTATCATAACTATTCTGCTATTAATCAATGGCCTGGCATAACATTGTTATCAGGATATTATTACACCACCTTATAATTTATTCCGATTTCTATATTTTTATTCTAAAGATATTTTTTATATCAATTTATAAAATTCTTAAAATCTTAACGAAAATTAGAGAATCAAATGATCAAACTAATGAAGTTGCATCTCTACCTATACTGCTGGTAACATTAATTTTTGATTTTATAATATAATTTTTTGGTACATAATTTCAGTATACAAAACGACATTGTATTGAAAAAAAGATAAAAAAAAGCTATATTAAGCTTCGACGGTATACAGGTAGACACGATTCAAATTATTGATCGAGCTGCGGTGTCCGAGTGGTTAAGGAGATGGACTTGAAATCCATTGGGTTCTGCCCGCACAGGTTCGAATCCTGTCCGCAGCGATTGATTTTTTTTAAATTAATTCCATATCAAAAAAATATAATTTATATAATTAAGTTCTAAAATTTAGAACAAAATTTATTAATAATTAATTTGGGAATATTTTGAGTTGATAGTTTTTGTAATAACAGTGTTGTAGAATGGAATGGTAAAATGTAGACAATCCTTTAAAAACCATACGTTATTTTATAATAGGTAGCAATATATCTTATATAACTAGATTTTTATATTGTTATTTGATTTTAATAATTCAATTCGAATACTAAACATTATTCGACATTATTTAATCATATTTAAACTGATTATAAGAAACTGAATGAAATTATATACATATATGTATTATTTATATTATATTATGTATTATTTTTATTACAAAAAACAAAAAAAAACAATATTTTCTATTTTCTAGCTTGTTAATTTATAAAAAAATAAAAACTGTTATTTTTTAAATTTCTATTAAAAAAATTGAATAATTAATAACTGCTGATATTGAGATGTGAAATACGTTGCATCAGGATGGTGGTATACTTGAATCACAAATTATGATTAGAATTTATTTGCACCAATAAAAAAGAAGCAAGTCATTTAATTATGTAGAAAACTTATAATATCAATTAAAAAAATTTGGAATTCTATGAAAAAATAAATGTTTTGGACTCTTTGTACTTTTGTAATGTGTACTGTATGTCAAACAGTTTGCACTTCACTGTGTATGTACTTAATTTTTTACATTGTAGTCCATGTAAAATGTAAATATAACACTATCTTCACCATTTCCTTCTCAAGTTTGTCTACTTAGTTCTTTCTTTTAACTATAGTAACAAAAATATATCTGTAACTGAAATGAACTGTTTCTCAATTTTAAAGACTCAATGGCTCAATAGCGATCAAAGACTGTAAATAAAATTATTCAACTAATTTTACTTTACCAATTTTATTTAGGTAGATCAAAGTTAGATCATGATGATATTAAATATGTTTCATCACGTGCTATAATCGTATATATAAGGTGTTTGGTTCGATGATGAATTAAACTGGAATTGTCATGTAACTGAGCAAATAAAAAAGTCTAGAAGAATCGCAGGTGTATTTAAAAAAAATTGGAAAACGACTACCAGACAAGGTTAAGCTATCTATATATTATAGTCCATTTCATAGTGCAGTACGATAAACTATGGTATAGGAATTTGGGGAAACACATATGAAAGAAACCTAAGCTCTCTCCAAAGAATTCAAAATAAATCAATTAAAAATCTTTTTGGGTTGACTGGCCTTTTATATATACTTTATATACACTTCTATACACTTTATATACACTTCACGACCTTTTATATACACTTCAAAAATAAAATTTTAAAAATAAAGGACTCTAGAGTTTTAAGCCAAGCATCTGAATTATATAATATTAAAAATAATTGGACAAAGACAAACATTACAAATTAGTCGTTAACAAACAAATTAGTCGTTGACAAACAAACAAATTAGTCGTTTACAATCAAATACATCGGCACAATACGAGACGAGCAAATCAACTGCGATATGGTGTTGGGGCACACTTAAATGGACTAGGACCTATCATGAATACGAGAATTATGACTTTGAACAACCGCCCGGCGAAATTCTTGGATATGTCCAAACAAAATTTTAAGAAAGAGCTTAAAAAACAAATGTTATCTAAGTATAGGTCAGATGACTAACAATTTTTTTATTTTTTCTTTTATATTTATTGTTAAGTAATTGTCATTGTGAGCTTTATACTGTTTTGTTTTGTTTTGAATTTATAACTGCTTATATTTGCTTTATTTTTGTTTATAAATTTTTTTTTCACTGACATTCAAATTATTTCTTGTTAATTTTCATAGTTAAAAACTAATTTATAAATTATAAATTCTGTACGAACAACCTAGATTTCAGATATGTTTGTTTATCCGTTATACCGTTATTTTGAATCTGTTTTTGAGAACTGTTTTGATTTTTTGAAAAGAAAAAGAGAATTTGGGTGGGTGATTTTTTTAATTTTTGTAATGTACGTGTCCAAGACTAACACTAACACTAATTAACAGGCTGAGACACTCTGAAAGAAACTCAATAGTAGGTCTGTGTAAAAAAAATACACGCCACGTAGTCTTAAGGGAAAAAATAGGGGATTATAACTCGAAATAGGATTATAACTCGAAAACTATTTTAATATAAAAATTGTTTTTATAAACAATTTTCGATGTATTGTTCCGTTTCGTTTTGAATTTTTTTAACTTTCGTCCAAAGGATTAACATTACATCTTTTTTTACATTTCATATAGAAAATAAATAAAAATTTCATACCCAAAACCTCACTTGAAGAAAGAATTTATATCAATGCATACAAAAATTTATTAAAAACTAATTTATATCATGTGTTGTATCATGGATATTGATAAATCGACATTTTGACGATTGGCTGACATGAGCTGCGGTGTCCGAGTGGTTAAGGAGATGGACTTGAAATCCATTGGGTTCTACCCGCACAGGTTCGAATCCTGTCCGCAGCGTAATTTTTTTTTTTACAATTTTATTTCATTTTTTAAAATAATGTTTTTTCATAACTAAAATATTTAAAAAAGTGTTCATTTTGAATCTGTTTAGTTTAAGTCAAAAAATTTAAGAAAAATATTAATAAAAAATACTTTTTGAAAATTTTCCCATTTAAAAGCGACATCTGTTAGATAATAGAAATTAGTTTTCAAGTTTTGTTGTAATACATCGAAAATTGCTTATACAAACAATTTTTATTTTATTTGTTTTTTTAAGGAAAATATTAAAATAATTATAAAATATGTATATGTGCAAGACAATTCTTATAATTTTTGTTTTATTATGTTTTGCATTTTCTTTTCACACATTTTTACTAAAAATATTTTTTACTAAATCAAAATTATTTTAAAAAGTTTGAATTTGAATATATTACCATCAATAGTTATTAAAAATGTCGCCAATGTCGCACATGTCGTATACAAACATTGCCTCTGGTGTAATTTAATTACACTGTGGTTGACTGATTGCAGTTTGACTGACATGACAGTTTTATTTTTAAAATCGCCGTTTGTTTTGTGCTTATTGCGTGTTCTGTGTAGTGCTTTGCGTTAAATTATTTTAATTTTATCTAAAAAAAAGTATTTTAAGTGTTCGATTAAATAAGAGAAACATTGAAATAATTTAATTTACATTAGATTTGGTGCATCAATTTTAGTTTTGATAACATTTTAGTTCAAAAAGAATGAATTTCAAAAGTTTTCAATGACTTTGTAGATTTTAAAAATTAGTTTGAATATTTTTGAAAATAATTATGTATGTGCAATAAGTTAAATTAATTATGTAATTTCAAGAATTCAAAATAACTATAAAATAAATAAAAAAATCTTTAATTAAAAAAAAATCATAATTATTAATTTTCATTACTCCTCCGACGCAATAAAATGGATTTTGAAGGAGCAAAAGAAAATATCCAACCACTAGCTAGTGGTAGAAATGCAAGTGTTTTAGCATGTTCTTTAACATCTCATTCTGATTTACAAAAGCAACGTGAAGTTTTGGAAGTTGCAATAAGAAATTACGAAGGTGACGATCCTTTGGAACCTTGGTATGAATATATATTATGGATTGAACAAAGTTATCCGAGCGGTGGTAATGAGAGTGGATTAAAAAAAGTTTTATTAAAATGTTTAATGACATTTGAAGATACTAAAGAATATTATCAAGATAGACGAATGATCAGAATTTTTATAAAATATGTTAGTAATTAAAGGCTATAAATAAGTGTTTTTCCTAATAATTCTTTTTGTTTTTTTAGTATTTAAATTTTTTTATTTAAAATTTTAGATTTGTAAGGATTGAAATAAAGATAAAATAAATAATAAAGAAAACAATTAATAAAATGTACTTCAAAGTAAAAATTTTATTGTTTTAGATTGACACTGAAGAAAATCCAATTGAACTCTATCAAGAACTATTTAATTCTGGTATTGGTACAATGATTGCTGATTTGTACATATGTTGGGCTTATTACTATGATCTTGCTGGTAATTTCCAAAAAGCTGATAGCATTTTCAAAAAAGGTTTAGAACTAAGAGCACAACCATATGATGAGTTAGAACAAGCGCATAAACATTTTGGTTTTACTATGTCTCAAAGAATCCTTCATCAAGACGAAACTTCAAAAGAAGAATTTATGGCTTCCATGAGAGAACGAAGACATGCTCTAACTTCTTTAAGACCACATAAGAAAAAAGTCGGTAGTATACGTACTGGATCTGTCGTTAAAAGTACAAATCCAGGAAAAATTAAGGTATTGAAAATTAAAATGTGTTTTTTGTTATGTTTTACATGCATGTGTTATACACATATTATTACAGGTGGACGAACCAAGAGCCGGGCCTTCAGGTTTTCGTAATGCTAAAGTTCAAGTTTTTGAAGATCAAAATAAAGATCCTAATTTCCCATTGTTGTCAACTGAACCTGAAGAACACCATATACCTATAGTTCGTAATATAATTGACAGTGTTAGAAAACAGGAGAATATGAAAGAGCCTGGACCTTGGACAAAAGGCTTAAAAAAGAGAGGGCATTTGTTTGATAAATCAACAACCCATACTCATGAAATTGGTTTCACTATTCTTGAGGATGATATGAGTATTGAAGGTCAAAATGTTGATAAGCATTTAATCAATTTACCTAAACATCCAGATAACTATTCAAAAGGGATTTTATTACCAAAAAATTTTGCAAGAAAAAATTATCCCCAAGGTATTTGGAAAGTTGTTGGGGTAGCTGATAATGAAATCAAACCTCAAACTTACCCTCAATACAATAAAATGTTTCATTATCCAAAACCAGATTTAGAATTCTCTATGGAAGAAGTTTTAGCATATAAATGGTTTGAACGTAATCACAAACAAAATCAATTTACTGAAATGTACAAAAAATATTTTGCAAATGAAATTAGTGTTGGTATACGTCTATATAAAAATTTTGCAAAAAAAAATTTACCAGAAAAAAATGACTTTAAACTGTCAGAATTCAAACATTCTATCCCAGTAAATACCAAATTTGTTATAAATCTTGAGGAAATTTATAATGGTATTCACACTGGAATTATTTCGGAAGAAAAGCAATTTGAAGAAATTTTATTTGAAAAATTAAATTCTGGTAAACGTAAATTAAAATTTGATGGAGATAACACTATTATAGTTGCAGAAGAAATGGATGAAACACAATGCTTTGCTAATATTGTTGGCAGAAAAAGTATATATCCTTCAAGAAAATCAATGGCTCCGTTTGCTTCAGAAAGAAAAACGGTAATTATTTTTAAGAAGTAAATTTCTTAATGATTATAAGCTTTAATATTTTCAGATATTTAAACCATTTATACCAAGTATAGAAGAACAGAACACAACAGAAAACCATTTCGACAATAAATCTACCAATAAATCTACCATTCTACCAATAAACGAAGTACCACCGCAGAAAACTGAATCTCGTAAAAGTGTTATAACTGAAAATATTGCTTGTACACCTTCAAAGGAGAATAAAAATGAGAAGTTGGAGGAGGATGAAATTATTAAAAAAAATGTGTCTAATGAAAAAATTACCTCTGTAAAAATTTTTCAAAAAATAACTGAATCGGTATGTAAAGATAATACGATTGACTGTTCGAAAATTTTTGCTCCGGTTATGTCTGAAAATGTTTGTCCATCGGTTAATGATGTTAGGAAGGAGATTAATGAAGAGTTATCTAAAAATAATCCAGAGAGTGAAACAATAAATTTGCCAGAAGATAAAGAAATTGCTAATAACGATATTTTTGTTGATGAAACTAGTAAAGAACAAGCTGTAACAAAAACGAATATAGAAAAAAAGAACTCAAATAATTTCGAAATATTTGAAGATTCTGAAGAAAGTTTTAAATTTATACCACCACATCCTGTAAAAAATGTTCTTCAACCAAAATCTCCTATATTAATTTATGAAGATGATGTTCAAGATAATGTTGGTTTAAAAGTACCACAACATCAGGGATTCGGTGCTGATGAAACGTTTTCTACACAGGCTTTCAATTTACTTATTAGACCCCAGTCGGTTAGTACACCAATAGGCAAACAAAATGTAATAACTCATTTTAAAGAAAATAATTATTCAAGTACAGCAAACAAGGAAATACAATTTCAAGAAAACAGAGCCAAAAAATCATTTGATAATAATTTTTGTAATTTACCAGAACCAGAACAAAAAATTGTGGTAAATGTAAACTCTATTACCAATGAAAATGTTAATGTAAAACCTGTCAATAATTCGCCAGAAATTCTTTTATATTCCAATGAACCCAGTTTAAGTGTATCACCAGAGGGCCCAGAACAGCAACCGTGTAAAAAACTTTCAACAATTATGGAAATTTCTGAAACGAATACTCTACCAACTGGAAGTACAAAATCTTCTGTTGACACATATTCAAGTTTTAACAATGATGTTGAAAATAATATGAAAACGATTGAAATTAGAAATAAATCAATAATAGAAACTTCTAAAATGAATAAATCAGGAATAAATAATAAATTGATAGAAGCATCACATAAAAGTAATGATTTCATCAGAAATAAGACGCTTGATAGTTTTAATTCAAAATCTCTTCAGAGTCATAAGGAAAATAATATTACTTCTGATTCAAATAACCATATAAAAAATATTTCCTTGAGGGATATAAATCAAGAACAATTTGTTGAAAATAATGAAAATGAAATAAAAAGAAAATCTGTTATACAAATTCGAAACTCTGTAGGTTTTACTAGCTTCACAAATGATAAAAGTGTTATGAAAAACTCTGAAAAAGAACACTCTGTTTTGTTGAATCAGGAGGCTTCTAAAAACAATGAATCGAAAAATACGAAGGTTAATTCCGAAAATATTTTCAATGAGAACAATAGTTCACCTTTAAATCCTCTACTTTGTTCTAAAATTGGTAAGTTATTAATAAATCTTATGTTACTGAACCTAATATTTTACAATAATTTTTTTTTTAAAAATGAAGCAGAAAAAACATCACAAAAAATATCTGATGATACAACTACTTGTCTTAATATGAAGTCAATTCAAATATTTGAAGAAAAAACTGAAACAGTACCAAAGTTACTATTTAAAAGAAAGGCTGTTATTGAAGAACAACCTCCAGATGATTTATATAATTTCTTTGTTAAAACACCCGAAAGGAAAGGACCTTCTATAGCCTTGCCTATGTTTTCTACCGCAGCACCAAAAGTTAGTTTTGAAATTAATGATACAATTACATTTTCTAATTTAAATGAACTCACCCTACCAAAGTTTCCTGATCATGATAACTTTTTAATGAAAGATTCACCTATAGCAAAGTTAGGAAAAGTTTCTTTTATTAAAGATCGTAGCGAAAACAGAGAAAAATCATTTATTGAACCAAAGGCTCTTACTACAATAACTACCAAAGATAGTTTTGATGATCAGTTACCAACTTCATTCAATTTAAAAGATTTAACGTTTCCAAAATTGCCACCACTGGATAATTCTTTGCAAAATATTGGTAGAAAATCGAAAAAATTATCTTTTCTACAAAAATCCAATGAACTAATAAATAATGAAACACTTCCGATAGAGGGAAATTCAAATTTAAGTAAAACATCATTTGTTATCGATCAATTTCAAAAACGAGGTAATTTTCCTTTAAATTTTAAAATAATTAAGACTAATTTCGATTATTTACATTTTTAGGAATTGATTCAAATAAAAATGATACTAATTTTAGCAACAAATCAATAAGTAATAGAACTTTGGAAAATCAACATAAGAATTTGCGGAAATCAATTGAAGATCCAATATTTGAAGATAACATTCAGACTGATGCCTTTGCACTGCATATAAATTCTATAAAGAATTCAACATTTTTACCTCAAAAACAGTCCGAAATATCAAAACAAATATTGGAAAAAAGTATACACATAAAAGAAGAAATTTTCGATGATGAAGAAGTAAGAGTACCTTTAAATTACTCAGGAAAACATTGTAATAAATCACCAATTATTCAAAACAATTCAAAGCTACAAATATCTAACTATTATGGTAAATCCACAAATGATGTTGAAATGCCAGAAATAGGTTCATTGGTAATCAAAGAAGTAAAAAGTGTTGTTGATATTCAAGAAAATGATAAATGTATAATTGATGATACAAATGAATTTGGCCGAAGTATATATTATAAATATAGTATTAAAACACCAACAGTAGCAAAACATATTTGGAATGATACCGAAGATGAAGATTGTACAGAAGAAAATTTTATACATAATAGGCCAGAAAATTTAGATCATACTAATTTGCTTTTAAATGAAAAAGTTATGCAAACCGATTTAAATCCATTTTCTTTAGAATTAAACAAAGTATTCCTTGAGAGTATTGAATTTACTAGTTATCTTGAATCATTGAATAACTGTGAGCTAAAAGGAAAATTATGTATGCTTAGTAAAGGAGATGAAATCGTTATAAAGTCTAATGTATTTATGGTATCAAAAATTATTGGAGAAGGTGGATTCGGCACTATTTACAGGTAAAATAATATATTAAATAAAATAAATGGACAAATAATAAATGTAATAAATTTGCTTTTGTAGCGGTAAATTAAAATCTTCTGGAAAATTATATGCTCTTAAACAAGAAAAGCCAGCAAATTTATGGGAATATTATATATGTCTTGAATTAAGAAGTCGATTGCAGAACACAAATATTGTTAGTTTTAAACTTTTAAATTGTTTTTCATTAAAAAATTAATAATTCTATTAATTTATTTTTATTTTTTTTTTAATTCATTATATTAATAAAAATAATATTTTTAGTTACCAGGATTTATGGACATAGAATATGCCTTAATTGGAAATAATGCAAGTATTTTGATATCAGAATTATCACCATATGGTTCATTGATAACAATTTGTAATTCACATAAACGTAAAACAACTAAAAATGTAGATGAATATATTGTTATGTTATTAACAAGTCAAATTCTTTCAATTATTGATCATTTACATGGATCACAGATTATTCATGCTGATATTAAACCGGATAATTTTCTATTGATGTCAAAGTAATTCAAAATATTTTATTCTTAATGAAATTTTTATTCTTTTTATTTATTCATTTTTTTAGATTATCTTATCCATCTAAAAAATTGGCAGTACAGTTAATTGATTTTGGTATTTCAATTGATTTAAAATTATTTCCAAAAAATCAAACTTTTATGTATAAACATGTTAAAGAAGATTTTAAATGTGTTGAAATGCGTGAAGATCGCCCTTGGACTTATCAAACAGATTTGTTTGGATTAGCTGGTACAATACATGTTCTTTTATATGGAAAATATATGGATATACAGAAAAATTTGTCCGGGATGTGGGTACCAAAACAACGTATACCAAGATATATAAATAAAAGTATTTGGGAACCAATATTTCAGAGTTTATTAAATGTACGTGATTGTAATATAATGCCAAATTTACAAAATTTACGTAAAATAATTGAAGAAACTTTAGCCGATAAAGAAAAATATGTTCATGAAAAAGTAAATGAATTTAATTTGTGTCTTGAAAATTAATTTTTTATTTTACATATTTTATAATTTAATATTTAGTTATCTTTTTGAATTTTTCAAATTTATAATTTTTATCTACATGTAAAAGTTAATTTAATCAAATTTAAAAATAAATAATATAATTACAGATAAACATTTTTACTATTGCATTGAAAGAAAATATTTTGAAGTTTAAAATTTATTTGTACATATTTTAAATGACAAATTAATTATAATTGTCCATATTTATAAACTTCTTCATAAACATATACTAAAATTCTGTCCAATTTTCCTAAATGCTTGATTTATTCTAATATTTTATCAATATGAAAAAATTGAAAATCGAAATTACATAACTTTGTATATTTTGTATTAAAATTTTCATGTATTTCTTCGTTAAAATGTCAAAGGTAAATAAATGCATATATCAATTGTACATGTTTCAATATTAAACTTTTGCCAACGGCCATACCACGTTGAATACACCGGTTCTCGTCTGATCACCGAAGTCAAGCAACGTCGGGCGCGGTTAGTACTTAGATGGGGGACCGCTTGGGAACACCGCGTGTTGTTGGCATTTTTTTTGGGATACTTTGGATTTTTTTTTTGTTTTTTGTTGTTTTAGGATTAATGATTTTGTTCTATGACTATTCGATTTTCAAACATATTTTATTCATTCCGTGGATTAACAAGAGAATGTTAAATGTTTATAATTCATTAAACCATTATTGATTATACGAAATACGAATACAAATTTGATGAATATTCGTGATTGATTACGAATACGAATATATTATATATATATGTGTATTTCCAATTGTATAGTGCAGTATCTATACTGAAAATATTTTAAATTCAGCCAATTCTAAAGCATAATTAACAAACAGTTGATATTATTTTTGATATTAAAATAAAATAAATAAATAAAGCTGTATGTTATGATTGGATTTTAATTCATAAATAAATATACATATATATTTATATTCAATTACAGAAAATATTCATATTAATTGTACGTGTTTCAATATAAAAATTTTGCCAACGGCCATACCACGTTGAATACACCGGTTCTCGTCTGATCACCGAAGTCAAGCAACGTCGGGCGCGGTTAGTACTTAGATGGGGGACCGCTTGGGAACACCGCGTGTGGCATTTTTTTTTTGGATACTTTGATTTTTTTTTTAAAATATAATTTCTAGTTCTACTAACAAATTGTATCTAATATGTTAAACTCATTTTTTTATTTATTTCTTCGTTTAAATTTCAGTTAACAAAGAAATTTGTTCGATAATTACAATTATTAATATACTTAAATAGTGCTTTTATGTTGTTATTTAAAAATTAGAAAATATAATAATTGTGTGTTTACATATTCTGTTTTTATTATTTAAAAATTCGTAATTATTTGAAGACTGATTATTTAATTTTGTTATAAATTATTTATGTTACTTACCTTGATTGCGTTAAAATTTTATCTTTTACAGTTTACATTTTTTTTTTTAGTTTTCAGACATGGAACTTTACGAAGGCTATCATTAGCTTTCCATATATATTATTTTATATTTTTTTTAAGGCCCAAATGAAATTGAGACAAGAAAAATGTTTATTTTTAAAAATAGAAATTTTATACTTTGAATGTCTAACTTGAACCTACAAATTTAATTACCAAAAGTTTAATCTACAATGCTTCTGTCAACCGATTTTCAGCTATTTAAAAATGCAGATAATCTATTCTATAATTTCAAAAATGGTATTGTAATTTATTTGATAAATTAATAATGAGCGAATCGAAAGACTATATTAAGAGTTATTCATTTGTAGAAACTGTGATATCTATAGATAATTATGAAAGTTTTAAGTATAGATGCTATTCTATAAATGGAAAATTAAAAAAAGCTCTAGGAAAAGATCGTAATATAGAAGAGATGTTTGCAAGATACTTGAAACAAGGACTACTGTATCGTATAAAAATTTTTCGACCATGATGGTTATCTTATTTTATTGGTAAATCAGCAGTCAATAAAATATATAGAATGGGGCCCAATACGCTACTTTGTAGTACATCGGCGGAGATATTCATTAACTGAAAAATTTTCTCGTTAAATTTTACCGATAATTTCCTGTTAGTTAAATATGCTTTAATTACCTGATAGTAGTTGTCTGGTAGTTTTTCTATTAGCTTAAATAGTACGCCGTTATGCAGATTTTATCGAAAGCATGTCTATGAATTACACTGAACAATATTTTTTACATTCGAAGTCGTTTGTTATTTTTTCAACTACTCTGTGCACTTGTTCTATTGTTGCTTGTTGATTTCTAAAGTCAAACTGGTGATTAGGTGTTAACCAAGTTTACTTCTTCTAACCGGCCTTAGTCATTTCTTAAGAAATTTTTCAAACACTTTTGATAGTAATAATCGGTATCTCTAAAAATAAACTAGAAACACTAATTGAAAGCTAAAATATTGAAAAAAATATTAAGCTTCAAACGAAATTCTCAATGCAGCTATTTCAAGGCGATAACTCGATCTAAAGATCATAATTTTGATGGATTTTCGATTGTTTGATTGTCTAATTTTTATTTGATTTCTACATATCGGCACCCAACTAATTCTCAAAGATAGAGCTAAATACTTTGGTCTTATCTTAGACAAGAAACTAATTTGGAAACCAAATGTAATTGAAAGACTTTTGCAAAGTACTCTTGCAAACGCGCTATTGAAAAAAAAAATGACGGAGCACTTAGAGCAACTCCTTCCACGGCACTGGATACACTATTTCATCTCTTACCGTTAGATATCCGTGACAAAGAGATGTCATCCATAACTGCATAAGCGGAGCACTCACATCTGCATGAGCGGAGCACTTAGAACGACTCCTTCCGCAGCACTGGATACACTATTTCATCCCTTACCATTAGATATATTTAATTACTGGATACACTATTTCATCCCTTACCATTAGATATCAATGGCAAAGAGATGGCATCCAGAACTGCAAGCAGGCTAAAAACCCATTCCCACTGACAAACCCATTTCTGACTTTTACAGGACACTTCTTTGAGAGATCATATCAAACCGAAATTTCGTCTAGGGAAAGTTGGAAGAGTAGCACGGTTCTAACCATGGAACACGTACACGTATACAATGATGGTTCGATATTGAATGATAGAGTGGGGGATGGAGTCTATTCGAAAAACCTAAATATAAGTCTATCATTCGACCTACCAAGACATTGGAGTGTGTTTCAGGAGGAGGTGATGGCAATAAAGGAAGCCTCAGACTAGGTGAGATCCAGCGTATTATCTGTAGTTAGAAATATCTGTATACTGACAGACAGTCAGGCCGCAGTTAAAGCACTGGAGTCGGTAACCATAAACTCAAAAACCGTGTTGGCTTGTCGCAGTTCTTTGGACGAACTAGCAGAACGGTTCAACATATATTGTTACGATGGGTGCCAGGACACTGTGATATTCCGGGTAACTGCATTAGATTAACTTGCTAACGAGCATACCATATTAGAAATCCCTCCGGAAAGGAGCAATCTGGGTGCACTTCTAGCTACCTGTAATTTATTGCTTCGCTATATTGTCTAATTGGTAAACATGCCAGAAGACTGGGACACCCCTCAAGCGACTTTTGCAGAACGTATAGAGTGGAGGAGGAGGATGCAACTGTCCAACATCTACTCTGTTCCTGCCCTAGTCTTTGCTATAAAAGGAAAACCCTTCTAGAAGCCTTTTGTCTGGGCTCGCTGGATGACCTTGAAAGCACTAAAATCAAAAATCTCTAACGCTTCGTTAAAAGCTCAAATTGGTTCAACGAGTAGAGTCTTACGCGAGGAAAGTTCCTGTACAATGAATCTTACCAGTCTAAGTGTGTCGGCGTACTGTCGGCAGCCACTACTACCTACATATAACCTACCTACATATAACAATGAGTACTATTACAGAAAACGTACGACAGTTTTCCAGTTATTGTCTCAGCTATGATGTGCATCTCTGTTTCCTATTGAAACTTAGAAGAACTTTATTTTTCTTGAGCGTGCTGTTTCGCACGAGCATTTTTGTTTGGCGATTGACAGGAATCTCAACCCAGAAATCCTCAGTTCTTTGTTCTAGCCGAAGTTGCATCCCACAAAACGGGTTTGGTCCTATTAAAGGCGCAGCAGATATTTTTCTTACTAGGTAATCTGCAGCTTTGTTTACTGCGATGTCAAAATGCCCTGGAAGCCACATTATTGTGACTTTGTTTGTTTTCAACAGGATTTTAAACACAATCATCTACTAACTTTGATGTGATGCTATATGAAATAATTTTTTTATGTTCTGGGATAACTATGAATATCAGAATTAAGAATATACCGCTTTAATATTTGATTGTAAATTAAAATTTTGTTATATGATGTCAAAATGTCCGCTAAATTATTATATACAACAAATAACTGTATTTTAGTTCTAAATCTTTTCTATGAATAGGTACATATTGTTACATAAAAATATTATATTTAGTTGGTGACACTGTAGCATGATGCTACCTTGCATTTATTATCATTGAGAATACTATCTTGCATCTCCTGCTACCAATAGTACCAAGATAAAAGAATACCATTGTGCTACCTTTATTACCAATAACCAAAAAATAAATATTATCAATCTCTTTAATTATAAGAAATAAGTTAGTAGTATTAGGACTTAACTCATCAATGTCAATTAGAAATAATTTAATTTTAGTACATACATACTACATACGTATTATTAATCTCGTTTTTTGTAAGTATATAAATGGTACAACTTTAATTTTTATTTCACGAGTGTAGAAGATTAAGAATAAACCGAGTTTAAACTTACTCTGAGTTTCATTTCCTTCTACAAATAAGTACATACAAATGAGTTTAGTGTTCTGTTTTTTATGTACTAATCATTGTAAGATTTCAAGATATCTAGATTTTTTGGTGCAATTGTTATACAATCGTATATACTATCATTTAATTCACCCACATATATGTTATCAGGGTAAACTTTAAAAGGATGTATGAATCTCTATATATACATAAATACAGATAAATAAAATACATAGATTACAACCATTTTTAGATTTTACTAACAAAAATTTGATTTAATTTAAAAAACGAAAAAGAAAATTCATATCTAAAAATAGAATTAAGCATTTTAACAAAAAAAAAAAAAAAAAAAAAACAAAACAAAACAAAAAAAAAGTAGAAACGATGGCCTTAAATTTTATTTTTAATATCATATAATTTCCTTGCATTCTTATAAAAAAAAAAAAATTAAACTTACATACAGATAAGATGTGATATGTACGGAATGTACATATGAATATCGTATTTTATTTCTTTTTTGTTTATTATTATTTTATATATAATGTATTCTATTTTATGTTTTCGTTTTTATTTTTTTATTTCCTTTCATTTTTACTATTAATTGTTAAATGAAATAAACATATGTGGAGATACTCTACTACTAATGTGTTGTTGTTGTTGTTTTTGAAATAAATAGAAAAAATAAATAAATAAATAAACAAGTAGTTGCTTTTTAAAATATCCTCCTATCTTTCTTTTTTTTTGTTTTACTACATATTCGTTTTTAATTTGCTTTTCTTTTTTTACTTGTCGCAATAACAAAAGAAGTAAAAGGACAACAACAATAACAAAAATAATAATTTAATCTGTGATTATCATTTGCACCATTATAGAAAGCTGTTAAGCGCTTCTTTTACTCTCTGTACTTTACTTTACTCTAATAGCTACTGTTACAACAGTGCTGTTTACTATCGTTTACGTACGTATTTTGATATTTGTTGCAACAAATGCATCAGCACAGCATCACTAAAAGGCCGTTCATTTTTTGTTTTTTTTATATACATAGTCTTATATACATGCATATTATTATTTCTATTTTGATTTTCTTTCTTTTGTTTTGTATTTTTGTTTTTTTTTTCTGTTTTTTATTATAATTTTTTATGTTTCAGAATTCAGGACAAAAGGGAAATTTTTGTATTTTGTATTTTTTGTTTTGTATTTTTTATTTATTTGTTTTTATGTTTTGTTTTGTATATTAGGGTCGTCATTGACGTCATAAAATAAAGGGGGATGCCGTATTTTGTTCTATATTTTTCTTCAAAAGTAATAAAAACAAAAAAACAAAGAGAACCAAATAAGCTATGATGGTAAATAAAAATGCCAGCATACACTGTAATAATAATATGTATTCGGTATTCAACCTGATGGGTAATTTATATACCTACAATTTACATAGTATATATTATGTATATAATATTTATACAATATACAACAAAGTTTTATTAATATGTAAGTTATATACATACATCCATATATAAATGGATTTTTCTATATAAATGTGCATGCATAAGGATACACATTCGTAATTCCTAAAGGTATGCAATATGCATAATGTGCAATTTTTCTTTTATTTTATTTTTTGTTTTAATTTTGTTTTTCTTGTTTTGGAGCACAATTTACAATTTATGCTATACAAATGTGAATGTGTTGTATATGTGTATTTATGTTAGTTTTTATTTACCGCTACGTATTTTATACTCTTCTTATTGTGTATACAAACTATTAAGCATGTGCTGTAGGTGTCGCTCCACCAAATTGATACAAATTTTGTTGTTGTTTTTTTTTAATTTAAAAAAAAAAAACAAAATAAAAAATTAATAAATTGGCACAAAAAAAAATAATAATAATAGATACAGAAATTAATATTTTATTCTCTCTATATGAGGTTCACTTGCTCAATATTATTGCTATGCAAGTGGAAATTCTACACAATAAATATCTATTCAATCCGATTCAATCCATAAATACATCTGTAGAGATGAGATTATGCGCATAAAATGTAATGAGAGAGATGTGTACCTTTACTATTGATTTCCTTTTCATGTTTATTTGGATATAAATTTTCTTTGTTTACATTCCTAAACATTGTACTAGAATTTGAGAGGTACTTTATAAGAAGATTTCTAATAAATGTTGTTGTTGTTGTTATTTCTATTTCCAAATCTTTTGTTACAGATGTAAAATTGTGGTTGCCTTTTCAATTCTTTTTTCATCTTAACAATATATTCTCAATATATAATTATATAATACCTACATATTATATATTACATAAATGTACATAAAACATAGTATATACATAGGTAAGTATATAAATTTAATATATGGAGAAATGAAATGTTATAGACATTAAGGCACCATAAAACCAAATTATAAATATATATTCAGTTATTTATATATATATATATATGTATTTATGATTTATGTCATAATATAGCTACTGTTTTTATATTTTTAAATTTAATAAAAATAATATATGTATGTATTATGTACATTCATTATATTTTAAAGGAGTAAAATTATGTATTAATAAATGGAAAGTGTTTGTTTTTATTGTAAAGAAAAATACATTTACATACGTGTATGTATGTACTTACTAAAAAAGTTATTTAAATACACTAAATTTAAATTATAAAATAGAAGTTTCTAAAAATAGCTTGTGTTTTAAAAATAGATCCATAGATGAGTACACAAATACTTACATATATAATTATGTATATATACACTTTTAGGAAAAATGCATCAGAATATTTCGTTTAGGTTGTTTCCCTGATCAATAGAGGTTATACTTCCATCAGACAAAGAAAAAAAACCAAGAAGGTTTAATTCATGCTAATCCTAGTAGGGTTGAGTTGCATCCACTAAATCAATCTGGTTATTGAAAAAAAAAAATCCGAATTTTCAATATATTTTGATATAGCGGTTATATAATTTGACTACTAATATGAGAGTACCTATATGAGAAATATACGAACCCCACTATGGTATTATGGCTGGTATTATGATTAGGCATGGATCTTGGACAAGTTTTTCATTAATCTTTTAAATTACTTTTGTAATATAATTTTTTTTTTAAAAAAGCCAAAGTGTTTAGGATCACAACTTTTTGCAGTTCCAAATATTTAGAACTCACGTATCACTTGGTTGGGATAGGACAAATAAAAGATAGGAAGAAAAGTTTAATTGTGCTTAGTAGGGTTTTGAAGAATGAAGGTATAAGAATTTTCCATAAATTTCTGCAAATTGTGTATTGAATGTGGAAACATAGTGTAGGTATATGCTTCCACATTCTTGAACTTCGAATTGTGAATGATATTTTATCCGTATTTTCTTCTATACCATCTTGCTTGCAGGGATGGGTGGTATTGTTGCTCCTCTTGTTTCACTTTGGAATTGTTTAAGATGAGAATATAGCTATAACATCGATCCTCTCTAAAGCGATGGAGATCTTAATAAACAAAAAGCTGACCAAATATCTAGACAGCCAAGGTATTGTCCTGGATAGGCAATATGGATTTAGATCCCACCGATCAACCGATCCACCGATTTAATGGCATATACCTTAACGAGAAGCTAAATATCTGCTTGCTCAATTCAGGTGAAGCAAATATTGTAGCTCTGGAAATTTCTAAAGCTTTCGATCGAGTATGGCATAGTGCGTTATTAGCAAAATGTCAACCTATAGGTCTCTCAAATGGATTGAAAGTTTCCTTTCGAATCGTACGATTCAAGTCTTAGTTGATGGATTTAAGCCCGATGAAATTGCAAATAAACGCTGGTGTTCACCAAGGATCAGTTCTCTCAACAATACCCTATTTCTTATATTTCTAAATTGTTTGCTCCAAACCACTTTCAAACCAATCACAGCTTTGCAGATGACAGTAATCTAGTAGTCTCCTACGATTTTCATATAAAATCTGAAGCTTCGTCTATCGCTGTATCCACCAAAAGAGGTCATGGTCAGTTCTCTCAGCCATGATTTGGTCGCAATAACTAATTGGGGCTTAAAAAACAGAGTCGAGTTTAACACTTCCAAAACTCAGAGCTGTACATTCTTCAGAAAAATTTCCTACTATTTTGTCTCAGGAACATAAACTTCAGCGGTTTGAAAGCTTAAGTATATTAGGTACGCACCTAAATCGAAAATTGATCTGGAATGATCATATATTTGATGTTGCAAAAAACGCAGCTCAATGTTTAGGTTTTCTTAGCCGCTGCAAGACTTACTTCTCCCCCTGTGACTTCTTAAAAATCTATAAAGCTTTCATACGACACAAAATGGAGTACAATTCTCACATATGGGCTGGCGCTTCTAGTATTACATTAAAACATTTGGATAAAGTTCAAAACCAGATTATTCGTCTAATCAATGACCCAAATGTAACGGCTCATCTAGCTTCTCTTGGATATTGTCGTATAGTCGGAGCTATCTCACTTTTTTATAAATATCTCGTAGACATCGGCACATGCTCAGTGGAAATTAAATCTATATATTACCTCCACTTAAGCGCTTCCCCCGAGAAATACGAAGGACAGCATGTACTAATTACTACGCCATTGAAATCCCTAGATGGTAAAAGACAAGTTATGGAAATTGGTATATAACCTCAACATCCCGCATGTGGAACAAAATTTCATCATATGTGTTCCCAAAACATGATAAATTCTATATTTATGACCTAAATAAGTTCAAGACAAACATTAACACCTTTGTTAGTAATTGTCCTCCTACCTTTCTAGCCAAACGTAACAATTGGTATGAAGGTGTTTTGCCCCACCTAGTGTTTTGGCTATGTATAAAAAAAATACACCTATGACATCTATAAAGCGTCTATAATAGAGAGAAAGTGTTCAAACTACATGTCGATGTCTAAGAGAAGTTAGGAATGAAATTACCTCCTAGAAGAAAATGATCAATTAGACGAATAGTACAATTTAGAATGCGGACAATGTAGCCTAAGCTAAGCTGTAAGAAAGCATCAGCCCAAATGTAAAAATTATATTTCACCTTGGGACGTATAAATGTTTTATATAGATCTTAAAGGAGTTCTAAAGACTAAAAGACAGATTTACATAGACTTGTAGATAACCCAAACACTTTTATTCATATCACAGGAAGCTCATTTTGTGTTATCACAAATAAGATAGTTCAAAATAATTTATTGATTCGCGAGTAGTTATACCTAAAATATTCAAACGGTTCTTGTTTTGTAAAATAACAACTTGTAAATTGATATTCTAATTGATGTATGTTCAAATCCTAGAAGTTTGGATGAAATAAAACATTTTTAAGTTTTTGACTATCTAAAATCAACTCTGTTTAGTTTTTTGTTCGAGTTTTAGTCAAATCATAGTAAATCATGTTAATAATTTTATTTAACTTCTGTTATACCTAGTTGTCTTCGGGAGTTGAAACATTAGATTTACGACGAAAATCGAACGATACCACCAGAGTAATGTTATCTGCAAACTGTGTTATGATGAAAATAAAAATGTGTTAAATATTGTGAAAATTAATTAGGTAAATACTCCACAATTAATATATTTCGTTTTCTTTATTTAAATTAGTTAAGGTTAGCCGCAGATAGGAGGCCCTATACCCTACTAATAGGATTACTGAACAGAGATGATATAACAAAAATTCAAAAAGAATTATTATAAACATCTTACTATAAGTATAAATAATAATAATAGGTACAATGGTGATATAAATCTATATATGTGTGTGTATTATTGTTAAATATTAATAAATCGAACTGGAAATTTTAATAATTTCTAATTAAATTTATAATTATGTACATAAATTTATTTTATAGTAAAAATAATTTGTTTGATTGCTAGGGTGCCAAATGTTTACATGAAGTAAATCAAGTGTGTTCATTCCGTATTTATGGCAGCTTTTGAAAAAGGTCACAAAATTATCAGAAATCATTTTTTAACAAAGTTTCGAACAAAGGTACATGCAAATTGACATAAATTATCAAAATAATTTGTGCCCATACTGTTCTACCCGAATATATATGACCCCAGAAACGTATATATTGGGCATTATTCTGAGAAGCGAATTTTTTGGTACGTACTGAAAAATATGATAAATTTAATTTTTAGTATTCTGCGAAGCCAAATGCGATACTGATCGGTTTTATTCGCAATGTTTTGATTTTCATGGTATTACGAGAATCGATTTTTTTTGTTCGTTGTCAGAGAAAACGATAAATAGAAAAAGGTAGTGAAAGATGGCGAATGAAAAAAAGTATTTACTTTTATATAATTAACGTAAAATTGAAGTAAATTAATTTTATTTATATATATATTTATATTTAAAAATAATTATTAAATATTATTTTACATTTTTAATTATAGAAAACTTACAAATAGGAGGCACTTTGAATGTTAATTGGTGCAATGATATTTACATGTGTTCCATCAACATACAATAATTCCTGGGAATCCAAATTTATTATAATATCCCAATTTGATGGATGATTTTTCTTCTGCGGTTTCAGGAAATTTTATATACTCTCGACACAATTCCGTCTCTAATATTGACAATGTTTCGGCTAATATTTTAGAAATAATTTATTTAGCTGAACCTACCAAAAACTCTAATTTATCTATAATCATTGCAAAGGCTTCTTTCGAGAGCTTGAAATACTTAATGAATTTAAAAAAAAAAAACAAATATAATTGAACACATTTTTTTTATTATATTTTGTTTCGTAATATAAATGAAAAAACATGTTTTAATAACTATAAAGTTTTAATTTAACTTCACTTAATTTCACTTTTCCAACAAAAAATTAAAACAAAATATGTCAAAACATAAAAAAATAAAATTTGACAATTTAACGAGCAATGCTGAAAGTTTTGCAACATATCGTATCATTTGCTTCTCAGAATACCAAATGTGATGCAATGTGATGCTCTACCGGTACGTAGCGAAAAAGTGATTCGCTTCTCAGAATAAGACTCATTATATCATAATTGGATTTTAAAAGTAAACCAGTCCCATGTGTATATATTACCCAATGCATTGTACATTTCCCCATACAAATAAGGATTCGAATTTAATTGACTTAGTAATAAAACTTCAAACTTTAATATAGAGAAATGATTTTAGATCTTAATTTGAAACTATATTGCATTGTTATATTGAATGGGATTCTTATACTAAATGAGGTATAGCTATTGGACTAAAACCAATCGTAACTAATATTCATAATATTAAGTTAAAGGAAAATTTACTGATTTCTCTATGTTAATTTTGCACTAAGAACATGCATAAAGATCAGAAAGTATCAGCAGAGGTATACAAATTTTTTTTTAAAAATATTAAGAATGATAATTACCAATCGATTAGATTATGGCCATCAGTGTTTCACTGAAAAGATTAAAAACTTTCGATAAAGAAGTATTGTGGTTTGTCACGTTTTTTTCCTGTTACTCCTTGTGGAAGCATAGAGGGTCAACTTGACTCCTCTTATCTGTTCTCTCTAAATATTGTCAGACGTTTATCACGTAACATTCTTTTAATAATTTCAGTTTATAGAGAAAACTGACCAGGAGTTTTTTGTAAAGGCTAGTTTTAATCTACCAAACTGTAATCATATAGACATACATGTAGATATGGATATAAAAGCCATATTTTTTCAAAGATTCTATAGTCATCAAATCAAAAGAAAAAACAATAAAAGTTGAAATATTCCACTATATAGTGTGGTCCAAATAACACACTCAACATTGTGTAAACAAAACACTATGCTGCTAATCTTCTAATAAGTGTTTAGCAACATTAATTTATAATTTGAATGATCAAGAAAAGATCCAGTTTCAAAATTCGTTGCTATGAATTATTCTGAAATTGTTTAATTAACCGACATGATGGAGGTTTTTTAAGTATCTCATAATTTCTTCAGTATATGCAGGCTACTGATAATATTTTCTTGAAAAATGTAGAGCTAAACCCAGCCGCATCTCAATTGACATCTCAAAAATTCCAAATTATATATTTTGTATTTATATATAAATGTAGTATTATATTGCTATATTAATATCAAGTTTAAGAATATATTAGAAACCTTATTGTATTAATTTTGAATTAAGATCTTGTATATATATTTATATTAAAATTCGAATTCTTCTTCTTTTGATACGAATATGTTCTGTCAAAATATTGAATTTGCAGCTTCCCTTGACTAAGAGTCAAGGAGACTATCTTCTGGCATTCAGTGATAGTTGGTTTGTTCTCGTATAACATTTTTGAAATCCCATATAATCCTATCCTCTGGTTTCATATAACATCTTTGAAATACATTTCGATGTGATATCTCCAGTCACATTTATTTTTTCTTGCCCAATGAATTATATTTTGCATATCGCAGATAATTTCGAGAAATTGCTTCAGAGATATGATTTCCATGGTTCTTAGTATTTACATGTTTTGTTATTTTTTGTCATTACCGGGTTTCACTATACAGTATATTATGTTAGTCGACATCATCCAATTTTGACTTTAAAATTCATATACCGATCGCAATTCTAACCCTGAACCTTTAGTGATTAGCAGTCAGATGACATAATCATTACACCATGTAAGTTGGTGTCAGATAACATAACCGCTACAACATGTAGGTCCTGACATTTAGATGACATAACCACTAAACCGTGTAGGTCGGTATGACATTATGAAATCACTACAACATCATTGGTCCAACAAAAGCTTTATATATATATATTTTTACCTTGCTGACTCTGCTCATGTGCATGTGTTCTTCTATATGACGTCACGTAAATACCCGAATTAGATTCTTATTAAACAATGTTATTAAATAATTCAAAAAACAAAAAAATCAAAATTGTATAATCTTCTTCATTTTCCAGTAATTGCCCAACAAATTATGAACCAAATCAATTAATTTTTTTCATATTTTCATAATAGCAAAAAAAAATTTTTTTTTTTTTTTCTTAAATTTATCTTCTTTAAAAACAATCTAGACTTAAAGACGCTTTCACAATATCCTTTAAAAAATCAAATATTGTATTATCATCCTACACACCAAATAAATTCATTTCATAGTAAATTCTTAACTAACTTGGTATACCTATATAATTCTATTATGAATTTCCCGTAAAATCTAGTCCTAAAAAACAGGTGAAAAACAAAATGTAAAATTATTTTATTATCAAGGATATTTTCTCTCTTTTCTCTTTTAATTTCACTTTATCTCTTTCTCTTTTTTCCACTATTTCTCTTTCATTTAATTATGTTTATTATTTTTGTTGTTTTTGAAGATTACTCCTGCAGATATTAAAATGTTCAAATCATATCATATGAAAACTACAATAAATGTATATACAAAATTATAAAAACAAAAACAAAAAAAGACAAAACAAAAAATGAAACACTTTTTACTTTATACCATATGTTAAGTTTTCCAGTAACGGTTTGGTTAAATATACGGATTGATGAAAATTGGTTTGTCGGAAAATTCTTAGTTTTTAATTTTCACATTTTTTTTTGTTTTAAATTATATTTTTATAGAATTGTTATTTAAAAAAAAATAAAAAATAAAGTTTATTCGAAATTTTAATTAATTTTCTGAATAAAAAGTTTTACGAAATACAAATAAAATGTTATAAAAAAGAGAATGTAATTTAAATAAATGAAAAATTATTTAAACATATTAATTTATAATATATCTAAAAAAGAAATTTAATTTATATATATAAATATTAATAAATTGTTTGTTTTTTATATGAAAATTAAATTGTTGATATTAAATGAAATTTTTTGACAAAAAATTAATTAAATTATTTTTCAATATTCGTATTTAATTTAATAAAATTATTAATTTTATAATAATAATTTTATAAAAGTTAATATAGTGTAAAAATTTAATTATATAGTGACAAAAAGTACAGGATATACATGAAATAAAAATTTATTATAACTAGTACAAAATATGTACATGTATTAAAATGCATATAAAATATAGTATAAGAAAATTAAATTTCTGTTTATTTTATATGGTTTATAATTTATATTATGAAACATAAATAAAAATTGATTATTATAATATTAAATAATATTAAAATATTTAAAATTTTAAACATTAATTTGAGGAATTAATTATAAAAAAAAATCAGATTTTTGAAGAATAATATTATTTAATTGAAAAAATACTTGAAAATTAATAAAAAAATTCTACTTTAACTCACTTTCATAATAAACTGTCAAATTTTGACATTTATTCAATCTCTTTTTCTCTTATATCATATTTGCTTTTATTTATTTTAAAACTCTCGATTTGATTTATTTTATCATTATACTATCAATAATATTATAATTAATTTTAAGGACCCAGGGTCCTTCAAAGTAGTAATTGAACTTTATTTTTGACAATAAAAAGATCAATTCTTACCTTAAAATCATATTCTTTTCTTATTTGTTTCTATTTGTTTATTTTTTTTCGCTTCTATACTCTTCGTTTTGGTCTACTAAATGGCATAAACTATGCGAAAGCAATTTGAGCGTTTATCCCATTATATTGACGTCATATAAAATGAAAATAAAATAAAAATAAACTTTATTTCTGAAATATATTAAAACTAAAAAAATAAAATTTGTATAGTATTTTACTTAGTGCTTTTACATGCAAACTACTTGCTGAAAGTGCAAACATTTTCAAATATATATTCTTTAACCTGGAATGGTCCAATGAAAACGATACGACATTGTATGTCGACAAAATATGTCAAATTATGTTTTGAACAAATGTGTTTAAATGGCATCATAGCAAATTGGATACGACACGACAATGTCGACGACAAAAAATTAATCAGAATTAAAAATTCATCGTTGTTGCGGTGCGACATTTTGACAGTTCTATTCAATTAAAAATGTTTTTCTTATAACAGTGAATATAGTCGAATATTTTCCTTTTAATTTTACTGATATGCTTATCATACAGATATAGCGTATTTTTCTTGTTGTTTTGAAAATGAAAATGAATATATTGCATTTATCGGACTTGTTATGCAAAATTCTATATGAACATTCTAGGACGACAATGTCCTGTCGTTTTCATTGGAGTTCAGACTTTACTTACACATATTATCTTTTTCAACTATAATAATAATAGCAGAAAAAATTTCCAAAAAATTATGTAGCAATTTCCTATACTTATAGTACAATACTACTTACTACATAGAAAAATATGTAAATTCGATTTTTACTCTTTTATAGTTTATTTTACTTTTAAATCACACAAAAAAAAAGATTTTAATTAAAAATACAACAACAACATAATCACAATTTAAATTGTGTAAACGAACATATAAGGCAGCGTTTACACTTCAATATATATTGACAATATTTATTGATGAGAGAGATGAGATGAGAGAGAGAACAAATACTGATGTGTAAACACATATTGATATCAATATATTGAAGAAAAAAAATAGCATTTATCCTATTTTCTTCAATATTTATTGAGAGAGACAAAATTAAATATGGCGAATAATGAAAAACTTAGCAACATTTATATGTTCATTTTTTTATTTTTTTTTTTGATTTGACATTTGTTTTATATTCACAGTGTTGTATTTTAAAAAAAAAAACTGCCAAATAGTTTTATCATTTAAAAATTAATGTGTAAACACAAATGCCTCTCACTTCAATCTAAAATCGTCAATAAATATTGAAGAATATTGATGTGTAAACGCTGCCTAATTTTTTTATTTTTTATATAAAACTTTAAAGTATTATGACAATACCTAGTTAAATAATACTTCACTAATTTTTGATTATGTATACGGTATTAGCCGATTCTATTATATTTCTTTGGTCTTAGACTATAGCCATCAGCTCTATTTGCATGTGTATTTTCAAGTCAGTAAAATTGCAAGTAATTTGACATTTCGCACAAGTTTTGGTTTGTTTTGTTGTTATTTTTTATTTCTTTTAAAAACTAAAATTTAATTTAAGAATATTTATACATATTTATAATAGCCCAAATTTCGTTATTTTAAAACTCGAAGTTAGTTGCAAGTTATCATGCAAGTAAAACATATATAGGCGGTTTTACTCTACGCTGCAAATAGTAAATTTTGTGTTATTATGTTTGTTGATGGAAAAGTGTATGTAAGAGGGAACAAATAAGAAAGATAACTAGCCTTAGCCTTATATATGTACTCTACTTGCAACAAGTAGCTTACATATCAAAACAAATAATACATACAAAAATTAATTTAATAATTTTATATACTTAATGTTATGGGTAAAACTTTAGCTTGAAACGCATTTTTATTGTTTATTCGATTGAATTCTTATTAAATTTTAGATTTTACACAGTTTAAGTGTCTACTGTCTTTTGTCTCATCTTCTTATACATATATCGAAAAATATAAATGTGTAAATACTTAATACAATTTCAAATAAAGTATTTCCAAATAATATAGACGGTATATTGAAGAATAAAATTAGAGATCCGATTCTTGAATGAAGCTTTGTGAACTCAAAAAGTTGCAATTTAGTTTAATTACTAATTATATTTTCAGGAATAACTGGAGTAGACCCTTACACTTACATTTCTAATAACCATAATACTTACTTAGTGGTTGTGGGACATAACATTTTCTGTCTTGTTGAGAAAAGCTTAAATGTCTTTACTTTTTTTTCTTTTGCCAGTGTTGGTGATTACTTTGATACTGTCTTGTTATAAGATATTTCATAGTAATACAGGACATAAGTATACTTATATATTGTATATTGTGTATTTTGAATGTTGTGATTCGGGAGCAAATTTTAATATGTTTAAGTGATTGGCATAAAAATTTACGTCCTTAATAGTATGTAAATTATAGAACAATGCGAAACACCGCTGAGCTGTTTAAGAAAATAAAAGGTTGCGAAAATAGATCATAATGAACTGTATTATGTTAATTCATTCTTTTTGTACACACTACCCAAATACTAGGAACGAATTCCTTTATACAAAATTATTGTATGTTTGCGTTAGGAGAAAATGGATTAGAAGGGAAATATGACGACAGAGAAGAATTGTTACCGGAAGAGGTTGTTTAAGAAAAGTTTCAAATTTGTATAATGGAGGGTTTCTATTGGACTTTATATGGAATCATATTCCACATTTTAGCAGGTTTTACAATAAATGAAATTCCGATATCAGTTTTTAATCGCCACGGTATAGAAATGAGCACTTGAAGCTGCTGTTATTAGTAATATTACAGTGGAATTGTTTGAAGGGAGGCATTATTGATCTTATTTTAATAGAATAATAGCGTAATTTCCAACAAGACATCTTGTGGTTTTTTCACTTTTGTTATTTAATTGTTTATAACAGAAGTCGCTTGCTCAGAATTTTTGTATAATTTTTTATAATCATCCTCATTTAGTTCAAGTTATATAGGTTTGTATTGTTTTTAAACTAAATAGTAAAATAAATTGATTTTCATAATATTCCTGAGACGTCATCATGAGTATTATAACACATTTTATAATCTATATACTTTTAACAATAGGTTATGTAATATATACATATTAGACTTATTAAATCTATTAGAAACTGTTATTATATTTATTCAGTTAAAATTATGAAGTTTTTTCATATACGATACTTCATTTGCCCAAGGAAAATGTTTTCTTCATTGATGATACGTTCCCCATGGTTTGAATTGGAACAGTTTTTAAGCTGGAATATTTTCTTCCATTCGCTCTGCATGGAAGTATATAGTTTAGTTGTAGTTGTAGCCATGGACATCAACATGGCGTTGAACAGTGGATATAACGAGGCGTTATATCTTCGATGCCAAACCCCTTCTTCCAACACAGAACCATAAATTCGACGAAGAATTTTTCTTTCTGGTAACCAGTTAAATAAAATAAAGCTATTCTATTTCAGAAGGCTTAGTTCCTGACAATAGTAGTAGTTTTCCACATTTAATGAGTTGATAAGGCAGTAATTTGATAAATAAATGCTCGAAAAACATTGTAGATATTGTAGTATAAACTTACATTACCGTACTTAATTAAGAACAAGAACATAAAAAAAAAAATAACAAGTGCATTCTCACTTGCCTTTGGTAGTATCCACATTTCAGAATCATATATGCACGGACTTTTATGATTTGTCCACAGCATATACTTAGTGCTTTTCTCGTTTATAATAGTAACCACCTTTCATGCTTCTTCCTCAATCTATGACTGATCATCGATAGACTCAAAATCGATGTCATACACAAAATCGCAGAGCTGTATAGATTTATACAATATAGTAGCTTTATATATAATTATTTTTTTAAGCTTAAATAAATACAAGAGAACTTTGAAAATTAAAATAGAAACAAAACAAAAAAAAATGTATGTCCATTTATTTATTTAAATTTCCTGTACTATTTTAATTAGTTTTCTTCAATTTTTTTTTTATTTAAATATTTTTTTTGCTGAATTTTTGTTTATTTTGTTATTTTCTAATTTTGTTTTACTTTCAATGCCGTTTTGTTTTGTTTATTTTTTTGCTTTATTTTATTTTGATCTTTTTTTTTTGTTTTATTTTATTTTACTGCGCTCGGCTATTGAAATTGGGGAAAAATTCACAATACCTATTTAATAATAATTTTGTTGTTGTTAAATGAAACGTGAGAGAAAAATTATTGAGAGAAAGAAAAATAAAAACAAAAAAAAAATATAAAAACGGAAAATGAAAATTTTTAATATAAAAGAGAGAGAAAAGAGCGATTTTCTTTAATCTCTCCTTTTGATTAATTTTCTTTTATTGTATGTTTGTGTGTATGTGTAATATAAAATGTATTTATTTGTATACTTATTTGTATAAAATAATATAGTTATTTATTCATATTAATGTATAAGATGAAAATATCCTTTTGTGTTTAATTTTTGTCGTCCTTTTTTTTGTGTTTTAAAGATGCTGCAAAATGAGAGTAAATTGTGTATATTCCTCACGTGCAGTTGAAATTTAAAAAAATGTTTTTTTTTAGATTGGTTTTTTTTAATTGTAAAATTTAAAAAAGATCGTTCAAATCGTCTTAGGAACGGCACGGAAATGTAACCAAAAATAAAATAATACAAAAAAAAAAAAAACGAAAAAATAAAAATAAAACGGTATATGAAAATAAATATAAATAAAAGAAAAAGGATAACATTAACAAATATCCTTAAGACAAATAAAATAATTGCATAGTGAATTTAAAAAATTTTTTATAAATAGAAATTAATATTTTAAATATAATGTGTATTACATACAATATGTATATTTAAGAAAATTAATTTATTACAAAAAGACCATCTAAAAAAAAAAACTTATCCAAAAGTGGTCTACTAGTATTTTCATATACAAAAGTTGGTTAGTTATAATTGTTTATTTTTTGTGACGTCAAAATAATATTAAAAAAAAAATATGCCCGTGTTGTTTTGGTATTCAAATTTAAATGAATATAATTTATTTTAATTTTAATATATAAATAATATTATATGTACATATATCTGTACTTGCATAATTAGATATTATTTAAGAATTTGAATTCCTGAAGGGTTTATTTTATATTTTAATTTTGAATAGTCTTTAACATGTACAAAAATATAAATTTTTAAATATTGTTTTATATTAAAATTAAATTCTAAATTTAAATAAGTGGTAAATTTTGTGTTATTGTATAAAGAAAAAAGTTGTGAGGGTATTTTAATTATATTAATTTTAGAATTCAAACTCCTCTAAAATAGATCTCATTTATTTTAACTTGATATAAAATTTTGTTAATTAAGTTTTCTATTCATTAATTACTCTAATTAACTTTCATATTAATTTGATAAATAAAACTTGAGATGAATATTATTAAGAGAATTGAATAACTCAGTCAGTCAGAACTCTTATACTATATATATATATATATATATATATATATACATTTAAGATAAAATTTTAATATAAAATATAAATAAAGATATAAATGTTAGGTTAGGTTATGTTTAAATATGACTTTCTAAAGGACAAATTTAGGGTAGGGTTGGTCAGTTGTTCATAAAAAAACGTACTTATACATTATACACATACATATATATATATATTCAAACTTATTTTTAAATGTTAATTTATTTCGTATATATACATATAAGCTTTCATTAAACTTACAATTTATTGCATTCGTTTTCAATCTGTGTAAAATGTAAAAAATAAATTAAATTTCAAATTAATTAATAATATAATACATATATTATAAAATTAAAAATTTTTTATTTAATAAAAATATCAAAATATATAATCATGTTCGTATTTCTTCGAAGCCCAGACAATTTTCAATATAAAATTTTCTTTAAAAATTTCACCTTTCTTTTGCATTTTATTCTATAGTATTTTTGATTTATATAATATATTCCTATATATATTAGTAAAGTCTGTACATATCTATAAAAAACAAAAAAATTAAAATATATATATATATATATATATATAAATAGCTATATATATATATCATATATATATATATATAATATTTTTAGCTAATAACCGATACAAAAAAAATGAGAGGACCCATTTACTAATAAATACAATATTACTACGTTTTTCTTTTATTATATAAAAAAGAAAACAACAATACCAACAATAATATAATGAACCAAATTTTCTTTTTATTTTGGTGCGTTTTTTTTGTTGGAAAATTTATTAATTTATTTATTAAAATATATATATTAAAAATATAAAATTTATTTATAGAATTAAAAAACATCGAAATTATTTTGCAAAAATTTTCAATATGAAATTTACGATACAAAAACTATACGATTTTACAATTTTATTTTACAAATAACGTAAGTGGTATATACATATGTATATATAATATATTAGTAGTAAATAAATTTGATATAAAAAAAATAAAAACAAAAAAATGGTGACTAGATATACTAAACATTTTATAAAAGAATTAATTAACTTACTTACCTATATACTATGTATACAGTTATGAGTGTAAAACTATTATTTTTAAAATTAATTTTATTTTTTTTTGTAATTTATTAACTAAACTCAAAATTTAAATAGTACTAAATTTAAAAATAACATAGAAAAATTAATAAATAATTTATATTTATTTGTGAAAAATTTAAATTTATATATATTGTTATTAATTTAGAATAAAGTTGAATTATTAATTAAATTAAAACAAACTATTTAAAAAGCAAATAAAAATCAGAATTTGTGTTTTAGATTTCTAAATTTCATTATTAATTTCTATAATATTGGATTATATATTCAGTTTATGTATATGTATATGACGATATATTGGCTTATATGTTAAGCTTTTATATCCTAAATAAGATTAAAATTTACATATATTTAGAAATCATTTTACGCAGTATTTATTTTTTTTTACACATATTGTTTTTCCATATGTGGCAAAAAAAAATAATGAAAATAACAAAAATTATTTTATAAAATTAAAAATTAGATGTAGGTACGTTAAAAGACAAGTTAAGGATTTAAAATAAAAAAAAGCAAAGCAATTTTAAAATTAAATATTGAAAAGTTTTCCTTTTAAACAAAAAAAATAAACCAGCACTGGTGAATTCAAATTATATAGTTAGACAAGCTTCTTCTCTTCATTTCATCCTACAATCAATTTCTGGATGTATGCAGACCATTTTTGAAAAAGGAAAATATAGGGCAAGATATCTCTTGATATATTTTTTATTTTTTCAATTTATTATAAATATTTATTATTTATTTTTATATCATTACTGAATTTATTTTTTGAAATATTTTTGTTTTTATGTTCTTGATAGTAACTTAGATAGAATCATTTTTTTGTGCTTAATTAAGTGCGATCCTGCAAGTTTTTACTACATATCTTACTACAATATTTTCTGAGTATTTATTTATCAAATTTCTGGCTTATAAACTGATAAAATGTGGCATGTTATTATAAATATTATCCCAAGATGGAACAGTTCGTAAGAGTATACCCAATCAAAAATTTCTAAATCTCTAAAAGTTTGATTCCACTAACTAACAGTAATCATTACAGATCTGGTGAAAATTTGTTAAATTTCCCTTAATTTTTGTTGTATTAAAATCACTATTTGCCTATATTTCGCGAATTCAAACATTTTGAAAGAAAATGAATATAAGGCATTGCTCAGGAAAATTCAGAAAACCTTATATCTGTTTCCGGTTTCATGAATTTCCCTTTGCAATGCCTTATATGCAATTTCTATATTATATATTTGTTACACTATATATCGAATATTTTTTACACTCTATATATCGAACAAAACGCTCTATATGAGGCTAGCAAAATAAATAAAATCGATCAATTCATAATTAATTGGACAAGAAAGATTTTTCTAGGGTAGAATTTGTGGCAGAAAATAATTTGATTGCTCATTCAATATATCCAGATGATGGTTATAGATTGTTATGACAATCAGTACCGATTATATTCTACCAGAAGGATGGATTTATTTGGATAAAAATGAGTATATTAAAAATGATGATAAATTGTCCATAATATACCATATATTAAACAGAATAACACATAAAGAACTAAATTACCAACTAAATTTTAAACCCGAAGACAATAGAGAAATGTTAAGGTAGGACATCAAATACGGATTTTATAAGTACTGATAAGTATTGTTGACTAGAACAGAATAATGATAAAAACATAGTATATAGAAATAGTTAGGGTAGATTAGGATAGCTGTAAGTTAGTTATAATTAGGTGGTGATACAGGCTAGAATAAGTATAGTTTATAGGATTTTATGAAAACAAAATACAAACTAAAAATTGGTTTTTATTAAAAACAAAATTCCAATTAAATTATATACATAGAAAGAATGTATACTTGTATATAAGATACGTAGTAATAAAATAATAATAAATAGTTGACCAAATAAGTTAATTAATTTAAGTAATACTAAATCTTAGAGTAGATACCTTCTTCAAAAGGTCATTAAGTTTGGAAATAAAAAATAAATTAATTTCGTTTAAGTGTTTTTTTTTTGTATAGATATTGTATTATTAAAATTTTAATTGAAATAAGGAATTCATAGCTTGTGTACAGTTGTTCAACATATTTTTTATTTTTATTTTCCTATGAAACAATACAATTTGTGTCTGAATGAGACATTCCGTAGTATGTATGACACTATTTTTATATGTAAGCAACATATAATGGTTAATGGATGAGAGAATCCAATGGTTAACCATTCATGATGTTCACATTACACTACATTGTATTGTGGGATACACTTACCCCGTGGCTCCCATTGTCTATTAAGTAGCTGTAGAATACTGTGGCGTTTAAGACGATTCACACCACTTGCAGCTAAAAACTGTTTGCTATAGTCTGTTTGAACGTGTAGGTAGTTCAAAATATATGCTAAATAATTAGCTTCTATCAGTTTTTTGCCAATTAAACTAGAAATAGTGTTGAGCCATAATAATTTTACATGAGTAGTGTTTACTATAGTGTTACACTTTTGTGTTTTTTTGTATTCGTGAAATTTTAAATTAAAGAGCATAAAATTCCATAAAGGTGTAAGAAAATGGGACATTTATACACAAATTTAGAAAAATAAGAGACATATTGTTCTGTCCTGTATTTAGAAAATTATCTTAAGTGAGAACTTGCTAAAAAAACAGGACAGTCCTGTAAAATACAGGTAGAATGGTCAGTATGCATGATTTTTCATTTGAAATTTTTATTTGATAGTTCAGTTCATTTGCGACATTTATTTCTTTTGAAACTTTTAAAATGAACATATTGGGTGGTGTGAAATGTGGTGATGAAAGGGCGTCAATTAGGGTATCAATAGGAATGGTATTGTACCAAATGCTTGATAGTAGAAGAGTCTGCGTTGACGATAATACTCTGAGTTGATTATATTTTAACTCAGTGATTACATTTAAATTCACGGTATTACCGCGACCGAAGACTCTTCATACCATCAAGCATTTGGTACAATACCAATACCAATACCTCAAATGAACAATAATTGTTTGGTCTTTTATGAATTCGAAATAAAAAAGAAAATCATAAAAATTAAAAACTCTAGGTATGATTCACTAAGTTTAATTAATAACTTGATCGATTTCGGTTATTACAACATCATCAAAAGAGTCTACAGTATATTCGACAAAATATATTATGTTGTAGTTAAACTAACTACAAAAATTATTTTGCAGATGAAAGGATATTTTTGTGGGATAAGCGTATTTTTCGAGATTTTTCCATATTAAAAATAGAGATTTTGAAAAGCGAAAATTTAACTAAGCGAGATTTTCAAAACTGAGGTTTTAAAACAGCTGAAACAGCTGAATTTTGAAAATCTGGTGAAAAAAAGAGATTTCGCATTGCTTCCCCTCGCTTCTGATTTTTAATCATTGCCAAGTTCTAACAAAATATGTCAATAAACTTATTTTTAAGCCGAAAATATATGCCAACATATAATTTAATTTATTTTGATAACTTTATCTATGACATGTTTACAAAATGTAGTTTGTTTTTTCCGCTATACACACTCTGGTATTATTTGACGTTGCCACTACGTATTTTAAATATTTTGGAAAAGCGTACAAAGTCAAGATTTTTTGAAATACATTTTGGAAGATGCTATATTGTAGATTATACGGTTTTACTGCATTTTGGAAATCACGGAGAATTTTAGTGAATGGCTCTTGGATTATTCTACTCTTTCAAACTATTATGTTAACTTATTTATCTGTAAGTGTACAAGTTTATGATATAATTAATAAAAAAAATAAATAATTCGTTTTAAGTTATCGTTAAGAATATCGTTTGAAATCGAATGAAATATTCCATAAACAAAATTCATCTATATTATACTAATGATTAATGAAGTTTTAAATAATGTTATTTAGAATAGAAAACAGGCATAGAAAACGTATACAACAATAATTTCTCAATTAATTTAATATTTCTAATTTCTATTATAGTACAATAATATAATATAATATATAGTTTATTATAGAGATGTAATAATTAAATTTAAATTTTGTGCAAATGTTTACTCATTAAACATAAATTGTGATTTTATTGAATTGAAATAACAATTTAATACAAAATTATTTTGTATAATAACAAATACATATGTAAATATTCATACATATAAAAACATAAATATGCAATTAGAATATTTACAGTTTTAAGAATTTGTAAATTTTGATATAATGTCAAATAATAATTTTTATATGAGGATATAGGAGTTTAGATAATAATTAGAGAATGATCAATATGTTATTAAAAGTCTAATAAAATATCTAATCAAATCCAGCATTTTATTAATACATACAATAATTCATCAGATGGCCATTCATTGATATGAAGTTTAGACAATACCACTGAATGACGAAAATACTTTAAAAATATGCGAAAGAAAAATTGTTTGCCAAATCTGTGGTGTTATTAGATTAGAAAACAGATAACAAAGCGAAAGAAAGCTATACGGAATCTCTTTTTTTCACAAGATTTTCAAAATTCAGCTGTTTTAACCTCAGTTTTAAAACAGCTGAATTCGAAACAGAGTCGGTTGGATATACCATAATACGAGATTTTCATTGATCAATTATACCCCATGGGTAATTTTATTACAGTTTGGCACATTTTCTTAATCATTAAAGTCAAATTTCACCTAAAAATAAATGTTTAAATAATAATATAGCAGTGAATTGATATAAAACCACCCTGTATATATAAGTATTAATGCATTATCAGTCATTAGATATACTTATGTATTTAAGTTAAAATCTTGATGAGAGTAAAGAAATATAACTTTAGTATTTATATTGAATTAAAGAAAGATATAATAAATAGAAGGAGTAACTTTATAAGGATAATAAAAAAACAAAAAGTACTAAAAACTGTACTAAAAGTAATAAAATTTTATAAATAAAGTTTATAAAAAAAGCAAAATATTAAAAAAATTTCAGAATAATTTTGTGAACCTCTTTGAAAATTTTTCGCATCCTGATAGACGCAGAATGTTGATACTTCTAAAATATTTACTCGAAACTAGTCTCGATCACCTTTTTAGTCATAATAATACCGAAGTAAAAAAGATATGTAACTGACAAGAAATAGTTAGTAATGATATTTAAAAATTGATTTACAATATTTGATAACTAGCTAACACTTCAGGAATACCTATGTGTCTTGTTACCAATAGTATTTGAAATAGTTTTTAATAAAATTTAGTCCTTTAACATACATACATAAAATTGACGTTTAGTTTTATTTTTTCTTTAAAATTAGCTGTTGTTTGAATTTCTTCCAAACCACTTTCAATTCAATTCAATTCACAGTTTTTAAGAAGATAACACTTCAATTTTATAAAAAAAACAACAATATAAAAATCTGAAGCTACACCTATCTAGTACTGTCTCAACCAAAAATGATATCATGACCAGTTCCTTTAACCATGATTTGATCGCAATAACAAGTAGGGTCAAAAAATTCAAAAGGTGTATTACAGCAGCTGTAAAGTTTAAGCATATAAACTTAGATTATTAAAAATTATCTGAAATGATCATGTAGTCGATATTTCAAAAAAGTCAGTCAAATATTTAGATTTTCATATATAGGCCTGATTGCTTTGCCAGTAATGTCTAAATAATAAAAAATGAACTTTACGTCGTCTTATCAATGATCCAAATGCCTCTCTAAAATATCGTCTTATTATTGGAGTTCTCTCTTTATTTTATAGATATTTCGTAGTAATGAATTTGTTTGTTATTTTTATTTCTTTTATAGGATTATTGTAGGATATTTGTAGGCTTATGAGTTAATTGTATATTTTATACTTAAGGAGTGACTTTTTATAAGAGGACATTTCCACCATAACAAAATTTTCAGTAAAGTGAAAAAAACTACTGCACATTGCCTGTAGTTGTTGTAAATTTGAAATTATACTAGTTATATGGTTGGTCTTGAGTTAAGTCCTAATTGTGGCTTTTCAAAAATGCTGAAAATGTAATTCTGAAGTTATGAGTCCTGAAGTTATGAATTTTCAAAAACGTCCCGTTTTGTTGCAAATAAAAAAATATCACCTTTTGCACGGAACTTTTTGAATATGTCCCGTTTTTGTACAATTTAAGAAACATCACCTATTGAGTTGGGATTTTTAGCAAATTTAAATTAAATCTTCAATGTAAAAAATTATATTTTAAAACGATCAATATCTGTTTTATTTTGAGACCTGTTTCAGATTTAATTTTATATTTTCACATTTAGTACTATAATCACAATAAATCGTATATTTTGCAATTTTGGGCCAAACTTAACCATATTAATTTAATCATATAACATGGAAAATATCCCATTTTGTTATAAATTCTTTGATATGAAAATTTAGTTGTATATTTTTTTTGGAAAATGTTCCCTTTTGAAACAAACTAGTGTTTTTAGATGAAGAATTTCGATAGAAATATAACATGTTGTTATACGCGATAGAGAAAAATAATCCATGCCTAACTAAAAAAAAAGTGGAAATGTCCCCTTTTGAAAAATCATTCCTTACTTATTTAAAAGTCAATTAGAAATTATATTCAAGAAGAAATGCTAATTAGTATAAATTATTTATCAAAATTGTTTAAAAGCAGATTTTAAAATATATAAAAAAAGTGGATGGTTGATTTTTTGGGTTTTTTTTTTTTTAATATTTTCATTTAATTAGAATTTAAATTTTAATGTAATTACTGTAATTGATTTTTATTTTAAATTCTATAAATTTCATTTCATAAATCGTGTTATTACAATAAATGAACTAATAAAAATTCATTTACATGAAATTTATTGCCATATTTATCAGAGAAACTTGTAAATGATAATTTACAGAAAAAAATAAAAAAAAAATATACATGTATGTTTATTATATTAATCATACCATATATATATATATATATATATTCAGTTCAGAAGGATATAGAATTTAAAATTGATTTATTAAATTTTGTAGTTATTTTTATAGTTTATTATTATTTCATCATAAATTAATAAAATATTAAAATTATTTTTTAAAAATATATTTTAAATAAAATAATCGTTATTTTACAATTTAATATTTACATATTATGATTTTTGTAAAAAGATGAGTACTTTTTAACTTAATTTTAGAGTACAGAGCAGTAATATCAGTTACAGTCAATACAGTCAATACTCATAGCAGTAATATCAGTTTAATAAATTCGTCTAAGAATATTACAGTTTTGAACTAAGGTCTAATAAAAATTGTTAACTCAAACAATGTCTAACATCGTATAGATGATCAGCATAAGACTATATATATCATTATTTTTGTTGTTGTTATTTTTATTATTTCTATCTGTATTTGTTAGCATAAAAACAAAATGAAAATCGAATTGGAAAAATAATGTCTAACAAAAACTTACTCCAGCTTCGAAAATAAACAAGGTGGAACGTAGGAAGTTACACAACTTTTTTTTAAATTTGAATTAACATGCCTAACTAACTATATCTCTTATTGCATGTTTTTAGGAAACCAGTAAAGGCTGTATTTAATTAAAGAACATTCCCCCACCCAACAAACTATTCCATATTGAAGTTTAGAATGATTATTTTATTTAAGAATTTTCTATGATTTTTGTTTTAATAATTTATTTTGAATTATTAACATTAAAATCAATATAGCTCAGAAACAAGAATTAAATGATGTTTGAGATTTAACTATCGAATTTGAAAAACATAGTTTGTTCTGTATGTGCCAACGTGTTAATATGTTCTAGAGCAAGTATATCTATTGTGCCATAAAAATATTAAAATAGTTTAGGATTTGAGAGTAATTTAATTTATCTGACAACATATTTAAGCAAAATATTATTGCTGCTTTTTTTTTTGAAATATTAATTAGTTGACATTTGGACGACAACTTGTTTTTATTTAATGCTACACAATTTGTGTTAGTAAATTTTGCAAAAATACTATAGAGTTATAATTGGAAATTTTCAAATATTTGCAAAATTAAAATAAGTATTTCTAATTATTTTCCAAATTTCAGTTAATCATCAGGTGGCACAGTCAGTTCCAAATTTTATTAAAAAATTCTTAAAATGTCAGTAACTGAATTTTATTACTTTTTCAATGACAAATACATTCACTTAAATTAAAAAAAAAAATAAAAAAAAATAATTTAAGTGATTACATTTTATTAAAATTATTTATTTAAAAAAAAACATTATTAGAAATCTTTTTTACAAGAACGTTTTACAAGAGAACTCTACTCCTTATTTTACATATTATTAGATTGTTATGTAATGTCCGAGTGATGACATCATTCTTGTGATTTCATTTTTAATTTTTATTATATAAATTTTCTTTAATCATTGTTTTTTTTTTTTATTACTCTAGATGTAATCGTTCTGTATTTTAATTAAAAACAAGACAAAACTTCCAAAAAGAAAAAAAAAACGAAAATAAATTTATGACATAAATATGAAACGTAAGAAAAAATATAAATAATAAAAAAAAAGAAAAAAATAAGGAAAAGAGGAAAATTAAATTCCACTTTTACTATTAAAAAATATTGAAAATAACCAAAAATAACAAAAAAAAAATATAAAAAAATAAATAAAAAAACAAAATGAAATTGAATATTAAAATGCCTATAATAAAAATTCATAAAATATCAAAAACTGTCTTCATAGTCTATAAAGTTTATATTTAATAAAAAATTAGTCATATTAAAAATAAATGAATAAAATAATAGTGAAATTGAATGAGACATTTGATTGCGACTCTGGATATATATAAAAAAAGAAACGTGATCAAATTGTATATAAAATAAAAAAATAAAAAAAAAATTAAATAAAAAATAAATAAATAAAAAAAAAATAAAAATAGAGAAATATAATAAAGTTTCCGAAATGCCATTTGGACGTAAATCTCCATTGGAAGCATTAGCTTTACCAGGTGTTATATTAGCATACAAATATAGTCAATTTAGACAAAGAAGACGTGAAGCAGCAAGTCGTCGAGTTACTGAAAGGGAATTATCAGCTTTGCATCATAAAATTGTAAGTGAAATTATTTATATTTATAAATCAATAGTTAATTGTTTTAAAACAATAATTATTAAAATATTGATAAAATTTATTTTTGAGAATATTGAGTTAAAACTTTTTAACTTTTGATGGATTTGAATATTGGAAAAATATTTTTATTTTAATTATTTTTTAATTCATATAATATTTGATTACATAGAAAATAACTTTAATAGCTATAAATTGCCAAATGCTTGTAAAAAACCAATGAAAAATTATTTCCTAGAATATGAATTATTGAAATATTGATATTATATGTATATATTGACTATTCAGTTTTAATGATAATGATTTTTTTTTTCAAAAACTCTGTAATTGTGATATTAAATATAAAAAACAATGGACTTAAAATTCCAAAATTTAAAGAATTTAAGTCTATGAAGTTTAAAATAACTTAACCCTATTAGCTAGTCATATTTATGCCAACACAGTGAAACAGGAATATTGTTAAAAATGGGGACGTGAATTAAAGTTCAAAAAATTTAAATTGAAATTTTAGTATTTATGTCCATGGAGTACAATTTACGTCTTCTCCAAAAGCTATTAAAGCTAACATAAACATTTTTAATATTATTATCATTATTAGTATTATATGTATACAGTTGTTCTTTTTTGGTTTAAATCAAATACATTTGTTAATATTCACTGAAACATGGCTTACAAATGATGAAACTGACAGCATGAACATTATAGGCTATTCCAAAATATTTTTATGCAAGAAAAATAGAAGAGGAGGTTGTGTGGGTATCTTTATCCACGACTATATCAAGAACGAAACAAATTGTATTTAGTGCGATGACTTGAACAGCATTGTTAAAATTACAATAAAAAATAATATGAAAACATAAGATATCATTGCAATGTATAGACCACCAGAAAAAATATGTCACTCACTCGACAACTAGATGTTCATTTAATCTGCAAATTGAAAAAAAGTATCGGTATAAATATCTAAAGCATTTCACAACCGATTTTCATTAGTATTCTTTTGAATGATAGATATTTAAAAAGAAACGTAGCGAAATTAAATAATTTTTGAAAATTTTTTAATTTTCAATTAGAAATTTCAATTTAATATTTCACTCCCAGCTATAAGTGTACAACATATAAAAATTTCAATTTGTCAAATTGCCGTGACTCACCAATGTAACAGGTTTTCTTATTTCCATCGCCAGAATTAAATTTAAATTTAAGTTTTGTTTTTTAAACAAATTATTACGTATTTGGTTGTTGTCTGAGATAAATCAAACTTCCTCGCATTTCAAGCAACTGGCGAATACGATTTATTTTTTAAATAACATGAATACCTTTTTACTACATATGTATATTTCATTTGATTTAATTTTGTTTTGTATCAATTTCTTTATAGGTTTATAAACTAAAGCTTGTACATATTATTTAAAAAGACTAATTACTTGTACAATTTGTGTTGTTCGTTCTAAATAATGATCAATAGAAATTACATTTATTATGTGAAAATTATTATTAACGGTGAATGACAATTATTCTATTCAAAATAAACTTGTGTTTTAAATAATTATTTATAATTTTGAGTGCTTTGGTAAATGTTGTTTAAACTTAATTATTTTTCATAGTAAAGTAGATTAGTTGCATGTCACACATGATAGAAAGGTATTTGTTTGATAACTTTTTTATGTATAAATACCTATCTAGTTTCGAAATTAACTAATGAGACGTTGGTGGCGCACCTTTTGAACCAAAAGGTGGTCCCAGGTTCGATTCCTAACGAATGCAAAAATTGTTTTGTGGATTTGACCAGTACATGGTTATTGAGATAAAATAAATGACAAAAATTAATTGAGAGTTTTGGTTAACACTAAAAATAAAATGGAGCTATGATATTGTGAAGGCGAAGTACACTAACAGTAGATATAGTTTTCCACGTTTAAAATTAGTAGATATACCATAAAAATCCTAAATATTGTATGTAATTGTGTAATTCAATTTCTGACGTAAAAGCAGTTAGGGTGTTCATCCCATTTAGACTCTAAAATGAATTTAGGTAGGTAATGTGAGGAAATAGATTGTGTAAAGTGCTTCAGTTGAAGTTAAATTTCTTAAGCGTCATATTATAAATATTTATGGAGAGATTTTTTGAATTATTTTATGAATGTGCTCAGTCCATTTCAATTTAGTATCAATAACTACTCCTAAGTAATTGTAGCTATTCACAATTTCTATATTTTTGGATTTAAAGTTGAATGGATTGTGTATTTTTTTTTTATTTTCATTGTCTACTTATTTTCTTATTAAAATATTTAAATTTTGATTTGATTGAATTGGAAAATTACCTTCGAAAATTGGGATCAACAAATTTTTTTACGATTAATATTTATCAATTTTGTAAATATATATTTTCAAAAATAATTTTTCCAAACAAATTATAAAATGTTTCAATTTATTTTAATCCAAAATTTGAATCTCTAATTAATTAATTTTTTTAACTCTGAAATTAATTCTAAACTTTTAAATTATTGTTATTTAAGTTATTACAACAAAACAAACAAAGTATCTTCCTATACCAATAAATTCCGCCAATATTTTAATTTCATTTAGAAAATATTCTAACAACATTATATTTTGGGTTAAAAAACCTTAAAACCTTTTAAAGAGGTCAAGAGAGTTCCTCTTAAGATTACTTTTTGTATTCTTATGTCATTCTCATTATCATTATCCTATACTTAAGGGTTTCCATATAAATAAACATAATATTGTATGAGTGTTTTAAAAACAATATGTGGGCACAGACAAAATACTAAAATCTAAAAAAACAAAAAATAAAAAAAAAAAATTTACAATAAAATATATAAAAAAAAAAATAATTCATATAATGTTGCATGGTACTGCAATAGTCCCCAAAGATTCCTCAGTCCTCTTTTATTTGCCATTACCTTCAAACTATAATTTTTATTGTTATTTTTTTTCTTTTTTCTTATTTTTATAATTCTTTATTTATTTATATTTACACATATATGTATATTTATTATCTTATTTTCTTGTAAATGAGAACAAGAATACTACAAGTGTATAGCTAGCTACCTACATGAAGATTTACTGATATCATCTTATGTACAGATTCAGGTGAAAGAAGACTACTTAAATTGATTGAGCTTTAAAAGTATCTATATGTAAAATGTATAGAAGTGATGCAACAAGTGTAATATGGATTCTTTTAAATAGTATAGCATACATAGTTGGCTGGTCTAATTTACCTCTAAATAAGAATAAAGGACAATTATTTCTAATTATATATTATATTATTATATATAGATAGATATATATATTATATTATTGTATATGGTTTCGAAAGAAAATGAATAAAAAATAAAATTAAAATTACTATTATTTGATCCGACCTAAGTACTATACAGAAATGAGGTTGGTTGGATATAAAAGAAAAAGATAAAGGAAACAGAAATGAATTCTAATTAATTAAAAATGAAAAAAAAAAACAAAAAAAAAAAAAAATAAGCAGGAAAAACGGTAACAAAAGAAACTTGACAACTAAAAAGTTCATAGACTTCTACTTTAACTGTATTTATGTATTTATGTATATATATATTCAGGTGGGAGTATATTTTTTTACTTGAGAAAATCTGCCCATTTAAATTTTGTTTAGTGGGTTGTAGTTTGATTGTTAATAATTTTTGTTCGCAAGTTAAAGTATGTGAAGATATTCAAATTTCAGAAAGCGATCTGAACATATTTCAAAATGTTATATGTAGGTGCACGTGTGTAGTGAGTGTATGCAAAAAATTTTTTTAATAACAAGTTCTTCCCCACATCAGCTTACAGCTATATAATTTCCTAGAACCCAAGTTCTATGCAAAAGTTGTACCTAGTAATGAAGATTTAAACAATACCACTGATGTATGTGAGACACACTTTGTATATCATCTTCATCTTCGTTTTCTCATTCTTTTTATGTTTGGTGATGATATGACGTTAATCAAATTTTTCCATTTCCCTACTAGTTGTCATGCTCAATTAAGATTTCTCAACTAAAATAATCTTTTTTGTTTTGGTTTGATTTGAAAATAAAGGCCATCTGAGAAAGGACAATCTGGAAAACCAATACATTTTTAAAACAACCTGATTTTTATCTACATACCTGGTTATTATGTGTTCTTTAAGAAAGACCGTGGCATCTAAAATGCAGTAGAAACGTCAAATTAACAATGTACTATGATCAAAAATGTTTTTAAAAAAAAAATTGACAATGTTTTGAAATCAAAAATGTTTTGATTTCGGTTAAAATACCGCAGTCAAACAGCAAAGTGTGCAGCGAAAATTTTTAGTATACGTTTTTCAAAATCCAATGTAATCGGTGTTTCCAAATAATAGCGAAATTCAAAAAAAAGGTCAAAAAACGTAAATTTAAACAAATTTTAGTATCTTTTAGTTAAAATTTTGGAAAAAAATTATTTTTTAATTAAGTTTTGGTAACAATTTTAACATGTCATTAAAATTCAGTAAGAATTCATGAAAACATGTCAATAAAATTCTGAAGTGATTCTTGAAGTGATTTTTGAAGTGGAATCGAACCACACTTTATGAAATTGATTTTATTAAGAGTTCACTGAAAAGCAGCCGATTGATACAATTATTCCGGTTAGTTATATGCAATAATATATTTGTTTAAAAATATGATTTAAGATTGATAATTTCGAGTCCAGAAGGATAATGTGATTAAAAGGCAGTAATTAACTTCATGAACTTGTATACCGCTAGTCCGCTACATAATTCGATGCTACTAAAACTATACTAAAGTTTAAACATTTTTCAAAGATATTAAATCTGAAACATAAATTTTCTGGCAAAATAACATAGCATCTAAAATACATGTCAAATTTAGTAGCATCAGTAGTACTCGTGTCAACATAACAGTGACGTACCGGAAAATTTCATGCAAATAATAAAGAGTTTAACTAAAAAGGCAACAATTTCAACGAGATCCATCGCAGAATATATAACTTAGATTGACAGTTAAAATGTATTTGTACACTGCACAAATATATTATGGAGTGAAAAAAAGCGATCATATCGAGAATATCTACAATATTAAAAAAAAATATAAGCGAGAATATCTACAATATTTCGAGTATTTATGAGTAAATGTGGAAAACTACTGCTATTGTCAGGAACTAAGCCTTCCAAATAGAATAGTTTCATTTTTATTCAATTTGTTACCAGATTATATATACTTTCAATTATTTTTTGCCATTTATTATATCCCAATGACAAAGGGTACTGGAACAGGTCGAAAAATCCATGAAGCATTTTTTTTTTTTTTTAAATTTATAACATCAATAGATGAACTTTGCAAATCAATTATATTATTTAAAATAATATTACCAAAAATATTTGATACAGTATTGAAACTGCAGCGAAACTTTTTTTTATTGCATTTTCGATGTCACGGAGATACATTAGGGTTTCTTTATTTGCACGTTTATCTTTAGAAAGATACATTATCAAAATATTAATATTATCGTTTACATTGCTTCCTTACTCGAAGAATCGTGTTGTAGGTAGTAAAATGTCTGTGGGCCACGTAACCAATATTCAACGTAATAAATTCAATTTTTCTATTCTTGCTAAATAATAAATTTTTGGTTAATTTGAATCGATTGTAAATTGTAACGTGATTCTCAACTACAAATTTTAAATTAATAATTGATTTTGGAATATAGAGTCAAATTTTGATATACGTATGTGTGAATATGGTTTGTAAATTTATTTATTTATCTAGTTGATCTGCAGATAAATCTGTAGACCAACTTGTTTGTAAATTACTGATATTTAGTGTTAGTAAATTAAGATAGAAAATTATTATTAAGTAAATAAATAATTTTGTATTGTTTATTGCCAATTTAAATTATCAAAGAATTGTACATTTGATGTAATATAGAAGTATTTTTTTAAAGTCATCAAAATTCATTAAAATTAAAAAAAAAATATTTTAATACGTTCACAGGACAGCCCACGATAATGTTTAGATTTAATTTCATTTACACGGAAAACTAAGATAGCCATGGAAATTACATTTTTATTTATAAAAAAAAATAATAAGTGTTTTTTTATGGCGTTAACGGAAAATTTTGGAAATTTAATATTAAGAAAATTCAAAAAGTAAAATGTCAAATAATAGCTATATTTTTAGGCAGTGTTTATAAATCAGATTTTGTAAATTTTGTTTAATCAAAGGTTTAATGTTTACACTAATATATCAAATTTTGTTTCAAAAATCTTAATTACATTATGTCAAAGGTGTAAATAATTAGGTAAAAAAAAATATTAACATTGCGTCACCGAAATATGCGAACCCGAGAAAATGAACCGTAGCTTACGAAATGGCTACTGTATATTGGTAATGAAATAACCGACAACACAGTAACATTACTTCTACAATGCTTTCCAGAAAATCAGGACCCAGTTGCACAACTATACGATGACATATACATTTAGCTACAATAGATACGAAAAGTATTAAGGACAGAGCAATACTAACAGTAACCAATGAAATGACGACTCATTGGAAATAAATAATAAAGTATTGCAGCGTTTAGATGGCACAGAAATAGTTTTTAAAAATTGTTGATACAGTGGTCAGTGATGATTGGATTAATCAATTACCATATCCAAGAGAATTTTTGAATAGCCTAACTCCAATTGGAATGCCTCCACATATATTGAAATTAAAAATAGGAGCTGTCATTTTGCTTCGCTGAAATCTGATGCCATTAAGAGTCATATTCAATGACAATAAGTCACAAGGCCAAACTTTTGACAAAATATGTCTCTCTCTCTCTCTTCCTGAGCCGGTGTTTACTCATGGACAATTATATGTTGCTTTGTCTAGAGTAAGATCTTTTGACAGTCTTACTGTCGTCTTAAAAAAAAAGAGACTGAGTTTTCAGTTAAGTATTTTAATGAAAACTATTTCTTTAATTCTAGACCGGCCAATGTTACGCCGGGAATAGCTAGTATTCTTTTAATTGTTACTCGGTTAATTGATAACTTTGTTGACATAGTTAATTAATTTTTCTTTGTTTTTATTTAAAAAAAAAATTTGGTACATACCTTTACCCTAAAACGAGATTTTTACCATTTGAAAGGAGAATTAGGTTTAATATCATAATAGTCCATGTTTTTACGATTACCAAATTATACTCTCAATGTCATTTATTTTATCCCAATGGCAAGGTTACGGTTCAACCGAAACCAGTTTATTCTGGTTTACGGGTTTTTTTCCGATTCAGATTTCTACTCTTAATGAATAATATAAAAAATAAATTCAATGAAACATCCATGCCCTAATTAAATTTCCAACCCGAAAATTTTTAAGGTAGATCGATAAATTAATCTTAAACTTATTCCAAGATTATGTGAATTATTTCATATTTTTATTTATGTATCTTTTAGATTTTATTTAAAACATTGTTTTGAAATTTTGGAACATCAAAGACCACCTCAATTTTTGTTGAGATAATGTGCATTTAATGATAATAGATTGGTATTTTTGTTTTTCTGTACGAATTCTGTCAGAACGGAATCATTATAGTAAATATGAATATTTGGAACAAGGTGATGTACAACCCTGTATTATAAATAATAACGGTAATAGTTTTAAATAAAATAAATTTATTTCAAGTATATACAAATTAATTAATTTAGTATAAAATTGTATTATATATAACATAATATAACGTTTTACATAATATTCACGATACAATGAACATTTCAACTTTATTCAAAAATTTCCGAAAATTATCTATAAAAAAAAAATAAACAATTTTTGTTCTTAAAATTTTGAACAAATAATTTAGGTACGCTCTCAGCTCAATTTTATATTATTTATTTATAGATATTTTTTTATACTTTTAAAAATATAATATTTTAGATTAACAAAGGAATTAATTTTATTTATGTATTGAATATATTATACAATACATATTCATGCACATATACGATATATATACATACTTAATAAATCGATAATTTTCTTATTTAAATTTATTGGTGCTACCTTGTATACTTATGACAATGTTGATGGTGCATTATTTATATTGGTTAAGTTGGATTTGCAATAATTAAAAGTAAAAAAAAAAATATATTTTGGGCTTAAAAAAAATGAAATGTTAACAGTCTGCATTGATATTTTACATTTTTAATTATATTATGTACTTGTATGTGAAATAAATTTATTATTTTGGGATGTCAAATATACAAATTCATTATATTGTGTATATGGCTTTGATTATAAAGCATTTTGTACGTGGCTGTCATTTGGGCATTTTTCTATCATGTATTATAAACCATGTATTATAAGCCATGAGGTTTGTTATGCATCAGTAGAATATACCAGTTATTAGTATACAAAGTATAATAATAAATTTATTTGATTTTGGACGCTTAATGAATGAATGAATATATTATTACAACTGATCTCAACGTCGTATATGTTCATACATTATTTATAATATGGATCATTATTGTATTGGTTTACAATAAAGATGTTCAACAAATGGTTTGGTTTTGTTATTTGGTTTTGTGTTTAAATGAAATTTATTTAACAGAGATTTTTGTTTGGTTTTTTATCCTTTTCAACTCTACTTTAGGAGTAAATGGGGCTTCGGCATAACTGATATATTGTAGTTCTGAGAACTTACTTTAATTTTTTCAAAGTAGTTGATTAGTTTTACTATTATAATTAGTATCACTTGCACCATTTATCGTAAGAGATGAATTTTATCTCCTGAAGGGATTTGAATCTGTGTTGCCACATTGTTAGATTGCATTTTTCTACCAGTCCACCAATTACAGTAGAAATTTTCTATCTACTAAATCTCTATTCTACCAGTAGATGTCTATATGTACTAAATTTCTCTTCTACCTGATACCGCAATCACATTTAATTTTATAATTTTGTACTCTAAATCTACTCTAAATATTTAAGAGCATTGAAAGTTTATAATTATGAACGTCTCCTTCCCGTAGACAGAGATTTGGTATATAGAAAGTCTATTCAAAAAATTGTTAAGAATGTGTAATTTATTATACGAGATGGACAAGATTAATCGAATCATACTATCAGGAGCTATTGGCTAGATTTTAGGATTGTATTATTATAAAAGTATATGTATAGTCAATTTCAATTGGATAATTTTTACTAAATAGATCGGTATATTTATTTTTAGCTTAATTTTTTTTCCAAAGCTGTTCAGAGATTTTTTATGTCTTTTACTTTTACGATGGTGATTGAATTTGTTTTTATTGATGAATTATTAGTTTTTATTTAGAGAATTCATTTATTTCCAACTTGTGAAGCCAATTTTCCGCAAGTTAAATGTGATGTTGAAGATTTTTGCGTTTATTTATGAAGTCAAGATTTTCGTATCATCTGCAAATTAGGAGGTTAATATATGCCTGATATCAGAAATGTAATTTTGTATTGTTTTTATGAACAGGATAGAACTTGTAATACTTACGTACCACTTAAATGGGATTTTGAAGGATGGAGAAAAAGAAAAGTATCATTTATACAAATTCAAAGAGAGTTGAAGCCAAAAACAGTTTGTCTTGAATTTATGGCTTAACAATTTTTTTTTTATCTGCCCACCCTAGGTTCCTGGCCACAGTAAAATAGAGAGGAATGAGACAGCCGATGAACTGGAGAAGCACGATTGCAACATTGTCACCTTTAATAGGCCCTCGAGGAGGATATTCGCTCCCCGCTTGGTGTCATCAAGGATTGCATTCATTCATTTTATCTGGCCAAATGAAATAAGCCAACTACATGTAAAACTTTTGAAAAAATTTACTCCCGTATAGCATTAACAAACCCAAACAACTTCTGGGCAGATCTCGTACTGATCTATCAAAGGTGGTGGCGATTAGTATAGTTCACTGACCGATAGAAAGTCATGCTGCCATGTAGTACTGTCAAAGACACAATTAAGTGCTAAGTTGGTCAGTGGCAACTGGAATTGTCTTCTAAATCCTATACCTACACTTATGATCTCACATTAATATTGAAATTTTCATAAAGAATTTTCAGAATTTTCAATTGAATTTGGTGATTTCTTCACTCAAATATTGCAAACAATGGCATAACTAATAATCACGACAAAAAAAAAAGAAATTGTAATCAATTTGAGTAAAAACCTGCAAATATTTACAAGTTCTGTCGAAACTTTTGAAATAAAAACAAAATCAGACATTATTAAATAGTAATATAGGATATACGTTATGACGTATCCAATTACGAATACGTTGTTTTTATCATATATTTCAATACAGGGAGTTATTTGTATATAACTGCTGAAATGTATAAATATGTGAGGTATTATAGAATTCAGTATTCTAATTGTAATATTTTAATTGGAAAGTTATAAATTTGTTAAACAATTTTACTTACTTACTTAACTGCCTTTGCAAAATAATATCAGTTCTGGTGGTTAACTTCGCATTGTAACTCTGACGAATTTTGTAGATATTTTTTTTTAACCATGTATGCAATTTTTCGATGCGACAGATTATATTGTAATTTCCTGTTTAATTGTTTAAAATTGCAGGTTTGAAATTGTAGGCTTCTGACGAACGCTATTATTGTATTAATATAATTATTTTTGATTCTCAGGGGATATGCGTACCTGGAAATATTCATATCTTTGCTGAGCTAAGCTGAGTTTTAATCTAGCATATTTGTTAAATGGACCGTGACCTGTTACAAACCATGTCATTTTTTTGATATTGGATCTGCTCTCTCTAATTATTTGAGTTAATCGGTTAATATTTTGAACGGCGGTACGCTTCGTACCCTTCAACGAAAGCTTTATAAACTTTTATAAAACTAAAATTTCTATTTTGAAGTATTCATATTTAAACAACATGGAAAAGTAAGAATTTGTGTGCAATATAACTGTGTTGTGTCTCTAAGTGCGTCTAGGAATACGAGTAAAAACACTATAAGAGATTTTAAGATATTTGAGATTTAGGTAGATGAAATTTAGGTAATACGACAAAATCCTGTTTTCCAAAATCCAAATGCGACAAAATCCCTAATATTTTAAAATTCCCTAAATTTAAAATCCAAATGCAACAAAATCCCCAATGTTTTAAAATTTTCTAAATTCAAAATCCAAATGCGACAAAATCCAAACTTCACTTTGCCAAATATAACAAAAAATCCAAATAAAATGGAAAAAATATTTTTTACTAAAAGCTTGCCGTCTTGTGTTTACTTGTCGTCTGCGAAAACAGGGTCTCAATAAATAAGTAGCGGGGGTTTGGACTTTAAAAATAAATTTTGTTTTTTTACTTAAAACCTTACTATTTTACTAAAATTTAAATTTTGTCGAATTTGGATTTTGTCGTATTTGGATTTTGTTTATTTGGTTTTTGGAATTCTGGATTTTGTTGTTTGGATTTACTCCATTTGGATTATGGCATTAGGTATTTCATGGCTAATCCTGAAATTTACATGTGGCGGATTAGTATTCAATTTTATTGTTTACATTAAGCTGATCAGCTTATCACCGATCGCATTAAATTGATCTTAATGTAATGAAATTATTTTGTCACCAATAAAATACTCATAACAGATAGTTGAATGTGGTTTAATTGCTTATACAATGATCATTAGCATTTAGTGATGCCTTTTGGATGCCATGATTCAAGTGATAAATTTTCTGTTATTTTCCGTTTTTAGAGGAAATTTCGTTTAAAGTCGACATTGGAACCGACCCTGCGGCTGAGAAAGCTAATCCGATTTCTAATTTTATTTCCCGATATATTTTTTTATACTGTTTGAGTTTTCCCTTCTCAGTGTGGAGCTTATCTCAAGTTAAGGTTTAGGTATATCAACTGAAACAGAAGTAATAATAAGAGTCTCCCAATTGTGGCTGCTGCAGTAAGTACAGGCAGTAAGTTTTGTAAGTACACCAACACCATGACGACACCATAGATGTTATGGTTGACACTGTATATACTCTTCAAATAAATATTATTTGTTTATTTAGTTATTTTGTCTCATTTTTTAGTGTTGCCGTTGTTGTTGTTTTTTTTTTTTATAAAACAAAATGTGTACAAATAATTTTTTGCAAACTACTTAAATATAACTTTTATTCTTTTATTTTGTTTTTTATTTTTGTTTTCGTTTACAATAGCGTGACTGTATAATTTTAAAATTTGAGACATTGAAGGTTTCAAATATGGAAACATATTATATGTTATATATATATCTACTATTTTATATATATATATATATATATATGTAAATAAATATTTTCCAAGTGAATAAATTTGCATACTGTATAGTCTAAGACAGTTAAACTAGCTTTTGAGTTTATTTACGATTTTTTTTTTTGTTGTATTTCTTTTTTGGCAAGTTCAATTTTATTTTACAGGATCCTCTCTATACAGGAAATCAATAAATTTGTTATTTGTTGCATGCGAATATATTTATTTTGATATTTTAAAAAATTGGTGTCACAATTTTCAAAAGAGAGAGTTACATATTAAAAAATTTTTTTTTTTTTTAATATCTAAAATTTTTTTTTTTTAGTTTTGTGTAAAAATTTTTATGGTAATAAAAAACTTTAGAATTCATCCAACTTAAGAAGGGTATTTTTTTATGCAAAAAAAAAAAAACGTAATAAATAAATAAATTAGAGGAAGCAATTTGAATTTGAAGTAAGATGACGCATTGACAGAAATTAATAAATAGAATTTTTTGTTGTTATTGGCATTGTTAAGCAAATATTAATATTCATTTAAATGTAAATTACACAGTTTGAATTGAAAATGTAAGAATAATAATGCAGGGTGTGCCGTGGACAGTGAACGATGCGAATCACAAAATATTTTTTTTTTATTTATAGCTATTTTTTATTCTGATACCTATTTATAATCAATCTGATATAATCGTATAGTTCAAATCTATAACAAACTGTGAATTATCCAAACTATTGAATTTGTTTTTTTTTTTAATTTTTTGGATTAGTGTTTTTAATTAACCTTAACGAAAGTATCATCAGTATTTTAATCTAACTTTCGAAGCATTGAGAATAGGGTATATTTCTAATCTTGTATATTTCTAATCAGTTTCGTCTTTAGTTTAATATCTTCCAAGCCCTATAGGCCTGAAGTAAATATGAAATTGGTAGTGGTCCGTCTTTACTTGTGGTCGTTGCAGCTAATTGAATATCACTAAAATATTGGTATAACTGAATGATTTTGAAACGAAGCCTTAAAGTAGTTTTACATATGTATTATACATTTTGATTAATATAGAAACTGTTACAACAAAATACTTAGATCGATTTTGTTTTAGATTTTTTGCTGTCGTTTTTTTCATTCTATATATATTTTTAGTTTGTTAGATCGTCGAAGGGTAACGATAATGTAAGTGATTAATAATTCGACTTAAGATAAGTTATTTCAATATTTTATATTAAAAAAAGTTATTTGAAAAGTTTATTTAGTTAACCCAAAACAATCAGTTGTCACTACAACAATAGACAATCCATAGTAATCTCTTAAAACACAATATGACACGAACTGGATCATTACCACATTATGGATTACCTACTATTTTTCGCTATGTCTGGACAGTCCCAGAGAATAATTTTTTATGAGTCTAATCACACAGGTAATACATCTAGTAAGCTGGTTTTGAACAAATGCCTTCCCAAGTCTTTTCAGTAATTTTTTTCAGCTATCGTAGTTTTCTTTATTCATTTCTCCACATTTATTTTCCTTTAGAATAAAGAATAACTATTAGATATTTAATGGTACTTGAGAGACAGATTACTATGTTCTCTAACTAAGGTTAGTGGAATTCAGATCTTTTCCATCTTTTCGTAAATAGAATTATCTTATTTTTGAATGGAACAATTTTTGTGGGTTTTAAAATTTAAAGCGTTTGACATCCACATGGTAAGGTAAAGTAAGTGATATAATTGCAAAGCAGCTGAATTTCTTCTTTTTAGTACCAATAAAATATAAAAAGGAAGCATAATTGAGAACAAAACGATGAACTGGAAAGAATTTGAATGATTGATGATTACTGCGGGCATAATATCTTGTATGTCGCATACATCCCTAGATTTCTTATCTCTTAAAACAAAGTCACACATTTGCCTTAGAGCTTACATTTTTTGTTTTGTTTTAGATATGTTCGCGATTGTCTCGATAGTATACGTTCGTATGAACCAAATACAACTTTTGTATATTCGTGTTTTGTTTTCTTTATTATGTATTTGTTTCTTCAACCGTCTGGGAGATATCCTGACTGTATTTTTATTAAGCTGTAAATTTGTACTAGTTTACCATTTTTTTAGTTTTTTCTTTTCGAATTTTCTACTTAAAAATTAATTTTTGTAGTTCGATTCGTTGTCAAAATATTATTTACTGGTCATTTTAATAACATTATTTTTTTGATCTCTTGACAAATTATTGAATATTTCTAGATAATTTTTTATTATTTTCAATAAGGCAGGCTACTAAAAATATATTTGTCCGCTACCTGAATTCTTTATACAGAAGTTTGGATCTATGCAAAATATGTTTTATTAAAATTATAACACTACTGGCAGCAACCTCAATAGATATGTGGGACTATTGGACTACCTAAATTGCTCCTAGTTTCAATTTGAATAGTTTTAAGCCTCATAATATATAGATTTCAAAGAAACAAATATGTGAGTTATAAAAACCAAATCAAATTCTCACTTGATAAAATTTAAATGTTAAAAAAATTAATGTTACCTAATACCTAAATGTTGTATTAAGTACATAATGTTAACCCGGGGATTTATTTATTCCCATACATATTTTATTATTGCGAAGCTTTATGGTTTTTCGGCTGTAAAATATGTTTTTACGAAATAATGAGCGGTGATTTTTTATCTAAAAGAAAAAAAAATCTTATTATTTAAGTTATGTTAAATAAAGTGGAATTTTCAAAATAACTGAAATAAATTGAAATTACGAAAATGTATATGTATACAATTCAGTTAAAAACCAAATAATATTTTTATTAGAAATGAAAAGTTATTCAAGAGAGAAAATCATTTCATAAAGTTTTTGGTAATTTTATTTTTATTGGAAAGGAATAGACAACTACTCCTTAAGGAATTTAAACATTATTTTTATTTTTTTTTTTTCTGTCTACTCTACTTTTTTACATTGCAAAATGTTATGTTATTTTTTTTTTTTTTTTATTTCCGAATGCTATTTTAACTAAAAAGTGTAACGTAAAACAGCTTGAGGGTGAATATTTTTGCAAAATAACTGGAATAAAAGAAATGAATTTGTCAGTTTCAATTTTTTTATTAACTTATTTTTTTTTTGTTTATATGTAAAAAGAATGTTAAAGGCAAATTTATGGAATTTTGATTTTATAGGTGTAGATTTTAAAGGTAATGTAGTTAATTATGTTTGTAGTAGTAGTAGTAGTGCTTTATTTGTAATATTTTAATTTTACATTTCTGTTTAACTTAAAAACTAAGAGATATAGACACTAAATTAGGTCTTTACAGCTAGGAACATTTTAATTTATGTTTGTTTGTATATTTATTTATGTTTGTATATAATATACTTAAGTAATGAAATTTGAGACTAAATAGAGATCTGGCGATAAAACGGTGGTAACTCAAAAAATAAATTATTTGCGACTTAATGTTAAGATTTTAACTTTACTAAATCAATTAAGTAGGAAATGATAGATTTCTATTTATAAGCTTTACAAAATAAGAATACTAAAAATTGTGTTAAATTAAATAAAACTAAATAATCCAATGACAGAAGGTAACTTCTGACAGCATTTCTAAATGAATTTACATTCATAATGTTCCTAAGCTGCTGCTTATAACAGAAACACTGACTGAATCGGTATTTGTGGGTTAAGTAATTATACTAACATAAGGGTTACTTAATACACTTTTAAAAATAGATGGAGCATTATTGTTTTAATTGTATTTTGTCAAAATCAAAAAAATAATGATTTGAGTTATTATATAGTTTTGTTGCAAGTGCGTGATTTATAAAAATTTTTAACTTTTGAGTTCTAGAAATATTTAAAAATTACATTACTCAAATGTCATTCATTTATAATTTTATTTATTTATTTCATTATGTACATATACATGAGACTATGAGACAAGAGTATATGATAAAAAAGTATGTAAATTCATTGTACTTAAACTAACTTAATCTATGGAAGTTAACAGTAAAGCAAAAGACAAATAAAAAAAGAAAAAAATAATAATGATAAAAAAAAAGAAAATTTAAAATGTATATAAAATTTTTGAATGCAAAATTTCTACCAACAAAAACACCTTCTAAACATAACAGACATAACAAACATTATTTCAAATAATAATTCTCAGTATTAAAATTAAAATTAAAGTTAATAATGGCTACAACTCTTCTTTAAAGTACACCAAACAAAGCTCGTAAAATTTAGAATTACATAACTCACACCCAAGAAGTTTAAAGAGGTTAAAAATGCAAAAAAATCTATGGTTATCTGGGGTAAAGATCTGGGCCTTTTTTCTTTTTGTGTAATGGTTCGTTGCAGTTGTGCAACCTTCGAAGTATTTTGTATTTTCCCGACATATATCGTTCATTAAAATTTTAAATTTGAATTATTGTTATTTTTTGAAAATCCTTTTTCACTCTACTTGAGAGTATAGGGCTTCGACATTACTCAGATATTTTGTACTAAAGATGTGACTTTTAGTTTTTAATCATCACTATTTTCACAAGATAGTGGATTAATATGTACTGCTATTAAACTGAACATTGATTGCGGTAGGTTTTGTCTAGCAGAAGAGACGAATCCCAAGGTATTTAAAGATGTGCTTGCCACATCGTTAGATTCAATTTTGTGCCATCGTACTAATTACGCTATAGAGAGAAATAAATTTTTAATTTAATTTGCTTTATGAAGGACAACATTTCAGAGATTTTATTTTATAATAATTGCTTGAAATGAAAAATTATGTTACTAACACAAAGTATGGTGATTTAAAGACGATTCACTATAGATTAAATAAAACTGTCTTGAATCGCGTTAAACAAGCTTATGAGACGAATTATTAAACTGATTTCTTCTACGATCTTGTATGGCGGCGACCAATTTTTATATTACTATGCAATGCGCTCAACTAAAAAAAAAATTTCTATCTTGCTTGAAAAATATGGTTAATAAGATTTGTAAGCCTGTCTTTTAATAATTGTCTGCCATAACTATCTGCTATTAGGGTTGTATCATCGATGTGTCGATATTATTAATTATTTTAGTTATTTACTTTTATTCCGTTGTCAGTGTTACTGCTTGATTTCTGAAAAATAATTTCCAAATATATATGGAGCAATAAGGGTGATAAAATATCTACATGTTTATTGAATATCTCTGATTTGACTAAGTTGAGGAGTGGGGTAGGTCATAAAGGGCTAAAAACCTACATGCCGACCCTGACTTATTATAGCCACATCCGTAAGGAATAAAAATCAAAAATATTTGCATATTTTGATTCCACAAAGTTGTTTACGTAAATTAATATAAATTTTTTAACTTTTAATGTATTACTAAAATTACTATTTTAGTTATAGGCTATCTGTTATACATAGTTCAAATCTTGTGGTAGTGTGTAGACACACTAGGTAATGAGCGCTGCAAATGATATTAAGTTAAATAGGAATAATAAATTTATTGATTTTTTTTTTTTAAATCTACAAATTTGCTCGATAAAGGACTACGCTGATTGTGAATACAGACACAAAATTATTTGAATGTAAAACATAACATTATGATGCACATCCACCCAATAAAAAGATAACTCTTTTATTTAAGTAGGGTTAATATTTGACTTTATTTAGCAACACGACCACCTGTATTAGCATATTCTGTATTTATTAAAGCTACTCTATAATACCACTAAAACTAAATTTATCCAAAAATTCTATATATATACAATTTATTATAAACTAAATTAAGCCTCTTGAGATCTTAATAATAGTATATCAAACAAAGAAACAATTTATATTTAATCAAATTCGTATTTAATTTATAATCGAAATAACTAATTTGAAATTTCAAATATAAATACAAATAAATAATAATAAAATTAATCTCTTTGCTTCCTCTCTTAAACTATATACATTTAAATTCAATTTTTTTTTTCATTTTTTATTGTTTTTTTGCATAAATTTTCAACGATTTCCACATTTTTTGTGTTGTTAACACAAAACTAAAAAATGCATCATATACAAAAAAAAATTTTTTTTTACTATAATTATTCAATTTTTGTTTTTGTTTTTTTTTTTTTTGTTATCCTTGAATTTTTCCAAAGCAACATTATTGCTAACATCGTATATACTGTTGATATGTACATAGTATAAAATAAGTGAAATTAAGCTGAAAATAACATGATTTTTCATATTATGAAATTTCCTTAATAAATCTGGGGGTAAGAAATTCTTTAAAGTTAACCAAACTAAAAACTCTTAAAATATACTAAAACAATAAAATGAAGTTTTAATGAAATTTATAGTGAACAAAAAAAAAATTAAAATATGGATGGTATTTATATTTTGTTTTTTTTGTTATTGTTTATAACACATTATTTTCTTTTAGTTTATTAAAGGACTTGAACAAGGACTTGTTTTAGCTTTTTGAATTTTTTTCCCTATATTTTTCTATATAATATTTTCGACTTCATTTTGAAGACTTTATAAGAATCATAGAAGTGCATCATTTCCCCTTTTAATAATAAGTATATCTATATAAAATGTTCTGTATAAATGTATGTACATAACTGACAAACATAATATGCATTGCATAAACATGTATATAGATAACTTAAAAATTAACACATTCTTAAACACAAGAACTAAACTTTTGAGTGAAAACTTATTATAATAAATTTTTGTCTTTATATATATGTATGAATGTTTGTGAAGGTATATGTGTAGATTTGAAGTTTAGGCATGGAATTAAATTTTGGGCAATCCTAATATTATATGTCTTTTGCGATTGTGTAGTTTTAATAAATATAAAGAAATTATTTTTTTACTTATTTATGGGGATTAAATTATTTATTCATATACAATAGATTATGTACATAGTATATAGAGTAGCAAAAAATTGTTGTCGTAAAAGCAACTTAACTGAAAAAACTGTATATAAAATCGTAAGATAATCGTAAGCGTTACTAGTAATTGAGTTGCGAAAACATTGAAATTAAGCTTAGTTCAAATCAAGAAAAAGCAACACATAATACACTCGCAGCACTTTAACTGAATTTAAATAAAAGAAATAACTGTCTACTTTAGCTATTCTCGGCGTAACATTCGCCGGTCAAGCATTAAAAAAAAATCCTTTGCATTTGAAAATTTTACTCAAAACAATTAATTTTTCTTAGCATATTGTCCAATTTAAACATAACAATTTTTTTGTATAATAGGGTATTTTTTTTTGTCTCTAATTGCGTTGCTGTTACCTCCGTGGAATCACCGAATACACCGATAACAATTGTCCATTACCTATATTTAAAATGTTCTTTTCAATATAAGGTAAACACCATGCGGAAGATGGTAGTTTTGTAATTTCAGCACCATCATTATTTTATAAATTAGTCAATATTGTCATTTATTTATTTGTTCTTTGTTATATATTGCTTCTGGAAAGGATTGAAGGATTTTTGGAAAGTCTAGTGAAATTTTAAATGTGGCAAAACAACATTTACCACCATGGAAACAATAGGAATATTTATTTTCTGCTTGTCAATATTTTGGTTTACAAAATAGTTCATTTGAATTTTAAGATATGCCTGCATTGGTCAATTAGAAACATTTCGAGGTGGTTAATTCAAAGACACAAACCAGGAATAAAAATTTGTAATACTTTATTTTTTGGGTAATTTCAATTGTTTTGATGACTTTCAAAAACACTTCTAATTGGAAAAAGCTTCTTATTTTATTGATTTTATGACGTTTTGCTATTTGGTTCTTGTATTAAATATATAATTTTCTAATATGGGTCTAGAACTTTGATATGTTTTTCTATAAATGACGTATTGAAAATGGTATAAAAATGAGTACTTTTTAATTTTTTGTGTTTCTTAATCGACAGTTTTTTCGGTAATTATTTATATTTTTCGGTTCCTGTAACTGTTATTTGCTTTAATTCACCGATGTGGAAAGTTTTACAGACATTAGCATATTAATATATTAGATATTGTCTAAATACTAATCACCCAGAAAAAACTTTACAAACAATAAATTTGTACAATTTTTGAAAGCAAGCATACACAATAGAGTTTCCTACCAAATTTTTCTCGAATGTGGAACAAAGTTCCAATGTACATATTTATAATCTTCAAAAGATCACGAGAAATATTATTAAATTCATTCAAAATGTCCTACTGATCATTTGTGATCATCCAAATCCGCCACTAGTCCAAGCTGTTCATTCGTGTATAAAAATATCATTTGAAATCTGATGTTTGGATAAACTTGAAAAAAAAAACGATACTTGCCAGCTATGAAAAAAAACCATCTTTTTGATTAATTCAAATTCACTTCATAAAAAATATCGTTAATAAACTAATTAAGAATAGATTTATGTACTTGTTAAGTTGAGTATTCAAGTCGGAGTTAGTTAATACTTTTTTTTCGTACAACTTTTTTTACGTTAAAATTTTTGTTTTAATTTTTCTGGCATTTTATCTAAAAATTTATTACAATATTACAAATTACAATTACAATAAGGTAAATGTACCTATTACCGCGAGAATAAGGGATGTTCGAACTTTAAAGAGCCGTACTTTTACCTTATTGCCATCTCCTAGTCTAATAAAACAATAAAAAAAAATTAAAATTTAGAAAAAAACAATTAAAGTTAAAACATACATATATATATAATATTATTGAAAGTACATTATACATCTATAATGGTAGATGTAAATACAAAGATTTCTTTAATTTAAATTTATTTAAGGAAAAATCAATAAAATTTGTATTCTCATTAACATTCATAAACATTCTATTACCTAGTTCATATTTTCCATAGTTAGTTTGGGGAAATATCAAATTAAAAGAAATTTTCCAATTGGAAACGAATACTTCTAATTAAATGGGTTTCGATCAGTTACATACTTAATAGCCTATAAATGAATTTCCCAATTTAGAATTTGCATTAAAAATACAATATCAGAAACAGTTCTTCAGAACTGCAACATATTTAACTGTGGTAATTTTAGTCAGTCTGTAAAAGCAGCGTGAATAAAAGGATCAGACCATGGTAAACTACGGGTAGCAAACCGAAAGTATATTTTTCTGGATTTCTTAAAGTCTATTGATATGATTACGACCAAACTGGACTTGCATATTCCAGATTTGGATGGGACAAGGCAGTTATACAAGCCTTAAATGATATATGGATAATCGAACTCTTTGGACAACTTTTTTATGAAACTTAGGAAGGCAAAAAAAAAAAGGTGGACGTTAATGAGTAAGGCTAGGACTTGCATTGTCTATTGGCCACCTAAGTAAGTAAGGAAGGAATTAGCTCTGTTACTGTTAACAATATAATGGTGTTTAAATTAAAGTTTTTCATCAAAAAATAACACTAAGTCTTTAAAGAGGGTTACTTACTTGTTTTAATATCCTCAGTTTCAAAAGAAATTACCTTATAGACAAAATGAACATAATAAGCTTTGCAAATATAATATTAAATGTTAAATTTTGATATCTGTCAAAATTTTTGAAGGTAAAATTAAATGAAAAAATTTTTAAATGTAGCAGGATAAATATTTTGACGTCTTAAAACATCAAACAAATTTAATGAAAAATTGAAAGCAAAATAGAACGTCTAGGAACAGTCTAAGATTTCATCATTCTATTTTATTAAAACAGTGTTTGAGCTTTTTAAAAAATTTTAATAAAATATTCTTTACTTAATTACAAAATTACATAATCCGAAAAATATATATATATATAAGTAAATTATCAAATATTAAGTGTGATTGTCACGAATCACCAAAACATAGAACACCACTTTGATTCCAATCATATTCTCAATATTAAAAAGTGATTTTTTAATTAAATGAATGACAGCAGTGCTGTCCCAAACAGTTACACTTTTTCGTTTTTTTTTTTGTTTGTAGTTCACGAAAATGTTATTACAATTAAAAAGATTATACTTGTGATTATACCTTAAAGAATAAAAAAAAAAAAAAAAAAAAAAAATAAAAAAAAAATTAACAATTTTTTATAAAATAAATTTACAAAGCCTTAAAAAAAATGGTCGCAAAAAAAAAGTACAAAAAAATAAAAAAAAAAAACTGACAAATAAATTTTGTAATTAGAATACATAAGTTATTCAGTAAAATGGTGGTTTGACAAATTTCATTTTGATTGCTGGCTCTTATTTTGTAATTTGTATAGACCAAAAAAATATCCATACAAACAATATATATGTATATGTACAATAAAATATGTATGGATGTATACAATTACTATTTTTGTACATTTAAGAGATTATTTAATGTGCAAATTAGAAATTTAATGACTGCTACTAAATAAAAAGAAAGAAAATAATAACAAAAAAAAGAAAAAACAAATCAGAAATTAAAAAAAAGCAAAAATCAAAAATAAAAAAGAAGAATAAATGCAAAAAAAATAAAATAAAAATTGTATTGAAATTTTGGATACTCACAAAAAATCGATTGAATTTGTATGAATTTTATTCAATCGTCGTCTTCGTTAATTATACCACTTACAAATTTTATTACAAGTATTATAAAAATTTTGTTTTAACGTTTGTAATTTAATTAAAATATGAATTTTTGTAGTATTTATATAAAGTGGGTCATAAATTGTGTCATAAATTGATTCAATAATTAAAAAAAAATTTGTAATTTGGTTTGTCTTACGTTTATTATACTTCTCGTTTTTTAGTTTAGTTGTTTATCACTGCATACTATGCTAATAATGGATTGTCCAGTGTATTGTCATTTTAGTTATTAATTCTAACAATATAAATTAAATATTATTTTTTTGACTAATTATATTTTATGGCACATATTTTATTATTTATTAATTTTGATTATATTAATTGTGTTTGATTCAAAAATTTGACAATGGGGTCAATCATGAAAATCTAATAACATTAGACCTTTTTCTAATAAAAACTGGATAAAATTGATTTGACCATAAAAATGTTGCCATTGAAGGCAAATTTTTTGGTGACAAAAACATATGATTAGATTGAGTTAGGTATATTTTAATAATTATAAATGGTAATTAGATATTTTACTTATAATAGAAATAATTTTTCTTTCAATTTCAATATCATAAAATGTGTTTTGAATTTATTGTTAAATTTTGTATTTTTAAATAATAAGTTTTGATTAGTTTTTCCAGCTGCCTTTTGTGCTAAAATTTTTACTAAAGATGTTTTGTTAATTATTTAATTAAGTAATAAATTTTATAGAATTAAAAAAAATGATTGACCCCAATACTTGTTTAATTTGACAATACTTATTCAGATCTCATAAAGTACAGTAATTGTTGTATACATGTATATGTAACATGTATACTTTTTTCCGTTAAGGTTTTATTTAGTACAATACAGTATTATTTATTACGTATACATAATTTAATATATCTTATATGTACTATTTTTGTTTTTATGTCTGAGGCCTTAGTTACCTTACATGCTACCGTACTTAGCTTGCATGTATATTTGTAACAACATATATATATATATATATATATATATATATATATATAACAATTATAACAAAAAGAATAATAATGCAAAATAGTTAATTATGAATGAAAGAATAAATAAGTAGGTAGAATGTAAAATGTAGAGATGATACATATTTACTTTACATTATTGTTGGTGTTTTATTAAATTTTGTAATGTGTGAGACATATTGCGTAGTTAAAAGTTAAGGAAATTACAGTTAGATTAAAGAATGTAATTTTTTTGTTCATAGAATAATAGTATAATACCCTCTTTGTCGAAATTACTTGAAGTTAGGAAGGTATCTAACAATCTGAAGGTACTTAATAAATTAAACTTCCTTACAAGCACAGTAATAAATATATTTTTATTATTGTTTTTAGTTCTATTAAATATTCTTATTTGAATTAGGATGGAAATCTTTTTGATTAGTACATAATAACCTTTATAATATAATGGTGTATATGCTTTTTTAAATTGCACTCAAACTTTTCTACAGCTGGTTAGCAGTGGTATTATGCTAGTTAATACTATATTTGATATTATATTTAGTAAGCAAAATCTTAAATGAGAAACAATAGATATCTTTGTAAAAATGGTTACGATACTTTGAATCAAAACCATTGTACGCTCCAACGCCAACCTTCAGAGAATTGTTCTCATTTATATTTTTTTTTTCTTTTTTATAAAAGAGTACTTCTTTCCGTTTGATTCTCGATTTCGGTCAATTTCGGCGATTTTTGGTCTTAAATACCCTTTTCCGGGCCTTCCCAGAAGTTGAAAATATCACCAATCGACAGAGCACCGAATTTTTGCAATCGAATTTTTATAATCGCGATATTTTTTGTAAGTCACTTGATTATCAGGAACTAAGCTTTTTTGGAAATAATAGTACCGTTTTATTTAATTGATTACCAATAATAACTACCAACAAATTTTATAAAATTTTATTTTTCGAACAGCCATTAAATCTGGGATCTTTGGATGATCAGAAGACGTAATAACGAATATAAATAGACATTCTACGAATTGAAGGAGTATACTTATAATTTTAAATTTCATTTTATTATAATTATTCTGAACTTCTGTCTATAAGGAATTTGAATATGATTATAATTATTTTTCTAAATGGACTACTTGAAGTTATTAACATTTTTTCTATTGCAATTTTATCTCTAAAGTATTTTTTTTACATGGTTGATTCTGGCTCGGACCGCCTCATATATTTACCTAATATTTTGGGCAAACAAAAAATAAAATTGAGAATAAAAAGAAATTAATAATATTATTTTATACATTTATGTATCCTATAGTTGTATATATAACAAATTTTATCGAAGCTTTAATATTATTATTCTAAAATGTAATTAGCCTGGAATTCTAATTTTAATGAAGGTTAATTTATTTAGTATAGAAGCAATGTAGAAGGTTAATTGAGTAAAAGAAATTCGCAGTTTTGAAAACCTTCACATAAAATAACTCATGTATATATGTATATATATATATATTTATATATTTATAATAAAATACTATTGTCATTATGAATTTAAGAAGTGTTCGTCAATTGTCCATTTGTGATTAATTTATATTCATTGTTGTTGTCCGCTTTCGTCATTCTATAAAGAAAATATTGATTTGATGTTCGAATTTTTATATTTTTATCTATATAAAGATTAGCACAGTGTAGTTTTTAATCTTTTTCGAAATTTTCGATTTCTATTACTGGATTACATTACAGTGTGTTGCAAATAAAAAAAAAATTTAAAGTATAGGTATTGAAAAATTTTACAGCTAACAATTATTGAAGAATTTGAAAGATAATTCTGTTCAAAATTGGTCAACATTTTTCGTTTTTTCACATTGATTAAATTCAGCGGTGAGAAAAAAGAAGTTTAGGTAGTAAAAATAGTGAAACTATATAAATTTAATTTCATTAAATTTTCTTTTTAAAATGCTGAATAATCATAAAATTGAGACCCATTTATTTCTTCTTCTTCTCCTGAAAATAAAATTGGTAGGTCGACATTTTATAGTGTTTTTTAAATATCTTCAATAAGTTGTAAAATAATTGTAGATTGTACGCCAATGACGTACAAGTTTTTATAAGTGAACCACCTCTCTCTCTACCTTCATAGCTTAATTAGAAAACTCAATGGTGATTTGAATGCGACTTATTTTTGCGTGAAATAAAATTGCCTGAAATTAAATCGCAAGCTATTATTATGTGTTTTTTAAAGAATCATTGATACCTCACTTCTTCTTTCAATCAAGCTTGATAATTGATTAATAATCTATGTAAATAAGGTGGAGAATCTAGGCATAATTGCTTAAACTATTTTATTGATAAAATTACTACTTGTGCTTACCCTTACAGAAGATTATGAAAATATTCGTTTTATCTAAGTGAAAGGCTAACAAAGAAAATCATTATTTCAATTATTCTATCACATTTTACATATTGTAGTACGGTATTTGTTGCAATAAGCGTTTTTTCGAATTCAATTAACTTCAGATAATACTCAAGTCATGTATTCATAACTACTGTTATTTGTTACCAACGGCCGCAAGTTCGATCATATATCTAATATTGCTAATTTAATTCTATATCATTACATTTTTTCTTTTAATTGCTGAGTTAAGTTTTTGTATGTTGACTTAATGCCGGTCTGGTTAATAATAAAAAAAATTCCGGCACTAGCCAAAGCTTATTGCGGCTTTTTTAATTAAATTGACGTTTTTTTATAATTTTAGTTTGACGAGGTAAACATTTTGATTCCATGAGCTATAACGACTTCATGCGACTATTACAATTATCAATATTTCGAACGCTTCTCAACTTGACCCACTAAATGATATTGTAAGAGTTTTAAAGTGATAATAATATGAGGTAAATGTGAAAATGTCCTTTTCGACTTAATTCATGGATAAACTTTGGAAAAAAGGCGAGTCCGAATGAAGCGAAATTTTGCATAACGGTACCTGGTAATGTCGCAAATATTTCATAGAAGACAATTTTTGGCAACAAGGTCATTTAAAGGTCAAATTGACATTTTGTAAATTTTTATGAAATTTTGTAGTGTTTTACTTAAAATGTTATATCTTTTCTTTACAACAATATAGAGAAGCTTCTTTACAACAGCATTGTAGGGATTTATCCAGCCTTTAATATGAAATTTGTTTGGTCTGGATCAGTGTTACCACACAGACAACACTGATACAGACCAAATAAACTTCAAATTAAAGGCTGGTAAATCCCTATCCCTATATTGTTGAAAGAAGCTTCTCTATATTATTGTAGAGAAAATATATAACATTTTAAGTAAAACACTACAAAATTTCAAAATAATGTTCAAAAGGTCAATTTGACTTTTAAATGATCTTGTCGCCAAAAATGATCTACTATGATTGGAATTTTTTCCAGTTCCAATCAGAAGTACAAATTTAATAACTAAATATTGCAAGGTTGTTTAGCAAGAAAAACTTTTGCTCTTTAGTCTTACTATATTCATCTATATTTAGTCTTCTGATGATAATAATGTGATAACCGAAATCGATCAAGAAATTAAACAAAATTAACGAAACATACCTAGAGTTTTTAATTTTATTTTTTTGCTATTTAATTGTGTTCCTGAACATTTAAGAATTTTAATATTTTTCAAAACAAATTTTAATTAATTTTTAATTAAATCCTTATTAATTCTAAATAAAACTTATTTAATACTATTTTTTACGTTTTATAGCAGTTAAGATTCGTTTTTAGGTATTTTAGTCAATGTTATATATAATTAAAAGACTAGCCTAGCCGTCTTCTGTACAATGTATAGAAATAAATAAATAACTTGAACATCCACCAATTTCTTACACCATTAAGTTATACAGACAATATAAATACATTTATATTTTGTTTTTATATTTTTAAATAATTTTGATAAATAAATGTAAATACCATTCTTCTAACGTGAATATGAAATATGTAAATGTGAATTCCAAAATAGTTTAAATTCTGCTATAGCAAAAATGATTATCAGAATAATGAAATACATTCATGTTCAAATAGGAATAACAAGGCCTAAAAATGTACATTAAATTCTTTTTACTATTATATGAAATCAGGAAGAGGTGTACACTGAATAATGTCATAAGTCAATTCTTTTTTCAATATACTTGTACTAGATAAACTCATTTTTTAATTTGAATAAAAAAAATCGTTGTTACCTTCATATTTTGTTTTATTACCACAATAATTTCATATATATATATATATACCAATCCTTCCTTGACCTTAGATAATCTAAAATAAAAACACCTTTTAACAATATACTATATGGTATGCCTGCCTTGTATACATATGACTCATAATAATTATTATCCTTTGTAATATCTATTATATATTTTTATTCTATTATATCTATCTAAAATAATAACCAATCTAAGTTTTATATTTGGTCATTATACCGTGATACTCATACATTAATTCAGTTAATCGCATGGTTGTTACCTTAGAGTATTTTCACTTAAAGTTTACCTTTGATTGCAAACTGATTTAAAAAAAAATAAAATAATTTTTTTTTCATGTTTATTTTATTTAGAACCACACCCATCATTCTTAGATTACAATTATAAACAATTAAATGTAAAAACAAAACAAAACAAAAGAATATAATCAAACCGAAGAGAATGAAAAAAAGGACGTCTTTTTTAATTTAAAAAAAAAAATATAAAACATGGCATTAAGTTTCAAAATAAATTGATTTGACACAAGATTAATTTGGTCAATTTGAAACTGTAATTCGCACATGCATAAAGTATGTATATATATACCGTTAATTGACAAATTTACCGTTGCACATACCTTAAAGGGAAGGAATTTGAAAAATGTGGATAATTATAATTGAGTCTTATAATTATATGGATCTTAAATTTATATGTAGAACAAATTATATCTATATAGATTTTTAAGATGACCAACTTGTTAAGAGGTAGATAGGAACTTTGTGCTAAGCCTGAAAATATCTATTTACTATAGTCTTTTTCATATGCCATTCAAATCTGGGGAAATGCTTTTGATAAAGGGTTAAATAAACTCCAAATTCTTCAGAACAAAGCCATACAAAACTTATTTGGCCACCATCAAAGAACTTCTACAAACTCTATACATATTGAGCACAAAATCCTTCCATTAAATCTTCTTATAAAATGTAAATTGGCTACACATACCCATCTGATTATTACAAAAAGTATCAATACGAAAACTACAGCAATGAGTATTATGAATATGGAACTAGAAATACAATTTACAATTTATGAATTTTACCAAAGTCTAATATAAGTGATTGTAATATGTCTAAGCATAATAATTGAATATAAAATTTGAAATACTGATTGTTTTTATTATATTTTGTCTAATTCTAATTTCTAATACTATATTTTTTCACTGTATTTTATTTTGCCATTATTTTCATTTTGTTTTCAATTGCACTGAATTATAATTTGTAAAACTACTCTGTACGTGCGCTCATTTGAGTTAAATAAATGAATGAATAAAGCGGTCGCAGTTCAAACTAGGTATAATTTATGTTTTTGCAGCAGAAATCACCTTCATCATTATTGTCTTGTAATCACCATCCGCCGGGCATATGGCAGATACAGAAATAGGTATATATTAATGGGTTCAAGCAGTCTTCTTATCTAGAACTCATTCATTAGCTTAAAATCTATTGCTTATTTATTAAGTATTTGTTAAGGAGTAGATGGTCATTTTCAAATGCTTTTTTCTATGATTTGGTACTTACGTGACAAAAACAAACGAAAAACAAATAGACGTAGAAATCCAGCAGAGGAAATGAAATTGGATATTGAGGAAATAAAAAGATATTGAGAAAAGCATAAAGAACAACCGTCTTAGCCGAAGTAAATATCCAAGAAAAAACGGGGCCACAAATGAAGAAGTTAGTCGACAATAAGAAACGATTGTAGGACTTTATTTTAGCTTTGCTGATGGGATTGGTGGACATAGGTGATGACGATTTGTTAATCACAAATAAAAGTAAATTGAAAAAATCAGGTATGGCTTTTTTTTGCATGTATAGTACTTTGTCACACGCATGTTTTGTATATTTTGATAGACTCGTCTTGTATATTTCTTTAGATAGTCTAGTTCCAAAAATTGTTCTGGTCTTAGAGTCAATATTTAGGATGTTTGTGGGTACATAGTGTCACAGTACGTTTCTTACACGTCAATGATTTGAACTTGCGATTAGCTTAGAATGAATCTAGCTAATTAATACCAACATTTTGAGCAGGACAGAGCCCTAATTCCTACGAGACCGACAATGAATAGATAAATTTTGTATCTTTTACATTTTCGGCGGTTTTTTTCTTCAATGCGCAAATTTCTTCTACGTGTTACTGTTATTACATAATTTAGAGAGTATATGATATGAAATCTATCCAAAGTTCACGGATGGTTTATATATTACTCAGATAGACGGTTGTGTGCATGTGCATCATAAGTATCACGAAGTCGTCTATAAGTTGCGCGAATCAATGATTGATTTTGAAAGTAAATTTGGATAATTTGGAACCATTGTTTCAGCGTGAGGCTACTAATGATAATTTGTCAGAGTATATTGATTATAAATGTCAAAAAGTGAATACAATATGATTTTATATGATCATTTGACAGCAAAATTCGATCCAAGCAAAAATATAATTTACCTTCTACACAATTTAGTCTTGATGGATAACGTTTTAATTCATAAATGCAATTATATTTCTCGACTCTTATCAGGCGAATGTTTTTTTAGGTTCACTTAGAGATATCTTGAAATATTAGAAATTATTGTATTTTAAAGTCTATATACTACTTTTTATTGACTTTTTTTGTAAGTACTCGCTGGATAATTTAGCTTTTAATAAAACTAACCGGCTTAGCTTTAATTGTTGCTTTTTCATCGATAAATACATACCGATCACTGTAAAAATACTAGGTTTACCATTTCTAGCTTATTTATTCACAACCCACACAATGCACCTAAATAGATATAGATAAATATATCATTTTTCGAAGTGATACATTTATTTCCTTACTCTTGTCCAAGTCTAGCATTAAAGATTTAAAACAACATGTGCAACCAGTGAATAAAAGAGAATTGTAGATGTAGTACAAAAAGGCCTAATTTAGTGTTAATTGCTTTTCCAAAAGTCATCAAAACGAATAATTTTTATCTTTACTAAAAACTTTCTATAAGGATGTTTGCAAGCAGTAGATGTACAATGGATTAGTCATATAGAGTCATCATAATTAATATTTTCATTATGTTTAAAATACAATTTCGCACTCACGATATGACTTTTACGCCATATAGTGGCAAATACAATTAAACCCAGCAAGATTTAACATTTATTATTATTTTAAAATATTATATATATATATATATATATATAATATGTATATATATTGAAATTTATTTTTAGATTATGAAGTGTTTTTAGTATTCAAGTTAAACAGATAATAAAACTGCTACTATGTACATAATATGTACACTCATTAGTTTTGATAGCATTAATTCCTCGTTCTCTTTTCAAAAATATCAGAAACAAAAATAACAAAAAAAAAAAAACAAATCTCTTGTGTAATAAAAATTCATAATACGTAATGTCGCTGATTAAAAGCTGGATTTCTACCGAAATACGCTTATTTGAATTACAATACAAATTTTCTATATGGTAAATACTTACATATTGTTTTATTACAAAAGTCTCGTATGTATCCTTAAGGTTTTATTTGTTTTCCACCTAAGCCAATTAAGTAAAAAAAAATTGTTTTTTTTTCACATTTCATATTACGTCATAGCTTGCATTTGTTTTTTTGTTGTTTCTCAAAAGATTCTTAAAAATTGAAGGATTTGTTTTTTTCTTATTTTTTTTTTTTTTTTTTAGAAATCTAATCCTTGTAACTTTTTTTTTATCCAGTTTCTATTCTTATTTCAATTGTGATGACCTCATTGAAAGCTTTTGTTTTAGGTTGGTATCCACTTAAAAAAAAACTACTTGAAAGCTCACAAAAAAAAATTCTTAAAATCTGTGATAGAAAAACAAAAATTAAGTTTTGTAGTGATTTCAAAAACATTTTTTTTAAGTGTCGTAATAAAAAAAATAAACAAAAAAACCAAATAATTGCGAAATTCTATTAATTTACAAATACCAATACATTGTTAGGTTACAATGGTGTTGTAGCGTCAGATTATAAGTTTTTTTTTGTTTTCAAAATGTCGGATATTTTTTAAAAGTTGAAATTTAAATAAAAATTATCAATTTTTCTTATCAATATAATTTTAGGTAGATAGACAGGTAGGTGGAAAACGGCTTTAACGATATAAGACTTTTGGAAAAGCAATTAGCACTATAAAGATTATTGCTTGATGTTACAACTTACATGATATGTGAAGGTTCTCACATGTATGGTTGAACTTCTGATATAAGCAGGTGGAAATAGTTATGATATTCTAGGCTTCTGGCAATGATAACCGCAGATTATTGTGTCAAAAGTAATTAACGATATAGGTTGTTTTTTGATGACATAACTTACATTGCCTGCTGGGGTTTGTTTTAGAACATTCTTATAGTTCAAGCTGTTCAGATCCTAGAAATTTCTGAGGTAAGCAGGTGCAAATAGTTATAATATTCGAAGCTTATGAAAAAAACAATTATCACCATAGACTGTTGTGTCAAAAGCGTTAATTGAGGTTACTGTTTAACGTTACAACTTACGTGAGATGTTATAGTTCTTAAAGCAAGCTTAATTAATTTAATTTATAAAGTTTTATGATGGGCCCATCAAACTCCTGTGTTTTATCGGGCCCAAAGTATGTTTGCATCTAATTTTTTTTTCATTTAAAATCAAATCTAATTAATTCATATTTATTTTACTTAAAACTAGTTTCACAAAATTTAATAATTAATTTTCTATTTCTACCCATCGCCAAATTGTATTGTCTTATTCTATGTTAATTACCACAACCAAACACAAAAAAAGAGGTTTTGAGTAATACGCTCCTTGGTGTTATATTTGATTGAAGATTTTAATAATTCTGCGCAAGAATGCAATGACTTTTGCTGCAGCCTCAGTTGTTTCTAGTTTCAGAATTTCTAACCCTACGATACCAAGTTCGATTCTTGCATTGTTGCGCAAGAATCGATACCAAGTTCGATTCTTGCACAAGTGTCAAGAATATGATGTATTATGATGATGGATTCAATGAAACAACTACGTATAGGTTTGTTTGCTTGTGGGCCATCAAAGAGGTAAGTCTGTGTATTGGCTTGTTGTATGCGCAGTCTAGTTATTATGATGGAGATTTCACGATTTAATTTTTGAAGGTTTTTCCATTTGAATACATTCGTTTTGCAAGACTTATTTGCAGGGAAGGTTCATTTTGCGATTTGTTTTTTCGATATAATTTTGTTGCACAGGTATTTGCAATCCTGATAATTTAGTTTGCGTTCGTTATCGAATGGTTCCATTATAACTTCTTTCGCCAATATGTTCTTTCATTTCCGGCAATATTAGCATGCCCAGGTAGCCAAAGAAAGTCTACTGCATTTGGATTTTGATGTAGTAGTTTACTGAGTTAATATTATTGTGGGATGTTTGGTAGTATGGGATGAGAGGGTCTTTAAGATACTTAGAGAATCAGTACTTAAGACAAAAGGAATGTAGTTCCGACTCACATAATCAATTGTTTTTAATCCATCCATCCATAAAGATTAGTATGTGATTTTTGTATGTTGTTTTGTATGAAGTTTTTCGCAAAAAGTTGTTGAAAAAAAACATCCTTATTGCAAGATGTTCAGATTCAAGAAACGAATATTCTGAGTTAGATAGTGCGTCTTGTTGGCAAGATAGGAGCATTAGTAAAAATACAAAATTTAGATTACTGAATAGTCACCAATATTACAGAAATGTGGAGTAAATAAAATAGGTAAATATTAGAAAAATACAAAATTTCGAACTATGTGTATATACGAGAATAATAAGAGTTTCGTGATACCAACGTTGTAGGAAAATGTAGAGCCATGAAATTTTTATAATTAGCCATTCAATATCTGACATATTTTGGGTACGTTAACAGGCGTTCGGCAAAAAAAGCTGATAGTAGAAGACAGAAGCAACGGAAGAACTACCATAGGCAAAGATCTCTCACATGTTGCTAACGGGAAGAATCTAACAGAGTCGACATGTCATGTGGCACAAGACAGAATCAAAATCGGGTGACTCTATAATATTAATATTTATTTATAATTGCTATATGAAATGTTTCTTTAGAAATCTAGATTGAGTATATGTGAGATTCTGAATTAAGATTCAGTGTATACGTAAATAAAAGTTGCCAAATATCCAAATGTTAATTTTCTAATCTTACTTTCGCTAAGTGCTCATTTTGCAAAACATTTGTTTGTCATATAAGTTTTTGTGAAATGTCCGAAGACCAAATGTCCATTTGCGAAGTGAAATGTACTGTACTCAAAAATCCTGATATAGAAAAAACAAAAAAAAAAAATTTCTGTCACTCCGTCCTGAATAGGGTAAATGGAAGAAGAAGAAGATTAATATCTTAAGTTTAATAAGTTTAATATTTCCCACTTTTATTTTTGTATACGACGCATTCAGGTACTGCATTAAATTGCTTTTTGGAATCCTTTTGCCCAAATCTTAAAACCGAGCACTAAAAAATGAAACCTAAACCTGTGTTGATAAAATAGAACTTATAATATTTATGCATCTTTAGTAAATCATTATATTTAATCTGTAAATTGACAACAGTATAGGACAAATATCGTAACCATTTCACAACCGATTTTCATAATTATTCTTGTAAATGATAAACATAGATATTTGAAAGAAGACGTGGCGAAATCAAATATTTGTTTCAAATTTTTTTTGGTTTTCAATTAGAAATTTCATCCTATATGTAGTATAAGTCATTTAACATACAAAAATTTAAAATAAATTATCAAAGGGCCACCCCCAATTTGAATTTAATTTTTGTTTTTTAAATTAATTATTACCAATGAGGTTGTTGTTTAAGATAAATAAAAAAAAAAACAATTATATTGTGTTCACTGTAAATTGAAATGATTCATAATGAAATATTGAGTACGAACTAACTTCCTGGAATTTTGAGGAGCGGACAAATATTAGTTCTACTTTATTTGATATATTTTAGATTAACAAATACGAAATTGAAAACTCCTTATTTTTTTTTTTGTAAATACAATACGTGGCGATAATAGTATTTACACGGTAAATAAAAACAAATAAAAAAAACCAAATTAAAATATGAAGAATATATTTATGAATAGCATCTGGCAATACTTTTTTTTGTTTTAAAAAAATACCTTAAATGAAAGCAGAATAAAAAATTATAATAAAAGAAAACAATTCAGAAAAAGTTTATTGTCTCCGCCCTGTCTGTCTGTTCCACCATATGTTTATTCACCATAAAACAATAAGAAAGTGAATATGAAATACACAGTTATTTTTTATTTTTTTATTCCTTTCTTCTTTTTTACTACACTACAATTCATAATAAAAACAAGTGACTGAAAAACATACAAAAATACGACAAAAAGAAAGATGAAATCCTTTTGCAAAGCTCAAAAAGTCAATACATAAGGACATTATTTAATGTATGTAAATAAAATGAAAATATATGAACATACGTACATAATACATATATTCAAGTATAGATACATAATATGTAAATGGCAAAAAAAAAATATTTATCTTCCTTATTTTTTCTTTTGTGAAAAAAAAATAAGAAAATCAAAATCCAAACGGAAGTTTTCTATTTGTTTTCATTTTTTATTAGTGTACAAAAAAAAAACAACAAAAAAAAAATCAATTTCATCGACATTCATTAAAAAACCTCGAATTATTTTTTTTTCGTTTCTCTGTACTGACTGCTCCTGAATGTTAAGAATTCTGGTACAGTCAAAAATTTTAAATTTTACGAAAATAGTTTTGGATTTGATTCAATATTTTCTTGTTCAAGCTTAACAACAGATCGATTTGAAAGTTAGTTTTTGAAATACTAAAATAGTGTAGAATATGCCAGAGATCATCAATAATATCTATATAGATATGTATAAAGATATTGGAGTTTTAAATAAAAAAAAAAATAAAAATAAATAAACCCCAAAAAGCCCACAACAATAGGAATAAAAAAATATATGTATATATAAATAAACAAACAAATAATATATATATATATATACCCTTTGTATCAATTAAACGGTAACATCAACATAGAAATAATAAATATAATAATAGAATATAAATAACTGTAATGTTGTTCACTCAAAAGTATAAAAACATGTAGTAATAAAAAAAAAAACAAAAACAAAAATAATGTCTTTTTTTTATAGGTTTTGGCGTTCATATTTTTTTTTGTTCTTTTACAAAATTTATTTCAGTTTTTTATTTAACTTTGTATCGATTTATGATTTTCTTGTTTGTATTTTTTTAAAGGACAGTTTTTTGATGGTAGGTTGTTTTTTGTTTAATTTTTTTTATTGTTATCTGTTTTTAACCAATTTAATTTTTAATTCTTTGTGACAGCTTTAAGGTTTTGCACATTTTTTTTTTGTTTTTCTTTTGTTTTAAATCCTGGTAAATTCAACGATTCTAATACATATATATAAAATGGTTAAAAAATAATTTTTTTTTTTAGTAAGTCATATAAATTTTCATTGTAAATCCTTTTGTGTTTATTTAACGTATAGTAAAAAAAAAACTGATAATATTTAAAAAAGTAGGCCCACATTTCGAAAGAGGAAAGTGCCTGAAATTAACTGGACCCACTGTTATAAATAAATAAATATAAAAACAAATGGCTATATTCAAAATTAGTGGTTATTTTTTTACATTTTTAATATGACATTTGGATGTAAGGATTGAAAATGTCCTATGAGGATAACAGATAAACATAAATCACGGTTTACAAAATCCTTACAACTTAAAAAAAATGATTGAAATTTACTTTAACACCATGCAAAACAGATTATGAGAAATACATGTGTAGAAATCTACATATACGATATAATGTCAAAATTGATATAATTGTAGAAATCTAACGGAAATTGATCACAATTATATTTTAGTAGAATTTTAATAGTGATAATGTCACTAGATGACGACCTCAAACTGAATGAACACAGCTACCATGCAACAATACTATTTTCAAATATAAAACATAAGAAAAATGTACAGAATGGCAATAACCACCGAATCAATCACAGCAGTTACCATGCAAAAGTTGGTTAACAGTTAACTTTAATGCAGGATTTAATCAATTTTGACAACTAAATTCTGTCATTACTTAAAAAAATGTTGGATCGTCTGAAGTAAATGTTGTAGCCGCGAAGCCGTGAGAATAAAAGCTTTGTTTGGTATTTCCAGCTTACATTTCTGATTTCCTTCTTTATGGTTTTCATCTATAGGTTTCAATGAAAAATATGATTATTGACAAATGGTGCTGTTGCTATTAGTCTTGATACTTTCAATTGGAATCGTTGTAATATTTTAGTATTCTAATTTTTGGCCACTCTCCATAGTTGGATTCTGTTGTGAAAGATGGCACAGAGTTAATACCTATCCGATCTCTAGGAAAGCATAACCCTCATATAACATCAACAAAACAAAACATCTCTTAGTAAGGTCCGGTACTGATATATCAAGAGTAGTAGCCATCAGTACGGGTCGTTGGCTGATAAGACGCTGTCAACCTAGACATTCAGTTCAACTCCCATTGTCGCAGCTGCAAAAATGAAAATGAGACAGAAACTCTTGATTACTGTCATTGCAGTTGCCCAGCATTAGCTAGAATCAGACTCCGGACTTTAGGTGACGCTTTACTACAATATAGGTATTATTGCGAAAAGTTGACGATCTGATTAACCTCTATCGCACAGGGTGCCCCTAGTCCTGAGTTCCTTGGGAGCGTGAAAATAGGAGACTTATCCTTTAAAATAACCAATAACAACGCGCTAGGTGGCGCAGTAGGTAGAGCGCTTTCTTTTTAACCGAAAAGTTTCAGATTCGATTCCTGATGAAATAAAAAAGTGCTTTATGGGTTTTTCGACCTAGTCCATGGGTTGCCCTGTCATTGGGATCATCCTTATCATTGGGATACAATAAATGACAACAAATAATTGAAAGTATAACCTGGTAACAAATTTAAAAAAAATGAAGCTATTCTATTTAGAAGGCTTAGTTCCTGACAATAGCAGTAGTTTTCCACATTTAATGAGTGGATAAGTCAGTAATTTGTTAATTAAATACTCGAAATATTGTAGATATTGTAGTATAAACCTGCAGTACCGTACTTAATTAAACACGACAAGGTGATTACCTACCTAAGCTACTGCCAAGAGCATAAAAAAATAGGTCACTGAAGTCGAGGCATCATAAAGGTACAATTAAGTGATAATTGGTTCTCCGGAAGCAACTGTACCTACCTATCCGTAAGTTCCTTCATATCCGCTATTCAGAATAGCTTTATAAATCAAAATAGTAATCATAGAATAGTTGTATCTAATCAGCCAATAAAATCTACTTAGCTTCTAGCTTTAATTTTCAGCAATGATAACCGGACCAGTTTCTCACATGAGTGTAAATGTAATAGCCCCAGCACTCTACGATGCTCAACTTCTGTTGCCATTTTTTAACTTTATTTATATGCTATTTTACAAATAAGCTCCGAAGCATACCCTGAGTTGTTGTGGTGGTTACTTCCATTGTAAATGAGGTATAAAAATTTCATAATGTATGACCGCAGCAATAAATATAGTAATGCTGGAAATTAACAACTGTTTAAGTTTGTACAGCTCTTTCATGTCATTCCTGATCGAAAGTTTGCCTAATATCAAAACAAATGCACTGTACAATATTTTTTTATTCTTCAACTGTGAATTTGTTCGATCAAGTAGGAAGTTCGTTGCTAAAGCCGAATTTGCTGACTTGAAACAATTTTACATTCTTCAGTCTTCAAATCATTTTAATAGGTATGGTAGTATACTAATTGGTTTGTAAGATGTAATTTTATCATTGCTGATTATTTCAGTTACTTTCTACTGAGATGGAAAATATCAAGATTATAAAACTGCATTCATAATGTACATTAATATTTTGTATGTTACTCTTAATAATTGAGGCTATTTCCCTCTTTGTAAAATTTCTAATTGGTAGGTCAATTTAAAGTTTCAAATAAGATGGACATCTTAGGAAAACAATGAACATTTTTTTCAAAACGTGTTTAATTTTTAAATTCAAATTATTTATTTTATCAATGCTTGTTTAATATTCGAATATATTTTTTATATCAAAACTATTAATAGACATATTTATATAGTAAGTAATACTCATTTTGTAGAAGATTATTGAAATAAAATTGTACTTCCGTACTTGTATTTAATATATAAATAATTTTCGTTACTCATTTTAGCAACTAATCAATTTTATTTTAATAGAAACAAAAAAATAAATATAGTATATCGTATAATACATTAATAAACAAAAATATAAATGAGGCCAATATAATTCTTTATAATATGTATATGTATATACTAATTTTATTTATATCACAAACAACTAAATTGAATAGTAAAACTAATAAAAAAAGGCTTAAGACATCATCAATTTGTTGAGTTTATTTTTTTTTGTTTTGTATAATGAGAATGAGAACCCTACGATGGATAAAAAAACGACATTTCTACAATGGAATATAAGTAATAAAAACTTGTATATATAGAAAATAAATACAATATTTATTATATTGAAATATTATTGTGACATGAATATATATATGAATATGTATATATATATGTATATATATATAGATACACATAACATAATATAATAAAAAATAATAAAACAAAACAAAAAATATTTAATAAGAATCCTTAAAATTAATATTAGTTAAATTATACCAAAATATAGTGACATCTACTATACGAGTATATATACGAATATATATATTGTAGATGTACGTATGAATGTATAACAATGAAAACAAAGACAAAATCAATGATAATAGCGACGAAATTTTTATGAAACAAAAACAAAACTGATAAAGTCATAATAATGAATATCGGGTTACAAAAAATTGCACGTAAATGTGATATACAGCTATTTTGTATAGGGGTTTTTAGTAAATGAACTTTTTTGGACTCCAAATAAAATTTCCAAATAATTATAGATACACATGTTTTTTAATTTTGATCAAAACTGTTTAGTGATTGGTGCACTAACACAATGATTGTTAATTATAATTGTCAGTCACGTTGATTATCTTTTTCTATTTAACATGTGTGAGAGTGAATTGCTCTTATCGGAAGTATTAAAAAAGTGAATAAAATAAAATTTGTATACAATTTTAAATAATTGAAATATTCGATGAGTTCATTGGATGAGTGGTATATTTTTATAGTCAAAGATTAGATTAAGAACCGAAAAAAATGCATAATTTAACTATAGGAAATAAGTGGGAATAGAAAAATATTAATAAGATTAGAATAGCGATATTTTATGATAAAATTTACTTATGTATGTTACAATACTACGAATGATTGCCTACTTGCGGGAGCTATTTTTTTTTATTTTTTCAAAAATAACAGCAGTACAGAGAAATAAAGCATATATTTCAAAGTGAATCTAAATGTAAATTTTAAAATAAATAAACGTCTGACGTCTACTTAAATGTAAAACTTTCCGAAATGTATCGACATCATAACATGTAAAAAAAAATTTTTTGTTACATTATCTTATGATCGATAAATTATTTGACAATGTATTTAAGAATTATTTTTGCTATACTGTGTATCGACATCATCCCAATACATGGCCGCATGATCTAAAATGCCAGAACAATTTGCTTTTACATTGTCTTATGATCGATAATTCATTTGACAATGTATTCGCGATTTATTTTTGCAACACTTAAAAAACGAGCTCCTCTAATTTTTTGCTTTTAAGCAAATTTAATTTAAATTTAATTTAATTTATTCTGAAAACTAACGTTTTCATTTCAACAGCAACATTCTGTATTAAACTTCGTAAAATATGCTGAATATAGGTAAGGTGTATGTATATGCAGGTGAGGTGGTGGTACAAATTTTATTTTGACCAAAATTATTTATATTTATCATAAAATTTTATTTAAAGCTAAGCATGCTGTTACAAATGTTTACAAAAAGTACTGCAAAATCGGTAGCAAAATTTTATGAGAAATTCGTTTAGTCAATAACAGGTGGCATTATTTGTTCATTTGACAATCAACAACGTGTGAAAATAAAATTTAACTATTTATATTAAATAATATTTTTTAAGATTTACTTTATTTATTTATTTATAATCGAAATGTGGGCGGCCTTTTTATTAAATTATATTAATTATTTAGTATATATTTTTGTATATTACATATTTATATTATTTTTTTTATTAATTATATTATATCTTTATTACATATTAAATTATATTTGAACCGATGTGGTTGTATTGAAAATTACTTTTTTCAGTAATTTTCACCATTTGAAAAATTTTTCGGTTCTCACGGGGTTTGAACCCGTGCTCCTTCTGTCGTTACATTACTACACTCGAGTGCTTTACCACTCGGCTACCGAGGCCACTATTTACTTTATTTTACTTAGATTTATTTTATTTTACTAGATCAAACGTTGCTTATTGTCTAATGTCAAAATTTTGCCGATCAAAAAAAAATTTTATATACCGGGTATATAAATGAGGTGCAAAAATTTTGAAGCTTAATACCTGGTGATCAAAACAAGAACTACATTTTTGTTTTTTTCTCAGCATACTAACAGCGTACTATAAATCAAAATTTGAAGCAAAATTTTTACTATCATTTTTCTACAACAACCAATTACATGAAATAATGCAAAAAATTTGCACAGCATACTAACAACATACGAAACTTAAAAGCAAACTAGAATTTGAATTTACAAAATATCGTCAACTTGACATTTACTTTACTTTTGGTTAACTTTTAGAAACATTAGAAGCTCAGACTATCAGACTATCAGATTGCATTTATCGTTCGATTGATTTTTGTTCTCAACTTTAAAATTATTTGGATATACTTCTAGATATACTTATGTTATGGATCCAATTGTGTGCGGAATTATTATGAAAAATTATTCAAAAAACCAAAAACTATATACAATTTTATAAAACTTAAATGTATCTATAACATCGCCAATACATGGCTGCATCATCTAAAATATCAGAAATTTTTTTGTTACATTTTTTTATGATTGATAATTCATTTGACAATGTATTCGGAATATAGAAAAACATAATTTACATAAGGCAGCTTAAATGATAATAAATTGTGATTGTTTGCTTTAATTATTTCTTTTTCATCAATTTTTTTTTTGTTTTGCGATGTATTGGTTTAGCTATAAATTAGTTTAAGTCTAGTCATAAGTTTTTAAGTAAAGTTTTTAAAAATACAAGTAGTCACAAAGTTTTTGTAATTTTCCACAATTTTTCCTCGTATCAATTAAAATAAATTGAAAATCAAACGACAAATGTAATGCATAATAAAAATTAGAATAAAATAAAACTGTTGAGATACAGCTGTTGAGATACTAATAATCTAAAATCTAACTTAAGTATAAGAAGACTCTGTCATTATAAATTATGTATTAACAAATTTTGGAAATAAACGAACTATTTATTTACGTAAGGCAACATCGGTATATGGCAACATTGTTTAAAAACAATTATAGAACCAGCAAATAATTTTTTTTCTCTGGCAATCACTTTCAATACCAATACTAAGAATTGGAAGAAAAAACAATTTAATCACAAAACTACATCAAAATCGATGCATTAAAGGGTTAATAGGATTTTAGAAAATCAATATCAAAACGTTCAACATATTTTCATCTTAATGGGTTCGTACTGAATGGCTCAATCTTAAACTAATTATGTAATCGTTTGCTAGTATTTGGTTGTTAGTGTATAAAAAGAAAAAAAACCAATTGAAACTTAGGAACTAGACAATACATAAATATGCATTCACAAAACGTTACCTACGCTTGGGTATATTTTAATTCATCTATTTGTACAAATAGAGAATCCTTTCGGAACAAGGTAACGTAATTCTGACAATGTCACAGTTTTGTATTTCATACGTCACAGTTTTTATCAATTCCTCTTTATTGGTTTATTTATATTTGGACCCTTCAATTTCAAATTTAATTCAAATATCTTAAATCCATATTTTTTGTTTGTTTTGGACTTTCCGATTTGACTTCCTATATTGTTTACAAATACTTTTTCTTCTATTCTTCTAAGATGCCATTATTCTGACATAATGGCAATATTCTGACTTTATTTTAGACTGTTATTCTAATAATTATGATTTTGCGTATTTAGTACATTCACAGCTTGTATCCCATTGATTCATCTCATTCTGTTAGACTTAAAATAAATCAAAATCACACAATTCTAAAAATTTTGAATGTAAAATTTTCAAAAAAAAAATATATTTTTTTTTAACTTATTATTACTTTTGGGGTTATATTAAGAAGCCTACAAAACAAACTGTATAAATAGTCAAATGCCTATAATATACATATATAAATAAAAATTTATTAGGTTGGTTTCGTTTTTTATTTTTTTATTCTTTTTTGCTTTCTCTATAAAACATTTTCACAAATTAGAAATATTGGCCCGCATTTAAAGCAAATATATATGTTTGTTTGTTTGTATTTTAATACCCCCATAACCTAGTCAATTTTCTATTTTTAGAATGATTTTTTTCCCTTATTTTCTCTTGTTGTTTTTTTTTTTTTTTAGTAATAATTTTTTATGCTTTGATGAGAAGACATGAATAAAGTATAATAATATGTTGATAGAGATACTCAAATATAGAGGACTCTACTTTTTATTTCTACAATCTGAAATGTAAATTTGTTAAGTAGGTTCTTTATATATATTATGTATAAGTTAGTATCCAACAATAAAAAATGTTGTTAAAAATTTGTATTTTTGTGAATTGAAATAGAAGATTTAATATTGTATATATCTAAATATTATAAATATATATATGAATATAAATAACTTAAGTGATAATTGACTTGGTCAGTTTTTGGTCAGTTTTTGGATTTGAGATCTTCAAAATAAAATTTTAAAAATACTACCAATTGCAAAATGTTTTTTATTTCTACACATTAGTACTGGTTTTAATCTATTAAAGGTTATTTTTAAATCAAATTTTCGAAATAATTCGAAAAATTAAAAATAAAGTTTGTTAGAAATCTGAAAAGTCTTCTCAATTTCTTTAAAATAGCATTTAAGTGGGAGGGTGTTGATATACCTGTAATTTCATTTTCCTGTAGTATCACCTTCCTGTATTTTATTTGAAATGATAAATATTATACATGTATATATTATATTATATATATATATATATATCTACATATATATATATATATATATATATATATGTGTATATATTAGCTACGAATCTATTAGCTTAGAATATATATCCGAAATTTTGAGTTAGGAAGGATTTTAGAATTCTACACCTTTTTTCAAAAAATTTACCTAAATCATTTTTAGCTGCGTAGCCTAGATACAAAAAAAAAGATATTTTATTTTTCTAGAATATTTACTTAAATCATTTTTATACATAGCCACTGTTGGATACAAACAAATTGATTGAATTTTAAAACACTGAATAAATTAAATTCTTATTTTGAAATTTTGAATTTTTGGATATTGGTATTTTAGGATTTTGAATTTTGGGATTTTGTATTTGGTATTTTGCATTTGGGATATCGTGGCCAACCCATAAATTGTACATATAAATACTTACCGACTAATGAAATAGGTACAGGAAAAATGACATACAGGCAAATGAAATACAGGCATGCGATAGTGACCCTATTTAAGACAGTATTACAAATTTTTCCACAGAAAGAAAGCAAAACAGGACTTTTAGAATTCTTAACATTTTCAAAAAAGAATTATCTAAGATAGTAAATTTAGAAAATTAATAGAATATTAAAAGTCATAATAAAATCAAATTTAAATTATTTGAAATTATTAAATAATTTTCAAATAACTGAATTACTAAGTGATTTATTCAATTAATCATCAAATCGACTGGAGAAACTACAGTTTGTTAGGGTACAACAAATCAAAACAAAAACAAATTATACCTATACAGTGTTTATCCTATACAGTGTACCAAAACACTGTATTATGTTTCAGGCGGAGGTGATGGTTATAAAATAAGCTTAGACTGATTGAAATATAGCATACTATTCGTTAGATAAACCGAATTGCTCAAATTTCTATGGTACCACAATGCATTGCAATTGTCTAAGTCTGTCGTTGTAAGTCAACAACTACTACTATATACTTGAAGTATTTAGTGATCTACAGTAGTCTTGTATTAGCGATGATTATTATCAGATTGAATTTTAAACTATATAGAGATTTATGTTTCCGCGTTGCTATAGCGTTGCTAAATCGCATATTTTTCACAAGCGTAATCATTTTCGAATATAAATTTTTTTTTTTTGTTTAAAGAGTTATTCATCAATATGTGATAAATGTTGATAAATTATAGGTATAGTCGATTTTAATTAAAGGTTTTAATTTTCTTTTTTCCATATACACTCTCTAATACCACCCACATCTATATTGATATTGAGATGGTATAAAAAATGTCATATGACACAAAATATAACTGGTATAAATAATATTTTTATAATTAAAGTTTTACAAGTCTCATATACTAATTTTATGTACATATAGTTTCAGAAAAACATAACAAATGTCAAAACACTAGAATTTTATTTTGTTTTTAACCTTCAAATAAATTGACAGACTTTTGTCTATACAAACTCGTACATATTTAAACAAACAAACTAAAAAAAAAAAATAAAATAAAATAAAATTTATTATTAAAACCTCTGTTTCATATTTTTCTTAAATAAACATTACAATATTATTGATTTATTTTTTATTTTCTATTTTGTTTTTTTTTTTTTTGTTTTCTAAATAAAATAGTTTGTTGTTTTCTTTTTTCGCATATAAAAAAAAAATTGATTTAGATAGTAAATAAAATTTACCATATCCTTCCATGTCCATAACACAAAAGAACTCAACCACAAAAATAATTCTTTTCAATGTCCTAATGGAAATTATATGCTTTTTCTTTTGTTTTGTTATTGTTGTTGTTATTGTTTGTAATAAATCTCTAAAGAGTGATTCAACCAACCGAGGAGTAACTAACGTTATCTATATGTTTAACGTCTAAAAACAAAAATAAAAAAAACAAAAAACAAAAAAGAAAAATGAAAAATTAGAAAATCTGATGGTCATCCACTATGTATGCAGTGTGTTGAACGCCGCTATTATATGAAATTGCCTTTTTGTAATTTCAAAGTCCTTTTAACACATTTTAAGGTGTGTTACTTGATAAATTTACAAAACTATTTTTGATATTTTCCATTTTGTTGTTTTTTGTATAACGAATAGTTTTTTTTTTTTTTTAATTTTTATAACTGTTGTAAAATTTATATTCATAACTATGATTTTTAAAGTATAGTTTAGTTAATAAAATAGCGTGACTTATACTTGGCCCTAATAATAATAATAATAATAATAAGAATAAGAATAATTATAATAATAATAAGTTACATCTATGTATATTTTGCTGTAGATTGGGTATCAGTATTGTTTAGTTGGAATTAAAAATTGTCTGTGTTGTTATTGTGTTTTTATTCTATAGTATTAGTTTTTAAGTTAAATAATAATAAAAAATCAACCAGACCTGCTTTAAATCTTTTATTGGATTTATTTGAATTATAAAAAAATATATTTTGACTAGAAGAATTTGTGCAAGGTCATTCCCATAAAGAAACGGGATTTTACCGGCGTGTATATATACCGTTTAATTGATTTTGCCTCTTTATTGCACAAAAAATCGAACAACTTTTAAATCATATTTGCGTACCGTTTAATTGAATTACCTAGTTAATTAGGCAAATATTTACGATTGTTTTTATAAAAACAGTATTAAAATCTCGTTTTATTGCTCAATATTTTTTTTTTCATTCTAAATAAAAAAAAAATAAAAAATTTACTACCAAAAAAATAAAATCAAATTTTTAATATTTTTTAATTTTTTGGCTATAATGTGCTTTCAACTTCTTCCAACATTCAATCAGATTTTTTCTGACATCTCCAAAAAGTGAATACTTTACTTAACTACATAACATGCATTTAATTTAACTTATTTAACTTAACAGTTAAATAAAATATGCACTTTCTGAAGTTGTCAGAAAATATCTGATAGAATGTCGGAAGAAGTTAAAAGCCCAAATTATAGCGTTTTAATTTAAAAAATTTAGGACTAGTTTTGTTTGAATATTTTTCATTGTGGTAAATAAAAACTGAAAACATTTAATTGCATATCCCGCTTATGTGCACCGACGCAGCTAAACTTGCACTACTGAATATATTACTAGTATATACTGTAATATACTGTTAAGCTTGCCTACTGTATACATACATGTTATGTAACATGTATAAAAAAATGAAAAGTTGAAGTGAATAGAAAGTTGAGATCTTATGAAATTCAAATCAATTAATTTACTTCCTTTTATCAAAGCCTCCCTTCACTGATTCTTAAATTTGCTAAAAACTCTCTTTTATTCTGCTAAATCATTTAATAATTTTTTTTTGTCAAAATTCATCTTAGTTTTTTTTCATTCAATTATTTCTTTCAAATCAATCTAAGAGTGTGTACTAACAATGTAGAATAAACTGATTAATTCTAATTGTGACAGATATTCATATATAAATTAGAATTTGAATTAGAATTGACTTATTTTGAAATTTTCCTCGTTTGCGTCTTGGATAAGCCAATTTGAAATGTTTTTAATTTATGACAGCTAAATTCTAATTATAAAATATAATAAATATATCAAAGAAAAAACATTGTCAATTTAAATTGTCAAAAAATTGTTCCATTTAGTATCTAGGGAATTAGAATTAGTCGTTCATTAGCAACACAACCTACAAATTTATCTTAATTCTTATGTTAACACAAGGACCATCACTATATTTCATCTAAACCTTTTGTCAGCATTAAATGAAACAATTATAATTCGGTCGTTTGTGAAAAATAAAGTTGGATTTGGGCCAAAATCTCAAAACTTAAATTTTCGGAATTTAAAATCGAAATTTAAAGCTAAAAATTCTATAAAATGAAAAATTCAGGAACTCCAAATCTAAAATGCCGAGAAAAAAAAGTAAAAAATAAAAAAGTGGTCGACCTCTGCTACAAGACGAAAACAAAACAATTAAGACTACCGTCCCTAAATCCCTGTTCTAATTTATTGAAAGCTTGTTTTGGTGACAGCTGTAAAATGTAAACTTGCAAGATTTCAAAATAAAATTAAAACTTTAAAAAAACATGTAAAACTAATTTTATTATAGTTCTATATTTATAAAATTCAATAAATTCATTTAAATTGAAGGGATTCTTGATAAATAATCCGGAAGAATACTGGAAGGGAATATAAAAATGCCGGACGTTAATTATAATGATTTTAATATTTCAGCATTTTTAATATATACAGGATTCTAAAATATACATCCAAATAGAAACAAAAATGGAGAATTCAGGTAAATACAACTAAAATTAATTATGCTACAATTTTAAAATTGAATTCAAAGTTTGTTTTCTTACGTCTCATACAATACTTTTGATTTCAGAAATGCTTTTTCTACATTACGATTATGATTTAATAATAATGGGTGTTGTGTATCTTTTCCATAGTCAATAATTTTAATAGTTAGCTTTTGAAATTTATGTAAGTACGCTGGGTATCGCAGTAGGTAAAGCGCCGGCCTTTCAACCGAAAGGTCCCAGATTCGATTTCCGATGAAGCAAAAGAATTATTTATCGGTTTTTCGACCTGGTCCAGTACCCTTTGCCATTGGGATAAAATAAAGGACAAAGAAAATAATTGAGAGTATAATCTGGTAACAACTTAAATAAGATGGAGCTATTCTAGTTAAGAAGGCTTAGTTCCTGACAGTGGTAATAGTTTTCCTCATTTAATGAGTTGATAAGCCTGTAGTAATTTGTTAATTAAATACTCGAAATATTGTAGATATTGTAGTATAAAATTGCAGTACCGTACTTAGTACTTAATTAAGCACGAAAAGGTGATTATGACTAATATATTATGAGTTAAGGAAAAAGTTTACCAAAAAAACCTCAATTTGAAATATTTTTTTATTTACCTAAAAACCTAACTCCATCTTAACCTATTTCTTAGTGACTACCTTATTTCTAAAATTAAAAACCCATTATAAGTTTGGTTATTATATTTATAAGACCTAATGATAAATTAAATATATTAATTGTATCTTATTATTGTAGTTCAAATATATAATGAATGTAATTGCAATCTCACCAAAAAATTACATTAATAGTTTGGGGGTGATGAGGTGATATCGTAATCATTGACAGTATACCGAACGATTATTGCTAGTTGAAAATTAAATTATTCAAAAATTTCATAATTTATAATGGTTTAATATAAAAAAATATTTCAATTGATTTTTAGTTTTTTAATTTATTTTGGTGTGGACACGAAATACTGCAGCACAAAATTCTGTATTTTTATTTAACGTACGTACTATACTAGTAGCAAATTACATACATTTAACTTAACATAAAACTGTATATGAAAAACTAACAAAAATAAATCGCCATATTGTTTATCATTATCTCACATATTTTTCATATATCGTATTTTTTATAATTTTGAATCCACAATACTTTAAAATGAATTCGACATGTTTTCGGAATAGAATAAAATTTAATTTTTAGATTTTTCAAATGAAAATGATTAAAAATATTTTTTTTATTATTTAAAGAGAATAATAAAAATTAAAGCTATTCTGAGGAAGATGTTGTACTCGCGTAGGACCTAATAAGCTTTCCAAAAATATATATATCTTTAATGGCGCATCTTATCCTTTAAGGACGAAAAGGACATTTGAAAGTATCCTTGTTGTTTTGATGTTTTTGTACCGTTATATCTGTTGATCTATTAGACATATATATATACATATATATCCATTTTTTTATTTAGTAAGATACCGGTCTGGAGCATATTTTATGATTTATTTGATGACGATTGGTGCTGCTGTTATTGAGATATTATAGCTCAAAGTAGAAAATTTTTGAAAATAAAAAACAATCTTTATTATCTTTCTCTAAAAACCAATATTTTCCCCCAATATTTGTACACCGTTCGAAAGGTATCTTTTTTTTATAACTCGTACATACATACTTTATGTCTTATATAGTTTAGAATATATAAGCATTTATTTAAAATATTTGTTTTTTTTACCTTTTTTCTCTATAAAACTAGGAATGTGCCTTATACGAAATAACAATCTTCTGAAGTTAATGTTACACTCTATGAATATATATATATCTAATGGATCAACAGATATAACCGATTATATATGAAAGCATCAAAATAACAAGGATACTTTCAAATGTCCTTTTCGTCCTTAAAAGATAAGATGCTCCATTAAAAATATTTATTTTTCGAAAGTTAGGAACACCAGGTAGGCTTGGAGTATAGTCATTAGATCCTACGCGGGTACAACATCTCCCTCAGAATCCCCAAAATTATATTTTTTATATCTAATAAAGACTTCCAGATAAATTACTTATTAACACTTATTAATATGTACAGCTTAAGCAGTTGAAAAGAAGATTAAAACTTTAATTATCATTTTAATCGAATCGTTCATCGTTATCGTTAGAACTATTCGATTATCGTGATCGTGATCAATGAAAATTTGATCGAAATTGTTTCAAAATGCTGCCATTGTTGAATTCAAATCTACGATGAAAATGACATATGTTTGATTCTTTAACTGTCAAATTCAAATTATTATACGAAAAAAAATCAAACAATAGTGTTGATTGTTTAAGTTGAAAATAAGTTAGAAGTGCTTAAATAAAATAGAAATTATAAAATTATAAAAAAGTATTTATAAATAAAATGATTTCAGCAGAGTTAAATTTTTCAATTTCTAATAGTGCTGAAAAACGCTGTCAAAATGCAAAATAAAAAAACAAGCGAACATATTATATTCGGAATTATTCTAAGCCGCTGCATTTGGAAGATTATACGTATGTTATTTACACGTGAATTTGATGAGTTATTATCTACATTATTAAAACTTTATTTTATTAAACAGTTTTGATTAAAATTTCCTGTTAAACAACATTACTTTTATGGATTTATTAGAAAAATTAGGGCAAATGGAAGTAGGAAATGATTTACATGTCGGACTAGCACAGGTAGTTTTTTCTGTTGTGATTAAGGAAGTTTTATATGAAATTTGCAGTTTATACTTATATCCAAAATGGATCAAATTCCATTACGCACTAGAAGTAAAAAGTCAGACAAACATTTCTTATTATTAAAGTAGAATTAATGGAATAATTTATTTACACTAACTTTTCATATTGCAGCTTATTTGTAACTGGTCTTTCATTCTTATTAAAAATTTATTTCAATAAAAATTAATTATGAAGAATAAAGTAAAACATCTACTTCCTTTTCAACTTTTAAATATATTTTTATTTTAAAAAATATGATAAATATAAAACAAAACACCAAGTGTCCAAGTGTCACTCTTTTATTTTATCCGTTCAATTCAAAATTAAAACAATTTTTGTACAAAATCTCTCTTTCTCTCTCTCGTGGTAAAATTTTACATCGATAAGCTTTTGGCAATCTCTAAACGATATCGAAATACATAATGGTAATTTTGCATTTTGACATTTCGTTCGATCAAATCGTAATCGTTATCGAAATACATAATAGGCACCACAGTTTTTTTGAAATGTAAAACTTTGCATTGATCCCATTTATTTTTATTTAATTTCACGTCAGTTCGAATTATTTCTATAAAATATTAATGTTTCAATAATCAACTTAAATATTTATTTTCAAAATTCAACTTTTTCTAATATCAAATTATTAGCAAACAAGAAAAAAGTATTCAATTAAAATTAATTCCTTTTGAATCCTTAAAAATTCATACATAACATAAACATTAATATTAAAAAAAAAGTAATAATTAAATTATTAAATACACCCTCTCACTTTGACAAGCAACATTTAATAATTGAATTCAATTAAATCAAAAAACAAAAAAAAATAATGATAATACAAAAATAAAAGGAACAAAAGCTAAATTACTAACAATATTTAACTGAACTGTACAACAACAACAACAACAACAACAACAATAAAACTAAAGCTTCTTCAAAACTAATTCAATATTGTAATGACTTGTCAAGGGTTAATAATATAATATCAAATGGTAATTACATTGCCACATTAAATTTCCTTCTATTCTCTCCTATTCATACATATCCACATACATATACATAACATACCTGATGACTATATATATGGTAACTTTATCTATCTTCTATATATAAACCACAATTGACATATCATATTATAACATAAGAACAATATAACAGTAATTTTTTTTTTACATTAAATTTTATTTACAGTTGAAAACTCATCCTCCTTTTCTTCCTTTATCTTCTTAGGCATCATCCATTGACAACATCTATTTAAAGAAAAATAAAAAAATATGTCATCTATCATTTTTTTCATTCCAACGTTCGTTATTACACAACACCACTATATTTTTATAGGATGTAACACTATATTTTAAGAGTTTTATTTGTATGCGGTTGTAGAATGTACACTACAACAACACCTCCTAATAAAAATTATCGTATATGAAATTTAATAGATATACACATATGTATGGATGTATGATGATGTATGGATGGAATATGTCAGAAAATTTTAATTATATTATGGATGAATGTTCTTAAAAAAAAAAAAAAATAATCTTTTGTAGGCAAGAAAATAGAAAAAGAAAAGCATAAAAGCAGAAATAAAAAATAAAATTTAGCACTAATCCTATTAACAGTTTTTATTATTTTTATACGAAATATTAAATTAAAAACTTAGTTTAAGGAGATTTTTATGAACGCTAATCATCCTTGAGAATTAGTTTTTAAAAACTATTCAAAATTTTATCCATTCATGTTAGGTATATAAAATTGAAATTAGGACCTCTTTTATAAGAATAATGTTATATAATAGGAGTATAATAGATTTTATTAGTTGACCCCATATAATTAATATAGGGTGTGTATAGTTTACATAATTGAGATAAAAATTTTGAAAGTTTTCATTTCTGTACAACAAAATAACATTTGATTTTCTCATCACATACCTAGAGGAAAATGGACAAAATCTTTACACAGGAAAATAAATTGAAATGAAATTATTAATTAAGTTCAACGTTTAATGTCATAGGAAGCCTCAAAGCTCCAATATTGAATTTGATTACCCTCTTGGGAATAAAACTTTATAAACTCGTGATCTAGGTGTTATTCCGGATCTAAGGCTCAATTTTAAAGCACATTTCAATTCCATTATTAATAAAGCTAATTCTATGCTAGGATTTATAATGCGCTGGATCAAAGAGTTTACAGATCCATTTATAACAAAACATTCATATATCACATATGTTAGACTGACACTTGAAAATGCTTCGCAAGTTTGGTCTCCATATCGTAATGTTGATTGTTCAGTTCATTTGCGTAATGTTGATATAATAGTTCAGAAACAGTTCAGCGTAAATTCTTAAACTGGTCAGACCCTTTTCAACTTCTTCCTTACGAAAATATGCTGCTTTTGATAGACCTGAAATCTCTCCAACAACGTCGATTGGTGACTGATGTTATGTTTATCCACCAAATTATTGCTGGGAATATCCTGGCTTCTAACATTATGGATTTAATATCTTTTAGAGAGAATACGCCTAATTTACGATCCGTTGACCAGTTTAATATAGCTAACCCTGGTACTGACTATGGTAAATGTTAGCCTGTGTCTAGAATGTTACGTGAATCTAACTCGAAAGCAGCTTGTTTTGATACTAACCTTAGTAAAAGAAGTATAATCGATAAATAGTTAATGGAATTGATATTTGGTCTTTTACTATTTTTTTTTTTGTGTATTTGAATTTATCTTTTTAACATTCTACTAACTATAGCATGTTAGCTATTTATTTTTATCTCTTACTAACATTAGTCATCAACGGTGATGGATACCAACCCACTGGATGATGATCTCACCGTTTAGCAACATGATGCAAGCTTTAGTCTGTAATAGATGCCTGATTTGCTTGCTCTAAGCAGTACCTGACAGTATAAAAGTTGAAATATGAAACATTGGTTTTGTATATAACCGAACAAGTGAGACCCGAGTAGGTTAACGAATAGTTTTCTGAACTTACTGCCACCACAATGGCAATATTGTTTAATCTAACTACCTGTATTAAGGATGATTACATTCAAAATATCGTTGACTGAATACACTCAAAATATTCTTCAGTGGCATGCTTTAAATTGCTCTGGAAACGCGTTATTATTCATGCTTAGGGACCACCATTCCACTGAAAAATGTCCTAAAAATAATTCTTAAATCAAGAATGTTTACCCCACAACTCAGATGTATAATATGTATATTTGTGGCTGCGGTGACTGTGACCGCTTACAAGTGAGAACCTTGCATTCATTAGGCAGTTGTCAGAATGTCACTCAATTCGGATTGTTATTGTGAGTCAATTTATTTCCGCCATCTTTTTTGGCACATCTACCTATCCCATGTTAGTTTTGATTTAATGATATATTATTTAAGAGCTAGTGGACCGCTTTGCTATTTGAGATAATGTAGATTTTAGTTTATTTGTAATTTCTTCATAATTTCTCATCGTTCTCAATACATAGTTCTTATCCTGGTGCCTTGTAAGTTACTTTACTTACTGGTTACTCTACTATTTTGTTAGTTCTAGTCAAGAAAACTAGCTGCAATATTTTACTTGTGTTTTGAATGCATTTTACTTCATTTTCCACCCTTTATATGAGAATTAATTTGTTGAATTTGTCGAAATATAGTCTTCATTAAATATAAGATTTTTCTTATATTTAATGAAATCAGATTTTGAGAAAATACAATAGGACAGATTCATGTTCACAAACAAAAAAAATTTACAATACGGAAAACTTTTGTATGTTGCTATAACACAGTCACTAATGTATTTTTATTTGGTTGCAAAGATTGGTGTTGTGCTAAAATATTCGTTTGTTTTTCATAATTGTTAAAAAACTTAATATTCTTCTCAATCTTTTCATATAATTGTCCTCCTCTCTTTTTGTTTCTATTTTATTCTTTGATAGAGACTGTACCATCCGGTAAAACAAAATCCCAACCTTTGGCTACGTGTCAAAAAAAAAAATTGTTATATTAATTTGATATATTATTTGCCCAATATTTTCATTACTAATCCTTAATATTTAAAATTTGCAAATGCCATAATATATAGTTTCACTGGTTATTAATGAGGTGTTGCTTTATAACCCTCTTTGAGGTCACACATATGTACGTAACACATATGTACATAAATATCTATATATATTATTTTATCCTTGTTTATAATCCATATCGACCTGTTTCTCTATTTACGTGTGTACCAATATGAAAAAAAAAATATTCTTCTATACGGATATTATAGAGTCCTTCAATTTTGCAAAAAAAAAAATGGTGGTTAGTGATCAGTGACGACGCGATGAAGTTTAAAACAGTTGAATGCAATATTATTGATCGTTTGATACATAAAAAAATTCCAATTTTATTTATTTTAAATATATTTTTTAAAAAAATAAAATAAAAATTAGTTTTGGTATTTCAAATTGGAAGACAACTCAGTATTTAGGATATACAAACAGAAAGATTTTCAATTTTAATTTTTTTTTTCTTTTTTTTTATAATATTCGATAAAATCATTCAAGATAAATTATTACCTCAAAAAATAATTGACTTTAATTGATAAGCTTCGTTATGAAATTTTACATTTACATATAAGTTTTTGGTTTCATTATGTACCTATCATTTCCTACTCTCTTCTCTTGACTCAGTTTTTTTTCTATTTTATTATGTAGAATAGAAAAAGCTCAACTAAAAACTAATTTAAAAAAAAAAAAACAAAATGATAAAAATAAATAAATACCAAAAAACTAAAATTAATAATTATTTAATAATGATAGAATTAATATCTTCATTGAAGTTTTCATTTCAAATTTTCTTTAATTTATCATAACTTTATTTTTTTATTAGAAATTAGAACACATACCTTTAATTTTTTATTAGAAATTAGAATATTTGTAGCAAGGTGAAAAATTTTAACCAAACCTTATTTTCCATCATTGAAAATTGATCGTATAATTAAGAATCAAGTTAATCATGTTAACAATCAATAGAATCTGGGTAAGTGTAGCGTTGAAGTTTGGAAAAAAAAACGACAAGGTCTTATTAATATGGGTCATTTGCTGTTTGTCATGTGTTTGTATGACATTGCCAAAGTCTAAATTTCGTTATTGTCATATTAGGTTATCAATTCATTTTTTTTGTCTGATTTATATAAATTTATAAATCTTATAATATTTATTAACATCACGCGTATATAGAATATTTACAAAATTTAAACAAAAACAACAGATATTGAAATATATTTCTTTTATGTTCATACTAACACACAATCACCTGAAATAGTTAATTTTATGTCCGCAAAATTTTATTTGTTTTTTTTTTAAATTTTTATTATTTTTACTATTTAACGCGTTTCACTCGGGGTACTGAAATACATTTGTTCACTATCGTTGTTCATGTTATAAAATATTATATACTATACATATTTAATAACATACTTTAAAAAGAAGAACAACAATCAATGGTTTAACCGATACTTATATTTGCCTATATTAAAAAAAAAAAAAACATATGTGTTAAAACTAGATAAATGTAGATAATTATTTAAATAAATTTTAACAGTATTAGGCTGCATTTATTTTAGACCGCCGAGCATTAGGCTGTCACGGTCGATTTTGATAGCTAAGTAGCCAATCTCAATCAACCGTCGCGCCGAAAAAATAAATGAACTTTATATTTTCCGTGACAGTGGCCACACATACCAAGAAATTTAACATAATAACAGACAATAATTTCAATAACTAATTTTTCAATCAATTTAATCAAACAATTTATAATATTTTTTTTATATATTTTATTTGAATATTTGAAATATTATAAAAATTGCTTTTATTTTGAATATATTTTTAATTTGTTAAATATTTCAATGTATGCATAACTGAAATCCACGCATTTGAAAATAGTTCTGAAAAAATCGTCACAGAAATAACCAGCCGTGATGGTAAATCGACACATGAGGAAATCCACCTTCAACAAAACTTTTCTAGTCGTTCATGAACAAAATGAACTATTAAACGAGTCGCCCCTGATAGTGATTATGATTTTTTGTAAGGTATACGAATTTAAAACGTCATAAAATATGATGAACAGAAATTATTTATTTTTTTTATTTTTATTTTTATATGTTATAATCTGTTGTGGTTATATAGAAACAGTTAAATAAATAAAAAAAATATATATTTTTTAATGTTTTTCAACAATAATGTTGTATTGTGTTTGTGTATGCAATGTACTAAATGTTATGTTTTTCATAATTTATGTTGCAGGTATCAGAAATTTTTATATTTTAGTGTAAAAGTTTTTTTTTTTTAAATGTTAGCCGCAGTAAATATTTGAATATTGTTGTTTTTTTTTGTATCAAATATAAAATTGTTGGGCATCCCACAAATAGTATACGAAATATCCTGAAATACTAAAATTATGCATATTAAAAAAAATCTCCTTTTCTAAGAGCTTTCAAAATATTTCAAGCATTATATCTCAACTGTCAAATGGTTAATTTTATTCTAGATAAAATCCACAACAACAGTTTCTGAAACGATTTCTCGATTAAGCTTCCAAAGTTTCCAATTTTTTTTAGTTTGAAAATGTATATCTAAATTACCTACTACTGATGTACCCTCAAAACGTTGTGACTAAAAATTGATTTTTCTTAGCTTTATATAGCTTTAATTAACTTACCAATCTTGAACAGAAGTCTGTTAAATGGACCATGACCAGTGAGAAATCATGTTACTATTCTGACGTTGGATCTATAGTCTTCTTGATAACCATATTTAATCGGTTAATGTTTTGAAAAAGGTTTTAGACTGTGTAAGTCCTTGGCAACTAGCCCATATGTTTTAATTTCCCACTTGGACACCATTCTTTGTAGGTAGAAGTTTGAACGAGTAATGATTAGGTCTAATTATAAAAGCTAGTGTACCTATCTCTTCCAACTTAGTACTTTGAATGTGTTTTTTTCACATTTGATACTACAAACAGATCGTACAGTCTGCCCCAATACATTACAACCAACCTACAAGCCAAAATTAAATTTTTTGATTTAGATGAGTATTAGTAAAGATTCCCCTTCAATATACTGGAACATGAAAAATTGATTTTAATATTTTTGTTCTAACTGTAATTTGTCGTGAGAGATTTATCAAAATGAAATTAGGGATGGACCAGTTAATTTTTTAAAACGAGAAACAATTTTTACAGAAAATTATGGAATCTTTAAGTCATGCGTAGTATCCTGTTTTCAAAAGTAAGTAGATAGGCAGGTAGTACTGATGGTAGCTATGTCTGTTTACTTAGATCATAGAGGTTTTGTGTGGTATCAAGGTATAAAAATTGGCTCCGCATAGATCCTGTAATCTTTGAGCCATTTGAAGCTTGCAAAAAAGTGATAAAGATTCGCAATGGTTGCCAGACATTAGCCTGTCAGATTATCAAATGAGTCAAAAAAGTATTTTGCTACATTTATTTTCTTTTTATAGTATAAACAACAGTATATATATAATAAGAAAGAGTAGATGCCTAAAGCGATACACTTAGACTAACGAACTCCTATGTGATAGTAGCTTTCTTCTTTGTTTTTGTCTACACAGGTTATGCAAAATTCATTCGAAGTTAGAGTTCATGCCCACTGGCACGCTTATCTGTCAAATAGTGTCCCGTTATGACCTATAACCAAATAGTGTCCCGTTATGACGATCGTCCTGATATCCAGTCCTGTTTTAATACTGGTCAATATTTTTAAATTTTATTGACTAAAATTTGAAACTTTCGTTACTCAACACTCTTACATTACTTCAAATATCATAAATGAACATCATTTTACGATTAAGTTTATTATAAAAATATTCTGGAAAATATGTAATGTCTGGTAATAAAATAAAGTCAATACGAGTATTTTTATGCTTCTTATTTTAAATAAAAATGACAGCTTCTCTCTCATTTATTATCAGAATTTTGTATTTTACCTTTTCGGAATGACACCTTTCTAAAAATAAAATTTTTTATTTATTTTTAAAGAGTAATTCAAAAAACGTTGTATAAAATCAAAAGTTCCATAAGATTAAACATAACAATTTTAAAAACTATTTTAGCCATGATGAAGAATGAATATAAAAATGATGTATACTGGCATTTGGAATGGAAGGGTAATATCATTCACATCATAACATAGGTATATGATAGGTATATAACACTATCTTTACTACTAAAATCTGATTTACATGGATTTTATTATTTTATTTGGAAAATAAAAAATTAATGAAGTCAATTTTTCCTCTGTGATTGTAACCAGGCTTTAACTTTTTAACTAAAATAGAAGTAAATAAATCAGAAATGAAACTACATGTTAATGTAAGAATTGGTAATAAAGATTTTTAGTGTTAATATTAGGACGTTCAACATAATCGTAAGTCATAATTTTGTTTTTTTTTTTTTTTGTTCTGAGTTTGTACTGTGTTCGGCTGGTTACATTATTAATTGAAGTACTTAGTCATAAATACTAGCAGTAATATACAACTGCTGTTATTATTTTTATTTTTCCATTAACATCATGTAGGTAATTTAAATTGCTTATTGTCCATTATTAATAATTTCAGCAAGTTATTATTAATCCATTCTTATTTTTCTTCTTCGCTTCGCACATCGTACCTTAATATTCTTAGGTCAAATATGATGAGTAAAAGAGTGACATTTTTTTATATAAATTATTGTTGTAAAACTATTGTGGAAAACTTTCATCCTTATTTCAACATTGATAGTACGCTGTTGAATATGTTGAATATGCTTTACTGATAAGGTAAAATTTTCCCGAAAGTAAATTTTTTCTTTGACTTTAAGAATCTGGGTAGTAAACAAAATTTTTTTTTCTTGGAAAAATTTCAAATCTCTAAATTAAAATAAGTTAAAAATTAATTTAAATTTTATTTTAAATTTTTATTATGTCTTCTAATAATATTTACGATGACGATTTTGGTCATGTGAATATTGTCTAATGTATATTTGATTGTCAAATATATTTTAAAAAATTTCCACACATTTTTCACCATTTTTCTTTTTGTATTTTGTATAAGAAAATTTTTTTCTTAATATACTTTGCTAATGCAAATATTTTTCATCAGTTCTAATATTCGAGACACAAACCATATATGTATATAATTTGCATACTCTGTCAAGCCAAATATATTTCTTATTTAATGGTGTAAGCTATGGTATTTCTTATTCAACTGTAAATGGCTCAAAACTTATGTTAACATAGACTTAAAAGAAAAATGTACTATTGTAATGTTAGAGCCAGAACTGAAGACAGATGTATTATGAAAATTATGTAATATTTTTTTATATTAAATAAACTGAAATTTGACAACCAAATATTTCCAACACCAATTACATATTATGTCTTTCAACAACCAAATTAACATTAAATCTTATTCAACGACAACAACCATTTGTGAACATTTGTTTTTTGTAATATGTGTTGTCGTTGTCATTCACATTGTGCCACTAAAGGTGGATTTTCATCGAGCAATATTTAAAATCTTAAAAATTAATTGGCTCTAAAAGGGAGGTAGCTTATTGAATTTGTATGTAAAGAAAAAATAGACCGTTGCAAAGAATTCTTTAAATTTCTATTTGTGAAATTTATTTTATACACAAAAAACAACAATTCAATCGTCAAAACTATCTGTTGAAAAATATTATTTTTTTTATATACGTTTACTCAAAAAGTTGTTAAAAAAGTGTTGCCGGTATAAAGAAACTATCCCCGATATTTTAAAAATATATTTTATCAAAGTATAATATCTCAAATTTTTGAAAATATCCCCAATTTTTGTGAAAATATCCCCGGTAAATGATATTTTCTGTTCTTGTCGTACGCATTTAGCTCTCATATGAAATAAAGTCATTTCATGTTATCTCCCTTTTTAGAGCCGATAAAATTTTTAAGATTTTAAATATTGCTCAATGAAAATCCAGCTTAAGTAAATTAACAAAAGGTAAATTTTTCAAATCTTTCCAACTAAGAAATTTCCAATTAGAACACACATTTATACAATATTAATTTTAATCTAGTTTCGATAGCACTGATAACACACTTCATATTAAAATATTGTTACTTACCTGAAATATTTGTGTTATAGGAAAAATAATTTTCCGATATTATTTAAGTAAAAAAAAAATTTGCTGTCCAAAATATGGTTTTCAGAATTGGTTTCTGTTATTTTAAAACAAAATCAGTTTCAACTCCTATTTTAAATTTATGAGGTATTAGGTTAACCTATCAAATGAATAAAAAAAATTTTTTTTTGTCCAAAAAACATATAAATCTGAGTAGTACATATGTATTGTGTGTATGTATGCATATGTGTGTAGTATATTAAATGTACATTATATACATCAGAAACGAAAACGGATTTTATGAGGCGAAATATTCAATTTTGATAATGGAATATTAAAGTGAAATGAAAATAAACTTGAGATAGCGACACTATAATTTTATATTTTATTTCAAAGTACAGGCTTTTTATCACTTTTAATATTCATATTTTCTAAATATATATATACGTATACATTATATGACTATATTCAAAAATATTATTATAATAATAATGTATACAAATATTAAAATGCATGCACAACAGAGATTGAGATTACCTTAAAACGAAAAGTTAGCATCTCCAATTTAGTTGATTTTAAGAAGTTTAATTAAAGAAATGTTTCATTCACAAACACTACTGTCAGTCATTAGTAGGTATTGTAGTATTGGGCTGCCTGGATAACTCCTATTTTAATTCTGATTAGATTCATAACAATTTAAAATAAATTCATATGTGAGTTATAAAAACTAAACAAAATTCCCATTTGGTAAAACTACTTTGTTGACAAATTATAGTATGAAAATTAACTTTAAGAAATTTTGCTAATTTAAAAATTTATTTTCTCATTTAAGAAATGATGAAAGAGAGTTTGTATTATACTTCCCATAATTTTCGGAGCTTAGCATCACTACAAGGATGATATTATTTCCAATATTTATGCCTAGTTTACATTATGCTTATTACCAACTGCTGATTTATCAACAATATGTATCAGCTGATATCAGCATCTGATAACCTGTTTAAATTAGGCTGGTATATGACTGACACATGTTGCTGACAAATCAGCATAATGTAAAGCATGTATTAGAGAAGAAAATGACTAATCAATACTAAAAATTAAATATTAAGAAAAAAGTTCCAATCTACCAACCATCATATAAATAAATAAATAGACAGACACTGGCAAGTTGATATATAAATAAAAACGTATATAAATAGTGTAATATTATTAATATGATATTATGCATACGTCTTCATTTCAACAATCCCTATTATCTCGAGCAAGAGATACTACTAAAGACGTCATGTGTAATATTTGAAAATTTCAAAGCTGATTAATGTTCTTCAATGTTCGTTGTATTGGGCTTTATCCTGTCTTTTTCCCAGTTTTGTTTTATCATAGTAACTTAGATACATGTACGGTATATCTATTACGTAAAGTGAGTAAAATGCTTTATAAGTATTTATTAATTATCTTTGCTAGCATATCAACTCAGTAAATGTGGAAAACTACTTTACTATAGTCAAGACCTAGTTAAAATAAAAGCACGATTCCAATTTATTTAAGTTAATACCAAATTATACTTTTTACATGTATAATTACATTGTTCTATAAATAGTAAAATAAAAATTCAATTAAACCAGTTCATGGATGAGTAAAATGAATGGAATTCGAACCCGGGATCTTCTGGTTAGTAGTAAGATGACAGTTAGTTATATCAGTATATCATAGGTCAATATTTGTAAAGTGTAATTTCATTATTTTATGAAAAATTAAAGAAAATAAATTTCAATTAAACATCCATGCACTGAATGGGATTCAAACCTGGGACCATTTAGTTAGTTGTCAAATGACTTAATCAGTACATTATAGGTTTAAATTATTCAATCCGTATATTGAAAATTTGACAATTAACCCTCAAATTGCGAAATTGATGAGGATGATTTTAATTTTGCTAAATCTATTCGATGATATATCTGGAGTTCTTATGATGTCTTCTGTCATCTCTTGCAATTTTTTAAAATGACTATGCTTTGTATTCTAGAAACATTATTGTTCCGGATTCGCCTTTTAGCTCTGATTCAAACTTTTCTTATACTCGTACAATAATTTGTAAGTATTTATTTAAGTAATAATGAAATTTTATAACAATTGGATATATTCCTTTTTTGATCCAAAAAATCACTCACACATACTAACAAAAAAATATATTATTATATTTAGATTTTTTTTATTATATTTTTTGTTTGTTTTTATTTTTAGAAGAATTTAAATAATTTTGTTGGTTTGATTTTTTTTAAATAATTTTTTTAATGTTTTAAAATCAAATTTGAATCTGTACGTTTGTGGAATTCATTTTTAGACCTTGAAATTATTTCAAACACAATTTTTAATGTCAGTGGAATAGAACCGATAAAGTTTAAATTTAAATTTGATTCTGATTTTTAATTGATCCTAATCATATCAACAAAAACAAAATTAAAAATAAAGTACTTAGACTTGTGAGTTATAGTGAAAATAGAAATTGATCTGAAAGGAAGGGTGTTAATAAAGATTTCACATGATGCGGGGAGGACTTGTATAATTTACAATTATTCTAGATATGTTATAATAGTTTCTAGAAGATTCAGATAGAAATTCATTTAACACAGTTTTTATAATATGTTCTGAGATAATTAAAAAAATTAAGGTTGGAGTCCCTTTTCAGGTTTAGATTATATAACTTTGATATAACTTTTTTTTTTATTGTAGATTAAGTGCAATTTTTGCTTAATTTTGATAATTGTGTTCACATTCGACATTTATGACTAAAATAGATGTACTTATATAACGGATGGACCAAAAGTATACCAACGTGTTCCTGTGATGACCAGGTGCCAATCAGTGTTCAGCACATTTAAGAACTGCTCGCACTAAAGAAGGCAGGGAAGACACATGGTATTGGGTGGGTGGTTAAATATCCTTGTGCGAAGACACTGAACAGTCACTGAACTTTTGGAGCAGTCACTGTATATTATTCAGTTCACCAAAACAATCAACATGTTCAGTGAAATTTAAATTAATAAAAAAACTGTATTTGTACTAAAATTTATATAATTCATTGATTCATTGTTTCAAGAGAGTAACTTTGTAATTACGTTTTCTTAGATTAAGTTTATATGTATGTATATTTCTTTCATATTATTTACATAGACTTATTTTTGTTAATATTGGCCTGAAAAACGTTAAAAGGGTCAGTGGCTCAAAATAAATTTTATTCAATAATAAAAAATGTACTCTGAAATATTGATCTTCAAGTTTTTGAAATAATAGAAAATTGTTGCATTTTTCGGATTAATGCTTTCACAATATATTTTCTCCTCATTTGTAAATTTAAATAAATTAATTCGCATTACAATCCGACCCGGCCTGATAAGTTTACTTACCAGTATTTTAATAGAAAATATCCAGTATTAATAATCAAAAGCAGTATGAATGAGAGAATATGATAAAACTATGCTATTGCAATCACGCAAATCGATAAAACTTGATTAAAAAACAATCAGCTTAAAAAGTTGAAACGAACCAATTCTTTCGAATTGGCATCATTTGAATTGAATGTTGAATTTTTTCTTTTAAGCTTTTCTTTTTAAAAATTTTCATGGCTCATTATCGAATTTTTCTTTGCTTCTAATTTTAAACAAAATTAAATTGTGAGCCTCTTGAAAATTAGTTCCAATGGTTTAAAATTGAAGTATGTTTAGTTTTTATTTTCTTGTAACATTCTTTTTATATAAACAGCCAAAATTTAGGTTAAAGTAGTTTCTATACTTTCGTACAATTGTCTTAGGGTAGGGCGATGGGATTGTTTTAGAAAATAGATAAAGAAGAAGGAGAAGCATTCGGCGGGAAGTTTCGAACATTATCGCTTTAAATTTTTGTAAATCAAATACGCAGAAACAATCTGCTCTTTAAAATAAAATTTCACTATATAGACTTCTTTGAACTATGAACGAATTTCCAGAAACAGTTTTAAAGAATTTTTGTGTTTCCACGGTGTAGGAAAAAATATTCCGCTTCTTCTTACGTTGTTCAACGGAACTACCTAAAAGATGGTAGTAGTGATTTTAATTGAAGCGAGACAGATTGAAGCGATTATATTTTGATGTTAAATTTTATCCATCATACATGAGACGGTTGCATGTTTTCGTACCCAACCAATAAATGTAAATGATATTCTTTGTAAGGTTGTATGTTTAGGGATTCAGTAGACATAGCGCTTGCCTTTCAACCGAAAAATCCCAGTTTTGATTATCGGTGAAGCAAAACATGTGAAACAAAAATTATTTTATGGGTTTTTCGACTTGGACAATTACGCTTTCTCATTGGGATAAAATAAATAACAAGAAATAGAAAAAATAATTATTGAGAGTACAACTCTGTAATAATTGTGGTAACAACTTAAATAAAGTTAAATTACACTATTTAGGAAAGCTTAGGTGCTGATGTAGTAATATAACACAATTATTTTTTCACATTTAATGAGTCGCTATGCCAGAAATTCTATTTTTAAATACTTCGAAAAACACAAAATCGACGACGTGGGGAGTATGAAAGCAAGAATAGTTGAATAGTTAGTTAAAACATATAAAATATTATATTATACTTAAAACATTTAAAATAATTACACATTCCACAAACCAAAAATAAAAAGTATACAAAACGGTGACGAATACTGGAAACATTAAAAATTAAATACCAGCAAACCAAAAATGAAAAATTGAAGTAATAATTAATATAAAATAGTATATTTTACGGCATCCAATCATGGGGTTGTCAAATATTTATAAATGAATTGTTAACGCTCTGTGGTACATAGATAATACAAAAGTACAAATAAATTTGCTCACTAAAGAAGTAAAAAAATATGGGATAAATAAAACTCAACCACATTAAAATGATCAGATTGTTCATTTTTATAATTTCGAGACTGAACGATTAACATTCTAACTGCTTCAACGGCTTGGTATTTACAATAATATCTACAAAACATAGCATAGATAATAATATTATCTACTTATTGTATACTTACTTGATGTTGTTTACATACTACCGACTTTCGGAATGAAATTAACTTTAAGATTGCTTACATGCTACCTAAAGTGTTCATAACACATTTTTTTAGTACGTGAAAAAATTACGTACTGCCTCTCCTCGACTTGAAAATATTTTAAATTCAATAGTTTCTGAAATTTACCACCAGATTGTTTTAAATTATATACGACAATATTTTAATAAAATTTTCATATTCCCAGATACTCATTTACAATTTTGATATCATCAGTGATGATAAAATTTTCCAACTTTCAGAATAAATCAACAGACTCTTATAGCAAAAACAAAAAACAAAAAACAATAAAAAAACAAAAAAATAAAAAAAAAAACAATATTTAAATAATATTTAATATTTATATTTTTATGCCCATAATTTAAAAAATAAAAATTAAATTTTTATTTATTTTGGTTTTTCTTTTTTTTTCTTTTTTTTCTGTGATCATATCACTTTCATTAATAAAAGCAATGCATAAAAAAATATAGGTATATACAATTTTAAAAATTCAATTTCATTAATTTGAATACAAAAGAAGGAAAAAAAAAGTGCACAACTACATTGATATTATGAACATTCACTTATACTACATATTATATACATAAGTACATGCATATGTACATGTAAAATGAGAATAAACTTAAAATTAAAATAAATAGTGCATGTTTGGTATATCTGTCTTTAATCTGAAGTTCAGATCAGGAAACAGGAAATTGTATTGCATTTAAAGTATTCACACGAGTAGTGGTACCGTCTAAAATAGAACCGTTTATTTCAGGAAATGTGTAACGTATCATAAAACTACAAAAACAAAACAAAAAAAAAGTGGTTTTTTAAATTTAAAAAGATTTGCATATTTTTTTTTCCTTTTCTATTTTTTTTTAAATTCATTTATGTAAAAAAAAAAAATAATCTTGGTAATAAAAAAGTTGATGAACAGAAAAAAAATTATTTAATTTTTTTATTTGTTTTCTCTGAAATCCTTACAAAAACGAAAAGTCCTTATACAAAAATAGAATATGCATGTATGTATATGCACGATACTCTCATTAGAATTTCATTTGTAATTCTTGCAAATAAAATAAGAACATCTGATCGTAACGTGAATTATTTTTAATGAAATTGGAAAAGTTGTATCCTAAAGACGTAACAGTAAAAGAAAATTGTCGTGTACCTGTGTTGTGACAAACCTGTGCTGGAATAGACATTTATAATTTCATTTATGATATTTTTTATTTTTGTTTGGTATACAAATGAATAGCTATCACACAATAGTTTGAAGGCTGAATTAGGTTAGATTAGATTTATATGTAAAGGGTAAGGGTTCGGCCCTCTATCACTTTAGCCGCAAATGGGCTTCTTCTGATTACCCGATTAATGCATTAAGAATTAAACATCTGAGTACATCGTCCCGATGGTGGAGTTTGCCTTCACAAATATGGTATAATAGATTCTCTTCTACTTCACGTATCTACATAGTCTGCACAAGTTGTTTTCAGTTAGAATGATTTTATCGATATGCTTCTTTACTAAGCAGTAACCAGTCATTATCACTGCCATGATTTGCATCTGTTTCCTGTTTAAATTTCGAAGAATTTTAGCAAGCATTTTGGTATGAAAATATTTGTTTGACGATTGCTAGGAGTGTTACCCCGGAAATCTTCAGCTTTTTACTTCAACCAATTTTTGTTTTAGTATATGAATTAAAAACATTACAGAGATACTTTTTGAGGGGGGAAACTGCTTCCGATTCAAAATTTATAATAATTATAATACTTTTAGATCGTACCGAATGGATCATTGTAAAAAAATTTAATTAATTTATCTAAAAAATTATTTTAAAAATAATTTAACAATTCATAAACGTAGCAATCTCTAAATACAGGTGATTTTAAACAATAGAAATAATCAAATGTCTGTTGTTAAACACTTTCCCATAGATAAGCTTAAATAGTTATTCTGTATTATAGGTAGGTAGAGGACTATTCCAGTTGCTTTACGTGATGCCACGACTCAAGTGAATTAATTTGTTTTTGTTTTAGAAGGGGATCACTCTCCCATTATCACTCACAAAATCCTACCAAATCTGCACCATATTTCTTGGGTGGCTTTTCATTGGATGGATAGACTTTATAATAAATTTGATATAATGAGAAAATGAAAACAACAAATTGATTTTAACAACAAAGATAAAAAATGTCTCACTTTTTTTATAAACGGTTTGCAGTTTTGAATAGAAACCTTTAATACTTAAAATGGGCTGGAATAAAATAAAAGAAGTAAAAAGAAAAGTGGGTAGTAACATGCCTGTATTTCATTTGCCTGATGTATTTTTATTTCCCTGTATAGTATGTACAGCCAAATGGCACGCTCCCGAAAAAAAAAGTATTACGTTAATTTAGTGGAAGTAAGAGAAAACATAATTAATTTAAACCTTGAGCTTCTGTAGGTTGTATTTTGAACTACCATATTTTGCAAAAAAAATCGAAAATTATTCCACATTTGACACGTACTGACTATGATCGCGAAGACATTTAATGCAATACGAAACATATGAACTCTTAAAATTAATATTCCAAAAACAAATTAAAGACCGAAGAAGTATTGGTTGGGAAATAAATGTTTTGATTAAGGATTATTCGTCATTTTCAGAACAAAATTATCAAGCAAACTTCATCTACCATTCTATTTCCCGGGCAGATCGAAGTGAAGGATTGTGTCGACTTTAACTCACTAAAAAAATCGTATCCTTTTGTTAAAATTAAAACTAGTCTTTAAGATTAACCGTTGATATAATTCTGACTCTATTACTTCAGATAAATCAAAATCCGATTAGGAAATATTGAGAGATAAAATATTTTAGCTTAATAAAATTCGAACAGTTCCAACGGTTCCGGCCGTGTAACAAAGTTTTGATTGTCATTTAAAGCGTAATTCTACTAGTTAAGAAAGACGATTTTTGATGAGCACAGCTAGTTTTTTTTTTTATATCGTATTTTACTGATATGCCAATGAAAATCAATATTGCGAAAATACCAATGAGCATTGACAATATTTCGCGCCATTTTATTTTGCAATGTTTGAATAGTTTGAATATGAACTTGTTTAGTACAACCCCATATTTGAATACCGTACTGAACCATATTTGAATACCGTGCTGAACCATATTTGAATACCGCACTACCAAATTTTAATACAGAACTGGATATAATATTTGATTGTAGGTCAAAAAATCTTGTTATATATCGTACAAATGGTTATAATTCAATTCTAACTCTTGTTTATTTTATTTCACATGTTCTTTCCATTGATGCCTTGTATCAAGAGTCATACCTGTATATTTTACAGTACTTTGATATTTACACTCTTGCAAGTAACTTAGATAGAATCACGTTTTCGTGCTTAGTTAAGTACTGTACTGCAATTTTACACTACATCAGTATCTACAATATTTCGAGTACTTAATTAACAAATTACTGGCTTGTCAACTCATTAAATGTGGAAAACTTTCGAAGAATTTTATAGAAGGCTTAATACCTGCTATTTTCAGGAACAAAGCCTTCTTAAATAGAATAGCTCCATTTTGTTTAATTTGTTACCAAATTATACTCTCAGTTATTTTTTGTCTTTTATTTCCTCCCAATGACAAAGGGTACTAGACCAGCTCGAAAAACCAAATAAAGCATTTTTTTTTTTTTTACTTCATCGGGAATCAAACCTGGGACCTTGCCTAATTTTTTTTATTTACCTTTTGCAACACCCAGCGTGTACATGGTGTGACGACTTTGTTTATTGTAATCGGAATGGGCAAATCTATGTTTTATTTGTGTAGATTTGACTCATTTAGTTTAATTTTTCACCGTTTACATCATCTGGGGATTTTTTTATTAGCTTGTTGCGAAAATAATATTGATAACTTAAATAAGTCGTAGACAATTGAAATACTTTTATAAGGAAATTGTATATTTTATTATGTTTACATTTGAAAAATACTGAGAAGAAAGTTGATTGCATTTATCCGAAGAGAGTTCTAATAGCGGAAGAAGAAGATTGCTCTTTTACTTGACCCTTCAAATAAATTGCTCTACCCAGATTAATTTATATTTAATTTTTGTTTCTTTTTAATTTCGCTTTAGTCAATATTCATTACATTTACTTATATCTTGTATCCAATACAAAATTCAGCAATTGTTGAAATTCCTCTTCTTTACTTGATTGCAAACTATTTTTGTGCAATTAGAAACAATATATTTATTATGTTATAATGTTAAAAAATAAATATTTATTTTTTTTTTTAAATTTGAATACTGAAGTAAATTTACTGCAGTACATATTTAAATTTAGTTCAAATTTTTAGTATCCTCACATTTTAAAATACGAGTATATTCACTGAACTGAAGTAATTTAAAGCTTAAAACATTTTTCGGCTTCACAAAAATTTCTTGTTCAATGAAAATTGATAATTTATATATTAATACATACACATGCATATACACATACAATATACATATAACTAGTATCATACTTCAGTAAAGCATAGAATATTACTTAAAAAATCTAAAATCAAATACAAAAAAAAAATAGAGTAAATGGTAATGTAAATAGTCAAACAATGAAATGAAATTGCGTGCATTTGAATAATTTACTTAACTCCACAAACTAATATTTCCTGGCTAATTTTTTTTTGTTTTGTTTTTATTTTTCCTATATTTTTATACTTATATAGTGAAATAAAAATAACATTACTACTATTCTTATTAAATTGTCCTGTAAATGACAATAAATTAAATTCTTAGAATTTTAAAAAAACAACATTTAGAAACTATACAATGTAGGTATGTATGTATCAATGTAAATCGTATTAGAATTGTAATTATTTAGTGATTTAAATCGAAATTATAATGGTGTACTTTTGTAATTTGAGATTACGTTTATGAGTTTTTTCTTTTGTTTTTTATAATTTTAATATTGTTGTCAGTTAAAAAGCAAATATTTTTTAACTAAAAATCGGTTAGAATGAACACGCAGTGATTTAATCTTTGAAATTTTAATTTTCCATATACATCTATGTTTGCCATCAGGCTTAAATAAATTATAATTCTATACTTAAGTTGTCCATGCTCCAGCCAAATTGATCGAAAACTGGTTGATGATGAGTTCTTGGGTACACATTTACATGCTAAAATAAATTATAATTCTACACTCTCCATGGCCAAATTGAAATTGATCGAAAAGAGGAAGCTGATTCATCCAGAGTACATATTTTTTTTTACTAAATTTAATTCCAAATGAAGTTTTAAAATTTAAAAAAGTAATACAAATTTTAAAAAGAGAGATGCCTAGAGTTAGCAACACACCTTACATGTTTGTATCAAAATCGTAGATTACTGTTTCAAGACTATAAACAGAGTGTGTCGGCAGTCATAGACCAAGACTGTTTGGGTATTTAGAAATAAACCAACAAATAAAAAAATTTATGGGAAACGAAAATTAATTCAACCCCATCGATTTTATAATAACTCCCGACCCTTTCAAAAGAACAATACTTACGAATTGGCTTTGAAGCAGACTAATATCTACTTCAGTTCAAATATAATTTTTTTTTTATAATATTGTTTTGATGCATTACAATATCCTCTACATTTTGGCCTACAAAATTTTTATGTCAGACTTGTCGTTTCTCAGTTAAATTTATATCTAACAATATTTAGATATCTGAGGCGTAAGTTTATGTAAGAAATATATACAAACTGAGGAATGAATATTTTAACAATTTTATTTTATTAGTCCAAATTACTGAAGCTATTGAAGCTACTCAAAGTGTGAAATATAACTTTACCCAAGAAATGCTAAGTCTGATATCAAAGTTGTGTGTGACGAAAATGTAGAGAAAGTTGAAGTACATCAAACTGATTAATAAAAATAAAATTTAGTTATCATTTCCAAGTTAATCAACGTTTTTAAAAAAATATCAGTTTTTTATACCAACATTTTTTAGTTTCAACGGTCGCCCATATATTACCTAACTAATGTACAATAATTTCAAAATCTGAAGAGCACATTTTTCCAGGTAGCATATCACCGGAGCTGTACTGAATGTTTAATCCCTTGAAGTAGTCTAGTCCAGGTTAAATTTAAAAATAGACCTTGTAAATTCGTTCCCCAATACTCCAAGGAATCATCTTTCAAAGTATTTTTTAGATCGATGCTGACATTCCAATAAATATCCTTAAAAAAATCCATAAAAATCTAAATCTGTAAACCACAAATGCCGAAAAGTAAGACAACAGATGGCAGTGAATATTTATTATTAAATTTTCAGCCCTTTGACATAATTTGTATATTGTTATGCCTCTTTCCGACATATTTCGGGATTTTCCCGTTTTTAAAGGCAACAATATGTGATATTTATATTATTTGACAAAGAAGTTTTACTTGACAAAATATAGAAGATAGTGGGGCGAATTTTGTTTATTTTTTATATATTTTTTACTAAAAGCTTGCCGTCTGCGAAAACAGGGTTTCAACAAATAGACAGCAGGGTTTGGGGGGCAGCAGCGACCAGCCCCCAATCTTAAAAATAAATTTGTTTTTTTTTTAAATATTATTTACTAAAAGCTTGACGTCTGCGTTTACCTGCCGTCTGCGAAAACAGTGTTTTAATAAATAAGTAGTACGAGCCTGGGGCGGTAGCCTCCGATTTTAAAAATAAATTTTGTTTTTGTTTTAAGTTTTTACTAACCTTGCTATTTTACTAACATTTGGATTTTGAAACTCTGGATTTTGTCGTTTGGATTTAGTCAATTTGGCTTTTCACATTAGAAATTTCGTAGCTATTCCACCTACAAGCTGTTTTTGGGAATTTCCCATATTAAGTGCTAACAAAGACTTTTTCTGAAGTTCTGACAACCTTATGTTATTCTTACTGTTCTTGAAAGTTTAAAGTAGATTAGCAGTTTTTTGCGCGGATTTTTTATAAATTTTTTACGGATTTTTTACGGTAGTTGTCATTAAAGATTTTGATTTTTAGGGATTGTGAAATTAGGGATTTCGATTTATGGATTTCAATTTTAACTATAAGTTTAATGCATTTTTTTCTTCGTTTACTCAGCATAGCGTCTGCGGAGCATATTGCATAAAATCGAAAACTTTGCCAATCATTTTTAAACATTTGTTAATGAATAACTGTAGTTTTTGGGTATCCATCCGATGATATTCGAAACCAATCATTTTTCACTTTCATATGGATACTGTTATAGACAGTATGGACTTTAAATTTTCAAATTTACTGGCCCCGTACCGTGTATGAAATTCGGATTCGAACGATTATCCGAATTTGCGATTCGAATGTAAAATTAATTGGTACCGCGTATCAAATTCGGAAGGAAATAAACGTCATTTAAGTTGGTAACGTAAGTTTCCGACTTTCAAATTGTCATTAATGTTTTTGTATACTTTAAATTTATTTGAAAATGTGTGATTATGGTTTAAAATAGAAAAGTATTATTTAAAATTAATTTTCAATTTTATTACATTTGTATTTCGATTTGATTATCATTATTTTAAATTCAGATGGTTCTGTTTTGTGTTTAAGCCTAATCTATAAAACATACAAATATGAAATAATATACATTTTTTTAAATACAAAATTAATATGAATTGAATTTTTTTATATTATTGGTTATTATTGTAATATTAAGTATAATTATATTTTTAAATAACTCACTTAATTTTAAAACAAAAAAAGTTTTACCTCCATTCGATAACAAAAAACCATTCGAATAAACTATGTTAAAAAATATTCGAAAGTAATATTACATGGTACGAAAATTTACATTCGGATTCGTATATACGATTTTCGAGTTGTCAAACTTATTTTAACAGTAGCAAACTTTCGAATACGAAATTCGTTTTACGAAAATCGGAATACACGGTAGGGGCCCTGTACTTAATTCTATTATAAATTTTTTGTTTTCAAATTTTTAATTAAAAGATTGTTGAAATGATGATGCGAAGACTATAGGTATTAAAGTCAGCCCATCACTAGAGTAAAACGAAAATAAATTCGTAATTATTTTGAAAGAATTGAGAACTTTGCTTAAAACAAAGAAATTTGAATGCATTTTTTATCTATATGTACTTAAATAAGGAAAAAAACTTTTTTTGCTATACTAGCTCACCGTTTTAAAGATGGAGTTTTGAAATTTTGCAGTTATTCATGTGCAAAAACGAGAAATAATGCGGTACTTTACAAAGCTGTCAAATAAAAAGTTCGGTTCGGGTATACAACACAACTCGTAGCTAGGTAATTGAGTATTCTCTCAAAAATAAACAAATTTATTTTCAGTGTTTTCCAAAATTCGGACTGGTTCTGGTTCTAGCTGTCATAGGTGCCAATGAAATTGTAGCTGTTGGCTACTTAACAGAATTTCTAAATTTGTTGCGTTTAACAAGATTTTGGTGATTGCTTCGTCATGATGAACTCTCATGAACCAAAGGGGAAATTGCAATATGAAATTTGAATTTGTTTTTACAAAATTCCAATTAGCCTCAACAATACAAAATTAATAATACACCTAACCCTCGATTTACACGATGAATTAGTTCTCCAAGAGTACCTTGTTGTAAACTGAAACTGTGTAAAACGAAACCGTGCGTAAATTGAATTCGTGTAATTAAATTCATATTTTATATTGAAAAAGTATTATGTAAATCTAAAGCTTAAAATAAAAAATTGAAAATGTTTGTAGTCTTACCAATATTCCAGCACGTTATTTAAAATTGCACAACACAAAATCTTTTTCAAAATTAATTTTAAATATAACACTCAGATTAAATTGAAATATAAATTCATACTGATATTAACTATTTTATATAGTGTATTCTGTATTGTATTTGTATAACATATGTATTCAACATTGAAAGCCTACTCAGATTAAAATTTCAAATTCAACGCTTATTGAGATTAAAATTTTGATAGCTTTTCTGGTTTTTTGAATTCTAAATTTGCGCGATGGTTTTAAAGTTTTTTCAAAAATTTGTATGACCGTGTTAAACTGAAAATTAGAGTAAAATAAACGAAACCGTGCAAATCGGGTACCGTGTAAATCGAGGGTTAGGTGTAAAATAAAAATATAAAAATATTCCACGCTTATGTTATTGAAGCACAAATTCAAACCTATTTCAAATTTTGAGTTTGACCCACCATGTGTTATACAGGTTCTAGAATATTTTTTAGAAATCATTTTTTTTTCATAAATTTGGTTCACAAATAAAACTTTACCGAAGTAAATTTTGTACATTTTGTATTGGACCCGTTGAATATCGGGTGACTTTCCAAGTTATTTATAAATCTTTCTTACTATCATTCTCGTAGTTTTACATTAATTTTCCGGGAATATGTTCTGGATGATTAAGTACGATTTTTATTTAATATTTTTTCTATTATTTGTTGTGTTTTTTAAAAAACACTTAGAATTTCTCAATTACAATGTGAGGTGAGAGCTAACAACTGAATTAACAAATTAAATTATCGTTTTTCTATGCTAGAGTATTGTGTAGACATGAATCATTACAAAGTCATAAAAAAAAGAAAATAATAATTTTTGCGTTTCACTATTTCGACTACAAACATTCTTAATTTATATTCATTCCAAAAAATATCATTCTTTTTCTTTAAGTTAAATTTAATACTTAGAGAAATGACGACGACTCTTAACTACTTTTACTATTAAAAAACTAACGAAAAAACAAAAATGAAAAAAAAAATCACCTACAGAAAAGCGAAGAAAAAAAATTATAATAAAAATTTCCACCATGTGCCATTTGTACATATTTAAAAGTTTCCGGTTTCCGTCACTGAGCATATAAATAACCCCCAAACAACAAAGACCACCAATATTATGGCGGATATTTTTTTTACGTTATTTTTTTTCAATTTTTCTCTTTTTTTTTTATTTTTATTTATTTGAATTCTACACGTATGCCGTTAGGTAAATTTCATTTCTATATTTTAAATATATACAAAGATTTGTATCTTTGATGATTTTGAATAAAAGTGTAAAAAAAAATACCAAAGGATAACATAATAGCGTACCTACAATGAATGAAAAGAAGAATTACAACCAACCCACAATATATTAACTTAGACCTTATGTAGACAGAGAAGAAATAAAAAAAATAAAATAAAAAAAATATAAACCTCCAAAATATAAATGGAAATTTTGTTAGCCTTCACTTTATCTTAAGAATAAATATATTTTGAACTTAAAGTATCTTTCGATTAAAATGTTTTTATGTGGCTCTTAGAGAGTCTTATTTTTGGTGTCATTAAACTTTTTATTGCTAGAAGTAAACATGAAAGGAAGTAAAGTACAGTAGGTAATATACATATATGCACTTAGTTAAGTTATATATTATATAGATGATGAAGGACAATTTCAAAATTTTAGTTACAATTTGTAGAATTCAAGTTAAAATAAAATTCATTTTGCATACAGGATGTTTGTGTATCGTAGAATAACGATCCATAATACCCATCGCAGGCTAGAATGGGCAAAATAACTATTGTTTCAACGTTTAAAATCTTAGTCTTACAGTTTAGAGACTGAAGTTAGTTTAGGCAGCGTTTATAGCGATTAGTAAAGTGAATACTTAAAATTTTTTGATTTCAATTTAACTGCCGCGATACTTACAAAATTTTAATTTAAAGTCATAGGAGTTGTAAAAAATGTTCTAAAAAAGAAATTCGATTCTATATTTTAATCCATTTTATAACCTTACGTATTAGTATTTTATTTTTTTTTATTTTACTGAAGCATGTTTCATTTTTACAAATTTATTTTACTGATCGCTTGAAATCGCAGCCTTATTAAATTTTTATTCATTTAAAATATCTTCATTATTATATTTTATTTTTTTGTTATACATTTTTGTTACATTTTTTTTCTCCATTGAGCAGAATTACATTTGAAATTGAAATTAAAATTAAAATTAAAATTAAAATTAAAATTAAATTTATGGAATAAAAGTCGAGTTTCCTTTCACTAATCATTTGTATTTATTTTGCAAATATCGATATTTCGGAAGCAACTTACTTCCTTCATCAGTGCTTTGCGACTAATTAATATTTACACTAATCCTTACATATAATTATATAATTTGAACCCTCAATAATATGCTAATTTTGTTAACAATAGTAATTCCTTAATAGTGCTACCTAATCTATAGTGTTTTATTTATTAATTTTTTTTTGTATAATTATTATTTAGTGCATTTAAACTAGTGTTACGCAATAACCCTTATTCTAGTATTTATGATCTTAATTCTACCTGAACCTGATTTTTAATTTTAAAGTAATCTAAATAATGGCGAGAATCCACTACCTACATCATTATTAAGTCTGTTGTTAACAGGTTCTCTAGATATTGCCAGGCTTTCATACATATCTAGTTTATTATTTTTGTTTACCTCTTTTATTAATTTTAAACTATTCTTATTTATATGATGTTCTTCTTCAACTATATGTTGCGCTACAGCTGACCTAAAATACGTGTAGTTTCTTTTCCTCGCCAATTGTGCTTCCCTCATATGTTCCTGGAATCTAACTTTAATTAACCTCTTGGATTGTCCTATGTAAGTTTTTGTGCAATCTTGGCATGATATTTTGTATATACCACTTACTTCTTCTATGCTTTTCTTATCTTTAGCAGATCTTAACAGATTACATAATTTGAGATTTCTGCTAGTAGTGACTACATTTAAGTTGTATTTCTTAAATATATTGCTAAATTTTTTTGTGTATGCGGAATGTGCTACACAGATTCGTTTTGGCTTCTCCATATTTTTGTTTCGTTCGAATAACCTAGGAAGTTCGAGTTCAAAAACCTAGGAAGAGAAATGAGCACAAGAGCTATAAAAAATACAGCTGAACTGATCGAAGCAATAAAGGATACCGAAATAGGGGAAAGTGAAGAGCTAGTATCATTTGATGTCAAATCACTTTTCCCTAGCATACCAGTTAAAGAAGCCATTATAAAACTAGAGGAATGGCTCAACAAAATGGATGATTCGAGGGAATGGAAACAAAAAACCAAATGCTACATAAAATTGGCAGCCCTTTGTATGAATGAAAACTATTTCATGTTTAGAGGGAAGTATTACAAAACCACAAAAGGCACAGCTATGGGAAATCCACTATCCCCTATATTGAGCGAAATCTTCATGAATTTTATAGAAGAAAGGATAGTAGAAGAAGGAATTATGCCCAGGATCTGGATGCAATATGTAGATGATATTATCGCAGTAGGGGAAAAAACCAAAATGGAAAGTTTACTTGTTAAACTCAATAACATCCATAACAACATAACTTTCACAATGGAAAATGAAAAAAATGGCGAAATTCCGTTCCTAGATATCAAATTAATTAGAAGGGAAGGAAAAATAAATTTTGATATCTATAGGAAAATTACGACAACTAAAAGAACTATCACTTCCGATTCAAACCACCCCCATGGACAAAAGATGGCAGCATATCATACAATGATTAACAGACTACTGACCACACCTTAATCAGAAGAAAACTTCAAAAAGGAAAAATTATATATTGAGGACACAGCAGAAGTAAATGGATTTATGAAAGAAAATGTTGAGAAAATAATAAAGAAGAAGATCCATAGAACTGAAATGGAAAATCTCTCAACTTTATTCGAACAAAACAAAAATATGGAGAAGCCACAACGAATCTGTGTAGCACATTCCGCATACACAAAAAAATTTAGCAATATATTTAAGAAATACAACTTAAATGTAGTCACTACTAGCAGAAATCTCAAATTATGTAATCTGTTAGGATCTGCTAAAGATAAGAAAAGCATAGAAGAAGTAAGTGGTATATACAAAATATCATGCCAAGATTGCACAAAAACTTACATAGGACAATCCAAGAGGTTAATTAAAGTTAGATTCCAGGAACATATGAGGGAAGCACAATTGGCGAGGAAAAGAAACTACACGAATTTTAGGTCAGCTGTAGCGCAACATATAGTTGAAGAAGAACATCATATAAATAAGAATAGTTTAAAATTAATAAAAGAGGTAAACAAAAATAATAAACTAGATATGTATGAAAGCCTGGCAATATCTAGAGAACCTGTTAACAACAGACTTAATAATGATGTAGGTAGTGGATTCTCGCCATTATTTAGATTACTTTAAAATTAAAAATCAGGTTCAGGTAGAATTAAGATCATAAATACTAGAATAAGGGTTATTGCGTAACACTAGTTTAAATGCAATAAATAATAATTATACAAAAAAAAATTAATAAATAAAACACTATAGATTAGGTAGCACTATTAAGGAATTACTATTGTTAACAAAATGAGCATATTATTGAGGGTTCAAATTATATAATTATATGTAAGGATTAGTGTAAATATTAATTAGTCGCAAAGCACTGATGAAGGAAGTAAGTTGCTTCCGAAATATCGATATTTGCAAAATAAATACAAATGATTAGTGAAAGGAAACTCGACTTTTATTCCATAAATCTAAACATATCACTAAAAACAAATCTGATTATCAAAAACAATTAAAATTAAAATTAAAATTAAAATTAAAATTAAAATTAAAATTAAAATTAAAATTAAAATTAAAATTAAAATTAAAATTAAAATTAAAATTAAAATTAAAATTAAAATTAAAATTAAAATTAAAATTAAAATTAAAATTAAAATTAAAATTAAAATTAAAATTAAAATTAAAATTAAAATTAAAATTAAAATTAAAATTAAAATTAAAATTAAAATTAAAATTAAAATTAAAATTAAAATTAAAATTAAAATTAAAATTAACATTAAAATTAACATTAAAATTAAAATTAAAATTAAAATTAAAATTAAAATTAAAATTAAATTAAAATTATACCTATTCATATGGTAACAATGACAATTAAACAATTTCACTTATCCACCTGCAAGTTCACCCTGTTTTTTTTTCATATTTTATTACATATGATATCCTATTTTTTCCTTGAAATCCAGGAAACGGATATAGAAAAAGTTTTATTTTTGGTTTTTCTATGGAAAAATAGGTTATTTTATTTATGAATAGCTTAGAGAGGATTTTTAGAGTGGATTGTCACGTAATTTTGAATGACGACAAATTAGGTTGAAATAAAAAAATTTTTTGGTATAAGTATAGTATCAAAGATTAACCAACGTTCATAATTTGTTGGGTTTTTTCTTTGAAGTTTTTTTTTAATTTACAAGTTATTACACATATAAGGTAAAGCCAAAATACTAACTAAAACATATTATTCTTGTAGAATGTAGACAGTGTGTGTCTTGTGACGGTTTGGAGATAATTTTAAAAGTTAACAAGAAAATATTAATATTAGGGTATTGAAAATATTGTAGTTTCCTGTTCACTTGGAAACCATATAAATTGAAATGATTGTCAAACCGGACAAAAATGAAGCATGGTCAATAAGCCTATTTCCCGTGTTTTTTTTAAGGTATTTAAACTATTTTCCTATGCAGCTAAACATATTATTTATATTTTTTTTACTTCGCGTGGGAGCATGCTTCTATAGTGATCCTCTCTGTTGGATGCTGCTTCCTTAATATCGACCCAGATATAATTGTTAATTCTTGATAAATTGTGCGTCTCCATGTGTTGCGTGGTCTGATGCGTCTCCTTTGTTCTTGGGAATTCCATTCTAAAGCCCTTCTTGTTATATCACTTTCTGATGTCCTGAATGGCCTATGGTATGTATGGCCTATCCACTTCCATTTTTTGCTATAAATCTGTCTGTTGGTCCAGTTTTCATCCATAAATCCTTGTTGTTAATTTTTGCCTGCCAGAATATTCTGCATATGATTCTCAAGCACTTGTTGATGAATACTTGTAGCTTCTGTTTTATTCTGACCGAAGTGAGCCATATTTCACTGTCATATATATTAATGTTGACTTTACACATACTCTGAATATTGTTAGCTTTGTTGCTCTCGATATTTGGTTGCTTCGCCATATCTTCATTAGGCTCCCTAATGTTGTTCTTGCCTTATTTATACGGCTGTTGACATCTTCTCTGCTGTACCTCCTCTTGATATTATGATGCTCCCCACCAGGTAGTTGAATTCTTCTATGTATTTTATCTGTTGTCCATGTTTGTCCTCATTGACTTGGATTCACCGATGTTTAATTCCAGTCCCGTTTTGCTTCTTTTGCTTTCTTTTGTAGGTCCTTTTGATTTCTTGATATGAGGCATACATCATCTTCGTAATCTAAGTCTTCTAAGTTGTCGAAGAGATCCCATTCTATTGCGTTTATTCCAGTGCAAATTTTTCTTAGAATGTCGTCTAGCAATACTGAAGAGAAGTGGTGATAATGGACATCTTCGCCTAATTCCTATATCGGTGTAGTATGGATCACTGTTTTATATTCTTAAATGAACATAATTGTATACCTCAATATCATTTTTCGATTAGATATAATTATTTCACTAATGAGTAAATACACAGAATAATGTAATTTAATTGCAAACTAGTGACAATACAGAAGCAACAGACTTGCTTTATCAGTTGTTGACACTTACTTCATTCATCAGCTCTTATAACTAAATGTAAGTAAAATGTCACTAAAAATAAATTCGATTATTAATAAAAATACACAGAATAATTTTAAACTTAAGGGATACTCTATCTATATGAATAGAAAATAAGAAATTCAACTCAGATATAAAAAGATGCCATTTGTAGGGTGCGGTTGTAGAGTCAAATTTGGAAAACATCCAATAATTTCAAACAAAAGTATTAGGATCAACAATTGAAGTTCACAGTTATATCCATGCCCATCTGGTTGCAAAATAAAAATTTAAAAAAACAGCTGTTCTTTAGCAAATACATGTTTGTTATTTGCTTAAAATGTCAAACCAAACTAACAGTGGATGTACTGTTAACTGATAATTATTATGCAGTAACAGAGATATTATAGAAATTGAAAAATCCTTATATCCTTCAGATTTAATAAATAGATTTGAATAGTCAGTATCAAAATAGAATACTAGAAGTCCTAACATTGATTAAGATCTCAAAAAAGTCAGAACAAAAACTTTGTTAAAAATTTCATTTGATGTTCTACCAAGAACATCTTTACTTAAAATAAATATAGCAAACAAACAAAATTATTATTATTCAATAATCACGTTTTTTTACAAAGCCTGATATATCAAAAAATTGCATGAAGTGTACTCAAGCTTTGTCCAATCTATACTTACTCCTTTCTTACATATCTTAGTATATATTTTTAAAAATTACTCAGCTAAAAAATTATCAGTTCGAATTTCGCTACTAACCTTTAAGAACGAAGTTCACATTTTTAATAAAAACTAATACTAGAATTAGGAAATGGCTTACTCCTGCAAATATTGATTCCCCCCTTGATTATTAAAATATACACTCAAATAATATACTTACATAATAATAATATTCCCTAAGATCCAAAAAAAATATAATAATATTGTCAAATTTATAATTCGATCAATCATATTGCCAATTACAATGACACATACACATCTATACAATTATTTGCAAAAAAAATAAAAAAAATAACAAAATCCAATTGACCAAAAATTTATTTTTGTATTTATAAAATTTTTGAAACTTTACAACTACAAACAAAATTCAATATCGATACAAAAAGAAAAAAAAAAAAATGGAATTAAAAAATAAACAACAACAAATCGAATATTTACTGTCATTGTGAGTACACAAAAAATTATTTATACTGAAAAACGTTATCACGTTAAATCAATATTTATACAAAATAAAGTGTACATACTACTCGTATTGAATTTGTACGTAAATGTGTAGATCAAATTAAATCCCAGTAGTGTAACATCATCGTTTCTATGTGTGTATAAATTGAATAAAATATCCTTTCGTTTATCACATCATTCACTATAATATCGACTAAAATTTTTTTGTTTTTTTTTTTTTTGCTTTTTGTTTTGGGATAATCTTTTTTTTTTGTGCCGATTTATGTCAGTGTTGTTTCTTTCGTGAATTTTTTTTTATATTGCAGACTTCTAGGCAATTATTTTTGTTTGTTATGCAACAAATGGACATTAATAACTTTTTTTAAATATTTAACGTTAGTTTTCTTAATATCGCAACCTTTCATAAATTAAATTTGCTTATTTTTCTTTAGATGTCTAACTGAATCTTTAAAAGAGCCCCACCAGGCTACTGCTGACGTTGATATAGTGCCAAATTTTCACTTATTTTTCACAAAATTTTCCAATACTAAAAACACTTACAATACTATTATTCTTCCTATTAAAACTAATTTTTACCAGACTCACCAATAACTTTTCTGGAATTGATTATTTTTTTGGTATGATAAGTCCCGCGATCACAGTTTTAATTACAAATACAAAATAAACCATTTTCCAATTACACTAGCACAATAGGTTTAATTATTTGAAGTTTACCCACTTTTCTAACCAATTCTTGCTTAGTAATCCAGTAAAGACCTGTAATAAAATGAACATGATGAGAAAGATAATACTGTTATGTATATAGTTTTATCTTGATATAGTTTTGAAATGCACCGTAATGTAGGAAATTTAAATATGTTGAATGGGTATCTGTTTAGCATATAGCTTCAAAGCTTTCACCTATAAGCCAAAATATAGTTCAACTTGTTTTTAACTATCAGTTTCCATTACTGATATCTGAACTTCGATTTCAGTATTGCAAGTTATTCCTGTATGTACCACCTACTACCACACAACAACACATTAAATTAATACAAACCTAATAACAGCTGTGCATAAGTTCTGTAAACTCATTCTTCACCTTTTTCTAATCGCACATTTACAAGAGTAAAGCGATGTTGTATCTTTTTTTAAAATTTCAATTATATTTGGTTTCTAATAACTTAATTTTTTATCAGAAATAAAACTAAATTATAATCTATGTATCTATTTCTATTGTACCTATATGAAAATAAGATTGGTACTATTAATTATATCCTTTTAGACATATCGTATGAAAATATCACTGACGTAATATTTTTCTATATTCTGTTAAGCACAAAACGTGACATTTTTAAATTGACATGATGACTACAAAATTTTCCTAGTACTACCAAAATCAAAATTTTCTATCACCCATCTTACAGAAGAAAAATACATTTTCAGCTAGACTGATTTTTCATCGCGTCAGTGATACGTCAAAGATAATATGGGAAATAGTCAATTGTTGGAGTTAAATGTTTTACTTATAATTGCTGGACCAGATTTCGATTTATATGAATTGACAAAACCCATAGTTTGAGGCCCAGTTTGATAATTTATTTAGAGTAGTTTGAATATAAGGTCTCTTAGTGGGCTTAGATATTTTTCGCTATTCCTATATAAGTGATTCACTATGCAACCAGCTTCTTCCAGTATTAAAAATAGAAAAAATGAATATTAAAAAAATAGCATATAAGTTGTTCAATTTTATACATTTAAAACTTTTAATATTTTAATAAGTTAAAGAACATTTGCCAAAGATCGAACAAATTTTATTTATTAAGCAAGATCTTACTTTCTAAACAAATACCGAGATTTTAAAATCAAGATCGATTTTTTTGCTTTCAAAACGAAATTTTGCTTAAAAACAGGAGATTTGAGTTTAAACTCCGTTTTATTACTTTGAACCAATATGTAAATGCAAGAAGATGTATTTTTCAGTTTTAAATTTAAATTCAATATTGTCCTTGAGTTCTATCATTATTTCGACAGTTAAGTCCATTTTTATTCATTACTTTACATGATTTAAGTCTTTAGGTCTTATAACCACCTGCATAATTTCAAATATAATGCCTTTATGCTACTGTAAAGTCTATTTTACTCCAAAGTGTTATGCTACAAAGTTAAAATACTTTGTTATAAAAGCTTAATAAGGCCTATATTATCATATGCTTGCCCATATGGTTTAATATCAGCGCGTATGTAATGGAGAAATTAAGATTGTTTGAACGCAAATGTTTAAGAGCTTGTACAAATTTAAATAGCAAACCATCAACGGACCACTTATACTATTATTCAAATAAATCATTATATGAAAAAGCAAATATAATCAAAATAGACAGTTTTATTATTCGTCTCATACGTGACCACATACTGCGCAGTAGTGAACAAATATCAAATTCATTAATTTGCCACCTTTGGTTCATAGTTGACCAATATATCAGTAAATGCCTATACGAAGGATTTATTCCCCCAGAATACTTCATCCTTCTGGACAAGTATAACCAAATTGAAAAAAACGAGTTTATACCGTTAATTTGCCATTTTACTAGGCATGCATGTGACAAAAAATTTATCACAAATTTAAATAGTATTGATATTAATAATAGCGAACTTTTCAAGTTCGATAGTTGCATTTCAAATAGTAATAAGCCATTTTTCTGGAAACAGTAGGTTAAGCATTAGGTTAAGTTTAGTATAGAATTGGGATTTGATTAGATTAGATTTAATTTATTCTGAGAGGGATTCAGTCCTTACATCACCGCAGCCGCAAATCGGATTATTGTGATAACCCGGTTTTTAAGTCTCTGAGTCCTTAAGGAGGCCTGGTTTTGGGATTACACTCAGGATATTCTTCAATGGTATGCTGGATAGCTCCCATTGTTCGAGGAACGCTGTTCCCAAACGGCGAAGTTTGCTACGGGTGAGAACTTTGCATTCACAGATGCATAGGTTATTTTCAGTTAAGAATTAGGATTAGGATTTATATTTAAGTTTTATACTTCATAATTGTATTAAAGTTGGCTATTTTTTACCAATAATAAATTTATTTTTACCGTATCAAATCATTTAAATTGCTAGCTATAGTTTTCTAGTTATAGTTTTTACATAATCTAAGTCACAATGTTGAGTAAACTTTTATTAAATTAAATGGGAGGGCTGTCATTTGACAGCCACGTACATTTTAAGCTGTTTAGAATTAAATCCATACAAATAAAGAAAATAAATAAACAAAACTTGAAAAAAAGTCTATTATGATGGTAGATTTTCAATTAATCTGAATGTACATCTAGTAGGTTTAACAATCATTGTATCCGGTGGTTAAATTAAATATATTACTTACTTGGAGCTATCAATTACAATTTTGAGCAAACGTTTGACTCGTTGAAAATCTCCTTCCATGCGTACCATCGCATATTAAGTTAAATTAAATTACTCTGTTACTTACTGTTATGGATTAATACTTCCATATTATGAGCCTGTTCTCATGAGTATTGCTGTTTGCAGAATAGGCATACATTTCATACCCTTTCGTTAAGAAACAAATTCAGAAAATCCCCTCCACATAAAATTTCGTTGTTTTTGAGGAGATATGAAATGTATGCTAAAGCTGTCATCCTGAAAAGTTGTAGAAACAGGCCCAACATGTACAAACATTTTTATAAATTGATGTTCTTCATTGTAATTAGTTTTCAAAATGGATACCTGTGATATTTTCAGGAAGGAAGTAAGGAAGTTGACTTTTATGCAATTATATACTATAGCAAAACGGTCGTTTGTTCACAGAGACAAACTAGACAAAGCTACCGAGGGAACTTTTATCAATAGTTACCCCCATCCTGAGCATCCTAAACATTGGTACGAATGATTTCATACAGAACGTTGTGACAAAAAAAGCTAAATGAAAAAAATATGGACGCTCAAGCTTGACAAAGAAAATGTCTTTAGATCAGACATAATCTGACGTAACTTGACAGTAATATGCTATGAAACAATAATACATACGTATCATATGCGTGTACATACAGAAAACATTCAACAATGAAAGTGAAGGCCACTACAATTATTAGTCACAGACAGGAGATGATGGTATCGTACACAGACAGGATGATGATGGGATGATATTTTATGTAAATACGCTCAGTTATTGAAATTTCTTTCTAATCTTATTTTTGTTTCACATCCATTTCTGGATGACATTAAAGTCATATAGTTTGAATAAAGATATTTATTTTTAGAGGTATCTACTTCTACCCGTAGCTACATTGCCCTTTTTAATATTTCTAATTCGAAAATCTTTGTTTGTTATGTTTTTATATTTGTTTTTTTTTTTTTCTATTTGCTTGTTGTCCTTTATGGCCAATAAATTTATTATGAGAATTATTTTGTTCAGATTACAATGAGATGAGAAAATATATATATTTATATATATATATGTATATTATATATACATATTTATATTTATATATTTGTATTGATCTTTAGTGGAATGTGAATTAAACTAAAATTCTAAAAATTTAGTTTTCACATAAAATAAAAAAAAAATAAAACTGAAAAAGGATAAAAAGGATAATGAAATGAAATTTTCTTGACGCTCATTCTATGTATATTAGACTTTTAAAATTTTAAAATTTATATTTGGATTTATTCTGAGAAATAAAGAGACATAAAATTAAAAAAAAAAAAAAAAACAAAATAAAAATGATTGTGAATGGAAATCTCATTGTATAAAAGAAAATTTTATGACTTTACAGCAAACAAAAAAAATGTAATAAAAATAATTTTGCAACAAAAAAAAACAAAAACAAATTTTTTAGTATCGAAATAATAAGAAATGAAATAACCTTAATTTCAATAAGAAAGCCCTCTTCATAAAAAATTAAATAAGTAAATAATTTATGGTCATGTATATATACAAAATTTACGGTTATAACGATCAATGATTCTACTTTCGAAAATTTAAGTTAATTTTATTATAAAAGTAAGATCTTAGGTGTCGGTATAGACACACCAGGTATGCTAAAACTTTTTAAATTAACTGGGGTTTCTTAACTAATTTGAAATTTAAACTTTTCGAATCTTATGCCTACATCTGATGCGAGTTTCAATTTGAAATGTTGTATTCACTTAGACAATATACAGGTAACAGGCTCCAAACATTTTCTTCTTCTCTGTAAGTAAATGATTTGCAATTTCGAATTCAATATCCTGAGGGATCAAACGATAACAATAATGCAACTAAAAATACATGTTAAGCTTCAATAAATAGTAACACTCAAACCAATCCATCATTTCAGGACATATAGTATGTGTTAACGGTATTATAGATTTTTTATCATATGCATCTTCAAATCAGAACCTCCAAATAAGACATTATCTTATCTCAATTTCTATTTTCTTTCAAAAAATTGTGAAAACTATAATCCTGCTTGATTCTATGTCATTGGTTAGAGCTGGGTTGAACATTATTACTCTGGTTTGATTAAGTATTAAGTATTAATATACATTTAACATTAACAAAATTGTATACTAATAATTTTTTTAGTTTTATCCCGGATATGTTCGAAATGGAAAATTTTATGTAATGAGCTATAATATATATTTAAAAATACTCACTGGTACTTAGCATCTAATTGGGAATAAACCGATGTAAAATGTTCAAAGATTAAAAACATTAAAGCCCTTAGGTGGTTATAAAAACTGATTTTTGTGTTTTGTACATTATGAAACATCCTTTCGACATGGTGCAATATGACAAGCTGATACAAGTACAAGTGACTTCTAAAATATTTTTCATAAACAATTTATTTAATTTTCAGTTTATACATAAAACTGTATTGAAGTAAATTTTGTACACTTTGTAAATATTGGACCCGGACAATGTCTGATGTTTATACTAGTCTATACTGATAAAAGGGAAACTTTGTTTGTTGTCCACTATACTAGTCCATAGTTTTAAAGATAGGGTATTGAAATTGCACAACTTTTATTATTTTTTATTATTTTATTTAAATATTTCTTATATATATACATATATATATATATCTATATATATATATAAATATATTTGGCCGACTTAAATGGTAAAATTTTTTACTTAAATTGGAAAAATTGAAATTGTGACGATACAGTCACAAATGAAATTGGACCTGTTAGTGGGTTACTAATTGAATTTCTTTGACATTTTTTCCCCACAAGTAGGACATCCAGTTATTCTTCTACAAAATTCCAGATAGCGAAAAGTATACAAGACCAAATTAATAATAAAGTAAAAATACAAAAGTATTGCATTCTTATGTTAACTCAAACCCACTTCAGATTTAATGGAGCTTTATTAACGGAAATAAGATATTTACGGGAATAAATAAAACTTTACTGAAGTTTTGGATTGGATTTTATACACTTCTTGTTGGACCCGGACAAAGTGGGGTGATTTAGTTAGTAATTTATAAAACACAGGAAATATTTTTATTCATTTTTAAAAATTATTTTTGATAAACAGCCAAAGCGTTAGGAACATACCTTTAGCACTTACTTACCACTTGGTTGGGATAGGATAAATTAGAAAGAAAAAGTGAGATAGTTGAAGAAAGTTGAAGAAAAATCGTATTCTTTGTAATTTTCCTTAAATCTTTGCTTAGTTATAAGTTTATCACAATAAGCCCATTTGCGGCTGCGGTGATGTAGGAATTGGATCCCTCTCGGAATAAGTTAAATCTAATCTAATCTAATCTAGTTATAAGTTGAACGTGGAAACATATCAGAGGGAATATGTTTGTGTATAACAATTCTCAGTTTTAACTGACAGTGAAAACTAACTGAATAACAGACCGTCTAGACACCGCCGTTGCATATCGAACACATACAGCATAAATAAATAAATACATTATACTATCCACAACTTTAGAGAAAATCAACATTCTTGAATCAATAAATTTAAAATAAAAAAATTATTATTAACACATTCCAAATTAGTCATTATTATTTTTTTTTACATTAATACAAGATTTTTATATATACGCATTAAAGCATACAAAATTAGTATCCTGTATTGTTGTGTCAAATATTTGTTATATCGTATAGAATCATAATCTGACATCTAACAAAACAGACACATAATCATTGCAGTCGTTACAATACCTACCATATAAGACCTTACAGTTGAAATAAAAAAATAAAAGTTCAATTGAAGAGCCTTGAATGAAATTTTTAAAAAGAACCTACAGCACTTCAAAGATATACAAAAGAGACATAATAAACAAAAGATAAAAATAATGTGTATACTCACTAACGAATTCGTTACTCATTTTCATTCCTTTTCAATTTTACTCACATCTAATTAAATTACCCGTTAAACATAAAATGTCTTAGTTTCTTTCTTTTTTTTTTCATTTTTAACTCCTTAATGTCTAAATAGTTCCCACTAATTTAATATGAAACACCTTCATATTAAAAAAAATTATCGTTAAAAACACGCCTTTCAAAACAAAGAGCCACATTATTTTTAATTATGTAAATTTAATTATAGAGTACTTCCTACGTTTTCTATATATATGTACTAAAGTTAATTACAGCATTAAAAAATAAAAACAAATAAAACAAAATCTTTACACGCCATCTCAACTGTTATAGTACAAATGTTTGTAGCTAGTTTTAGTGTGGATGGGATATTTTAAGTAGGTAAGTAATTATGTATGTTAGTAGATGTTTCTTTTAAAAAACGAAACAAAAATATCATTTTGGTACAGTTATTATATTTTCATGTACGTATACATTTATGAATTCATATGCACACATACATACATATGTAATTTCTTTTGAAAACAATTTTTTTTTTTTTACAATTCCACACAGAATAAAAAATATGACTCTTATTTAATAATAATAATTTTTACTTAAAATATAATATGAAAAAACTGAAATTATTTTATTTCTAAATATATGAAATAAAAAAAAATAAAAAAAAACAGCAGTCAGTTTTAATGTTGTGAGTGTAAAATTTCTTAAAACTTCCTTAAAACAGGAATTTAAAGGAAAAATATTAAAAATTAACGCACACACACACATTCATAGAAATAATTTTAAAAAAAATTAATTTAAATTAGAAAACGATTATTGCCAAATGGAGATTTTAAATTTGTTCGCAAGTAGTATTTTCCACGTAATCTGAAAAGAGAAAGATAAAAAATATGTATTAGTAAAATTAGTGAAACGAATAAATAAAAAAAGAACAAAAATAAAGCAACAACAAAATTTGACATTTGAAAAAAAAATATACGATTGCCCAGGTTTTCATAACATTTAATTACAATCATCAAGATTATATCAAAACTACATAATAGGAAAATCAAATCTAGTATTTAATTTGCTGAATTAAAACTTCCGCAGTTGTAAGGATGTCAAATAAGATCACAACCAGATCCAGCCGAAATATGAAAGATGTAGATGTAATATAAAGCAAACAGATTAACAGATTTCTCACTTCTTTTTTGTTTTTTACACACTACCCAAAACCCTGGAATGAAATTCTTTATACAAAATTATTGAAATTTTGAATAAGGGGTCATACGCTTTCATCTACTATTTTGTACATCTGATGTGTTATATATAAATCTAACAGTTGTTTAGTTCAGGCAAAGGTAATCTATTGCTATTATAACATTAGAGCACTTGTGAAACTATAGCGATCTTCAAAAATACATCACGTAGCCTGAAGTTTAACTGATTCAGTATCCTGATCAGTTGCATTTGACATCTCTGCAAGGCTGTAAAACATATGCCATCCAAACTATCTGACCCTAGTTTTCATCACAAGTTGTAAAAAATATGTTTGATGTCTTATTAAAAACTTTAAAAAAATTATCGGTACCGACAGGTTGCAGTCATCACGCATGTTTCTTAAACAAACACTGACTTACCAAAGTACTCATTATCCCTTTAATATTCTTTACAACAAGCTAAAGCAATTATCAACTTCCGGTCAGAAGTCTTTGGAAATTTCACAGAGTCTGAGCTTATGCCAGTGATAGTTCACCAGCTTAACAGTATATACAAGTAAGGATTTATACTATTTCATCTTCAAATATTGCAATATTACAGCATTTCCAGTCAAAGCTATTATAGAGCGCCAACTATCAAAGCTACTGCAAGATTGATAGTTGGCGCTCCTTGGTTTGTCAATAATGATTTCATAAATCGTGATTTGCAGGTGAGGACCATTTAGGAGGAGATTAGAAGCATAAGCGGAAAGTACCAAATAAGGTTAGCTGCACATCCAAACAGACTGGCAACCAGTTTGTTGGCTGCAAGTGATGTAAGACGACTTAAGCATCCTAGCATCCTGCAGCTACCCAATAGACAATAGAAACAATCAAATGGGGGTCAACAAATACAATTAAATATAATGTTAGCATCATGTATTGTTGACTACTGTTTTATCTCATCCGCTAGTCAGTGCAATTTGCCTGCATATAGAAATGCCATAGAAACTACTGAATGTTTCCTTCAAAGCAATAATAAAAAGAAAATTACTATTTCTATACTATTTGTCTTATAATTTTAGAGAAGTAGTAGTGTAGAATTTGTATTATGTTGTTTATACAAAATTTTATCTTCTGATATTACTACAGTTCAGTTTATAATTCAATTAATGTATAATACCTAATACTTTATGACGAAATTATTACTAATTTAAATATAACTTAACACAATAAAATCGAATTTCTCTCAACGTAGTAGATCGATGTATTGAAATTCGTTTATAGTCAAAAACGCTTGTAGTCACAATTCTGTTATAGTTAGAATAACAGAAAGAAAGTAATAAACTTCATATGTTCATACAACCAATGTCGTTTATAGTCACATTAAAATATAACGCCAATTTTTTCAATAAAACAAAAAAATAAGTCAAAAGTGAATTATTTGATTAAAAAACTGATTTATAGGTACAATACATATATAATCTTTTTCTGCTCTTTATTACAAATATGTATATTTTGTGATTACATAACAGAATTGCTATTTATGAATAAAATAAAGTTTAAACTTGTTATAGGTACGAAAGATATTTTATTGAATTTGATTTTGTTTATAAAGATGCAATTTTTTTTTTTACTACCTATTTTCACAAAACGGTTATAGTCCAATTTAGCGAATGACTATAACCTTGTTTTACTGTATATATTTTTTTTAAATAGCAGAAGCAAATGAGTTAACTTTTATTATATTATTTTTGAAGAGTATGATCTGATGTGATTTTTGTTTTCCTGTTTTGTTTTCAATTTTTGTTTGTGTTTTTGTTTTTGTACTTTTTTGTATAAGTTTGTGTGTCTATTTAAAATGACAGAATTTTTATGAAGCCTTTTTAAAAATTGTCCGTGATTGAAATTTATGTTAGAGTATAGATATCGCTCAACTTGGAAATAACCGTCATTTATTTGGTGTAACTATTTGAAATGTTTTAAGTATTCTGCACAAAGAACTTGCTAAAATTTTAATATTTTTGTGGTGCAATTTACTATTCAATTATTCTTGCTTTTTTACTCACCGCACGTTGCTCATCTTGTGTATTATATATAAGACTAGCAAAGTCACCCGACGTTGTTCAGACTCAACACAAAAGATATAAAATTTCGAATTTTGAAATATAATATAGCAAAGGGTCAGCGTGCGCTGCCATGTCCACGTTCACCAAATGGAAATTTGCATGCTCACCAAATATTCACATAAACAATCGGCGGCGTGGTCATGATAATATAAAGTATATTTATACCAGACATATTTGATTTAACCACTTGTTGGGTCAAATAACAATATTTACATAAATAAGTTAGATACGTCAAAATTTTGTTGCCTGAAGTGACTAAGCTTGTAATGTATATATCACCCTATGTGATGTATATATCACAATTATTGTTTCTGTCAAATTAAAGCTTCTTTATAGATAATATTTTTTGTTTTATTTGCAGGAATTGAAATAAAAATATTTTTTTTGCTACCTACTATCGAGCAAGCTACATAAAAATGACCATGAGAGAAGCATGGTTCTCTTAAGTCAATTGCTAAAACACTTAAAGTTTGCCTTAGGTTTTAGTTATAAGAATAGCAAACCATATTTTAAGGAAATTGATGGTGTTTAGACTATAGAAAGGGTAGTCAGATTTAATTATAAAAATAAAAACATTACTCTTAGAAAAGTATCCTTACATGTCTTTAGGAACGCACTCGGAGTAGGTTGGATCACATAATGGGTTTTCCAACTTTTAACTTTAATTTGTGGAGTGGTAATCCGGAAGATTGACGGGACTGCAAAAATTCTGTTGGATATATGCACATTTCCAAAAACTACCTTTTGTTGAATTCCCCCCCTCATCGAAGCCCCTCATCATTTCAAAATTCCCCACCCCATTCATCGAAGTCGACTGAGCTTTATATACTTCGATACCTCTGATTTACTTGGTTTTTGTACTTTATTCTCCGACAAATACCATCACAAACCTAACCCGGTGCTGTACATTTTCAAAATTGTACTATCACGTAACTGGAAAACTACAATTATGGTACATACAACCATAAAACTGCTGTACAACATAAAAGAAAATTTGCGTCTATTTTATATTTGTCCCAAGACAACAGTTTAAAATAACTATCACATTTTCTTTAATTATCTTAATTTTACTTTTGAAAACAGGTATATAAAAAAAACATCTGAAAACATAAAGAAATCAAAAAATTGAAATCTAAAAATAAAAAAAATAAAAAAAAATGTTATTAATAATTAAAATGTTATTTTAGAAACCTTTTACATAACTACAAAAGAGCTCCCAATGGTAACATTGAAAAATGTTTATTAAGAATTTCATGCCTATCTTAAATAGTTTTTATGTAATATAACTATATATACATAATATATGTATGTATGTTTATATAAATTTGAGAAGATAATAAAATAAAAAAAATTACTTTATTGTATATGAGATTATAATTCTCTAACACAAACAATTCATATAAATGTTAATTAACTTTTTTTTTAAAACAAAAACTTCTCCCTACTGACAATAAGTCTTTTAATTTCATATTATGAAATTCAAAAAAAAGAAAAATATTTGCTTTAAAGCATTTGGGGGTTTTTCTTTAGAATACATAAATACCAATACCATTAAAACTTACCGAATATCAGCTGCCATACCCATGTATGCCTTAATATCCTTTCGACAAGAATTTTGAAAATTTTTTACTGTCTTACAAAATTTTGATCTAAATGACTTTGGAAATTTTATAGATTCAACAAAATATTCCCAAGCTCTTTGATGACTGCATCCAACTTTTATTTGTTGATAAACGATTTAATGAAAATTAATTAAAAGAAAAAATAACAAAAAAAAAACATATTTTTAATCATGAAATTTTCATTTTCATTTTAGTTTTTTTTTTTAATATACTAACATGCTGCCTTCAATAAATTCTGTTCATAAACACCTTGAGAAATACATCCAGGTTGTAATGGTAAATCACGATTTGGATAAAAATCAACATGTCCCATACGTAAAAAATTTCCCAATAAAACATCCGTGTGTATGACATCAACAAAATTTGCTGAATATGTTGTTAATTGATGATTTTTACTACCTTGATTGAAAAGTGGTCCTGGTGGATCCAAACCTGGAAAATGGAAATTTTGTAAATTAAAAATTTATTTGAGATTTGAGCGAATTAATTTTATTGTAAGAAAGTTACATTAATGAAAATATTTTTTTTTTATCTTACATTTATTTAATTTTACCATTACTGTTTTGCACATTTTTTAATTTATTTATAAGGTACTAAGGTAATATGGTGATGATATGTAACATGGTATAAAAAAAACAATAAATAAATTTTAAAAACTATAATTAAATAGCTAAATAATCAATTTTATTTCCTACTAAAATTACATTCAATTGTGTTTGTTAATTGAATGGACTTCTGCGGTTTCGACTAATAAATTTTGGATTTACAATCAAAAATTGAAATTAGTCTGTATATGTATAAAATTCAAAATATTTTTGTGCTTTTATAAACAGCTTCTAAGGATCTTTATTACTTACAGTATTCTTGCAGATTGACTGGGATAGGAGAGGAAGTGGAGAAGAAAGTTTTTCTATTTTTTATAATCAGTTAGGCGCTAAAATATGATCTTGCACGCTTAAGTACATATATTGGTTGGGATAGAGAAGAAAGAGAAGTAGAAAAGTATGACACAAAATAAAAAGGGATTTGAAATAAATAAAGGTTAATGTTTGTTTTGAATTTCTAACGGTTATAACTTGTTGTACTGGTATTTTTCAATTCACTGTGGAAAATATTGGAGGTAGGTTATTCCATATCCGCGAAGCTTATATATATTTAGATGATATTTACATTGCGAATGGGCAAAGCTCGGACACAAATTTCCAAAGTTAGTGCAATTGCGAAACATTGTCAGTGCTATCGAATATGCTTGCAATTTTTATATTGATAGAAAATTCAGACTAATCTACGCCATAAAAGTATTTTTTTCGAACATATCAAAAAACCATACGTTTAGCTGACAGTCACAACTTTGTTAAACAAATAAAATAAAATGATGTAATGTTACAGATGTGGTTTGTCAATAATGCTAACTATCGAATCTATAAGGTTTCGACACATAGGAAGATATCAAGGATGTCTTTTACGACTATTCAGATCTTACGACTACTGTGGTTTAGGCTTAGGTGGTTGGTTAATATGTTTGACAATCTGGCAGCTATCCCAAGGGTTCTTTTGTAGCATATCAATAGATTATATTTTGCAACAGTAAATGTTTAGTTCGTATTATGATGTGGTGACGAGAATGGCTATGACCCCACACGACACCTAGTGTTGTGACTGTCACCTTCTGTTAAACTTAATCAAACAAACAAGAATTCGAACTATGTTAGGCTACAATCTTTCAATTCCTATTGCTTGGTCAAAGATCTCTGAAGTTATACAACTCATGGTGTATTAATTGTCAGTCTTAAAGTTTAGTTTTAGCTTCACAATACTATAGTAGTCTTTGTTGTCTTCAAATCCGTATAGTACCACACTTCCCAAAAAAATAAATTGCAATTGAATACTCTTTTCGTTATTTTTTCCAATCAAAATAAATATCCAATAAAATTTACAACAACAATTAATACGTAAGTTAAATGTTGATAGAAATTCCAATATAACTTATTTTTTTTAATTCATTGTAGTAGTTTTCGCGTACATTATTCCCTAGGTATTTTTAGGACCACCACTCTTTAAAACATGTCGGCGAATTTAAGCATGAATTTTTCTTAACCACTGGCCTATCAATTAATACCTTTTTTTTAACTTTACATACATTTTGCACTGGTTATTAGTTAAATTCTTACCATCTAATTTTTACCTTCTATATTTCTTGTTCTATATTCATCTGTTGAATTTAAAGCAGTGAATTTAATAGATTATTCTTCTACTATCAATCATTCTTCACAGCAACCATTCTTATATTGAAGTGTATCGAAGTGTTGATTTTGTTTTTGAACCGAATATTTTAATTTCAATCAACGTTGCTCAAATTATGAAATCCCACACTTCACGTAGCTGTAAATTGTTTTGCTTTTTTTACTTTATATCTAACACATCTTTTGTTCTTCCGCTAGGTTTGACCAAATAATTAAAATGGTCCACATTTTCAATGCCATTTCTATTAGTTTTGAAGGTAATTTAATTGTTCACGATGTTTATTTTATCAATTTTAGGTTTGTGTTTATTTTAACACTCTCAAGTTGAATTTTTTTTCAAACTTTGTCTGTTTCACTTGGTTACCTAAATAGAAGACACAAATCGTTCTTGATCCTCTACATTTTTGTTAATATTTTGACGCATTCCTCTGTTAAAATCTTCAATCGTATTGCTTGAAATACGATTAGAAATATAGACTTGGAACCTCGATAACCAGCAATCTTACTTCAGTCCGCTAATAAATTTGGTTAAATGGGAGAGCAAACCTTGATGAAGTATTCTTCAGAAGAAGTCATCAAAATGTGTTTTGACAAATTTTACGAATTTGTTTGACTAACGCACGGAGGAAAATTATAAAGAAAAACAGAATAACAAAATATTTACAGTACCACTCACATACTCTAGTATATGTATATTTTTTTTTTTTTTTTTTTTTTTTTTTTCTCCTATTACTCCGCGTGGTAGCATAGGGCTTCGATAGTGAACCTCCATTCCTCTCTGTTGAGTACTACTTCCTTAATATCGTCCCAGGTATAATTGTTGACTGTTAATTCTTGATCGATTGTGCGTCTCCATGTGTTGTATGGTCTGCCGGGTCTCCTTTGTCCTTGTGGATTCCACTCTAGAGCTCTTCTTGCTATATCACTTTCTGATTTCCTTAGTGTATGACCTATCCATTTCCATTTTTTCCTATTTATCTGTCTGTTGATAGGTTCTTCTCCAGTTATCATCCATAAATCTTCGTTGCTAATTCTTGCCGGCCAGAATATTCTGCATATAATTCTCAAGCACTTGTTGATGAATACTTGTAGCTTCTGTTTGATTCTGACCGAAGTGAGCCATGTTTCACTGCCATATATTAATGTTGACTTAACACATGCTCTGAATATTGTTAGCTTTGTTGTTCTCGATATTTGGTTGCTCCGCCATATCTTCATTAGGCTCCCAAATGTTCTTCTTGCCTTATTTATACGGCTGTTGACATCTTCTGTTGCACCTCCTCTTGATGTTATAATGCACCCCAGGTAGTTGAATTCTTCTACGTATTCTATCTGTTGTCCACTCACTGTTATTGGCTCACTGTAACTATTGTTTGTCCTCATTGCTTTGGTTTTCTCGATATTTAATTCCAGTCCCGATTTCTTTGCTTCTTCCTGTAATCTGTTGACTTTGTTCTGTAGGTCCCTTTGATTTTTTGATATGAGGCATACATCATCTGCGTAATCTAAGTCTTATATATTGTATATACATATTATAAATATATATATTTAATTCCTTTTCTTTTTTTGTTTTTATTTCATAAAATAACAAAAAAAAATATATTTAAACAAAATGTGATTAATGTTTAAGAGCAGACATTCATAATTTAAAAACCTCAACTCTGAACTACTAAATTAGCACTATGATAATTTTTTACAAATTAATAAAAAACAGAATTAAATTTTCTGAATAATAAAATTTTAAATCGTTCGAATGAAATTTTTATAATTTATCCTGAGAGAAAATAAGAAAAACATTTTCTACTCAAAAAAAAATTTATCATCGTATCTTCTAGTCCATTTCACTTATTTACTATTTTACATTGTTTGACATCCCATCTAATAAATCATAATGTTGTTTTTAAACTCATGAAAAGTATAGCGAATTTTATATATATTTTTGTTGAATTATTTACAAATTTTTAAAGTTTGTTCGTATTTGTTGTATTCAAAACACAGTAAATGTGTATATTTAATTTGTGGTTTGAATTTTTAAAACACTGATTTAACAAAATAGTTGAATTTATATCAGGAAGATTGTGTATACACGACTTATGTACTTTTTTTACAAAATGGGTTATTTCAGTCACTACGCCTGAAAAATTAAAATATTTTCTGGTCATTAATGAGTTGTGTTGGAGAAGCGGTTTTCTGTTAACAGTCTTTTTTGACTTTCAAGACTGATTTTCAATGAATTTTGCATTAAAAAGAAACTATGTATTAAGAATAAAATGAACCCATGTTTGTGTTTTTAAGATAATTTTTTCAGGGCCACCCAACTAATTACAGTTTAAAAAACTTTGTAATATTAAAGCAGCAAACACAATAGTGCTACAATTTATTCCCACGTAACATTTTATTGTTATAAAAACAAAATTAAAGCTATATGAATCCTATATGACTTCCGATAGTCACTAAAGGTGTTATAATAATGCTTTTATGGGAATAATGTGATTAATATTGCTATAAGAATGTTGTTTTAACAATTGCGGGAGTTGTTATAATGGGATTTACAGCAAGTGCTACAGCTATGTTGTTATAAGTCTAAGAGTGCGTAATCTTATAATAAGAGTTAAAGTATTGTTATAAGAATAGAATTGCTAGAATAGGAGTAGTATGTTATTGTTTTATTTGTTATTATATTCCTATAATGTTACTAATAATCTTACTGTAGGTTTTAAATAAATATTTAGCTACGGCCATTATTTTATACAAACATGGTAAAAAAAAATGTTTATTGAAATAAAAAAACCTGAAAAGCTTTATCTTGCGTTCTTTTCGCAAAAGTATCATTTTTACATAAAATAATAATTATTTAAATATCAAATTTTATGTTATGCATTAATTAACGTACATTATTTAACATTTTCAAGATGCAATTTAAAAATATATTTTCTGTTAGTTATTTAAAAATTGGTTATTTTTGAAGGGCAAGTAGAATCGAAGTATTAATAAATGTTAATGAAATTTCCTTCCCAGCCAAATTTTGCCTTTTGGTCACAATAAGTATAAATATTAATACAATTATTCTTAACCGCAAAATATTATTTATTAGTAAGACATTTTTTATAATATTATAAATCATTTACATACAAATATAAAAATATGTATTATCTATCTTCCTTTATCATGAAATAAATATAAACTCCATAAAATTACTATTTTAAAATAAAAAATAATACCTATCTCCCTCTCGTACAAAATAAATTATTTCAAATGGCTTTCATTTCAAAATAACAACATGTACACTAATACATTATGTATATTAATCCTATAACAATATTACAGCAATTGCTCCGGGGCCTTATAGAATTCTACATTTTTGTGCTATAACGTATTTATAACGTTTCGCAACAATTGCGGAGTACTCAAATTAACATTAGTGGTTCAGGAGTGCTACAAAAACAGCTAAAAAAACAGCTTCAAAAAAAGTCTCGCTTGTAAATTTAAATGCGCTCTTCTTTATTAGCTCATCTATCCGACTGTTTTATAGTTTATGTTTCGGCGGTATACCGGGTGTTCCAGATGCGTATCAGCTTTTTAAGAGGGGAAAAAGTGTTATATTAAAATGAAGAAAAAAGTTTATTAACTAAATCGAGAGGGCTCTATTGATTGGTGACCTTTCCAACTTGCGGGAAGGACCGAAAAAGGATTTTTTAAGCCCAAAAATCGCCGAAATTGGCAGGAATCGGGATTTTCAAATGAAAAGGATTGGATTTTATGAAAATTACAAGTCAAAATAAGTAAATTTTATTTTCAAAAATTGCATTTCATTTTATTTTTACTGCTATTTTAATTTTCGTTTTTTTTGTTATTTCAAAAAAATACCCTTTTTTCTATTTACTTAGATAGTGTCCTTTCTACTTAAAATATTTTATATGAACACGAATATTGAAAAGAAGATAAAAATAAAATGCACACAAATAATTAAATTTTAATTGGCATTAAATGTTGTTACTGGTAATACTTTGACCTTAACTATATTCTTGAAAAGATATGTATATATATATAAATATATATATATATACTTGATATCAAAATAAATGAATTGGAGACAAGTAGAATTGAATTACAGCATAACAAGTTCTCTAAACTACTTTGTTTCAACAATATTCGTATTAAAATAACGGAAATAAATTAAAACTGTTAAATAAGCGGGTAAAAAGAACTGTTATACTTCTTTATCTTATAGTATGACTTACATGTACTTTCTATACAATGTATCATTAAAATTTATGACATGAAAGTTTATAAAATCTTAGAAAACATTTATCTTAAATGTAAAAATGTAATATAGATTATTTAACTGAAAACTGATGACATCCTTGATATTAACTCATTTATAAAATTAAATTAATTTTACCCATAGAATTTCAAAAAAAAAAAAACGAAATTATGAATTTTAAATTGAGATTAAAGTGATAATTTTTTGATGAACTCATATAAAATGTACAAATAGTTTTAAATTCCACTCCATTTAACACTGCTAACAGAGTGATAACTGTTTTATAATTAAACCAAATGTTTTTATAATATGAAAATAATTCTTATGAGTTATGTTTTTCAATTAACTACATAATTATTATATAAATTGGATATTTTCTACTCATTTAATATTTTAAATTTCATATCAAAAAAATAAACCTTAATATAAAGGATGATTTAGTTAATAGTTTTTGATTTTGTTTTTAGTAAAGATGGCGACATTATGATTGTATATAGAAGAAAAATATTTTTAAATAAAATATATTTTTTGTAAAGTTAATAGTGTTTACCCTAAAGATAAGTAAAAAAAAAAAAATGTGGCCATTTATGTTAGAATTTCTAATTTTACTCGATTCTTATGATATTATCTCAGCACTGTCGTAACTGAAAAGTAGATGAAATAGTTTATATTTTTTTATTATAAATATGTAGGCAAACTATCAGACCGCTCGGAATATGGGCCTATTCTTATTTTTTTAAATGTTTTTTCATCCCAGTGACCTAAAAATACTAGGACAAAAAGTGGACCAGGTCAAAAAACTCAGAAAATATTTTGCTGGAATGGTTCACATTAAGCGATTGACACACCTTCAATCTTCTTACATCTTATATACAAATTAATACATTGTATACATTGTATTCAGTTTTAATTTATTTATTTTTAACTTTTTTCTTTTGTTGTTTTGATGTTTTTCTAAACTTGTATGAACTATTTCACTTATATGTACATACAGTAAAGAGATAATAATAAATATAAACAAAATCTATGTAATTTATTTATTTATTTGATAACAAAGTCAGCCCAAAAAGTTAATTTAGTTAAATAAAGTTCATTTTCTTCATGAACCAAATTTAAAGAAGTGGTTTCTAAAAAAATATTCTAAAAGTTCATAACAGTTATTTGAATATATGGGCTCAATTCAAATCAGTAGTATGTTTGAATCTGTTTTTTTATTCAATAACATAAGGATGCAATACTTTTATATTTGAACTTTATTATTAATCTGGTATTGTAAGTTTTCGCTGACTGGAATTTCGTAGAAGCATAACTGGAGCTAAAAGTCATGATTCGGGCTGGTAAGAAAGAATGTCAACAGTCTTATCAAATTTAACAAATTTAGAAATGCCAATATCTTCGTCGCTGTTTCAATTTTATACAATTTAAGTTTTCAGAAATGCTTCTTTCGCTAAGCCAAAGTAAGTTACGGTATATGTATAAGAATTTATTACTTTCGCTGCAAATTCTTCTGAGCCAATTACTAGTAATTACTAAATGATATTTGATAATCAGATCTGTAACACCTTTAGTTTTTTAAATATTCCTGATGGCTGTTGGAAATTATATGGCATTTAGTCAAACCAATCCAAATTTCGACAACCATAAAAGACTTTATTTTTGAAAAGGTACCTAATTACAAATTTTCAGGTCTGTAACAATTTTATTTTTTGAAATATTATTGATGGATGTTAGGAGTTGTATGGCAGCTATCAGACGTTTCCTTCTGATGAGTGATCGTTGTATTTTTAAAATATAAATATAAGGTTATTTATACATATATAAAAATGGAATTTTTTATGTCTGCCTGTCTGTCTGTCTGTTATTTATAGACTTGAAAAATACTCAACCGATTTGGATGAAATTTTCATCTAATTGCCTTTTAAAATTCTGACTCGTTCAGGCAGCTACCATACAACTTCTAGCACCTATCACAAATTTTTCAAGAACCAAAGGTGTTATAGAGCTGAAGATTTGTACACACATCAATAACTCACAAGGTCAATTATTTAGTGTAACTTGAAATATGAAAATTCTTGCTTTGAACATGGGCAATTATACTGGGTGTTCCAGAGCATGCGTATCATCTTTTTAGAATTAAAAAAAAATAAAATTATTTAAATCGAGGGTGCTCTATCGATTGGTGATATTTTCAACTTCCGGGAAAGACCGAGAAAGGGTTTGTTAAGCCCAATTGAGAAGGGGTACTTTTTTATGCAAATTCGGATTCTACGTCAAAAAACAAGAAACTTTTGTCAAGTGCATTTTTTTTTTGATTTCTTTTTTGGTTTTTTTTTTAAATTTAAAATTTTGTAGGAACCCAAAACTGAGATAAAAAATATGATAACATGAAAAACAAATTTATTTATTAAAATGATTATTATTAATTTTAGTTTACCAAAAGAAAATATGGTGGATTTTTGCTTTATTTTTATTAATTTTAAGGAGAAATACTGAGAAAACCAAAAAAAAATCATTTAACATAAGTTTCTTATTTTTTGCCGTAGAATTCGAATTTGTAAAAAAAAATACCCATTCCCATTTAAAAATCTCGATATCGGCCAATTTCGGCGTTTTTTGGGCTTAAAAACCCTTTTCAGGTCCTTCGCAGAAGTTGAAAATATCACCAATCGATAGAACACATTTAAAATAACCACTTTTTCCCCTCGTAAAAAGTTGATACGCATGCTCTGGGACACTGATATATTTCACTTTCGAGAGTTTAAAATCCAAATAATTTCTTAAAATAAAATAAATAAATTAAATTAAATTAATGTCTTAAAAATTATTTTAAATTAGGTATTTTTTTTTATCAGAGATCTTTGGGCCAGCAACGCGGGCACGTTTATAGCTGGTTTTATACAAAATTTTAAACACTGCTAAATATTGTGGATCTCAAAAGATTAAAAGTGAGTGTCCAATTAAAATAATTACTATACTCCTGGAGGATTATGTTAAATTAAAAATCAGTGGTCAACAAATAAGACATTTCTAATACAGTTGTACTAAGAAAAACAAAAATAAAAGGAAATTATTATTTTTTTCATTAAAATTTAATTTAACAAAAGAAATTTCAGTAATAAAAATTGGTTTCTGTAACTGATTGAAATTTTTATATGCTTATGTACCTTAGGCTTAAAAATATTCTAACAAACACTTCTTAGAATTATATTATATAAATATATATGTATATTGTATATATATATTATATATATATATATATATATATATATATATGTACATATAAAAGTACTTATTCGAGGATCGATTTTATTTCCGAATTAATTTTTTGATTTAGATCATATTTCCCGAGGACAAGATAGCATTCAATTCCTTTTGTAGCAACGAAGGTTAAATTGTTATGACCCAAAATTTTAACAATTTTTTTTTTTTTTTTGGTTTTGACATTTCCTATTCTTGTTTCTATTGAACTGAAAAAAATATATATATTTAATTTTTTTTTTTTTTTTTGTATATTATGAATTTACCTACGGTGAATAAATAATAAAAAAAAAATATTCTAAAGACATTCAATTTTCCATTTTAAAAAAATCTTTGATTTAAATAATAAAAATTTTCCTGAAAATAAAGTTTTCTTATCTTTTTAAAAGGATATACATTTTTTTATTTATTTTTTTTTTTCAATACAACAATATAATTTTTTTTTTTTTTAATAAAAATTTCCAAAAATTTGTTTTTTTATTTCCGTTAAAAAATTATTTTTATTTTATTTTTTGTTTTTTTTTTTTTTGCACTTTTAGTCTATTTTTAAACAACAATTTCAAAAATATACCTATTATTTATTTAAATTTGTAACGCTATCTGCTTAAATGTTTATGGAAACTATTGTATTGTTCAAAGTAGCAAGAAAATGACAGCAAAAAAAAAAATGGCGTCAAATAAACAAAAAAAAAGAAAAACAATTTTTTTTTTTAGAATAGAAAACATAATCGTAGAACTAAGATGATTTGTAAAGAGCTTTAGTACAAACTTTTGTGTTTGAAATAAAAAAAAAAATAAAAACAATAACACAGTCATGAACACAAATTTATAAAAGTGCAATTACGTTACTAAACCGTTAATGTGTTGTTGAAAACATATTTTCTTTTATAATTTTCGGTTTCGAAACAATACGAGTCCATAGTGAGTACGAAGAGTACTCCCAGTTCGACATGTATGTATGTAAAAAAAAATAAATAAAAAAAATATGAAGTAGTTGTAAATTCGATTTAAATTTTAATTTACGCGCTCGAAACGATTTACGATTTCTATAGTTTTGATTTTTAACGATTACATTCAAATACTTTGACATTCTTGCATATAAATTGTAATTTCATAAATCTTAAAGTATTTTGCCAAACTTTCAGAATTTATTTAATTTATATTAACTCGTGGTTCTTCTAATTATCAATTGTACTTTTAGTGATTTACAGTGATTTACTTAATTGCTTACATATAATCCTATAAATTTCTGTTTTTGTAAAACTACCTGATTTTAGCTTAAATATTAATAAGTATAAATATGATATGCTAAACTTATTATACAAGATCAAATAACCCCTGAATACAGCAAGGATATGCACTATTTCCATTATTGCGAACAAACAATGCTTCATTATGCCATAGAAAAATTAGGAAAAAAGGGCTATATCTTCTACATAAAAACTCAGATAATAGAATATTCGAACGAAAGAGCAAATAAGAAGTTTATCAGAATATAACAATCGGAGAGTACAACTTTGAAGGAGTTACAAGACCTCGGAACGACATTAAGAAGCGATAATTGCATGTAAAACTAACATAAATAACAGACTTCAGGCTCGAAGATGTTTGTATGCAAACAGAAATTTGCTGTAATCAAAGTGTATATCAAGAAAAGCAAAGATGACGATATATAAAAATCTAATATGATCCATAGTGAAGTATGGTTTCGAGGTATGACCATGAATTTAGCCGAAGAGATGAGCCTAAGTATATTTGAAAGTAAAATTCTCTGAAAAATACTTTGCCCAAAAATATTGGAGAATATATAATTAAAAATAACAGCGAGACTAATAACATAATTAATAATGAAGGCATTGGAAGGTTGCACAGGTCCAAAAACTAAGGTGAGCTGGCCGCGTAATTAGAATGCATCAAACTCAAAAGCTGGCAGTGGAAATAGAAAGTTAAATACAAAGTCCGAGAGTAATTGTGATAAGGGAAGAAAAAGGAGATCATGGCAACACAATGCTCAAAATGATGCCTGAACCCTACAATTCCAAAATTTGAGACGAGCGTTGCAACATCGACCCTTTCGCAGATGTATTGTGATAAAAGCCAAAGTTCATCCAGAACTGTAGAGCTGTAAGATGATAGTGATGATAAATATGATATGTCGTTTCTTAGTAAACAAACTTTAAATTTAATTTTGTTATAACATAAAACATCTAAGCTAAAGACATCTTCGATAATAAATTATTGGTTAATTGTCATATTATTTCAAAAACATTTTCCATAATAGATTTCATAAACCGAAACTAGCAACAAATTTTCTGATTCATATACATTCAAAAATTTATATACTAATTTTGTACGTTCATACGTCGAATATACTTGTACAATTCAGATGCATTATTATGTTTAAAATATGAAGAAAATTAAGTCTATTCAAATAAATATGATTATATTTTGTTTATGCAAGTTTAGCTGACAATCTTATATCACTAGTTATTTAACTAAATGTCAACAACCTACTGTTGAGTTGAGACTATAGTCTAAATGGTACTTCTGTTATATTTTCCTATAATATCTTGTCAGGATTATCTATCTATTATTAGTCTTTATCTTTGAACCAGTGTACGGTTCAGAACGCGATAGCTATAGAATGCTCTATGGTTTTTCTGAATTTATAGTGAATTGTAAGTGTATATTTAACAACAGTTTCACATAACACTAATTGACATTCACTTTAGCGTGTAAATACTTTTAGAAATCAGATTAAACATTTACTTTCAGGGGTAGGTAGGTGGTAGCACTAAGTAATGTAAATTAGTTACTTAAATCTTCTGACGCTTCTTGGGCGTTATTTTTTGTTAAATTTTTGATATTCAATCTCAAATATTTCAATATTTACAATATCTATCGCATTTTGTTTTATTAGCTTATATGAGTTTGTATTACCTTTTTGTCTTGCAAGTCATATCATTACTGATTTGACATTTCTTTCTTCTCGTTACTATGAATACTAACTTATTACGCCGTATTTCGTTCTTATTTAAGTCTGGTTTAACACGTTTTTCTCAATGCTTTTGCTTTCTTTGAGAATGTAGAGTTTTAAAAAAAAAAATGTTATAGCACAAGTTTTGTCATCATTTTGTCCCATCGGGGATTTTGGTCCACCGGATTTTGACTTCGAAATTTTTTACCCAAACAGTTCTCGATTCGTAAGCTATCAAAGTTTTCCGTTTTAAATTTATCTCCCGCGAAATTTTTTTTACATACTACTATCAGACATTTGTTAACGATGGTTTAAACTTGATTGATTTTGGTCTCTCTGAAATGAATTTACAGATATAAATAATTGAACTACACAAACTTTGCTCCCGCAAATTTCGTTACATTTCATCAAGTATAATAATATTTTATTTATTGCCATACAACATTAATTAAAATCAAATTTTTTTGCAAATTAACAGCCCAAGTTACTTAAACTATCAATTTAGAATATTTATTTTTATAATTTATATATTCGATAAGAATCCTATAGTTGTATGTAATTAATTTATTTTATTTTTTTTTAAATTAAATTTAATTTGCATATGTCCTTTTTGAAATTAGAAGTCATTCATATAATTTCTAAATATATATTTATATATATATAAACCACATATATACAAGTGATTTAAACCTAAGTGCCTGGATTTAAAATATTTTGAATAAATTTTAAATTAAAATCCAATGCAGGCAATAAAATTTCTAAAGTTATTTTTTTCTATTTTTTTTTTTAAATGAAAAAAAAAGAAGTTAAAAACAGGAAATAGCGTCAAACATTCCCTTAAAATAAATAAATGAAACAATTAAGAAAATAAAAACAAAAATAAAAATTATAATAATAGAAATTTTCTCTTAAAGACAATTTATTTGGCTAATTTCCGACCGAATGGAAATTTATTTTTAAATAATTTTATTTTTATATGAAAATAAACTGTTGCTAATTGATGTACTTTTTTTCATTTTTATTTTCAGGTAAGTGCAACAATGTATTTATATGCCAATTCTAAATTGGATACAATTTGAGTAGGTATAATATAAGAGAAATTATTTTTAAATGGATTAAAATTAATTTACTTAAAACATGAGACTCATGAGAGTAAGATTATTTAATTTATTTTTAAAATTTAATAATTAAAACAAATTAAAATAAATTTAAATTTCTAAATATTTAGTACAAATTATTGGATAGGAAATACATAAACTGAGCATTTCCATAATTCACAATTAAAAATTTTTTTCCAATTATTTTCCATGGTTGTCATGATCACACCTACACGTAATTATATATAATTATAACTTTATTTTATAATTTATTTCATTTATTTCATTTTAATACACCACAAAAGATACATACATCTACCCTAGACAATAGACATCACTGTCTATTATACCATTAAGTAAAACTAATTGCAAAAAAACACCTTCACAAATTAATGAAATTATTAATACAAAAACAACAACAGCATACGATTTAGATCGACGTCAAACTTTGAACAAAATTACCAACACAAATTCATTTCCAACAAAAAAAAAATATACTTAACTGTTTTGCATCTGTCATTATTGTTTACATATTTAAATGCCGTTTACAAAAGCTAAATAAATTCAAAACAAATTGCATATCATTTTACCTTTTTTTTAAGAAAAACTGTTATCTGAACCTTCCGTTATATAAATAAGTATTATATAAATTATATATATATCTATATATATACGTACTTAGTAAACTAATGACATATCATTTCCTCATTTACACATCACAATCTAGAAAACTGTAATCAGTTCTAACTGTTGTTAAAAAATCATAAATAAATTGAAAATTGTTTTTGTATATACATATTAATATGTACAATATATACGTATAAAAGGATAATACGTATCTCATCATATAAAAAGGACCTGAAAGTTCGTTCATTCTTTATTTAAGTTAAAAAGTTATTACCCAGTAAAATCATTTGACTTGTCAATTATCAATATAATATAATGTAAGTATGGTTGTATGTACTATTTAAGCTTTATAATATATCTATCTATAGTTTCATTAAGTGTAATATAAATTTATATAAGGATATGTGAGTACGCGTGTGTGGAAGGAAAAGAAATTTTTATAATTTTATAAAATTGCAATAAACAAGAATATTCGTTTTACAATAAATAAATAAATAATAAAAAAAAAAAACAAAGTGGAAATGGTGAAGAGAATAAATTTTTTTTTCTACGATGACTTGAGAACATTTTGTTTGTCAATTGTTTTAATGGACACTTCCGTTTAATTGTTTTGTTATTTTCTATTAACTAATGTATATATACATATATAATGTATATTATTCTACAACTCGTTTAACAGTTAAACGTAAATGACATTTGGAATCATTAAATTTTAATTGTAATCAATTTAATGGGTTATTGAATTTCTATATTATAATGGTATTAACGGTGGTTGACTGACTTACAATATTGAAATAATATCATTAAATTTGTTTTTTTTTAATTATTTTAAATTTTTCAATTTTTTGATATAGAATTTATACAGGGTAGCTTAATTTAATTGTCAAATCTTTTAAGGGATAATTCATTAGCGATATTTATTCTGGGAGTGTATTTTTAAATTAGACTTGGGATACAGGGAATTAAAAAAAAAATTGGATTGAAAAATTAATGTTTAAAAAAACCTACTACATCTCCGAAGATATGCAAGCTGCATTAGTGCGTTCTTATACCTAACTTTTGACATGGAGGTTGAAGAAAATCAGATTAGAAAAATAATAAATATTTGACAATTAATGTTAAAAGTTGTGTTTAGTAGGAAATTTTCCAAAATGGTAAAACTATAGTAAAAATTGTTTACTATAAATGGCCCAGCAACTAATGAATGTTATAGCAGTCATAATTTACATTGGTTTTATGTGCAAAAATAAATTAGTGTGTCTCTTGGTAAAATTTGTTTTTAAATTTTGTCCGAAGAAATATTTTGAAATGTCGTACTAGGAAAATATCGAAAAAATTAGAAAATTTTTGGAAGAAACTGATTCTTATACAAGTTAAGATGAAGATAGTTATCCAAAAGGAAACAGATATAGTGTTGTTGCGGACAATTGGTTATTCAATTGTGATCCAAACTATATATATAAATTTTTACTCAGGATCAGTTATGGCTGCTATAGCATTCATTTGTTAGGAAAAAAAAGCAAAATTCCTAAAGAAAACAAATTTTTTTTTATTTTCGGCCATTTTTGTACTTAATTTCGAACACATTTTTGCTTTTCGAATCAAAATATCTTTAAGACTACAAAAGTTATAACAAGTGTGTTTCTGTGTAGATAATGTAAAGAAATAGTGAACGTTAAATACTTGAGAACATGTCGTCGATGAAGGGCCTACATTTTCGTTGAAGAAATTAAGTGTTGGTGGATATGAAAAAACTTTAAATTTCCAATCATTTCTATCTGGATCTGAATTTACTATTAATATACTTTGTATTTAATCAAATTCCAATGAATTGGTTTAAAAGATTTACGTTATTTTCAATATTATTATTTATAATTTCAATAATTGCGGCGATTATTATTATGCATTAGTTAATTATTATTTAGTTCGTGTTAATTTTTTATTTCAATCCTTGAATAAACAAATTAATAATTTTTTTTTAGTTCTTAATAGTTATTATCAACAGGTTCTTATTTAAAAAAAAAAAAAAAAAAAAAAAACAATTTTTAAATAATTTCTGTAAAAATATTCTGAAAGAGTGAAAAAATTATAAATTATTATTTTGAAGAACATGCAAATAATGAATTAATAATAAACACTTAACAAAATAACACCATCACAATATTCTGATATTGACCTAGAAATAATTTTATTTGTTAAAAAGCATAATACAAAAAAAAAAAAAAAATTGACCTGAGTTAGAAAAACCAATTTAGAAAACCGTGGTAACACCATAAAATAACAAAATTCTTTCATCAGTTAATCCATCAAAATATTAACAATGTATCACGAATTTTCGAATTTAATTATAACTTTTTTTTTTCTTTTTTTAACTATACGGATATCCATTTTTTAACAACAATGAATGGTGTAATTAAATTGGTGGTAGTAACTGTGACAACAATGTTTACTTTTGGTACATTTTTTTTATTGCTTGTTTTTCTCTTGTTCAGTATAAACCACTTGTATTTTGAAAAATAAATTTTGATTGATTAGAATACTATGAATGAAAGCATAATTGGATTGAATTGATGAGAATGAGGAAATTAAAATGATTTTATTTTTATATAAAAAAAAAATAAATAAATAATAAATTTAATATTTTCCGGGTGGTATCAGATTACTATTAAGGATATTAATCGAAATAAAATACATTCAAAAATATTTTAAATGATTTTTTGTTATATTGACAACATTGGGTTGAATAAAGTAGGGTGTAATAGGCTTGGTAATTTATTTGTTCTCTTTTTCCGGCGTCGATAATTTTAAATTTGATTGTTGTTGATCAATAAATTTGTGAAATCGCTACAAAGAACCGTTAGGTTGAATGATACAGTAAAAAAACGTCCCAATACCGTTGTTCTGACACCAGTAATGCCTAATGCCTATTTTGGGGCATTTTTCATGTTGACGAAAAATCTTCAAGATGAAAATTTGTAAGATTGAAAAATTTAAATATTCTTAGAATGCCGAGTGAATAAAAATATTTTCATCAAACAGATTACAATTATTAATTAGTCTCGATCTAAAAAAAAAAACGTAATTTAAAATTAACGAAATTATTCTTAACTAAAGTACTCTACACTTTACAAAAAAAAAAGAAAGAAGGAAATGGAAAAACTGGAACTACGCATTGACAAAGGTTTATAAAGTATATTGTGGTAATGTGATCTCAAGACTTATGACAAAATATGGTAGAATGTTTTTTATTTTTTTTTTATTTTTTTTTTGTTAACCATAATTTCTTTATTAAAATTCTAACTCAAATATTTAATTCCAAGAAAATTGTTGCAATAAAGCTTTTTTAATTTGTTTTCCATTTAGTGAAATATCTATGTAACTTTTGTACTTATTAGTAAACATCCTATTAATTGGCTAACATTTCCCGTAATTTGACCGATGGTGAAGGGTAATAAAAATGTTCACTGAACACGGTTTCGTTTTAGTATGGACACGGTTTCGTACTAGTATTAGTATGGACATTCACCATACTTTTAATATACCGGAAATAGATTTCGTCTTTCATAACTTGTAATATGAATAAAATATATGCAATTTCTCTGCTAGATTGCCTATCTTTTAATGAAACCCAACATAGAATTCGCTTTATTACTAATTGCGTTGATGTACTCATTGAAAGGCAGTTTTTTGTCAAATATTATTCCCAGGTCCTTAAAGTGGGGTACTCTTTTAATAACACTGTCGCTGAAAGTATAGTTGGCAGCAACTGGTGTTAAAACACGAGTAAAAATGATGACATTACACTTTCCAATATTTAGTGTTAAATTGTTAGCTTTGCACCATTTCAAGAAGCCCCTCAAATCATTGTGAAGCAAGATCGTGTCATTTGATGTGACAACTTCTTTAAATATTTTAATGTCATCCGCATACATAATAACGCTGCTGTTCTTAATTAACGAAGTTAATGAAAATTAATGGAAATTACTAAAAACGTTCACTACATGTTTGCTTTACTAAGTCGCTATAATGAATATTTTTTCATAAATAATAAATTCAAGAATATTTAGCAGGGCTTTAGAGTCTATACCGGGTGTCCCAGGGCATGTGTATCAGTTTTTATCAGTGGATGGGTATGAGGCGTTATTTCAAAGTTTTTAGCAGTCCACCCAACGAATTTTCTTTGAGAACTACCTTTATAAAGTCTCCGTCAAGTTGACAATGTGTGTAGCGGATTAAATTATATTTTTGATATCTAAATATTCTACTGATTTTTTTAATTTTAATCAGTGCTCCAAACCCCCGCTTGCGTAGTCAGAATACGTATAGAACCCATTCCCCCAGTTTTTGGTTGAACATTTTTTTTCTGGACAGAATACACATAGAATCCGTCTCACACATTTGTCCAAGATTTCTGAATACACAGGATTATTCTTTGTATTATTTAAATTTATAGAAAACAACTTTGAGAGCGTCTGATTTGATTAATTGAAATTTTAAGTTACCTGAAGTATATTGAAAAATCTCCAAATTTTCTTTCATTTTTGAGCAAGTCTCCCAAATTGGCTGTCGTTTTACCATATAAATGCAGTGATGGGTGTAGACTAGTTATGAAAATTCGTTTATAGTTAGATTATCTGGAATTTAGAATGTGGAACAACACATTTTGAATTTTTGATTGACATCAACGAAACTGTTTGTAACTTCTGGCAAAATCTTTCTCTTTCTTCGTTCTCCTTTTTTCGAAAATTATCAATTTTTTCTGCTCTAACCAACGTATAAAAGTATAATGAATGTTCCTTTAATCTGAATTTTGGCTATTCAAATTTAACAAAAAAAAAAAAAAAACAGACAAAAATTCAAAGCAAAATTATAATATCGAGACAAACATAAAAAAAAAAATAACTAAAATAAACTTGAAAGATCAAGAGAGGAAACATTTTAATGATTTCAAGAGTGATAAAAGATAATCGTATCATAAATTAAATATTACCATGTGTTAGCCAGGAGCTTTATAAATGATTTCTGGTTACTCTTGAACTAAACCTAACCTAAGGAGAGATTTTATTTATTCAAAAACAGAACCTGTTTAAAAGCCTTAAATCAAATTATTAAATTAAAATTTTATTCAGCCTGAAAACTTAAAAAAAAAAAACAAAAAAAAACATGAAATGATCTAACCAGAAAATGTTAAAAGTAATTAATTAAAGTAAAACCATTGTAAATGACATTTGTAATATATATAAGCATTATTAGAATATACTTTTGTAATATTTTTATTTTTTCTGAATTATTGACAAAAAAAAATATAATTCCTCTTTAATCCACAAAGTTTTTTCTTGCATAAAATGAAAATTCATTTAAATTTTTATTTTTATTAAAATTATCATGCACAGTAAATACACAGATCTGGCGCTAACATTAAAAAACGAAAACAGAATTATATAACTGATGGTTTTGCATCTCTCTTTAGTCTAATCGGTAGGATGATAGAAAAATGCAGTATACCTATTGATCTGACAAGCACTGGTTCAAATATCATAGGAAATAAAATTAGTTTCTACTACCACACGATAGGTGGCGCAAGCCGCATGACGTAGAATGGCTTAGTACAGAGTACACTAATCAACTACTTTGTTAAAATAATGATTATTGAAAACTTAAACACAGTCGTGTCAGTCTCAAAATCAAAAAAAAAAAAACTTGAGCAATAGCGAAGCCCGTAAGCTATAGCTTACGAAGCCCGATAGCTTACGAAGTTCTATAGTTTACGAAGCCCGACATCTTCCGAAGCCTAATAGCTTACGAAACCCGATAGCTTACGAAGTCAGTAAGCTATACCGAAGCCTCTTATTTTTTATTCTGTTTTAATTATACTTGTTTTAAATATAGCTTCAGCTTTTAATAACCATCATTTTAACAAATTATCTAATTACTGATATTGCTATTCAAGTTCGTATAGTTAAAGAGATATTTTCTGAGAGAAGAGATAATTTCATTTCTCATGGGGTATTTTATATATTTTTTTTAATAAAAGTCTTTATTTCCTTTCACTAAATTTTTACTATACATTTTTTGCATATATGTACTAACATTTCGGAAGCAAAATACCTCCTTCATCAGCGCTTATTGTGGCTAATTAAATATTATTTAAATAATTTTTCTTCTGTAATATTTATTATTTTATATAACCCTAATCTCTATCTTAAAATTAGCAGGAGTTTGCTTATTACCCTGATTTTGCTTAATTTGTGACTACTTAATTGATCATATCAAATCGATATTCCGTCTAGGGAAAATCGGGAGAGTAGCACGGTCTACCCAAAAAACACGTACACATTTTACACTGATGGTTCAAAACTGAATGACAGAAAGGAGGTGGAGTCTACTAGGAAAACCTAAATATAAGTATATCCTTCAGCCTAACAAGACATTGCAAAGTGTTTCAGGCCGAGGTGATGGCAATAAAAGAAGTCTCAGACTGCTTGAGATCCAGTGTATTATCTGACAGACAGTCAGGTTGCAATTAAAGCGCTGGAGTCGTCAAGGGTCAACTCAAAAATCGTGTTGGCCAGTCGCAGTTCTCTGAACGAACTAGCTGATCGGTTCTACTTATTGTTACGATGGATGGGTAATTGTATTGCAGATCAACTTTCTAGAGAGAGGACTATATTAGAAATCCTTCCGAAAAGGAGAAAACTGGGTGCAGCTCTAGCTACCTGTAATTTATTGCTTCGCAAAGATGCAATAAAAGCTGCAAACTTCATATGGTCAAGTAGATCAGAGTGCAACATCATCAAACCTGCCTTATGCTGAATCATAAGCGATTCCTTAATCTACTAACTCTGAAACGGTGTGACTAATAGCACTATGGTAGGAGTCACTACGAGTCATTTTCTAAATGGTGAACATGTAAGAAGATGAAACTGTCCGACACCTACTTTGTTCCTCCCCCGATCTTTATCATAAAAGAAAAACCCTTCTAGAAGTGACCTTAAAGGCACTTACCCTACCTATTACTTATCTACCTGCCTAACTACTTAATTAGTTTAAATAAATTAGAACACGCGTTGCCTAAGCCGGTATTGAGTCTATTATCTACTGTTCCCTGTATGTCACTAGACTTTCATATGCATCTAATTTGTGTATTTTTTGTACTTTTGTACAATGTTTATTTTCCAGCATGTGTTTTGCTAATGACGACTTTAGTGTGGTTATCCTTTTTTTCTGCTATTTCAGCCTTTCTTAAAATTTTCTTGTAATTGTAATTACGTAAATTGACACATGTAAAATTTCACAGAATCTTGGCATGAAATTTTTTGAATGCCACTAACTGCTGATATCAATAAGCTACTTAGGTTTTGATTTCTGCTGGTTGTTACTGAATCCAAATTATATTTCTCAAGTACCCTTTTGATTTTTTCCGCTAAACGACGTATGTTTTTTTTTCCTATTCTTGACAGTGACTTAGTTAAGTACGTGCGGAGTTAAATACTGCAAGTTTATACTACAATATCTACAATGTTTTTCGAGCATTTATATGTCAAATTATTGGCTAATTAACTCGTTAAATGTGGAAAAAATACTGTTATTGTCAGGAACTAAGCCTTCGTAAATAGGATAGCTCCACTTTATTTAAATTGTTACCAGACTTACAATAGACTACCAGGTTTATTAAAATGTTACCAGAGACTTAATAATTTTGTTTTCATCCAATGACAAACGGGACTGGACCAGGTCAAAAAGTCTATAAAGCCATTTTGTTTTTTGATTCATCGGGAATCGATCTGGGACCTTTCGATTGAAAGGCAGGTGCTCTAACTACTGCGCCACCTAGCATATCATGTCATGCATTTAATCACGAATTCTGTTTGGTTCGTCTATTTCTTTATTTTGAGTATGTAACATTCATAATTGTTTCATTTTGTTCCGGTTTCGATAGAAATTTCGTGGTTTAATAATTTTGAGATAAAGTAATGGCTAGTGCACTGAGTATCTTTAACCATTCAATGCTATATGATATGTAGTTGGAATAAAAATATTTTCAATTCAAATTCTTAACTGTTATTGAAATTGATAAACAGAAAAAAACAGTTTAAATCCTACATAGCAGTAGAAAATCATGCACCGGCCCTGCCTTTACATATAATTTCATACCCTTAAAAATTAGTTTAAATCATTAAATATATACCCACCTGATTCTTTTGTTAAGCAAAAACAAAACAAAAAATAAACCTTAACTAAATCTCATAAATTTATTACAGAACAATCATTATATATATACAACCAAAGATAGGAGTATAACAATATGGACAATACATAAAAGAGACTTAATGAAATTCCAAAAAGTAATCATAAAATTAAAATATTTTTATAATAATTATAAAAACGATAAAAACAAACACAACAATAACAACAACAAAAACAAAAAGCAATAATTAATACACATAATAAATTACCTGTAATTCTTGGTAAAATAACACCCCATTCTCTTATTTGATTACCAACAAAACCAGCTAATTCAGCTCCCAAACTAAAACCAATCACATGAATTCGATCAGTTTTGAAATTTGTATTCTCAATTAAAAACATTAAAAATTTCGCAATGTATCTACCAATTTTTGGTAGATTTTCTACAGCTTTTGTATACCATGGAAATGTTGATATTGAACTCCAATCTACTAGAATAACATTGTAATTACCAGCTTCTAAGAATGCTATAAATAAACAAAAACCAAAAAATTTTTATTGCAAATTTAATCGTAAAGAAAAAACAAAAAACAAAAACCAAAAAAAAATGTATTTATGTATTAATATTTTTGGAATTTTGATTGATTTTAAGGATTTTTATACACGTAGGTATTAAATATAAGTAGTAGGTGTATATATAGTAACTGATGGTAACATAGGTAGTTAAGCAGGTTGATACTGAAAAATGGGAACAGTTTTATGATAACTTTTTAAATAAAGAAAATATTAAAAGGTTTCAAAAAGTTTATGACTAAAAATAACTTTAAAATGAAATCATGAAAGTTTTAAGTGAAATTCATTTTAATGTTATTTACAATTTATGTTAAGGGGTGGAGAAGGGATTGGAGTTTATTGAAAAAGCAGAAATAAATTTTCTTTTGATTAAAATAGATTTTTTATTATTATTATCACAGACCGTAAGACCATATAAGTATTGAGAAATACGAAGTATGAAATGAATCTATTAGTGTTACAAGAAAAAATTAAAGAATGGTAAGGTAGGAAACAAATCTTACGGAATTTGTGAATTGGTTGTAACTTACTTCATTATGAATTATATAATTGACAAGCTGATTAAAACAGCCCAAAGTACAAGTATATTCAGAGAGTTGGGGTCTAAATTTCCAAAACAAAAGTCCCAAATCAAAATCTCCAAATCAAAATTCCCAAACACAAAATCCCCAACAATAAAATAATCTGGGGATTTCGAATTTTAATCATGATAATTGCTTTTTCTAGAAATAAAAAAATAATTAAGGTAAATATTCTATAAAATGGATATATCCCACTTTTTACATCCAACAGCGGTTACACATAAAAATAATTAAGATAAATATTATGGAAAAAGGAGATATCCCTCTTTTTATATCCAGTTCTAAAATCCCTCGATATAATTTTTTCTTAATTAAGTACATAATATGAAACAAATATATTTTTTTATTGGGATTTCATGTTTGGGGATTTTGGTTTCGGGGCTTTTTTAAAATCTGGGGATTTTGTGTATTGGGGATTTTGATTTTAGAGTGACTTCCCATTCAGGAACATAGTTGTCAAAAAAAGTTAAATTACGACTTAACTAAAACATAAATTCAACATTTGAGCTAACTCATGGGTTGACGCTCAAGTTCTAGCTCAAATTCTATTTTGCAGCTTATTGAAGTTCTATAATTTTGGAGCTAGCTCAAGCTCAAATTAACTCTAATTTTGAGCTAGCTAGCTATAGCTTGTAGTGTTTAACTGAAATTTGAATTGAGATCACACATCAAAAATTAATACGTCTGCAGTATCCAAGTAGTAGCAGGAGAAGATAAAACATTCAGGTGGAAAAATATCTTTTGTTTGGCGGTTTTCTATAAAGAAAAATATAAAATTATCAAGAGTGCTTAATTTCATACGTGAATTTTATCTAATTTTTCTTTCATAAGTTAGTTTTTTTTTTAATGGGGAATTCTATGTAACCGCGACCTCTTAAGATCTATTCTACTTCCCCATTTATCTCAAAATTGTAGATCTATGTCCTTGACAAACGCTATTATTACTTCGATTTCTATTTCAGAATCAGACAATTTGTATTCCTGGAAATATTTATATCATTTGCCGAGCTATAGCGTCGCAAACAAATAGAATATGGGAGGAGGATTCCTCCTCTTCTAAGCAGAAACTGCATCTGCCTATGCTCGATCTACCAATCTTGAACAAATGCTTGTTGAATGACCTGTGATAAGCCAGGACAGCATTCTGACATTGGATCTAGTCTCCCTGATTATATGATTTAATCTATGGATACTTAGTTTGAAAAAGGATTTAGATTGCGTAAGGCCTTAGCAACTATCCCACATGTTTTGGGTTACTGTAGTTTGAACGAGCAACACTTGGCTCAGGTCCTAGGAATTTGAATCTTCCCACTCGTTTTTGCAAGGACATCTGCCTCTTCATTGCTTTGTTATCATAATTTTGTTTCGTAAAGTTAATAATTTTATCTTGTAAACTGTTTATACTAAGCAGAATAAATATATAAATAAATAAATAATCCGGAAATCATTGAAGCCGAATCTTAGGTACTTAGATTATTTAACACAAAATCATCTTCAAAAATCGAAAATTAAGTAAAAATATATTAAAAATTACTCTTCTAATAAGATACTCTCAATAAATATAAAATAATATTATTATTATTAAAACTAACCATCACGAATTCCTTGACTACTATGTCCTGTATTACCAGAAACAGTTTCTGAAAAACCATGTATAAACAAAATTAATTTTTCATTTCTATCAAAATGACTTTGATTCAAATAATTGAAATCTAATAAAAATAATTGATCTGGTACGGTTGGATTTTGCCTAGAAGAGAAAATATTTTTTTAAATTAAGTTAAGAATGAAAATTTTTTTTTTGTTTTGTTTTTTTTTTCAATTTGATTGGTTGAATCTATTATAACCTACCTTGTATACAACATAAATTTAACATCATCAACTTCTATTAAAGGACAGCAATCAGAACATGATCCTCTTGGCCTTGGGCTATAAATTAATGGTGAACCAGCTGAAAATAGTATAAGTGAAATTATATTATTGTAATTATACATATACAATATATATATATATATAAATATAGGTATGTATAGTTAGTTTGCAACATTCAAGGATAATATAGAAATGAAAGGAAATTAAAATAAATTTTAAAATTTAAAGTTCTTGTGACCTTTACTGAATTATAGAAAGGATGCACCTTTTTATTTTAATTTTAAATTAAATAGTTTTGTTATTGATTTTTTTTTTTTTACAAAAGACGAGATGAGTGAGTTTTTATGCCATTTTTTTGTACTTTTTAATTAATTAATTCATATCGATTGAATTAAACTACTATCGTAGACGATTGATTGTGTGTATTTTACCAGATTAACTCAGAGGTTACTCTGATGTGCTGAGATATCTATTCATTCAATGTGAATTGATGAGAGTAATTACACGCTTGGCGGGGGAATAGGTAGAACATCTGCCTTTCAACCGAAATGTCCCAGGTTCGATTAAGAAAAAAATGCTTTATGGTCCTGTAACTGGTCTAGTACCCTTTGTCATTGGGACACAATAAATGACAAAAAATAATTTAAAGTATAATCTGGTAACAATTTATTTTTTTTTACATGCTACCCAAACACGATAAGGATTTCTTTATACAAAGTTATTGTAGGTTTGGGTGTATTGTAGGAGAAAAAGTATTAGGAGGGAAATAGGATAATAGAGGAGAATTTGGGGTGTAAGTTGGAGATGACCATGAAGAGGTTTTCTTTTTAAAGTTGCAAATGTATAATGGAGCATTCCTATTGGATGGAAACATGTGAGTTGGAAACATGTTCCACATTTTAGCATTTCTTACAATAAAAGAATTTCCGAAAGCAATTTTAGTCCACCTAAGTATTTCCATAGTATAGAAATGGGCACTTGCAGCCCTCCCCTAGTGTTACGCTGGAATTGTTTGGAGGGAGACATTATTGATTTTATTTTAATAAAACAAGTGTCATTTCCAACAAGATATCTATAAAAGAGGGAGAGAGCGCCAACGTTTCGACATGTGTTAAGAGGAGTAAGGTTTATCTGGACGGTGGAGTCGCTAATAGTGAACTTTGGGGTGCGCCAGCCCACATATTAGAGTTGTACTCCGTCTTAGCTCGGATATAAGCTTTATATATATTGGACAGATTTCTAAGCTTTAAATTGGGAATAAAAACCGAAACATTAGCATTCTTAGCTTTATAAAAAATATGTTCATTCCACTGCATTTTTTAGTTTAGCTGTATGCCTAAAATACTTAGACTTTTAGTCCGTTGTTGGCTTTCTAATTGAAATCGGGTTGAGTTGATCTTTTTTATAAGTGATCAAACAGCTTAGAATATGGGAGTTTTGGACGTGTTGAACTCAACTGTGTTTACGTTTCCTCAATCGTCTATTTTTTGTAGATCATGGTTAAGTAGGCTAGTCATTATGTTTCTCTTCAAGTTGATTGCGATAGAGGTAGCGTTAGATTTCCTTACCAAGTCGTAGGACGCCACCAGGGTGCTGTCATCAGCAAAACTATGGATTGGATTGAGGGTTGAAGAGAGCAAGTCGTTGATGAAAATCAAGAAAAGAGTAGGTGATAACGCAGAGCCTTGTTGAACGCAAACGTTTATTTTATATTCGTCGGACATAAAACTGTTGACAACGACACGTATACGAAAGAAGGTCCTCAATACATGCACAGAAGAGACTGTCGAAACCAATAGCCTGACATTTGCTCAGAAGAGCAGAATGCCCTTATCGATCGAAGGCTTTTGATATATCAACATCTACAACCTCAGATTCACCTATACAATGAATACTGGTGTTAAGCTTAACGCAGAAAGAATTTAAAAAATTGCCTGTTGACCGTTGGCTTCTAAAGTCGTATTGGCGATTTGTAGGAGAGAGTGTAGAATTATTCGCAAATAATTTTGCAAATAAATTAGCTTTATCGAGTGAATCTGAAATGATAGAGTTGTCGGAAGCAACCAGCGGTAAAAAGGTTGATCCACAAAAGTTGTTTTTAACACTTTCAGCGTTCCACCGGTTATCTCATGACATGCCTCTGCGAAAAGCTTAACATCAGTCTTCATCAATCTGGTGAAGCTGCTGTTGTAGCTCTGGATATATCTAAGACTTTTGATCGAGTCTAACATTCTGCTCTTATAGCTCGCAAATGCACTGCTGTAGGCCTCGGTCCAACCTTTTCTAAATGGATTGAAAGCTTTCTCTTAAATCGATCTATCATAGTTTCAGTTGAGGGTAGTTTTTCTGACCAACTTCAATTCAATGCTGGTGTTCCACAAGGCTCCGTCTTTTCACCCACCCTATTTCTCATTTTCATTAATGACCTTCTCAAATTAACTTTCAATCCAATCCATAGTTTTGCTGATGACAGCACTGTAGTAGCATCATATGACTTTCTTAAAACACATAATGATACAGCTTCAGCAGTCAACTCCAAAAGAGCAATGATGGTTGGTGCACTCAATCACTACCTAGCCAAAATTGTCGACTGGGGTAGAGCAAACAGAGTCGAGTTTAACACTTCGAAAACTCAAAGCTGTCTTGTTAGTAACAAACTAACAACATTCGAACCAATTCTCCGGCTTCAAAATGAAGTTATTCAGCGACTCAAGGACTTGAACATTCTCGAGATGCGAGTGAATCAAAATGTGCACTGCAATGAACATATTTTCGATATTGCGAAAAGTGCCGCCAAATGTTTGGACTTTTTAAGTCGCTGCAAAGCTTATTTTTCATCTCGAGACCTCTTAAAATTCTATAAAGCATATATACGACCCAAGCTGGAGTATAGCTCACATTTATGGGGAGGTGCACCAAAAACTGCTTTAAATTTTTTGGACAAAGTTCAAAACCGCGCCATCTTATAGGCGGCATAAATGTGACCTCATCCCCTTATATGACTTGGTCATCCTCGTATTGTTGGAGCACTTTCTCTATTTCATGGATATCTACTTGGTGTTGGCACTTGTTCCGAGGAATTAAAGTCACTTCTTCCTCCTCTCAAACAATTCCGTCGCATAACACGAGAGGCATCAAGTGCACACCCTTTCACAGTGGAAATTCCGAGATGGTTTAAGTCCGGTTATGGAAATTCTTTTATAGTAAGAACATCTCGATTGTTGAATCGCGTCCCAATTGAAGCATTCCCAATGAAAGAAAGATTTTTTATTGATGATTTACAGAGATTTAAGAGATTTACGAATATTAACAATATTGTTCGCTCTTTCCCACAAAACTTTTCTTCTTCCTTTTTCTTTCCTTTCCTTATACTAACTATAATTTCCTTTTTCAAATGGTCAACGGTACGCAAGTACTAAAAGGTTCACAACCTAAGTTTTGGCTATAATATAAAAAAAAAAAAAGACATCAAGTACTTGGGCGACTGTCCCGGACTACCTAGGTTTAGGTGGTTCGAAAGGTCAAATATTTAACAATCAGACAATAATTTCAAGGCTATTTGCAGGATATCCACAGATTCTTCACTATTACGGGTCCACTCGGAGAATAAGTATAGCTCCAGTGCGTAAACTACAATATATTAAACATATAGTTGTACACATACTTCTAATTTTAACATAGTTTTCAGCTGCCTTCAGAATTGTAACATCCGTTTATTTCATTTTGGGTTTCTGAAATTCATATCAGCTTTAGGATATCTTTATAAATTGTTATTTATTATCATAGGAAAATTGTTGTATCCAAAAAGCTAATAAAATTTACTTAGTTTCAAACTCATCTGTTTCCCTTTACTATGAATATGATATTCCCAAGTAAGTCTTCAAGTAATCCAAAATATTTCCAAGTAATGTTAATATACCTTCCAACTTCATTTTGCTGTACTATACTTCATTCTTCAGTATGATAACCGGACAAGTATAAATCCTCTAACCGGATAAGTATAAATTTTCTCCTTAATATAAATGTGATGCGTGTTAATTTAGTTCCATTTACTCTGATTCTTCACTTTTGTAGCCATTGTTGAATTTATTTATGCAATATTGTGCAAGATATTCGAAGCATTGGTTGGGTTAACATGTGCTGGCATACTATCGCCGTGTGATCAGCAAATATTGTTGTTGGTAAGTGAACTTGTCTTATGTTATGGGAAAGTATGTGATATAATTTAATTAGTTGATATTTAGGCACCTTGATGCTTCACCAAAATAATTTCCAATTGAAAAAATTGTTTTTATTTTTTTTGTTTTCTTAATATCTCTTTATTCATTTATAAAACACAACCATCCGCATAAATGTGATAAAGTTGTTTAGACATCCAGTTTAATTTTTGTTATTATATAAAATTGTTCTTGAATCAGTTATAATCTACCTTAGTAAATTGTTAACAACTAAATTCACAATAAATATTTATCAATTTTTTAACCCTTTTCAATCTATAATTAAAATTAAAAACAACATTGACAGCAAGGTTTTACTTAATAATGCTAACTAAAAATATATATACACATTTTTTTAAACCTTCGTCCTTCTCTCATATTGTATAATTTCTTTTCCTTATATTTTTTTGGAAATTACTTCCACGTTATATCTTCATACTTGTGTATTTCAATAACAAATAGTAATGTAATTTTTTGACAATGGGGCATTGGTGCATTTCTGATTAATGTAATACAAGATATCTGATATCATAATTTCACTCCAAACCTTCAAAAGGTCAACAACTGAACATTTCAAAGTTTTATGGTACAATTATAGATGCCGGTGGTGGTGATTTGTGAAATTTTTCACATTCATTTGTCTTTTATGTTATTGTTTATATATGAAAAAAAAAGGTAAAAAACTTTAAATTCACAAACTGGAAATTTATGCGCAAAACCGATTATTAAAAATAAAAACAAAAATAATTTTTTTAATTAAATCAATTTTTGATTAAATCAAATAAACGTGCTCACTTTTAAATTTTAAATTATATAATTTTCATATTTATCATTCACGTCATATTGAATTTGATAAAGTTATATGGTAACACTTCAAATGTCAAATTAAACTTGAAGAGGAAATCAAAATAATAATGCAATTACGATCACTTGGATATCAATCTATATCTACAGTCTATAATCTATACAATAATATAATCTTAAGTTATGTAATTAAAAATTTATTTGATTCTGTTATTTTTTTCTCTTTTTCTTTCTTACAATTTGTTGCACAGCCTTGACTTCATTTATTTTGACAAAAAATTAAAAAAAAAAAATAACAGAAAATAAAAAAAACACATACGATAGAAAAATTATACCGTAATTTAAATTGCCTATAAAGGAATTTTAGTTTTCAAGTTATTCTTAAAAAACAATAGAGCTGTATATATATTTTTAAAGAGACAGTTTTTTCACTTTTACAATTTAAAAATGTTAATCTAAACCAGTTTTTGTATTGCCAGTGTTATTTCAGTAAGTAAACGACCAGTGACAAGGATTAGGAAAAATATTATTTAAAAATTTGTTCTTCTTGTTCGTCTTTAATCTACACGTCTTTCTTTCTTAGTAAGCAGCACGAAACTATTAAAGGTTTCTTTGACATAAAGTACGGTTATTCATATAAAAATGAAAAAAATTATAGGTAATTAGCAGTAAATATTTTAGTTCAATTGATGAATTCGTTAATATTTATCATAGTTCGTTACAGTTATTTTCAAGAATATTAAATTATATCTTCTTCTTCTTCTTTTCTCTCTTTAAGCTTTCACTTCCCTCTTTTCTCAGCAATAAGATTTCTTTGGCATAAATTAACTTCATATAAGCATACTGTACTTCATATAAGCATAAAAAAATATATGGAATTATTAACAGTAAATATTTTAGTTCAATTCGTCAATTCACTAATATTTATTAAAGTTATTTACAGTTATTTTTAATACGATTAAATTATTTTTGTTAATTAAAGGATTGTGTTGCTGACTCTGATATTATCATATCCTACCATAAAATGAGTTTGAACTCAAACGCAACAAACACAAAAAATCGAGCTTGAGCTGAAGATTTGAGCTTTATAGTAAGACCTAGCTTAATAAACAAAATTCACTCGAGCTTTACAAAACCTTCGTTAATATTTTATATTTTTTTACAAATAAAATCGAGTTGAAACAATTTTGCTTATCTAAAACTTTGATTAAAGCTCATTTTTGTGCATTTCACCCATTATTTCAAATCAGAAATACTTTTTGATGTTTTTTTTTTGTAGATACGGATATTTAACGGTTTTTTTCTAAATGGGTAACTAACAATTAGGATAAAGGAACCTAAACCTTGCTACTTCGATTCCATTAGCTACAGGGATATTTTAAGCAGGGATAAAGAAGAATAAAAAATATTGAAAATTAATTCATTTTATGAATATTTCATGTGGAAGTGGAAGTGCAGGACATTATTAAGTAACTTGATAAACTGAATTTGTATTGAATGTACCATTTACCATGCACCATGTACTACAAAAAACCCCTTAATTTTTTTTTTGGGTAAAAAGTCAAAATTCAATAGACTTAGTTCTGACAAATCTTTACTTTAATACTTATTTTACTATTCTTATTATTTGAAATAATTTTTCATCTATAAAAATTTAAACATAGATTCGACTGCAAATGGCTGCTCAATCTTCTTCGGAAGAAAAATAAAAAAACAAAAACGGTACAAAATAGAGACGAATAAAAATGCGTTTAAACTGTCAATTTGTGTTTATAAAACCATTATTTGTTTCTTTAGTTAATGAACTTTTAGTTGAGTCGTTGGAGGCATGTATATATATTTTGAGTAATTGTAATTTCAGTAGTTGAAAAAATATTTTGTTATTATAAAAACAATATTTTCTTCCCACATTCGAAAGTAATAGCCAAAGCGAGCCAAATATTACAATGATTACATGAACATCAATATGAATAACTGTAAATTAAATGTTTAAAAATGTCATTCAAATTCGTAAAATAACAATTTACTGGGTTAGCAATTCGATTTATTAAGAACTATTGAATACAATCTTATATACTAATAATCACTACATTACAGATTTTTCAACTATATTGTAATATAGTAAAATAATAGTTACAACAATCGGACATTTAAATTTACAATAAAACTATTATTTTAATGCTAAATATCAGTTAATATTCTAATTAAAGGTTATTCACACTTCTTAATACTGACCTTTTTGTAATGACTACAATGTTAAAACAAATCTTATCTTTATTACAACGTATACTCATGTATCTTGAATTATGCTACACAAGATCAAGTTTAACTCTTTCAAAACTGGTAATAAAAAATATGCAAAACAAAACAAAACAAAAACAACAACAATAACAAAATATAAAAAGAATAAAGCTATAATCAAAAGCGTCAAAATCAAAACATAAACAAAATGTTATGGTCAAGGTCAATATCTTATGCATTCATAATTTAACTTTCATTATCGTTTATTAAAAAATAATAAACATTAAAAACAAAATAAAAAAAAACGCAAAAAATTTATTTATATATTTTTTTTTGGCTTAAATGCACAATGAAAGTGAATTTAAATGCGCCAACCACATAAATCAACAACGACCACACTATACTAATGAAGAAACAATAAAGTCTTCCGTTGTCTTTTAAATGCGTTTTTTTTTGTGATTATTGTTTTTGGCAGTACATACCCATTATTTGGAATGTGAGATAAAAATAAAAAACAAAAACAATAAAAACAGAGGAACAACTTATTAAGTTAGTCAAAAAAAAAATGATTAACATCAACTATATTTAAGATTCCTCCTATATAGAAAAAAAAAATATGCTAGTTCAAAAATTCTTTACTTAAAGGTCAAAACACTCTTCCGAAATTGAATTTAAAAAAAAAAAGAAAAAAATTATTTTATGAGGTTCAACTTGGAATTTTAATTCAATTTACAAATGCTTGATATGTTTAACATTTAAAATAGATTTATTGGTTCAAAACAGAAGCTTTGGCATTGTGAAAATGTAAGAGAAAAAGTTTCACATTTCGTTTTAAGTAATTTTTTGTGGGATGATCCATTGCAATTTCCACCTTATTTCAACCGTCTTAAAATTATACAGTCAATGTCTGATCCACGAGCATTTTACAGATATTTCTTTTATTCACCAAATCCATCCGACAACAGCAAACGAGCCCATGAAATTTCAAATTAAGTGGTTGAAAAAACTAATCGAAATAATCTCAAAACTGTTGAGTTGTTCTACATTCTCTTCCACCCTATTGAATTCTCGCAGATTCTAACCAATCACTAGAATGCTTCGTATAGTTAATTCTATCTATTTTGATCATCAAATTCTAAATCAAACTTCAAAATTCAAAATAAAAAGATAAAATAAATAGTGTTTAACTGAGTATTTTAACTTTTAAAAAATATCGTGTGTGCATGGTTGGGACGAACTAACAACCGTGTTTTAGTTTTGTTACTTACTAGCTTATGTCTAGCATTTTCAATTTTCGATCTTCTTCTCATAACGTCAATCAAGGTTTTTCGATGTGTGAGGAAGCCGTTGATGTAGTTTGTCATGGAGTTACCTGCGTTCCAGTTTTATAATTATGTTAAGATGGAATGTTTCGGTATCTTGTCCAAAGCTTCCTCACGATTGCATGACACTACGTCACGGCAACATGTTGTCGATCTTTTAAAGCATCATGTAGTTCGAAATCGATGCTGTAAAGTAGTGTCATTGTCAATTTTACTTCTCTACTAACAGCATGTGTCTGGTTCAGTTTAATTTATTAACATTTTTTTTATTAACAGTAGCGTTATTTTACTAACCGTACTGGTTATATATTGCACAATTAATTGGAGCAAGCAGGTCTAGTAATATAGTCTATTTTGCTTGCTCTGACAATGAAACAGTTCTCGCAACATCCATATATACGACACAACTTTAGAGTCGACTCATATAACTCTGAAGTAGTCCAGAAGTTTATTTACCTTGGAAATAGCACCAACAGCAAAAATAACATCGATATTAAAATAAAACGAAAAATTACCCTTGCCAGCCGCTGCTACTTTAGTTTGTCTAAACAACTAGATTCAAAGCTCCCATTTCGAAATACCAATTCACAACTGTACAAAACACTGTCATTCCGTTACTGCTGTATATGGTTCTGAATCGTGGGCATTACCAAAACCAAGTTAGCATACATTTGGTATTTTCGAAACAAAAATTCTTCGTCTAATTTATGGTCCTATGTGTGACGAAGAGATTTGAAGGAGAGAAGATATATAAAGCCAAATTATATCAACTGTTGAACGACATGGACTTAGCCGAAACAGTAAAACTAAAACACTTTCACTGACTAAACCATGTAAAGCGAATTGAAGAAAATTTTCAAGCCAAAAAAAATTTTCATTCCTTTGAATTTTACTAAAAATTCTTATCCTACAGTGGCTGAACTAAAACACGTTTTTCCTCTACTACGTTTTTTTGAAGAGTTTTAGATGGACTTGATCTTTTCAGATCAATTATACTTCCCTTTTTGATTGTTTAAAATTACAGGTCTGTGTTCTTGGCGAACGCTATTAAGGCCATAATATAAATATCTGAATGATGCGATGTATCTAAGTGGAAATATTTATGTATTTTTGCTAAATAGGGCATCACATTCAAATAAGACAGGAAATAAGGATTCCTTTTCCTGTAAGGAGACATCAGTATGTGTTGAACTTGTCAATGTTGAACAGATGTTTGTTGAAAGAACCGTGTTCTGTGATTAACCATGTTAGTGTTCTAACATTTGATCTACCCACCCCTATTACTTTAATTAATCAATTAACATTTAGTATGAAAAAGGCTTTAAACTGCAGTAGCTCTCGGAAACTATCCCACATGGTATTAGTTTCTTTAATTTCTCATTTGCAGGCAATTTTGTGTAGGTTGGCGTTTGAGGGACCAATGCTTGGTTCTGGATCTAAAAATTAACTCATCGCACCTGCTCTTTGCAAGGATATCTGTTTCTTCATTACCTTGAATTCATTCAAGTTCAGGAGTTTACATCATCGACTAGGACTACTTGTAGAGTTGTTGTTTTCTATTCGATTGCACAGTACAATACAGAACACTGAAGAAGTTAGCTAGTATTATTATATATTTGCATAAAAATAAATATATCAAAGTCATTAAATTCGACTTCAATTTAAACCTCGAATTAAATTGAAAATATCACTAAAACTAATTTTAATCAAAAATAAACATTAATTTTTTTTTATAACTAAACAGAAAGCCGATAACCCTCGTACATAGTGCTCTTCATTAATATTTATACTTTTCATTATTATTAATATATTGTGAATAAATAAAATAAATAAATATTGTAATTAAATGTCACTAATTGTTGACAAAATTTTTCAAATAATTTGAAATCGCCTTTAATAGATAAAAAGTTATTACATATACGGTCAAATAATTTACGATATAAACGTCAAGTTCAATGTGGTTCAATATAAAAACAAAATAAAGTTAAGCACGTGATAATCATTAATTACGTACGTCATAAGATTTTTTTTATTACTTCAATTCGAAATGAAATGTTTTGGAAATAAGAAATTAAAATTAAAAATAAAATAAAACTGAAATGTTGCGATTATCTGATAATTAATTCAATATATATATATATATGTACGTATATTATGATGTATATATATATAATATTTTATTTACTTATCGTATTATGTGTAAAAATTTTATTACAGCACGTGCTTTTTATCAATACACAATATTGTATTAAATTGAAAAATATTGATTAATTAATCCATTGTCCGTGTAGTTGCAGTATTGACGGATGAAAGGTTTCAGAATTATTATGTGTTATACAAATTTTCACCATTCTTTTTAATTTCCTTGAGATCTCAAAAGAAATATGAAATTTGTTCTAAATCATAGAATATGAATTGCAAAACAAATTTTTATTCATAATACAGGTTGGTTCGGTCCAACTTGAAAGTTTTTCAGAGGGTGATTCTTTGGAGTATTTTAATTGTCCTAACAGTATATTACTTTACCTGGAAAATTACAAGTCTAACATTTAAGTTGTGTGGGGTGAAGTTGTAGAGGATGGTGCAATGAATCAAAATCATTAATACAAAAAAAAAATTTGAAAAAAATTTTCCGAGATAATCAAAGTTTTAAGTTTAAACAATTATTACTTAAAAACGAAAAGTCTGATCCAACAAGTACTGCTATGAAGCAAGTTAGCTCTGAAAAATATACGCTTCTCTAGCTTGTATATCTCCGGAGCATGTATGAATATTTACTAATCGTTATTTTTAACATTCGATTTGCTTTAACCCCTTTAGCCCAAGTAAACATTTAAAATGAACCCACTCTGTCTAGAACAATTTTTGACTAAAATAACTCAAAAAATCATTTCTTAAAAGATTTTCTAATCAAGCCCATCCCGTTATAAAATAATTATTTTAATATAGAGTCAAAATCAAAATAATTGTAAAGTTAAATTTGTAACATAAAAGGAAGTTTTAATAAATTATGTCCTTCAGCCTTTGAATTAATATCTTAAAACTGAGCAATACTACTATGTAAAAAAAAAATTTAAACGTATTACAGTTCTAATTCTATTTGTTATTATTTTTTAACATTTTCTTCATTATAGTAATTTTAGTTTTTTATTTATGAGAGAATATGGTTGGTAGCATCTAAAGACGCTTAAAAGTGATACACATCGGTTGGATCCTTTTCTGTACCATCGAAAACAATAAATTAGTTGATAAAAAATAATTTTAATGCTACAGTATATACCGAATTCTGTGAATCGGTAAATTTCCGGTTTCAAAACCTATTTCCGGTTCTTTCCGGAAGTTCAAAAATAACAGTATTGATTGGTCAGCGTAGTAGATCGATAAACTATTGTTTCAACATAAGATATTAAAGTGGGTCTTAGGATTTTATTGTATATATTGAATATATTCTAAACCGTATCAGATTCGGGTCTTTATATAATCAAAAATATTCGTCAATATTAAACACAGCCATTAATTTAGCCGGACTAATATAGTTTAGTGGTTATGTTATCCACTATGACACTATGTTATATAATAGTAAAAGGATATAATTTAAAGTTCGAATCCAGCTTATGTCATGAATGTACTTACAGAGTTTCTCAATTATTCTTTGAAATTAATTATTGGAATACATGTTCGTCATTAGTTAGTTTTAATTTGCAATAGATGTAGTTTTCCACATTGAAATTGGCTGCTATACCGAAAATTTAAAAAAAAATTGATAACTAGACAATGTTTTTTTTTTTTTATTTGTAATTTTAAAGTTCATATACAATTCGTAGGGTGGCCGTAGCATAGGCTGTCAGGTCTTAAAATGTTTAAAAATTTATTTTTTTATGTTATTGTCTATGCCATGTCTTGTAGGTATTATTGTAAATACCAAGCTTGTTGTTGAAGCAGTTAGAATATTAATCGTTCGGTCTCGAAATTATAAAAATAGACAATCTTATCATTTTAATGTGCATGTATTTTATTTATTCCATATTTTTTTACTTTTTTAGTGAGCAAATTTATTTGTACTTTTGTATTATCTATGTACCACAGAGCGTTAACAATTCATTTATAAATATTTGACAACCCCATGATTGGATGCCGTAAAATATACTATTTTATATTAATTATTACTTCTATTTTTTATTTTTCGTTTGTTGGTATTTAATTTTAAGTGTTTTAAGTATTCATCACCTTTTTGCATATACTTTTATTTTTGGCTTAAGAACTTGCTAAAATTATAATATTTTTTGTGGTGTAATTTACTATTCAACTATTCTTGCTTTTATACTCCCCACGTAGTCGATCTTGTTTATTACATATAAGATAACAAAAATTTAAATCGAAAAATGTTTTTAAAACAAAAACTATTCGTAAAAAAAAGTTGTCAAAAATAAAAACAATTATGTGAAATTGTCAAAATTTTTATGAAATTTGACAAACAGAATCTAAATTTTGTATGCAATTAAAATGTCCTACTCTTTCTATTGTATTATTTTTTTATAATTGTAAATGTTTTGTTTAACATCATATTATTATAAATTTTTTAATAAGTCTTAGTTTCATCAAAGCTACTTTTTGGCTACTTGACCTGCTTTTTCATTTATCTTTATTCACTCATATTTTGGTATTCATAGTACCGTTCGTTTTGGTTTATTACTATTGTCTATTATTGTTTATATAATAGTTCGAATTTCGATAGTTAGACTGTCTACAACACAGTTTGCCTAAAGTTTTTACAGTTACAAAAACAAAAAACTTATTTATTTCACTTAACAAAAACGTGATGATTTAACATTCGGCCAGCATAATTCTTTGATAATCTTTTGAGTTCATCCTGGACCTGAAAATCGATATTATGATTTACGTACCAAGGAAGTAAGGAATAATTTATTATTCTTAATATTTTTGATCGTAATCTTTGTATAATTTCCACATTACTTTTAGAAGTGATTTTCAATAGTTCTCTGCAATATAACCAGATTGGTTTTGGAATTGCATTGTATGAAAGTATAGTCAATTTCAAGGTGAAAATTTTTGCCAATTAGCCATCAGTATAATGTTATTTATTTCTAAGTTAATTTCTTCTCGTTTCATTTGTATATTCCTCTTGCCAAATAAACTGTCTATCAAGATAGATTTCGATGTAGTTTTACTTCTTTTGCCTGCGGGATGGTGATATTCCATTAATTTTCACTATTGAACTGGAGTCTCTTTATTTATAATAAAAAGGATATGAACATTTTTATTTTCATTTATTTTAGTTTTCCATTTATTAAATCCCAAAGATTTTTGAAAATAGCATATCAGCGTTTATATGTATGAACTCAACATAGCCGTATCGTCTGCAATGTTGATGTTATTATTTTCCTGCTATCAGGTAGATCGATGGTATAAATTAATAACAAAAGGGGTTTAAGGACGGTAACTTTGATACCATATTCTTCTGTTCTAATATAATAAATATCATCATTTCATATTTATTATAAAAATTTATTTAATGCTTCTACACAAAGTGAACTGTATTTTATACCGAATATTTATAGAAAATTTATAAAATCTAGGATTTTTTTCCTATTACAATTAAGCAGAATTATTACATTACAACTACAATAGTGCTGCACCCACATTTAAGTATGAAAAAATTTTGCTTTTAAAACTTATAAATTAAACACAAAAGAGGCCCGTGCAGGCTACCTTTTGGTGCATTCGCTTGATAACATGTTCTTTTTTTGAATATTTATTATAGAAGTTTATTTAATGCTTCTGAAGGAATTATACTGAATATTAAAAAAAAAAAAAAATAATAACATCTAAGATTGTTCTAAGCCTATTAAGGATTGAACAGAATTATTACATTTCAGCTGCAATAGTACAACAACTATATTTAAATATGAACAATTTTAAACACAAAAATTTTGAAAAATAAAACACAATCAAATTACATTCACAATCAGATTACATACATTAGTTAATCAAAAAGAATTATAACTACGATCTAAAACACATGAGAACTTATAATTTATTTTGTTATTTTTTATTTATTATTTTCTTTATTGAATATATTTAATAAATTTATTTACTTACCAATATTTAAAATTAAAATTCTGCATAGCAGTGAAGTTATTTCTAAAGTCATTTTTAACAATTACAATTTATCACAATTTAAAAAAATCTAATTAATTTTTTTTTCTAATTTTTATTCCTCTTACTAGTTATTATTATCATATATACTATATTATCTATACTCTTATTATAACTACTATAATATTACTGCTAAAATCAAATCGAATTAAAAAAAAAACAAATAAAGATTCAATACAACTTCTTTTATTTATTTGAAATGTATAATAATAATAAAATTACATTTTTTTTTTTTATGAATTATTATTATGCAATTTAACCTCGAACTTGAATTGAAAAAATTTTATTCAGTTAATGAACATTTTTTTTTGTTTTTGTTTATTTTTTGCTTTGTTTTTATTTTCAAATCTTTTTTATTCGTTGCCGATTTTAATAAAAAATTTTGTTTTTCTTGTTTACTATATAGTTTTCTCAACTAATATTAACGATATCAAACAAAATTGTATAAATTGTAAATTGCACAATAAATTAATATAGCTATATTAAATAATTTCAATGTTTGTTGATTTCAGACTATCTGAGTACTTCAAAAGTAGTAACACACCTCCTATTTATATTGACTTATAAAATTTATTTAATATAAAGTATGGCTACTTTAAGAATTCTGATAAAAATGTATATTTTTATTACTAATATTTATAGATATAAGTAAACTTTAAATCTTAATTTTATAATTAACGAAAAACAAAATAATTGTTTGAATCTCTAATTTTGTGCATCGACTCGGTATAATTACATCGCGAAAAAATTAACTTTTAACGTTAATTAGCAATTGTTTGCTAATCTAAAGAAAAATACAATTTCAAATTTTCAAAATTTTTTTTTTTTTTTTTTTTTGTACCTTTTAAATTAAAATTTTTACGAATTTTTGAACACTGCTTTTAATTTCAATGTTATATTTATTTAATTTATTAACATAGCTTTACAAATTATTTGAAATTGTAAAAGGTTCGTCCTTCATGATCAATGATAAAATATAAATAATTTATAACTAGGTTAAATTTTTCAAACCAAAAATTAAATTTTTTTTTTTTTTTATTAATTATTTTTCCAAAATTCTAACATTTTTTTTAAATTAAAATTTAATTTTAATTTTTTAATTCTTTTTACAGTTATTATTTTCTGTTATACAAATATCTTTATTTAATTTTCAAAAAAAAAAATTATCTAAAAATAAATCTAAGCCGCCGAAGCAGACATAACCGTTAACAGTTGAATAAAGACTGTAAAAAAAAAAGATTTTGATAAAAGTTCAAAATTTATAAAACTGAAGCTTAAGACTTCATAGCTTAAAAATTAACTTGAAAAAAAAAATAATAATGAAAAATATGATAATTGTATCTAGTTGGGTACTACATTATAAATTATACACCAAATTTGCACGATGCACACAAAATATTCGTTTGATTCGAATGAATTTTTATAGATTCGACATCTCAAGATCTGAATATTAATTTTGATGAAAGCTTTACTTGTACATTACAAATTGAAAATATTTCAAGTTTTTTTTTTGTTAATTTTTATATATAGAAAAAAAAAGCTTACAATTTTCTTTTGTACGCATTGTTTGTTTGCTATACTTAATACATTACATGTGGTATAATGTAACGTATATCCAAAATTGTAATTTTGTAAAAAAAAAAAACAAAATAACAAAAAAATAGTTTTTACTGATGTGTAAATAGTATATATTAAGACATTTTAAATAATTAAATTTAAATTTACAAATAATTAAATAATAAAATTGAATTTTAATTGAAGTTAAAGTTAAGAAAATTTAAAATTGTTTCATTATTTATTCTTATGTTTTTTGTAATTATTTCAATTAAAAAGTGTAGCAATGAAATTTTCTGCAAATAATTTTTATTTGTGCAGTTATGAATACTTAGAATTATTTTTTTCTATATTTAATAATTTTTTGTATTGCTATGGTATTTGCTATTAGTATCCGTTCAAAAGAAAGAGTAGAAAAGCCACAAGATACAGTTACAATCGCATTTAACCATAATTTTGCATTCATTTTGAACATATTTCATAGAAAATCACAGAGTGGTCCCGTTTGACCTGAAAATCCTTTAATGGGTGTTTGTTTGTGGTATATATATATTATATAAAAAAAGTAGTTATAATTTTAGTTAATCTAGGATGCAAAGGGTTAAATAAAAGTCTAACAATTAAATATCCACTACACCCCCGTAAATAGTTACATTAGTGCTATGTGTTATTGGGGATTTTATAAATATAATAAAACACTCAATTAACGTTATTTATTGGATGAGTATCAGACTTACCCTTTTCGGGTAGTATCTGCCCAAACTTAAAATTTTGGTTTTGAAAACTGACATTTTTTGTTAAAAAGCAAATTGAAATTTAGGAAATATTCGCTAAATTTTTTTTGAAATTATTTTCAAGCACTGTACGATGCTCTACACCGTTGAAATTTACAACTTTCATATCAGAATTGCCGGTCTTAGATAAAATTACAATATCTTTGTAATGATACTGTTTAATTTATTTAATTTATAATGTTAGTTGTAATTTTATAAGGTTCGAATTCAAGTGCGACGCCAATTTTATGCCCTCCAGCATTGAAATTTTAGGCATCAATTAAAGTTGATAATGTTAAAGTTCCATCGTGGCGTTTTTATTGATAACCCAATCCAACTTGGCTAGCATTATTAATTTTAGCACGAACAGTTGCTTCTGAATCTAATTTTAAAGCGCAGCCTCCAATTTAGTAGTGTTTGAACCAGAAGTCCATGATAACTGTACACCACAATCTAATTGATCAGAACATTTTTGGAAAATAGAACCGCTGAACTCTTGACCATCATTTACATCTGTGTGTAGAACGAAGTCTTTAGTTGTGTATCCCAAAGCAAGGTTATTTGTTGTAATTTTAGATTTTTGTGTATCAAAAGCAGTTTGATAACCGGCTAACCAAACTTGATAACCGAATACACCAGAAACATTTACTAATGGACCAGCTAAATTAGCGTTAATATCGGAATTAATTTGAACATTTTATTGCCCATAATTAGCTCTGAATTTTCCATTTTTGTTTCCAGATTGTGGAGCAAATGAACCTTCAAAAGACAATTTAAGTTCTTCTAAAAGCTTATCAGCAACAGCAACTTCAGTAAATAGTGTATTATCTGTATTCCATTTTTCAGTGAATGTTAGACCATAATCTTTAACTTTATATTTAGTTTCCAATGAACCAAATAACTTGCCAGTGTCTTGATTAGAGTGCCCAGATGTAGTGAATTCAATATTTGAAGGTGTTTTTGTTTTACAATCAAGTTTCCATAATCCAAAATGATATCCTTTTCCAAAGATGTCACGTGCTTGTTTGCCTAAATCTGAATATGATGGTGGAGCCATTTTTAATATTTAATTTAAGGAACAAATTTTAATTATAACAAAAGACTTAATTAGTTTAATAAAACTGCGAAATTCCTTCAGAACACGAAACAAGACAACGAAAGAAAAGAAGGAAAAATGTTAGAAAAATTAAAATTGAGGGTTAAATTTTGTAATTCGAAAAAAAAAATAAAAAAGTTATTTATTACCGTTATTTTTTTATAAAAAGGATAAAAATTTAATAATATTTAATTTTAGATTGTTGTAGCTCTCATTTCAAAGAGACTTAGAACAACAGAATATAACGCGTCAGAAGAAAATGTTATCCCAGGCTTAACTTACAATACAATAGCTTATTATTTAAATTGAAAAAGCTACATATTATAAAAGAATACATTCAAAAATAACAAAATACAAAAATAGTAATCTTATTTTTTTTTAATATAAATTAAAAAGGTCAAGTTAACAAAATATTCAATTAATTTCATATAATTTTCGTCTTAAAGTATTTTTAGATACTAAAAAATTTATACTATTCTTATATTTATTACTAACTGTTAACATTCTGTTAATATTAATTTGTAGTAAAGTACAACAGTGATATAACAGATATTAGACAAATCAGTGTCCACAATCAGGTGTACCACAAGGAAGTGTTTTAGGACTAGTGTTTTATGTCATTTACACAGCTGATCTCCCAATATCGAAAAAAATTATTGCAGCTACTTTTGCTATCTGATAATACTGCTATTTTGGCATTCCATGCAAATCCGATGATAGCTAGATATCTAAAATATTACAAGAAAATCTCTTTAAAATTGAAAATTGGCACATGAAATGGATTGGCATCGTAAAGGTACCACAACCCATCCCAATAAAGTTCAACCAACTCTACTGGCTTATAGGGCGTTATTTCAAGCTGTCAAATTATAGTAAATTAATGATATACAAATCAATATTGAAACCAATATGGACATACGGTATAGAGCTATGGGGTACTGCAAATAACTCAAACATTGAAATAATTGAACATTTTCAGTCAAAAGTATTTCGATTCATTGTAAACGCAACCTGGTTTGTAAGAACCTACAGAATACGAGAAGATCTAAAGATTCCATCTGTAAATGAAATAGTCAGTTTCAATTAAACATCATATCACTCAAGACTTCCAAATCACCCAAATTCGCAATGATTCCATAACTTTTAATTACTCGGCAGACACGCAGCCTAAAAAGATTCACGCTGCTGAAACTAAGTTGCAGATTTGAAAACAACTAGCCAAATAAATTAAGTCTCTAGAAGAAGATTCTCTCATTTGATTTTCTCTCTTTCACAAGCCCTCATTCAAATCAAAATTTATCCTTGATATCTTGTATTTTATTTATAATAAACAAGATAGTTCTAATGAAATTAACAAAAAAATAGCTACTTTTATGTTATTTAATCTGGCTGCGATTCAATATACAAATTACTAACCTAAGATATTTCAGCACTGATCTAATCATAAGGCCACATAATTTGCAACCGGCTAAGATTAAACCCCAATCTTCCTATATAATTTTGTTTTACTTTGATATTTCTAATCGGCTTTCATTCTATGATTCAATATTTCCCAAAATAAAGACTTGAAAAACTGTTTCTATTTACTCCTCTATAAGAAGAAAATTCACCATTTTACCTTTTGTGTCATTGAAACTGAAAAATGGTGAAACATAAATTTAATTGGTAATGTAAAATACCTAGGTATCAGCTTTGATAAGAGGTATACATATATACATACTTTCATCACATTGATAAGATTTACTCGCATGTTATATCCTATTATCAATAAAAAATCAACTTTATCAACCGAAATTTCTATTTCTTTTTTTTATTTCCCTATGAAACAATACAATCTTTCTCTAAAGAAGATATTCAGTCTTATATAAATTTTTTTTAATATGTACGCTATATATAATGGCTAGCGGATGAGAGAACCCATAATAGTTGCATCATGGATGGTTACATTATACTCCATTTTTTTGCTAGACCTTCACCCCGTTACTCCTACTGTCTATTGGGTAGCTGCAGAATGCTGAGGCTCTTAAGACGATTCACACCACTTACAGCTAACAAACTGTTAGCCTGTTTGAATTTGGTGTTGAAGCTATTAATTTTCCCCTTAGTGGTTCTTACCTGTAGGTCACAGTTAGTATAATATCATATCAACTGAAAATAAACTAATAATAATTAAAATAATTTTTTATGCACCACGAGTCTAGGGAGAGATTGTGCACTTAGTCATATTCAAAAATTACAAATTGCGGAAAATAAACCTTTTCTTTAAAGCTAACATTATTTTTTTTCTCTCTTCTCTCTTAATTGAATCATTCTAAAAGAATATGACAATAATTTCTAACAAATGTGACTTTTATGGTTTATTCAAATCTTAAAATCTAAAATGTTGGAAGGTCCAGTTCATTGACTTGACACTTCATATTTGCTATTTGCTCGTTCATTCCAATGTTGTGGCTTACATTACTGCTAGTGACTTTTTTTTTACCTGCTGGCTACTGAAATGTTTTGTAGATCTCTCGCCAAAGGGTTAGGATGCTGTATTATTCTATTGCATATCTGTTTTTGCATTTTTCAAGCATTAACTAAGGGTATTTTCAAAACATTATGTAGATTGATATTTCTAATGTACCATGGGGCCGCAGTTATGGTACGTAAAATTTTTGATTGCATCCTTTGAATTGTTTTGATGTTACTATTAGAAGCAGTTCTCCATAACTGACACTCATAGGACGAGATTGATTTCAGAATGACTTTGTATAGCAACACTTTATATTCCAGATCTAGTGTGGATTTCTTTGCAATAAGCCAATAAATGCTGTTCGTCTTGAGTTTTAGCTGCTCTTTTTTTGCGGTGATGTGCTTCTTCCAAGTCAGGACTTCCTAGGTATTTAACCTCGTTGGCTTGCGGAATAGTTATCCCATTTATGCTAACTGGAGAACATAATCCTTTCTTTAACGAGAAAATTATATGAAAACTTTTACTCTCATGATCTTCGTTTTCCACTTATAAAGCCATTCCTGTATCTGCTGCAAATGTTCTTGTAAATTAAATGTTAAAGTGTTCCTGTTTTCCGGTAGATCAGATGTATACACTATAGGTATAAAAGTGGACCCAGTACATCTTGTGAGACGCCAGTATTGATTTCATATTCTTCAGTTACATAGGATTTGAATCTAACTCGAAAACGTCTATTGGTTATATATAAAAATTTAGAAGAATATGAGTGTCAGATGGTAGCTTTTGTTTTATTGACAAGTCCAGTTTGCCAAACTTTGTCGAATGCCTGACTAACATCCAAGAACACGGCTGAGCAAAACTTTCTTTCATCAATTCCTTATTTTATTTGGGCAGCAATTCGCGATGTACCTGTTCAATCGTGCTATGTTCAGCTTGAAAACCAAATTGATGCATAGGAATTACCTCATCGTTTTTTATTTGTAGCATCATTTTACGTACTATAATTTTGTCAAATACATTTGACAGCATAGGTAATAGAATGATGGGGCTATTATTAATACTGTTGTAGAAAGAATAGCTTGCCTAACTGAAAAGTTCAACTCTGAATTGTTTATGCCAGAAAATCTTTTGATTAAAAATATATATATCAGATTAATGGATTAGGCTAGTTAGTTTTAAGTTTTATTTTTTTCATTACTAAAGATGTTTTTTCTCCATTTTCCTTTAAAAACTTTTTGTCTAAAATAAACACTGTTAAATGCTGTACAATTAATTCGAATATAAAACAAAATATTTTTTTTTAAGTGCAAGAAGAATTTTAGCGCCTTCAAAACAAATAAAAAAAAAAAACAAAATACAATTAATTTTCTATTGTCAAACTTTCAAATTATCATAACTTCACTGTACACAAAGAAAATTTAGTATAGAATATTTCTTTGAAGTCAATCAACTTGGTATTTATCTATATTTGAAGCTTAACACAATTTAGTTTACCTATACCTACATATTATGTATAAGCAATTCCGTCAAGTTTAGCCTATGTGTATAAACTATAGAATTAATTTATAATTTAAAACAAAGTTAAAATTTTACAGGAACTAACATTTTTTATAACAAATTTATTGTTAGTGTGCTCTGAACAGGGTAAACGGAAGGAGAAGAAAAATATACATCATAATTTAAAATTCAAACAACATTACCTCAATGTTGTACAATATAAATTTTTTTTTTTTATTTTATTTTATTTAAATTCAAACAATCACCCAAAATAACCTTCATTGCACAATAGTATTTAATTTTATTAATATAAAATTTAATAATTAATTAATTTTAAATGCGTAATTAACAAATAAAAGAATTATTATTTACGTATAAACTGAAATAGAAATATTAAAATATGTTATCTTTATAAAAATAAGGTTAGTACAAATACGATATTATTGTTGGAAGAGAACAAAGCAATAGAAAACCTTTTTTTTGCTGAAACAACTTCAAGCAGAAAAAAAAAATATTATATCTAGTAAAAGTATTTCTAACTACCAATGAATTGTCGATTATAGCTCTTAGGTGGCTTTCTGGCACACTTACACCAATAAATTCCATTGTAATACCACAGAATCTTGATTAGCTTTGTGTATTCTACTTATCAAACCAATTTGCGATTTTTACAAAGCGATGGACTCACTTAATTTTGGTACCTTCACTTGATTTTGATACAAATTGACCCAGAGAGCTTAGAAAGTAGGCTCCTAGGTGAAGGGAATATTTGCCCTATATAATATTTGAATATTATATAGTTGTATAAACACCAATTTGAACAAATAGAAGAGTAACATATACAATAAAATTGTTATAACATTTTTTTTTGTTTAACGTACAAGAAAATCAGAATAACAGAAGTCGTTGAAAGACCATAGTGAACAGTTAGTAACATATTTTTTTTTTATAATAATTCTTTCTTTATTTGATTTTTAAAAAATTATAGTTCCAATTTACAATTTATATTCACTTATATTCATTTTTAGAGAATTTACAAGCTTATAATTTAATGAAATAGTTAGGTAATTCTGTTATCCAAAAGATAAATGTCGAATGCTCCAGTTCAATATGAAAAATTCAGTATAATAATTAATTAAATTCAACGGTGAGGCGATTATTTACATATTTTTCAATAAAATCAAATTAAAATTAAAAAAAGAAAAAAAATTTTTTTTACAAGTGCTTAAAGTTAGAAATTTTAATATAAATTAAAACAAAAATAAAAAATATTAATAATTAATTTGAACAGCAATTATATTCAATAGAGAGATCAATAATAAAAATAATTTAAAAATGTTACAAAATGTTACATCTATTAACTATATAGAATATAGATTGAGCCGGCTCCAGCACACCGCTGACTATATTATAGGTTTTATTATATTTTCAATTTCATATTTCATATCTCTAAGCTACCTATATCTCTACCTGGTATTGACTAATTCCACTTCGGCATTACACAATTTTATGTGAACATAATATATAATAATATACGATATAAAAAACTTATTTGACAAATAAACGATAAATTAACAAAAATACGATTATCAAATGGATATTTTCGGTGGGAGCACACCGAAATCCATAAAAATTAAATTACAAAATCCATAAAAATTTTAAAATCCATAAATATTTAAATCTGTAATAACAAAATCCGCAAAAATCAAAATCCATAATTTCAAAATCTGTAAATCACAACTGCCGTAAAATAAGAAAACAGATAGCAGTGAATATTTAATATTAAATTCTCAGCACTTTCACATAATTTCTATATTGTTATGCCTGTTTCTGACATATTTCGGGATTTCTCCGTTTTTAAAGGCAACAATATGTGATATTTATATTATTTGATAAAGAAGTTTTACTTGACAAAATATAGAAGGTAATGAGTTTGGGGACATTTTGTTTATTTTTTTATATTTTTTATTAAAAGTTTGCCGTCTGCGAAAACAGGGTTATCAATAAATAGGTAGCGAGGGTTTGTGGGCAGCAGTCCCCGACTTTAAAAATAAAGTTTGTATTTTATTGTTTTTTACTAAAAGCTTGCCGTTTGCGTTTACCTGTCCTGCCGTCTACGAAAACAGTGTTTCATAAATAGGTAGCGGGGGTTTGGGGACAGCAGCCTCCGGCTTCAAAAATAGTAGTTTGTATTTTTTTATATTTTTTACTAAAAGCTTGCAATTTGCGTTTACCTGCCGCTGCGAAAACAGGGTTTCAATAAATAGGTAGCGGGAGTTTCGGGGCAGCACACCCCGACTGTAAAAATAAATTTAGTTTTTGTTTTAGTTTTTACTAACCTTGCTATTTTACTAAAATTTGAATTTTGTCGCATGTGGATTTTGAAAAATGGCATTTTGTCGTATTTGAATTTTGTTTATTTGGATTTTCAAATTCTGTATTTTGTCGTTTGAATTTTATCGATTTGGGGTTTTACATTAGGGATTTCGCAGCTATTCCACCTACAAGCTGCTTTCGGCAATTTGCCGGGTTGGTGAGTAAATCCACGGAAAAGGAAGATACCCTCGTTGTACCCAACAGCGGCTATGCATAAAAATAATTTATATAAATATTTTGTAAAAGGAGAATTGAACTTAGATTTTTAATCCAACTTTAAAATCTCTCCTAATTTAGAATTTCGCATAAAGAGCGTATATAATAAAGTGAAATGCGTAAAAACGGGTTGGTGAGTAAATCCATAATGACTTTTGTCACAAAAAAAAAACATCCACAAAGAACGATCAAAAAACACAAAATTCGCCGAAATAAGGAGGAGAAAGGTTAACAGTCTGAAAAAAAATAATATTTTTTTGTGGATTTAATCACCAACCGATAAAAACAATAACAAGGATCGTTTTTTGTGGATTTTGTTTTTTGTGGCAAAAGCCATTATGGATTTTGTTTTTTTCTGGATTTAGGGACTAACTCAATTTCCCATATTAAGTGCTAATAAAGATTTTGTACGGATTTTGTACGTATGGATTTTAATTTTTATGGATTTTGTTTTTTCGGATTTTGTTATTACGGATTTCGATTTATGGATTTCAATACCAACCTTTTTCTGAAAAAAGTGTAAAACCCTAATTTTGTGAGCACCCACTATATAGGTATATCTTATTCATTCTAATAATCTATCAACATTGAAACAGGTCAAATACACCTAACCATTCATATTTCTATAACCCTCTAGCTTACACCACGATTATCATCATAATGATATACCAAATTGATTTGTAATCAAATCATTTACGTTTCACCTGAACAAATTGCTTTAATCTTGATATGTTGGAATAGAAGAATTTCACATGTGTTTGCCTGTTATGCAAGGAATAATTTATCTAATATAATTTTAAATTATTACAAACCTTTCAAGATACATATGTTAGATCGTAAGTATAAGATAGATATATTCACAAAACGTTTTCAAAACAAATTTTTTGCTTATGTACACAACTTTAAAAATTTAAGTAAAATTTAAGCATTTTTTATTTGATCTCATATATAACCCTTTCAGAACTAAGAAACAAATTTCAAATCGAATCGTTTACACGTATAATAATTAATACGTAACCAACTAAACAAAAGCTATAAATAAATGATTTTAGATTTTAAATTTTCAATCATTACGAAATATAGAAGCATTTTATTACATTTCAAAATCCCTTAAAGGTGATTCGAAATGGTAAACCTTCTCTCTCTTCCCTAAACTGAACTGATTTGGTATAACATATTTTTGTTTGTACATGTAAGGGACATACTTTTTATTCCTTTTTTTTGAATATTTAATATACGGCGGTGGAAAACATGCTTCTACAATAATTCCTTTAAGCAAATCTCATCTTAAACGACATTTTTCCAATTGATTATTCCTTGACGTTTCATAACTTCAAGGGTCAAAAATTCGTAATGAGTTATGATTTTTGTGTTAAGCGGCTTTTGTCCCACTGTAATATTTAACTATATGAGTTAAAAGTCCTTGAAAATGGTGAAGATTGTGGAGATGTTACTATACAATGGTGGAGTGGCGCAATGGTGTATAAATGTTTACTATACACAAAGTGAGCCATACCTCTTGAAGTAAGTTTAAATTCGGGGAGTTATCACCATTTATTCGCATTTTTGTTAATCAACTTCTAACCAGTTTGCAAACCTTGTTTTCGTATTTATTCTTTTACTACCTACATATCTACTGCTATCGATTACCTTTCATTCTAAATTATGCACTAATATTCATTTTGCTGTTCTATACCTATGAATTCTGATTTTATTACGTATTTAATACGTATTTAATACGTATGAAATCGACGTATAATCCCAGTTAGTATTGCTTCCACTTTACATTAAATATTTAACCATTTTCAAATTTTCAAAATTCATTAAAAAGTACGCGAGTATCCTCTATCTTGATTTATTGTTAAAAAATACCAAACGACATATAGACAATAAATCGAATAAAAACAATTTTTACAAAGTATACCTGACTTCAATGTTTAATCAATGCAATTGAAATTGATAAATCACAATTGTTTTCAAAATCTCAGGTCATATTTTTTAATCCTCGTTTATTCTAAATTTAATTTCAATATTCTATATTTACTATGCATATCCTGTTTAAACATAAATATAACCATAATTTACCTACATACATTGTTATTTTAGTAATTTCAATCGCTTCTTAGCATTTAAATATAGAAAATATTCAACAGTATAGTTTTTTTTTAATAAATGCGAATATATTCATAACCTAAAAGTTAACTGATATTATCAAAAGAATTTAAATAAATAATAAAAATAAATAAAATAAAACAACAAAAAATCTAAAAGAATATTTTATAGAATTGGAGCATATTTTGTTATATAGGTCTACAACTAAATCTATACTTATACCATACCTATATAATAAACAAACATACATAAATTAATGTCTTTATAAAAAAATAGGTATGCATATTTAATGAAAAGCTTAAAGTGATTCATCCACTCTCTAGTATCCTAGTATTTAATTTGACTCATCTATAAAGTTCATTTTGTTATACATACATACTTCTTTGGTATAATATGGAATAGAAGTGTGTGAATGTTGAATGTTGTGAATGTTTAAAGGATCCAAGATTATTGTTGGTTTTACAACTCAAGTGATTTTTGATCTCTTTCATATTTTTTATCCATTCTGATATGGCCTCAATCTTTCGATAATTGACAACTAAAATTTTTCGACAATTGTTCTCATTATCTGTTGGTTGTACAACTCGCATTAGCTTTTAACTCGTTAACATTTTTTGTTAATTCTAATTTCACCTCAATCTTTCGATAACTGGCAACCAAAAATTTTTCGACAATTGTTCTCGACTAGCCATCTTGATTTTTGGTCTGCATCTTTTTCTTCTCGTGGTGTACAACACCACGCCTAATAAATTTTCGGCATCCATTGATTGCTTATTTTTACCAAATGTTCTGTTGATCTTAACCCTTGCTTCTTTAATAAATTTTGTATTATTTTGACTTATAATATGTGTTTAGTTCGTCGACCAAATAATTTTTTTTATTATTTTTCTTTCAAGCACTTTTAGATTATTTTGGTCACTAACTGACATGGCTCACGCTTTGCATAGGGTGAGACCGGTTTTTAGTTTTACACATTCTTAATTTACATATCCTGTTCAGCATCGTAAAAAAAAAATTTTTATATCGGGTGTTCCAGAGCATGCGTATCTGCTTTTTACGAGAGTATTTTAAAATTTAAAAAAAAATTGAAATATGGTGGATTTTTGTTTTATTTTTATTAGCTTTAAGAAGAAATACTAAGAAAACCAAAAAAAAATAATTTAACAAAATGTTCTTATGTTTTGACGTAAAATCCGAATTTGCATAAAATCCCATTTGAAAATCTCGATTTCGGCCAATTTCGGCGATTTTTGGGCTTAGAAACCCTTTATAGATTTTTCCCGAAAGTTGAAAATATCACCAATCGATAGAGTACCCTCGATTTAGTTAATAAATTTTTTTTAAATTCTAAAATAGTGGCTCTTTTCCCTCTTAAAAAGCTGATACGCATACTCTGGAACATCCGGTATAGTTGTCAAATGCATGTATTTTTTATGTATTATCAAGACTAAAAAAGTTACTCCTTCAAACTTATATATAGTTATTAATAGTACGCATCGTTTGGGGTCTCTGTGCGTTACCCCAATACACTTTATCTTAGTCGCGCTAGTTCTTATCTAACAGTAGCAGCTTCTTTTTCTAGGATGAGAAATACCTATTTTTATAATTGCTTCCATGAAACATAATGATTTATAAAAGCGATATTGAAAAAATCTAGAATATATCATTAGGTGCTGGGCCTGGCCAAAATTTTTCTACGTATGTTTGGTCTGGTCATCGGGTCTGTGACGTTATGTACTTTTAATGCTGGATTCAAAGGTTCTTTTGACTGGGGCATTTTTATCCATCCGCTTTAGGTGTCTGAGTCCCTGTAGTCTCTTGACTTTAATTTTCGTTACTACGTTATATACCAAAATAAAATTGAAACCCTTTATCATTCAATTTATCGAATATTTCTAGAAATGGTTTTAAGATTCTACTTAAAACAGCTTATAAATATACGAACAAAATTAAGTGAAATATGCATAAAATTTTTATTCATAAACTCTCCCATTTGGTGGATATTTTATTTTCCAAGCTGATTTGCATACACAACAATTGATGAATTCAGAATGATTTTACATCTATCAAAAATATATTTTTCTTCTGCTTCTTTCATATATAGAGCCTCGTTCTGTTGTTCAGTCTCTTATGATTGCTAGCTCTAGTATCACCCTTTTTGCTAATCATTCTCGTGGTCACTAACCAGTTGATTTGCTTTATGGCAATCTCTTAAGTCTGTTACCATTTTAATTTCCTACTTCTTTCCTATGATTTTCCTAAGTATATTATTTTTCTATCTTCTTCCATTGTACTGACTTGATTTCGACATTTTTTTATCCTACCTTTTTCCTATAATTTTCCTACGTTTATCATTTTCCTATCTGGTTTGATTCTACTGACATGATCTCGCCATTTTCTTTTCCTACTTCTTTGTAATGTAACACTGATAAATTAAGTTAGATCACAGTGACATTAAAAATAAAGAACCATCACTCATATAAGAATCTTAACCAACTAAAATGTTCATTGACTAAATAGGTTGCCTCCAATTCATTCAACTGATGTATATTTTTGCACACCTTGACCCATCCTATTATTTGGATACCATAAAATGATTAGAAAAACGTTGGACTAAGTAAAAAATAAAATGATTGCCAAATTCTAGATTTGTGTTTTCACGAATAATCAATGTGGTTCGATCGAATTGTTACAAACTAAAAACAGTAAAAAATAATTTGAATTAAACAACAACAAAAATAAATAAAATCTTGTATGACGTCACAAAATTAATTTATCAATACAAAAATACTTATTAAATTAGAAATTTTCAAGCTTGCAAATATCTCATCTCACATAATTCAAAAAGAAAAAATATCATCATTAAAACTATACACAGTTAGATTAAATACATGTTAATTTTAAATATTTCCATGTTTAATAAATGTTGGTGTATTGATCGCTTAATATGCATTTTTTTTAACATAGAAATCATCATTAAAAAAGTTCAGTGTTTCATACACAAGGAAATAGCTTGTAACTTAGTCTCATTTCTGAACTCATTAAAATAGAAACAGCACTTCCATTTGGCACACACAGACCGCACCGCATATCGTTATACATATTAAATGTGTATATCTTTATATCGTATATAGTTATAGGTATGTAACGTAATGTACCCAATATTACGATGTGACATTTAAAAATTTATGTGATTTAAGTTTTTTTTTTCAAGGTTATCGTCACTATTCATAACAGAATTTTAGTTATGCAGAAGGTATATGGACTACTTGCTTTTTGTTTTTTGTTCTTGTTTTTTTTTTGTTTTATGTATGCAAATTCAAATAATATAGAAGAAATGAATGTAAAAAGTTATTTTGTTTTTATTTTTTTTTTATGTTTTAATTGAAAACTAAATGATTTTTTATTCGATGGTAGGCATATTAAACCTCTACTCTAAACTATAAGCATAATTAAACTTAAATAGGTGAGAGCGCATGAGAAAGCAAAGTTGGTGGCATATAATTTACTTTTTAATTTACTTCTGAGAAACTTTTAAGAGAATTTCTAAGTGGTGAAGGTGGTGGTGGTGGAGATGGTGAGGATGGCATGTTGATTACATATGACGCGAAAATAAATTTTTGCAAAAAATAAACTTTTAAGAACTATATTTATAGTACATACTACATAATTCAATATGATGGTTCTATAATTCTTATTCTGGTGAAAAATTTTGTACGCGCAAAATATGATGACCTTCAAGAATTTTTAATTAAAAAAAAAAAGTTCTTGAAATTAAGATTTCAATTGACTTAGATAAAGTGAACTGAAGAGTTCTAATTTTAATATATAAAAGAATTAAATATATCTCAGTGTCAATTTTCGAATTAATTAACTCAATTTAAATTTATTCACTTTTCCAATTGAAGATTAGAAATTATTCGATATAATAATTTATGTGTTAAAATTGAATAGTGTGGTTGATTGATGATATCAGTGGCGAATGCTGAAGATTGATTCATGTAATATAGAAAAATATATTTTTGTGAAATTATTGATGATGATTTCAAAGATTAAAGGGATATTGTACAGTATTTTATATAATATGAAAATAAATTTATGACACTTATCTATATTCATATATGAGTGCTAAACTTTTAGATGAACCTTATTTTGTTGTTCTTAGAATTTTCCAAAAGCTATATGGTAGTGATCATGTAGATGAAATATTAATTTTGAAAATTTTACTATTATATAGTGTGAAGACAACTGTGTTTATAACAGTAATATATGTTCGTAAATATATAATGTATTTGTGTAGAATCAATTTAATTGTGCAAAGTTACTACTAAGGCAGAGTTGAATTCATATTAAAAATTTCACTTCTACTTCATATTCGTGTACACTTACTGCCAAGACAGTTTAAGGTTACATAAAAATAACAATTTTACGTCATATCCGTGTAAATTTACTGCCAATGCGGTTTAAGTCTTCATAAAAAGACAAAGCTTACCTCATAGCTGTGTAAATTTACTGCTAAGACAGTTTAAGGTTACTTAAAAAGATCATTGTGCATTATATTCGTCTGGTTTTAGTGCTAAGATGGAGTGAATTCAAAGCCAAAATTTTGTTTGATTGAAAGAGGATGTAAAATAAAAACATTCAATACAATATCTGGCTCTTCCGAGGAAGATGTTGTATCGGGGTAGGACCTAATGACCAAATCTAAGGAGAAGCTGGAATTGCTAGCCTTTCAAAAATATATATCTTTAGTGGCGTATCTTATCCTTTAACGACGAAAAGGATATTTGAAAGTATCCTTGTTGTTTTGACGTTTTTGTATAAAAACCGTTATATTTGTTGACTTATTAAATATATACATATTCAGTTATATACTCTAAGAATATAACGGTCTGGAGCATATTTTAACATTTATTTGATGGTGATTGGTGCTGCCATTATGGAGATATTGTAGTTGAAAACAACAAAGTAGAAAATTTTGGGAATTATTTATGTCTACGTCGAATAGTTGATGAATGCCGTTATGGAGATATTGTAGTGCAAAGTAGAAAATTTTGGAAAAAAACACAATCTTAATTTTCTTTCTTGAAAAACCAAATATCCCAAGATTTTAGGTATATTTTTTCTATAACTCATACATACATTCTTTATGTCTCGAATAGTTTAGGAGATATAAGCATTTTTTGAAAAAAAAATTTTCTATATAAAACTAGGAATGTGCCTTTTACGAAGTAACAATCTTCAAAGTAAATTAACACAAGCTTGTGACCAAATATCTCGAAAATAATTAATGTTGCCGACTCTAAAATATATGTCCCTAATAGTGGATTTTAGTAATAGATGTCACTAATAGTGGATTTTAGTACAAAAACGACATTTGGTAACATGCTTGTTGTCTTAGGGTTTTCGTATTTGTTTATCTAGTAGATATATAGTATATAATTATGTGTTCGGTTCGTTATCTAGTAAGTAAGGAAGCAATCTGAAAAATATTTTAACGTTTATTTGATGACGACAGATGTTGCCGTTAAACAGATATTGTATTTCAAAATTGAAATTTTTATAAATAAAAACAATCTTTCGTACCTTTTCCAAAAAACCAGATATTTAAAAATTTTGTTAAGGAAACGTTTAATATTTTTATCTTATTAGAAGAGCCTGTTTCTTTTCGGTCAAATATAAGCTTTATTTAAAAAAAAATTATCTATTTTATAGTGTTTTTATTTAAAAAAAAAAATAATGTTGGGCCTTTTAAAAAGTAATGTAATAAGCTAGTGTAGCATTTGCTTCGGAAAATTATTATTTCGTAAAGGCACATCCTATTTTTATATAGAAAAAGGTAAAAAAAAAACAATTTTTTTAAATAAATGCTTATTTCTCCTAAACTATTCGACGTAGACATAAAGAATGTATGTATGAGTTATTGAAAAAATATACCTAAAATCTTGGGATATTTGGTTTTTCAAGAAAGAAAATTAAGATTGTTTTTTTTTCCAAAATTTTCTACTTTGAACTACAATATCTCCATAACGGCATTCATCATCATATAAATGTTAAAATGTGCTACAGACCGTTATCTTTCTAGAATATACAACTTAATATATATATATATATATATATATATATATTTAATAGATCAACAGATATAACGATCTACATTTTTTCTACAAATAATTGTGTTTCTTTTAAATATTTTCGCACTGTACGTCTGTTGAAATTTATACTCGCTTATATACTGAAAAAAATAAAATGATTCTTATTCCGATTCATTCTTACACAACAGAACGTCAACTCTTAATCAATTTGTGTACGACTTTGTCTAATTTACGTAAATTTACATTTATTATTCATAGTGATATAAAATTACATCTGATAGGAGTAAATTTAAATATTTTTAATGGAGTGTTAAAACTCCAATTTTTCACCAGAAAAACTTAATTTTGCTTTTAAAAATAATTAATTTACTACTGATGTATTGTAGAAATAAATTACTCTAAGTTGGATGTTAGTGTACATAATTATAATAGGGATTTTACATTCATCATTAATTACAGTGGAACGATTAAAAAAAATGTTGTATAATAGAAAAAAAATATAAAAAAAAAAATACAAATTAATTAAAATTTTTAAATAATTGTTAATAATTAAAAAAATATTTAAATTTAAACTTACTTCATTCTATTTGAAAATTCTAATTTTATAATTTTTTTCTTTTGCATTAAATTCAAATTATAGGACAAACTACTTAGTAAACTTGAAGAAAGTGAACCTGAACCTCCTACATCACAAGAAGATGAATGTGTTATATGTATTAATGCAAGAGCAACAATGCAAACATCACCATGTGGTCATAGAGTTGTTTGTCGACGTTGTTTTGTAAAAACAATTCAAAGTGCTGTAGCACAACGTTTACTACCATTACGTTGTGTTATATGTAGAGCACGTGTTAATCGTTTAACATCTAGTTCTGGTACATGGAGAATACAAGAATCAGAAAGTAGTTATTCTGTTGGTGCCAAAAGTTGGTCATCAGGTAGTGGTAGTAGTACTGGTGTACCACAATCAGCAAGTTCATATTCAGTTGGATCACATCATTTATCTGTAAATCATCATAATTCGAATCATCATCATCATCAACAATCAAATCATCATCAACAAAACAATCAACATCATCATTATAATAGTAATCATAATCACAATCATCAATATAATGTTAATGGTGGTGTTGTTGGTGGTGGTGGTGGTGTTGTTAATAATAATGGAAGAAATCATGTTGCACAATCTGCTAGTTTATATTCAATGCAATCGGGTACATCATCATTATCAAATTCATCAAATGCAACAAATTGTTCGAATATGTCTTCCATGTCAAGTGGTACTGATTCATCGATATCGGTGTCTTCCTGTTCATCAGCTGCAACATCAGCCAGTAGTTATTCAAGTAATGCAAGTTGTGGAATTAATTCATTATCATCAGCATCATCAAATTATCATAATCATCATCATCCACATTCGACATGCCCAACTGGTTGTTCGGGAGCAATACCACGTAAACCTAGTATAACATCTGGTATATCAACAGCAAATACTTATCCTGGCCGTAGATATACAAAAGGTCGAATTGCTGATTTACAACAAAATCGATTGCCTCCAATTAAAGAATTTCGTAGTCCAGCTAAAGTACCACATCCATCACCAGTTCATCTAAATAATCCACGTTTTCGGTGAGTTTTCGTTATATTTGATACATTTTTTTTTGTTTTGAGTGATTTATGTTTAGATTTGATGGTTTGTTTTGTCTTTTTTGTTTTTCTTTTTAATTATTGATTTATACTAATTCAAGTACAAAATAATAACAAAATTTCTGTGACACTTGACTTAGTTTTTCGTTCGCACAATGAAATATTTATATAGATTTAGTTTTGTATGTGTTTTTATTTTTATAATAAATTCAATTTCTAAACTTCAGTAATTTATTTTATAGGTAGAAAAGATTCTACTTTGAATAAGAAAAAAAAAAAATTGGTCGCGTTCATTGGCAAAATCAAAAATGAAAGTGTTACAAAATATTTAAAAAAAAAAAATAAGGTTTAAGTCGTTTTATGACTATATATGAAAACAAAGATTTGTAAAACAAAAAAATTCAAAATTTAATTAAAATTTTTTGAAAACTTTAAATTCTAATTTATTTTAAAATAATTTCTAGTTATGCTTCATATACAAAATCTCCATCACATGAAACGATACCATTACTTAAAGATCCTTCACCATCTAGACCAACATCACAGCAGTCTTCCTCATCGGCTTCCACAATAACAAATAAAACAACAAAATCATCTGCCAAGCCTGGCCTAACATCTAAAGTTAATCCAGCTGCATCTAAAATTCCAGTTAAAAATAGCTTAACATCACCAAAAAATTTAAAAACTAATTCAAATATTATCATTAACGGTAACAATAATAATAATACGATGACTATGATGAATAGCATCAAGGTGAAATCATCAAAGGTTGAATTGAATCATCCGAGTTCTTCCAAAAGTTTTTCATTTATTAATAGCAATAGTAATAACAAAACCAATAGCAATTCCATTAAAACGAATAACAGTAGCAATAAAAATTACTCAACGTTATCCTTTAATAATAATAACAATAAAAGTCAACAACATCATCATCATCATCAGGACGAAAAGGCTGACAATAAAAAGAACGAAACAATGGAAAAAAAGAAAAAAGAAGAAAAACTTAAATTGAAAGCAGAAAAGGAGGCACGAAAGGTTAGTCTTACATATATTCAGTTCATGCACATATACACACACAATTGAATTTTAGAAGAAAAAAAAAGTACAATTTTATACAAGACTAAATATATTAGAATTCGAAATTTAAAATCAATGGGACTTTAAAATATTTAGTACAACTGAAAATAGTATCATTTTGACCTACTGAGTTATAACAATCTGAACACAATTAAAATATTTTTAAGAACAATAATAAAAAAAAAAAAAAATTTATAACCCACCTTTATTGTTTTGAGATCCGGCCCCATGATATTTGTGATCTCCATATTCTTTCAATGTCATTACCATTTTCTTAATTGTTTTCATTTTTAACATGATTCATCTAATTTATATTATATTCAGCATTTCTTTAATGTTTTTGCTATTCTTGCAAACTATTTATAGAAAACTTTTATATTTTTGAATAATTCTATAAAACTACATATGTAAGTGTGTAATATATAGATTTGTATTATTAGAAATTAATAATAGTGATTTTTAGATCACTTTAAGATTTTCAAAAAAAATCAATTTAGTTAACTTTTAGGGTTTTTATATGGGGTTTGTGATGGACAGAACAGAACGATAAACGAAATAAGATGATAGTATTTTTTATCACCTTCATTTTGTCGCCGTAAAATTGACACTTGAATAAATTTGTATTGTGTATTTTTCGAAATTAGATGACAGTAATTGGCAAAACCAGTATGTTTCGTTTTACTGGCCTGTCACACGAGATAGTACTGGTCAGATAGCGCACAAAATACTTACAAAGGTTAATTTATTTAATTTATTGTTATTTATTTATTTCAACTCAAATGAGCCCAATGGCTGTACAGAGAATATATTTTACAAATTATAATTCATTTCAATATGAACAAAAGGACAATGCAATTCATTTTTTTTACTGGCTTGTTCACTATTCTAGGTAGTATTCTAGCCAGTAATCTGCTATGTTTTAATTTTTTATGTCACAATTTATCGTCCATATTGTTTTATTGTTTTTTTGACAATAATTGTGAATATGTAAATTACTAAAAAAAATAGCCCCATAGCCCGAGTAGCTAGTGCTGACTTTTATAGTAATTTTAATTAAGGTAAATAAAAAAATAATAATAATAAAAAAAAATTTGTATAATATGTCAATTAATATGTAATTAACTTGATATTACAATAAAAAAAAATTACAGTAAAATCGTTTTGAGAACACTTCTAATTGAATTTTACTTAATATTGTGCTTAATAAACACTGCTTGATATCAGAATTTGTAAACGTGGTAGGTAGATAAATAGAAGTGGCCATTCCAATTGCTTCTGGAAAACTAATTAGCAATTAATTATGCCTTTTTGATATCACGACTCGAGTGTTCGTTATTTTAGAAGATCACTCTCCCATTTTCACTCTCTCAACGAACTCAATCCTAAAACCACCCAGTACGATTAAGAAAGTTGATCAGATCACCAATCTTGCTGTTGGCTATTAGTGGATGACTATTACTCTTGATATATCATTGCGGGACCTGGCTAAGAGTTGTTTGTTTTTGTTAATGTTATACGAGGGCCATGTTTTTACCTAGAGATCGCACAGATATTTAGTCTGTGTCACCTTTCATTCGCTCTTACCAGAAAGTATGAATGAATGCGCCATCTCTCGATCTTCGTCCATTCTATATTTACATGGTCTCTCCAATTTCTTCGTCTATTTCGACTCCAATGAACAAAATCTTGAATCGTCGCATGCGTCCTTGATTATCCACAAAATTGCTTCAAAGCTCGCTTTTTGTGTAGTTTGTATTTTTTGTTTTGACTTAGATGTTAAATATTTCGAGGAATCTCGAAAGACAACTCAACATAATCGTTTAGAGCTCTGACATACTAAGACTACTTACCCTGTTTCGACTACAATTAGACAGTGTTAGAGATAAACAAGTGGCAAGAACTATGTACGAATTATTTCGGTTCGATTTTATAATCGAAATATTTTTGCTTTATATTTTATTTAAGTTAAAAACTGCTAATGGCGGTGTTTAGACGGTCAGTGAACACTGTCAGTTTTAATCCATGTATTTGTTGTTGTTTGAAAAAAATACAAAAAAGTTAAAATGTCGTCAGTTATTCGATTTCAATCGTTCCGAGTTTTATAGCCAATGTTTCTAATCTTAATGTCAAAATATACAGCATATCCATAAACATAGAAAAAAGCGTATTAGAGAAGCAACATTTGGATTTTACATTTGAATTAAGACATTTAATAATATAAATAATTTCTCAAAACGAACCAAACAAATAAAAAATGCTGTACTTTCTAAAAACTACTTTTTATTATTGTTTAAGTTTCACTTCCACTTGTGACATAAATGACATTTCTCATTTTTCGTCATCTGTCAATTTTTCATTCAAAACTAAACGTGTATAAACTTCTCAAATTTAACTGACAGTAAAAACTGACTGAATAACTGATCGTCTAGACACCGCCAATGACAGTGTACCGTTGCTTTTCAATATAAGCAAATGAAAAAAATTTAAAATACAAATTTTTTAAAAATTATTTTTACTTTATTTTATTTTTTGTTTTTTTGGTATTTATTTTAGGAAGAAAAACGCTTGGCAAAAGAAGAAGAACGTTTAGCAAAAATTCTAGCTAAAGAAGAAAAGAAAAAAGGAAAACGTGAAGCTAAAGAATTACTTTTAGCAAATGATGGTAATTGTAGAAAATAAATATGAATAAAATTGAATGCACAAAAAAAAATAATAAACAATATATAATCATCATCGTAATTGTCAATAATCGTAAACTACTTATGTATATATAAAATTTTGATTAGTATGTTATCGAAATCAAAAGTTAATTTTGCAATAAAAAAGAAAAACGAAAAATAAAATTTTAAGGCAAATAAAATCCTATAACATATATATATATATATATATATATATATATATACATAATACATAAATACATACATGCATACATGTATTATTTAAAAATATTATATAAAATTAGTAGAAAATTTCTCAAATTGCCAATTCTTTTTTTATATTTAGAACCAAAAAAAAAAAAAAAAAGAAAAAAAATTAAATAAAACTGTAAATAATTGAACCCAAAAAATTAATAAAAAAAAAATAAAATTAAAAAATTTTTAAAGAAAATAAAAATGGCATATTGAAAATATTAATTTATTTTTTTTTTTCTATAATTTAAAAATTATGATATTTTGTTTGCTCACACTGGCAAACTAGTTTTGAGTTTTTATTTTTAAAAATTACAAAATCAAAATAAATTGAGTAAATTTATCTCAACTAAAAGTAATTATATTACGTTTTTCTAAGCATTAAGGTGTATTTACACTTTTTACATTTGCAAATAGGAATCCACAGCAGACCAACCACCGAAAATGGTTGACAGCTTCGTATTTTTATCTACAGCATAGACTCTGGTATTTTTTTGTAATACTGTTGGTATTTTTTTTTAATTTTTAAAACAAAAATTTTTTTTATTGGTTAACAAAGTTTTTGTAAATTTTGCAGCGGCAAAATAACGGCTGTGAATTTTTAGCTGCAGATGAAAAAATTAAAAATCCAGCTTAATATGGGCTCAATAATGAGCTCAATAATGAGTTCGTTATAAGTTGAGTATTACCATGATAGCAAAATAACGACTGATTACAATAACAATTTATAAAAATTACATGATGCAAGACTATATAAGTTACAATATACTGTTGTAAATTTACTCTTTATGCAGATACTAGTTTGCCGCTGAAGAAACGATTTCATATTATTTTAAATATTCTTTAATGGAATTTTTAATTTTAAATAATACTAAATTATTACTTTTATTTTTTTTAAGGCTTTTTTCAAATTCAGAGTTGAACCGATACCATTTTTCTATTCCATACAAAAATCTTTTCTTTTTAAATTGTTATATTAGAGAAGAAGAACCATTAGATGTTGTTGAAAACATTTTTTTTTTTTTAATTTTAATTTTCAATATTAAATCTTGTATATTGTTTACATATAAAATGCGCTAACTAATATTCAATTTTAAATGAATTTGAATTTGATTTTCTCTTGATATAATTGGAAAACAGTTTTTTCTTTGTTTATTTTTGTTTTTATTGGAACTAAAAAATGGTATAAAATTATATTTCAAATTATTTTATGTTATATATCTATATAATTTAAATAAGTCGATATTTTATAAATTTTTTAAATAAAATTTTAAACATTTTTATCGACATCATAAAAAAATATATTACTTGTTTTATTCAAAAGATAGATTTTATTGTCACCAATTGACCAATTGGTGAAACATTATTTTTGAATAGGTTGTAAATACAATTTAAATTTTAATTAAAATATAAAAATTATCTAAATAAAATAAGACATGCTTGATACACTACGACTAAAAAAGGACTATATATTGTGAAAAGTCAAGATCTTGATCTAAAATCTGGTATAAAATAGATTTTAATTGAAAAAATGTAAACCGAGATTTTATGTTTTTTTTTTTGATTGGTTCCGGAATGTTAAATTTTAAATTAATAAATGATGAACAAATAGCTTTCTATACAATAAATAATAAATGTCAAAAATAAAGATTAAATTGAAAAAAAAAAGAGTTTTTTATAATTACATTGAACATCTTAAAAATGTCATTTTGTTTAGCATTCATTGAACAAAAATGTCCATTTATAAAAAAAAATGTTTGACACATCTTACCATTATGCACTATTCACCTATTTGCAAATGAGATAATAATGTGATATTCCGTACATGGAACATAAGACCTAAATAATCCTACTTAAGTTAGCTTAAGTAAATGTTAAACTGATATACAATCTTATGGATTTGCATATAATCATAACTAACCATACTGAAATTAATTTAAGTTTCCGGTTTGGTTAAAAAATTTACTTTTCGTTCAACTTAAGCTTTGAATGAAATGACATTCGATTTGGGGATAAAAATTAATACATCTAAATTCTTCTTTCAAAATGTCAAATCAAATGAAGCTTTACCAGGCATAACTTTTTATTGTTGTTTTTTTAAGATTTTAAAGTTTAAAAATAATATTTCGAAGATAATTGAATATGCAAAATATCCAAAAGCCCATACTGTACAATAAACTATCTAATTATGTAATTTTCATTTATTATTTTTTTTATTCTCTGTAAAATAATTTCGCAACAAAAATAATATAAATACAGAGAATAAAATGAAAAATATATTAACATATTAAAAAGTTAATTTCGATTTTATTTTGTATAATTAGTTACTAAGTCATTATGGGTCGACATACCCTTTGGCAAATATCTATGTTAGTTTTGTTCGGAAATTTGACATTTACATATGTAGTTCTATGTCATTATAGTAAGCCCATTAAAATGAACGAGATCTTTAGCTGAACTTTGATCTTTAGGCGATCTTTGGTGTAGTGAGAACAAGGTATTATACATTTTATTTTTCAATTAAATTTCGTTTTATTGTTTTTACTTTTAATATTTTTGTTATCTCGACATTTTAAGTTTTCTTAAAGTTTTCTGAATATGCTTGAAGAAGGCGAAACATATGGAGAGAATATAAAATAATAAAAAATAATTAAAAAATAAATTGTGGAACAAGAAAATAACAAATATGTCTTATTTTATATAAATAATTTTTAATTGAAATTCAAATTACACAATACAACGGTCGATATACTGCTAAAACATCTCAACTCCATAAATACAGCATAAAAGACTCAAGTGTTTATATGGGTCTTTCCTGTTGACTATAATACACATCAGTATCATGAACTTCGTCATAAATGAAATATTAGCTAAACTCGATATTATAAATTTGTGGAACCAAAAATTTTTTTGCAGACTGTAAAGAATGATGTTTTACTTATTCTGTATTACAGAAATTAGACTTGAGATGTTTTTGCAATAAATTAACGATATGTATGCATACTTATTCAAAACATTTCCACAAATCTACCACAATCACATGAAAAAAGCCTATTATCATACTATTCATATTCTATAAAATAATTTTTCTAAATTAAAAATAAAACAAAAAAAAGAAAACGAAAAGAACTCAATTTATGTGATAGTAAGGAGATTCAATATTATTAATAGTAAATTAAAGCAAAAAAAAGGATAGAAATTAAAAAATTAGCTTACAAAAAAGTTTTTAAAATTTTTTTCAAAAATTTAAATGCAATAAATAATTTTATTTTTTAATTGAAATCTATTAAATAGTTTACAATAATTATGAAGGATAAAAGCACTCAAAATAATATTTCAGATATTGTTAAATTGACGTTGATTAAGAAAAATTAAATTGTTATATCTAATCAATGAAATTACTACATTACATTAACATAAATAAATAATTTGTATAGCAGCGATCTCCTTATTTAAAAAAAAATAATATAATAAAATTTAGAAAATATTCAATTATTAACTGGCTTATTATTTTTAAAAGCTTGTTTAAACTTAAAATGTTTTTAAGGCAAACATTAGCTTCAAAATTTACTTATATAATTTTATAAATATTAACAAAAAAATTAACTTTTTTTCTTTAATATGAATGGTATGACTTAATTTTTTTTTTGTTAATTTTGTAAATATTTTCATTCAGTGATTTTTTATTTTATTAAAAATAAATAATTTCATTTGTTTTTCTTTTTTTTTTCACAAAATTTAAATATTATAAAATTTCTAATATTTATTGATAGTATCTAAAAAATTGTCTAAAACATTAAAATTAAATTATTTTATTCTGTAAGTTTGTTGATTTCAATTCGTTCGACATACAACAATAACAATAATTTTATATTGTGATGTTAGAGTTGTTGTAAGTGATGTTTCATAATTAACTATAATTTTCCTATAAACATTTATAGATAAATATTTTGATTTATAACTTTAATTGGATTTTATTATTTATCAACCAGCTTAATTAGTATAAATTTAGTTTTAATTTTGTTATAATTACTCACCAAAGTAATTCTTTAATCTTTTTTCTCTGCAAATTACTTTACAGATGCTCCTGTATATGAGATTGTTCATTGTTGTATTGTTTTGTCATATTTACTTTGAATTTTGATAATAATTTGATAAAGATGACCTTATTTATACTCACTTGTTTTAATTTGTTTTAATTATTCAACGATTTGAACAGTATTTTTTTAAAAGGTTTTTAAAGGTTGAGCGATGCAATATTGAGACAACAATATTGGGAAATACAACATGACTAATGCAATAATTGAGAAATATTTGATAACAAAAAAATTGTTAAAATTATTACATCTGAATTGAAAATTCGAAAATTGCAATTCGAAATTGCAATTGACAATACTTCTGAATAATAAAATTTGTTATGCTTTATTAAAGAAAGAACGCAAAAAATATATTATTTAATTATATTACTAAGATAAAGAATATATTTTTAATTTTTACTTCAATTATTTCGAATTAATAATTTTAAACAAAGTTTAGATACTATCAATAAAAGAATAGAAAAAAAATCACAAGTGATATTTTTACATAATTCAAATGTAAATTAATATTTGAAGCAAACAAAAAATATAAATAAATATGTAAATAAAAAAAAAAATAAAAACTATTTCTAATATTATTTTTTTATATAATAATATAATTAATTAACTATAATTGAAAGCAATAAAAATTTTATAAAACTATAATAATAAAACCAAATAAAATTTAATATTAATTTATAGAAAAAAACATTAACATAATTATATGCATATATATATATAATAAAAACCGCATATCATTCTTGAAAAAAAAAAAAAACATTTATAATTAAAAATACTTAAGAACATTTTCTACAATCAAATAATTTTTTAAAAAAAAAAATCCATCAATTATTTAATGGTTGTAATTTTTGAATTTCTTCTAAATACATAATAAATAATAAATTAATTCGTATGAAGTAAAAAAAGTTTTTTTAAATAATAATACTTAATAATATAAATTCAGTTTAAAATATATCAGATTTGATCTAATACACAATTCTATTAAATAAGAAATTTTTGATATGATACTTTCTTAAATGGAATTAATTTAAGAGAAATTGTTTATGAATTTCAAATGTCACATTAAGCTCCTCCTTCCTTCTATAGTTGTTGTAGTTGGTAGCAAAGAATAATAAATGACATTAACATTTTTTGTCTTGTTGTTTTTTACAAATTTTACTATTAAAAATATTGAATATTTTAAAATAAAATTTATTGACAATAAAAATTAATTTAAAGTGATAAAAAATGGAGAATATAACATTATTATTGTGGAAATATCGGTATTTGTTAAAAAATAATAAATAATTCAATAAAATAGAAGGAGAGTTTTGTTTTTTTTGTTTGTAATTATAAGAATATAAATACAAACAGAACCCTAAAATACAATTTTAAAACAATTTATTTTAAATTAAAACATACATAAGTCTTGTATGTATGTAACTATCAAAAATACTTCAGTTGAAATAAAGTTTATACCCTTATCATGATTCTCGAATCGAACGTATAAGTAGACGAATTCGCTGTCATGCGATCATGATTAGCGAAGCGAACTTAATACGTTTGACAATTTGTGGAATGAAAAATTTAAATGACAAAACCGTAAAACAAAAATAAAAAAAATATTTGGTTGTTTTTCGAGTAAAAATGGAAGGGAGGGTAAATTTTAAAAAAAATGTGAGAATATTATTTACAAAATTTATGAATAATATAATAATATGATATTATTTGCAGCTATAAAAAAAAAGTTTGATAAGCTGGTGCAATTGAGAGAATAATGATTAGGCTTGTGGAAACAGCAAATTGGAATAAAAGTGCATTAAAAGTGTTGTGAAATCGATTTGCAACCGAATTAAATGTATTAGGATCTTCAAAACGTGAATTAAAAGAGTGGAATAAATCATTGTATATTTGTTTATTCGTCTATGTACTGCATGTTGATAATAATATGATTACAGGTATTGCAAAAAATAAAATATATAAAAACAACAGACGTAGAACAAGCTGTCGATGCTCTGTTGAGCAAAGAACAAAATCCAGAGAATCCAAATTAATCTACAGAGCCGTTCTAAGGGTTGTTACAAATTCAAATACACTTGAAGAAACCTAAAATGAAAAATAGCAGTAAATATATCCGAAACAATCGAAACTCTGAATTATTACCAGTGATAGTTTCCTTCATCGTATTGCACAGACTAATTTTACTATTGGTAATATATTCCATTTGTTCTAATTTAAGGCTTCGATTTATGTTTCACTGAATTTAAAATATAAAATAATGCATCTTTATTCAACTGAAAGTTTTTTATTAATCTAAATATACTTGTCTAAATATTGAATTTTCATGTGTTAGGTTAGCAACGACTTTTCCACAGCGAATAAATTTATTCGCAAATCGTGATCACATTAACGCGAACGTTCGACTAGCATATTCGTTTCGACTCATATTCGATTCGAGAATCATGATAAGGGTATTGAGTACATTTTTTAACCTGACTTTATATCAATTTCTCTATATCAATTTCTCATTAATTTGATCTACAACGCTTCACTTCACTTTTGATTCTTGTATTAGTTCTGAATTATTTTTATTTTTAATTTTAATTATTATATTTTATATTTATTACTAACTTAAAACTATATTTAATTGGCTTTAATAAACCTGTCAAACTAACTATATGTTTTATTTTATGATTTTATTTTTTATTTTAATTCTAAGAAATAAATAACTAAAATTAATTGCAATTTACTATTATAAATTAAATAGAGCACATTTTACATATCTTATTATAAAATTTAACAAATATAAAAATAAAGAAAAAAAACAGAAATAAACTAAAATAAACATTTTTTTTAATTTTAATGAACAAAAATAACTAAAATCAATTCATTGACTCTATGTAGTTTCTTAAAAATGCAAATTATCATTTTTTGACATATAAACAATTTTATACATTTCTGTTGGTTCATTTTTGTTTTAAAAAAGTATCATAACCTCTTGCTTTCTTTTTAAATATTTAGTTTCAATATTATTATACAGGGTGTTACGGGAATAACATACATGCAATTATTTTATGGCTGATTTATAACGTTGTAACAAACAAAAAATATACTGGAATTCTCAAATATTTCAGAATTATAGAAGCTTAAAGGTTATTTAATTCCTGAAGTACTTTGATTTAATATGAATAGATATGATCCTATAAAATTGCAGCTCAATAAGATAATCAAAAAACTTTCTTACTGCAATTTCTATGATTTTTTGACAACAAAGATGCAATTATATTCAAAATGTATTGAAGGAAAATGGGAAAATTCGACACAGTCAAATATATATGTTTATACCGATATTTTTTTAATAATAACAAATTTTTAATAATATGTTGCGGACAAGAATGTTATGGTAAGTCTTATAACAACTATCAAAGACAAAAAAATGTCCTGACGAAATAGGCTTAAAATAATGATTGATAAAAGAACAAAAATTTGATTTACTTTATTTTACGTATACATCATTGTCTTTTATATTATCTTATCAGATTGCAATTTTATAGAGAAAGAACTAAAACAAATTATTTTCACACTGAAACAATTTTGAAAACTTTATAACTCCTAAATGGTTTAGAATAAATTTATTTTTCTCCATCCAATTTATTACAAACCCCTCAATAACCTCTTAAACTATGACAAGCTATCCGCAATACACATCCTGTACAATTAACATTAATAACAACAATCAGTAATTTCCTATAGTACTAGAGTAGGTCTTCCATATTAAAAAAAAAAAAAAACAAAAAAAATTCAAAAATAAAAAATAAATAACAAATAATTTTTTTTTAAAAAACTTCATTAATCGAAATATAATTTTAAAAAAAAAATAATAAAATAATTATGTTAATGTTTTATCTATTGATATTGTATATGCAAAAAAGGATGGCATATTATATAAAGTTAAATTATCTATTTAAAAGAATGTTTCTAATACTAAAGAATAAAAAAATACAGTATAGGTTAAAAAATGAAACGAATTAATTTTAAATTATTGAATTTATGTACATATATAATTTAAAAGGTTGTTTTAAAATAAATAAAAACGCATTCATATAAAATATTTTTTATTTTTAAAAATTAATTTAAAATAATTCATAATGTTGTGTATTTTTTTATTAAAAATATAGTAACTTCAATTCACACACAATGAATTTTATATTATTATCCATTAACTATTGAAAACGAATGAAACAATTTCAAGTTTTGTAAATTTAAATATGAAAAAAAAAAAATCAAAAAATATGTCTTGTAAAATAGTCAAAAAAATAAAAACGATTCAAATATCGAAAAATAAACAAAAATTTCATCAAATTAAAATTACATACATAAAATAGGTGCCTCAATTATTAAATAACATTCTGAAAATGAAAAATACAAAAACTTACTACAATAAAAAATGTTCAAAGTCTATTCAAACAATTCTTTATATATATTCTTTATATATCTTTATATATATGTATATAGTGACAATGAAATGGCCAAAATTAAATTAATTATAATTTGATTCGTAATCGCTTCCTGTTGGGAATATGTTATCAATCATAATCCAACTACATATAAAACACAGAAACTTCAAGTTCTGAGCATTGTTCCAAACCGTATTGAGAATACAATTTGGAACAAAATTCTTCATATTCATCTCATCTAAATAATTTAGCCGAAGAACAGAGAAATTAGCAAAAAATCAGCTAATGCTTTGTAAAAATTTAAGGTCTATTACCACTTCTATGCAACCAAAAACAGTTAAGGAAAAACAGAAAATAATTTACATAGTCATCGACTTATCCACAGACATGATATGCGTTTAAGCATTATCATTGAAAAAATCAATACTAATTAAAAAAATATTGCTTTGATTTTTAATTTTTAATACTATAGATAAAAATATTGCATTAAATTTTGCAAAGTATGGTGATTATTTTAACTCTCTGTTCAGTATACACAGTTTTCCTATAACATTAAAATTTTAAAAAATTGCGTTGATCTAAGTAATATTACCACAATGCAATTAAAAAATGCAATCATCAATACAATTAAAAATTCTAAGAATTCAGAAATTCAATGCATTAATTTTGAAATGTAATGCATTAAAAAAATTTAACGCATTAAAAAAAAATAATTTTTATCATTTGAAAATCAATGTATTTCGCCCAGGTCTGCTTATTCAGTGCTACTAAATGTTATATAAGTCCTTGATCTTCCTTTTTCATTCTCAGTAGTTTCGAGCGACTTGTCACCAATAGGAGAACCAAATTTATATTTTATATAATTTATCTATAATACTTACTTAATTTACTTAGCAACCCATCATCCCTATTAGGATAAGAAAAATAAAGTCAATAAGAGGATTTGATTACTTGATATATGATTTCAATAAATTGCAATACAAACAAACAAAGCAAATAGGCTTCGTTGAATCTAATCAAATATTTGACCGTTTTTTTCTATTTATTCTATTTTTATTTAATAATTTATTCGTTTTACGATTTTAACCACAACTATCTAATTTAATAATTCAATGCAAACATTTTATTTCCCATCTTGATAGTGGAGTATTTGATGGAATTCTTTGAATAGACTATTCTGTTACATGTATATATTAGAAAATACAAATATTCATATATATCTAAAAAAAAAAAAAAGGATGTAAAAAAAAAATTTAATAATTAAAACTAATGTAAATAAAGAAAAGTTTTGAAACTCTTAATTTCCTAAAATTCACAAAATATCAAAAATATTACAAACTTGAATATATCTTTTGAACTCTTCTCATTGCTTTTGTATTATAATAAACCATTCAGCAGACGACATACTTATACAAAAAACAAAAAAAAAAAAAACAAGCAATTTAAACATCCAAGTTAAAACTTTCAAAATAATCTATTAAATTATATATATGAATATATAAATTAATTTAAAAATATTATTTTTTACATAAATTATTACATTTGTTAAAAATTATGTCATTAAAATATATAAATTGTTTTTTTTTTAAGTTTATAATAAATATTATTATTTTTATAATATCAAAATAATAAAAACGTATATATGCAAATATTAAAATATAAATATAAAAAAAAAAATTAATTAAATAATAAAACAAAAACAAAAAGAAAACCTAAATATAATTTTTTTTATTTGAAATATTGTTAAGAAAATAAAAAAAGGAAAAATTATATAGCATAATGTTAAATAATTAATATAAAATAAAATAAAAAAAAAATTTACTAAATTATATATATATATACATATAAAAAAAAAATCAAAAAAAAAATTATAGTTATTAGACTGTTATGTAAATTTTAAAAAAGATTTATATACACACATAAATAAAAATATAAAAACAGAAAAAATTAATAAAACAATATAATATATTTAAAATTTAAAAAAATTTATAAATCCAAGAATCGAGTGTCTTAAATTTAAAAGTGGGGATTTAACTAAAACTTTTTATTGTTATTATTTTTTATTTATATTATTTTAAACTCTTTATTATATACCTGGATTTTATCAACTGTAAGTTATTGTTTTATTTATTAACCCTAAGTTATTGTTATCAATTAATTTCCGAAAACCAAATATAGCCTTTACAAAGTAGCCTGTAGCCCAATCTGATATTTTAATTATTGATAGTACTTAAATAATTTTCTTTTAATAGATCTAGCCAACATATTCCAAATGGCGCAAGGTACTTATTATTAATTTTATGTAATAATTTAATAAATCTAAATTTTCCGTTTGGTCCATACACGAAAATAAAAGATTCATCAACTTAACTAAAATGAAACCATTTTTGACTTTGTTGGTCCTTGAACCCATTCTGACTCATAAATTCATGATACATGTCCTAATTTAATCGTATCTAACATACTTCGATTGATTGAGCAAACAAACAAATAAACAATTAAAATTTAAAAAAAAATAAATAACTTTCATAGGTTATCGAAAATACTTTTATTATGGGGCTTTCTTAAATTATTCACTTTTACTTTTCAACATTTCAAACATCAACAACATAATAATGAAATTTCGGAATTAAAATGTAGTTTAATTAAGCTTAATTTAGGCTGAAGCTATTCTGGAGAATTAAATTGAACTCGAATTTAATTGGGTTGGTAGTAGGTAGTAGATGGTATCATAATTAGTTGACCAACATCGCAAATTGACAATTTATGATCTTTTCATTGGGTCAGGTTCGAAATATTGCTTTTCAAAATGGCGTTAGATCAAATCAAATTATTGCTTTTCAAAATGGCGTTTAATCAAATCAAAATATCATTTTTTTTTTTTCAAAATATAGTTTTTCAAAATGTCGTTTTAAAAAAAACGATATTTTAAAAAAAAAAACTTACTTTTGTTAAATTTTATAAAAATTTTGGAACAAGGATAAACCTGGTAAATATTCTGGATATAATAATTTTGAAAAAGAGATAATTTGAAAAAGGGAAATTTTAAGAGACAGATTTTGTTACTCTCCTCTTTTCATCAAATATTATTTTTATTTCAAACAAGCAAAATTAAGTTTTATTAAATAAATTAAATAATCACTTAATATAAAATCAAAATTTTCAAATTTCATAAGTTTTAGTTATTTCCAAAATAGTTTGTAGAAAACAAAAAAAAAAAAATTAAAATTTAATTAAAAAGGAATGTTAAAATTTATAAATTAATAAATTTAAAAAAAAAAAAAATCTATATAATCAATGAATTAAAAATCCAATTATAGAATCGTTGACTTAAATGTTTTTAAATGATAAAAATAAAACAAAATTGTAAAATTATATCCTTAAAATATTATTTAAAAAATTAGAACAAAAAAAATAAATAGAAAAATTGTATACCCTTCAAAATAAATAATGAAAAAAATTATAAAAATTAAAATTGAAAACAAAAAAAATAAAACCAAATAATATATTTATAATAAATATATAAAAAAAAAATAAAAAAAAAAAATAAAACTTCATGTATTGTAGTTGGAAAATTAATAAAAAAAAAAAAGAAATGAGTTGTATTATTTAAAAAAAAAATAATGTGTTTTAATTATTGTCATAAAATGAGTGAATCCAAATTATATCGTTAGAATACAAGCCATGAAACTAATGTTTTGATATTAAACGGCTTATTTTTTATTAGTCTTTTCATAAGCAATTTTTCAAACACTTTTAAGAGTATTGGGTAAATACGACCCTAACCATTTATAATTCGGACACTGTAAATTTTAAAAATATTTCTTTTTGATAGAATTTTTTAACATATTTACCGACTGTTTCAATGCAAGTAATTACACTTATTTAAAAAATTTGGCTTATTAACATTTATAAAACATTTTATAAAAAAAAGCATGTTGACATTATAATTTAAATTATTATTATTTCATTTATTAGTTTTGTCAATAATTTACAGGTACAATTACAACATTATTTATAATTATAACAATTCATTTGTATTATCTATTTTAACAATTATATTTAATTCTAATCTATTTTAACAATTCATTTATTTATCTATTAGGTAGGTATAACAATTCATTTGTATTACAGAATATTCCAATCAACTTTTCTTACTTTCATCAACTGATTCTTTCAAGTGTTTAATCAAGCCTTTCTTATATTTGACAAATTTTTTTTTCCATTTTCAAATTAAGTGGTAAATTATTTAACAGTTGCAGACTCTTATACATTGTCATATTCTTCGTTTTAGATTTATTAAAAAAGTTCAACCTAAAATCCCAAATATTTCTTAAATAGTAGTGATGAACATTTTCTACATAAATTCGTTTATTTGTTCAATAACTTGGCATAATTTTATATTTTATTTTATATACAATTATCAAAACATAAATCAAAATTTTATTCATATATAGCCTATTTTTCAGTTCAAAATAATTATGACGAATAAAATGTTGCTATTAACACAAGCTTTCAAATAAACTTTCATTGAAACAGTCGATAAATATGTTAAAAGTTCTATTAAAATGAAATATTTTTAAAATTAGCAGTGTCCGAATGGTTAGGGTCGTACATTACCCAACACTATTAAAAGTTTTTAAAAATTTACTTATGAAAAGTCCAATAAAAGATAAGCCGTTTAACACCAAAATATTAGTTTCATGGCCATATATTAAAGTCAGATTTTGGATGAGATAAGTGGTTTTTTCTATTGACTTGGCATAGACTTTGCATATGACTACAATCATATATATATAATAGCTTTTGATGACATTTAGATGTGAATGTCATTTTTGCCATAAAAAGGAAAAGAAACGAAACCAATACTGAGTACTCTTAACAGACTTCACACGAATATACATTTTGTATATACCGTCAAGGTAAAAAGAAAACGTCAACTAACGTTCTTTGACTCAATATTAATCGGAACAAGAATGTTCCTGGAGATCTGCAGGAAATCTACGGATACTGACAAAGGCATCCCCAATATCTCGAACCATTCCTATCTACATACAAAGGCAATTTTAAATCACATAGGACCCATCGAATGTTAATCCTTCACATGCTAATCCTCCATTTTCTTCCAATCTCAATCTTAGTGTGAAAGAGACTAAACACATATTTGATTAACCGAATATCCAAAAAAAAAACAAAAGTACTTTGAAGTCTCTCTCACCAACCTTCTCACTGATTGGTAGTCCAAAAGAAGAATGGCATTGAAATTTAATGAGATTTCCATCTCCCTCTGGGCGAAACTAAAAAAAGGTTAGATGTTGTAAATAGCAGTAGTATTAATCAGCTTAAACCTCTTCTAATATCAAATAAAAACCCAATTAATCAAATGAAAAAATCGATAATACACAAGATCACTTGCAGTCATTGCAACAAAATTTAAACTAATTCAGATCCATAGTAGTCGAACAGCATTTCCAAATATTATTGAAGCGTTCGATAAAGTCTGGCGGTTCTTTTAAGATTAAAATTTAAAGAAAACAGACTTCATAGCCAAACAACTATTACGGTTTATATTGAATGAAAAAAGCTTCTCAATCTACTGGCATTGATAATACGTTGTCTCTTAGCACAATGGAAGGGGTTATAAAGGATAATTGCCTCGTTGGTAAGCATGCTAGGAGTCCCCTGAAATGATTTTGTAGAACCTGTAAGAACGCGGAATACTTAATCAAACAAGTAGGTTTGTGTGCGATTAAAACTCGATACCGCAATGAGCCTTACTGGTCTAAGTTTGTAGGTGAATACCGATTTTTAATATAATACGATATGTATATATTGAACAGAGTTAGGTAACACAAAATTTTCGCTGAATAAATAAAAAAATAATTTTTTGGTTTTAATATTTTTATTGGAATTAAAATATTTCATTTTTTTTTTTAATTTATTTTAATATTTAAAATTACATACTTAATTTAGAAAAGAAGACAAGAATTTCATATACATATATACATCTATAGATATACATATAGATACATATATTAAGTTTTTTTTTTGTTTTAAATTAAAAAATAAAAATTTATATAGATTTCAGTTCTGAGTTAATTTTGGATATGACTTTATAATATTTATATAATTTTGTGATTTATTCTATAATTCAACAGATTAAATCTCTATTAATTAATTAATTATTTAATTAAAAGTATTTTTTTTTTGTTTTGTTTTTTAATTGAATTCATAATTCGTACATTTAAAAAAATAAAATAAAATTCTTAAACTATATAATAAAATTTTTAACCTTGAAGCGCTTGAACTTGTTGCAAGCAATCACTTAATTTTTTAGAATATATTGCACCAATATCACCTTTGCATCCATATGCACCCAATTTATGAATAGCAGCATGATCAAAACAATTTATAGCACCTAAAAATATAAAATTTTATTAATAAAAATGTTAGCGTTATTTAAAATAATTCTATATTAGTTACCATCTTCATTACAATCTTGTCCATATTTTGCCATATAATTTTGTACAGTTCTTGCTGCACAGAATGGATCATTTACACAATTTGGATATGCTAAAATAATAATAAAAAAAAAATTAAATAAAATAAGACAATTACAAAATTTATTTTGTATTTCTTATTGTAAATATTAATTTTAAAATCAAGTTTAAGCTGAGGATATTCTAGAAGAAATCACAACCACTAATGCGTTATTTGAATTATGGTGCAATCAAGAAAAATTAAGTGTCTCTTCAGAAGCCGCTGGAAATAGTAACTTCAACCGACCTACATAACTTTATTATAAATTGCTAATAATATATATAGGCTAAATATTAGAAAAAGATTACTGAGCATCATACTCTTGTTAAAATATTAAAGAGCATCGTAGTTAATGCACTAAAAATAAATTCTACTAACTTATTGACAAGAACATAAAAAAATAGAAACTTTAAAGCTATAAGAAGCAAACGTTTTTGCAAATCATTACCAAATTTTCTGCGACAGTCCAATTTTAACTTAGTTTGACAGATTTTCAATACCGTAATTTTAATCGTTAAGTTTTGCTAAGTGTTTTCTAGTTTGTGTCGACTCGCATATTTGGGGAGTTACAAGTCTACAGTACTTAAATAAGGTATAAAAACGAGCCATCAAAATTCTATTCTATTCTATTCTTTTCTATTCTATTCTATTCTATTCTATTCTATTCTATTCTATTCTATTCTATTCTATTCTATTCTATTCTATTCTACTCTACTCTACTCTACTCTACTCTACTCTACTCTACTCTATTCTATTCTATTCTATTCTATTCTATTCTATTCTATTCTATTCTATTCTATTCTATTCTATTCTATTATATTCTATTCTATTCTATTCTATTCTATTCTATTCTATTCTATTCTATTCTATTTTATTCTATTCTATTCTATTCTATTCTATTCTATTCTATTCTATTCTATTCTATTCTATTCTATTCTATTCTATTCTATTCTATTCTATTCTATTCTATTCTATTCTATTCTATTCTATTCTATTCTATTCTATTCTATTCTATTCTATTCTATTCTATTCTATTCTATTCTATTCTATTCTATTCTATTCTATTCTATTCTATTCTATTCTATTCTATTCTATTCTATTCTATTCTATTCTATTCTATTCTATTCTATTCTATTCTATTCTATTCTATTCTATTCTATTCTATTCTATTCTATTCTATTCTATTCTATTCTATTCTATTCTATTCTATTCTATTCTATTCTATTCTATTCTATTCTATTCTATTCTATTCTATTCTATTCTATTCTATTCTATTCTATTCTATTCTATTCTATTCTATTCTATTCTATTCTATTCTATTCTATTCTATTCTATTCTATTCTATTCTATTCTATTCTATTCTATTCTATTCTATTCTATTCTATTCTATTCTATTCTATTCTATTCTATTCTATTCTATTCTATTCTATTCTATTCTATTCTATTCTATTCTATTCTATTCTATTCTATTCTATTCTATTCTATTCTATTCTATTCTATTCTATTCTATTCTATTCTATTCTATTCTATTCTATTCTATTCTATTCTATTCTATTCTATTCTATTCTATTCTATTCTATTCTATTCTATTCTATTCTATTCTATTCTATTCTATTCTATTCTATTCTATTCTATTCTATTCTATTCTATTCTATTCTAACAATTTAATACGTTTTAATACGACTTTACATTTTTTAATTATTGTATATTTCTATGATGCAGTTTGGGCGCATTTTATTATAAAGTACTCATCAATTTCAGCAATTCATATTTTTTGCATTTACTTTTACTTGTATTTTTATTTGATTTAATTACATCGTACAATAATAATTCAATACTTTTGTTTGTTTCGCTTGGCAAAAGCATATTTTTTAGGGTTAGAGTAAAATTTGTATAATTATTTAAAAATGTTGAAATAGTGAAAATATTCGACTATTTTCAACAACTAACTTTTGTTTAATATTCAAATTTTAATATTCTAAATATTTGCTATATTTCTGTCATCAGTTTTCACAACTAACTAAATTTTATTATAATAAATTAAGTAAACATGCATTTACATAAGCTATTTTTAATTATCTAAATTTACAAATTAATTCATTTAATTTAATTTCTTTCTCAATTTATTATTTTATAGATTTAGAATTTTATTTTTTACGAATTATTATTAAAGAAAATTGTTTGAAAATTTTAATTCTAATTATAATTATTATCATAATTATATCTTACATAAGAATGTATTTTTAAATAAATTAAATTCAATATTTTTAAATTCATTTTGATATATTATAAAAAAAATTTCACATTTTTCTTATTCCACAGTGAAGGCCCCGGCGAGATTCGAACTCGCGATCTCCTGTTTACTAGACAGGCGCTTTAACCAACTAAGCCACGGCGCCCCTTATAAATTTTTTTCATAATTACACATACATACCCAAGCGAGAAAAATAATAATTATATTCTTAATTCTATATATCCAGTTATACATAATAATATCTAAATTAAGAATTAGAACCTAAGTATACTTCTACATATCGATGTTAGATACATAAATTTTCCATAAAAATATTTATACATCATAAATATTTTATAGTTATGTACCTACTCGTATGTATGCATATTGAATTTTACTTTTTCTTTTTTTTAAATTGAATTAATAATTTAGTATTAAAAACTATCTTATATTTAAATAAATCTTAAATCGTTTAAAAAATACATTATTAGGAAACTAAATAAGTCTTTTGTCCATTACCAACAGTCTACTGATGATGTCGTAATAACTGAAATTTATCAATATATCAGTGAAACATATCTAGAGTTTCTAATCTTTATTTTTAAATAGAAAATGACTTTTATTTTATTTCTAATTTATTTGACAATTTTTAAATATCTTAAAAACACCAACAAAGAATTGTTTAGAATCAAAAATGAAAATTTAAAATCAGGCCTATTCTTATTACAAGTATTTGAATTATTGCCGAAATGGTATTAAAGAAAATTCTTATGAATGTTTTCTCTTAAATAATCGTTAATCTCTTAATGAATTCAATGAAGAGAGCATGTACTGTATTATATCACACTAATAACAGTAGTATAACAGCAGTATAGCAGTAGTATAACAGTATAAATTTATTGTAATGAAATGAATAACATTTGATTGATGAACTTTATAAACCTTAATATGATGATAAGCTTTTTAAAAATAAATTATAAAAAAAAAACATTTCAATAACTTAACTGTAATAAAATGTCAAATTATTCGAATTTTTATTACTTATCATTGGAAGTTTATTATAATTAAAATTTTTATAAATTGCTATCATGTTAACAAATAATATAACAGTTGTGATAAAAAAAAGTTAGCAGTGTCTATAAACTCACGCACAATGTCAACGACAACAACAACTTCTATAGCAAAAAAACAACAAATTGTCGTTGTCGTTAAATTATGAAATGAAACGACCAAAGCATCGTAAAAAAAACACTAAACATTTTTGTTATTAAACGAATTCCTTACTTTCTAGTTTTATTCTATGTTATCTCAACCAAGCAGTATGTAAGTGCTAAAGGTAATGTCCTAACGTTTTGAATGCTTATAAAAAAAAAACTAAAAAGAAAACTAGGTCCTGAAGTAGGCCTGCGGGTTTATCTGCAGATCCACTGATAAATAAATAAATAAAAAACTGATAAATAGGTAGGCTGGAAGAATAACTGAGCACGATAACAAGATACATGTTAGAGACGGATTTCAATGAGATGAAAACGCCAGATAGGAAGGAGAGGTGAACTCAGATAACTAAAACAAATAGTTATGAAGAAAATGCACAAAAAAAATATAAATTCAGCAGATAATGATTCTTAAGCTTGAAGTTTTAAAAATATACGGTATAACAAAAAAGAAATTTTAACTGATTAGAAATAATACAATTTTTGTTTATTATTAATTTCTACCGAAATAATACGTGCAATACATAATGAATTATAGAAAGAAATGTCTTCCATATCCCTTTTATTTATTAAAAAGTTAATCCATCAGTGAGCAATGAATTTATTGATATTTATTGATAGACACTTGACAATTTTTTTGCATTGAAAATTTATTGAAAACATTTTACAGTCTAGTTTCCTCAAAATGAATATTTAGAAATCGATTAGTCATAGAACAAAATCTTTAAGCAACAACAATACTCTGTAAACAAGAAAGAATAAAAAAAATAATAAATCTAAAAAAAATGCAACAAAAAAAAACAACATGCGGTGTTCCCAAGCGGTCCCCCCCATCTAAGTACTAACCGCGCCCGACGTTGCTTGACTTCGGTAATCAGACGAGAACCGGTGTATTCAACGTGGTATGGCCGTTGGCGAATGTTTTATTTTGAAATATGCTTAAGAAATTGTTATATTTAGTATTTACATTATTCTTCTATAATTCTGTGGTTTTACGACGAAAGATGATGATAACTGCATTTTTGGCATTTCTTGTAAATCGCAATTGAATAAAATTTAGTATAGAATTTGATATACTTTTCTAATTATTTTTGATTTTTAAAAAATATTTTTAATGAAAATCTTTTGAAAATCTTTAAAAAGATATGATCTTTGAAATCATTTCAATAATTTTTTAATTTTCGTAAAATTTTTACCTTTTATTTCATTTTTAAATAACTTATTCATTTTTGTTACATAAAAGTTATTGCTGAAGAACATGATAACTTCAGTTATTCAGTTTATACAAAAAAAAAAATGTATAACACGCAGTAAAATTTTTCAAGATACATGGAAATATCTTAACATATTATTTTTTTTTGTTTTGTACTTTTCGGTAAGTGTTGCTTCCACAACTGCATAAGTGAAGTTATATGCTTATGTTAGAAATATTTTCAACGGCAGTTGTTAGTTATTCACTTTTAAATTCATAAATTACTTAATATTATTAAATTTATTTTTTTATTTGAAAAAGCTTAAAATTTTATATAAAATGGCATTCATAACTAAAATTCGACAAAATTGCAGTTATCATCTTTCGTTGTAAAACCACAGAATTGTATGTACACAATATGTACATATGTATATCATTTTATATTCAATCATTATACAATCATATTATAATACAGTTTTTATTTGCTTATTTAATATCAAAAATAATATAAACTATTATTTTTGTTAATATACTGATTTGTTAAGAATATACTGAATTTAAAATATTTCCAGTATAGATCATAGATATATAAAATATGTAAATATTAATATAAAATATATAATGGCAGCGAAAACATGGAAACTTCGCACCAATTTCATATCAAAAATAATTATAAAATCATAATAATTTTAATAATTGGATTATTTTTAATGTAAAATCTAAATTCATTTTTTTTACTTTATTGTGTTTATTCAATTATTACTTAAAACTAAGATTATAATAAAAAAAATTAAAATATATTATAAAATATGTAATAATGAACAGATTAATTTTAAGATCTAGCTGAAACACTGTCTGGTCGAATAGATTTGTATTATAAAATTACATGATTATATAACTATATAATTTAAATAATTGTTTTCAAAATTTATTTTAAAATAATGTAGGTATATATGCTTCACCACACCACAGTACAAAGGATTTAAATAGTGGACACACATTCATAAGATCATAATAATCAGCACATATATACTGACAATTTTACAGTTATTATACAACATTAATTTAACGAATTAAAAGAAATATTTTTGACTCTTGAAAAATAAACTACTACTGTTGAATGAAAAATCAAAAAAGTAATAAAACAAAGTCCGCTAAAACATAACAATAAATAATTTTTAATAAGCAAATTGTTTTGCAGTATATTCGTACAAAACTCAAAATAATTAACAAGTTACAAAGTAAAGTTAAAAAAATATGTTTTGATCCCGGTATATTTATGTTCTTGATTAAGAACTACTATATAAATTAAAATTATTAAATTGATACATGATTGATACAGTTTAATGTGGTTTAATGTTAAACTAAATAAAATCCAAAAATCCAGGAAAAAAATTCCTTTAATTTGTTAAAAATCGTAGATACATTATATTCATATTCGTATTGGCAAATATTTAAACTGATTATTCTTATTCGCGAATTCCAATTTTTCTATATTCAACATATCTCTAATGTATAACAATATGTTATAATAATCATCCACGAAATGAATGAAGATGTTTGAAAATCGAATAGTCATAAAACAAAATTAGATTAATCCTGAAACAACAACATCCTAAAAAATATTTTTATCTTCTTCTAAAATTTTCTGTTAACAAACAAAAATCAAAAAACAAAATCCTTCTCAAAAATCTTTAAACAACAACAAATACACTTATTTTGTAATATTTTCTCTTAACAAGAAAGAATAAAAAAATAATAAATCCAAAAAAAAATGCCAACAACACGCGGTGTTCCCAAGCGGTCCCCCATCTAAGTACTAACCGCGCCCGACGTTGCTTGACTTCGGTGATCAGACGAGAACCGGTGTATTCAACGTGGTATGGCCGTTGGCGAATATTTTATATTGAAATATGTACTAAAAAAAATTATTATATTTATGTTATTCTTCTATAATTATATACATAGTACATATATGCATATTTATTTATGGATTAACACAAATGCAATCATAGAATACAGCTTTTATTTGCTTATTTTATTTTAATATCAAAAATAATAAAAGCTGCTTGTTAATTATTATGGTTTAGAATTGCTGAATTTAAAATATTTTCAGTATAGATACTTCATTATACAATTGAAAATACATATACTATATATTCATATTCGTAATCAATCACAAATATTCACCAAATTTCAGTATTCGTATTTGTATAATAAATATCTGAAAATGAAAAAACATAAAAACAAAACAAAAATTTGTTTGCCAAGAATAGATTTCGAAAAAATATTATTCTTATACCTATATATATTTTTTTCACAGTTGAAATAATAAAAAACCATTATAAATTTAATTATTTTGTTCAAGTTACCAAAATATGATTATAAATATATTAACCTAAAATCCTAATTAAACTCTCAAATTATATTCCAAAATAATCATTTTAAAAAACTTATTTTAATAAAAACTAGCTATGTAAGTATTTAGTTATATACTTATATTATTTATTTATTTATATGTATTACACTGGGATCTGCTGATAAATCTGCAGTCATTATCCTTTTCCGAATGTGGGTCTTTATATAGTAATTATTTGGTACATATTTTGTATGTTGTATAAATTATATTATTTTTATTAGTTTTTAATTATTATTATTATATTAAAACCGACTACTTTCAGTAATTTTCATAATTTTTTTCTTATGCTTTAGTGTAAAATTTTTAAAATAATAGTATGTCAATCGTTGTTATTAATAAAATAAAATTTCCTACTCTAAGGAGAGACCCTCTAATTAATAATTGTAGGTAGTTAGGTATCTTTCGTTTTATATGAAAAATCTGAAACAAATTTCATTTTTTTAGCCTACATCTCTTATCTGAGATATAATGTTTCTCTAATTATTTCCATTCTAAATCTACGGAAGTAAATACAAATTTGTATAATCAAATTATAATATTTAAAAGTTTTTGTATTCTTCCACAAAATGAATTAAGTACCTATGTATGTGTGCATGTTGAATAATCATTGAACAATCCTAAAACTTTGTCGGTATGATATAGGATCTATTAAGAAGAATAAAAGAACGACAACTAATACATAATTACATTCTATTCTCTAATTTTACTGTAGTAATGCACCTTTAAAACACCTTTATTATGAAGCTAGTCATTACACTAAAAAATATTAGTATTTCGTTAGTTTTTATGTAGCAAAATAATTAGGGTTGCCAGGTTGCATCTAAAACAATCTAAAAGACTTGTGAAATATAATAAAAATTTGCAAGAAAAGTATAGTTGGCTAAGAAAGGCTGATGTTGATGACAATACAGCAATATGTGTAATATGGCCAAAATAAATATTTTTCAAAAATTTTTGATTATTTATTGTCCCGAGTTTGTGTGCCAAAAAACTGGCAACCCTAGTCCTAATTAAAAACACATTTTTATTATTTTATGTTTAAAAATGTTTTGTTTGTTTCATTATCAAATAATTTACAAACATTAATGATTATCAACTAAATTTCTTTGTTACCTAAATGAAATCGTAATGAAAAGATAAAAAAAATGTTCCACACTAGATACATTATGTAAGTAGCAATTTAATTTACAACCAGTGAATCAAAAAAAAAATTGTCAACAACACGCGATGTTCCCAAGCGGTCCCTCATCTAAGTACTAACGAACCGCGCCCGACTTTGCTTGACTTCGGTGATCAGACGAGAACCGGTGTATTCAACGTGGTATGGCCGTTTCAATATTTTGTTTCATATAAAAAATCCATAGGTACCAATTTTTCTCTTTTAATCGGGCACATCTACCTTTTCTTATCTGGTATTGGTTTTTTTAAAATATGGCTTATCTATAACACAATAATCAAAAAAATAAATATGTATGTAAAACCGAAAATCTATACAAATACAATAAATAGTGATTATAAATAATATGGCTACAATTTAATTTCTGTCCAATTCAATTGGAATAATAATAAATACCTATTTAATATTATTTTTAAAAATTCTAATTTAATCAATATTGTTTTGGTCTATTAAAAACCCTAAAACTGCCTGATTATCTTCTAAAATTTAAATAAACTAATATTGCAATATAGTATAATGTAAATTGTTAATATTTCAAACACTGAATTTAAAAAACAATAATTGTTTAATTTACAAAACTCTATTCAAATTTTCAAATTAAAAACTAAAACAATAATTTACCATTTACAATGAATTTACTTACCGGTTTCAGATGTTGCTGGTTCTCCTTGTAAAGTTGGTTTACCTTTATAATGAATAGAAATAAATATAAAATAAAAAAAAAAACAAATATTAAAAATTAAAATTACAACAATTGTTACAAATATGTTATAATGAAAACTTGTTTTAACAAATTTGTAATACATATTTAGGCATACCTGAATCAGCCCAATATGGCCATGTAATTCTAAATAAACCACATGTATCTCCATCGCATGTAAGTGTTCTATTGCAACCGCTGATCGCTTCACAAATACAACCTAAACAAATTTCTGTAACTGGTGGTTGAGCATCCGTGTTACCTAACAAAATATACAACAAAAAAATTAATATAATTGTAGGCACATAATATAGGTTTACATATATGTATTTTATGGATATCAAAAATATAAATTACTATGTATATAAATTATAATATTTAAACTATTCAAAATAATTAATATCAATAAATTATATCGTTATTTAATTTTAAAAATAAATTAATCGAAAAAAAAATTTCCCGTACCGGGAATCGAACCCGGGCCTGCTGGGTGAGAGCCAGCTATCCTAGCCACTAGACCATACGGGACACACATCCATTTTGTTTAAATATTTTTATAAATTTACGCAGAAAAAATTTAACAAATATTTTATTTTATATCGTAAATATTTTTTTATCGTAAAGTTTTGTTTACTTTATATTTTAAAAAGCTTTAAATTTTCCTTAAAATACCAATAGATGGCTCTTAAATAGTTTAAGAGAATTATTGAAGGCTTTGAACAAAGGAAAATATTAATATATTGTGGTTCAAAATTATTTAGCAAATATTTTGTTTTATGAAAATTTTTAAGATGTAATGCAAGTAAGTAACAAGGAGTGACAAGGACAGTAATTTTTACTGGCTTTGCTTATAAGTATCTTTTGAAAATTGTTACCATATTGAATTGAAATTTATTTATACCATATATATTTTATTCGATTTTAACAAAAGAAAAATATAAATAATTGTAAACATATCAACTATTTTATAAATATTTCGATAAACTTAGTAAAAAATACCAAAGCTTATAAATTTTTATTATTTGAAAACGTTACACCTAGAGTCAAGAACATATTCTATTTAAAAATCTTTTCTAATTTTGGTATATTATTCATTATATACAATACAATAGGTAAAAATAGGAGCAAGTGTAATGGAAAAATTAATCTTGTTAACAAAAAAATAAACAAATATCAAAGTTCCAAAAAAAATGCCAACAACACGCGGTGTTCCCAAGCGGTCCACCATCTAAGTACTAACCGCGCCCGACGTTGCTTGACTTCGGTGATCAGACGAGAACCGGTGTATTCAACGTGGTATGGCCGTTGGCAAACTTATTATATTGAAAAGTGTACATTTAATTTTATTTCTATTTCCCTTTAGTAATATCTAAAGAGATTTTGTTAATTCTCATGTTGGTTGAGACTATACATTTACAAGTTTACAAGTTTATTAATAATTTTAAATTTTTTTGATATAATTTAGAATTAAAATTCAATTCACATTCAAAATTCAAAGTTCTGTAACAATATGTTATTAAAAAAAAGTGAAAAAACAAATAAAAGAAAAATTCACTTGATGTTAAAAAATCTAATAGAGAAGAAAACAAAAAATAAAAATTAAGATTTAACTCCTATAATCAAAATTTACTAAAATACAATTAATATGAACTATAAATTAAACTATAAAAACAAAATAGACAATTAATAAAACTATTCTTAATTTAAATCTTGATACGATTTGGTGTTATAATTTTTTAATATTTTATTAATTAATTCATTCTTTAGGTGGAGTTTATCTAGTACTTTTAATTCAATTTCTATACTGTTGTACCACATTATGCCCAAATGTATTGTTGTTGATCCAAAATGTGATAATGTATTTTTTCGGAATTTATGTATCAAGTTTTTGCTTCTAGTATATACTTGATGGACTTCATTTCTTTTTTACAGAATTCTGGACATCATGGATATGAAGTATAACTTTAAGGTAAACTAAATCGCTTACCAGTAGTATGTTGTTTGTCCAATGAATAAACTCTGTTTTTCCACGCCAAATTATAACTGAATAAGTTTTTTAGTGTCCTATTTTGGATGCTTTGTATTTCATATGTAATTTACTTCGTTGTGGTTCCCCATAATTTAATTCCATAACTAATATGACTATGAAATAGAGCATAGAAAACAGATTTTTTCGTAGCATGAGGAATTTTATAAATATAAATAATGTTAGAGAAAGAACTGGAAACTTTGAGAAACATCCAGTATTAATATTGAAATTTTGGGGTATAATGGATGGCTTTATAACAAATTGTATTAAACGGTTTGAAAGGAAATTTTTACTCAATGTATAGAATATATTTCCCAGTCCAATTGCTTCGAATTTTTTCAGTAATGAAGCATGCTAGACTAAAAGCTTTGGATATATCTAGGGCTATAGTTTTGACTTCATCGTAAATTCCTATGCATCGATGTCATGTTTCCGTCAAAAAATTCAAAAGATCCCCAGTGGATCGTTTCGACCTAAAACTTATATTGGTAATCATTTAAAAGACACTAAATATTTTTTAAGTCGAAAGTTAATGATCGTTTTCATCACTTTTGATAATACTGAACCCAAAGCACTTGGGCGATAATTAGATAGATCACTTGGGGCACATTTTTTTGGGATTGGCTGAACTTGAAATAATTTCTATGAAGATGGGTAAAATATTTGAAACGTATGATGAATGGTAAAGTTTGCTTAATGCTTTGGTTTAAGGTCTTTGAACAATTTTTGAGGGCTATTGGAAGAACGTTGTCAGGTCTGGTATATTTGCTTTAAGCCTGATTCTTTCTTTCTACTTTTGCAACTGCTTATAGACGAAAACAAACTTTTTGAAGAAGCAATTTGTAGGTGTATAGCCATATGGAGGATTGCTGATGCAATGTAGAATTTGCTGTGAACATTTTTGCAAAGAGGTCCATATTTCAGTTCCGGATCTGTTATAACAGCATTATTAACAATCAACGGACGTATTGCTGTTGCATATAAATAACTTACAACTGTATGACAAATAATTATCTAAATCAATGACACATGATGTTGCTGCAACATTTATTTTGCGTTTTAAATCCTCAAAGCAACAAAATCCAAAATGATAAAACAAAATTATCGCTATTTAATTTGTCTAAATTAGAATTTTAAAATCATAATCGATCCAATTTGCATAAAGATTCACAAAAATATTCTTGGCTTTTTTATTTCTCTGATTTTTTTTTTTTCTTTCTTTAAGGTTAGATTTATAAGGTGACAAAGGTTTACCGCTTTCGGCTTTCTTTTTGAAAACTTTTGACAACATCGGCAAAAAAAAAATATACCGCAATAAAAAGAGTTTCTGTTTGTATACAAAATTTTTGCGATCTTTAATTTAAAGTGTGACAAAATCGGTAACTTTAATAATATATACCTATTTTTTTTTTGTTCTTTCAGAATTAATTTTTTATACATTTATATGTTAATTAATTAACATTTTCCCATTTTAATACGCAATTCTCTAAAGAAGACTAACACTGAATATTTTGTATAAAAAATTATGAAAAAAAAACGAAAAAAAAAATTTCTTTTTTAAAATTCAAGTTATAAAAAACGAGTATCCATCTGTGTCAATTTAGAATCAATTTTTTTTTTCGATTTTAACTGTTTTTTGATAAGCTTTTATAAATTTTCTATATTAAAACCGGAAACATTTATTCATAATTTTACAATTCGTTTTAAAGAATTCAAATTTAAATTCTAAAACATTTTTTATTACTAATTCAGATTGAGGTGGAGAACAAAAAATTGTATTTAATAAAATTTATAAACTTCTAAAAATAAATGATGAAATTTGAATATAAGTAAAGAAAATCAGAGTAAAACTACTTAAAAAAACAAATTTGTCGTTTCTGGCGATGACAATGTGTCTACCGAATCACAAAAAAAAAAAAAAAAAAAAAACAGTTTTAATTTTTTGATTATAAATTTTTTTTTTTTTTTGTTTATGAATTAATGTTTATATTTTCTGTTATTATCGTATAACAAACAGGATATCGTAAAAAATTCTAAAGTGCAAAAATTAATTTATCAAAATAAAAGGTTGAAAAATTAACATAATTATTATCAAATTTGCGAATTTTATCCGGTTATAATAATTTGAAACAAAAAAAAATAAAAAATTTAAAGAATTCAAATTAAATTTTATATTTTATGAGATAAAAATTACAATTTTAATGTATTTAAAGTATTTTTGTATGTAATATTGAAACGAATATGTTACTATGTATTATAGAAATGGAATATTTCAAATGAAATTAGATAAAAAGTCAAAAATAAATTAAAAAAAAAAAATACCAGACGACAATATTCTTTATTGGGATCCTATATGTATGTACACTACTTCAAACCATTTCAGACTATGTTCATGCCGATAAATATCTTATACGGTTTTGGTATACGATTTATGTTATTGATGGCCCTTATTGTGAAGTTCAGTTTTCAGTCGACTGACAAATGAGAAATTTTGAGATTTTATTTGGTATTGTGAAGTGATACACTGACCAAATTTTGTTCTATTGTGAATACTGAGAAAATTTACGTTTTTTTTACAGTTAAATTTTTAAGAAAAGAAATGATTATTTAAATTAAAGTGCTTTATTAATAAAATACAAATATGCCAACCGATTTTTTTTTTATAATAATTTGTCTATTCTCCAATAATTCAAATAATCGCATTGATCGAATTTTATTGCTGTAAGTTTAAGTAATTTTATTAAAAAAAACGTATGTATTTTTAGTATCTTTAATTATGAGCTTTAATAAAAAATAATTACAATTTTAATAAAAATGAACAACAATATTAATAAAAATGAACATCAATTTTAATAAAAAAAAAAAAACAATTTAAATAAAAAAAAAATTATATATTTTGACACGATAAAGTTTACAAATGAAAAGAATTGCTTTAAAATGTTAGAAAAGCTGATTCTCACTAACATTAACAATACCGATTTTTGTCAGATATTCACAATTAATCAGGGGTGGCATTGTGTAATTTGAAACGTCGTTTTGTTTCGACTATTTTCAAAAAGTGGCATTGCATAATTTTGTTTCGACCATTTTTATTTTGTTTCAATCTTTTCAAAATTGGTACGACATATTTTGGTATTGCGTAAGGTTGAAACGCTACTTTTTTTACATTTGATACGACCAAATTTTGGCGATTGAAAAATAGTTGACGCTTTTAGGTAAATTTTAAAAAAAATAATAAATTAATACATGATTTTTATTGGAATATTTATTTTAGAAACGCACAGAAATAAAAATTCCAATAAAATGAAAAATTAAGTAAATTTATAATGATTTTCTGTAAAGAAAAAAAATTTTCAGAATAAAAAAAAAAAAAAATTTTGGTATTATTATTAGCTTCTTTTACTTGTATCCAGTTGCAATTTCTTTTAGTTCCATTTTTTTTATTTTAATATTATTTTCTAGCAGTAATTGTTGAAATTTTAACGAAACAAATCAAAAATGGAATTATGTAAAGTGTTTCACTGTTTTTTCGCGCGTTTCAAAATAAATTAACGTTTCAAATTACGTAATGTCATCCAAATTTTGTTTCGACCGAAATGTTTGAAACAAAGTTACACAATGCCACCCCAGTAGTTTGCTGACAACTAATAATCACAATACCGTTTGTGCATATGTGCTGATACTTTTCAGGTACTTACTGAAAACTGACACTTCACAATAAGGGCAAATAATTATTTTATTTTAATTAATTTATTTATTCATTTACGAGATTAATTTAAGCAAGTTACAACAATTTATTCTTAATTAAATTAAAAGCTAAAATTCCAAAAATAATAAAGAAAAAAACTTAGGTGCGGGACGAATGGCGACTTTTCCTAATTTCGCTTTTTCAAAAGATTTTAAAATCTCGCTCTTATTAAAAATGCCGATTTTCTTAACTCGCTTTAAGTGTAGTTATCGCTGTTGGACCCAAAAAAGTGAATATCTGCCTTTTCCAGTATATTTATTTTAATTTATTGTATATAAAGCCGCTTTTGGGCCCAAAAAAGTGAATATCTGCCTTTTCCAGAATATTTATTTTAATTTATTGTATGTAAAGCCACTGTTGGACTCAAAAAGTGAATATCTGCCTTTTCCAGAATATTTATTTTAGTTTATTGTATGTAAAGCCGCTGTGTTGGAACCAAAAAAGTGAATATCTGCCTTTTCCAGAATATTTATTTTAGTTTATTGTATGTAAAGCCGCTGTGTTGGAACCAAAAAAGTAAATATCTGCCTTTTCCAGAATATTTATTTTAGTTTATTGTATGTAAAGCCGCTGTGTTGGAACCAAAAAAGTGAATATCTGCCTTTTCCAGAATATTTATTTTAATTTATTGTATGTAAAGCCACTGTTGGACTCAAAAAGTGAATATCTGCCTTTTCCAGAATATTTATTTTAGTTTATTGTATGTAAAGCCGCTGTGTTGGAACCAAAAAAGTGAATATCTGCCTTTTCCAGAATATTTATTTTAGTTTATTGTATGTAAAGCCACTTGGACCCAAAAAAGTGAATATCTGCCTTTTCCAATATATTTATTTTAATTTATTGTATATAAAGCCGCTTTTGGGCCCAAAAAAGTGAATATGTGCCTTTTCCAGAATATTTGTTTTAATTTATTGTATGTAAAGTCGCTTTTGGGCCCAAAAAAGTGAATATCTGCCTTTTCCAGAATATTTATTTTAATTTATTGCATATAAAGCCGCTGTTGGACCCAAAAAAGTAAATATCTGCCTTTTCCAGAATATTTATTTTAGTTTATTGTATGTAAAGCCGCTGTTGTTGGACCCAAAAAAGTGAATATCTGCCTTTTCCAGAATATTTATTTTAGTTTATTGCATGTAAAGTCGCTTTTGGGCCCAAAAAAGTGAATATCTGCCTTTTCCAGAATATTTATTTTAGTTTATTGTATGTAAAGCCGCCGTTGAACCCAAAAAAGTGAATATCTGACTAAGCGGGATTTTAAAAAGTTGACATTCGGAGCGGGGCAGACCCAAAAAAATTAATAATAAAGTTAACAAAAATTTATATTACAAAATTAAAAAATGAAAATAACTTCAATTAAGAAGACAGATCAAAGATTTATCCAAAATTTTATTTACACAAATGCAGGTTATTTTTTAATGATTGTTTATAGAGAAAAGTTAATGTGGGGTCTATATGTAGTAGAGACATCATCCTATTAATTGGTTCATATTTACTATAATTAGTTCGATGAAACTGTGCATTAAACATATTAGCAGCTCTTAGTCTAGAGTGCGAACAAAAATTAAGTTTAGCAAACAGTTGAGGAGACGAAATGTTGCTTTACTTAATTCAGTAATTAGAAATGCAACATCAGCAACTTTACGATATTTTTCAAGATTATTGAGATATAATAAGTTTATTCTATGTTCATAAGGAAGTAATATTAAAGGATTATCCCAAAGGAGAAGACATAAATCTAATCTAAGAATTTTTTTTAGAACCGACTCAATTCTATTAATGTGAATACCGTAAAAAGGGTATTAGGTCCCACATTAGATCTAACCAAGCATATACAAAGAGATTTTAAAACATAAGGATCTTCAAATTCTCTTGCACAACGTTTAATAAAATCAAGTATAGGATTTGCTTTGTTTAAGTAATATCAGAGTAATGAATATGATATGAAAGATTGCTATTGAAAAGCACTATAAGTAAATTAAGATTTATGTAAACCTTTGAAATGAATTGGCTATTAAAAAAATATACATAAGAAATTGGACATAATCGTCGTGTAAAAGTAATGAAAGCACCTTTGTTAACATTGAGCTTAAGATTATTGTTAGAACATCAATTATAAATACCATTTGAATCAGCTTGTAACACTAATGCTTTATCTTTTGATATAAGATATTTTGTTGCAAAATTGTTTTTAATTACAAAACAATAAATTTATAATTTTGCAAATAAACTAGCAAATTCTATTATTATTCTTATTCTCAATTCTACAGCTAATTTTATGTATTCTAGGTTTATTTTTACTCCAAATTCAATACAAATCAAAAGTGCAATATAAATTATTTAATTTAGAAGAAAATAATGATGATAAATTTTGACTAATGTAGATAAATTTTTCATATTCAAATTACCACACAACAGCACACAGCGACAAATTGATTTTTAGAGCAATTTACAAAACAAAAAAAAAGACAAATTCTAAACATTTTTAATTTAGTTTTAATCATAAAAATATGAATTTAAAAATTTATTGAATTTTAAAAACTTAAATTAAATACTCACTCGTATTTAAATTAAATTTTTTTGAAATAGAATTAACATGAATATATTTTATAAAAAAATTAATTTTTCATATGAAAAATGGGATCACGATTCATATTTCACGACATTCTACAAATAGTTATACTTTTTTTTTTTTGTTTTTATAAAAATTTCTCAAATCCGGTCAAAATACGTCTAATGATATTAAATTATAGATCACGAAAACTTGACAGTTTTCTTTTTTTTATTATTATTATTATTAATTCTAATAAATATAGGAATAGGAAACACACATTAATCATAATTTTCTAATTACATTCAATGTTTTTTCTGTAATTTTAAGCAATTAAATTAAATCTAACGTTTAAATAAAGTTTTCCTTTAAGATATAAAATTTAAATTTTCTAAATAATCACTATAGTCTGGAAAAACCCTCTAATTTTTTCGTTATATTTCAAAATTGGCTATATAAGTACATTTGGCAAATTCAAATTGGCAAACAGACGTTTGGTATACGGATATTTCATAAAAAATAGATTTTAAAAAAAAAAACGTTTGGAACAATTGACACTCAGCAAAATAACGATTAACAAATTGACATTTCACAATCACACATTTGACAACTTTAATTTAAGAAGATTGATTCTGTTTTGTGTCCCATGTAACAGCGGCTACGCATAAAAATTAATTGTTGAAAATTCTGGAAAAATCATATTTTCTTCTGTTTGTTTTCAACGATGGCTAAATAAATATTGAAATATTCACAAAGTAAATTGTTCTTGAATGTTTACTTGCGAACATTGTTCTTTTTGAAGTGTTTATTTTGTTAAGTAAGAGGACTTTGCTAAAAGACCGGACACTTTAATTTGTTATTCCATCAAATATACACATAAACATTAGTTTTAATAAATATTAGATTTGTATTAAATTGACATTATCAAGATAATGATAATTATTCTTTAAATAACATAACAATTCAGTTAATTTTGATAGCAGTATGTCTAACAAAATTCAAGTTTCTCACTTAAGTCTTTTGTAATTTAAATTTTCTTTTTGTTTTCCAAAACTACCATAAACATCCAAATTTCGATTTTATGAATCTAATATTTACATAATTTTTATTATTAATATATTACAAAATTTATAGGTAAATAATGTAAGTAATGTGTCCTTTTCTAACTGGATAATTACATTGATGAAACGTTTTAAATCAAAATTTATTTAGGTATTAAATTTTGAAAATGAAAATTTTGAATAAAATATTCTACAAAATAAAGTATAAGCAATAATAGTATACACATACCCCAAATTAAAAATTATGATTTTATTGATTATATTGAGCTTAATAATTAGTTGATCACGAAAAATTAATTATATTGTTTAATGATTCAGAGTTTGTTAATTTTAACATCTAAAGTAACGTACGTAAACGATATTCATTACAACAGAATTATAACTGATTTTATCAGTCAATTATAGCTTTAAGAGATCAAATTAAAATAATAATTCAATTATATACGATTCATATAAATTCTAACATTGTTTTAAAATTGCAATTGACAATAAAAACTTTAAAAATATATGCTAGAAATAGGTATTATTTTTCTCTCCAGAATGTTTGAATAACATGTTTAGTTTGAATTCATCAGCAAGGAATAATGCCAAAAATACTTATTATTACATTATTTATTAATATGATATGATTGCAAATTAAAATAATAATAATCTAATACATTTATATATTTTAAAAAAAAAAATTATATTTTATAGATATGAACATAATCGATCATTTTTATAATCATGCAGGGTCTTAGAAAATAAAAATATCTTATAGTTTATTTCAAATAAAAATTTTGCACGTGTGTTTTAACCTTGAATTTATAAAGTAGTTAGAACTACTTATACAGAAATGAAAATATTAAACGAAATTCAATTGAAAGCAAGAAACCTCAAGGGTGCTTCAGTTTATACCCCAAGAGTGTTAACAGTTCATTAATTAGTAAGGCAAAACCAAATTCATGAATTCATTAACAAACACGGCGCACCAGGCTCTTGCCAATATTATAAATAGTAGTGTGAGACGTATATCCGAAAATATTCTAGAAGAATGCAAAGTTGGATTTAGATCAAAATATATCTATCTATTATCGATCTAATATTTAAACTAAAGCATAGCATTGAAAAATGCTACGAGCTCAAAAAAATCCATCTCCATCTATTAATGATTAATTTCCGCCAAGCGTTCGACTCAATAAAAAGTTATACAGTAGATGTTTCATGGCATAGGAATCCCACTAAAATGGACAAATTATACTATGCTAACACCCAGACACAACAAATACAAGATAGTATAGTGTTAAATAAAATAACGGACAAATTTTAAATAAAAGCAGAATCAAGGTATGCTTTACCAGACAATAAAAGAGTTTGACAGAGGAGGACACATATTTATGAGATTATCCATAATAAGTGCGTATATGTTAATGATACTGCAACTGTAGCCACCATCCATCCTCTGAAGAATTAAAATAAATATTTTTGGCTATAGAAAAATAAGCAGCTCTTTTAGGGTTGAATGAGCTCTCTTTAAAATAAATAAAATTAATAGTATTGAATTGAATTGAATTAAAAATTAACGATAATAACACCAAATATAAATGCGAGGATAACGACGCGTAAAGAAAGAAGACAGCCCCCTCCAAAATATAACAATTAATGACTGCAATTTGTTTTTAGAAGAAAAAATGTTTTATAGATTTGTATATATAGTAAAAATGGCATGCATTTTACAATCAATATTATAATTCAAGCTGTACAAAAATATTGCTACGCACACAAATGCCAGTCTAAAATTTTAAACAGGATAATTAAAATAAGAATGTATAAATGCATGTTTATACGGGTAGAAAAGTGAAATTTATTGATTAATTATTATTTCGGTAAACGATAACCAAATCTACCAAAACTTCAAATTTCTGGTAGATTTTTGACGTTTAAATTTTTTTCTGGGAATATACATAAGTTGTGTTTAATAAACTGTTCTAGGATGTTCTAAAACGTTCTAGCTAGAGTAAAAATGAACACGTTTTTGTGTTCAGTGTTTTGTGAACACGTTAAAGTGTTCTGTTCTATGTTCACTAGATTGTGCGAAACGCTTCTAAATTGATGTTTTTTATTCTGAATTTTTTTGAAACAGTTTTGGACAACTTTTTTTGTTGTTGTTTTTTCTTTAAATTTTGGCAGTTAAACAAAGAAATTTGAAAATAATCAACAACTAGAACAAAAAAGTTCAAAAAAGATCAATAGATTTTTCTGTTCTGTTCTAAGTGGTTCTAAAATGTTTGACAGTTAACTGTCATTGTCCAAAACTGTTTTATCCGATTCTGTTCTAAATCTACTGAACACAACTGTCATCAGTGTCAACATATTTGTATTGTCTTTTTATACAAAGTGCAAGGAAATTGTTGTTGGCAACGTATATAATGTTCAGATCGGATATTAATAAAATAAAAAATATATAAATTATACAAATAATATTGTTGGAACATTATAATAATAATAAAAATTTATTTATTTATTTCATTACCAATAATTTTATTTTCGAATTTCGACCATCTTGACATTTCAATAATAGCAGAAATCTACCAGTTTTTTTTTTATGTATCAACATGAAGGTAAGTTCCTAATGAAATGAAGGTGAGTATAAACCTGGGCTAACACCATAATACAATTAATAATATAGGTCTTAATCTATATAGCAACTAAAGCCTGGACAATGACAATTAGTGACGTAAATAAATTCAAAGTATTCGAAAGAAGAGTACTGAGAAACATATTTCTCCCAAAATAATCGTAAATACGAAATAAGGTCAAACGAGATGCTAGAAGTCCTTACCATTGAATGGTACAAACTTTTTTACCGTATAATACTAGAGGTAAAAATCAAGTACCATATAATACTAGGGTAATAGTCCAGATTAGACGAAGTCGGACAACAAATGTTGAAATATTAGAGTTAACGGATTTAAAACAGTTGCACAAGATAGAGCAGAATGTGGAAAAGTTGTAAACGATGCCAAGGCTCACCATAAGGTGTATAGAATCAAACTACGCAAACTAAATCGAAAGAGCTTTTAAACGATAATTGAGTTATAAGCTCTAAAATTCAATTTATTATTTATAACTATTTATAAAGCAAAAATATTCAATTATCATCATCATCATTATCATCTTTTTCATCTCAAATGCTATATAAATGGAAATAATGAATAAAGTCAAAAAATGTTAAATATTTAGAAAATATCCCCTATATAGTTTTATATTATGTACTTAAATATTATATTATATACCTATACAAAACAACTTAAAAAATACACAAGGATATGCCCCATTTTTTCGAGTGCTTTTGTTCCAAACAACTTCAACAATTTAATTTATGAGTACATTAATATTTAGGACACAATGTCACTAAATTCTGATCAACAACATTTAAATTACCATGTCCATGAACTATATATATATATGTACTTTAATACTTATATATACATGAAATGAGTGTATCATCACTTATTTCTGTTTATAAATAAAATATTATTTACACAAATACAAAAAAAAAAAAAATTAAAATTTTTCAAGTTCATTAATAATATTTTTGAGGTTAGTTTTGAATCATGAAAATATAATTTTGTCAACGGCATCAAAGGAATACTAAAATTTAAAAGTGTTTTTTTTTTGTGTTTTTTGTTAAAAACTTGTTAAACTAGTTCTTCTTACTTACTGATATTCTTAATGCGTTTTTACGTTTTGAATATTTTCTGTTTTTATTATTAAAACTACATAAAAATTTTAAATTTTTAATTTTTTTTTTTTTGAGCAAGTGTTTGCATCTTAATCCGGTTTCATAATAACAAGAATTAAAATAAATTCATTGGTTTGTAAAACTACGTACGGACATTTTCAATTCAACTACCGTGAAATTTTCTTGTATAAATTATCATGACGTTGTTATTTTCGTTGTAATTACATTAAAAAAATTAAGTAACCGGTTGAAATGAATTTAGTTGGAAGCCTGGAAGGATATAAAATTTAATTATACATACTGTATATCGTATATGTATAAATACCTAATACAAAATTTTTCGATAAAATTAAAATAAAATTCTTTTAAACAACAAAGTTACAACAAATAACTGATATCTTTATAATAAATATCTAATTACAGAATATTCTATATATACAAAATATTCTAGTATTGCCATCGTATTTAATGTACAAAAAAACTAGTTAATGTTATAGAAAGAAAACAAATTACATCCAATGAAATACTAATGGTGTTTTAAACCATTATAATTAATTCTTCTTAACCTAAAAACGAGAGAACTAATAAAAAATTCTTTTAAAATGTTAAATAAGTCATGGCCATCATCATCTATTGGTTCAACGTGTCAGGATGAGTCTTAAGCTGGATTTTCATTGAGCAATATTTAAAATCTTAAAAATTTTATTGGCTCTAAAAAGGGAGATAACATGAAATGACATTATTTTATATGGGAGCTCAATGCGTACGACAAGAACAGAAAATATCATTTATCGGGGATATTTTCACAAAAATTGAGGATATTTTCAAAAAATTTGGCATATTATACTTTGATAAAGTATATTTTTAAAATATCGGGGATAGTTTCTTTATGTCGGAAACACTGTTTTAACAATTTTTTGAGTAAATGTATATAAAAATATAATTTTTTTCAACAGATGGTTTTACGATTGAATTGTTGTTTTTTTGTGTATAAAATAAATTTCCCAAATAGAAATTTAGAGAATTCTTTGCAGCGGCTCTAAAAAGGGAGATAGCTTATAGATAGTAATAATACATAACCGCTTAAGTCGACATAAGCGAAAAGTTATATATTGTTACCATCGCATTCTACGTGGAAAAATCTATTTTTCACAAATATCCCGAGGGTTTTATGAATTTTCAGAAAAGTTCAGAAAATCACATTAATTTATTCGTCTAAATCAACTTGAGTGTATATTGTTTATAACTATATAGCGTAATTGCGTTTAACCAATAGTCATGTCAAATATCTTATATGGAAAAATTATAACAGGTTATATTTTGCTCTGCTTTTATAATTTTTCAAAATTGACTGAATCTATTGTATCCAAATTAATTTATTGATTTTATCTTACTTAAAAATGAATAAGCGATACCAAGCAAATATTTGCTTTATTTTTTTGGTTTTGAGTATTAAAAGGGCAAATTAAACATTAGCTTTAAAGTTTTATTTTCAACTTTCTGCAGCGTGTTTATATAGGTTTTCGCAATATCATGGAAGATTGGACATAAATATGTTATGATTGATGGTTGTTCTCAATTAATAGATAAGATTTTCTATTGATAAACGAATAAAGTATATTGATGGTCTTGTTTATCTTATCAATTGTCTTTGTAATGTGGACTTTGAATATTTTATCTAATTATACACCCAAATACTTAATGTAATCTATCCAATAAATATTATTTTTTTATTATTATTAAAATAATCTATTTATTTCAAATATCTACGTTTTACAGTTGCAGATTTGTTGTTGGAATAAGTTCTAGCCTTCTTGTTTTTTGTAAAATGGTCTGATTTTTGTATGTTAATTGATATTTTCCATTTATAGAAATATTCGTCTAACGATCTAATGCATTCTACAAATTGCTAAATATATCAGTGCTTTAAAAATTAGATGTGTATAATTCAATGTCATCTGATGCAAAAATGGATAGTTGAACATTTCCAGTTCTTGAAAAATCAAGCGTATAAATATTATACAAAATTAGCTCTAAAACTGAGCCTTGGGATACACCAGCTAGAATGTAATAAGTAATCAAGTAGTTTTCTAAGTTTATAGATTTTAGTTTATTAATTAGACCTTTATGCCAAACTATGGCTAATGACGAGTTTATATCAAGAACTAACATTCCAACAGATTTTTTTTTCATTTAGTGTTTATTTGATAAATTGTTTTAATCGATTTAAAGAATGAATAGTTAAATGTTTTCGAATATATTACTAAAAATAGCGCTTATAATTTCATTTTGGTCTTATACTATAACAGATTTTTTTTTTTCAATTTTCAACTATTTATCTATGAATTAATATTATTCAACCAAATGAATTTAAAATAAAATAAAAATTAATATGACAAACATACACTGGACTTTTTTTGTTTTCCCAGTTTCTTCTCAGAATAATTTGAAATTGGTAATAATTTTAAAATGGATCATGATGAAAAGTTTTAAATTTTGATTTAAGCGGTTTATAACATATTATTGCTACAGTTATAATAAATAAAATTAAGTCGCAAATTTCAAATTTTTAAAATAACAAAATTTTTTTATTTTCCTCATTTTTAAATTCAGGATTTACAACAACAACAAAAAATATTCCTTTAACCAAAAATAAAAACATTAATTAAAATCACTGAAATATTTGAATAGATAGATTGTTATCATAAATTCTCAACCAATTATACCTTTTTTGAAATGACACATTGTGTAGATATACTTTTTGTTCTTTCTATTCAACAAATTATATAATTTTCGACACATAAATCAGAATTAACTAGTTATAAAATTATATATATTTTTATAGTGTTTCTATCTCAATGATTCAAGTTAAGAAAACACAATGTTATAATAATAATCACAGCATCAATAACATTTTTTAGCAACAAAATAAGTCACGAATTTTCTAAGAATAAGTCTTGTCAAAAAAGACCGGATATTAAAAACAAATCACATTTTATTTTATTTGTCTAGAATATATCAGTATCTATTCCATATATTCATATATATCTTGACTAAAAATCTTTATTTTAATTTCAATAATTATTACTCGTAAAATTCATATTTAACAAAAAAAAAAATATTATGAAAAACAAAATAAAAATAATTAAGATGATTTTTAAGATAAAAAATTTAATTTTGACATAGGCGCCACAAATTTTTGTTTTTTTTTTTTTATTTTTGTTTTTATTTGGTTATAAATATCATATTTCTATTTGATTTATAATAATTGATTTTATTAAATTAATTTTTGATATATCCATTTCTACCTACATACATAATATTATATAACATATAATAAAGTCATATATTTTATTATATAGAATTAAAAAAATTTTGATTTAAAAAAGAAAAATAATGTAGATAGAACCCAAATTAAAATAGTTATTCAATTTAATCAAATTTAGGACTGGAGACGTAGGCAGAGCATCAAACTATTCAAACATTATTATTTTTATTTTTTTTTTTTACGCACTGCTGAAACACTGAAACAGGATTTCTATATAAAATTATTGTAGATTTTGGTATAAGGAAAATATATGATCAAGAAATAGGATGCTATGGTCAAATTGGTAGGTCACTTGCAAAACAAACGAACAAGTTTTTAAAAATATTGTAACATATTTATCAGTATTTTCCATATTTTTGATCGGCCTATTTAAATCCACACTATATATGTGTTAATTTAAATAGGACTTAATAAAAAACAATTTAGATGCTTTGTAGTAATATTATTGACGAATAGGTAAAAATTCAAACTTTTTAAATAGAGAGAATAGAACAAGAAATTTCATTTCTCTATAAAAACGAGATATTGATTCAACTTTAACATTTTGATTGTCCACCATTTAATTAAAACTTCATTTCTCTAGCATTGATTTGTTTTGTTTTTTTTTTCATAATTAATTTTTTTAATTAAATGGCTTATCACCGTATTGAGGTTTATGAAGCCCGCTTTATGATTGATTATTATTAGCATTTATTAACATTAAAATTCAATCAATTTTAATTTTCGTAGCCTGAGAAAATTTGCGAGTTGCTCAATTCATTTCGGATGGGTTCTGCAACAAGCATGTACATATAAACATCCATTTTTATATTCTACAAAAAAAAACATTTAAAAATAAATTGTATTCATATGTTATTATATTATTACTTATTCTAAATTGATTTAATTTTTTTTTTGTTGCAAACATTATTAATTTAATTTAAAAGTATGAAACTATTATCTTCTTTGCAGAATTATATGCAATGTTGAATGTATTCGAATATCTATCGTTTATTAAACTAAGAAGAGTACTTAAATCCTTACCGCAATACACCCGAAAGTATTATTAAGCTTAAGAGGTCATACATCAAACAAAAAGTTTAATTACTTTTTTCTGGCAACCACACCAAAATTTTTATTGGGCCTATTATTAAACGATATCAACAATCGCCGTCAACACTACATCAGGTTACTATTACAGTGAAGAGTCAACACTTATCTATAAATTAGAAAATATTTCCCATTTCTATTTTAATTTTAGCTTGTTTTCTTATAATTTCCAATTTTATTATTTTTACTTCAATTTTACATTTCTAACAAAAAATTTTATTTCTCTTGTCTAGGTATTTGTGAAATACATACCGTGTTAACACATCTTACTCTTAACACAAATATCCCCGCCACAAATTTAGTTTGTTGGCAAGGTTGGGTGAGACACAAAAAAAATAAAATACATTAGTTGATATTGTCCTTAGACGATGTCAACTGATGTAATCCTTATTCCCATCACATCATCTCTATTTCCCATTTATTTTTCAAAAATTTGTATTATTTAACTTCACTTATCATTCATATTACAATTATTGGTAATTTTTAACTTTTAATTATTTTGCATAAATCTACTGGATTTATTTTAAATAACTGTAAATGTCACAATAATTTTTGTTCTATACGTTGTTTCATTATAATCAAAGTCTGAAACAGTTTTTCATTCATGTATAATCATTTCATATATAATATCATATCGTTCGTCCTTTGAAAAAGATTGTAATAACTTAAAATCAAAATTAAAATTTATAATGATCATAATTTATCGTATATGGGAGATAAGACTGGGTCCAGTGGAAAAAATAAAAAGATGAGTAATGAATTATTTACTCTGTTGTGATGAATGAGATTTTTGTATTTGATACAACCTTGTTTTTAAATAAAAAAAAATAAATTTTTGAAACTATACTACAATTTTGAAGAGGAGACAAGCATTCGCACATATAACTTACTTTATTATACAAAACAAATATTATTTAAAATGCGTATAAATAGTAAATACATGTATTTTTAAACATATAAATATTTTTCTCTTAAATAAAAATAATAATTTTTAAATAAATTTGAATAAATTCATATTCACTTTATTCATGTATTAATGGCAGAGTAACAACCCCTCTTGATAATAAAAAAATTAATTTTAAAAATTTATAAATTACATTTTTGTTTTTGACATAGGTTTTTAAACAGTTTCAACAAGAGGTGTATGATGCCTATTCCTCTCTACATACTTAAAATCCAAAGATGACAACAAATTTTTTTAAGTTTCATTTATGGTCTGAGCTTCGCGAATTTGGAATCACATGGAAAATAAAGTCATTTCATGTTATCTCTCTCTTTAGAGCCAACAAAATATTATAACACTTAAAATGTTTATAAGCTAAAACCCACCTTAAGTTTAGTATCAAATTTAATATTTTGTACTCTAATTTGCGTCTAGATAAAACAAAATGGACGATAATGTATTATGTCTGTCATTTCCTCTCCCTCAGTCGGTTGCGCGTTTCATACAATCAATTTCGTTTTGTGTGATTCCCCTAAACAAAATGCAGATAAAAATTAGCCTGGAACAAAAATCTGAGAATTTTTGGGCTAATATGATAATAGTCAAGCTCAAATACTCATGCCAAAACGTTAGCTAATGACATCGAAAAATCTCCTGAGTTTTAAGATGCACATCACAGCACGGATAATTACTGGTCACTGTCTAGTAAAGGAGCATTTTCATAAAATCGGCCTAATCGAAAACAACTTGTTGTAAAAAATTCTAATTCACAATCTATTGAACATTTTTTCTGTGAATTCAGACAGACTTCGCGATCTGGGAACAATGGGAGCTTTTCAGTATGCCATTGAAGAATATCTTATGACCATTAAATAAGAAATTTTTATGGATTCAGATAACAGCATTAATACGACATATTCAGATAATTGCATTAATACGACTCCCATTCATTATGCACTTAAATCTACTCAATGGATTGAAAGAAGAGTAAAGTATAGTTTACTCTGTACAAGGAATGTAAACAATTTTGTATACATAATTGTAAAAAAAAAAAATTTATAAAATATGTAATAATAATAAAATTTAAAAATTTTAATAATACAAAAACCACATTTAATAAATTTACATATTTATTCAATTGTGAAAATTGCAATCAAACTATGCTAACCACAAATCGAAAAAAAATTTTTTATCACAAAGTTCAAATTTTAAAAAGTCAATTAACTTTAAGAAAGAAATCATGAAAAAACTTCCTAATTACTATGTTAGTAAATTAAAGTTCATTGCTTTATTTAAATAAAATAAAAAAAAAAAATCAAAAATCATAAATTGTTAATCAGTAAAAAATGATTTTAGTTATTTTTAAATTGTATAAAAATTTGATCATCATTCTTTTTGTAGACGTCATACTATACAAATATACACCTTATATACAATAAAATTGGTATTGAAGAGAATTGGAATTATTTTTTAGTTTTCCGTATTTTTACTTAAAATTAATTTTTAAAATTAAAACCACTTCAAAATAGTATACGGTATATATATATATGTACATATATCATCAATAAATAATATGAATAATGGCGTAATTTATTAATGCAATAACAATAATAATTATTATGTGGGTTTTTTATTTATTTATTTATTAAGCTATCATCAGTCACAGAATTTGTTTTAATTTTTATTTTTTCAACTAACCTTGAAATTACTTGTACATAACTTGGCTACTTATATAATACATATTATATTAGTCTGAATATGTGATATTAATATTTACAAAAACAAATCAAAAAATCATTATTAAAATTATTATTATATTTTAAGTAGAATTTTAATTTTTAATCTGAAAAAAAAAAATAAAATAAAAAATATTTGTAAATTTTGAATTTTATATAAATTTAATTGATAGCGAAATATTTAATTTGATATTGACATAATTAGAGTGGAATTTTTTCTTTGTTTTTATAAATGCGCGACCCCTTTTACATGGGCATACTAGAATGCTTCTAATTATTAAAAATATTTCAAATTAAGAATAAAAACGATTGAGTTATAATAAAAAATATATTTTTTTATAAATTTTAAAAATAATCAATTTTTGTTTATTAAATTGTGCCGTGTTTTGAACATTATACAAATCAGTTGTTGTCAGTTGTAATAATTTAAATATTGAATTTTAATTTAATTCAGTAGTACATAATTATATCAATTAAATCGATATCTGTTTTACTCATATTATTAACATTTAAATTTTTTGACTAATTTACTATTTACTTTGAATTGAGTCCATTAACCCAACCCATTTGGGTATATGACAAATAAATTCACATATTGGTTGACATTGCTTTAAAAGGCGAATAAATTGATTTATTCATCGCAATTTAAGTCTTTCATTGTACAAACTCTCAGCTATTTGCTTCTACCTCTTAACAGGTTCCATCGCTGAAGATAGTAATCATTTATTGTTAACATTTTTTAATAATCTTAATATACTGTTTTACTAATCCTGCTGGATGATGATGATATATTGCACAATCAAATGTAGCAAGCTTTCGTATAGTAAATAGACATCTAATGTGTTTGCTTAATCTGACAGTAATCATCAATATCCTGTAACCCCATCCGTGGGCTCCCCATCTGCGGCTAACCTCTTCAATTGTGGCCATGTTCTTTGCTAGGTAATTGCTTCGGCTAAGACAGTTGTTCTCCATGTTTTTCTCGGCCTTCCGACGCGACGGATACCCTGAGGATTCCATTCGAAACATTGTTTCGCGATTTTGTTGTCAGTTTTCCTCAGGGTAAGCCCGATGCCATTTCGTCTGTCTGATTTCCACGTCTATTTGTTTTTGCTTCGTTTTTGCCACAGCGTTCTGTTCAGGAACTCCAATACGCAATTTTTCTAAATTCAGCAGGATCTTCTATTTTTTTTCGTTTGTCCCGTCTTACACCCCGATTTGCAGCCTTATGTGCCAATCTATACTGCAAACGTAATTCTTCTTTTTTAAGCTGATTAAATTCGGCATTAATTTTCCTCTTTAAGGAACTACGTTCAGCAATTTTATCCCATGAGTTTTGTGATATCCAATCTGACAGTATATAAGTAATTTTGATTAGATCACGTTATAATTTTAAACTAATTGTTCTTAACTATTGGATATAATATTTTTAATGAACCAAGACACTTCTATCGGTTTTTTTTTTAATTCTGAGAAATTTCCTTAGTATAATAGTCCCCCTAAGGAATGTTTACTCTTCCCGTCGTTTTCTCTTCGTTGTGTACACGCACAGATCAAGGAAAGAATATTTATGTGTGTATGAGAAATATTTTTAGAATCAGGAGATTCAGAAACATATTTTATAAAATTTCCTACTATCGTCATGCTCAATCATTAGTTTTGTTTATTCATATTCGATTTCGAACTTTATCCACAAGTTGTTATTGATAGTGAGATGAAATATCGAATTTATATTGATTATACGAACAAAATTAAAAAAAACAAAATTCGTATGGAAAATAAAATGGTTTAAGTGAAAATTAATTTTGCAAATTTAAAAATCTCTGGTAAAAGAACATGAACTACGATTCACGATTACATTGGAGGTAAAGCTTGATGTTTTACGACGGCTCGAAGCAAGTGTGGAAAATAATAAATAACGAAAAGCTTTACGTCTCGCTACTTCAACTGTTTGTACAATCAAGAACAATCAAGATAAAATAAGAAGTAGTGTATACAAAGAGTAACATCTTTAACAGCAAAAAGTGTTCAAAACAAAGAAGTGTGGTGATGTAAAATATGGAACGAATGCTTAGTGTGTGGATAGACTATCAATCCCAACCAAATATTCAGATAAGCACAACTATTTGCAAAGCAAACTTCATTAGTTACTTATTTTTCTAAAAAAAAGTGTTGCAACTCCTAATATTCAAAAACCTGTAGAATCTATTGCAGATTTTAGTTCAGATGAACTATCATCTACTGGCTTAGACGAGAGCTCATACGACACATCAGATTAAATATAACATTTATAATTAATATTTTTGTCTTAATATGTAATATCAAATTTTCTTTTTTAATGAATAATGTAATTTTTCTTTTATTTTCTAATCACACTGTTTTAAATGTTTCTAAAAATGGGGTTTCGTATAACGAACGTTTTGGGTACTTACAAGCTTATACTAATATGGATCTCGTTTTCCAAATATTTTCCATCTCTGAAACGTATCTATTTATTTTCAATAGAATGCCATTCTAATATTATGGGATCGCTTTACGAATATTCAATATACGTACACTTTCACAGAACGTATCCTGTTCGCAAATCGGACGATTATTGTATGTATAAAGATTGAATTATTCAGTTCATAAAAGATTGATCAAAAACTTTTAACTCTTTCACTGGTTACGTCTCTCATAGAGAAAGAAAGGTTAAAGCTTAAAACTGGCTTGGACTTGTGATAGACTTAAGTAGTGAATGAGTTAAAATTTATTTAAGTATTGAATTTTATTTGTATTAAAAAATTAATGTAAAAAAATATATTTTCATTACATCATAAATCTGGTAATGAAAGGGTTAACAAATTCAAAATTTTAGTTTTATAAATGGTGGGAAAAATTGTGTACGATAATTAATTTAAAATGAATAAAATATTTGATTTTTTGTTCAATATGAAAATTAGCATAGAGAGATGAAAAATAAAATCAAAATCAAAAAATTTACTAACAAAATTGAGAAATAAAGAGACTTTAAATATCTTACAACAAAAATATATAAATTATTAATAATATTTTGATAATTTGAATATCTTCTGCGGAGCCAATTACATGCATCAAGGAATTCTATTCAGGGTTGTTAAACTTGTTCCCTAAAAAATAATTAAATAAACCTGTAAAAATTATTTTTTCTTGGGAATATAACAGAGATTTTGTACATAAAAACTCTTGTATATTTTAATGTATATGTGTAGAATAAAAATAATCGAACATCAAGACTCGTTTTATAATTTTCAAGTATAAAAAACAAAAAAAGCTTACAATAATTAAGAAAGAAATAAATTATATTGCATTTATGTAGATTACTTACTGGTAGAATAAAATTATATATATATATAAAATTCTTTTGTTTAGAAAAAAAAAAAAAAAAAACATGAGAATAAAATAATTAATTTACTTAACTTACGATCTGATCTCAAATTAAATTTAACGGGATATAACACGAAAATTTTAAAATGCGCAATTAAATTGGTTTAAGAATTATAAATTACCGGGTACAGATGGGATTTACTCAATTATTCTTCATAAGAAGGATGCAGAACAAACTTTCTAAAATTTATTAGGTAATTGCCTTAGATATGAATATAAGCGTACAAAATAGAGAGAAGGTAGTTTTTCTGAAACCAAAACTGAACAAGGTTATAGTTATAACTATCCAGACTAATCTGTTTATCTTCCCACTAAAGTCCTTATAGGAAGTATTCTTAAACTAGAAATGAAATTGAAAATAGACAAAATATTAATATTTGCCAAGACGTTTATATTAGGGCCAAAATAGTTCTTAAAATAAAAATAAATAAAAATTAAATGAAAAATCGAAATATTACTTAACAAAGCAGATTAAAAACTATCTACGTACATACCTTCTACTAAGAGAACATCCTTGTAGAATCTAACCTCTATGACAGGAGGTGAAAAATATTCACTATATACAGTAAGCGCCTGTTTTAAATTTGCATTGAGCATGAGCTAATTTAATTAGCGGTAATTTTTTTAAATAATTAACTGATTTTAATAACATACATATGTCAAGTTAATTTCCTAATACTTGTACTTATTAAGTTCTAGTAGGTCATAATTTCTTCTGTCAATCTTAAATTGTTTCACTTTTTGTTTTCTTGTTACTACAATAGGCATGAGAACAAACAGGAAATGAAACATAGAATTGAGAGCAAATATGAACGTTTTGATTGAATACGGTATGAATGAATTAGAACTCTTATCACTAGAAAGAGAAGTAGTGATTGGTAGAGCAATCGTAATTGGGCAAATTGAAATGAGCTAAAAATTTACGAAGTGGTCTGTGGATCGGGGGTCACTTAAGTAAATTATTAAAAATGTAATGGTCTATGATATATTTCTTATTAAATTTTGATTGTTTATTTTCACTTATGTGCTTCTATATAAATTCTGTTAGTGTACCTACCTATAATTGAGACTTAATTCAAACTTAATATTATGAGACCGAATTTTAATTATGTTTTACGTTAAATATTTAAAAAAAATAAAATATCAAAAAAATAATGATATAATAATAATAAATATTTTTCTTAAACATTTTGTCACAATAGATTTTAAACAAAACCATATGTGAGTTATAAAAAACAAACAAAATTATGAAATTCAAAAATACAAACTGGAATCAAAAATTCAGAAGTGAAATATTTAAAAAGGTAATTAAAATAACAATAGTAACAATAATTATACATAATAATAATTATAATAAAAGTACGAATATTAATAATAATAAAAATAACAAAATATAAATGTAATTATTTTATAATTCTGTAAAAAATTATAGTAAACCTAGTAGTATCGCTAAGATCAATAAATTAAATTTACTCTAAGAAATTGTTTATGACTCAAATAATATTATTGTACCCATAATTAAAATCTATAAAAAAAATAAAAATCTCAAACAAATTTCAAATTTTTAATTCCGTTAAATTCAATGCGTTATTAATAGGATAAACAAAAGATTAAGAAGATATTTTATTTTATACAGATTTATCAAGCCAATAAGTCGAAACTGCTCTTACTGAATTGATATTGCCATAAAAGGATCAAAAATTTGATGTGGAATCATCAACACATGTAGCAGCAGTCTAAAAGGCTTTTAATTTTTTGTATATTTAAATAAGTAAATATTTGTATTCAATTGTTCACTTGGAAACTCTCCGAAAATTTGAAAGAAAGTGCATAAGAGTTTGTACTAATATATATAGAAAGCCCAATTCTGAATACAAGCATTACTACTCTAACAAATACTTGTACAAGGAAGCATACATAATTAGAATCGATAATTGTATTATAAAATTAATTCGAAAACATTATGATAAAGCACAAAACACTCCGGAAAATGGTCTAATAACGCATGTATTCTACCACAAAAAGGAGTACATCAGAAAGATTTTCCTCTTGGGCTTCAAGGCTCCTGAGCATTATATAAGTTAAAGTTCTTTAATCGATTTTCCTTCAAAACAAAATATTGACCGAAGTTATCGCAAATAAATCAAAAAAAAAAATACAAATTAAATGCTTTTTTTTCAAAACAACTGTTTATTATGCTCTTCAATTAATAATTAATTATTTTTTACAAAAAATTTCTTTTTTATTCTACCTGCAATACCTAATTTCATTGTTGTTGCCGCGTGACCAAAAATGATGCGTAAGCTTATTGTGCAACAAAGTTTATTTTTTTTAATTGAAATTTGATAATTTGATTTCGCAATAGTTATTGTTTCCCGTGTGAAAAGAATTTGTAATTTTTGAAATTGGAGTAAAGGTTAACGGACGTTAACTTATATATATAAAAACGGTCATATTCAAAACCGTGATCATGTCCCTCTATTATACCATTATAATAAACGGGCAACATGTAAAGATATTGTTTATAAACCGGGCAATATTAACGGAGAAAATTTAAAATTTGAAATGTGCATACCAGATAAGGACAAATTAATTAAAGTAAACTTTTGGTGGTTGGAAAACTCTAATTATAATTAGCCCAAAGTATAATATTTATTATTTTTTTAATTTAAGCAGTTTTAGTTAGATTAAGATAGATTAAGTTAGGCTAGGTTTTTAAATTTATAAAATTGTGCGTATAATTAACATAAAAACGAAAAAATTGCTTAGATGTTAATAAAATTAGAATTAAATAGCTGTTTTTGTAAATTTCTGTGGGCTAGACTGATTATCAAAAAAAAAAAAAAAAAATTAATCACTTATAAATACAATTAATTTTATTTTGAAATCACAACAAAAATAATCTAAAACCAAAATCTTGATTTGAGAAAGATAATTTTGAAATATAAACACATAGTAAACACAAATGTTTTTCATAACATCTTTATTTTATCACCCTTTTATCAATAAAAATCGAATAGCAAAAAATAATAGTTCTAAGTACTATAATTCAGATATTTGATATTTTTTTTTTTAGTTTTAATAATAATTTTTAATAAAAATAAAATATATATTGTACATATGAATTCGATTAACTCGATTATAACATCGTTTTCTTGTTATTTCTTTGGTCGTGACCCAAAACCTTTAAATATATTTTTTATATCAATTAAAATAGCTGTTTCGTATCGGTTAAAGTATTCGTGGATCTAACGGGAAAATTACTTGTTTTTTTTAATACAATAATAAAACTCAATAAAATTTTAAATTTAAATATGAGTTTAGGGCACGTAACGGGTCGGGTCCCTTATGAGATGATTAATTCTAATTATTATAAAATAAATAAAATTTGAATTAAGATTGACTAATTTGTCATAAATTAGAAACATTTCGAGTTAACTAATTCCAAGACACAAACCAAATTTGGTTAATTAGTCAACTTGAAATGTTTTTAATTGAAGACTTAAATTATGTAAATTTTTTTTATATATTTTTAAATGATAATTTAAATTTTTTATTATTTATTGCCAATTTAAAATGTTACAGAATTTTGTCCATTTTGGTGTATAGGGAATTAAAATTAGTGTTTGATTAGTCACACCTAAGTCTACGGGTTTGTGTGTGCCCTGAGTCTAATAAATGTAGACTCAAGGCACACACAAACCCTTAAATTGAATACAAATTAAATTTAGAACAAAAATCTGAATCTATTGTTTCTTTTTCGTCTTCAATAACCCTTCAATGGTGTATTTGGAACGGAAATTCAATATAGAATTTTAAGAATTTCAAACTTAAACTGTTTTAAATTTAAATTTTTGTACTCCAGTGTTTCAAAATACATTTTCAATGGTTTTGAACACAGCCAAAAAAATGATACGAAAATTTGTTAGGTATAACCAAAGACTATGGAAACAATCTCTATAGTCTTTGGTATAACCACATTATAACCTAAAAATATTTGTTTAACGTTTCTTCGTATTATTTTCTTTGGTCATGTAGATTTTAAATTTAATTTTTCGTACTCCAGTTCTCCACTTATTAGAAATGCATTTATTTAATGGTTTTGAACAGGACCAAAAGAATAAAAAATTTTATAAACTAAAAATTTGTTTGTGTCAATGCAATTTGACCAAAGAAAAAAACAAAAATATAGAAATATTTCTCTTTTGTATTATTTCCTGGTTCCAATTAGAATTTTATATAAATGTAAATTTTGATTTCATTCACAATACCATTTTTAAAATTAATTATTACATATTTTTTGAATAAATCATTAATTTTCTATCAAATAAATAATCGTACATTTTATAATTATATTAATTTTCTTTTATACATACATACATACATATTTAGGTAATATAAATTTTATATTTTCAAGTTATTATGTAATCTTTAGACTAAGAATGTTATTATTATTATAATTTATCATTACTTAGAATCTTTAACATACTACATATACAAACAGATGATATACAACAATACACTATCGATTAATTTACAAGTTTTGAAAACAAGATCATTTAATTTTATATTTTATAATAAACTTTATTTAATAAATATTATTATAGTAAAATACAAAATGTTTAAGCTGATATAATTATCAAAAAAAAAACTTACTTAGAGGAAGATGTGAAACATCTCCATTTGCAAACAATGCAAATCCAAAAATTAAAACACTAACAGCAAATAATGAATTTGAAATGTTCAATTTAAAGCTCATCTTGATAGTATTAAATATTATTTTTTGTTTTTTTTTTATAATTAATTTTAATATAAATTTATTATTTTGTTTATTTTTTTTTTTTTTGTTCTTGTTTTTACAGTAACAGATATCTGATAATTTAATTTTTATTTTTAAATTTAAAATCCGTTTTGTTTTTATTTTGTTATTTTTTAGTTTTTTAATTTTTATTTATTATATTTTAAATGTATTCTTGTTCACGATTTAACTTTAACTAAATTTAATATTGTATTTGCGATGCCTTTTAAAACTTAATAAAAATTTTGCAAAATAAAAAATCAATAAATAAAAAAAATAAAATAAAAAATGAGAATAAGAGAAACTTAAGTATATATATGTAAGTATATTTTTGCTTTCTTAAATCGAGAAGATAATCTAGTAGTGCTAGTCTCTATCTCTACTATAGTACCTATTACCTATACCTACATATTATTCACTATTTTTAAAATAATAAAAAAAAAAAACATTTTTTTTTTAAATCTAACTAGAATTTTTGATTTTGTTTTATTTTGTGATTCTTTTTATACCTGAAATGAATATTGTAGTTAGGTACGTAAATAAGCTAGATAAATATCTAGATTTTTGAGTATTATTCGGATATAAATATTGTATATTTATTTGATACTATTCTACAGATTATTATATTATTGCATATATACAATCTAAGATTAATAATAATTAATAATATATGACATAATGTTAGTTTTAAAATAAATTAGTAAACTTACAATACATACAGCATATACAATATAGGTACATATATGAGAGTATCTAGTATTTTTATTTTTTTCACCTGTTGTCAATACATATTTTGTGGTTGTTAGAATATTTTATGTTATCGACAACATAAAATATATTTTCAAAAATTGTTGAATTATTCTTCAATCCATAGTACTGGAACGTATAGTGCGAGGAGCGAGAGTAAACTCGACCGGCACTATATTTTTCAGAACTGTTCTACTACTATTGTATTTTTAATATAATTTATAGAATATGTTGTAGTCTCTATAGGTGAAACATTATTTAAAATTAAATAAATATTAAAAATCTTTCACAATTTTATTGAATATCTTAATCAATTTCGGTTATTGCACCATCATCAGACGACTGATGAAATCGATTAAGATATTTAATAAAATGGTGAAACATACCTACCTAGAGTTTTAATATTTATTTAATTTTGCTAGTTTATTTATTTATTTCAACGATTTATGCCTAAAGAGATATACCTCATCGCTCAAAAATCGCCGAAATTGGCCGAAATCGAGATTTTCAAATGGGAAGGGGTACGTTTTAATGAAAATTCAGATTCTACGACACAAAATAAGAAAATTATGTTAAATGAAAATTAATAAAAATAAAACAAAAATCCTCCATAATTTCCTTTGGTAAACCAAAATTAATAATAATCATTGTTATAAATTTGTTTTTCATATTATCATATTTTTTTTATCTCAGTTTTGGGAACCTACAAAGTTTAAACAAAAAAAAAATTTACCTAACAAAAGTTTTTTGTTGTTCGACGTAGAATCCGAATTTCCAAAAAAGAGGGGTCCTCTCCTTCCCATTTAAAAATCTCGATTTAAGTTAATTTCGGCGAATTTTGAGCTTAAAAACTCTTTTTGAGTCCTTCCGGAACTTGAAAATACCACCAATCGATAGAGCTACCTCGATTTAATTAAAAAAATTTTTTTTTTATATTTTAAAATAACGGCTCCTTCCCCTATTAAAAGTGATACGCATACTCTGGCACACCCGGTATAATTTGTATTAAGAAGGACATTTACATCATCGACAGATGACAACAGGCAGTCGTCACATCTTTTACCCAGATTGAAGCAAAAGCAAATAAAGAAAAAAAACAATGTATAGAGGGACCTTTGAATCCAGAGACCCGAAAGTATAAGACGTCGGTATTAGAATCCAGACACGCGAAGGTATAAGACAACCTTTATTGAAGAATTGGAAATATCGGCAGATATGAAACAATTTCATATCTTCAACTGACAGAAAGAAGCCGCCGACGAAAATGCAGAATGTTGATCAGGATGTTGAATCCGATTCAGGACTTACATGGTCTGTTGGCCAACTTAGTAAGTAAGTAATAATTGAATTACAATTGCTGGGCTTACCAAAAAAAAAATATTTTGGTTGAAATCATGTTTGCTACTTTATGAAAACTGACTTATCCATTGGTGTATCTTCATCTATTTCCTTGTTACTTCTTTCTTATGAGTAATAGGTAGTTATTTATAATTTATATTTGTTGAAAATAGTCGAATATTGGCATTTTACTTAATATGCTTATCATACCCGTATTTCGTTCAATACTGCAGACTTCTGCAGTGTTTTGAACTCCACTAACAACTATTAATATTATGCTAAAATACAAATTATTCATTTAAGACTAGGCGTTTTTAGTTTTGTAACTGTTTGATTGCACATTTGTGTTCTATTATGAAAGCGCGCATACATGCAACTAGTTTTATGGCACTTTCGTGGATAACCAATATAATAACATTGCTACGATTATGAAGCTCTTTTCCTAACCCTCACAACCGTCAGTTAATAAACGAATTGTTCTATTTAAATTGATATTGCATAACCTTAATATTAACAAAAAAATTAAAATATAATTGAAAAAAAAAAAAATCTGTGGGATACGGTTAAGGAAATCTTATTGGATAATTTGTAGTGAATATCTTCAGTCCAGTGGTACAAGAAAACATTATCGGTTTGTAATTTACAGTCTGCGAAACTTACAGTCTACAGTTCAAGTGACCAATCCAAAGGGATATAAATGCAAATGTCGGCCGCAGTGAGCAAACAGTCTGGTCAGAAATCAGAAAGCTTCAGTAAAACCATATGTTTTTTTACCAATCGAACGAAATTGTTAATAAGCTATTTTCGACAATTTATACAAAAATTTTACTCTAACGCTAGAAAACAAGTTTTATAAAAATATAACAAAAGTTAATAAGTCATCTCTTTTCTTATTTATAATAAATTAGAAAATGATCTTAAGTGGAGTTTGTGAACTCGATTTTAAGTTATGAGCATATTTTATAACAGTTGGTTCCAACTTATATTTTTCCTTATATTGAAGGCAAACAGAACACAAATCAGTAGTGTTTGTAGTCTTAAAACCAATGTTAAAGTTAGTATTACTGACCATACGAAAACAGCTTTCGTTAACATTGTGCATGGAATATTTTGCAAGATAGTGATAGTACGTTGTTGCAATTGGTTTAATGGTCCTACTAATAACACATTCGGTTACAACGAACTTTATAAAACAACTAATGCTTTCTTCTTTTATTGTGTAACATAATTATATTTAAACTTAACGTTGTATCTTATTTCATATTAGCCTATTCACAAATTGCCAATTGTCTATTCATAACTGGAATTCACAATTGCCTATTCATAATTGGATGTCAGCAGTTTCCATCCGTTGCTGAATGGATTAAAGCGCCAATGTTTCTGATGCCTGTTCAGTTTCTAATTCAGGTTTTTTTCAGTTTCTAATTCCTCTTCCTATATCTCTTTTTCCTTCAATTTTCCCTTGAACTATTAACTGAAGTAGCTCGTATTTATTTTCTCGCATAATATGCCCAAATTAGGAGGTCTTTGTTTCTTTAGCCTTAGAAATTGTTTTCTATCTGTGTTTGTTCTACGTAGAGCTTCTTCGTTTGTAATGTGATCTGTCCACGATATTTTTTGCATTTTTCGATAGGCACGAACCATGCTCCGTGATTCGTGCCAAATAGTTTAATCCACAACGATTTGCAGGTTCCTTCAGTACATGATAAAATATTAAAATACTGCTCAAAGTAAAGTACATCCAAACATCCTGACAAACAATCTTATGAGAAGAAGATTAAAACGTAAAATTCAATGCCACCTATAAAATAATATAATAAATAATAAATAATATGTACTATAATACATAGTGAAATGTTATCATAGGATAGGACTTCTCTTCAAGCCAGTGTAAAACACAAAGCTATTTAACTTATTGAATTGTAAATTATTCAGATTTTAAATATTAAATGGAAGAAAAAAAAATCGGTAGATCCACATTTCGAAGGCTTCAAATTTGTTGGGTTCTATTACTTTTAATGTCCATGTTTCTGCACCATATAGGAGTATAGACCAAATATAGCATTTAACGAATTGTAAGCGAAGGCCTCAGTTCATTTTACAACAGCAAACAACTTTTTTGTATTTATGAAATGCATTTCTTGCTGTTTCAATTCGGCATCTAAATTCCTTATCGTAGTTCCAATCCTCGTGTAACCAGCATCGGAGATATTTGTCTCTCAATTGAACGGTTATTCATTTTAATTTGTGCTGCAGTGTAAGGTGTTCTTTTTCAGATATTCATTTTTAAGTTGAACAATTCGCTATGATGGTTGACTTTATATCGACTATATGATGTAAGTATCATCTGCATATTTTATATTATTTATATAAGAGCCATTTATTTTTATACCAAAATCTAAATCGTTCACTGCTTCATGGCTTCAGCGTAGATGTTAAACAGTAAAGGGGGGAGAGTACAGCCTTGTTGAACTACTTTTTGAACATCTATGCTTTGTGTAAGCACACTATTTATTTTCACACGGGCTGTTTGTTGCCAATATAGGCTATTTATACACATTTTGATATTTCTATCTATACCAATTAATTCTATTTAATAACTTCATAAATTTTTGATGGTTAACCTTATCAAACACCTTTTCATAATCCACAAAACATAAGAAAACATGATCATCACGACAATTCTGTATAAGTACTTGGATATTAAAAAGGACTTCTCTAGTTCCAATTCCTTGTTTGAACCCAAATTACGTTCTGACATTGGTTCTGCCCATGTGCAACTCTCAATTCGCTTTGTTCTATAATAGTTCTAACATTTATTCAATTTGGGGCCAAAATAGGAATAGATTTTTTTTTTGTTAATTATTTTGCTATTATTTTTTTAGAAAAATCGAACTTCTAAGGAATAAGTAATTTTTTTGCACAATGTATGGAATAGACAATTATTGCTGCCCTCAGACATAAGCACGAAATAGAAACATATTGTATTTTTGTATATTGCCCAAGTATGAATTTTGATAGTATTTTTTTATGCCAATTGAAATGGTCTCTTGAAATATTAGGAAGTAAATCAATTCTAATTTATAGCATATAAACAAAACATCATCTTTAAATTTTTTAAAAAGTGGAAAAGCCCAGTTTGCTTCTAAACTGTACGATTTATATGTAATATTTATTAATTGAAGATCTAGATCGATTATTTACATAGCTTTGATTATCCGAGTTTTGTCGGTTTCGAGTCATATGAAATCAAAAAAAAAAATCAATCGAAAGTGTCGATTTTATTTTAAGTAGTTCAAACAATTTAGCTAATATCGTCCTATAATGCTTATCGTAAAATTAAATGATGCATACATATAATACAATAATACATAATATGTAAATAATGTTAAACAATTAAGAGTAATTATCACAGTATTATTGGTATTATAATATTCAAATATTAGAAAAAAAAATTCTATAAACAGTATAAAAACTATACAATAAAAATTACGAGTATTAAATTAATCCAATTTTATCACTTAATTACTTTATGTGCCTAACGTATGTGTTGTGTATGTATATATGTACTAATATTTTATGAAATTTTCTTGCTTTATAATTTATTATGCATAAAGTAAAAAAAATTGTATGGCGCCGTGGCTTAGTTGGTTAAAGCGCCTGTCTAGTAAACAGGAGATCGCGAGTTCGAATCTCGCCGGGGCCTTCAGTGTTGGTTTTTCTGAATAATTTTTTTTTTAAATGCCCCACAACATAATAAATGCATGAAAATATTTTTCTAATTAATATGAGAACTCCATAAAAAATTCAAATTACAAAAATTTTTGTTTATTTTTTTAGCTAATTTACGGTTTTCAAATGGAAAAATTTAAATGTTATCATTAATTGACCACAACTACAGATCATATATCAATTATACACACAAGCATCAGAATCTATTATTATTATATTTAATTATATTATATTTAATTATATTTATTAAAATTCAGAAATGAATAAAGTGACGATACACTTCTTGTTACAGTGTACTAAGTATGTTTATGTTATCGAGAAAATTCTTTGTGAAAAGCTCAATCATTTTTTAATTAAATTGTCAATAATTTTTTTAATGGCTGTTTGATATTTCAAATTATAGATTGCTATTTATATCATCACATCATCAAAAATCTATTATTAAAATTTGAATCTTCTTAACAACAATTCCAGGGAACTGTTTATGTAACATACCATCATCATCAATAAAATTAAAATCATAAATAAAAAAAAGCATTTTTTCTCACAGAAAGGCCCCGGCGAGATTCGAACTCACGATCTCCTGTTTACTAGACAGGCGCTTTAACCAACTAAGCCACGGCGCCACATTTTATTTTGTGACAAAAGTCTTATTTTACATGTGATGTTAAATTACAAAAAAAAATTTTTAATATACTCATGAAGCATCAGATTATTTGAACTCTGTTGACCTATTCTAACTCCATTATAACTTAAAATAAACTGGATTCTTCAATCTAATAAAAATATATATATATATATTTTAAATTTCAAATAAAACACAAACATATTAGAAAAATCGGCTTTTATTCCTCACAAGTGGACAGCATTTCAAAATTTCAACAATTTTATTGGAATAAAGATTAATATATTGAGTACGCATTAAAATACATTATTCTTAAAATAAAATAAAAAAACGAATTATTTATTTTTAATAAAAAATCCACATTTTCGGCATTTAAATTTTATTGAAAGCAGCAATATCCACTGATTGTACGAAGTCTTCAAATTCTTGGATTTGTTCAGTTAATAAATCAATAGAAACCTTTTCATCTTCAATTACACACATAATTTGTAATTTTTTGATACCATAGCCGACTGGCACTAATTTTGATGCACCCCATAATAAACCATCCATTTGAATAGTTCTGACTTTTTCTTCCATAAGTTTCATATCTGTTTCATCATCCCAGGGCTTGCAATCTAATAAAACTGAAGATTTTGCAATCAATGCCGGTTTCTTTGATTTTTTGGCAGCATAAGCGGCGACGCGTTCTTCTCTAAGTTTTTCAGCAGCTGCATCATCTTCTTCATCATCTGAACCAAATAGATCTACGTCATCTATAAAAAATTAAAAAAAATTAAATAAAATACTAAATTTGTTTATCTAAAAATTTCTATAAATAATATTTACCATCATCCTCTGCATTTTTGTTATCTGGCACGGTTGTTTTACCACCAGCTGCCTGTGGAACGGCATTACCTCCCCAACTTCCTTGTTCCTTACTATCAAAGGAAGCAATGTGTCTAAACCTATATAAAATTAAAATTTATCATTACATATTCACAAAATATACCCATAAAAAAAAATTCTATGATTTTATAAAAACTTACCAACGTTGTACGTGCGGTAAGTCTCCAGCAGGAAGCTTGCCAATTGCTTGATGAACAGAGAGATCAGCTTTTGATGGTGTATAACTGCAAATTAAGAAAAAAACGGTAAAATTAAATATATTAAATATTGAATTGTAATTGCATGCGTGTGCAGCAAACCTAACCTCTATAAGGTTAGAACAAATAAAAATTTAATTATATTACCCTTCAATATAGGAATGATCTGCTAAGAAATTATTTAATTCTTGTAAGCCTTTGGGCGTTTTTACATCTCCGAAAGACATTTTCTCTGTTATTTAATAATTGCAATATTTCCACACAAAATTTAACCGACTAACGTGGTACCCCGTTCAACTGAAAAGATAAAGAAAAGAACATATAAATGACAAATGTCTGGAATGACGTTTCCATATTTTCTGAACGCTTATGAAAAAAACTGTTCAATCAAATTATTAACGAAATCGATTGAATATAAATTATTTTTTGGCGCCCTCACACTGATTTATAAATAAAGCTAATAATACTAATTATTACAAATTTATTACTATATACTTTTCAATTTATATTTTTCCAAATAAGGAATTAAGCAAAATTTTTCAGTAATTTTAACTGGAAACACAACAAAACGAATTATATATTCGTTAGAAATCATTTATAAAACTCGTAATGTAATAAAGTCATTTTAATTTAACTGAATGCCTCAAACAGAATGAACGCAGCGACGTCAAAGTCAGCGCAGGCACCTGATTCCTAAAATCTGTCATTTCTTAAAAAAACATCTTGTTCTTTTGTTTTTTTTTTAAATTATAGATTTGTAGGGTTCATAACAAAATTACAATTTTGATAATTTAGATGGTTCAAAATTCAGAAAAATTTAAATTCTGATAAATTCAATTTTCGAGTATCAGAATTCAGTAATTCGGAGTCATTTTATTAAAATAGGTGAGGCAAATCCCCACTCCATATTACTGAAACCCTGATTTTTCTGACAGCAGAAATTTTTATTGTAACCCTGACTTTGCCAACGGCAGGGAAAAAACTTACTTTATTTCATACATACATAAAATGAGAGAGCCATCGTCCTCAAATCTTCGATTAGTAGCTAAATAACCAAAGCACTGTTTATTTGTATAACCAACTATTTTATTTTAATAAAATGCTAAAAAAGTAAGAATTGTGAATTAAGCTGTAAACACAATTGCGACCACCGACTACCAAGGAAATTCGCTTCGCTCAACTATTTTTCGTCAAATGAAACACATTTGTAGCGAGACGAAAAATAAAAATAAACATAAAAGCAAATGTCGGAATTTCAAAATGAAAAAATAATTTTGAATAATTTATTAGTTTATTTGTAGCATTATCGGATCCAAATACATCGCTAATAAATCTAAAAATAAAATAAGTATAAATTATATAACATATAAAACTTTAAAAAAAAAAACTGAACAATAACATCGGATATTAGAATAATTGTTTTGTTTTTATTTTTTGATGTTTAAAAAGATTGTCAGAAATGTCAAATCCAGCGAAACCAGCGAACTACCAGCGAAACAAATAGAAAATAGATTTATTTCAACAGCAACGAAATTTTGGTTGAGCAATTGTAGTTGCAATTGTGAGCATATTCATAAGACCGTTTGTATTTTAATTTTTTCGTCCCGAATTTTTCGCCGGTAGTTCCAATTGTGTTTGACTGAATTCTAATAATTTGAAATTGTATTTATCAGAATTTTAATTTGTGTAAATTTAAATTTGTCTGAATTTTGAACCATCTGAATTATAAAAATCGTCATTTTGTTATAAACCCATTTGTACCATTTTTTAATGTTAAGTTTTTGATTCACCCACCCAAATATTCTGAAATTTTAGCAAAATAAAATATTGCTGGTTTTAAAACTATCGCCTAAAACAAAGCAATGGCTGCTTTTCGCCACATAAAGCACTTGATTGATTTTATAGTTGTTTTTATTTAAATATTTTTTTTTTTAGAATTAAATAATTTAAATATTTTAATGACATTTGAAAAATTTTATCTTTTATATTTCTATAAATCGCTATTGATTTTTGATTGAAAATTCACTTTAAAAAGAATCGTTGTAGAGAGTTTTTTCAATGCTTCTCATTCCTCTAATTATTTATTTTGATGACAATGGTGTGATAGGAATTCCAAAAAACAAATTTCCAACATTTAATATATCTCAATGCTTTATATAAAATCAATTTTATCATTTTACAGATCAGTATTTATTTTTTTAAACATATGAAACAAAACAAAACTAAAATGATTTCGTTTATAAAAAGTTCGTCCATATCTCGTTAACTCAGAAGTCGCAGTTAAACACCATGTGTTATTGGGTCTTCCCGCCTTCCGCTCCCTTGGAAAGTTTAAAAAGAGAGCTTTTTCAGACAAAAATAGGACAAAAAGAGAAGGGTTATAAACTATAACTTACAAACATCAAGACAAAAATATATCCAAAAAATAAATAAGACTTTATTTTATCAGTTTTTTTCTTCATAAAACCATAACACATAACAATAACATTATAAAAATATTTTATATAAATTAATTTTGTTTTATATTAAATGTAATACAAATTTATTTCAGAAATAAATCACAATATTTCAATTTCACAAGCCTCTCTGTTTCATAATTTGTCGTTTCATATTTTTTTGAGTTCATTACTTCTATTAAAAGTTTGCTATCACATTTTATTTTATTGTAAAATTCTTTACAGTTTGTATATTTATACAGAAGTGTATGTGACGCATAGTATAGACATTAGACACTATCTATGTTTAAACGATTTCTCTACATTTCTGCCTACTTTGAAATATTTAATCCATTTCAGATTCAAAGTTTTTCCTTAAATTCATCGGGGGAAAAATTTTTTTCAACGAAGATTTTTTAAATTTTCTTTTCCTTTATAAAAACAAGATAAATTCAGTTTAATAGAAAAAGAGAGTAAAAAGAGAGAGAAAGATACAAAAGATCCGAACGAAGAAAGAGAGTGAACAAAAAGATCGTGTGGAAAAAAGAATACACGTTCTCTTTAAAAGTGAAATTCTGGCAACCCTGCTTGAAAGTCCTACTATGGTAGGGCCATTCTGGTTCTATTATTTGATGGTTTTCTTAGAGTGTGCCCTTCATTTTCTACGCTTAATTTGATGCATTATCGGTTCTTCAACTGTTAGCTGCCATAAGTCCTTGTTGCTGACGGTGTTAGGACACAATATTCTTCATATTCTTCTTTGGCACTAGTTTGCAAATATTTAAAGTTTTTGACTGATGTTATTTCGTTTATTGTTAGAATGTTACCTAGGTAGAGCTTTCCACATATTCGACTGTTTGACCTTCTATTTTTATGGTGCTTATTTGGTGTTATTTATTAATTTCTTGCCCTTTATAAATTCTCTAATTTCTACCCTAAATATTTATTTTCTATTTATACTATGCATGTTTATACGGGTAGAAAAGTGGTAGAAATTTACCAAAATTTATAGTAGAGGGGACACTTCAGTAAAGGGCAGGCAAACCTACTAAAATTTTAAATTTTCTGGTAGATTTTTGACTTTAAACTACTTTAATTTTTATATTTTAAATATTTTTTCTGGGAATATGTAAGTGTCAAAATATTTTTACTATTTCTTATTCAGAAAAAAAAAAGGAAATTGTTGTTGAAAACGTAATTTTCGAATCGAATATTAATCAAATAAAAAAGTATAAATAATACAAATAATAATATTGTTGAATTGACATTAGAATAATAATAAAAATGTATTTATTTATTTCTTTGTCAATAATTTCAATTGCGGCCATCTTGATATTTCACTAAACTGACAGCGACAATGGCAGAAATCTACCAGTTTTTTTTACGTATGAACATGGTAGTTGTATGGTAGATTTCTGCGGCAGATTTGTGGCAGATTTCTGCCTCGTATAAACATAGGCACTTGTATTATTTAACAAATAAGTCTACGCACTGTTTGAATGACATCTACAACTTTCTAAACGCTTTTGTTTATTTGAAGTATGAACCAAGTTTGCCAATAAGAAAGTTTAGAAAATGAAATGCTAGGAAGAAAATCTATAAGTTAAAGCGAATATACTATATAAATTAGTCGATTTTGTCATTTTTCTTCCTTGGTGGAAAAGAAATGAATAAAATAAAAAAATAACAAAAAATATTTTTGAAGGAATGGAAATAGTGAGTGTGAGTGAAGAATCCGACAAAAGCGAAATCAGAGTGAGATTCGGGAGAAAAATATTGGATTTTTAATTTAAAAAAAAGTGTTGAAAATATAAAGTATTAAAATATTGTTTTTTTTTTAAATTAATCAAGTTATTTAAAATAAATGAAAAATTAATTTCTAATTATACTTCATATACATACAGTTTTCTTTTTTTTTTAATTTTGTCAAATTGAAAACTGTTTTGATAACAATAAAATAATTTAGTTATTAATATCATTTTAAATGTTTTTTTTTCTTTTTAAGAAAAAAAAAAATGCAAAAATAAATTTGTAAATTTTTCTTAAATTATAATACTCAGCAGTGCTAAATGATGAAAATGAAAATTTATCTTTTAGGATTTGTTTTGCTGGCTCCTTCGTTCAGATGAAAAAAAGCATAATTTTCTAGTTGTTTCCGTCACTCTAAGTGTTGACGGACATTATATTCATATAACTGTTCCGCTTACGCAAGTGGCATAAATAAAAAAAAAGTTTTTCCTGAATATTTTGAAAATATTTTGAGATTTTTCTTTAAACAATTATATTTGAATTATATTTGAATACAGTGTATTTACATAAAAAATTTGATTTTTATAATTATATTCAAATTAATTAAAAAACAAAAAAATAAATACATATATTATTATGTATAAATTATATATACATATTTTCATAATATAATAATTGTAAACCAATTAGGATAATAGATGACTTCATTTGTATCTTCATTTTGATCCTGTCCTGACATCCTGTTTCTGTGCACATTTATTCCAGGGGATGAGAATTATTAAAGTTTTGTACAAATATATACATATATTAAAATATGTATGTGCACATATATAAATATATAAACAACATATGTATATATATATATTTATAGGCTTAGTAAATTTGTATATATTTGAGGTAAATTCGTAAATATTTGAAACAAAAAAATTCTAGAATTTTTTTATGTAAAAATAATCAAAAATTTTCAAAAAAGAATTTTTATGTTACAAAAATGTTTGTTTATTATTAAATTTTACCCCCTGCAATGCAACAGTGTTTGAAAAAAATTTTGAAATAAGTAAAAACAAAAATCCTTGTCTTGTGTCACACAAGGTGAAGGCACTTTTTTTTTTACAGTAGATAACTAACTAGCTAGATGTTTTGTTACCAAGAAAACCAGTTTAATTAATAATTATAAAGACTAAAATTTAAAAATTTGTAAAATAAATAGTAAAAAAAAATGAAATTAAATAATTTGTTTATAAAGAAATAAAAATTTAGTGTTTCACAATATTTTAAAATTTTTTTTGAAGATGAAAACTATTCATATACAAATTTTTGTATGTTAGTTATACATAGATTGATAGGCATACATATTTTAATATTAATATTAGAAAATATTTTCATTTTAGTGTTTATAAATATATATTTATAAAAATTATTTAAGGACATTTAAAGTCAAGTTATTATTGAAATATTTTGATATGTGCATGTATTTGCTTTTTTTTATTTATTTATTTATTTACCTACATAGTACAGTACCAAATTAATATGCAATAGTTTATTAGTTAATTAAGTTAATATAAATATCTTAAAATTTACAAAAAAAAATATTTTAAATGTTTTATTTAAATCAGATGCGCAACTACTTGTACAATAAGTAAATTAAAGCAAACGTTTAATTATTAAATTACATATAACTATATACATAATACATAAATTCAAAATCATATCAAAATATTTAGTAATTATATTAAATTAAAACTAATTGGTTTACATTAATAATATATTTACCTAATTATAAACATATTTTGTTAATATGTAGCTCGGTACGGTAATAGTTATAGTATTATTTTTAAAATAGGAAACTATTTTTTACCAATAAGAAATTTCTATCTAATTAAATACTTTTATCAATATATATTTTAAATTATAATTTGCAAAAATAAAAAAATATTTATTTTAAAATAAATTATTTAAATTTTTTTTTTTTCTTTTTAAATTTTATAAATAAGAAAAAAGAAGAGTGCATAAAAATTGAATAATTAAAAAGAAAACAAGAAATATATAAAACGTGGATCAAGTAATTAAAAAGCAAAAAATTGAAGGAAAAAAATTAGTTTATATTGTAAAATAAAAAAGAATATATATATACATATAGTTATATAAAAAAAATTATTTGAAAATTAAAAATCATATTAAAAATAATTGCACAAAATAATGAAGAGGCGCAATGCCGATTGTGGCAAGATACGGCGACCGATAAAACGTAATAAAATTACGGAAGGAATGTACGGGAGGTAAGATTTTGTATTAATTTGCAATATATGGTATTAATTAATTATATTTTATAAATATTTTAATAATAATATTAAGATGTAGGTAGTTATCAGTATAAGTATACTTTATATAAGAATTTTAAATAATTGGTCGTGTTTTCCAATTGTATTCTTCTATAATTCTTGTCGTAAGAAATAGATTCAGGACATACATCAATTAGGTAGATGAAGAGTCTTTTTTGTCCGTATCATATATGTAAGATCTTTAGTAGTTTATGTATATATTTTATTACATATATATATTATCTAAGCTCTGCCTAATGTTTGACTTAACTTCATGTTGTTTGGTTGGTTGGTTGATAGGATGGATATAAGAATTGTGATCCCAGTTGGCTTACGGCCCGTTGTACACACACTGTAACAACTACAAGTTAGATTTTCTAATATTTGGTTAAACTTAATGCCAACCTAATGTTTGGCTAACTAGGTATAATTAATTTGTCGTTTTCTTTAACATTTATTGGACGAAATCGTTTTAGTTATAACATCATAAATAGTACCTACCTAACTACTATATTTAACTAAATAATGATATTAAATAAAATTCAACTTTCCTTTCACTGTTAAATATATAGTTATCTGTTCAGTGTTTAAAACTAATTTCTGAAATGTTAGTAATAATTTGAAATATTTATTAAATTAATACTATATATATATATACATGTATATCTATATGGTTAGCCACCAGCAGTTATGAAAGAAGTCCAAATACTCCAAATATACCGATATTTGCGAAATACAAATAATATACGTATATTAGAGAAAGGAAATTTGAACTTTATTTGATATCATCATCACTACTTTAGTTACCACATTAGCTACTAAAAAAAAAGTCTAATATGTAACTAGTTGTCAAAAAAAGTAATTTACGTAGTTAATATGTATGTAAACAAACTGATACGATGGTACCTATGTACTTAGAATTAACATTTATGATTTAATATAAGCGAGCTAACAAACAAAAAAAAATACTTTTGGTAGTACCTAACTATGATCCTATGATCTATGATTAAATAAAAATAAGTATGTTGAAAATAACAACTGAATTCAAGATTCTCAGTTCATAGGTGCATACATGTTGGTACTTATTATTCTTCAACAATTTGTGTAATTTTTAATTTAAATTAAACCCTTGAATCAGCTTCAATTACAAAAATTCAAAATTGAAGAAGTTAAGCAAAATTGGAATTGAAATCTAGATTAATCATAAGTATTTAACTACTTAATCAAATTTAAGTTTTTTTTTTTAGCAGAAAGAAATTTCAAAAATTGTTGGTATCTACCTTAAAATAAATTTAATGACAAGCTTTTAATGAGCATTTTTTTTTTATTTTATTAAATTAATTCAAGTTTAACAATAAAACATGTTTACTAATTTTTTTTAACTAGGTTTTTGTCAAATCTATATGTATGTACATGTATATATATATATAACAAATGAAAAATAGAAAATCATATAATAAGTATATAACAATGTATTTGCATATTCTTTCTTCAAATATAATTTTTATTTGTTCTTTTTGATTATAAAAAAGCGGCATAAGGTTTTGTATTTATGTACTTTAAGACCTTACCTTGTTGTTTTTTTAATAGTTAAATTGATTGACTGGATATAAGTATGAGTAATAATAATATACTTTGATTTATTTATTTTGAATTTATTAAAAAAAAAACATTTTGAGTTTAAAATTGTGCTTTTTATAACGTTTTGAGTCGTACCTAAATAGATAGATATATATGTAACATATAGTTAAGTTATGTAAATGTGTTTTCCTTGCCTCTGTCTCTATCATCTAAATGCAAAAAGGTACATTATTTGTACATAGGAAGGAGTAATTATTTATTTAATATAAATTTTATAATTTTAATGTGATTCTGGTTGTCATTTTAAATCTGTATTAATATAGGTACAACGCTACAACTTAACAAAATTTTTACTTTTGAGAATATTCAAAAAATTGTGAATGACAAAAAAAATGTATATTTTCCCTAAGAATTCCATCTGCTATAAGTTTTACTACATAACTAATAATATTAAATAATATTTAAAAATTTTTTTTTTTTTTTACAGCACTACAGTTCTGTATTTAAAGTTTTTGATTCTTTGGGCAATTGTGATAACAGCTGACTTTATGTTTATGTTCCGGTTCGAATTTTTATGGCCTTTTTGGCTTTTATTACGATCAGTTCACGATTCGTTTAAATATAAAGGACTGGTAAGTATGATTATTTAATTATCAGATATTTTTTTGGGTTAAATTTTTTTTTTTTTTTTGTGTTTCACAAGTTTAAATTAAAATGTTTCGATTACATAGTACTAATAAATAATTATATATTAATAGGCATTTTCAGTGTTATTTGTATGCATAGCCATAACGTCAGATTTAGTTTGTTTGTTTTTTATCCCAGTACATTGGTTATTATTTGCAGCTAGTACATATGTCTGGGTTCAATATGTGTGGCACACAGGTAAATAATTAAATTTTCGTATTTATGTAACTTATATAATATGTATATATATATTTTTTTATATAATTATTCTTTTATATTTTAGATAAAGGTATTTGTTTGCCAACTATAATATTATGGATGTTATTTGTATATTTAGAAGCTGGTATACGATGGAAAGATAGCCGGCATATGCCACATTTAGATTTATGCAGGCCATTTGCAGCACATTGGTAATATTTAATTATTAAAAAAAAAAACAAAATATGATTGTATCATTACTTACATGAACCTGTAATAAAATTTATCATAAAATTATTATTTTATTAAATTCTTCCTTACGTTTTTTTTTTTTTTTTTTTTTTAATAAATCAAATAAACTATTTATTTAAAATACTAATTTTTATTTTAGTATTGGTTATCCAGTAGTAACATTAGGTTTTGGATTCAAAAGTTATATCGGATATCGTATGCGACAACGTAAGCAAAGGGAAGTAGCTAAGGAGAATGAATTTTATATGCAATTACTTCAACAAGCATTGCCTCAGGATGAATCAATTTCTTCCAATAATGCACAAGCCAATAGTGATGATACACATCATCAAAGTCAGCAGCATCATCAAAATGGTGGAATATTGCACTGTTCAACAAGCTCAACGACAGGACAATTAATTGGTGCAATACCAGTAGCACAACAAGTTCAAATCTCGCAAAATTCATCATTGTTATCATCATCACCATCATCTTTATCTAATTCATCATTAACAAATCATCATCACCATCATCATACATCATCATCATCATCTGTTATAGCTGATAATTCTTCAAATAGTAATATATTTAATCATACAACGTCAGATGTTCAAATAGGGCAAATGTTATCAACATCAACTGGTTCAGTGACAAGTTCAGTTGGATCCTCGTCGTCGTCAATAACAGCTACCACTGTTACATCGTCGTCTACCACATCCACAACAACATTGTCATTTTCTAACCAAGATGTTGCTAATACTACATCAAATTATTTATCAAATCATAATAATATAAATAATATTAATAATTATAGTTCTAGTAAAACAGCTCAAACTACAACAAATAATAAATTAAATAATAATTTAAGTAATTCATCTACACAATTTTCAGTAGCTAATACACAAGGTTCTGCGGTAGTGACATCAAATGGTCATGTCAGTAGTGGAAATTATAATAGTAATAATAATAATAATAATAACAATAATAATATTAATAATAATAACAGTAATAATAATAATAATATTAATAATAATAATAACAATAATACAAATAATAAAAATAACCGAAAGAGTGTAGATAAGGAAAGTAATAAAAAATATGAATCAAATTCAAAGTTACCATCTAATACAAATGTAACTGCTAATAATTATCATGAAATTTCAAAAGATAATAGCAAACAAAGTACAGATTCTAACTGGATGGATGTAACAACAACATCAAGTGGAATACTATCAACTTCTTCATCCACGGTATCTCTATCTTCGATTAAGGCAGATGGTAAAGAAAATATGAAATCACTTTCAAATGGAGGGCCACAATCGAATAATATATATAGTAATACTAGCAATTTTAATAGTACCGCAAGTACGGATAAAGAAACAAATGGTAGTACCAACAATAACACCCATAATGGTAACAAAATGAAAGCCAATCAGCAAAATGGTAATGTAATGCATTTTGAAATTGAAGACGTTCCGGTTGTTGCTGATCCACCAGAAAGAACTAAAGGTAATTTTTATATTTAATATTTTAAGAAAATAAAAAAAAAATTTAATTAATTAAAATTTTAATCATATTTTAATTTTGATAAACCACAGCCATGATTTCTTTATACAAAATTGTTGCGAAAACCAAAAAAAAAGTTTTTTTAAATTATTACTCATAATTTAGAAAAGCTATATGTAAATGCATATATATATATACATGATACAAACATATACATGAATATTGTTTTGATAATTACACTGAAACTCTTCAATATTTTAAAAATATTTAAAATAAAAATTTATTTTTTAGGGAGAAAAGCACGTTCTAAACGTGGTGAAAATAATACAACTTCGAAGGACAATCATCATAACAACAATGCAGTATATAGTAATAATAATAATAATAATAATAATAATAACAATAATAATAATAATAATAACAATAATAATAACAATAATAATACCAATAATAATGGCACCAGCAGCAATACTTATCATCATAACAATCATCATCACTCTAAGGATTCCCATGGAAATTCTGATACATCAAGTAATTCATCATCAACGTCTTCAGCCGTATCAACAGCATCAGCAACAATTACAAGCTTAGCGTCGCAAATTGTTACAAAAATATGTGACACATGTTTTCGACTTGAGGCTGAAGTAAAAAAATATCGTGCTGAAATCAGTCATATGAAACAAATTGAAAATGAATTAAGACAAAAGTTGGATTCAAATATTACAACAAAATCCTGTTTGCAGGCCAAACAGAGAGAATGTGATGATTTGGATAAACGACTACATGAAATTCAAAATAGTCGACAAATTGATATGATGAATTTACAAAATGTTGAGAGACGTTTGGGTGAAGAAAGAAGACAGCGTCAATCATTGGAAGCTCAATTAAATAATGAGAAAAAAGCTAGAAAATCTGCAGAAGAAAAAGCTACTAGGCCAGAATGTAGTGAAGCTTGTAAACAAAGAAAGCAACAAATGGAAAATGAAATAAAACAATCGCGAAGAGATATTAAATCAATTGAAGAAGCAAAACAAACTGCAGAACAACAAACTAGAAAATGTGAACAAGAGGTAAAAATATATGTTATTATTTCTAATTATAAGAAATTACATTTTCTTCTTAATTTTAGCTAAGAATGTTTGAAGTTGAGGTTAGAAATAGAGAAGCACAACAAGGAACTGAGCGTCTTATTTCAGCACTAGCTGATATGCAATATAAAAATAGTACACTGGAAAAAAATTTATCTGCAGAGACGAGAGTCAAGCTGGACTTGTTCTCGGCTTTAGGAGAAGCAAAACGCCAATTAGAAATTAAAGACAGTGAGTTTAAAAGCTTTTGCTAATAATTTGGATAATTTAATTTATGTATTTTTATAAAATTCATAAGTAGATAAACTCATAAGTACCTAAATGTTTTTTATTTATTTATTTATTTAACATTCTTTCAAATAAAAATTATATTATGTATATATACACTATAAATTGGAAATTTCTCAAAATTTCATTTAATTAAATTAATGTTTTTTAGGTTTAATACGCAATAAGGATAACGAAGTACTCGATTTAAAAGCAAAAATAGCACAATTATTAGCTATAATGCCATCAGATACTTTATGTTTATCATCACCATGCCCAACTACAGGTCCATCCAGTCCAATGTTATCTCTTAGTACAGCACATCAACAAATTATGGCATCAAATCATCCTTTAAATTCCCGAGGTGGGCCAACATCTGTAGTTGCTGCAAATAATGTTGGTGTTGTAGTTAATAGTAATGGTACAGCAGTTAACGGACCATCTGTTTCACCATCAACATCTGTAACTGGTAATTCAGTCAATAATGTGAACTCAATAACAAATAATAGCTCACAAAATACAAATCATACCGGAAATGTTGTAGGTAATATGGTTGCTTCTAGTGGACAAACATCATCAAATTTAGATCCAAACGCAACAGCATATACACCGAAAAATTCTATGGTTAGTGGAACAGATGCTTGACGACTTTATCATTAAAAATAAATAAAATAAAAAAAAAACTTCCTTACAATAGAACAACAAAAACTGTGAGACAACTTAAAAATTATTAAAATTTTACAAAAAAAAAAAATTAAATTAAATTAAATATAATTGTATAAACAACCAACAGAAAGAGACAAAAAAAAAATAAACAAAAAAAAAACTAAAAATCTTACGATATCAAATTTTTTGCCATAAATTTAAAGAAAAATAAAAATATTTTTTGATTGCAATGTTTTTTAAAGAAAATATAGTAAAATTAAATTTGAGAAAAATAGAAATTTAAATTTAAAGTATAATTTTTAATATTGCTAAAATTTTTCAAATCTTAACTTTTTAATATTTTTTTTTAAATATTTTATTTTAATTTAATAAACCAGCATTTTTGTTTTTAGATAAACAAAATTTTAATACGAATATTATAAATTTGAATTTTATAGTAGTTGATTTTGAAATAAAAATAGAGTAAAATTTAAGATTGATTTCCTGGAAATTCAAAATTTATAATAAATTTACTTAAATTATCTAGTAAATATTTATTAATTTTTCTAATTAAGCGAATTATTGTGTTTATTTATAAATATTGGTTTTTTTAATACTTTTTTGAAACTAAATTTATTAATATATTTATGTTGGCCGCTGAAACTGCAACAATTTTAATTATAAATTATATTGAATTATGTATTTTATTTTCTGACTTGCAATTAATTTTTTTTAAAATATATCATGTATTGACAATTTGAAGTTTCTATAACATAATTTCACAATTACTTAATTGTACATCTCAATATTATTACTGAAAGTTTATTTGAATTTATAGCTGTAATTTTATTTGTACTACAATCGTAACATACTTATATGTACATAAGAAATATATGTATTGATTGTATGTTACAATGTTACATATTTTTGTAAATTACTCTTTTTGTCTCTTTATTTTAAATAAGAAGGATTTTTTTTTCAATTTTCTGTATAAAGTCGTTTTGAATTATGAACAAATAAAACAATAATAATAATTTTTTTTTCAATTGAATAAAAGTGATTATGAGTGATTTTTTTTTTTAAAATTATATATTTAAATTATTTTTATTTTTAATTTTCTCTCTATTTTCCAGTGTTTAAATTAAACATTTTTGCTTAAAGAAAATATAATAAAAACAAAAAAAAAAAAAACAAAAATAAATAAATATTGTATTGTATGCGTTGTTTAAAATCATCAAATTACAACATTTTATATTATAAGAGAAAGAAATAAAATCTTAACTTATTAACTGAAGTCTAAATTAGTTTCAAATATGTTATTTACAATACAAATATAAAATACTGAATTTAAATTGCTGAAGTTACAAAAAAAAAAACAATTTTTGATTAATTTTTATTTTACAAAATTTTGATTGCGTTTTGTAAAACTAAACAAAGTATTTAAAAAAAAACATTAAAATAATCATATTTTTTATTTATTTACCAACTTAGATGTTTGTATACAATTTTAATTGAATTTAAAATTTATATTTCTAATTTAGTCCTTTGGATTTTTTTTTTTATTAATTTTTATTAATTTTATAAAACTATATGAAATCGTATATTGAGATTTTATTTCTAATTTAGACTTCCTTAATTTAAGTGATAAAATATTAAAACAAAAAAAAAAAAACAAATATTTTGTGTGAATATTAAATTATTTAAAGAATTTAAATGACTGATTATACTTTGTAAAAAAAAATATAATATAAAATTTGAATATGAATTAAATTTGAAAAGCAAAAGAAAAATAATTATGAAAATTATCCTGTTTAAATATTTGTTTAATTGTTTTCCTTTCATAAAGCAAAAAAAAAAATTTAATAAAAGCAAAATGAAACGAAAACTCTAAAATATTTAAAGTATCTGCAGTAATTATTTAAACTTATCATTTTTTTTGATAAATTTTAATTCTGTGAAATAAAAACTTTAAAACCTAGCATTAACTAATTTATTTACTTAATTTTTTTTTTTTGAAATTCTTTTTAATTTTTTTTTTTTTTTTTAAATTTATGAAACGATAAGTGTATAGAAAAGATAATACAGATTTGTAAAAATTTAGCTTGGTATAAATTTAAATTAATTATTATATTTAATTTATACATTAACGAACTGGAAATGAACAATATTTTTAATAAAAACAAAATAAAAATATGATTAAATTCAAATTTTTTAATAAAATATTTGAATACAAATCGGGAAAAATAATTGGAGATTGACAAAAAAAAAAAAAAAATCAAAATGGATTGAAATGAAAAAAAAAACAATGTTCTCAGCCCTCTTTTACTTGTAAATATTATTATTAATAAAACAAAACAAAAAAAATAAAATAAAATACAATTTTTTGCGTTTTTATATTTTTAATATTCATTTTAATTACTTATGTCTATTTTCTTTTAAGAAAAATAAGGCAATTATATTCTGGTAGAATTGTAGCTATTGTCTGATAAAGTTTTGAATTTACATAACTTACAAATTACTATAAAGGTACAAATTTTGATATACTCAATTTTAAAATTTATTAACGGAACCATAACTGATATTTTTTTAATTAAATCAAACGATATTAATAAAATAACTTATACACTATCCATTGCTTTGTACAATATACAAGGCAATGCACTATCTATAACTTAATTAGTTTATTTCCATTTTTCATTGCTATCCAAAATACTCAAATATTCTTTTCATCTTTTTAACCAACCAACAATACATAATTTAGGAGCTTGTACCCTAGTGACGTGTGTTACGTTGATATGTTATTGAAAGTCGTTAAATAGTAAATGCATCTGAATGCGAGGGATAAAAACTTATCCCGCCATCAAACCAACCAACCAAATTTATCTGGATCTATTCAAAAAGTAAGTAGCTTTTATAGAATATTATGGGGTTAATGGAGGTCTTGGAATATGTGTATCTAATTTATTTTGTAAGTTTTTTAAGTAAGCATGAAACGAGTGATGACAAGAATTAGCTCACTTAGATCAAAGAGGTCCATTGTGAAGTTTGAAATTCCTGATCGTCAAAATTACTACATACATAGTACTTCTAAAATTCGATGATAATGTAATCCATTAAAATAGGGTTTTTCTTAGCTATAGAATTTTTTTCCAAGAAAAACAAATGCTTTAAAGATTTAATTTGTTGACAATTCTCTGATTTGTGTGTTCGCTACTTTATTTTTTTTTTTTTTTGTTGAAATTGCTACTTTAGCATCTTTTTTTTTTTTTTACATATTTTTTGGATAGCTATTTTGTTTGTGTGTTTTACTAACGAAATCTATTTGAATTACTGACCCCCGGTTAATTTTATTGACAAATAAAATGAAAGTAAATATGAAAGTTTTATTTTTTGTTTGATTTATAATATGTATATATATATATATATTAAACATAAACTATTTTAATTTGTGAATTAATTTCCAAAAAAAAAAACTTATTATTTACAATAATTTTTATAACTTAAACATAAATTTATCAAAAATAATTAAAATATAAATTTTTTTTTTTTGATCAAATCATATATAGATAGTTATTAAATTTGCAAATTATATGTATCATGTATGTATGTACTTTGCTTTTCTTGCATTGTAGAATTTCAATTTTATGCAGTAGTATTTATAATTACCATTTAGTAATTTTATATAAATATATATTATTTATTTTTTTTTACAGAATAAAAAAATTAAATTATTTCGTCACAAAAAAAGTTTAATGTCAGAATATAATACCTATACAAAAACTTAATTCAAATTAAAAATATATATAGTCTTAACTGATAAAAAATAATAATTATTGATATTATCTATAAATAATTCTAAAATTAAATGTATAATATTATATATTAACGATGTATGTACTATAACGATCAAATTATTCAATAACTAAGCAATCATCCTTTTCATCAAGTTCATTTGTTTTGGTTTTATTAGATGAAATTAATGTTGTCGATTTTTTTAAGAAATTATTAACTGCAATATTTTTAGATGTTTCAGGTACATTTTGACCTCGAGGAACTGAAAATAATATTGGTACTCGTTTTTTTGTCGTTGTTGCTGTTGTTAAAGTAGTTGTTAAATTAGTTTTATTATTTTGCTTTATATTAGTTTCTGAATCATTTAATTCATTTAATGTTGAAATTACATTATCAACCGGTTGTTTTAAATTAATGATATTTTTTTCTAATAGTTTTTCTTTTTCTTCTTTTGTCAAAATTTTAGTAAATTTTGTGATGGCTGGTGAATTTTCATTAGGTTTAATTATTTTAGCAGGAGTTACAACTTCTTCATTATCTGGGATACTTCTTCTATTTGTTGGTCGCATTATATATTTCCATTCATTTTGAATATCTAAATCAGCTAAATTATATTTTTCTAAAATTTCTTTTTTCACTGTCCAACAAAGTTTTTTTTTTAAAGCGAAATTTTGCATTAGTTTCCATTGTGCCATACTTTCCATTTTTTCTCTTATACATGATTTAGTAAATTGAAATTTTTCATTATTTTCAAAACTTCTTTCTAAATATGCTTGAAATTCTTTTACAATAAATAATTTCTTATTTGTATTACCATGAACAAGTTTAATTAAAGAATATGTAAACTCTTCTGGAAAATCAAGACGTTTATTTAATTTTGGCTTTTCTTGTTGATTTGGTGAATTGTTTTCTGTTACAGTTTCCTTGGGAATAAGTATACTAATTTTGTCATTAAACATCATTGTTTGTCGTTTTAATAATTCCCATACTACTGTAGGGCATGTATCAGGTTTTGATGAATTTTTATTACACCATACAACACCAATTAATCGTGGTTTGATTTTTTCAGTTTTCTTCTTCATTTCAGTAGCAAATTCTTGTTGAAGAATTTTTAATTTGACTTTTTGTGCTTCAGGAGTGTGATCTTCTTCCGCTAATTCTTCATCGCTTAGATGTCCATGTGGTACAAAAAATTCATTATCAACTTCATAATCATCTTCAGATTCCTTTTCATCTTCACTTCCATTCAAAGATTCACCAGGTTCTTCTTCTTCCCACTCTAGATCAGAGTCTACTTCATAATCAAAAATATTTTTATCAGTTTTAAAAGGTTGACGAGCTTTAATTACTGAACTTTTTTTCCGCCATGTTCCATAATATGGTGGTCTTCTATTTTCACAAAACCATAAAAATTTCGCTTTGTATTTTTTAGAAATATTTGAACTTTCATCTATGCATTGTGTAGTACCATCCATTTCATCTACGATAATAATATCATCTTCATTTTCAGTTTTTAAAATTGTTCGATCACCTTTTAATGGCTTATAATTATCATTTTTTAATCGTTTTATATATAAGTCACAATGTGGAATAACTTGTTCAGTTTTTAAAAATTTGTCAACATTATTCTTTTGTTCTGAATCTAATATACGTCTCTTAAGTGGGGCTAATCTCATATCATCTTTAATTTGAAATGGCATAAAGGTTTCGCCTATTTTATCAGTCAAAATATTTTCTTCTTCTTGTACTTTTGAATTACGGGATTGAACAAAAAATTTTGTAAACACTTCGGCTGCTTTCTTTTTTTTGTTCTCCATCTCTTCCTTTTCAAACTCCTTTTTCTTCTTTTCTTCCTCTTTCTTCTTACGTTCCTCCTCCTTAATTTCTTCCCTTTTTCGTTTTTCTTCTTCTTTCTTTTTTCGATCTTCTTCCTTCATCTCTTCTCTTTTACGTCTTTCTTCTTCCTTCATTTCTTCTCTTTTTCGTCTCTCCTCTTCTTTCAATCTTTTATCTTCATTTCTGGCTTCAATTTCTGTCAAACGCTTCTTTTCTCTCTCTTCTTTCTCTTTACGACGTTTTTCCTCCCTTTCTACTTTTTCTTGAAGTCGTTTCTGTTCTCTTGATACTTTTTCAAGTCTGAGGCGCTCTTTTCTCGTATCATTACTAGAACGTGGTGTTCTTGGAGTTTTTCCATCATAATTTGTTTCATTACTTTTAGTTTTGTTGCTTTGAGAACAAGAGCTAGTTTCGAGTTCTGTTGTAATATTAGAAACATCACTTATATCAGCATCAACAGCATCCAACTCGATTATACTTTCTTCTAGATTTCCTTCTTCAACAATTTTTTTATTCATCAACTCTAGTGGTTCCGGTACAGTTTTATTATTACAACTCCTGGAAAGAACATTTTGTCGTGTCAAGATTTTTTCTGAATCGTTAATAACTTTTGGACTATTGTCTAAAGTAATTTTATCTGTAGACTTAGAACTTGTTTCAATTGCGCTTAATAAACCTTTCCGTCTTGTTACCATTTTGGTTGAATTAACATTTTTGTGGCTATCATCTTTAGAATAAATTTTATCTGCAGACTTAGAAATTGTTTCATTTGTCTTTGATAAACCTAAAAAGTAATAACTTATTATTAATTTATAAAGCGCCAAGTTAAGCTACCTGTATCATTTTCTTCCTCAGTCACTTCCATAATTATTTGAACGGATTCATTTTCAAACTTATCACAGGCTAAATCAGATTTTATTTCTTCGACTTCCAAATTATCTTTCTTTATTAACGAAGTTATATCGTTTATTATTGATGTTCCATTTTTGAACTTTTGTTTTACAACGAAATCAGATATTTTTACTTTTTTATTTGGGTTACACTCAATTTCCAACGACTTCTCATCTTCAATTCCTTTCAATGTGTTACCTTCATCTTGATTTCCTTCATTTAATGAATGTGACTTTCTTTTCTTTTTCTTTGAGCTAATTGGTAACTTAATGAATACCTTTCCTGATTTATTATCTGGTGTTTTGATTTTGTTATCTAAATTCAGAGTCCGATTTGATTTTAAATTATCATCTGTAATCATTACTTCATCTTCATCTGATAAAGCAATAACTACATCAGCATCAATATTTTGTTTCTCTGTAGTTGTTTCCTTTAAATTGTCCTTTGATTCAACATCTAATTTCAATTCTTTTGACTTTTGATTTTCGGTTGAATTCAAAATTAATTCATTTTTTTCAGTACTCGGTAAAAGTTTAAAAGGTAAACGAGCTTGGACCAACTTTTTTTTAGATTTATCAGGTGTAATAGATTTATTATCCATATTTTTATTTACACAAAAATTTTAGTTAATTGACTATTTTATAAAAGGCACCTCAGTCACAAAAAGGCGCAAAATAAAAATAATGAAGGATAGCATCGATCATAGTACGACAGTACGTCCATTTCTTTCAAATTAATAAAGAAATTAGCGACATCTTTTATTTGTGTTTGATAACTTATATTATTTGTATATTTGTTAAATAACATTTTTTAAATATTTAATAATTATAATTAGAACTTAAATATTCAAAATATTTTTAAAAAAAAAACTATTATCATTAACAATGCTTCTATAAATATTAAATTTAATAGAATTTATAAGTGGCATAATTATATTTTATAATCTTATTAAAATGACATTTTGTTATCGGATTTCAACTGGGAGTGTAACCAATTTACTAAATAAGTCAGAAGAAATATGTTTAGAAATAATGTTTTTTAGAGTACCGTTTTGTAGCCGACTCACCGTTATATTTTTTTAAAAATTACATAATTTTTTGTACATATAAAAATTAAGTAGTGTACATGATGTATTTTTAACTTTTGATTTTATATTTAAATATATATTATTAATATTATTATATAATTTTGTGCATTCATAACAAGTTGAATAATCGATAGGTAATTGTTTTAATTTTTAACAATACATTTAAATACAATTCTAAATATTAAATTTTTAACATAAAAAAAATTATTGATAAATTTAGATTTTGCAATCGAATTGTGCACTACAGTCAATATTTTGAAAATTTTCATTTGAACTAATTTCCAAAAATTTGATTAAACTTTCATACTCTGAGTATTTATTAATATTTTCTTCCCCAGAAAATTTTTGAATTCCATTTAATAAAGCTCTTCCGGCACGAATATATTGGTCAGCAATTTTTGGATTTTCACATGCAGCTTTAGCTAAACAGTTATATTCGCCAAAATTCTGTGCTAGAAAAAATCCTTTAAATAAATTCTTTTCGGTATTGCTAAACCAATTATGTTGACTGTTAAACGTTTCAGAATTCTCATGACGAGCAGCTCTAGCATAGTATCCTCCAGAACCATATCCTGTATATCCATAATGTCCTGTACCCAATAATCCGGCTATTATAATCAAAACTTTAAGAAGTAGTAGTAGAAATACATTACTTAAATTTAAACTTAACACTTGACTTGTACCACCTGAACGACTTAATAATTCTTTAGCTAATTGAATAAATTTTGTTCCTGTTTGACCGGCTATTAAATTTTGTGTAGTTTGTAACCATCCTTCGGATAATTTTTGTTCGCGTTGTTTTTCTTTGTCGTAATTCGTTTGTAATAATTCTTGAGATGAAGATAATTTTGATAAAATAATGATTGATATTAGAAATATTAGCGACATTTTTCTATACAAATTCATTTTTGTTGGTAGAAGATTTAAAATCAACGTAAACTTTCGAACTACTAACTTATTGCTGAATAATTTTATGAATTTAAAGAAAAATTTATATAATTTAAAAGAGAAGAGTAGGAGACAAAACGTAATGCTACACTGATGCACTTAGCAATGATAAAAATAAAAACAAAGAATTGTCGCAAAATTCAATTCAAACATGCAAGAGGAAATATAATTTGAAAAATAAAAACAAAAGAAAAAATAATATTACTTTGTAATAAAGTATGTTCAGTGATTTTTATTGAAAAATTTAACATTTTTATGATTTTGAATTAATTTTTTAAACATTTTCGGTAAAAGCAAGAATAAAATTTTTTATTCTTGAATCGTATCTCAAACTATTGATTTAGAATAATTAATTTTATAATTTCAAAAGTCTAATATTAGGTTTTGATAAATTATTATAATGAACTGCAGAAAACCAATTTTTGTATAACACACATGTAATTACACAAATGTAAATAAAAGGCTTATAATGTATACATATATGTATGTACATATGTGAGCATAGATAATTAACAAAACGTTTATAAAATTAAATTACCTTTCACTATTATTATTGTTAGAAGATAATAAAGACAATAGAATAGTTTGTAATTTCAAGGTCCAACAATTTCGATAATAAGACATATAAAACGGAAAACCAAATTGCATTTGCAGTTTATCAACCTCTATTTTGATCTAATTATGATCTAAAAATGAATATTAATCATTTTGAACAAATATGAGAAAAAAATATTTACGAATATTTTTTAATTAAATTGATTTAATTAACAGTATAATTAAAAATTCTTAATGTATTTCTTTAAAAATATACATACGAGTATTAATGAAAATAGCATTCAAATTAGTTGTTTGAAAATGAAAAATATTTGTCTTATATTAATTAGTCGTAAATGTTGCTCTACATTCTATTTATTCCATTCGTATAGTTTAATCATTACATTTGTATAAAATTTCTAGTGAAAGTGAAAGGAAGTATAAATTTATATAAATATAAGACCCACATTAACTTCTATGTGTTCAGCTTACAGGATCGTTGATGTTTTAAATTTTTTTTCTTTTTAATCTAATTTACAACTAATCATATAATATAAAAGTTCAACCTTTAGTTTCAGTAAATAATTCTTGAATTGATAATAAAAAAATTAAATTGTTCCATTTTGAAGAGTATTTTATTTTTCAAAAAAAAAAAAAAGATTGTAACATTTAATAGCTTTTACATTATTATTAAAGATATGATTAAATTTTTAAATTGTCATATATATATTATGTAATGGTATTAGGACATTAAAACTTTCCTTAATAGCTTAATTTTATATTATAATAAATTTTCAAATAATGTTAATCCCCTAATTTAACTTCTAAAATATTAAAAACACTTCTAAAATTAAAAAAAAAAATGCATTTAATTAATTTTTTTAAGTTTTTTTCATTTTGAAAAATGTTTGCATATTCTTGATTTTTTTTTTTTTTTATGTTCAAATTCATTCAAATTTTTATAATTAAAATTCACACTTTATAATAAAACCTCATTCAAACATTTTATAGATTTAATATATAAACTATAATTTTACAAAAAATCATCACGGTTCTTACAATAATTAGATAAAACAGCAGCACATTTGATCATATCAGATGGTCTTAATTGAAAACCTCTCCAAGATATTTCTAAATTTCCAAGTCGCGGAAAACGTCCTTTAAGTGTTTCAAAAACAGAATCAATTAAATTATCAAAACTTTTGCTGGATGTCATAATGCCTGCTTTAAATTGATCATTATATGTAGATTCTTTTAACCAATTACAATTTTCTCCTTCTAATTCAATATACGGTAAGCTTGCAGTTGAAACAAAATGCACAAAATTACCCTGATGACATACATATTGTCCTGTACTAATATCATCAACATTTGTGCACATATTTTTATAAATTGAACTGTTTTTTAAAACTTCAATTTCATCTATAGCACCCAAATCGCTCAATTCAACATTACGAAATAAAAGATTACTATCAATGACAGCCTGAAATATTAAACTTCCAATTGAATCGCTTTCAGATTCTGTTGCTATTAAAGAAGTTGATCCTAAAACTCCTATAACTCCTGGTACAGAGTTGTAAATTCTTTGAAATTCCTTTGATAACATTTTTTGCTCTGAAATACTATTTGGCCATGTTATATAATTTGGAAGAATTTTTTGTATAATTAATTCTTGAACTGAAATGATAGCTTGTACAATAGCTGCCGGAGTTTTATCAAATTTTTCAACAATATGTTCGAGTGGAACTTCTTGAGTTCCCAAATAATAAAGAAATATTAAAATATCCAATCGTAAATTTGAATTAAATGAATCATCTTTAACATGTCGAAATTTTTTATATTCTTCAAGTATTGAACCAAATGTAGTTTTGGATAATCGAACATATTGAAGAAATATTTGATCATCTGCATTCAATAAAAATTTTAAAAATACAGTCTCATTAATTTTTGGAAATAACATTTCAGTTGATTCGGTTAAATCTGAAAGTGGTGATGTTGATACAGGAGTTGCAACTAATTCAAAATTTTGATTTTGATTTTGTTCTTCTAACTCTTCAAATGATGAACTGGAAGAGTTTTCATTATCATCATATTGTAAAAATACAGCCTTAAATTTTAAAACAAGAAACAAATCAAAATATAGGAATGAAATAATAAATTAGTAAACTTACTGCACACATAATTAAATATTTTGTTTTCGAAAGAATTAAACAAAGGAAATGTAAAGAAGAATAAATTACATAAATTAAAATTAATTGCTTTGTCTAAAAAGTTTTATGTTTTAATTTCTTTTTTTTTTTTTGATAAATATTTTGATAGAACAGATTATTTATTATTTTTGTTTGTTTTTATTTTAATTGATTTTATTAAGCTCTTCAACTACTATTTTGACACATAATAATATTTTGTTCAATGTTTAGTCGCGACATAAAAATAAAGTATTTCTCTTTTGTAAACTGATAAGAAAATAATATAAAAATAAATAACAGTTACATATATTTATATACTTTTATTATTTTTGTTTCAAATTAAGGTAAATTAATGGAAAACATTTTATTTTTAATTAAAAAACAATAATACTCACTAAAATCATAATATTAAAAATATAGATTACAAATTTGACCGTAAGGTGGACACTATTTTTTAAGCTGACACACAAATTCAAATTAAGATTTCAATGTGTCAAATTCAACAATCTTGTCTTGCTTAACTTCTAACAACACGTGCGTTTTTATTGTGATAATAAAATTTCAATTTTTTTTAAATTTTGAATAATAATTAATTTCTTGAGTTATAATGAACGTAAACATAAAAAATGTTAAAGTAAAAAAGAGGAAACAAAAAAATCTTAATGACAAAAAACAAAAAAGAATTAAACTACAAAATTCGGATGAGATTGCTGAATACAATGATTTAGATAATTTAGTGGATGTGAATGAAGTGGATAATGATATTGGTAACATTACCAAAGATACTGAAATAGATCCTGAAATTGAAAAATTTTCAAATTATGTAGAAGAAAAAATAAAGTTTTCAAATGATTTTAAAATGGTGGCGTTTCGTGAAAAACTAAAAGGGAATAATTTTATTACGGGTAAGCACTAAGTTGCAGGTGATATTTATTTTATGCAAATAATTTCTTTGTACAAAATATATTTACTTCATTTTAAAATAATTAAAAGTACAGTGAAAAACTCACTTAAGTTAGATAAGAAACACATTTTTAAACATTTTTAATTTTTATTGTATTTATAAAAAATGGATACATTTTGTTACTAAACAATTATTATTTTAAGTAAGTAATTAGAAAAAAATAGATCATAATTAATACAACCATCCAACCAAAATGTTATTCTTTTTAATAGTTTCGTCTAACCATTTTATCAATGGCTCATAATATTTAAGCATAGAACTGGCAGATAAGCCATTGTTATCGCCAGTAACAGTTTGTAAAACATTTCGCCATGATTTTTTTGAACCAATTTTCATCATTTCTTTTAGAGCTTCTCCTGCTTCAGGTGCACCATAAAAATTACAATTATGTAAAGGTAATGCAGAATTGAATTCTGAATATCTTCCACTTTTTTCACATAATCCTTTATATATTTGATAACCAGCAATTTCTGTTACAAATTTACTGCAAAAATTTAAATTATAAATATTTGTATGTATTAATATAAATTATAAAAGAAGTTTTTTTTTATCTTAATGCTTACTTTGTGTGAAAATTGTTTTCTAAGTTTTCATAGAATTTATCCGAGAAGTCAACCGAATTTTCTGGTCTTTCTAATGGTGCAACTACACCAACATATTTAGCCATTAATTTCCAATAATGTTTATTAACTTGATTAATTTCTACTTTTCCTGATAAAAGATCATTAATTACTTTTGAATGAACAAAAAACATTGGTATATTTAACATAGTGTGAACACCCTTGAAATAATTTTTGTTTAAAATTAATTATTTATAAGTACATATATAAAAAAAATTACCATTTTAAATAAACGATTTATATACTGTTTCTCAGTATATTCCGAACTTGGTATAATATTCATTTGATCTAAATATTTTGGTGTAGATGTTGATAAAATTACAGCTTCACCAACTGGAGAAGCAAATTTATATGATTGAAAATATGCAAATTGTAAATCTTTCTTTTGATATGCATAATGAATTGGAGCCATCCACCCATGAATTTGTAAAAATTTACGAAAATCAGTTTGTGGACAATACTTAAGATATGGTGATGGTGTTTCATCGAATATTTCAGCACGACAATTTGATTTTACAATTTTATCTGGAAATTGTTTAAAAGATGATGACCAAAATTTTCTACAAATAAAAAAAAAGTTTTATTTTTTTTTTTTCAATATCTTTAGAATTAAAACATTTACTCAGGTAATTCATCAAAACCAAGAGATTTATAGAAATTATTTGCTATATCAACAAATTTTCTAGCATCATAATTTGTTTCTTTTATTTTTTCATCTAATTGTACAAGCTGATCCTCCGGAAATGGTATTTCAATATTGTTTTTATTTTTCCAATTTTGTGCCACAACTTGTTCAACTAAATGATTTGGAATTAATCCATCTGATGACATAACTGAAATATCTTTTGATTTTATTAAAGAAAATCTTATGTAAGCATGGATTTTTTGATAGAATGGTAATAATTCATTCATAACTTTTTTCATTTCATTCATAAAATTCTCATCATTATATACCCTATACCATAAAGCTAATGGAGAAACTTGAGTTAGTTTAGCAGCTTCTTCAAACCAATCAATAAAATTTTTTATATGTAACATTTTTTCTTCTTTTTGTGTATCTCTCCATGTTGCCCAATAATATTTAAGTTCTTCGTTATCATTTGATTTTGAAATAATTTTTGAAATATTTGGATAATATGTTAATTGACAATTATTTGAATTTTTATATTCACATATTTTTTCATTTGTTGCTAAATGTTGCAAAAAATTAGTAGAAATCATAAATTTATTAAAATAATTCTCTTCTAAAACATAAAGATAAGCAGCTGTTCTTAAATTTCTCATTCCCATTTTAAGTTCCTCATCTTTATATTTTTCATAGTCGAAATTTTTTGTATAGCGAGACATTTCAGCTAAATTCATTGCAACTTGTTCAAGTAGATCAATGCTAAGTAAAGCATCTATAAAATTTTCATCATCATTTTCGAATGCTTTTTGTGCCATTATATCGTAAAGATTAATAAATTCTTCACTTGTTTCATTTATATGATTACGGGCAGCATTTTCATTAAATATATTAGATGCGTATGAATTCTGTATATAAATAATAAATATAAATATAATTTAAAATTTAGTTAATAAATGTTAAATTCTATTAAAGAAATCTTCATTCCAGTTTTTTTTTTATTTTCAGTAATTTTTTTTTTATTTAATTTTACCACATTATCTGCAACACTTAATAAAAATGCTGATAAAAAAATAAATGATTTAATCATGTCGGTTATTTTATTTTTCGAATTTTAAATGTTAGTTCTACAAATGTCTTAATTAAACTAATTTTTTTTTTAAATTCTGGTTTAAGAGAATTTGACCAGAAAAATTTGTTTTCATTGTGAGCTTAGAAAAATTTTGTGATAATAATTTGACCTAGAGTTTTTATTAATTTTTTTTTGTTTATTAAAAATTTTCTAAATTAAACTGAACATCAAGGAGGAAATTTGCGAATTTGATAAGAAATTATTAAGTATATGTAATAATTTTTATTTTTTGTTTTATTTTAGTTTTTATTTTTAAGTTGATTTTGTAAAAGAAATAATAAACGCAATATAATAACTTTTATAAATAAAAATCAAGAGTAATGAAGTAATTTGATGTGTCATAGAAGATTTTTAATTTAGATTTAATGCACAATAACTAAATTATGGCCTTAAATTTCTCAATGTTAAAATTTATAAAAATATTTGCTTAATATTTAACAAAATTAAATTATACATAACTAGTGATAATCATATTTCTATTCCTTCCATTTGTAAATGGTATTTTTTTTATATTAATTTAAACATTTTTTTCAATAATTTATTATTAATAATATAATGTTTCTATATTTTTAGAACTTCGACATTTTCTGTATCTTGCCAAAAAAAATGAAAAATTTATTAATAAATATTTTCAAAAAAGGGGTAAACCTTTAGAATTGGTTGAATCAATGGAAAGAGTTGATAAAACACATCTTTATCATGTATCATATATTTGTGAAGCATTTCAGATGGTTTTAATGGAAGTTTTAATTAATCAAAAGGAACATACAATAAATGCTATAAATGCATCAAGATATTTTTTAAAAAGTCATAGTGAAGTTATTGAAAAGTTATTAATATCACCATGTTTATTGCATAGAAAAATAATATTAAAATTATTAACAGCAATTGTATGTTTAGAACCTGAGCTTGGAAGACTTTTAATTAGCTTTGATTTTTTTGAAAAAAAATCAAACATTTCTAATTTGTTATCACATTCTATGGCAGAGAAAAATGAAAGCGAAACTGTTCGTAAAACATTTATTCATTTCATTTTATCGTATTTTGTTGATGGAAATATTGTTTTGATTAAAAATATTCTTGATAAGCATAATTTACTTCATGTTTTGTTTAGCGGACTCATATTTGATGATCACATAACAGTTTCTGTTATTTTAAATACAATAAAAAAATATGTTATTGAAAATTTAAATGTTTTAAAAACAATGAAATTTAATTTATTTAATTTTGAGTGTATTAAACATTTTATGAATCTGTATGATTGGAAGGGTCCTCAAATGTTTGGAAAAGATTTAAAATCTAAAAATGGTAAGTTTAATTTTCTAAATATTCCATATTTCCTATAATTGATTTTTGTTTTGTTTTGCTTATTTTAGAAGATGTTAGTGCAGTTGAATTAAATGAAGATTATATTAAATCTAAAGATTCTGTAAGAGAAACAGTTCATGAATTTTTAATACTTCTTCTGTCATCCCGAAAATATGGAGTAGCATTTGATTCAATGAAAAATTTTAAACAAAAGCATAATTTGTTACAAAGAAAACTTATGATGAGCTTACATTTTCCATGGACAGATGATTTAAAAAAAGATTTAATTGTAAAAGTTTTAATTGCTTGTCCAGATATAGCTAGAATAATTGTTAAACATTATGGTAAAATTTTAAATCCCGAAAAAACAGGCAAATTATACTGGATAAAAGCAGCCAATCTAATAACAGAAATAATTTCAGCTCTCAATCCGTCAATTTTAGGTCAAAGTATTAAACAAATATCATTAACAGAGTATACGTATTGGATTAAAGACATATGTTTGGGAAATGAAATTTTAGTCCATTTAAAGGATAATAAAAATTTATTGTCATTTGATCCTTTAAGACGTTTAGCAACTCTAAAATTATTATTAGCTATGTTTAACCAGTTTTGTAATTATATGATTGAAATCTTAAATTCTGAAAAACATAAAGGAAATGAATTAAGACGTTTTAAATTAGACTTAATTGATCATATTTTTGTTAATTTTCCAACAATGGAAAATATTTTAATATCATCATATGAAATGATAAAAGTTGTAGATTTTACTGATAACAATCAACTTGAACATTTTGATGTATTATTGGATTTAGTATTATTGGTTGCAACTCACCATCGCACTTTTTTCAATCAAAGTGGTTTAGTTATTGATTATATGAAAGTACTTGAACCATTGTTTACTTCTGAAGAATTAAGTACCAAGAATGTTAAATTGGAGTTGAAAGCTGTTAAAACAATATTATTATTAACACCTTTAAAATTATCACCAAATTCAAGCTTATATGAAAAAGCTTTAAATTGTTTTGTTAATGTTTTTATAAATGGTGAAAAACATATACAAAAAGAAGCTGGAAACTTATTACGTGGTATATTTTTAAATGCAAATTTTTTTGCAGAAAATAATGTACTTGAAATCGATATATGGCTACAAGCATTGAAATTTTTTGATTTTACAACAGTTGAGCTTATAACATTAATATTTTATGCATGTTTTATGACGCAATCAGAAGATGTTGCAAAAGAATTGGATAACGTATCAGCGGGTTGTAATCAAATAAGTAAAACAAATCAAAAATATGAGGGCTTACAAAATCTTTTTAAAAAAATTGAAGCCAATGAAACTGTCGAAGGTTATGTAGAAACAATTACACTAAGTAAACTTTTACCATATATTTGTTTAAAAGTTGATCAAGAAGAAAAAATTACGAAATTTTTAGAATTGATATCATTACTTCTTTTTCATTATCTTCCTTATCCAGATGCGATATATGAAGTTCATTCATCTAATCTTAAATTAAATAATAATTACATGAAAAATATTTTGAAAAAAAAGAAAATACAAAATATGGAAAATATGGATGAAATTCCTTATTACAATGAAATTCATCAAGCTATTTTAAATGGTGAATGTACATTTTTTGAAATATTTGAAGATAAAGTTAATCAAAATGATAATAAAATACGATTTTTACATAAAGACAGAGAATATGTTATAAAAGAAGATCTTGAAAATGAACGTCTAGTACTGCTTTACATTTATTTGACAATATTTGTTTCAATTAACCTTACTGAAACTGATAAATTGGAACAAAATCATTCTAAAGCAATTTATCAATTTTTAACGTATTTTCTAAAAAGTCTTCATGTTTTAAATAATGATGTAAAATCATTTCAAGGTGTTATATTTGGTGAAAAAGATTTGCTTCCAAAAACTGAAATTAATTACTTAAAATCTGTTTTGAAATACATTTACTGTAATCATGTTCAATTAATTCAAAATGTGGATATATTTGAAGAAGTTGAATCAAAGCAAATTTTTTTAAAGCTTATTTGTGAGATCACTGATTACGTTCATGAATTAATATCTGATGAAATTGATGATTTTTTAATTAATTTTCAACAAAAAATTGTAAACCAAATTGGTCTAGAAGTAAGAAAAACTATCAAAAATCATAACAAACCTAAATGTGTCTTAATATCAAAAGTTTTAGATAGTTTTCGTATTTCAAAAGATCAATGTACAGAAATTTTTCGATATTTATGTCAATTAGATAATGAAGATTTTTTAGATGAGAATAATCAACAAAATAAATCAATATATTTTGAAATATTAAATTATATATTAACTCGATTATCTGAATTAAAACAAAGTATAAATGATAAGAATATATGTGAAAAAATTGCTAAAATTTATATTTATTTAATTTCTAATAACGAAAAATTGGAAATAAATCTTGAAAAGTTAGAAGAAACATTTTATAATTTTTTGATTGTGTCACATCAATGCATTGAAATTCTTCCAACAGAATTATTTGAGAAAATTTTAGAATGCAAAAAGTTAACAAAGAGTACAATTAAATTAGCAACATTGTTAATGGAAAGAAATACAATTTTACAAAAAATATTTTTAGAAAATATCAATAAAAATTTATCTAAAAAAGAATTAATATATCCGCTATTGAATACCCTCATTACACAATATAGATATTATCAATTTGATGAAAGTATATTAAAAACAATGTATCAAGAATTTAAAAATGGATTTATGAAAACTATAGAAAAACCACAAAAATCTGGTGTTATATATAAGGAAAATATTGAAGTATCAATATATTTTGTTAATGAATCAATGCCAATGAATGAATGTATTGATTTTGCACAGAAAGTTATTAGAACAGACGCTGTTGAAATATATCAACTTAAATTAATAAATTCAATTTATGATAAAGCTATTAGGTCTTTAGATGTAAAATCTGAAGAATACAATTTAATTTTTATAAACTTTTTAAATAATATGATGCAATTATATAATATAATATTTAGACGAGATAATTTTGACGATCAAAAAACCAATTATTTAAATTATATAATTTATATTTGGATAAAGTCTTATTTTAATAAAAATCCTAAAAAAAATGTTATGAATTTTGATAAAATTAATAAATCACAACACTGGAATTTATTTTATAAAAATTGTTTAAAATATGGTATGCAAGTAACTGAAGAAATTTTAATAAATCAAAAAAATGCAGATTATTTAAAAATATTAGCTCATTTATGTATGTTAATACTTAATAAAGATGATTCTGACAATAACGAAATTTATCAAATGTATAATCAAATATTGTCTAATTCGAAATTTTCCGATATTATTTCAAATAATAAACAGAATGCTATCAAAACACAAATATTTAATTTACTATTGGTTCTGGCACAAAAAAATACAAAAGTATTAGATAAAAAACATATACCAATTTTTTTAAGTTCATATGAAGCTAAACTTTCAAATTGTGATCGTTATATTTTAGCTTTAATTCAATATTATGAAGAAAATGGAATAAATTTATATGAATTTAAACCATTTATATGGGGTAAAACAGCAAGTACACATTATTCATTAACAAAAATTGAAGCAGCCAAATTGCAACAGCAAGAACCATCAATTGCTGAAGTAATGTCATTGGTTGATCGATTTATAAGTGATTTTACAGTCAAACATTTTCCAGTATGGAGAAAATTAAACACTTTAAAACAACTACCAGAAGAAAACTTTGAAAATCTAGAAAATTTAATTTCAAATTTTGGATCAAATATTATTGAAAAACAAATCGAATATGAAATTTTTACAATATCAGAGCTGAAAAATGATTCTATTGAATCAAGTAATAATAAAATTGATTATTCTTTATTGAAATTATATCCAAAAAAAAATGAAATATATGAAGATTGCTATGATCCAGCATTTATAATTCCACTTATGTGTATGAGTTTTGCTTCAGAAAATCAATGTCATCCAGTAAGACCAGTACAAAATGGTCTTTTGAGTATTGTTTTTGCAGCAATGTCCAGTCAAGATAAAGAGATGCGATTAGCTTCTGGTTGTTGTCAATTACGTTATAGAGAACATATAGAAAATAAAAAATTTTTTGATCAACCTTTATGGATTCAAACATACGATAATATTCAAAATGGTTTAAGTAAATTACAAATTGATTGGATTAAACATAAAAAACATGGAATACCAAAAGTTCCAGGTATATCTGGTTTATTTTTAACTAGAGCTATAAATTTATTGTTAACACCAATGGATCCACTTTATAAAACAATTGTTATGTATTTACGATTAAAAGAAAGTTTTAATTTCTTATGTGTTCCAGAATTTAATGTACTTTTTCATAATTCTGAAATAAATCATATATTATTTCAAAAATTTATTTTAGAAATAATAAATGATGGAATTAAATCTAGTTCAGATTTACTAATATTAATTTCAAATAATATATTTAAAGCAATTATGGGTTTTTATTTTAGTGTTATGTCAAATTTAGATTTAAATTTACAAATTTTATCAATAATATCAAGTTGTGCAAAAATTCCTGCATCATCAAAATTACTAATTGATTACATTGGTATATTACCATGGTTGGATGGTGTTATAGAACAAATAGAATATTATAAATTTGATACAATCGAAGGTGTAATAAGCATTCTTAGTAATTTATGGTATTCAATTAAAATAAGAGAAAAAGATTTTTATAATTTCAAATATATTGAAAGTGTTATATATAAATTATTATTGAAATTATCTTCAGCTATGTCATCAAGAATTTCCATAAATAATTTTGCAAGGTATTTAAATATTTTACAAAAAACTGCACATGAAAATCATAAAATGCTAAAAGAAGAGAATTTAGATCGGTTATTGTTATGTGCTCAAAAACAGTTTGATGATGATGTATGGAGAATATTAAATATTAAAATGAATGGTTCAGCTGGTGTTGAAAGTAAAGAATGTTTTTTAAAACGAATGAAGGATAATAATGCAAATGAAAAAACTCAATTAGCTTTACTTAATTTAAGAGAATTTGTTATAAAGTGGAGTCAAAAGGATGATTCATTAAAAATGTGTTAATGTTTTTAAAGAAATAAAAATAAAATTCGTAAAAACCTATTTTATTTTATTTATTTTATATCTGTTAGTATTTTTCAGGTAAAAAATCCACAAGGTCTTAAAAAAGTCCAAACTTGAAACCCACAAACAGCAAAATAAACAAAATTTAAACAAAAAATGTTTCAATAAATGATGAGTGGGAGCTTGTGATTTGTATTTTTTTTACATTTTTTACTAAAACCATTACTTTCTGTCGGCGAAAAAAATTTGTGTTTTGTGGGGATTTTATGTTTAGGAAATTTTTAATTTGACAAAAAATATTTCACAAACCTCTTAAACATTCGAACTCGAACACAGCAAGAAAAGTAAGACTGAAAATATTTTTTTTTGTTTTGATTTTACGTATTTCTTGTTTCTTAATGGCTGTCCAAAATTTTATTTTGTTTTTTCTATTTGTTAATATTATATGCATAACGGTATTCATCTATAAAAAAAAACATTTATTAAAATATAATAAATAAAATAAGTAATGTTTTTGCATACATTTAGAAAATTTTGTAAGAAAAATTAGTCTTTTATTTGTATCATTTTTATTTTTGTTTAATTTTCAAAACTCGCAGATAAAATGAAAATAGTTATATAATAATATAAAACAAGAGATTATCTAAGTACTTAAAAAAAGCGCTTGGCCTGGGTCTGAGCCGAGAAGAAATTAAAGATACAGTGGAAATAGTATATAATTAGTTATTAATCGTTGTTTAATTTGGATCAATTTCGCTTGTAGAGTAACGGTAAAAAATAGACTACTCTATTATCTCATATTCAGCTGATTTCCTTTCTTATTAAATTTAGTTATTCTTATTAAATTTATTCAAATGAGTTTTCTAATTCATACATGCATTCAAATATGAACTGAATACATTACACAGTGCTACAGGTAGAAGTGTTATCTTGTGTGGTACACTACACTACTCTACTAAACATATATAAGGTTAACGATTTTAATTAAATAGAAAATTAAAAAATAGTATATATGTAGCAAAGTAGATAGTATAGTAGAATTAAAACACATTAGTTTGCTCTCAACTCCATGTAAGAAAATATTAACAAAAAATGTGAGAGAATTGTACCAAAATAAAAGTACAACACAAATACAAAAATTTCTCATATTCAGCTCGGAATAATGAGTAGAGCAGATTGCAAAAATATTGAAAAACTTTACTTTACTAATGAAAAATGGGAAGCCAGTAAAGTAATAAGTAACCATACAATAGTAATAGTAAAGTAACCAACAGTCAACAGCAAATTTTTGACGTTTCAAAAAAATAACAGAGATTTCTATGCCTACAAATAAAAATTTCATTTGAAAAAGCAAGAGACCAAATGAGAGTCCTCTACGCACAACACGTTACGCGATGGCAACTATATTTATATTATAAAATTTCACTCATTTACTCACTCAAACTCTCAACATTTTTTATAGTATTTCATTTCTACAATTTTTTGAAATTTCTCATACCCTACGCCTACCCCCGTTCCCTTCCTAATTAAGTACGCATGCAAACATTCCAAATTCAATGCAAACGTAAACATTAAACAAGTCAATCCACCTGGCATTTTGTACTCTCTTCAACAATGTTTATAGGTGTAGTAGTAATACATGTATTTACATAGTGTGTCAGCAAAGGTATTTTCCATATTTTTTCTAAGAGTTGATTGTGCTACTAAAATTGTATATTCAAATACAGAAAAAAATAAAAATTGAAGAGAAATTAAAATTTTGTTATAATGAAAATTATTATTATTAAATAAATTTATATTTATTTTGATAATGTTTAAATCTAAACTACAAATATAAATTAAATAACAGTTGTAGGCTCGGGTTTCTAAAATAAAGTATAAATTAAATATTAATTCTGGTTTTGTAATTCTAATATAACAAATAAGTATATAAGATATTTGAATTGTTGTACTGGTTCATGGTCAAAGTTTGAAAAAAGAAGATTATGATAGAGTTTTTATCGTGATTTCATGTTGACCACAATGTCGTTAGTATCATATATACTAGATTTTGCTTTCATCATTTTATTTCTTTATTTTGTTTTATTTAATATCAAGTTTTAACTGATAATTTCTAATATTGACATATCACATCAAAATGAAAATAATTCATTAACTAAAATTTCTTCGTTTTGCCTATTCTATTATTCTCCTTCCTTATACAGACTACCTTCAAATTAATTCAATTAAATATGTTGTAGGTTCGAAGAACTGTATCGAAAACGAGCAGTTTTATTCAAATCAAATGGGAGTTTATTAAAGGAAAAACAGAATTAAAGAAAATTAGTCCGTCACAAGCATTGATGAAGGGAGTATGTTTGCTTCCAAGTAAACAGAAACCTACCAACCTGAAATAGCTTTGCGAATTCATTTCTACATTAAAAACTTTAAAATATTTGTTACTTCTTTATTATTACTATTTTGTAAATTACTCCTTAAAAATAAACCAAAAAACTAAAATGAAAATTTAGGAGTTGCTAGATCTTTTGAATTATATATTTTTGGATTTTGTATTAGAAATATATATTTTATTTTGATTAATTAAAAATTACTTTTTTTAAAAACTTAACTTGAATGAATTATGTATTTTATTTATCACAAAAAGAAACAAGAAATTACTGTACATACTATTTCTTATTATCTGTTAAAAAAAATAAAAAAAAATGTTTCAAAATCGAAATATTTCTTTGTTGAACTAGTAATGTTACTTATTACCCATAATGAGTTTGGTAAGTAGTTTCTTCTCACCAGTTCTGTGACTAAATGTTAGTAATCAGTTTGGTGGTAAGCAATAAGTTCTATATCATCAGTTCCGTAACTGGTGTTGGGATCAGTACAAATTATATCAACACTCAACATGCGATTAATATTCTGTAGTAAAAAGGGAACAAAACAACTTAGTCGTAGAAATAATTGATAAAAATATAGTTGTAGAAGTAATTGATAAAAATATAGTTGTAGAAGTAATTGACTTAAAACTTGATTTAAAATTTGTAAATAAAATAATATTGATTTGAACATAAGGTTTGCATATATAGGTCAAATACATTGCTTAAATATTTAGATAATATACTAGTACGTAGTGAAGCAAATGATAGCTTCTCTTGGTAAATATAGTGTTTATGTAATTGTGGATTTACATTAGGGTGTTCTGTCGGTACCGGTAATTAAATTTGTAATTATTGCTTAACTATTAGGATTTCCTACTGGGTATTATCAATGACATTCATTACATAACTTATAGCTATAATAAATAACAGAGGACCCAAATAACTTTATATATTATTCTATATTTAATTGCAGAGGTTTTGGTATTCTGTATACTAAAACCTAAGTTTACATTTATTCTATATATGCAAACTTAGCTAAAACACATTGCAATTTACTAGAAACAGTACAAAACGTATTTTTGTGACACACCTTACCAATCTGATTATACACCTTCATTAAAAACAACACTAAAACAAAAAAATAAAAACAAAATGGTTTGGTATTGGTATGATTCAGGTAAAAATATTAGTGTTGGTAATTGGTAAGAAAAGAATTGTAAAAGAGAATTGAAATTTTAATATTGTGTTTTAGTTGAGTTTTGGGTTATTAAACGTGTAGAACGTAGATCGTTATGTCGGTTGATCGTAAACATATTTTTATGTTTTATAATTTTGGTTTTTCTTTTTTTTTTTAAGTTTCTGTTTCAAATGCATTTTTAATTATGAAATAAAATTTAATTTATTTTTTTTATTTAAAAAATAAAATAATTAAAATTTAATTATATATATATATATATGAATATATATCTAATATAAAAATATATAATATTTAATATAAATATGTGTTTATTACTATGAAATTATTTGAATGTGTACGTACATAAATATGGTTAAATTTTTTGCATAAAAATGTTTTTTTTTTGTTTTGTTTTTTTTTTATAATGGAAGTAAATAATTTTTGTTAGTTAACATTTTTGTGTATAATTTTTATTTATAGTCTTATTGAATTCATATAAGAATTACAGTGCTATTAAAAATTATTTGTATAAATTATATAAATATTAATATTTTCATTATTTAATATAAAATCAAATGTGCAAATTAAAAAATTAATAATTTATCAAAAATATTTATTTATATAGTTATAATGTATTATGAAATAAAGTATGTACAGATAATTAGAGCGTTAAAAATTTGAGTTCAATAATTTGAAATTTGTGATGGATGTAAATATTGAATGTATCATTTGATTATTCAAGTAAATTATATTAAAAACATTTAAATCAATTAATTGTGAAAGAATTAGAAAAAATAAACAATTTTACTTGGTTTTAAATTAAATCAATATTATTACTTAATAATAAATTATTCTTAATGTGATTTTCGTGATTTTTTAATTGAATCTTAATTAGAATAGAAATTTTAATACTTAATAAAAAATATAAAATTTGCTAAAGTAGAAAACTAATTTAAGAATATTTAATTGATTTATTTATTTTTTTTTTTACAAATTATAATATTATTTAAATAAAGGAATTAAATGTGTGTAAAATTATAGTGTAAAATTTTAAATATTTATTGAAATTTTTTTATATTGTATTTACAAAATTTAAAAATAATTTTGTGTCTAATATGCTGCAATAAATGTCATAATATTTTAATTAAAACAACAATACCAACGAATTCAATTGAATGGATTATTTTCTTTTAAGGATATGAGGATATAATTAAATAATAATATTATCAGGTGAGTAAAATTAATGAATATTACTTTATTTTAATACAGATACATTGTTTTAAATACTTAATGGTTGTAGTTGAAATATGCTTAATATTAGAGTTTTGGAAGTTTACATAGATGTACTATTGCCAAACAAAAACGTACTTAACTGTCAAAATTAATATGATATATGGTTTGTACGTTTGTACAGTAAACCATTATATAGAACGATCTAGAGTAAAAAAAAAAACGAACTTTTTTGTCCAAAAATTTTCTGATCGGTGTCCAGTAGATTGTCCAAAACAGTTCTTTAATTAATATTTTTCATTCCGATTTTTTTGTGAAAACAATTTTGGACAACTTTTTTTTGTTGTTGTTTTGTCTTTAAATTTTAACAATTACTTACTTAAATATTAAAGAAATTTGAAAATAAACAAAAATTAGAATAAAAAGTTATAAAATGATAAAAAAAAGTGTTTAGTAGAATTTTCTGTTGTAAGTAATGATAAAGTGCTTGACATTTAATTGTCATTATCCAAAACAGTTCTGTCCGATTCTGTTCTAAATTTACTTAACAAAATTAATATCTACGTCTTCATATTATGTTTTAAAATCTTCTTCTCCTTCCATTTATCTTATTCAGTGGTGTAGTAATAACCTTCAGAATTATTTTTTTCATGAAAAAATAATTAGGTAGTTTCCCCTTTCTTGCCCGATCCTATGCCGTTGACCAGATTTGAATAATTCTTCTACATCCGGACGTAATTTTTTAGCTCCAGTACAAGAGAATGTATTATCCAGCAGTACTTGTAATCATACACATTAGTCACATTTAGCGCTGCCCGTCCTCAACCGCGAAGAGGGGTGGTACTTACTTAAAATAAAATTGAAGAATTTTTAAAATAAGAAAAAAATAATATTACAGTTGTTTAGATATGGATGTGGACATCTCGAGAAGATTGAATATAAAATAAATTCTTGATGTATATGTACAATATACATTTAAATCACCAACAAGGCAAACTCTTTGTTGAGCATTATAAAAAGGTTGTGAAAGAACTCAAATAATCTTTAAAAACGCTATTAATATCACCCGCTCGTCCCTATTTAGAGTATGTAAGTCAAGCACGGTCACCTCATTATGCTTTTAATGTTTAATCGAATTGAACGAGTCCAGGAAAAATTTCTTACTGATATACTTATTCTTAGATATCTAAATTGAGATATCTGGTAATTCAATAACTTTTCCACCTTATACTTATAAATAAATTGAGTATTAGCGTTTATTTTATAAGTAAAAAATAAATAATTTAATCCACATTATGGTAAGAATTTAATAAACTCTAATGTTATAATACCAGTAGTCGTTTTGGTACTGCGAATATTTTCAATCTTCAAACAAATATCAGAATCACATTCTCTCAGATACTCATCTACTTTTTGAAAATTATTTTTCTTTAATCTTTAAATTATATAAATCTAAGATAGAAGATAAAGTAGCTACCATTAGCAGTAACTGTAAACAAAAGAAGATGTAATGTGAATGTGTGAATTTTCTCGCATATTTAAAAACTTCAAATTTATTTATTTCATCAACTAATTTATTAGTTTTCAGAGTTATAATTTTTACTGGTTCTTATAGTCATATCTAATGTCTTGATATTATTGCAATGGACTGAAATGAAAAACAAAAAAATATTTTCTGCGGTATTTGCATAACCTCAATTGGCATGCATTTCAAGACAAAAATATTCAAAATCTTTGCTTTCTCTTACTTAACCGCAGAGTTATATTGAACTTGAATAAATAATGTTCTAAATCAAATATAACTATGTTAATATTAAGAAAACAAATTCGAAATTATTCCTTTATTGTCCAATTATTCAATATAAGAAGATTATTCAAATGTTTCTGTAGAATTGGTATTAATATTGTAGAAATATTACAATATTGTGCATTGAAAAATGTATTCTTAGAGATCACAAACTATGTCAAATTATGCAGCATAGAGTAGTTACTTCTCATTTATCATTCATCAACATCGAATATTATAATTTCGTAAGAACATTATTTCAACTGAAATTTCAAGCCGAGAATTAACTTCCTAGCCATTTAAAGAAACTATTATTCAGAAAATGTATCAATATAACGAAAGACTTAAGAGAGAAACTTAAAATTATTTTTTTTTTAAATTTTATACAGCTTTGTTTTTATTTGAAAAAGTTTATACTACTTAAATTCTTGAATACTTCTCAAAGTAAAAATACTTCATACTTAAATTCTTGAATACCTCTATATACGCTGGGTGGCGCAGTAGGTAGAGCGCCTGCCTTTCAACCGAAAGGTCCCAGGTTCGATTCCCGATAAAGCAACAAAAAAAATATGCTTTATGGATTTTTCGACCTGGTCCAGTACCCTTTGTCATTGGGATATAATAAATGGCAAAAAATAATTGAATCTGGTAACAAATTAAAAAAATGAAACTATTCTATTTAAGAAAGCTTAGTTCCTGACAATAGCAGTAGTTTTCCACATTTAATGAGTTGATAAGCCAGTAATTTGTTAAATAAATACTCGAAATATTGTAGATTGTAGTGTAAAATTGCAGTACCGTACTTAATTAAGCACGAAAAGGTGATTCTACATAAGTTACTGTAGAGTGTAAAAAAAAAAAAAAAAATATTGTACAATATTAAAATGATATATTTTGAATTTTTTTAACTGTAAATTATGTTAGAACAGTAAATTATGTAAATTATGTTAGTTATGTGATTTATAATGAAAATTTAATGCTTTAAGTCAGTATATTTTTTTAACGGATAATACACGTTGCTCGAACCAATTTATCCATGATCATATGATTTGTATTCATCTATTGCTGCTTGACACAATTGTTTTGAGTTTTATATAGTTGAATACTTTAACAATGTTATTTTTTTAATCAAGAGGAAGTTTAGGACGTATTAAGGAGTAACAGTATATTGACAGATCAATATTGGCTTAACAAGCACGTACTGCAACTGACATTCTTCAGTACTTTTTAGGGTATGGAAATTACAATACATTACAAAACATAATTATATTCATTCAAAGAATTAGATACAAAAATTCAAATGTGTAACGGAAAACAAAACAATGTATTAAATTCTAATATCTAAGTTGTTTATCCATTTTAAAGCTGAGAGGATTAATTCAACGTGATCGTTTATGTTGCCTTCATATGATCTAATGATATTGTAGTCACTCACTATATGTTTAGTAGTTTATCAAAGAGCACCACAATCACAAACGTGTAACGTGATGACCCCTCCTTCTATATAGAAAATCAGCGCATTTGTCATGATTTGTGCAATTGATTTTGATTCTGTTCAACCTTGACCATTGCGGACGCGGGATATGTAAACTAGATCTTGTATTAGTTTGATTTTCTATACGATTATTTCGTCTAACTATGAAGTTGACGTGAAGATGATTTTCAATTAGATGCTTGGCTTTGGAAATTGGTGAGTGACGTGGTTTTAATCTTGGGATGTTTTGCTGCAGTAACCAATATTATTATGGATTGGTAATTCGTTACAATATTTGATTGTACTCTCTAATCAAAGCATTTTTACAACGTAAGTTGGGGGGGACTATGTTGCTGAACACGGGTTACCCATCTTGTCGGTGTTGGTAGTGTTTAACTAAATATCAACCTTAAATTAAATAATTTAATTTTTGTGAGGTTTTCGTTAACTAATAAGTAATTTTTAATATTTAATTGCAAATCTAATTGATTCTTCGTGTGTAAACTGGTGTGTAGTATTCTGCAACAGAATATACTAAGTTGTTGTCGTACACAGACACTCTGAATTTTGCACCCCAAGAAATACCAGTCAATTCTTGTATTATGTTGTTACGCGTTCTCAGTTTTCCTGTTACGTTGTTTTAATGTTGTTTGTAAGTTGGAGCTCTATCGAGAGTTGCACCAAAGGTATATTTTAATATTCGATTTTTAAATGATATTTTCAGTACTTGTTAAATGATTTGATAAATGAAAACAGTTCATTTTTTGTTTTTCTTTTGAGTTAGACCAAAGTCCCCTTTTCTTGAAATATGTGTCTAATTTTGCAAGATTGTTGTTTAATGTTCTTTCTGCAATTTTTAAAGAAACTGAAAGGTTTGTTTGGTTCAGGCGTACTAAAATACATGCATGACGTTGAACACTAGCGCTTTTTTTTTATCTTAGCTGATTTTTTGGACAATATGTAATTAATGTACAAAATATTTTTCTTGTTGCGCAAGCGACACCACTATTAAAATGCCTAATCAATGAATAAAGTATCCATGACCTCATCATTGTATTTTATTGTTGAATTAAATAATATCTTTTCGTCTCATAATAAATTTTCAGCATATTTTGGATGTTTAATATCAGAGAATAAATTCTGAAGAGCATGAACTTAAAATGTATTTTAATAAATTCACTAATTGGAAAAATATGATTTGAATTTAATTAATTTTATAATTATTCATTTACAAAATAAAATTTCCTTTTCAATAATTTTTTACTTATTGATGACGATACGAATGAATTGAGTTTAAGTAATTTCTTTTGTTAATGCCAATTCAAAAATAAAAACGTGAACTTGTATACTTAATAATAATTATTTCCAAAATTTTTAAATAATCAGATTATTTTATTGATACTTACTATACTTAATACTATACTCGTATTGTTATTATAATATTTTAAATTAATTAAATTCGTGTGCAATCGTTTATGGTTTAGTGGTTATATTTACTTTTGTTTAAAACCATCACATGTTCATGTTTTTTTTAAATCACGAATTTTAATATGAGAAAAATTATCTACATAAGTTACTACTTTTTGTTTTGGGTCTTTTATGGAATCAGAAATTTCTAAACATTATAATTTGACATTTATTTGAAAAAAAAAAAAATCGCTAGTTCAGTTTTTCGTGTATTATTAAAAGCATTTCTATTATTCGACTTTTGTATTTAATATGTATGATGAATAAATGTTACCAAAATCGGTTAAGTTGTTGAAGGAATGTTAGTTAAGAAGCGTTTCGATCGAACTTTATAAATAAAAATTATAAATTAAATAAAAATATATTTTGATTATTATGAAAAATAATAAAAATATAAAAAAAAAAAGAAAAATTCTAGAAGGAATGGTGAAAATATTTAACCCTTAAGTGAATTAATATATTTTGTATTTTGAAATTGACTTTAGTTATTAATATTTATTCTTTTTATATTTATTTACTCATATAAAATAAAATATATACTAAGATTCTATAATTTTACATACGCAAAATAATTCACCCACTCATTATTTTTGAATAAACATAAATTTGAATTAATCGTCACGGACTGAATATGCAACATTTAAAAAAAATTAAATACAATTTTTTGTTTATCTATAAAAGACAAAGAAATATAGTTAGAAACAAGTAGTTAGGGAATTTTTAATAAGTTCATTTAAGTATTTGTTTTTGATAATCAGATATGTTTTTAGTGATATGTTGAGATTTATGGAATAAAAGTCAAGTTTCCTTTCACTAATCATTTGTATTTATTTTGCAAATATCGATATTTCGGAAGCAACTTACTTCCTTCATCAGTGCTTTGCGACCTTCGTAGTAGTTATTTAAATTCTACATTTAACAATAATTTGAGTATTAATAAGAAACAAAATTTGATTTTGAATCCACAGCCTTTAAAAATAATTTTATGAAACGAAAAATATAATTTTTCATTTGTAATATTTTGAGAGAAGTTTTTTCAGGAGTCATATTTTTCAGAAGGCGAATCAAACTTAGAGGATATAAATTAGACCAAATTATAATATGTTCAATACGTGGATAATCTATTAAACATTGTTTCAAAACTTTGTAAGCAGCACTTGCTACTAACTGCGCAAAGTTTTCGGTTTTTCCTAAACTACACCTGTATATGTATATTGTATATATATAGGCAATAATAATAATAATTTTGAAAATGAATGTTTTTATTAATATATTAGCCAATAATTTAATTAATTTAAATAACGAGTGTAATAACTATTGCTAAATTTATATAAGTCTAAAATATTTTGTCTTTCCTTACATCAAAATTAATATTGCCAGACCTCAATACATTTTATTAACATATTTTGCTACAATTTGGTATAAAACTTATTTTTTCTTTAAAAAATAATGCTAACCTGTTAATTTAATTGATTCCGGTAACTTTCTCTATGACATATATATACAAAATATAGTCTAAATTTTTTCGCTATACACTTTGCTCTTATTTTATGTTTCCACTACGTATTTTAAACATTTTGGAATAAGTTTACAAAGTCAAGGGCTTTTGAAATACATTTTGGAAGATGCTACATTGTAGATTACACGACATGTCAGAACATGAAGCAGACCAGAAAAAAACAATCATTTATTTTAAGACATACATATGCATAGAGATAAAAGCGTTGAGCACTAAATAAAATCAATGGATATAGTTACGGCAACAAAGAAAAACAAACAAAGAATATTGGTTGACGTATATATATCAATGGTACATGTTCATACATGTACAACAATACAATGGTAAGAAAACATCCGCAAAATACATGAATTTCTTGCCGTATGAACAGGTACCAATGAATATACGGCATACCAAAAATTAAAGTAATCGAAAATTGAGGATATGCGGAAAACCATACTGAATATCTCGGAAACTAATTGAGATACTTTAAAACTGATTACAGATTTAAAAAAATCAAAGAATCTATTATTAAGTCCGAAAGTGCAAAAATGGCGTATACCGTATACCAATACTAAGTCAACGATATAACTGTAAAAACAATAATCAAACAAATTTCTTTTATTGCTAATTATGTCGTTCAGCCCTTAATTTTGAAATATATATTTTTAAACGTATATTATTGTTTACCATTGTGTAATATCTTATTTTCTTTAAATTACATCTTGCATTCAGATGAATAATTTATCCCTACTTTTCTGCACCAACACATGTAATTCTTCTGTGTCCTAGGAGAAATCGCTATTAATCTGGGATAATGAACTCTTTGACGTATGACACGAGGTACCGTTAGATACACCGATATTATCTATATTATCCGTTATTATACATCTTATTTCCGTATCCTGACGTCCAGATTTCATCAATATAACAACCCAGATAGTTAAAGCTAGAATCGCGTTCGAGATGGATTCATTATTGATTGTAAAGACATCATATTATAAATTCATTATATTGAAGTTAATAAAAATATTTGATTAAAAAAGCCCTGATATATATAGAGCTATAGTTTTGGCTTTACCGTATTTTTCTATGCATCGATTAATATTTTTATGTCATATTAAAATATGCACATAAAAAGATACAATTAAAATTATACTAACATATCGGTTTGTGTACCACATACTATTAACATAAAGGTTAAAGAAAATTATAATAAATAAATAAAGTTACTATATTTAAGTAGTAGAGTAGAGTACAAATAGAATTAACTCACGTATTTGAATGAAATTTTTTTGGTAAAAGTATGTTTTTTTCTTTTATAATTTTTAAGTTTTTGTTTTTATTTTACTCTCTTTAGGTAAAATATTACCACTTCAGAGTAATTTCAATGAAAACTGGGTCAAATCAGGGTTTTGTTTTTTTTAAATATTAAAAGCATAAACATTTAACTTGGTGGGTAACGATTGATTGGATATATTCAATTTATTTTCTATAAGTATAATTAATAGGTTGAAATTGTATCTGTGAGATTTAAGAAGATTTAAAATTACTTACTGAAAGTACGTTATACTCTGATGTTATTTTGTTTTGTTTGTGTAATTGTGTACATAATTGAAGAAAATTTATTTATACTATATTTATATTTGTTTTAAAGTTTATAATGGTAATTTTTCGTTCAAATCATATTTCAATATCTTCAAAAACAAGAAATTCTTATGTTGGGAGTATAAGTACTATATATATATATATAGTTATATATATTTATTAAATGGATAATCTGTTAACATAATGCAGCATTTTGAAAATAAAAACTTTAAAATATCTTAATCTAATATATAAAGAAGGATGCTTGTATGTATGTATGTATGTTTGTTTGTACTCCTCCGAGACGCATGGACCAATTTCAACAAAATTTTGCAGGATGGTTTTTTTTTACTTGGAATCGAACCCGTGATATGTTGTTTTCCAAAATTCTGACTGGTTCGGGTACCTGTCATACAACTCCGAGCACCTGACAAAAATATTTCGAAAACCAAAGGTGCTACAGAGTTTAAAATTTCCACACAGTTACTCTCTCAAAAATAAATAAATATGACTTTCACATTTTTTCGAAATTTTAACTGGTTCGGGTAGCTGTCGTACAACTCCCAGTACCCGCCAAAAATATTTCAAAAACCAAAGGTGCTAGAGAGTTGAAAATTTGCACACGGGTACTCTTCCAAAAATAGACAATTATGACTTTCACATTTTTTCGAAATTTTGACTGGTTCGGGTAGCTGTCATACAACTCTCAGCACCCGACAAAAAGATTTCAAAAACCAAAGGTCCTAGAGAGCGGAAAATTTGCACACAGGTAGTTAATCTTCCAAAAATAAACAAATATGACTTTTACATTTTTTCGAAATTTTCACTGATTCGGGTAGCTGTCATATAACTCCGAGCTCTGATAAGAAAAATAGTGGTCATTGGAACCAAATCGATGCAGTTTATGAGATATGAATTTTCGTTCAAAAGAGCTCTGGCGGAAAGCAGGTCCAACAAATTTAGCAGAAACTGCCGTAATCGGGATCCAAGGTAAAATATCAAGTCCCTAACTTAACAGGAAGTGGGTCTAAAATGCCTGAATTTCATATGTTATGCAGACCATATATCATTTTCTAATGTAGCTTGAATTTAGCTTATTTATTTGACCCTTTTTAGTGCAATTAATATTGGTACGAAATATTGGTGATAGTCATTCAAAAAGCAAGTTTTTAAATTGTTTTTTATTTTATTATTTTTAGAGAGGAAAAGAAAAAGGGGTGAAGAAAACAGCAAAACAAAATTTTCATTTTTATTTATTTCTATCTTTCAATGAAATAAAATAAAGAAAACAATTTTTTTTTTAGAAATATTTACCTTGAACTTAAGCGTACTAAAACTACAAAAAAAAACTTTAGAATCGCAGCTTGATATAAGGTTTTCAAAGCAATACAGAAGAAAAGTCGGACAGCCCGTCCCCGGATATGATGTGGTCAAGAGCGACGCCTTGAGTCGAGTGTATACTGTTCTGCCAAAGTCCGGCGCGAAAATCCGATGTTAGCAATCACGTTTGGTCCGGACATATTCAACAACGCATTAATTATTTTAGAAGATAAATTTCACCAGTACGAAACCAACAAAATGAAATTTATACAGACTACATACGGGAAAAGAACTACAACGTCGAAGAGCTGAAAGCGTAACATCGCGGAAAAAATACCACTTCTAAATCAAGATCAGAAAAAGCATACAAAATTATCATGGATCAGGTAGAGAAACAACAAGGTGGTACCGCTTTTCAAAAGCGACATGCAAGATTATCGTATGGGATGAATGTACCATGGCTCACAAGAAAGCTCTCGAAGCCCTTGATGTGACTGTTAGTCACATCAAACTTTACCCGTCATCCCAAAGACAACACCAGCCGATGAAATTTACTAATGTTTAAAACATTCATCTTTGTGGAGATATGTACGAAAGATAAGTTTGAAACAAAACATGAGACTACATCTGGGGGATGACAGTGCTCACATTTTCGCAAGCAAGCTACTTGAGATCGGAGAAGGTAGATTTGCAGTTGAGCGGTCTGGAAAAGTAAAGTTATTCCGATTTGGTGTCGTCCGTCGCATAACTAATAGATGCAGTCTATCCGGATATTCAACAAAACTATCATAATTTGAAACAAAACTAAACTAAAACTTAAACTAAACTAAAACTTAAACTAAACTAAACTCAAAACTATTTGGTTTCGAAAGAGGGTAATTCTTGCTGCTAAAAATGCTGATGTCAGCGAAATGAATAATCAAATACTTTCCATATTACCAGGCGTAGTAAATGAATACAAGTCCATTTATAACGTATAGTAAATGCGGATGAGGTAGTCAATTTTACAACAGAGTTCTTAAATTCTATTGATCCAGCTGAAATACCGCTACATCGTCTTTTACTGAAACTGGGATCACCAATTATTTTATTACGGAACTCCGACCCACCAAAACTTTGCAACGGTACAAGACTTAGTGTTAAAAAAATGCTGGCAAATGTAATTGAAGCGACTATTTTAACAGGGAAGGGACAGGGTGAAGTCGTCCTCATCCCAAGGATACCACTTATTCCAAATGATCTCCCTTTTAACTTTAAGAGGTTGCAATTTCCAGTTAGACTTGCGTTCTCGATTACGATAAACAAGGCACAGGGACAGTTTATTAAGTACTGCGGTTTGGATTTAAGATCGCCATGTTTCTCCCATGGCCAACTTTATGTTTCTTCCTCAAGGATGGGTTCACCCATTTATTTATACTTGCTCCTGAAGGCGAAACTAAAAACGTTGTTTATAATCAAGCTTTATCTTCAGAAAATTATTTAATCAACCGTCAATTTAATTAGTTTATCATTTTGTATTTTTTCGTCTTTCCTTTTTTATGTTCTTTTGGTTTTTCCTAATTGTCTTTATTTTTTTTGGATTTCTATCTTTTTTTCTAAATTTGGTTTTGTTTTCTTTATAACATTTTGTACTTTTCTTTTTTGAACAATGAAAAAAACTGCTATATGGATAAGAATTGATTAATTAAATCAAGAGTAACAAAAATTAAAATGTAAACTACTAACATCTAGCATAAGTTTATGTAGCATTAGTTTTATACTAACATATAGAAATAAGTACTTAATGTTTGAATATTACAAAAATGAAATTGTTTATTATTAATACCTAAAACAAGATTTATACTAACATAAAAAACGGACCATAATTTAGTTTTCAAAAAATACTTCTAATTAAAATCCCAAAATTCCCAATTCTAATTGAAATTTATACAACGCCTAAGACTTATGTTTGCATTTTGTTTTAAGTTGTAAGTACTATTTTTGTACAAAACGGAAACTCATTTTAATTTTCGTTCACTTTTGATTTTTTTTGTATTTCATTTAAGTATTATAATTTATACCTATTACAATTTTTAAAATTTTCATGAATTAGCTTTTTATTAAATTTTTAAAAACTTGCATTGGTTTTAGTGGGGGTGGATCCCACACTATTACAAAACACGGGCGTGTATTCTTTGTATTGGTTTTCTAACTTTCAAAAACACAACACAAACACAAAAAAAAAAAAAAAAAAAAACAATTCCATATAAAAATATTTAACAGTTAGTTTACTAACAGACAAACATCACATAATACTTCCCTTTTCAAACTAAAAACGAAGAAAAAATTCTAGGAATTTTAAATTTTCTCGGGCAACGCCGGGTAACTCCGCTAGTAAAATAATAAATGTACTTACTACCAAGACTGGGCCTGTGCGAAAATTATCCAGACTGAAATTTCGATTTAATATTATTTAAAAGAAAAAATGAAAAAATTCTATAGGTTTGACACAACCAAAATCGTAGTATATATTAACTATATATATGTACATAATATATAATTATATGTATAATATCAATAACGTCATTATTGGTAAAATGAGAGAACAATAAATCGTTCTTGTGATATTGATGTATGCAATTAGTTTTTAATTAACTTTAGGTTAGGCTGCAGTTAAGTCAGAAAACGGTAAAACATACGTTATACATTACCTCTAAATAATGATCTTAATGTGACTATCCTATGGATGCCAAAAAACTGTTACCAATATTTTAATATTTTTTATTTTACATTTTAAATATTATGTTTTTCTTTTCTCTTGTTAAAGGGAAAATAATCGCCTATCATAATTATAAAGGTGTTGTTATTAAGAGTTTGGATGGCAATTCACTTGTTCATCGATTAATTGGTTATAAAAATTTTTGCCAATAAGTCAACTTGGATCGTTGATTTTTTATTTTCTTTTTATTCTTTGTCCGTATTTCCGTATAGGTATCCAAAGTATTGATTGGAAATTTTCAATGTTGATTTATAAAACGTTTTTATTTTTGTTGTTAATTTTTTTTTTTTTTTTAAATTAAAATTACAATTATTTCGTGTAATTTTTTTTTTTTAACTTTCTACTCAGATATTCACGAACGATGAAATATTTTCATTAAACAGGTAGTAGAGTAGCTAACAGGTAATTAATTTTTGGGAGAATTTTGATTGGAAATGAATAAATTTTTATTTGATATTTTTGTTTTTTTTTATATGGGCTTAAATTAATGAACAAAATAATTATTATGAATAGTAAAGTATAATAGTTTAAAAATATAAAAACGTATATAACTATATATATATATATATATATATATTTTAAATTAATTAATAAATTTTAAATTTAAACATTTTTAAGTAACTATAGAGAAATTCAAAATATTTGTTTTGTTCGATGAAATTTTTTGTAGCAAGACCAAATCAATAAAATGGGTCAATCTGAAATAAATTAAGGTGAGTTTCAGTAATTCTTATAAAAATAAAAATTATTTCTTATATACAAGTAATTTGTAATATTTTCTTAGTTTATTTGTATTTTCATTGATTTAATTATAACGAGAAATTATTTTTTTTTTTAAATTATTTTTGACAGTTAAATTGGTTTTCCACTAAGTTATCCTTATTAATTAAATTTAAACTTTCATTTCATGTCTTTATTAATTTGATGAGATTTTTACTTGTATTAATATCTCTTAAGCATAGTCTCAGAATCAAAATATCTTAGCTATGATGACGACTTCCAGGGGAAGTAACAAAAAGGATAGAGTAATAATAATCAGAATTAAATCCTTTTGAGCAGAATTTGAACCGTAAATATCTTGTGGGATTTCGTTATTTTAAATTGACAGTCATTGTTGTCTTTATCAGAACTGTTGCCATTTCAAAGTTCACATGAGTTTGCAGTCGTTGGTGTCTTACTACATGTCTTTTAATCTAATCCGTGACTATTCCAATGTGCAAGTCACGTTGGAGATTTTTGTTACGTACGTACCATGGTACGTTAACTAAATATACTATGGAGAACTTCATTTTCTAATTTTCGCAGCATTTCGATGTTGGATTTCTTTGCACTGCCCCATAATTGGATACCGTACATCTACACAGGTTTTAATATCTGCTTATACGGGGTGTTCGGGAGCATGCGTATCAGCTTTTTAAGAGAGGTTATTTTAAAAGTAAAGAAAAAATTAACTAAGCCGAGGGTGCTCTATCGATTAATGATATTTTCAACTTCCGTGAAGAACCGCAAATCGATTTTTTAAGACAAAAAATCGCCGGAATTGGCCGAAATCGAAATTTTTAAATGGGAAGGGGTACTTTTTTATCCAAATTTGGATTCCATGACAAAAAATAAAAAACTTATGTTAAATGATTATTTTTTTTGATTTCTCATTATTTTCTGTTTAAAATTAACAAAATGACAACAAAAATCCACGATATTTTCGTTTGGTAAATTAATAATACTTAATCATTTTATATAATAATAAATAATTTTATAAAATAAATTTGTTTTCCATGTTATCATATTTTTTATCTCAGTTTTGTGTTCTTACAAAGTTTAAACTACAAAAATAAAAAAAAAAATAAAACTAAAAAAAACCAAAAAAAAAAATAAAAAAAATTTAATAAAATTTACAAAAGTTTTATATTTTAGACGTAGAATCGGAATTTGCATAAAAAAGGTCCCCTTCCCATTTAAAAATCTCGGTTTCGGCCCATTGCGGTGATTTTTGGGCTGAAAAAACACTTTTCCCGTCCTTCCCGCAAGTTTAAAATATCACCAATCGATAGAGCACTCTCGATTTAGCCAAAAATTTTAAAATAACGGCTCTTTCTCCGCTGGAACACCCGGTATATTAATATTTTATTTTCAAGTGACCAATAAAATTTTTTGTGTCTGATGTTTCGTTCTTCTTTTTTATTTCTTATATGCTCCTTCCATCTTAGCTTAACACCGAGCTGTCAATCCCAACTATTTGGCTATATTGGCATATGGTACTGTTTTGTTGTTGATTGAGGTAGGAATAGTTACAATCTACTGATTAGTACGCCATCGTTAAGTCCATAATTTTATTTTATTCACGAGTCACGACAGTTATAAACAAAAGTTTATAAGTTGAAACAACTCGACAAACCTCGTGTACTAACTATCCTGTGAAAGTTAATATCAAACGTTAAAGATAATATTCGTGTGATTAAAACACTGTTAGTTAATTTTTTTTACACATAGTTATTACCTTTTTGTTATCCAGGAATCATTTTCTAATTTTCTATAAGTCATGTAAAATTATTTTTTGTTATTTTTTTAAGAAGAAAAATCAAATAATCATGTGTTTAAGGGTCAATTTTTGTTGCATATGTACGCTGTAACTACTTAATTTTTTTATATGATTTGATGTTTATAATTTTTTTAAATTCTTAGGTATAATAGAGACCTTTTATTTACCATTAGTAGCATAAAATTGGTGTCAAAAAGATTTAATGATTTAGCTTTTGTTCGTTAAATACCTTAGAATAATGAGTATAGCTACTATCTCTTTCTAAACATTTATTTCATTGTAAATTATTTCAACAATCCAATTATTATTAAAACCATTTCATGATTTTTGTTTTTTTTTTTTTTTTTTGTTTTTAAATTCGATTCAGTTTAATTTTTTAATTTGAAATTCTCTTTTAAAAATAGTTTTAGGCAATATAAAATAATATTTTTTGTTAAAAAATATATCTGTCCATATGTCCATTTAGGGAATTAAATTTTTTCAAATCAGAATTGATAGCAAGAAAATATTTGAGGTTATTGGTAAATTAAAAAATCTTTAATCCAAATGGACTTAATGTTGTACATTTTTAATAAATCTCTTTTGTAAAACATGATTTTGTGCGAGAGTTTTATATATATATATGTGCTTCCTACTTTTCTTATGTCTTTTCTACGAAGTTGTTTCAATCACGGCCGCACACAGATTTTTCTTCATCTGTGTCTTTCACTTTACTTATAGCAAAGAAATAGTTACTATTTAAATAAGCAAAGACATCTATACTATTTTATTATTCTTTCCAAAATCCTTGCTTCAATAACCGTTTGACGTTTAATGGTTTTATACGGCCTAGACTTTTACCATAATGGTTTCAATTGAACGAAGTTTTTGGGGATTTAGAAGTTATACGAAAAATAATGCACTAGGAAGTTATTCTTGGTGGATCAAAATATTTAAATTACTTACTTGGTACTTATTCGCTGTATCAAAATAAGTAACTAACTATATTACTATTTACAAAACATTTGTTAATATATTGTATCACTTTCGCCCGTACAGAAGAGATGTGTTCACTTTTAAATTTTTTAAATTTATCGTTAGTACTGTGTTTGCCAGTGCTTTAATCTATCTCGTGGATCCGATTAAAAACAGACCCATGTATTGATTTAACTAATTAAGTATAAATTTATTATTAAACTGGACAAAAGTTAACCCTTTGACTATCGTTATGATCAAAAAATATTTTCGTTACTCTCTCTTACTATGTGCAATGTAAATATATAAAATAAGAGCTTTGTTAAATTTTCCTTCCTTCGTTAAAAGGAACATAGATTTTTTTTTATTTTCGATGGCGGGCTCTATCTAAACGCAACCTCTTCAGATCTGTTGTACTCTTACTATATATTGTACTTGAACGTAGATAGTTAAATACTAAATAAGTAAGTGTTAATATTTTGTTTTCGTTAATTCGAACGAATGCCTGCGGAAGCAGAACCCACCAAATCGAGATGTGTAGAAAATATAGAGGTAAACTATTAAATTATTACAATGGTGTTCAAAAGTGTAGTAAAATTGATTTTGATTGGCTATTTAAATTTTAATTGTTCCGTTATGGCATTTTCTTTTTATATTTTTTATAAAATGAAGCAAAGCCTTTCTTTCATATTGAGTTCAAAACCGACTCTAGGCAATTAACAAATCGATATTAGTTTTGTTTTTTTTTCTATTAAAATTTATTTACACAATTTTAACTATTCATTGTTTAGCAATTGTAACAAGTGTTATTTTAAAGAAAACTAAAAAAAAACAAAAAAGACAAGATAGTCACACTTATTATATTTTCTAATTACAAAAAGGAAAGGGAGGTGTATTACAAACATTGAATTAAGATACTACCAACAGGTATATTCCATATTTAAAATGAGGGTCAGATTTGAATTTTGACGTTATACATCAGTATATATTTATATATATATATATATATATATATATATATATATATATATATATTATATATATATATATATGTATATAAACACCTAGATTTCATTTTATTTGTTACCTTGTTTTTGACTTTTCGTTATTTTACAAAATGAAAAAATAAAAATCCACGAATTGTTTTCAAAGAGATAACCTACATTTACATTGTTTATTGTTACCTTACTATTATACACTATGCTAATAGCAGTAATTCAGAGGTGTTATCAGAAATAAATTAACATTTTTTAACGATTCGATTTGGTTCTTGTTTTTAGTTTGTTATTTTCGTAACTTATTTTATTTTCAAGTTTAACCTCAACTGTATAGGGTTATAATTAGTAATAATAAATTTGATTTTATGTTTTTAACGCCTACAAAAAGGTGTGCTATTTTTTTTTAATGCATCAATATAGAAAATATTAAGTTATTAGAATGATTGGAAATAAGTAAATCAAATTAATGCATATCGAGAAGCTGCATGTGTTTTTCAAGTTCATCATTGTAATTAAAATAATTAGATTTACTGGACTTTATATATATTAATCGATTTTATTCTATACGAAAGCAATGATTAATTTTAGCTTCTTTATTTTCTTCTTTTTGATTTAGGCAATATTGCTTGCTTATTTCAATATACTCGTAAGTATTTTTTAGTTTGCGATGTTGACGTTTGGATTTGCCTCATCTTTTAGGAGGGTTTTCGTGATAGGCGATTTTCAATTGATTTGACAATCATTGCTATTTTAGTCGACCAATCTTCATCCATTCTTGCCGATAGTTTTATAAAAAAATTTAAATAAAAATACTAAGTAAATATAAAGATAATAAGATAATTAATGTAATAAAATAAAAAAAATCTGAATAATTATCAGACCTGTAAAAAAATAATAACGTTTAAAATTAAAGTATAGCTTTACAAATATATTTTGTGAAAATAAATTAATCATCATTATTATTATTTGTGTTGCTACATCAAAATAAAAATATTAAGTACCAATTAAGTGATATTGATTTTTATTTTTTTTTTAATTTCGCAATTGTTTTTCAATTTATAACTTTAAAGGTCTCGGCCTTTTGTTTGACATTTCCAAACCATTTTAACCTTGGCCCTTCTCTTGCGCTTGTATGACTTTGTATAGTTACCAAATTCAACATTTTATGTTGTAGGTAATCTTGCAATTCTATTAAAAACGTGGCGACGAAATTTCGGGTCTATTAAAGATATATAGTGCCTTGATTGAACGAACTTTATAATTTTTTTTTAAATTAGTTTCTTAAATCGATAATACTTTTACTAATATTTTTTCAACCTTTTTCGCAATATTTTTCTTTTAATCATTTTCAATTAATTTTTATCTTATTAGTTATTAGAGAATCTTATAATCCATCATGGGGGTAAATGTTTGAATTTAAAATATTTTTTATAAGATCATTATTAAAAAATTTGTTATTTTAATTTTGTGTTAAATGAATAAATAAATAGTAATAAATAATCAGATAAATAATAATAAATAATAATAAATAACAATAAATAAATAAATAAATCTGTTTTTTTTTTGTATTCTCTTATACTTCACCTTCATACGTCACTACCGATATTCTAGTTTTATATGTTATGATTTTTGTTTTCTTATAGTCAAAAATTTCGATCTGTCAAGTTTTTATTGATGAAAAAATGACAATTTCAAGCTGAAAAACTTTAGGTAATGCATTACAAAAAGTAATGCATTACAAAAAATAAATAATGTATTAAAAAAATAATGTATTACAAAAAATAATGTATTACGAAAATAATGCACCTCTGAATTATTAAATGACATGCTTTATAATATCTACATCGACAGCGATACAATAACCTTAAGAAGCAGAAAACGTTTTAGAATATTCACTTTCAAAATCAGCCCTATAGGTAAATGCTTGAAGCTAACAGAACTTTTCATTTGTATGATCATTATTTAAAAATTTGAAATTTTAATTTTGTAAAGAATAATAAAATAAATAAATAATAATAAATAAATAAATCTGTTGTTTAATATTTTATATATTGTTAGTTTCTATGCTTTACAGTCATATAATGTAACTATCGATCTTCTAGTAGTAGTTTTATATACTGTGATTTTGTCTAGTCAACATTTTTGATCTTTTAAGGTTCTTATTTGCGAAGAAATGACGATTTCCAGTTTGATATTCAGGTAATGCATTACAAAAAATAATGTATTATTACAAATAATAATGTATTACTAAAATAATGATTATTTTTTTAACTGTGAATTATTAAATGATATCTTAATATCTACAATGATATTTATAATATCTACATCGACATCGATATCAACTTTTAAAACAAATCCTATAGTAGACCAGGTCACTTAAACATTTTATCATATTTCTTTACATTTGTATTTTCTCTAAATATTTCAAATTATATTTTTAAAAATTTTCTTTTTTGAAAATATTCATTCCTATTTAACTAACCCTATATAAATAATAAAAAAAAGCCAATTAACATGAATGAATGAATGAATTATCTTTAAAGAAAAAAAAACGAATACTTAATATTCTTATACATATACCGGATTTAAAAAGTAGCCACCAATAATATATAGATTATGCTAATTTAACTGTTAAAAGATTTACTAGAAGATAAACATAATTAGGTATACATAGGTGAACAACCAAAATAAAAAAAAAAAATAGTTTTCTTATATTTTTTTTTTTCCAGAAAAGCCATTTTACGTAGCAAAGTTGAACTGAAATGAAATTTTTAACTCACTTTCTTTATTGTACAATACTTAAGTATATTCAATATAATTTGAATTTCGGTTATGATTTGACTAGATTTAACACTGTATATTAATTTAATAATTCATAATATCATCATGTTTATTCAAACAAAAAACAAAAAAAACAAACAAAATAAAAATTTATTCCAACAACTCTGCTCTTAATATTTACTCGTAGTGTATTTACTATTAGATAACCTCTAAACATTTTTATTTCAATGGTCAGCCTATGGAACAGTTACTATACCTATCAAACTAATAAGATAACAACCTACTGCAGAGTTATTTTCTAAATATGAAAAATTTTGTGTATATTTTAAGCTGCTGTTGATTAAATGAATTATGCTTGTTGAACATACATGTGTGAAGGTAAGGTGAGATATAACGCTTGTTATTTTCAGAGAGTTTTTTTTTTGTTTTAGTTATTTTTGGTAGTGTCTATATAGAATTAATTATATATTTCGAATTTAAAATTACGAATAATTAATTAAATGTGATAAAATTTCCATTTAATCAAATGAAATTAAATATTATCATGGATATTATATATGTACACTCGTAAATATACATATATATATATATATATATATATATTTAATATTAATAGATTAATATGAGAGAATAAATATTTTGTATGGTCATTTTTATTAGACATACACTTTAGGTTTTCTGATAAATTATGTCCAATCAAATTGTGAAAAATTTTATTAATATCCCATAAAATAACACTTTAACGGAAATTTTATGATGTATTTTAAGTGTGTAACAAAAAAAAAAAATAATACAAAAAACTATTGAAAAGATGGCGTGGCGCATAAATATAACGTTTTTTTTTTTTTTAAATTTTAAGTGCTTGAGATTTTCTCATATAGATTTTATTTAGTTAAATATCAAATTTCAAAAGATGAGGATTCGATGATTATTGAGCTGAGCATATCGTACTTATATGATTTTAATGAAAATATTCAACAATTTTAAATTACATGTTTTTTTTTTATGGGATTTGTTTTTATGTAATATCGAATGCATTTTAAAATTTAGACAAATGTAAAAGCTATGGGTAGCTATTAAAGAAGTGAAGAAATCTGTGTGCATATTATACCTTAGGCATATTGTCAGATCTTTTGCAAACTTTGCTGAATCTTAGATTACGTGATGAAATACTATATATATATATATATATATATGGGTCTGAATTACCGAAGAAGATCTTAAAAGCTTCAAAAAGCACTTTATAAATTTATAACTTATTTGAAGAGTCGTAGCATCTATATTTGTGAAGCTATGAACTTCTAATTTAAAGAAAACCCTGAAAAAAACTCTCTTAAAAGATGAATATGATGTTACATGATATAAGTAACGATTCAGATACAAGGTGCTTAAGATGATAATAAATAAAAACAAATTTAGGTTTTTCTGGAATAAAGGAAAAAATATTAATATAACGGTACATTCCTTGTGATTCCCGGTTTCAAAATGGTTTCAGAATTTCATATAAATATTTTACATAGCTCCCGAACTTCTTAACCAAGAGAGCTAACTTGATGCCCAGATACAATGCTTGGTATTTTTTGTTAATTAAGACCATAATCTGAAAATTAGTGTTCACTTCAGTGCAGTCACATCAAAAATGATATATGCTTATTAGACTTTGTTATTTTAAGCTTTTTTCACTAATAAGCTTAAGTTAGTTTTCTTCATATTAAGTTCCATCGACAAGTCTCGAAAAACCTAGATCTAACTTTATTATTTATTTACTTCAAATATATTTGCCTAAAGAGTTTTGTCGCATTTCAAGGTTATAATTATGTACAAATTAATTTCATTATCCCTGTTGTTTATCATTATCCGCTTGTTTACTCATTAAAAACAATAAGAAATAATAATAGGAATTTTGAAATGGAATTCAAAGGATGAAAAGTTATTTCAAATTTCAAAATCTATCCTGTTATTTGACATCAGGATGTAGAGTTTTGGCTTCCTGGTATTTGAAAGGGAATATATTTTGGCTGAACCTGCAGAGGAACCTGTAGAAAGAGGAACACTTTAGCTGTACATGCTCAGGTTTTTATCAAAAAAGGAAAACCCATTTTGAAGCCCTCTTTCTGGACCCACTTTGTAAACCACTTTGTAAACTCAGTGAATTCCTTCTAACTACCTTGTATAACATGCATGGCATTAGTGAATTACTTTTGATCTAATTGTTAGTATTAGCTTTGTTGCTGATTTTTGTATAGGACTTAAGTAAGCGTAATATATGGTTCTTTGAATCTTTGTGATAACTTATAAGTGTCAACGTGCCAATTTTAGTATATGTTCTGCCGAAGCAATCCCAAGGTGGCATAGACTAAATACCTGTGCGACCTCGAGGAAAACATCCCTCGTATAACGTCAATAAAACTAAACAACTATTAGCCAGGTCCCTTATTGATATATCAAGAGCCATCAGTACGGGTCATTGGTCTATAGGAAGCCACGCTACCCAGCTAGGTATCATGTTCAATCACCATTGTTAGGTGTAAAGATGAGAATGAAAGAGAACACTTCCTCTGCAGTTGCCCAGCATTAGCTAGAATCAGACTCCGGACTTTAGGTGAGGCTTTCCCCAGCAATATAAGTTTCATCACGAAAAGCAAAATAGGAGATCTGATCAACCTTCTCAATCACACAGGGTGAATCAAATACTGAGTAGTCTACCCTGGGAGACTAAAAATGAGAGAATGATCCTCTATAATAACCAACAACAAGTAATAGGTGAGGTCACTCGAGTCCTGGTATCAAAAAGGCACAATTAAGTGCTAATTTGTTTTCCAGTATAGCAACTGGAATGGCCACTTCTACCTACCTATCTATAAGTGTCATATTATTGAGATCAATTTATCAATAGAAAATACTCTAGATACATTTTTATTAAATGTTAACATAGTTGATAACAAATACTACAACAAAAATACTAGTTACTTAAATAAATACCAAATGGTAACAGTTAAAATGCCAAATACAAGCAAGTTAAAATTTAATAATCAACCTTACGTAGAAACGTTTCACGCCGTTAATTTGTTTTAAATTATTTAAAAAAATTTAAATTTAATTTGAAAATAAATTTAACTTGCAGGATATCAACAACTTCTATAGTTATTTAAATCTATAGAAATATATAGTACCTACTCAACTACGTAGCACTAAGTACACCTGTACAATCTTATTCTGGTATTTTTCAATAGGAAATTTTTTAAAAATTATTCGAAAATTAAGTTTTCTGTATAATCTCACCCCTTGAACCTATAAAAATATATTATCTAGATTATACTATATTGTAGTGAATCTACTATTAAATATATAGATATATATATTAAGTATTACAATTTACAATTTACAATCACAATAGGTGCAATAAAAATTTTAAGGTTAATTTTTTTTTCATTACTAATTCTGAGTACATTTTTATGACTTCGTGTGTCGGTTTTATTTTGTTTTTTGTATTTTTATATATAAAAAAAAAATAATAAAAAAAAAAAATAAAAAAAAACGCATTAATGAATTTCGACGCACAAACTGAAAATGAAGACAAAATAAACGTGGTAAAAATTTGTTAATTACCAAGTTTTTAAAAACCTACAAATTAAAAAAAGTAAAAAACAAAAAATAAAACAAATTTTTTTATATGTGTCTCTTCCTAAAGTAATAAAAGGTACCCACATTTTTATTTTTACATACCTTATATTTTTGTACTTTATTTTTTTTTTAACATGAATTACCTAAAATGTTAAGCCCCAATGTATACGATACGTACGTATAATATATACTCATATCCTGACAGTAATGCATTCATATCGATATGTAATAAAAGGGTTTAAAAATTAACAAATTCGTAGTAAGCAGGGATGTGTAAGATTTAAAAAATGATGTTGATTTTTAATTATTTATTTCGATTTCAATATTTGATCGTCGGCATTGCCATCCAGAAGGGTTGATAGACAATGTCTAGCGGAAATATACTAATCAATGTGAGATATAAAAAGTAGTTTCAATGTTGTTTAAAGATTGTTGACATACAAAATCTGTAATCGGAAATGCAAAACTAAAATCAAGTACAAAAACATTTGATGATCTAACAAACATGTAGCTTGAGCAATGTTGACAAAAATGTTGTAATTATTTTGATTTTTGCAATTGACATTTGCCGCAATATTTTTATCAATTATTTGTATTAAATTTTACTTTAAGCTTTATGTTATGTTTTATATTTATTTTACATGATTCACATCACTTATTTTCATATTTTAAGATAAAAATGGATGCCATGCATCTAAAGTTGTAAAATATAAATTTTTTGATTAACTTGTACGTGTAAATGACGTGCAGATTTTTTTTTTTTACTACTTCCAAAATTTATTTACAATCAATAACTATTAAGTAAGTATAAATATAAATAAATATAAGCAAATATTTACGATGTAATTTATTTATTTATTGACTTGTAGCGGCGTTTTCCATCGAAGGATCAGTTATTTTTTTTTTATGTCTTATAAATCACAAGAAGTTTTTCGTATTAGTCTTCTCCTATTACATCCAGTTGTCATTAGATTCCAGGCTAAATTGTTTTGATGAACTTCAGTCTGAGTCTGTTGCTGGTGCTATATTTAGCTTTTACACTGATGATGGATTCAATTTTTAAGCCGCGTTCAATGACTTTATTATGCACAAACCAAGGCATTTACGAGTGATCTTAACACCATATTTTGAAATCTTTGTATGATTTTGATGTTAGTTGTCGCTGCACTGTTAGAACTTCAAAGTTGGAGTTTGGACCATAAGTCCAAATAGGTTGTATTATGACATTAATCAGTATACTTCTAAATTCGATATCAAGCTGTTTCCTTTTACTGGCCATATGTTAACGCCAGCTCAACCTTTTTTCTAAATTTATGCTTAAATATTTTACATATTTTTTTTGTGGGATGATTTGGTTATTTAAAATGACTTGAGGACATGTACCTTTCTTTAAAGTAAAAGTATGTGTTGACTTCGATTCATTTTCGTTTAGATTTGAATCTAATTTTTTGTACATTTAACTATATTGCTTTGATCTTCTTTTTATTGCTTAATTCATATCGATTTGATTAGTTTGCTGCAGAATTATCGTTTTAGACTCAAATGAAGTTAATCAAGTTAAGTAAAGTTAATGGAATGCTTTTTTTTTTTGGTCAATTAGTTTTTTTTTTGTTGGAAACGAAACCCCAAAGACCATATTCTCAAATCAAGATCCCAAACACAAAGTTCTAAACGACAAAATCCTCTATGGAAGGATTTGGGTTTTATTTTTGGGGATTTTGTACGCCTCTTATTTTACCTTATTGCCAGTATTTTAGGTAGAATTAATTTTTCGTATATATTAGATACGATTAATTTTCTCGTAATAGTTACACGTAAATGTGTGAAAATTTTTGCTGCACTATTAGTAGGAATTTGCCATTCTTAAATAACATAGTTCCATTTTATTTAAATGATTTACATATTATAACTACTCTCAACAAATTTAAGTATGTATATATAAAATTTTATTATTAATTTAAAAAATTTATTTCAACATACATGTTCTAAACGAGATTCGAGCTCTGGACCTTGTGATTAGTAGTCACGTGGTATAATCCATAATTTAGGTCGGCTTTGTAGGTTATATTTGTCGTCACATAATGTAACCACTACACTATATCTGTCGATTGTTGTACATTATTTTAATATATATGGGAGTTTGTAGTGCACGGTGCAAAGTACATGACGCACGATTCATATGATAATAGAGCTACCAATACGATTATTACACCTTTATAATCGCATTTCTAGTATCTAAAGTCCTTTATAAAATGATATTCAGTGTCGTGTTTAGATATGAAGGAGCTATATTACAACTTACTAAGTAGAAATATAATTCAATAGCAAAAAATTTGGGTTTACGATTGTTGAATTTTCTTCTAATTATCTTATATACCAGAGCTGTCACTGGTGTCTTAAATTGATTGTAATTATGCCACTTTTTAGGAATTCACTAAAAGGGCGGGTAGGTACAAAAATTTTTCTACAAAAAAAAAAAAAATATTTGAAATCTAAAAATTAAAAAAATATTTATAATATGTGTTTCAATTTTGACATGAGGCGGTCATTGGTCATTTTCTCAAGAACATATTCATCTTTAGATGTAACATTTTGTGTATGTAGAATGTGTATCGGATTAAGATTGTAATTTTTTCCTCCTTTTATTTTATTCATTTAAAGTTCACTTACTTTTTAATTCTTTGATTGTATAATTAGCAATGTATAACCATTAATCAAACGTTTGAATTTTTTGGTTGCAATCGTCATGAAGGTGTATGCACTCAGTCATTTTAATTTGATTTTTTTTATTTTTATTTTTCTTTTCTTCGAAATCAGTAGTTCAATTCTTTGGTCTTAAAAACATTCCATTGCTGTTCAGTTTGAAGTATACATACATATACATAGATAATTATATATATATATGTAACTATGTTTATATAATTTTTTTTTAAAATACATTTTAAAGGATATTTAATCCTCTTGCACTTTGAATTAATGAAATATATTGAGTTAAGTTTGGTTTCATTCAAATTACGATACGTTGTCCTTAACTGATTTTATTTGTAGGAATTTGAAAGGAAAATGAAATGTGCGTGATTTGAAACTATTAAAAATGAATTTTTATAGATTTGTAATGATAAAAATGATGGTGTAATTTGAAATTAGGGTCTTTAAATTTATTTGACTTTCTTTTTTTTTTTTTATAAATTTAAAATTATAATTTCTATAAAAAAATGTTAGGAATAAAAAACTAAATTAATGCGTTTGCAAATCAAGACTGTCCAATTGAATGCCTTTAAGAAAAAATTTAGAAGTTCAAAATAGTATTAAGAGACGTAAATTGAATTTTGAATAGAGTTTTGTAATAATGTTTAGTAAATAATATAACAGAGGTGAATTCAGAGGCATTTTAATTTATTGAATATTAAAGGAAAAATTAATAAGTTTTTGGTTTATGACCTGCCGAATGAAATGAAAATTAAGATGAACATTAATATTTGTTGCTTTATTTCGATTTTGGAGTTAAACCAAAAGCTGCTTTAGGTCTCAAGCTTGGTGACAATTTAATTTTGTAAAAAAAAAATTGGCAACATTTGATGGTGAAATTCGCAGGTCAATCAAATGTAGATATAGTGTACCGGAAACTCTTAGTTTCTTACGAGAATATCGCTTAAAATATTCTAAACATAGAAAAATTTACTATTTAATAGGATCAAAAGGTAAGCCTAGTCCATTCTATAGATAGAAATGAAACAAGTCAACGTGACTCGGTCTATGACATGTATCTTTCGTGATCCGCGGTGAACGATAAAATATAGGCGAAATATAATGAGTCATCTCTGGTGTGTAAATTGTGTGATTTTTTTGCAAAAATGAAATTTGGTTGCAGAAACATGTAAATTTCAAAAATTTCTTCCCCCAAGAAAAAATAGTCATGAAGATTGAAGGAATGAAGTATTTGGAAAGACATTGTAGTTACTTATTAAACAAATATATATAAGTAAGTACTAAAAATATTGCAAACAAATGAAAATGGTTAGATCAGTTTTAAATTAATGGGAAGATTAATTTTGTTTGTTTCATTGTTATACTGACAAAAGCTGGTGGTCAAAACATTTTAAGTCAAAAGTGACAAAAATGATTAATAATATAAAAGTCGCCCAGTTATTAGATTCCATAGCAGAATAGATAACGATCATAAATGAATCGATTGTCCGCATAATGACAGATCGGTACGAAATCTGCAAATAAATGTTTGATTGAAATCTATGGGGCATCTCTACAATAAAGCCAAGTCGTCCGAAGAAGGTTTATAGAAAAATGAATTTTGAGATTGTCAAGAACATATAAGAAATTAAATGAAATCTAAATTCGTTGTTTAGGATCGCACTGTTTGATTAAGTGTATTTGCGCAACAAGAAGCTCAAATTATTAACAGCAATATAATATTTTGTAAAATAGTTTTAATTTTTTTTATTTAATATTAATTAAATTGACATTGTTTTTCTGTTGATGTTATCAGATATATTTACTACATATAGTTATGTAGACTGAGTAATATAATAGTATGTAATGTCTGAAAGTTATTTAAATATGTGTTTGATCAAACATTTGAATCAAATGCTGGATCAGAACTCAATTCATTAAATTTTAGTGTGCTAGAATTCGAAGACTTAAACGTGATACTATGCTCATGGTTTCTTTAATTTCATCAAAATCACAACTTTATTAAAAGATATTACATTTTTTTAAAAATATTATTACAATATTTTTATTGTTAATTATATACATGTGATCGCATATGTAATGTAAGGCTCCAGACTTTTATATTAAATTTTTGATTTCTTTTCGGAACTAATTTTATCAAATTTGTTGTGACTATTTGTAACTCTCCTTCAAAACAAAAAAAAAAACAAAAATAAAAACAAAATATTTTATAAAATCATTTCTTTTCAATCCTTTGTTGTCGTTTTTTTAATATTGTTCATTCGAAATTCACCTCCTCTTGTTTCCTTGGATTATTCATTCTTGTTTGTAGTATTTTTTGTATGCATCACGCTTCAGGCAATTTTTTTTACCTCATTTTTACTTTACCTTTGAATTTTTTTTTTTGTTTTTTTTTTTATGTGTTGTTCTTGTTCAACTTCGATCACAATGGATTCTTCACGAAATGAAGGGATTTTGACTTGAAAGGGTATATTCATGTGGTTTTAAATTTAAAGAAACTAAAACGAAAAAAACAGGAAAAAAAAAGAAATTGTAATATAAAACTAAACTTTGAGGTCTTGAACATCTCTTTGCAACATGATTGGTGTCTAACTTCTAAAGAATTAAGATTAAAGAAGAGCAGAAAAAAAGAGAGATGATTTAAATGTCGACAGTGTTTGCAAATCACTGATTTTATATTGTTATTAAATAAATAAAAATGAATATATTTTTACAGAATGTATGTAGTTTGTAGGTATTTAGAATGTATGTGTGAATGTGTGGATAGGGTGCACGATTATTTAATAAAAAATAAACTATTGGTATGTTTTTTTTTTACTTTTTTACTGACTTTAAAATTAAGCTTTAAACTGAGAACAAACTTCAACGTGCAGAATACAGCATCATTTTATTCACACGCTTTTTATATGACATACGGACATTTGCAATGTGATGACATATAGTTAATTATGTTTTTTAATAATTACCTAATACCCAAATACGCTAATAATGTATGTGAAACTTGTGAATTAAAGTACAAAGCAGTAACAGAAACCCAAAATTTAAATGCGGAGCTTTTTCAAAATTTTACCGCTAAAAATTACCGATTAAGAAATAATAAAAATTAAAAAACTATCTTTCAAATAAATCATTTATAGAAAAACATATGCAAGTTCTAAACCCATATAGCAAAATTATGTACTTGATACAAGAACAAAATTGCAAAACATTATAAAATCAATTAAATATGAACATTTTTTTAAATTAGAAGCATTTATTAAAGTCATCAAAACAATTAAAATTCACTAAATTTGCTAAAAATCCTTCTTTATAGGAAAACATCAGAAACAAAATATTATAAAAAACATATCAGGAACAATATTGACTATTTCTTCAATTGGTACTGCAAAATTACAAAACTACCATCTTCTTCATCTCCACATGTTGTCTCCTTTTTTTGCAAAAATTTTTTTTTAAACCAGAATGAACAGTTGTACATAGCTGACTCCACGGAGGTATACTTTTTTAAGCTGAACCCAATTTTTACTATAGCTGGTTAGCAGTGGACTTATACTAGTTGAATATATTAATTATATTTTTATTTTTATTGTTGGTTTATGTGTGATTGTAAATATTGATATGTCAGAAATAACATACTTTCTTCATTAGGCTTCAGGCTATCAGGACTTCTGATTAACTTAATTAATTACTAAATTAATTGCAAAATTAAAAGTATTAGTGAAAAAAAAAAAACAAATTAAAATATTTAATAAAATACCAATTCAAAAAATAACTAGTATTCGCCGCCTCTTTAAATTTCGAATCCACAAAAATTAAAAAATTTCGTTATGAATTTTTTTCCTTTCAATTTATTCTTGGTATATTATCTCTTAGCTTTATATTTTTTTTTTATTGGTTTACCTTAGACAACAACCATATACGTAATAAAACATTGTACATTGCTGAGTTGATAAATTAAAATTATTGTATGTTAAGCACTACGTGTATAGTATAACATGCGGTGAAATTTTAAATTGAAATTTCTAATTAACAATTAAAAAATATTGAAAAGTCTAAAAAATATTTAGTTTCGCTACGTCCCCTTTTAAATATCTATAATTTAAAACAATAACAATGAAAATCTGTTGTGAAATGGTTCAGATATTTGTACCGTAATATACAGATAATTTGTACGTGTAAATTTACAGATTAAATAAATATAATGATGATATTGAATCACCCTATTCATTTAAAAATAGACATACTGACATACACACTTTGGTCAGTTATGCAATATAAATTCACAATTATTGTGAAAAATAAACTTTTGTGTTTGTGCTTGAAATTTAAAAAAAATTACAAAATTATTGTAATAACAGATTTTAAAAATTTCGTACTTATGGAAATGTATCTACTCTCAAAAGGCTTAATATTAATTATTGGGTATATATATATAACTAGTTAGTAACTATGCACAAAAATTTGTTCAATAGTATTAGATAGAATTGATTCTTGCGCACACACAAGTTGTTATGTTAAATTCTTTATAAGTAGTTAGTTTTAAATACATTATAACCGCGTCAATTGTATAATATACTTAAATGTTATTTGCATCAAAAATGTTTACAATTTGATTGCATTCATGAAACTGTAAAAATAAAATTAAATAGTTTTTTTTTTACATAAGTATTTTAATGCAGTCCACACAGTATTGAAATTTTAATTATTTAACCTCTATGGCTAAGATGTGTAATTGTACATTATCTGAATTTTTAAGGTGGTTAAGGTTAATTCTCATGTAATTTGCCATCAGTTACCAAATTTTGAATCTTTTTTTTTAAAAAATAATAAGATAAGAACTACTGCTACGTGCGCAGTAATTTAGCATGGTTAGTACAACATAAAAATTAATATAAAAAAAATAATGATTTATTTGTTTACCGTATTTTGAAACCCTTTAATTTATTTTTTTTAAAGAAATAAATAAAATTGTATACTTATTGTGCAATAAGTTTTGAAGTTCATCTAATAAAACAATTAAATAATTATTAAATATTAACATTACAAATAAAATTGTTATATTTGTATAATAGTCTTGAAGCGTTTTGGCAATTAATATGATCGTTATAATATTCAGTGACCAGTGTATTCTACTTTAATATAATAAATTATGTCTAGAATAATCGTTAAATACTCATGTTCAGTTTTTGTATTTAAACAACCATATCAAAAAACGGTATTGAAGTATGTTTTGTAACTCCATTATTCATTCATCATAATTTCAAATTGAAATATGTTATTAGATATGTTTTTAGGTGATATATTATTATATACTTTCAGATGTTCACATTGTTAATAATAACTCTATTAAACTAATTTTGAAAAAGAGTGGTCTTATGACTAGTTTTGGCTAATTAAAAAGATGACCATTTTATTTTAGGCGAATTATACTAGTACATAATATATATAATAGTATAATATAAAATAATAATAAAAATGATAATATAAAATAGCTCGTATAGAGCTGCAAAGATGGACCATTAAAACAAAAGTATAACATGAGTTGTACTTTGTTGGATAAATATTGTAAGCTCTGGTTCTTTTCCGACCAACTTCAAGTCAATTGCAATCAAGTTGCTGAACCTACCCTATTTCTAATTTTCATGACCTTCTCATATTCGTTTTCAATCCAATTCAAAGTTTTGGCGACGAGAGCCTTATAGTAGCTTTATATGATTTTCATTAATGTTACAACTGCCGTAGTCAAAGGTGGGGTAACCCCTTGGTATATGGCATAGAACAGCTCTGAAAGAAGTTGAGGCAACGAGTACAAACTGCTCCAAAATAAAACGATTATAATTCAAAATAGAGTCAATACAAAATCGATTTGTGGAATACAAAGGGAAAGAATAAAGAAATAAAAAATTTGAATTTCTCAGTAGAAAATTTCTTTTAAATAGCACAACTCCAATTTATTTTAGTGATATTTACCAAATAACTAACACTCTTATCTAATTTCAACTAATAATTAAACAAAGAAAACGTTTACTTCAGAAACAGTCATGCTTCCAACTGAATTCAAATATACTTAATTCTTGATCTTATACATATATTACACTCATAAGTCATAACCATTATAACTACTATTCCATGTCATTTTGTAATTAGGATCGTACTGTAAAATTTTGCAAGAAAAAACATTAATTTTGAAAATTATTCAAAATATAATATGTGTGTTGTACTTCAAGTATTAAATTTGGTTCTTTCCTGGTTTTACTTGTTCTATAAAACAATTTAAATAATATTTCTTTCATAATAAGTATTTCACTGGACACCGCAAGCCTAACTAACAAAGACAAATATTTCGTTTGTTAACATTAAAAAAAAAAATATTTAAGTCCAAGATTAATTTGGAACAATGATACAACACAGTGACATAACAAATCAGCTTAAAAAATATATATATATATATGTATGTATACGAATTTCTAAAATTTAAAATAAATGAAATAATTCTAAGAAAGTAGAATAATTCGAAAAATAAAAAATAATTGATTCATTTTAATAAAATTTATTGCGCATGATTGTATAAAATTGTCATATTTAGTTTAGAAAACAACGATGATATTTACAATGCAATTCTTAAAAAAAAGAAAATATTAAACATAACAGATCATGTAACGGAGATAACATGTTTTTTTTTTTATTTATACAATAACATTTTTAAATTATTATAATTGCATGAGAAAAATGAAAGGGTATTATAAAATTCAACATCCATTTGCTTGTTTGTTAACAAATTCTTTTTTTTTTTTTTTAAAAACAGTTCGATTCCATTTGACTTTAATTACTAAAATACTATTCATTTTCATCTAAACATTTTATGCGGCAAGAAGTGTCATTTGATGGTAGTTATAGGTTATTAGTATAGGTCATTCAATAATCTGTGATTGCAATCGATTACATTCAAAATATCAAAAAATCAGTAGCCATCAAAAATTATTTTAAAAAAAATGAAAGTAAAATGTTTGAATAACTTAATTTAAAACTTTTTTATTTGAATTTAAATTTTAAAAATGCTTTATTTATAAATATTATAATTTTTTTTCTGACAAAAAATATTTTTTTTTAACAAAATTAACTTTTACCGAATATTTTGCATCAGAATAATTTTCAAACTAAACTTTGACATTAAATTTAAACTTTGAGATAAAATTCCAATCAAGGATTGTGATTTTACTCCTGAACACAATCAAAAGCTGTGTTTTTTTAATGATCCGGATCTATATAGATCAAAGAGCTTTTTTGAATTTCATACAAATCGCTAATCCAACTTTTTATCGGGATTTCTATACAAATTATGGGAAATTTATAAATTTCCCTTTTTTTGACAATAATATTTGACAAAATAAGACGTCAAAGTAAATCGTTTAATGTTTATTGCTAAATCAAAATGCTTACATTTTATCTAAATAACTGTAATTTCAAATAAATTAAATAAGCTGAATTTTGATTTCGGGAACATAAAAAAAAATAAAAAAAACAATAATCGTAATGTGGCGTGTAGTGTAAGTATAATTACTATTAGTATATTTTTACCAGCTGAAAAAGGTAAATTAGGTAAATTCAAAAATGCATCATCATAAAATTTCATGATGAAAAAAATTCATTTCTGAAATTACTATTCATTTAAATGTTAATAAAATTGATTAGTTATTTATTAAATTAATCCAATTATTCTAAAACTTTAATTAGCAAATGCATCAGGAAATTAGTTTTACCATGATGCGAGATGCAGATGCATTTATGAATTTACCTATTGGCTATTATTACAATAATAAATGATAAAAAGTTTAACAATTACAATTGAATTTTTGTAGATCCAGTGAACAGTAAAATAATTTATTAAAGATATGTACCTTTCAACCAAAAAAACCATAGAATGTACATCGATTTTAAAATCAATTATAAATACAATAACATAAAATACAAATCAGAAATGTAAAAATGTATAATGTAAATCAGTTATAAGAGCAATAAAGTTTATTTCCTTAACATACATAGTTTCTTAAACATAATAATTTAATATACTGTACTGAGTTAAAATCTAATTTTACAGCTTCTATTTAAGTTTATTTTTAGCTGTGACTGAAAATTATAGTAATAAAAAAAGATAAAAACTACTATAGTGAAAAAACATTTATTTTATACTACAGAGAAGATTTAGGTTTTATTAGCCTTATAATTTTTTAGATGGTCTAAGGAATTCGACGATCCTTATACGTGCTTACACCTTAAAATCCCTATATGTGTACATGTCTTATGAGAACAAGAAAAGGAATATATTGAAAAAAAAAAATAGAATTTATCCTATTTTCTTCAATATTATATTGAGAGAGACAAAATTAAATATGGCGAATAATGAAAAACTAAGCAACATTCATATGTAAATTTTTTTTTTTTTTTTTTTGATTTTACATTTGTTTTATATTCACAGGGTTCTTGATTAAAAAATTTTTTATTTTATATTAGTTTTTGTGAATATATAAGAAAAAATTGATAAATAGTTTGATTGTTTAAAAACTGATGTGTATAAACACAAATGTCTCTCTCTTCAATCTAAACTCGTCAATAAATATTGAAGAATATTGATGTGTAAACGCTGCCTAAGATTATATTTTCAATCATGTCTATTGAACAACTCCGAATCAGATTGAAAAGCTATTAAACGAAAAAACATGATTGTAATTGCTTACAATCAAAAACTTTTTGTTATTGAATGAATTTTATATATTATTTATGAGGGAGATTGTATTTTACTTATAAGAAAATACAGTATGTAAGGAACAATTATCACATAGTCGTCGAAGAGTACATACATATATCAAATTTTGATTTTGTCAGTTCAATTGTCGAAAATTGGGTCTAAAAAAATCGGGGTGTATTTTTAACAGCAATCAAATTTCACATGAGGTATATAGAAAAAACTAAGGAAATTATTTTTGACAGATAAAAATGACTGCTTATTTTTCAGTACCTAAGTATGTAATTTTGAATTTGTTTGCTTTGTTGTATCTTTCGTTTTTTATATTTTTTTTTGTCTTGACGTTGTTGATAACCGAATTTTTCTCTATATAAATTCTTAAATTCGGTCAAAGGTAACTTAAATTCTGATATTTGCTTTTCCACTGATTTAATTGCGCTATTTTATAATTTGCGCTATAAAAACATTTATTATGCAATAAAAAAAATTAAAATTCAGCTTAGTTATTTTATTAAATTCAAATATCAACATTGAACATTCAATGAATAAACAATTTAAGTACTTTGACGTTATATTTTGTCAAATATTATTGTCATAAAAAGGGAAATTTATAAATTTCCCATAATCTGAATAAGATCTCGATAAAAAGTTGGATTAGCGATTTGTATGAAATTCGGAAAAGCTCTTTGATCTATCATTAAAAAAACGCTTTTATAATTAAATTAAGCTTTGAGATATCTGTCATACCGTTTCAATCTCCTGAACTCAATTTATATCAGATCTGAGCTATCACTGATAATATACAAATGATGTCCTCCTGAGTACCTACCGAAAAGCGGATTCGACTGTTATGGTTTTTGACAAATCCCAGTCATATTACTTGGTCTTACTAATATCTAAACCATATTTTAACAGAAGCTGAACTTCCTTTCACTTATTAATTTTGATATTTCGAAAACAACCTATAGTTATACTGCATTGAGTGGTGCTTCCAACTAACAATCTAATTTTGTATATCCTAGAGTTGACATTATTGAAATCCATTTTTTATCGTTTTTTTTTTTGTATTACTTACTTTTTTTAAATTCATAAAAATTCATGAAATTTTTTGATTTTCTTATTTTAATTTTTTTTTTGTATAAAAATTTTGAAATTCAATCTTGTTGCGAAGATCTTAAAAATTCTTGTTTTACATGACAGAGTGAAGTTCGTTTATGAAATGTATCTTCGTTGGAGAACGCGTGGTCCACAATAAAAAAAAAATATTACTAAAAAGAAAAATAAAATTCTTTTTGGTGTAAATGCAATTTTTTGTTTTTTTTCTTTTTTTTTTTTGGTTTAAATAAAGGTAAAGGAAGATCTTTATTGGTTTCTAAAAAAAAGGGAAAAAAACAAAAAACATGGTGATTCCGTATTCAAAATGTGTCTTAAAAATTAGATAGCATAATCGTGATGTGTTTCGGTGTGAAAATTTCAATTTGAGTTGAAACAATATTTGGTCAGTTCTGTCAACTGGCGTTGCTTTAGCGTTATTAAAGAAAAAGTATTACGTAGAGTTTTAATCGATTCGTTACAATTTTTGTTACCATCGGTTTAGAGAGTAATATTTTGGTATTCCAGCATTTTCGATGTTTTTAAATTTTTTCAGAGAGTTGAAAACAAATGAAAATTTAATTTCATTGGCACTTAATTTGTAAAGCAAAACGTAGGTAGATATGGTATATGAAGTGAGAACTGTGCAAATAATCATGTTGTATGACATAAAGTTTTCGATATTCTGATTGGTAATCAAAATCATAAAGTTTAATGAATCGACTGGTAACAAATAAAACTTAATTCTTTGATATTTATTTACTACTCGATGTTAGCAGTCATAATATGACTTGGATGTTATGTTATGTCAGCATTGACTAAAATACTGCTATATTCATTGCGGTTTATTGTTACGTGTATTAAATTATCGATATTTGATACTCGTGTCCAGTTTCAAATGTTTCGTTATTACGATATTTGTCTTCGATTTGTTGGTGAATGAGCACGATGAGTTGACGAAGTTCGTTTCTTTGATTCCGGCCACAAAAAATGCAAATTTTATAACAAAACAACCTCACTGTATTGCTTTATTTTTTCAATTGAGACCTTTCTGAGGAATTTAAATTGGATATAAGTAAGTAATTTTTGTTTTTATATACTTAAGTATGTATTTATTATTACATAATTTGATTAGACTTTTTACTGTACATTTATTATTTGTTTATATATATGTAATTTGTTTGATTCTAATAACCAAAAGGCCAGATCGAAAAATCAATAAAAATTCCTGTGGATTCTTATCTGGGATCTTTCGGTTGAAAGGCAGGAATTCTACTGCGCCATCCCTTATTGAATGAAGATATGTCAAACGCTTTAGTTTTTAGTAAACTAGATTTAAAATAAAGTTAAAATTATATCTTATCGGTATTAATTGAACACTCAGCTTAATAGAACTAAATATTTAAATTTAGAAGCAATAACTATAATAAACATGTATATATATATATATGTATATGAATCGAAGATTAACTGAATCAGACTGAATTTAGAATTAGAATGAAAACTGGTATATTATATACAACGAACACTTAATTGTGGTAAGTACTGTACTGGGATGAAAACAAAATGTTTGTAAAAGATAAACATACATAACTGTAAATTAAAAAAAAAAATTATTTAAATTAAATAAACTAAAATAATTCATTTTAAAAATAAAATCGATTAAAATCGTTTTATGTATTGATACATAATTTAAAATTTCCTCACAATGTGCAATATTGTGGATTGCCCCTAAATAATTATTTCATTTAATTATTCATTACTATCTAAAAAGGATACATGAAGTTAAGATATTAATAGTTAAGCCAATCATTAAAATAAATGTTTTATGAAATTTTAATATGCAGAGACATGAAATTAAATGTCGGAAATTTGTAGTAAATTCTTATTTAATTTAAATGCAGGAATATGAAACAATTTTTTTCTTTACTCTTTACAAAACTATAATAAATGTGTATAGTAGTATATATAACTATGTGTATATATATAGAAGAATATATATTTAAATAATTTTAATGAAATAGAAAAAAAACTTTAATTTTAATTTTTATTTGAATTCTTGTTGTTGTTGTTGCTGTTGATCAATGTTATTAAAGGTGTGGTGTATTTTCGACGATATTAAAAAACGTTCATAAATTTTTGTGGTTTATGGTTTAATTTGAATTAAAAAAATTACAAAATAAAAATTTAAATATTTAAAGGATTCATAGCGTTAAAAAACTAATGTGATGTACCTACTAATAATAAAATTTCATTTTGAATTCACGATTATTGAATTTTAAATAAAGAAACAAATCATTTTGTGTTGTAAAGTGTAGAGTGATGCTAAATTTATCGAATATTTATTCATTTGGACATTTTTCATCAAATACTATTCATTATAAATACGCCTTCAATAGTATTTTAGACTTATGAAATGATGAAGAATATATTGTGATCAAAATTATGAGTCTTATGTACCTATATATTGAAATTGATCAATTGAAAATTCCATGAGTGCATTCAGTTATGTATATAAATATTTCGGATTTTGTTTGAAGCAATTTTGAAAATAGTTACAAAATGTCGAATAGAAATGGTATGATGGTCTGTTTTGGGATTGTTTTTTTATAATAATTGTTCTAGACAATTTTTTTATTTCTTTTAGACAATGTGCTTTATTTAGTATTTGATACTATTTAAAATTTCATTAACTGTCAAATTACCAATTAATCAATTAATTGTGATAAACTCAATAGCTTTGCGTTCAAATATAATTAAGTATATGTATTCAGCTTTGATGAATAATCGTTTAAGTCAGTTATACATTAACATCTTTTTTTGAACTTTTTTGTTCTAATTTTTAATTACTCTGAAATTTCTTTGTTTAACAAAATTTTTTGATTATTCATTTACAGAAACACAACAACAAAAAAAGTTATCCAAAACTGTTCTCAAAAATATTCAGAACAAAAAAGATCAATTTAGAACAGTTTCGCACAATCTAATGAACACAGAACAGAACACTTTCGGACAAAAAAGAACAAGTAACGGGAACTAATGAACACAAAAACGTGTTATTTTTTAATCTAAAACATTTTAGAGCGTCCTAGAACAGTTTACTGAACACAACCAATAATTGCAATCTATCTAAGCTTACATTCGTAGTAAAAGCTATGATTGTAAAATAATATTCGAAGTATCGTACCGCGCTGCTTGTTAATATATGATCTCTTATTCTTTGTGTAATTTCTCTTAGAAATGAATTTTTCTTACAAATAAAGTTTACGTATGAGTAAAAATTTAACTTCCTTTCAATAATAAGACCAACATATTTTATTTCATCGACTTGTTCTATTTTGAAATTATCAATCAAAATATCCGTATTCACTCTTCCGTTGCTTATCATTGCTTATCAATAGGTCTGTATGTTAACTCGCATATTTAAATATAAGGTCTGTATGTTAACTTCTAAAAATTTGCAAATGAGAGGAAAAATCACGTGATCATAAAATTCTTCGAAAATAGTTAAAATGTTTTCTTTTACAAACAAAAGTAGTCATACGCAAAATTAGCATAAATTTTTCCATACAGACCTAATATTTAAGATATATGAAATTTAATATCTTAAACAATAAACTGAGTTCATCTAAATAAGAATTCCATTTACTAACCCAATCATCTATTGTCTCTCCACTTAAGAAGACCAGTGCATCGGCAGCAAACACCATGATATTTGCAAATTTTATAGCTTTCTTAAAATATCATTAACAAAGATTAAAAACAAAAGTACACCAAGAATTATACGCTTAGGTATCTCATTTATAATTTTGAATTAAACTTGGACAACTAGGGATTTAAGGAAAATCGGATTAGAAACATAATGTTTAACAAATATTTATATACTACAGTTCCGAAGATATGAAAGCTGGAGCATTGTGTTCTATTGAGATTTTTTTTTTAAAATTGTTTTTAAATTATTAACTTAAGTTAAGTTTTAAGCGTAATTTTATTTTTTTTATAAATTTTCTGGTACTTATATATATAAAATACTTAATTAAATGTGGAAAGGTTTGAGCAAACAGAAAGGTTAATTAATTATGTTGTTAACACTACCTATTATACCAAAGCTTCCACAGAACATATCTTCTTTAAATTAAAAATAATTACGAATAATAATAATTTCCACAATAAGTGAGAATAGATTAGTAGATCTACATTATCCATTGAAAGGAAATTCGTTAAAAATGTTGACTATATAATATAGGTAATGATTTGGTAGAAAACTTTGCAAGGGCAAAAGCACGAAAAAATATTTTTTTATATATAGTAATTCACCTTGTATATACCGGGTGTTCCATACCATGCGGATCAGCTTTTTAAGAGGGTAAGGAGCCGTTATTTTAAAATTAAATAAAAATTTTATTAAATGAATTGAGGGTGCTCTATCGATTGGTGATATTTTCAATTTCCGGGAAGGAAGGGAAATCGGGTTTTTTCAGACCAAAAATCGCCGAAATTGGCCGAAATCGAGATTTTCAAATGGGAAGGAGTACTTTTTTATGGAAATTCGGATTCTACGTCAAAAAATAAGTGCCCTCAGATCATATATTGAAATATAAATTTTAAATTACCTAAAAAACCAAATTTTTTTTTTATCACACATAAATTATTTTTACCTAAGAAAAGGCGAATATTTTATATAAAAAATACAATGAAGATTTAGAAGAAAGGTTAGCTGAGGAATGCATGCATTTTAAGCATATCAACTTATTATCTGATAACTTAAAGGCTTTTTCGAAAGCTTGATTGATTTTGAAAACCATCATTGAGTTGCAAATTTAATGCACTTTTTCAAATATAACAACAGCTCTACGAATATTTTTGAGTATTGTATGTACAAATTGCAGTGGGAAAAGGTCATTTTCGACCCTTAGAAGGATAAAATATTATTTACGTTCATCTTTAGGACAATCTAAACTAAATAATTTAAGTGTATTGAAGCTGATATATTAGAAACCACAGACTTTAATGAAATAATAAATAGTTAACTTTGCCAATAATAAATGTCGGAAAAGAAATATTTAATATTAAATTGTACCTTTTAGTTTTTTAAGTAATAATTAATTATTATATTTAAGCATGCATATATTACAGAAACAAAATTTGCCTCTTTAAAATTAAACTCATTTTTACTTTATATTAAACCAAAGCCCAGGGCACCCAAATTTGTAAAGACGGCCCTGGAAAAGGGCCTGTAGTTGGCCTGTAGATTAATCTGTAGATCCACTGTTAAATAAATAAAAATTTAAATATATTGTGTAGTGTGTTTAAAGTGTGGTTAAAATAATTTAAAAATGCCTATCGTCTTACTAGTAGGTAGATTATAAGTGCAGACTCTTATAAATTTGTTCGTATAAGCGATGGTATATCTAAGAGAATGGAATTACCAAACCAAGGCCTTATATCATATTTTTTACGCAAAATAAGTTCAAACCAAGAATTAAGAAGGACAAAGAAAACAGAAAAAAATATTCTCAGATAAGGTAAACAAATTTCAGAAATCCATTTCAGAAGTTTTGTGTTGTTTACATTCAGGATTTTCATCGTTTTTTTTCAAGCTAATAAAAATAATGAAATTAAAGTCAATAAATTTAACAATTAAAGTCGCTATTTTTAATTATTAAAATTATTATTAAATATTAAATTACAATAATTTATTCAATTTACTGATATGTTTTCATCTTATTTTTAGGTTAGTTATGCAGTTTACTTTGTTTTTATAAATCGAAATAAAAAATTATCAATTTGATGGATATTTGATGGTGATATTTAAATGTACTTATCTAACATAATCTAAGTCGGTAAATAATTTTTAATTTAAATATATATTTTTTTGAAAGTTCATTAAATCATCAACATTATATTTTAATTTGAAATTCATCTTCGTATCAGAAAGGTATATTTTTATCTATTAAAAGTTAACCTTTATATCGGTACAGAATTTTTTTTTTATTAACTTGAATGGAATTAATTAAATGAGCAGAATTTTGAAATAACATGACCGATGTATATTGTATAACATCAACAAAAATAAACGAGTTCTAATTATGTTCCGTTCAATGAGTCAATTGTTAGGACTATAAAGATCATCAGCCTACCTATATACCTATACCTACAAAGAATTATTTCCAATTGGATGATCAATGAAACCAATACCATATGGAATATAATTGCCAAAGACTGCAGTTTAAAACTTTTTCAAATTTAATATTAAGTTGTTAGATTAGGTAATACGGGAGAGTGCATATTCATTGTCAGAACACTGAAATAATTTATGACAGGATACGGTTGCTTTAACAAACCTTTTTTAAAAATGGTAAGTTCAACTAACAGATTCAAATTTTGCTTACAGGAAGAAGAAGTTCAGTAGATTTGAAAAAATCGCGCCTCTACATAGAACTCCATCGTAAAACAAAAAATACTCCTATACCTATAAAGAGTTCCTATACCTATAAAGAGAGCAAATTGTGTAATTATTTTATCAAATTAATTTTCAATTCAACCGTTATTTCAACAATCTACATCAACAATCTACAATCAACAATCTACGAGTATAGTTAGAATTTTGGGATGAACTACATAATATTATTCCCAAAAACAATTTATTTTATATTACAATTACATGCGCATATTTTTTTAAAACTCCAGGTGAATGTCAATCTACAACATGGTTGGTTTTAATTTACAGAATTAATATAAAAAATGGTTACTTCCATATTTTGCATAATTCCCAAGACCATGGTTGATTATGCATAGAAAAAGGAAAATTTCAAAAATAAAATGTATGAGAGAATTTCATGTGTATAATCTCTATACAATTTGGTTCCATAAAAAATTATAAATTTTGTTTGATGCACTGCATATAGAACTCAACTCACATATAACACAAATATTAATATTTTTCAAAATAAGAAAACAATTTAGAAAATATATAAAAAAAAAAAAATTAAAAATCTTAGAATAAACAAAAAAATAATTGATCGTTAATAATAATTCAACACTGACTCTGTGTTTCTAAGCCATGGCATGACATACATTTATTTGTTTTAGCAAAAATCTACTAATTAAAGATAATTGCACGAAAGTGATTATTGAAATTTATAATCTTCAAAATGAATTCTAAAATAAATGGAATTCCATTATTCTATTTTGAGAAGAAGAAAAAAAAAATTCAATTAATGATGCGGAAGTAGCTAACCTGAGCTAACCTATACAAGAGAGTATATTTTAAATTTAAAACAAAATAAGTAAACAATTGATTTTATATGGTGCTGGTATTTTTCAATATAATTATGTATTTACGTTTATGTTAGAATAAAAAGAGTATTGAAATATGAGTTATTATGAATTTGTTATCAATTTTATAATGATGACGACGCGTCATATTGAATATTTATGAATAGGCAAAAACTTGTATTTGAAGGTATTTATGTAACTGTGTATATATGAACTAAATTAAATATTTTTACTGTCGTACAATAAACTCTAATGTGATTTGGATTGAAAATCAAATTAAAACCCTAATTGTCTTTTTTATGTGATTACAAATGTTTATGAGGCTGTAGTTATACCGATTCGTAAAATAAGTACGCAAAAAATTAAACTGTAAAAAACGAAGTATAGTTGTTTTTTTATGGTGTTATAACGGTTATAATAGCAATTAAAAATCGCAGCAAAATTGGTTGGTTTTTCGGTTTTATGTTTTGTTATTTTTTATGATAAAACCGAGACTGATGACTGATTCAGATGTTGCTGATCCAGATGATGAATTTGTTGCCGTGCAGTTACTTCGTGTTAACACAAAAATTGTATAATACAATTTTTTATTTTACGTTAAAATTTAATTATATAAGTATAGGTACTGTTACATGTAACATAATGCTTAATTCTGATGTCTTGATTACCTAGTATATTCATACCAGGTAAACGTTAACGGAAAAACGTAAATGTTAAAATTAATTTATTAGAGGAATTTTTCAAGGTTTTCTTTAACTTCGGAGAAGAGATATCCGCCCTTTTCAATCGCGAAAATATATCACCACAACTCAGGAGAAATTTAATATTTTTGTGATACTTTAAAAGTTAATAAATGGTCTTTCGAACCGAATTGTTTCGTATAACATAATGTTTAATAATGGGTCTACTACATAATCTTCTTTTTCAAAATCTCGTTTTTTTAAAATTTCGGTTTTCAAAATCTCGGTTTTTTAAAATTTCGTTTTTAAAATCTCTGTTTTTAAAATCTTGTTTTTTTTTAATTATTTTTAATGTTGGAATATTCAAAAGACAGTTATTTTCAGTTATTTTCAAAAAACTCAAATTATAATAAAAAAAAAAAAATAAATATAATAAAGGTATAAGTATTCTGTAAAAGGGATTTATCCCCCTTTTTGCATGCAAAAGCGGTTACGCAAAAAAATAATTAAGGTAAATATTCTGTAAAAAGGGAGTATCCTCTTCTATGTATGCAACAGAGACTATGCATAAAAACAATTAAACCAACATCTTGTTTTTTTTGGGGATTTTGCGTATGGGAATTTTGTGTCTCGGGATTTTCATTTTTGGGTTTTTAAAAATCTGGTGATCTTGATTTTGGGGAGTGACTCCAATTTTAAAACCAGTCCCGGTCTATATTATTGGAACCCTGCTATTAGTGATGGCAGTAACATTTTTTCATTTCTTAATATTTTTGCTAAAGAATTTTTAAAAAGAGCTGGATTTTTGACAAAAGCTAGATTTTTAGAAAAAATTAGATTAAAAAAAACACAAGACTTTAAAAAACGAAATTTTAAAAACCAAGATTTTGAAGAACAAAATAACGTACCGCTCTCTTTAATAATACTGTTTACATTTTTTATGCTAAGTTCAAGGCAATTAAGATAGCATTATAACCATTATGTTACACGGAACCGGTATGAGACTGCTTTACTTAAATTTGTTAAACATCAAATTTAAAAAAAAATTTATTAATGGATTTCGTTATAAAGTATTGAATTTTAAAAAAAAGTGATATTATTAAAAGAAAAACCATAACAATATCAAATCAAATTTTTATTTAATTTAAAACCGCGTTTAAAAAACCACTTGGGCACAATTGCACAGTGGGTATCTTGTATACAAAATAAAAAATAAAAAAATTTGTTTGATTCAAAAGCAAAGAAAAAGGGGAAGTTTTTGTGATTAATATCTCGAAAATGTTATTTTAAATAAAAAAAATTATTGAAAAAGAACAGCATTGAATAATGTTTACATAGACCGGAAAAATTAGTAGCTCGAAACAAATAAAAAAAATGTATGGATTGTATCTGGACTATTTATTGAGCCTCCAAGATTTGTTCGTTATCGAAATAAGTACCATGGTTTATTTTTTTAACCCAATAAAAAGGTTAAAGTCAATTTTTGGTTTGGTTAGAAATCAGACTTAACAAATCAGACTTAACAAATCAAAGGTTAGAATTTGACTGAAATCTATTCTGGTCACTGACCATCCACCGACATAAAACTGTAAAAAGACATTTCAGCATAACTGCATGGGTCTCTCTTCCTACTTTTGCTGGGCAAAAATAACTTACTTGAAATAGACTTAATATTTGAAACATATTTGCAATATTTTTTTTTTCAATTTCATAACTTAAGAACGGTGTGCTGTAAAAACTTCCCACCACCCGACATACACTCTATACCTTTCACATACCCTATAGTTGTTTTTATCATTTTCATATACAAACTTCTAAACAAAAAGAATTTTAATTTTAAAAATTTATTCTTATATTTTTTGTTTTTTTTTTGTTAACAATTTTAACCATCGATCTATCCAAATGATGCCAGCCATTTTCACAACAATAGTTTTCAAAGATTGAATTTTATAAAAATAATTTTTTTTTTGTTTTTTTTTCCTAGATTTCCATTTTCTTTTTTTTAACCAGGAACTCTATCCGATTTACGTGATCATTTAAAATTTTACCACGAATCTATTAAATTTTTGTATCATAAAATGTAGACGGAACAAAGAGGGAGAGAGAAAGAGAAATAAGAAAGAGAGTTTACAATTTTTTAACTTTTTTTTTTACAAGACGAACCTATTTGATAATAGCAAAACAACAACAATACAATCACAAAAAAAAAATAAAACAAAATAAAGAACGTGCCCATACACAATAAACCACTTCAAAGGTAAATCTATGTTTATATACCTATATACCTGTGATGCCTATAATAATTCGTATCGAAATTTGAAAAAAAAATTGTTGATTTTTGTTGTTGTTGTTGTTGAATAGAAACTAAAAATAATAAACCTAGAGTGAATTTAGCCAAAAGTAAGAAGATGTGGAAATAAAATAATACAATTGAAGGTCTTCTTACCATGATGATAACTGTTATTGTCATGCCAGGTTTGTTAATTTTTTCTTTTCGAGGTTATTTTTTAAACAGGGTGATAAAAAAAATTAATTTTTAATTTAATTTGTATGAAATATAAGTTTAAAAAAAATAAATATATACTCGCACGTACTTATATGCATTTATTGTGCTAGTTAGTTCAGTACAATACTTTATTATTCATTTGAAATATTTCAAAATAGGGTCCGATATAATATAAGTTGATTTGTTTATAAGATTTTCATACCGGTTGTGCAAATGTTTAAGTCGAAGGATTTTACGTAGTAAGGTAAGTGGCTATAATACTGACAGTGGATGTAATACTGACATATGAAATGAAGCGATATTTTCATTTATTAAGAAAATTATTCATATAAAACAACAGTTTATTTTTTTTAAATTAAATTTAAAAATTCAAGATTCATATTTTGTTTAAATCAGCCCGATAGTGTACAAAATAGAAGAAATATCATTTATAATTCAAAAGTGGTCGTGGCAATACGTGTTGTTACAAAGATTCGTTAAAATTTATGCTTAAATTTTAAAATTCCTTTATTTTGTAATATTTTTTATGTAAGTTTAAATTAATAACGAATTTTTAAAGAAATAAATTGTTTTGTTATTGAGTTTGAATTACTGAAATGTATTTATATTAAAAAAGTGAAATTAATTATTAATTTTAATTAAAATAGTTTTGTCAGAATTAGGAGCAAGCGAATATACATACTGTTCTTAATACTGACACATATGTCAGTATTGGGAAAAGGAATATTAATTATTAAAAGCTTATTACAAATTAAATATTTAATATTTTTTTTAAATTCTTTTTACTGTCATTAGATATTTATTGTATTATTTTATTGTCCTAATTCTGACACAGGTATTTCATAATAATTATCACATAAATTAAGAAACATAAAGACTGTCAGAATTATGTCCACATATTAGCTCAGTATTAGACTCTTAATATGTCAGTATTAAGGTTTTAGATTTTGAAATTATTTTTGTAAAATTTAAACTGTTTAATATGATTTTAAATACTTTCTGTATAATTTAATTAATGTAAAATCAGTTAAATATATGTGGATTTAAACATGACTGTAAGTTTTAGGATTAGTTCATTACAATAATAGGTCTTAAAGTTGGGTGTTAGTATTGTATACAAATATATGTCAGTAAAGCAAAGAACATTGTGTGTTAGCGTATAAAAGTGAAAAAGCCGTGATGACGAAAAGTAAAGTCTTACAACACTTGTTGTACGGAATGCTGCTGGGGATATTTCACCGCCAATGGTTGTCTACAAATATAAAAGAATTCCCTTTGCGTTACGAAAAGAAAAATGGCTAAAGAGGAATGGGGTTTTCCGATACTTGATGGATGACTGGCGAAGTATTTTATGAATACATAGCAAATGAATTTTTATCCTTATTTAGATGGTGCTTAATTTCCAGTAATTCTATTCTTAGATGCATGTTTCTCACTTATCATTAGCGTTAAGTGACTTTTACAAAGAGAAAAGAACATTGATTGCTCTTTACCCCCGTGCAACTCACCTTTTGCACTCACTTGTTGTTGTTGTTGGTATTTTTCGTCCTCTTAAGTTAGAATGGAAGAAAGCTGTTCATAAATGGAAACTGGAAAACGATAGAAAAAAATTAATGAATTTTTCCATTATTCTTAGAAAATTTTATCCATTATTCTTATTCCACATTTCTTAGAAAAAGCTCTAAGAAATGAAGCTAACGAAACCACGATATTATTTTCGAACATGCGGTGTATATTTATTTTCAGCTCTGATCCTTCTTTTTACGCTCTTGACAGTAACTTAGGTAGAATCACCTTTTCGTGCTTAATTAAGTACGATACTGCAATTTTACACTACAATATTTAGAGTATTTATTTAACAAATTACTGGCTCTACTCATTAAATGTGGAAAACTACTGCTATTGTCAGGAGCTAACCCTTCTTAAATAGAGTAGTTTCATTGTATTTAATTTTTTACCAGATTATACTGTAAATTTTTTTTTGTCATTTATGATGTTCCAATGACAAAAGGAACTAGACCAGGTCGAAAAACCAATAAAGCATTTTTTTGCATCATCGGGAATCGAATCTGGGACCTTTCGGTTGAAAGGCAGGCACTCTACCTACTGCGTTACCCAGCGTGTAAATTACACCAGTTCCTGTGAGTTACCAGTTGCCTAAGACCAGTTGCCAGAATAAAGAGCTATACTTTTGATTTTATTTCATCAAATATATTTAATATTTATTTAATATATTTAAGATATTCTTAAATACTTAGTCGTTTTATTTGTCATCTATATTTATTATCTATAACGCTATTAGAAACTGCATTACTATGCATATGTCAGTATTAGGAACCAAAACTGTCAGTAATAGACTCAACAATTTTTACGCATGTTTTTACGCTAATTTTATAAAATCATGAATTAAAAATTTTTTAAATTTAATTTATGTCTTAACCAAATTACTCCTAAATATCTAAATTTTCTGATAAAACTATTTTTTTTTGGAAAATAATTATAATTTATATAAAAAAACTTAATTTAAAGTTGAATTTGTCGCGTACACTGTCAGTATTATATCCACTTACCTTATGTAAAATATTTGTAAATGCTGCGTTTTTTAATAGTGGGGGAGTTCTATGCAAACGCTATATTTTCAGATCTATTGTGCTTCCTCATTTGATTGTGTATGTGGTGAAAGCTATTATTGTTTAATGGCAATTTTAGAATTGGGAGATGTTTATGGTATGCTTCGAAATATTTATGTCCTATTGCGAACTATGACATTACATTCAAATGTAATGTGGGAGGAAAATGGATTTGTTTTCTGCTAATCATAATCTGCATTTGTCTGTGTTGCACTGAGCAATCTTGAACAGATGTTCATTTGAATCCATATCTTGTGATAAACCATATCAGTGCTTTGACATTCTGCTTTTCTTAAGACATAATTTTTTTTTATCTATATCTCGTCAATATTATTTGTTTATTTATATTCATTTGGTGTATATATATACAATATGTGACAGTAAATCTTAGTTAACAGTTAAATAAATTTTTGACTTGTCTATAGTACAATGTTTTGTTTTTAAGATGGGATATTTTACCTAAACTGGACATTCTCACATCTACTTTTAATACAAGGCTATAAAATATTTTGCTTAATTTGTAAAATACAAAAACCCCCATTCACCAGCATAATTACTGATGAGAATAAATAACTCTCACACTTTTCTCTCATCTGTTCCACTCGTTTTATTTTCAAAACCGAATCATAATCGTTTTAACTTATGTTTGTCAGTTATTAAAGTTTTGAGAGGACAAGCGATATACGATTTACAATTTGAACTTATGTCGAGATTCAATCATCATATTGAAATCAGATTCGAGAAAAATACTTTGTTTAACTGTGGTTGCCTTCATCCTCTTCGATAATTTCATCTGTTCACTGACTTGCATGTTTTTTTAGTGTTTTGAAAGAGTTCAAAAATGAAATAAAATTCAATGGGACCACCGTATTTGTAATTCATTAAATTGAATAATTTAAAATATTATTTGAGATTAGACTGGAACAATTTATTGGTAACAATTCATTGAAAATAAACAGGTCTATTCGTTGAAGTACAACAACCGAAGAATTTGTAAATCAAAGTAGTTGTATGTAACATTATTGTGTATTCTGCTTATTCTGTTCCTCCTCCAGAACTTTGTGGCCTGTGGCACAAAAAATTATCATTACACTGGACGTGGCAAGTATATTTTATGAAATTAATCATTGTAATGGCTGGCCAGATTTTCTAAACAACATGAAGATGTAAAATTAACAAAAATGAAATGAATTTCATCATAGAATGTTCTGGTACAATTTTAAAATTTAGACTTTAATCTTTCCTCTTTTCTTCTTCTAATTTATAAAATTACAAAATAACTTAAAAAATGTCAGGGAATTGTTCCAAAAGAAAAATATTGAGTTCATTTATTGTCTGAAAAGAACAAAACAAAAAAACAAGCAAAAAAAAAAAAATAAGAACAAGTTTTCAACAAAATAAAATACTCTGGGCATTTTTGAGGTTAGATACGTAACAATTCTTTTTTCAGATTAGGAATTCACAAAAAAAAAAAAAAAATTAAGAAAAAAAATTAAGTAAATAATAATAGTTACTACTATTATAAAATAAAGGTGAAGTTCATTGCAATTTCAACGTTTTGCCCATCAAAACATGAAAATTAAAAATTTTGATGAGTTTTTTCTTTGGAATGAAATTGAATGGACTTCAAATTGCATCCATCGTTTTGATGCTGAATTGGTTTTTCGTTTGTGTAGTTTGTTTTGCCTGTTGTTGTCAGGTCTTAAACATAAATTGTCATAAATGATTAAATTTTAGAATTGAAAATAAAAAGAAAAAAAAAACATTAAAATATTAATATTTTTTAAATTTTTGTTATATGGACTAGAGTTTCCAAGAGGCTTAGAAGATATGTAAAGAATTTAGAATAATTAAAAGTTCATTGCATTATCAGAAAGGTAATTTTTCAATTGAATGACATTTTTTTCCTCCAACATTTTGACAGGGTAATTGATTTTTAATATAATATTAAAATATTAGAGACTACCCGGTAGTAAAAAACGGTAGTGAATTTAGATTTCATTGTTGTTCTTTGAAACATATACATATGATTTTTCACCGATATATCTATCGAGTGTTTTTTTAGATTCAATAAATTGTAAAAAATTACACAAAAATTTTTTATTTATTCGATTAATATTTGAATTTATTATCGATCAGGGTGCGGTAACGATCTTCATTGACCATAACACGAACTCCGATCTCATTTTCGAAGAAGTAAGGTCCGATGATGATATTAGCGTGTAAACTGCACCAAACGGTGCATTTTTCTGGTTGTCTGTAGGGCGTCTGTAGGGTATCTTGTAGAATGGTTTCATAAATACGGAAATTTTGTTTGAAGCATCCATTACCTACTTAAAATGAAAGTTCTGAAATGAACCCCAATGATTTGTCCATCATTTATTTGTGTAATGATTGTTTGTTCTGGACTGAGGGTCGAAGCTCATTGCTGTAGTTGACAACTTATGATTTTGTTTTTTTTTATATTCTCTTGAACTTAATTTACCAAATTTAATAAATTTTTGTTATTTTATCGATAAGTACAAAAATTGTTTCAGATTTTATAAAATTTTTGTTTAAAACCTATTAGGAAACATTTCCGTTGGACAGATGAAATATCGGTGGATACGAATAAACTTTCAATTTCCATGTGAATAGAACCACAATTAGTAAAAAACAATATTGTATAAGACACAGTAAAGCTTTAAGGTCTGATGCGACCAGAAAATGAATACGTAACCACCCATAAGTACCCTATTTCAAATTTATTTCTAATCTTAATTTCGGTTAATTCTAAAGCCCCGTTAGTTTCTGATTTTACTTATGTTGGTTTTTGATTGCAGACTCTCTAGTAATTCTGATCCAAGTAGTAGGTCTTGAATATTACTTGCGAGCTTAGATATATTAGGTTAGTTTTATGTTATAATCCGACTTTTACTTTAAATATTTCAAAAATGATGCTCCTACATTCTATTTAGGCTATCGTACATATTTTTGGTAATATCGACAAATATCTTTAGTATTTTATGAAGTCTTAGTACCTTCTTTATTATGTCTCAGTATTTTGTCGACCACGTTGTTTATAATTTATAAGACAAGACAGTAGTGGCTGCCGACAGTACATCGACACACTTAGAACGGTTAGGTCCATTGTGATGCAAATCTTTTTGGGATTTCTTCTAATTCTGTATGGAGATTTTTAAATTTTTTTTGGACCACATCTGCTTTTGATTTTTCTAAAAAAGTTAATTTTAGTTGCTCGATTTTTTTTGTAATCTGATTATCACATGGAAATCACATAGTTGAACATTTTCTCTTGTTTTTGTATATTGGTACTAGGTAATTATTTCTCCAATCTGCTGACATATCGTCTAACATTTTGTTGAACGTATTAAGCATCAATTTTTCACCTCAATTTTTTGCCCTTATATTTTTCAATTGTCTGTGATGATATTATACTTTATATTTTTCATGGCTCGATTTGCTGTTTGTATGTCTACAATACATAATATATTTTTGTGAATAAAGTTAACAGTGTTGTTAATAATTAGTAGTTGGTGGCCACTTGTATCTATCTACCTAATAATTAGTACAATTTTCTACCTTTTTAATTTTTTCAATAGAGTCTTGTACTTTAAAAAAGTATTTAGCAATAAAAAGTGTTTTGAAATAACAGTAAAAAAAAGGTATTTTTCGTTGAAAATTTCACAATTGATTGAAAATTTCATTTGTCCAACTTCCAGTCACCAACTTTAATTACGATTAATTAAAATTTGTTATTAACATTTAAAAATAAATTAATGTTCCATAAAACGAAAAATTATGTGTTTATTTTAAAGGCAGCATTGTATTAATGATCGATTTTTGTTAACATTAATGTTAACAAAGACTTAAAACATCTTTAACTGATCCGGGTCAATAATTTTTATAATTATGCGAAAAATAAAGTGAGTATTGAGAAATTTCTAGTACCTACATTCATTATTTCTGCTCTCCTTCTATCTATTTTTTTTTTATTTCTATTTGAAGGAAACAAAAATAAGATAGATACCATAAAGATACCATAAAGACATTTTTTTAAATACAAAAAAAAAAAATTATTTTGTAATTTTAGATTTGCTCTATTTATTTTGAATGCAAAAATTAAAATTTATGAAATAAAAATTCTGTAAATGCAAATTAGTTTACGCTTAATAATTTAAAAGATATAAAAAAATGTTAATTTTTTTTTTGCTCAATGCAAATTAGTTTGAATATTAGTTTTTTTTAAGGCAAAAAAAACTTTAACAATAATACAAAACGAAAAAGATGTAAAAATAATAAAAAGAAAATAGAAAAATGAAAGTTAATGGAAATTTGAAATTGTCTATGAAAAACTTAATTTTATATAAGTTGAATGATGGAAAAATCAACAGCGTAATATCAATTGAGAAACGAAATTGTTGCAAATTAATTTATGTGTATAGATAGGGTTGTAAATGATCGGACTCATTTGTCAGATCAACTCATTGCTCAACTATCTCAGTATTGGCGACTGATTGTAAATATATGTGCTGTCTAATTATATAATGCACTAACACTTACATATTTGTATTTTATTTCCAATTCCATAATAAGATTTGTTATGCTATTCAACGAAATATCTCCTACAGTCATATAACTCAGAAAAATTTTAGGTTCAGTTTAGTCAATTGTAGGTAATGTAGTTCATTTATTAAACAAAAAATGTGAGAAGTTGTTTTAGTTTAAAAATTCCTTCACCTCTTTATACAGAAAGAAGCAATGGTTTACACCTACAAATGTATTACTGGAAATGATTCAATAAATGATGGTAAACTAATTGGTGTGCTTCAGAAAGATGATACGCTTTAGATAGCACTATCCGACTCCTGCTTGCCTGGATACAATTTTGAGAAAGCTTTCAATATAACAATGTCAAGCAGAGAGACATGGGAAACCGGTCGACCCTCTTTTGACAAAAAAGCATTAGTGTGGTATATTAATGGCTTTAATAAAATGGATGAAGTAGGATCGGGAATGTATAGAAAAAGCCTTAGAGCTCATATTTGCTCTAGCTTAGATTCTACAAACACAGATTTTCATGCTGAAGTACGTATGATATATTGAACTGTGTCTGCGATGCGGGAGACTTTAAAAAGAAATTACAAAAAATGTAAAATTTACATTCTCTTGAATAGTAAAGCAGCTATCAATATATCATCAAATCATAGCTAGTATAAGAAATACTTAAAACCGTGGCGAAAACAAATAAAGTCATATTTGTCAATAATTATGGTATCATGGTATTCTAGTATAGTAGGAAATGAAGCTGCAGATTATCTAGCAACACAGACATACGCCTTTCATACTTATAATACTTATCATGGCAGAGATAATAACAGGTCTAACCGAAAACAGATCCCTTCCCAAAAGTACCTAATCTATGAAAAAAATTCCACAGACAATGAGTAACTTTGGAGCTCACTATGTGTTGCTTTCTCTCAATAACATCTCCACAACCTCACATATGAAAAAAAAAATCATAATACCTTTTCAAAATGTACATAGAGCAAGGAAGATGTACTATTCAATTTCAACAATAAATTATTTTTTTAAATTTTTTATTTTACAGCATTCGTACCTAAAAAGAGACTTGTGTCGAAAATAGAATTGAAGGCAATTGCACTATATTTAACTCAGTGGTGGGTTGTAAAATGCAATCACAATATTATATTTTAAAGTAACTAAAATTAATTTTGTTGATTTTGGAATTTCATTCTAATTAAATTAATTTAATTTAAATAAGTAGGTAGGTAGAAGTGGTTATAATATTAGGCAACTAGAAAAACAATTGGCACTAAAATTGTTGAAAAAATTCGAATATTTTCCTTTTTTATTAAATATACTTAACTTGCAGACTCTTTCAGTGTTTTGTATTCGACACTCAATTTTTTTTTAATTTTTAGACAATCTTTAGTTTAAGTTTTATTCTAGAATTAATCTAAACGGTTACCCATATGATTAAAAAAGTCAACTAAATCTCGAATTTTGTTTCCCAAAATATCATATAAATTATTTGAAGAAGCTTTTCATGGCAGAAATTGTGCTTACGATATTAGTATGGTAGGACGCAGTGTAATTCATTACTGGGGTAAAGTTCCGGAGAGGTAAGGAAGGCTTGCACGTGGGGGATAATGATAAAAATATACCACGCAGTACCATTACACTTCTTAAAAATATGTCATAACTATTTAACTCGGTACAGTATTTTTATTCAACCAAGCCTTAAATTCAAATATTTTGCTACGGAATATTTTTTCTTATATGACAATAATTGAAAATTTGGATTTTTGAATTTTCATTTGTTTATACAGCAAAAATAATTGATTTACAATCAATTCTTAAACCAGTTTGAGTGCATCGTATTGAAATATGGAAATGTAAAACCCATATTGAATCCATATTCGAATAGATAAAAAAAAAATTTACATAAGTGTTAATAAAGTAAAAAAAAATATATACATAATTTTTTCAATTAAACTTCAAAGTAATCAAAAAATAAAAATTGTCCTTAATTTGTTTCATATTGTTTGGTCACCCTAGTTTTTGTTTCTTTTGCAATTGCCTTTAATAAAAAACAAACCATTTTTTTCGTTTGTTTCAAATTGAAACTGAACTCTATGAAAAATGTCGCAGCCATCAATTACATTTATGAATTTTCATTATATACATATACACGTACATAATATTATGTACATGATACATAATAACAAGTACATATCATGATGACGATCATATCATAAAAAAATAAAAACAAAAAACCGGTATGTAAATTTTTGTTTTGTTTTTCTGTCTGCATTATATGCAAATTAGTTAAGAAAATTAAAAGAAAAAAGACAAAGACCAAATAATCTTGAAATGATGGAGGAAAACAAAAAACAAATGAAAAATTTATATTTCCAGAGAAATCGTCATCACCAGTCAGGTTAACAAGATATTATTATGTAGAATATATACATAGTATGTATAGGGAATCGTAACTGAAACTTATGAGATCAGTACAATTGAAGTCAACTTATTTTTTTTTTATTATTATGTTTTTTTTTGTTATAACAGAATTTTTAATTATTTTAAGAAAGTAACATCTCATTATGATATATTTTACAAACATTATTGAGAAAATCTTGATTATTTTCAATCACCTTAGTTTTTTTTTTAATTATTTAAAAAAAAAAAGAAAAATATTTCATGTACGTACTTTGGTTGAACTCTATGTACTACTATAGATATTATATGTATATAAATATATTGAACTACTTACGTCTATATTAGATGCATACAATCGACCGATATTGTTTAATGTTTATGTCATCTGACTAATACAGTCCAAACTAAATAAGAGCGTTCGACGTACGTTTTTGTTTATTTATACCCAAGAGATATACAAAGCTATTTTTGATTTTGTCATTTTGAAGTGCTTAATTAATTTTTGGTAAGATTTGATATTTTTTTATTATAAGTTATTAAAATATTCTAATATAAATTAAATGTTGTTAGATGTTAAAAGTTTTCACGCCGCGTTTTATTTCGGGAAGCGCCGTTCATTTCAACTTACGGCATTTATACGTCGTACGCTCTTATTTAGGTTGAGCAGTTCGAAGGCACCTAATGCAATTTTTTACATACACCACAACAAAATATTTCCATTAGTTGAAACAAGTAAAAAGTACCATACTATAACTAACTACTTTAGCATTGCCGTATAAATGAGAAAGAAAAAGAACACTGCATATGCTTGCCTAAATTTTTATATAAAATTTTTTATTGGGCTGATAAAAGATATGAAAACGCTTATGAAATTTTTATTTGCGGGCTGATTATTTATTAAGTACATAAGTAGTGAGAAAAAAAGTTCGGATAATTAAAGGTTTTATATTGAAATTTTATTTTAAACCAAGATTTTGTTTTTCAAAATTTAAGCTGATAATGGGTGGTAGACATAATTATAGATGTTTAGCGTGTAATATTGTGGAAAGTGAAAAATCGGGAAATAAGTCTTATCAATTTCCCGCAGACAACAAAAAGTAAATTTTTATCGTCTATTTCAAACAATTTTTTTTTTAAATGCATGGGTATGTTAGCAAAAATACACATTCGAGTTTGAATTCTTATTGTTTAGATATTTTTTCCTTGCAAATCTTTGTCTATTTACATAATACGTCAAATAAAAACAAAAAAACAAGTTCATCTAAAATAAAAAAATATAAAAACAACAAAAACAAAAATAGAGTATCTATAATTATAATAGCCGAGCATTTAAGGACATGCGCAGTAAGAACCTTCTCCTTCCATTCATTTCTTCTCGCTTTTTTTTAATGAAATCTTATTATGTAAATAAGTTGTCTATATACAACCCAAAATGCGCATACGGGTTAAAAAAAATTCTATTTGGTGTTATCATATTCAAACTTTTAAATAAAATATATTCATTTTGTGTTATTCAACAACTTATTATTTTTATATACAATTAAAGGAAATTTATTCTATTAATTTTTTTACGTTACAAATTATTGTTTTCTATATTTTAGTTATTTGTAGTAATCATATATTTTTGGTTAAAAATATGTATATGTATATATCTCTTTAAATTACAAAAATATTTTATTTTTAGTAGTTTTATCCTTTAAATGCCACTTAGTTACTATAGCGAATATGTCGAAACGAAACAGTATATGAGGAAACAGCATTTATTTTTTCTATAAATAAAATTTACTAACCTCCAAATTTATATGAAAATATAAATAGACTCTTCACATGAGTGAGAAGTCTATGTCAGTAGGTACATTACTGTTCTTTTAAAAACTTTAAATTTGGCTTCAACTTGAATTATAATTACTCAACAGGGGCCCCTAGTTTGTAGTATATTTTAATATGTGCTTCAGTGACATGGCGATGCAATATTGTTAATCCGGTACCGTTAGATAGGTTTGGTTGGTTGAAATTCAATTAGATTTTATTCACCTTACCCTTAATTTTAGCTGGTAAGGGTGCAATATCAAAAACCATGTTAAATCTAAAAAAATTATAAATGAATGTAAAAAATTGGCACATTTATAAATAAATAATGGGATCTCAATTATTGTTTCTTGCTTTTTAAATTAAACAATTAAATTTTAAATTAGTTTAATTTCTATTTATTGATAATTGACTAGATTATATTTTTTATGCTTTATACATTTGTACTGTGAGTTTTAAACTTTGATTTAAATTTATGATTTACTATGCGAAAAACAAATGCAATTAACAGACGATTAAAATGAAATGCCACATTAATGAAACGGTTAACGTTGTTAAGAGCTTCATTTTATTCAAGTAACTATTTCATCGCCATTTTATAAGTCTTCAGAAATTCATCTTTTCCACCAAACTGTAGTAAGTTCTGAGGTAATAGATATATAAGAAATATTTTTAGTACAAATTTATGCGAGCAAGAATTAATTCTTTTTATTGGCATGCTAAGCTTAAAAATTTGAATTTTATATTATGGTACAAAATAAGGAACAATTGCTCTTATTTATTCAGTTCTTCCGGATATAAGTAACCGGCAATGTTTGAACAATCAGAATTTTGGAAAACAGTAAAAGTCTTGTTTGTCTTTTTCTGAAAGTACACTAACGATATTCAGGTCTTTGATTTTTTAAATATTTTTGGTTAGGAGTTTTATGGCAACAGCACGAACCTGTCATTTGATAACATCATGAATAACAGTGCCAAATTGATAGGTTCGCGTTAGCTAATTATTAGTTCATACTTAAATACAATTGTAAAATTTTAGAACACTATCTTTAAAGTTGTAGACATGCATAGTACACAACAAATAAACAAACAAATAAAGTTTTTCTTTTTTGGTAAAAATTGTAGAAATGGGAATTATAACCTAAGCTGTTGGCGATAACATAAACAAAATTACTTTAGCTTGGATTTCTATGAAAGACAATTTCAACATGAATTTATCGGATTCATTGAGTTCCAAAGACTCTTTTAAACTGTTGATTACTTTTTTATGCTACTAACAATGAACTCGCGTCAAAGACTACAGATTTTTGGGTGTCATATGAGTTGCAGAATTATATTGGGATTCTTTAAATAATCAATACGACAATTCTTTTTTCTTAACCCAATTTCTCAAATTGAAGATGCGAATTTACTTTAATATTTAAATTTCTTTAATTGTAAAAACAAGTCATTAACAATTCATCGTTCGCAATAATTAGAACCATGAAGAAGCACTTGAATGCACTACTGCAGCACTAATGACATATGCCCTAATAACGGGGCTTCAATACAAACATGATGCTGAATCTACTTCTTCAACTTGGTCATAGAATGTGAACATTGAAATATTTTTTTAAATTTGTATATATTATATATGTATTATTTTGATTTCATTTATTTAATTTATAAAAATTGGTCAGTAGTTGGCCGGTGGCTTATTTTCAGCTTTGAGACAAGATAAAATTTTCACATAATATAAAATTTAATTCATCCTATTGGTAACTATTGTAACTTATTTTCACATCATTTTAATATGTTTGTTCCTCTACAGATATATTACCAAAAAAAAAAAAAAACATATACTTTGGGATATGAGTATTGTAAAAGTTTTACATCAGATTCATGGTACATATATTCATAAAACGTTAACAACTCCCAAAAGAGTTATAATGAACAGAAAAAAACTAAAAAAGAAAACTAAAAAACAACTATCAGTACTAAATATACCAAAGAAAAATACAATGCACCGCATTAAGTGAAATAAATCTATGGCCAAATATAAATTGTTTATGACAAGTAGACATGGTTTATGACAAACGATTTCATTGTTCGAAATGTTCGCTTTCAATAAAAGACGATTTTAGTTACCACTATTCATATGTACATAAATATATATATATATATATATATATATATATATATATATATAATGTATATATATACTAGAGAATAAATATGATTTTGTTTGGGTTACGTTTGAATGCAATCAAGACTTCTTTTTCTTTTCATCTCTGTCTAGATTCCGAATATGAATGAAATTTTTACTTAACCACCTTGGTATATGTATCCAGCTGCTATGGTTTATGATTACGATTTAAAATCTTATTAAACCTGAAATATGGACAATAAAATATATATATACGAATATTTTTTTATTATTGTTTTTTTTTTTTTTTTTGTTGCTGAATCTTTAACGAATTATTTGAGAATATAAAAGTTTTCGCCATAACTGTAAATTATTACTATTGTATTTAACATTTTAATGTAGACTGATATTTTTTTTTTTGTATTGAATTTAATTTTGTGTTTTAAAAAATGGCGACAGTTGACTCTTGGAAATAATTTAGAATTAAATTTTTAAGTCTGTTAAAATCAAAAGAAAAACAAAAAAAAGTGCTTTAATTGTTTCGAAGAAGAACAACAAAAAAAAAAAATAAAATAAATGAAATTTAAAATGAAGACATGAAATAATTGAATTCATTTTTTGAGATTGATCCAGCATCGAAATTAAATTTTTTTTTTTAATGCTTCTTTAAAGTGAAATTATTTTTGAATTTCGAAATTGGAAACAATTTGGATCCAACCAAATTTAAAGTTGTACAAAAACTTATTTGTGTATTCGATTAAATTTTTTTTGGTGTTTTCTCTATTTAATTTTTAATTTATTCCATTTTTTGTAAATTATTATTTACAGAAACATTAAATAATTAAATAATAAGTAATAAAATATTATGTTTTTATGGGAAATAGTTCCGAAAAGCTACTATGTTTGATTTTTATTAAATTTTTTCTTGTCAAGTCCATTGTGAAGAAACCATAGAAATTTTAACGAACTTTCATTGGGATCTTTCTAAGCGGTAATGGGTTAAATGTACTTTTGACCATTTTGTAGATAATTTTATTAATTAAATTTAAATATCTCCTAAACCAAACTAGTTATATGTTCTTAAAATTATAATTATGAAATAATATAGCAATCATATGGCAATCATATAAACACTTTGAAGGAACCAGTGAGAACCAATATAATAAGTATATTTTACGGGAGCGGTCCTGTATGCAAAATCTATATATTATTATCAAATTCCCATTTCGCCTACGCTCGTATTCTATTTCGCTATTTCGCTAATGCGTTCTCCATTTTTATCGCTCACGGACAGCTTCTCTCCAGTTAAGGATGCGAAATTGTTTCATGTTTACCGATATTTAGTCCATCTCACGAAGTTTTGGTCTACCAAAGAGGAAAAGTCTACCGCAGTAAGTTTTGGTTTTATGAGTTCTGAACTCTTTTGGCTGGAGCATTTTAATCGATATGCTTTAGGTATCCGAGCCACTGTAGTCTCTTTACTTCACTTTTCGTGACTATGTCTACTTCATTATACAGCTCGTACAGTTTGGTATTATATTCATTTCATCCAGACTCCATTGTAGTCGTTTTCAGGACAATATATTCGATGAAGAACTTTGAAGAACGATGAAGAACCAAGTGCATGTTAATTTGCGTTGGACAGTGTCATTGATTTTAATTCGTAGAGCAGAACCGGTAGTAGTATGAGTGTTTTGTAGGTTTAGAAAAAAGAAAAATACGAATAAGAACAATATTTGGTCACAAAATAAATTACGATGGAGAATACCAAATAAAATCAAACGAGGAGTTAAAATCAATAATTGAAGAGCACAACATTGTAAAATTTATTAAGACGCAAAAGACTGATATGGTCAAGACATGTGGTGAGAATGAATGATCAAAAGATGGAAAAGTAATATTAGACTCAGTACCGTACAATGCTCGAACAAGAGGTAGATCGAGATGGCTTAACAACTGTAACGACATATGGAGTTAACAAAAGAATTTTAGTTATACATATGATAGAACAGAATGGAGGAAAGTTATAAACGAGATTAAGGCTCACCCTAAACTGTAGAAATTCGTCAAGTAATGAAGGTTACAACTGACAGAAATATATAGTGATTCTGATTGGAAAACAATATAAATTGTTTTTACGAATTTGCAACTTTACAAATTTTGCAATTTTTACTAATTTTTACTATAACAATTGACGCAAATGACGAAATTGACGGAATTAACGTAATTGAAGCAAATGACGCAAATGACGCAAATGACGTAATTGACGCAAATGCAATTGACGCGAATGACGCAATTGACGCAAATGCAATTAACAGAATTGACGCAATTGGCGGAAATGACGCAAATGTAATTGACGGAATTGACGCAAATGACGCAAAAGACGCAATTGACGCAATTGACGCAAATAACGCAAATGACGCAAGTGACGCAAATGACGCAAAAGTCGCAAATGACGCAAATGACGCAATTGACGAAAATGACGCAATCAGCGCAAATGACGCAATTAGCGCAAATGACGCAATTGACGCAAGTGACGCAAATGATGCAATTGACGCAAATGACGTAATTGACGCATTTAACGCAAATGATGCAAATGACACAAAAGACGCAATTGACACATTTGACGCAAATGACGCATTTGACGCAAATGACGCAAGTGACGCAAATGACGCAATTGACGTAAATGACGCAAAAGACGAAAATGACGCAAAAGACGCAAAAGACGCAAAAGACGCAAAAGACGCAATTGACGCAATTGACGCAAATGACGCAATTAGCGCAAATGACGCAATTGACGCATTTGACGGAATTGACGCAATTGACGCAAATGACGCAATTGACGCATTTGCGCAAATGACGCAAATGACGCAAGTGACGTAAATGACGCATATGACGGAAATGACGTAATTGACGTATATGACGCAAAGAAGCTTTAATTTGACCGAATCATTAAAGCAAATCATTAGACTATTTCACAATTTGAAATTTTATATATTTTGTGTTTGACCCGAACAATGTCGGGTGACTTTGCGAGTCTTTATATATAATTTATTAGAGAAATAACATACTTTTAAATGAATTTTAAAAATTTAGCGCAATTTGTACAGTGCCACTTTCTCTGTAAATTATAATTCAATCACAAATTGTAATATACGTATATAAGTATATAATTTCTAATTCAATTTGAATTTTTTTTTATTATTAATTACATTAATAAAGTCTATAGACATACTTATCAATATTTTTGGTCGAATGCATATCGTAAATATTTAATGCTGAAATTTAAATATCTATTATATATTATGTAGTTATTAATAAAAAGATTACAAAGTGAACATTTTTAGATAAGTAATGTTTATAAAAAATAAAAATATGCAAATAAAGATTGGAATAAATATATTCTCTCAAAGTACCATAATCATACTTTCTACCGATGAAATTCACTTAATTTTAATAAAATTAATATTGCTATACAGTAAAATCGCACACAATTTAATTTAAAATAAACTACCACGATTGTTATTTCTCATTAAAATTATTATAAATTCGTTTATCTTTAATAATTTATGAAATAAAGTTGATGTTTTTGATGATACCTAACAGTTAAATGACATGTCCTCATAAATGAATTTTCATTTCATTTCATTGAATTTAAGAAACATTCAAATGAGCACCAAATGAAATTGCTATGAACGAACTGTAATCTCATAAGAAAAAAAAAAATATGGTTTCAATTTGTTTTTGTTTTTTTTTCTTTTTTTTATTTAATATTTTCTTTTAAGAAGTGTTTCTCACATTGCTTTTCTTCTATATTAAAAAGTATTGAATTGGTATTACGTATAAGAACTTATGTTTATAATATTAAAAGCGATACGCATTTAAATTTTTTTTTTTTTTAATTTTAACCCTTACTTTGACTTCAAATAATTTGAATACGGTAAACTGTTTTGTGAAAAGTAAAAGTGCTTTATATAAGTAAATTGTTTTAAAATCGATCGTTGTATTTACACTATGGAGACACCGAAATTTAAATTTATTTCAAATTATATTTAAACTCTATTTAGGATCAAATTTCCGGCTCTATAATATAATATTTGTGATTCACATAATAAATATATTGGATATAATTGGTTCTTATATTTAAAGCTTTAAAACGTTAAACAATAACAACCAATAATTCACTAGTAATGGTATCTTAAATGGAAATACTTAACTTTAATTAAAGGAGTATTTCATTCACTAATCACTAATACTGCTATAACTCATCAGTTGGTCAAATGATGTTAGACTACCTAGACAACTCCTAGTTTGATTTTGATTAGTTTGATAACTCATATAGAGTAATAATTTCAAAATTAATCTATATGTGAGTTATAAAAACAAAACGAAATTCCCACTTGGTAAAATCTAGTTATTAAACATTAATATCTATTGTTTTTTGACTGATTTGTAGTGCTTTTTGCTTAATGTTATGGCTCCAAGAGGATAATCAAGGTGTAATTCAAAATATCTGTTTCTGCGTTTGGGGTTTTTATTTTATTAATTTTATCGGTTAAGTGACGAAGAATATTTAATTAGAAGTGAAACTTAATTCATTGTAATTAAATTCACTCACAAAACAGAATCTGTTGTACTACAATTTATTATAATAACCCATTAGTTAAAGTTAACAGAGCCAACTCTCTTTTAAATTAAATATAAGCTGATCGTTAAATATCATAAAACTATGATATTTTATTGACTTAACAGCATTTTAACACATTTAGAAGTTACTTTCTTTTTTTTTTTGGTGGGGTTTAATACTCTGCATTCATCATAGTTACAACAAGTTGAAATGTGAATTTTTGAAAGGTAAGTTGTTTTTTTTTGTAATTTTTTGTTGTATTCTGTTTTTTAATGAACATTGAACTATGTTCCATTAAATGGGATGTAGGATTTGAATTACACTTTATTATTATTTTAAATGTTTATATATTTTATTTATGTATGTGCGGCATGGCATACTCGGGACCATTTCATGTCTACTAACATCATAGTTAAAATATAGAAACGATAAAAATTTTATGAGTCTAGTGTAAAAAAAAAATTTAATATAAGTTTTTATTAATAAAATGTATATGTATATGCATCATATGCATATATACATATATATTTTTGTATTTTCATTTTGGGGTGGCTTGTGGTTTCGGCCAGTTCAGTAATATTGTAATGTAATGAGAATTCATTTGAAAAGATGTTCATTTTACGGCTATCTAAAGTACACTTATATTATTTTAAGAGTATAAATATTTTATTTTTATGAGTTTTTTTTTCTGAAGACAGCAATGCGTTTTTTATTATTTCTTAAGGAAATTTTTCAAACAACGCCCAATACTTTTAATATTGATTAACTTAAAAAAAAAAATTCAATTTTTAAAACGAATAAAAAATTCATATTGGGTTTGAATAATTTAAAAAAAATACTTAATAGAAAAATAGGAAAAAAAAATATGTGGAACTGTTTTGGATATAGAATTTTAGAATGCGTATTTTAGTTATTTGTATAGCATATCTGATTCATGACTTTTGTATCTTAGTTATTAATTTACTTGTTTTAAACGGTACAACAAGGTAATTTAAAAATAAAAAAATGTCAATACGCTCGGCTCTACTTACTACAACTTCTTTTCAATTTTCGATTGATGTCGAACCTTCTGATAATTTTTTTTTTTAATAACTGAACAGAGAAAATTAAGAATAGAGAATAATAAATAAAATAAGAGTTCAATACTAATAGAATAAACAAAAGATTTCAATGCGTTTTTTTAAATCGAGTTTCCATAGATTTCAAATGAATTTTTAACACTCATTTTCAACATCGATAGTTTTTTTTTTAATTATTCTTGTTAGAAAATTTTCGGAAAAGTTAATTATGATAATATTAACTTAATTAATTAAAAGTATTTGTGCCAATGTAGATTGATACCTCCGTCGAAAAACATATTGTTTAATTTTTTCAAATTAAGTCATTGTAATGTAATGAGTCGAAAAGTTTTGAAGAAAAATGGCATATCATTGAGAAATTATCAATAAGTTCTCTCAGAATATGGTGGTAAAATAGAATGAGCAATGTAGACGTGCATTAAATTGAATGAGCAATGAGCAATGTGCAATGTAGATCTGCACTAAACGAATATGTTGATTATATTGGTTATATTATTATATAACCCACACGCTGGGTAGTGCAGTAGGTGAAGTGGTTACCTTACCGAAATGCACCAAGTTAAAAAAATGCTTTAAGGGTTGACCTGGTCTAGTACCCTTTGTCATTGTGATATCATAAATGACAAAAAATAATTGAGAGTATAATTTGGTAACAAATTAATTAAAATGAAACTATTCTGTTTAAGAAGGCTTATTTCTTGACAATATTAGTAGTTTTTCCACATTTAATGAGTAGAAAAGCCAGTAATTTGTTAAAGAAATACTCGAAATATTCTAGATAATGTAGTATAAACTTACAGTACCGTCAATAACAATAAAAAAACTAAGACAATAACCAAACACTAATTAAGTTACTGTCAATAACATAAAGAAAAATGTGATATAGAAAAAAGAGAGTATAGATGACGTTAAAAATAGTTTTCAGGAAAAAATTAAAGAAATTAAATAGAAAAATTTAGAATTGAATTGGCAAAATAGCAAAAAAAGTTCGTAATCCTGTTTTGAAAAATCTTGTAGAAGATCTCGTTTTAGAATAAGTATTTCGGTTTTTTTTTGTTTTTATATATTTGGGTGCGGACGGTTACAAAAAATTAGTTTCATAAATTTGGGATAGTATCAAAATCCCGGATTTCAAAATTAGTAACATAATGCCGGATTTGAAAAATATCTCTGAAACCATAATCCCGGATTTTAAAACTCCGGAATTCAAAATGACGGATTTGAGAGCACATGTAAAATCCCAGAATTCTCCGAATGAAAAATCCCGGCCTTTTTTTTAAAACTACCTAGGTACATTTTTTTAAAACTATACTTTTAAAAAATCTATCCATAATTTTGGGGATTCTCCCAAATTTCAAAATTTGAAGTGTTTGTTTTTCGTTAAAAATTCTAACGGAAATATTTTCAATACCTAGCTGTACAGTGCTGTCTCTTATTTTTTTCAATGTGGTTGGTTTTGAGCAAAAATATTGTAGAACTTCGTAGTGAATCCGGCATTTCAATACGAACCCCTTCATGTAATAACAGAATGTACGAGCTGTAGATCGAGAACGTTGCAATTTCTCACATGAATATTTGATGATGAATATTTTTTTTAAAGAAAAGAATTGCTAAACTCAATGTAGCGTGTTTTGTTGGGAATAACTTACCGTGGAATGTAGAAGGATTGAATTTTGTAACAAATTTGTCGATAATATTGAAAATTTCAACTATATTATTTATATTACACGCTTACTTCATTATTTAGATGACCCTATTCCCTTGTATAGAATTGGGTTTTACTAACTATTCGAAACGCCCATATTCTTAGTGTCTTGTCAGGATTATAATACAAAATATTGAAAAATCTGTATTTTCCCCAGGAGTTTGAATCACCCATCTTGTGACATCCTTTCATATCGGAAATGAGCACCTTCTTTGCTAAAGGTTTTTTGGTTCATTCGCTTGACATTCAAGTGTAGGACTAAGAACAAATGAAAAATTAATAAAAAAATGGATGGAAAATGGAAATAGAAAAATATTGGAAAACATTGATAGAACTGAATAGAACAAATTCGGAGACGAATGTAGTCGAAGTCGGCTATAACCATTTTTATCTTTAAAGGCTTTTTGAGCTAAACATAATATCTACCATAGATATACATACGAATAGAAACGATTTCTTCAGTTTCTTTGTACCATTTAAGTAAATAAGTAGTGAGTACATTTTTATAGAAAAATTAAATGCATCATTAATATCGTCACGAATAGCGCCGTTTTTTTTTTTTATTTAATCTTCTCTTAAATTTTTCTATGTTGTGATATTAGGCTATAAAAATTAAATGAGTTTTTAAAATAAATTATTTCAAACTCGCAAATAACGTTTATGTACATTATTATATCCAATGAATTTTTACTAAACAACCATTTTAAATTCTTTAAGTCTCAATTGAGATTTCTTTTATTTTAATAACTTAATTAAAAAGTTTAAATGTTCTAGAAAAATAACAAAAAGAAAAAAAGAAAAAAATTGTAAGCACGGAACTATTGACTTAAATTCGTCTTAAAATAATTAACTATTATAAAATATTCTATTTAACGGTCTTAAGAAAGAATAAAAGAGAGAAGTAGAGTAGAGGAAAAAAAAGTAGAGATAATAATATTAAGTAAAGTATTATCGTTTTTTCTCAAATCTCTGTAAAATAGAAAATCAGAGCAAAAAGAAGGAGAAAAAAAATAATTAAAAACTCATGTATCTTTAAGATACGTATATATAGATTAACATTAGATTTTTCTATTTCACGGTTTTTTCTCACGTTTGGAATTAGATTTTTCTTTGTTTTTCTTTATTGAATTTAATTTTTTTCCCTTCTTTTCCTATTCCAGGTAATATTCTACATCAGTCATAGTTTTGTTTTATTATTATTGTTTTTTTTATGTGTTTTTTGAAATAGAAAATTCAAATAGAAAACTGAATAGATAATTTGGTAACAAAATGAAACGTGACAGAATATTGAATTATTCAAAACAACTATAGGTTTAATAAATTAAAATTTAATTCAGGTTGATTGAAATTTAATTTAAAAGAATTTCATTAATTAAGTCAAAAATGTCAAATTGTGCAGTGTCAACTTCCACTTTTATTTTTAGTATTCTTTATACCAAATTGTATTCTCAAGCGAAATTTAAACGAAATTTTTACATACATCCATATTAAGTTACAGTTCATCATCATTGTCCTGTAGCCCCATTCGTGAGCCAGGCGGAAATAAAATCTTTTCATTCTATTTGCGGCTTACCTCTTCAATTGTGATTAAATTCCTTGGTGGGTTAGACTTGTTTGCCTTGTAGACCTCTTAACTTGTTTTGGCTAAGAATATTGTTCTCCATGACTTTCTCGGCCTTCCAACGAAACTTATATCTGAGAATTCCATTGAAAACATTGTTTCGCGGTGTTGTTGTCAGGTTTCTTCATAGTATCCCCGATCTAACGCGATTTATTCTGTAGGGTTTCCACGTCTTCTTGTTCTTTATTCGCCGCCACGTTCTATTGGAAATTGTTTCTATTGGCACTTATTGATCTACGCTTGGAGTTTTCGGGTAAAGAGAAGCTTGTATCAGCAATTTTTGATTAAGAGTCAAATCAATGAATCGTAATAACAAATCTGTCGCCAATCCAAATCAAATGAAGTGAAAATTAATGAATTGAAAGCAACTACGCAGTAGTTTCAGGAATTTTTACATGAAGACTTAAATATGCTAAAGTGATATAATGATCTTCTAGCATATATCAGTGCCTTGCAGGGTAAATTTATTCGCAATTAGGATCGTTATTTAAATTGTTATAAGTACTGAGTACTCTTAAGTGTGGAATATAAATTTTCCCAATTGTATTAAAAAAAAAAAAATTGATTGAAAATTATTTTTCCTAACTATGTGATTGACATTCGTCGGGTGTTTTAGACTTTCCAACTCTGTGTACATTCTTTATTTACTTATTTTTTGATTATTTACAATATAAAAGTACTCCACACTATTAAAATGTTTTGCATATAAAAAAATCATGTAAAAACTAAATACTAGAGGTTATTCTTAAACTGTGTAGTAAATATCATTGCAATTCAACTACTATTTTTTGAATGCCATGTCAGAACTCGACGCAAAAGATGATGTTGGATTCGGAATTTGACATAACTGCAATTATAGCGGTTTTCATTAATATCAATTAATAAAATAATAGCGTCGGCGCAACACTAAGACGTGCAACAATCAAACAATTTTAAATTGCAATAATAACGGGTTTTATTAATATAAAAAAAAATAGCGTCAGCGAAGCACTAAGTTTGTTAGTGCAAGCAAATTTAAACCATCAAACGGGAAAATACAATAGATCTGAAAAGATCGCATTATTATTCACATGGCAAAATGGCAATTCTACTTACACAGGGTGTATAAATATTAAAAACAAAATTCATTCATTTGGAAGCGTAGTGCTTCCACATAACTCCGACCTGCTTCTTTAAAAATCCAAACCAAACGAATTCTATTAGGATCTAATACCTTTATTTAGGTCCACGTATTCATATTTTTATATCTTTCTCCACTATTCTAGGCTGTTGTACTAGTTGTTATTTGATCTCTTTTTTCTATTTAAAATCCTGTTTTTTTTATTAAGAGCCAGATTATGTACTCTGTTTCTGATTCTTTTAGACCAAAGTATGTTTCATGTTATTCGCAAACATATTATTTGGAGACATTAATGAAGCCTGATATACAAGTTCACACTTTTTCCTTATATTTAAGCCCACTTAACATATCCTTCCTTTTCAAATATTTTAAACAGTTCTTCGATATAAAATATTTTAATTAGGTCCCATATGATTTGCTTTTGTACACCAGTTATTTCAACTCAATCTCGTAGCTTATCGAATCGTAGCAATCTCGAAGAGATCGTGTAGTAGTAATATCCTAGTGGAACAAAAATCTCTGTCAAAGTTCACCACTCAACACAATTTAACGTAATACGTTTTGGATGTAGTCAATTTTCAATCTAGCTACATCAAACAACAACAGCTTAAATCAGAATTAAAGCTTATACTTAAGTATAACATGGTATAACTAATCAACTGAACGCTACTACAACCAAATATTGGATATATACATTGCTATACTGTGTCATACTGTAGGGCTTTAAATATTTGTACAAGATTCATATAAATTAAGTTTTCCAACTTGAAATAAAAAAATTATAATACCTTATGAAAAAACAAAAAAATGAAATTGTTAATAGAAAATAAAAAAAAAAAATTATCAGGAAAATAAAAACAACAATCAAATGTACAATAATATCAACAATTGTTGTAGTTACTTAGAATAAACTTGGTAACCAATGAATTTTTTTTTTTTGTTATTTTCATTCTCGCTTCATGGATTTTTACTTTTTACTGACGGACCAATTGTTTTTCTTAGGTGATTGAAGACTAGTTGGCTTGCATTCCAATGATTATCTATCACAAAGTGTTGAAATTATTAAATTAAACTGATGGAAAATGAATGAATAAGAGAGTGAAAGAGATAATATATATTACTTATAATTAAAGTAAGTACGTAGAACATGTATCATAAAAAGAAAGAGATAGATGAATAAAATAAAATGAATGTGGAAAATTCTGTGAATTTTTTTTTTTCATAACGTTTTTATTTTTTCATAAATAATGAGATTTCATCTAAGATGTATCTAATATGTATATTTATATGTGTGCATAGAATAAATAGAGGGCTGGATTTCAATGATGATGAGATAAAATGATTGATCAAGATGAAGAAAAAGATATAATAAAATAAGTTTTTTTTTTTATTATAAATTTATTAACAATTATATTATAAATAGGCGCACTTAAATTAATATTATGAAACAAGTAGGCAATAGCAAAAAAACAAAAACAAAAATAAAATAAAAAATTAATAACTGTAGAGAAAATTACACCAAATTGCATAGTAATTTATGCCTTTTAAGAAAATTTTCAGGAAAACACAATATATATATATATATATGTATATATATATGTAATATGTATATATATATATATATTGGTATAAAATTACAACAATTAAGATTTTATGAGATTTATGTGATGAATTGCAATTGATTTTTTATTTAACTTTTTAATAATATAAAAACACATTTACATATACTCGTATACAGGTGCATCAAAAGTAGATTTAAGATGAAATCCTCAAAATGGAGCAAGTTTGATAGTTTTTAAGAATATTTGTGTGTTGTGTTATACTTATAAGTATTGCTAAATTTAAGTGTTTTTGTTATGAAAGTGGAACTTTTTCCATTTTTTATTTTGGCAATAGTTCCGAAAAGCTACCTACCACTTCCGATTATACCACGACAGACATGCAATATTAGGATACCAATATTCTAAAATTCTCCATATCATAATATATAAAGTAGTACAGACAAAAGCGTATCATTTCATTATGACAACTAAAATGGAAGATAGATTTTTTGCATTAATGTTAAATTTTCAAAACAATAAAAAAATAATTGAAGAATAAAAAAAAGAATAATTAAAGAAAATAAATATAATTTTAATTGTATTTAAAGTTTATATACAATAATTTTTTTTTTACGTTTTTATTTTTATTCATTTTTCAGTTGACTTGACAACGTTATTTTTAAAACAAATTTTCTTTGATTTTTAAAATATGTCAGAAATAAATTGATCAAAATATAATTGACCTACTTTCCACCAGACTGTTCTGATGAACAACGTTGCTATGTTGATTCGTAATATTATGCCTTTGTTCGTAATATCAATATATACTACGTTTGTATTGCAATAATATTTATTAATATGATGTATATTAGGTGATACACATGTAGCGATATCATGATATCAACAGTATTACAATATCGATATTCATGTCTGTCAGCAGTAGTTATTACCCCATTATCATTTCCCCAATTTTGGTTTTTGATTCTTTCAATTTCTAAGGATGAATTTGTCAAGAATAGAATCAGCATCTGGGTTACTTCTTTATTGTGTTATTTTCAACTTACAACTAACTGTCCTAATACTCATTATATTTATTTTATATATGGGACTGGAAAGTTTCCTGCTAAGTATAGATCATAATTTGTTACATATAATTATAACTGAAAATTTAGAAATTAAAACAAAAATAAAATTTAGTTAATGTCATTTAAAAATTTAGGAGATAGGATTTATGCTAAATTAACTTGTAATATTTATTTTTTTTAATTTTCATACACCTGACTTTCTATTCTATGTTGATTTTGGCAATAATCAATTTGCTAAAAAAAATTAATACTAATCGAATTTGGAAATATATTTGGGTTGTAAAAGACCTAACTCAAGTTCAACTCAAATTTTGAGCTATTTCATAATTGAACTAAATGTACAAGGTCAAAATATGACATAGCTCATAGGTTGAACCAGCTCAAATTTTGATTGAGCTTAGTTCAATTATAGTGTATAGTTCAATTATGAGCTAGCTGAGTTGAACGTGAGTTGAGTTGAAATTTGAGCTTTCAACCTTTATTTCTTTAAAAAAGATTTTTTGAACTTTCTTTCTAATGCATAAATTGAGAACACAATTATTGTTATCAAAAAATCATTGTTTGAGCTTTTTACAATCCTGGCAAAAATAGTTTTAAGATATTAATTAAATGTTAACTTTTTAGTGCCAAATTCACTTACCGACACCTCCAAAGATTTATTTGTTCAAGCATTGAAAAATATATATATATATTGATTGAAAAATACACCGTTGTAATGCATATTTGCGATAAATTCGAAATTTAGGTAATAAGAAATAATTTAATTCTTTCTTATCTCCATGTGTCGAAAAACGATAATTCAACTTACGTACTATTGCTTGAAAGAGTTTTAAGAACTTAATTACATTATCACTTTTTACTGCCAAATGAATTTCCCTCAAAACTCATTACCACAAAGGTTTCTGTGTGCAAATTCATTAAAAAAAAGTTGCATGCACGAAATTTTCGGAACTATTACCTTATTTTTGTTATTGTAATAAAATAAAGCGTGTGTTCAACACATTTTATCAATTATTTTCAGTAATTTAAAAAAAAAAAATAAAAAAACTGCTTTACTACGAAAAATTATGTTAGGTAGGCATGAAAATGATTGGTAGTTGTAAGATTGTAAAAATGAACAGAAGCTATCAAGTACAACTATGTAGATACATAATAAATAAGTAGCGGTTTACTTTATTTTTTTATTTCATTTTTTATTTCACAAATTTTTTCTAAGTATTTTATTTATCAGTTATGGTGCATTGAAAGCCTTCTAGCATTAAATGCTTAGAATCTTCAATTTTTACAAATAATTTTTCAATTAAATTTAAAATTTCAGGAAATGTAATATGGGTTGGACTAAACCAATACATACTTGCTTTGATGTACAGTGTAATAAATTTATGATATTATTTAAGTGAAGTAAATTAAAGATTTTGACCAACCTATTGTGTATAGATATTAACTCTTGAACAATTTTTTGTTAAATCTAACCTAATAAACCCCGAAAATAAAATTAAAGAGTTCAAAATTCAGCACTTTTACCCTTGAGCGAACTAAATTATAGTGATATTAATTAATTATATTTTATTGACCGTTGTATTATGTAAAACAAAGGTCGTGGGCTTAAACTCTGTTTGTGGTGTAGATGGTTTAAGATAATTTTTGCTTTCATTGTTTTTCTAAAAAAAGTTTAGTTATTACTAAAATTATATGGAATTATTATTATACAGGCGAACCTACTCTAAAATACTTAGATATAGTTTTTTACATTTAAATTAGTGAATGTTAATATTTATACAAAAATTTCAAAAAAAAAAAAATGTATTTTGTTCATCCATGCCCATAATTACATAATTGAAATAAATTTCTTATAATAATATTTTCGATTTCTGATTGGGAAACCTACTGACTAAATTTATTTGTTGATTTCGATTACAAAGTCCTATATATAATAATTTTTGTCACGAATAGTTATTTGCTATCAAAATTTTGTACATACTTATATAAATACATGGAAATTTCATTGTTTACGAATTTGTGTCCATTAATTTAACCTATTCAGGGTGTGATTTTTGATTTTTGATTTTACGAACAATGATTCCATATTTATTCAACGGAAAGATGAAGAGAAAATATTGGTTTACCGCAAACTAGGATTATCAATAATTATAATGTTATTCAAATTATTCAAAATCTCGGATGATGTTAAAAAGAAATCTTCACTATCTCAGTAATAAATATAGTATTAGTAAGTCATATCACTTTTTAATTACAATAGTGAAATTACCGTGTTTTTAATAAATCAAGGCTATGTTCATATGAAGGTAAATGTCATAGGCTTAAACTTATATGTACTTAGTTTTTTTTTTTAATAGTTTCAAATCTATGATTGTAATTTTCGTGAAATGTTGACCCAACGGAGCTATATTATTCTAAGTTAGTTCGTACAATTTATTATAGAGGTATTTTTTTTAGATATATTGGGATTAATGAATCTTTAGACCATCTGTTAGCAAAACTTTGCAATGGATTAGCTTTATTTATTTTGTTTGACTTTTTTTTCATTTCAAATATTGTGACTGTATTAAATTAACAATATTTTCATGAATTGATTCTTATATTTGTATTCACTTGTGATATTTTCAATAAAATTAATATCTTAGATATAAATCTGAGTTTTGCTTCAGATGGTATACCTTTTATTAGGTATTTAGTATTGAAGAGCTGTATTTATAGTTTAACTTATCCTCTTTACTTAATTTTGAACAGATCATTAAATGAAGGAATTTTCTTAGATGACTGGAAATTTTCAAACATTATTCCTATTTTCAAATCAGGGTCTAAAAATTGTCAATGTTGAAAATTATAGCTAAATTATCTTCTATTCCCAAAATTTTCGAAGCCATTGTCACAAATAAAATTTATTTCTTGGTTAAAGAACATGTATCTCCAAATCAGCATGTTTTTATGGATGAAAGGCGCACATTCACTAATTTAGCAGTTTTTCTTCACACAGTTCTTAATACAATTGAAAAAGGCTATCAAGGTAATACGATATTCACTGATATTTCTAAGGCTTTTCACAAAGTACTAAACTTCAAGCTCTTGGTATTCATGGAACTTTCCTTCTTTGAGTTCAATCGGACTAATCGTAAGCTGTCCATTAAAATACAAAATAGAACTTCATATAACTTTGAGGCTACGTCTGGTTTTCCACAAGGAACTGATATGGAGCCACTTTTATTTTTATTATTTATGAACGATATCAACTCGATATTAAGTCTTTGATCATTTGCTGACGATACTAAACTTTTTACGGTTATTAAGTCGGATGAGGATTGACATCTACTGCAGCAGGATCTCGAATTCTACATTAATGGCATAAATATTAATAAGTGCAATTACATGCCATTTTCTAGGAGACAAACTTCAATTAAATTTTATTATAATATTAATGGTTCTATTATTGAGCATGTCTATGAAACAAAAGATCTAGGCATCATTATTGATAATAAATTAACTTATCTTTTAATGCTGATATATATATAGATCGCATTATTTGTAAAGATTTTGCCATGTTAGGTTTTATAAAGCGAAACTCACTGCAATTTTCCGATCCCTATACATTCAAAAATTTATATACTGCATTCATGCGTCCACAACCTCGAAAATGCTTGTCCAATTTGGATGCTTTATTATGATAAATACATTAAGATAATAGAGTCTGTTCAAAAGAATATGATTAGGTGTTGTCTACATAAATTCAACTGGCAAACCTTATATTACTATATATTTAGCTAAATGTCAACTTATTAAGCTTTCGAGGCTAGGCGAAATGCTGTTTCCGTGATATTCTTCTATGATAAGATGGCAGAATAAAATGACCTTCTATTCTTCGTCTTTATAATATCTATGCTACAGTGTGCGAATTCAAAGATTTTTATATCTTATCTTCGTAGTCATAGAACGCACTATGGTTTTTCCGAATCTATAGCAAGCTCTCAGCGCTTATTTATTAACAGTTTTTCACTAATTGACTTCGACTACCGTAGATTTGGTTTTAGAAGAAAAATTATCACATTTTTTGATACTTTACAATAATTCTTCTAATTTTAATTAGTTAAAATTTTATTCTACAATTTTTTATTCTCTGTTATTATTTATATGTACTGCCATTACAATTACTATTACTATTGATATTTATTAATTTTACTAATGCAATTTCTTTAATTTTTGTTTTCTATATCTGTATATATTTTATTTGTTTAGACATAAATACACAACCAAATGATTGAACGCTTTCCAGCTGTGGATGTGGGTAATTGCAACAGCTTTGTTAATTATATCTTTAGTTATGTCATAAAATTTAATTGTAAACTTATCATCACAGTAAACACTTAAATTTTTAAATGAACTCTTGCTTAAATTTCTGCATTAACTAAAAAATTAATGTTAAAACGACGAGAACAGCAAGTGTAGCTTATAACTGCCTCTTTATTAATGATAAGTAAAATATTGTAAATGCGTGCAATCGAAAAATCATTTTTATTCCTTGGCAATAACTTTAATTTAAAATTAACTACAAATAAAATAAAAAAATAAATTAAACAGCGTAAAAAGTTTAATCCCCAAAATGCACAAACTATCGATGAGATTTTAGAAACACACAATAAAATAATAAAACTTCAAATCATTAAAATCGTCACATTAATTAATTGCATTAAAAATTTTAATTTTAATTAGGCCGCATTTTAATTCTAGTTAATAACAAAATTTTAAATTTTTGTTTAGGTTCTCTTACAAAGCATATTTCTTTAATTGCTTTTCACTAATAAATTGATTTCTATTTAAATATTATAACTGTTGAATAACCGATGAATTGAAAATATTTTTTCTATTTAAAATTTTTTTTATTAAAAACTCTTATTGTTCCTTATTAGCGTCTGAAACAATAATTTTAATAATGTAGATTCCATTTGTATTTATTAAGGTATGTAAACAATAACAAAAAAATAAATAAAAAATAAAAGGGAATTAAATAAACAAAAACTCACACACACATTGACAAAAAGAGAGGAAATAGAAAAGATTCATTGAAACTTGAATCACAACTTTACACTGATTAAATATATCAGGCTGGTTGGAACAGAATTGTTTATACAATTGTACAAAAAAAAAAAAACAAGAACTAAAATAATAATAAAAAGAAAATGTTGCAGCAAGTTGCAACAACTGCTGGTTTAAAAACTAAAAATTTTAAAATTCAAACAGCCAACACAAAAACAATTGCAACTATCATCATGTCAGTAGTAGAAGTGAATAAAATTCGTTTTGCTTTTCGATTCTTTACTTTTTTTTCTTTATTGATACTTTCTTTCTTTAGTTCTATTTTTTTTTTTTTAAAAGTCTTACCATCTTTATATTATATTATGTGGAACCTGGGAAAAAAATAAATCCATAGAAATTGAACAAAAATAATATTATATATATAGAATTGAAAGATAAAAAAAAATCTTTCTATTTATATACTCTTATAATCATTTTATTGATTGTTGCTATTGTCACTAGTATTCTACACAGTTTCTGTACTTATTAGATTAGAGTTGCCAGATTAATTGATTTTTAATTTTTTTTGGGATAATAAATTATTATTTAGTTATGTGAATCCAGTAGTTCTCAAAAATCAAAAGCGATGCTAAATTAGAACCGAGATCTACTTGGTGTTTAGTATCGAGTTTTGTTACAAAAATATCTCAATAGAATATACAGAGTAAAGCTGTATTGGTATCAGAGTAAGCTGTGATGATGTTATTCGATCTAAAGAAAAAAAATCTACTGCTTAAATTTCAAGTGAGAATTACCACATTTGTTCCCAAAATTCGCTTCAAACATATTTTTTTCGCTAAATAGACAGATTTTGAAGTTTACCATAAGTTTCTATCTTGAATATCTAATATATTAGTACGCCCCCCCCCCTCCTTGGTGAGTTGAATCAAAAAGTAGTAACAGGAACCCAAACATTTAAATGTGAAGCTTTTTCTAAATATTGCCGCAAAAAATTATCTATTAAGAAATCAAAAAAATTAAAAAGTACTAATTTGTGTACCCATCTTTCAAATAAATTATTTATAAAAAAATTTATCCAAGTTGTAAACCCAAATAAGAAAGCAATATATTTAATACAACAACCAAATAGAAAAACATCATAACATCAATAAAATATGAAGCTATTTCAAATAAGAAGTACTATTCGAAGGTTGGCTCACGCACGACTTAATCATTTAATTCAATTTTATCACAAAATTATATTTTAACTTATCTAAAGCAACTCTCTTTCATAAAAGAAATAATATAATTATCATAGAATATAAAGAGATAATAGACACGCGGTAATTGGGTCTGTTTACATTGAATTGCAATTGCAGTTAAAAAAATCTGTTCTAAAAGTCAGCTCACATCGTTTAGATTATGTCATCAAGTGCAATTGTATCTTCATATATGTATGTGTAAATATTATCATTCCAATTTTTTCATTGGTTCATCATCGGTTCATCATCGGTTTAAATTCTGTTCGCTTAAAGCGTCAAAAACAAAATAAATACATATATGAAAAGAAATTTGTATAAAAACAATAGAGTATAAACTAAAAAAATTTTTAATAAAAAAAACATTTTCTATTTTCACAATTTGAAAAACTTAATTCGAAGTGTAGCAAAAAAAAATATTTATTTTCGTAAATAATTGCTACATATTTAAATTTAATATATACATTTTGACAATATTGTGAATTTTTAAAAAACTTTTCACTATTTTATTTACCACTATATTCCTAACGTTTATTTGAAATACTTCATTGGAGGTTAACAATTAAATAATTTGTTGTATTGGCCCACCCGATCTGAGGATTTGATATTTTTTCTTAAATTTTTAATATGGGAATAATTTCGTGTGTAACATAAACAATTTCCTTACCTGTTATTTAAGTAAGTGGATTGATGAGCTACATTTTGTGAGGTAGCTAAATTTTAGAAAATTTCGCAAAATTTTTTTCGCCGTATTAGCGTAGTAGGCTGAGCGAATTTATATGTTACATAATTATGATCAAATTGAAATACATAGTTTAAAAATTTGTGATTCATTATTGTAAGATGTAGAAAAAAATTTAGTTTCGATTTTTCATGTTCATTAGAAAAAAACAAAAACAAATCAAGTAAAGGAAAGTAAATTATAAAAAAAAATCATGTGTATATGAACCGTACCTACCTAATAAATGAAGTTTTTTTTTTTTTTTTATGAATAAAATAAAAATTCGTGTATTAAAAACAAATAAAAATAAATAAATTTACTGCAAAAAAACAGGAAATGTGGTAATAAAATAGCTCATAACTTCTGCAGCACTGATCGCCGTATAGTCTTTCGAGGGCTTCTTTTTAAGAAAATTAAATTTTCTTATAATTATGTGAAAAAAAAATCATATTAGAATTTTCGCTATTGAATTATAAATTTAAAAAGAAATAAAAATTAGTAGTAAAAATTATTTTTATCAATTTTGTGAATTCGTTTGCATGTTTGTTGCTGATTTCCTGTTAATTTTGTTTCATGAACCAACGACACAATCTCAAACTATCTATTTGCATTAAGATATGATTTTGTAAAGTCATCAAAACAACTGAAATTACCCAAAATATAAAATTCTCTGGTTCATGGCTTTGTATTATTTATCATCATTATCAATGTCCTGCTAACGCATCTGTGGAGCATAGGGCAGAAAATGATTTTTGATCTTTGTATTATTGCCACTTCAAAATGTTTCTAAATGATTAATTCAGGCACATTTTCAAGTTCAAAAGTTCATGTTTATTTTGGAGAGCAAAATATTGACAAGCAGAAAAAAAAATAATTCTATTGATGCGATGGTGGTAAGTCTTGCTTTGCTACCTCTAAAAGTTCTATATTTACTAAAAACCAGATATAATATTTTAATTTAGAATGCTATTTTCAGTTATTTCTTTATTTTAATGTATTGTTTTTGTCACAACTTTTTGATTCGGTTTCATGAACATGCGAGGGTAACTTTAAATTGTCTCATGGGTAAGCTTATTACCCGGAGATAGTAAGGTCGCCATCGCTGATCTATGATGTACTACACCCGACCTATGATACTACATTTGACTATGATACTACCCTGTTTTCATTTTTTAAATCTCATCTTGTAAAAAAAATATCGTTATAAAATAAAAAAGCAGAAAACAAAAATAAAAAAAAAAAACATATTTTGATATTTATGTATCAATTGGCAACTCTAATTCATAATTCTATGTTTTTATAGACAAGTATTATGTACAAGAAGTTGAGTTGATTTTCATAGGTATATATAATAGACATTTGATGTTGTCGTGTATGATGCATGCAGATGAATTCAAAGTCTTCTTTTGCTATTTTTCTTTTTCGATTAGTTTTGTTGTGTTTTGTTAAAAATGGAAGAATTACTAAAAACTGGTTTAAAAGAGTTTTCTTTTGTTTTGCAGATTTGTAGATTCTATAAAATATGCATCTATATAGTTAGTTATACATAAATATATAGAGTGGTTTATCAAGAGCTATCAAAGTTATAAAATTGGTAGTTCTTTTAACTGGTAAACAAAATAGTATAGCTAAGTAAAAAGAAAAAAATTATCTTTATTTGAGATACAACTATGAGCTATCATGATCCTTTAAAATCTTACGAGAATATGGGGGATTTTCTTTTCGTTTTCGTTAAAAATTTATTTTCTTTTTTTGTTTTGCTATTCATATTCATATTATATGAATTTTTTTTTTTTGATTTACTTCAATAATTAATAATAGAAATACTTACTTTATATAATCTTTGAACATAAATGGCTTGTAATGAGAATTATACCTGTTTAAGGAAAAATTTTTTAAGATCCAAATCAGTTATATGATTATATCTAAATTACATGATTTTAAGTTGGAATTATAATTAATAATAATATATTTTTATAATTATTTAATAAATTTGAAAAATTCAATTATTATTGAATATACTTTAATAAGAAATTGAAAGTTATTTCATAATTAATAATAATTAATAATTGTTCATGTTAAATTGAAAATTGAATGTTATTTATTTTAAATATACATTACTTACTTACTTACTTTCTGGGCGTTACAAACCTTAAAGGTCCGGGTTTCATGCAATATTGTTCTCCACTAACTGCGGTTTCGAGTAGATTCTCTCCAGTTGGAACTATGAAATTTTTTTTATATCAATCGATACTTTATCTCCCCAACGAAGTTGTAGTCTCTATCGACGACGAAATTCGACGACATTTGGGTTCAAACAGTTTTTTAACTTAAACATTTTCTTCACTTCACTCTAAGTACATGGTATAGTCAGGCGTTTTAATTTTGCTTTTTTGGTTAGGTTCATGTAAGTGTTAATTATCTGATATAATTCGGCTTGCTATCTCCTACTCCAAACTCCTTCGTCAGACACAGGGCTAAATACCAATGCAGTTAGAAAATACGATGTGCATGCTCACTTGATTTTGGTAATGTCCACGATTCAGAACCATATACATGAGCGTTTTATGCAGTTTTTGATTTGGTATTTCGAGAGGATCTTTTGAAGCCCGATGTTTAGACAAACTTAAGGAGCAATGGTTTGCAAGGGAATACCTCATCTTTTTTCAACATCAATGTTATTATAAAGCTATCAATATTTATATATAATCCGAGATATAGCGTACTTTTAAAACTTTCTTGAACTTACAGTATTAGTTTCGTAATTAAAATTTGGACCCATTCACAATTAAAAAAATTTATAATTAACTACATAAATTTATTTTATAAAAATAAAATTTTACATTGAAATTTTGGTCGATTTTTATAACTCATAGATGTATTATTGACATCTAATAAGTTATAAAATAAATCAAAATGAAAATAGGAGTTGTGTAGGTAGTCTAACACTATAAATACCTACTGATGAGTTCTAGTAGTTTTATGATGAACGAAACAATTCCTATAAATAATTTTGATTGTTAACACAAATAATGATTGTTAACACAATAATAATAATATTTATAGATACAATAGTGATAAAAAATTACTAATGTATTAAGATTGAATATTAATTAATAAAGCGATCTTGTTCTTTTTATTTAAAGTAAAATGACATGGAAATTTTAATATTTCATACTTAAAAAAATTTATATTTACATAAATTTATTTTATACCATTTTTAAATATTTCCAGATAAACAATGAAATTTTTCACATGTTGAACTTAGTTAAATTACAACTAAATACCTCAAAGTCAAACAAAGAAAATATAGCATATAGTTATATAAGTAATAATGTCATTTATGTAAGAGACACATTGGGTGGCGCATAAGGTAGAGCGCTTGTGTTTCAACCGAAATATCCCAGGTTTGATTCACAATGAAAACTAAATACTTTATTGGTTTTGTTGTCCTGTTCGAACTACCATTTGTCATTGGCATAAAATAAATTAGAAAAAATAACAGGTTAAATACATCAATCAACATTCTGAGGAAAAAAAGGAAAAAAGGGAAAAAAGGGTCGAAATTAGCTTGCATGTACAATATATATACCGGGTGTTCCGGTTTGTTGTTCTTATTTTTTTCTTATTTTTTTTTATTTAGCTTAAACTTTGTAGGAACTTTGTAGGAACTTTAAAATTTCCCCTCTTGAAAAGCTCTTTCCCCTCTTAAAAAGCTAATACGCTTGTTCTGGAACACCCGGTATACTTATGTACATAAATGTTTTGCTTTTTTTAATGAAAAAGTTAGTTACTCAAAGTTAGTTATAAAATAAAGTCAATTTGAAAAATTTGAAATTCGGTTAAATTTTAATGTAATTTTTAACGATGGAAAATTCTAGCTCACTGTTTATAAATTAAATAGTCAAATAAATACTTATCTGAGATATTTTTATTATTAGTATCTTAATTGGTGTTGCTTGTTAGACAATCGATCAGAAGACTAATAAAAATATACAAGTATTTGCCTTCTCCTAAGCTCCTTGTCTTCGAAATTCGAGAAAGTTTGATAAAAAATCGTGCTCAATTTCATTATGAATTGTTTTCCATAGTTTCAATTTATGCTTGGCAACAGTTACATATATAATTTTTTTCATTGATTTATCTAAACCAGATACATAATTATTAAATTTAGTTTTAATTCTGGCGAGAAGAAGAAGAAACTATGGACTACGTTGAGTTTTCATAATTGAAATTTCGAATTGAAAATTAAAAATATTTGAAAAAATATTTATTTTCGTTATTTCTCCATTTCAAAGAATAATAATGAAAATCGGTTGCGAATTGGTTCAAATATTTGTACTGTACTGTATAGTGTAATATACAGATTAAATATAAAATGAAATGAATACTAGTTATATAGTTCTATTGCGAAAAAGTTGGCTCATTTTTACATTTATCATAATAGAAAATGATGTATATAATAGGCAATTGCTATAACTACCCTGATTCTATCTCTCGTCTACTGACAGTTATGGGAAAAATGACAGGAAATAACATTATCCTATCATTATCCTATTATGTTTGACTAATTGAGTTAAAATTTCTAATTAAGCTTATTGTAGATATCTGCCAAATTTATTACCAGTACTCGTTTATTCGTGAAGTGGGTAATTGTCCAGTTTGTATTAGAAATCGCTATTAACAAGTGTCCTAGTGTTAACACAGCGACAAAAAGTTCTGCAAACTAAACCGTACTTGACTATGCTAGTACTGAAAAGGATTTAAAATATAATCATATTGTGGGCCAACTTTTTTCCAATTAATTAGTAGGTATATACTAATAAATATATAAATAAAGAAGGATTCTTATTATATAGCCTAACTTAGGTATTTCTATTTTTTAGCATCATTATCAACATAATCAATGTCCTGCAACCCCGTCAGGTAGATATAGGGTGAGATATAGGGTGGAATTTTCATCTATAGTTACTTGTAATAGCTTGGCAGAGATAAAAAAAAGTTGTGGGCTATAAACAGTATTTTATCTGAAACTATATCATACAACCAGTAGTGACATATATGTGTGAGATACAAATTATGAATGTAAATTATTTTCTAAAGGAGTCTGTTGAAACGAACTTCCTATTATTTTAAAAATAATTTTCGACTACTATCAATGCATTTTGATAGAATGGGATATGTACAAGGTAATAATTACCTGAATAATTATGTTTATTAATAGTTTATAATTACTGGTATTGATATAAACAAAAATTACCAATGTTAATCATAATAATTTCGATAACATAATATTTTGATAAGCACTTACGTATTTCTGTCATTTTAATTAATGAATGAATTAAATCACCAATATTTGCAATACAAGATCAAGTTGGGTAATCATGGAATAATGTGCTTTTCTTTATACCTTATTATTTTATTTTTAAATTTAATTTAATTAAAATTATTTCGATCGAAAAATAAAATAAAAGAATATGTCAACGTGTTGATAATATATTTTTTTTCGGTTATATATAAATTTATTATGTGTCAATTATTTTATGAGATGTTATGAAGTTAATTTTTATTATTTAACATTTATTACAGATTCTTTAGAATAACACGGTATGATTTAATATAAAAGAAAAAAAAAATAATTAATTATAAAGAAATAAATAAATTTAAGATATATAATATTATTAATAAAATTTAATACAATTATTCTCAACCACAATTTACTGCCATACCAGTAACAATAATTAGTTACATGCTTCAAATATGATTTATTTTTAAGTATAGAGTAAATTATTTAAAGAATTTCTTTATTGTATCTTTTGCGGTTTCTGGTTTTGAATTTCATGTTTTTTTTTTAATTTTTTTGTTTTTGTTTCTAAACAGGATAAATTTAGTGTTAGTGACATGCAAAGAGTTATTCAAAGAATTATACGAAGTATCAAAATTGGTACCATAAAAGAATTGTTTTTGGTTTTTTGTTTTTGTTTTTAAATTTATACATTTGTTAAATTGATAGATTTACATTATTTTCTTGATTTGTTGTCATGTTAAATTTATTTATTGGTAAAGTACTTGTAATAAAATGAATTTATAAATAAATTGTTTAGAAAGTGAATTATTTAGATATATTATACTTATGGTTGTTAAAGAATTTTCAAATGAAAAATTGACTTAAATTAGCATTTTTCATATTAAATTATTTCTAAAAAAAATATATATAAGTATGTATGTAATTTTTTTTTTATTAAGTTTAATTTTGTTAATTGAAGGAGTATATATATATATATATATATATATATATATATATTATAAATCACAAAATAAAAAAACAGGCATTTTAAATAATGTACAGACATTTTAAATAATTTTATTAAATATATAACTATTAATTTAAAATTTTATATTTACAAATTAATATTTCCAAAGTCCACGTCGGGTTAAATAACTAATTCAGTGACTATAGATTTAGATTTACATCTTGACGTTAAAATTTAATTTTTTTGAAATTGTATTTCTTATCATCATCATCATCTTCATCATCATCATCATCATCATCATCATCATCATCATCATCATCATCATCATCATCATGATCTACATCTCATTCTACATCTGCATCTACATCTACATCTACATCTACATCTACATCTACATCTACATCTACAACTACATTTTTTTTTTTTTTTTTTTTTTTTTTATATATTTCCAAGTCTATGGGATGAACACCCTAACTGCTTTTTACACAGAGATTTGGAATACACAATCACATACAATAGCTTTTTTCTGTAGAATTTTTTGTGGTATATCTACTAATTTAAATGTGGAAAACTATATCTATTGTAGAGTACTTCGCCTTCATAATAGCATAGTTCCATTTTATTTTTAGTGATAACCAAAACTCTCAACTATTTATCATTTATTTTATCCCAATGATAAAGGGTACTGGACCAGGTCGAAAAATTCAGAAAACATTTTTTGCCTTCGTCGGGAATCGAACCTGGGACCTTTCGGTTGAAAGGCAGGCGCTCTACCTACTGCGCCACCCAGCGTGTTATCTAAATCTATATACATATACATATACATATACATATACATATACATATACATATACCATATACATATACATATACATATACATATACATATACATATACATATACATATACATATACATATACATATACATATACATATACATATACATATACATATACATATACATATACATATACATATACATATACATATACATATACATATACATATACATATACATATACATATACATATACATATACATATACATATACATATACATATACATATACATACACATCAACATTCTGCACAGTTAGTTTTGTTTATTTTTGGAGGAAAAAAAAATCATTATTAAACTAACTTTTTTGTTTTGTTTATTTAAAAAACTGTTCTTGAAGTTGAAGCCTTTAAAATTGATTATACAAAAATTGTTTAATTCCAGACATTTCAGATTTGAATTTGAAAATAAACATTTATGTGACAATTCGCAATTCTTTCAAGCAATTTTCACAAGCGATCGATTCCCAGCCCCGAACTACCATCAATTGTACATCAGATTGTAGATAATAGCAAAAAACATGGTGTGTCTTTGACAACTATTCTAGTATCAATTGAAAGCGGATCATTATTTAACCGGATTTAAATGACCTTTCTTTTACTTCGTTTCGTTTGAGGGCCATTTCCGTAAACATGAATCTAGGATCTTTGTCATCTCATTAAAGCGACTACAAAACACATCTTACAGTTAGTGGTATTTACACAGATTCATTTCTACTAAATCTACTTATTTTTTTAGCGTATGGAAATCACAATACATTATAATTGTATTATTTTTTTTTTGTTTAAAACATTTAAAATAGAAAAATACAAATGTGTAACGGAAAAGAAAACAATGTATTAAATTCTAATATCTAACTTGTTTATCCATTCTAAAGCTGAAGGGATTGATTAGATGAAGTCGTTTATGTTGCTCTCATATGCTGTGATGTTGCAGTCGCTCACTATATGGTTAGTAGTTTGTCGAAGAGCAGCGCATGTACAATTTGGGACGTAATTACCAATCCCCTCCATCTATGTAGAAAATCAGCACATTTTCCATGGTTTCTGTGAAATCTGTACTAACGTTGGGCAATGTTGACGCGGGAGATGAAATCCTGATCTAGTATTACTTCGATTTTCTATAGTTATTTCGTTTACCTGTGATGTCCAAAATCTTGCTCATTCGTGAAGAATGTTAAAATTATTTTTCATTTGATGCTTGACTTTGGCAATTGGTGGGTACGGTGATTTTAATCTGGGGATGTTTTACTGCAGTATATTATTATGGATTTGTAATTTATTAGTTAGAATTATTTTTTATACTCTCTAATCAAAGCATTTTCACGACTTAGGTTGGGGAAGGGGCTATTTTGCTGAGCACGGGTAATTCCAAAAACCGATGAGAATAATTAGTATGACCATTCAACCGGCGTGCCTGATATGAACTTTTAACCTTATCACCAATATCTCAGAAAATAGTGAAGAACGATGAATTAATTGGAATTTTCTAAAATATGATTTTATAGTTATCAGTCTAACTAAAAGAATGTCAGTGTGCGATCTGTCAGAGCTTATTCTAAGAAATTATTTTTTTTAAATTTTATTCGTAATTCTAATCATTATCAAATAGTTTTTGTTGATATGCCCAATAACATTATAAGAAGCAACAAAATATTTTAGATACAATTTTAAACTTGTAATCAGTAATAAAAAAAAAAGGTTGAGTCATGGACTGCTGTTTAATTAAAATGAAATTTAAATATTTTTTCTCAAAAAATAAAAACCTTGTAGGTTGAAATGAAAAGTAGTTGACAGTGGCTCTCGGCCTCAATCATTATTTGTAATAACACAAAAAAATACATTTTTTAAATTAAAAAATAGAAAATACATTCTCTCTTGATTACAATCACATTTTTTTCAAATTGTATAAAACATTTTTATTTTAACAAACAGTAGTGAAGACTTTTAAGACATTTTTAGCTGCACAGTTTTAAGTTGTTAATCATTATGTTATTCTTAATTAACTCATCATAATGTTCACAAGCCTTGCAAGCATAATATTATACACATACATATATATATATACTTACAATATTGATAGTTGTATTTACAATATGTAAATAGTTGACTTTTTAATTATTATTAATTAAATTTGATTGATTAATTGTAATTAATTTAAATATTTTTTATTTTTATTTCAGGTAAATTTCAAGCAAATGAAAATTTCTATAAGGAAAACTAAATAAAATCAAGAAAATATACAAAACTTTTTTCTGTGAGTATTAAATTGTAGAAATTGTAATTACAAAACAAAAAAAAACATTTTTTTTTTCTTTTTTTCTTATTTACGTCAATAACTGACTTCCTTGTTTTATAACGTGTGAGTGAAAAATTACTCAAATTAATATGAAAAATTGTTGAACAAAATGAAATAAATAAAATGAAAATGGAAACACTTAATAATAGGATTTTACAAGAGGTGCAAAAATTATTTTATTTCATACAGTCATGGAATTCATTTCAAAACTCTTCCAATTACTAAGATTTTGGATAAGTTCTTTTATTTCTGTATCTATTTTCGCTATAATTCGCTAATATATTTTTCCCACCCCTTAAGCATTTCCGACGAAGAACAAGATAGCTATGAGGTATCCACCCCTACACAGTGCAAATCCGTAACGCTGGGCTTAAAACTGGCTATGGAAATTCATTTGGAGTAAAATTTTCTCGAATGTGGAACCATAATTCAACGAACGTGTTTCCTCAATGCAAAAATATACATACATACAATCTACAAAAGTTCAACATTAATATTAACAAAATTTATTCCAAGTGTCGCTATTGATCAAATGGACATTTTTCTTTCCCCAATATTGAATTAGGCCAAGCTCTATATTCGTCTAAGAACCTAATGTTTGGCCTTACTTAAAAAGAAAAAATTGCTCAGTGCTGATTAGATAGTATACTTTTATGTGTATATACCGGGTGTTCCAGAGCATGCGTATAAGCTTTTTAAGAGAGGAAGGAGCCGTTATTTTAAAATTTAGAAAAAAGTTTGTTAACTAAATCGAGGGTGCTTTATCGATTGGTGGTATTTTCAACTTTCGGAAAAGACCGCAAATCGGTTTTTTAAGATCAAAAATCGCCGAAATTGGCCGAAATCGAAATTTTCAAATGTGAAGGGGTATTTTTTAATGCAAATTCAGATTCTATGACAAAAAATAAGAAAATTATGTTAAATGATTTTTTTTTGTTTTCTTAGTATTTTTCTTCAAAATTAATAACAATAAAACAAAAATGCTCAATATTTTCCTTTGGTAAACTAAAATTAATGATAATCATTTTTATAAATTAATTTGCTTTTCATGTTATCATATTTTTTATCTCAGTTTTGGGTTCCTACAAAGTTTAAACAAAAAAAAAAAAAAAAAATTTACTTAACAAAAGTTTCTTATTTTTTGATTTAGAATCCGAATTTGCATTAAAAAGTACACCTTCCCATTTGAAAATCTCGATTTCGACCAATTTCGGCGATTTTTATGCTTAAAAAACCCCTTTCCGGTTCTTCTCGGAAGTTGAGAATATCACCAATCGATAGAGCATTCACGATTTAGTTAATTATTTTTTATTCACTTCGCTAACTGATGTTTTGTTCTAAGTAAGATTTGAAATTCTGAAACTCTTCATCAAACTACTCAAATTTGAATAGAAATAATAAGAATTCGAAATATATATGGAACGGCTTACAGCAGATCTTAAAGGGTTGTAGTTATATATATTCACACACATAATCATAGACATTGATTTGATCTACCCAAGAACAACCATAAAAAAACAGCGTCATAAATATGTAAGCCAGTAAAATAGTCACAGTAGCCACATCTTAGAAATGATCAGTTGTCATATAAAATGTCAAAAAGTGGTTTGTCGCCGAATGTGGAAAATAAAATATCAGCAATTCGAGTTAAGTAACTATTGCGAGTCAGTTATTTTAGTTCATCTACATCCTAATTATTTTTTTACAATAATCTATGTGACTACAAAATGTTATAAAATTAAAGTTTGCCCAAAAAAACAATTACAAAAATTAATTCTAGTATATGTAAAATACATTTTGTGAGCCTAGTTTACTACAATAACTATACATATATATATTTTTTTTACGTCGCTATACCCTGAACAGAGTTATCGAATGGAGAAGAAGAAGTGATTCCTAAGGGGACCTTCCCAAGTCCCCCACCACTTGTACAACACAAAAGCAACCTCAATATGCTTGGGTGCGACAAACAAAAGTGAAATAATGAGTTCAATTCTAATCCAGAAATTCGTAATTATCAGCTACACGTTTGTTGGCGCAGTAATTCGACCACCTGACTTTCAACCGAAAGATCCCAGATAAAAACAAAATTATATATTGGATTTTTCGATCTGGTCCAGTAGTCCTTGTTATTGGAATCAAATAAATGACAGTAACAATTTGAATAAAATGAAACTACGCTATTTGATAAACACCTTAGTACATCATAAAACTTATTGCACATTTTAAAATTTAAAAATATTTCATTTTAAATGTGTATCACTGTTCATGTCATTTAATATCCTATAGTTGCAACTCTGCTTTTGACATTCTCAGTGTGAGTTCAATAATAATAATAATAATATGTGGAGAGATGATATTGGTTAACACAAAAAATAATCGTAAATGTTTTGCAATTAAAATTTTTAGATTTAAAAACTCGATTGAAAGGTCATGTTAAAGTCTTTGGTCATGTTAAATACAAAATGTGTGTAAAATGAATGAAAATAGTTTTAAAAAAGAATCTCATGTTATTTACTGATCTCTTCAGATGGCCGATCATGATCAGTTAATATTTATTTCTTACCATACATACACATACCTACATACATATTACATAAATATGTTCTTAATAATTAAGATATTAATTTTTCTTCAATGATCACGTGAGTAAAATTTATTTTAGCATTCTGCTGCATTCACATAACTTTTAATTAAATTGTAATTTGGGATAAAAAAAAAGAAACAAAAAAATATCAAATCAAATGACTAGCTTCTAAAATTCTGTAGTTACAACTCTGTTTATAAGAAATATCCAAGATAAGACAGTAAAAATTTATTTTGAATAATAATGATATTGATTTAATGTATGTACACTATATTCTGCACTGTTAACGATAAAAGCGTTAGTTATAACTTATAAGGGATTAAAACAGGAACATCAATTGATTTATTGCAAGTAGATCATAGTTCAGAAAAATGGTACATGTTAAAAAAAAAATTTTTAAAACGACCTGACTAAAGGTTTTGTATTCAAATTCATTGATCGTATGAAAATCGTTTTCAATTTTAAATATAGGGGTTTTGAAATATGTCTGCTGAAATGAAATCGATTTGACATTTCAGAGTTGACTGAATGAAGTGTTAAGATTCTTAAAAAATACAGACCATCCTAAATAATGCAAGATTTCGTAAATTATTTTAGTTTGAAAACTTATAAAACTTCCAATTTATCCACAAAAAAACTAATCTGATCCTTTTTACAAGGAGATATCGTAATTTTATCTCTCAACTAATGATACCAATCTTATTTTCAAAGGTTAATCAAATACGTCCGTTGTATTTTGGATTAAAAAAGCTACAACGAAGCTTTACTTCTGTGAATATGTAATCGGCAAGATTTTTTTGTTTTTTTTATTTTATATAATTCCAAGTCTATGGGATGAATACCCGAACTGCTTTTACACAGAGATGTGGATAATTAGGCTATAAATTGATTATAAACAACAGTTACCCTGTATTTATTTCCGTCATTTTGCTGTGGATGACAGTACACATAAGAACAAACAGCAACATTTAAGTTAAAGTTCAAAAATCAGCTTCAAAGTGTACAACTGGAGCACAAAGAATAATCCTTTCTACTGCACTGGACACCTTTTTCATATTTACTATATTATATTATATACTCTTATAGTAAAAAGATGAAAGTCAGAGCAACTTCTAGTGTAAAGCATTGTACTCCATATTTTGAAAGATCTGAATTTTGTGAAAGAAAACATTTTTTAAAAAATCTAAAATATCTTCCAGGAAACTCAAATCATTGTTCTATTAAGTAACTTCTTCGAGAAGACCTATACCAGACCAATATTGCATTTAGAGAAACATGGGAGAAAAATACGGTATTGGAGGAAGAATATACCTTAGCGATTTCAAAAAGGGAAAAAAACTAAGAAGTGGCGTCTTCTTTGAAAATTTAAATGTCGGTATGTCCCCCAAATATACCAAAACAATTGCAGCGCATTAGAAACTAGCTGAAATTTAGTGTAATATCCGTTAATATATTAAAATATTTTTATTTTTACAAATAGTTATAGAGCAAATTTCAGAAATCAGCAATCTGATCACAATAAACAATTCATTGCTGTCTAAAGAAAAAAATCGGTTTTTTTATTCTCAGGTGAGTCAACAACTGTAATGTAATTAAACTTATTTGGCTCATACTGGAACATAAACGGTATCTTAATCTGCTACCATTAAAAGTATTATAAATCATTACGATGGTAGATAGCACTGGGTACTGCCTTATATGTTGGAAGCATTTCAGAATCCTTCTCAAGTGATTTTCAAGCATTACAAAATTCTGCATATTCTTTGCACCTGCTTTTTTTAATTTATTAAAGAAAAATTTAATTTAGGAACCTACTTTTTAAATTTACTTCGTGATTTTGTATCGAAGTATTTTAATATTTTATATTAAATATTAGAATATTTTAATAAGTAGGATCTATGCGATGATTTATTTTTGCTTCTGACCAACCAACCTACGATTGGAGTCATATTGATTCCAATAAATCTTATGAAGTAAATTAAAATTAAAAATTTTACTGGGTTAGGCACGTATATAAATTATCCACTGGGAATATAAGTTATCACTAACACTATAATTTAATTCAATGTGGAATGTAGACTAACACTATATAACATATTGTAATTATAATATAAGAGATCAGTCAGTGTAATAGAGTCTATCAAACAATATACTACAAAAATGTTTCACAGAATAACATTTTTAAAACACTAGACAGAATCGGAAGATATAAGGAAAATTTTACAAAATTCTTAAAAACATCCAATCTCTTGCATTTATAGAACTCAGAAGAACTTGAAAATTATAGTGAAGATCAGAAAAATTGGAAAAGCAAAGCTGAAAATATTTAAAAAAAAAAATGTTGGGTCAACCAAGGGAATATAATGTTATTGAATATTATTTGAAAAATATCAAAAGACTTTCCATCTGGCAGATATGGGTGGGTACTCTTGGGAAAATAAATTATGAAATTAATTTAGTTTTTTTTTTAAATTTAAATAATTTACGGTAAGTCAAAGTTTACGGTTATGTTGTTTTGGGTAATTCCCGTTAGTGACATTCGCCAGTCAAGCATTAAAAAAATATTTCTTTCCTCTTCATTCAAACTATTTAATTCAAAACAGAGTATTTTATTTCACAACTGTCCATTTTGACTTAAAAATTTCTTTTGCATACATGGGAGATACCATGTGGAAATCAAGAAAATGGTAGTTTTGTAACTTCAGCAACAATTAAAGAAATGGTTAATATTGCCTTGAGATGTTCTCTATAATATCTTGCTTCTATTGTTTTTCCTATAAGATGGAAATATATTTTAACGAATTTGGTAAATTTTTAAAATCAATTTTCTGCTTGTCAATTAGAAACATTTCGAGGTGACTAATTCAAAGACAAAAACCTGGGAAATTTAAAACAATTTAATATGTACTTTATTTGTTGGGTAATTTCAATTGTTTTGATGATTTAAAAAAATATTTATAACTTGACAAAGCTTCATATTTTAGTGATTTTCTGAATATTATGCTATTATTATAATGACCTTCATTGGTTCCTGTATTAAATATATAATTTTTCTAAAAAGGTTTAGAACTTGGGTATGTTTTTCTATACATAAATGGCTTATGTGGAGGATGTGCTTGGGCCTAAAAATTAGTTTTGTTTTATTCTTAATCGGTAATTTTTTTCCGGTAATATTTTGAAAAAGCTTTTAAATTTTTGGGTTCTTGTCATTACTTTAATTCACCGAAGCGGAAAGTTTTACAGATATTTTTAGCGTATTATTAGATAGAGATTATATAATTGCTTCCAAATCAATTTATATACGGATCAATTCCACAATAGAGATCATTTTTGTACAGAGAGTAGTTAAATTTTTGTGGCCTCTCATCAATTTCGAAATCCAAATTATATATGTATTAAAAATAAGCTCTACTGTAAATTGTAGTAAAAAATCGTATATTTTCAGAATTGTTTTGACATCAAATTTGATACAACCCTGAGTATACAAAATTGACTGCGTTTTTTTTTTTCTAATAAGAGTCTTCGAAGAAATAAAGAAATATTGTAATAATGTCATTATATAATTATTCGGTTCCTCCCTATTAAGAAGCATGTACTTAAATAATATTCAGTAATGATTATGCGGTAATGTTAAACTATAATAAGCTAATCTTGAAATAGCTAGCCAGAAACTTAATGAGCTGTAATGAAATCTATAATTTCTAATCACATAAAAAAAACCTCAACAACACTAACCTTAACGCATATTCTTCCTAAATTATATTAAAATTAATTATAAGATGGTTCCATTTTATTTAACTGTGGATTTCCAATAAAGAAGAGATTTTATAGATTTGCCGTTGCGTTGCAACTACAGTATAATTACTACTTAAATAATATTTTCTATAAATTTATTAGAAATCAACTTATTTTTTTTCCTACTATGACTTTAATATCTTGTGGATTGGAATGTTAACAGTCTTATAATTTTCGCACAGTATGCAATTAAAGAAAAAATAAAAAAACAAGAATTATGTAAATGACTAAACTTTAATAATTAATTTCCATTCTTGAACTGATTTAAGAATTTATTGAAAAAGCTAAAAAATTTGAATTATTTTAATTTTTAATATGCAGTAGCAAAAATTTGAAAAGTGTGTTAAGATATTAATACGTTTACTTGATTTGATTTGATTTACCATTTAATTTAATATATTATGGCTTTGAGCGCATGTAGACCTCGCTAATTAAAAAAATATATAATAAATGTTAAAACATCATTGTCCAGTTATCTTGAAAAACGTGTAAGTTAGTAAAATGCGAAATTTCCAAATTTGGTTATGTAATTTTTGTATTTTATAATAAATTTTATAACCACGGTCTAATCAAACACTACATAATCCTAATTTTAATTCCTTGGACAACGAATAGACAATTCAATTCGTTGACAACTTAAATTCGTAATAAATAATACAAAATTTTAAATTATTAATTAAAAATATACTAGTGAATCCCCTGTGCAATTGCACAGAAGTAGTTCTTTCGCTTGATTCGCTTGATTCGTGAATATTTATACTTTATAATGAAATCAAAGTATAATACCAATTCTTTATAACGAAATGAATACTGATTTCAATATCAGTTTCCACAATAAAATCCCATTACTCTCAACGTAGTAGATCGATGTATTTTAATTCGTTTATATTCAAAAACGTTTGTAGTCACAATTCTGTTATAGCCAAAAAAATTTTTGAAAGAAAGTAATAAACTTCATAACTTCTTACAATCGATGTCGTTTATAGTCATATTAAAATATAACTCCAATTTTTTCAATAAAACCAAAAAATAAGTCAAACGTGAATTATTTTATTAAAAAACAGATTTATATATTGTATTTTTTTGTTCTTTATTACAAATATGAATATTTTGTGATTACAAAACAGAATTGATATTTATGAATAAAATAAAGCTTAAAATTGTTATATGAAAGATATTTTATTGAATTTTGTTTATAAGGATGCAATTTTTTCTACTACGCCTATAGTCACAAAACGGTTATAATCACAAATATTACTGAAATTAAGTGAATGAATATAACCGAGTTTTACTGTATATATTAAATAGCAGAAGCAAATGAATTAACATTTATAATATCATTTTTGAAGAGTGTGATCTGATCCGATTTTTGTTTTTCTGTTTTGTTTTCAATTTTTGTTTTTGGTATTTTTTCTATAAGTTTGTGTGTCTATTTAAAATAACAGAATTTTTATGAAGCCTTTTTAAAAATTGGCCGTGATTGAAATTTATTTTAAAATATAAATGTCGCTCAACTTGGAAATAACCGTCATTTATTAACAGTTTTTGAGACGACTATATCTATAATTTTTTTTTGTGGCCAAAATAATGAGATAACTTAAGCCATTAAAAGAAAAAAAAGGATAGAAAAAAAAAATAAAAATTTAAAAATAACATAAAAGAAATAGAATTGAATATATTTACAATTGGAAATTCGTCAAATCATTACCCACGTACCCTTTAATACACGAAAAGTTAATTCTATCAAAGTTACGAACAAGAGTTTTGATACTAACTATAACATTGTACCAATTATAATTAAATTGACTTCATATATTTGTGAAATTCAGTATAGGGCTTAGTAATTTTTAAGATATACTTCAATATAGTTCTAAAATGTACTTTCAATGGCTTATGCAAAAAAAGAGTTAGCAATGGAGTAAAAATGTAATGGTTAGCGAATTTGAGTTATTTTAATTTTAAATATTCAGTATCAAAAATTTTAAAAGTGTGTTTAGATATTAACATACGTTTACTGGATTTGGCTTGATTTTTCATTTAATTTCGTATATTGTGACTCACATAGATTTATATTTAAAACTTAAATTTAAAATTAAATATAAGGGCTGAGTGCATATACAATATATTCGGCTAAGTTTTGAAGATAGAAATAGTAAAAATATTAAAAATAAAAAACTTCAACTACTTGGGTATTGAAAAACCAAATGATGGCATTATCACATTTGACTTTTTAATTTAAAAACTGAGTTAGGAAAATGCTTTAAAACACCAAAGAATAATTATTTGGATGCAGTAGGAAATTAGATGAGACCTTAAATGTAAAAAGTAATATAAACAAATTATGACACAACTATCCATTCTTCATTTGACCGAACTGTATTTCTTCATTCTGATTTTAAATTTTTTAAGAACTTCAATTACTTGTATATGTAAGAGTTGTACAAAAATGTTTAGTTCATGCGAGTGCTTCAAAAAATATCTCATCCAAACACTTACCAAATATTTTTGAAAAAAAAGTAACACTTCTCAACTGGAATACCAAATCCGCAAAAATCTCAAAGCTACAAGATCCCAAAAACCATAATTCCTATAATTTGTAAATTCAAATTACATAATCCGGAATGAATTTTACTGCCGTGATTAAAAGCAATATTTCAATAAATTTAGAAACCATTTGGGTACGGCAGTCCGAAATTATTCGTATTTTTTTAAGTCTTACCATTTGTATTTTATACTTTAATCAGCAAAAATGTGATTATATAGGGTTATACAGGGTTATAGGATTAATTGCCCTATGTGTAAATTAAAGTGTAAATTCGGGGTATATAAGAAAAAGAAAATATTTCTAAAGCCAATTTAACAAAAATATTTAAAATACATTATCATAGCTAGGACTGTAATTAATCTGTATGATTGTGTGATGATAGCAAGTGTTTGCGTGAATGTTCAGGGTCATCCCATCCCATCGCACAGCTTTGGAATTATAAAAAAAGGTTGGAATTATAAAAAAAGGTTGGAATTATAAAAAAAGGACAAAACGTTTCCTTTATTGTTGTCAGCCACTTTCTAGTTTCTTATGTGAAAAATAAATTATGCCTTAGATTTTTCCACATTTACCCAGGAATTTACAGTCAAAAAGAATATGTTTGTTTAGGACTCACCGATAACAAATTGTATAGAATATGTGAAATAGAGGAATATATTGTATAAATGGGGTCCTCTCTCGTAATAGACTTTGTTATTTGCGTACAGGTTTCCATTTACAACAATACAAGCTAACCTATATACCACTGAAGAACGTTCTGGGCGTAATTACTAAATCAGGCATCGTTAGCAGCTCAAATGTTTTGCATTAGCATTAGTAAGAGTAATCACAATAATACAATTTGTGACTGTGGAGATTTGGCAGTACGTAACCTATTACCCTACCCTATTACATAATTCTATGTTTGCTTAAAAGTCTTCTTCCTTCGCTTTATATTCATAAATCACTTTACAATAAATTGTTTGAGGGGCTGGGGGGATAATGACTCAGTTCAGTTATATCAAGGGATCTTACAATAAGACAAATTTCGGGCTGTGAGTTTAAGCTTCTTAATATTAATCCTTATATTAAAATCTATTAAATTTCTAGAATTGCATACGTAATACCAGTAAAATATAGCGGTAGTTTTAAAGAATTTTTTATTCTGTAGTTTATAATTCAGCTTTCATCAATCTCATCACATAAATAAATTATTATAAAAATAACAGACTTTAGACAAATGAAGATCAATTTTTCTAATATATATGTTATGTAACTATTTATATTCTTGGTTATCATCATTTTTTTTTCTGTTTAATTGTTTTTTATTATTTTTGTTACATAATAATCTTAAATGCTTTGAATGGTTTTATAGGTTCTTTTATTTAAAATTGATTACAATGTGCATTTCATCGTATAATTTTCTCATTTTCTTTCACATTCTAAACAATTTTATTATTGGAAGATTAATTGCATAGAAGAGACTCATGTATACGTATACGTATCTTATATATACCGACAACTGATGATGATAATAATGAAATAGAATTTGCTAATAATATGTGAAGAAGCTCATCACTCTTATGTATCATCATTTATTATTAAGAGAACAGAACCTAAACAAGGTTTATATCAGTATCCGGTTTTTTTTTAATTTTATTTTTATTTTTGTAGTAGGTTTATTAGAGTTGGTAGCTCTGCCTGGAGAACCCTTAAGTATCTGGGTGGAATGGAAGTAAAATTAAATTAATGATTGTTAAAGATTCATCAGACTTTTTTAATTGTTACATGCACATTATTTTACATTGATGATGTGATCATAAAATTAAAGAAAATAATAAGAGTCATTAACCTTCCTATTTCTTTTAAATTCTGAATTGCAAATTCCGAGTTTTTATTTAAAAAAAGAGAGTACGTAATTTTAAATTGGTAGTTTTAATTAGACTTTAATTTTTTTATTTTATTTTAGAGCGTTTTGGTGGCATCAGATTTGATTTGCCCCAAATTATCTATTCAATCGTTTTGATTTTGGATGTCAAAATATTTTTTTTTATTTTGTAGGTAAATATTTTCTATATACTATTATGTAAATTTATATATATGTAAATTTTTTTTCTGCTTCCGAAACCTATAATTGGTATTTATCCAGTAATATATTTCAGTATTATTTAACGAATATAATTTACGGTGTTTAAAGGGTTTTCACTTACTCCTCGAACAGAATGAACGTATCCAACGCTGGAAAACTACTTTCAATGTTGAAACATATGAAAATCGTACAAATGCATAGAATGAAATTAGTCAATGCAGCCACCACACAAAAATTGGTTAACTTTTAACTTTAACACAGGATTGAATTAGAATTGACTATAATTTGAAAATTTTCCTGGTTTGTGTCTTGGAATTAGACAACTCGATATGTTTTTAATTTATGAGAGAGCAATTCTAATTGAAAATTTATATAAATTAAAGATAAAATTAATTTATATTAATTTTGTTTAAATTAATTTATATATTTTGAATTTATACTTTTATACAGTTGGAGTTTTGTATTGCCTATTTAAAGTTGTGAAAGAATTATACATTTGGAATTAGAATTCTTGTTTAGTTACACACCCTTACACTAAAGGTGTAACCGTAATGCCATTAAACTGGCTCAAGTCAGCTTAAGGAAATGTACGATTACATGTACATTGTATTGCACATCCACAATATCAGAGAGTTTCGTTAAGTTTTCCTTAACTTTAGTTGGCTTAACAAAGTGCAATTTTTTTCGTACATTTTGTATTTCATATTTTTGTATTTGACATTTTACTTCAGGAGCAATAACAAAATATTTTAATTATATAATTATTTACACTACATAACTAATTAATTGCACATAATAATAATAATAATAAAAATAAAAGGAGAAAAAATATATTTAAAAATTAATTAAAATATAATTAACATAAAATAAAATTAAAAGCAAAATTCAATAAAAATCAAAATATATATAAATAAAATTTAAAATGAAAAACAAAATATAATTTAAATATATAACAAAAATTTTGTTTATCCGTATTATATCCGACCGACGTATTTTTATTTACATTTACAAAATCAGAAATGTCAAAATCACTTAAGTTAGCTAAAGTCTATTAGGGGTAACTCAAACAAATTACAAAACTTTAGTTGTCTTTTCGTTTAGTTTTGACATTATCTTAAGTCAGTTTAATGTCATTAGCCCTTAAAATACTATTTGTGACACATGTCACAATAGTCACATGTCAAATATAATGTAAGAAGCATATTAAACGAATTATAATTCTTTCTGATAAATTGTTTCGTTAAGCTTAGAAATAAATCGGTTTGCTTTATTAGTTCAGATCTCGAAATATCAAACTCTAATACTCCGTCTTTCTTTATTCACTCTGAACATTTTCTACTCCACTCTATGTTTTTTTATTCAATCAGAGTGCTCGGAGCATACTTTTTATTATCTCTCGAAAACAATGGAGCGTACAGAGCACTACATGTATAGTTTTTTTTAGTTTTCTGGCTAAAAAGTTGTAATTTGTTATAGTAGATTTGTACTAAAATGTTTGGTGCAATGGGAAAATCGTCTGGTAAGTATCCGTGACATCGTAAATGTATCTACAACGTTGCAAAAACATTGACGTATGATTTTAAATGTAAAAAAAAAAATTGTTTACATTGTCTCATGATCGGTAACTAGTTTTACAGTGTATTCGCGAGTCATTTTTACGACACGTTTTGTCAAATTATTTATCGGAAAATTTATTGATACACAGTATAGACACAGTATAGTTTGGTACAGTTATATTGAGTTTTTTTTATTAATCAAGCAATAAGTTTTTTAATTGAAAAAGAAAAGTATAAACTTTACTTCGTGTCTCAAAAATAAATTTAAAAATGTTTTTTTTTTTTTATTTTAATTTACTTTAATTTTAATAGGAAATAAACTCACGAAAAAAAGATGCTATTAACTATAAGGCTTAAGCACAAAAAAGGTTTTTCTTTCAAAAAGAATTTTTTTTTTACGAAATTGTGCATATTAGATCTTTATATATAATCTTTCACAAATATATTCAATTCAAATATTTTAAAAATGTATCCACAAAATAGGTATCTACAAGAGTTTAATATTTTTACATTTGATTTGACGTTTATTTCAGAGACAATGTGTTTAGAGTGATCGGAATTGTAAGCAAAGTACATTGTGTCGCCAACACAATGTTTTTAGTTCAGAAAATTTGACATATTGTATTTGTGTGTACAATGTATCGGTTTAAATTTTTTGTATATATATATATATTTCCGATGTCACCGTATATATAAATTAAATAAATGAATGTATAGCTATATTTTTTTTATGAGCATACAGGAAAACTAACTTGATCAAAAATTTCCCTCGAAGTAACTGTTTTGAGTTTTTGACAGTAATCGTATTTTCTTACTAAAAGTTATTTCTTTTTTGATTCAGAATGTTCAGTCATTTTATCTAACTTAAGCTGATTTTGATTGTTGAGTCATTTTAGCTAACTAAGATGAATTGTAATTGTAAATAAATAAAATAGAGCAAAAATAGAATAAGAAATTCTGAATACAGAAATTGTGTTCTGTTTACTTTTTCTGTACTCTATGTCCCACTCTGCTCTGAAGTAATAAAGAAAAACGTCGACTTGTCCAAGAAACATTTTGTTTAGCTGATTATATTGTGTACTAGCAATTAAAATTTGGAAATTTTATTCCACAATATCCACATTCTAAATAGTATACATATTTATTTATGTTCAAAATCACACACACAATGATATCAAAAATGAATGAGAAGAATAGAAGTTTTCGAAAAGAAAATAATCTAAAGAATAGTGAATCCATTGTCATGGTTCTCTGAATATATCGTAATAATTTTGTTTATTTTTATAATTAAAGTAGAAGTATTATCCGAGTGACAGCCATAATTGTTTTCAAGGTATCACAATGTGGTATTTTTGGATTTGTCTTCCTCGAGTCTTCTTGCTCGTTTTCTCTCGCTTGATTCGTGAATCTTTATTTTAGCAGTGTCGATTCTTTTGTTAATGTCACATATTCTCAAATTTAGAAAGTATTACTAACCGGTTCAGGTAAACTTTAAGGGTTTAACTTTCGTGTTATCTTTCGTAATATCCATGTTAAATGGATATTTTGAATCGAAAATAATTGATTTGCAAAATCAAGTTATCACCAATCCGTTAATATTTAGTTTTTTGTTTGTGGGGCCTGTGTAATAATATAGGAGTAGCCTGTAGAAGCAGTTTAGCAGTTTTATATTAGTTTTAACTCTACTTTGAAATAGAAATAATCCCCACAGTTAAGACGAGATATTTCACTTATATACGTACGTATATATATATATATACGTACAGTAATTTTTAATCTTAGTCATATTTTGTTTTCTTTTTAGTTATTTTCTATTATTTGGGTTTTAGAATGGTTTTATAGGTTTTTTTGTTTAACATATGTAATTTTGCACTATGTAATTTCGTTTTATGTAATTTTGTCCCGACACATTTATTAAGCCTATATGTAACAGATACGTACATATACACGTACATGTAAGCACATATAATTCATATTTTTATTATAAGTTTTCTTACATCTATCTCCAGTATGTAGAAATGATGGTGAGATTTCTTAATCCTAAGTTACTTTACTACATGTTTGGGGTTTATAACATCATCTAAATCTAACGATGTCATTTATTCCACGAGTATTGATGATAACAACTTTATAATACATTTCACACTCTTTCATCCAGAATCGAATACGAAAAATCCCTTCCACAAAATTTATTTGTTGGTGAGAGGGTACGAAACGTATGCTAAAGCTGTCATCATGGAAACTCGTGGAAATATATCCAATAGTTCTTAATGTTGCGAAACAATTTTACTCCTTCTAATTAGACGGTTAAAAATATTTTTTAAATTTAATTTTTTGTTTTAGTTCAACTAACTAATCCTTCATATTTCATACTCAATTCAATTTTATGCATCAACATGGTAATTTAACTTGTAGCGAATTAAAAAATCCTCGTTTATAATCGTCGTTCCAGTTTAATCGTGGGTTATAAATAATATATTCCAATATATATATGTATACTTATAGTATTTAAGAAAAATAAAAATTAATACTGTCAACTTAATTTGAGTGCACAAATTTAGTCATTTCAAAAACAAAAATTGTTTTTTTTTTTTAATTCTATTTTGCTTCAAGCAATGACAACTTCATTTACATCAATTTAGAAAAATTAAAAAAAAAAAAATTTTCTCGTTTTTTAAAATTTTATTTTTAAATACCAGTATTGATGACAAAAATACCACCTGAAAAAAAAATTGTTACAATTTATAAAAAATTAAATAAATTTATTCAGTATTAATGAAACTATTAAAAGCCTCAATTAATCAAATTTTAAATAACCGCATTATTGTATAAGAACCACTATGTAACTAAACTGTAATTTTCTTCAACTTTAAGATCAAAACTTAATTAACAGTTAAAAGTATTAAAAATTACGTCAAACTATTAGATATCAATTAAAAATAAAAAAAATTATACATAAATATCTATGTAGCGACATCTATAGCAGAATAATATACAGTACAGTTGTAAAACAAACCCTGCCTATTAAAAATTGTTTGTAGATTTCAATCTGAAGAAAAAATAAAATTTTTTATTTTAAATTTTTATCCTTGAATCTAATTTTCCCGAGTTTTAGCTTTATTAACAGTTTGTCAGCCATTATTATATATACGTTTTTTCTGTGTTGCATTTTAAGTGGTTAAATGCGGTCCTCTAGTGTACTATTTGAATATGTAATTAATATTTACAGTTTTTTGATACTTTATTCCATTGTATAGGACGCAACTCTGAATGAGTTCCATAAAAATCTGATTTTTTTATATTTCATTGAATATGCAGTAGCTGTAGGCTAGATGAAACATTTTTAAATAATAAAAATTAGAAAATCTATAGATATGTTTCACTAAGGTGAATTAATATATTAATCGATTTCAGTTGTTGGACCATCATAATTGATCTGTTATAATAAATCCATTAGTGATTGCGATAGAGATCAGATCCCCTTCCGAAATTACTTAATCTAACTATATATCATAGTCTTCTAATGATGGTGTAACAATACGAAATTGATAAATTTAGTGAAAACATACTTACAGTTTATAATTTCTATTATGCTTTTCTTATACATATATATCACATGTTAGACTTCGTGACATCGTAAATGTATCGACAACGTCGCCAACACATTGACGTATCATCTTAAATGTCGAAAAAATTGTTTACATTGTCTCATGATCGGTAATTAATTTTTCAGTGTATCCGCAGTGTATCATTTTCACAAAATGAGTATAATATTTTGACATTTAACTTGACGTTTATTTAAGAGGAAATGTGTTTTTAAATGATCGGAATTGTAAGTAAAGTACATTGTGTCGCCAACACAATATTGTCAGTTCAGGACATATTGTTTCTGTATGTTTATGGCATCGGTTGAAACATTTCCGATGTCACCGGAAATTGGGATCGGAAAATATACCGCTGAAGTGAAGAATTCGTTCACTTTAGTAATATATATGTTAGAATTATCTTATTTTTCTTGACTTGGTAATTTCGAAACTTTGAGGTGATGAAATGAGTTGGTTATATTTATTGATGTTCTCTGTTATATATACATTACATTATGTTGTAGTTATTTCGGGCACAAAGGTACAAAGGTGCCAACTTATACATAATTTCAGATAGCCAAGCTGCCTCAAAAGCTCTGGCTTTCCTAATTATTAAATCAAAGCTTATCTATAGCTGTTACAAAAGCTTAACAAAGCTAGCGGAACAGAGTTACTCTTATGTGTACTGCTGGACATGAAGGAATACAAATCAATGAAGAGGCAGATGTTATTGCAAAAACAGGTGCGATAGTCAATTCTTAGGACCAGAGCCAAGTATTACTCGTTCAAACGCCTACTTACACAGAACTTTTTTTAAGTGTGAAACAACAGAAACCTAAAAAGTATAGGATAGTTGCCAAGGACTTACGCATTCTAAATCCTTTTTCGAACTAAGTAGCCATAGATTGCATCAGTTGATCATGGAGATTAGATCCAATGTCAGAATGCTGATATTGCTTATCATAGGTCATAGCCCATTCAACAAGCATCTGTTCAAGAATGGTAGATCGAGCACAGACAGATGTTTAAATTCTGCTTAAAAGAGGAGGAATTCTCCTGCTATATTCTAATTTTTTACGATTCCATAGTTCACAAAAGATATAAACATTTTCAGGATTATAAATCGCCTGATTCTGAAATTGACATCAAAGCAATAATAACGTTTTTATCAAGGACATAGACCTACAATTTTGTGATAAACAGGGAAGTACAATAGATCTTAAGAGGTCGCGGTCGCGGTCGCGCAAAACAATTTCCGTAGCGGAAGCAATTATCCATAGAATTTTCCATTTTGAGTTATACCGACCAACATTAATGTTGAGATATTTTGAGAAATAGAAATAAAATAATTTAAAAAATTAGTACAGAATTGTAATTCTAGTTTTTATAATTTAAGTCATCCAGGCAACTCTAGGATATAGTTACAGTTGCGCAAAAATCTTTCTATCTATTATTTTTGATAATCAGATTTGTTTTTAGTAATAATTATATTAAATAAATATGGTTGTTCATTAATAAATTATTTTTTAATTTGAAAATGATAATATTTCGGAAGTAACGTATACTTCCATCATCAGGTGCGAGATTGGCCACCGTCCATTTTATTTTCTACATTTTAGCGGGTTAATTTTGTTTAGATAACAGCTTATGTTAAAAAACTTATATTTACAACTATATTTTGTTTATTGCGTGAAAGTTTCACAAATCACAAACCAGCAGACTGTATTAAAGTATTACAGATATTAAGGGTATTTTTGAAAATTTTCACCTTTAACAGAGAGAAAAGTACAATTGAAACTCAAAACTGTTAAGCAAAATTTCTAATCCAATTAAATAATTTGAATTTCTTATCATTAAATCGGCCATCCTTTAACTTGTGCTAGCTAGAATTACTCTAACCATGGACTTTAATAAATTTCTATTCAGTGATAATATTATTGTGAATATATACAGTTATAATATATATAGTAAAAAATATTTATTGAATAAATAAAAAAAAAAAATGTTTGTCTTGCAAATACTTCTCTTTGAAATAACGATTTTAGTATTTTCAACTAAAATTTATCCCTAATAAAAGGAACAATACTGGAACTGAAACCATATCAGTTCTAACAATTAATTAGGTATTATTCAATATGAAATTATTTAGTTCGAATTTTAATCAAAACATATTTTCTTCTTCTCCGAACCAATTACAATACAAAGCATTAAAAATGGAATGAATTAAACTGCCCTCAAAGGATTTATTTTAATAATTGTTAAGCGCGAATAAATCGATGAATTTATTGTTGATTAAATTGATGATTTGAAAAAATATGATAAATATCTTTAACATTTTGTACAGTTATATATAAGTTTTCGTTCGTTCCACTTATTAACAGATTTCTGTTCAATTAATACCACACTAGAGTTCTTAAAGCGTTTTATTCGTACATGCACGTACATATTTTGCTGTTATGTAAAACTAAAAACGCCATCTAACTTTAAATTTAAAGAGAAAGTTTAATTATTAATCAATTCAAATAAATATAGCCTAACCTAACTTAATTGTCATCACTCTATTTTGTATACAATGTAATGTAGATGATTTGTATGGGTGTAGATCTTGTACTTTAAATACGCGATTTTAAGATAAATATTGGTTGTCTTCGTTTGAATCATTCGAATTTAATTTTAAACAAAGCTGGTGGCAAGTCTGGGAATTAATTAAATTGTTTTTTGTTTTTTTTTGTTTTTTAAAGTGACTACAATTTTTTTTTTTTTTTAATCTGCATAAGTACACGTTACAGTATATTTTTATATTGTAATAAATTTAATATTTTGTTGATGGAAATTTAATATTGTAGTAACTGGCAATTTATTTCAAGTGATTTTAATCTCAAAGTTTGTTTTTATTTTTGTTGTTGTTTTCATTTGAAGAACACCAACAACAACGTCTAGTGTCTAACTAAGTCTATATAATACATTGTAGTTATTAAGTTGTAATATTGTGGTTTACCTTTTTGTAAACACATTTTTTTTTGTATGATTTTCATTTTGTAACAAAATTGTTTCAATACCTAAATTGAACTTCTTGAAAAGTAAAAGTTGTTGAAATTGAAACAAAACTGTAAAAAAAAACAAAAAAAAGATATATTGAAAAAATGGTAGCTTTTAAATGACATGAAAAAATCTTTTGAATCTTAAATTACAAATCTGTATCTGAGCAATATTTTGAACATCAAGAGAAAGAGTTGAAGTTGTAAATAGCAAATGAAAACTAATCAAATGGAAATAATACTAAATAAAGACTAAGTTTTGTAAGATATTTAAATCAACAAGGTGTTTGGGTATATTACACATTAAATATGTATATATATACAACTTTATTTAGGTTGCGTCAAAATATGATCTTGTACTATCGGATGACGTGATAAAAAATTGGTTTTAACACTTTAACCGATAGATGTTAAACTGTACATTGAAAATTATACTGAATAAATTTGATTTATTTAAATATCAGGATGGTTGGTTGATTTTTGAGGAGGGGATATTTTGCATTTTCATCCACGTAAATTACGAATTAAGACTGGTGTGTCGTTACTTGTGATAGGTTTTTATATAATAATAAAGGTACATCCACCGGATATTTGAATATAGTTATTTTAAAAAGGGGTGACACTCACAACAATCATTCGTTGTCATGACACTAGGTCACATGTAGAACAATAGCGAAGCGATCTGCTACAATATGTACAATATTTATAAATGTGTATAATACTTAAAAATCTATTATAATAATTGTATATGTATTTAAATAATCTGTATGAAATAATTGTTTCCGGATAATTACTTGCCTTATACGCCATTTAAAAATTTTTGAGTTAAGTATGGAATAGATTTCAAACTCAAATTTTTCATCTTTCAAATATAAATTCAAAGAATCATCTTACATCAGATACAAATATTATATAAAAAAAAATATCCTATAGACTATAAGTTTAGTTAATATATTATTTGAAATTCCAAACTTCCAAAGCAAGTAATTATGCGGACGACGATATGTAAAAACTGTTTCGATATGTACTTGTGAGTCAAAAATGTAGTTTGTATCCAAAATATAACTTTATTTACTGTTAGTATTGAAGTACAGTATGATTTTATATTATTATGGTAGATTTTTATTTGATGTAAATATCTCATCAAACCTTGCTTCACTTTACAATCGTCGTCTAGTGAAACAGTAATTTTATTTAATAGATATTTCACAGAAGTTGGAGTATGCTCGGAAGAATTAAAATTCATAATTGCGCCTCAAAAACAATTCCGTTGTCCACACCGATACTGTGAAAATATTAAAATTGTGCAAAATTGGTTATACAAATTCGTTCATAGTCAAAACATTTAAAATGTAAATATTCTAAATATTCTGACGAAGGAACAGTTTATGTGTTTGACATTCAAAAATGCATAGTAAAAATTAAAAAGTTCGTTCGCAACTCCTCACCGAACTTTTTTCCTATTTCTGTCTCTTTTCCCCATATCTATCTCTTCCACTTTTCGTATAGCCAGTGGTACGAAAATATTAATACATATATATAACCTAATTATGGCTATTAATATAAAAATATATAAAAAAAAGCGAAATAAAAATCTTAGCAATTTCAAAGAATAAGAATATCCATATCCGCTTCTCATTTACACCACAATTTTTTAAGATGTAAGATGTTTTTTTTTTTATTTTTACATTATTATTTTATTTTATACTTTTTAGTTTTAAGTGAAACCTATAACTAGGTATTATAATTTCAGAAAGAGTATATAAGTGTAAACTCTTCTGTCTATAACACAATTGGTTTTCGAAATATGCCTGAGACGTGCTAGGAGTTGTTCGGCAGCAACCCAAACCAGTCCACATTTTCGAAATCGGTAACAGTCGTATTTCTTTATTTGTGAAAGAGTGTCTAAATGTATATTCTCATACCGTAACACAATTGGTTTTTGAAATATGCCTGAGACGTACTAGGAGTTGTACGGCAGCAACCCGAACCTGTCATTTGATAGCTTTTTAAAGTACCGTGTCCGGTTGCTTTTTTCATCGTGAGTAGCTGTGCAAAATTTCAGAACTCTATCTTTAAATTTTTTAAACAAAATTATTTTTTTTCTTTTTGCGTTTGGTTTTAATATTAACAAAAAAATTCCAACTAATCTACCAAACATATATATATACATATATACATATTTACATATATACATATATACATATAGACACTGGCAAGTTAATATAAAAGTATATAAATACAGCCTCCTTTTCAGCATAACCAGAAAAAAGTTGAAACAATAAAAAAAAAAATTAATTAAAACCGCCCAAAGAACTCTTCGAGGTGTCTATTTTCAACATAGTTCCAGAATTTACTTATATTTTGAGCAGCGTTACAAACTACATCAATGTGGAAGTTCAACGAAGCATAACCCTGATGACAAAAACGTTGGTGCTTCGTTTGACAAAACATTTCAATTTAATTATGGCATAATTCTGTGAAACCATTGGTACTTTATTTGACGAAACATTTCACATTAATACTTCTATTTATAAACACCAAGGTGCTAATCTTAAAAACAATTACCTATATCCCTATTTATATTCTACGAATTAGAATCAGAGCTGTTACTAAGGCAAATGAGCATATGTACCCACATTTTATATTTGATATACAATATTATACTGAAATGTGGTACTGAAAGCAACAATAAGATTTGAAAAGTCAGATATAATGTTGATTTCTTTGACCTGTGAAAATGATTCGAACGTTTTGATTGATTTTGCATTATTAAAATTAAGATCAAAAATGTTCAGTGAGTCGAATAAGTAGAGCGGATGTACGAAAATGTTTTAACAACAAACATTCTCAATTCCAGACCTGAGGGTACAATATATCGGTTGATAAATCAAACCTTAGATATAGAAAGAAGAAATATCGACTGACGTGAAACACAATCTTAAAAATATTCTAGTGAATATCACTTTTATCGACAATGATTTGAATCAAGATCAAATTAGCTTTGACAGTATATTTTGCATGACTAAAATGTACGCAAAAAAGCCTTAGTTGTTAACCCTACCATATATAATTGAATCTATACAAAAAAAAAACATAACAATTCTGTACTTAAGTAACAATGAACAAATCATACAAAAAAATATGATTGCTAAATAACTAGTATTATTTCAACATTACAACTAGAACGGGTTAATTGACATTTGTATGACAAAATCAGTTAAGTACCGATTATAATCAATTCGATCCGATCCAATTCGAACAACTGTAAAATTTGTTCTTATGACAATTCAATATAATCGATCATATTAATCAAATTATATCGAATCGGATCGGAAAGGTTGAGCAAATTTCAAATTTTTCGAAAAGTATAACCTAAAAATAGTGAAAAGAACATTAATAACAAAACAAGAATAAAAATGTAGAACACAAATAATATTTGTGAAAATACTAAATTAGGTAAATATTTTGTATAATTACAATTTTATAAATATAATTTTTTTATTTATCAAATATATATAGAGGAGTTATTGATAGAATAAATAATAAATAATATAAAAAAAAAATAAAATATATTTATGTCATAGATAATAATTTCAAGTGAAAAAGTTTGAATATTAGTAAATATCTAGTAAGTATAGATTGTAAATACTTATCTTCTAATAATGCCAAAAATGTAAATAAAAGCGCTAAAGAATTGTCAATATTCGAATCGGATCTGAACAATTATAATAATATTTCGAATTGAAAATTTTTTTTCTCAAAGATACAAAATGGCATATACAACAAATTAATTATACGATATGCACATGCAAGTTGTTACTTAAATGTATTATAGATGTTATTTATTTAATATAATACTACTTAACTATTAACTATTAGCAATAATTATAATAAACTAAAATTTCGAATTTAATTCCAAATTGAAATTAAACTTTTAAATTGTGTGATATAAACTATTTATTTTCATTTAGATAAAAATCTTTACTCTCAACTCGGGTATTATTTACAATTAATTCAAAGTTTTCAAAAAAATTTAGTCTAGCAAAAATATTAGATAAGTATATTGAATTTTATTTTTCAAGTTTTCGGTTTTTGATGGCATTGTAGAGATTTTAAAGATTTGATGAAGAAAATTAAGACAGAAGAGATATTGAATGTCTTAATAAGCTGTTATGTCAGTCATATAAATTTTTTTTTTTTTTTTAATAACTCAATACAACAATTTTATTTTTTATACTCCAACCGATTATTAAGACATTTTATTGTTGTTTTTTTTTTTGTTTTTTAAATATAGACTTTACTTTCTTTTTAAATTAAATTAAGACATAATGATAGAAAATAATGGGTCTATTATAAGTTTAATATGATGTTTTATATATTTAATTGAGATTATTTATAATTATATAACTTTAAATGTTGATTAAATGAAAAAATGTAACTTTTGTAGAGCTAAAGTTAAGATTAAGGAAATTTATTAAATATTTCAAAAGATATTAACTGAATTTAATTTCATTGACATATTGGTATCAAAATTCAAATCTAAAAACCAGCTTTTAATTAAAAATAAAATTCAGTTGAGTTAACTGTAAACTTTTAATAAGTTTAGTTAATTATCTAAGTGTAGTCAATACAATCAAATGTTGTTGGCTCCAATATTAACGTGTGTTAGCTAGGTAAATATCGATGAGTCAGCTTTGCGAAGAATAATTATTATACTATTTCGTGCTTTCTCATACGAAGAGGGAGTATCAAAAGGTCAATGTTATTAGTTTAAATTGCCTTGATTTTTTTTTGATTTTTCTTGTCCTTAATATTTCCTTTTCTAGTAACACAGTTTTCCAAGCCGAACTATATGCTATAGAACTATGTCTGCGAGAGAATTTAAGAAAAAATTACAAAAAACGTAAAATTTACATTCTCTTGGATAGTAAAGAAGCCATGTACTTCTTAATACTAGCTATTAATTCATACAACAAAGCTAGTATGGGATTGCTTAGAAAATACTGCTTTTTAAAATCCCGCTTTTTTAGTGGTTTTTTTTTTTACTTTTTTGTGTCAACAATTAATTAAAATAAATATGCTGGAGAAGGTAGATATTCACTTTTTTGGGTCCCACAGCAACTATACATACAATAAATTAAAATAAATATTCTAGGTATAAATACACTTAAAGCGGTATTTTTTTAAGAAAAGCTGGGTTTTTAATAATAGCGGAATTTTAAAAGGCAGGTCTTGGGAAAAGCGGGATTTGGAAAAGTCGCCATTCGTTTTTCATCGCTTAAACTATACCGTTCTCTAATAGAAAACGATCCAGACATGTCTATGAGTTTGAGGTAATTTATTTAATTTACATGAAAAATAACAATGAGAAAAGAAATTAAAAATAAACACTCTAACTGCAGAATAAAAAAAAAGCTAGATCAAAGTGAAACAATATTGCGGATTACTAATTTGATAACACAAGAACGAATTGTGATACCAGCCAAAGTCGTTTTGGCAACTATTTTAGCAGCTAACCATACTAACAGATCTTTGTTATGCCTTCAAAGGATTTTTTAGTAAGAAAACGTCGGTTCTAGGAATCAGATGAAAGTTCTGATTAATTTTTGTTATTGGAATAAATCTATCGGGTTAACCGGGGACTATTTGCTATATCTTATCTTATTTGTTTTTATTACTTTCATCTAAAAATGAAACAAAAGTTTAGGTTGTTGTTTGTATGTCACCTGTATATTGGGGAATTCAATACCAGATGAAATTTCGATACTGAATTTACAGTTTTATAATATTGAAACCGCTTCTCAAAAAAAAAAAATCCATGGTTAGTTAACATTTTGGAATAAAATTAATTATTTTCTCGAACATTTTCTCTAATCTTTGTTTCGTCGATTTGTTAAGCCCTTTATGCGTTTTAGCTTTTTCACGACAACCGTATATTTAATTTGTTTTTAAAATGGCTTCCTTCGTTCAATTTTGTTGTTATTTATTTCTGAATTCTAATTGATTCTAAACCTAAAAGTGATTTGGAAATTGTTGGCTTTGATATAGAATGAAAATTGACTTTTGACTGAAAATTGATCTTGGTGTTCTTTATATACAGATACCGTAGATCAAACATTCTTCTTTCGAAAACACTTTCTATCAACTCAGCTAAACCTTTGTGATCAGTAATGAATCGAATTTAGTTTCACTATCAAAGATAAATTTTAATGTCTTATCTGAAGAAAATATAAGTTAGGATCTCCGCGACTTAATGATTCAACTACTATTTTATTATTTTCAAATATAGCGTCAGTAACATTTATATCTAAACTTAAATCTATAACTGACTTTTTAATGCATAAAATTAATTTATTAAAACGTTCGAGAATTACTATTATACTATTCTTAAGTTTTGGAATCTAACATTAAACAATATATTCCCTACCCTAGTTTTATATTAAAACCAAATTGAATAAATCAACTTTACTGGCTAATATGACGCTTCCCAAACTGTCATTAGTAGTGCAAATTAGTAGATACATATAAAGCTATATAATCAGGCCAATCTAGAGTTACGAGGTAGAGCTATGGCGAAGCTTTTGTAACCTCAACATTAAAATAGTTGAATGTTTTCAGGTCAAAGTATTAAGATATATTGTTAATGTTCATTTGTACATGGGTTATGACAAAAAAAGGGTCAACTTAAACAATTTATCTATTTGGGACCTAATAAAAGATTTTGTCTTAGTTAGAATGTGTTTCAAGAAATTTTCTATATGAGATGGGGGGGGGGGACGTGTTTATTGTCCAATGAAAAATTTTTTTTCGTATTATAGGTAAAAAAAATTATATACCGAAATACAGGTATTAAACCTATCCAACAACGGTATTAAGTACTTAACAAAAATTACCGGAATCTCGGTATATCTATCTGTGTTGGATTCCCTTGCTGTATATATATATAATATATAGAAAAAGTCATTGAACACTACCAAGTGCTCCACCTTCCTATAAATGCAATTCAAGGAGTCAAGAAAGATTAAACTCATTTTATGAACAAAATATGTATATTCTTGCTCGAATTCAGTGAATCAATTTAAGCTTAAGGTCGTGTTCGAACCTATAATCGCACTTTGCGCTAAATTTATTCCGAAAGAACTCCGAAAATTTTTAGTGTGTGTTTAGTGATCGCACTTGATTATCTATCAAATTTTTTGTGTTATCTCAAGTACACTAGATACGGCACTAAAATAGTTTTAGACGTAAAAATAAAAAAAAAAAAAAAAAAAAAAATAAAAAAGTACTAATAACATTCTTTATATAATTTTTTGTAAATTATCAGTTCAGATGCAAAAAACAACATGGTATGTGAAAATAACAAAATTGCAAACCGCAAGTAAAATGTCAAAATGTCTTTTTCTAAAAAAAAAAAAAAAAAACATATTTAGGTAGTTAATTAATTTAAATTTTCTAATAAATGAAAAATTCATTAGAGATTTTCTTATGTACTTTTAATATTGACTTAATAATTTAAAAAAAATAAAATAAAACCAATCACGCGAATTTTAGGTCTTGTAGTTAGTTAGGTCTTGTAACATACATGACAATTTTCTAATAAGTCATAAATTAAACTAAACGAGAAGAAAACATTTATTGTGACATTTGTAACAAGTTTTATTCACGTATCACAAATGATAAGTCAAAACACTAATTTAATATTCAATTCATTCTATATTAATAATTTTTTAACCTGTGTTCTTTTTTCGATTCTCGGTTAAATTCGAATAAAAATTGTTTTTTTTTTTGTTTGTTTTCTAAAATGCAAATATTTAAAATTACAAAAAGGAATGATGTTAAAAAATTTAACAATTCAAATAGAACCTTTAACTATAATGTATTTATATATGCATGTACAAAGTAAAATTGTAAAAATACCAACAACAAATAACAAAAAACAAAAAAAAAGATTATTTGCCCAACTTAACTTTAGTATAGATGCTTCCTTATTACCATTCCATCTCGAGCTAATGAACTTTGGATAAACGAAAGAGTTAAAAAAGGAATAACATGCAGTTAAAATCGCTGTTTATGATAACCTAAATGATATATAATATAATATATGTACCTTGGTTATACATAAGTCTTACTTTCTATAGAAAATATTTTTTATTAGTTTGTCTGATCTTGTCGTGTATATATACATTCAATGTACTCTATATGTGTACGTATATTGACGTAGTGGGATATGGTGAATAAGAATATAAAATTTATTCTATTCTGAAAAAGAATTTATTGAAAAAAGCAAAATTTATGTTAAATTCATGTAAATTATGAGATACCTGTTTATTGAAGTATATTAAGTATATATTGGGGCTTATCAATCATGAATTGATAACACTATTGAATATGTGAAGGACATTGATTATATTCTCGTCTGATGGAAACTATAGGTTGAGCTGGCTGGCACATGTTTATTGACAGCTATTTCAAAGACTCTCAACTCGGGACTACGGGTCTACTCGGAGAATATACAATGATTCAGTTTGTATTTTTTATGTGGTGAAGAGAACGCTATATGTATTTGGATATGCTAGAATACTTTGACGGCATCACTGTTACTCATTTTAAGCAAAATTCACTGTTTTGAAGTGTGACATTATGTTGCCTGTTATTTACATACATCTCCAAATTGCAAATGGATTTACTATGGATAATAAATTGACATATCGGTTTTGTCTACATAATCTAAAGGATCTCAAGAAATCAGATAGATCACATATGCATCAGCAAGAAGTGGAAACAATCAATGTTAGATGTGAGAAATAGAAGGGGAGCAGATATACACAGCGATCATGAATTACTAACTGGGGACTTCAGAATGAAACTAAGCCAACAAGGAAGAGGCAGAAGATATAGAAAGAAGAAAATAAATATAAACAACTTAAAAAATCCGCAAGTAAGAGCTGACATAGTTACGGCGTTACGAGAAAATATTAGAAATAATAGAGAATACACTTGGGAAGAGATTCTGGAAATTTACAACCAAACAAGCGAACAAAATCTTGGAATTTCACAACCACAAAGAAAAATCTGGATAACCGATAACACATGGGCCTTGATTAAAAGAAGAGGTGAAATGAAGAAAATGATAAACAACAGGATGGCATCAAGAAGAGAATATGAAGAAATAGCGAAAACAGTAAAAAGAGCAGCAAGAAGAGATAAAAGGAAATTTCTACAAAATTTAGCCGGAGAAGCAGAAAAAGCAGCACAGCAACATAACCTGAGAGAATTGCATCGCATAATCAAGAACTTAACTAACCAGTCGGAACAACAAAACAAACCAATTAAAGATAAAAATGGTGCGCTCATCACAAACTTAGAGGATCAATTAAAGAGATGGAGAGAACATTTCCAAGAACTGAGCAACGAAGAAAGTACAAATAATGAAGCAGACATAAGAAACAGAGACAATGCAAATATCTACCCAACTGAGGGACTGCCAATATCTACTCAAGCTCCAAATATAGAAGAAATCAAAGCTACAATCAATATCCTGAAGCACAACAAAGCAACAGGTGAAGATGGAATTCCAGCAGAAATAGCCAAACTGGACCCTGACTTATTCGCAAAAACAATTGAACCCCACATCAGGAAAGCATGGATAGAAGAGAATATACCACCATCATGGAAGAAAGGAATGATTGTCAAGATACCTAAGAAAGGAGACTTGGCAAATTGCAGCAACTGGAGAGGAATCACGGTTCTAAATACTATTCATAAGATAATAGCAATTATTATAAAGAAAAGATTAGAAGAAGTACTAGAACCAATACTACGGAAAGAGCAGGCAGGTTTCAGACCAAACCGAAGCTGTGTAGACCAGGCAAATACTTTACGGGTCATAGTTGAACAATCAGTGGAATGGAATGCCCCACTATATCTACTATTCATAGATTTTAAGAAAGCATTCGACACAGTCAAGAGATGCGCAATATGGAGAACACTTACAAAGAAAGGAGTTCCTGAAAAAATCATCAACATCATCAAAGCGATGTATGAAGATGCAGAGACAACAGTTCAACACAGAGGTAAGATCAGTGATCCATTCTACACCAATATAGGAGTTAGACAAGGATGTCCACTATCTCCACTTCTCTTCAACACAATACTAGACGACATTCTAAGAGAAGTTTGCACTGGAATAAACGGAATAGAATGGGATCTCTTCGGAAACTTAGAAGACTTAGATTACGCAGATGATGTATGCCTCATATCAAAAAATCAAAGGGACCTACAGAACAAAGTCAACAGATTACAGGAAGAAGCAAAGAAATCGGGACTGGAATTAAATATCGAGAAAAATGAGGAATGCAAAGCAATGAGGACAAACAATAGTTACAGTGAGCCAATAACAGTGAGTGGACAACAGATAGAATACGTAGAAGAATTCAACTACCTGGGGTGCATTATAACATCAAGAGGAGGTGCAACAGAAGATGTCAACAGCCGTATAAATAAGGCAAGAAGAACATTTGGGAGCCTAATGAAGATATGGCGGAGCAACCAAATATCGAGAACAACAAAGCTAACAATATTCAGAGCATGTGTTAAGTCAACATTAATATATGGCAGTGAAACATGGCTCACTTCGGTCAGAATCAAACAGAAGCTACAAGTATTCATCAACAAGTGCTTGAGAATTATATGCAGAATATTCTGGCCGGCAAGAATTAGCAACGAAGATTTATGGATGATAACTGGAGAAGAACCTATCAACAGACAGATAAATAGGAAAAAATGGAAATGGATAGGTCATACACTAAGGAAATCAGAAAGTGATATAGCAAGAAGAGCTCTAGAGTGGAATCCACAAGGACAAAGGAGACCCGGCAGACCATACAACACATGGAGACGCACAATCGATCAAGAATTAACAGTCAACAATTATACCTGGGACGATATTAAGGAAGTAGTACTCAACAGAGAGGAATGGAGGTTCACTATCGAAGCCCTATGCTACCACGCGGAGTAATAGGAGAAAAAAAAAAAAAAAAAAAAAAAAAAAAAATCCATGTGATTCGTATACTCTTTCAATAACTTTGGCCATCTTAATTTTATGTTCTTTACAGTAACTTAAGTAGAATCACCTTTTCGTGCTTAATTAAATACGGTACTGCAAGTTTATACTACAATCTACAATAGTTCGAGCATTTATTTATTCAAATTACTGGTTTTATCAATTCATTAAATGTGGAAAACTACTGCTATTGTCAGGAACTAAGCCTTCTTAAATAGAATAGTATTAATTTATTTAATTACCATTTAACTATACTCTTTTTTTCATTTATTTTATCCTAATGACAAAGAGTGCTGGACCTGGTCGAAAAACTCACTAATTATTTTTTTTTCGCTTTATCGAGAATCAAAAGGCGCTCTACTTACTGAGCCGCCCAGCATGTGGCGCAATTCTTCGTTTGTTCCAACTTTGTTTTTGCGCGACACAAATTGTACTGAACTAGGATCGTGAAAAATGCTAGATATAAGTACAATTCTTTTGTCCGTCCATTTTATGCAAATCAATCCGTGATCAGTTGTTTTGCAGTCATAGTCATCTCGTTTGAGCACTTTATCCAGTTTGTGGGTATAGCTTTTCTTCCTTTTCTAATAGTATCGCACATGCATAAATGTCATCCTTTTTTAATCTTCGAAGAAGTCCAATGGAAGTAAAATAATTATCAAAATATAATATAAAATGTTTGCCTACTGAGGATCGAGTAAGAACAGCCAACCGTAGGAAAAATTTTCGGCAAAATTTTCTATTTTTTCCAATGTAACCATATTTGAAATTCATCAATATAGCCGAGTTCATCTGCACGTACTCAAATTTTACAGCCCAATTTTATTAGCTTCTTCGGCATGTACTGTCGTAGTGAAATTCAGCCTTTAAACTTTATCATCGATTCATCTATCGATATATATATATATATATTCTTGTAATATGTTGCAAAGATTTCAGAATGTTTGTTGATGAATGGGCGTAATTTGTACAATTTATAATACGTTGGGTCATTTCGATTTGGCTAAATGAAATTATCATTTATATGAAGGTTGCCAATCAAAACGAGTTCTAGGCATTTGTTTTGAAATGTAGAGGTCTCTAAGTTCTTCCCTACTGACTAGAAATCGCGATAATTTGGTAATTTCTTTATACCCATCAATAGTTTTATGCCAATAAATGCTTTGATTTCACTTACATTGGTTGAAGTGGAAGTTTTCGCGTTTTGGGTAGCGTAAAGGTTCGCTTGGAAAACTATATGCACCAACAAAGAGTTCAGAAAAAAACATTTAAATATATCAATTGGTATTTCAGCATCATTTGGTATATTTTGGAGCCCAGTACTTTCAGTGAAACTTTGCGGTTCAATGTATCTAAAATTGTATTTATCCCACACAAACGTATCCCTGGTATCGGTATATTTATATTTTTCTAAATATTTTTTCAGTGGTACGTAATGATTAGCACTAAAATCTCCTTCATCAATTTCCTGCTCGTCTATAACCATATTTTAACGCCCATCCTCCAAAACATTTTCGGTGAAATCATCATCGTCACAACAATAACTTTCAATAACCGATTCACTGTCGGAAGGAATTTCCGTAAATATTTCGTTATATATCAATTCCTAAATTTCGAAATTCAGAAATCGTCCAATTAGATTTTCCTACAAAGAATATTTTTGTTAGGCACATTTGATTTTGCTTATCGTAATGAATGGTAAAATCAATATGAAACGTCTATGAAGAAAACCTCCGAAAAGATTGTACGGATGGACCGGATGTCGTCATCAAAAAATTGAGGATATTGAAAAGGATGTATATTGAAAAAAATTGGCACTAATTAATGCCAAATTAAAAAAGAAGAAAAGGAAGAAGGGTATTACAAACGTGATGATAAGATCCAAATGCAACCTAACGAATCAAATATTCTGCAGATATTAACGAGCAAAATTAAAATTAATAAAAAAAAAAATCGCTGGTGTGGAAAATAACCATATAATACCTGAATGGAAGATAATGCAATGAAAGAGAACACTGATCAAGAAATATATATATATATCTATATATGTATATATATTCTGTAATTCTTAAATACCAGTAGTAAAACTTTACTTGTGTACATGAACTTTACCTATTCACATCGTTTTATTGTCGTTGTTATTGTTGCTGTATCGTTGTCGTTTTTAGTGCTGCTATTACTATACTTCTTTTTTATTTTGAATGTTATGTACATTCATGTGTCTACTATTTATTAAGAAAAGTCTGAAAAACATATTTTCTAAGGTGATGGAACTTGAATTTGTTGTCTTTTTTTTTATTAAATTTAGAAACAGTAAAATGCGCCAACGCCACATTAAAAATTCTAAAACGTGGGATGTACTTTAAATAACAAAATGGTGATTCCCTTACTTGGGAGGATTCAATATAAATACATTACGATACGATATGATAATGTATGGAATGCGTTAAACATGTTACCGAATTCTTTTTTCCAATCTTTGAATGCTTTGTATAAATTTGATGTGTGTGGATGGATATATGGTTTCTTGTTTTGTTATATTGATTTGCATTTCTGAAACAACCAATTTTGTTAATTTTCATGTATTTTTCTTTTGCTTTTTTATTTATTTTTTTGTTTTTGTTACTATGCGTTACAAGGAGTTCTACAGGATCTCGTAAACACCATAATGTGTTTTTTATTTTATTTTTTATTATTTTAGATATTTTTTTGTTGATAGATCTAAACAAATATCTCATTTCCTGTGTGATGTATTAAAAAAAAAAACAAAAAAAAAAGAAATAAATTACAAAATTTAAAGAAAAATCTACACTTTATTTATCATTATAGGGGTAATCTAAATTTTAAAATAGAAATGAATGAAGTTGGGATAGTTTGAATATTTTTTTTAATTATTATTATCAATCTGTACTTAAAACTATACAATACATTTTTTTAAATGGTAAATTCAGTAGTTTATACAGCGTTGACTGGTACAGTATTGTGTGCGATCGCACAAAATTCTTCTTGGATATAATAATGCAATAGTAGTTCGTCCTTAAGATTTAAAAAACCCAGATTTTGTTTAATTTTCTATCTGTAAACTCTAAAGAATGTTAATTAAAAATATTGTAAGTAGTTTTATCAAAGTTGATACAACTAACTCACTTTTTAAACTGAATTTGTATCGCAACTTGTCAAATTTAATTGTTTAGGTCCCTTGAATATGTATGTTTTGTTATTAATGAGCCTTACGCAATTATTTTGCATATCCTTTGAACTGAACCGTAGCAAAATTTCAATTACCGAATCGTGTCTTATTATTGTATCCTCGTAAGTCTGAATTAGCTTTAAAATCACTTAATATAGGAGCAAATAATCAGCGCTGTAGGTAGAGCTCATGCCTTTCGACCGAAAGGTCCCAGGTTTGATTCCCGCTAAAGCAAAAACAATGCTTTATGGGCTTTTCGACTTGGTCTAGTACCCTTTGTCATTTGGATATAATAAATGACAAAAAATAATTGACTCAATCTGGTAACCGATTAAATAAAATTGAGCTACTCTATTTAAGAAGGCTTAGTTCCTGACAATAGCAGTAGTTTTCCACATTTAATAATTTAAGCCAGAACTTTGATAAATAACTGCTCGAAATTATTGTAGTATAAAATTGCGGTACCGTACATAATTAAGCGCGAAAAGGTAATTCTACCTAAGTTACTGACAAGGACATACAAAAAAAAAAAAAAAAGTTACATTCATACTAGCAAGAATTTTTGACAAAAACTTGCGCTTCAGATTATATAACTAAATTCAATACTAGGGAAGATCACCGGAATCGACATCAACTGAATAAAATATATGGCTCATTTATACTTCTGACTTAACATTTTCATTGTGAGATATAAATGGTTAATTCAAATTTAAAATTTTTTTCTCATTAAATCAATTCAATCAAAACGGGTCCAGTAAACAGCTATTTTAATTAAAATATAATTAATATTAGTACGATTTACCTACGATACTTCTTTGAAGTTTTGGCTTCCTCATTATCAGAACTTTCATTTTATATTGCGAACAATTAAATCAACAGACTTTTGAATATTTATTAAAAAAATTTCAAGCTCAGAATCTATTATAGAAGTCGACTATAGTTCACTAATCTCAATCTTTAAAATGATTTCTTCACCAACTAAAAATCCACCCATCTCTTTTTTTCTAACAAACATTGCAGAGACAAGATTGATTGTTAAAATTTGTAAATAGAAGTTTTAAAAATGAATGGAACAAAAATACAAAAACAACAAATGAAAATGAAAATGCAAATGTAATTTTTTTTTTCAACAAAATTGCAGTTCGAAATTAGTTTTTTGTGTGCATTGAAGGCGTAGAATTACTTAAAAAAAAACAATAACAAAAAAATAATACTTTTTATTTGTTCCCGACTTGTACTTGTACTTAAATTTAATTTTGTACTAAAAATTGTAATGGTTCCCACTGAATTTTTATTTAAAAAAATGTTTTTTTTTTTTTTTTTTAAATCAAAATGATTTGAACAAAATGCGTATTAGAAAAATTGTGAGAAAAAATAAAATACAAGCTATATTTTATTGGTACAATACCTCAATTGTGACAATTTAATTATGGGTATCAACCAACAACCATGATTATATTATGTAAAAGATTTGTATCAAATTACATAATTGACTATCGCATCGGTTGGAGACAGAATTTGTAAATATTTGAATTGGTAATTATTTTCCTTTTCTTTACCCTTACTTCTCTGGGGAGTATTGGGACCAAATTCCACTTGACACTTGGATCTTATTACATTATTAGCAGTTATTTTCGCTGCCTGCCATGTCACGAAAAACTATATGATATTCGGTTAGTTCTTGGTGTATCGATCTTTACCAACAAAAATAGTAATAATAATACAGAAAATCATAAAAATATTGTAAGTCGACAATCGGCTAGTTTTAAAAATGCAATTTGAAAATCCTGAATTTGTTATGTCTTTACTAAAACGTTTGATATAACTTTAAATTTTGTTTTCGGATTAAATCGGACTAGATTAATAAAATGCTGACAAAACTGGCACTTAAATTACTACAGGATGGCTTTTAAATTCAACATCTTTTTCATAGTTTGAAAATTTTTTAAGCTCGTTGGATGTGTTCCAGTACGTTTCACAAAAATCAATGTTAATAATTATTTATATATACATCAGTTTACCTGCATACTAATATATAGACAACATTTATACTATGTAGTTGAAAAAATGTATAGTTTTCATATGTTATCAATTTTAGCTCTTTTTATCGAAATTGATATAACTACGTATATATATTTAAAATCTTTATAATTTCAAAATCTGTAAATCTGTATGTTGCTGCCATGCCTGCAAAACATGTCGAAATTGACTTTCTTTGCATGAAATAATTATATCTTTTTTTATAAATATTTAAGTTCAATTCTACTTCTATGAAATATGATCGAATTGAACTTTGTTACATATCGACCTCAGCAAAATAATCTGCGGAAAGTCTGTTATTAATATTCTGTGTACCTGCATATAGCCAATTATATCCGCACCAATATGAAAATTTATTAGAGTTAATATTAGTTTAATCACATAATATTTTACACCACAATCATTTGTTCAACCCCATAATATTCATTTCAAATATTTTTTGCAATTTCCACAACAATCTCATCAAGTCATCATGGATGACGTGGTAAACCAAACGACCCCATTTTTAACTTCAATGAAAACACAATTTTCTGTCGGTGTTTTGATTTGGATTCTAGTCCGTTTGTTTTGAGCATGCTGGTGCCCTCTTTGTCATTGGGATAAAAAAAGTAAAAAAAAAGGTTGTGGCAACCATGAACACAAAAAAAATCAATTTAAATAATGCGGCTTATATCATGTCATCGATTGTGTAGGTTGAAATTAATTTGTAAATTTGCTACTATCTTTTCATATCAAATTTGAACCAATTATATTTCAAAAGAAAATTCAAGTGATTATTATACTTATCAATCAACCTGCAAACACCCTTATACAGGAAATGCTGGATAATGCTGGAGTAAACTGGATAATGCTCGAGTAAAGGTATTTCAATATCAGCGAAAAATAATTTTTTAAATAAAACTATTTGATATGTGGAAAACATGTTGAACAAGCCAAAAATTTCGACTTGTGACAAAATGTTTTTTGTCTCAATAAGGAAATAAACTAGAATTTTTTTTTTTAAATAATCGAAAACCAGCACTTTAGCGATGGTGGAACGTGGCAAGTTAAAGAAATTTAAATCAAAAAAGTAGTCCAGTATCTCACAAAGTACCGCACCTATATATTACATCTTGAATTAACATTTATTTTAAAGAAAATTGTTAATAATCTTAAAAACAATTTTTTTTTTAATTTATGGAGAAGTCTAAAGTTTCAATAGTCAGAAACGACATATTAAATATTTTTTGTTGTTATTAACTTTCTTTAACAAAATGAATTTTGAATATTCAAATATTTTGTTTTTAAATTTTAACGGCCACACGAGACAGCCACTGTCTTGACTTACTAATTATTAAAGAAATGGTTTCCTTCATCATAACACTACTTCAACTTACGTTGAAAGTGAGAAAAAACAATGAATACAACAAGATCAGCAGGAAATATCCAAATAATATCTTCCAATATCAGATTCTATATAATAGAGCATAAATGGTACAATGCAATCGCTAGTCAAATGAAAGATCAAAAGAGAAATAAATGAATATTATCTTTCCAAAATTTAGTACATAATGAATTAATAAATTAAATGTATTTGGTAAGTGTATGTACAGTAGGTTTAGTTATAGTGATATTATTTTATCTTTGCTTTTTTAATGTTCAGTATTGAATTATTAGTTTTGTAACCCGCCATAAATGACGGAAGCAAAATAAATTCTAGCATTTCTTCCTTCATTAGAGTTTTCATTTCAAGTTTAAGAAAAATATGTATTTGCTAACTAATTTATCAATATCATACCTTTAAGACCTTATCTAAGACCTCAATAATTCTAAAGAATCAATATTCTTAGACATTCTATTGTATTCAATTAATTATAATATAAGTTAGTCAAAAAGATAATTTCAATTTAAATTAATATAGAAACACTACATTCAAATAATATTTTTAATGAAAACAAAATCTAACTTCATAATATAAACTTACAATAATTTTATATTTTTACAAACATAGTTTTACAAACATAGCAGCGTTCTACTGTAAAATTCAAATTTTAAAATGAAATTAATTAAGACATAATAAAAGTAAAAAGTTCTATGGCGCCATCTAAATTTAACACTTGAATGACATGACAATCATTATGAAATGATGGGCAAATGACACATATAACAGCTCACAAATAACAAACGACAGATGACAGCTGACAAATAACAAACGACAGATGACAGATGACAGCTGACAAATGACAGATGACAGATGTCAGATGACAGATGACAGATGACGGATGACAAATGTCTAATGACAAATGACAAATGACAGATGACAGATGGCATATATAAGCAATAAAAAATATATGTTTATTCCGATACTATGTTTATGACATTTACATGATGTTACAATTTGTATATATATTGTAATTTGTATATGTGTTGGAGTATTCCGTCGAACTTACAAACATCCAGATAAATGCAGAAAATTATATATATAATAAGGGAATCTTGATGGTATTGACTGTTATTGTTTTTTTTTTATTATACTACACTATTTACATTGAATTATATTAATTGTACATTTTGAGTTTAAATTTATACTGATTTTATTAGATTATATTTTATACTCTGTACGAGCTGTACATTTGATGCTCATTTGAGGGTTTTTAAATAAATAAATAAACTCATCAGTAGGCATTTATAGTGTTTAACTCCCTATACAACTTCTAATTTTTACTTTGATTGCTTTGATAACTTATTACTAGATGTTAAAATATATCTGTGAGTTATAAAAATCAATCAAAAATTTAAACGTAAAACTATATAATTTTACTAGATTTTTAGTTAGTTACTAAACCAGATAAAAATACATAAATTATCAAAATTTGTATCTGATTTTAGTAGATACAATAATTATGAGATACAATATTGATATAACTCTTTATTGTCTACGTGTGTATCATTGGAAATAAATAAATCAGAATTGTTCATTTTATTTATTAAGGTGTAAAATCAGTAAGAAATTTTAATAATTTCTATATTTTTATTTGTTGTCTTGACTGTTTATATACAAGTTATACAAAATGTCAAATTGTTGCCTGTATGGCATATATAGCTAAATTTTTTTATATTATGTAAACTTTAATAAAACTTTTAAAATTTTTCGCAAGGCATTATTTTTCAAAATTTTCTACTTCTAAATATACTTTACAAATCAATTTTACAAATTTTTTTATAGTCGATTTTGCATTCAAGTGAAATACCGAATTACTGTCCAAATTAGTGACTAGAAAATAGCCGGCAAGTTAAAAAAATGTGGTTGTACATGTTAGTAAAAATTTTTAAGCATTTGTACGCTGTTTTACCTCTTAATTAATTAAAATATTTTTACACTGACGTGCATGTGAGTAGTATTCAGCTTTACATTTATAGACCAACAGTAGTGCAAAAAATATCACTAAAATAAGACACCTTGTATATATTCTAATTTACAAGAAAACGTAGCAATATTTCTAAAGTCTTAACCTAACCTACTCGTACTTAAAAATATTACATTTTTACTATTACTTCACTTAAAAAATTATATTTAAAATTTCCTTTTTTAAAAAATAAAAACATTTTAATTAGTATTTAATTTGTTTGCAATGAAATGTATTAAAAATAATTACTGAATATATATATATATATATTTTAAATAATTAATCTAATAAGCAAAATGATTTACAAGTAATTAATTTAACCTAATAAATTTTAAGCTTATTATATTATAGTTAATCATTGAAACTTGTTTACCACCTCACTTAACTACCTTATTTAGATACAAATTAATTTAGTGGCATAAAATTTGTTTATTCGAGTGGACGTTAAGTAAATTTCAAATGATTTTTGATTTAAGCGTGTCAAACTTGTACATATCTGCGCGTACATATATGAATATATATATATATATAGATATAAAAAAAATTATTTGAAATAAATTAAATTAAAAAAAAAACAACTCGGGTTTCGTTACAAGACAACTTGTATCGCAGTCGAATTCAATAATTTTCATATATATAAAGTAATAAAATTGTTAATTATTTAAATTATGGAGGCACTACCCATTGTAACTAAAGTAATCAAAGTTTTTTGCTCGAAAAAAAAACAAAACAAAAAGCTAAAATTCAACTTTAATTTAGTATTTTTTTTTTGTATCGAAACATAATTTTAATTAATTAATCGTATATCTGCACACATGTTACCTGATTATGCAGCAAATTAATATGACTTTCAATACAATTTCAAATTTATATATACAAGTGTATATATAATATGTAATTTATCAAGATTGCCGTCTTTTTTAATTTTCAAATGTAACTTCATCGTAAAACGAAGATAAAGTTCTTCCGTCGTCTCGTATCTGTGGCTAACATCTTCAAATGGTTAGTGGCTACGTTCTTTTTTGGGTAGTTTTTTAGGCTAGAACTGTTGCTTTCCATGTTGTTCTCGGTCTTCCGATGCGCGTTTATCCTGAGATGGATGTAGCATTCCATTCGAAACATTATTTTGCGATGTTGTTGTCAGGTTTCCTTAGAGTATGCCTGATCTATTTCCCCTCTCGGATTTCCACTCTATTTTCTTTTGATTCGTTTTTTTCCACTGATTTCAGTTGGAAATGGTTGGAAATGGACTACAAATATTTAGGATACGCTGGAAGCATCTATTGATATAAACATGGAGTTGCCTGGTGATTAAAATTTTCCATGTTTCGCAGGCATATACAAAGAATAGATTTTACACTTGAGATTTACGCAAAAATATGTTGTTTAGTCTGCCATATTTTTGAGAGCTTCCTGAAAGCAGGATGCACTTTGCTGATACGGGCTTTGATATCCAAATTGGCATTTCCATCTCATAATATGCGATGCTGCCTAAGCAATTAAATTTGCTCACCTCTTTGAGTCGCGTAGTCTCATAGAGTATTGGTGTAAACATAATTGTGGCTTTAACTATATTGAATTTTATGCCTGTATTCTTACCAAGGTTGTATATAGTTTTAAGCATTTAAACCTCCATTCGTATGTGACAATAAACACACATCGTAGACGTAATCTAAGTGGTTGATATACGTTCAAAATTATGCCACTGGATACCAATGTTGTTGCTTACACTAACAGTTGTAATCATTATATTATCCATTACTAAGAAAAAAAATATGGATGATAAAATGTAGCCCTGCCTTGCTCCACCACACACCTTTAATAATTTGTCAGCTGTCTTCGATATAAAACGTAATATCTTGCGCCTTTCTTTAATTACGAATATAATTTTTTGTGAAATGTCTCTTCTATTAAGTGACTCCCAAATATACTAGCGATTTACTCTATCAAAGGTTTTCTCGAAATATGAAAAACCTGAGATTTAGCGAAGTTTCAAATTCAGTGGATTGTTCAAGAATTATTTGCAATTTGTTAGTGTGATTCACACACGAATTGGCACTGCGAAAACCTACTGGGTGTATTTTGACAGTAAATTTTATTCTGCCTTTAATTCTTTTGAGTATTATTCTAGTCATTATTTTTTAGGAAACTGACAGTAATGTGATAGCTCGCCAATTGATTTAGGCTACCTTTCTTTTGTATTCTAACAGTAACTCCTTCCATTCATTTGGATATTTTTCTTGTTCCCATATAATAATAAGAATTAAAATAAAAATAAAAATTAAATCTAAGATAATAATAATAATAAACAATAATAAAGGTAATGAAATATCGGCCGATACATTCGGTTCAGCTTTTAGGAATTCAGCGGGTATTTCATTCATCACATATTCTAATGAATATCCGAATGATCCTATATTTATTCTTATTATTTTTAGTATTGTATTTTACTATAAATGAATTAAAAATCTAATCTAAATCTTATCTATTCCGGCTGCTTTGTATAATTGTCAAACACAGTCGAATATCTTCTTTTTAATTTTACTAATATGCTTATCATACAGATACGCGTACTTTGTTGTTTTTAAAGAGTAGAATTGCTGATCTTATCTCGCTTTTACTTGGGGTTCTCACGTCAAACCCCCCTAAATGATCTGCTCGTTGTTGGTATAGGGGAGCTTTTTGATACATTTTGTTCTACGAATTGTTCGCTTAACTATCTGCAGAAATACTTCTTTAATCTTCGCAGTTGATCATTCATATGTACCAACAACCTTCCACTTTCCTCCAAGATTGTTTGATGTTCCTAAGCATTACTTTCCTCAATTTGGCTTGTAATCTTGTAAAGAGTTTTCACATCCCCTCTGTTAATAGCACTTTCTGTTTTCTCTACAAGATCTTCTGTTTCTTCGTTTGTCACGTCTTACACTCTGCTGTACAGTCTTATGTGCTAATGTTATGCTGGTTAGATAAGAAAATTCACAAAGAAAATATCTTAAATTGTATTGTAGCTAGTGATTCGAACTCATGAAATTGAAGTTTTAGAATTGAGAATTAAACTGAAGTAAATCTTCTTTTAAAAACTTACACTTTCAATTACGTTTAATAAACGTAAAAAGTACAAATTACAAAAAAAAATTGTTAGACAGTAGTCCTAACTATCAACTGTACATTAGTTGTAATCACTTATTCTATTTCTTTAATGCATAATCGGTATAGGATCACGGAAAAATTCAATTTAATGGTGTGGCAAGCTCAGGTTTAAATCTAGTGCAAGATGAAATTCGTCTCTTCTAGTAAACGAAAACTGGGTACACTAGGCCCTAGTGTAGGTGATACGCCTTGTGCAGATACTGAGTATAGAATAGCAAAAGTAAATAAACTAATTAACTAATTTGTGAAAAATTTCACAATTCAAGTAAAATTTTCTTTGCTCCTAAGAGAAGTGAGTAGGTACGGAGAAAAGATTAAACTCAACGGATCTAATGGTAATTAGTTATCACAAATGTAATTATATATATATGTAATTCGTTGGCAATCTTAATTTATTTTCCAATCCATCCATTTTTATTCCCCGTAAACTGGTGCACGATTTTTCAAAAATCAATAAAATTCAATTGAATGCAATTTAAACGCCTTCAATAATACTAAAAATGCAAAAAAAAAAACATAAAACAAAACAAAAAATCAATATGAATTAATTTTAGTAGCGATCAATGGTGGTAATGGTTAAACTTCATGTCAAAAAACCATTTTCTTATCGTACAAGCATAATGTACACTATTAGCTAAATCAGTATATAATTGTTCGATTGTGCATAAACTTGTTATGTTTTTCTTTTTGTAGAATGTACCTGAATGCTCGCTCAATATTTCAAAACTTTTTTTTTTTTAAAAAAATACCTTTTTTTATTTTGGTTTTTTATGCTTCTAATTTTTATTTGACTTTTTTTTATTGTTTTTTTTTTTGTAAAGAAATAAACACAACATGGGAGTGCAGAGAGCGTTGAAATTAAATGGGTAAATTTGTAATTGTAGACCTATATTATTTTGATAGAAAATAACGCCTTCTCTATTTACCCAATAAATACCATTAAATTAATTTTTGTTTTTTTTTACAATTTTAATTGATTTAAATAAAAATTTATCCTAAATTTGGAAAATTTAAAAACAATTTTTAATTTTTGTGTGATAATAAAAAAACGAGTAATTTTGTTCAAATTTGATTAATTTGAAAAATTTAAAATTGAATAAATTTCCTTGTGATAACTTGAACCTAACAGCTGGTGTTTCCTCAAAACGAGCTTGCCATTCTAAGATTTGATACTCTATCGAAACTATACCAGAGTCTTAGTGCGAATATCATTTAACAGATATATTTACTTATCTTTTATTTATTTATTTTTATCAGCGGACTTGCAAGTAATTTTGTAGGCCAAATTCAGGTATTTACTCGTCTTTAGTACCACGTATTGCAAATTTATTTCCACATCATTTTTTTGGCGCAAATAATTTTTTCATTTTTTTTTCTTGCTCTTCTTGAGAGCATAGGGCTTCCACTTGACATTTCCATCGTACTCGATTTCTAGCTGCTAATTTAACTTGTTCCCACGTTATGTTTGTCTTTACAAGCTCTTTTTTATGGTCGTCCGCCAGGTATTCTTTGGGCGACCGGGTCTTTTTGTATCTTGTGGGTTCCATTCTAAGCTCATTTGCGCGATTGCACAATTTATACGTCAGACAAAATTTAAGAACAAATCTAATATAAAATTTGATAAAAATTTAAATCTATAATGTCAGAGATTTCCATTAAACTTAGATTTAATCTTTGATTTTGTAGGATGACGTGCGAATTGCACCCAACATATTTAGTTTTCCAGTTTCGCAAACGAAATGAGTTTCACAAAAAAAAAATTGGCCGGATATTCTGATATGACTTTCCCTACTTACTTTTAGTGATGCAAAGAAAAAATAAAAAAAAAATAAATGATTAATGGTTCCCTTCCACTTCCCTCTATTCTACTTTGTAATGTACAACTATCTTCCATCCGTTAATTCTGGAAAATTATCTTTCGACACTTATATCTTCGATTGTATGTCGTCCAGTTATCTTGATTTTGGTTTATTCCTTTTTCAAGTATTGTATGGTATTGCGTCTAATATATTTTTTATCATCCTTTCATCATTCATCTCCACCACATGTCTTACCCATTTACTTAAGTCTTTGTGTTTTAATAAATTGTACAATGTTGTGTCCTTCAATTAGTGGTCCTACCTTTTTGTTTGACTTTTTGTTGGTATTAGTAGATTAGATTAGGTACCCTATCATTAATTAACCGCAACCCTAAAATTGGCTTATTGTGAGTACCCGTATTAATGCTACAGTAATAATCCGAGTCCTTAAGGATATCACGTTTGGTGATTACACTCAGGATATTCTTTAATGGTATGTATGGATAGCAACTATTGCTCGGGGAAAGCTGTTCCAAGGTACGGAGTCGGGTACGAATGAGTCCTTCGCATCTGCAGATCATAAATTTAATAGATTCTTCCTCTATTTCTACATCTTTAGTGATCAGTTATTATCCCCTGCTATGATATTTATTTTATTTTTTTAAACTCAGAAGCGTTTTCGTTTTCTTGAGTTAGCGTTTGTGTATGAGCAATTTAACTTGACGATTTCCGATTTAATTTCATATTTCAAATATTTTCCTCAATATTCTTCTTTCAATTACTTTTAATTTATTTGCGCAGTTTTTAAATTTTTTCGTTCGAAGCCGGTTAGAGACGGTTTTTAAAATATCGTTTATAAAAAATTTTATTTGGTTAATTTTAGTTACACCGTCAAACTATAGGCTCAATTTTAATCGAGGTAAAAAATAAGTTATAAACAGGTTATAACGGTAAAATAACGATATCAAAAAATTTGGTAGTACTTTGATAGTATAGGATGAGCTCATTATAATCAAAATTCTGACTTTAATGATTTATTTTTTGGAATTTTTGTATTAATTTTAATGTGATTGGTATAGATATTTTACCGTGGGAACCATATTATACACACACACACACATTGTACATTTGAACGAAATTTGACATAAATGAATTTTACATAACGAGTTTTGAACCAAATTACGGACTAAAAATGAGCCCTTACAGCTTCTCTTGTTCTTCAATGGGTTACTTGAGATGCATATTAAGGCTTTTAATTCGTCTGAGCAAATTCCTGAGTAAAAATTAGCACTAACGGCATTTCTTGTTCTTCAATGTATTTATTCAGATGGAATGAATGTTTTAAATTCATCTGAGCAAATTCCTAAACCTAAACCTACTAGATATCTATAAATATCTTCTTCAATATGATTTAAGTGGTATCAGGAGGATGAGGGATCGTCTAAAAACAGTTAGTATGATGTACTAGGTTATGCTTTATTAATGTGATGATATGATGTGAATTATTGGCTATTGTGGTTTGTTAGAAAAGCTTACAAAGTTTTTTCGGGCTGAATTACTTGTACAGTTAAGACTCATTATTCCTGAAAACACATCAAAGCATTGCTAAAAAATTTTCTACTTCATTTTGAACGATCGCATGATAATATGCCACCATTTTCACATGTTAAATTGCAGTTTATTGATAATCGAAATAAGATGTCATCCAAATTTGCTATTTTTCTTTTCAAAAATTTAAGAAAAAAATAAAAAAATGATAAAAAGAACATTTTTTTTTTGTCTTATTGAACACCTCCAGCATCATTTATATTCTATAAAGATCACAATAATTGTCTATCATTTTTATTATGTGCATATGAAAAAGCTGACTTTTATAAAAACAACAAACAACCCAATAAGGTTGTGATGGTATGGTCTATTTTTTGGAGTCATACTCAAGGAAACAAAGTTTTCATTACTTTGTATACACTCTTGTTAGTAAAAAAATATCTTGTCTTAAACATACTGAATTACGAATACATTGTTGAAACAATAATATAACGATCTTTGTAGTAACATTTGTAAAAATGGCAATAAAATGTCTATAAAAAATTTTTAAATAATTTTTTTCTTCAAATTTCTCTTTAGAATTCAATTAAATTCATATAAAAAGAAAAAAATTGAACCGCCATTGGGGAATTCTTTCATTGACTATTTAATATAATTGTGTATTTTATAACTGGTTTAGTCATGAAATGAAAATTTATCTTTAAGTATTTCAACAATAATAAAAAATATGGTATAATTATATTTAAGAAAAGTGTTTAATGATGTATTGATGAAATTATTTGTTTTTTTTTTTTGTTTTTGTGGAATTCAACTTTTCACAACTTATATAAAAATTGGATAACAAAAAAATTTTTTGAAAATGTTGCATGGAACTGTGAAAGCACTGTGTTATGTGCACTACACAATTTAATCGTTTTCAATAAAGAGTCGTCAATAAAATTAGCGGAAGCATTGGTTCACGTTTTTTTACATTAATATTGTTAAAATGTCGTTCTAAATTTTTAGAAAAAAAAAATGTTTTCATGAATTATGATTTATGGTTTGTGATTTGCTGTGTGCAGCAGAAAATTAGTATTATAATATTTTGGAAATTGATTTCTATAAATAGGAAATTTTTATGCCACAATAAAGTTAAATTATTCTCAATCAACTATTTCCCTCGTGAGGGGTGGCATTAGCTCTTAATAGTATTGAAATCCCTATAGATGAAACAGACTGATTATGAAAATTTTTTTATTATTAGAATATCGTTAATGGTTAAGCGATAAGAAGCTCTTTATTTATTCATCATCATCTTTGTCCTGCAACCCCATCCATGGGGTATAGGGCGGAATGGTATTTTCCGCACGTACGAGACGATTTCGATAACTTACTTCCGATTCTGTTATCGCGGTGTTCCGCTCGACACCACCACATGAAATCCGAAATCAGATGTGCGGTTTACTACAACCGAGGCTGTAGGAGGGTTCATCGTGATTTCATCGCGAATAACTCTTGGGGACCTATCGTTTGTTGTCATGTTTCATGTAATGTTATCAGTTGGTTGACCCTTCGGCATTTTCTGAGACATGGGTGATAAAACCATAAGCTTAAACCTGACAGGCACGCCCGCCTTTTGGATGGTCAGATACATCTTCTTATAGGCCGCTCATTGTGAGTACAGACGCCTTTTGCAGCCGCTCCAACGAGGAGATGCAGATTCTGCATACACAGTTACGGAAAAGACCCTTAAATTCAAAATGTGAAAGTGGCTCAATTCCGGACATGGATCTTCTGCCTTTGGTTGTTACTTCGCCGTTGTTCGATTCGGGTTAGTTCGGGTTAGAACCCGATCGTTCATATGAATTACTAGGGTTAATGGGGATCACCACGTGAATGTGAAAGTAGTAAAATAAGGTGGGAGAGGTAAAGTGTGTGGCTTCTCTATTAAAGCTCGAACTCAAATATTCAATTCCAAGACTTTTGAAACAATGTCTGTGTCATTTGATGTAACAATTTCTTTAAATATTCATGTCATCCGCATAAATAATAACGCTGCTGTTTTTAATTAACGTGGGTATATCATTGACGGAAATGATGAAAATTAATGTATCTAGATGATAGCTTTGGTATACTTGACAGTTTAGCTACTAGACAATAGTTTCCGATGTCATTTTTGAGATCCTTCTTGTGAACGGGCCTATTTATTAATTTTTTTATTATTAAAATTATTATTAAAATAATCCATTTATTTCAAATATCATTTACTTAATGTAGTACTTATAATTAATAAATTCAACAAATTATTAGAATCCAATAAATCATTGGAAACATGCATACTAATAAATTAATTATTTAAACGGTTTATTTAATTACACTCAACCAAAATTTTTATTTTTGTTAAATATAAGAATTAGGTATGTAAAGTATTAGAAATAAGTTGAGATCTATATATTAAGACCTATTTTAAGCATATTTCCAAAATTGAGGAAATATTCCGTGTTCAAAAGACTTATTAAACAAAACTGATAATGGATAAGCGAGTGATTCAGAGCAATTTTTTAAAACTATTTCCGGAATATTATTGGGACCTGGAGATGTTTCGTTATTTAACTTACTTAAATAGACTTCTATTTGAGATGAGTCAAACTGGATCAAATGTATGGGCATTGGAGGGAGTTGTTCTAAATGAGGAAGTTTAAGTGGGTCTACTTCAAAGATGTTTTCTTGATAAGAGTTTGAAAAGAAGTTTTTAACTTGTGTTACAATAGCTTCAGAGCTATTATTTGTTGAACCCTTATAAGTCATATAATTAAGGTATCGGTCTGATTTACGTTTTAAATTAATGAACCTCCAGAAAAATTTGGAACTAGATCTCACCTACTGTGCAACATGTATTAGATAATCATTGTATCTAGATTTTACTGAGGTCTTCAACGTATTAAAAAGATCAACAAACTTATTGTGGAACTCATCAGATATTTTCTTCATGCTTTGTTTTTCCTATTACGTAAATTGTTTAGATCTCTTGTGAACCAAATGGGACTCTCATTTAAATCTTTAACACGTGTGGTTGGAATAAATAATCTAAAATTCCATTCAATAATACGGTAAAATTTAGATAACGTAAGTTCTATATTAATGCAGCTTCAAAATTAGTTGAAGAAAAATAATTATTTAAAACTACAAAATTTGCTTTAGAGAAGTTGAATGGAATCTATAGAAGTTGGAAAAAGTGTTATTATTAGGACTGTTATAACAATATGAAAAACAAATCGAGGAATGGTAATTATGGATAGTAACAAGTCTGATTGATTTCTATCAAGTTATTCCATTCTGATCCAGCTGTCTGCCTAAATAATTAGTTTTACTAGATACTTGTTACAGACCATTAACATGGCAACCATCTTTTAAAGAAATTCGGTAAAATTACAACACCAAAAGAAAAGTTTTCAACAACCATTTATTTATATTAACTGTATTACTTCAATAGATTGTTTCTCTTTCTAAACCATCATAACTCACTTCTGATTGATGTTGATTCATTCAACCCTACTCAATCTTAAAAGCTAGGTTATTATACACGCTAGGTGATGCAGTAAGTAGAGTATCTGCCTTTCAACCAAAAGCTCCCAAATTCGATTCCCGGTGAAGCAATAAAAATGCTTTATAAGGTTTTTTGCCCTGGTCTAAACAAAAATAAACGACAAAAAATAATTGAAAGTATAATTTGGTAGCAACTTAAATAAAATGGAACTACGCTATTTAAGAAGGCTTAGTTTCTGACAATAGCAGTAATTTTCTGCATTCAATGAGTTTATAGGCCATTAATTTGATCAGTAAATCCTGGAAAAATATTCTAGTAAAAAACGACAGTACATTCTTAAATTAACCAGGAAAAAGGCACGAAAAAGGCACGAAATTTTATCTAAGGTTTACTGTCAAGTACATCGAAAAAAAATAGTCTTGATCTCATACCAATTATATGAATTGACTAATATATATCTCATTCCCGTCCGGTTTATGACATTTCTGGCCTCCATCAAATTCCTTTGCGATCTTGCTTGTTTCCAACTTTTTATTAAATGTTTAACTCATACTTTCCATTACCGGACGGGACTGAAATAATCATTATTTTTATATTTAACTATTTGCAAGACTCTTCTTTCATTTTGTATTTTTGAAGCATGAAATGTTTAGATAGTTTTTCCTAGGAATGGGTAACGTTTTAAAGAACAAAATTTAAGCAAATTCCTAACATTTTATTTATTTTCGTTCCACACAATACAAACATCTAGTATTCTTATGCTTTTTTTATTGTATTATATTTCGGTAGTGTAACGGTCAAAATAAAAATCAATAATTGAAAAAATATATATACTTTTATATATATATATATACTTTATAAAATATTCAAAACCTAAGGCTTACAAACTAAAACCTAAAATTAAACCTAAGGCTACAACAGTTTAGTGTCGGCTATTACAGTTTTTTTTGTCAAAATCAATTTCTTAATAATTTTCCTTTGATATATTTTGTTTTTATTTATTACATTTTAATTTATATCGAATTCCTTCTATGAATCAATGTGGTGACATCCTCTAATTTGATTACTTTTCAAACAAAAAAAAAATATTTAAATTTTTTTTTATAGCACCCATAAATTAAAAACTGTACCTGTGTAATATCATAAAAACCTTTATTAGAGAGCACATCCGTACAAACTTCTTATTTTCATTCATATTCAAATTCCAGTCATGATTTTGTGTTTTTTTTTCAGCTCATTTAAACCGTAACTATGATAAAAATTTAACATAATAATAATAACTGTCTTCATATTTCAAGGGAAAATCAATTTACCTCTAATAATTATTCATGTTCTGAATTCCTTGTTGATTAACACTTTAGAGAAACTATACACAAAAATGAATAATAAAAACAAAAACACAAAAATAAACTTCTTACAAGATTTCCCCAACGCCTTTTAAAATTATTAAAAAATTATGCAAAAATTTTCTTTAAAAAAAAAAAACAACATTTTGTTGTTTTGGTTTTTTTCAACTTTAATTTTAACCACTAAGATTTGATGATATTCGTAGAAAACATCATAGTGGTTATAGTGTTAACCTGTGCATTCTTTTAAAAGTATATACTAAGTGCAATTTAACCGTTAACTTATTTTATAGACAGGTAAAGGTAGTATACAGTAAATGTATGTAAAATAGCTAGGTGCAGACAATATACACACAACTACACTCATACTAAAAGGAAATCATTTTAATACTACAAGTTGAATTAACATTGTTTTGTTTTTTTTTTGTTTTGTATTTTCTATTCGAACTCGTAGTTTTTAACTGGTATCATAATAACGTTCTTAATCTGAAACATTAAAAACCAAAAAAAAAAAAAAAAAAAAATACAAACACCAAAAGCATAAAAAAAATAGAGTTTTTTTTTCTTTAATGTACCCAGGTAAATTAAAGAAGAAAACAAGAAACTAAAAAAAAAAAATCGTGTGGCACTAAATAGTGTAAAGATTTTCATCTTAGCGCGAGAATATGTCCCAAGGTTTTCCTTTTTCTTTATATGCAAACAAAAGTTGAAATTATTCTTTTTTGCATTTTCTCTTCTATTCATGTCTATTCAGTTGTGAAAATGTAATTTTTTTATATCGTCTTCTTACTAGCTGGGGTTGAGTTCCACAATATCAGCGAAAACACCGTTAGCTAATAACTTGTTGGAGCAAATAGACTTTTTCATTTATATTTTTTTTGTTTATTTTGTTTTATTAATATCTTCTTAAGCCAGACCCTAGGCAGGGCTTTTTCAAATAAAATAGTGTTTATTGTGGGAGGTAATATTAGTGATAAATGGCAAATGACTACCTCACTCGGTCAACTTAAGTAGTGAGTTTGGACGAGTAATTCCTTAAAATATACTGTGAGAGTTGGCACATGCTTGGAAGAACTAAACTACGTTTAGAGGCTGTAAATGCTCACCCCTACACAGTGCATGTATACCAAGATGATTCCATACTGATTTTGGAAATAGGTTTATAGTCAGAACTTCTAGAATGTGGAATCGCATTCCACTACAAGCATGTACAAAAATTAAAAATGAACATCAATAACAGAGTTCGCAGCTCCTAACTATCCGTTTTCTTGTCTTTTCCAAAAGCCAACTGTACAAATGTATAAGGGTTAGATCTTAAGGTTTGGCTAATAATATAAAAAAAAACACCAAGAAATGATTATCAAGTAGTGACATCAAAATGGGACAGCTAAGTATTAAGTGGTTTTCAACACCTAACTATCTCATCATCATCATTGTCTTACAAGTCCATCAGTGCAGAAATATATATCCTTCAATCGTTCTATCTAACCTAATACACAATTTTTCCCTACTTAAATTTAAAATTCAATTATTGATTAGACAATTTACCGGTTGGGCTTAATATAACTTAAAAACATTTTTGACAACTTGTATTACGATACCGTTATTTAATTTTTATTTCTCCTCTGCAATATTACGATGGGTTCGCTATAAAATAAAGCCTCAAAATTAGCGTTGTTTTTTATTTTGTTTTTATTTGGTTATTTTTTTTGTTGTAACTGGCAAGTCATGCTCAACTTGTTGCGTTCTACATAGAAGAATGTTACTATCTTTTTTTTAACAACATTGTATCTATCTTTGAATTCTATAGTTTTTCTTTTTAAATTTTTAATTAAGATAAAAACAATAACAAAAAAAAAACAACATACAAAACAAATAAAATTGAAAATTAGATGAGAAAAACTAGTATTTGTTATTAGAATTAGAACTGGACAAGTATTTTTGATGAATTTTTATTTTATTTTTAAATATTGCGAACAATTTTCAAGGTCTAAAATATAAGTAGGTTTTGTAATAATATCCATATAAATACATATATGTAAAAACATACAGATAATACGATACTTATCGTGTAATGTCAAAGTATACTTAGGAAGTGGTTGAAATGGAATTGAAATGGAAAAATTTTATTTTATTAATCTTTAGGTTAGATTACGTTAGAAAAACCAAAATGAAATTTAAAATTTATTTCAGGTTATTTCAAAAGAATTTATAACACTATTTTTAATTGGTGCTGCTATTGGTTAACTTTTACCTAATAAGTGCTTTTTATCCCCAGAACGGGATTTCATCGGGTTTTCTGATCGGCTTTCATACAATAATTGTGTAACTTACAGTTATAAACTATATACAGCTATAAATCTATAATTTGTAATGTTCTATATTATCGCTTAGACTTAATTAGGGAGCTATCATTATTTTCTCTTGACTGTTGCACAATTTATTTCTAAAATGTCATTATTTGGAGCGCAGCATTATGCAATCGTCATACTTTATTTACGAAAACAATCTAATTATACATTAGGGAAATGAAAAATATAATAAACGGTTGTTAACGTATTTTAATTTTTATTTTATTATAAATTTTATATTTTTTATTGTGACAATTTTATTATACGAAAAATTTAATCGTAAAATCATGTTAAGTTTAAAATATTATCGTAGTTAGAATTGCCTTTTAATATCCAAATACCTATTGGAATGTAATATTAATCTTTCAAATTATATTCGTAACTAGAGACCCTTATTTATTAATTATAATTCAAGCTAAAGCCTAATTTAACGTTTTTAACAGAACAGGGACTTAAATATACTGATATTTTTTACTATCAATGAATAAGTATAAAAAAAACAATAATAATTGTGTTTATTGCATTGTCTATACCTAACCTAAGTACCTACCTACATTTAATCATGAAAATAAAATTCATATGCTACCTATGCTAAGCACTTTCTTGAAATTTGTATAAATAGGATGATGTACTGGTGTAGGTGTGGTCGTGGTATGGTGATTTATTTTCCCTCATTTTTTGTGAATAGATTGAACAATTTTGAGGTGAAATGTTGACAACTAACTCTATTATAATATATGATGCTTTTTGCAGCTCTAAAAGTAGTTAATTCGAACCTTACCAAAAAAAAAGGTTCGTAAGGGCATCCGATTTGCACCAAATAAAACTACGAAGGACATATTGAACACCTGTAGGAGTCCCAGTAATCACACTTATGACATTATTGGATTTTTTGGAGTATGTGTACTTTTTTTTTAATTCTTTAGATATTAAAGTTTCATCCAAATAGTTGCGGACCTATTTAATTACCCCAAATATAGTTTTAAATAATTTAGCATAAACATTAAGTGTTCCTGTTAACATTTTTAATTTTTTAAAATTTTAGCATTCATGACAGGCTCAATAATTAAATCTGTATCTATTTTTTTTCTTTGAGATATTTTAAATTTTTAAGTATGTGGTTTCAATTTGTAATGAAATTGGGATGCACGGAGATTAGTATATTTTTTTTACTAAAATTTGGATACTACCTTCATCACAATATTGAAATATATAATAAAAAAAATATTGTATTGATTCGACTTGTAACTGTGAATTGTAATTCAAATAAGTGATTACAAAATTAGAATAACAAATTTTTCGCATAAAAAGGGTTTACTGGCCTCATAAAAATCAAAACCTCTTTATGCTTTTACAAAAAATAAAAAAAAAAACCATAATACCTCAACGAGCAGTTTTATTTTTATCCTAATAGGCTGTAAAATAGTATCATATTTTGGATGATATTTACCTACTAAAGATGTGTACAACTCGTATTCTCAATCGATATTAATCGTTACTAGACTCCACATTATTAACTGTTTATTTTAATATAAGTAGACCGAAACTATTAAACCAATAAAAATTTAATAGCTAATGACTATACCATTTTAGGTTCTCAAAACTGTTGTAAAAACAGTTAACGTAGGTAGAAACAAATGAAGAATATTTCTTCAGATGACCAGAAATTCTAGAGTTTCGTTGTGCTGTCAAAGATCTAAAATAAGACTCATTTATACTTAAAGTTTACTGACTACGAATATGATGATGAAAACGATTATAATATTTTATTACATCATCATCTCTTTACCTCATCTAATAGTTGACACTCTATATACCACTCTATGCATTGAAAAGTACCCCTTCCCATTTGAAAATCTCGATTTCGGCCAATTTCGGCGATTTTTGATCTTAAAAAACCGATTTGCAGTCCTTTCCGAAAGTTGAAAATACCACCAATCGATAGAGCATCCTCGATTTAGTTAACAAACTTTTTTCTAAATTTTAAAATAACGACTCCTTCCCCTCTTAAAAAGCTGATACGCATGATCTGGAACACCTGGTATATCTACGTTAGATGCGGGAACATTATATGAGTGATTCGCAATGCTAAGCAAAACTTTGTTTCATAAAGTTTGGAGAAATGTGTTTCACAAACCCACCAAACTGAATCGCATGCACCTTGATAAATATCAGAAACTGATTGTAACGCAAAATTTTATTATATATATATTAATATTATTTCTTTTTTGACCTAGCAAACCAACTTTATTTATTTTGAAGCAATAGTGAAACTTGATTTCAAACTCATTTTCAATAAATTTTTTTGATGTTTTACGTCAAAATATTTTTGTCAAACAGATATCCAAGTTTGATATTTAAATATTTGTATGTTGCCCCATGTTTATACCATGCAGAATTCTACCGTTGATCTGCCGCAGAAATCTACCATCATGTTCATACGTAAAAAAACTGATAGATTTCTGCCATTGTAGTCGCTGTCAGATTATTGAAATATCAAGATGGCCGCAATTGAAATTATGGCAAAGAAATAAATAAATAAATTTTTATTATTATTCTAGTGTCAATTCAACATTACTAACTATTATTTATATAATTTATATTTTTTTATTTGATTAATAACTATTCGATCCGAAAATTACGTTTTCAACAACAATTTCCTTATTTTTTGTGAATAAAAAATAATAAAAATATTTTGACACTGACATATTCCCAGAAAAAAAAATGTAAACGTCCCCTTACCGAAATGTCCCCTCACCTATAAATTTTGGTAGATTTCTACCACTTTCCTACCCGTATAAATATACATCTTAACATAATGCATCTGCAAATCAGAACATTTAATGTAAAATTGAATGTTTGACAGCAGTCTTATAGAATTTCATTCATTAAATATTTAATTCAAAAGTTAATTGTAATTGACTTACTAATTTAATGTTTTATTTCAAAACTCAATTTTAACTGATTAACTGATTTATTTTCAAATGCAATTTCAAATACATGAGTTACCACAATCATCAGAGTAAATTTGATAATTTTGTCAAATCATCAGTCAATTTGAAATATCATACATCAACAGTCTGACTGACTAACTGTTTCAAAATCATAAGTCGAATTATTCAAATTTTGAAAAGCTTTTCTTTCACATCATTTGATTGGTTATCTTTTTTTAATTCAGGTATTCAGGTATATATTAAATCTTTTTATTTAATCTTTGCGGTTTTAATGGTAACCCTTAAAAATATCACACGACTTGTTATTTTTTATTTTTATATTTTTATATTTAAATTATCTGAAGCTTTTAATATTACAAATGATGAGAACGGTTGCAAGTAAGTTGAAAAAAAAAATATCTTTTTGATTACGAAAACAATTTAAAATTTGTGTACCATCTTAATTTTGATTTTTGAAAAGCCCAACCAAAACTCACTGGGAAATGATGGTTGTTAATATACCATACATTTTTTTTACTATATACAAAATTAAATGTACTGATTTAAAGCATATAATTTACATTTAATCTGTACAGCAACAACGCAAATAGTAATTTTTTAAAACAAAAACAGCAAACAAAAGAAAAAAAAAAAAACAAATGAAACTCCCAACATTTGAACATTTGAATTGATGGGAATAAAACTCCGGTAGATAATTTAGTAGAGATATTTTTTGGGCCATTTTTTGTTTTGTTATTTTGTATAATAGTTTTTTAAATTCCATTGAATTTAAATGATAAATCTTTTGATATTATAATAATTATCATTATCATATTCAAACCTGATAATTATAAATTTTGTAATTGGAATACGATAAAAAAAATACGGAAAATAATCACGAAATTCGTAGTTATTTTCAAATCAGTTAATTTTTAAATAAAATATTTTAACAAATGTTTGTATATATGTATGTACAGTAAATTCAACTTTATTGAAATTTTTTTTTTTTTTATCTTGATGTACTTTTAAATATACACATTTAAAAGATCTTGTGAATTACAAAAGTTATAATTATTTTAATAAGGTTACGATACAACTTAACAGTTACAACAGCAGTAGTAATGGCAATTATAAAAAATAAAAAAATAATAATCGAGTAACTGTTATAATTTCAAAATGTGTCATAAATTTGATTTCTTGTCAAAAAATTTCAAAATCTTAAGTTAATTTAAGTTAATATTAAAAACTTGTATGTGTAACTTCTAAGGTTTCGAAATTTTGTAGAGTCGAGTTTGTTAACATTTTAAAAATTCATTTTTGGCATTATTGAATTTTTTTTTTTAGTTTGGGTACTTTTGTTTTAATCCTTTAGATATGTTTGCCTACCCCGCTGGATTTGATGGTTTAAGCTCAGTTGTTAAGCCTAGTTCTATAAAACTTATTATGTTTATCAGTTTTTCTGTATTTAATATACATATTAATATAATAGATACATATATTAAATGTTCATATATATGTCATATATTTTTGATGATACAATGATGGAATTATATAAATTATAGAGTTAGATATACATACATATTTTTTTTTACAGTCTTGACAGTAACTTATTTAACTAATTACTGGCTTATCTACTCATTAAATGTGAAAAACTATAACCACTGTCCGGAATAGAAGGCTTATTAGAATGTGTACTTAAATCATTTTTATGCGTAGCCGCTGTTGGATTACAAACAAAATGTCTAACACTAAGTTAATTAAAATTGGATTTTGGAATTTGGCTTTTCGGTATTTTTGGATTTTGGGATTTACGAATTTTGGGGTTTCGTGGCCAACCCATAAAATGTTCATATAAATACTTACAGACAAATGAAATAGTAAATGAAATAGGCATGGGATAGTAAAACCCATGTTGAGTAATTTTATTACAGATATAATTAGGGAATCTCTAATAATTTATTCATCTTCTTAACAAAATGTAACTGCTTAATTTAGGTAAATGGCTGAAATGCCTGCATAGACATACTTACATTGGCATAAACATACCTACACCAAAGAGTTCTAATTTCGTATCAGGGAATCAAAAACTATCCAGGCATGAACCTAATCGCTAAAATAAATTGGATCTTTTTACAAAACAGTGGAGGTTCTTCATTGTACTACCTGAAAGATCACTTGGTACGTTCAAGGAAAAAACCCTTTTATGAGTTTTTCCTTCACGATATAACACAGGAGTAGATGCAGAGAAGGTATATGACAGTCTCATCCTTTTCCTCACCCCCTAGTATCATATCATAACGCTAATATCCATTTATCCCAAAAGTAGGTTAAGTATATATCATTATATCATTATCCAGTAGGGTTAAAATATATCATTATCCAGTAGGGTTAGTTAAACACCGCCACCTTTGCTTACAAAAAATTAAAAATAAACCAAACCAGATACATGGTGTTAGTAAAAAAGTAAAAATCATAAGCTAATACCCATGTCAACAATTATAACATTAATTAAAAAAATATATATAAATAAAAGTTAGGCCGAACTAGTAAGTATCAAAGCTAAAAAGAACAGCAGCTGTTAGTTAGTCTCAGTTGTACGTATATTAAAACTTGATCGTTTTTTTTACAGTTAAAACACTTAGTTGTCGATCAAAAGAATCAGAATTATAATTTAATTCACGGAGCATTGTAGTGATTGGCTTGAATCTATATACCATATTCAGTAGGGTGGAAGGGAATGTGGAACAACTCAACGATTCAGAGATTATTCTTTTATTATTGATATTCAAAATTTTGGATAAGACCAACCTCTTACATTGATTTCATTAATGTTAGGATCATCAGTGTCTATGTATACACTCTTTCATTATTCTTCCAGCTTTCCCTAAATGAAATATGGACATGATATGATCGATCAGAAAGTACTTCGTAATAGTATATGATTTAGATTTTCTGGAAGAAATTTGCATCAACTGCAAGTGTGAATAATAAAGAAAAAGAAATTTTCTGGAAGAACTTTACGATAACCTAGAATTGATGAGTGGCCACTTTCGTTGTATTTTCCATAATGAGTTGAAAATTTCAACTGGGAATATAATATTATGAAAAAAAAATAAGATGAAAATTATTTGATAGTTCATAAGCTATGTATTTAAATTTATTTACACCACATAAAATTTATTATATGTATAAACAGCTTCCAAATCAACGCATTTGACATAGAATAAACCGTAACGTAAAAAATGCCGTATTTGAATTTTAACTGCAATGTAGTATGTTCCATAACGTACTATATACAATATAATCAATTTAATTTTAAAATGCTTATATCCCGTTTCTTTCTGTATAGTTAAAGCAGGATGTAAGCATTTTGAAACTATATTTACGTTTTGTATAATTCGTTATGGAACATTTAGATTGCAGTCAAAATTTTGATACCGCATTTTCGATGTTACCCACACTAAACAAGCAAAGAATTTAACTATGATATTTACTGAATTTTATTACAATAATATTTTAAATTCACCGAACCGAAGGAGAAGAATATATTTTTGTTTTTATAATGGTCACTGTTTGAATAACGCATTAAAATAGGTATTGTAATTTTATTTGGTTATTTTTTAACATTTCAATAAGTCAAATACTCCTTCAGAAAAAACTAAGTAAACAAAATGTGTCAATTACAAATTAAATGTCATTTATTTTTTTTATTTTTATTTTTTTACTTACGGATATTCTAGATTTAGATAATCAATTTGTATATTTCTTTATCAGATATGTACGTATACGTATAACTTGATGAAACCTTTTTTGGAAAAATTGTGAAATTTGATACTTTGAGAAAATAATAAATTTATTGTTTAAAGTGTTTACAAAACAAATAATGTGTGATGATAGTAAACAATCTTGATCGATTGCATCGATTTGTCCATTTTGGTTTGAAAAATTTATTGGTCTAAATTAAACCGGATTCATATATGTACAAATACAAAATTATTTACAATGTATTTAAAAAATTGAATATGTTTTAAATATTGTTTTTTTTTATTATCTTATACATAATTATTAATTCCAATAACTAATGTGATTTACTATAATTATTATTTATACTAGAATACTTAAATGCGCCATAATAATTTTACTTTTTTAAATTTATTTCTCATATTCTATTACAATGCCCATCTGAGTAAATTTCTTTCTTCACCTTATTTTTTTTTTTATTATTGCGCTTTTAAACAAGTTTTGGAAAAATCATACACTTTTTATACAAAAACAAATCGAAATAAGTAAATAAATAAACAAATGAACAAAAAAAATTACTAATAGCACACCGCACCCATTCTGTATTCTTTAAATGGTAATTGTCTTTTCCTAATACCATATATTCAATCTCAATAATACAATATCAGACTTGAATATCGTGTATAGATGCCATTCTTCATCTTTAAGACAAAAAAAAAAAAACTAGGTGCACAAATACTCATATATTTTCACCTTTCGTGCAGAAAGTTATTTATATACCTGTCTAATAAATTTATAATTATTTTATTTAACTTCATCTCTAATAAATTATTTCAATTTGATTTGTTCATGAGTATTCATTTTTTATTTCACTTACATTTATACATATTTAATTTTTTTTCTCTCTTTCTTTCATTCAACAACAAAAGATAAGTTCTTTCTCTAAATTTAATTTAATTTTTGTACGTGGACTTGACTTTCTCTTAAAAATGACTTTTCCTTTCAAAATCATTGTGCGTGAAATTTTGTTTTTATTTCAACAATGAGTTAGGTTTAAGAAAATCCCAAGTGACATGTATTTGTGAGATGTGAAATTATTTCACGAAAAAAAATAAGCAAATAAAAAAAAAAAATTAAAGAGTTAAAGAAAACAAAAACATTTGCGTCTGCGTGACACATGAGTCAAAATAAAAGTAAATAAATCAGTGAGTATTTTAATTTTTAAGTGGTGAATTAATCTAATTTTTGAAGTTTGTTTAAAGCTTCAATGAGTTTTTTGGTGAAAACTTTAAACTTAACATTAAAATCAATAATGGGTTGAAAATGTCACACCGGCACTGATATAAATTTTTGCACCAAATGATCATATTCCGAAGATACTTTGTGTTTCCAGTTTTGCAAAAATGTATGTATTTAATGCGCCATGTTATCCTTTAAGGACGAAAAGGACATTTCAAAGCATCCTTGTTGTTTTAATGTTTCTGTCTATAAACCGTTATATCTGTTGGTCTATTAGATACAACTATATACATATATATTTATATTGTGTTGCTAAATATTTTTTATACCGGGTTGTCCAGAGCATGCGTATCAGCTTTTTAAGAAGGGAAGGAGCCGTTATTTTAAAATTTAAAAATTTTTTATTAATTAAATTGAGGGTGCTCCATCGGTTCGTGATATTTTTAACTTTCGTGAAGGACCGGAAAACGGTTTTTTAAGCTCAAAATTCGGCGAAATTGATCGAAATCTATATTTTCAAATGTGAAGAGGTACTTTTTTATGCAAATTTGAATTGAACAATGGACGTATTCTAGGCTCAATACTATACTCAATTTATACATCTGATTTACCAGCATCAGAAGATGTATTAATTTGTACTTATGGTGATGACACTGTTATACCATCGTCCAATTCAAATTGCAGACCGTAGACTTTAAAACTGGAACAATACCTCAACAAGCTCGAAAACTGGTCAAATAAATGGACAATAAAAATAAATGAAAGCAAAACCGCACACATAACTTTCAGTCTTAGAAAAAACTCCTGCCCACCAGTTACCCCAAATAATAAAGTAATTCAACATCATCAAAATATTAAATACCTTACCTGGGAATTCACCTCAATCAGAGACTAAAGTGGAAAAGAGATCATCCTCATAGAGATGAAATGCAAGTAGGTCAAACTAAAACTTTCGAATATGTACTGGGCAGAAAATCGGTTCTCAAACTACACAACAAAATCGTTCTGTATAAAACAATAATTATATGCTGGGCTACAAATTTAGAAAAAAATGAAAGGGTTCAGTCAAAAATATTACGTAATCTAATTAATGCTCCATGGTATATAAGAAATATAAATCTTCTTTAAAACCGTAAAAGAAAAAAATTAAGGAAATTAGCACCAAATATGCTCAGAAATTGGCCTTACATCCAAATGGACTGGCAAGAAACATTCTAAATCAACTGACATGTGATAGATTAAAAAGAATCGATCCGCTAATGATGGATTAGATTAGAATGATACTTGTAACAATTAAATTAATTTGAACAATCGACAGATATTTTATCATCGATATTTAAAATTTTATCGATTTCGTCGACAGTTTTTAAACGATATCGAAATACATAATGGCAATTCTGCATTTTGACATTTTGTTCGATCAAATCGTAATCGTTATCGAAAAACATAATAGGCACCTTGCCATTGACAATTTAATGTCAAAACTCTTTTCTCGATTGGATGATATTCATTAATTCTATCTGAAAATTTTTAACAGTAACGTAGCATTAGGATGATGCTACGAATAATTAATGTTTTTTTTATTAAAAATATAAGTTATAAAATTTTATTTCAAATGTAGAACACTACATGTGCATATTTAATAGATCAAAGAAAATAGATAAATATCAGTTTAAATTGCAAGAACTTCCTCTCATAAACCCATTTAGTATTATCAAATTATTTCCTTGGCCAAGGTATAAAGTCTATATAATTGTATAAATTGTATAAAGTCTATAAATTTTATATTATTTTCAATTACATTTTGTGATATAATTAACTACTCAGTAGCCAAATGATTCTGTAATTGCTATTCTTCTTGCTAGTATAATTTTAGCCCTCCGTTTTATTTCGAAATGTTTTTTAAATTGAAAAAATAAATAAATTGGGTGACCCTAATCAATTTTTTGTTCTTTTTATGATTTGTAATCAATTGTGACTGGGTTAGACTTAGTTGTGTAAATTAAGTATGTAGTTTTTACAAAAACTTATTTTTCAGTGTTAGAGTAAGATTTGCATTATTATTGTTGAAAATTTTTCTTCTTAGCTGGTTCTGATTCTTTCATGTCGTGTTTCTATAGTTCTCCAAGTTTGTCCTATATTTAAACTTTGTTGCAATTACTGCAAGTGATCTTATATATTTTTTGCCATTTGATCAATTGAGTCCTTATTTGATCTTGAAATAGTCTTGAATTGATTGGCTCTGCTGCTGTATACTATAATATCTGATCTGTGTTTTTTTAATTTCGTTCTGAATGGGAGATAAATCTCACTAAATCCTATTCCTTTTATCAGGTTTGAGCTCAACTGGTGTCTAAGTATACATATTACAGAGACTTGTGAGTGTCTCAATGTAAAAAAAAAAACAATGTTCCCAATTCTACTATTCTTTTGGGTTATTGATCAGTGAGTAGGTTAATAAGGGAATCCCGCTTCAAAGTTATTCTACGTTTGTATGAAGATGTGGAGGATTAACATTCGATCATTCGATGGATCATGTGGTTGAAAGAGGTCATCTCACGTTGATAGAAGTGGTTCGAGGTATTCAGGAGGGATCTGCTAAGTAATGTCGATTCACAAAATATCGATTCCAAAATTGTAATTGTAATAATAATTTTATGGTCGGTCATACTCAAAATGCCATCCACAGAAAACTGAAAATATCCACATAGGTAAATCACATAGCTATAAAAGTTTTAAGGGCTCTGAGTCCGAAAGAAGGGATCTGGGATCTAAATTTTGTCCAAATCGACATTTTGTCGAGTCGACATTTTGCCCAGTCGACATTTTCGCCAAGTTGACATTTTAAGAGGCAACACTTTGTCGGTCGGTATTTTAGGAAGTCGACATTTAGTGCAATCGACATTTTTGAAGAAAAAAAAGTCGACATAATGGAAGTCGAGATAAGGTAAGAATTCCATTCAGGAGGACTATATCAGTATTCGTAGATTCAGTATTCGGGTTAAAGGGTTTTTACGTCAAAAGATACTATGACTTGTCTTTGTCAAGTCCTGCAATTGATTATAATTGTAGAGGTATTTACCTAAACTTTTTCAATGATTGGATTTCGAACTGCTAAGTATGTAGTTTTATTATTAATATTTAATTGTCGTTTTTTGTATAGATAACATAAAAAAATAAATAATTAAATAAACCCTAAACTAAAAATAAATAAGATTATTAAAATTTTATTTTCAATATACATTTTAGTATATACAAATTTTATGATATTTCAGTTTTACATCCTGTTTACGTGACTTAGTCTAGAAAACAAAAATCAATTGTTTTTCAATTACAATATTACTAATTCAAGACTAATCCTGATTCTGTATAACTATATATCCTTCTTTTATTCATTTTTCATTATCAAACTTTCACAAAATAAAAATTATTCTAACATAAGTCCGGATTCGTTAATTCAATATTTTTAATCCAAATGCGACTGGTACTAAATAAAAATGTCTCACGTTACCTTTTTGATTTAAAACTATTTATTATTATTTTTTTTAATGTTATTTTTATATGTCTATCATTTAAGTATACTTTAACATTAAACTGAAGAATGTTAATAACTATATTATTTTATCAACTGGAAATCATTTAATAATAAAATGGCTACCATTTCTGTATAATAAACATAACACAATACGTATATAAATCTATGGTGTCGAATTTTCTTGAATTTATTATATGAAAGATATGGCGCAGCAATACAATACTTAATGCTAATTATTGTTAGTTACCTGTATAGAATTAATTATATATAGAAATGCGTGAAATAAACCAAAATTATATCTTTTTATACATTTTTTTAAGTATACCCAGGTAACCAACTAAACTTAATATGGTTTAAGTATAAATATATATGATGTACTTATAATTATTACAAATATAGCTAGTAGTTTTTAATATTTGTTTGGTATTAAATGAAGAATATACATTATGTAGCTATGTATGTGTGTATGTATGTAATCTTTTATTTCCAATATTATTTAAAAGACTTAATGGGAACTATTATTATATTACTATAAAAATTATATTAACTATGTTCGTTTCTTATTTTATCTTTTTAAAGTTGAAATCGTTTAAAAAATCATTTAAAACATTAATGGGCAATTATTTCAATACATTTGAGAAATGATTATTCTCTGTACACTGACTGTTATACAATTGTATAACATTTCTTTAGTTGACAAAACAAATCTTAAATCTCTACTGTTTTAAAACAGTGTTGAGTTTTACATTTTTAAAGAAATAAAAAAAAAATAAAACAATATAAAAGAAAATATTTTCTTTCTCTTATTAAAAATTATTGTCATAGGATTGTTGTTACTGCTTTCAAAAATATCTATTTTAAAGGTTTAATTTTCTTTAACAATTCAAATAGAGTTAAATTTATCTTGTTGAAAAATAGGTTGATGTGAGAACAGTTAATAAAATAAAAAATGTTTTTCTTCTAAAAATTAAATTTCCGGATTCTTAAAAGTTTGAAAATTTTTGATATTGAGTTTAATTAAATTTTTTTAGTTAATCCCAGAGAGACAGAAGGATGAGTGAAAAAAAGATGAGTGTGACTCTTGATAGTGTGAGAGTGCCATCTATCTTTTTCCAGTTACAATCAATCTACGTTGGATCGACTAATTGATTTTAGATCGCGTATTTAGTAAATTTTTACCTGACCTTATTACTGTGATATTTCCTATGAAGGAAATAGTCATATGAATAGTTTCCGCTTTGGAAAGTTATTAAATCAATTCACTTTCCGCAAAGGAAAATTATTGATATAAAAATTTCTGTTAATGAAACAATTATCATAAAATTTTGCATCTTAGGAGCTTGTAATTACTAAATCAGTGTTTAGTGATAATACAGTGGTTAGTGATATTTTTAACTTTCGGAAAGAACCAGCAATTCGTCGGAATCGAGGTTTTCAGAGGTATTTTCAGATACAAATTCAGATTCTACTTAAAACAAGAAACTTTGGAAAAAAAATTTATTAAGATATAATTTTTATATTTTTTGACATAAAATCCGAATTATTAGCATCGCAATTGAAAAGCTCGATTTCGGTAAAAAAAAACATTTTCGGCCCTTTCCCGAAGTTGAAAATATCACTAATCGTAAATAGTTTTTTTTTTTTTTTATACGCAAGTTGGTGGGAATCTTCCAAAGACACAATGAGCCCCGTAGCTTGACATTGTGTGTGTGGTTCTTACCCACTAAACTACACCCTAGCTATATTGCGATCTAGTCCTACAGGACTAATGTGCAATTTTTTCTTGGCTTTATTTTATTTTTCAATGTAGCGATGTCCATCTAACTTTTCCTTTGACGTATTCATCCATAAACTTGAAGACCCATCGCATCAGCGATGAAAAACCAATCGTAAATAGTAAATAGATTTTTTTAAATTTCGAAATAACGACTTCGTCCACTAATCCCCTCTTAAAAACTGATACGTATGCTGTGGAACAACTGGTATAAGAAGATATTAAAGTCAGAATTTCGTCCAAGTAACCAATTTAATGTTTTTTTATCTGATGTTTAATTCTTCTTTTTTCTCTTTTATATGTTCTAACTACTTAGAACTAGTTTTTTAGCATCTACCGTGATACTTAAATACTTTGCTGTATTGGCATACGGTATTGTTTTGTTATTGGTTGAGATGGGAATGATTGCAATCTTTTTATATTTAAACGCTGGATGGCCCAATAGGTAGAGCATCTGTCTTTCAACCAAAAAGTCCCAGACGAAGGCAAAAAAAATGCTTTTTTAATGTTTCATTATGTAAAATGTTAATTTGCTTTCATTATGTTTGATATAAAAAAAACAACAATTCGAAGTAGGATAAAATCCCAAATATTTTTTATTAAAATAGTTCTTCGTCTCGAATATAAATATCTCCGATAAATGATATTTCACATTTACTGTTTACTGTTTGTCATTAATTCACTGTTATTATTTTTTTTAACAAAGAGATTGCTCAATTATTTAATATAGATGTATAGAATTTGAGTGCCAAACCAAATGATAAGTAATAATAATTGATAAAACAAATTGTAATCAATAGAATGTAATATAAGGTCACATAGAGTTAATTGGTTGTTATGTAACCGCACTGAATTATATAATTATTTTGAGAAAACTGCGGCTTCTCAAGTATTAACAAACATGGCACAAAACATATTTAGCAAAAAAAACTTTATCGATAAAATTATAAGAATGACAATGGCAAAACGCGAAACTAACACAAAACTAACAAAATAGTGACAAAATAGAAATATTAATTATTGAAAATAGTAGAATTACACCACTTGTAGATTTCTTCAATGTGTTTTACTCGACTATACAGTAGATGAAATACACATGTGCAGATGCTCTGATTATAAAAGAATTTCCTAATTTTGTTAAGATTTGGTTTCTACTTAATATTTCTTTCGTCTACCCTCTTATCATAGTACTTTGTAATGCTAATTGTATTAGTAATGCAATACGAAAGTAATGCAATATTTTACTACTAGTAATGCATGATAATTATATACATTATATTATATATATACCTAATTGCATGTAAAAACATGTTCGTCTCATTCCATACTAAGTGTTCTCTAAACATGAACAGCTTTTCACACTTACGATCTGAATACGTTCAAGATGTACATCAAAACCATCTTTCGTAATTGTCTCTCCATTTGCCCTAAAACAAAAAAAAACAATGTATTAATCGTTATAAAAAATATCAACCTAAAGCCAAGTATTTATATATTCAGAAAATAAATCTTACAAAATAAAACTGGGTACATGTGGCTATTTAAATTCATAAGAAAACAAAAATAAAAATATTTTCTTTATCAGGTAGAAGATAAGTAAATTTAAATTTAATTTAATTTTTGTAATTTTTATTGCCTGCTTAAAAATAAAAAAACAAGTATATATATATAACTAATATAGTTCTTAATTAAATTTAATTACACATGAAAATGGCAATATATTATTACCGAAATATCGACATTTTTAAAAAAATATACAAATAAAGAATTTAGTAAAATAAAAAGAATTATTCGTTTTTCTTTCTTTTTTGATATCAGAATTTTACTACAACCGGGGAAAAAAAATTTAAATATAAAAAATATTAATTTCCAAATCATTCCATTTACAAAAAAAATTTAGCGAACTCTTGCTGTGTTCAAAAAAATTTAGTCCAACATAATAGAGCGGTAAAAAAAAATCAATATTCAAATTTAAATTTTTAAATGTCAAAATATTGTGGTAATTTCAGTCATTATAAAAACTAAATTAAGGAAAATAATAATTCTACACAATATTCTTTATTTATTTATTAAAATAAAATTATTTAAATTAAATTTCTTTTTCCAAAAAATTTATTAACCTTCCAAAAATGAAATTTAATATTTAATTGTTATGCGAAATTTATTTTAATTCAATAAAAAAAAAAAAAAAAAAAATAAATTTTAATATTTTTTTTTTATTTATTTAAAATTCTGTTTATTGCCAAATTTTATTACAAAACAAGTAAAAATTAATAAAAAACAGAAAAATTAAAAATGGCACCTTAAAACTACGATCGATGATATTTCAAAATATTTCATTTTTAAATAAATAACTCAAATTATTTTTATTTTAAAATTCATTCAAAATAAAATCTTATTGTTGATTAATTCTGGATTGAATAATAACATTAAAGGCGGATTATAATAATACCCTCCCACCCCACAAAAAATTCCATATACGCGTATGACAAATTTGGAATGAAATTTAATCGTATTGAATTTTTATAAAGAAAATTTTTTGTTTTATTTTTTTTTTTACCATTTAAAAATTAAATTTAAAAATTCATTGAGAAAATTTTACGAGACGAGATATCAACACTATAAAAAAAATTTGTTGTTTTTTGATTTGGGAGGCTCCTCCAATAAAGAAATTAAAAATAAAAAAAAAACAAAAAATTCAAAAATTTTATATGGTTGAATTTTATTGAAAGATTTGTCTTTTCCTCTTTGGTGGTCCAATTAGAGATTTTGAATTATTTAATACTGTTTTTGGTCTTCTTATAAATTTTATTTTAAACTTTAAATAATCAAAAAGTTTGCTACATGCATATAGTTTTAGCTGATTCAATTCAATTCCAATTTTCATATTGAAAATAAAGTTGATTTTAATCAATTGATTTTAGGTTAAGGGGTTCAAAAAAAAAAAAAAAAAAATTTTTTTTACCAATTATCTGTAATTTTTTTATTTATTTATTTTTAAAATTGAAATAATTGCAAAAATATTTGGATTATATAAAAAAATTTCAAAGTCCATATAAAAACACAATTAATTGGGATGTATTATTAAGGATGAATTCCGAAAGAATACCTGGAACAAAATATGCCTTTGTTTTTTTTGCTTTGTTTTCTGTTTATTCATTTTTAATTTAAGGTAACTGTTTTACAATTATTCTACTTGATAAGAATCATTTCAATAAAAATCACGAATACAATTGAAATTATTTGCCGACAGGATGATTTTTTTGTCTGATGGTACAGACATAATTTAAGGGTTAATTCGAAATGTAATTCTCCATACTGACGGCGACAAATAACGTATTAAAAAACGTAGTAGCATTCGCGTGTACTTTGTAATCATGGCAGGTCGGTTGAAATTCATTTTTGTAAATTGTAAGTTTTGTACTCTTAGAAAATTGATCTAACATATTGTGTTAAATGGAATTAAAAAATATTGATTTACAAAGTTAACTATAGCTGAAAACTATACCAAACTTACAACCAAACTGGTAAAGTACTGAGTAAAATGATACAATGGCAAGTATGAAAATTACAATACTTAACGTTATATAAGTAACTTCATCAATTTAAAGTCTGAGCTCGATGACAGTGTACGAATATGTACTTTCTTTCCCTTTCAACTATATATTGTACAGCTTTGTATATTTTTAACTTTCTTAAAGAGTAATCGCAAGGTATGCAAAGTCGTCCATTCTTTTTGCACATAAACATTATAATTCGTTAACTATAATGACACCAAGCAGCTTTTCGCAGTAGCCATTCGTATGTGAATCACATCAACATATTACGAATAATTCTTGAACAATCCACTGAATTTAAAGCACCGCTAAATCTCATGTGTGTAGACTTTGGTAAAGCCTTTGATAGAGTAAACCCCGAGTATATTTGTGAATCGCTTGGTAGGAGAGACATTCCAGAAAAAATTATAGCTATAATTAAAGAATCCTACAAAGATGCAAGATGTCGCGTTTTACATCGAGGACAGCTGACAAAGTGCTTCGACGTGTGTCAGGGAGTAAAGCAGGACTGTATTTTATCACCCATATTGTTTTTAGTAGTAATGGATGACATAATGACTGCTACTGTGGGTGTAAACGAGAACAGCGGTATCCAGTGGCGTCCTTTCGAACGTATCAGCCACACTTAGATTACGCCATACGCTTTGTTTACGATGTGTGTTTATTGTCACATACATAATGGAAGTTTGAACGATATATGCCAAAACTGTATGACAACACATCACAACATCCAATCCTCCATGAAGAAACGCGAATCGAAGACATTCAATTACCTGGGCAGCGTCGTGTCATCAGATGAAGGGGCCAATTTGGATATTGAAGCTCGCATCAGTAAAGCCCGTACTGCTATCGGGATCCTTTCAAAAATATGATAGGCAAGCAACATATCTCTGCGCACAAAAATAAGAATATTCAACGCAAGTGTAAAATCTGTTCTCTTGTACGCTTGCGAAACATGGAAAGTCTCAGTAAACATCACCAGGAAACTCCAAGCGTACATCAATAGATATCTCCGGCGCATCCTAAACATTCGTTGGCCACAAACCATTTTCAAGAGAACGCTGTGGCAAAAAACGAAACAAACACAAAAAGACATGGAAATCCGACAGAGGAAATTGCGTTGGATCGGGCATACTTTGAGGAAACCTGGCAACAACATCGCGAAGCAATGTTTCGAATGGAATCCTCAGGGTACACGTCGTGTCGGAAGGCCGAGAAAGACGTGGAGAACAACTGTCTTAGCCGAAGCACGCAGATAGGAGCCGATGGAAAGAATTTATTCCAGGGTTGTAGGACATTGATTAATTATAATGATATAGATCCGCATATGTTATGACATATGTAATATTCCGTATACGGAAAATACATGTAACTGCCCATTCGTTAAATGGATCGATAAAAGCTAGATATTCTGTTCAACCCCCTTTATTGCAGTTGCAAATAAAAATGAAATAGAAACTATTGAACATTTCCTTTGCAGCTGTCCAGCCTTAGTTAGAGTCACATTCCAGACTTTAGGTAAGACTTTTCCTCACAATATAGTTATTATTGCGGAGTAGATCTGGTTATTATTGGTGATCTGGTCAACCTTCTCAATGATTAAAGTTAGCTCTAGTACTGAGTTTCTTGGAATAGTGATATAGGGAGAGTGATTCTCTAAAAAACCAATAATAACAAATAGGTCATTCGAATCGTATGGTATCAAAAAGTTATAATTGAGTGCTAATTGGGTTTCTAGAAGCAAATGAAGAGATCATTTCTACCTATCTACCTACTATATAAACTATTCTTTAATCCTATTTTTCTTATACCTATCTGTATATTTTACCGTTTTCATATTAAATAACAGCAACGGAATGCCCCATTTTGACTATAGTTTTTTTCCCCCGACGTTATATATTCTATATGTAGCTTTTAATCTGATTTGTGATATTTGTATTTAATTGTGGTATACAAAATTTTGTTTTTTTTTATAGTAAAGTGGCCACATCTGTATAAGAAAATAAAATAATTCCTTGCTCCATAATAGAAGCAAATTGTTTTGGTACTAGTAATTTAAATAAAGTTGCAAAATAATCAAAAAAAATAAAATATTTTTGAAAGCCATTGAAACTAAAAATATCTTGCTCAGCAAGTCGCAATGTAATAGGTTCAAAGTGGAATTGGGTTGGAAACGTAACGCGTCTACATTTCAATAATCAGGACAAATTGAGCTTGTTATGATGAGAATAGAAGAATAGAAGTGTTTCCACATACAGCTAGATATGTAGTATTGGATGTTATCAGCAAGTCTATTTTAATGATTGGAAACGAAAATCTCAAGATAAGTTGAATATGAAGTTTTAAAAATTAATTTTACTACTACATCACAACCTAATTTAATTATTATCAAAATATTTACCAAAAAACCTGTAGAAATATAGACAACTTTGTGAAAAGAAGAGATTTTCCAGGATGGATAAATGCTTAAATAACGTTCTGATGGAACAAAATCAATTACGATTAACAATGCGAAATAATTGTTTAACACAAAATTATCAAATACGTAGTTATGAAAGTTATTTAATTTCAAAAATTCAATTACAAAAATAACATTAAAACGTTTCCGTGCAGCTCATTTTAACACCCCTGTGTTTATTATAAATTTCCATTCAACTCAAGATTTTTAATAATAAATTTTTCATTTGCACAATCATTGTGGTAGTGTACATACCTACTTTAGCTATGTACATATTTTTTTCAATTCCTTACAACAACAAAAAACAACCAAAAACAAGAAAAATATTTATGAGAGTTAAGGAAATTTTTTTAACTAATTTACGGATACCTGTCAACAGTTATTATCGAATATTATAAATTGTATAATATTAGCGTGTTAAAACTAAAAGCAAATAATATGAAAGTCAAGTAAATAAAGCGCGAAAACTTCAAATATTTGTGCAAGTCAAGTAGGTATATATGTATACTTGTTTGATATGAGTCGGACGCCATTCGTGTGGACACCTACGGAATATAAATAATTAAAAAAAATAATATAATATAATATAATAACTATGATAATAATGATTATCGTGAGAGATCATAACATATTTCAAATTACATAATGTAGGTACTTATGTATGTGTGCATGTTTGTTGGTAAAATGAAAGAGAAAAAAAAACAAATTTCGCTACAGTAATGAGAGAAAATCAAAAAAAAATATTTTTTTTTCATCATCAATAATTAATTAATAATCGTAGTAAATTGAAATAATATAACTAACTAATTTACGATCGTAATGTAAAAGAGTTGTCAACTTGGTTTTTTATTAAATTTTATTAAACACCAATTGACAGTACATTTTTGCGCTCTTATTGCATTCCAACGATTATACAAGGTTCATAATATGCTCTATCCACAGGTCATGGGTAAGCTTTGATATTTTTTGTAATTGTTTTATCATTTTGATCTGACAACTGTCCTTCATCCGTTGGCCGTCTTCGATTTCATCAAATGTTTTTTTGTAAGGTAGCTCTTTCTATTGTATTGTCCTTTGCATTATACATTCTTTGAGGGTTAGTCCCAAAATCCACAAAAAACAAAAAATTCACAAAAAACGATCGCTTTTACGCATTTCACTTTATTATGTACGGCACTTTATGCGAAATTTTTAATTAGGAGAGATTATAGAGTTAGATTCAAAATCAAAGTTCTATTCTCTTTTTACAGAATATTTATATAAATTATTTTTATGCATAACCGCTATTGATTTCAGGATTAATTTGCCACCATTTTATGGATTTTTTTGTTAATCTTTTTTATTGTGGATTTCGGTTTGTGGATTTGCTCATTAACCCATCCTTTAAGTGTTCGTTCTCACCAAATTTACTCGTAGAATGTTACACTTAGCATGTCTAGAATGTGGAATAGTGCTTTAATGCGTAACATTTGATATGCATAAATTTACAAGCAAAAATGGGCAACAATATTTTCAACTTCCTTTTCTTTCGCTGTCTTCAAACTGTATTTTTTCTCTCTTTCGTAGTCAACGATGCGATATAAAACTTTCAGTTGGCAATCATACTGTCAAGTGACTTATCATACTCATTCAAGTACGATATACCTACGAGAAAACACTTATGATACAAAAATGGGCTGTATGAAAAATCTCCCAAAAATATGTTCAAAATTTTTAAGGTGATTTTTAGTGGTTAGGATATTATTGCTGATTAAATTTTTGGGTGATTCTTCATACAGCCGTGAAATTAAAATTCACAAGGCATTTGGCTCTTTGCAAGTAAAAAATGATTAAATTTATGAGAAGACTATGTGATGTACAAAATAAATAAAAATCAAAATTATTCATCAAATACAAGTCATGTTTTTATCAAGAGATCTGAAAAATGTATAGGACATATCTCTTGAAGAAATGCTTTACATTGAGAAGGCCCCCAAATATATGGCAGCGTTCTTAGCTATATCAAGAACGTGCTCATTCCATTGCATTTTTTTGGTTTAGTATACACAAAATATTTCGACGTTGCAATTTTTTTTCAGACATTGCCAAAACATAAACATACCTTTTAAGCCAATTGGTACATTTGACTAGGATGGAAAAGGAAAGTGAGGAAGAAGGGTAATAACGAACGAAGGTGTTTAATTCGTCTTGAATTGATGTAGGTCATAAATGTAGCATTGATCATGTTTGGGGAACACATACGGTGGAATTTGGTTCCGAATGCGGGTTGTTCAGTTTATAAACGAATTTTCATAACTTGTCTTCTACCATCTACGGATTTCTACGATGTAGGAATGAGGATATGGTGTCCTTCATGTCTCACGAGGGAAGCCGTTAAATGGAGGTTATACAGACTTAATTTTCACTGAGCATATGCCTGTGATTAACTAGATATCTATAGAAAAGGAAGTTAGCTACGGCAATACGACGATGTCCAAGAGAAGCAAGATGAGTCGTAACATTTGAGTGATTGATAAAACGAATAACCCGTTTTTGGATGTTTTAAATCCTTTATCCAAATATTTTAACGCAATACTAGAAGCGCCAGCCCTTGTGTTAGAATTGTACTCCATTTTGGGTCGTATGAAAGCTTTATAGATTTTCAAGAGGTTACAGAAGGAGAAGTAAGCCATACAGCGGCTAAGAAAACCTAAAGATTTGGCTACGTTTTTCAAATGCCCAAGACAACGGGTCTTAATATTAGCGGCAGGATTTGTTTTTGTCGTATAATGAAATTTAAATTTAAATTAAATTAAATTTTTCGATTTAAGTATATATATACCTAATATGCTTAAGCTTTCAACCCGCTGTAGTTTATTTTTCTGAAAAAAAAAAAACAGAATCAAAAATGGAAATTTTCCTAGAGATAGTAGAGTTTTTTTTTCTGTTCAGCGTTCGTCGTTTTCTGTACAGAATTTTTGAAATGTTAAACTCGACTCTGTTTTTTAAGTACCAATTAGCTATTATAACCAACTCGTGACTGAGGGAACTAGCATTGATTGATACAGCGATAGATGTAGCTTCAGATTTTTTTATGAAAAACGTAGGAATCCACAAGAGTGCTGTCGTCTACAAAGCCAAGGATTGGATTAAAATTGGTTTGAAGCAAATCATTTCGAAATAGACAGAATAGCGTAGGTAAGCGTAAATTGAAGATGCTTTTCTTGAAATCGCAGAATTGGTACAGATTTGTCTATTTTGAATTTTTGAAGTGTTGAGCTCCATTGTGCTTGCGTTATTTCAATTACTTAGCTATTTTGCTAGATTCTGGTTAAGCGATCTAGTTATCATGTTTCTCGTGAAGCATGATATATGTAAGCTTCAATCTGTTGTAACTAATTTAATAATTTAATTAATATAGAATTGAAAGTTAATGATTTCCGACGTTATAAGTTATGTAGGTAATTGAAATCACTTATTTTTTTTTATTTTTTCCGGTGTCGAATAAAATCTTGTCTATTTAAATTCGTGTCATATTTCTTCAATGAATAAAAAACTATCTAACTATCAAAGCTTCTCTAAGTATCATTGAATACGTAAGTGTTAAGAAACTTGAATTTCAGGTTTTAATTCGAAATTTTTTTTTTCTGGAACCGAGGAAAATTTACCCGCAGAAATTAAATCTGTTCGTATGGTTGTAAAAATTTTCTTTTTATTTCCCAATGAAACATTACAATCTGTCTCTAAAAGAGACATTCAGTAGTTTGTAGGTTATTTTCTTATGCAGATAAATTTCACTAACTAGTGGATGAAATAACCTAGTGGTCAACCATCCATGATGCTAACTTTATACTCCATTGTATTTTTTGGCCCCCATTTGATTGTTCCTATTGTCTACTGGGTAACTGCAGGATGCTAGGACGCTTAAGGTGACTTATATCACTTGCAGCCAACAAACTGCTTGCCAGTCTGTTTGGATGTGCAGTTAATCTTCTCTAGTACTTTCCGCTTAAGATTTTAATCTTCTCGTTAATGGTTCTCACCTGTATGACACAATGCATGACATCCTTATGGATAAACCAAGGCGCTATCAATCTTAATAGTTTTGACTGGAAACGCTGTAATATTGTAATGTTTGAGTTGCTGGCTACTCCCCACAGTTGGATTCTGTAGGCCGATATCGGTTTGAAGACAGCTTTATAAATCAGCAGCTTGTTTTCCAGGGACAACGGCAAGTTGCGGCCAATCATCCCATACAATTTTCTTAGCTTCAAGCCCAGTTGCTTTCTTTTATTATGGATACTGATTTTCTATGTGAGTCTCCTGTCCAAGTGCATGCCCACATACTTTACAGCATCTTTTTGAGGTACTACTTCGTTAAACCATCGGACAAGTTTTTCTCTTTAGTGTAAATGTGATATGTGTTGGCTTTGTTCCATTCACCCTGTTTGTTCACTTTTTTAGCCATTGCCGAACTTTGTTTATGCTGTGTTGCGTCATCTCTGAAGCATGCACTGGGTTACTATGTGAGGCCAATATTGCCGTATCATCAGCGAAAGTGATGGTGGTTGTTTCATTTGTTGTTAGTAAGTCTGCAGTGTAAATTAGATATAAGACAGGACCCAATTTTTTTTTAATTTGTACAGCAATCCTAGAAATATCGCTGAACAGTATTTTTTTTCCTCTAGGCTATTCTATGTATTTGCTCGATAGTTGCATGTTCGTTTCTGAACACGAATTGATGAGCTGGAACAATTTTGCTTTTTTCTAAAATCGGTTTTAATCATTCCAAGAATAGTCTTTCAAATAGTTGTGATAAGGACGGTAGTAGGTTAATCGGTCTGTAGGATGTAATTTTTTCACTTGGCTTGCCTTTTGACCTTTTGATATAAGTATTACTTTAGCAATTTAAAAGTTGCAAAAATAAGATACAAAATGATGTTAAGATGCTTTTTTATTGTGTTGTCAGCAAAGTGATTATAATCGTAGAACTACGAAAACAAACACACACAAAAAAACAAAAATGAAATATATAGAACGAAATTGAGTTGTCAAATAAAACTTATTTAAGTCAAATAAATTGGTAACTTTCTCAAAATATTAAAATATATAAATTGCAGATTGTAGAAATTATTTTGTTTCTTTTCTATTTATTTTTTTTTTACCAAATTTTTAAAATTTTTTTTTTCTCTCTCTGTATCTGATAAAAAATTCAAAATAAAAAATTTATCTATAGAAATTGAAAAATTACCAGCTTAAATTTACAAAATTTATAGTCAAACCTTATAGAATAAAGAAAATATGAACATTGAAATCCTAATAAATGGTTGCATTCAATGGAAAGCCAAATGATGGTAATAATTCTTTCAACAAAAAAAAAAAAAACAAAAAAAAAAACAACAATAATAACAACAAAATCGCATGTGGAATGCTATGTTTTGCAATTTTTATGTGGATTAAAACAACATAAATATATTTTTTTACAATATAATGTATGTATGTAAGTGGCTGCAACTTGCAACAACTAATAATAATATATATACAGTGGCTAGCTAGTCTTAATATTCACTTAACTCTTTTTTGTTTTATTTTGTTTTTATTTTGTCATAAAATGCAATATTTCATGTTGGCATTATGATCTTATTTTTACGTTAATAACAAATGATTTACAGAAAATTTTGTTTTTGCTTTTTTTACACTCTATCAATATAAGTACTAAAAAAACAGTAACAGGATTCATTTATACGAAATTATTGTATTTTGTATAAAGGAAGTAGGATTGGGAGAGAAATAGAATATTAGGGGACAATTGGATGATCAACCTGGACAAGTTGGTTTTGAAAAGTTGCAAATTGTAAAATAGAGCATTTCTATCGTAGACGAACACACGTTCCACATTTTAATCGGTTCTCACAATATATTAGTTTTCTGAAATCAGTTTAAGACCACCCGCAGATTTTCACTGTGTAGAAATGAACACTAATCTTGATTATTGAAGTAGTCCCAAATTTAGATTTTTTTTTAAAACTATGTTCTAAGCACACAATTAATTAACAATGAGACATTTTATTATTTGGATTGTGATAGCTCATTTCAGTTAATTTATTGTTAACTATTTATAAAAAAAAATTGTACTTTGATTATGTCGCTTTGAAATTGCACATGACTCTTTTTGTAAATTGAAATGCTTAGTATGTACTCGCGATATCAGCAATAAAACTCTGGGCTCTATCTGTTCTTTTATCTGTTTCACTCCTGTTATTCTCTGTTTCTTTATGAACTGATCTGCGCCATGTTTCACGCGGTCTACCTCTTCCACTTTTACCCTGCGGATTCTAATCCAATACCTGATTTACTATATTGCACGTAGGTCCTCTAACCTCCATTTTATCTCCTTTATATATACAATTATTGGTTCATGTTTGTGCTATCTGTGGCTTTATTTTATTATATGGTATGGAAATATGGACATTTAAAATAGAACAAATTAATATAAAATAGAAAATTTTAAATGTGACTTTATAAAAAAAATACTAACCTTGTCTATAGACCTTGTAAAAAATTCCGGGAATTCGAGGTAAATACAATTTGAAAGAAAACTATGTAAATAGTTAAATAAAAAGTTGCTCATTATTGAGCCACATAATACATAGCTAAAAGTACACGCTTCTTCAGTCAATCATTCAAGAAAAAACGGAAGGAAGGCAAACGAAGCATCAATGGCAAATAACTTTCATTGACAGTGGACATGAAAAATCAGATAAAAATTAGATTCATTGGTGAGCTCGTAAGAGTGGCAAAGTAGATCAAGACACATATACAGCTATATATTTGAAATGTAATTTATAAGTGAATTATGGTAGTGCAGATGCAGATACATATCCAATTTTTTATTCGCTATAAAGAGCCTAGCTTCTTCCGCATATTTTTGGTAGACTTACAATCATATTTTATTTTTAATCTTTGTTTTTTTATGTTAATTAATTCAAATAAAATAACAACTTCTACCATAGAGCAGCCAAGTTTTCGTATAAATAGCATATTTTTAATTTTTTATTTTAATAATTACCAAATTTGGATTTAAATATTTGAATGACCTTCGTGTTTGGAATAAGATGAAACACCACTTTACTATGAAGGTTATTGGCCGTTCAGAATATATATTTTTTTTTAGAAAGTCTTCATAAGTGTGTACCATTTTTTTTGTATACTTCTTTTTGTGAGCATATTACTTACTTAGATGGCCAACAGCCCATATATGTGCTAGGCGTGACTCATGAACGTCCTCCATTTCTTCACGTCGCGGGATTTGAGGATTGAAAATACAAAATTGTTTCATATCTGCCAATACTTCGTCCTTCCATCGTCTTGCACCTTCAGCTCTGGATTCGAAGATTCTCTTGGCTGTAGCCATTCAAAATAATTCATGCAAATAAAAATAAAATTTATAAAGTTCTTAAAAAATTAATATTTTTTTACAACTACGATATATCAAGATAACAAATTTTCACTTCTGCTCCTAAAGCCTAAGCCTAACCTATTTGGTGGTTAACGTTTTAGCCTAATTAATAAAATAAATATATTAAAAAAATGTTTAATTGAAGCTGTGTAAATTTACATATTATATGAGTTCATAATTGCAGATTTTATATTTATACTTAAAAAAATAACTGTAATAAATTTTGTTGAAAATCAAAAGCAAGCGATACCGCTCGCAATATTTATTAGTATTCCGTTAATATAAGTAAGATCTCTCTGTCAGCAACAGCAAGAACAAAATAATCAACCCACATTTTTTTCTGCTGAAAATTTCGCACAATTTTTTCCTGTTATTTTGCAGATTTTGCAGAAAGAATTTCCTATTAATAAATATAAGACAAAATTATTGTTCGTGCATCAGAAACGTCACAGAGTTTGCTTCAATTATTCAAATCGCATTGCATCTTTTGTTATTCTAATCAATTTAATTTCTGTTATTTTGTTGTTGTTATATTGTTGTTAATGAATGAACTTCAGACGTACTCTCTCTCATATGCTAATACTCAAATAATTTAATTTAAAAAAAATATTTGTTACCGTTAATTGTTATGCGTTGTTAAATGATTATTTCCTTGAGAAAATTTAATATTAATTACACAATAAGTTCTTGGATGTCTGCAAAATTAAAATTAACAATTTAATGAATATTCATGATCTCAATTATAATTATAGGTCTTTCATTAATTAAAAAATCACATAATAGAACTTTAATAGTCTATATAACTTGATAATTTTAATTAATTTTCTATATATTCATGATTACAGATCATTTGTTTATATTTTGTATATAAGTATATATATATTTAAACTATCTTTTAGTAAAATTTCAATTTGATTCTACTGCATTTGTACTTAAATCCTATAGTTAGACAATTTTTAGAATCCTGTTTATTGAATTATTAAAAAATTAATGTTTTAATAGTTTTTTTGTGCGTTTAAATTGCTTTTACGGTCATTACATTTTTATATTTATTTGATTATACTCGTATAGCAAATTGTAACACAGATTCAAATTGTAACAATTTATTTTTATATTATGTTCATCTCTGTTTGAATTCTAAGAGTTTATAGAGCGAAAATAGAACAACGTTGTCAACGAATAGTAAACCGGCAACAACAACAAAAATTATTTATTAGTATGTATAAAATTTGTTCTACAATTTGTTGTTACGTAAAGTCCAATAAAATGAATCTTTGAATTTTTTTTTTTTTTGTAAGAGCCCTATACGAAACGAAATTATTAAATCGGAATTGAGAATAATTCTTTGTAACAAATTAATAATAAAACAACAATAATTATCGACTGAATTCGATGATTGAAATCAAAAAAAAAAAAATATCATCTTGTGAAGTAAACAAGTTAAATTTATTATTTTTATTTTACGGTTTTGATTTCAAAACCATCTAAATTAAATTTTAAATTCTATTATTTATTATCTAAAAAAACAAATAACATAAATAAAATTTTATTAAAAAAAAAAAAAACGAAGGACTGGCGAAATATGATGGCCTATGTTTTCCTCTTTCTTTTTCTTATTGAATTCAATCTACGATTTAAGTCAACTTCAATAATATTTTATTTTTACGATATTAGTTCTAAATTATGTTTATTTATAAGAAATAATATTAAGAATAGTTCAGATTAGTCTAATTTAATTATAATTCATAGGCGTAAATACATTAGTATAAACTCTTAATAATGTAAAATAATAAAAATTGTATAACCAAATTAAGGCATATTATAAGAATAAATAAATAATAATAATAATCGAATATGGAGTGAACAATATAAAAGTCAATGATTTTTCCAGTAATTCTGATCTTCGAAATGATAAAACTTACAAAATTTTTATTTTTTTTATTAACTTTCAAAATTTATTTACAAACTATATTTTGGCCTGTATATAGCAGCGCTTTTCATTGAAGACCTGCCCTTGGATCAATTTAAAAAAAATTTTTCTGATTTTCTATAAATCACAAATTTTCATTTTAGTCTTTTCCTTTGAGTATGTGCCTTATGCTATTATGCTTATATATGACGGATTGAGTATGTTTAAGTCGTGTTTGATGACTTTATTTTACACAAATCAAGATGCATTTACAAGTAACCTTAATGACTTAATTTAGAATATTTGTATAGTATTGATGTTGGTTTTCGATGTGGAACCCCAAAGCTGGATTCTATATCTACAAAAAGTTTTATTATGACTTTATAAATTAATATCTTATTTTTTAACGAAAGCTGTGTGTTCTTTGCCATTAGCCACTATATACTTCTAAATTTGATATCAAACTGTTTTCTTTTACTGGAAATACTTTTACGCCAGGTCAGTCTTTTTTCTAAATTTATGCCTAAATATTTTACATTTTTTTTTGTGAGATGATTTTGTTATTTAAAATAACTAAGCAAAAGCTGCAATTTTTACCTCTGTCTCGTACTGTCTGAATATTATCCGTAAACAGTACATATGCTATAGCTCCTAACACACTGCTTTGGGGAACGCCAGAGAGTATTTTGTATAGTCCAGTGTAGGTATAAGCTTGCTTCACATAAAACATTCTGTTTTCAACGTAGTTTTTCAGAATTTCATGGAGATCACAAATGATATTTATTTCTATTTACACACAAACCCAGAGTGCCACATCTTATCGAAAGTTTAACTGACGTCAAGAAGAGTAGCTATGCCAAATTCGATTTTACTATACGATGTACTTTTTCTATCGTTGCATGCTGGTTTCGAATACAAAATTGATGATCCGGGAAAAGCTTATACCATCTTCTATATTTGGCATTAAACGATTCTTTAGCTGTTTTTCAAAAAATTTTGAAAGAACTGGTAATAGACTAATTATTTACCTCACTGTTTCCTCTAGATTTTTTCCAACTTTATGTAGGTATAATTAATATTTCCGATATACCTCCATTGAAAGCGGAAAGTATATCAACCATACCAAACCATTCTAAATCCTTGTTACTTACAAAATAAACGAGTTCAATGATCTTTATACCGAAGTCGATGATAAAATTGCTAAAACCTTTGACAAAATTTATATCCCAGTTTCTAGAACAATAATGCAGTTTTCGATAATATCGCTAATAACAACGCATCTCTTGCATACACGTAACCTTCTACTAATATGTATACAACTATATGAGTAGTATATAATATAATGTATATATATACAAATTCAAAAACAAACAAAAACAAAAATAAAATACAATTTTCCTTCACTATTTATTCGTATTGCAAGAAAAAAAATCGTATTCGCGAAAATAAAATGTGGAAAACAAAGGCTCATGTTTCGCCTATAAGTTTTATTAGAAATTTTTCTGTAATATGAGAGCCTACTTGCAAATACATAATTTTAATATTCAATTAATTTAAAAAAGAAAATTATTTTTATGTTTTTAATATTTCAGAATGTCTTAATGTATGTATGCGCATGTATTTATTACTCATCATGTTTTGCCAACATTAATAATATTTTTTTAAGTTTGTTTTTTGTTTAAACAAAATGGGACGTTTTGTTTGCATTTTGATTGTCTGTCAATTTTCGTTTCCTACGTCAATTCAATAAAAAAAATATTTCTTCTACATTTTGATTTAATTTGTGATATAATATTGTTAAATAAAAAAAAAATGATTATTAATTTTACAAGAAGTCCGAATGGGTTAATAGTTTTTCTTTTTAAACCGATTTTTTGCAATAAAAGTGGCATAACTCAAAATTTGAAGTTTTATAGACATCGAGTTTTTAAACTTTTGAATCATTATTATTTTATTTTGTGTTATGAAATTGAGGACTATAATATTATACAATTAAAGGAATATTATATGATATAATATTAAAATATATAATTAGTTGATTTTTTCTTATTTATTGTGTTAATCACAGTTTTTGAGTGTTAATCACAATTTTTGAGTTAAGTCATTCTTGCACAAATGAGCGAAGTTAGTTTTCTTTTCACTCATAGTTTTGTAATTTTTAGTTTTGATTTTTTCTTATTTATTGTGTTAATCACAGTTTTTGAGTGTTAATCACAATTTTTGAGTTAAGTCATTCTTGCACAAATGAGCTAAGTTAGTTTTCTTTTCACTCATAGTTTTGCAATTTTTAGTTTTGATTTTGATTTTGATCGATATTACTTTCGGAAGTAACATGCGTTGGCCATAAAATAAAAAATATTATTTTTTTTTGTATATATATTTAGGAATGTACATAAAAGTAGTATTATGAACATGGGCAATCAATTGACTAATAGTTAATCACAAGATTTGACAATTAGATTATAATTCATAAACTGAGTTGTGGATTAAGTGTAAGCACAAAAACAGAATTCATCACATTTTACATTGTAAATGAATTAAAAAGACAAGCCTGTAAAATTAAAAGCATATAAAATTAAAACACATTTTACAACAAAAAAAACATACATTCAGCTTCTGCTATCGTCAAAAACGATAACAAATTTACCAGTTTATTGTAATGAACTCTTACTTTTAATTTTACCAATTTATACTAAAAAAATTGTCCTTCAATAATATACAATTTATTATTAATAACTAAATATAATATATATATATACATATATACACATAGGCAGTTGTTGTGCTATTACCACGTTTTTTTTATTCACTTTTACGTTTACCATCATATCAATCCAATGCATCAATATTACATATCATTACATCTTAATGTTTGAATTCTGAAGAACTTTATCTTAAAAACAGATATTCGAAAAGTGATGATATTAAGATAGGAATTAATAATGGGATGCGTGTTCTTAAATATTAAAAAAAAAAAAAATTACAAAATTGAAAGAATCCATAAAATTTTATGAGCGATCATCTCATAATGATATTGGAATATGTACGTTGTGTGTATATAATGTATGAAATGAATGTGTGTAATATAATGTGTATTGTGTACAGCACTGGTCTAAATAAAACAAGTTTTCGCGAAAAAATAATCGGAATAAAAATCAATAAAAATAACCTATATATTTTCCCTTCTTTCATTATTTTTTTTTAATTAATTATTAATAATTACAAAATAATTCAAGGGAAGGAGAAAACAAATAAAAAAAGGAAAAAAACATGTTTAATCGCATTTTTGTTGAATATGTCTTTTATTGATGAAATATGGTAATGTTCGATTGAAAACAGATGATCTTGATGGAATTTAAAATTGAAATTTCAATTAGGTACATTCGTATGAGATTATTAGGTGTTTGATGGAATAGTTGTTCAATGTAATACTGTTTTAAAAAACAAAAATTGTCAGGTGTTGACGTAACGTAACCGTTTTATTGCAAAGCTTGTGTTGTGTAGTGGGCTACCAAAAAAAAAAACAAAAAATTAAGAGAAAAACTATTATATGTGATTTGATTATTTATGCCAAGTCTCTGTATAAATGTATTTGTTATTTATTCCATCGTCATGGAATTACATATATAAAAAAAAAATTGATAGGTTATAGTTTTGAACCAAACTAATTACGATTTAAATATAAAACAATATTCCGCCACTCAAAATTAAAAATACATATAACTACATGACTACATAAGTATATGTACATTTATTTTTCTAAATGAGTAGTTGTAATTTTTTAATGCTATAACAATTGCTTATAAACAATATTATCATATATATAAAAATAAGTTGTCCTATGCTCGTCATTTTATAACTCGATAACCACTCACGCGATTTACAAACCACGATTTACATCCACTGGAAAGTTCTACTTTCACTGATGGTTTTCATTGATGAGAAGATCGAAAAATGTCTACGCATATGCGTCTTACGCACACTTTTGTGATGATGTGTTTTTCCCATATAAAATGTGTGAATTCATTTACATTTTTCTTATGAGAAATACATTTTATCGGTATCGGTATACAACACAAAAGCTTTACTTGTGCGCGTCATTTGACTTATTTACTTTCTGTGTGTTTTTTAATTTATTTAATTCTATTAGTTCAATAAAAAATATAACATCTATATTTAAAACAAAAAATTCACAAAATTTAAAGGACTAAAATCGTGAAAGTTTTACTTTAAACATTCGTATTCAAAACTTTAATTTTTAACGATTTAAAATTGCAAAAGTAAATAAACATTAAATGCTTTATATCTCAATGTTTTTATAATATCAATTAATTTTGTTTTGTATTGTGTAAATTAAAAGATTGTGTACCCTTATAGAGTATCTGTATAATGGGAGTCTGAAATGGTTCTGGCGGGTACCAGTAGAACTAGAGGTCCTTTCCCAACTAGTAAAACAAAATGTATGGTGATAAATTCTCGAATAGAAAATTTAAATATAAATATTAATAGATCTAATCAGAATTAACAAGAGCGATTAGAAAGTAATGAATTAGAAAGGGAACGAATTGCACAATCACGATCAAATCAAAATCAAGAACAAAGAGAAGAACGACTTGAAAGTTCGAGAGTTAGAAGCAGAAGACATCGTGAACATAACACTCAACGTGATAATCTGACAATCAAAAAGACAACAACGGAAACGTAACCATTCAATTGGAAACTAACACGATCGTGCAGGTTTCAATTATGTTCATAACATTAATTACGCTTCGCATCCATCCATTCAAATTGGTAAAATGGATAAAGTTTGTATAATAACTTTTTTTTTTTTTATGTCCCTGACAGTAACTTAGGTAGAATCACCTTTTCGTGCTTAATTAAGACGGTACTGCAAGTTTTTATACTACAATGTTTTTCCAGCATTTATTTGTCAAATTACTGGCGTATTTCATTAAATGTGGAAAACTACTACTATTGTCAGGAACTAAGCCTTCTTAAATAGAATAGCTTTATTTTATTTAACTTGTTACCAGATTATACTCTCAATTATTTTTTGTTATTTTATTCCAATAACAAAGGGTACTGACTGGACCAGGTCGAAAAACCCATAAAGCATTTTTTTTTTTTTACTTCATCGGGAATCGAACCTGGGACCTTTCGGTTGAAACGCAAGTGCTCTACCTACTGCGCCACCCAGCGTGCGAGATAGTTTGCGAATTTATCACATATAAATCTGTTGATACTGTGTAGAATAAAGAAGACGTAGTACATTATCCAACTGAATTTTTGAATTCTCTTGATTTTCCTGGAATGTCACCGCATAATTTACTAAATGAAAATCGGATCTCCAATCATTGTGCTTCATAACATAAGTTCACCAAAATTATGCAACGAAACAAAACTTGTAATCAAAAAATTAATGAATTATGTAATTGAAACAATAATTTTAAATGGGAAATTCAAAGGCGAAGATGTTTTAATACCATGTACCCCAATAACTCTCACTCATATGCCATTTGAGTTTCAATAATTACAGTTTGCCGTTTTACGAGGGGAAGGAGCCATTATTTTAGAATTAAAAATTGTTAACTAAATCGAGGGTGCTCTATCGATCGGTGACATTTTCAATTTCCGGGAAGGACGGGAAAAAGGTTTTTTAAGCCCAAAAACCGCAGAAATTGGCCGAAATCGAGATTTCCAAATGGGAAGCGTTATTTTTTTTGGTAAAAATTCGGATTCTACTAAAAAAAATAAGAAACTTACGTTAAACGATTTTTTTTTGTTTTCTCATTATTTTTCTTTAAAATTAATAAAAATAAAATAAAAATCCACCATATTTTCCTTTGGTAAACTAAAATAAATAATAATCATTTTTATAAATAATTTTGTTTTCATGTTATCATATTTCTTATGTCAGTTGTAGGTTCCTGCAAAGTTTAAATAAAAGAAAAAAAAAACAAACTTAATTTACAAAAGCTTTTTATTAGTTTTTTTTAGTAGACGTAGAATCCGCATTTGCATAAAAAAGTACAACTTCCCATTTGAAAATTTCGATTTCGACCGATTTCGGCGATTTTTGAGCTTAAAAAACTCTTTTCCGGGCCTTCCCGGAAATTGAAAATATTACCAATCGACAGACCACCCTCGATTTAGTTAATAACTTTTTAGTTCTAAAATAACGGCTCCTACCCCTTTTAAAATGCTGATACGCATGCTATGGCACACCCGGTATGTACAAATAACTATTCCTGTTATTTAAACTTAAATATGACTAAAAAGTGGATGAGTGTAGAATAATGTTCTTATTCATCACTATCTCTCTACCTATATTTACATATATCTAAACTTATTGACCCCAATAGAACGCGATTATTAAGAACTAGTTCTGCAAAAAAAGAACAACAAAAAATACAATTTCGAAACTTTACAAATAATAATAATTTTAATAAATAACATAAATAAATTACATAATTTATATAATTAAATTTTAGATAAACGAAATAAAGTGATTGAATAATTTGAGGAAAAGTTATTGAATTGAATTTTTCCATTATAGACCAGTAAAAGTGGTTTTTAACATAAACATCAGCAAATAATAATCGTAATTTTAACTTATATCATAAATTTTAAATTCAATTATGCAAAAATTGAGATACATATACAGTTACGAATATATACAGTAAAGAATAAATACAAATGCATATAAAAAAGATTAAATATATGCCTACGTATTATTTCCAGACTAGATTAACATGCAAATTTTTATACAAATGGTTTACCTGATGATGTGTGGTATTACTTAGTTAAAATTTCTTTTAATATTTTTTAGAAGTAATCCAAAAAGGATTCAACGATAAGATATTTTTCATATAGCAACATTTTTGCGAATGGAAAGTCAACTATGGAAAAGTTTATCTGAATTTCTGTCACATACTTTGGACGACTTATTATAGCCATAATAGGTATTACTACAATACCCTACTTTTTGTGAGGTATAATCCAAAATAAATTTGAGGAATATATCACATGATAGATTAAGGGCTTATGATTCACGAAAAATTCAATTGTTTACAGCTAAAAAAATTTAATAAAAGAAAATTACTGCAATTCTAGTACCCAAAATTCCTAAACCATAATATACAAATCCTGTTTTTCAAAGCTTAAGTGAGTTAAGTATAGCTTACCTTGAAAAAGAAAATATTTAGAAGAATTGTCAATAACTTGTTGTAGTCGATAGAACGAGCACGAACCTCCATCCTAATTTATTGAAATCCGATTCTTCCTTTCACTTATAGGAGGGGTTTGAAACCAACAACAACAAAATAACAAATATTAATGTAATCGATTTCAAGACTTAAATAAATTAATTTATTTTAAAAAATATTTTTTTTTTGTCAACTTGGGGTGTGGTTCGATATCTAAAATTAAAATTGCAACGTAAAAATTCAAAAAAAAAATACCAATATTCCACAAAATAAAATAATGAAGGTTTTTTTAATTTTTATATTAACAAATATAACTTTCTGGAAGAAGCAGATAATTCCTTTTTGTATCCAACAGCGGCTTCTCAAAAGGAATGTTTTTTCTCAACTGTGGAGAAGGCAGATATTTCCTTTTTTTATTCAACCCAAATATATTTTTCAAACTCTAGACGGTAGCACATACTTCCGTTTTGCAAACAATGAAAAAAAAATAAAACATTTAAAAAAAAATTATATTAAATTTGGAATTTGTTACATTAGGGATTTTATTTTAGGATTTAGAAAAGCTCCCGTCAATTTATTGTGTGAATTATAATAAGAACTATTTTTCCTGAAGGCAGTAAAATGTTGACGGCAAAACTGAAAAATAAAATTAATTTAGAAATAAAAATAAAAAATATTTAAATTAAATACTGATCCTTGCAGACATGATCAGCAAACAAAATTAAGTGTTCAATTTGTGTAAATTTAGCTTATAGCTGGGGCATCTCAAAAAAAGAAATATAATTTTCAAAGTTTTCCGTCAGAAAAACACGCACAAAAAATCTTTCATAGTTAAACAATTTTTAATCGTTAAACTAGTTTTTGATAAACAAAGCATATGGAGACCTTCAAGGGTCAAAATCTATAGAATTAAAATTAGTTATCAAAATCGTTGTACACATTTTTTTAGTTTCAAATAGAGCACTACATCATCGAATTCATGTGATTGTGGTGGCTTCCGTTGAACAACAACACTTGTATCATGGGCAACTACTCATCAATAGTATTCCACAGAACAGAAACCTAAATTACACTGTGTTTTCTTCGGTTAAGTAGTTTTAATATAAAAATTTAATAATATCATAAGAAATACAAAAATAACAACAACAAAAAATAAATAAGAAAATAAAAATTTACAATGTTTGAAATACATTTCTGTACATTAGATTTCGTATGAAAATTTTATTTGAACATCTGCCAGAGTCTGTTATATCTCTACCAGGATTACTAATATATAATTTATTCAATTCTTTGGAATTATTTATTTATTTATCAGTTGACCTGCAGATAAATTTGCCGACCAACTTCAGGTCCTTTTCCCTTTCGGAACGAGGACCTTACCTTTGGAACTACCATTTGGACTGATTTTGACTTTATACATTATAGTTTTTGGCATTGCATTGTCTGCATAATTTGATTTTTAAAAATGTTTACATATAGCTGTGTGCAATATAGACGACTAGCCTTTATCATCATATGGCCCAGTATTGCAATTTAAAATTTTCGAAATTGAAAATAATTTTAAAAAAATTGTAAACAAAGTCTGAGTAAGTAATCACAAACTTGTCAAAGAGAAAAAATTAGAAAATACACATTAAGCTGGATTTTCATTGACCAATATTTTAAATCTTAAAAATTTTATCGGCTCTAAAAAGGGTGATAACATGAAATGGCATTATTTTATATGAGAGCTCAATGCGTACGGCAAGAGCAGAAAATATCATTTATCAAGGATATTTTCACAAAAATTGGGCATATTTTCAAAAAATTTGGGATATTATACTTTCATAAAGTATATTTTTAAAATATCGGGGATAGTTTCTTTATACTGGCAACACTTTTTTAACAAATTTTTGAGTAAATATTTATATATAAAAAAAAAAATTTTTCAACAAATGGTTGACGGTTGAATTGTTGTTTTTTTGTGTATAAAATAAATTTCCTAATTAGAAATTTAGAGAATTCTTTGGAATGGTTTATTTTTTTCTTTCATAAAAATTCAATAAGCTAACTCCCTTTTTAGAGCCAATAAAATTTTTAAGATTTTAAATATTGCTCAATGAAAATCCACCTTTAATCTGCTCTGTTAGTAACACAATTCTTGCCTCCAGCCAAATATATGAACATTCCCAATGTGGTGACATAAATTAAAATAAATTAGTCACCACTACTCCCCTATGTATCTATCGAAGGAGTGAGCGAGTTCGAGTCCATGTTTTTATTATTCTTTATACTTTTAACTATTGTACAATATACATGTTTACATTAACTATTCATTTATACTTATACTTATTTTTACATGACGATATTCACTACACCTCCCCTCTTTGTAAACGTTAAAGGAGTGTTAATAAAGAGGATTGAAAAAATGTAAACAACTGGATTTGCAGTGAATGTTAACCAGACAATAATAATTTAAGATTATAGAGCATTTGGGATATAACCATAGAATTCCTCACCTGTCTTTTATATTTTTCTTACATATAAATATGACAGGACAGCCCAATACGTTATACATGTATCATTCACAGTTGTTAAAATTAATATACAACACAGAACAAATAACTAATTATGATATGATGTAGTTGTAAAGCCGAATACAAAAAAAAAATATATAAATATATTATACATATAATTTACGATCCCTGAAAAACAATAGTAATTCGTTTTCATTATCACTTATTCTCCACAACCCAACTGATAAGTATGTACAGGTTTCTAAATTAAACACATTTCGTAATGTGTTCACCAAGCGATTATTTTACAACAAACAAACAAACAAATGAAAAAAAAATCTTCATAAATTTCTGCTTAATGTCAACCAAAATGTTATTTTATGTTGCAAAATTTCATTAAGTCTTTTTTTTAACATTACTGTGAACAGTACTCTACAATTTAGTTGTATATTTAGTAGGTATGTAAAATTAATTTTTTCTTTTTTCATTATTTATTGACCAATTTATACTTATATGACAACTAATAACATTGAAATAATTCACATCAGGTGGGTTAATCTATATATATATATATATATATTATGTATAAGTAGTCGAGATACGAACTAATTATAATGATACTGGTATAAAACAATGTAGACGTTTCGCATACTTTTATATACACAAAAAAAAACCAGTTAATTTATTTTTTATAAGAAAAACTAAACTAAAAAACAAAAAACAAAAAAACATTCAAATAAATCGTGCTATGATGCTTAGACCATGCTGATGATGGTACAACTAATACCAATAATAGTGATGATGATGTTGATGATGATTATGCCTACTTATATTATATGACTAAATACAGAGGAAATACTTAACAACATTTTAGCGATACGTTATCCGGACGAGGTATCCAACTAATATACATATATATTATACTAGATACCCGTAATTAGGAATTTGATTGATGAATTTATGGTTATTTAACAAAAAACAAAAAAAAAAACAAGTAAGAAAAATTAGAAAAAAATTTATTAAAATGGAAGTCGAAATGTTCAGGATGTGCATATCAATTCGCTTATATACTATACTCTTATATAACCATTTACAGAATAAATAAAAAAAAAAACAAAAATTTCTTATTTCGATACTGTATTTAGTTTTTTTTTTTTTTGTTTTATAAGTAAGTAATTTTAATTTATGATCTACAAATTTGTGATGAATTTTTAAATGGAAAATTATTCACTTGTGATTTAAGATGTTGTAGAAGTACTCGTAACCGTCAATTTACAGTTTTTTTTTTTGTTTAAATTTTCTAAACTGACACTACGAAAATTGAACTCCTCAGAAATTGACAATAAAATTGGTTGAATAATGTTAAGAGTTTTATGGAAATTATTCTGTCCATTACTACATGATAAAATATTACATTATAGTTATTATAGTGAGAAATGATAAATGTTAATTTAATGAATAGGTAGATTTCATTATTTCAATTGAGTTATATTAGAATATTCTTTGTAGACAAAATTTTAATACGTATGGGCATAATATTATAATTATTTATTTGAACGTCGTGATAGACAAAATAGTCTGATCTGTCACTCTTACTGATCATAGACCATCCATCATCATGGATGGTCCGGCTTGGGGTTGACAGGGTAACATCTGACCCATCGCTGACCAAGATGCGCAACTGTCAAGCTCCTGAGCAAGTGCTTACATTACCTTCACGTGGTGACCTCCGGAAACTCTCCTATACAGCATCTGCTTATACGATAGGCCAAAATTGTAAGTGCGCAAAAACAAACCCCTCAGATTGAAGGTTGGTGTTAGGTTAACTACCTAACCCATAAAAAAGTATAGTTATAAAAAACTTAATACAAGCCACGGATATGGATGGATTAATTGACTTCTATATGTATACCGATATTTCCCTTTTCCAACGAAAGTTTGCTCTTCTGTGAAGGTGTTCTTGTCTGAAGCACTTCTATCCTCTGGGAAGAGACACTGGAGTAGATAGGTAGAAGTGACCATTTCAATTTTTGATGGAAAATCAATTAACATATTGTGCTCTTGTGATGCAACGATATACATATTTGTTGTTGTTGGTTGTATTAGACCTGAATTCAGTGCTAAATGCGATTGAGAAAGTCAAAATCCGAGTATTTATTATACAGTTTATATAGTTCGGCGTTAAATTTTCTACTCCTGACTTGAAAATATGAGCCAAATATTGTGGATCAGATCAGTACAAATGCAAGTAAGATAAAAGAAAAATCTTCCAACAGCTTCGTAAAATTTTTCGTACCCCTTGACGATATGAATAAGCAAAAAGTATTCAAATATAATAAATACCTATGTATCATGTATAGTAAAAATCTGCACACGATAAGTATTAAACAAAAGTCTATTATTGTTAACTATAAATAAAAACCTAAAGAAATCCATTTACAAAAGAAAGATATAGAATATGGAAGAAGATATAGAATTGGTTAGGACATGTAATGAACTAGACTGAAATTTATCGCAAGTCTTATAAACATGGTAGGTAAGTAAGCAGAGGTTGACATTCCAGTTGCTTCTGGAAAACCAATTAGCACTTAATTGTGCCTTTTTGATACCAAAATTCGAGTGACTTGTTTGTTGTCATTAGTTGACAACTTATAAGCCTGATTATCCGAAGTAAACAGATGGAGAGATTAGTTAATACAAGGGAAGTAAAAAAAAAATATTTTCAATTTTCCCAAGATTTGTAGAACAAATTCAGCAGCAATTTCCATGTCTATTATACTTTTTGGTTTGTGGAACGAATGTTTAAGATATTCCGCATGTATCAATTTTATTTGAATTTTGCTACCTTACATTTGTTTGGTTTGAAGACCTATCTTACATTTGTCTGAAACGTTTTGTTTTAGTGTGTTGATATTTGATTTTGGTTTGACATATTTTTGCACAGTATACTGACATCATTGAAGGATTCTGATGATATTATGCTGCCATTTAAAATAGCATGCAGACTACATTTTATTTATCATTTCAGTCCGAGACTGTCATTTAAGATGATGGTGTAATAGTGTTAAATGATGGAATGACAGCTTAAATGATGAAATATCAAAAAATTTTGATTTGGACTGACAGTTTTGTAAAAAATTATGAGAAAATTGAAACGATTTGTTAAAGTCTTACGGAATTACATATTCAGCTAGAATTATTTGATCGTGTCATTGATGCATCTAAGCGATTCAGTGTGATAATTTCAATACCTCTTTTTATATAATACAGACATTTTTCATCATCATCAATGTCCTGCAACCCCATCCGTGCGGCATAGGGCGGAAATAAATTCTTTTCATCTGCTCCTATCTGCGGCTAACCTCTTCAATTGTGACCACGTTCTTTCTTTCGGCAAAGACAGTTTTTCTCCATTATATTCTCGCCCTTCCGACGCGACGTTACCTTAGGGACTTCATTTGAAACATTGGTTCGCGATGTTGTTTTCAAGTTTCTTCAGAGTATCCTCGATCCAACGTCATTTCTTCTATCGGAATTCCACGTCTATGCAGACATTATTAGTGTAGTCTACTTGATTGATACGTTTGAAGAAACATCACTTATATGTTGTTATTTGCAGCCACATTGTGGTTATCATTATAAAATGCAGTAGGTACTAACTATCATTTATTTTATTATTATTTATTTATTATAATTTATTCAATTTTCCTCAGTATATGACGGGGTATTTTGCATATTTTAGGATTAGTTTTGGTGATGCTATGATGTATTGATTGCGAAAATATATTAAAGTTTCTGAATTTGTTTTACCTGATGAAGTAGTGAATTACTTTACTGTAATTGAGAAGAATTAATTTAATATTATTTTAATTTAGTGACCTTGAAGAAGAAAACTGTCAAAGGCCAGACAATAAATCTGTAAAGTCATTCAATTGTTGAAAATAGTCTAATTACCTATTTTTTTAAATATTTAAAAGTAAAAGAAGAGAGATTTATTGTTATTGCATTTCAATATTTTCTCTTTTCTTTCTTTTTCTTTCTAACTAGAGTTAGAGTTATTATAAAATTTAATATTTTCAGTTATTTTTCTATTTAAAATCGATATTTATTCAGGTGCGATAATAACAAGTATCAAAATTCATTTGAACTAATTTCATGACATCCTCTTTATATATTTTTTATAAATCTGGTCATCATAATATTATTAATATTTATGTGTTGTTGCAATATCAGGAAAATTGTTAACGTCAATATATTATACCATGGGTAGATGTTAAAACACAACCAAATGTTGTCTATATTATTCTTCAGTCCATGCAAATTAGAAAATATATTATTATAAAAAAACTAAAAGTAATAAAATAATAAAAATAAAATAAATTAAAATATAAAACCAGTAACATTATAGATTTTGTTTTATGTTTTATTTATTTATTTTTTCTTTTTTTTGGTTTCATAAAAGTTAGATATTTTTAATATTAACCAATAATATTATATTACCACATGCGTCGATTACAGCAGTATCCAGTTTAATTAGTATTTTAAACTAGAAATGGTCTACTTTAAAAAAAAATCATAGTTTATGGTTTTGTAAGAAAAGAATTTTAAAAGCTAATATCAAATATAAAATCAATTTTTAACACTAAGTACAGTTGTACACAAAAAAAAAATAATGTAACTTCCACGTAGGAAAACTATACAGATATAGTGTTACATCCTCTTGTTTTTATTTTTGTTGTTGTTGTTTTATTTTTTTTCAAATCATGGAAAATCATTATTGTATTTAGTATTTTTTTTTTTTTTGTTTGTTAATACATAAAATCTGTATTTTATTGAATCTTGTAATTTCCTCACTTATTTTAATTTTTTTTTTTTTTTTTAATAGATAACGGAAGTGTACATAGAACTCTAGTAATGATAATTAATGATTATTGATTTTATTGGAAAAATTTCATATAATCAAATGTAAAAGCAAATAATTAGCACATAAAACAAAAAAAAAATACTATAAAAATATTATAGAAAATATTATAGAAAATAACGGTTATTATCAATTTAGAAGAAAAGTTCTAATTTTTTATTCACTTTTTATCTCGGCACTATAGACATGAAGGTTTTTAAACCTGATCAAATTTTCACTTAAAATGGTCAATTAGTTTAAAAGAACTGATATAACCACAGTTATTTTTTGCTGACACAATACTAAACAGTAAACACTATGTGAGTTGAGATCAATAATTATTTATTTATTTATTTCGCCTAAAACAAATTTCAACAGACTACAGCATAATTCTACAATGCAAAATGGAAAAGGATAATCCTTTTACCAAAAATGCGAAACTTCAACGGTCACCACCAATTAAAAGTAATATTAAAAATACAGCAGAGATTCTCCAAAATACAATAAAACCTACAATGCCCAAATTATCTAATGAGCTCCAGTGAATTCGAATCAAACACACCCAAACACTTTACCAACAAGTTTGTAACAGGATTGAATAGATATATAACAGTTGCCAAGAGGCTTAGAAGTCCTATTTCAGTATTACAATAGCTAAAAAAAATACGCAGGATGAGATAATTGATAATAGCAACAGGTTCGCAATACTCAGCGTTGACGACGATAAAGTAATTCAACCTAGAGATAAAATGTATAAACAACCACCAACAATCTACCTGAGGGAAACAAATAGTGACCAATTAATAAACTTAATTACCCAGAAAATCGGCAAAAATAACTTTTACACCACAAACTTAGAGAAAAGGCAGAATAGAAGAAACAAAAATACAAATAAATAATGGTCAGGACTATAGGTTGTTTGTGAGGACTTTAGAAGATATGAAAAAGAAATATTACACGTACCAACTCAAGTCTAGCAAAGGTCTCACAATTGTGTTGAAAGGAATTGAAAAAAAACTACCCAATTAACGACATCAAAGACGAATTAATCTCGAAGGGTTTTGATGTAGTCAACGTGCATCAAATCATGAATAGATTTACAGAACCTCAACCATTATATAGAGTTGAAGTTGGCTTTGATAACACCAAGCTCGGCAAAAATGAAGTACACCACATTTATAACCTTCGCTACCTAATGAATCGAAGAATTTTTATTTAACAACCAAGAAAACGACTAGGGCTAGTTCAATGCATTAACTGTCAAGAGTTTGGGCACACAAAACCTATTGGTCAGTTGGCGTAACATGTGGAGATTGATGTAATCCAACTGCTACGTGCAACAAACCAAAAGATACATCCAATGTTAAAAAATGCAGTAACTGTGGTGAGAATCATCATGCAAATTATAGAGATTGTATTGTATACCAAGAGAAGACAAACTCAAAAAAGTTGAATCTCTGTTTTTCCTAGCATAAAAACATCACAGGATCAAAGTATGCCAGCACCATTAATAAACACAAATAAAAATGCAAGCACATACGCCTGCTATAATAAAAGAAGGTAACTCACAACAATTTAACAACCTGAACAACAAGACACAGGATTAGAAGACACAATTAACACTCGTATGCAAACTATGTTGCAATTTATGTCTTCTATGCAAAGCATGCTTCAAGAACTAATTAGAAATCAAAATTTGCTAATACAGAAGTTTTCAACCAATCCATGAATTACATCAAAATATGTCATTGTAATGCAAATTTTTGACATAGAATCCGAATTTGCATAAAAAAGTACTCATTTCCATTTGAAAATCTCGATTTCGGCTAATTTCGGTGATTTTTGGGCTTAAAAAAACCCTTTTCCGATCCTTCCCGGAAGTTGAAAATATCACCAATAGATACAGCACCCTCGACTTAGTTGATAATTTTTTTTTCATTCTAAAATAACGGCTCTTTCCCCTTTTCAAAAACTGATTGGATGCTCTGGAACACCCGGTATATTAATTAAAAATACTTGAAAAAGTTAGGCCGAACTATGCGTAACTATCAAAGCTAAAAAAAAAACAATATAGTTGTTAGTTAGTCTCATTTTTTTTTTACAGTTGTTGTAACACTTAGTTGTCGATCAAAAAAATTAGAATTATAATTTACTTCTCGAAGCATTTTAGTGATTGGCGCATATCTACAATATTTAGTAGGGTGGAAAGAAATGTGGAACAACTCAAATGCTCCGATATTATTCCAATTGGTTCCTTCAATCAAATAATTTGAAATTTCAGAGACTAACGTCTCACCCCAAAGGATCTGGTACATAAAAGAGATATTTGCAATTACCCGTCGATCAGACAACGACTGGTGGAAGGTGGAAGTCGCAATGGATCATTCCATGAAAAATTACTGAAAGCGAAACGTATAAACGTTCGTTGATTTGATTTATTTTGATTAATGTCAGTCAAGTAATGTGGGTAGGCCTTTAGAACATCGTTTAATAAAACCTAAAGAAGACTTGGCTTTGCTCACTATATTATCATAATGTATAACTTAAAACTCAGTTAAGGGTCAAGTATCCACCCGAGGTCTATAGTAGAATTTACTATTAAAAGCGAACAGTCATTTAGTTGGTAGTTGAAACAAACTGTCCGAGCAGAATTTCTCTTGGAAAATGTAATGACCTGGCATTTAGAAGTGTTCAATTCAAGTTAATTTTTTGAACACCAAGAAATGAAATTATTTTTTCCTATTAGCTTGATCGTATGATTTCATCATCAGAATTTCAAGTGTTTTTTTTTTTTTTTAAAATCAAAAATTTTTTTGCTATTAAATTTTTATAATTTGTTAAATTAATAAATTGTTATTTTAATTTCAGAAATGCAGAATGGTTCTTTACAAGGACCTAGGGAAGATATGCTTCCAAATACGGTAATACATGTAAGTTTATTTAAATATTAAATGTTTTTTAAATTTTAAAATTACACTATTTATTTGCGTGTGAAAAAAATATGCCAGAAAAATTCACTTATTTGGAATTGCACATCAGGGCATCTACTTGTAATAAAATTAATATTTGTCGGCTTAAAATCACCAAAATGGTGAATAAAACATTTATTTTTCAAATTCTAATTATTAATTTCTGTTATATTCTAGTTTCTTTTGACCGTGTTATTTTCACTAACCATTCGTTATGGTTCAGTTGTAATATCAAAAATTTAGTTGGCATAACCATAAATTTCGATTTAATAAGGAAACTTGTTGATTTAAGATAAGTTTTCGACTCTAAGCAATATAAAAAAAATATGATAATTTGTTGGTTAAATGACACACTTAAAACAAAATTACTTAGTTAGAATGAACCAATGGTAATACAACTTTATACGCATATAAGAGTATGCACTTAGTTATTTATTCTCTTTAATTTAATTTGTAATGATATTTTTTTATTAAAATATAAATTTCATTTTCACAAGTTTTTATATAAAAGACCATCAAATTCAGGAAAAGAAATTTCCCATTGATTTTATACACAAAATTCATAGAACATTTATAGAACTTGTATTCGCATATACACAGATGTATTTGAACACGTTAACTGCCATTTAATTATTTTAATGATTTTAATGATTATTTACGATTATTTTGAATTTAGATTTATTTAATATAATGTAATAACAATTTTTGATATTCTTTAATTTGAAATTAAAAAAAAAAGTATAAGTAGCATTTATCCTGTTTGTAACTGTCAATTCTTATTTAAAATGTCATTCAATATACCATGGCAACTAACTATGTACTTACATACATACATACTACATAATATTATGTATCGTAAATATTGACTTAAGAATTTTCTTTCAATTGATTGTGTTATTCAAGTTCTTTTAGTCTTTTGTTTTTTTAATTAAATCTCTGTCAATGTCATTCTCTTACATGTAGGTAATCAATTTCGTTACATGTAACAAAAAAAAAAAAAAACACACAAAATTCTACGGTAGTTAAATTGGAGTTAAAAATGAAGAAAAACGAAACAAAACAATGAACACAATAAAAAAAAAGTGGTTTTTTTATTTTAAAAATTTTCGCTTATTTTATGGAAATTTCAATTAAAAACATGTTAAAAATGAAAAGGTGGCACCTGTTGCGGCATTTCTTTTTAAAGAAAAACTATTAAAAGAAAAATTTAATTAAATTAAAATATAAATACAAATTAACATCGTTTTTCAACTATAGAACAATTAATATTTTAATTATTTACATAATTTACATTTATTATGAAATTATTTAACAAGTTAATAGATTTTTAATATTTTGTTGTCGATTTATCTATCAGTAAGGCCTAAGGGTATTTTAGCCCAGTTACACATAAGTTTTTGTAAATTTTTCATAAGAGTTAATCAACTGTAAACCCTTCAGTTGACGATGTTGATCAATTGTTAACTATTGAGTTGACAAAGTTGATCAAGTGTAAACGCTTGAGTTGCTAAAATTGGTCAACTCTAAACAATTGAGTTGCTGAAGTTGATCAATTGTAAAGTCTCCAGTTGACGAAGTTAAACAACTATAAACACTTAAGTTGCAGAAGTTGATCAACTTTTAACCCCTCAATTGACACGGTTGATTAACTTTAAACCACTCAGCTGACGAAGTTAACGCAAAGTCTTGAAAAAAACGTTAAAGTTGATCAACCGCAGGCTTTTAAATTACCGGAGTTAATCAATTGTAATCGTCTTAATTGAAGAAGTTGATCAACTTCAAACCAATCAGTTGACAAAGTCGATCAACTGGTAGCTCTTGAATTGACGAAGTTGATCAACTGCAAAACCCCTGAGTTGAAGATGTTGATTAACGGAAAACTCTTGAGCTGACTAAGCTTATCAACTGTAAATTCTTCAGTTGACGAACTATGATCAACTTTAAACTTTTCATACACAACACCGGTGGATCTGTTATAGTCCTGGGTGTTTTAAAACTTTTAATAAAGTCTATCATGCTACTCTTCTCTATAAATGTCAAGATATGAGTTTGAGGTATGTTTTTACGTTATATAAATTGAAAATTTCCTATTAAATCGTACATTTCGTGTCTTAGTTCACAGATTTACATCCGGCGCCAATTACTATGTTAATACTGGTGCTTAACAATGTTTAGTTCTCTGACGTACTCTGTTTTTGATATTTATCGAAGTAACTTCTAATTCTCTCCATAGTTTTGCAAAAGATAACGTTCAAGTAGTGAGTCTTCGAAATTAAATGCCACTTTCCAGCAACTGATACTAAACGTTGTAGCATGCTCAATAATGGCTTGACTAACATCTTCAACTGGGATAATATAGAGTTGAGGTTAATACCTACAAAACTCAAAGCATATCAGATAGCTATCGTATCAAGCATATCGTAAAACTATCTCTTTTGACCTCATCTTGTTACATACCTCATCGCTACATACCTCTTTGCGGTTCATAGAACTCCCTATTATAAAAAAAATAATACATGCACTCGCAGGTAAATTATAAAATGTGATACGGAATGACCATATCTTTGATATTACCAAAAATTTAGGCAGATGTTTAGGCTTTCTGAACAGTTGTAAAGAAAAGTATGTCTCTCCAGAAGAGATATTAAATATCTATAAATCAAATATACGATCCAAAATGGAATACAATTTAGATATTTAAGCCGGCGAATCATAAAATCACTTTCAATTTATCTTGACAAAGATCAAAGGTTTCATCTTTTGTTTCTCTCTTGTTCCACTAAAAAATCGTGGTATTGTTTTGGAGCATTTACCCTATTCTATAGATATCTTGTAAGTGGATGGCATTCAGTCTGAAAAACTTAAAATGTTAATATCTCCTCTCAAACGGTTTCGTCCAACAAAAAGAGAGGCTTCAAATGATCATTTCTACATAGTGGAAATTTTTAGATGGTTCTAAAACTTGCCGCAGAAATTTTGTTTATCCTAAAATTTTTTCTAATGTGGAACCATATTCTAATAAGTGTGTTCCCAAAAACAAATGAACAACCCACATATAATCTTCAAACATTCAAGAAAAATGTAAAAAACTTCGTCGGAAATATCCCTACTGATCCAAGGGATATTTTTTTACTCTGATCATACGAAAGCCTAAACTATGCGTTTATGTATAAAAATTTTACGACCTAACAATATATAAAGACCTTGGCAATATATAAAAATAAAACAGAATAAATTGCACAAACAGTCACTAAAAGCAACTTCTAAGCTTCCTGGTTTGTGCCCAATTATATTGGCTTATAAATATAATATAAATGTAAGATTAAATTTATTTTCCTTTGTATATTAAAAACCGACAGGGTCTATAGTTGACCTACAAATTTATCTGCAGATCCAATATTCAATAACTAAATAATTAAATTGCATACAACAGACTTTAGAAAAATCTATTTTATTCAATGCCTAGCTCATATTTATTGGAACTTTATGACAACCGAAAAATAGAAACAAAATCTTAAAACAAAATATTCGTTCAAATCCCTTCGTATGTTACAGAATTAACTTCAATATTTTGGAACTTTTAATTTGTAAAATTTTTTATTTTAGAATTTTAATTTTTTATAATTGTTTGGGATTTTCTAACTATAGAATATTTTTTTTTCAAAATTATAACACCGCCCAAAAATAAAAGGACTAACTATTAATATTCTAATCAAATTATAATAAAATTATAGACTGTGTCTTTAATAATAAATTCAAAAAATATTTTAATAATTTAAAAATTTAAATTATTTTCAAATTTTATTAATTTGAAAATCACTAATCTTAAATTTGATTGTTAATTTACACCCCACATACTTTTCATAATTAATTTTAATTTTTTTTCCTCTTTTTGTGATGTTTGTGTTTTGTTATTATTGTTTTTTTTTTATTTTTTTTTTATAGTAAAGAAAACATCAAAAAATTGTAAATCTCTTTTTTAAGAAAATATAAAATAAGAATAACAAAAAAAAAAAAAACGATGCGTGAATTAGCATATTTCATTGCGTATAATTCGAAAATACAACATTATAAAATAATAGCAACAACAACAACATATTATTATTTGTATTTGTGTACCTCTATTTCTACCTTTAGTTAAATATCAGCCTCAGCATCCACCCACAAATGAAAAATGTTCATGGTTTTTTTTCTAGAAGGTAACGCGGTTTGAGTAGCTCTTTTGTCTATTGATTTTTGTCGAATATTTCAATTTATTTTCGTCTTTGTTGTTGTTGTTGTTGTTGTAAATGTCTTGTGCTAACGAAATATTTTTAAATTGTGTAATAGATTTGAATATACATTTTGTAATGTCAAAAAAAATATTATATTAGATATATATATTCGTTCAATTTTACAATTAGATAATACTATCAAGAGACCGATATTCATATCTAAATACAACCTGAGAAAACTATTGAAAGCCGTTAAAAATTAAAGAAATTGACAAATACCGCAAATTAGGTATACATCTGAAGATTTATAATATAGAATCAAAGAATTTTGACAACGTCATGAGTTGAAAATATTTTAAAAATTACGAGACAATAAAAGTTGTTAAATTTGGACATTGTATATCAGATACCAGATCTTTAATTCTGTATATAATAATCAGTACTGAGTCTTCAAATTTACAATATGCAGCAACTCCAACATGCAGCAAAAACAATTTGTTAAGAAGTAAATTAACTATATATTGTCTGTATATGTATGAATAAACTGATAATCCAATTTTGAATTTTAATTAGTGTATCACTGATATAGTTAGAGCCAGATTCCGATATGCGAGACTTTCCCTATAACAATATAAAAATTATTGCAGGAAGCAAAATTGGTGATTTGATCGAATTTCTCAATCGCACAGTGTGACTGAGTAATGACAGAGTCATCCCCTAAAACAACCAACAATGGCAAATATATATCACTCTGGTTGTGGCATCAAAAAGGAACCATACCTACCTATCAATACTGACATCCGTAGAATACGATCACATATATTAGAACTGATAATCGTGCTGAAGAGCAATAAATTTCTAAAATAGTAAATTTTAAGATAAACGCTTTACCTGTTTTTACATAATATGGTGATATCAGACTCTGTCGATATAAATGAAATTTGGAAAAAAAAGCCACAATTTAGAGCTGACCCAGCTAAAAAAAAAATCCGGCTTGAATTTTTTAAACATTGAATGAATTCAGAATGGATGTTTTGACAAAAAACCAAACCGAAAGCTATACAGGCATGAAAGCCACATAAAAAAGAAAGAAAGCTTATGTATGAGAAATCGATACTGTGACAGATTTTGCGAACGGATTCAGATTAAATTTATAAAACAAAAACGATTTCGAAGTCGACTCGAATTAAATTCATGAAAAAACGATTTTAAAACAGAAATCAAATTGATTAAATTATTAAAAGTTTAATTGGGTTATCGTGCTGAATGACGAGAAGAAGTTGTTACAGAAAAGAGAACTACGAAGTTAATTAGTGACTTAAGCCCCCGGAATATTTTAAAAACTTCTCTTTTACAAACTTCAATTCAAACAAAATTCACATTTTTTTTCAAAATCACAACTAAATTACAAACCAAATTCACTTATAAGTAAATAAGTAATGTGATACAAAAACATCAGCAACTAACTGCTCAAGATGAAATCGTGCAAATGCAAACAAAATGGTTAATACTTTCATTATCCTGATTTAAATGTATCTTCTTTTGCATCAGTTTCGTTTTCATTTATATAAAAAAAAAATTGAGAGTTATTGAATACAACATATTGAAATGAACCATGAGTCCTCACCCATGAACTGTTCCATAAATGCAAAATAATCGAATGCAAAAGAAGACTCGTGCTTATTGACCACTATACAAGCTGGAGTAAATTAAAATATTTTTTTTAAATACAACTTTTGTAATGCTAGTATATAAAATTATCCTATAGGGTATGTTAGACCTCATTATTAGTTTTATAGATGTTGTTGTTGTTATTGTTGTTGTTTATTATCTTACATTCAATTTTTCTTGTACGTGGGCATATGTTTATCTTTTTTCTCTCTATTAGTGGCCCCCATCTAACATTTTTTTTTGTTTTTTTTTTTTTGTTTAATGAAAAAAAAATTAAACAAAAAAAAAAAACAAATGATAAACATAAGCTTCAGTAATGACAAAATATTTTGGTTAAATTCTCTAATTTAGAAAAGAAAAACTGGTCTTAAATTAGTTTTTGATAGTTTTTAATAGTTAAACTGTATGTGGTTGGCGCAATATTATTAAAATTGAATTACGAATTGAAATTTATTGGTAATTTTTTGATGAAAATTGTAAAATTTGTTGTTTTTGTTTCTTTTTGTTAACCAAACTGGATTAATGAAATATTATTAATAAAAAAAATGCTTTAAGTTTTTCTTTATTATTTTGTTATTAGATTTTCATTGAAATAGGATTATACTATAGTATAGACTTCGAATATAAATTTTACAATTACAAATATTATCTGTCTGTCCAGGTTAGGTTCATATAAGATCTCTAGGTATATATAAAAATCAATGTGTGTGTTCTTTCTTATCCTTTATGCGGTACTACACCATTCATCATATAGCCATTAAAGCTGGAGAAGTTTTTGAGTACATCTCCGCGAAGATTTCTGGCATAACATTTTTTTTAAATATCGGACAGGTTCGGGTAGCTGTCATATAACTTCTAATACTCATCAGGAACATATCAAAAACAAATAGTCTTGCATACCTAAATTTTGGTACGTTCGTATCTACTTTCTTCAAAAAAAAAAATGCCATTTACCATTTTTCGAAATTCAGGCTTGTTTGGTTGCCTGACATACAACCAAAACCAAAACCATGGTAGACATGAAAATTGCTCAAATACTCTCTCAAAAATAAACAAACATGTATTTTACAGTTTTCGAAAATTTGGCCGGGTTCGAATAGCTGTTCTGTCATACAACTAATTAAGAATATTTCATAAAAATTTATAAAAAAATTTATATGTATTTACTAAAAAATGGTTAGCATGTCTTTAATATTTAAAAACTGAAATTCTAAAATTAAAAAATTATAATTTTTGTCCTTGATTTTGTGCAAATAAAAATAAGTAAAATATTAAGAATATCGTAAAAAAACCAATTTATAATTCATTTGCTAGCATCGTCGACAGTTATGCCCCCAAACGGAAATCGATAGGTCATCCTACATCTGAAACACAAAAGAAAAATACATTACGGTACTCAGAAACTAATGAACAGCGGGAAGCAAGATTAGAAGCTGTTCCATATACTAATTGCTCAACTCCGTTCTTCTCAAATGAACGGGCAACGAGAATCAAGATTGGAAGCGGATATATTCTTCTCGAAAGATAAATTAAGATAAAGGGATCTCTTTTTTCTCTATCTCTCTTTTTTAGTTCACAACCAACATGGATTTGTGGATCAAAAATCAGTTACTAATCTTGTTGAGTCAGTTACAACTTTTATGAGAAATATGGAAGCAGGTTTTCAAACGGATGTTATCTATATACCGAATATAGTAAAGCCTTTGATGTTTTACCACATGTAATAATACTTCTAAAATTAAGGATACTTGGTTTCCCAGAATTCTTTTAGAAATAGGTTAAGTCATTTGTAACCGATAGATCTTATAATATTTTATTTAGAAAAATACTTCTAAATATTTTTATGCTAATTCAGGACTCCCACAAGGCAGTAATTTAGGACCGCTTTTTTATAATCTCGGTTAATGATGTCTGTTCAGTAATTCTTACTAGTTAACTGAAAATTTATGCGGATTACATGAAAATTTAAAAAAAAATTACTTTAGAAGACGCTTTACTCCTACAAGGCGATTTAGATAACTTCTTTACGTGGTGTACAGATAATAAACTTCTTTTAAATGTGAATAAATATGCACTTATGTGTTACACACGTCGACCTAATCCGGTTTGTTTTAATTATTCTTTAAATGCCTTTTCAAAACGAGCTCAATTAAAGGCTTAGGGGTTTACTTTGACGACAAGCTTAACTTTAAATCACATTTTTGTAAAATTATCAAAAAAGCTAATTCTATGCTAGGTTTTCTTAAACGTTGGTCAAAGGAATTTAACGATCCCTATGTTCTCAAATCTTTGTATTTTAGTTTCGTTAGACCAAACTTGGAGTATGCTAGTGAAGTTTCCATGATGTTCATATTAATAGGATTCAAGCAGTGCAAACAAAATTTGTAAGATTTGCTTTGCGTAACTTCCAATGGTCAAATCCATTAATTTTATCTCCATCTGAACATAGCTTAAACTTATTTCATTTGAAAATTTTGAAACTAAGACTAGAAGAGGCAGATGTTATTTTCCTTTCTGAAATTATTTTTCTTACTGCAATTTATTTCAATGTATTTTAACTAGTTCTAAGTTAGATATAATTTTAATTTTTAAATTGAATGTGTTGTGTTGTATTGTAAAAAAAAACAAAACAAAAAAAAAATAATAATTGTAATGAAGTTTGAGCTAAACTAAATAAAATACATTTAAAAAAACTGTTTTCGGAAAGGGGCAGTAACGCGGACCAAGTACAGCTAGTTTATTATAAAATTGCACACATGCATTTTATAGTACTTTTATGATTCTTAAGCTCCAACCTAAATTCCCTTCAAGTTTTGACGTAAAGATTTATTAGTTGTGAATTATTGGTATATAAAGAAAATATGTCATTTCCGCAAAAATCAAAATTTTACAATAAAATCAAATTATTAATGAAAGTATAGTATGTATGCATATAATGAGCTTAACAACATTCGTGTTAGTACATATTAAGATGATATAACTCGATCTATACCATCACGATGTGCGAGTATAAATTGGTGATTATATAAATAAGCTCGTCAATCGTTTGAGGTACCCGGCGCAACGCATTGTGCATTTTACAAGATGCCATCGCTGGTCGATAATGTGTGACTAATGTGGAGTACCGGTTACTTACTTAGGTATATTCATATACATTTATACACTTCGTAATACGTAAATAGTAAATATCCTAAATTGTTAACCTGTAAAATAGGCAATTCACCTTAAGAATTAATTTTTGTTTTTTTTATATGTCTATCTCAATATACCCAATATTCAATATTCATTCTTGTTATTCTTTTGAAATTAATTTAAATTCCATGATTACGTAGGTGTTTTATAGAGAGTGTCACATTTTTTTCATTTATTTTACACACTTGGTATATAATAATAGAAGACCAAAAACATGAAATAGAATTAAAATATTGAATTTTAAAGATTGTTTTGGGTTATTTATATACAATAAATTTAAAATTTTATTGATTTAAATAACTAAAAAGAAAATTACCATAAATAACTAAATACAATACATATAAGTACTATGTAAATGTAGTATGTAAATGTATAGTATAAGAAACGAAATTATATATAATTTAAAGATATGTGAAGTGATAGAAAATTTAAAATCAATTTTTATAATAATATAATAAAAATAATAATAATTTAATAATAATAATTTTTGACGATTATTATTGAATCGAAATCATATCAATTCAATAAAAAATCAATCTATAAATTATAGTATTCTAAAATTGAATTAAATTATTTTTAAGGTGAGGATTTGATGGACATTATTTTTAAATAAATTTTCATATTTACTGTTATGTGATTTTCATTATTTATTATACACCTTGATATCAAAATACATAATTTAAAATGTTAACGAGTTTAGAATAGTTTATATCAGACAACCCATTTGGTATAATGACTATGTCATCTGATTACTAGAAAATGTCCTGGTTTCGAATCACGCTCAGGACATGAATTTTGAAAAAATTTTCTTCAATTATTCTTTAAAATTAATTTGGAATACAATTTTGTCATCGAAGTAATTTGTTCTTCTTCTTATCCGTAAGGAAAAGAGTCCGTAGCATCGATGTGCAGTTGATACAAATAAATCAAATTAAATTAAATTCTTCTTAATCTTTGTTTATAACATTTTGTTCTGTTATTTTAATAAAAGCTTTTAATATAAACACATTTTAATTTTTATAATCGTAAATAGTGACTTAAGTTCATCCCCCATTACCATTGTTTCCATTACTGCTTGAGGAATTTGTTTGCCTGTATTTTTTTTAACATGCCAATTCCATTATCTTACACTATTCCTCCATTTTTAATTTTTGCCTTGAATTCAACAAAATAATTCTTACTTCTCCGTTTTGGTTTATGATTAAATCTGATATATTCAGTTATTGTTTATTTGTATATCAAAATTACATATTACATTACATAATGTTTTGATATGTCTGTTTGGCATATCTGTCGGACAATATATAATAATATATTGCTATAATATGCTATAATGCATCTGGTATAAATGATGATCTCAAAACTGTTGAAGAAACAATGTCTAGTTCTAGAGCTGACGAATGGAAAAAAGCTATGGATGAAGAGTATCAATCCTTATTAAAAAACAATACTTGGATTTTTGCAGACTTATGCTTAGTTCACTGATTCAGAACATTTTGTTCCGAACAATTTTGTTAAAAGAGAATTCTTATGATTGCGATTCATTGCTTCAGAACATTGTGTTCCGAACAAAAAAAATTTAAACAGCAGACATTAACATTTGAATTTGATTTGAATTAATTTAAAAATTTTTGTTTATTTCAATCTCAATATATCAAATCATTGTTATTCAAAAAAATAAAATTATTAAATAATAAATAAAATTTAAACAAAAAAAAATATTTTTATGAATTGTTTGTTTTTTTTTGTTTATGCTTTGTAAATTGTAATGTGAAAAATGTCAAAAAAAAATAAAAATGACAGCAAAAAAAAATTGTTCCGAACACAAAATTAAAGTTAAATCAAACTTTTGTTCCGGAGAGAAAAAAATGTTCCAAACATTTTTGAAAATTGAGAGAATTCAAATTTTCATACAAAAAATATGCGCGCGCATGGGTTCGGAACATACGTTCTGAATTAGTGAATCAGGCATTACCAAATGGCAAAAATGTAATTCCTAGTAAATGAGTGTACAAAACAAAAACAGACGTAAATAGTAAAATAATAAGACACAAAACTCGTTTAGTCATTAAAGGTTATGGGCACAGATAAACAAAATTAAAATAAGAAAATTTAATACTCTGATAATATTTAAACAACAGAAAAAAATAATATCAGTTCGAAATATTAAAACATAAGGCTTGCTGCACGTGTAACAAAAATGTCTAATAATCAACTTTTTATCAGTTATTAATCGCAATGTTTGCATTTCTATTACGTTTATAGCCCTTTAAGTTAACTGTGTTTCTACAACATATTACATTAAATCTGAATCAAATAAAAAATATTCCAGATTATATAGTTGAGCTTGAGACACCCCTAAACATCAGCATTTTTGATTGATTGAGATTTCACTTCTTTCATCAAACCTATTGATAAAATTACTATGACACCTAAATAATTAAATTTCATTATTATCTAACTAATTGTGCCATTTATGATTATATTTATAATTGTATATATATATATATACAGTATATTCAGCAAATAAAATTCTCTGAGGATAATTTGAATGTCAACTGCCATCGATGATTCTATGATTCTTTGACGCTAAGCCATGTTCACAGAAATAGACAGTGAAATTAAACGCTACATAGTAATTCAACTAAATATTCCATTTCTTACACTAACTACATTTTTTATTATTACTTAGGTTTTTGTAATTTATTTATTACATTTTCTAAATTTTTGTTTAATGTCATATCCATACATAACTGGAATATTATTCACAAATATTGCTATTATCATATTTTTTATTTTGTTGAAAGCCGCTGATAAGCAGTAAAATAAGCCTAATTATTAGAAGCAAACGAAATAGCGAAAAAAATTATATTTGGTATTCTGCGAAGCGAAATAGCGGTGCTTTATATTTAACTGTCATAAAAAATGTGAAATATTTCGAAAAAAAAAATGTTGAAAAATATTGTGTTTAAAATTAACATGAAATTTGATTAAATTAATATTATAGTTTTTTTTATATACATATATTTATTTAATACTAATTATTAAATATTACTTTATATTTGTATAAATGTAGAAATGTTACAAAATAATTTATTTTTTGTTTTTATGAATAAAATTTCATCACCTGAAGATGTTACTTTGTATAAAATACCTAAATATCAGCTGTAATAAAATGTCAAAATTACAGTTTTTGACAGTTTCAATATAAATTTAAAGGCTTTAAAGTTACAATTCTGTAATTTTTTTAAATATAATATCATCGAGCATTTCTACATTGGTCACTGATGCCTTTTGGTATTCTTTTCCTCACACACCTTTCGATCTACAAACTGAACACCTTTTTTGAAATAAGAGCTTTACGTGCTATTTTAAAAAACTTATAAACTGTTTAGTATTCTAGGGAAAGTGTCTACATTATAAATAGCCATGACATTCAAGCAAAAAAAGTTAAAAAATGCTACCACATAGAGAAATTTACACACAACGCAATCTTATTGGAAATTATAGTGGTAGCAGTACAAATTTTGAATTAACTCAAGAACTACAGATTTTTTTCATCATATTACATTAAGTAAAAAAAAAATTTCTCAATTTAATTTTTTCATTCTTAAATATGCATTTTGATGCATTGTGATCTCTCACAATACATTCACAGTACTTTGGTTGTCAGAGCTTGTACTTATTGTATGGGTGTTCGGGCAGTTTTTACTGATAAATACAGAGGATCAATAAAAATATTGTGGTTGTACATTATGGCTAATGATGTTTATCTCTTGAAAACAAATTTAAAATGAAATTCTAACGCACACATTCAAACATCTCAAGCTTTGACTGTTATATTAAAAATACCAATAATACACTATAACGCTAATGAAACAACATACAGGCAGTGAAAATATCAATGTACAGAGGTACATTCGCTTCTTATATTACAAAATTTTTATTATGTGATTCTCTATCGATATATAGCGAAAAAGTCATTCGTTTCTCAGAATAAGAACCTTTAGTATACTCTCTACATCAAACTTTAACTCTAACATTTGCGCAAATTAGACAACTAACATATTTCTCTAAAGGAAATATATTAAAAACTATGTCTTATAGAACAACAAATTCTAAAATATATGATGAAAACATTTTTTTTAGTCCAGAAATAGAAAAACTACATATGATATATATAATATGTAATGCCCTATCTACTTTAATGACTTAATATTGACAAATCTATTATGTATACGTACTGACTGACAAAAAATATTGAATGAAAAATTGATAAGCATATCTTTTTGAATTTAACACCTTTCAAACATTTTACGCGTTATATATGAAATTTATACAAAATAGCGTGACTATTTTTAAAACGGTAATTATTATATTATTTTATAGATAGAAAAAGAAAACCTTCAGCCTACTTTGTGTAACGAGTTTAATTAACAAATTATAATTCTATAAAAACAAACTAGTTCAGCATCATTTAACGTGGTATCAACATAAGTACCGAAAGTACTTAAAATATTTGTTTTTTTAATTTTTATTTTTATTTCAACATAAAATGATTAATATAATAATTGACATAATGAAAATCTCATTATCAACCAGAAAACATAAACAAAAATATGAAAAAAAAAAATAGTTTGGCTTCTTGTTTTTTATGTTTTTTTTTTTGCAATTTTTTATAATTTATCAGATTTTTAAATATACAAAACATATATAAATAAAAAAAAAATATAAAAAATTCCTTCCAGCAAAATCCTACACAATTTTTTTATTTTTGTCACGCTTATTAAAAAAAAAACTTATTTATGTATTTGTATTTCTCTAATTACTGTTAGCACTCGCTTTAAAGGCTTGTGGTACTTGTAATCACAATTTATTTAATTTAATTTTTTATCAACTTCCTTAACTAGCTGCTTGTATACAGTATATAATGTACTTTACTATTTTATCTCACTAAATATGATTTGAATTTTTTTTTTTTTTTTTAAATTCATTTTTAATAAGTATGGCCATTAGACTAACGAAGGAATTATTTAATGGTGAGATTTTAATATTAAATCGAGTTCAGCTGTTAATTCCGTAGGATTTAGAGCAAAACTTTGCGACTTAAGAATAATGTGTTATGACAGAAAGAAATTTAATTTTGTATTAATAATTTGAATTGTATTAAATTTCAATTGGAAAAAAATCAATCGCATACAAATGTTGTGATATATTAGACTTAGTTAGAAAAAGAGATACTACTGTACTTAAATATTCTGAATAAAAAAAAATTATTTTTTTATCTAAAAACTTGCTTTTTGTGCCTGTTATCAAAAATTTTGGTAAATTTCGCTAATTTCAGGCTGCTTCACAAAATTAAATTTGGTCACAAAATCTGACTTCAAGCACCACCTAGAAAGAATTGTAGTTAAAATGTTTATACAAAAATATTAAATAAATGAACTTGATAAACCTAGGAGTCGCAAGTAGCTGATTACCGTTTAAAATATTAGCGTAGAGTTTTAAATTGCACTCCTTGCATTTAGTCCTAGTAAGTTCAAATATATATAGAATATGCTGTAGACTCTAGGTGAAACATTATTAAAATTAAATAAATCAATCTTCTGATAATGGTGTAATAACCGAAATCGATTAAGGTATTTAATAATGCTGTGAAACATACCTAGAGTTTTAATATTTATTTAATTTAATAAATTTCCTTTTTTAATTACAAATAAACAAATACGAATATGAACTAAAGTAAAAAAGCAAGTAAAAAAGGGAACAAGTTACAACTGACTACAAAATAACTGGAAATTATCTTTTAATTTGATTAATCATCATCATCATCATTTTTGTTCTACAATTCTCTTCGTGCATGCGGACGTAACTATCCATAGGATTTTACTAAAAATTTAAAACAAAGATTTGCTTAGAAAGAGTATGTGTGTTATTACAATTTTTGATTTAACTTTATAAAGTTTGCTACATTTTTTATTACATTTTAAATCAAATGTCAAATTTATTTCATTTCGTTTTTAGTCGCATCTGAACAATTTTTATAGCTAAAACCAATATGTAGGCATCTGTTTTTAATTCTAATCATCAGAGATATTTATCATTAAATTAAATTATTTTTGAAAAGACAATGACTTCTTAACCAAGGTAAGATTTTTTATTAGGAAAAAAAGAAAATTTCATGGAGATGAGATTCCCAAAATTCATAAACAAATATCAAGATTTTTCTGCACAAAAACGCAAACAATCTGCAAGCAAATTATCAACAAAAATGAGACATTGTATATATATTATATTAGTACCAATATTTATTGATTATTTCTTTTCTGTGAAATTGTGACTAATATGTTTTTTCAGTGTCCGAACAAGAGCTATGGATGAGAAGAATGCGAACAAAAATTTGAGCAAAAATCGTAGTTACGCCACTGTGAGGAGCCAAAATTATGCGAAATAGTCATCAACATCATTATAATTGGTCTGAAACGGTGCATAGGGTGAAAACAAACTAGCTAAGCTTTTCAGTTGGGGATTAAAGGTTTTCTCTATAAACTTCTGATTCGTGTTTTAAAAGAGAGGTTCACGTCTAAAAAATTTCATATTCCCAAATATAATTTGTTCTTTTACACATTTGCTTTTTGATTTTCACCAACGGTTTACTCCAAATAGCCTTCAATCCAATCCAAAGTTTTGCTGATGGAAGTACTATGGTGGCATTTTTCGATTTTCTTCGTAAATCTAATGGTACAACTGCCAAAGTTGCCAATATAAAACAAATAATGATTAACAGGATTAGCCATGATTTGATTAAATTTTTTGACTGGTGTAAAAGAAAAAATTTAAGTTTAACTTGTCCAAAACTGAAAACTTCTAAGATTTAAACCTTTTTTTTCTTTCCACTGGTGTTACTTTACAAAACTCAGATAGCATATATCTGCCAAGTGTTGTCGCTGTATTTTCAACTTTGGAGTTCGAACTCGTTAATATCTATAAGGATTAAACTTAAACGTCCCAAGATGGAATATACTTCACATATTCACTTACAGCCGTAGGGTACCTTGGTCGCGTTCAAAATAACGCTATTCATTTAATTGGGAACCTAAAATTAACTAAATCTTCTCTTAAACATCGATGTATATCTGGAGTACTTCCTCTATTTTATAAATACTTCTACTTTACTCAGGATATATAAAATTGCTGCTTCCTCCTCTCAAACAATTTCAATGTGCAACAAGAAGAACCGCCAATATTTGGATTAATTTAAACATTTGTAATGAAATTTTAAAAAAATAATTTCAAAATTCAAAAGTCATTGCTGTGTTTTCATTTTGGAAAGGTAAATAAAATTATCAAATCCATGAATACTTACTATCCAATTAAACTACCCGGAAGGAAACCCATTCTCTTACATTACTCAGCAATTCATTTTTTTTTTTTACATTTACATTCACACAATAATAAAATTTAATGTGACATACACAGACAGAACAAAATAAAACTAAAATTTTAGTTTGCTTTCTTCAAACACAATAGCACCTCCTATACCATATTATTTCTCTAACTGAGAATGTAGATACTGAAATTATTATTCTATTAATTTTTCTATTACCCACCCAATTTTTTGCTTCTTAATTTCTTTTTAAATTTCATTCTCTTTCAATAGAATAAAATTTCAGTTACAATTCTTTCATATTGTTTAACTTTTTGGTTTTTTTACTTTGTCATTCGTTTTTCTTACAAGACAGTTTCAAATGATTTTATCCATATTTTGTGAGTTTTTAAGAGCGACATAATTTATGAGTGGATTAAATTCAGCTCACATATGAGAATCAAAATATAATTCGACAATGATTAAAAATCCATTAAGATCCATTCATCACTCATACGTTTAACGTTTCTATTTTTTTTTTTTTTGTTATTATTTGGAACACTGAAGCTTTAAAAAAAATTACATATAAAACAAATTAATAAAATGGTGTAGTGTTGTTGAATCGAAATGCGATATGGTCCAAAACAATTTTGAAGTTGTTAGTTTGAAATTACATTAGAGAGTGTTGGGAATTTCCATTAATGTATAGGTGAGTTGGCAGGCACATGTTGACCTAGAAAATAATACGCATGGGTATGAGAGAAATTGAGTTTTCCACAAAACGAATTAAAATGCATTATGAGTGACTTCCAAATTTCAGTATAACGGTAAAATACAGTTATAGATACTATTGCTTAAAACTTTTTCATTATAAAATAAAATATTAAAGGCTTTGCTGCATTTTGGAATACCATTTCGATAAATACACATACATACATTTAGACATTTAAATTATAATTTTGTTTAATTGTAATATGAAACAGTTATAATTTGATCAAATAATCATAATTTTGAAAATGAATGTTTTCCATAATATAAGTATTAGCCAATAATTTTATTAACTTAAGTAGCGACTGTAATAGCTGTAATACCTATTCCGCCGAAAATATATACTTATCTATAATATAATCAATTCTGGCAACATTATCTATCACATGTACATACGAAAAATAGTCCAAATTGTTTTCGCTCACTCACACTGCGCTATTTTTTTTATGTTTGCAATACGTTTTTTTTAAATATTTTGGAATAGTATACAAAGTCAAGAACTGTTTATATACATTTTAGAAGATGTGACATTGTAAATTTTACGTTTCACTGCATTTTGGAAGTAACGGTAGATTTTCAAAAAAGGTTTTCTCAACAAAGTTATTTTCTTTCTGTTGGTAGTTTCTATGTTCTAAACGCATAGAAGCTTGAAAATACAAAAAATTTATGTTCAAGCTAACATTTTGCATAATTTTGTAATTTTTTTCATTTCATATAATTTGAAAATCTGTCAAAAATTACTTGACGAACTTCATTATCTGGTATAGCTTTAAAGTTTAAATGAATCGAACAAAATGTCGCTTCTGGTATAGGTATAGGTAAGCTATTTCAATTGTTTCTAGAAAAGTGGTTAATATAACTTGTCTTATTGATGCCATAACTTAGTGATCCATTTTTTCTTAGTGTTTGTTTGCAGAAGTTGACCCGTTTGAGTTCGATACAACTGTCAGTCCACCGATTGAAAAAGTCAATTAACTACCACCAACAAGCACTTCAACCTTCCAACATTTGATTTGTAAATACGAGATCTGTTAAAAAATTGGAATGTTTTATTGATATACGACGGCCATGTTTTAATTGAGATTGTGTTTGCTTGAAAAATAAATGCCGTATTAAGAGGGGTTAGAAAAATTGAGACCTCACTTATTTTTATTTATATAACTGTAATAAAAATCTCAGTAGAGTAAGTCAAAATTGGCCAACTATGTTTTGAAATTCGCTCTGAAATTTGATCCAGATAGTGTAATTACAATTTTGAACAAATAGGTACGGAATTAAAGGCTTTTATAGTGGCTTGACGATAATAATAATAAAAGACTTATATTCTACTTCTATAAGACTTCCCTAATTGCCAGAACCTCTGTCTGAAAGAAATTGACATCGTTTGAGAGACTGTATTTGATGTATACTTATATCATCAGAGAAAAATTCTGTGCCAACTCGGCAGTCTATTTTTAGCCATTTACTACGCTATTATTGTTCTCTACATCATACACAGTTCTTCCAGATCTCAGACCAGACATCTTAATACCGGTAGAAAAATACAAAATTACTACTATACATATATATTGTTCCAAAATCCGATCCACAATTTCTGTAAATGTCTAATGCTTATATATCATTGGGACTGATTGCATTATGAACTTATAACAAAAAGAGTCTTTCATTGTATTCAAAGCAAATGAAAAATTTAGAAAAAAAAAAATTAAAATGATTCTTCATGTTTCAATAAAATCTTTGTTACTACATAGAATTTAGCCTAAAACTCTTTTACAAAATTTTTTTTATTTATTTTTTTTTTTGTTGCTTTCTTTATTTTATTATAGATTTAATTTTTGATATCTTATTTCAAAACAAAAAAAAAACATGAAGAATATATATATATTTAACTATTAGATACTTCTTGACGCAGCTGGAAACAAAATATCTAGACCGCACTATTGTTGTTTTATTAGATTAATAGCCACACATTTATGGATTTGTGTATGATCGTATTTCACCTTCAGAAAAATATTTGTATCGGGTTTTATAATAACTCATACGTGTATTTGAATTTTGTATTTTGTATTTTATTTGGTTGTATTGAGAACGAATTCCAGTGCTCCTAGAAATATTCTGTTTGAAAAGCTTTCACAATAATTACTTAGAATATTTATTATTTACTTTCAAAGCTCAAATATTGGGATAATCTTACCCTAGATGTTTGCGCAAAATTTTAGCATAGTTAGTTAAATTAGTATAAGTATGATTGTATAGCGCATGCAACAATCATGAGCTAAAGCTGAATATGAAGAAAAACAAAATACATGGTTAAGTTAAAAAAAGAATAAAAGGAAAGTTAAAAAAAGAATAAAAAAAGTGAACAATTAGTGCACACTCAATGATGGATAAATTTTTATTACTTTATTCCTATTTACCTTATTGAGCAGCATTTGATGAATTCAACAGATATTACAGCATTATGGTGTGTGGTTGAAACTTTGAATACGTGTCAGAATATGATATAAGCACAAGATTAATTGTTATCGATATAATCAATGGACATTGGTCTAGCCGACATGGGAATGGAAAATGTTAATATCTTTATTCTTCAAGTTCCTATCAATCTATTTCATACCTTAATAAGTACCGAACAAGCGGTACATAAGTGGCGAAAGTAATATTCTAACGCTTTGGCTGATTAATGATCATAAATGGAAAAAGCGAAAAAAAATCCCGCACTACCCCAAAAGAATGTCCGCTTTCCGTTCTCTGCGTTAATAAATTCTTACTAATAAAATTTCTAATAATATTTGAAAATATACAAAAAAAATTTGAAAGCATTTTTTTGGGCCATCATTTTTGTATTTCAAACTTCTGCCATAGATAACATCTCTTTCGATTAAGTCTATTCTGTTGAGAGTTTTGTTCAGTTTTACTTTGTGTATGATGTGAACAATCATGTTTGTGAGATTGATTATTTTCTTGACTGGTACTAAACCATAATTTTTCTACTCTTTGAACTCTTTCAAAGCTTGATTCTGTTCAACTGCTCCTGATGAGCTTATGCCATACCTGAAGCCGAAGTAACTGTGGATATAGTTTAATTGTTTTTTTATTGAAGCTGGCCCAATACTGGATATTCGTTTGAACATACGGGTTATTTACCGGTCAATCGACATGTCTGTTTCACGTTAGCCATTTGTCTATCCAAATACCTAGAACCTTGAACTCATCCTGGTTTTTCTTCGATATTCTTAAGATTGAGATATATTTTATTTTACCCGAATTCAACTTGAGCACAGACAGATTCGGATTCTGCTTAGAAGAATATATATATATCCAGAAATACATATCGCCTAATTCTGAAATAGACATCAAAGCAATAATAGCGTTCTTCAAGGACATAGACATTCAGTTCTAAGATAGCAAACGGTAAAGTACAATAGATCTCAAGAGGTCGGGTTTAGAACTCCCCATCAAAAAAAAAATGTACATAAATGTCCAATTCATTTACCAAGAGATCTTTAAGAGAGTTTTAAGATCTTGATTAGTATCGGACTATATGATACAGGGTACAGGGTACTATAGATAGATTATTTTGGTAAAAATAAAATTCGACTTTTATTTAAATACAACATTTTTTTTACATAATAATCTAAAATTTTGGTTCAAAATGAAACATTGATCCCAAATATACAATGTAAGTATATAATTGAATTGTTATATCTATCTTATTTTACATTTTAATTATAAATCTATCAATTTGAAATTATGAAATATGATTATTCACTTTCAATTTTAGGTGATATTCATAAATTATGATTTTTAAATATCTAATAATAATATGTTCAGTTCAGAACCACATGAACATTAAATCCACCGCCACCACCACCATTACACACAGAAATAACGAAATCAATAACTAAATAAAAATAAAAATAAATTTCACTGGGATTTCATTAATGATTAAAGATCAATGAAATGACATATTAAAACAGAATTGACCGAATTGCGTATACGAATAACATTGAATGTATTTACGACTATGACTTTAATCCATACATGATCGTATATTGCATGAAGTAAATATAAAAATTATTTTATATAATATATATATACATGTCCACATAGTCATACCTATTACCTACATAAAGGTTATTTGAAAATTTCAGTCAAACAACAACAACAACATAAAAGAAATGAATAATGAAACCATGTGCCAATGATTATTTCAAGAAATAAATCATCGTATTATTAGACACAATATATTAGATATTACTATACATATATGTAATGTATCTATTGGCTACTCATAAAACTGACCATTTCAATCAAAATGAATTCATATATACTTGTACATGGTTAATTGAAAAATTATAATTTTAAAAATTCGTGTACTCTTATTAGTACGAATGAGATATCTGAATCTGAAATAAGACGACAGAATATTAATGATATAGGATTATTTTTTATTATTATTATTATTTTTTTTTTTTTCTTTTTAAATAATTATAATTATAGATATTATGAGAAATGTCCAAATCAATTGTTTTTTTTTTTTTTTTTGAAGAAATTTTGTGCACGAAATATTTCAAAAATTTTACAATATAAAAATATACGAATAGTTTATAGGTCTATTCTCTGTTGCCTAGATTGATGATAATAATTCAATTAGATTAGAAATCACATTTTAAATATTAAAAGAAAAGGTTAAAAAGTTTAACATTAAATTAAGAAAATTGATTAAACTCATCTCAGTTGGAATGAAAATCATTTAAAAACGAATTGATATTCAGATAATACCAACGCATGAATAAGTTTTTTTTTTCTCTCTAAATTATTTAAATTAAAATCGTTTTAAATGTATTTATTGTGGGTTTGAAGTGGATGATTCGAATTTTTTTATTAAAATTTAATGAAATTTAAAATCTATAAAATTTGTCATCGAAGTTATTAATACAAAAAAAAAATGTATATAAATTAAAAATATGTCGAATATATGAAAAAAATATGTCGGGTGTTGATATCGTTTTTAAAAATTCTGAGATATCTTTAAATATTTTACAAAAAGCTTAATTTTTCGAGATTGAAACTCAAATTGAAAATTTGACAAAAAATAAGCGAGATTATAAAAAAATAAATTTTACTTGGTATTTTATTACGTCTCTGTTACAGTCTTTTTAATTTCAGTCTCTCACTAACCTACACGGTTCAACAACCCAAAAGAAGAGTATAGCATTGGAATTTAAGGAAATTTCATTGCCCTCAGAGCGAACTTAAAAAAACGCGGGGTAGAAGTATTATATAGCAACAGAACCAATCAGTTTAAGAATCTTTTCACATCGACTTCACATTGGGTTGCGTAGTAGATAGAACGCCTGCTTTTCAATCGTATATCCCTGATTCATTTCCCAACGAAAGCAAAATGCTTTATAGCAACACATTGCATCCCAAGTAACAATTTTTTGAGCTCTCAGCATAATTTGCTCTAAATGACTTCTAAAGCTGTATAAAAATACACTGTCAGCTGTACAATAAAATAATTATCTCTATGGGGGCGTAGAATATTTTTGTTCTACTTTAGAGCTAAAATAATATTTTTTTTCTTATATATAGAACATTTTGCTTTAGTACTGTATAATATTATATTGCTTTAGAGCTGTTGGAATATTTATATTATTTTGTTAAGCAACTTTCACCTCAAGAGCGTAATTATATGCTGTTTAAAAGCTAACCGCCTCAGGTCACGTCTCATAGTACTCTGAAATAGAGCAGTTACTATTCACTGCTCATTTTAATAATTTGTTATGCTCTTTTAGAGATAAAATAATATTTTTTTATTGATACAAAGCTATTTGCTACCTGATTTAATATGTTTACTGTTCTTGTCTTGTTATACACATGGAATTCTCATCAAAGATTCATACACATCAACTCAATGCAAAACTTATAAATCAACTCAATGAATTGAGAGAGCATTAAAGAATGGGAGGGAATTCAAAACTCTCACACATGAATTCTCATAAAAATTAAACTCATTTCATGCTATTGCCCTCTAAAAAACTGATTTACAATTCATTTTGGAGCTCTACAATTGCTCTTTATCAGTGAAGAAAACCTCTATACCCAATCGCCATTTTTTGTTGAAACTGTAATATTGAATTAAAGGGATGTAAACATTGATGTAAAATTTGATGGGATGTAAAATAATGTAGATAATTGCCGCCATTGATACACATACAATTTGTTTGTATAATATTAAAATACAAAATAAAATAATTTTTGAAAAATTTTGAAGTTAAATGTTATTAAAAGTGTTTAATAAAAGTTTTAATTTAATAATTTTGAAAAAAATTTTAATCACATATTTTGTTATCTATCACTATCATGAATGTAACAAAATATAATTACATATATGAATAAATTAATACTAGTTTGTTGTGCATATATTTTGTTATATCTAAATATTTTTAAAATTTATGATGAATATTGCAACAAAAAAGAAAGAAAATCTTGACTATGGACTAGGGAAATTTTCGTTCATTTCAAATTAATTAGTTTTTCTTCAATTACTTAATTTAAATTACATTTTTACAAAATTGATTATAACCTATTTTCCACAAAAAACAATAATAAATATGTAAATATTAAACAAATTTTATGACGTTTGTCATTATTTTTTTATTAGTATGAGTAAAATGACAATTTTTACAATCTTTCGTGTTGGTAGCTCTGCCGCTGCGCAGCAAAAATTAGAAATAGACATATCATGCATCAAATTTTCTGCGTGCAGAATTACATGTAATTGGTTCCATATAAAACCATGTATTCTAATTTATTTTTGCTGCGATGCATGCATAGTTCTGCACATGTATATCAGGCATAATATAATTATTTTTTTAAAGTTATTATAGTGTGTTGTAAATTTTCGACGTAGAATGCCTATATTTAAGACAAATTTGAAATCGCAAAGAAATTTTACGTTTAATTAGAAAATTATTCACATTTTCTATATTATTCAATTGCAATATCACATTTCTATATTATTTTATTGTTATAAAAATATAAATGTGTTTATTTAGGAAATAAATTAGATAAGTATCGATACTAATAAAAATAATAAAATAATACAAACTTATACATGCTCTTAAAACTAATTTATTTAAACGTTTAAAGAGAAAGAGCTTTAAAAGAGGAGCGCAAAAACACTTTTAAAGAGCTAAAATTAAAAATTGAATTAGCTCTATAAGTGACACTTTTGTTGTTATAAGAAGTTTTTAAAGGCTCTTAGAACGGATATCGAGCTCAAAGTTTGAGCTAATAGCTCTAAATTTAGCTCTAGTGCAGCACAACAGCTTTTATAGAGCTAAAAATGTTATTTGTCATTAAAGCATTTTTGACATTTGAACAGTTTTCACGTTCCACCTCGATGAATTAAAGAAAGAGACAGTGACAAGAATCCTAAAATTTAAATGTGAAACTTTTTCAAAATATTACCCCAAAAAATTACCGATAAAGAAATAAAAAAAATGTAAAAGTACCTACTAATTTTTGTGCTCATCTTTTAAATAAACCATTTATAGCAAAACATATCTAAGTTCGAAATCCAAATAAGAAAACCATATATATTTTCAATAAAAGAACCAAATAATAAAACATAATAAAATTAATAAAATATAAATAATATAAAGTCATCAAAACCATTCAAATTACCCAAAAAATAAAGTTACCTACCTATTAAAAATATTTAAATTTTCCTGGTTTGTGCCTTTGATTGAGCAACTTCCAAATGTTTTTAATTTACCAATGTAGGTACATCTTCAAGATGAAATGAATGTTAATTGTGTTTTTGTTTTGAAAAAAAAACCATCTTTACTTGTTATTACTGTTTTACTACTGTTTATGTACTAAACTAAAAAATATTTAAAACTAAACCCCACTTATAATTTCCAAAAATTTTATAAACCATATTTTGTTTATATACCAATACTTTTTTTTGACAGTAAAAAATTATCAGTACTACCAAAAAATAAAATATTCCATCGCGCCGCTTACAATGTCTAACAGAAATGCATATTCAGCGAGATGAGACGAGATCAATTTTTTCTTCTCGTCAACGATGGGTCGAAGAGAATATGGGTGATAATAAACATTATAGAAAACTTAAAAACATAACTTGACTTTTTTCTGTTCTGTTCTAAAATTTTCTCAAGTCAAAACTGAAAAATTGAGGACAGAAGAGAGAAAAAATAAAATTGACTTTTTTTCAGGTCGACATTTCAAATTCAGCAAAGAAAACGCCATTAGAATTTTTCCTGATTTCTATCTTAAATAACAGTATTTTTCCCGAATGATTTAACATGATGGCGCTTTCTAATATTTGAATTTTAAAATCTATGCAAATCAGGCTATTTTGTGTGGTAAACTGTACTAAATTAAAAAATTTATAATTCAATTAAAATAATATCACTAGAATTATTGAAGCCAATACCACTAATATTAATAAGAATTCAAGATATACAATTAAACTACATTCTATACACCTGCTCAAATTTAAAAAAAATTTGTTAAATTCTCATACAGTCAATAATATTGATTAGTAAAAATTGTCACGTTTAACACGAATTTTATATAAAATTCAAAAATTTTAAATTTAAATTTTAATCATTTGTAAAATAATACGAGACTCACTCGAACCCGATATTTATACACAATGGATCACGATTAATGTAATTTTTAAGTATACAATAAATGATTTTATTATACAAAAATGACTTGAATTTAAAACTTGTTGTTAGTACAATAATAATAATTTTAAAATATATAATTATAAATAATTTAAGAAGTAACTTTTAATATAATTTAAATTGTTGTAAAATTGTAGTTTAAAAAAAAACAAAAACAATTTCAATTTAAAAAAAAAATTGAGTTTTGTATAGGTTCGGTTATTCGGAATCAAGTGTCAAATCATTTACACAGTAATTTTATTTCTTATTTTTGATGTGACAGTTCAGATTAAGTTATAACTAACATAAATTTAAATTAAATACTGGTTAACATTTAACTGACATGTTAAACAAATTGCAATGTTCTATATTGTAACTAAGTATAGATAGAAAAAAATTTCCGCGTATTCAATTTAATTTAATTTATTTTTCCATACATATATAATTATGTAGGTAATTAGAAAAAAAAAATTTTCTTTATCATTTTACTTTGGGGACGTGAGAAAAGGCTACTCTGCGAATATTTACGATGAAATTTTTGCAGCTTTACCATAATATATTCAATTCAGTCAGAGCAATTACCCACCAAATATTTACAAAAAAGAGTGGGTGCTACTAAATCTTTATGATTACTTATTACTGTTAATTGTTGTGTAGGACGCTATCAAAGCTATAAGCAAAGGATCAATTTTCTTCAATGTCTAAGTATGCTTGTTTTTATACTTCAAATAAGTGAATTGTATTCAAGTCTTAGTCAAATGTATCCTTTATAATTTAAAAGAAGGTTCAGAAGGATGTAAAAAATATTTTCTGCTTCCCTAGCATTTTTACATACTGAATAAAATTTGATTTTGCCACGAAAGTTTGCGGTTAATTTTCATTCTAAGTATTTTTAATGTTTCCGCGGAGTTTTCAATACATATTCAATATATATTTCCGAAAGTAATATTTGATATATTAAAGAACTTTGTTCTATGGATATTAGGCAACTCTGGGTTTTGGAAGCACAAATAAAACCAATATCGTTATTACCAGTTATATCAAATTTATTTGAAAAGCTTCTTTCTCCTTAAAAGGTAAAACGTGGTTTAGCCAAAATTTCCGACTGGGATAAAGCAAACAGAGTAGAGTTTAACAGCTCCAAAACTCAAAGCTCTCTAGTTAAGACAAAAATTAACGCCCTTCGAACCTATTCTTAAATTTTGAAATGAAGGCTTGCAACACCTAGAAAACTTAAATATTCTCAGAATGCGAGGAAATAAAAATTTGCTCTGCAACGATCATAATTTTTTATTGCGAAAAGCACCTCAAAATATTTGGGTTATTTAAGTCGGCGTAAGGCATATTCTTCACCTAAAAATCTGCTCAATATATATAAAGCCAACACACGACCCAAAATAGAGTATAATTCATATCGATGGGCGGAAGCATCAAAGACTGCTCTAAGCTTTCTTAACAGAGTACGAAAATGCGCTATTCGCCTTATAGATAATGTAGATGTCTCATCAAAATTAGCTTCACGTGTTAACGCCATATTGTTGGGGCACTTACTCTATTTTATACTTATCTTGTGGAGTAGGCACATATTCGGAAAAACTAAAATCACTACTTCCCCTCTTAAGCAATTTCGTCGAGGGCTGCAAATGCCGACCCCTACACCGTGGAAATACCAAAACTGTTCAAGACTGGTCATGGAAATTCGTTTATAGTCAAAGCTTCTAGAATTTAGAATCGCATTCCACTACAAGCATTCCCAAGAAAAGATAGTTTTTATACGTTGGCTTTACAAAAATTCAAAGTGAACATAAATAAGATTGTTCACAGCTCCCCGTCAAACCTATTTCTTTCTCTTTTTTTATTCTCTAACTATACCTTTTCTTTTCTTTTTCAAAAGCCAACGACACGAAACTATAAAGGTTTCTCGAGGCAAATAATATAAAAAATGCACAAATTCAACATCAAATTATCAATTCTGAAAACTGGTATAGCTGTTAGAATCTTAAACCTTAAACGAACAGATTATTATGTAAGAGGATGAGTACTTGGAATTAAAATTAATATAGAGAAGGATGTAAAACTCCTCCTCTAGAGGCATAGTGTTCTGGATACTGAGCTTTATTTATCGATAAAGTCTTTAAAAGAACAAAAGTCTAGCGTATCAAAAGTAGATTGAAGAAAAATCCATTCATATAAATTTTACTTGTGAAAGCCTCAAAGACCAACCAGTTATCATTAACGAGCTTATAATATGAAAAAATTCGGGTTTATCACTACAAAATAAAATATTGATTTTTAATTCTAATAAAAGTTTTAAAATCTGTTCGGGTATATGGTATTCAAATATGGAGATGCGCAGCTTAAATTCATATTGAATCCAGTTAAAGATTTCAAAACAAAATTCCTAAGGAATAGGTACTGAAAAAAACAGCGACATACACCGAGATCTAAACATCAATTAAATGTCTTTAGTAATAAAACGCAAAAAATGAAGCAAGATTGCTCCAACACGTCAACACTGAGGCCCTACACCTCTTGGATGCAATTAGCAAGGCTCAAGAGAGTTAAACTCTTCGAATTGGTGTCATAAAAAGAAAATTAATATTGAAATATTTAATATTCAATTAAAATAGTAAAGTTTTTAATAATTAATCGTTAAATCTTCTATTAATAATAAAAAAAATGTGCGCAGAATTATTATTTGCTCTATAAGACTAGATACAGAGCGAACATAAAAAAATATAATGAATAAATAGCTTTCCTAGTAAACATTAACAAATCAACAGGTTATTAAAAAAAAAATGCAATAATTTCCCGGAGATAATGTCCTTCCGGATGATAGTAAAAAAAATTAAATAAATTTCTTATATATAGTACAGAATATTAACTTCATTAATCAACATCTGTAATACAAGTTAAACATCTACAATCTACATTAGTTTATTATTATATAACTAGGTTATGTTTATATCATTAAATTGAAATTCATTTTTTGTTGGTGTTACGTTGCGTCGACTGACAGTATAATCCAAAATTGAATATTTAATTTTCATTCAATTCAATTCAATTAATATTTATTTATTTTTATTTTAATGTAATTACCATAAATGAATATTATTCGCACAATTACTTAGCAGTGTTATTGACAGAACTATACTGCAAATTTAACGTATGTTACGTAATGTTTATGTTCTTAATTTACACATATATGGATGTGTATTGTGAAATATTTGAATTTTTAAGGAAAAATTATCAAAAAATATGAAAAATACATTACTCACCATAAGTTAAAACTATCTTAACCTAGTTTATTATTAATTTAAATAATCGGATTTATTTTTAATGACGTGAATATTTAATTTTTATTAAAAATTAAAAAATCGAATATCCTTTCACTAATAAATTTTTAATATTGAAGTCATACTTCAAAATTTACTTCTTTAAATTCACATTTTTGCTTATAAGTTTATCAATGCAAACTATTTTGTTCAGTACAAATTTAAAATTAAGGTTGATTTTAACTGCTTAACATTTAAAGTGTGGAAATATTTTGTTGGCTCTAAAAAGGGAGTTTCTAGAAAATGCTTTTTTGCCCAAATTTGCCGAAATCGAGATTTTCAAATGGGAAGTGGTATTTTTTTTTTGTTTTCTTAGTATTTTTCTTTAAAATAAATAAAAATAAAATAAAAATCTTACATATTTTCCTTTGGTAAACTAAAATGAATAATAATCATTTTTTATAAATATATAAATTTATTTTTCATACTTATCATATTTTTTTATCTCAGTTTTGGGTACCTACAAAGTTTAAACTAAATAAAAATAAAACTTAATTTACAAAAGCTTCTTATTTTTTGGCGTAGATTCCGAGTTTGCATAAAAAAAAGTACATCTTCCCATTTGAAAATCTCAATTTCTGCGAATTTAGGGCTTAACAAAACCCCTTTCCGGTCCTTCCCGCGAAATGAAAATACCAATCATAGAGCACCCTCGAAGTTAAAAGAAAAAAAAATTAATTTTAAAATAACGGCTTTGAAACCCATATACCAGGGGTTTCAAAGCCGTTATTTTAAAATTAAATTTTTTTTTAAAAAAATGAAATAATTTGTTTTATTACTTCAATTCAAAGATTCAACAGAAAATTACGAAATAAATAAATTCCTCATATTGAAATTTAAAAAATTCTTTGCAACGATCTATTTTTTTCTTTAGTACTTACTTATATGTAAAAATTCAATAAAATGTCTCCTTTTAAAATATTTTTACGCTTAAAATGTTTAGTAGCTTCAACACACACCTTTAGTAACAACCATGGGTACTAAATATTACTTTTTCATCGCTTTGGAGCAAAAGTACTTAGGTAGTAGGTACTACTCCATTTTGCCAAAACTTAATTCAAATTTAGTACTTTTACACGAATTGGAAAAAGGAGCTTTCAGTAAATTTAAGATACTTAAACGATTTTTCAAATAATTCAATTCAATTCAAAAAATTGAATTAATTGTTAATCTAAATGATGTAGGTGTAATTGATGACTCAAGTGGTATAATTTTTTTTTCTTCAATTTTTAACTTATTATGTACTTTTGCCCTGAAGTTAGAAATTTATTTCTTCCCCTGCTTTTGGTGGATTATCCGCGGGTGGCAGTAGTTTACATGAATGATATTTTAACCTTTGATTACTGTGTTGCTCTCAATAATAACTTGGTGCATTAATGTTTTTAAATCACATAAAATTGTCACCTTTAGATTTCCTTCTATTTAATTTTCAGTAATAAATTTTAAGAATTTGTACTCTTGCAGATCGCTCAGAATTTATCCAAAATATTTTTATACGTCAAGTATAGTTTTACTGTATTTTAAATCATTTTGTATTGCTATGTATCTATTGTTTTTTGTCAATGCTAGCAATGACCGGGTCGTAAAAATATAGTGCAAAATATACCTCTTATTTCATTTATATTTATCACTTCTTTGGGGCTAGTATAAAGCTTCAGAATAACTCATATCCATTGTTGTTCCGAAGCTGTGCTTAAGTTTTTTGTAATCTTTAATTTTGGCAAAGTAGCTGATTAGTCTACTATGGTTATGATAGTATTGGTCTTGGTACTTATTTAGCAGCAGAGAACTAAATTTGATCTCCATCGAACATTAAATGTGGGGTGCTTGCTACATTGTTGGATTGCATCTTTTTCTGCGATCTTTCGATTATTACTTTAGACTTATAATCTTCTATAGAGAAATTCAAAGAGTGATACGTTTCGATTGTGTAAGTACAAATGTTTTAATTTTAAAAAAAAACAAGTTGTCAATTTTATCCGTAAAATAAGTTGACAACATTATGTAATGAAAACTTTCTGAGACATTGTGTTTTAATTCATTTGTGATCAAGCAAAACAGACAGTTTTTATTAACACTGTAAAACATTGGGTTTTTAAAAATTTTTGTAAACCCAAATACCGGGCAAGGAGACATCCTCAACAACAATTGTGATTATGTAAACAATGTCTCAAGCGTTTGTGAGCTTTTTTAGACATTTAAGATAATGTGGACGTTGTATTCAACTTTGTGTTGAGACAATGTGTTTTTACGTTTTGACGATGTCAACGTTAATGTTATTCTAACCCTTTCTATATAATATCTTTTTTTTTGTGGATATACCCATTCTCATTTGAATTTCAAAAATATATAATAACAACAAAATTTACAACACTCAACGTCCTGATTGAGACTCAAAGATGGCATTTTTTTTGTTGAGTCAAATGACATAACTACTACAACATATTGACAATATACGCTGGGTGGCGCAGTAGGTAGAGCGCCTGCCTTTCAACTGAAAGGTCCCGGGTTCGATTCCCGATGAAGCAAAAAAAAAAAAATGCTTCATTGGTTTTTCGAGCTGGTCTAGTACCCTTTGTCATTGGGATATAATAAATGACAAAAGATAATTGAGAGTTAATCTGGTAACAAATTAAATAAAACGAAACTATTTTATTTAAGAAGGCTTAGTTCCTGACAATAGTAGTAGTTTTCCACATTTAATGAGTAGATAAGCCAATTTGTTAAAATAAATACTCGAATTAATGTAGATATTGTAGTGTAAAATTGTAGTACCGTACTTAATTAAGCACGAAAAGGTGATTCTACCTAAGTTGTAGAATGCTGACAAGATCATAAAAAAAAAAAAAAAATCTGTTACTTTCATTTTTCATCTGTTGGTTCTGTTGTATACTGTGGCAGTTTCTGGTATCTATATGTTGAACAGATAATGTACATATTATAGTACAATATATATTCAGAATTAAAAATCAACTGAACACTCATTTTAAAATATGTACAAATCTAAATTTAATTTAATTTATTCATTATTTTTATCTCAAATGAGCCCAATTATAGCTTGTACAGAGTGTAATTCCATTTTTTATTTTATTTTTTTTACAGATTATACAGATTTAGAAATATGTATTTTTTTGTGAATAAAGAAAATAAAAACATTAGTTTTTGTTTTTCTTATTTACTTAATTAAAATTCACATAAAAATGATACCTTTTATTAAAAGAGTTAACATTTCGAATAAAATCCCACAAATCAATGTAGGCATCTATTTCCTATTTTGATTAGTTGCATTTGTTTTTTTTTTTTTATTTTCATCTAATTTTGTGTCTTCATCCCACTGTTAAAGATTTAATTCCGGAATAGCATGTAGAAAAACCAGTAGCATATTATTATGTATAGGTATGTAAAATAATATATGGAATATGAAGACAAATTTAAATTTGGGAATTTAGGCCAAAAACCTATAAAAAATAAAATAAATTTAAATTCAAATTAAAAATTTTCATTGAGAAATTTAATGAAGACTTTTTGTTTGTTACGTTTTTCATTCATTCTTTTATAAAAAGAAATTATTTTTGTTTTTGTTATTGTTGATGTTTTTTTTTTTTTGTTAATATTTATATGAAAACTTATGATAAGGTAATAAAAAAATAAAACTATAGTAAATAATATTATTTATTTGTTTATTAATCTTTGGGCGTTACCCCATTAAATTTATTTGAATGAAGCTTTAAATCACACAAAAACAAAATGTAAACAAAAAAATTGTTTGTGCTCAAGAGAAATAATTTGAAAGGGTTTCATGTAATTTATTTCAAGTTTATGATACCTTTTAATATTACCTTTATTTATTTCAAGTTTATGATACCTTTTAATATTACCTTTATTTAAAAATATTTTTTTGGTTATGGCTTACTCTTTACTTTTTTTGATTTTTTTTTTTATCTAAGTAGTTAGTCCAGTTCTTTTACGTTCCTGGATATTCTCATCTACAGACAATTGAAGTAAACTTGGTTTAGATGGAACTGAAATCGACCTTAGCTCAGCGGACGAAATCAAACATATACCAATAAAAGAGATTTATTAGAATATTAACACAGATGATAAGTGAATTCTGATAAGATACGATCCTATAGAGCTTCCAAGCTTCCATTCTCTGTGTAAAAGCAGTTAGGGTGTTCATCTCATAGACTTGGAATCATATATAAAAAAGAACAAACTACCAGATTCCTTCAGCAGAAAAAATATTAAGACGTTAATAAGTATATTTACTATTTCTACATTTGCTTGGTTATAAGTATCAAGTGTCATGGATACTTGGCCCTATTTGCTTGGTTGTAAGTATATCACTTAAAACGAAGGAATTCGTCTGAAACTTATTAATACTGATAATTATCGCGACTGCGAAGATTTTAACATTTAAGAAAACTGTGTATCTACCCAGTTTTGCTGTGACGCTATTATTGCTTTGATATCAATTTCAGTATCAGGCGATTTGTATTCCCGGAAATATTTATATTTTTTGCGAGCTATATATGTCTGTGCTCGATCTACTAATCTTAAACAGATGCTTGTTGAATGGGTCATGACCTGTGATAAACCATGTCAGCATTCTGACATTGAATCTAGTCTCTGGTTATCTGATTCAATCCATGGATATACTTAGTTTGAAAAATGATTTAGACTGTTTAAGTCATTCGCAACTGTTCTATATGTTTTGGGTTTCTGTGGTTTCGCACTTGAAAACAATTCTTTGTAAGTAAGCGTTTGAACTAGCAATACTTGGCTCTGGTCCTAATAATTGACTCTTAGCACCTGTTTTTTCAAGGACATCGGACTCTTCATTGCCTTGTATTCCTTCATGCCCAGCAGTCCACATAAGAGTAACTCTGTTTCGTTCCGCTCGCTTTGTTAAGCTTCTGTTACAGCTATAGATAAACTTTTATTTAAAATTTGAGGAAACCAGAGCTTTTAAGGAAGCTTCGCTATCTGAAATTATGTATATGCCAATAATGAGAGATGTAATTGGTCTCTCCAACGTGTTGGAGATCGACTCTTTGTTCTACTTTCGTTTTTTTTACCGTCAACTACTTAGTTTTCTAGTCAGTTTTTTCCATATTTCCCTACCATACCTGAATATTTACCTAGTCCTAGTCCTAATTAACTTTTTTTAATATTCTGAAGGGAGATATATTTTACTTAAATTACATAAATTACACCACACAATAAAATATCGAACTCAATTCATATTAATTTAAAGCCAAAATATTTGTAGCTCAAATTTGAAATATGTATACTGACTTTTGTATACTGACTATCACTAAACTATATCACAACATATAGCGAAGCTAAACGATTAATTAATTAAGACAAAGATTACAGCAATATTCATTCAGAAAAACAATATACAAATGCTATAGAAACATGGTAACTAGCATGAAAATAATGAAAAAAAATCAAAGATTGCAATGAAGATTATTCTAAAAAGCTTGAGACTGATGTATTAATGAAACTCTATATATTGTAAAAGTAAAAAAAATGTAAGCAAGTTGAGATAATCGAAGATTTATCGAGTCATCATCATCTGGTGGTTCCACAGCTTAGTGTGAGTCTTATCATCATTTACAATTTTCCTCCATTCTGCTTTATCTTGTGCAATTGTTCTCCATCTGCTAACTCCAATCTTTCGACAGTTATTCTCAATTTCGTCCAGCCATCTTGGTATTTGTTTACCTCTTGATCTTATATTGCTAAGATTTGTTGGGTAATCAAGAATTAAACTAGTTGAATGATCTCAATAAGTATTTTGTTAATATTGGGGAAAAGTTGGTCAAACAAATTAGTATCTAAATTTTTTTTATACAAAACGCAAAACGAATAAAGCATTTGAATTTTTTATAAATGACATTAGTAAACATTAAAATCAACTGATCCGTATAGTATATCCAGCTAACATGCCAAAAGTATGCAATGAATCCATTATGTGAAACAATCTTTAATTTAATTAATAAATCACTAAAAGAAGGTCATAATTACTAAATCAATAAAATTTAAGTAAAATAATACCTACTTGTAAAAGTATCAATTACAGATCAATAGCTTCAAGCATAGTTTTAATATTGATGATTTGACACAATACGTCTCTGCGCCGTTTAAGCTACACTTTATTATTAGATCTACATTTAGACATTACGTCTCCTATCCATTAACCTGCTGTGTATTCAAAATAACCTTCTTAAAGTCCAAATTATCTGAGTCATTCATAGATAACCCGATATTGGGCATATTTTTATGTATTCTAGCCAATTACGAGTACATTGTTTTTTTTTTTTAGAAAAACTAAATAAGGAAATGGGAAAATTTTGTTTCCTTCTCGGTTTCAATTAAAATTGATTATGGGTTTTAATTTTTATTTATTTTTTAATTTTAACATTTTTTTTATTTTTAAATCTTGTTTTTTTATACAAAAAAAAACTTACAAGACACCTGATGAAGATTAAGAAAAAAAAATGATATGAACAAACAATTATAGACTTGATGTTTTGTTAAGATTTTATCATAACAGTTTAGTTACGTTTCAATTTTTTTTGTTCTAATCACGTCAATCTCAGATGTTAGATTTTTTTTTTGTTTTTGTTTCATTATTTTTATTGAAGTGTTCTAAAAATTGATTTGAGCATTTTTTTTTTAAAGTCTTTTTTTTTTATTTTATAGAAATTTAGAAAAAAAAGTGTAAAAATATTTAAAAAAAAAAACAAGACAAAGAGAGTTTGAAGTTTTTTGATTGTTCTATAATGGTTTTGAGATAAAAGCTAGAATAAGCGATAACCAATTTTTGAATAATGAAAAACACAAAACCGAAAAACATAAAATTTTTTGGTCAAGAAATTAAGTTAGAATGAAACAGCAATTCTTTTTTATTAATTAAATGTTTTAAAAAGTGTTTAATAATTTGCGTTTACTTAAATGGCTTTATGACAAAATTTCCAAACTTACAATAAAAAAATTCCTAAAATTGATTTTGTGTTTTTTATTTTTCTTAACTTCTCAAACATTTTAACAAAATTGTACTTAATAATTTTCTGGGCACTACAAAACTTGAAAGTGCTGGGTCTGACGCAATATTGTCCTTCACTAAGTGTGATTACAACCAGATTCGATTCTCTTCGAAAAAGTTTTTCATATTCCCTGATACTTCACCTTCTCCACGAAAGTGTTCCGTTACTTTCGAAACGTCTAAAAATACGATTGTTACGACGGGTTAAGCTGGATTTTCATTAACCAATATTTCAAATCTTAAAAATCGGCTGTAAAAAGGGAGATAATATGAAATGACATTATTTTATATGAGGGCTCAATATGTATGACAAAAACAGAAAATATCATTTACCGGGGATATTTTCACAAAAATTGGGGATATTTTCAAAAAAATTGTGATATATAACTTGATAAAGTATTTTTTAAAATATCGGGGATAGTTTCTTTACACCGTCAACACTTTTTTAACAATTTTTCGAGTAAATGCATATAAAATAAAATAATTTTTTTTCAACAGATGGTTTTGACGGTGGAATTGTTGTTTGTGTGTGTATAAAATAAATTCCCCAAATAGAAATTTAGAGAATTCTGTGCAACGGTCTATTTTTTTCTTACATAAAAATTCAACAAGCTATCTCTCTTTTTAGAGCCAATAAATTTTTCAAAATTTTAAATATTGTTCAATGAAAATCCACCTTTATTCAACTTTTATTACCACAATGTCAATGTCATTAGAAAAAAAAAAGAATAATATAGAAAATGTTTTTAAAACAAAAAAAACGCTCAACAATTGATCATTTTCTGCTATATTTAAAATTTTTAAAATTACTATTAACAAACGACAATAATTGTCTTTCAGACATTTTTGATGCCTTCTTTGCACATTAAAGGCATCACGGATACATAATTTAAGCGTTTTGAAACTCGACATATTGTTTTACAATTTTGATTTGACGAATGTAAATATAAAACTGTGTTTCATCCGCTCTAAATATGACCTAGCCACTGAAGGCGTCTTAATTTGCCTTTTTTTTGTTTAGCTAGGTTCATATCATTTACCGGCTGATATAATTTGAAATTTTATATTGTAAACGGCTCGCAAAATATGATAATATCTTCTCTTTTGAACCCGTTCGGCAGACCCAGAATCATAAATTCGACGAAGAATTTTTTTTTCGAAAATATGAATTACGCTTCAGAGCCGTATACATGAGAAGCACCAGAAGGATGATCGTTTTGTACATCTTGTGACTACGTATTTCAGATTGGTAGTGACATTTGAGTCCCGCTGTTTAAACAAATTAAAATAGCAGCGGTGTGTAATGGTAATTGTTTGCTTTATTTCAATTTCGACGTTACTTAATTTGGTTGATGTTTATTTAAAGGTATATGAACAAAGTTTTATGAACTACAGACAGTTATGTTAAGTTTTAAATGATGTTGTTATGTTTTCTTATGTTTAGAATTAAATTAAAGGTGCATTCCCAACAAAATTTTCAACATTAAATTTTAGGATGCAACCTAACCATATTTTTCTAACAAAATTGTGAAGTTTTTATATTTTCGTATTTAAAAGTTGTTGTTGTTTCCATGTGGCAACAAATGTTTTGTTTTTTTTTTGTCCACAGCATATTCTTAAATTTTTTCTCGTTTATAATATAAAACGATCATCTTTTCCCAATTCTTTCTCAATTTGTGTGAATGCTTCGATAACTGCTCATCGTAAAGTTCTAATGATACCAACGTTGTCAGCTAAACCGAAGAGATAAAAAAATTTATAAAATATAGTTCAATGCGGTTTGCTCAAGATCGTCGCACTATGAGCTAGCTTGCTACACCGAATTTCGACTATGAAGTACATAGAGTGTAATACGATGTATGCTGTCGTAAGCGGATTTAAAATCGATGAAAAATATTCTTTCTTCAGGATCTGTTTTAGTGCGAATATCTGATTGGTGGCTCATTTGCTCAATTGATTTATCTAATCCTTTGATCCTCTGATAATTTGCCAAATCGGAAGTGCTATAGTGATAGTTTTCTTTCTTGCATGGAATTGGCATTATTGTAAGGTATTTAATTTAGGAGTTATTTCATTGGGGAGTAATTTCAAACAACTATTTAAAAAAAACAAATAATAGTCTAGTTAGATAATCTAGACTATACAAATAATTGAAGTAAATTTTTTAAAATAAGATTTATTTAATTAATATGAGATTTTGTTTTTTTCGAATTTACTCAAACGATTACATCAATCATCAATCGTGATAGTAAATTAATTTATTTTGTCAAATAAATATTAAAAAAATATATATGAAGGAATGATTGTCATAAATAATTGACAGTAATATCAACTCATTTCAGAAAATTAATTCTTTTCTACAACGTTTATTAGAATTCGATCATTATTTATTGCAGGTTGAGCTGTCGCATATTATTTATTTTTACAAGTAATATAGTTACGTTGCGATTGTAACTCATAAAATTTTATTGATATGAATATGAAGTAAAAGTAAAAGTGGGGGTTTGTGTATTAGAAAACGTGTATTAGTAGTCCGGTAGACTGTTGGAATTGAGCTATTCCATAATCATTGCTTTGGCGATTTGTTCGTCAAAAGCAAACAAATTTGGATTAATTTCTTAGATTCAAAGGTAATAGGAAAATCTAGAAAGACTCCACGATCTAGTAAAATTTGAACTCAATTCCTAGCGAGGGGCGAAAAGCTATTTTAGCAAGCGAATAACGACAAGAACGAATGTTTAGTTATCCGAACGAAAAACGAAGGTTATAATAATATAACACTAATTGAGCTGACGTTAGACCATATGTAGATATATGTACAGGGTAATGTACAGGGTAACATCAGTAATATTCTATGGAAGGTAATTTCTATGAAAGCGTCACACTATAAGATTATGACTTGTAGAAATTAGTTTTTGTAGTGGACTCGAGCAAATTTTTCTTTATGTACTTTGTGTTTGCACAACGCGAAAAACAAGAAAAGCAAAAAGCCCGAAATTTTACTATACTGCTAAATATATTCAGGGGTAAGAAGTAGAAAAATGTCTGAAATATTTCAATTCTTAAAAGATGCGCCGATCAAGATGGAGCCAATGGAGTGTGATGAAAATTATAACTCAGATTACTGAGAGAGCACATAAAAGGTCATGAGGGCTAGCTGTAAAAGATGATCACATGACTATCAACCTAACTATCAAACAGCCAATCAAAATGAACCATACTAGACTTAAGTCATAACTGATCGTACTTTAATAAATATTATTTGTATTGGTATTTTTAAAATATACAAATGATTTTCAAATCAGCTATAGATTAAACTAATTTAAATTTATAGTAGTAAATTATCCACCAAGAAATATCCAACCAACCGACCATTTATTTATTGATGATATTTACTTATAAATAATAAAATATAATAAGTTTAATTGCAACAGGTCAAGTAAGAAAGGATATTCCAACCAGTTAAATTACTAAATTTCCCCTTTCAGCTAAATTAACAAAATAAATGATTTAGCAGAATTTAGTACAGGTACAAAAAAGCAAAAAAAAATTAAAAACAAATAATTATGTGCAATAGAAAAAAATTCACTTTATACCTAAATACAGTAGTTTGCAATAAAATTTGGACAGTGTGAATTCCAGAATAATTTTTATTTTTCAGTTAGTTATTTTTTAACTCCCTTTACACACACCATTTTGATTTAAATTATATTTGGCATTAACAAAAATGACAATTAATTCGACATAATTACTCCCATTAATTTTGTAAATTAATAGAGCTCGGTCTAATGATGAGTAATGATGGGTATTTTTTTTTTTTTTTACAACCAAAATATTAGGTTGGGATATTTTATATCGAATTGGTCAAATTTAAGAAATGTAGAGGGTAAATATGAAGTTTTAAAGTTATAGAAAATATTTCGAACATATTGAGTTTATAGCCATTATAAATATTAATATATTTAGTTATTTCAGCACAGTTCGTTTTGCATACAAAATTTTTTATAATGTCAATAATGTTTCCGTTAGGCCACAATTATAGTTATTTCCTTCTTTTTCTTCTTCAATTGAACCAATTACCTCCTCCTTCAACGTTTCAGTGATAATTAATTGAATTACGTACAACTTACATTATTATCCTTAGGGCTATAAAAAACAGTAAAGGATTCATTAGTAAAAAAATAGTTGTAAAACTGCGTATAACTAAATAATAAAAATTGTTAAATTAGAATGAACGTAAAAAAACACGCTTCATAATCGTTTTTATCGATTCATAATCGAGAGAATAGGATGTGACGAATCATCTGCTTTATAGCCTATTTTATAATAAACTTGGATTTGAAAGTACAGAATGACCTAAAGTATTTGAAAGAAAATAAAAAATTTAAATTATAGAAGATAAAATTGTGTTGCTTCGTTTCAAACGCCGTAAACTTATATTATTCACAACTGCTAGCAAATCTTCACAGATCAAGAGAGAGAATAATATCTACATTAACTGTTTTAAGAATGCTATCAAACAAATATTTATGAAACCTCGTTAAATGGAGCCTATTTTAAATGGTCCTGGAATAGTCCAACCGCACCAATTAAATGTCACAAATGCTCTTTTACTATTGTAAATACAAAGTCAATATTGATTTGGAGTCGATTGATTAAATGTAAAGCTCGGAGAACGCCTTAGTTACATTTACATTTGTGAAGTTCCTAATAAAATCGATAATCTAAGAGTATACACGGAAGCAAACATAATTAGAATCGACAATTTTCTAATAAAATTGATTCGAAAACATTATCACAGAGCACAAAAAACTCCAGAAAATGGTTTAATCTCGCATATATGCTACCACAACAAGGAGTACATTAAAAAGACTATGCTCACATGTTTTATAGTCCCTGAGCACTTTATCTTTTTGGATAAAAATGGTTATATTCAAAACCAAAATTATGGCGCTATACTATATCACTATAGTAGATGGACTAAGTAAAAACTATAGAGTACAACCCGGGCAGCATTAAAGGAGAAAATTTGAGATGGAACCATACTCGACAAAGATAAATTTATAAAAAAAGACTATTGGTGGTTGGAAATAAAGTTCGTATAATTAGCACTAAGTATATTACAAATACATATTTTTTTCTCGTTTTAACTAGGTTTAAGCAGTTTTAGGTAGGTTTAGTTAGGTTAAGTTTTATCTTAAATAATACGGGAATATATTGGTTTTTACACCCCAGGTTTTTTCTAATAGATTAACTAAAGTAAATTAAAGCTAAATAATAACAATAATAATAATTATATAACATAAATTGACATAAAAAGCACACTATTATTTTACACGTTAATAATAATATCACAAATGCCTATTTTTGTAAACTTTATCTAGGCTAAGTAATTATAAGATTGTACAATGGATAAAATAAAGTTTAAAAAAAAAGTGACTAGATAAATAATTTGAGGTCATTCGAGACCATCAATTTTGGAATTACTGATATAATTTTTGTTTTACTTATGAGATCTAACTTATGATAACTCTATTTATATATAAGATCAAAAATATTTACGAATATTTTAAAATTTTATCAAAACCGGTTTTATTTCTACTTCATGAAATTACCACATTATAGCTATTATTTGTCAAAATAAGCCGAAGAATGGAAGATTTAAAACAGAAAATTCAGATAGCTAGAAAATAACATAAAAACCAGAAGAGTGTCAAATATGGCAGTCCTATTAAATATTAAATATACGCTTATTATCTTATATATATATTAATTTTGTTTTTGTCTGAAGCCTTTTATAAAAACAACAATAATAATTAAAAAAAACAGTTGATTATGAATTAAAGAATAAGAATTGAGAGAATGGAAGTAGATGTAAGTAGTGGTAGAACTGTAAAATGTAAGTGAGAAAATAATATCAATGCATTATGATGAGACATATTTACTTTACATTGCTGTTGGTGTTTTGACTTTTGAGTTGTATTATAATGTAATCTTTTTAAACTGCATCCAAACCTTACTAGATTAGCAATGGCATTATACTAACAAAGTATAATTTCAAATTTTAAAATTTACATTTTGTACTCATACATATTAAATAAAACTATTTAAAACAAAAACAATAAATTTGGGTGTATTATTAAATGCTGCAAACTGACAACAAGTTTGCCACCAGTTGGCGTACTTTGCAATAATGAACACAAATTCTTCCTATATTCTACATTTACTTTACTTGCAAAGTTTATGTTCATTAATATTGACATTTTGAAAATAACAATTTTTTTTAAATAAAAAAACAAAAACTAAAATAATCGAAACAACAAAGAAAACTACTTCAAAATTTTTTATGCATACTAAAACTTTATTCTGCCAAGTTGACGCCCACTAGACTTTCAGTCTGCATTTATGAACAGCATTCAAAATATCTGAAAAGTGTGTTCATAAATTCAGAATATGCAGATTGATTGCAGGTTTACATTTATGAAAACAAGGTTTGTCTCAATTTTCTTCTTTCTTGTGTTCTTTAAGGTTCTCTGGACGAAATTGGGACACAATGATACTAACTTGGTTTTTAAATAAATATTGCAATAATAATCTAAAAACAAACAAATATGTTAGATATTAAAAACTGTTTGGGCATAAAAAAATTTCAGCTATCCAAATTTTATTGTACACTACTGTATGTAAAGTAATCATTAACTAATTCATATGAATTGTGATTGATTTTCCTCAAATACAATGCCATTGGGTATTTGAAGAAAAAATTCAAAACAAAAATCAATTTTATCAATAAATTCTTACATATTGTATGTCCAGTCCATATCTAATTTTAAAAAACTATAAAACAAAAAATATTTCGAATTTCAGAATATCTGATCTGATTAATTTCATTTTCAGTCGATACAGAGTCCAGTTGTATATCAATGTTAATTTAATTATGGTACATGGAAACGTCTCAAATATATAACTAATAATTTAATGAACTCAGAAAAATATTATACATTATGTATAATAATTTCAGTAAATCTGTTGTACATGAAGTATATTATTATTAAATAAATCTCAAGGATTATCGCACCTCTAGGTATTTCTTAATGGAATAATCGATAATAGTGTAGTTTATAAGCCCTTCAGATGACGGTTGTTTTGTTATCAAAAATTAATTGTGTTGAGAGGACATCATGATGTTGGAAGGTACATAATGGCAAAAATTTTATATATTATATATTTTAACATAAAATGTAAATGTTCCTTAATGAAGCCTTCCTAGCTATTGGTCCGTAGTTTATAAAAGAGAAAAATAAATATTTTTTTTCTAGAATTTATTTTATCGTTAAATAAAAATGCATTAAATAGAAATTGATATAATGAAGATGATTCTAGATCCAATGGAATTAGGATGCTTTCAATATGATAATGTCTCAATATATATCGCTTATGTACTGTTAAATTATGATTGCGTACGAAAAATATCAACGTTTTAGGTTGTCCTGCCTCTTTACTGGTAATTAATATTGCAGAAAATCTTTGGGGATGAATGATCATGGTTCAACAGGATGTGGATTCTGAGACTTGAAATCTTGATCAGTCATGATCTAACCTCCTAGAGATATGACTCAAATAACGTTCCAAATGATTGATTGGATTAACGTTGAAATGTGTTGGATGGCATCCTAGCTCACGTCAAACGGTTGTTTTGTCACACAATCATGTAAGATGGAAGAGATTTATTATACGAGCCTCAATGACGTTAAGACAAGACATGATCAATGATAATGCGTAATTGTCTTGAAATCATTCGCTCTAATTCTTCATTTTATGAGTCAACCGTCAATCAAGAGTTAAACGTTTTTTTGAATATACTCTGAGGCTATTACAGAATCCCTTTGGGGATAGCCTATTGTTTGAATAGCACGAAGATTTTTCCATGCAATTTTCATGCAGAGTACTTTCGTCAGTAAACCGCGATATGTTTTGATTTGTTTGTTGCTCTATATATATATATTTCCACGTACAACACTAGTTTTATCTGAAATACTAATCTACCCAAACGTATGATTTTTTTTATTTTGAGCAAAAATCCCAAGTTGTTTAAATTTCACGATTAGTATACAAATCGCAGGTTTTTCAGATTTTGCAGCAGGTTTTGGCCCAGGATCTACACATATGGTCCTAATCAAATATTATTATGAAATTTTTTTTTAATTATTGTAAGAACTGCATAAACTGTAATAACATTTATTATATTGAGTTTAATCAGTTTTAACTTGTATACTCAATAGAGTAATGATTCGATAGATTAACAAACAACACACTAAATTAAACAATAAGGTTCAAAAATATTGTAAATATTTTCAAATTTAGCGGTGACATTTAAAATATGATAAAATCAATAAAATTTGAAATGAAATAACAAAAACCTATTAAAGAAGAAAAATATAAAAAACAAGGAACGATCTGGGTACAACTCTTATCATCATTGTCCTGCAACCCCATCCGTGGGGCATAGAGCGGAAAGGGTACAATTCCATCTACTTGTAATTTACTGCTGCACAAAGAACCAATTGAAGCTTCAAATTTCAAATGGATAAGTAGACCAGACTGCGACATAACCAAGCAAATTTTGCCTATGCTGAGCCTGAAGCGTTTCCTTAACGTACTATCATTGAAAAGGGTCACTGTCCTATTGTGAAATATGTCAGAAAACTTAGAGTCCCTTCAAACGAATGTTACAGAACCTGTAGAGAGGAGGAATAGGATAAAATCGTCTAACACCTTCTCTGCACATGCCCTTGTCTTTATCGAAAAAATAAAACCCATCTAGGAGCTTTTTTCCTGGACTCACTCAGTAAGCTTGAAGGTACTAAAATCCAAGACCTCCACCACTTTGTTCTAAAAGCTAATAATGGTTCAACGAATAGGTTCTTATACGAGAAAAGTTCCAATGATATCACAATGGACTTTACATAAATTTCATAAAACTCTAGCTTATTTTTTAAGTTTAAATTTGGACACCCTTTACAACAAACAAAGTATGTATGTATGAACCAAATTTATATTTTACTGTATTAGAATAGTCCTAAAGGAATTCAAGAGAATATATTGGAAATATTTTGAAATTTTTTTCTTTTTGCTATTTTTTTTAAATCTGAGATGCATACATATATGTATAAGAAGGGCATATGGCAACAGAATGTACATATATGCAACAAGATTGCTTATGTTTGTTTGATATTTTTGCTTCCGGCTAAGTAATGATTGATGTTCAATTTTGTTATTTTTTGGATTTTATACTCCCTTCCATATTTTTTTTTTCTTTTCTGATTATACTGAGATTCTGATTTATATTTCAAGGTTTTTACACAAAATTAATGTAGGTACATGCATATTTGCTAATTTTACATTAGTCTTATACTTAATAACTAGTAGAGTAAAGTTGATACTGTTAACATACATGACTAATATTAAGCACGCTTAACAGCCGAGCTGGCTCACATGCCATATGACGCTGGGTCCATAGAATTAAGTTTTTACATGTATGTAACAATTAAATAAATCAAATCAAATCAAACAGGGTGATTCATATAAATAGGACGTAAATAACGAAATTTTACTGTTTTCTCTAATTTCTGATTTATTTTGGTAATTTTGTAAAAATATTCTTGACAATATCAATTTTGTTTGATTCCTCAAATTTCTACAATTGTACATTGTATCTTCTTTATTAAGAACTCATTAAATTTTTATTGAGCCAATGGATCTTCAATAATTGTTTTTGCCAGAGTTGTCATCTTTTACAATTACAAAAATTCGTTTTTGAAAAAAAAAAAAACTGCACGAAAGCCGTTAAAGCAATTTACCAATTTACAAATTATAGTTTTCGCTGAACTTAATTAAGGTTATGACTTTTACTTCTTCTGTATTATAATAATTGGTAAGCGTCATGAAAGCTGGTCTACTGTCTGCTATCTGTAATCTTTTTTTTATCAGTCAGGTTTATTGAAATTCGGTTTTTTAAAATCCCGCCCTTGCTCCTGTTTTTACATTTTTATTTATTTTAAAAGATTTTTGGAAAATTTGTTTGTTTACTGAAGTTTTGCCGTATTTTACTGTTATGTTGTAGAATCAATTTTTTTTAGTTAAAAGATAGAACATAGAACACGATAAATGATTTTCAAAATATGATTCAAAATCATTAAAATAAAAGTTCTAATAAATTTTACGTTTAAATTTTGGTTGCTTTTTATAAGTCACAGATGTTATAAATTCAACCAAATTAAAAATTAGGAGTTGTATACATAGTCTAACATTACAAATATCTGCTGATGCAAACAAAATCAATTCTGAAAATAATTATTTTTATTATTAAATCCTCAGTTTTTTTAACTAATAACATTATTTACATGCTTTTTTTTATCTATAGGAAGACGATGGTAGAACTGCACTTCATGAAGCTGCTTCTATTGGTGATGAAAAAACTCTTCAAACGCTTTTAAATGCTGGAGCTAATCGTAATGCCAAAGATAGGAAACATGGTAATTCACCATTACATGAAGCAGCATGGCGAGGCTATAGTAGAAGTGTAAAACTTTTATGCTCATTACCACCCTTACCAAAGAATGTTAAACAAAAATCTGGTTTAAATGAATCTAGAGGAGCATTACATAGCACACTATTAGGTACAAGAAATAATGGAGGTTTTTCTGCTCTTCATTTAGCATCACAAAATGGTCATAATCAAAGTTGTCGTGAGATTTTATTGGCGGGTGCTGATCCAGATGTACAAAATAATGTAAGCTTACAAAAATTCCATAATATTTTCTTTCTTTTAATTATTGTTTATATTTATTACAGTATGGTGATACACCATTACATACAGCTTGCAGATATGGTCATGCTGGAGCAACAAGAATTTTAATTTCTGCTAAATGTGATCCAAATAGAACCAATTTAAATGGTGATACACCATTACATATAGCTTGCGCAATGGGTCGAAGAAAACTTACTAGAATTCTTCTTGAAGCTGGAGCTAGTCCAGATATAAAAAATGCTCAAGATGAAACTCCAACAGATATAGCATTTCGAAAAAAATTAACAGAAATTATTGAAATTTTGAGCAGTCCTATAGAAGTTAAAATTCCTAAAACAAATCGAGAACGAAGCAATAGCAATAGTAAAACAAATAAAGATAAAGTTGATGCTGGACAATCAAATAAATCGAAAAATCAACGTTCAGATTTAGTTGCAAATCCGGTAAATTGGTCACCATATGGATGTCATTATTTTCCAGATCCAAGATCATTTCCAGCACCAAAATTAGATACATTACCTAAGGAACCGCTGAGTACGGGCGAGCAATATTTTTTAGATTTAGCTGGAAATATTCATAAAGGTCCTGTTGGTGTTGGTAACACTTGTTATTGTGGTCCATTCTTTAGGCATATTGAAGAAAGAATTAGTAAAAATCGAAAAAGTCTCAAAAAATATGTTCACAAAGCAACTGAACGCTTAGATAATAAAGTACAAGCATTAGCTTTAAAAACTGATGATCAAATAGAACAACTTACAAAATCAATGTTAGCTGATAGAATTCGATGTGATGGACGTCGATTGCATTTAGAACAATGGTTAAAAAGGGGAGATCCTCATAGAACTACAACTGGAGGTCATCATTCTAAATCAAAAAAGAATGCTGAAAATGTAAATACTCTAACACGATGTAGAAGTCTTGAACTTTTAGGTGATAGTCAAGAAAATTTTCATAAAATGCCAAATTCAAAAAGTGTTGAAATCTTAGATGAAACACAAATAACTATACATCATGATGCTGAATATCAACAATCAAATGATTGTAATTTAGATAGTTCTATGTTAAAAAATAATCGTAGACGTAATCAAAATAGTTCAGAAAGAAGTCGAAGTAGTGGAGATCGTATAGAATCAACACAATTGTTTAATAAAACTGGACCACAAAATGTTTCACAAAGACTTGAACAATTATTAGCAAAAACAAATGAAATTTTAGAAATGGAAAAGCATGTAAGACGTCGAAGTAAAGAAGGACTTTTATCAGTAGGACCTAATAATACTAATAATAATTTTCATAAAAAACGAAACAGTAAACATTATAATTCTGTTTATACCACTGATAATATAAAAGATAGATTAAATCAAATTACATTAAGTAATTCTGTACAAAATCCTTCATCTACGAAATCATCAAATTTAGATAATTCAACTAAAAATCCAGAATTTATTGAGAATGCAATGAAAAAAATTACTTTATCACTTGGTCATGAAACCGAAGATGTTGTTAAATTCAATGAGAATACAATTCAATCATTTAGTCCTGATATTGATCTTAAAGATTTTCCTATAAGTCAAAAAGAACTAGAAAGGAAATGTGATCAAGAACATGAAAAATCTAGTATTTTAAGTAGTAGTTCATATAAAGATCCCAGTTCAATTGGTAGCGGTTATATACCAGATTTTAATCAAATTCATAATAATCAATTACGTGTGAGACGTAACAGTAAATCAATAACTAGTGATAATTCACATTCCAGTAAAATTAATACGAGTGAAATAAAACAAGAACTTAATTTAACAGAAGAAACTGATGTTTCTAATGATAAATTCAAAAATTTAATTTCAGCTTTAAAAAAAGATTATCGATCCACCAAGGATGCAATTGAAGCTAAAATTCGAAAACAAAGTATAGAAAATGCATCATCAGAAGAAGAAGACGATGATGATGATGATGATGATGATAATGAAATATCTACTAGCTATTATCATAATAAAGAACTTCATCAATTGGGAAGTTGTAGTGAAGATGATGGTGATGTTGATGGTAGTGATTATAGGCATCGTGAAAGATTTTATTCTCCAGATGAACTAGATGGAATTCATAATAAATCTTTAGGTTTAGGATTCTTTAAAAATGATTCATTTGAAGATGTACTTTGTTCTCCAGTAAATTTAATATCAACAGAAAATGGAATAAATTTATCGAGAAATAAAGAAATGGATGATACAGCAAATAGTGAATTACCAGAGATGACAAAGCCAAGTGAAATAAATGACTTAAAAAATAGAATTTTAAATGGTTCAAATTGGAAAAGTCAAATGTTAAGAAAAACACAACAAATTTTAAATTTAAATGGATATGGAAATGATTATTCAAAAGATGATTCAAATAATAGTAGAAATGGTATAATGAAAAAATTTGAAATAAGAAATAGTGAAATAAAAAATTTAAAATTAACACCAAATTCATCGTCAGCCTTGAAAAGATCTAAAGTTCAAGAACTTGTTGCAAAAATTCAAGGTAAAGAAAATACTACTACTATAGAACCAGAATTAAATGGACATGATGAAAATATTGATAGTGAACCTGTTTATCAAAGACTCACTACATCTGATTTCAATTCAAATGAAACAAATAATATTAATAATAGTAATTTTGAAACAACATATAATTGCCATAGAGTTCAAATACAAGAACCACAACTATCATTACAACAATTTTCAAATTCTGAAACCTACACAGATATTATAAGACCAATAAATTCAAATGAATTAAATTTTGGTAATAGAAATCTTATACCTAAAGATGCTTATTTTCATGAATTACCAAATAAAAATCATATGCGTCCTATAGTTGATAAATTACCTGAAAAACAACTTTTAAATTTTCATCATAATCATCATTCATATTCAACGTCATCTACAACTAACGATTATATACAAAATGTTAGCCCAACATTATTAGCAAGTAGAACTAGAAATCCATTACCATATAATATTACAACTAGTGATTATTCAAATATATCACAATTAAGTAGTGATTTATATTTAGAGAAATCATCACCTTATAGAAATTATACAAATTTAAATTCAAATTTGTTAAATGATAATCAAATAAATTCAAATACAAACCATATACATCAACATAAACAAAATCAAGCAATACCATTACCAGCTGTAAGACATTTCCTTCATCATCAACATCATAATAATAAACAACAACATCAACAATCAGATAAATTTTTAGGAATTAAAAAATTTGATATTTCTTCTCCAATAAACGCAACAACAACTAGTATTACTACTCAAAATACGAATAATATCGGTGAATTTAATTCAAATTTAAATTATGATAATCAAAATCAATCGTTGGAACAGTTATCATCACATCAACAGCAGCAGCAGCATCATTTCACTACAGAACCAACTGATATTATAATTACACCAGAACAAGCACAATTTGAGCGTGATTTAAGTAATGATTCAGGTTTTAGTACAAAAATAGGTGGTAGTTCATTAGGACCTAGTCCTAGTTTATCTGGTAATAATGATTATTCAGTAATACAAAGAAATGGTAATGCAACAATTTTACATAATCATTCTAACATTAGTAATAATAATAATAATAATAGTAATAATAATAGTAATAAAATCAATTCATCTGTTGTTAATGATAATACAAATAATATTCAATATTATATTGGAAATACATCCAGTTTAGTTTAATAAGAAAATTTTATTACCGGAAATTGATTCCTATACTATTGTATAAAAATTAATCACAATTTTGTAAATATATAATATGAATAATAAATGTTAATTGTTAAAATATAATACTACATACATATATATATATTTTCTTACTTAAGTCATGTAATTAATTATTTTATTTTTAATATTATATGTAAAATAAATTTTTATTTATGAAATTTCTTAAAAAACATTAAATTGTTTTTACTTTAAATTTTGTTTTCAGCTAAAAATTAATTTCCATAATTTCATTCGTTTTGATCACATTTTGTAATCTCGGTATCTCGAGAACTCCTTTAAGGTTTTGAATAGTCTGCCTCTGTCATGTCTTGAAATCAATAAAAATTATAAGTTGTACTTCTTTATGCATCACAGTGATCCCTTTTCACTGTTTTCAATAACCTTTGTAATCCGATTGTACTTCAGATAAATCAATTATGAGATGTTTTTCTTATTACCAAAATAAACACCCTTTCACTGAATCCTTTGTCAGTTAGTATTGAAAAAAGATATAGGAATGAAATAAATAAAAAAAAAAATAGATAGAAAATTTAGGCAACTTAACAGATTTTTATTTGAAAATATCTTTTGAAAACGTCCTAGTCGTAATTTTTGGTGGAATACACAAGGTAAAGTGTTCCATAATTTAAAGTTCTGACTCGAAGAGGCTCGACTACAAATCTATGGGAAACGCTGCTGTGCGAGTATTATACTGAAATGGTTATTTTTTATGCATACTATTTTTGTACTCCAGTACTCCACTTATGAAATGTTTTGAAGAAAAGACTTCATATATTTTTCACGAAACATCTGCCTAGTTACACTTTTCTTTTTCTAACCTTACTTGGGAAACCAGAAATTCTATTCGATGTTGGTTAATTGGGTATTTAATTTATTTCTGTAATTGTGTTCATGAAATGCATTTAATAAATTCGAAGGAACAATTTTAAGCTTTTACAATTCCATAAAATAATTATTGTTAATATAATGAGTATTAAACTGATTTTAACCAATATTATTTGATAAAAATTTTTTTTTTCAATTAATGGTTTGCTTCAAATGTTGAAGCTAATCTAGGGAAACAATAAAACAAATAAAAATATTATTCTATCCTTTTGAAAATAATTTATTAACTAAATTTTATTATTTCTCATAATTTTATATAGCTGAATGAGTTAAAAACTTATTTAGAATGATGTAAATTCGATGTACTCATTCTAAGAAGCATATACTTTTCTTTAATATAATAATTAATCTGATCAATATATATTTTTTTCTTTTTCTTTTTTTTCAATAGAAAATTCGAATACTTAACAAACACGGAAACAAAATTTTTCAATAAAACTGGAAATAGAATATTATTAAATTATATTAATCAACATCAGCACAAGCTTCACGCAAGCTTCTTTCAAAAACTTTATGAGTATCTACGAAACCTTTCTTAGTTTTACCAAATGAATTTGGTCCAGAAGAAGTTGGTGTATCGCGTCCAATATTTCTCATACGCATTCTACATTCAGCAGGCATTTCTTCTGTTTCATCATCACTGTCATTATTAAATGCACTCGCTACTGTTATTTTAGGTTTTGACTCTGTTTTGGTTTTTGGTTGCATTAATTTCATTTGTATACCAGGCTTAAAAAAAACAATAACAAAATAATCGATTTTTCTTTATTTTTTGTATCTTTTTGTAAAATATAAATTTATTTACCTTTGCTGAAGATCCTGGTTTTCCAAAATGAATTAGAGTTTTTGATAAATTTGATTGTTGGGGTGGAGGAGCTTCAGGTATTTTACCACCAAATACATTAAGTGAAATTTTAGCTGATGGATTAAAACCGCTACCAGAATTTTGTTCACTTTCTTTACCATTTGACTGATTTGATGAGTTACTGCGATTTTCTTGAATATTCAAATAACATTCAATAATAAAATTCTAATAAAAATATTTTAAATATATAAAATAAAGTTGAAATCCCACCACTACTGTAGTCCCACTTTCCTCGACTACTTTCTTTTTCCTCAATATCTCTGTTCTTTTTAGATTTCTCTGAATTTCCTCTGACTGGAGATTTTGATTGAGATCGACTTCTGGTTAAACTTCTAGATCGACTTCTTGAATCATTTTTAGAGCGACTCCTTGAACGATCTTTTGGTGATCCATATGATCGTTTCCTGCGATGACGACGTTCTCGTTTTCGATCTTTTGAGGATTTGGATGAATCAGATGAACTACTTGAATTGGACTCCCAACCAGGTGATGAATTGCTCGCCGAAGAAACAGGTGATGTGCCTGGTAATTTTAATTACTGGCAAAATTAAAAATTTGTTTCAAACGAAAAAAATATCGTATGAAATAAAAGCTTTCTGGGCAAGAATTTGAAGTTCACAAATTTTATGTTAAATGATAATGCAGGCAGATAATTTATACCTACCATAATTATTAATTTTCAAAATCAGCAAGCGAAAACTAATGTACAAAACCAATTAAGCATGTCAGATAATAGAATAGAGTAGAAGTTAAAAAAAAAATTGAATAGGACTAAAGTGATGCTAAATATGTAGGTGTAACTATTGATAAAACTTAAAAATTTAGTTCAAATTGAAAATAAAGCTAGTGTTGAAATTAAGTCATTACAAATAATAGAACTTAAAATTTGATGAGTTTAAAAATAAAAAAAAAATTGTAAATATTTACTATTTTTCAATTTGGAATATACTTTTTACGTTGGTCACAATGACTGTCAAAATAGTATTTTATTGAATTTTATTTAGACGTTCGCCATATTAGTTTTATCTCGATAAAAATATTAATTTCAAGGAACTTAGCCGATAAATTATTTTAATATATCACTTACCTTCAACGACACCATCATCCTTAAAACGGTAACTCATACTTTCAATTAATAAAACTATTATTTTTTAATAAAATAATATTTTTTTCTAAAACTATCTTTTAATAAATTTATAATTCCACTTTTTCTTTCTTTTTCTACTGCAATGACAATTCTAGGTTAGACAACTAAAATTGGAATATAAAAGTGCTGCCATTGCTTTAATGAAATAATGCTGTATTGGAAATGGAATATGTATCAATTCCGTTCTATTTTTCATAATTTCAAACGGAAATGCAATAATGACTTTTCTTTTCAAAATAACGGTATAAAATTATTTTCGATTAACGTTGAAAACCGAAACATAAAAGAGAGTGTTAAAGAAAAAATAAAAAATGGTCCTGGATTAAAAGAATTTTTAATAGTTGGTAAAAATTTACCAATTTTAAAATCAAATAAAATTTCTAACGAAATACCATATATCAATCCAAATGAATATTCTGGAAAAGGACGAAAAGTATTTTTCGAAGTTTATGGTTGCCAAATGAATGTTAGTGACACAGAAATTATTTGGTCGATTTTAAATAAAAGTAATTATGAGAAATGCGATGATATCAAATCCGCTGATGTTATTCTAGTGATAACATGTGCTATTAGAGAAGGTGCTGAAACTAAAATTTGGAATCGATTAAAACATTTGCAGTCATTGAAACTGAATCGTTCATCAAAAAAAGGTGTATTACAAATAGGAGTATTAGGTAAAATATCTATACATTATATGTATGTATATTTTAACATAAATTAATTAAAGTATTATTTTTTTTAATTAAGGATGCATGGCAGAACGATTAAAAACTAAATTACTTGAAAAAGAGCAGTGGGTTGATATTGTAGCTGGACCTGATAGTTATAAAGATTTACCCAGATTATTAACTGTAACTAAAAATGGCCAATCTGCTGTAAATGTTTTATTATCGTTTGATGAAACATATGCTGATATTATGCCTGTTCATTTAAATAGCGATTCTGTTACTGCATATGTTTCAATTATGCGTGGCTGTGATAATATGTGTTCATATTGTATAGTTCCATTTACAAGAGGAAAAGAACGATCTCGTTCATTGTCTTCAATAACAAATGAGGTTAAAAATTTAGCTGAGAATGGATGTCGTGAAATTACTTTTTTAGGACAAAATGTAAATAGTTACAGATTTATTACGGATGAATTAAAATTAAGTAAAGAAAATAAAGAAACAAAATTAGCTTATGGTTTTAAAACAGTTTATAAATCAAAACTTGGCGGTGTTAGATTTGCTGAATTATTGGAATGTAAATATATTTCTATAAACATATTAAATAGGTTACTTAGATTACTTTATTATACATTTTATATTTAGGTGTAGCTGAAATAGCGCCAGAACTTCGTGTACGTTTTACATCACCACATCCAAAAGATTTTCCTGATGATGTTCTATTTGCTATTAAAAAATATCCAAATATTTGCAAAAGTATTCATTTACCAGCTCAATCGGGCAATTCAAATGTTTTGGAACGTATGAGAAGAGGTTATACTAGAGAATCTTATTTAAATTTAGTTGATCATATACGTAATACAATACCAGAAGTAACTTTATCAAGTGATTTTATTTGTGGATTTTGTGGTGAAACTGAAGAAGAATTTGCTGATACTATAAGTCTAATGGAGAAAGTAAAATATAATGTTGCATTTTTATTTGCATATAGTATGAGAGAGAAAACTACTGCACATCGACGTTTTAAAGATGATGTACCCGAAAATGTTAAAATTAATAGATTACAAGAAATGGTGAAAGCTTTTCGGCAAAATGCTGAACAATTACAAGCTAAATTTGTTGGTAAAGAAGAGCTTATTTTAATTGAAGGAAAAAGTAAAAGATCTGAAAATTTTTATTTTGGACGTAATGATGGAAATATTAAAGTTATAGTACCTAACATCACATTACCAATAGACATAACTAAAAATTTAGAAAACAATCATAACAAAAGGAGCAATAATGAAGAACATAATATGTTACCTGGTGATTTTGTAGTTGTAAAAATATTAGAATCTAATTCACAAGTTCTGAAAGGCGAACCGTTATATAAAACTACTTTACAAAGTTATTATAATAATTTGATTTAGTATTTCTTAATGTTAATATTAAAAAATCATAATTGTTTAGAACTTAATTATTAATAAAGTTATTTAAAAACATAAAAATGCAAAACTTTATATAGTTGTAGAACTTTACACCAAAGGTAGGATTGTACGTAGTTTTTTTAAGTGAAGAACTACGGTTAAATCAATTGAAAAACTTCTAATTTTCGAAACGAGGGTTAAACCAAAGATAGTAAATATATTAACGGTCTTTAGTTAAACTATATTGATATTACTTTGAATTTACATAACGTATAGTTAAGGACATTAATATGTCTCAAAAACAAATGCTTGAAATAATTTATTAATTTTTGAATGAAAATTAATTACAGATAGCCACAATCACCCCGTTTATGTTAAATTTTAAAAATCTGTGCTTACATTTTGTCTCGTTTGAATTTTTTAAAAATAGGGCCTCTCTAAACCACACATTTAAACAGTAAAGAGGAATGAGACAGTGCTTTAATAATTAGTGTTGTGCAGGTTGGATACGAAATACTCTGTACCGCAAAATGTTATGTATAACACCTTCGATGTAATCCTAACTATAATAAGACAATCTTTTTTCTTTATATAAGGCAAGAGATACTGAAATTGTCCCTTAATATTTTCTCTAGTAAGTAGTAACCTTATTGTATATTTGTGTACAACCTTTTCTTAGGTTATAAATTTAAACACTAAAAACAAATTATTTTAAAAAAACAATGGAACAAAACAAGTCATAGTCTTTTGTAACACAGTGTTTTGGACACATACAGCATTTGGTACCGGCCTTTATATTTTTTACTTCAGTTCAGGTAATTCATTATTATCTATTATTCGAAATATTTCAGATTAGGATTTTGGCTAACTATTTATAATTTTGAATTAAAATCAGAAACTATTCCAAACCCATCACTAAAATGAAACATTTTTATTTAATTTAAATGTGATTGAAAATATCGACTGCATACTTCAAATTTGTCTTAAATTTCTTTAAGCCAATAATAAACCCTCTTTCATCACTTTGTTGAACAATTTATATAAACAACAGATATTTCATTTGTTTTTCAATTCAATAGTATTAATATTTCATTTCTCCCTCATTTTACTTGTCTTCCAAAAAAAGTTAAAAATAAAATAAAAATTAATCGTTATAAATTTATTTGATACTTTAAAAAGGACACTTAACAAATTCCAATAAAATTATTGAATAGTTAAGTTTGTAGTTATTTATTTCAAGTAATAAGTACAAAACAGGATCAATATGATAATTGTTTTTTTTTTGTTTTTGATTTTTCAAAGTAGTTTTGTATAAAATAAAATAAATGACTTTCAATAATTAATTTTATGTGATATTCAAAATTTTAGAAATTCAATGTTTTTTTTTGTTTTGTTTGGTAAGACGAAATTATCTAAAAAATAATTAACATCGTTGCTAAATCTAATTTTGTTTACAATTTATACAATTTTACAAATATTTAAAAAAAATTTATATCATATGAAAAAAAATTTTAAATAAAAAACTTCATTTTACAAAATATTTAAATACAGGTGTCTGATTTTTGTAAATATTTTATGCATTTTATGAAAATATTAAAAAAGAAAAAAAGATCAAATTTTATTAATTTTAAGGCTAACAATTTTTTTTTTAAATTAATTTTTTGTTTGTTTGTATTCTATACAAAATTATTATTATTATTCTTTCATTGATTTATTTAGATATATACATATATTTATACATATATATATATATATTTTTTTTTTTTTTATATTTCATTTACAACTTTATATTTTTTTTTTTTTTTTTCACTTTTACTTATTTCTAATATAATTTATGTGCTAATTATTATTCATTATATTTTTAAACAATTTAATTGTTAATAATATATAGAAAAAATAAAAAAAAAAAACAAAATTAAAAATAAAATAATAATTATTAGCAAAATAATAAAAACAAAAAGTTATTCTTAACTGAATGAATGATACATATACAAATCTAAAAATTGAATAAATTCGACTTAAAAATTAAATGTTATTGGCTTCTTTGGAAAATTCTTCAAAAATTTGAACAAGATTTTCAATACCAAATAAATAATTGGCATCAAGCGTTTTGTCATCGGTGTCATTAAAAAATGCATGTGCGAAATCTATCATTTTAACATGTGACCAACATTTTTTTCTTTCATCACCATTTTTCTCTTTCATTACAGATTCGTCATCATCGTCATCGCTATTATTTAAATGATAACCATTTTCTTTTGATAGCCTATTAGTTATCTAAAACAATTAAATTTCAAATTAAATATATAAATATACATGTATTTTTTAAAATAATTAATTTACATAATAAATTAATGATTAATAAGTAAGTACTTTTTATAATCTCTATACTCTCTTATCATAAATATCATAAATAAAAAATAAAAGTTTACCATTTCAATATTATTTTGTGCTTTAAATCCATTTTTATATGATTCTTGCTCATCGGAACAATCTTCATTTTCATTACTTTCAGTAAAACCATTGCTAATGAAATCATGTTTTATTTTATTGTTAACATGGGACGGTAGTATATCTTGTATTGGAATACCATTATTTGTCCTGAAACTAATTATTAAAAATTAAAAAAAAAAACAAATTTAATTGAATATATAAAATATAATAAATGTAATATAAATTTTCCAAACTTACTTATTAGCAACACCATCTTCTAGGTATTGCTTCAGTCTTTTAGAATCATAAATTAATAAAATAGAACTTGAATATAATTTTAATGATGTTTGAGTTTTTGACCATTTTAAAATTAATTTTAATTGCTTGTATATATCATCAACTAAGGGTCGACAAATACCCGCATCAAAATTTAAAAACAGCCTTAATGTCTCTTTACATGTATGTGGAGTTAATTTTTTACCATATTCTTTACTAAAACGTTTTAATTTACCATTGTCGGTTATTGAATGAACTTGAAAACCCGGAATACAAAATCCTAAATTATTTTTACATGCTGAATATTTTTCTCTTTCAACTGCAATTTTTTCTGGTGTTGCTAATGGATCCCATGTACGTTTACCAATTTTAATATCAATAATACATGGTTCTATCATACCATGTGTTAGATCAGCAAGTTTAATGAAGTCTAACTGTAATTGGAAAAAACGAATAAAAATATTATATATATACGTACGTATACAATATACATATATATATATATTATACACATATATTTTTAAATATATTTTCTTGTTTTTTTAAATACATATATACATACCTCTCTCCCATTGATATTGATTTTCATATTTCCTTTATATTCAGCAATAAAATATTTTAAATCTGATATCATTGGATCATCTGATTCTTGAACAGTTTCGTAAAAACCAATTTCACGAATTCCACATTCAGGTTTACCCAATGGTTTTAAAACTGATGCATCTTCTTTTAATTTAAGTAAACCTACTGTATTTTCACCCCATGTATGACCAGCAACTTGGGTATCTAATGGAACAGTTCCTGGTGGTATATGAAAGATTTCACTTGCCATTTCAATTAATTTTTATTTATATTATTTTTAAAATTTAAAAAAAAAAAAATAATATGATAATTGTTCTGGCTCACAAATGTTTAGTATTTGTTAGCTGTTGATAAATAAATTATATAACTAATTTAGTTAAATTTTATTTTCACTTGTTGTTACGAGATTTGTCATGTCCTATAAATATAGAAATAAAAATGTTAATTTTGTTTATTTTTAACATAATTTTTTTTTTATTTATTATAAATAAAAATGGTTGAAAAAAGGTTTCTTGTTTACATATATTACGTTACGTTTACGTTAATAATCTTAGATTTGGAGAAAAGATTAAATTTTGGATTTACATTACACAATTAATTCATTATAACTGATAATGAAACAGAAATACTCATAAAATCGTATTATACTCTTTACTCTTCAATTTAAGATTTTTCAAAAATCATCAATGAACATTTCTGAAGATTTTTGACGGCAATATCAAATACGAGCTTATATTTTATAATATAGAGTAAAAACAAATCTTACGCATATAATTTTAATTAGAACTTCAAATAAGAATCATCATTTGATTTTTATCAATATAGTAAAGCACGACTAATTAACACTTCAATTTAAAATATTGTTAAATAATTTGAATTTCAAATTTAATTGAAGAAATCTCATCAGAATGCGATAAATTATACAATTGATTAGCACAAATAAATAAAGTACTAATTTTGTGTGAAATAAATTTAATTTAATAAGCTTATAATTTTCCAAATTTAATTTCATAAAATTTTAATTAGCTCAATTTTTTTATATTTTCTAAAAAGAATGACAATTTTAAATATTATATAATTTTTTTTTTTTTAATTAAAAATGCATAAGTTTCAATTGTTGCAACAGTATGTATGGTAACATATAATATATATTTTAAATTTATTTATTTTTACAAAATATATATAGATATTAAAAAAAAAAAAATAATAAAATAAAACAACTACATTTGAATAATTTGACATTTTTTTAAGTAAATTTTTATCTATTTTTTGTAATTTTATGTGTTTTTTTTTCAAATAATTAAATGCAATTAAGTTTCCAACTCAAAAAATGCAATGAACTTCATATTATAGTAATTATTTTGTATTTTGTTTTTTTTTGTCGTTTAGTTTTTTTTTTTTTATGATTTCATCATCATTAATAATAAAATATAAAACAATTTTATTTTAATGGTGTGAATATTTGTAAAAACCTTCACCAGATTTACGACCAAATTTCTTTTCATCATTTAAATTTTCTACCAATTTAATTGGTTTAAATAATGGATTATCTGGATATTTTTCATTCCATCCATGCAATATAAATCTTTGTGTATCTAAACCAATATAATCAGCTAATTCAATTGGTCCCATTGGATGACCAGCACCTAATTTCATAGCAGTATCAATGTCACGTGCTGAGGCATCACCACGTTCAAGCATACGTATTGCTTCAGCTAAATATGGAACTAATAAACGATTTACAACAAAACCGGGTGTATCTTTGCATGTAATACATGATTTTCCCATTGCTTCACCAACAGCTAATACAGTTTTGTATGTATCATCGGATGTATCATCAATACGAATAACTTCCAATAATTTCATAATTGGTACTGGATGGAAAAAATGCATACCAGCAAAACGATCTTTTCGATTTGTACATGAAGCAATTTCTGTTATTGACAACGATGATGTATTACTTGTCAATATTGTATGATCTGGACACAACTAAAAGTAGAAAAAAAAAAATTAATTTGCATTATTTAATTTTATCATAATTCTAAAATGTTAAATTCATTGAGGTCCTTACATTTTTTTTAATGTTAATTATAATTTATTTATAATTGAAAATTAAAGATTATAAATTATACAAAAAAATTTATAGGCAATTAGTTTATCGATTTTTTTAGCTTTAAGTGGTTATATTAAAATAATTTCATAATTTTTACCTTATCGACCTTTTCAAGTAACTCATGTTTACTTTTAATATTTTCAACAATAGCTTCAATTACAAAATCAGTCTTTTTGACAGCATCTTTTAAATCTGAAGTGCCATCAATTTGTTTAAAGGTATCTTCAACATATTTTTGTTGTGCATCTTCATTATCCTTATCACGACGACGTGCAACACGTAATAATCCTTTTTTAATATTATTTTGTGATTTTGACAAAACTTTTTCATTCATTTCAACTAATGAAACATTATAGCCGGATGCAGCAGCAACCTATAATCAAAAAATAGTTTTTATTATTATTATTTATATATATATATATATATGTATATGTATTTAATTTTTATAAAATACAAATTTTTTGCTTATACAAGAAATTTCAAATTTTAATATTATTATTAGAAAATTAATCTTCATATGTTATTTCGATCAGATATTTTCGATTAATTTTAACTGAACATGATTTGAATTAATTAGAATTTGAAAATAGGATTGGTTTTTTATAGGAAAGCAATAAATTTATAATGTTAATTAAATTTTTTTAATTCTCCTAAGTGAAGATTGAAATGATATGTATTGAGAAATGTGATCGTAATTGAATATTATTTTATATAAATTTCATAAACTATATTATGTAGAGACCTACCGTGTATTTCATATACTATCATATTTTTTAAAGAAAATGATAGTTAGTTGATTTATTAAACGTTATCAAATGTTCATTAAAAAAAATGTATGTTATGAACTTTTAATAATGTTTAATAAATCAACTAACTATCATTTTCTTTGAAAAATAAGATATATGAGACATGCAAGAAAATCTATCTAAACAAAAACTTCAATTCTATCCCTATTGTCTGCTATTGAGCATTTATATCTATTTCTTTAAAATGTTTTCATTAACTTTAATTATCAATAGTTATTATTATTAATTATTAATCAGTACTTATAACTGTTTTTTTTTTTACTTTTTCTAAAACAAAAAAATCACAAAATGTAAAATATTAAAGATTAGTCACATGCATTGTTTTATCATAATTGAGAGAAGTTTATATTTCTACTAATTCTACTTTTAAATTGTTTCAAGACTATCAAATTTAAAATATAGACATACACTGTGTATGAGCTGGAACAGATTCGAATAGTTTTTTAAAACAAAAAAAAATTTGCTGATCCATAATAAATTTCTGCATTTTTTAATCCGAATGTATTCAGATTTCAATTATCTCTTCCCACATTATTTTTGTAATAAAAATATTTGCATAAAAAATTAAAATTTAATCAAAAGGAGAATACAAATCTAATAACAAATTAATGCATTTTACTTATCAGTATATACTTTGGTACAAAAATTTGCAAGTGAAGAACATTTGTAAAATACAAGAACGGATTTTTTGTAAAAACATTCTGCTTTTACAAGCAAAAGTCCATTAATTAGATATTAAGCATAAAGAAAACGAAAACATAACCTTAAAAAATACAAAAAAAAATTTGATGCATAAGCAAAATTTTACTTGCATAAACTTATGCGAGAGAATTTTAGTGACGTTAACGCCACGCCACACATTTTCCTTTATTTGTACAAAAAAAAAACCCAGTACTCGAACGGATTTTTTGTAAAAACTTCAATAAATTTTGCCAATTTCTCGAAAATTTATATTGTACGCGAACAGACATTATAAAATATAAACAAATGTAATGCACGATAACTATGTATATATGTATACTGAAAACCTAATCTCGATTCTACAAATCAAAAGTGTAAAAATTATTTATTAAAAATCAACTATTTTCATTAATCCACCTTGCATGAATGGCAAATTATATGGTTTTCTTTATAACTTTGACACAAACAACAAACATAACCTATAATATTAATTTCCAAGATATTCTGTCAAATGCAAAAAGGATACCAAATTGACATTGACATTTAGAACAGAAACTTTAAACCTTTGACAGCAGAATATTACAGGTAAAATGTAGGAAAATTGTACTAATTGTTTAATTAAACCTAAACGTAAAATTATCATGAAAATTAAAAAAGTTCGATATTTTGACAGCTTTTTATAAAATTTTATTTTCGATACTGTATTAAAATTCTATAGTGTAAAAGTTGATACAAATTGTGCAAACTCTCTAAAAATAATAATATAAATATCCTATCCGTAAGGTTTAATATTTAACGTAAACGTGTAGATACCAAAATATTTAATTTCGTTTCTCTGATTGGTTTAGTTAACTCTATAACAACATTTACAATTTCATCAACGGATTTTTTAGTTCTCTGTACATATTTACAAGATTAAATATTAAAAAAACTTACAATTTCTTCAAAACTTTCAAATTTATTCTATATGTAAATTTAATAATTATGTGCATGTATTATTGGTGTTCAATAAAAACTACCTAAGTCCATATAGGCTATATAACATATATGGTATAAAAAATGGTGCAATGAAATATAACCGCCGCAATCTGAAATGAAATAACGCCGCAAAATTTTGTATGGGACATAATGTCGCCAAAAATATGAAAATAAACGCTTCAAACAATGGGTCGTTATTTTATTTTATTGTGGCGTTATTTAATTTTTTTGTACAGATGCATTTTTTGGTAAGTGATCAATATGTTAAGCTCAGCTATAAATAAATGCTACAGAAAACTATCAATCTTATTTGTTAAATATTCTTTTAAGACTCAATATAATCAGAAGTAATATACATTCTGAGCTCACACAAAAATGTTCTTGCAAATTATTTAATTTTATTTTGCCCTCTGCAAAACCACAATTCCAAAAGCAAGAGAGGTTGGGTGACGGATAATTTATTCACTGTCTATATATCAGAACAAAAATTAAGACACAATGCTAGTATGTATACTGTTATGCTGGTAAAAACTAAAAATATAAAATCACTTTATTTAGTTTTTGCAAATTATGTTTTTGCTGAATTATTTCATTTTAAAAACAAAAAATGCAATAATGTCAAAAACGAGTTGAAGCTTGCGGCATCATTTAATTTTTTTTTTGTGCGGCGTTTTTTTGCGTAGTTACTTAATGTTCAAAAAATTATTTCTATCTAAGTAGAAAATAATTATATAAAAAAAAGTAATAAGTAAAAAATTGTCCATAGTTATTTGTGTGTACAGAATTCTAATTCTAATTCCCTAAACGCCAAATCGACAATTCTCTAATAACTTAAATTGGCAATAAACAATATAAAATTTTAAATTATCAATTAAAAATATATAAATTAATTAAAAAAGTATATGTACAGTGGCCTCGGTAGCCGAGTGGTAAAGCACTCGAGTGTAGTAATGTAACGACCGAAGGAGCACGGGTTCAAACCCCGTGAGAACCGAAAAATTTTTCAAATGGTGAAAATTACTGAAAATGTAATTTTCTATACAACCACATCGGTTCAAATATAATTTAATAATTAATAAAGATATAATAACTAATAAAAAAATAATATAAATATATAATATACAAAAATATATTCCAAATAATTAATATAGTTTAATAAAAAAAGGCCCACATTTCGAAAGGGAAAAGGACCTATAAAGTTGGCCTACAGATTTATCTGTAGGATCAACTGTTAAAATAAATAAATAAATAAGTATATGTACACACATCCATATACATAGATAAAAATAAATTGATTTTTTACCTTTGATTTATATGACGTTTTCAATTAGAATTGAGCTGTCATCAATTAGAAACATTTCGAGTTGATTAATCCCAAGACACAAACCAGGGAAATTTCAAATTTATCAATTCTAATTAACATATAAATATCTGTCATAATTAGAATTAGTCTCATTAATCTCATTAGAAATACACTCTGTTTGTTTGTTTATTAGTCTAAAAGTTATTAATTAAAAAGTTTCAAAAATGTGTTTTTTTTTTTTAGAAACAGCCAAAGTTAGGTAGGAAACTATCTTTAGCACTAGTGCCGCTTTGTTGGGATAGGATAAATTAGGAAGAAAAAAGAGATAAATTAGTAATAGGAAGTTGAAGAATAAAGGTATTAATGTTTTCTTTTAACTTTTGCAATAAGTTGAATGTGGCAACATATCAGAAGAAATATGATTCCACATTCAACTTACTTTATGCCATCTTGGAATGCATTTGCGGCTCCTCTTGTTTGGCGTTGAAATTGTTTAAGAGAAGGAGGCAGTGCTTTGATTTCTGCTGAGGATGTGTTCACATCTACGAAGTATCTAATAAAGAGGGAAAGTGTTTCAACTACATGTCGATGTCCAAGAGAAGTTAGGAATGAAGTTACATTTGGATCGCCAATTAGACAAATAGCGCGATTTTGAACGTGGTCAAGGTAGCCTAAGGCTGTAAGGGAAGCACGTTTTTCAGACGTAAAGCCGTCTGCGAATCGAACGAAGTAAACGAAGACGTTATCAAAGTAGATACTTTTAATTTCTATTTTCTATGTTTACTAGCATGTTTTACAACTCGACATCTACGTTAACGAAAATTATTCAATCTAGGTATTTTAAATCAAGCCCTTACATATTATTCACATATCATCCCTATATATTTATATATTTACATTTTCCATTGATTATTTTATTACATATCATAATTCAAATATGTTTAAAGAAATTATTTTGTACTTAGCAAGTTTTTAATATTGATTGATGACAATACACTTAAACACTGTACCTTAATAAAATACTTTAAGTTATTTACTTAATTCCCAATGAACAATTTTAAGATTGAAAATAATTGATACCGTATAATGATAAATTGACCGATAAGAATCTGATATTGATAATCATTATCTAAGTATTTTTTTACTCTAAATAAACAAATTTATTTATTAGAGATAACAAAGTAGTTATTCTAGGTAGAGGTTATAACCTATTTTATCGAATGGATTATGTAACAATAATTTGATTTCAAAATTCGTATAAATTGTTATGATGACAATTGTAACTCTTGTATTTTTTTCATATTTAAATAACTATATACTATTTTTTTTTTGGTTTTTAATCTAACCTAACCTGAACATTTTTTTGTAAGCTGCAATTAAGTAACTCAATTGAAATTTATATACATATTAAGTATTTTATCTATTTTTATCACTTTAATATTATGAAATTGATTAATTTTATTAACTATTTCGTAAAGAATAATACGATACATAAGTACATAATAATAATATATCAAATATCTTATCAAATAAATTATTTTCCAACTTACAAAAATATTAATGTTAAATAAAAATAATTATAGACAGACAATGCGGCGGAACTGAGAGATTAAATATTTAATTGTGCAAATAGTATTTTGTTATATTGTGTGCAGACAAAAACAAAAACATTTTTTTTTTACTACCTAAATAGAATTAAAAAGGGAATATATACCAAACTAACTATATATATAAATTTAATTCAGCTGTATATATTATGTATATTTGCAGTATATGCAATTTATTCCAATAAATGAGAGTTGATTGAGAAACAATAGAAACAATTAAGTTCAGAAACTATCGTACAATTTAAATAAATGTTGAATAAATATGTAGGTGAAAAAGAGGTTTTTTAAGAATTGTTTAGTAACTATTTTTTTTTTAAAATTAAGTATGTATAGTTATTTAGTTCATAGACAATTAGGACACTATTAAGGACTGTATTATAAATTCTAGTAAGTGGTTATATTATGAATTAAATATATATTGCATAAACTGGGAAATTCACTGACAACTAGTTAAGTACGTGTAGAATCCGTTGTGAAATAGAAAAAAGTGTAACATATTTTGGCGAGTACAATAGGTAGAACACCTGTCTTGCAGAGACGCAACATTTTATTAAAATAATAAACATAAAAATAATAATAGTCCCAAATTCCGGAAAGGAAAATGTTCTGAAAGTTTGCATATATATTAATATGCAAGTAAACTTCTAAGTATACGAATAAAAATTAAATAAATAAATAAATTTTGTGTGAATTTGCGCTAACAAGCAATAGGAACAGGAATCTATACTCAATACACTGAAAATTAAGGTAAGTAGGTGCTTTAAGATAGACTAGAACTGCAGAGAATCTAATAAAATAAAACGAAACAATTCTGCTACCAACAAACGTAAACAAGAAGGTAAACAAAAAAATTTTTCGCAAATGCGAAAGTCGAATACTTTTTAGTGTGTATGCATAATGAAAAAACTTAATTCTTAATTGTGACATATACGGATGTATGTATATTCTAGAATTGGTTTTGAAATTATAATAGGATTAGAAGATTATGAATTATTATTATATTGCATACAAACTGTACAAACAAATTTATCTTTATTTTATTTTTACTTCATATAAAGAAGTTGTTATTGTAAATAATGTATGTGATATATTTTATTCTTTTTAAGTTTTCAGTCAAAATACAACTAATGATGTTATTTATATATATGAATTGTATAAGCACATATTAATTATACTTTATCACATTTTATTTATTTCATTATGAATAAGTTGTTGTTATTGCAAATACAGTTTGAACTTATATGTATGGATAATAATTTCGAATCTCAATTTTATTTTTTTAAAGGTTTTTAATCAAAATACTTCGTTTCGCTCATTAATTAATTCTAGAATAAGAAAAAGGGCTATTTAATATAATTAACTGGCAATAGAACAAAATTTATTTGAAATTTTTCTTTACTAAGAACTTAATTTTTATGGTATGAAATTTTCCTCAATCTATCCTCTTTCCTTTTGGTGGAAAGCTCATAATTCTAGGTGGAGATTTCCATAAACATTACCCATCTTACCCCATAAAAGCCAATCAGATGTTATAAGCTCTTGCATAAAATTTGGCAACCTTTGATCGAACTTTGAGTAGTTAAAGTTAACCCAAAATGTTAGATTTATAGATCCAGCATTTAGCGATTGGCCAATTAAGCTGGGAGATGTTGAATTAACGAATGACCCAAATTTGCCAAATTTAATCGAATTTCCTTCGAATATGATTTATAATAATTGAGAACATAAAAACATAATAATTAAAAACAAGAAATTTTCGGAGATAGTCTAAATGTGGATAATTTTGATAACTATTTAAAAAAGGCAATACTTTGTCCAAAAAATTCTGATGTTGATCCAATTAACGAACGAATTTTAAACATTTTGGAGGGAAATGTAATAGTAGTAACTTATCTTAGTACCGATTCTATTGATGATTGCGGTGAAAATGACGCAATGATTTATCCTGTAGAATTTTTAAACGGCTGCTGTTCAAGTGGAATGCCTCCACTTAAACTTAATTTGAAAGTTGGTAGTATAATAATATTACTGAAAAACCTAAATACCAAACGCTTCCTCTGCAGTCTCCAATGCGACTCGATTAGCTGTAAAAGCTCAAAAATACAATTTAATAATCGCGGAAGTTCTAATTGGCACAGCTATAGGTGAAACTGCATTTATTCCTCAAATAGGTTTAGCTCCAACGATCATAGAACTACAATTTATTCTTAGACGTCGACAATTCCCTGTTTGTGTATTGGAAAAAGTAGGAGTTTATTTGCATCAAGCAATATTTAGCCATGGGCAACTGTATGTTGAAATTTCCAGAGTACGCCTGTCTGGTGATATTCAAATAAAACTTACTGAGGGAAGGAAGCAAGACAAATTAATTCCACATTCCAATAAACTATATACACAAAATATTGTTGTTTTGGCATTTAATCACTACAGAAAAAATAGTAAAATGCTGCATTTGTCAAATGTGTGCCGGAGTGTGGAACAGACTTATTGGGAAACCACAAAAAAGAAAGCGAACCTTTTTCTTTACCTCCTGAGGGGTGCGGAAAAAAGAAAATAATCTTTCAATAAAAAAATTGTTGTTGTTTAACTCAATTTATTTTTGTAAGGATTTTTTTTTTCGATTTATCAAATAATTTCGATCCTTTTAGCAAAAACAAAAAATGCCTCGATCTTTTTAGCAAAAACAAAATGCACCTAATATTTGATTATATTTCTTAGAATTTATTTTTTTGTGCAGTTTCACAAGAAGTTATTTTTTTTTCTAATTACAACACCATCTTGAGACAGGCTTTACAACTAGTATTACAATAAGCCGAACGGCCGCGGTGGTATTAAGACTAAGATACTTGTATCAACTCTCACTTTAAAATTTAATCCACTTATATTTAACCTGCGTAGTACAGTTAGCATATATATATACTATCAATTTCCATACTAGTTGGAACAAAGTCCTTTAAGAAAATTTCGCCATTCATCAGTCTGACTTCTATATTTAGATTAATTTTATTCTATGGCTTTATGTTTGCAATTTCATGTTCATCACTCTTTTTCACTTATTTTTAAGTTGATTCCATACTTTCTAGTTATAAGCGAATTTAAAGATTTGTTTTTAAGCTTGAAAGTTATTTTGCTTTAGCATTTGGGCTATTAAACTACTGGTTATATCCATTAGGATTAGACAATCTAATCTAATCAATTCTGAAGGAAAAAATTATTCACCAGACTGAATCATTTGGATTAACTCAAAACTGTCAAAAATACTTTCCAATTCAGAACTTCTGAATTCCAAAATGCGTAAATTGGTAACGAAAAGCGAAAAAAATATATTCACAAGAATCATAACATCAATCCTACCCAAACTATGAGATCATTCTAAAAAATATATCACAGAAGAGGTAATTATATTAGGGATCCAAATGATCAATAATATTTCAGGCCAATCATTGTATTGATTTGATTAAAATTATGATTACAATCAAACAATTCAATCAGTCTGATATTCTTATCAAAGTTGATTGATCGATTTATTAAACCGACATTGATTAAAGTGATTAAAGTTTTATTTGAAAAAATTTGCATAAAATATTTTAAAGTTATATTTAAGTATATATATATATAAGAAGTACAAAAACAAATAAATTGTAAATTACATAGTTTAAAATGAAGATCAAAAATTCAAAGTTTCTAAAAGAGAAAAAAAAGTTTAAAACCCTCGGGCCCCCGCTTTCGTAAATAAATCATAAAATCAGTATCGTCTTTTTAAAGAATAAATAATACAATAATTATTATCACAATCTGCAACAAATGCAAAATAAACTATGTTGACATTTCAAAATTTTTCAAATAATTTCACTTTTTTTATTGATTTGTATGTACATTTAAATTATTTAAATAACATTCAACAAGTAGTTAGTTATGTATTGTTTAACCATGTGATTAATAAATAGATAAACTTTTCTATTTCTATTTCTTGTTATAAGTTTAGAAATGTATTACAAGTACTAATAGATAATATACTTAAAACTACTTAACATACCTATTATGTATAGCTACAAATGTTAAATTAATAAAAATTCTGTATATTGTAGGCAAGAGCAATAATCATAATAGTTCTATTTCATTATTCTAAATATAGCAAATAATAAAATAAATAAATAAATAATAATAAACAAATCAAAATAAAAAAATATTTTAATTTCTTTACTTTGATAATATTGTAAAGGTTAACATTAAAGTAAGCTTCTCATTTTTAAAGTAACAAAAAAAGTAAATTAAGTTTATCAATATTTAAGATTAAATTGCTAAAATTAACCAAAATATTTACACAATCATTATAAGAATTTGATCTTTTTGTTGTTGTTTTTTTATATATTTTGTTGCTAAAAGTATGTATATAATTATTTATTTTATTTCATATGACTTAAGATTTCAAATAAGTACATATTATTATGTACAATATTTGATAATTAAAAAAAAATTATTTTGAGTATTATTTTGAATAATTTAGATTACGAAACAGAAGTAGTCAAAAAGTAAAATTTAAATAAATTTTTAAAGAAATAATTATATAGTATAGATATAGAAGATGGATCATAATTAATTTTAAATGACTAAGTATTTTGCAATTATTATGGACTTATATTAGTAAGTATTTTAGGTATATATAATTATTTAATAGACCAAACCAAAATGTTCCACAAGGGTATACATGTGTTTGTAATATAGATTCAAAATCCTAAATGCATAAGTGGATTGGGGTCAATAACACGGAACTCAAAATACCGGTTCTGAAAAAATCAATCACAGGCGGTGCCACGACAATCAATTTTGATTTAAAATTCAACTAAAATCGAAATATTTTAATTGTCACTGTGGCGTTTATCAATTTTTATGAACTTTTTAATTTTTTTTTATTTTCAAAATCAAATACAGTTTTTTAGTTGAATTTTGAATTCCTTTGTGCAAATTTGATTTATTTGTTTTTTAATTAATTAATCGGATTTTTAATTTTAGTCATAATTTAAATTAAATAATTTAATTGTTGTTAGATTTCCGTTCACTTATAATTTTTAATATTTGTCCAAATCCAAATATTGATATTTCGGAAGCAACATAACTATTTTCTTCATCAGTGTTTTTGTTTAAATTTACCCAACCGGCGTACCAGAATTCGTGACCGAAGCCTCGAATATCCCATGTAAAAGCTTTTAGATAGCTAGATTTTAAATTTTTTTTCTTTCTGACGGTTTTACTTACGTAAATAACATTTGATAATTAATGTTAATTGTCCATTTACTAATATGCTCTTTGCTAAATGTCCATATTGCTAAATAAGTTTTTTTTCGAAAAGTCCAAAAATGACCATTATTTTGCGAAGTGAAAAGTCATTAAATGAACAAAAGACTGGTGTATGAAAAGACTGAGTGAAAAAATAAATCAGTTTATATAAATTTTACTTATAAAAGCGTCAAAGATTAACCAATTGTTACCATAGACTGCGTTCACATTAAGCTGCAATTGCAGTCAAACCAATTTTCTATCCCTTTCGTATTTAAATACGTTTCGTCTTTGTTTTAAAACTTTTTTTTAGGATAAACGCCACAACTGCGAAAGAGAAAGAAGATTTTTTAACTGCATTTGCAAGTTAATGGAATAATGATAAAGCTATAAGGACAGAGAACACGGCAAAGTATTACAATCGACGGAAGTTACAATTAAGTGGAAAGATCATGTGAAAATGAAAAAAAGATAAATTGAATTTAAAAAAAAAATATTGATTTATAAGCAAGTCTTAAAACCGGTTTGAGTATATAATATTCAAACATATGGTTGCTCATCTAAATTTCATATTAAATTAATTCAAAAATTTCAAAACAAATTGCTAAGGAATTTGATCAATTCTTCTATACTTAAGTACAGCAGCAAAAACCATATACACCGTGATGATGTAAACATCAATCAGGGTGTCAGTAGCAATAAAACGATTTCCAAAAATTTATGAAGCAAAAATTGTTTCAACACATCAAGACAAAATCACTAAATAGAACTTGTTCTGTTTATTTATTGAAAAGTAAAATCCGATAAAAATTGTAATATAATTTTTAATTAAATTAATTAATTTATTTTATTAACAAAAGCACTACACAGCTTTTCGAAACCATCAAATAGACCCAAAAGCTGAAGATAGTCAAACCATTCGAATTGATATCATAAAAAGAAAATTAATATTAAAATAATATAAAATAAAAATAAAAATATTAATATTTAATTAAAATAATAATTTTTTTGTAATAAATCGTTAAATCTGAAGGAAACCGCTGGGTGACCTTAATCTATTATTTTCTATTAAAAAACAAAAACACTAACTAATGTAAAATTTGTTGTTGTTTCGGAAGATCAGTTTTACAATAAGTAAAACATAAGGCAAACATAAAAATAAAAAATGTTGGTATCATAAATCAAAGGCTGTAAGTATCTTAAATCAAAAAACAAAATAATAATATTAAACGAGAACCTATAAAACTGCACCAACCAAAACCACAGAAATTTAATTAACAATTTAAATTTTAATTACTTCATATTTAAATTAAAAATAAAAACATAATACTTAAAATAAATCTGTCAATCTTCTTGTGAACAAATTAAATGGTATAATAAAATTAAAAAATTTATATTGAATATTAATTTAATAACAAAACAAAAAAAATATGAATACTTAATCAAGTATTAAGATCTAACTTCACTATATAACTCCTTAGTTAAGTAGATATAAAACTTATTGCATTATTTGCAGGTAGAATAATAATGATAATTACTTAATTGATAGATTTAGTTAATTTTTTTCTGTCTTTTATAAGTAAATACATTAAATTTTTTATTTTTCCTGTTGTAATCACAGATAAATAATTTTATTATCTGGGACTACATTACTACATAATATTTCTTATTAATCGCGAAAGTCTATTGATATTAAATAGAATCGACTTTATAAAAATCTATCAAACATTTTTTTGGTATCGCGAAAATCTATTGAAACTAATAGAGTTGTCAAAAAAGTTGCTACATGTAGTACAAAATATGTCAAAAATATCAATTTTCCAATTTGGTATATTTTGAAAATTACAATAACTAGTTAGTTGTCTTCGCTCATTTATCACAAAATTTTAGTTGGATTGGAGGACCTATGCTATTGATGGACACTAATGAATGAGGTTGATATGATCTTGAATACTTACAGTTACTAGTTTAGTTATACTAATTCTGAAATTCGATAGTTTTTATTTGTGTATTGTGATAACAAATATTATTTTTTATCAAACGCACAATTTTCTTCAATTGTCTTTAATTACTACAGCTTTTTCATGAAATAAAAAAGAACAAATTTTATTATGCATAAAAAATAAAAATAAATTAAAAATTATTTATTCTTTATTTTAAAAATTTCCACCAAAGTCTATCAAGAAAATGTGATCGACTTTAAAAGTCCATCAATTAAAAAATTTTCTACCCAATTGACTTCTGCGATTAAGCTCAATAAACTTTTTCTATTGTAGAAATCTATCGCAATAGACTTCCGTGATTGACCCCATCCATAACCTTTAGAAATTTAGTTTATTAAAATACAATAAATCGATTCTCTTTTTGCTTTTTTGAAAATATAAATATTAACAATACAATGTTCGCTCTATGCCCCAATATTGGGGTTGCAGGATAAACAATTAGAAAATAAAGCTTTTTTAATTTATTGTTTATATAATTATGCATAATTACATTCATATGTTAACATATGCATAGTGTGTGTGTGTGTTTTTTGTGTGTGTACAAAGTAAATTAATTCGCAGAAAACTGTTTTATGTTAATCAACACAATCTTCGCTACCGATAATCAATTTTGAGTATGAAATACACACTGGTAACTAATTGTTACCTTTTTTTAATTCCATTATGTAAATTACTTGAATAAAAAAACTTAAAATTGTATATTCAAAAAAATTAACTGAAAATGGTTAAATAGTGAAACTTATTCCAGTTTTAAGATAATAAAATTTAAAAAAAAATTTTAAAAAAATTTTCTAAATTTGTTTTGTTATTGGCAAAAAATATTTTCACTTTTTTTTTTTTAGATAAAACTTATTTTTAGTCAACAAAACAGCGATTCATTGAAGTGAGATTCACTATTTTTCAGGCACTCTGTTTATCAAATTTATATAGTACAGTTAGGTCTTTTCATTTATTTTTCTGACTCGTTGTTTTTCGAGCCGACACAATTACTTCTAACATTTTCTAAGAATAAAATTGGAATCGTGAAATCCTAATTTATAGAATCATAGAGTCGGACGAGATTAGTATGGGTAAAACAAAAACGAAAAATTGTATATGTTTATAATATGTTATCAAAGGTTTATTACCCTTTAGTATTAATTTTTTGTTATAGTTCTGACCTCCCCATAATCACTTGTATATGATTCAATGTTCCCGATTCACTCTGTTTCAAGTATTTTTTTTTTTAAACTTAAAACAAAAGAAATTAAAGAGAAATTCTAAAAGCATTCCATGTTTTTTGTTTTTTTCTTTTTACTTTAACTTTTTCCTTGAAATTTTCTATTCTATTTATAATTTTTTTTATGATTTTTTAATTTATTATAATTTAATAAAAATTTAGTGATTTTCATGCTCGAAGCTACATTTTTAAATGAAATTTAAAAATCACGTTTAGCTGACATCCAAATATGAAAACAAAACAAAAAAAAAAATTAAATAAACAAAAAATAAAAATTGGAAAATTCAAAATCGTGTGTTACCAAAAATTATATTTGATATTTAAAAAAAATTGCAAAACAAAACAAAAGCATATCAATCATATGTTTTCAGTAATGTTTTTCTACAATACTTTAGTTATCTAACTTAGCTTTTTGTTTTGTTTTTCATTTTTTATATGTCATAATTGTTATGAAACAAAAATGTTTCTAGAAAACATTTTCATCCGTTTACAGTCACAAAATTATTTTGAATTTATTAACATACATATATAGTAATACATATTTATATAAATATTATGTAACGTAAATGTACCTAGAACATTATGCCGCCCAAACCCTATTTTTGGAAATACAATATATTATAATATTACCTCCTCGTTGTAATGCCAGTTAATGTACATTTGTATTGATATTAATAAATAAGTTATTGATAGAAAACTAAACTAGGTAGACGTTTCAGTGAAAATATTAGTTCAAATTTTGCAATTTTTCTTTATTTTATTCAAATAATTGTAAAATATATATTATTAAATAGATGTATAATACATAAGTATTTTCTTCAATTTGTGAATATAAAAAATATTTAAAATTACTAATTTGTTTTGAGCGGCAATTAGGGACACGTAAATTTAAGTTGTACGCATTTACGATCGACCGGGCGGAATTAGGAAAATAATTATGTTGTAATAATTAATTAAATTATTCAACTATATATTTTTTATTATATATAAGGAAGCAAATGGAAAATTTTAAATTGGAATTGAACAAACTAAATTGGACCTAATTACGTCCTACATATTTAAGTTCACATATTTACGTTGATTTTTATATTACGTTTTTTGTTACGAGTAAATTTTGAGCTTTGATAAAAATTTGTATGAAAAAGCAAATTAGCAATAAAGCATTTTACCGACCCAATGTATATACAATGTGTCCTAAATTAATTTTATTTCTTGTCTTGTATTTCAAAAAATTTATATTTTAATGTTTATACCAATTACTTGTTTTTTATAAATAGAAGCAGTCTCTGAATTTATCTTGCCATCAAAATTTTGTAAAGGTATCTGAAGTGAATTACCAAAAGAATTTGTTTATATTTGAAAATTTTTTTTTGAATCTACGGATTATGCAGACATTTTAACTAATTTAGATATTACAGATCTATCTTTAAATAACATAACATTGATGTCAATGTTCGATAGAAAATAATAATGATATTGGTCTAAATATACAATATAATGAGCAAGTGGAACTAATAGATCAAGAACGTGATCAATTCCAGATCAATACATCACCAGCATTTCATAAAAAACTTGAATAAAATTGTATAATCAAGAAAGTTGAGGAAAGACGTTCGAAGAAATTTACCAACACCATTTAAAACTGTTTTATTTTGTCCTGGCCAAAAAGGAAAGGATGAAGAAAGTTAAACTATATTAAAAAACTAAAACGATATTGAACACCAACGTAGTTCAAATGAAGAAAAAACTGCTAATGTGCCTTGTTATAATATTAAATCTGATTTGGTTTTTTTTGGAATTGAATTGGCATTATCGAATTTTTGAAATATCTATTAACTATAATAAATTTATCTGTTTCATAAATGATAATAAATAATTCTACTCAAATATTATTTATTTATTACAAATTGTAGTATCTAATATTGAATTTTTATTGCTTTTTATTTTTTCATTATAATATTAAATTATTTAAAAATTAATTACTAATTTTTATTCTTATTAATTATTTTAAAGGGATTTCTTTGATAAAATCGTAAATTGGTATACACGCAAATCGCAAATAGGTTTAAAAGACAGAATTAGGTGGGCGAGAGATACCTGTGGGCGGAATTAGTTCATATTGAAAATTGCGAGCGGAAATTCGTGCAATTCATTTTTTTTGTTAGTTTGAATATTTTATTATTTATTTAGGAAAAATTCAATTATAATCGAAATAAAATAATTTAATTGTATTTAAAAATATACTAAATATTGTAATTTGAAAAAAAAAAATTAAAAAAAACTTATATTTTTCTTATTTTGTCAACTTAAACTAATTTTTCCTTAAGGGGGCGAAATTGGTACATTTGCGTTACTAAATAAATTATACAATATTTTTTTTGTTTTTCCCTTACTCCCCTTGGAAGCATAGCACTTTCACGTGGTATTTCTATCGTACTCGATTGGTAGGCTACTGTTTTCGCTTGTTCCGACATTAACTGCTTAACTTATTTTATTGTCCTTCACCAAGTCCTCTTTGTATGACCGAATCTTCTTGTACCATCTATGTTACATTCTAAGCTCATTCGCTCAATATTGTTTAACGGTTTTCTGAGTGTATCAATATCCACTGTCTTCTTCTGATTTGCTTCAAAATGCTAAACCAACGAAAAATAGTCCCGTTTTAGTTCATTCAGTCTACTGATTTTAAATAATCACTGTAGTCATATATCGTTGCGAGTGTACATATTTTGGCAGAAAAATTCTATTATTATGGTTACTGTGCACAGGTAAAGTACCATTTAACCTTTAAACGGTCTTTGATCCATTTAAAAACAAATATAATACCAAGTGTATGCTATAAATATGCTACAAATATATGCGCACAATTATTAAATGTAAAATTAAAAATTTAAATTTTGTTAAGTTTATTATATAAATACCGTTAGACTTTTATTATAAGAGATAAAAAAAAAAGAATTATGTAAATGGTAAAACTATTGTAATACAAATATAAAGCTAACGGCAATGGTAGCTAGTGCTTACTTTTGTTTATAATTTTAATTATAGTAAATAAAGAAATAATAATAATATGCGCACAATTACTCTAATTCATGCGCCCAGTTAATCTTGACTGTGGGTAATTGTGCGAAAAACTCATATGTTTTTAAACTAGTCATAATTCTAAATAAATTTTGATCAAAAATGAAACTATTTATAACACATCTTTTATATCTTTTCTCGAGCATCGAAATATCGGACATAATGCTTAGGTGCAAGAGTTTTACTTTTTGGTTTTTTGATAAATAAAATACCCAGTAGTTCACTAATTTCTAAATTAAATAAAGTTTTTACTATAAAACATCTAGTTTTCGTTTTAGCGAGTGAGAATTTGATTTTGTTTTTATAACTCATATACTGATTTCTATAAACTCTACATAAATTCAAACTAAAAGCTGGCATAGGTAGTCCAATATTACTATACCTAGTGTAAGTTGTAATAGTGTTAGTGAAAGAAACAAATTTGAATTTTTTTTTAAATAGTGAAGTAAATATTTGTTTGAGAAAAACAAAACATCCAAATTTCACTCCAAGAAATTTCCTTATGACCCACTTATATATACTTATGTATGTGCATACTTAAGTAATAGATATGAAAGTTCAAAGATCAACAAATTGAAATTTTCACAAAAGAAAACTGTTCTAATGTAAATGTTAATATTGTATTTCATTTTGGTAAATTTGAGTATAGATTATGTATATGTATTAATATTTAATTAAATTAAGTAATTAGTAAACGAAATTACTTAATTTTATTTAGTTTACAACAAAAAGCCATGTGCTTATTTTTTAACATAACAAATTGAAACAATTATTAAATAAATAAGTATGAATGGGTAACAACTAATAAAAATTAAATAAATAAATATGTATTTTTTCTAATTATTTTCATTTTGTGTTTTAGAAACACATAAATATAGATTGTTATCTACGAATATATAAGTATATACAAAACTACATAACTAATTAAAATAATAAATTTCTAAATTTAAAATAGGTATGTTATGTACGTATACGTATACATATATTTTGATACACATGTTATTTCTATCCTAACCTCACTCATTATAATTATTTTTTATATTTCTAACACAAACAAAATATTTGAAAGCTTAATGATTCCAAAATTATTTATTTTTTAACAAATTTTGTACATAGAGAATAAAGTAGTGAGTCTGAGTGGTATTTAGAATTCTCTTAAGTCAGTTATAATTATTTTATTATTGTACACACAAACAATGAGTAAACATATGTATGTACTTATATAAAATAATATATTGCTATGCTAAACAAAATAAGTATACTTAATGTCCAAAAATAAGTACGTATACAAATAAATAAAAAAGAAAAAACAAAAAAATAAGATTAAAAAAATTAAAAAAGTTTTAAAAAAAATTGTAAAACTTAAGTACTATCAAAGAAAAAAGAAAATTTATAATTTCTAATAAAATAGACTGGGTTGGCATCCAAATCGATAAAAACAAAAAATCCGTAAATTAAAAGCCATCAAAACAAAATTCGTAACAAACAAAAACCGTTAATTACAAAATCTATAAAAATAAAATCCATAAATACAAAATTCCTAAAAACAAACTAATTCGGATAATTTTCTTGATTTTTATTTTGAAGTTTTGTAGTTTAATTTATTTGGCTGAAAATAAAATTTTAAAAGATAACATTTTAAAGTTGTTTTTCAGTGTTCTTAGCTTTCACGTACTCATTTACTAGTTAGGCAACATAACAGTTGTTGTATTTATATATATATATATATATATATATATATATATATATATATATATAAATTGTATTCAAAATAATTAAATACGTTGAATATTTTTGTCAATTTTTCTCGTTAAATATTTATTAGATACATATTATTTTTGTAATCCGATTTTCTTTAAACCCAATGTTATAAATATAAAAATAAACTACCTCCACCTTTTTGTTTAGAATAATTTTAAAATATTCTCAGGAATCACCTCTTAAGATTTTACACATAAAATGAATCACCCTGTACAATAATTGACATTCAAACAAATTATGTAACAGGACTGAAAATATAATATTAAGGGTATGTGTGCCTGTAACAAGATGGCTAGTTCTAATTTATTGATCCAGATATTCATACTTATACATACATATAAATTAAAATATTAATTAGAATTAACTAATGACGTGTGGTTTGCGTCTTGGAATTAGCTAATACGAAATGTTTCTAATTTTTTAATTGTTGACAGTTCATTTTTAATTGAAAAACATACGATAAAAATTGACAATTTAAATTGTCAACAAATTGTTTATTTGGAATTAGAATTAAAACTACTTAGTTAGTTTTTCATTAGGCACACACCCTAAATATCAATGCCATCTATTGTCTTTACTTTATTACATTTGTATATATGTAAGTACTTATGGTTTTTAATTTTTACGGCTTTTGTTATTACGTATATCAATGTTTATGAATTTTTAAATTTTGATGTATTGTATTGTGATTTTGAACTATTACAGATTTCTTTTTTATTAATTTTGATATGCTACCAAAATACATTATGAAAAATATTTTTTGGGACAAACATTTTACAAAACAAATTTTACATAAACTATATGTTATATTATGTTAATGTATGTTATATATATTTATATGATTATATGATTATACCATATGATTATATTTTAATCATCAAAATGTACATAAACAATATTGTAAATAATTTGAATGCGTATAGTTTTCTGTATGATGAACACACCTAAAATTTTATTTGTTAACGTAGGAAAATTTTTGATAAAATTAAATAAGAATTTTTGTTAAATAAATTTAGTTTAGTTTTTAATTTGTATTTTGGGTTCCTAGTAGCCCTTTGAGAATAACGGATAGAACGATCTCTATTCGATAGAAAATTTCTACAGTCGAATAAATGCTAAAGAGCCCCGTTGCACCATCTAAATAAGTTTAGTCTGTTATCCATCCATAAATAAGTTTAGATGCAAATATCTTTAAGTAGATAAAGTAGATTCTATAACAATAAAATTAGTTAACTATATATATAACTACTATGAAATCAAATAAAAACATTTTCAAAGAAAAATGAAATCAAAATAAAAATACTCAAAACAGAAATGTTGAGGGGGAATATATAATTTTTTAAAAAAATGTACTCATTGCAAAAAATAAAAAAAAAACTGTTTTTATGTTTTTTTATTATTTTTTTTTATTTTACTACTAAATAGCGAAATTGTATTGTACTCAATGAATGTCATATTTCGCATAAATTCATATCTACTATTACACACAAATTATATAAAAATCCTATATAAATTGAGTTATTGAACTTTTATTTTATTTAACTATGTATTTTCTAACATTTATAACGATTTATCAAATTTAACTAAGTTTATAACTAAATATATAGTTGAGTATAATAAAAGAAAACAAATAGATATAAATAAAAACCTGTTGAAGATTGGATGGATACGAGATTGATAATATAAAAAAAAAAAAATTAAAATGTGGAATAACAAAAATTGCACATTTGCATCTTGCAGTTATATTAACTTATATTTGCAATTTTATGTTATGATATTGTGAAAGTAACTAACTAACTCATTACAATTAATACAATTTTCATAAATTTGGCCTTTTTAGCTAATTTGTTTTACAAAAATTTACAAATAAGAGAAAAAAATCACGTGTTCATAAAATTATCCGAATACAGTGAAAATATTCTTATTTGAAGAAAAAATAAACAAAAGCCTTTCTTGCATAAATTTAAATGCATATATGTATGGATATAAATACACATTTTTTAATGTCAAAATAGCTGATTTTTAGATTATAAATATTTTTTTTACTTTAGAATCGTTTAGAACACGATCAAATTTTCATCCAATATTTTTGAAGTTTTAAAACCTACAAATTGGTTTTTACATTAAATAACTCTTTTTTCATTAAATTTTTATTACAACAATTTTAACAGATATCGACTCGACAGTTAAAATATAATAGGTCAGTATATTTACTTTTTTTTGCAAAATTTTGCAAATTAGAGGAAAAATCACGTGATCATAAAATTCTGTGAGAATAGTTAAAATGTTGTCTTTTATAAACAAAAGTAGACATACGCAAAATTTACATAAATTTTTCCAAATTTTTTCATGTCAAAAATAATTAATTTTTAGGTTATGAGATTTTTTTAATTTGAATTAATTTAGTAATTTTCTGAAATTTTTTGTAAAATTATTGAATGTTTTTGTAGAAAAAAATTAAATGAAATAATTTTTCGTGGTTTTAGATTGTCTTTTTGTCGGTAAAAAGTTATATAAAAAAGTTTTCAGATTAGGTATACAATTTTTTATTTATTTTAGGTATACTACTTTTTATATGAAAAATCTGCTATTGACATTTAAAACAACAACAAAAAATTGACAGTAAATTTTTACAAAGTTTTGCAAATAGAAATTTCATTTGCCAAAATTTATTTAAGAGAGAGCTCAGACGTCACGTTTTAAACACAAAATTCTCTTAAATTTCTCAAAAATTTCTAAAGAGCATGCAAATAAAAAAGTGAACATACAAAGATTTGGATAAATTTATGTAAATTTATATAAATTTGCGAGTTAACATGAAAAATGGCTTCAGCAGAAAAATGATGTATAAAAAACAACAAAAAAAGTTGACAACCAAATTCATTTGTAGTTAACAATTTATTTAAGAGAATTTTAAAATTTAAATTCACTTGATTTTGTTAAAAATTTCTAAAGAGCATTCAAATAAAAAATGTAAACATAAGGGAATTTTGCCCAAATTAGTGCAATTTTTTGAGTTAGCATACAGACCTAGTTTTAGCTGACGCTTTTTAGTAACAACAACAACAATCAAAATAAGTTTCATATTTAAGAAAAATTAAATCGTTTTAACAGTGTTTTATTCACAAACACATTGATATTCAAAGTGACTGAAACATTGAACGTGTAGTTAATCATGGTTAATAAGCGCGAGTCAAATTATTAAATGATCTGCTTCAAATCCCATTTCTGGATAGTTTTAAAATATCTATGAATTTGTATTTTTATCTCTTTCTTGTTATTACTTTTTTATGAATTTTTTATTCTTTTTTGTCTTTATATGTCCGGAGACATGATATAATTGTTCAAAAATTAGGTTATTATGATGAGTGTAAAACACAAAAAAGAAAAAGTCATGCTTAACAATGTATTCGAAATCAGACTAAATTTAGGTTGTATTTGAAAGAAATTATAAAAAATTATGTATTTTGAACGTTTTGTTTGACAAACTAACTATAAACAATTCTATAAAATACTTAGTTTCAATGTGTTTGTGAATTATTCTTCTACAGCTTGAATTTATTGAATTTCTATTTTTTTTTTCTGTTAAATAATTTGATATTTTTATAAAAAAATGTTCATTGAAAAAAACAAAAGTATTTTTAAGTTAAGTAGTTTTATATAAAGTATTGTATACATAGTTATGTATATATAACTACTATATATACATATATTTTTATATTTAAAAATCTCTTGGAGGAAAAATATAAAGTGTTTCTATTTTATTACGTCAACCTTTATAATATGGGACTAAGAGGAAATCTACAATCCTGTGTTATGAATGTATGTTGTTTTAAAAGAAAAACAAAAAATGTAAACAAGATTTTGTTCATATACCTTAAGTAGATATATGTACATATGTATATATGTATGTACCTTTAAAATTAAAAATACATTTTTCTTTTGTTACCTGTTAAGCACACCTCAACAATAAAACCAAAAACAAAAACTGAGTGCAAATTTTTACTTTCAATTTCAATTTACGTTTTATATCAAAAAAAGTGGTCGATAGAGAGTGAGAAAGGGACAGAAAGAGGAAAAAAGAAAAATCATTCATTAGAATTAAAGAAACGTATTTAAATATTTGATTCGAATCCAAAACAAAATATTGTGACGTTTTATATTTGTATCATAATTTACATATTAATCTATGTAATATATAAACTATAAGAATATTATATCTACAAGTGATAAATTATATTGTATATTTAAATATATACATAGGTAAATATATAATATAACTATGTATATTTATTTAAATAAATTAAAAATTTCAAATATTTTAATATGAGGCTAAAAACTCTGAAATACAGAAGTGAATATTTAACATTCTTACTTATAAAAATTTGATTACAAATTAAATTCAAAATAAAGAGATCACAATTTATTTATATTGTTAAATTACTAATTTATATATAAACTAATTTTTATCTGAATTTTTTTTATTTTTTATACTTATTATGTTATAAATATACTTATATAACATATAAACTAATACACATTTTTAACATTGAAAATAACAAATTAAAATAAGACAATAATATTGTATGTACTACCTTGAAAATTTTATGAGATTTTTGTATTTTAGTTTTATTCAAGAGATAGCTACTTATGTTTGTTTGATAAAAAGAAAAATATTTTGTGTGAAATTACGCAATATTAGTATAATAAATAGACATAATTTTAAAAAAAGAAAGTTCTTCTAAAAACGAAATAAAACCAAAAATTGAAGGTATTTAAATTAAAAACAATAACTCGAAGTTAAGTACAGATTTAAAAACTAAAAAACGGTAAAAAAAACTTCAATTAAAGCTTAATAAAACCCAGATGGTTGATAAATCCATAATAAAAGATTTATAAATAAATAATTAAATATGTATGTACGTAAAATCGATCCACTTGACAAACTTTGATTTTGCATGAACGAACTAATTAACTCGCTAATGATTTGGGTAGTATACATAGTTTCTGGTTGAAGGTGGTAATAATTAAATAATTTAATTGTTATCAAGTTTCCTTTCACTACCAATTTTTTATATTTGGTTAAAAAATTCGATATTTCGGAAGTAACATACTTCCTTCATCCATTAGTGCTTGCAGTTAATTGCTACATTAAATATATCACTAAAAAAATTTGATTATAAAAAATAATAAGTTAATATCATTATACTTATATCAATTTTTGTACAGAAAATCCGTGAACCAAAAAAATAATCATTAACTAACTACTGACTTAGAATTAAATTCTGAAAGCGTCAACATAATCTCATCTGTTCAAAAAACATATGACGTAGTTTAAAAATCAATAATTTAAAAAAAATCTGTTCAAATTGAATTGAATAAACATTTATTCTGGGCCAGTGAACTTAATTAGGTTTTGCAGACAACAGTTATAATTTTTTTACAAACATGTTATCGAAGAATTTTATATTAATAAAAATTATAAAATAAAACAAAAATAACACAATGAAAGAATTATGAATTATATACTTAAAATAATGTAAATATATAACGCGTTCTAATAAATACTTATGTAGTTAGTTGATGACATCAATGTGAATGTGTTTAAATACATGCTGTTAATTTAGTGTCGTTTTTATGTAAATTCATTGATACTCTTATATATATGAAAATGAAGATGTTAATTTTTCAACAGAATTCTTAAATACTTTAAATTGTTAGGCATAGTTAACGCCACACATTTTGCAGTTAAAAATCGGTCTATCAATTATTTTACTACGAAACAAAAATGCGCCACCAACTTTGTGAAAGCACAAGAAAATGTCTGTCAACAAGTTTTCAAAATAATTATGTATAATGTAATCGAAATAACAATATTATAAATTGAAAATACAACGCAGAACGTTGTAATATACGTTTAAATACCACAGATACCAATGAGTCCAACATATGCCCTAATCTATGTCTAATACATAATTATAGATCTCTATTTTGTTAAGTGTTTCTCATTACAATAAATAAAGCACAGCGACAATCTATGCAAATTATTGTACGCCTTGGATTTAAGAAAATTCATGTTTTTAACAATTGTATGTCAAACACTGGGGTGGCTTTGTGTAATTTGAAACGTCGTTTTGTTTCGACTATTTTCAAAAAGTGGCATTGCATAATTTTGTTTCGACCATTTTTATTTTGTGTCAATCTTTTCAAAATTGGTACGCATTTTTTGGTATTGCGTAAGGTTGAAACGCTACTTTTTTTACATTTGATACGACCAAATTTTGGCGATTGAAAATAGTTGACGCTTTTAGGTAAATTTTAAAAAAAATAATAAATTAATACATGATTTTTGTTGGAATATTTATTTTAGAAACGCACAGAAATAAAAATTCTAATAAAATGAAAAGTTAAGTAAATTTATAATGCTTTTTTGTCAAGAAAAAAAAATTTCAGAATAAAAAAAAAAAAATGTTGGTATTATTATTAGCTTCTTTTACTTGTATCTATATATGCAATTTCTTTTAGCTCCATATTATTTTCTAGCAGTAATTGTTGAAATTTTAACGAAACAAATCAAAAATGGAATTATGTAAAATGTTTCATTTTTATTTTGGAGTTTCAAAATAAATTAAGGTTTCAAATTACGTAATGTCATCCAAATTTTGTTTCTACAACATTTTGTTTCGACCGAAATGTTTGAAACAAAGTTACATAATGCCACCCCTGATTAATGAAGTAGGTAAGTTGCCTCCGAAATATCGAAATTTGCAAAATACAAAATAAATTTATTAGTGAAAGATTTTGCACCAAGATTTAAAGATTTTATTATATAAAAACCAAAAAAACAAAACAGAAAAAATTGGAAGTACGAGCAATTTTAATTTTTTGAATAAATAAGTAAATAAAATCATTATATATATTTAATCTGTAAATTGATATCCCCACAGATGGCGTTACACGACAACGAACATGATGTAAATTTAAAAAAGTACAGTACAAATATTTGAACAATTTCACAACCAATTTTCATTTATACATATTCTTTTAAATGACAGATACTTAAAAGGAGACGTACCGAAAATAAATATTATTACATGATATGTGGTTGTTCTCTAAGATAAATCAATAAAAAAAAAATATAAAGCAGTAAGATTTAAGTAATTGAAGTGTTTAAAAACAATTCATAATAATTATAAAGAAACAGATTTTCATAATCCATATATACATATATCAAATCTAAGGAAGGCTACATCAAATTATATTATTTATATAATTTGTAAATTGAAAAAAGTACGGTACAAATATTTGAAGCATTTCACATCCTATTTTCGCATTGTTATTCTTTTAACTGATCGATATTTAAAAAAAGACATAGCTTTTGTTTTTCAAAAGTTTCAAGACATTTTTCGAAATTATCAGTTTTTAATTAGAAATTTCAATTCAAAATTTTACCCCATGCATAAGTATATATACACACAATACACATATACATTTATACAAATAGATAAGTTCTAATTTATAAAATTGCCGCAACTCACCAAAGTACAAAGTTTCTGCTTTTCCTCGCCAGAATTAAATTTAATATTATGTTTTTTTAAATAAGTTATTACATGAGTAGTTATGCCGTTGTTTTCTAAGATATATCAAAAATCAATAAAAAAAATTATACACCTAGTGTCAAGAATAAATTGAAATGATGAAAAACAATTCAAAATGTAATTAAGTAAGTACACGTACAATATTTTATCCTAACTTCCTCGAATTTCAAAAAGCAGGCGAATACTAGTTTGACTTTCAATTTTTAAATTTAATAATACTAAACACAAGTTTAATTAAGTGTCACAAATAAAAAACATTTTTTTTATAAAAAAAAAACGAAACGCAGTAAAATTTGGTTTTTTCCCTTTTAATATGTAAACAAATTAATGCTTAATATCAGAGCTAAAAGGTTCAGTTAACATGAAAAAATCCGAGTGCAAATGTCATTATTGTCTTGCTTTGAGTAATATATTACTTTTTCAATAGTAAATTAATATGGAGGTGGTAGGTCCCGACTTTAAAAATAAATTTTGTTTTTTTTTTTATATATGTTTTACTAAAACCTTGCGGTCTGCGTTTACCTGCCATCTGCGAAAACTGTGTTTCAATAAATAAATAGCGGTTTGGGGGCTGCAGCCCCGATTTTAAAAATAATTGGCCTCATTAGCAGTGAATATTGAAAATCCAAACATAACTACTATTAACGGTGCCGTAGTAGAATATTTTTTATGTTTGGATTTTATCGGTTTGGGATTTTGAAAATTTGGCTTTTGCGAGTTTAGGATTTTTAAATTTTGCTTTTGACGATATGGTTTTTGTGATTTGGATTTTTAAATTGGGGATTTCGATATAGATCCAAAAATAACCTTTAACTAGTTAGAGCTTACCTTGGTTTGGTCAATCGTTGATTGATTTTAAGGTTACAATAAGAATTTATCGATTTTATCGACTACCACCGGTAGCATGAATTACGATGTGTCAAATCAACTATTTTTTAGTACTAATTTAATTATTTATTTAACGATAGACTATGCTCATGTACATCATTGCCGCGTTGATTCGTAATATTATGTCTTTGTTTGGTAATATAAATACTACGTTCATATTGCAATAATATCATGATATTAGATGACACACATATAGGATTTATAACCTTCTCATCTTCCATTTTTTCAATTTAATCGAGTAATATTTACAATATAATTTTATAATTATTTTAAATAATTGAAATAAAATGCAAAAATAATATATATATATATATAAACATAATATATACAATAGGTATGTGATATTAATTAAATGTATGTCTTCAATATTATGACATTCAAACAATGTACCTACACTTATGGTCTAACTATATTTATCTCACTCAATATTTAATATATTAAAATATAATTTGAAATGACAAATTAAAGATTCAGAATTATAATTAATTTATTTTAAGAATAATCAATAATGAAGGAATAACTAATTAACTACAGAAAAATAATATTAATCAATTATGGCTTTTTATAGTTTAAATATAAATACTTTTTTATAAAAAAAATTATTTTAAATAAAAAATAATTTAATAACTTAGTAACAAGAAATAACTTGTAATTTCATAAATAAAAGATACTTATTATATATTTTAATTCCATTACATCTATCTAACCACTATCTTTAGTTATTTGAATTTAATTTGTACCATTTAAAAATGTTGTCTAATAAATATTTTTATGTATTGAAAATGTGTACGTGTTACATTCAAGTGTATTAATCAATTTGATAAAATGCCTGACTGATATTACATGAAAAGTCACGTAATAAATTATGTACTTATTAAATATAAATCCAAAAATTATTATATCATACATTCAAAACAATAGAAAATAAATTATATTCAATTGATTTTTCATTTTTGTAGATAACTAAATCATTTTCCTTTTTTGTTTAACTTACAATGTTAGAACTAGTTATATAAATTCTATTTAATAGTTGTCTAAATACTTTATCAGTCTTCTGATGATGGTGTAACAACCAAAATCGATCAAGATATTAATTAAACTTATAGTGAAACATGTCTATAGAGTTTCTAATTTTTATTAAATTCTAACTATTCGTTGAGTGGTATTGCAAAGCTGATTAGATTACATAAGGCAAAATACATAGCGTAGAGGGAGTCAACCCTTTTTATAAAAGAAAAATCAAAGTCGAAGAAAAAAAGACTAAATTAAAATATTTTGTCTCCTTTACATCTATGTTGTGGTCTTATAAATATAACCAGCAGTGCATAACTATAATTAATTAATTTAAAAAAAAAAAAATGACATTTAACCAAATATTTACATAAATTTGAATTTTAAAGTGAAAGTTAACATAAATAAAACCAAAGCCGGCATGTTATTTTTCTAAACATGTATTTTTATTTTAAAGCTTCATATTTCTTAGATTAGATTTTCTGAAGGTTATATATTTCGTTACTACCAAAAGAAAGAGGAAAAAAAAGCTTTTGGTTTTTCATTTCTTTTTTATTTTTTGTTTTTGTTTTTGCAATTACATACATATGTGTTGTGTAGTTTTCCCAAAAACAAAACCAAAAAATCAGAAATCTCATCCCACCAAAATCCAAAATAAAAAGTTACGTAAGTTTCTAAATTCGTTTGAAATTTTGAAAGTTAACTAGAATAAAAAAAAAAAAAAAAACAATAGAAAATTCGAAAAATTAAAATCTAACTTTATGTAAGAGTTCCTATAGTTTTTATTAGTATATTATAATATATGTATACAAATACATACATATATACGTATGCAAGCACCAAAATTTAATATTTTTCTTTCGATTCACTATACTTATTAATTTTGAAATTTCTTATATAAAATAATTAAATATATTTTTAATTAAAAATTTTTTTTACATACCTGTGCAATTCCACATCCCATAAGACCTCCGCCAATAACTGTAATATGTTCAATTTCTTTTCTAGTTGACATTCGTCTTACAAAGGTTCTCATAACTGAAGATGCCATTTCTTTTGTTTTTTTGTTTTTGTTTTTGTTTTTTTTTAATTAAAATTTGATGAAGGAAATTATTGACCTTATTTTTAGCAAAAAAATTTATTATTTTTTTTAAATTAAACACTTTTTTATTAAATATAATATTAAGTAGATAATATATTATAATGGTTTGTGCGATTTATTCGTTTTTTTTTTTTTTTTTTTAATTTAATTCAATTTTTTAATTTTTCTTATTATTATTATTATTGTAAATATTAAATTATTTTCGTTATATTAAAAAAAAATTTTTGTATATATATATAGATTATATATATTGTTTTATTTAATATAAATATATATATAGTATATTTAAAAATGGCAGACGCCCGACGACAAAATTTAATAATTTTATATAATTTTTATTTATCAGCAAACAAATTTTTAAAACTTTATCGTCGAAAAGCCGAATGGCGAATAAAATTTATTTACCATTAATATTTTTTCTGGAGACGACTGATTTTTCAGAGTTTTTTTTTTTTTTTTTTATTTTTGATATTTGTTTTATATTTTTTATTTTGTGTTATACAAATACTTTTACAAGTGATAGATAGACAGCCAACTACTATAGCATTAATGTAGAAAATCGTTAAATTTGTCAGAGAGTTTTCTTTCATTTATATTGGTGTTAAGACGATAGTGTTGTCAGGCGCAGAAAAAATTTTCTTTTGGAGATAAATTTTTCCAAAAATATATATAAGTGGGGTATTGTTTTAAACAAAAAAAAATAAAAGGAAAAATAAATTTGATGAATTTTTACTGTTTTTGTCAAATTTGATTGAGATGTTGTAAACTTTTTAAATATTGGTCAATAAGTGAGTGCTTATGAAAGAGGGAATTAAATTAAAACTAAGTAGATTCTGATTCTGAAAATTGCTAAAATAAGATTGTGAGCATAGCTGGGTAATAATTTGAATAAAATTATTTGAAAGTGATTTGTAAGTGAGCATAGCTGGGTAGTAATTTGAATTAAATTATTTTTGAAATACTTGCTAATTATAAGAAATAATATTTTTGAGTAAGGTATTTCAATTTTCAAATATAATAACTATTTTTTAAAGCCTAAAGTCCAATGAACACGACAAAAACGTCATCCAAATTCAAAATTTGTCGTTGTCGCACTGCGACATCTCATTCTATCATTATATTTTTATTATTTTTGAATTGTTGTTTGAAAATGAAAATGTCGCATTCGCTAGACTTGCTATGTCGACAATCTTCTATACGTTACCTGGAGTGACATTTTATTAAGATGATTAACACTGAAAATAGCCGTCACTAATTTTCTTATTTTTGACACTTTGTGAGTGTAAAATTGGCTCTGTGAGATTGATAATTTTTTGTTAAATTGAAAGTGACAACTAATTTGTTGTTGTATAATAACTAAACTGTTTTCTTTTGTTGACTGATCTTATTAGTTTCATTTTGTTATTATTACTTACTTATTTTAATATTTAAGTTAATTTGTCACTATATTATATTATATGGTAACTTTTGCAGTTAAGTATCTTATTGTTTTACTTTTTACTTTTAAATTATTTTTCTTTCTTTCAAATAATTAAAAATTTATTTAATTTTTTATTTATAACACCATTTATTTTTTCTTTTTAATTTATTTTAATCCACCACTAGTTTTGGTTTAAAATTTATCATTTTAAACAAGTTTTAGCTGTTAGTATGTACACATACGTTAGAATTTAACAAAGTTATGTATAACTTATATATATAACTAATATATGACTAAATATGTTAATTTTATATTACACTAACAAAATCACCCGACGTTGTTTGTATACTATAGTAAAATCCCAACGTTCGCTGTCATGCCCATGTACACCAAATGGAACTTACCTGCTATTGTAAAGCTAATCAGTCATATTTGATTTAATTACCTATTTGGTCAAATAAATATTTATATATATATGTATATGTAAATAAGTTGGACACGTCAAAATGGTTTCGCCTGAAGTTTATTAAAAGTGGCTAAGCTCGTAATGTATATACCACAATATGGGTATGTTGCATCTTGTAATTATTGTTGCTTCAATGATTCCGTCAAATTAAAGCTTCTTTATACACACTATTTTTTGTTTTATTAGCTGGAGTAAATACATTTTTTTTATTACTTAATGTCGAGCAAGCTACATAAAATTGGCCATGAGAGAAGCATGGTTCTCTTAAGTGAATTGCTAAAATACTTAGGGTTTTAATTATAAAAATAGCAAACCATATTTTTAAGGAAATTGGAGCCGTTTAAAATGGAAAGACTAGTCAGATTTAATTATAAAAATAAAAAAATTACTCCCAGCAGAGCATCTTTACATGTCTTTAGGAACGTACTCGGAGTCTAGTTCCATTACACAAACGTAAAAGATTGAAGCTCAACATAGTGGGCATTCTAACTTTTAACTTTAATTTATGGAGTGGTAATCCAGAAGGTTGAAGGGACTGCAAAAATTTTGTTGGATAATTTATAGTATCATCATCATTTAAATATATATCGACAGACTCATATTCTTTCTTCACTTTTTATTTTAAGTCTATCAATTTAAAAGTCCATCTATAAGTCTATCAATCTATAAGTCTATCAGTCTATAAGTCTATCAATATATAAATCTATCTATCTATAAGTCTATCAATCTATAAGTCTATCAGTTTATAAATCTCTGATTTCCAATTTGTAGTTTTTGATAATTTCCGAAAAAATGCACGTAAGTTCTCTACTTACTTAAATGTTAAAAAAAGGACCTCAACTCAACGCCAATTTTCATTCTCAAAATTTTGAGCAATAAACTACAAAATCTTTAAAATTAATTCTCATAGTAAGTACTTAATTAAATTACTAACAAAATTATATATTTAAATTTTAACGTAAACCCTTAATGTGGCAACACTTCGTAAGAAGCAAATTTTAGTGTATAGACATTTTTAGATGAGAATAATTTTAATATTTTTGAATTTTTGATATGAGTTGAGTATAAGAAATTTTCATATATTTTATTTTTGAACATATACATAAATATAATATTTATTTACCAAGTTATTAAGAGAATTTTAATTTTTCACACTCATGTGTTGTGTGTACAAATTATTACTATTTACTATGTATAACAATATTTCAAATTTAAAAAAAAACAAGAACAAAAATAATGATGATAAATAAAGTAATAAGTATGTGTAGTTAGTATACCAACATCACTAGTAAACATACATAACTTCTGATATTATACAGATGTATTAAATCGGGGACTATTTAAAGAAATGTAGTAACCTATGCTTAATTAAAAAACACGTTCTTATATATTTTAAACAGAGTTCGTTAAATGCACTAACTAGTTCGATCTCTTTACGAGATAAATTTTAAACTTAACTCGGTCTTATTCTGAAGAGTGTGTTTGATGCGTAGCGAAACCTACTTATAGGTATTTTTCGTAATGTGTTGATGGCAAGTATTCTGATAAGTATAATTTTATATTTTAGCTGTCATTAAAAATGATAAATTTATCACTAAAATTTTGTGAAATAATAGTGAATGAGAAAGAATAAGTACATTTGAAATTATATTTTTACTTATGTAATATTAATTGTTAAATATGCTATTTTAAATTTTTAATTGTAAAAATGTTACAAAATAACTTATTTTTTTGTTTTTATGAATAAAATTTCATCACCTAAAGATGTAATGCGCTAACTATAATGACATAGAACTATAACGAAGCTAACATAGACATTTTTAAAGCATATGTCAACCCATAATGACATAACCCCTTACTATATTAGTCAAAAGGCGTCATATGATGTTATATGATTTTGTACGCCAACATGACATTACATTTAACCAACTATAATTATTCATACCATCATTTCGTTGTCTCTTCAAAATCATTCGTTAAGTCATAAGCATTCGAAAAGAAGCGTACAAATCATAAGCTAAAAAATAATTTTGTAACCTAAAAAGAAAATTGGTTTTTTTTCTTTTAACTAAGAACTTTATTCAAATCTCAAAATAAAAAATAAAACATTTAACTATTTATAGAATTTATTTTTTATATTTTTATTTCACTTCTTTTAACTTTTGGTTTTGACGTTTTGATATGATTAGGTATGAAAATAATTATAGTTAAGGCTATGTATGATTGGTTATGGTTTTGTTAAATCATATCGAACATTTAACAAATATCATATGATATCATATGACTATTATAGTTAGGGCTATAGTAACATAAGCAAATATTTCATAGAAAAAAAAGAACAAAAATAAACTAAACATAACTATGTCGAATTTGGTTTGGATGGAATTTAACATAATAATTCTATGTTTAACGAAAATTTAACGAATTGTCAGATTTAACTTAATTGCTATGACATATGTAGTTCTATGTCATTATAGTTAGCGTATAAGTATAAAATACCTAAATATCAGTCGACTGAATATTAACAAAAATTGTACGAAAGAATAATAATAAAATATCAAATTAAAGTTTTTAACATTAACTGTTGTTGTTAAATTATGTGGACTTATTGCCCCTTGCCTCCAATTCCCTGTCTTCATATTAAATTCAGCAAACGCAGTCAATGAGTTTGTTTCATGTTTCCACGTGTATTATTTCAACTGAACTATATACTTACACTTTCATATTTCCATTTGTATTCTCTGTATTCACCAAATGAATATTATTAACCTATCTTTACACTTATATAAAAATTTCACAAGAGTAATAAATCCAGCGTTAGTTGGTTAGTTATAAGGTAGTTTTTGTTTATATAAGTATATATCAAAAATCTTTTTTGAAAGTAAAATCAGTACCAACTACCAACTAATAATATGTTCCTTCACCCTGCTTATATTGTCTATCAAAAATGGTTATTCAGCTAGACGTGACGTGAGGTGATAAATTTTTTTTTTCGTGTCAGTTATGCTTCTAAGAAAATAGTTATGGATTAATATTATTTAGCTAACAAATCTTTATTACTTTATGTGTACTTCTGCCCCCCTTTTTCACAAAAAGAAATACTTTACAGTATACTTCAAAGTAGTTTGTAATGGAACGGTATTTTTTTTTTGCTATTACTACTCTCAGCGAGTGAATTAGTTTATTTAACATAGAAAAAAGTAATTTACTCAGTAAAAGCCATACAAACAATATTTTTTATACTGAAAAAGTTTGTTTTTTATTACTTAGTAAAGCTTCTTGTACTAAAATATACGTATGTTGTACAATACACCTACTAATTAGTTATATACCATACTTGTTTACTTTTTCATTATTCACAATGCTATAGGAAACCAATATCAAATTGAATAAAAGCTCTAAATGTTTTAGCTAGTTGGGTTATTATGTAAGTAAATGTGTATGACATATTTACTTCATTCTTTAGATACGACGAAAATATTATGAACTTACTTGCATTTTGAATTTTAAACCATTAAAAATTTTAAAACTCTGTGAAATCTTATCAGTATCAGCACATTTACTTATAATATAATTAATGAAAATACTTTGTATATATAAATAAGAAGTATATAAGTATGTACTTATTTTTTTGTTTTGTTTTCTCTTATCATTTTTATAAAATAATTGCCACTTCAACATGATAGAAGGTATGTTATATATAGAAACATTGTGTTATTTTCAATTTCATTCTAATTCCAATTCAATCCTACGCAAGTTTGTATATACCTACTTAATTTGTGGAAAAACTAAGAGAAAATTAGAAAAATTCAACAGATATTATAGAATAGAGGAAGAGTAATTGAGGTAGAGAAAATAATTTAAAAAAAACAGTACTGCCAGATTGAAATTTATTGAATTAAAAAAAATAGTGTTGAAATTAATGTATAGACTCAACCTTTTGGTATCCGAACATCTATTATTTTGCAATATTTTGCGAAGTTTACACTGATTTCACTTAAGTATGTCACATACTGAAAAATGTAATTTAGCAACAAAACCCACCTCTTAAGTTAAAATTCTGATCAAAGATTTTTATTAATCAGAAAAGTGTCAAAACGTTATTCAATAGTAAAAAATTCAGTTATTTTTTAGCTGAAGAGATGTTCTACTGCCATTCCTAATGCAGCAACCGTCAAATTAGTGTTGCGTCTCCCGTCTCCCTAATTCCTACTTCTTTGCAACTAGTGGTGCCAATATCAATTTTGTCAGTAGCTATATATAAGTAAGTAGTTACCCCAGTAACCAAAAATTGTCTTGACAAGTTTTTGTCAACATATTGTCAGAAAATTATGGGCACATTTTGTCGTCAAAATTATGATGACAATTTGTCGACAAAATTTGTTACAAAATTGTGGTTGTAAACCCACTCACATTTTTTCGACAAAATGTTGACAAATATTTGTCTCGACAATTTTTGGTCAACAATATATATGACAATTGGTTGACAGAGTTTGTAAGTTTTTTATTTATTTTTATATGTAATAGTATTCTATTTATCCGTCTATTCAACACTTTTGAGAATTGGTATTGTTTTGACATTTATATTTTGAAAAACACAACAAAGTTTATTTAAAAATATGAATGAATTTTGTAGTTAAAAAACAATTGAAATAGAACTATAATAAAATAAAATATGTAATATATAAATTGTTTTTATTATTAAAAATTCACCCCTAAATTACTGAAAAAACTGTCCTGTCTGTAAAAAACAAAAAAAAACAAAAACTGTTGTCAAAATTGTCCACAAATGATGACAAATTATCAACAAATTGTTGACAAATGTGTTGACAAAATTGTCAACTAAATTGTGACAAATGGGGTCAACCCTACCGACCCTTTTTCAACAAAAATTTTCACAAAATTTTGTCGACAATTCACCAAAATTTGTTAACATATTGTTATCTTTTTGTGACATTTGGCTACTCGGGTAGGGTAAGTAAAAAAGACTAATTACAGTGTGATTCTAAGAACATTTAAGGAAAGATTAGAAGTAAGTATATATAAGGAATTAGTAAGAATAAGAGGTGCTACTAATTTTAGGGCAGCAATTGCTAAACATATAAATAATTGGAGAATATCATAAAGTTGATGATACCAATTTATCATCAATAAGTAAAGGAGGTACAAAAAACAAGCAAATTACATCGTTACATAAGTACGAAAGTTTAGCGATTTCAAGGGCAGTAAGTAGATCATAGATTGAACAATGATTTTGGAAATTGATACTCACTGCTATTAATTTAAATTAATATAAACCAATTTGCAAGATAACAGATGAAATATGTAATTGTTAGGGATTAGGATATAAAAGGGAAAAAAGAATTAAGAACTGATGAGCATCGATGAAGGAAGTATGTTGCTTCCGAAATATCGATATTTGCAATCAATATTAAAATAATTATTTTTGGTCGAAAACCTCACAACAATTAATTTATTTAAAGTTCAATCACTATCATTTGATGATATTTATCTCTAACATGGGATATTTTTACACTACCTTGGGCTATTTTCACACTAGATTGGAATTTTTTGGTTTTATTATAAGTATACTTAAGTATATAAATACTTCGATAAAATACAAGTATATGTATATAAGTATATATACTTAAGGACAAACTACTTTTAATTTATTTACTTATAACGGCAATATTTTTTTTCAAAATATTGTTTTTATTAATTACTTAATTTCCAGATAATTTTAACGATTTAACAATGTTACTGTTCACAAACTAAAATTTAGGAAATCCTTGATCCTTGGAAATGCAATGAGCTATCTGCCTTTTTAGAGTCAACAAACTATTTGTACACTTAAAATGTCCAACAGCTAAAAAAAAAACCCACCTTTGTAGTTAAAAAAAAATTTTGACTTTGACACGCCTGATTCACTATCCACCAGTATCCATCCCACATTCCCAGTCCCACCACTTATTCAATTTAACTTCGATTTCAGTAAAAAGAGAAAATGAAATGAAGAATACAAAAAAATAAAATAATAAAGAGAAAATGAATGATAAAAATTAAGAGTGAAATAAAAGTTATATCAGTTACTGTTATACAAATATGATATGGAGAATGGAGATATAATAGTGGAAATACTTTATTTAGATGACTAAGTACTGAGTAGATGCGAAAGTAATCATTATTCACTCATACATCCATATTTAGTTACCTAAGTATATTTTAAGAAGTACTATTTCAATTTTCACCTCACCCAAATCCATATTTTGGAAAATATTTGAATTAAAATTTAGTTAGACATGGTTATTCATACATTTATGTATATACTTTTTTTTTATTTTTACTTAGGTAGGGTATATTTACTTTTTTTTGCATGAAAAAGAAAAGAGAAAAGTGATATGAGTGAAAGGACAAATAAACGACAAATTTATGTGATAATTTAAAATAATTTTTTTTTTTTTTTTGTAAATATTAAACTAGTAGAGGATCAGGGAAAATTTTTTTATATTTTAATGAGAATTTCTTTAGAGGACAATGAACAAGGTCATATTAATGATAATAAATATTTTTTTTATGTTTTATTTAAAATTTTTTTTTATCCTTTAACGTTTAAAAAAAGAATTAGTTTGATGTCCTTATTTAACTTTTTTTTTTTTTGCTGTGAATTTTCTCTTATTGTTTTATACAAATTGCGTAATATGTAGATTTTGTTGGTTGCGTAAAATTCAATAATTTGGGTACACATAATTGACAATAATTTTGTTTTTTTTGTCGATGTTATAATTTATTTTTTGATATTTTTTTTATAATTATGTTAGGGTACATTATTGGTTATTTAGAAAAATATAAAAATTTCAGTAAAATATAAAAATATTTTAATTACTTTTTTAAGTACCTAAAACAAATTTAATTTTCATACTTTGAAATGTAATTCAAATGCATTTTCAATATCTAGGTTATATCTACCAGTACAAGCAATTAGAAGTAAAACTGAAGATAATCTTATGAAATTGGGATTTTATCACAAAATTTTTAAAATAAGAATTTTATAATAGCTTCCCTTCTATATATTTTTATTTGGTATTGAAATAAATAGAATTAATTATTTAAGTAGTTAGTTATAGAAGCGATAGCAATGAACTTTCAAAACTTGTTACTTATTTATTAACTATTAATATTAAGAAAAATGTAATATTATATATAAGTAAGTAGATACTTATATATATATTCACGTAAAACAAAACAATTTCGTATTTTCAACTATAGTGAGAAGCCGCCCGTGACCGGAAAAAATGGAGAACGTTGATGAGTCAGGCCCAGGACCTACATGGTCTGTTGGCCACCTAAGTAAGTAAAATACAGTCAAGTATTTCGATAGTTGTAAGTATAGGTACATATATATATCTAACTATATATAGTTATTGATATTCAATTACTATAAAAATTTCAAAAAATAATAAATCATAGGTCATGCATGGTCAGGTTGTTGTTTATTTTTTATTTAAACCATAATTATATTTCTTAAAAAGTATATAAATATTTAAGCACTTAGCCGTAATAAAAAATGACTAATATAAATTTTTTAATAATTTGAACTTAAACTACGACTTACTTGTGTATATATTATATTAGATATGGTTTTCTATAAATTTTTAAGGTCATTCTCCAATGCTGGCATCGACTTGTAACTTTGACTTTCAAAAAGTTTGAACATATGGAAACTAATGTAACCTTCTCCAATGTGAGCGTCGACGGTAAGCGTGAAACTTTTTTAAAGTTAAAGTCGAGCAATGTTCAAAGCTGAAAGCTGAACTATTTGACAGTTTGATTGAATTGACATTTCTTTTTTGAGTTGTTTTTATTATTTTGCTTGTTTTTTGTAAAGACGTAAACAAAAAAAATAATTTTTTTTTTAAGAAAAAAGAACGGGATTGCAATAATTTTTAATTTAGTTTTAAATCAAATGAATTTTATACTTTTTTTTTAAATCAAATGAAATTTATATAGCTATTTTTTTTAAATCAAAAAATAAATTTTTTATTTTAATGTTATGGTTTTATTTTAATTTATCATTAAAAGTAATTAGTAGAGTGGTTATACAGAAATAATATAAATTTGTGATATAATCAAAGTACAAAATATTTCAAATATAAAATTAATTTCTAAAATCCATATAATATAAGTAATTCATCAGAATATTTCGTAAACGGAAAGTATTTCTTTTCAATTCTTGATTATCCATAATCCATATCCATTATTTTATTTTGTTTATTTTTTTTTGTAATTGAAAATCAAACAATATATAAATTTTTAAATTCAATTGTCATAAATTCACTGACACCAACAATTGAAGTTATAAGTTAACGCCAGCATTGGAGATTGAATTAATAAAAATGCTGACGTCAAACTTTTTCAAAGTTAAAGTTACAAGTTAAAGCCAGCATTGGAGAATTCAAAATGTTATTAATAACTATCACTTCTTAACTAAAATAAAAGAATAAAGAGTAACAAATATAAGAATAACATAGTTTATAGTTAGTTATGTATAATATACAATAATTTATTTTAATTATAACTAACTACTTAATTATTTTAAGATGCAAATTAAAAATAATAATTAAAGTTTTTGCAAAGTTATTTGTTCAAATCTTTTACCTTTTTCTTATATTCTTGAATCTTGGTAGTAACTACTGAGGTATTACAACTTATACCTACTACCTACATGGCCTTGATAATATTTTTCGAGTATTGATTTACAATATTTCTGGCTTATCAACTCGTTGAATGTTGAAAACTAAGGCTATTGTAAGGAACTAAGCCTTCTTAAATAGCGTAGTTTTAAATTTTATTCTCTCAATTATTTTTTGTAATTTATTTTATCTCAATGACAAAGACTACTGGATCAGGTCGAAAAAGCAATTAACTATTTATTTTTTGCCTTCATCGAGAATCGAACCCAGCGTATAGTCGTATTACTCAGGTCGTATTTTTATTGTAACAAATAATTAATTTTTAATGTTGGCAAATATATTTGAATTAAGACATGTTTTCTAATATATATATATATATATAACTATATATAGTTATATACATATAAGTACCAAGGTATATAGTTACTTTAATTTTTTATTTTTGAATTCTATTAAACTAAATTTATTAAAAAATAGTAATAAATCACTAACTAGGTACTTCTAAGTAAGTATTTACTATTTTATTAAAGAATTAAAATATATTTCGAAGTTTAGGTTCTAGATTTAAGAAGTTTCCCGCCGTATTGTAGATTTCCAGCATTTTTACAGTAAGTAACTAGTTAAATATTATTTTCTTGATAATTAAGTAGGTACCTATCTACATATATTAGTATGTAACTATATGTCAATATGTTCATTAAATCTTTACATCTACGATTCAGAACAGTTAGATATTATAATAGTGATATTGATTTTGCATGTATAAAATATCAACTATTTAAATCGTACAAAAAAAATGATAAATTTTTCTTAAAACAATAAAAATTTAATCATAATTAAACAAAAAAATTATTTTTAAATTATTGTGTTAAATACACATGTTTTTTGTTTTAAATGAAAAGCTTTTTAAATTGAATATAACTTTAGTTAAGTACCTAATGCATCTCTGTACCTACATACTTAATTAAATTACTTTCATTTTTAGCTAAACAAACACAAGAATTGACGTAAGAATATTAATATTGAAATTATCAGTAATTAGGTAAAAATAAAATAAAATAAAATAAAAAAAAACGAAGTACATTATTTAATCTGAATAGATTTTTTTTTCTTGCCAGAAATTAGAAAATATGGCAATGTGTAGACTTTCAGAAATGGATTAAAATTTATAGATTGTGTACATTATATCATAAACATTAACGAAAAAAAAAACAAGAAAATAAAAATGAAATATCATATTAATATAACTTACTTATTGATTATATTTACGCAGTAAATTCTATATATCATTTTCACCTGTAGAATCTTATATTTTGTTTTTCTTTTTTTGTTCTATTTTTTTTCCTTTTATTTGCCATTAACAAGCAATCTTGAGAAAAAAAATTAACTTTTTTTTTTTTTATTCACTTTTATAAATAGTTAAATTTTCATTTTTGCATGAGTAATTATTAGTTTAATAAAAAAAAAATTGTTTATTTTAAAATAAAATATTCAACTTCTTCTTATTTTCTTTTTATCGAAATTTTTTTAATTTAAAAATTACGATTCCATTTTTAAGACAAAATTATACATATTTGCACAAAACAAAACGAAAACAAGCTAAAAAAAAAAAAAAAACACAAAACCTTTAATTGCTAAAAAATATTTGTATTTGCTTAACGCAAATAATTAAATCGTAATGAACACAAAATTAATTAATTTTATACAGATTTTACCACGAAATTCGCATTGAATAATTTTTTTTCAAAACTAAATCAAAACATAAACAAAAAATCATTCATTCATGAAATGGTTTTCCAGTGAATCTTCAATTTAATCAAATAACGTAATTTTAAAATGCGTTTTTACATTTATATAAGACTTTTAAAATTTCATATATTTAATAAATTATATCAATATAATAAAATATTTATATAATTTTAATTTTATATTGAAAATAATTTAATTTAATTTGTTGAAAAAAAAATAAAGTAGTTCATTGACATTTTTTCAATAAGAAACCATTTTTCTACCAACACATTTTTATTGATATTTATTTGATATTAATAATTGAATTTTTCAATTTGAAAATGTAATTTTAGAAAAACTTACTTTATTTAAGCCATGTTATAAACACTTTTTAGCAACTAATTATATTATTTAAGAAAATCACATTTAAAATTCATTTCATGTAGATGCCTTTCACAAAATGAACTTCTTTAGCTGAATTTGCGGTATTTTTTTTTTTTATTATTATGCCTTTCTTTCTATTTAAGAATGTCAAATGATTTTATGATTAGTCGTTTTATTTGTTTTGGTTTTAGCCGGTGGTTTGGTTTAAATGTCAAAAATTTAAGCTGTTTCAATTTCATATGTCTTACTTTTTTTACATTTCCTTTTTTGTTTACATAAAAATTTGCAAAAGGAAAGAAATATTTTGTTTAACAAAATTTAATAAATTTTGATTAAATTCAAGGTATTATTATTAAATTATAATTTTGAATTATAGTTTTTAATTATTTATATGATATTTGATTAAATAATAATTTTATTTTGTTTTACTGGTTTTAACAACAACTGTTCGCGGAAGACATTGTTATGGTTCGGAGGAAAATAGTTGCGTTAGAGTTCAGAATATTGAAGAAATGTTGGACAAAGAGATTAATGAACTCTAATACCTGATTCACTGATTCAGAACGTATGTTCCGAACCCATGCGCGCGCTAAATTTTTGCATGAAAATTTGAATTCTTTCAATTTCCAAAAATGTTCGGAACATTTTTTTCTCTCCGGAACAAAAGTTGAACTTTAACTTTGTGTTCGGAACAATTTTTTTTTGCTTTAATGAAAAATGATTGTATATTAACAATATTATTTTATTTATTATTTAATGATTTTATTTATTTGAATAACAATGACTTGATATATTGAGAGTGAAATAAACAGAAATTTTAAAATTAATTCAAATCAAATTCAAAAGTCAATTCTGCTGTTTAAATTTTTTTTTCGGAACAAAATGTTTTGAATCAGTGAACTAAGCATAAAGTAACGAAAAAGATTATAGACAAAAAAAATTTTAATTAAAATAAGGACAGTTAGCTATTAGGGTTAAGATCTATGATGTAATGAGTGGGGGTAAAAATGGGCAAAATGCAAAACTATACGACTGATTGATTAAGTACATTGTGGTTTACATTGAATATTTAATAATGTGTATGTGAGATTATGTATATCTATAATAGTTCTTAATTGAAATGAAATATTTCAATTTAATAAATCATATGAAAACTAATGATGTGTAGATTTATTAAATCAAATTCCCTTAATATTTTGCTTGCTTTATGTGACAATTATTGTCAAAAATATTGGATTTCTTGTAGATATAAATAAACGAACAAGCTAAATATAAATAATTCAGGAAATTTTTATTGCGAGCCATAATAAAAATAAAGATTGAAATTATTTTGTGAAAAATTGACGTTAATAAGATTCTAAACGAGCCCATACAATTCCGTTTCAATTTTGACATTCCATTTGTGAAGTAAATTTAATTTGCACCTATATTCTTCCATTTCCGCTCTTTCTGTCGGAATATCTAAACAATATGGTATGTGTAAAATTTGTGTTAAAAAAATTAAACTAAAAGCCAAGAAATAAATGAATTGAAAAAATTTATTTTGGCCTAATTATAATTTTAAGAAAGTTTTGCAAAATTTTGATAATTTAAAATTTCATTTAGTGAAGAGAAAGTCATGATTTTGACCAATGAAATTCAACATTTTTTGTTTTTTTTCTTGTAGACCAAAAAAAGGCGTAACGGAGGACGTAACAAGCACAATCGTGGACACGTGAAACCGGTCCGTTGTACAAATTGTGCAAGATGTGTACCAAAAGATAAGGCAATTAAAAAATTTGTCATTAGAAACATTGTAGAAGCTGCTGCTGTCAGAGATATTACTGAAGCCTCAGTTTGGGATAGTAAGTATAATCATTTTTTTTTTAGGTTAAACAGTACAAAAAAAATAAATTTGAGATTTAATCAATTAGATCCAAACAAAATTTAACATTAAAAAAATAAGTCAAGCAAATTGAATGTGTATAGCTGAAAATTGATGATTCTAAAATTTTATAACTTTGGAAGCTTCCAATAAGAGGTATTGTGTATTTTACATACACAATTTGTTATAAAAGAAATCTCAATTTTTATTTCTTTATATGAAAATATTAATTGTTAATAGGATGATTTTTTGTAACAACCAATTACAATTATAATAAAAGGGGCTATGATTACATTTATTTGCTATCTGATTTTTATAATTTTTAATATTTTTAATATATATAATATATTTTTTGTTTTCTACTTTCAGCTTATGTTCTACCAAAACTCTATGCAAAATTACATTACTGTGTGTCATGTGCTATTCACTCTAAAGTTGTACGTAATAGATCTAAAGAAGCACGTCGTATTCGTACGCCACCAGCAAGAGCTTTCCCAAAAGATATGGCACGTCAACATCAACAAGCTAGGAAGTAAAGAAAAGAAAAAAAAACCTGAAATGAATATTTTTAAAAATTTTCGAACTACAATGTTAAGTAATTAATATTTCCAAGTATAAAATAAACAAAAATGTAAAACAGGATAATAATGAAGAGTTATTTTTTGAGAATGCATATTTTAAATATTTCAGATTTGGGGAATAGTGAACAATTTTTTGGAATTTTCTTTGAAACAAATTGATTGGGAATTTTTCTATTAAATAAAAGTTCAAGTAGTTGACTTTAAAAGTCAATTTTCGATTTTCGTTGCACCGGGGAACGATTTAAGTTAACTAACTGAAAGTTAATTTCAAATTGATTTTCGTTATGCCGGCAATTGATTAAATCAACAATGTAAAACGTTAAGGTTTATTTTGGGAGATTTTTATCAAAATCGAATTTCGATACGCTTAAGATAGTCAATAATTAGTAAATAAATAGATTTAAAGTTCCTTGTAACTACTTGTATAAAATTCAATATTTTTAATAAATTTTCATATCAAGTTAAAGTTATTCAAATAAAAAAAACTTCGTTATAGGATATATAATTTTATTATAATATTGTAAATAAGCTAATAACAGTTTGTATTACATTTACATAAAAAAGAATATAAATTAAAAGCTAATTTGTATAAAATATGGATTTTAATGAAGCCTTGCATAGTGGCAACAATTGTGCAGTTGATTTGAAAATAAAATGGCAATTTTTCTTTTTTTCAACTTAACTAAAATTTCTTTATTAATTTACATGCTTCTTCTTTACAATTTTTGTCATCTTCGTTTCTAAAAACAAAAGGAAAATTAAAAAAAAAAATTAAAAGAATTAAAACACAAACTAATACTTACAAAACTTCACAGTTTGCAGCTTTTTCAATAAAAATTTTAGCTTTTTCCATATTATTTAATGCCATATAGCTTTTCCCCAAAAATAACCAATTTGTTGTATAGAAACCTTCTTTGAGCGATTCTGCTTTTTCAAAAAATTCCAATGCTTTTTCATAAGTTCCAGTTGGTGGAGATGCAAAAATTGTTGAAACAATTTTTCTTTGTATCCATGGCAAATCAGCTAAATTATATTCAAAAACACCTAATATATGCCAGCTTGTTGAATCATTTGGATTTAATTCGACAGCTTTTAACATATGTTTTTTAACATTTTCCAATTGGGTTATTCTAGCTTTTATGCCATCTAAACCAGCATTTGCATCCAATATTATTGAATACCATTTATGTGTAGCAAAATTATTATCATCACCTTCAACAGCTAATTTAGCTAATTCAAAAGATTTACGTATTAATTCTTCTTTTTCTTTTGAATCTTTTGCTGCTTTAGATAACGAATATAAGGCACGAGCTTTTCTCCATTGAATTTCTGAAAGATTTTGATCCTAATGTAAAAAAAAAATTTTTATAAAACATATATTTAAAAATTAAAAAAATATTACAGTATGTTTTGATAATAAATCTAAATTTTCTTGAAAATGATTTTCATCAAAAAGTTGATCAGCATTTTGTAGTAAATTCTGTAAATTTTGTTCCTCAGACATTTTTAATTTTATAGCTGAAAATCTGCTAAATAAATATAGTGGATAAAAAGTTGTTATCAATTTTGGTATTGTATTTTTCTAAAATAATAAATAAAAATTTAATTTTTGAAATGAAAATAACATTTTAATAAATTAAAAACCTTTAATAATTCAGAAAATCTATTATTTATCAATATTTGTTTTGGAATATTACGTCCTAGATTGATGATATTTAAATAAAATTTAAAATTGATTACTCTTCTCATTAACATCTAATTTAAAAGTCAAAACTTTAGGAGAATTTCAAATTTTATTTTATTGAAAGAAATCTCATAAATAAAATTTACCTCTAAATAGTCTAATTTGTATGATTAATGAATCCCAATGAATCTCAACTTTCTTTTACAATTTAAAATGTACTTTGCACTTTTAACTTTGGAACTATTTTGAAACAAATACCCCTCCCACGTATCAAAATAATTTTAATTGAAAAACAAATGATTAATGAAGAAAAATAAAAAACAAAATATTAATTAAATTTGACAGTGACAGTACGAGATAAGAATATTGGTAGCGTTCAGTGAAATTAATCATTGGATCTGAAATCCACAGATCCATGGATCTGTTTACTGAACGGTGTGGTAAATGTACCGATTAATGTATCGCGTTTAATGAAAATGGATCTGAAAAAATTCTAGATACATTTCATGGATCTGACTTTTTATATGTAAAAACAACAACAACAATTTTAATGTTGAGTGCTGTGACATCTACCGTAAGAAAAATTAAATGTTTATATTTTTTATGAAAGTTTATAAATTTAAATCGCCATTATTTTTTGAATTAGTGTGAAATTTAAATTCTTAAGGAAGATTTATGTACATAAAACTTAAATTAAGAGTTATAAAAAATAAATTATATGTATGATAATAAATATTATTCCATTCAAATTTAATTTATTTTTAAAAGTACTCATTATATTTTCCGGTGACGGCGCTAGTATTGCGGTAAATATTTTTGGTGAATTGCGTTCAGTGGCCAGATATATGGTACATGAATCCAAAATGGATTCCAGATCTACCGGTTAATGCTACTGAACGAACCCATTGTTTAACTTTACGTATGGGCTTGTAATTTACATACACCAGCACCACTACACGAAACAATTTGTTAAAAATTCAAAATGAGATATTTCAATGAATAACACACTTGTATATAATAACATTAAAATTATACCACATTTATACATAAATAAATATTTTAGATTTTAAAACCATTTCATTTTTCTATTATCGATTATCGAATAAACAGCAATGTCAAACAGTCAAATTAATTTAATAATTAAAATAGTAACTTTTAATTAAAGTTATTTAAATACATAGTTGTGTCAAATTCAAATTTAATTTGTGAATTGGTAGATGGAAGAGTCAAAATTTATTGTGAATTACTGATGTCATTTTTCATATGTTTCTGACATTTCACAGGTAGTTCAATGGGCATCTCTTCAAGAAAGAACATAATTTGTAACAAAACAAAACAATAGTAATATTTTTATTATTATTTATTTTGTTTAACATGATTTTATTTAAATCAAATATTATTATTGTAAATTATTGTTAAAATAATAATAGTTATTTAAAAGTTTTTCGTCTAATCCATATATAAATGATGTCACAATTATCAAAAATTTGCATGGTGTGTGGCGATAAGGTAAAGCGAATAATTTTTTTTTATCAGTATTTTAACTAATATCAAAATGAGATAATTTATATTTTATGAATATAGACATGGTAACTTATTTTTTGTTTTTTTTTAGGCACTTGGTTACAATTTTAATGCTATTACTTGTGAAAGTTGTAAAGCTTTTTTCAGAAGAAATGCTCTGTTAACAAAAAAATTGAATTGTCCATTTAATCAAAAATGTGAAATTACAGTCATAACAAGAAGATTTTGTCAAAAATGTCGTCTAGAGAAATGCTTTTCAATTGGCATGAAAAAAGAACATATAATGTCAGAAGAAGATAAAAAATTAAAAAAGCATAAAATCGAACAGAATCGTGAAAAACGCAAACAAGCAAAATGTATAAAAGTAGAAGAACGAGATATTCCAGAATCATTTGAAGATGAAGATGATTCAAAATCAGGACATTCAGCTAATACTTCCAGTGTTTATTCTTCAACAGATCCTGAAGATATTGACAAAACAAATATTTCTCATCTTGTAGAATGCATTGGTATGTAATTAAAAATATTTCATTTTATTTTTTTTAAATTAAAATATTTTTTTTAGTTAGAAATCCGGATAATTCTTCAAAAGCAATTAACGATTATATGAAAACCCAAACAGATGCCTTAAACATTATGGAAAGAATAGTTAATTCACAAAAGGATGCTATGAAATTGATTAGCCATTTGATTTTATATCCAGGACATGCATTACAAATTATTAGTAAAATTATGAACTCACCATTGGATGCTTTGACTGTTTTTACAAAATTTATGAGTTCCCCTAAAGATTCTATGGAAATAATTTCCAAAATAGCGAACTCACCTAACGATGTACTAAAATTTATGCGACAATTAATGACTCGACCTGGAGATGCTCTAGATATTATGAATAAATTTATGAATACACCAGAAGAAGCTTTAAAAATAATTAATAACATGGTTAGTGCAAATTTTGAAATTGAAGTTCATAATAAACATGTTGAGGTTTCAACATCAGCTTGTACAAAGCCACCTGGTATTTTAAATTCTGTAATAGAAAATAATTTTGGACCGGGAACTGCAGATAGCAGACAGACTCAAGAAAAAGAATTCGAACAGAATAATTTTAGTGAAGAAAGTAGCAGTCATAATGAAAATTTTATTATAGATGAAAATGATGAAAAAACAACAAAAAATAATTTGCTTGATTCTGTATTGTCGGAAAATGAAAATGTACCTGAAGACAGCCTTTTCTCTGTTTCAATGGAAACAATTTTATGTGATGCCATTAAACTAGAATATGAATTAAATGATCCAATAGTCCAACCAACTTTAAATGGAAAAGAATTAACAGATATAGAAATGTCAAAATTGAGTGAATTAAAAGCTGCCAGCGATGCTCTATGCAATCCCGTTGATGAAGATTTAAGAGATATAGTAGACACGGAAAAAATGAAGGTAAAATATTTAATTTTTTTTTAAATGTATATGTATGTATACATATTTTAATTGTAAATCTTTGTGAAAATCTGTAGTGCGAAAAAAATCAACAATTTCCACAATTGTTAAGTGTAATTAATTTAACTGCTGTTGCAATACGAAGATTAATTAAAATGGCTAAAAAAATAAATGCTTTTCGTAATATGTGCCAGGAAGATCAAATAGCTTTATTGAAAGGTGGTTGCACTGAAATGATGTTGATGCGTTCTGTTTTCACTTATGATCAAAAGCGTGCTACATGGAAGGTAATTTTCAATTAAATAAAAAAAAATTAAAAATAATACTTCATATTTTTTTTTTTTTTTTTTTTTTTTTGTTTTTAGATACCTCATAGTCAAGAAGATATGTCCAATATAAGAGTAGATGTATTAAAATTAGCTAAAGGAAATGTTTATGAAGAATTTAAACGTTTTATTCACACTTTTGAACCGAAATGGAGAAAAGATGAAAATATTACATTAATTTTAATTGCCATAGTTCTTTTTACACCTTTTCGTTCGCGAGTAATACATTCTGATGTAATCAAATTAGAACAGGTAAAAACAAAAGTAATTATATTAATTAATTATATTAATATCATAAGATTTTATTTTTTAGAATTCTTATTATTATTTACTAAGAAGATATCTAGAAAGCATTTATCCTGGATGCGAAGCAAAATCAACTTTTCTTAAATTAATACAAAAAATTAGTGAAGTTGAACGCTTAAATTCGTCCATTATAAGCGTTTATTTGAATGTAAATCCATCACAAATAGAACCTTTGTTAAGAGAAATTTTCGATTTAAAAGGTTATTAAACAAGAACTGTTATTAATAAAATTATTATTTAAATTTATTAATTTTGTTAATACATATTATTCCTAAAAATATAAAATGTTGGAAACATTTTTTTTTTTAAATAATTTATAATAAAGATTTAAAATTTTGCATAATACAAAACAAAAACCATTTTCCTATGGTGAGAAATATGTTAATATGTAATACACATTTCTGTGTATTTTAAAAAATTGCACCCTGTTTCATTTTTGATGTAATTTTTGATATAAATATTTTCAATAACAGATATTATGTAATTATAACCATATGAATTATACATAATAATAATAATAATTGGAAATTGTTGTAATAAGTTGATGAAATTAATTTTAAATTAAGAAAGTAAATGTTTTTATCTTTAAAATTTGTTTTAATTTTTAAGAAAATTTAAATTTTGTGATTAATATTATACTATAATATTAAAATTATGATGTATATAAACAAGTAAATTTATTTACAAGCTATTTTATTATTGATATAAACAGTTTTAAAAAAGTTAGTTTTATTATTTGAAAAATATAATTTAGAATAAATGATTTATTTAATACTATATGTTTTTCAATTAGTTAAAATCTTATCAATAGAACCTTAAAAATAATAAATTCTTATTATTGGGTAATTTTGAAAATTTATCAGCATCAGCGTATCGTAAGATTTTATAATTCAAAAAAGTAATTTCCTGATGCATTTGCTAATTATAATTTAAAAATTGTATTAGCTTAATAACAAACTAAATAATTTTATTGAAAGGAGTAGGTACTAATTTGAGAAATTATTTGTTTTTGAATCATGAAGTGCTGATGCGTTTCTTATTTAACCAATTCAACGATTAAATGTAGTATGCATGGCATAAAAAGCATGCAGAACTTTCCCAGGTAAAAGAATATTCAGAAAAATAAAAAATCCGTTTATATTCCATTATGAAACGGTTTATATTCCAAGCATTATTCGAAATTATTAATTTTTTTGTCCTATATTAATTTTTCAGATTTTTCCTGAAAAATGTAAAATTAAAGGAAAAAATTCGGTTTTAAACCAAAAAAACAAATATTACGAATGGTTTTTAACGAAACAAGTTTTGAAAAAAATATTCTTTACTTGCAGTGTTATGGGGGTTTCAAGAGTTCTTTTTGTGGAATTTGTTCTTCATATTTCCCGAAATATATTTTCAAACATTTTTTTTTAAATAATTTAAATTTCCTTTTATTTACATTTTCTTTAAATATGTACATACATATGCTTTAGCAAAACAAACTAGCTAAATAGAACTAATCCATATTTTAATCAATCTACTTTAGTGTAATTTCTATAAAATTTGGATTTGTTTTTTGGTGTAAGATGTTTCAACATCGTAATAAATAAATCTTTCCTTTACACTCCGCTCTGACAGCATATGCCTCAGCTATTTGAAGCGTTGAAATTTTATTTGCGATATAATTTTGATTTCATCATACGTAGTTCTGCATTTTTCACTCGGTCGATGTGCCGTATTCTGTATATAATTATAGGATTTCCTTATTGGGCCATATATTTTTCTAAATATCTTCCTTTCGGAGGCACCCAGTTTTATGTAATTGTTGTTTTATATACTATAACGTTTTTTCTTTATAATTATGTAACTTCCAATCTTTCAACAATCTTACAACAACAACGTTAAGGAAGAAATGATCAAATGGTGTTTTTGTTTGTAGTGGTTGTTTTTCTTTCGACTGAGAAGCCAATTACCAAAAAATACGAACCAAAAATACGGCCCAAATATAAAAAAATTATTCGTACTCACATAACACCAAAGATCTTATGAAAAAATAACAGGGAAGTGGATTCGACAAATTTTCGCAGCGCTGATGATAGTACATATAAAAGTCGCAACATGCAACATGAAATCCTAATGCAATCGACATACCAATGAGAGAAAAAATAAAATTAAGGAGGTAATAGTAGATCACTAAACTACAAAAAACTATTAGCCACTTGTACTAAAAAATTGCGAAAAATACTTTAAGAAAAAAAAGTAAACGAATTCCAGCAATATCTAAAAAACTTGGTACCAACAGATACATCGGACTATTCCTTGTGGCGACCAACTAAAAAATTAACGAGACCCGTACTAGTTGAAGCACCTATTAGGTTTCCAAATGGAAACTGAGAATATTCGTCGACCATTTAAGTATTTATGCCAAACGAAGCAAAGATAAATTTCCAACCTTTCACATTTCCATTTACTACAATATCGATAGAACAACCGTTTAAATTCAAAATGATAGACATTGATGATACAATTAAAAATAAAAACGAATTGTTAAAAAACCCCAGTGCAAGCTCATTCTAAAATTGATAAAAGAACTATCATTAATAGCATGTCACACACCTTAGGCACATATTATTCAATGCGATCCTACGCACCAATTATTATCCGACACATACATTGAGAAAACACATTAAAACAAAAAGAACTCAAATGAAACTAAAAACCAACCAAATGAGCTGGCTCTTGAATACAAAAGTCTAAACTAATATTAGAATACAAGCTGAAAGTACTTTTATATAAAAGTGTAATCAAATCAATTTGGAATTATGAATTACAACTATGGGGAACGGTAATGTTCGTTAATATTGGAAAAATAAAAAGAGCTCCATTCAAAATATTAAGAACCATAATGGATGCACCTTGCATGGCATCCCTATGATCGAAAAAAAGATAGATTGAATTGGAAGAAATACACACAAATACTGGGAAATCACCCGAACTCACTAGCAAGATATCCACCATAGGCCACCATCGATTAAAGAGAAAAAATGTACTAAGCAATCAAATAAGATCATAAAACCGTAATAATCATTAATTAAAGGTAAATTGTAAGAACTGAAAACAAATTGGTAGTTTATATATACAAAAAAAATACAATAAATTTAAAAAGCTTTTTTTTGTTCATTGTTTTTACAAAATGGCCTTCCTGTTTAAAAATTCAAGCTGGGAACCTTTTATCAATTCAATTCAAGCTGGAAACTAAGGAGTAATGTATTTAATTCCTCCCTAAATTTCGTTTTAATGAGTTGTGTTGTCATATTGCCAGGCTATAACAGAGGGTGGGCCATGAGGGCCATTTGGCTCAGGCCCCGAGTTGTGGAACAGTAGGTGCGGAATTAAGTTGAAATATTATTTTGACTTCAACAATAAATTTATTTTAACCAATGATTTATAAAATATATCAGAAGATTATGCAACAATACATAAATTATAGTAAAAATTCACGCGCACGCACGTACCGAACTTCAGTCAATTTTTCAATATTTGAATACATTCCAATGCATTCTTTTGACAACAATATGGCTTGAAATATTAACGTTATTGCAACAAACTAATTTAATTATTGAAGCACGCAATGCAACACTTGACGTTGAAATGGAAAATATTAACAATATTATTGCAAGGATGAAGATAAAATGTGAAGAGTGGGACAGATTACTCTTAAGTTCAAAAGAGATTGCAGTACTCTCCAAAATGTCAACTGATTTTCCATTAACTCGTCATATTACGTCACAGTTTGATGCTGAAGAACATTATAGAGTTAATGTTTTTATATACCTTATTGAGTAAGTTATTTCAAGCTTGACACATCGCTTTGAGTCTTTACGCAAATTTTGCCAGTCTTTTGGATTTCTTTGGACACTTTTAAACTTTATCAGATGGTGAAATAAAATCGAGAGTAAAAAATATGCAGCTAAAATGTCCAAAGGAAATTTCAAATGAAATATGTGATGAAATGATATTTTTAAAAAATATTTTTGAAGGAAACTTTGATATAGAATCATCTTCATCTCCAGCGAAGTTGCTGCTAAAAATTAAAAAAAAAAAATATTTGGATTGTTTCCCAATATATCAACAGCTCTTAGAATATTTTTAAGTTTATCCGCCTCCGTTGCTTCAACGGAACGCAGTTTCAGTGTGTTGAAAAGGGTTAACTGATCTGTAAATGAGCCAAGAACGGTTGAATGGGCTATCAATTTTACATATAAATCCAGACATTGCACAAAATATTAACTTTTCATATTATTATAAAAGATTTTGCTAACACTAAAACTCGAAAAGCTTATTTGTAATTATTAATTTCATTTTGTTTAAATAAATGAAAAATAATAAAAGAACTATGTAAAATTGTCTTTTTACACAAACAAGAGGCCTCATATTTTTTATTGGCCTGGGCCCTCTCTCAGCTCTCCAAGGTCCTGCAGTTTGTCCTAGATCTGTCCTATATCTGTATAAGCTTCCTGTAAATCTCTAGTTCTAGGGACGTTCTTGTTTTTGTTAATATAATTAATTTAAAAACGTTAGTTGATCTACGATTGTTTTTTTTTATTTGGTTGTTTTAAATTTAATCTTATATATAAAGAAGGATGTTTGTATGTATGTATAAATGTATGTATGTATGTATGTTTGTGTCAGAACTCCTCCGAGACGCATGGACCAATTTCAACAAAACTTTACAGGATGGCTTTTTACTACTTGGAATCGAATCCGTGATATGTTGTTTTCCAAAATTCTGACTGGTTCGGGTACCTGTCATACAACTCCGAGCACCTGACAAAAATATTTCAAAAACCAAAGGTGCTACAGAGTTGAAAATTTGCACACACTTACTATCTCAAAAATAAATAAATATGACTTTCACATTTTTTCGAAATTTTTACTGGTTCGGGAAGCTGTCGTACAACTCCCAGCACTCGCAAAAAATATTTCAAAAACCAAACGTCCTAGAGAGCTGAAAAATTGCACACAGGTACTCTTCCAAAAATAAACAAATTTGACTTTCACATTTTTTCGAAATTTTGACTGGTTCGGGTAGCTGTCATACAACTCCCAGCACCCGACAAAAAGATTTCAAAAACCAAAGGTGCTAGAGAGCTGAAAATTTGCACACGGGTACCCTTCCAAAAATAAACAAATATGACTTTCACATTTGTTTCGAAATTTTGACTAATTCAGCAAAACAAAATTCTCATTTTTATTTATTTCTATCTTTCAATGAAATAAAACTAAAAAACTAAAACTACAAAAAAAACTTTAGAATCGCAGCTTGATATAAGGTTTTCAAAGCAATACAGAAGAAAAGTCGGACAGCCCGTCCCCGGATATGATGTGGTCAAGAGCGACGCCTTGAGTCGAGTGTATACTGTTCTGCCAAAGTCCGGCGCGAAAATCCGATGTTACCAATCACGTTTGGTCCGTACATATTCAACAACACATTAATTATTCTTGAAGATAAATGTGTGGCTATGATCGGTAAAACATTACTGCAACTCGGTCTATCTTCACCAGTATGAAACCAACAAAATGAACTTTATACAGATTACATACGAGAAAAGAACTGCAACGTCGAAGAGTTGAAAGCGTAATATCGCGGAAAAAATACCACTTCTAAATCAAGATCAGAAAAAAGCATACAAAATTATCATGGATCAGGAAGAGAACCAACAAGGTAGTACCGTTTTTCTTGATGCTTCGGGGGGCAGAGATAAAACATTTTTAACCAACCTAATTCTAGCCGAAATCAGAGCTCGAGGAGAAGTTGCTCTTGCCATTGCATCTTCAGAAATTACGGCAACATTAATGGAAGGAGGAAGAACAGCCCATTCTGCACTTAAGTTGCCACTAGACATCTCCAGACAGGAAAATCCTACCTGCAACATTAGTAAAACAAGTGGTCGGGCGCAAGTACTCAAGACATGCAAAATTATTGTATGGGATGAATGTACCATGGGTCACAAGAAAGCTCTCGAAGCCCTTGACGTGACTGTGAGAGATCTGAGAGGAAATAACAACCTTATGGGAGGAGTTCTGTGTCAGCGAAATGAATAATCAAATACTTTTCATATTACCGGGCGTAGTAAATGAATACAAGTCCATTGATAACGTAGTAAATGCTGATGAGGTAGTCAATTTTCCAACAGAGTTTCTAAATTCTCTTGATCCGACTGGATTACCGCCACATCGTCTTTTACTGAAACTGGGATCACCAATTATTTTAATACGGAACCTCGACCCACCAAAACTTTGCAACGGTACAAGACTTTGTGTTAAAAAATTGCTGGCGAATGTAATTGAAGCGACTATTTTAACAGGGAAGGGACAGGGTGAAGTCGTTTTCATCCCAAGGATACCACTTATTCCAAATGATCTCCATTTTAACTTTAAGAGGTTGCAATTTCCAATTAAACTTGCGTTCTCGATTACGATAAACAAGGCACAGGGACAGTTTATTAAGTACTGCGGTTTGGATTTAAGATCGCCATGTTTCTCCCATGGCCAACTTTATGTTTCTTCCTCAAGGATGGGTTCACCCATTTATTTATACTTGCTCCTGAAGGCGAAACTAAAAACGTTGTTTATAATCAAGCTTTATCTTCAGAAAATTATTTAATCAACCGTCAATTTAATTAGTTTATCATTTTGTATTTTTTCGTCTTTCCTTTTTTATGTTCTTTTGGTTTTTCCTAATTGTCTTTATTTTTTTTGGATTTAGTTTTTATAAAATTTTTTATAAAAAAAAAAAAAAAATCTGGAAAAGTAAATTTTGATGCAAAATTCAATCCTCTAGGAGCAATATTAACAAAGTTATGGGCGTTTAAAGTTTTTATAAAAAAAAAAAATCTGAAAAAGTAAATTTTCATGCGAAAATCAACCCTCTAAGAGCAATATTAACAAAGTTATGGGCGTTTAAAGTTTTTATAAAAAAAAAAAATCTGAAAAAGTAAATTTTGATGCAAAATTCAACCCTCCAGGAACAATATTAACGAAGCTATGAGCGTTTAAAGTTTAAAAAAAAAAAAAAATCTGGAAAAGTAAATTTTCATGCAAAAAGCAACCCTCTAAGAGCAATATTAACAAAGTTATGGGAGTTTAAAGTTTTTATAAAAAAAACAAAAAATCTGAAAAAGTAAATTTTGATGCAAAATTCAACCCTCCAGAAGCAATATTAACAAAGTTATGGGCGTTTAAAGTTTTTATAAAAAAAAAAAAAAATCTGGAAAAGTAAACTTTCATGCAAAAATCAACCCTCTAGGAGCAATATTAATGAAGTTATGGACGTTTAAAGTTTTTATAAAAAAAAAAAAAAAATCTTGAAAAGTAAACTTTTATGCAAAATTCAAACCTCCAGGAGCAATATTAACAAAGTTATGAGAGTTTAATAGTTTTTATAAAAAAAAATAAAAAAATCTGGAAAAGTAAGTTTTGATGCAAAATTCAACATTCTAGTAGCAATATTTACGAAGTTATGAGCGTTTAGAGTTTTTATAAAAAGGAAAAAAAATCTAAAAAAGTAAATTTTGATGCAAAATTCAACCCTCCAGGAGCAATATCAACAAAGTTATGGGCGTTTAATAGTTTTTATAAAAAAAAATAAAAAAATCTGGAAAAGTAAGTTTTGATGCAAAATTCAACATTCTAGTAGCAATATTTACGAAGTTATGAGCGTTTAGAGTTTTTATAAAAAGGAAAAAAAATCTAAAAAAGTAAATTTTGATGCAAAATTCAACCCTCCAGGAGCAATATCAACAAAGTTATGGGCGTTTAATAGTTTTTATAAAAAAAAATAAAAAAATCTGGAAAAGTAAGTTTTGATGCAAAATTCAACATTCTAGTAGCAATATTTACGAAGTTATGAGCGTTTAGAGTTTTTATAAAAAGGAAAAAAAATCTAAAAAAGTAAATTTTGATGCAAAATTCAACCATCTAGGAGAAATATTAACGAAGTTATGAGCGTTTAAAGTTCTTATAAAAAAAAAAAAATCTGAAAAAGTAAATTTTGATGCAAAATTCAACCCTCTAGGAGAAATATTAACAAAGTTATGAGCGTTTAAAGTTTTTATAAAAAAAAAAAAAAATCTGGAAAAGTAAATTTTGATGCAAAATTCAACCCTCCAGAAGCAATATTAACAAAGTTATGGGCGTTTAAAGTTTTTATAAAAAAAAAAAAAAATCTGGAAAAGTAAACTTTCATGCAAAAATCAACCCTCTAGGAGCAATATTAATGAAGTTATGGACGTTTAAAGTTTTTATAAAAAAAAAAAAAAAATCTTGAAAAGTAAACTTTTATGCAAAATTCAAACCTCCAGGAGCAATATTAACAAAGTTATGAGAGTTTAATAGTTTTTATAAAAAAAAATAAAAAAATCTGGAAAAGTAAGTTTTGATGCAAAATTCAACATTCTAGTAGCAATATTTACGAAGTTATGAGCGTTTAGAGTTTTTATAAAAAGGAAAAAAAATCTAAAAAAGTAAATTTTGATGCAAAATTCAACCCTCCAGGAGCAATATCAACAAAGTTATGGGCGTTTAATAGTTTTTATAAAAAAAAATAAAAAAATCTGGAAAAGTAAGTTTTGATGCAAAATTCAACATTCTAGTAGCAATATTTACGAAGTTATGAGCGTTTAGAGTTTTTATAAAAAGGAAAAAAAATCTAAAAAAGTAAATTTTGATGCAAAATTCAACCATCTAGGAGAAATATTAACGAAGTTATGAGCGTTTAAAGTTCTTATAAAAAAAAAAAAATCTGAAAAAGTAAATTTTGATGCAAAATTCAACCCTCTAGGAGAAATATTAACAAAGTTATGAGCGTTTAAAGTTTTTATAAAAAAAAAAAAAAATCTGCCAAGTAAATTTTGATGAAAAATTCAACCCTCTAGGAACAATATTAAGTTACTAGCGTTTAAAGTTTTTATAAAAAAAAAAAAATCTGAAAAAGTAAATTTTGATGCAAAATTCAACCCTCTTGGAGAAATATTAACGAAGTTATGAGCGTTTAAAGTTTTTATAAAAAAAAAAAAAAATCTGCGAAGTAAATTTTGATGAAAAATTCAACCCTCTAGGAACAATATTAAGTTATTAGCGTTTAAAGTTTTTATAAAAAAAAAAAAATCTGCAAAGTAAATTTTGATGAAAAATTCAACCCTCTAGGAACAATATTAAGTTATTAGCGTTTAAAGTTTTTATAAAACAAAAAAAATCTGAAAAAGTAAATTTTGATGAAAAATTCAACCCTCTAGGAACAATATTAAGTTACTAGCGTTTAAAGTTTTTATAAAAAAAAAAAATCTGAAAAAGTAAATTTTGATGCAAAATTCAACCCTCTAGGAGAAATATTAACGAAGTTATGAGCGTTTAAAGCTTTTATAAAAAAACAAAAAAATCTGAAAAAGTAAATTTTGATGCAAAATTCAACCCTCTAGGAACAATACTAAGTTATTAGCGTTTAAAGTTTTTATAAAAAAAAAAAAAATCTGAAAAAGTAAATTTTGATGCAGAATTCAACCCTCTAGGAGCAATATTAACAAAGTTATGGGCGTTTAAAGTTAAAAAAAAAAAAAATCTGAAAAAGTAAATTTTGGTGCAAAATTCAACCCCGTAGGAGCATTATTAACAAAGTTATGAGCGTTTAAAAATTTTATAAAAAAAAAAAAAATCTGAAAAAGTAAGTTTTGATGCAGAATTCAACCCTCTAGGAGCAATATTAACAAAGTTATGGGCGTTTAAAGTTAAAAAAAAAAAAATCTGAAAAAGTAAATTTTGGTGCAAAATTCAACCCTGTAGGAGCATTATTAACAAGTTATGAGCGTTTAAAAATTTTATAAAAAAAAAAAAAAATCTGAAAAAGTAAGTTTTGATGCAAAATTCAACCCTCTAGGAGTACAATATAAGGTTTTAAGCGTTTAAAGTTTTTATAAAAAAAAAAATCTGAAAAAGTAAATTTTGATGCAAAATTCAACCCTCTAGGAGCAATATTAACGAACTTATGAGCGTTTAAAGAAAAAAAAGAAAAATCTAAAAAAGTAAATTTTAATGCAAAGTTCAACCCTCTAGGAGCAATATAAACGAACTTATGAGCGTTTAAAGAAAAAAAAGAAAAATCTAAAAAAGTAAATTTTAATGCAAAGTTCAACCCTCTAGGAGAAATATTAACGAACTTATGAGCGTTTAAAGAAAAAAAAGAAAAATCTGAAAAAGTAATTTTTGATGCAAAATTCAACCCTCTAGGAGCAATATTTACGAAATTACCCTCTAGGAGCAATATTAACCAAGTTATGAGCGTTTAAAGTTTTTATAAAAAGGAAAAAATATCTGAAAAAGTAATTTTTGATGCAAAATTCAACCCTCTAGGAGCAATATTAACGAAGTTATAACCGTTTAAAGTTTTTATAAAAAGGAAAAAATATCTGAAAAAGTAAATTTTGATGCAAAGTTCAACCCTCTAGCAGCAATATTAACGAACTTATGAGCGTTTAAAGAAAAAAAAGAAAAATCTAAAAAAGTAAATTTTAATGCAAAGTTCAACCCTCTAGGAGCAATATTAACAAAGTTATGAGCGTTTAAAGTTTTTATAAAAAGGAAAAAATATCTGAAAAAGTAAATTTTGATGCAAAGTTCAACCCTCTAGCAGCAATATTAACGAACTTATGAGCGTTTAAAGAAAAAAAAGAAAAATCTAAAAAAGTAAATTTTAATGCAAAGTTCAACCCTCTAGGAGCAATATTAACAAAGTTATGAGCGTTTAAAGTTTTTATAAAAAGGAAAAAATATCTGAAAAAGTAATTTTTGATGCAAAATTCAACCCTCTAGGAGCAATATTAACGAAGTTATAACCGTTTAAAGTTTTTATAAAAAGGAAAAAATATCTGAAAAAGTAAATTTTGATGCAAAGTTCAACCCTCTAGCAGCAATATTAACGAACTTATGAGCGTTTAAAGAAAAAAAAGAAAAATCTAAAAAAGTAATTTTTGATGCAAAATTCAACCCTCTAGGAGCAATATTAACGAAGTTATAACCGTTTAAAGTTTTTATAAAAAGGAAAAAATATCTGAAAAAGTAAATTTTGATGCAAAGTTCAACCCTCTAGCAGCAATATTAACGAACTTATGAGCGTTTAAAGAAAAAAAAGAAAAAACTAAAAAAGTAAATTTTGATGCAAAATTCAACCCTCTAGAAACAATATTAAGTTATTAGCGTTTAAAGTTTTTATAACAAAAAAAAAATCTGATAATGTAAATTTTGATGCAAAATTCAACCCTCTAGGAGCAATATTAACGTAGTTATGAGCGTTTAAAGCTTTTATAAAAAAACAAAAAAATCTGAAAAAGTAAATTTTGATGCAAAATTCAACCCTCTAGGAACAATATTAAGTTATTAGCGTTTAAAGTTTTTATAACAAAAAAAAATCTGATAAAGTAAATTTTGATGCAAAATTCAACCCTCTATGAGCAATATTAACGAAGTTATGAGCGTTTAAAGTTTTTATAAAAAGGAAAAAATATCTGAAAAAGTAAATTTTGATGCAAAGTTCAACCCTCTAGGAGCAATATTAACGAACTTATGAGCGTTTAAAGAAAAAAAAGAAAAATCTAAAAAAGTAAATTTTAATGCAAAGTTCAACCCTCTAGGAGCAATATAAACGAACTTATGAGCGTTTAAAGAAAAAAAAGAAAATCTAAAAAAGTAAATTTTAATGCAAAGTTCAACCCTCTAGGAGAAATATTAACGAACTTATGAGCGTTTAAAGAAAAAAAAGAAAAATCTGAAAAAGTAATTTTTGATGCAAAATTCAACCCTCTAGGAGCAATATTAACGAAGTAATGAGCGTTTAAAAATTTTATAAAAAAAAAAAAATTTTAAAAAGTAAATTTTGATGCAAAATTCAACCCTCTAGGAACAATATTAAGTTATTAGCGTTTAAAGTTTTTATAACAAAAAAAAATCTGATAAAGTAAATTTTGGTGCAAAATTCAACCCTCTTGGAGCAATATTAACGAAGTTATAAGCGTTTAAAGTTTTTATAAAAAGGAAAAAATATCTAAAAAAGTAAATTTAAATGCAAAGTTCAACCCTCTTGGAGCAATATTAACGAAGCTATGATCGTTTAAAGTTTTTATAAAAAACAAAATCTGAAAAAGTAAGTTTTGATGCAAAATTCAACCCTCTTGGAACAATATTAAGTTATGAGCGTTTAAAGTTTTTATACAAAAAAAAAAATCTGAAAAAGTAAATTTTGATGCAAAATTCAACCCTCTTGGAGCAATATTAACAAAGTTATGATCGTTTAAAGTTTTTATAAAAAAAAAAAATCTGATAAAGTAAATTTTGGTGCAAAATTCAACCCTCTTGGAGCAATATTAACGAAGTTATGAGCGTTTAAAGTTTTTATAAAAAGCAAAAGATATCTAAAAAAGTAAATTTTAATGCAAAGTTCAACCCTCTTGGAGCAATATTAACGAAGCTATGATCGTTTAAAGTTTTTATAAAAAAAAAAATCTGAAAAAGTAAGTTTTGATGCAAAATTCAACCCTCTTGGAACAATATTAAGTTATGAGCGTTTAAAGTTTTTATACAAAAAAAAAAATCTGAAAAAGTAAATTTTGATGCAAAATTCAACCCTCTTGGAGCAATATTAACGAAGTTATGATCGTTTAAAGTTTTTATAAAAAAAAAAAATCTGATAAAGTAAATTTTGGTGCAAAATTCAACCCTCTTGGAGCAATATTAACGAAGTTATGAGCGTTTAAAGTTTTTATAAAAAGGAAAAAATATCTAAAAAAGTAAATTTTAATGCAAAGTTCAACCCTCTTGGAGCAATATTAACGAAGCTATGATCGTTTAAAGTTTTTATAAAAAAAAAAATCTGAAAAAGTAAGTTTTGATGCAAAATTCAACCCTCTTGGAACAATATTAAGTTATGAGCGTTTAAAGTTTTTATACAAAAAAAAAATCTGAAAAAGTAAATTTTGATGCAAAATTCAACCCTCTTGGAGCAATATTAACGAAGTTATGATCGTTTAAAGTATTTATAAAAAAAAAAAATTTGAAAAAGTAAATTTTGATGCAAAATTCAACCCTCTAGGAGCAATTATCACGAAGTTATGAGCGTTTAAAGCTTTTATAAAAAAACAAAAAAATCTGAAAAAGTAAACTTTGATGCAAAATTCAACCCTCTAGGAATAATATTAAGTTATTAGCGTTTAAAGTTTTTATAAAAAAAAAAAAAAAATCTGAAAAAGTAAATTTTGATGCAGAATTCAACCCTCTAGGAGCAATATTAACAAAGTTATGGGCGTTTAAAGTTAAAAAAAAAAAAAATCTGAAAAAGTAAGTTTTGATGCAAAATTCAACCCTCTAGGAGTACAATATTAAGTTATAAGCGTTTAAAGTTTTTATAAAAAAAAAATCTGAAAAAGTAAATTTTGATGCAAAATTCAACCCTCTAGGAGCAATATTAACGAAGTTATGAGCGTTTAAAGTTTTTATAAAAAGGAAAAAATATCTGAAAAAGTAAATTTTGATGCAAAGTTCAACCCTCTAGGAGCAATATTAACGAACTTATGAGCGTTTAAAGAAAAAAAAGAAAAATCTAAAAAAGTAAATTTTAATGCAAAGTTCAACCCTCTAGGAGCAATATAAACGAACTTATGAGCGTTTAAAGAAAAAAAAGAAAAATCTGAAAAAGTAATTTTTGATGCAAAATTCAACCCTCTAGGAGCAATATTTACGAAATTACCCTCTAGGAGCAATATTAACCAAGTTATGAGCGTTTAAAGTTTTTATAAAAAGGAAAAAATATCTAAAAAAGTAAATTTTAATGCAAAGTCCAACCCTCTAGGAGCAATATTAACGAAGTAATGAGCGTTTAAAAATTTTATAAAAAACAAAAAAAAAATTTGAAAAAGTAAATTTTGAAGCAAAATTTAACCCTCTAGAAGCAATATTAACAAAGTTATGAGAGTTTAAAAATTTTATAAAAAAAAAAAAAAATCTGAAAAAGTAAATTTTCATGCAAAGTTCAACCCTCTAGGAGCAATATTAACGAAGTTATGAGCGTTTAAAGTTTTTATAAAAAGGAAAAAATATCTGAAAAAGTAAATTTTGATGCAAAATTCAACCCTCTAGGAGCAATATTAACGAACTTATGAGCGTTTAAAGAAAAAAAAGAAAAATCTAAAAAAGTAAATTTTAATGCAAAGTTCAACCCTCTAGGAGCAATATAAACGAACTTATGAGCGTTTAAAGAAAAAAAAGAAAAATCTAAAAAAGTAAATTTTAATGCAAAGTTCAACCCTCTAGGAGAAATATTAACGAACTTATGAGCGTTTAAAGAAAAAAAAGAAAAATCTGAAAAAGTAATTTTTGATGCAAAATTCAACCCTCTAGGAGCAATATTAACGAAGTTATAACCGTTTAAAGTTTTTATAAAAAGGAAAAAATATCTGAAAAAGTAAATTTTGATGCAAAGTTCAACCCTCTAGCAGCAATATTAACGAACTTATGAGCGTTTAAAGAAAAAAAAGAAAAATCTAAAAAAGTAAATTTTAATGCAAAGTTCAACCCTCTAGGAGCAATATTAACAAAGTTATGAGCGTTTAAAGTTTTTATAAAAAAAAAAAACTAAAAAAGTAAATTTTGATGCAAAATTCAACCCTCTAGGAACAATATTAAGTTATTAGCGTTTAAAGTTTTTATAACAAAAAAAAATCTGATAATGTAAATTTTGATGCAAAATTCAACCCTCTAGGAGCAATATTAACGTAGTTATGAGCGTTTAAAGCTTTTATAAAAAAACAAAAAAATCTGAAAAAGTAAATTTTGATGCAAAATTCAACCCTCTAGGAACAATATTAAGTTATTAGCGTTTAAAGTTTTTATAACAAAAAAAAATCTGATAAAGTAAATTTTGATGCAAAATTCAACCCTCTATGAGCAATATTAACGAAGTTATGAGCGTTTAAAGTTTTTATAAAAAGGAAAAAATATCTGAAAAAGTAAATTTTGATGCAAAGTTCAACCCTCTAGGAGCAATATTAACGAACTTATGAGCGTTTAAAGAAAAAAAAGAAAAATCTAAAAAAGTAAATTTTAATGCAAAGTTCAACCCTCTAGGAGCAATATAAACGAACTTATGAGCGTTTAAAGAAAAAAAAGAAAATCTAAAAAAGTAAATTTTAATGCAAAGTTCAACCCTCTAGGAGAAATATTAACGAACTTATGAGCGTTTAAAGAAAAAAAAGAAAAATCTGAAAAAGTAATTTTTGATGCAAAATTCAACCCTCTAGGAGCAATATTAACGAAGTAATGAGCGTTTAAAAATTTTATAAAAAAAAAAAAATTTTAAAAAGTAAATTTTGATGCAAAATTCAACCCTCTAGGAACAATATTAAGTTATTAGCGTTTAAAGTTTTTATAACAAAAAAAAATCTGATAAAGTAAATTTTGGTGCAAAATTCAACCCTCTTGGAGCAATATTAACGAAGTTATGAGCGTTTAAAGTTTTTATAAAAAGGAAAAAATATCTAAAAAAGTAAATTTAAATGCAAAGTTCAACCCTCTTGGAGCAATATTAACGAAGCTATGATCGTTTAAAGTTTTTATAAAAAACAAAATCTGAAAAAGTAAGTTTTGATGCAAAATTCAACCCTCTTGGAACAATATTAAGTTATGAGCGTTTAAAGTTTTTATACAAAAAAAAAAATCTGAAAAAGTAAATTTTGATGCAAAATTCAACCCTCTTGGAGCAATATTAACAAAGTTATGATCGTTTAAAGTTTTTATAAAAAAAAAAATCTGATAAAGTAAATTTTGGTGCAAAATTCAACCCTCTTGGAGCAATATTAACGAAGTTATGAGCGTTTAAAGTTTTTATAAAAAGCAAAAGATATCTAAAAAAGTAAATTTTAATGCAAAGTTCAACCCTCTTGGAGCAATATTAACGAAGCTATGATCGTTTAAAGTTTTTATAAAAAAAAAAATCTGAAAAAGTAAGTTTTGATGCAAAATTCAACCCTCTTGGAACAATATTAAGTTATGAGCGTTTAAAGTTTTTATACAAAAAAAAAAATCTGAAAAAGTAAATTTTGATGCAAAATTCAACCCTCTTGGAGCAATATTAACGAAGTTATGATCGTTTAAAGTTTTTATAAAAAAAAAAAATCTGATAAAGTAAATTTTGGTGCAAAATTCAACCCTCTTGGAGCAATATTAACGAAGTTATGAGCGTTTAAAGTTTTTATAAAAAGGAAAAAATATCTAAAAAAGTAAATTTTAATGCAAAGTTCAACCCTCTTGGAGCAATATTAACGAAGCTATGATCGTTTAAAGTTTTTATAAAAAAAAAAATCTGAAAAAGTAAGTTTTGATGCAAAATTCAACCCTCTTGGAACAATATTAAGTTATGAGCGTTTAAAGTTTTTATACAAAAAAAAAATCTGAAAAAGTAAATTTTGATGCAAAATTCAACCCTCTTGGAGCAATATTAACAAAGTTATGATCGTTTAAAGTTTTTATAAAAAAAAAAAATCTGATAAAGTAAATTTTGGTGCAAAATTCAACCCTCTTGGAGCAATATTAACGAAGTTATGAGCGTTTAAAGTTTTTATAAAAAGGAAAAAATATCTAAAAAAGTAAATTTTAATGCAAAGTTCAACCCTCTTGGAGCAATATTAACGAAGCTATGATAGTTTAAAGTTTTTATAAAAAAAAAATCTGAAAAAGTAAGTTTTGATGCAAAATTCAACCCTCTTGGAACAATATTAAGTTATGAGCGTTTAAAGTTTTTATACAAAAAAAAAAAATCTGAAAAAGTAAGTTTTGATGCAAAATTCAACCCTCTTGGAACAATATTAAGTTATGAGCGTTTAAAGTTTTTATACAAAAAAAAAAATCTGAAAAAGTAAATTTTGATGCAGAATTCAACCCTCTAGGAGCAATATTAACAAAGTTATGGGCGTTTAAAGTTAAAAAAAAAAAAAATCTGAAAAAGTAAATTTTGGTGCAAAATTCAACCCTGTAGGAGCATTATTAACAAGTTATGGACGTTTAAAAATTTTATAAAAAAAAAAAAAAATCTGAAAAAGTAAGTTTTGATGCAAAATTCAACCCTCTAGGAGTACTATACAAAAGTTATGAGCGTTTAAAGTTTTTATAAAAAAAAAAATCTGAAAAAGTAAATTTTGATGCAAAATTCAACCCTCTTGGAGCAATATTAACGAAGTTATGATCGTTTAAAGTTTTTATAAAAAAAAAAAATCTGATAAAGTAAATTTTGGTGCAAAATTCAACCCTCTTGGAGCAATATTAACGAAGTTATGAGCGTTTAAAGTTTTTATAAAAAGGAAAAAATATCTAAAAAAGTAAATTTTAATGCAAAGTTCAACCCTCTTGGAGCAATATTAACGAAGCTATGATCGTTTAAAGTTTTTATAAAAAAAAAAATCTGAAAAAGTAAGTTTCGATGCAAAATTCAACCCTCTTGGAACAATATTAAGTTATGAGCGTTTAAAGTTTTTATACAAAAAAAAAAAATCTGAAAAAGTAAACTTTGATGCAAAATTCAACCCTCTAGGAATAATATTAAGTTATTAGCGTTTAAAGTTTTTATAAAAAAAAAAAAAAATCTGAAAAAGTAAATTTTGATGCAGAATTCAACCCTCTAGGAGCAATATTAACAAAGTTATGGGCGTTTAAAGTTAAAAAAAAAAAAATCTGAAAAAGTAAATTTTGGTGGAAAATTCAACCCTGTAGGAGCATTATTAACAAGTTATGGGCGTTTAAAAATTTTATAAAAAAAAAAAAAAATCTGAAAAAGTAAGTTTTGATGCAAAATTCAACCCTCTAGGAGTACTATACAAAAGTTATGAGCGTTTAAAGTTTTTATAAAAAAAAATATCTGAAAAAGTAAATTTTGATGCAAATTTCAACCCTGTAGGAGCAATATTAACGAAGTTATGAGCGTTTAAAGTTTTTATAAAAAGGAAAAAATATCTAAAAAAGTAAATTTTAATGCAAAGTTCAACCCTCTTGGAGCAATATTAACGAAGCTATGATCGTTTAAAGTTTTTATAAAAAAAAAAATCTGAAAAAGTAAGTTTCGATGCAAAATTCAACCCTCTTGGAACAATATTAAGTTATGAGCGTTTAAAGTTTTTATACAAAAAAAAAAAATCTGAAAAAGTAAACTTTGATGCAAAATTCAACCCTCTAGGAATAATATTAAGTTATTAGCGTTTAAAGTTTTTATAAAAAAAAAAAAAAATCTGAAAAAGTAAATTTTGATGCAGAATTCAACCCTCTAGGAGCAATATTAACAAAGTTATGGGCGTTTAAAGTTAAAAAAAAAAAAATCTGAAAAAGTAAATTTTGGTGGAAAATTCAACCCTGTAGGAGCATTATTAACAAGTTATGGGCGTTTAAAAATTTTATAAAAAAAAAAAAAAATCTGAAAAAGTAAGTTTTGATGCAAAATTCAACCCTCTAGGAGTACTATACAAAAGTTATGAGCGTTTAAAGTTTTTATAAAAAAAAATATCTGAAAAAGTAAATTTTGATGCAAATTTCAACCCTGTAGGAGCAATATTTACGAAGTTACCCTCTAGGAGCAATATTAACCAAGTTATGAGCGTTTAAAATTTTTATAAAAAGGAAAAAATATCTAAAAAAGTAAATTTTAATGCAAAGTTCAACCCTCTAGGAGCAATATTAACAAAGTTATGAGCGTTTAAAGTTTTTATAAAAAAAAAAAAATTTGAAAAAGTAAATTTTGATGCAAAATTCAACCCTCTAGGAGCAATATTAACGAAGTAATGAGCGTTTAAAAATTTTATAAAAAAAAAAAAAAAAATTTGAAAAAGTAAATTTTGAAGCTAAATTTAACCCTCTAGAAGCAATATTAACACAGTTATGAGAGTTTAAAAATTTTATAACAAAAAAAAAAATCTGAAAAAGTAAATTTTCATGCAAAGTTCAACACTCTAGGAGCAATATTAACGAAGTTATGAGCGTTTAAAGTTTTTATAAAAAAAAAAATCTAAAAAAGTAAATTTTGATGCAAAATTCAACCCTCTAGAAACAATATTAAGTTATTAGCGTTTAAAGCGTTTATAAAAAAAAAAATCTGATAATGTAAATTTTGATGCAAAATTCAACCCTCTAGGAGCAATATTAACGAAGTTATGAGCGTTTAAAGTTTTTATAAAAAGGAAAAAATATCTAAAAAAGTAAATTTTAATGCAAAGTTCAACCCTCTAGGAGCAATATTAACGAACTTATGAGCGTTTAAAGTTTTTATAAAAAAAAAAATCTAAAAAAGTTAATTTTGATGCAAAATTCAACCCTCTAGGAGCAATATTAACAAAGTTATGAGCGTTTAAAAGTTTTATAAAAAAAAAAAAAAGTCTGCAAAAGTATATTTTGATGCAAAATGCAACCCTCTAGGAGCAATATTAACGAAGTTATGAGCGTTTAAAGTTTTTATAAAAAGAAAAAAAAATCGAAAAAAGTAAGTTTTGATGCAACCCTCTAGGAGCAATATTTAAAATTCAACCCTCTAGGAGCAATATTTACAAAGTTATGGGCGTTTAAAATTTTTATAAAAAAAAAAAATCTGAAAAAGTAAGTTTTGATGCAAAATTCAACCCTTTAGGAGCAATATTAACGAAGTTATGGGCGTTTAAAGTCAAAAAAAAAAAATCTGAAAAAGTAAATTTTGGTGCAAAATTGAACCCTCTAGGAGCAATATTAACAAAGTTATGAGCGTTTAAAGTTTTTATAAAAAAAAAAATCTGAAAGAGTAAATTTTGATGCAAAATTCAACCCTTTAGGAGCAATATTAACGAAGTTATGGGCGTTTAAAGTAAAAAAAAAAAAAAATCTGAAAAAGTAAATTTTGGTGCAAAATTGAACCCTCTAGGAGCAATATTAACAAAGTTATGAGCGTTTAAAGTTTTTATAAAAAAAAAATCTGAAAAAGTAAATTTTGATGCAAAATTCAACCCTTTAGGAGCAATATTAACGAAGTTATGAGTGTTTAAAGTTTTTATAAAAAGCAAAAAAAAAATCGAAAAAATGAAGTTTTGATGCAAAATTCAACCCTCTAGGAGCAATATTAACGAAGTTATGAGCGTTTAAAAATTTTATAAAAAAAAAAAAAAAAAAGTCTGCAAAAGTAAATTTTGATGCAAAATGCAACCCTCTAGGAGCAATATTAACGAAGTTATGAGCGTTTAAAGTTTTTATAAAAAGAAAAAAAAATCGAAAAAAGTAAGTTTTGATGCAACCCTCTAGGAGCAATATTTAAAATTCAACCCTCTAGGAGCAATATTTACGAAGTTATGGGCGTTTAAAATCTTTATAAAAAAAAAAATCTGAAAAAGTAAGTTTTGATGCAAAATTCAACCCTCTAGGAGCAATATTAACGAAGTTATGGGCGTTTAAAGTTTTTATAAAAAAAAAAAATCTGAAAAAGTAAGTTTTGATGCAAACTCTAGTAGCAATATTTACGAAGTTATGAGCGTTTAAAGTTTTTATAAAAAAAAAAAAATCTGAAAAAGTAAATTTTGATGCAAAGTTCAACCCTCTAGGAACAATATTAAGTTATTAGCGTTTAAAGGTTTTATAAAAAAAAAAAAGAATCTGAAAAATTTGATGCAAAATTCAACCCTCTAGGAGCAATATTTACGAAGTTTAAAAAAAAAAAAATCTGAAAAAGTAAATTTTCATGCAAAATTCAACCCTCTAGGAGCAATATTAACGAAGTTATGGGCGTTTAAGGTTTTTATACAAAAAAAAAAAAAAAAATCTGAAAAAGTAAGTTTTGATGCAAAATTCAACACTTTAGTAGCAATATTTACGAAGTTATGAGCGTTTAAAGTTTTTATACAAAAAAAAATCTGAAAAAGTAATTTTTGATGCAAAATTCAACCCACTAGGGGCAATATTAACGAAGTTATGAGAGTTTAAAGTTTTTATAAAAAAAAAAAATCTGAAAAGTAAATTTTAATGCAAAGTTCAACCCTCTAGGAGCAATATTAACGAAGTTATGAGCGTTTAAAGTTTTTATACAAAAAAAAAAATCTGAAAAAGTAAATTTTGATGCAAAATTCAACCATCTAGGAGCATTATTTACGAAGTTTAAAAAAAAAAAATTTGAAAAAGTAAATTTTCATGCAAAATTCAACCCTCTAGGAGCAATATTAACGAAGTTATGAGCGTTTAAAGTTTTTATACAAAAAAAAAAATCTGAAAAAGTAAATTTTGATGCAAAATTCAACCCTCTAGGAGCAATATTTACGAAGTTTAAAAAAAAAAAATCTGAAAAAGTAAATTTTCATGCAAAGTTCAACCCTATAGGAGCAATATTAACGAAGTCATGGTCGTTTAAAGTTTTTATACAAAAAAAAAAAAATCTGAAAAAGTAAGTTTTGATGCAAAATTCAACCCTCTAGGAGCAATATTTACGAAGTTTAAAAAAAAAAAATCTGAAAAAGTAAATTTTCATGCAAAACTCAACCCTCTAGGAGCATTATTAACGAAGTCATGGTCCATTAAAGTTTTTATACAAAAAAAAAAAAATCTGAAAAAGTAAATTTTGATGCAAAGTTCAACCCTCTAGGAACAATATCAAGTTATTAGCGTTTAAAGGTTTTATAAAAAAATCTGAAAAATTTGATGCAAAATTCAACCCTCTAGGAGCAATATTTACGAAGTTTAAAAAAAAAAAAATCTGAAAAAGTAAATTTTCATGCAAAATTCAACCCTCTAGGAGCAATATTAACAAAGTTATGGGCGTTTAAGGTTTTTATAAAAAAAAAAAAAAATCTGAAAAAGTAAGTTTTGATGAAAAATTCAACACTCTAGTAGCAATATTTACGAAGTTATGAGGGTTTAAAAATTTTTATACAAAAAAAAATCTGAAAAAGTAATTTTTGATGCAAAATTCAACCCACTAGGGGCAATATTAACAAAGTTATGAGAGTTTAAAGTTTTTATAAAAAAAAAAAATCTGAAAAGTAAATTTTAATGCAAAGTTCAACCCTCTTGGAGCAATATTAACAAAGTCATGGTCGTTTAAAGTTTTTATACAAAAAAAAAAAAATCTGAAAAAGTAAGTTTTGATGCAAAATTCAACTCTCTAGGAGCAATATTAACGAAGTTATGAGAGTTTAAAGTTTTTATAAAAAAAAAAAATCTGAAAAGTAAATTTAAATGCAAAGTTCAACCCTCTAGGAGCAATATTAACGAAGTCATGGTCATTTAAAGTTTTTATACAAAAAAAAAATCGAAAAAATTAAGTTTTGATGCAAAATTTAACCCTCTTGGAACAATATTAAGTTATGAGCGTTTAAAGTTTTTATAAAAAAAAATATCTGAAAAAGTAAATTTTGATGCAAAATTCAACTCTCTAGGAGCAATATTAACGAAGTTATGAGAGTTTAAAATTTTTATAAAAAAAAAAAATCTGAAAAGTAAATTTTAATGCAAAGTTCAACCCTCTAGGAGCAATATTAACGAAGTCATGGTCATTTAAAGTTTTTATACAAAAAAAAAAATCGAAAAAATTAAGTTTTGATGCAAAATTTAACCCTCTTGGAACAATATTAAGTTATGAGCGTTTAAAGTTTTTATAAAAAAAAATATCTGAAAAAGTAAATTTTGATGCAAAATTCAACTCTCTAGGAGCAATATTAACGGAGTTATGAGCGTTTAAAAGTTTTATAAAAAAAAAAAAAAAAAAGTCTGCAAAAGTAAATTTTGATGCAAAATGCAACCCTCTAGGAGCAATATTAACGAAGTTATGAGCGTTTAAAGTTTTTATAAAAAGAAAAACAAATCGAAAAAAGTAAGTTTTGATGCAAAATTCAACACTCTAGTAGCAATATTTACGAAGTTATGAGGGTTTAAAGTTTTTATACAAAAAAAAATCTGAAAAAGTAATTTTTGATGCAAAATTCAACCCACTAGGGGCAATATTAACGAAGTTATGAGAGTTTAAAGTTTTTATAAAAAAAAAAAATCTGAAAAGTAAATTTTAATGCAAAGTTCAACCCTCTTGGAGCAATATTAACGAAGTCATGGTCGTTTAAAGTTTTTATACAAAAAAAAAAAAATCTGAAAAAGTAAGTTTTGATGCAAAATTCAACTCTCTAGGAGCAATATTAACGAAGTTATGAGAGTTTAAAGTTTTTATAAAAAAAAAAAATCTGAAAAGTAAATTTTAATGCAAAGTTCAACCCTCTAGGAGCAATATTAACGAAGTCATGGTCATTTATAGTTTTTATATAAAAAAAAAAAAAAAATCTGAAAAAGTAAGTTTTGATGCAAAATTCAACACTTTAGTAGTAATATTTACGAAGTTATGAGGGTTTAAAGTTTTTATACAAAAAAAAATCTGAAAAAGTAATTTTTGAGAGTTTAAAGTTTTTATAAAAAAAAAAAATCTGAAAAGTAAATTTTAATGCAAAGTTCAACCCTCTTGGAGCAATATTAACGAAGTCATGGTCGTTTAAAGTTTTTATACAAAAAAAAAAAAATCTGAAAAAGTAAGTTTTGATGCAAAATTCAACTCTCTAGGAGCAATATTAACGAAGTTATGAGAGTTTAAAGTTTTTATAAAAAAAAAAAATCTGAAAAGTAAATTTTAATGCAAAGTTCAACCCTCTAGGAGCAATATTAACGAAGTCATGGTCATTTATAGTTTTTATATAAAAAAAAAAAAAAAATCTGAAAAAGTAAGTTTTGATGCAAAATTCAACACTTTAGTAGTAATATTTACGAAGTTATGAGGGTTTAAAGTTTTTATACAAAAAAAAATCTGAAAAAGTAATTTTTGATGCAAAATTCAACCCTCTTGGAGCAATATTAACGAAGTTATGATCGTTTAAAGTTTTTATAAAAAAAAAAATTTGAAAAAGTAAGTTTTGATGCAAAATTCAACCCTCTTGGAACAATATTAAGTTATGAGCGTTTAAAGTTTTTATAAAAAAAAATATCTGAAAAAGTAAATTTTGATGCAAAATTCAACTCTCTAGGAGCAATATTAACGAAGTTATGAGAGTTTAAAGTTTTTATAAAAAAAAAAAATCTGAAAAGTAAATTTTAATGCAAAGTTCAACCCTCTAGGAGCAATATTAACGAAGTCATGGTCATTTAAAGTTTTTATACAAAAAAAAAAATCGAAAAAATTAAGTTTTGATGCAAAATTTAACCCTCTAGGAGCAATATTAACGGAGTTATGAGCGTTTAAAATTTTTATAAAAAAAAAAAAATCTGAAAAAGTAAGTTTTGATGCAAAATTCAACCCTCTAGGAGCAATATTAACGAAGTTATGGGCGTTTAAAGTTTTTATCAAAAAAAAAATCTGAAAAAGTAAGTTTTGATGCAAAATTCAACACTCTAGTAGCAATATTTACGAAGTTATGAGCGTTTAAAGTTTTTATAAAAAAAAAAAAATCTGAAAAAGTAAATTTTGATGCAAAGTTCAACCCTCTAGGAACAATATTAAGTTATTAGCGTTTAAAGGTCTTATAAAAAAAAAAAAAATCTGAAAAATTTGATGCAAAACTCAACCCTCTAGGAGCAATATTAACGAAGTCATGGTCCAATACAGTTTTTATACAAAAAAAAAAAAAATCTGAAAAAGTAAATTTTGATGCAAAGTTCAACCCTCTAGGAACAATATTAAGTTATTAGCGTTTAAAGGTTTTATAAAAAAAAAAAAAAATCTGAAAAATTTGATGCAAAATTCAACCCTCTAGGAGCAATATTTACGAAGTTTAAAAAAAAAAAAATCTGAAAAAGTAAATTTTCATGCAAAATTCAACCCTCTAGGAGCAATATTAACGAAGTTATGGGCGTTTAAGGTTTTTATAAAAAAAAAAATCTGAAAAACTAAGTTTTGATGCAAAATTCAACACTCTAGTAGCAATATTTACGAAGTTATGAGCGTTTAAAGTTTTTATAAAAAAAAAAAAATCTGATAAAGTAAATTTTGATGCAAAATTCAACCCTCTAGGAGCAATATTAATGAAGTTATGAGCGTTTAAAGTTTTTACAAAAAGGAAAAAAAATCTAAAAAAGTAAATTTTAATGCAAAGTTCAACCCTCTAGGAGCAATATTAACGAAGTCATGGTCGTTTAAAGTTTTTATACAAAAAAAAAAAAATCTGAAAAAGTAAGTTTTGATGCAAAATTCAACCCTCTAGGAGCGATATTTACGAAGTTTAAAAAAAAAAAATCTGAAAAAGTAAATTTTCATGCAAAATTCAACCCTCTAGGAGCAATATTAACGAAGTTATGAGCGTTTAAAGTTTTTATACAAAAAAAAAAAATCTGGAAAAGTAAATTTTGATGCAAAATTCAACCCTTTAGGAGCAATATTAACTTATGAGCGTTTTTAATATTAACGTATGAGCGTATTAATTTATGAGCGTTAAAAATTTTTATAAAAAAAACAAAAAGTCTGCAAGAGTAAATTTTGATGCAAAATGCAACCCTCTAGGAGCAATATTAACAAAGTTATGAGCGTTTAAAGTTTTTATAAAAAAAAAAAAAAAGTCTGCAAAAGTAAATTTTGATGCAAAATGCAACCCTCTAGGAGCAATATTAACGAAGTTATGAGCGTTTAAAGTTTTTATAAAAAGAAAAAAAAATCGAAAAAATTAAGTTTTGATGCAAAATTCAACCCTCTAGGAGCAATATTAACGAAGTTATGAGCGTTTAAAAGTTTTATAAAACAAAAAAAAAAAAAGTCTGCAAAAGTAAATTTTGTTTTTTTGAAAATGCAACCCTCTAGGAGCAATATTAACGAAGTTATGAGCGTTTAAAGTTTTTATAAAAAGAAAAAAAAATCGAAAAAAGTAAGTTTTGATGCAACTCTCTAGGAGCAATATTAAAAATTCAACCCTCTAGGAGCAATATTTACAAAATTATGGGCGTTTAAAGTTTTTATAAAAAAAAAAAATCTGTAAAAGTAAATTTTGATGCAAAATTAAACCCTCTAGGAGCAATATTAACGAAGTTATGAGCGGTTAAAGTTTTTATAAAAAAAAAAATCTGAAAAAGAAAATTTTGATGCAAAATTCAACCCTCTAGCAGCAATATTAACGAAGTTATGAGCGTTTAAAGTTTTTATAAAAAGCAAAAAAAAATCGAAAAAATTAAGTTTTGATGCAAAATTCAACCCTCTAGGAGCAATATTAACGAAGTTATGAGCGTTTAAAAGTTTTATAAAACAAAAAAAAAAAAAGTCTGCAAAAGTAAATTTTGATGCAAAATGCAACCCTCTAGGAGCAATATTAACGAAGTTATGAGCGTTTAAAGTTTTTATAAAAAGAAAAAAAAATCGAAAAAAGTAAGTTTTGATGCAACCCTCTAGGAGCAATATTGACGAAGTTATGGGCGTTTAAAATTTTTATAAAAAAAAAAAAATCTGAAAAAGTAAATTTTGATGCAATATTAACGAAGTTATGAGCGTTTAAAGTTTTTATAAAAAAAAAGCATCTGAAAAAGTAAATTTTGATGCAAAATACAACCCTCTAGGAGCAATATTAACGAAGTTATGCGCGGTTAAAGTTTTTATAAAAAAAAAAAATCTGAAAAAGTAAATTTTGATGCAAAATTCAACCCTCTAGCAGCAATATTAACGAAGTTATGAGCGTTTAAAGTTTTATAAAATAAAAATCTGAAAAAGTAAATTTTTATGCAAAATTTAACCCTCTAGGACCAATATTAACGAAGTTATGAGCGTTTAAAGTTTTATAAAATAAAAATCTGAAAAAGAAAATTTTGATGCAATATTAACGAAGTTATGAGCGTTTAAAGTTTTTATAAAAAAAAAGCATCTGAAAAAGTAAATTTTGATGCAAAATACAACCCTCTAGGAGCAATATTAACGAAGTTATGCGCGGTTAAAGTTTTTATAAAAAAAAAAAATCTGAAAAAGTAAATTTTGATGCAAAATTCAACCCTCTAGCAGCAATATTAACGAAGTTATGAGCGTTTAAAGTTTTATAAAATAAAAATCTGAAAAAGTAAATTTTTATGCAAAATTTAACCCTCTAGGACCAATATTAACGAAGTTATGAGCGTTTAAAGTTTTATAAAATAAAAATCTGAAAAAGAAAATTTTGATGCAAAATTTAACTCTCTAGGAGCAATATTAACGAAGTTATGAACGTTTAAAGTTTTTTTGAAAATTAAATAAAAACTTTAAACGGCTCTAACTTCGTTAATATTGAACCTAGATTTAAATTTTTACTGACAAAAAAAAAAAATCGAATTTACGATGAAAAAAATGCCGGGTTTTTTCTGGGAAATTTTTTTAATCATTAAAGAACCCGCCATCCGGTATTTTTTACTCGCTTTTCTTTAGCTTGTATTGTTATGTATTTTATTGGGCGATGTAGGGGTCAAAATAAATTTTTATTTTATATGTGTATTTTGGAGAAATAATTTTAAGCGGTTGTTAGCTCAGTTGTTTAAGGCGTCATGTTCATATCACAAGGTTTTGTGAGTTCGATTCTACCTTGAGTCAAATTATTATTTTTTATAAAAAATTTTTTTTGGTTATTATATTATAAAATTTATAATATTAATTTTTATAATATAATATAATAAAAAAAAAAATATTTTTTTAACCAAAAAAAAGGCATTTTTAATTATTATTCTCTTCTCAATTTTTTCAACACACACGAAAACTTTAGTTTTAGAATAAATCTAAGCAACTCGTCTAAGCATACAAATTATGTATATTGTATACTTATTACTTATACATGTATTGGCAGTTGACAGTGCAGTTGACACGATATAATATTGATGCATCATGTAGATGGATATTTTTGTATATATTGTCGTCGTGCTTAATAAAATGTTTGATGATATTAAATTAATATAAGAGATTTTGTGTTAATTCGATTCGATTCTCTTTTGAGTCAAATTTTTTTTTGTATTATTTATGGATTATTGCTTTTGATTTTTTGGACTTTTAGTACAAAAAAAAAGAATTAGTACGATAACATTAATATAGGTTTTGAAGGAAAATTTATTAAAGATAATTATTTCCTTTTCAGATACACGGAATTTATAGGAATTTATATAATTTTCCAGATTAACCCATTTTAAAGAAACATCCAATGCATGTAAAGTTCATATATTTGCTTTTTTCTTGTTTCGTACAATCTAACATTATTTTTTCCTGCCTGAAGTAACATGTTAGAATTACACACAAAGCATTTTTTAACAGACCTTGAACTACCTAATTTATTTTCTCCTTTTTAGTGCATTTAAAGTTGCTACCAAAACTGTGCAACCCTTGGAAAAAGCAAGTTTTTAAAAAGTTTTTTTTTTTATTTATTTCATCTTTATATCTTCAATACCAGTATATCCAGCAATAACATCAACATGGTCAACAACATAATAGAATCAACGGCAGCAATCAATCAACATCTTCAATATCAACATTATCAACAGTAATAGCCCAAACATCTACATCCACAATTTAACCTACAGCGCAGTCATCTTTAAATATAAATACAAATTTAAGAATTCCCGTAAAAAAAGGAAGATAAGGTAATTTATTAGAATACCTAATAACTAAAAGAAAATTATGAAAATAAACACAAAAAAAAATTTTTTAGGAACTATTTTTAATATATTTTCGTCACGAATATTTTAATTAGAACTTACATAGAATAGAAAAAAAATACTATTGAAATTTTAATTTTTTTTTTTCTTAAAAATGATTAGTTTTTGTTTTTTACATTTTCAATTTCAAAAATTACATAGATTTTTTGCTTTCTTTATTTTGATTTCAAGTACATTTACATAATAAATATTTTTACTTTTTCAATATTTTTTTTTTTTTTAATTTTTTTTTTTACTATAGAAAAAAATTTAAGTTTTACAAATTTTATATAATTTTGTTTGTTTTTTTTTTTTACTATTAAAAATACATAAAATACAATTATATGTATATTGTATATAAATATTTGAATTAAGAGAAATTCAAAATTGATTTTATATATTTTTCATTTTTTATTTTTTTTTTGTACAAAAAGTTTTTTTTTTTTTATTAATTGTTTTTTCTTTGCGTTTTTGCTTTTATTTTATTTATTTGATTTATAGTAATTTTATTTTTAATATAATAATTATTTACAATTAAAGTTTTCAAATATATTAATATGATTGTGATATGAAAGCATTTTATGCATCTTATAAAATTTCATTAAAAAATTTCATTAAAAATGATAAAATCAAAATTATTTAAAAATAATTTTTTTTTTAGATGAAAATTTTTATTATATAATTTAATAAAAAATAATTCATATATTTTTATAATATATATTATATTATAAATAGGAGGGAATTAATATTTAGAAAAACGATTCCAAAGAAAATTATGTTTTTTTTCGTTTTTATATAAAATTTTAGAGAAAATTTAGAAATTTTTTTAATAAATCTTTTACTCCTGTAAATGTTATTAAAGTTGCCATGATTAATAATAAAAAACAAAAATTTAGTTTTAAAGCCCTTTTTTTTAGTTTAAAAAATATTAAAAGAATAAAAAATTGACCAGGAATAAAAAATAATTTGATTGCCTAATATTCTCAATTACAATTTTTAATGATATTTTTATGTTTTTAATTAATTATAATTTTTAGTGTTTGTATTAAATTAAATTAAATAAATAATATAAAAAAATTAAAAAAAAAAATTAGCTTTAATTTTGATATTTGATATGTGGAAAAAAAATAATAAAATTTATGAATTTTGGCATTTTGAAATTATTCAAAAAAAATTTTTTATAATTTGGCACATAATTATTGCAGATAGAAAGCAGTTTGACAAGCACTGGTTAAAAAAATAGTTTGCCTACAAAATATTACAAAATTATTAGTTGTTAATGTTAAGTGGCAATAGTGCTGATGTAGCTGCTACATATAGCCGCTTTTTATTAATTCTTTATTTTATTTATTTATCTATGAGGAAAAAAAGATTTGAAGTTAAAATAAATAATAAACATTTACGTTAAATAAAATATTAAATATTACAATACAAAATAATAAAAATTAAAAAAAAAAAATGAATGAAAATTGTAAATGATTGTAAAATAAAAATTAAAATATAGAATTGTAGATTTATTTATAATTACATAAAAATACTAGTATAGTATTTTAAAAATAAGCAAATATGTATACTCTCTTACATATAAAAATTTACTGTTAGTGATAGTGTGTGTTCCTTGGATTATTAATATTCAAAACTTTAAAAAAAAAATAATTATTTTTTATATATATATGTATTATGTATGTATTTTTATTGTCCTCTATTTTAAAATGATCTTAACAATTTTACCGAATGGTGCTCTACTAACAACTTCGGATTAAATTCTTCTAAATGTCAGGTTTTTGGCCGCTGGTCAGTAAGCCGCTTCAAGTTCTAATAATAACTTTGATTTTGATTATTATTTTGGGAATAAAGTTTTAACCCGCTTTGAGTTGACTTTGACTTTCGATCTAGGTGTGATTCTGGATCATAAATTCAATTTCATAGCACATTTCAACTTCATTATTACCAACAAAACTAACTCTATGCTAGTATTTATAATGCGCTGGTGTGCAAAAGACTTTACTAACCCTTACATCACGAAATATATATACACTAGCTATTCCCGGCGTAACATTCGCCGGTCTAGCATTAGCATTATAAATGAAACAATTTATTTTATTTATTTATTTTCTTTATTTTCTTAAAAAAAATCAATGTTTTACATATTTTTTTATTACATAATAAATAAAGAAAATAAACATATAAAATAAATTGTTTCATTTATAATGCTAAAGCTACACCGGCGAATGTTACGCCGGGAATTTACTTATTGTATTTACTTATTGTTACGGGAGCTAGTAATTTACAATATTGTTTGATCTATTTATAACTATATTTTTTATATTTTTTATTTAGGTATTTATTTATTATAAATTAATTTTGTCCGCTAATAGTTTTGAAGAAAACTTTTATATAAGGCAGCGTTTATACGTTTTTGAATTGTATTTATAACGTATTGTTCATTAAAGTTTGACATCCGACTTTGTTATAGAATATCATTATTTTTTTTTTGAATAATAATGCTCGACACGCATTTTTGTATTTCGCAAGTTGAAAAAGTGAATTTTGCGAGAAAAGGAATTTATAAACTTCTAATTGTGTTATGCCAATATATTGAAAGATATACATTAAAAAAAAACAAAAAATGTGTATTAAATATTATTATTATTTATCAATACAAATACTTAGAATAATAGATTTACTATTTAAATATTTATATTTCATAAATGTTCTGAAAGTACACTGTATATTTATATTTGTTTATAAGTATTTATTATTAGTACTCGTATCTTCGTATTTTGCAAGTTTAGAAAGTGTATTTTGCATGAAGAAATATAGTATACTTTGCAACTATATTTGTTTATCTTTGAAATATGTATGTAATTAAAACTTTTGAAATGAAATTTGATGTAATTGCAATAAAATTTGTAAATGTAATAAAAATGAGTAAAACAAAACCTTCATGAAACAAAATTTGATGTCTAAACGCTCCCTAACAAATACTATTAATAGAGACGTACATTTCAACAAAATGTGGCGAACAGATGTCGCTGGCAGTATAAATATGAAATTAAGTGCATTTAAACTAAATACATACCTCACTCACATTAAAAACACATTAAAATAGTGATAGACACATTTTTTGTGTTTTTTTTATTATCATAATAGCCCTAACTATTTCAAAACTCAAAATAAAAAAACAAAAACATTTATTTATAGAATTTATATTTTTATTTCACTTCTTTTAAATTTTGGTTTTGACGTTTTGGTATGATTAGATATAGGCCATTTTTATATTTGCCTAAATTAACTTGCCTTGGACTTTATACGTTTATTTCAATTTGCTTCAATTCAACAAAATACCCATTTCAATAACCATTTAACCAAAGTATATCCATAAAAAGAGTAAGAACTCATGTATGTATTAATTTGTTTGCACACACAACAATGCAAATTTGATAAACATTGTCAGAAATAGACGATAATAAGAATTTTACGTGTAAGAAAAAGAAAAAATATAGTAAATAAAAGAGAGTAACAAAAAAATTGGCTGAAATTAAATAAATAAAGTTTATAATTTTGAAAAAAATTTTCGACAAAAATTTCGTTGAAATATTTAACAATATTATTTTCTAAATTGTATCAACTATGCATAAGATTTTTAGGAGACCTAACTAAAACAGCGTTATCATATTCTTTAAATTCTGTGATTTGTAAATAGATGTTGTCCTCACGATTATTTTATAATCGTATACCAATATAATAAATATTTAGGTTTACTAATATAATTAATAAAAAATAATAATGTTTGTAACTCCAAATTATTACTGACAAAAATATTAATAATATTTTATATTATTGTAATGTAATTATAATTTAATATTTTTAATAGGTATATATGAAAATAATAATGTTTAAAACGAAAATATCAAAATAATAAAAGATCAGAATTAATCCTCGTATAAGGGAACAAACTAAATTAGAAATAACTTTTTTTGCCACTTTGCCTCATATAAATAATGGGAGGGAACGTAAACAAATCCAAAGGAGAATAATGAGAACGCAAAAATATTTTACAGTATAAAGGAAAAGACAAACATCTGTTTTTTACCTTTTTTCTCTCATAATAAATTTGGCATACGATAAGTAAATGTAAATTTTAACTCTTTTAACTAATGACATTTTGCTCGGTTTGATATTTCTTAAAAATTAGGTTTGATATTGCTTAAAAATGGGAGTGTATATTCTTGTTAATATAGATTATAGATATTCTTTGCATTCAACTAAGGGGAAATTTACACATGGGTGTGTACTAATAATGGAATATGGATATTTGATAAAGTTAAAATTTGGTTTCTCTTTAAATTCACTATATTTATTGACATTTCTATGGTGTAAAGAAGCAAAAAAAAAAAACAAAAAAGGAATACAAAATAAATGTGTGCAATACAAATCATTATCATTATATTTCAATCATTTTCTATTATTATTCAATTTCAATTATTTTCAATCACAATTCATCATTTTCATTATATTTTTTTTTGTGTTTTTAATTTGGTTTCTTTTATTATTTCTCTTTCTCTCACTAAGTATATGTAAATGTACGTAGATGTGTCATATAGGGCTTGCATTTGTTACATACATAATCATATGGCTTAGTTTAATTGAAAATAAAATGCAAATATTATTTATGGAAGAAAACGAAATTTGAATCTATCAGTTATCTATCACTCAGTTAGAAATGACTCTTCTCGAATGTAAAAAAAGTTTAATTTCGATTTATGCATGTATATATTATACTTTTATATACCAATTTATGCTTAGGCAGCGTTTACACGTCGGACAAAATCGAATTTTATCGTAGATAAAGTCGGATGAGTGTTTACATTTCAGACTTTTTCTCAGATTTAATCTACGATTTTACGTCAAATATTTTTTGTATTTAACAGGGTTTCTTTTTATAAAGTGCGTAATTTTTTATTGGTGAAAATTTTTTAATACGTAAATTAAAAAATTCAAAGGTATCTAATCAAAAATCTCCAAAAAATTTTTAAAAATATACATATTTTTATAAAATTTGTTACAGTAATATAAAATATAATTACACATTTGAAGTATGAGCAATAATAACCAAATTGCGTTAGAGTGAATTTTAGTGCCATTTGATTATATGTGTTGTTCTTTGAAAATATATTATTTTTCATTAAAAAAATATTTTCACTAAAAAGTCGAAAATAAAATAAGGAAAAAAAAATTTTTTTTTTAGAAATATTTGCCTTCAATTTAAGCGTACTAAAACTACAAAAATAAACTTTAGAATCGCAGCTTGATATAATGTTTTCATATCAAGTTATGATTGTAATCAGATTTAATCTACGATTTTACGTCAAATATTTTTTGTATTTAACAGGGTTTCTTTTTATAAAGTGCGTAATTTTTTATTGGTGAAAATTTTTTAATACGTAAATTAAAAAATTCAAAGGTATCTAATCAAAAATCTCCAAAAAATTTTTAAAAATATACATATTTTTATAAAATTTGTTACAGTAATATAAAATATAATTACACATTTGAAGTATGAGCAATAATAACCAAATTGCGTTAGAGTGAATTTTAGTGCCATTTGATTATATGTGTTGTTCTTTGAAAATATATTATTTTTCATTAAAAAAATATTTTCACTAAAAAGTCGAAAATAAAATAAGGAAAAAAAAATTTTTTTTTTAGAAATATTTGCCTTCAATTTAAGCGTACTAAAACTACAAAAATAAACTTTAGAATCGCAGCTTGATATAATGTTTTCATATCAAGTTATGATTGTAATTACGGAAAAAGCAAATAAGCCGAACTTTTTACCAAATCTCTTAATCTCATCTCAAGACTTCCTAGAATTTCGGCTAATTTGCTTTTTCCGTAATTACAATCATAACTTGCTATGAAAACATTATATCAAGCTGTGATTCTAAAGTTTATTTTTGTAGTTTATTTAAATTGAAGGCAAATATTTCTAAAAAAAAATTTTTTTTTCCTTATTTTTTATATATTTAGGGGTAAAGCCAATAATTATGCTTTTTCTCTTATTTCATTGTTCAGTTTTTATTGACGCCTTATGACTATTATAGTTAGGGGTAAAGCCAATAATTATGCTTTTTGTCTTGTTCTTCGGTTTTTATTGTTATATTGTTATCCCGCTAGGGTCTCTGATGTAGGTAAGGGTAGTCTGGGATTTTTCTTTTTAAAGTTTTTTTAATTTTTATGTGTACTAAATTTGCCGTGTATTGAATTGGAACTTGATAATAATGTCATAACATATTTTGTTTTTCTTGTTCTTAGCAGATCGTAAATTTCGGCTTATGATTCTCCATGTACAATATTATATTATTTACTCAATGCTACTGCGCATTTGAATTTATACTTTTGAATTATTTGTTAAAAAAATAAATAAATTTCAATTATTGGAATTTCTGAAGATGGTTGAGGTAAAAAATATATTTTCTAAATTTACCATTTGTTTTATCGGTAAGTTTTTTTGCTGTAATTTCGTAATATCGTGATATTTTAACAAAGCTATTTTAATAATAATTATATTCTGATGATTCGATTTTTGTCTTTGCTACTTTGTTTTTTTTTTTTAAATTAATTCATATAATCAGATATAATCAATGCTATTGCTCAATAGGTGAATTGTTTTTAGGTTAATTTTAATTTGTTTTTGGTTTTATTTGGTTTTATTATTTTGTGGTTTATGTCTTTAAATTAAATTTTCCACACTATCGTAATTCGTAATAGTTCTAATAAAGTTGTCTAATCTACTTGAAAAAAGCTTTGTGTTGTAAAAGCTTTGTGAAAAGTTTAACAGAAGTTTAATATATAAGATTACACATATTAGACTCAAACTTGAATATGCTTCGCAAGTTTGGTCTCCATATCGTAATGATGATTATTTGAGCAGTTCAATGTTTCAATTTTACGTTTTGCATAGTACGTACTTTTTCATCATGATCTAACTTTTTTTAACTTCCTCTTTACAAAGATAGGTTTTTTTTGGTACCAATAAAATCTCTTTAACAACCTCGACCGGTGGCTGACATTATGTTTGTCCATCAAATTATTGCTGGCAACATTGTGGAACCTAAAATGAGGAATTTAATAACTTTTAAAGAGAATTCGTGTAATTTATGTTCCGTTTAGTATTGCTAACCATAGTACTGACTACGGTAAATTTGATCATAGGATGATACGTGAATCTAACTCAACAAACATTTCTACCTATACTGTTTCAGAACAAATTACTCGTTATGGTATATCATGGTATATTATATACGTAATGACGATCTTTAATGGAAATCTAGTATGTCTATAAAGGTAATCTAATGTTATCTACTAATGTTTACTTCCAGTAGTCTTGGTGAAATGAAAACAATCTCATCCAGTTTAAGTTCAAATAGAAATAACTGATTACCTATCAAGAGTATACATATTTCGTTGTTTTATAAATAGTATCGTAATATTTTACAAAAAACAAAAATAAATTTGATTGATTTAGAGTTTTTAGATATGCATTTCTACAAAAATTACACAATATCAATTTGCGTACTGTTCATTTATGATCATAGTTATAGTATGTATGACATTTAATTTGTGTTAATTTAATTTTTCTTTTTAGGTTAAATTATACATTTCGAAATATGAATTACATAAAAAATAATTTATATATATATATAGAGGTATATAAAAAAATAAATAAATACATGAAAATCATTTTCAAAGATTTAATGCAATCATATCAATATTATTATTTAATAAAGATAAATTTGAGTTGTTTTTGTTCTTTTTTTTTTTTTTCTTATTTTTGAATTTATTTCATATAATATGCATTTTCTAAAAATAAAATTGCTATTTTAATTGTTATTTATTATATTATTATCATTTATTAATTAATTATTATACTAAAATTTTAAATTTTGAAAAAAAAAAACAAAAAAATTTAGATAATAAATTTTAAAATTTACAAATGAAAATTTCATATTAATTTTGTTGTTGTTGTTGTTGATTTTATTTTTTTGTTATAATTTAGTTGATTTTGATATAATAATTTAATTTATATTTTCTTTTATTTTCCCTTTTTTTTTTTGTTGCTATTACAAGTTTTTTGTATAACAATAATATATTTCTAAATATATTTTCTATATATACCTATTTGGTGTCTATCATAAATATTATTAAATTTTTTTTTTTCATTCATTACTATATTTTATATAATTTATAAATATGCAATTTTATTATATAATATATATGTATATATATATATAATAATCAAATGTATATAATACTCGTTTAAATAAATGATGTTGCTTTTTATTTATTTGTTTTTATTTATTTTTTTTTAATTCTATATAACACAAAAAAATATAATATAATTACTAAATTATTAAATTTTTATTTTAAAAATATATTTCATTGATTTTTTTTTTTGTTTTTTATTTTTTAATTATATAACTATGTAATTTATTCTTATAATATTCTAATATATAATTTTATATTTTAACTGATTTTTGTTTTTTTTTTTCGAAATATAGAAATTAAGATTTCAAGTATTTCTTTTCTATTTTTTTATAATTTTGTTTATTTTTTATTTATTTAAAACATTCTATCTAAATACTTTAAATATATATATGTATATTTTATTGTTTTTTTATTTAATTTTTTTTCTTGTATACAACATTAAAATATAGCAAATTTAATAAATATACATCTAGGCGTATATATTTAAATTAATATTTATACAGTTATAAATAAATATATATAAGTATTTAAATATATTATATATGTATATGATTCACCCTGTATAATATATAAAAATCTATATATATAATAATAAATATGATTATGAATTATAAATGTTTTGTATTAATTATGTATTAATTTATTTTTTTCTAGATTTGAATTTTTTAAAATAAACAAAAAATTTTTTTTTTGTTTTTACATATACCAAATGCTTGTGAGACTTGTAGTTAATTATTAATTTGGCAGACGCATTTTACTAGATTTTAAAATTCAGTTATATACAGTCAATTTTTCAGCAGTATATTATTGCTATAAAAAAATTATTTTACAAAGTAAACTACCGGTCTTAGCTGCGGAATTGGTGTTATCATTAGACCAAATCCCAGCTACAAACATAACCATCTATATGTATATAGTTGACATTTCAGCTGTAATAAAGGCACTAAAATCCTTTTACATCAAGTCGCTCTTGGTAGGTAATTGTAGGATGTTACTTGAGGATCATAGTATCTGTATTGGAGAAGTTCTTATTGGGTTCTTGGACATCCTAATATACAGTTTCATGAAGTGGCGAATGGGCTCCGTTAGGTAAGGTACTGAAATTGATATGAGCTCAGTGAATGTAAACATCCATATATATCCATTATTGGGTTAAATTTGACTGGATTAGGTACGAAAGTTGACAAAGAGGGAACTAGGAATTTGCTTTTGCTTAATGAACAGATGATTAGAACGATAAATGAGTATATTGACAAGTCGCACTGTTTGTATAAGAAGCACACAATGTCACTGGGATTTGTCAATAATGATAATTGTCGAATCTGAGAGGGTCTTGATCATCAGGAGAAGGTCAGGCATATTCTCCAGGACTGCGTAGGTGTGACGAAAACTATAATCAGTTGTTTAGAATTGTATATACACAACGTGACAGAGATCTTAAAGGTTTCTTTTCAGGATATAGATTTGTTACAACTATATAGATCTGTTTGCAGAATATGGTAATGGTTCAGTTCGTATAATGTAGAAAAGGTGAATGGTATGGGTTCAAATGTGACCTAGTTTTGGGGCAGCGTCTGCATATTACTGTGATTCGCCACTCCCTTCTAAACTAACTATGTAATCTGTAGTTACAGAATTGAAAAATAAGATTTTAATAAGAAATTATTTGTTTAGCTATAAAAAAGATAAGTTTTATATTTTTATTTTTTCAGTGGCTCGTGTTATCTTTTGAATCATTTTAGGGGCAATGTAATTTAAGTTTTATATTATTACAACATTCATTTTTCCTTCTAGTATAATTCTCATACTATATTAACAATTAAGTATAACTTCTCTTTAAACTTTCTGTATATGCATATACAAATACATGAATACATATAAAATAAAATATATATATATATATATATATAGATTTCTTGTCTTAATTATTTACATAGTAATATTTGAAAAATAAATATTTATATAATATGAGGAATTATTTAAAGGATATTTTTGTTTTTTTTTATATATTATATTTAAATAGTATTTGTAATTTCTAAAAAACTACATTTTATTAAAAGAATTTCAGGATATTTTTGAATTGAAAAAACTTAAAAACCAGAACATACAAAAAAATATTAAATTTATTTATTTTGTTTGAATATTTGTTAATTTATAAACATTTTATATAAACAGTATAATTATTGTTGATCTTTATTAATTATCTTAATTATATTCAGTTGGAGGATCATTAGAATATATAAAATGATAAATTGAGTTGGTGTTTTGTATTTTGTTTTATTTTAATTTTTATTTCGTTAATCGATATAAGATGATTATTTTAAATTATTTTAATTAATTAAGTTTTTAATTTTCATTCAAACATCTATATAATATGAATTTGTACCTGATCAGACACGGAGTTTGAATTTTTCTAATTTTCTTTATAAACAAACAGATTTTTTCACAATCAGGTGTATATTATATTCATAAGTCATATTGGATTTATTCCTATTATTAATTATAATTTTTTTTTACTTTAAGAAAAAGAATTTCCACTTTAAGTGTAAGTTGTTTTTTTTAAATGCAAGTATTTTCATTTGAAATGCAAGTATTTTCATTTTAAATGTAAGTTTTCATTTTTGCATTTAAAAAAGGAAATACTTACATTTAAAAAAGAAATGATTACAATTAAAAAAGAAATATTTGTATTATTAAAAAGAAAATACTTGAAGTTAAAGTGGAGATCATTATTGTTAATGTGATAGAGGGTTAAATATATATAACTTGAAATTATCAAAACAACTCTAAAAACTAACCGTTATATTTTCTCTAAGCTACTAACTAAAATTGTTAAATGATTGTGGCAAATAAGATAATACTAAAGTATATAAGACGAGATTTTATATTATAAAAGAAAAAAAAAATGATATTTTTATGAATTCTTGCTGATTTCATTTAAAAAAAAAATTATATTTTTATCTTAATTAAGTCTCCATCACTATTTAATTGCACAATACTTATTCTCAACATTGTATAAAATTATAAAAATTTTATTATAACAATTAAAATATATTTTTAAAATTATAAATTTTAAAATAATATTTTTTTTTTAATCTTATTTTAAATCCTGAAACTCTTTTTTTTTTTTTTTTGTTTTTTTTTTTATTAATTTTAATAATACAAAGTTCATATTTAATAATTATACGATAATAATAATAATGATGATAATAAATAATTGTAAATTTAAATTTTGTTTATTTTTTTAATTTTATAAGTAATTTAAATTTTTTTTTTTATTTTGTTGTTTTTTTCACTCATTTTATTTTTAACTCAATTATTAACATATCCCTTGAATTTTATTACAATTTAAAAATTTTGATTGAGTTCTTTTTCATTCAATTGTTTTCAGTTTTTTTTTTCTTTTTTGTTTTTTATATTGAATATACTAGAAATTAAAAATATTTTTATTTGAATTTTATTAATTACATAACTATATATATTTTATATATGCAGCAAAAATTGGTGTTTTCTCAATCATTTTATTTTTTTTTTGTTTTTAAATATTATTATTATTTCCTATATTATTTGTTTTTAAACTATAATATTATTTATTAAATATTCTAAATACATCATCAGTTATATTTATTTATTTTCAAATTTTTGTAATTTTAAATTTTCTTTTAAAGAAAATTTTTAAAAACTATTTTCTCATTATTTTTTAAATCATTTTCTCAGAAAATATTTGTTTATATTTATTTTTATATACATTATTTTTTTTTCATTTTCTTGCTATTATTATTAAGATAATTTTCTTTTAAATTTTTTTTGTAGTTTTTAATTATTATTATTTTTTTTTTTTTAATATAATTTATTAATTTTTTGGTACTCTAGTACTGATTGTAAAATTTTAAAAAGATATTTTGAATTTAAAAATATGAATTTTGTTAATTTTATATAATAATTAAGTTGCTGAAATTAATTAATTATTTATGTAAAATAAAATAATTTGAAATTATATTATTAAAAATTTTAAATTATATAATTTAACTAAATTTGAAAAAAAAGTAAATAATTGGAATGAAAACGATTTGATAAAAACTAAAAATGACCTTTGTTGAATTGTACATTTCAATTGACAATTTTTTAATAAATCGAAATTACGAACTTTTGAAATTTAATTTTGTAGTTTAAATTTTTAGAACGTTTGACGATTCCAGAGATTCTTTGAACACTTTTTAATTTTAGAACAGTTTTATTAAATTAATAAAATAAAAAAAACTTAAAATAGAAAAAAATAATTCAAAAATATTTAATTTACTACAATTTTTTTTTAAATTTTAATAAATAAAACAAATTATTTTTGTTTTTTTTTTTTTTAAACAGCCATTTTTTACGAACTTTTTTTTATGTATTGATTATTTATTTTTAAAGAAGCCAAATAGCTCTAATAGCTACTAATTTTTATTAATTAGTAATTTAATGTAAAAGAAGAAAATAAAATTAAATAATAAATAAATTATATATATATATCAAAAATTAAATAATAAAAAAAAGTAAGAAAAAATGAATTTTTAAAATATTTTTTTAATTATTAACGAGTTAAAATTTTCATTATATGACAATTGATTTGAATGACTCATTAATATTGTTTTGTATTGTTTTTTTCAATATAAAACTTTGCTTATTATTGTATAAAAAAATTATGTCTCCCTCTTGGAATAAATTCGAATAGTAATAGGTATACTATATAATATTTATTTGACATCTGTCAATAATTGGGAAAAGCAGTTAAAATAGAACAAGGACACATGGAAAATGAAAAACATGAAAACGAGAGTCAACAACCCCTAAAAGAGGCAGAACTAGCTACGAAGAAGAATTTAACGATCCAAAGTAGCAGAACAAATGATATTAACTCTATGCCTGTGCTCTAGAACAGACGATAATCTACATGTGCTGTTTCATTGGAAGGTAAACTAACCAATTGAATCTTAATTGCATTGAATTTTTAATATTTTGAATGATAATACTGAATCAATGGATTCACCATTTCCCTATTTGAAAAACAATTCTTTTTTGCTTTCAACAAGTTTTAATTTGAAATGTCGATTAAAACCAAGAATCGGTAGTCATTCCACTGCAATTTGTATTATACAGTCCTTCAAAATATGTGCTAATAAATAAAAATTAAATAATAATGGACATTGTTCTGGACAAGAACTAAATTAACTGTTCAAAAATGACATTAAATATTATTATTTCTGAAAAATGATCAATTTTGCATATTTTTATTAAAATTGGTAAAAAAAAGGAATAATTTATTTTGTTTTGTACTACGTATTGCAGTTTGTGTTGCGTATTTTGTACGCGGTACAGATACTTTTCATATTTGCATATGAAATTCGCATACTATGCGTATTTTAATTTTTTAAGGAAGATTAGGTCCCTTTTTTTGGAAAATAATCTTAAAGGATAATTTGTCAAAGAACAGGACCGTCCTGTAAAATACAGGACGAATGTTCCGATTAGATTAGATATCTACCATCAGAAGTGTTTTTTTTTTGTTTTTGCATTAATTTAAGAAGCGATTTAGTATTTTAGTAGACAATTGATAATAATGATAAGTCAGATCGTATACACACATGCTATTCTATTGAAATAGAGTTTATACTAGAGTCGATTATTAAAATTGTGGAATCAATTATTTATATAAATTTTTTAAATTGAATTTTGAAGTCGTTATGATGTTTAACTCGTAAATAATTATAAAAACTGTTTTTTTCTTTTTTTAATTAATACCAATAAAAAATTAGAATTTTTTTTAAATAATTTTAATCTTATTTTTATTTTTTATAAATATGTATATATATAATATGTATGTTTTATTAGTATTGGCGGGGAAAATGGATGTCATTATAAAAATGTAATAATTGGTAATTTATCATTTTGTTATTAATATGATACACATTCTGCTGATTTCTCATTATACATTTTAAACTCTGTTTTCAATTCAATAATTTAGGTACCTATGTTCAATATATATATAATTTATTTTTGATATAAAACTGTTTTTATTTACATTATACATATATATTAAGAAATTTTTAATAATATTATATTATGTACATAATCATTTTTGAAAATATTTTAATTATTTTTTTTAAATTTTAAATTTTTCATTTATACTTAATTAATTTTTATAAAAGCAATTTTATTTTGTATAATTTACTCTTGCAGCAAATTTTCATTGCTATTAACAATCTTATAACTATAATATATATATACATATATATGAGTGTTATATAATATATATATAATACATAATCTTTTCTAAATTACAACCTGATTTATTATTATCTTCATGTCTAATTAAATATAGTTTTCTTAATTTGATTTAATTTCTATTATTTTTAATATTTTTTAAATTTTTAAGTTTTAATTGCTTGAAAAACTCTTTCAATGTTATTTAATTTTTGTTTTTTAAGTAAATTTTTGGATTTAATTTTTTCCGTCGTCAATTTTTATTAATCATTGTTTTTGTCAATAATTTCATTTTTGGTAGATAGTGTTTTTATTTTAAATTATTTACGTTTCATAAATTCAAAATTAATATTTTTTATACAATTTCATTTTAGGTTATTTAAATATGAATTTATTAATAATAAAAACATTGATGTTTTAATGGAGATTTAAAATATACACATTAGTATTTATGATGTATATAGTAATGTTTTGAGTATGTTTACAGAGTGTTTAAAAATTAAATAATTATTTTCAAAAGGCAAAATTGAATTTTGTTTTGGAAAAAGATTTTTATAGTCTAAATACACATACGTATAATTGAATTGAATAATTTTAGAGTATGTATAGTTTTGTAACTATAACTAACTCAGTTTTAAAGTATAGTTTTAAATAATGAATGAATGATACAATACTGAATATACTGCTAATACTGAATATTTCTTTTGATCGTCAACGTTTTACCTCTTAAAAAATTATTACTTCATATTGTAAGTATTGCTCACTTTTGTTTTTTTCTCTTTGATATGGGTCTAGCTTTTTAAAGTATTTTAATTTAAGTGTATAATTATTATTGACAAATATATTAATTAATCTATGATTTTGATTTTTCTACTAACAGACAACAGGTATCTGCTTTTTGTATTCAATATTTTTTTTTTCAATAATTATTTAAAAAATTAATTTTTTGTGATTTTTTAAGATATGAATTAATAATGATATAACATTGAATCTAGACATCACATCATAGTATTTACAATGTCACACACTCTGTTAACATAAAAAAAAACAAACAATAAAAATGTATGTATCTCCAAATTTTGATTTGATTTGATGAGATATAAGGTGTTGGAAAATTTCTTTCGTTTTTATAAGCTATTCTTAAATAGGTCTAGTATTAGGAAAATAAAAATAAAAAAAAACTAATATGAAAATCAAATTTTTTAACATGAAATTGTTCAGATTTCTGTTTTATTTTAGTTTTTATTGATTTTGTCTATTATTTTTTTAAGTAATTAGTATGAGTAATTGAATTAATTTATTTTATTTTTTTAATTAATAAATATTTCCCATGTTTATTTGATTTAATTTTTCTTTTATTTTTTTATTACTTTTATTTTTTGTATTTTGTAAATTATTGTAACAACATGATGACTGGAAGACTAATACTTATTTCTAAAATTTATTTTCTTTTTAGATTTTATTATTTTTTACTTTCAATTTAATAAATTTTATTATTATTGTAAAGTGCTATTTATTTTAATTAATTTAGGTATATTAATTTTTTTTAATTGTTCTTGTTTTAAATTGTGTTTTTGTTTTCTTGTTTTGTTATGATTTTATTGCTGGTGGGAAATGTAGTTTAAGGTACTATTTTTTGCGTGTATTTTGAAATTAAAATAATTTGTTTTTTGTTTTTATCACAATTAATTAATAAATTATTAATTAATTGTTTTTATTTCTTAGTGTGATCATAATTTTATTATTTATATTTTGATAAAATTGAAAATTTATAAATTAAAATGTTAGGAAATTTTTAAAAAATATTATGTACTCGTATATATAGTTTAATTTACCCTATATATAGGAATTAGAGTGGTTGGTAAATTAAATTTTTATTTTGAATTTTTTTTATTAATTTAATATTTAGTATTTATAATTAAAAAAATTAATTTATAATAAGTTCAGAAATTATGTTTTCAGTTTGAAATTACTTAAATTTGTTTTTTAAAGACTATTATTGTTAAATTCTTGAGATACTATGTAGGTCTGTTTAATTATATTAATTAAATTGCTTTTTAATATTTAAGAAAAATTGTATTTTTGGTTGAGAATATTTAAAAATGTTCAATCAAATTCAATTAAACACCTGTGCCGCTAGTAAAAGCTATATATAGCAAATTATTATTTCAAATTGCTATTATTTTCTATACAATTTTCAATACAGATGGAAATACATGAATATCATAGATTAATATTTACTTAAATGTTTGATCGATATTAATTCCAGAGATTGGGTTTTAAAAAGAAATGTTCAAAACAAATAATAAAATCTAATTTGAAACATTGAAAATAATTCAAGAACATTTCATTACTATTATTATTAGGTATTTTACAATATTAATCAAAATTTAAATTGATAATTAATTAAAATCACTAGCTACCAGGACATTTAGCTTAGAAAATATTTCATTTGTTTAAACTAATAATTTACAATACATGATTTATTTTCTTCTTCGTAGATCATAGGTTTAAAGTAATAATGTTTATTACCAATATAAAAATATATCTTAAATGTGCTGAAACTACAGAACATTTCTAGGACCTAATTACAACAAAAATAAAAAACATAATTTTATATAATATTTGATATGAGCAGCCAAGTTAAAAACTGATTTTATTATAGCTAATATAAAATTGCTAGTATTGCTACCAGTCCAATAAAAATAATTAAAACTATTTTAGATTTATTTCCTCAATCGAGTACAAAATACTGAAGAAGTCTGCAAGATCATCTATATGATAATTTGTGGTATTTAATAATGGTATTTTAAGGTATTTAATGATATATAACCTGATATAAATGAAATAATTAAAAATTTTGTAGTAAATTTAATCCAAAAAAAAATGATTTTAATAAAAATGATTCGTAATTAATTGATATTAAAAAAATTTTAATATAATTTTTAAAAATGCATTAAAATTTATTTTATTTTTAATTTAACTATGAAAGTTATAAAATAATTATTTTATTTGAAATACTCAAGTGATATATATGTTAAAAAAAAATGTCAAAGTTTGCAACAGGGTTATAGTTATTATGCGAATAGTGAACAATAAACAACTTTAGACCAAAAAACTATATTATCAAGAAATCAGAAGTATGTCATAGTTTTTTGAGTAGTTCACAACTGAATTGTGATACATTTCAAAAAATTATTTTTATATAAGATATTTTCTTACTATTTTCGGAACGAAATAAAATCAGGTGGTAGAGTAATTGGTAAAATGATTTATTTTTACATACAGTGTTTCTTATAATTGTTCTAAAAACATTTCTTTCAAATTCTGATTAGTTCAAAATATTTGAAGGACTAGAAATTTCGGAGAGCTATTGTGGGACAATTGCAGAAAAGAATTAGAATTGTTACGTCCTCTTCTTTTCTTACAGACTCTGCAGAAATTATTTGAGTGGAGTACATCTAATCTTCAAGAAGGAGCTTAAAAAATTAATATTATCTAAGTATAACTCAGATGACTAAAAATTTTTTTTTTATTTTTTTTCTTTTATATTTATATTTATACTGTTTTGCTTCTTTTTTTTACCATTGTGTAAACGTAAATACTTTATACTAATTTTTGATTTTGTAACTGCTTATATTTGTCAGGCACCATTTATAGCCCACTATTATTCGAATAAGTTTACCTATATTGAATGCAGACCTATTGCACTACGAATTCGACTAAAATTAGGTACATTGAGGGTAAATAAAAAAACTTAAACACAGGCCTAATTAAAAAAATTTTCAAAAATAAAATATAGACCGACCTACTTATAAAATTCTTTTATTGTACATTTAGTTCATAATATTGGTGCAATTATTGACATTTTTTTTTCCAATTAAACAAATTTGTTTTCCTAAATTGATATTTTCAAAATTTCTTATGTGAAAGATTTTTTCTCTATATTAGATGTGACTCTGCTTTTTATACTTTTATTTTACTTTTATTTCTTTATTCATTCGTTTTTTCCTATTGTTTAGAATTCTAACAATTAAATATATTTAATATAACAACAATAATTTTATAAAATTAAGATTTCTAATAAATTTTGAAATTCTAATAAAAATATATATGTAATATGTATATGTATGTATGGATATTGAATAAATAACATGTAAATATAGTAATGTATATTATATATTTATGTAATAATGAATTTAATCAATTTATTAAAAATGCCATTACTATATGCAATAAAAAAGGGAAAAAAATATTTAAATTAAATATTTAAATATTAAGATATTTTGTTTTTTTTTTTTTTTAAATTTAATATGACATTGAGATGTTTTGAAGAAAAAATAAATATATATATGAATATATAAATTTTATTATAAAATATAAAAATTCACACCATTTTTATTTTTAAATTAAAAAATTATTTTAAAAATTTAATTTTCATTTTAATTTAATTTTTTTTTTGTCTTAAATTCTTTCAATTACACGTTAACATTTACGTTATTTATGAAGTTAATGAAAAGTATTTTATTTTAATTCCAGGTATCTAATAATTTGTTTTGATTTTTGTTTTTGTTTTTGCTCTTTGTATTTTTTGTAATTTCGTTGATTTTAAGAATACAAATATTTAAAAATTTAAGAAAATATTACATATTTAATTTATTAGAGAATTTATTTTATTTTCTTTGCGTTTTTATTACATAAATATTATTTGAAACATTTTTTTTTTAATGTTTTGAATTGCTTGATTTGAGTTTTTCTTTTTAGTTTTAGTTTTGAGTATTATTATTTTAATTTTCATTTCAATATAAAGGAAGTATTATTAAATTTATTATTGTTTTTATGATAGTAATTAAAAATTTGTATCTTTAATTTATACATAGATGTTTTTTTTTTGTTCTAGTCACCTAATTTATAGCAGAAAGAAAAAGAGTATTTGAAATAGTTGTTTTTTATTTTTAGATCTACAATGCAGTTTTCTAGTTTTTCATTATTTCTAATAGTTGCTATGAAAAATTTCAATTAAAATTGAAAATTCATTTAATTTCTATATATATACATTCTATTGGGTTCAAATCTAGTAGTACAGTAATTTCCAACCATTTTAATACCATGTAATAACTATTTTTACTGTACTAATAGAAAATTTATCCTATTTTATGTATATTAGGTAGAAATACGTTATAATACCATTTTAATTAATTTTTGAAAGTAGGTATTACGTAGGTATTACGTAATTTGCAGTGATACGATTATTGTTATACAATTATTTTAAATATGAGATTAATATAAAATTGAATCGTAAATTACACCATGGTGTCATATGAATGCTTTAGTAAATATTACAACCCAAAGCAAAAAATGTAATGTTTGAATATAAATTTTTTAGCAAATATTACAACCCAAAATAACTATATACACTACCTTTGTTTTCTATTCGTTGAATATTCAAATACAATTTGAAAATACGGGTACTTATTAGCTAATGTTGTTATTTTAAACAGTATAGTACAGTATAATTTTAGCATAAATTAAAAAAATAATGATGAATTTATGGATGCAAACAAGGGAATATACAAATATATCTTTGGAACTCTTTATTTAAATTTACCGTTAGTGACAACGCGAATTGTTCAATCCAGAAAAATTTATATTGGAACAGTTATCTGAAAAACGATGCCATTGTGATGTTTTGTTTTTTAAATATTAAAATCAAAAATAATCTCAAATTTACTAAATAAAAACTGTATTAAACATTTATTTATTAGAATTAGATATTAATAATAACAATCTCAGATATTAATGATAATAATTTCGAATTAATTTCAAAATAATTCACCATAAATGTTATGTCTTATATAAAGCATCGAAATCTTTATCAAGAAGAAGTAAGTTATATTATGCTAATGTAAATAATGATCAATTATTTTTATAATAAATTTTGATATGCATAATGAGTATATTTAGTAAAATTAAAATGAAAATTTTTGACTGTTTTTAACGATTGTATAATATCCCGAAAAATCTTAATGATGTAAACAGAAAAAAAACATTATATGAAATAAGATTCATGTTAACAAAGAAATCTAAATAAAATCACTATTGTGGAATTGCACAGGGGCCCACTAGTTTTAATTTATATTCGTATACTCTAGTTGAAAAAAACAATTCGTTTTAGGTTAAATTTTAAAACCACATATATATGATAGAAAATGTTGTCGTCAATAAATTAAAGAACCCTTTCAGATTTTTTGTACAAAATTTATTTCGAATGAAAAAAATTTAAATATAAATTTAAAAAAATAATATTTTTTTGCTTTTTTAAATTTATTTACCTACGTATGTATATTTTTTTTTGTTTTAATTGTTAATTGTAAAACTTGAATGTTACTTGTAGTACATATACATAATTTATAATATATATAATATATATATATATATATATAAATTTGTATTGTGTATTATAAAATTTAATTTAATTTATTTATTTCAGAATTCAATGTCTCTAACTATCTCATAGAGTGCTATATATTACAATAAGTAAATACTAAATAGCAAATAAAAATTTAGTCTATATGAGTGATTCAATTGCGTAATATTTTTATTTGTATTATTACTGTAACATTGCGTTTTCATTTTGCGATGCTATGAAGTTTGTATTTATTTAATTGCTTTAAGGCATAATCACTTAAATGAATCTCACTTTACGTAATTATCAACTTTATTGTAATGTAATTTAGTCATTTGTAATTTATTTTTTTATTTAATTTACAGTTGTTTGCTTTCAGATATACTTATTGCAATCGAACAGTTACTTACTATAAATATATTTTGCTGTAAAATTATCAAATGTTGTAAAATGAATAACAATTATATATGTATATTAAAACAATAACTACAACATTTTGTTAATATTCCAAATTTTAAGAGTATCTGGTAAACGCAGGATGTATTATCATTTAACAGAATTTTTATTATTTTATTTTACTTGACTCATAAATTCTGATACAAAACACTGTTTTGGAATATTTAAAGTCATTTGAAGTGATTTAATATCTGGATTCTATTCTACAAGTAAGTGTAACTGTTATTATAGCATAAAATTAAAATATTATCATCCTACATCTCTTGTCTCACTGACATTTGGAATATTGATGTCATAATTCGTATCATTTAATTATTAAAATTTGAAATATAACATTTTCAATTTGAATTGAATATTCTAGCAACTATTAAGCTCTTACATAATATTTAATCTTGAATTCAGTTTTAATACTATGAATTTTTTTTAAAATTGTAATGAAATTATTTAATATCTAATTTGATTGTATCTATACATTTTTAAAAGTGGATTAGAGTAATTAAAATTAATAAAATGGAAATTAAAATTCTGACATAATATAAAATGAAAGCTATTTTTAACATTATAGGGTGTACCATAGATTGATAAACGTCGAAATTAAAATAACCTGTGATGTACAAGATATGGTAAAATTGGCTTACAGAGCCAAGAAGTAAGTCTAGACTAAACATGCAATAAACATAAAAATAGTTAACGAACGTGTTGTAAACATAGTTAAACAGATTGTTTAACTATAACTATTTTAGAAGTCCAGACAAACAACTGAAATGATTAATCAAATCTGTTTGACATGGCTGAAGCCTGTAATACTCGAACAAGAAAAAGTATGAAATTTAATAAGAAAGATAATTTATTTTAACGATTTGATTTAAATAGATGGAATTTGATCTAATTATTAGGTATAATGTGAATATTTTTTCAAAATTACGATATTATTAATTTTCAATGAAGTTTCCAATATTTTATTTCATTCAAGTTCAGGCATAGTAAAAATTTTTAAATGTGATAATTTTTCAAATCGATAAACATAAGCAAAATAAAAATATCGACTTGAAAATTTATCATACTTTAAAATTTAGTAAAATAAAAAAAATATATTAAACACTAATAGTTCCATTATAATGAACTTAGGTAATGAAAGAGTTAAAATGTAAAATCGTTATGTCCTTAAAGAAGAGAGAGAATATTTTTTCTGATTATTTTTATGAATTAATTTTGATTTATGAAATTTAATAGAAATTCAATTATGGTTTTGAAAATAAATTGTGCCACACAAATATTTTTTCATTCAATTGATTTTGACCATAATTATTGTCGATATTTCTAACCTATACTACAATAAAAAAACATTATCGTTAATTTCTATTTTTATTGCAAAATTAATTTAAATGAAGTATATAAAAACTGAATTCAAATTTAAATATTCAATATAAAATATTGATGGTTTCCTGTTCCTTAATTTTAAAAAAGAGGTGAGAGAGAGAGAAAAAGAGATAGAAAAAAATACTAATTAAAAATTTATTAAATAGATTTAAACATATGTATATATACAGCTATTGTTGCAAATTTTCAAATGTGATTTGCTTCTTGTATTTTATTCTATTTAAATAATTTTTTTTTTATTTATTTGAAATCACTAAGAAAATTTTTTTTTTAGCTCTAGATTTTTGCTTCATGCTTTTTACAAAGCTTTCTAATAGTATATATATCAATGTATATGTATATTAAATTATTTATTCATTTTAAATATACATTATTTATTTCTTTTATTGTTGTTCCATTTATTTGGATTTTTTTTTTTTAATTTCATAATTAAAAATAAATAAGTAAATATACAGTTTTTTATTAAAAAAAAAAGAACATACAATTAAAATTATATAGAAATTTTCTTTAAATTTTAAATTGTATATAAGTAGAATTGTAAAAATTAAATATATAGTTTAATTAAAAATAAATAATTTTACTAGAATATAGTGTTGTTTACTAGAAATCTGCTTTCATTTATAGGAGATTGTAGATTTTAAATATATTGTATGACACCATTCAGATGTCCACCCAAGTTGATAACCTTATATATCGCACACCATAGATATTTGAAGAAAAGCCAGCCACGTCCCGAAACTTTATTTCTAGAATAACAGAAAAGAGACCCTCGTCCTCCGGGCATCACCTTTGGCTCTTCGAGCCATCCCGTACTGTCACATACTGCCTTCGGTACTTGTTGTTGATCCCTTGGAATCACCTAAACCACCAGGACCATCATCACCACCACCAGCTGCAGCAGCACGTCCAGCAAGACCAGTAAAATCAAGTTTGTACTGTATATAGCGAAATAAAAAGTAAAAAAATAAAAAAAGAAAAAGAAAAGTTTACGATTAGTAAATAATTATTTTGAAAATATATTTTTTTTTTTAAATTTAATATTAATAATTAATTAGTAAATTTAATTTAATTGTACACAAACATACAAATATAATAATTACATAATTTATATTACATAATAAATTAGCTATATTATATTAAAATTTATAATTTTTTTTTTTACTAACAGTCTAATTTTATATAAAATTAACAACATTTAAAGCTATTAAATAATTGCATAAAGCTGCTTAAAAAAAAACCAATTTTTATTCTTTTAAAAAAGAATATATTTTTTTTTTTCAACTATTGAGGTTGTATATGTATAAACATATATATATATATATATAAATAGAGTATGTGTATAAATGTTTTAAATAAAATTAATAAAATCGTTTTTTTCTTTCTTCTCAAAAAATTGAATATCATAGAAATTAGAAGAATATGCTTTAAAGTTATTATCATTGAACAAACTTTGAAATTAATTTAAGCGTCAATAGAACTCAATTAAAACTATTAAAAATTTATAAAGAAATTTTTTGTTTAAACGTTTTAGATTTCAAAGTTTCGGTTTCTAGTTGGATTGAGGACATTTTAATTTGATTAGAACTTCATGAATATTATTTTTTGTTATTTTTTTGTTCGCAAATAAATGACTTGAATGGTACAGAAGTTAAACAATTACTAGAGAAGTTTTGTTTGAAATTTTTGGCAACAACTTTTTTTAAATTAAGGAAGTGATGACGAAAAAATATTATTTTTCATTTTTTGAAATATATTTTTTTGGACTTTATGGATTTAAAAAAAAAATAGGGAAAGATAAAAGACCGGAAAATGACTGACTGAATGACTGACTGACTGAAGAAATGACTGAATGACTTAAAATTTCATAAAAAAAATTCTGAATTGGCCCAAATCTCGAATGATATCCTAACCAAAACAAAATCTTGCAAAAACTATTATTTTTTTTAATGAAAATCTTATTTCCTGAAAAAATATATAGCTTTTCGGGAAATTCTACATAAGCTATTAATGAAAAAACCCTTAAAGTATCAAATTCGGCATTTTTGATTTTCAGTCAGTTTTTATTCTGTCTGTTAATTTTAGTGTAATGTTATAGACCCTAGTTTTTATTGTGCATTTATTAAAATAAATTAATATATTGTTCATAATAGACTATAACCGGCTTTTTATTACTATTGACATTTTTTAAAGTTTATTTTATTTTAAATTTATTAATTCTGCCTTATTAATTCAAGTTGACGTATCTGACAAAAAAGTAGTTTTGGGATAAATGTGTGAATTTGAAGAAGAACTTTGGCAGATACATCTATGTAATTTTACATTGTAATATTATATCCATAATACTTTGCAGATACGTTTACGTTTAGGAAAATCTAAAAAGTAAATAAGAATTTTAATTAAAAAAATTTAATTTCGTTTCTGATGTTGTTGCTTAATCGCAATCAATTACAAACCAGTACAATTAAATTATTTTTTATGATTAGATAATCGGACAAATATAAAAAAATTTGGCTTACTTCTAACAATTTTCTTCACTCCTTATTTTTTGCTTTTTTCTATTGGTAAAAGAAGCTATAATAAAACCACTCGATTGGGAACATAAACTATATTACCAGGATTGCAAATACCCTCTGCAACAAAGTTATATGATAAAGTTATAATTTGGCATAGGTCGGCTAGGTCGACCTCTTTAGTGGTCCACAAATAAACAAACCCACATGTAGTTGTTCCATATGAACCATTATCACAATACACCCTATTCTTGAGATTTGTCTCTTATACAGAAATGTGGAAATTGAACTTTGACAATAGTGCAACACACAAAAAATATTGAAAATTAACGAAGTTTGAAACAATTGAAAACTATCCTCTCATATTCAATATGGATGATGCCATAGGTTGTAAAAGATATAAATATTTCCGGGATTACACATTGCCTGATTCTGAAATTGACATTAGAGCAATAAAATACGGTTTATCAAAGACATAGACCTAACCCTCTGAGATTCAAAATTCATCCGCTTTTAAGAATTCGGTAAGCTTGATAAAAAATCGAACTTAATTTCATTATGAATTGTTTTCCATCATTTCAGGGCACTACATATATATTTTTTGAGTTGACTTATCTTAGACAACAACCACATATGAAATAATTTATGAAACTTGATTTTAATACTGTCAAGGAAAAGAAGAAACTCTGTACCTACTTTGATGACTTACGGCAATTTAATAAATTAAAATTTTTCTATATGAAAATGTTTGTGTTTACAGAGGGGGTAAAGTTTAAATTGAAATTTCTAATTGAAAATTAAAAAATTTTGAAATTATATTTAGTTTCGCAACGTCTCTTTTTAAATATCTATGATTTCAATGAATAATAATCAGAATAGTTTGTGAAATTTTTCACATATTTCTGCCGTATTTTTTCAATTTATAGACTAAATATAATGATCTGACAGGTACATTTCACTAGTTATGCAATTTTTAGTTCCTGCTAAAAAAACGAAATACAACTTTAATTTTTTTTAAATATAGATTTTTAGGAATATAGAACACCTTCTTAAGTACTTTTAAGTTAAATATTGTCAATAAAATAAATAGTAAATTTTTCGAGTATGAGTTAACATGGCAGAATTATGATTCAGAGACTATTATTTATTGTTTTTTTTGCATTTGCATAAAATTGAAGTTCTATTCGTTTATAAAAGTTGAAAAAGTAATAACATTTTTTAGATCAAAATTCTTATACAATGCTCGAAATAGGTTTGATTTTAAATCAATTTTAAGAGAAATAAAAAATATTTTAAACTTTTTGGTTTCTTCTACCAGAACCTTTCTAATATTTTGAGTTAAATTCTACCTTGTAATATTTCGCTGCACTGACTTGAGCCGATAATTGATTTTGATTCGTTAATTAACTAGGATCACTTTAATTGACCTGAATGACTTAATTGACTTTCTGTATAAGCAAATATTTTAAGAGAAACTTATTCGCTTAAAATTAACTTTAATTGAGAGAGAGAGAGAGAGAGAGAGAAGCGAAGAAAGTAAATAACAATTTTACTCTAATTATGAACGAAAAAAAAATTTTCTTTAAATTCAAAACAAAAAATTAAATTAAAATAATAGTTTTTCTTACATCTATGGATTAATATTTCGCAAAACAATTTAAAATATTTAAATGAAAATTGATATCAACAAAATTATGAATAAAACAGAGATTTAAATTAAAACAAACGAATTAAAATTAAAATCAAAATATTGAGGTTGAATTGAAAAATTATGTGTGACTCTATAATGTTATATATTTTTTTGTATCTAATTTTAATAAAAGAAAAAACTAGATTCAAAATTTCTTTGGTGGTTTTTTTTTTTTTTTTTAATTTTTGTTTTCTAATTAATATATAAAATTTACAATAAACAAAATGGCTGAGCTTTGTATAATATTTAGCTTTTGCGTTCTAAATATAATTATGTATATTTAATTTTTTTTTTTATAATTTATTTATTTTTTCAAACCAAAAATAAACAAATAACGTTTTTTCTTACCCTTTTACTAATATTAAAATCATAGAGATAATTATTTGGTTTATTCAACACACATTTTTCATTTATATATTTTACCTATTTACAAATTTTAATTTTTTAATTAATTATTTAAAAATTAATGTTTATATTTTTTTTTGTTTTATTTTTTTTTTTTTTTATAAATTATAAGAAAGGATTTAAGAAAATTTATAAGAGAAAACAATAATAAAAAAAATGAAAAAAAAAATAAAGAAATAAAAATAATAATTTAAAAAGTTTTTAAAATAAAAAATAAAATGTATAGTATAAGGATTATAATAATAATTATTACACAACACCAAAAGCTGAAAAGAAAATTCACACACAAAAAAAAAATTTAAATAAATATATGTATGTATGTATATATGTACATTTATTAAGGTTAGGTATAAAACGGTTGTAATAATAATGCTTTGTGTAACGATTATTCTATTAATTTTTTTTTTCGTATAATGTAATAATGAAAATTTGTTTCTAAATTTTCTAAGAATGTAATTATAGTAGATACCTAATTGCGAATTGCGATGTAATTATGTATTTAATTTTCTATAATATGTATTTGAAAATTTCAAATTGAAAAATTTAAAAAATTTAAAAATTTTGTTTTTATTTTTTATAATTATTAAATTTTAATTTCAATTTTGGTTATTTTCTATTATTTTTAAGTATATTTTTCTAAATATTTAATTAAAAATTATTAAATAAGTTGAAAATAAAAATGTTGGACAATAGTTACGAAAAGAGTACCGTATTCGTTTTTCTAGAAATTTAATTTAATTAAAACTGTGTTGTAGGCTGTAAGTAGGTTGTAATGATCACCTGCGTGAGAACTAGTTTTTGAAATTTTTTATATACTTTTTTTGTTCTTTTTTGAGTTTAAGTTTACAACGAAACTTTGGTACACGGAATTAGTGAAGGATGGGGGAAGGAAAATGTCCCTCTATGATTAGTAGCGACATTTTAAATGAATTTATTAATATTTCTCTTGAATTTTTGAAGATTATACCGGGTGTTCCAAAGTATGCGTATCAGCTTTTTAAGAGGGGGAACAGTTGTTATTTTAAAATTTAAAAAAAATTCACTAATTAAATCGAGGGTGCTCTATCGATTGGTGATATTTCCAACTTCTGGGAAGGACCGAAAAATTTTTTTTAAGACAAAAAATTACCGAAATTTGCCAAAATCGAGATTTTTAAATGGGAAGGGGTACTTTTTTTATGCAAATTCGGATTCTACGTCGAAAAATAAGAAACTTTTGTTAAGTTTTGAGCGAAAAAATTAGAAACTGAAAAAGCTTTTAGCGGTAGGTGTTTTAAGATATCAGCTGTAATTAAGTCAAATCCTGGAGCCTTGTAAGATTTTAGACATTTGATTGACATTTGATTCAATTTATGTGTATGTAATTTGTGTTCATGTTTTAGAGTGTTAAAGTTGAAAAAAAAGTAATTATGTTACACGCTGGATGGCCGCAATGCAATAGATAGAGCGTCTGCCTTTCAACCGAAAAGTTCCAGTCTCGACTACCGATGAAGCAAAAAAAATTCTTTACTGCACTCGACCTGTACTGTACCCTTTATCACTGGGATAAAATAAATGACAAAAAATGATTGAGAGTATATTCTGGTAAAAATTTAAATAAAAATGAAGACAATAGTAATTTTTCGACATTTAATGAGCTTAAGCCATAAATTTGATAAATAAACATTCAGATACATTGTAGGTAAAATATGTAGTAAAAACTTGCAGTAAAAAAGAAAAGAAAAGGTCTTGTTCATGTTAGACGAAATTCAAGTTATCGCAAGATTATTATGTACAATTGCTTTTAGTATTTAACGGTGTATAAAAACCCAGCTTAATAATTAGCATTGGAAGTAATATTTCAGAACTTTCAGATCCATTTAATGCGATTGTGAGATGTGAAGAAATGAAATGCTGAAAAAAAACAGTTTTTAAGTATAAATTAATTATTCATAATTATAAAGCTGAGTGTGTGTGTAGTCTATGACTATTTCGAAATTTCAAGTTTGTTGCAAGTTATAATATAACTATGTCAACTACGTCTCATATTGTAAAAAACAACATGCTTTTGATGATCTATATGTGTACTGAGCTTGCAGCATATAATTTGCATGTCGAGTTATTAGCTAAACAAAAAATGTCTACCCAAAATATGCACAATATTTTGAAAACTTAGTTTATAAGAAATTTTCGTAATCAATTTTCCGTAAGATTTTTCTACTAACTAAAGTAGTCACAAAGTTTTCAAAAGAGTACCTCAACTCCCATAGGTGTTTCTTATATCTTCAATATAACTATATTTGTAAAAAGAATTCGTTAAAGTCGACTGCAGGAGCTTTTCGGAATTATTTTCAACATTTTTCAACTTATAACTATTATCAAATTAAATAGCAAAAAATAGAATAGAAAATTGATTTTAAGTTATAAAAAACAATAAATATTTTTTTTATTGTTAAAATGTCGGTTTTAATTAAATTGTATAAATTGATTTTAAGATTTGAATTTTTTTATTATTTTTGTTTTATTTAATTGTCAGTTTTAATTAAATTCGATAAAGTTTTCCGTTTATATAAATTTAATAATGTGTAAAAATTTAAGTTTTTAATTATGTTGTTCATGTAGATTTTAGATTTTAAGGTATATTTTTTTAAAAATAATTTTTGTTAACACGTTACTAAAAAGTTACACAGAACATAAGTAGTATTGACAAGTATATATTAGTAAATCTCAATTATTTTATTTTATTATTAATTTATTAAAATAATTTTATTATATTCTTACTTGTATTATTGATGTTTTTGTTTTGTTTATTTCGTATTGTTTTCAAAATTAATAGAAATGTTTAATTTTATTGTATAGTACCGTAAATATTAGATATAATATTTTAGTTTCCATTTTGTATAATGTTTTAAAATGTCTTTTTGCGAATTTATAGAAATAATAATATTTATTATATATTATGTATTATTACTTTTCTATATTTTAAATTTAATTTATGATACACTCTTTACTTTCATTTTCGCCTTTAATTTACTATATTTCATTTGTTGTGGTAGACATAATTTATACTAAAATAATTTAAAAAACAAAAAAAATTAGAAAATCAAAATAAATAAGAATAAATAAAATAATAAATAATAAAATTAATTATTGCTAAAAAATTAAATAAAATTCATTAAAAATAAGTCTTTTATTGAGTCCTGTTATTTTGGATAGTGGTAATAATTCAATTAAATTATTTATTAATTTATTGGATATTTTTTTTTATATTTGTTAAATTAATTTGGTTATACTAGAAATTAGAACGTTAACTATACTACAAGACCAGTTAGTATAAATATACAATATATGTACACACATATAATTTAATATTGTTTTAGTGTTTCTAATATCAATATTAATATTGCAAAAATATGAGTTATTTCTATAATTTAATTTTCCCTACTTATGATCACTCATGGGTTAATTTATGGTAAAACAGTTTGCTAACATCCTGTTGTGGTCAGTTTTTACTGAAATTGATTAAAAACATGGGGTATTCTGAGGGAGAGGTTGTACCGACGTAGGACTTAATGACTATATCCCAAGGATACCAGGTATTCCTAGGTTTACAAAACCGATATAACGGCTTATATCTAACACGCTGGGTGGCGCAGTAGGTAAAGCACCTGCCTTTCAACCGAAAGGTCCCGGGTTCGATTCCCGATGAAGCAAAAAAAAAATTCTTCACTGGTTTTTCGAGCTGGTCTAGTACCCTTTGTCATTGAGATATAATAAATGACAAAAAATAATTGAGAGTATAATCTGGTAACAAATTAAATAAAATGAAACTATTCTATTTAAGAAGGCTTAGTTCCCGACAATAGTAGGAGTTTTCCACATTTAATGAGTAGATAAGCCAGTAATTTGTTAAAACAAATACTCAAATTATTGTAGATATTGTAGTATAAAATTGCAGTCCCGTACTTAATTAAGCACGAAAAGGTTGTTCTACGTAAATTACTGTCAAGATCATAAAAAAAAAAAACAAAATATACAAAAACATCAAAACAAGAAGGATACTTTCAAATGTCCTTTCGTCCTTAAAGGATAAGATGCGCAATCAAAGATATATATTTTTGGAAAGCTAGGATCACCAGATATTCTTGGGATGTAGTAATTAGGTTCTACGTGGATACAACATCTCCCTCAGACGAGCCAAAACATGATAATATGATGAAAAACCTGAGTGTCAACGCATGATGGAGAAAATAAAAATTTCTCTCATTTCATCAACTTCTGATCCGTCAATATGCCGAAATCTGGTTGTTTTAATACGAACATTAATTCGGTTAGTTTTGTTTGTTTGTTTATTTGTTTCTACAAATTTTACAATCGATTTTGTACTAATTTCCCGATGAGCTATGAAAGCTATGAGCTTAATAGGTATGAAAATACTTGTCAGATGAAAAACGTATGGCGCTTGCAATAGGTGTAATAGTAACAAAATTAGTGTTCATATTATAATGTGCACAACAGTTAATTTGTAATTCAATAAAATTTTCAGTGACTTATGTAAGCTATTCATGCATCAATTAATTATTTTAATGCGCCCAATGTTTTTTGTATTCCCATTGAAAAGTTCACGTTTTGGATTTGTGATTATATACCAAAACTGATACTGACATATATATTAATGATAACTAATGAATATTAATGAGATTATCGCATAATAGATAAAAGATCAGAGATCAAATAAAATTTGAATTCTAACCTTCCAATCGTTACTCAATATCAATCGCTTCAATGCTGCCATGCTTGTAATTTACCATGAATTCCACGTAATTGAATGATTTTGTAATTCAGAATATACTCTTTTTTTTGTTTTAAATGCGGTTTTCAGTTCGTCTTATATATATTACGAGTAATTTAATGAACGTAAGGGTTATGCAAAACTATCGGCTACTTTGATTGAAATTTATCATATATGCATAACTAGTTTTGGTGATTATAATTGCTTAGATCGGCCTACCGAAATATTTCATAGCACATAGTTTCTAAATAATGCAATAATACCGGCACGCCGCAGGAATGTTCGTACTGAAGAAGATATCGCTTGCCGCTATAAGTGTGGAAGTAAATCAAAAACTTTTCGAATCGTCATCAGTCGCAGGAATGAGGACACCGGTCGTTTTACTACATAGATATTTTGCTTAAATATCTTGGCCTACATTTTATGTAAAAAATGCAGCTGGTGAAGGAATTGAAACATCGTTCTCTCGTCAGTCGGACTATAAAACAGTTGGAAACTGACTGGGTTGTTTTATAGCAAAATCATGTTCAGCGATATAGCTCATCTTTGGTTAAATTGTTACGTTCACGAACAAAATTGTCATATATGAAGTGAGACAAATCCATAAGAGACCCACTAAAGTCTCCTCCATTATATTCAGAAAAATACGTTTGGTGCGGTTTACACGGTGGTGGATCTTATTTCTTCAAAAATGAGGTCAGAAACCGCGTAAACGTCAATGAATGTTGCTACCGCATCGTTACCGATCGATGAATTTTTGTATGGAAATATGGATAACATTAATCTGGACTAGATATGGTTTCAACAAGATGATATTACGTGCAATAGGGCGACTGTAATCATTAACTTATTTAAATCAAAATTTGATGATAAGATTTCGATAAATTGACCTATAAATTGGCCTTCAAGGTTGTGCAATTTTTCCTCTTAATTTTTCCTGTAGAGCTACGTAAAGTTTCTGATATATTTTTTCATTGGTTTTTCAAACTCAGTAGAGAAAGATAATAAAATAAACCAGCAACAATTGATGCCTTCGTGGCCAATACTATTCATATTGTTCGTGACATACGGGCAGCATTGCTCAAAAAAGTGGCTCAACATTGAATTCTTAGAATGTGCTTCGTCAAGAACTGCCACAGTAGTCAATTTTAGGCTTAAAAACACACAATACATAACCACTGAGTTAATACAAAATTTATTTAATCCCCGTAACATACAGAGGCGGTCCAGCCAGATTGGACAGTTTTTAAAAATGACTTTTTGTCATTTTCTATAAAAAATAAAAATTTCTGTCATGGTGCAAAGAAAACAAGTAACATTAAACGAATTTGAACATTATTACAATTATTTTTCTAAAAGGACTAAACTGCTTGAAGTGATTAACGTATTTTCTAATGCAATTTTATCTCTAAAGTATTTTTTTTACATGGTCCATTCTGGCTCGGAGCGCCTCTATTAATATGTATGAACGTATTAACCTTGAAAATATACAAAAAAAATTTAAATTGTTGAAGTTAGATTTTTTAGAAATCGTTTTTTATTTAAATAAAAACAACAGTAAATTATTAAAAATGTAACAAATTAGATCAGCAGAAGAGTTATTAACTATGCAACTATAAGATATTGGGCTCGATTAGAAAACGTATCCATTGGTGTAAAAGTTGATGAGACAACCAAGGTAGTCAAAATCTTACGTTAAAGTTTACGACTTAATTCTGTCAGTGTATTAGCTGAAATATACCCTCATAACCCAATGTACTATTTAAAATTGTATATATATACGTTATTATAACAATTTACGCTATTTTTATATCTATTTGAAGGCTTTTTATCTTTTTAGGTTAAATTATCTAAAATATTATGATAGATTGTAAATAAACCTAGAACTAATATAAAAATGGAAATAAATAAATAATTAAAAAATAAAAAAAAAATAAAAACAAAAAGTAAAATTAAACTTTAATAAAATAAAATTGTATCGTTTACAAGTCTCCTTAGAATTTCAAATTGCCATTATTTTGTGTTTTATTAATTTGCGGCTGAATTATTTTTAACGCATTAAATTTAAACGTTTCTTAGGCTACATCACAAAAAAAAAAATAAAAAAAAAACAATTCTCCAATACTAATTCTCAGTTTATGATTATTATATTTCTTTATTAGTACTATTGCTAACTACTTTTTTATTAGTTTAAAAGCCAAAACAAAAAAAAAATTTTTTTAAATTAACACAAAACTAAAACTCTTTTTTTTTTTAATCTGGAATTCCAAACTAAATTTTTATAAAAAAAAAAACCTAAAGAAACAACTTCACCTGTATTATGGCTGCTTGATTATATTTTATTACCTTGTCGTATGTTAAATCGCTCACAATATTATTATACATTTAAGTTAAACTCAGCCTAATCAAATGAACATCGATTTAGTTCATTTTTTTCACTTCGAAAATGTTTTATTGTTTTTGTAAATTGCTTTCTATTGAATTGATTTAGTCCAAACTTTTTAAATACTTTTGTGTTTACGTTTTTATAATTTACAAGACACAAAGGTATATTTAAAATCTCTTTATTGTAAATTTTTTTTATTTATTGTTAACGTGCAGAACGTGCATTCTGATATAATAATGATACTTTTAATAAATATCTAATAGAAATAATATCATTAAATGAACTTGGATCAGGACCATTATGTCCAAAACAATAATGTAGTAGAAATTTAACTACTACATGAATGTGTTCATATAATTAAATTGACTATGGTCATTTGATTTTTATAAAAAGTACCAAAATTATTTGTGTTAAGTGTTGTGTTAAAATACCATTTATACAATATGCAAAATAGAGTAGATAAAAAATAATTTCAGTTTTTAGGACGAACATATAATATAATTATAGATTAAAATTATGAAAAATTATGTGCTAAAATTTATTTGTCATTGTGTAGAACTTGACCAGAATTTATATAAGTAGTTAAGAACGTTTTTTTTTTTGCCAAAATCAATACCAACCCAAAACTATATTCTGCAAGAATAAAAATGGTTAAAACATAACTAGTCGAAATTAAATTAAGGACTTATTGAAGAGAACTAAAAACTTCTAAAGGTTGAAAACATACTGGCAGAATTCTTTAAATTTGGAGAAGCAAAATTACAACAGAATATACTTAATTTCATTGGAAATTATTTGGAAAAATCAAAAAATAAATGGAATACTTAATGGCTTAATTTGCGTCATACATAATACATATCAAATGTAAAAATATCCAGACATATCCAGGCATTATTAAATGTACCAGGTTATAATATTTTTACTACCATCCCGAAATATCGACTAAAAATATTGGCCATCATAGGCCAACATAAACATCATAGAAAAAAACAAATAAAACTTTTGATCTGATCGCTCAACAACTGATCAGTTGTAGTCCATACTTGATTATATAAAAAAGCTATCTTCTACTGTCTTATGCACTTCATCTGTCCTATGTAGACTTCAAATAAATTTACGATAACATGTATTCGAACAAACTGATAGAAATCATATTAACTTTCTTTTTGAATAACAGCAAAGCAAATCCAACTAATCAAAATAAATCTGAAAAATACATAAGCCAAATAAAATTTCAAAGTGAAATAACAGTGGGTTTCAAGGAAAATAAATTAATCTCTTAACGCATGTTTAGGTATACGGGAGAAAAGTGGTAGAAATCACCAAAATTTATTGGTTAGGGGTGATTTCGGTAAGAGGTGAGCAAATCTACCAAAATTTCAAATTTTTGGTAGATTTTTGACACTTAAATTTTTTTTCTGGGAATATGTCAATGTCAAAATATTCTTATTATTTTTTATCCACGAAAAACAAGAAAATTGTTGTTGACAACATTATTTTCCGATCGAAAATTAATCAAATAAAAAAATATAAATTATGCAAATAATAATAATGTTGGATTGACATTAGAATAATAATAAAAATTGATTTTTTATTCTTTGCCAATAATTTCAATTCTGCCATCTTGATATTTCAATAATCTGACAGCAACGATGGCAGAAATCTACCAGTTTTTTTTTTACGTATGAACATGTTGGTAGATTTCTGCCTCTTATAAACGTGGGCTTAAATACTCGTCAAAATTCCCAATTACAAAATTCTCAATTATAAAATCCCCAAATTCAAAATTCCGAAAATAAAAAATCCTCGAATTCAAAATCCCAAAAAAAAATAAAATTCCCAAGTACAAAATGTTTTCAGAAAAAAGATTATACATATACCTGTTTTTTTTTTATCGATGGCAAGGTTTTAGTCAAAATATAAAAAAAAAGCAAGTAGTATTTTTAAAGTTGTAAACTACCGCCTCCAAGCCCTTGCTATTCATTTAATGAATCAATTTTTGTTGGAACATTTTTTTAATATTTTATATTTTGATTTTGGAATTTTTCGAAACCATGGGCTAATTTTAGAATTGAAAATTTTAAATTCCATCGTTATACAATCCAACTTTATATGTAATAACATCGGTTTCTAGTAGATACAATAAATATAAAAAAAAAAACTTTGATTAAAAAACGAAAAAATTTTCAATTAAAAAATATAATTTCTTATTTGCGCTTTACCCAATGCACCAACCTTAAAAATATTTTTCTAAGTAGAGATTTAACTTTTCGTAATATAATTTCCTAATTATTTTTCGCTTTATCCAATACATCAACCTTTACGAGTTTTTCTAAATATTTATGCCCTAAGCAAGCGTTCGAACCGACGAATTTCGTATTAACAAGTAGTTCACTACACCACTAAATAAATATGATCAATATACGATGACGATTGTTTCATGTGCTCAACGAATTAACTGTAAGACAGTTACAGGCAACATATTAGAAGTGAACTATCAAAGTAAAAAAAAAAAACGTAAAATCTGACAGGCAGACAGTCTGCGAAATGATTGTGAATAAATTATGCAATCTAATAATAATAAAAAAAATATTGGGAAAATGAATCCACTGAATGAATGAATCCATACATATTCACTATAATAGATTGCCAGCCAAAGTAGAAGAAAAATATGATTTTATTAACTAAAATATTATTTTCTTTACTTAAGTTGTCACTTTTTCGTTTTACTTTTGTTATATTTTGTTTCTTAACGAAAGTTTATTAAAAATAAAATTTCAAACAAACAATAAACATTTATTCTTATGTTTTTTAATACAATAAAGTTGATGGTGCCACATGGTGTACGTAACTAAAGAAAACTCGAATAGAAGATAGGAATTAGAGAATCTCATTTTTTGTATGACATAACAAATTTATAATAGAAAAAGCTTTTCCCTAATTTCAATTCTGATCAAGTTTTGTAAATATTTTTTTTTTATACATTTCCACAATGATTTTTTTTTGTTTTTGTTTTTTTTTTTTTTAAATATTAAAAAATTTTTATTAAATTTTCGAAGATTTCATTTTGCGATATACAAACAATTTTTTTACTATGATTACAGTATACATAATAAATAAATGTTAATTAGAATAAGTAAAAATTGTGTAAGTGTATATATATATATATAGATAACAATATGACAAATAAGAAAAAAAAATTATTAAAAAAATTGGGAGTTAACAGAGGGGGATAAGAAGCTATAATATATAAAAAAGTAAATGAAAAACAAATAATTGAAAATTAAATTAATGACAACAATATTGTTTTTATCATATTAATTTTTTTTTTATTAATAATTTTTTTTTTTTTTGTACTTAAATTTTTCTTTTTTTTTTTTTTATTTAAAATTTTTTTTTAATTAGTTATAAATTTATAATTAATATAATTAATAACTTTTACAAACATTGAATTAAACACAAATAAAAACATTTTTATATATGGGAATTGTTGTTGTTGTTGTTTTGTTTAAAAAAAAAATAGGATATAATTTAATTATTACTAAATTAAAGATTAAAATAATTAAAAATATTTACTTTTAAACTTATGTACTAAACTACAATTAAATTAAAATATTTATTTATTTATTATTTTGTTTTTCGTTTTAATTTTAATGTACGAATTTAATTATTGTATATGTATATAGTTACAGGTAGTATTCAAAATCTTTGTTTTGGTATTTTTAAAAATATCACAATTATGTATTTACATTTTGTATCCATTGTATTTAAATTTAAAATTAAATTTCTTATCATCATGTCAGTTACCAATTTTGTATTTTCCTAGGGTTTTCATTAAAAACAAATTAAAATTGAAATTCGAAAGAAAAATAAATTTATAATAATAAGCTGGGAAGGACCTATTACGCACTGGATAAGTACCTAAACTTATCCTGAGAAAAATAAAAACAAATGAATGAATAATTAATAATATTAATATATCTTTAATGTAATGCAATTAAATGTAATGTATTTAACGGGTATGATGATGATGATATTTAAAAAAAACATTCCAAAATCAGAACTTTCTGGAAAAGGGGGCAATCCTGACATAATCATTTTTTGGAATAAATGTAATTTTGATTTTTGATTTCGATTTGATAAACATTGAGTGATAATTTTTTTTGGGAGTGGTTCCAAAAACACAAAGAAAAAAAATGCAAAATGACAAAATTTCCACAAAGATACAAAAATTTGATTCCGAAAAAAAGTTTGCTCAATTTAAAATTCAAATTGGTTTTTTTTTTTAATCTTCCTTCTTAAAGTCGTCTTGCTTGATATTCTTGGCAAAAATTGTTTTTAATTTAATTTGCTAAATTTCCAATAAATTGTGGCTTAAGCCAAAATAAGTTTTTTTAAAAGCCTAGTCGTAATATAATGCATGGTTTTAAATTGAAACGGAAAGGGCGGATTTTGTTTTTTGTTAAATATTATTTTAAGGCCTTCTACACTTTCATTTCTCTGAATAGCCACTAATTGGGTACAAAAAAGAAGATATCGTTTTTCTTCTAGAATTTTTAATACTTAAGTATTTACTTTTTTTAGAAATTTTAATCAAATTTGTTTTTATGTAGAGCATCTGCTTGAATACAACGGTGTCTAAAGTTGTAAACTTAATTTATTTTTATTTGTAGGGTTCGATGTAAATGGCTTTTATAACCACGTTTAATATTGAAATAAGCCAAATAAAGTACTCCACGGAATTTATATATATGCATTTTAGATTTTCTAGGCATTTTTGGATTTCTTTAGTATTTTATTCCATTTCAAAAATGTTTCCTCTGAAGGCTGAAGTCCAATGAAAACGACACGACATTGTATGTCGACAAAATATGTCAAATTATATTTTGAATACATGTGTTTAAATGGCATTATAACAAATAGAGAGACACGACAAAGTCGGCGACAAAATTTTGATCAAAATTCAAAATTTGTCGTTTGTCGCACTGCGATATTTCATTTTGACAGCTCTTTTTAAATTTTAAATTTTTGCTAAATGTGAAATTGTTTTGTTGTTAAAATAAATTAATAAAATATATACTATAAATATATAATAAATAAAAAAAATTATTTAAAAAATGAGCTTAGAAGAAAAACTAATTGAATTAGTTAACGAAAATACTATTTTATATGACAAAAATTTGAAATATTATAGAAATAATGAAAAAAAAAATGCCATTTGGAAGGAAATAAGTGAAAAACTGTCTTAAAATAGTTCATGTTTAAATCCCGTATTATAAAATTCAAATTCATTTCTTGTTAAATAAATATTTCGCATCCAATATCTTCGCTTCTTTTTTTTCTGTTTTGTATTAGCTCTTTGTTAATATTAACAACAATTTTTTGATTTTCGACATTTTTATTTATTCATTTATTTTATTTAAACGTTCTTCTTCAACTTAAATATTTATTTTGAATATCAACTGTCAACTGAAATGTCTCGTTCATTGGACTTGCTATGCGACATTCTATGCCGACAATCTAGGACGACAATGTCGTGTCGTTTTCATTGTACTTCAGGCTTGAAATCGTTTTGCTGCTATAATATAACTGTATTATGAAATTTTTTATTTCGGAATATTTTGTTTAGATTTTTTTTTGATATAATATAAATGGAATTTTGAAAATGGATGTTTCTGTTTTTTGAAATTACATAACACTATCAAAATCTTTATTTTGTTATATTTTTATATCATGAAATTAATTATTTTGCTACCATAAATATCGTGTTAGACATTTTGTGTTATTTTAACTTACAAAAATAATTTCAATTTAACTAGCTTAGGAATTGTACTACAGGTTACAAATGGAGGGTTGGTTAATCAAATAATTAAATATTTTTTTCTTTTGTAATAATCATGCCAAGAATGGTATATACGAGTACATGATCTTCATATTTGTAGTCAAATGATATAAGCAACACAATATAGTAATTCAATAACTCAGTTAAAACATACACATATCTTGCTCCAAAATAAACGATCAAAATATCAAAAATGAAGTGGAAATGGAAACGTCAGACTTACAATGTACTATGATCAAAAATGTTAAATTGACTGTTTTGAAATCAAAAATGTTTGATATCGGTTTTAATACCGCACGGAAACAGCAGAGGGGCCATCGAAAATATATTTTTTTTTTAAATCTACTGCAATCGGTGTTTTTAAATATAGCGAAATTAAAAAACAATGTCGAAAACGTATATTTAAGCGAATTTTAGTAATTTTTAGTTAAAACTTTGACGAGAAATTCGTTTTCTTAAGTTTTGGTAACAATTTTAATATGTTTAATAAAATTTAGTAGGTAAGACTAAGACTAAAAATAAAAACAATTGAATATTAATTTTTTTGTTTTACATTGTCATATCATCAAAAGACGAATTTTGCAAATCAATTGAATTCTTTAAAATTAATTTTTTAATTCACATAAAACATTTTGAAACACAAAATGTTTATGCAGTCAAAATTATAATCAATAATGTTCAAATTATACTTTGTATTTTTTTTTACATTGCAGTGGTTATTGTACCTAAACAATGTTTCGATATAGTATTGAAACCGCAGCGAAACTCTTTTCACTGCATTTTGATGTAACAGAATTCCGTAATAAAAAATAGAAGAGTGAAAGTAACTTTTATTTTGCAGTAGAAAAAATAATACTGCAAGTTTACCACTATATTTTTAAAAATCTAATTTGAAGTTTATAATATTCGAATGTTCTCCTTTTGAAAAATATGCAGTTTAGAATTTCGAACTTGCTGCTTTGCTGCAGAATGGGTATTTTTTATTAACGAACGTGCTGCTTGTTAGATATGTTTTAGAAATGCATTTCCGAACAGACCCTATATGTTACATATAAAAAAAAATAAATAAAAAAGTCTTTATAAATTTAAATATTTAAAATACATGGTAATCGAAATAAGATGTTTTAAGTTTCAATAAAAAATATAAATATTTGAATTTGTCATTTTTTGTCGATCAAAATGCATTTTTAATTTTGATTTCGTTTTAAAATTAATTTTAGTATAAAATTTTAATAAAGTTTTAGCATTTTGTTTTAAGTTTAAATTTGAAAATTTTTCCAGCGGAGATAAATATTAAACAAAAATTAAATTTATGCAATTTTTTTTTAATAAAAGGGTGCCTGAAGACTTTTTTTCAGCCGAATAGAGAATCGCTTACAAAATTGAAACAAAAAAAAAATATGTAGCGAAGGAGGTGGAATATACCCATATCCAAATAATTTAATTCGATGTGTTCACTTTCAATCGTTAAGAATTATGATTAATTAGATTTAAATGCTAATTGGCTTATTCACAATTTGTTACTGGGATTAGTTAAGTGAAGGAAGTCGACCTTTCAATGAAAATGAGAATGTCTAATATAGAGGTGGTCAAAACCCAATTTGAATTGTTCTGTTAATGAGGAAAACATAATTTTTTTTATTATATTGACTATTGATTATTATTGTAATATTGTTATCCTGAGAAATCCTATGTACAATGGTAAGAAAAATAAAAATATTTTTGGTTTTAAATGTTTCATGTATAGCTTGTAATCGAATTATAAAATGCATTTTCAATAAAAATAAAAAGTGTTTTTTTATGCAATTGAATTTAGCAATAGTTTCCTGAGGTAAACTGGTTTCTTGAAAATTTAAAATAAAAATCTTTTTATATTTAAAGGTGTGGTTTTAATACTTTGCGTATTCAAAGGAGTAATTTTAACAAGATACCAACAAAGTGTTAACTATATCGTTAACTTTTGTACAAGAGAGTCAATAAAATAGAACGGGAGATCAGCAATAGCTCCGTAAAGTTTTCTCGTTCGAGTTTATTGAAAATTTGAAAAACTTTTTATTTTCAAAATCTTATGTTTAATATATTGCACCACTTATCGATACACCTACAAAGTGTTAATTATATTATTACCTTTTGCAAAACAAAAATTTTGTAAGTAATTGAAGAAAATCGAACGGGGAATATCTACTAGGCCTTATTTTGTTTTGAATTAATTTTAAATATTTTTTTTGAAATATGAAACGAACCATGAACTTCTGAAATTAATATACCTATCGAAATGACGCAGTGAATCAAAATAAAAATTATTTTTAATCAAAACTAGCAATATTAAAAAAATTATATGCTGTGAGTCCCAGTGAAAATAGTTGCACCTTAATAGAAGACCGAATCAAATAGTTTAGATTTTTTAAGACAAAACTTTCTTTGGACGATTTTCAATACGAAATGCTTATCAATATTTCATCTAATCATTATTTTTATATCTATAATTCTAAAATGTAATTTTTTATGCTAATTTTTGTTTATTACGTATTATATTATATTATTTACTTATCTATTTTTTAGTAAATAATTCAAATAAGAATTACATAAAACCTGTTTAGGAGAATTATTTTGGAAGTAGAATAATTATTAAGATAGAAGTAGCTAATTTACCGTTCTATTAAGGTAAACCATTTTTATTTTGACTCATATATGTACAGAGGGTTAATTGAATGATTAATAAAAACTAATTAATGTTTTTTTTTTACATATTAAAGGCACTTTAGGTAATACATAAGGCGATAAAATTTTTGAATGAAACATAGAATCAATTTTGATTGTAGAAACGAACATAGATTCTCTAATTATTTCTTTTTTTAAATAAACAAAATCTTCGCTCTTAAATAAATTCAGACAAAGTTTCAATGAGTGGACTAACATCTTTTGAATTTATATTTCCGAGTTCAAGACTTTTAAAGTGAGAATTTTTTATTTATTGGTGATTTTTCATTTTAGTGCCTGATTTTTTTTTAAATAACTATATTTTTTTTAAATATTCATCTAAAAATAAATATATTCAAAACTAACATTTACATTACAAGTATACAGTCTTCCTGTAATTAATATCTTTCTGTTTTGAAACCATCAGAATGAATTAATATGCGTGAGCTTAAAATAAAATAAAATTTGATAGCAAAAGACTTCAAAATTCAACCAAATACCGTTATTTAAATCAAAAAATTTTACTACAAAATAATTTGAATATTTTTAGTTTAATGGCCAATTACTTGGGAATGCAACAATATAAAAATCTTATTTAAACTGCCGTGTTAAAGATAATAAATAGTCTACGCTACTGTGTCTTAGTTGAAATTATGGTTTGATTTGTAAAAAAATATAATTAGAAAAACTGTGTTCGATACAAATGGAAATCTATGCACTGACAAATTTTGCCTCATGATGAAAGTATCTTAATCGTAGTGTACTGAAATGAATCGTTCTATATACAAAAACAAAAAAAAAATTAAATTTATGATATTATCTATAAAAAATTAAGATCACGTTAAATTATAAACCCAAACCTAACACTAATAAAACTTATTCGTTCTTAATCTCCTCTATTTAATTTAGAATTAAAAATACCAAAAAAAGAAAGAAACAACAAAATATTTTTTGAATACCCTTAATAAAAAGTTAATTTTTTTAATTAAAAATTAACTATATCTATTTTATTAATTAGTGTGCTGGCATTAAATTTATAGGAATTAATTAGTTCCATCATTTCAAAATATAAAAAAAAAAAATTTCTTTGATATTGTTATTTTTCATTTTGTTTGTTTTTTGTTTTTTTTTTTTTGTTTTTTAATAGTTGATATTCATTTTATTTTAATTAGTTTTCTTTTATTTTTATTTTTTGTATTTCTAAATTAAAAAAAATGATATTCTAATAGGAAGTCTACCATTTACAAAATTTATCAAAAGTTTATTAAAATGAATATAATTTGTTTTTTATTACATTCGAAAAGTGTAACATTGTAAAATATCAGTTTTTTGATTTGAATCGGAAATTCAAAATTTCATTTGGATTAGTTTTTTTTTATTTATATTAAATTATATTTAAATATTTAAGGTATATAACATTGTAGACTTTATTAAGGCACAAACACTCAAATAGGTAGTAAATAATGAGATAAGAATGAATGAAATTGTTCAAAGGATGTGAAAAATTATATTAAGTGCTTTTGCGTAAAACACAAGAGTAATAATAAGTAGATCAAAAAGTGTTTTCGGAAATGCCAAACTTAGATCAAATGCTAACTAAAACGTTAAATGATCTAAAACAATGACAATGTAATTATGTTATTTGACATTTGTCACAATTGTTTTACACACCTATTATTTATATTAAATTTTATACAAACTACATTTTATATTTTATTTTATAGAATCCAGATCCACTTATTTTGTTTAATTTTAACATGAAACTTTGATTTGTATATCTAAAAAATGTTTTTTTGATTAAATTGTAAGTTCAAAACATGTAAATGACGTGCAGATGAAATTTTCGATTCACTAAATAATCGACTACACTTCAAAAGTAGTTAATCTAAGATTGACAATTAAAATTACATGACTTAAATCGAACAATTTAATTGATTAGAGACTGCAAATGCATTGGTGGATATTTTGCTAATACTATTGATAGCTACAATTATTACTTGCGGTGTAAATTTGAAAATTAACTTCAATAAATTTGGCTTGAGCTTAGTTTGACATTTCCGATTACATCTAATATCAAAATTGACTTGCAAGACTAATAACTGTTAAAAAACTCTAATTAACGAATGTAGGATAGTTACCAAAGACAAATCAGAATCAGAATGAAGAACAAATAAAAGGCAAATTATTTTGTTTTTTCATTACAAATCATGTGTTTCAAATATTAGGAAATATTATCAATTCACTCATGTATTTTGACTTTTCAAAAGTTTTTTGTATAATTTCGTCATTAAATAAAATTTTTTGGGATTAAATCTTTGAAGAAGGGCGATTGTACAGTATAACAGTCTATACAGAACTATGCAGAAAAGCATATATACCACATTTTCTTTCAAAATGTCTACAAAAAATGTCAACAAAAAACGACTACAAAAAATTGAAACACAATTAGAGTTGAAACACAATTAGAGAAGATCAATACTGATGATGATTAGATATTAATCACGTTGCGACCTTCAAGATCACTAACATCCAGTAAGTAAGTAAATGATTAAAAAAACTGTTTTTCAATGTTACACTTTTGTTTAATGTGAAAAATAAAGAGTTTGTGACGAAACTACTGACTGATAATATCTGCTTGAATAAAATTTTTCATAAATATTTTTGTTAAAATGTTGACATTTTTATGATAATTTAAAATACAAAAATAGAAAAACAATGACAAACTGTCACATTACTCTTCGTTTTAAATAAAAACTTCAAAAAAGATAATTAAAAAAAAAAGAAGAAATTATCAAAAAAATTTAAATGACATTTAATATTAAAATATTTACATATAAAAAGAATTATGAAAAATAAGCCAATTAAATTGAATAAAAATAAAATATATAAAAAAGAGGAAGGGGAAATTTATTTTTTTTTTATTACAAAAATTCACATTGACAAAAGAAATTAAAAATATAATTTTAAATTTAAATAAAACTAGGCTCACATAGTTTTTTTTATTATTTAATTTTTTTTTTTTTAATATTTTTTAAAAATCTTATTATGGTACATACAACATTTTCTTTTTCGATTTATATTTTTTTTCGTTTTTTTTTTTTTTTTATTATACATAAATTTTATAGGGTAGAAAATTTAAAACTTACCTTATTGGCACATTCGAAGCATGTTGTTACTACTTTATTAATACAATTCATTAAAGTTTTTATTTCTTTGATGACATGATCAACTTTTACAAATGTAGCTGCTTTACCAACTGTGTGATCTTTAACGGTAAATTGTAGACTTTGAACGTATGTTGGTAATTTATCAAGGTGTTCTAAAAGTTCTTTTTTATTATCACCAGCAGGAACCTATTTAAAATATTAGGAATTTCGTGTTTTTTTGTTTTTTTATAAATGTCATGCACAACATGGTTATAAAATCAAAAATACAGTGAAAGAAATTAAAAATTTTATTTTGATTGGAATCATTTTGACAATGGGATTGACATTTAAATTGAAAAAGGATCTGATACATAAGTTCCGTCCCATATATTTAATTTTTCGTTAAATTTTTTGAAGCTTAAAACCTCAAAATATTTATGTGCGCACACTACTTTTGACATATGTATATTGAAATTTGACATTTAGTAATATTTGCAGAGTTTGTGTTGTCCATTTAATTCTCATAATATGCAGATAATGTTAAATTTTTATCTATATTTTATTTAAACAGTAAGAAACATAAAAAATAACAAAACCTTGCAAAAAGGTAAATATAAAACAACGAAACGTAAAAAAAATGTAATAAAAAATAAAAATGTCAAAAAAGTTGCAAGAAAATTTGCAAACGTTTTTCCTTTCCTTTTTTGACGTGTAATCAATCAGTGATTCTATTTTTTGACGTTTTATTTTGCGAATTAGAAAATGAGATGATTCATAAATGCCAATTAAAATGTTAAAAAACGATGATGTTTAATTCATCATTCCATTCATTTATGTCTCTTTTTTTTGCATAGAAGAAACTGAAATGGCAATATAAATGGCCGAAAAATGAATAAAAAGTGATCGTATGGGAGGGGTTTAATGTGGTAACTCGAGTTTTTTTACTTTAATTAGCTATTTTTTTTTTTGAAAATCTCGCAATCTTTGAATTCTCAAATTCTATTTATAGCGTACAGCGGCTTAAGAAGCATAATTGGTTGCGGGACCAAAATACAATTTTATTCTAGTATATTCTTCATTACTCTAGATTTAAGAAAACAAAATGGTTGGAACTCTTCTAGATTTCTACCTATATCAAAAGAAGTATTTACACAGAATAGGCTTTACCAATCTAATATTTTTCATGTTATCCGAGTCCAACTGGTACGTTGTTAGAAACATAAGAAAGACTTAAGGATTTATTGGACAAATATATATTATTTAAATGAGCAATGAACAATTCATTTTCAATTACGGTATGCTGATGAAACATGTATGCATTCGTAATTAAACGTCAAAGGTGTATTTAATATAGACTGGTTAAAAATCTAATGTTTGGTATAGCATTCGTAACATGTTTTCAAATAAACGTTTGAGAAATTTTTAATTTTATTCACTGTAAATTACACAGTAAAGTTTCTATTAAGTGTTAATAATTTTGATTACTAATACGAGTGAATAAATTCTATACCTGATATGAAAATTGTCTAACAACTTTATAAAGTCTATTGGCTTCTTCAGCAAAATATTCTGCTTGTGTGAATAGATCTTGTGTAGTACGTAATGTACCTTCACCCTTCGTAAATTGATACATTGAAAATGCCATTGCAGACATATTTTTGGCACGTTTTACAATATCATTATTCTCTTCAGATTCACCATTCCATTTTTCAGTTTCAGCATCCATTTCATTTGTAAGCATTTTCATTTCCAAGCCACTTTTAGCAATTTTTTCTTGTTCTTCTTGATCTAATCTAGCCGGTTTTAAAGGTTTTGATGTTGTTCCATGTTTCTATAAATTTGTAAATTAAATATTTTGTAATATAATATTTTATTTATTAAATTAAACTTACCCCCGGCCTTGGTAAACTTAAATATTCTAATCTATCGGGTTTAGCTTGATTTTGTGCTAATTCAATTATTTCTTTTGACAATGATGTAACATCACTTGCTAACCATTGCCACATATCAACAAAAACTTCAAGATTTTCTTTTGAAATTTTACTTGATGGATATGTTGCTAATACTCTGGCTGCAGTTATTACTTGCGGTCCATAAATTCGTAAATTGATTTCAGTAAATTTGGCTTGAACTTGTAATGTTTCTGTTAAGGCAATATGCCTCAATAGCTTACATACTTCTAATATATGATCAATATAATCATGAAAACGGTCAGCCTTTTCTTGCAGTCGATCCAATTCTTGATTTAATGCTATTATACGAAAACTACTTACTAAATCGATGCCTAATTTAATAACATGATTCAGTTCGTGTAATTGATCAGCTACTGATATTGCTAATTGCTGTGATAAATCATGAGCAGCAGCAATAACACTATCAATAGCTGCATCCAAATCATAAGATGGAGTTGAATAAGGTTCTACACCAACTGCTAAACGTAAGCATTGATTCAGTTCAAGTCGACATCGATCACATAATAAAAGAATATTTTCACGATTTTCATGACTTGTATAGGCCGAATCGGTAAAGTCTTGTGTTTTTTCCACAACCTTATCTAAGGCGATCATAAGATGTTCGCGGGATTCCGCATTTAGTACTGACATTTCATGATTGATTGCTTCAATCCGATGACTTGGCATATCACGTTCTAAACTCATATAGGAACGTGCATTACCACCAACACTACCTGTATTACTACCACCACAACCACCAACAGAATTTGTTTTATGTAAATCAGAACTAGTCACGATATGTCGATCACGAACACTATTACTACGCATTATTTCTCTTCTAGTATTTATATATTCAGGTCCACCACTTCGACTTCTTTCAGTTCTATCAGTTCTATCAGTTCTTTCAGTTCTTTCATTACGTTCACTACGTTCATTACGTTCACTACGTTCATTACGTTCATTGCGTTCATTACGTTCATTACGTTCACTACGTTCATTACGTTCATTACGTTCATTACGTTCATTACGTTCATTACGCTCATTACGTTCATTACGTTCATTGCGCTCATTACGTTCATTACGCTCATTACGTTCAGCTCTCTCATCTACAGTTGGTAATCTACAGTCACGTCGATCATTGCCATTTGATATGTCTTTCGGAGTAGCTATTGTTAATGCTTTAGGACTAACAGTAACATTTGCATTATTACCAGGTGGTGCACCACTATTTGATCCAACAACTGATGGTGATAATTGTGTTGGTGCTATTGGTTGTGGTGGTGGAGGCCAATTATTATAACGTGGTCTATACATTTCTACTAAACGTGTAAAATTTCTTAATGTGGTATAAACTGTAGCACGTTCTGCATCCCAGTCTGTAATAATTTGGCCACGTGGTGATAAGCGTTCAGCTGATGATGATTCTAAAACACCATCTTTAACAACATAATGTATTAGATCCATGGCACGTCTCATTTGGCAAAATACTGTATCACGATTTTCTCTGGCTGAGCTGCACTCTGAATGCCGAAGACAAGTTTTCGATGACGTTAACAACATCATTGTTGAACGTTCGAGAACTTGTCTTGCAGCAGCCATTTGAGCTCGACGTCTTTCATCTTTTAAATCATTTTGTCGATCACCAGTAACATGTGCTAACTCAACCATTTCGGCACCAAATACGGAGAATGCTTTAACAAATTCAGTAAAATTTGCTACTGATTCTAATCTACCTAGGGATTTTGCTACTTTATCTTTGGCTAAAAGGAGTTGTTTAACTACAACAATATCAGCTAATAAAAGAACTCGTGTTACAGAACTTAATAATGCTCTAGCAGCACGTATCATAGCACTTCGATCTGCTAATGGACCATCAGGTGGTGGATAACCAAGGGGATCTGTTGCTGTTATTTCACATAGACGTTCTATTGATGAACCTGTAAAAAAAAAATAAATATACATATATAAATATAAAATATATTATTTTTTAATTTTTTTATTATTAAATTGATTATTGATATGATAATGCAAAATATAAAATGTAGATCAAATGTATTTTATATATTTGACAGTTCAAAATGTATTGTACGAGTAAGATACATCGGTTTTGCTTATTTCTAATATCCTTTTCTGTGTTGTGATATATCCTTTTTTTTGTAATTACATTTATTCTATTGAAATATTTTCATACATGTGCATATAGCCGAGAATATAAATAAAAAGTAGAAAAAAAATTATTTTTATAGCTATATGAAAAAGAAAAACAATTTGATTACATCAATAAATTGAATGTTGTCCTTAAAAAGGAAATTGAAAAAAAAAAAAAAAATATTAAGAAAACAGAAAATGATTGTCAAATGACAGATAACAATAAGAGAAGCTTAATATCATCATAATAATAATAATCATTGTACATATTTAAGATGGTTGGTTTTTATCATATGCAGGAATTTTAAGCCTTGACCTCCAGTTAAAAATGATATGAATTTGATAAATATTGAAATTTTATTTTTAATATGCCGTTTATCTTAAATACATACAACGTCACATACATACATATATATTATACACAAATAAATAATCTACAAATTAATATCGATATATGTATAGACACATACTCTCTATTTATATAAATAATAAAAAAGAATTATTGTCAAGGATGTCACCTTAAGTTATAAATATAAAGGAATAAAAGGGAAAAAAAGGAAAGAAAAAAATTATTACATTTTCCAGACTTTTATGAGTAAGGACATATGTATTGAATTGAAAACAGCTTTTGATATTAGGTTTTATGTTACTTAATTTGTATGTATGTATAAGTGAGACTCCCATTATATTGTTATAAAATTATACATTTTACTAAAAGTTGGTAGTTATTAGCTTAATATTAAAACATCAAAAATATTTATTTATAATATGGATTAAATTTTGGGATCAGCTATAAAATATTCTTATCCTTAATTTTATTTCTCAGCTTTTATAATAATAAAAAAAAAAAAAAACAAAAAAAGAAATTTAAATTTGACAATCTAAATTTCGTTAGAAAAGTTATTAGAATTAGCCTAACTCTATTGCAGTGGCGTTAAATATTTCATGCAATTTTTTTAGCTGATCTTTTTTACTAACATACTTATTTTATAGAATATAAAATATAAAATTAAATAAAGATTAAAACTCTATAGGTATGTTTCACAAATTTTATTAAATTCTTAATCGATTTGGGTTATTACAACATCATCAGACTACTGTGTTCACTCTCCTTTTTCGATATTTTCTGTTGTACACATCACTCTATTAACATTGGAGAGGAGCTTGTACGAAGAAATGATGACATGTTACAACTCCCCGAATAAAAATTCGTTACGGAATGTTGATTCAAAAGATAAAGTAAGCCTTAACACCCAAAAGTACTTTTGACTCATAGCACTGAGTCATAACTCCCTAATTAATTTGGAAGTTATGACTTAAATAAATAGATCATAAATCTCTTAGTTAGATTTTGACTCATTACGAAGAAAGTATTTTTTACATAGTTATGTAGGGTAGGTATTCTTAGAAACCATTTTTTATGTAGGATATTTTTAAATATATTTTATATCCTTTATTTAACTTATTCTATATATTTTTTTTGTTGTTGTTCTCTCAATTCAATTAAAATCTTTACATCAAAGAACAATGTACTTAAAAGTAGTCATAGTCACTGGTATTCTTAATTTTGTGTCGGTTTAATTTGATTGGTGAGAATAACTTTTAAATTTCAAATGAACGAAAAAAATGTAAACTGATGGAAACATTTTCAGGAAAAGTCATATACATACTTAGTACTATTTGATTTAATTTTTTTTTTGTTATTTAGACTTAAAAAATACTTGAGACTAGCGAGCTTTTTATCATTCACTTTATTTAAATTCAAAGAAATTAAAATGTTTCTGTGGGGAAAGAAATGAAATGTATGTACTTTTCATTTTTTACCGCATTCGAAAAATCTTCTGAAATTTTTGAAAGGTATATGCATATAGGTATGTAGATGTATGTGTGTATATATTTTTAAATTATTCAAATAATATAATTTAATTATTTATGATGAAAAAAGAATAACATTTTGAGAGAGTGAACATTTCAAATTTTTGAGACATTATAATATAGGTATTATGATATTCGTACAAGTTGCAACAGTATTGTAAATATTAACATTAAAATGTAAAATTGCTAGTATATACTTAATCAATAGTATATTATGTTGATTAATTTACGTAAAAGCCAATTGAAAATACTTTTATTACACAATCGTAACTGATTCTAAATTGTTAGAAAATTTAATAACTTAAGCACAATTTAGCATTTACTTTCATGTTTTTTAGATTTGGAGACGTAAAAAAAAACATTAAATAATTAATAAAATTTATTAAAAAAATATTTTAAGTAAACTTATCACCCTAATGCGATTTTTGTTGATGTTTCTTGAAATGGCATAATTCATCAAAATGTGGTGCAATTGTTGCCTAGATTATTCTCAAATCGTTTCAAACCATTATTTCAGTTCAATAGAGTTAGAGAGCGTTAAATAGAGTTCAATATTTAAATTTAGACTATACAGCAGAGCTGAAAAGCCAGATTCATAGAAATACATTGTTGTGAAAGGCAGTAAAATATTTGTTCATTTGATATAGTTGAATATTCAATTTGGTCAATTTAGACAAATCTTTCCTCTGACCCATTAGTTTCAAGATTATGTCAGATATCATTTCAGTGAGCTTTTACAGTTTTTGCAAGATAAAAGATTTTACCCATATGTTGGTATTAAATGGATTTCTGTTCCAACTATATTTTTTATCGTCAAAATCATTGAATTAGAATTTTTTTTAAATTACTTTCTAGGTCAATCAAATTACTTAATATTATGATTTTGAAAATTCTCAGATACAACTCTCAAAAAAATATAGAAATATATCAATATATCTTAACTTCTATCCAGTTGAAAATACGAAATTGTTTAATATTTTCCGATATTTAATTTTTGTAACGAAGGCTTGGTTTGGCCCGATGTTTTTTAACTTCGGGTTTGGATTCAAAGATTATCTTGGCTGGAGCATTTTTATCTATTCGCTCTGGGTATCTGAGCCAACGTAGACTCTGTTAACTAAGATTATTGATAATGATATTTGACCATTTATCCCGCTCGTTTTATTGACACATGTGCACAATTGACAAAAATTAGTGTATTTTTTCACAATTAAAACGAATACAGGAGACTCCTGTCATGTCAGATTTTAGTTTACTGTTATTTATTTTATTTTTGTGTAAATTTTTTTAGGTAACCAAACCTCTGGTTAAGAACATGATTTGCATTATTTAAACGTTAAAATTTTCATAGACATTTGAAGAGATTTTGAAGAAAATTTGAACAAAAATTGGATTTTAAATGGTGTTTGAAGAGTATATGAAGTAAATTAAAGCTCTATGAAAGTTTTCGAATACTCCATTCAAATATCAATTATTTGATAAAACCTTTAAATTTCTATAAAGTATTCATTTCAACGTTCAAATGCATTTCAAATACTATACAAAAACCGTTAAAACACATTTTCTTTCAATTCTATTCAAATGTAGGTAAAATAAAATGAATCTATGTATGTATAATAATTTAGTGAAAAATTTTAACCTTTAAATCTAAAAATACATACATCTTTTTATATAAAATATATATATAAATATATAATAATATATATATAGAATATTTTTAATGAAAAGAAAACGTTAGATAAATAAATTTGATAAATGAAATATTATCATAACCATTTTATGTACATAATATGAAATATTTGTCAAACGAATTTAATTTATTTAAATATTTTTCAAACTAGGGTAATGTTAAGTTGATTTATTAATTGATTTTAATATACATATACATATACATATAATAAATTCCTACTAACTATATCGAAATAAATAAAAAGAAAAAATAACAGTTACAGTTACATAATTTAATCAATAGATTAAAATGGGATTCACTTGCAGCATTATCACATCATAATTATCAGTTAAAATCTCCCATATGACGTCTCCATCTACATTAATATTTATAACGTATACTTCTTCTTTTATAATATTCCATATATACATATATGTATATACATTGTTTTTTTAGTTTCGCGTAATTACCACACTATCGTTTCCATTATATTATTAAAGATGTTAAATATACAGAATAAGGAATTAATATCATAAATTTATGGTATAGTGTTTATCAGGGACGAGGTGTTGATATAATAATCTTAGCTTAACAAGCTTAAAGTACTATTAAATATAACATTTATTCGCCGATGAAAGAAATTGAAATTATAAAGAGTTCAAATTTCCTTTTTAATGAAAGTGAAATAAAAATTTAAGAATATATATAATTTTTTTTTGTTTTCAATTGATGTAATGTATTGATTGTAGTACCCAATAATTTAATAATTTCATTAAATTTTATTTTAATTTCATTAAATTTGTCATATTATTAAGGACTACGTTATTAATAAACTATTATTAAGTGTTTAAGTTATTAATATCATTAAGATGATCTTCGAAAACTCTCTTCTACAAATTTCGATTAGATAAGCTTAAATTGTATAATATAATTGATTGAAACAATATAATGTTGGATTACATCTCGTGATTTTGTTTTTTATTTCTATGAAAAATTTATATCAATTCTAGGATCTATGGTGATATCGTGAATGCTTTGTCACTGATTTACATATGTATATGTAAACATTTGCATGTGCTATTGAGTTGAATAATTGCGGAAAGAGGAACTTAATATAGTAATTATTTTTGGATTAAGGCCAAATAGGAAAAAAAATTAAATAAAAAACTAGAATTTAATAATATGTATATATATATGTATATATATGCACGTGTACAAATAGGAAGCTGTTACTTATTGTTAAATACGGAAGGTAATCGCTAGTTTCCCTTGGTAAAAGCAAATAACATTTTACATTGTCGTTTATATAGATTAAATACGTACGTACCTAAATATATAAATATATTTATATAAATTAGATATGTAATGATATGTAGATAAAGATATGATTTACTTTTAAAATTTTAACGAAAAAAGGATTTTAAGAAATTATTAAGGAATTGCATATTAATATATGAAAAAATGAGTTCTATATTAAAGGATCAGGTTTCTGATGTCATAATCCATGTAATGTTAAATTGTATTTAGTGAAAATATTTTCGCAATGGTACATTTCTTTCAACCATAATAATTGTCTGGATATGTTTTAATTGTTTTATTTTGACGAGATATCTAATATTAATATTAATTTAATTAAATCAGGGTTAAATTAAATAATGACCGAAAATCATATAACATAAATCTGCTCAACCTTTTGAAATTTAATGCATTGATAATTAGTTCATATATCTAACTACAATAATTCTAGTATACTGTTATTTTGTTGTAATGTAAGTTATTGTTTTATTTTATTCAACACAATCTCAGAAGATCTAAGATAAGCTCATGTATCAAATTATATTATTAAAAAATGATTAATTCATAATTATCGTCATTATGATTGCTGTCACACTTCTATCCGATATAGGCATACATTTTTCAAAATATAATTCGTATATTTTTCTCCACAGTCAGTTGGAGCGATCTTTGAGTCTATTTATTTTATTTAACGTTTATATTTGTATATTAAAGGTGGATTTCCTCTTAATGGACGAACGTCCGGACAAATTTTTTAACCAATCAAATCAAATCTTATTTTACCAACACATACACAAAAAATTCTCTCCGGGCATTTTCTTCATTCAATTTCTTAGTTAAAATATTTTTAACTTTTGGCTGAAGGACGAAGTAAAAGAAAACGATAGATATATAATTATTTGATAAATATTTATTGCTATCTCGATTTATGAATGAACGCATTCACATATAGAATTTCAAATGTTTTTTAAGAAAAAGATATGAAGTGTAATTTTTTTGTTTTTTGTTTTTTAGTATAAGATTATTTTGTTTCTAACAAATTATTTATATTTTAAAATAAAAGTAAAGCGCTATATTTTATTTTTTCGAATATTACAATGTTATTGTCCATTATTACACTTAACAAAATTTTAAATTTTTTGAATAAAAGTAGTATCAACGCATGTAAACATATTTTCAAACGTCAACCTTTTTTGACTACATAACAAGTGTCAGTCCTTCGCGCATTGAGAGGAAATCATAAAATTTTCTTTAATGGTATTTGTGTTTTAATTATAGTGTTAAATAAAATTGTGCGGACGTTCGTCCATGAAGAGGAAATCCACCATAAATCTTCTATTTTAGTTGGCAATTTCAATTAAAGTCTGCACTTATTAATTATGTTAAAATATTTTGCTTATTTATAAATCGAAAAGGAGAATGTTATATAATTAAGGATTAATTCCTTAATCATCCTTTTGATATATTTGATCCTAGAATAAATATGTTATAGAACGATAATGATGTTCGGCTTTGAATTCCAGAATTTTGATTATCGGAATTCGAGCATGATTAATTTGGAACATGATTAGAAATCAGATGATATAACCACTCCACGATATCATTTTGTCAGATGTCCTTAACTCTGATTTTGATTCTTATTTCTTTCAAATTTGAATTTCCATTAATTTGTTTATAGATACCCCAATAAATCGTAATAAAAATGTTTTACCCTTGAAAGTAGGATATACCCTACTCCGTATTTTAACAATGTTTGAGATTACAAATTATTATTAATTTAAATTTTACTCAATATACGTCTATATATATTTATTTTTCTATTTTGTTTTTGTTTTTAAATTATGCAAAATCATAATTTTTTCACAAAAAAAAAAAAAAATAAAAAAAAATTAAATGAAAATTTTAAAATTCACTTGTATTATAGATAAGTCTAAAAATAAATTTTAATGAAATAAAAATAAACTTTAACAAATACAAATTGAGTACGCTATATGTTGAATATGTATCTATCTAGACATGTGTGTGTGTATAGAGTAATATGTGTGAATATAATTTTATCCTTTAATAGTTTTAATCATCAGCATAAACTTATTAATTGCCTTTTAGTAAGAAAATGCTTAAAGGACATCTTTTATGTATTGTCATTATATATACAATAAATAATATACATATATATAAATATATATATATATAGGTATATAAAAAACCTTGTTAAGATTAATATAACATTATATTCTATAATAATATCTATATAGCTATATACTTTATTTTATATCATTAAAACCTCTTAACCCATTTTTGTTTTTAGGTCCTTTACACAAACTAACATACCTATACATTTAAAAACACCATTTTAATATAATTATAGTTTACTGTAAAAATGTTACAAGGAAAAATAAAGTTGTTCAGATCAATTTGAGGATATATGCTTTCATTTTTTTTTTTTTTGTTCTAGGCGTTAATTTAAAGTTTAATATTTTTAGATTGTAATCTATTTGAAATCCTTTTACTACAAAAACAAAACAAAAAAAAGATTCTGGAAGATATGGCTGTTTAATGTACTTAATTTAGTTTAATTTGTTTATTTACTTAATATAATAATATATTAACAAAATCAGCAAAGTTTGTAATACTGATTGTGAAAGATTAGATCTCTAGAAGTTAAATTAGATTAGAGATTGAATATTTGAATACAAATTAAAGATAAAAATTGGATTACTTAGTACAGCACATAATACTTGAGTCTCTTCTTCTTCTCGCGGTGTAGTGACAATAATTTGTTTTTCTACAATATCTAACTATTTACATGTTGTTTCCAGGTTGATCTGTCTTGTGTCATATGTATTACTAACGGCGATTTCTTCTTTTGTAGCTGTAGTCTGTTCAACGTGTGGTATATTTGTCCTTTGTCCTTCTTCCGTTTACATTGGGAATGTAAGAACCCAAATCTAGTATTTTTACTATTGCTCTTGCCCTAATTTGGTTAGTGTGCAATTTTAATATTGTAAATCTTATTTTTATTTTTAGAGTTGATATCACTGAATTAGATACATAATTAAAAAATTAGATTAGATAAAATTAGATTTGGCTTTCTAAACTGTGAAGGTTGGGTTTAAAATGGAGATTAAACAAATAATCCTCTAAAAATAAACAGTTACAAAAAACTGAGTCACGCAAAATGTGGTATTAAAAAGGTATATCCTTCTGGTAATTTTCTTTCCAGAAAACAATAACTTTCAACTTACTTATACGTACGTGGGCTTATCTAGTAGAAATTTGTAGTTCGATTAGATTGTTCACATTGATTAAATTAAAAAAAAGCATTAAGACAAGTCAATTTTATAATTTGATCGATAGTGTACATAATAACCTAATAATCAGTAAACTTCTGGAAATGCTTAAACATTATTGATTTTGATTTGCGATGTAATAACTTAAATCGATTATGATATTAAATTAAATACTAGGGGCCCCTGTTGATTAATTATAATTCAAGTTGAAAACAAATTTAAAGTTTTTAAAATAACAGTAATATATGTAATGACATAGACTTCTTACGATAAAGTAGAAACTACTCATGTTTTGATAAGCATTTAGAGGTTAGTAAGTTTTATTGAGGAAACATAAATACTTCTCCATCATATACTGTTTCGTTTTGATATATTCCTATACTAAAAAATGGATATTAACTACTAAAAATCATTTAATGGATAAAACTACTAAAAATAAAATATTTTTGTAATTAAAGAGATATATATATACACATATACATATTTTTAACCAAAGCTATATGATTAATACAAATGACCAAAATATAAAAAACAATAATTTGGAAAAGGTACTTAAAAAATTAATAGAATAAATTTCTTTTAATTATGTATAAAAATAATAAGATGTTGAATGACACAAAGTGGATATATTTTATTGAATATTATAAAACCAAATAGAAATTTTTTCAACCCGTATGCTCATTTTTGTTGTATGTTTATAACTTATTTATATATTAAGAGTTCATTAAGGAGAAGCGAGATAAAATGAGAAGGTACTTACTGCCCAGGTCCTTAAGTACTTGTCTGTTATAATTATAGATTTACATTGAACCAAACTTAGGGTCTTTTATTTATTGTTTAAAATGTTTCATCTGAACATAAAAGCATATTCGGTGAAATATGACAAACTGAATCTTCTGTACTTATTTTACCTTAAAAAATTTGGTCACTTTGATTTTGTAGTCTATAGTTAGTAGGAGAACAAACAAATATAATCTTAGAATGTATTATTCAATTTGTCACGAAGCAAGGTTGCATCATCTATATTATCTAATCTTCTGAAATAAGCTATAGGTAAAGCAAACGTTGCTATGACGGACAGCTATGCTAGACTAATATTTCTTTACTTTGTCAACATTTAATTTAAATTGCCTAAATCAAATATGTATTAGTAATTACTTTCAAGAAGAATAACGAAAAAAAAATCTCTTACATAATGTCTAATATAAATGCCTAACTTAATACTAACGATTACAATTATTGATGTTTCTCAAGAACCCTTGATTGATTATTTTATTTCTTTTATTTATACAGAAACAGAATACGGCAAGTCAACATTTTAAATCTTTCTTATGAAACCGTTTCAAGTTTACTTGTTCCTTAACGAATCAAATATTAAATACAAGTCTGTATTGGGAGGGAGAATTTTGTGAGACTGAGGCAGACTTTATCTAAATGTTTTAACGCATTACTAAAGAAGAATATGTGAAAATTGTACTCCATTTTGGGTCGTATGGAAGCTCTACAAACTTTCAAGGTGTCACAGGAGGAGAAATAAGTCTTACACTGGCTAAGAAAACGAAATGTTTGGCTGCGTTTTTTGCAACATCGAATATGTGATCATTCCAGATCATTTTTCGATTTAAGCGCATATTTACTATCCTTAAGCTTTCAACCCGCTGAAGTTTATCTCCTTAAAATGAAAGCTCAAAAATGGAAATTTTTCTGGAAATAGTACCAGTCTAAGTATTTTGAGTTTGAGTATTGCGCTATATTGCGATCAAATCATGTCTCTTTTGGTTGATACAGCAATAGTTTGATTTTTAAGTATAGCCAAAACACTAAGTGGGGACCTTTTATACCGATTGGTACGTTTTGCTGGAGAGTGGTAAAGGCAAATTAAGAAAGGTAGAAGGGAAGGAGGACAATTACGAACGAAGGTGTTAATGTTCGTCTTGAATATATTTAGATCATAAATATAGAAACGATCATGTTTAGGAAACCACATAAGATGCAATTTGGTTCAACATTCAGGATGTTGAGGTTATAAACGAATTTCCATAACTTGTCTTTTGCCATCTAGGGATTTCAACAGTGTAGGGATGAGCACATGCTGTCCTTCGTGTTTCTCGGGGGAAGCGCTTAAGTGTAGGCAATCTAGATTCAGTTTCCACTGAGCATATGCCGATACCTACGAGATATTTATAAAGGAGTGAGATAACTCCGACTATACGACGATTTCCAAGAGGAGCAATATAAGCCATAACATTTGGGTCATTGATTAGATGAAAATCCCGTTTTTGAACTGTATTCAAATGTTTTAACGCAATCCTAGAAGCGCCATTCCATATATGAGAATTCTACTCCATTTTGCGTCATATGAAAGCTTTGTAGATTTTCAAGAGGTCAAGAAGAGGGGACAAATAAGTCCTAAAGCGGCTTAGAAAACCTAAATATTTGGCTGCTTTTTTGCAACATCAAATATATGAAGTTTACCTTCATGAAACAAAAGAGTAGAATCAAAAATGGAAATTTTTCTGGAGATTGCACAGCTCTGAGTTTTATAAGTGTTACACTCGACTCTGTTTTTTAAGCCTCAATTACCTATTGCGACCAAATCATGGCTGAGGGAGCTTGATGTCTGTTTTGGTTAATACATCGATAGATGTTGCTTCAATTTTTTTATGAAAATCGTAGGAGGCTACTAGAGTGCTGTCGTAAGCTGTGGATTGGATTGAAACTATCTTCAGTTGTAGCTTCAGATTTTTTATGTATAGGATAGATTCGACGATCGTGAACTACGGCAGGTACAACACATATTTTTTTTTTTAGATTGCTTTTACTCTATCAATATGATTACGATAAAATGGTGACTAAATAGGGCTAGAATATTCCAGATATGGATGAACAAGGTTGGTGTATAAAGTTGTAATAATATATGGGTCATTAGACTCTTTGGGCAGCTTTCAAAAATGATGATAATATCAATACAGATTAGTTTTTGATTTGATTACTGTTAGCCTACATTTAAGTATATGATTTGAAATTTATATCAATTAAAATAACTTTTATTCACAACAAAATATTGCGGGCCTACTTCCAGGTTATCTCAATCTTGTTTTTGTTCGAAAATATCATATTTCGTTATGTATGTAATCGTCAAATAATACAAAGAAGTCCAACCATACATATCTTTTGATAGTATTAAATATGAAGGAATCTCATCCTTTATATTATGAATAACTCACCCTTAGGTTCCAATATCATATTACTTTGCAAAATATTCTGGTATATAGATTAAAGTTTTTAATATTCAGATTAATTTTGCTAACATTTTTTTCTTGAGTATCTTCATTTTTTTTTTTTTTTTGAAGGATTATAAAATTTATTTAAACGAAAATTTTAATTTATAATACCCATCATAATAATTAAGTTTTATGGTTATAAAAATAAGAAAAACAAAAACCCCAGAAGAATCCTTTCTATAATTATATACAGGTAATATTTACGACTTTCTTTTGTATAACTTTGTAATATTAAATACACGAAAAACTTTCAAGGACATTTAAACAATTTAAAAGAAATAAAAAAAAAAAGAAAATAGAAAAAGAAAAAGAAAAAAACAAAATAACGTTTTTATAATATTTTTGAAAAGAAGGTAGCAAAATTAATCTAAGGGATAAAATTTGTTATATAAAAAAAAGGGTAAACGAAAAATAAAATTTTGAAATTCTGTTTTTCAAATCCCTATAATTTTTGATAGTTTTTATTTTGTTTTTTATTTTAAGTTTATGTGTATGTACTTGATTATTCAAAATTTAGATCTTAAAAATGAGAATAAATTAAAATTTCGGAATGAAATCAGTAAAATATGTAGTTTTGGCCAGTTGTTTTTTTTTTATTAAAAATTCGAGATTTTTCTACTAGGATACGACGAATATTTAAGAAAAATCATGTGTTTTGATTTTTTAAAGTAATGGGAATTAATTTTGATTCAGTTAATTAGAATAACAAAAACAAAATTTCAAAATAAATTTGAATTTGAAAGTTATTAATATAAGCCGTGAATCAAATCTCAAAAGTCTCACAATGCAATACAATGAATTTATTCATTTCTCAATTCACGCTTTAGACGATATCCTTGACTATGTCCTTATTTCATCTAAAAACATATTTTTTCAAATACTTGCTCTATCCCAATCAACAAAAAAATAATACCATATGCCAATACAGATTTGCGAATGACGCTTGATGGTAAGCTGTGAAGGAAGGAACATATAAGAAAGAAAAATGATGAACGAAACATCAGACACAAAAAATGTTACTTGTTACTTAGGCGTAATTCGGAGTTATCATAACAAACTAAAATGTTAATATTTCAGCAGTTATTAAAACCGGTGTGGATGTACGGTATTCAATTATGAGGCTGTGCAAAGAAAATTAACATCGAAATGCAACAAAAATTTCAAAATAAAGCGCTCTGTGGTATAGTTAATGCACCATAGTACATGTATAACACAGATCTCTACCGTGACTTGCACACTGAAATAGTCATTAATGAGATCAAGAAACATGCAAAGCAAGCAGCTGACTGTTTATGTGCATGTGAATTGAGTAAATGCACAATGTGAACTCATGGGAATGGCAGCAGTTCTTGATATCAACAATAAAACAATATCCGTTGACTCAAGAGAAGGAAATTTCATAAGCTGGTCACTACTTAAAATGGAAAATTCTACGAAAATAGTTTACTTTACGGAAGTTATTATATCGATAATTTTCATATGTGAAAAATTAATATATGTGAATAATCTTTTAACGGGGAAACTATTGATATGGCTTACTATCAAGAGTCATATGTCGTTGGATCAATTCATATCCTTCGGGGATTATGTCCTATCTTTAGAATAAAAACAAAAATGCTTTGTTAATAAATGTTAAAAATATTTTACTAACCGGTGTAGTTGTAGTTATAACCATATCTGACTGCTAACCAAAATAAGCCGGGTTTTAATCCCGCTCAGAACATTGATGTTGAAAAATATATTTTTAATAAATTATTCTTAGAAATCTCTACATTTTGATTACAACTAAAAATAATTTAATTTAATTTAATTTATTTATCTTCCCTGTACATGATTGTGCAGGCAAACCGCAAGACTCTTTTCCTTTCGTATGTGGGCCAACACTGCATGCTAATCTTATATATTATATTAAAACTAAATTAGACTATATAACTAAAAAGAAATATCTCAATATTCTAGTATCATTTTGGATGTTAAATTTTTATGTAAGGTAGAACAAATTAATGGTATAAGCACCCTAAAAGATTAAGAAAAAAAAACAAGAGTAAAGAAATAATAAACAAAATTATAAAAGAATATAAAATAGAATAGAACAGAACAGAATAGAAGAGTTAGTATATATATATAAAATTTACAGACAGTTTAACAGATTTTTATTTACCCGTCTCTTGAAAACCTCTAAGTTATATGTTTGTGGTAACACATAAAATGGTAGTATATTCCTCTATTTCTATAGTCTAGTGGTTCGGTTGATGAAAGAATTTTTATAATTCGTATTTCCGGATCGAAATGGCTCTACTCTAAATATTTTGAAAATTGCAGGTGAGCTCGGTCAACGGTTGTATTTTTCTAGGCCTAATAATACTTTTAGTTTCTTCTGAAAAATTACCAAACAGATAGTACATCTGCAATAAATATGCGAGTTATATTCAAGTTGTGGCCAAATATATGTCTTGTGTATCAGTAGGAGTTTGGAAGATATAAGAAGTAAATCCTACTTCTGATTAAGAATTCTAAACATTTTGCAGCATCCTTCGGGTCAGAAAAAAATGTGGTCGTTTCATGAAAATTTACTATTTATACTGTGCGGTGTTCTAGAGCAGGCATTTCAGCTTTTTCAGAGGAAAAGGAGCCGTTATTTTAGAATTAAAAAAAAAAAATTATTAACAAAATCGAGGGTGCTCCATGGATTAATGATATTGTCAACTTCCGGGAAAGACCGAATAAGGGTTTTTTAAGCCCAAAAATCGAGATTGGCCAAAATCGAGATTTTCAAATGAGAGGGGGTACTTTTTTATGCAAATTCGGATTCTACGTCAAAAAAATAAGAAACCCTCAATTTTGTTAATAAAACTTTTTTTAATTCTAAAATAACTTTTCCTTCCCTATAATAGTATAGTGTAGAGTGCTACACTGGTTTTGGTATAGCCATAGGTCACAATACAAATTAAATTCTAGTAAACAGAATTCATGAACTCCAAGCTTTACTTACCAATGAAGTTCTAATCAAAGGCATATACCATCTAGGTGCAATTAAAAAAAAAATAAAATTCATTTTTCGAAATGTTAATGATAACTTTTTTCCTCTTACTTTGAAGTTACTGCATTATGTCTATAAGTCCTCATTACACCTAAGAAATTTTGAACTAGATCCATTTTAAAAGATTTTATATTCATTAGTATTTCCTTTTTTTATCTCTTCGCATCATCTTTGCAAACATAGGTTTCACTATCGTTACATAGGATCTCTGGTCTGATTTTGGAAAATAATGGCTGCAGAATAAGGCCCAACCAGAAATATACCAAATACACAAGGAACCAGAACTATTAAAGTACAAAATTCTACACACTACAATGGGCAGGTCATTTGAAAGCTGTTTTTTTCGGTCAGTTTGTTTCACATTTTAATTGCAGTGATTTAATTTTATTTTTATACCTTTATATATCAGTTTAACTGCTTATTAATATGGCCTTTCATGCCCTTTTCACGATTTACGTTCACAATGTTGGCCTATTATATTTTATTGCTCTTTATTTTATTCCAATGACACATGGTACTGGGCCAGATCTTAAAATCTATAAAACATTTTGCTTTCATCGACAATTGAATCTGGGACCTTAAAAGGTAGGCGTTCTAAAAACTGTGCCACCCAGCCTGTACAGTGATTTTAGTTATTCACAATATGTTCTAAATGAATATTCAAATAATTTTCGATAATTTCTTTATTATTTTTTTGCAAAATAATTTCAATTACAAAAGAAGGGTAACAAACCAAAAATAAAATAATTTAAATTGTAACAATGTAAGTGGTCTATACCAGAAAAAAAAAAAAATATAAAAACAAAAAAAGAAAAAAGCTTTTAAAATCCTCTTAACCAAAATATTTACTGTCATCTTGAAATTACACATAATATACATGTACACAATATATATATATATATACTGCTACATATATATATATATGTAGCACTGTAAAATTGTAAAGAATTTGGGTTTTTTCTTTATTTTCTTTTTCTTTTTTGATTTTAATTTTACTTTCATTATAATTTTTGTTTTACATGATATTTGGAAAAAGGAAAATTTCCCATGATACTAATAAAAATTGAAGAATTTGTAAAAGGTCCATAATTATTGCTGTGACGAATTATTATATTTTTATTTTGATACAGGGTGTACTCACATCGTACCATCATGTCATGATTGCTATTATTGATCTGAGCTAGTATAAGGAAAAATTTTCAATGTAAACTAGATTCATGGTATACCATAGTTTGGAAGATGATTCATCCAATGAAGGTTAATTCCCGCGGATATTAATTTGGATAAAATTGGAGGATAAATAGGAACCATGTTAGATCATTCGAAAAATATTATTACTAAAAAAAATACTAAGTTTAACCTGTATAGAAAACCTATTTAAGTCCTCATTCTGAAAAAACACTTTTAAGCTACGTTTGATTTTGTCTTCCTTATAGTCTTTTAACATTCCAAATATTTGAAACCGTTTGAGTATAAACCCGAGTTTCATTGGATATCTAAAAAAAATGGAACTTAGCAGTGTATAACACTCTGTATAATCTTCAGAAGTTTATAAATACTTAAGAAATATATTTTTATTTTTTTATTTTCTTTTTTTATTATGATTTTCCTTTTTCACGGTGGTATGATTTTAAAATTAATCTTTAGAATTGGTAATAATATTGTAGGTCACGCGATTCAAATTTTTGTTGTTTTTTACTTGTAAAGAAAATTGAAAAGAGATATTTTTTAAATAAGATTTGAATTTGGTTGTTTTTCCTGTAAAGGACCCTTCTTCTCTCCTCCGTTTATTATATTTTGGTATATAGAATACAGTTAAGAATATCCACCCTTAAACTAAAAATAGCTATCCTCTTAGGAGTTTATCCATAAGAAAATGTTCTAAACAAAAAAATTAGTCATGGTTTTTTTCATCTTTTCATGCCTCTTTCACCTTCTCATATCGCATCTTCTCACTTCGTTTCCTCTTATATAATTCTAGTTTCCTTTGGACGGACTTAAATTACAATTTGAAACGCTAATTTAATAGGTTAAGGGTCAATTTCAGTGGGTTGAGTATATATTAGCGTGTTATGTAAGATACCATTTCATAAAATTGAGTTTATTTATTTTTTTCAGAAAAATAAGGACTTAAATTAGGCTAATAAAAGTCTGTTTTCATCTAATAAATCTAATTTTAAATAATAATTTTTTAAAACAAACTAGTAGGAACGGCCCATACTCTCATACTCTCACTCACGGTATAATCATGCTCTCACGGTATAATCATTTAAATAAACTTTATCACAAAATTACCTATATCTTTTTTTTTTTTTTTCTCCTATTACTCCGCGTGGTAGCATAGGGCTTCGATAGTGAACCTCCATTCCTCTCTGTTGAGTACTACTTCCTTAATATCGTCCCAGGTATAATTGTTGACTGTTAATTCTTGATCGATTGTGCGTCTCCATGTGTTGTATGGTCTACCGGGTCTCCTTTGTCCTTGTGGATTCCACTCTAGAGCTCTTCTTGCTATATCACTTTCTGATTTCCTTAGTGTATGACCTATCCATTTCCATTTTTTCCTATTTATCTGTCTGTTGATAGGTTCTTCTCCAGTTATCATCCATAAATCCTCGTTGCTAATTCTTGCCGGCCAGAATATTCTGCATATAATTCTCAAGCACTTGTTGATGAATACTTGTAGCTTTTGTTTGATTCTGACCGAAGTGAGCCATGTTTCACTACCATATATTAATGTTGACTTAACACATGCTCTGAATATGCTCTCTTATTGCTCTCGATATTTGGTTGCTCCGCCATATCTTCATTAGGCTCCCAAATGTTCTTCTTGCCTTATTTATACGGCTGTTGACATCTTCTGTTGCACCTCCTCTTGATGTTATAATGCTCCCCAGGTAGTTGAATTCTTCTACGTATTCTATCTGTTGTCCACTCACTGTTATTGGCTCACTGTAACTATTGTTTATCCTCATTGCTTGGGTTTTCTCGATATTTAATTCCAGTCCCGATTTCTTTGCTTCTTCCTGTAATCTGTTGACTTTGTTCTGTAGGTCCCTTTGATTTTTTTGATATGAGGCATACATCATCTGCATAATCTAAGTCTTCTAAGTTTCCGAAGAGATCCCATTCTATTCCGTTTATTCCAGTGCAAACTTCTCTTAGAATGTCGTCTAGTATTGTGTTGAAGAGAAGTGGAGATAGATAACCTATATCTTAACTTATCTAAACCAACTCTCTTTCATAAAAGGAATAGCAGACTTATCATAGAGAAAAATAATATGCGTTTGTAGCTATAATAATATATAATCAATAAAAAATCTGGTGTGAAAGAAAAAAAAACAAAAACAATTTGAACTCATCCAATCATCTAAGCATTTCATTTTTGTTTTACATTCCAGACCAGAAGATTGGTTCAATGGTTGATATATGAATAATATATCATATTATATTATATACCTATATATAATTGGCTTAGTTATAATTGTTTAATATAATATTTAATAGTTTTGATGTAGGTAAAAACTTTTTTTTTTAATTCATTTTTGGTGTACCTCTACCAATCTCATTTATTATCAATTATTATTATGTTATAAATACATTCATGTACTTACATATATGGGTGGATATTTCTAATTCATCTATATTTTACAAAAAAAAGCAAAAACAAATCAAATTATTGTAAAACTGATCAATATCAATTTTAGTTAGACGTGTATTAAAAAAATTAATATAAAAAGGAGGTTTCCTTTTACTTCTTTCCTTTTATTTCTTGTGTAAATAAAAAAAATAACAATAAACAAAAAAACTGAAACAAAATTTGCTAACCCATTCAATGCATCACCTTTCTCGGTCTGGTATGCGGTTGCAAAAAAAAACAAAAACGTAAGCAAAAAGGAGAAAGATAAATACATATATAAATATTCCTATTTTCAAATTTTTTTGATTTTGAGAATTAGTTTGCTTGTTTTCTGCTGCTCTCCTATTACTATTGTTTTATGAACCAACGACGCAATCTCATATCAAGAAAAAAAATCAATTAAAATTTGTTCTTTTTTTTATTTTATCCTTTTTATTTTTCCTTATTATTTTTTCATTAGCCAAAAAAAGCAAAAACAAAATAATTATTATTACCATATATGTAGGTATGTATATACATTAAACATTGGATTGGAAGTAAATAAAAAAAAGAACAACAAAAATTATGTTTGGACAAAAAAAAAAATTTGAATTTTTTTTAAATATTTGCGCGTACACGCAGAGTACATAATTGACCTTTATTATATAATGTACTATACCACCTACAGTGGTAGGCAAAATTAATTACACACTCAATAAATTTTAACATTTTTTTTTTGTTTTTGTTTTTCTAAGGCTGGAATTTTACAAATGTGTTAAAAAAACTTTGGGAATCAATTTCACAATGTGTTCTTAATTTAAATTTAAATTTTCGGCTGAAAAAAATCTCAAATGACTCAGGTAGTAACAGGTTTCTCTTGCTATGTTATCCGGCAAAAGTAATTACACATTATTGCATTTTGATCTATTGAAGCGAATAAGTGCATTTTTTGATAGCGTTTAATTAATTTTTCTTTTTGAATTTTTATTGTAATATTTAAAAGTGACGAAGTGCAGCTCTTAATAGTGTTTCAAATAATTTTATTCTGTTAAAATTATTGATTCATTTTTCATCCATAATACGTAAGACAAACGAACTAAATATTGAAAATGGCGCCGAAGTAGTTGCTTAACACTAGCTCGATTGCTAGCAGAAATTTATGGAATTTCATTTAAAGCTGTTTAGAATCTTGTAAAGAAAAAAGAGGAATACGGTAGCTTGAAAAACAGGGAAAGAGCTAGTAGGAATGAAGTTGTTACTAACAGACCGAAAGAAGGCTATTACAAATTGTTAAGTAATTGAAAAGAAACTCGTGATATAAGCCCAGTTAAAATTGCTTTTGGGTCAGCAAAAATTATTGGAAAAAAAGTGGGAGTGAACGAGCAATACGAAGAATATGTAAATATTCTAATATTCAAACCTATGGGGTGCGTAAAGTAGTAAATATTTTACCATAAAATTTTTCAAAACGTGAGACTTTTGCTCAAGAATATGTTAATGAGTCATTGGAGTACTGATATAACGTATTGTGGACAGAGGAAAGTTAATTTACATTCCACGGAAGCTCTTGGAAAAAAAAGACATTCATCTTCCAAAATGTCTTGGGGATGCATTTACTACTATGGCGGTGGAGCTTTGTTTCTAGCAGATGCAACATTATTTCAATGTGGATATATTAATATATTAAATAAACATGCTTTCACTTAAGCAAGCAGAATATTTTCTGATGATAACTGCTGTTTCCAGCAAGATAATGCTTCATTTAGTAGAGGTTGCGTTGTAAAATGATTTCTTGAAGGTGTCGGACTGAACATTCTAACTGGGTCACCGAAGAGCCCTGACTTAAATGTTATAGAGAACATTTGCGCATTTATGAAACAATGAAAAGGAAACAAATCGATATAAGCAGAAAAAAGCTGAAAGGATTGAGGAAATACTGAATATTTAGATAAAAATACATACAGAATTAATTAAAAATTTAAGAACTTCAATATGAAAGTAATTGCAAGCTGTTATTGATGAATAGGGTGGAATAACTAAATATTAATAATGTAAAAATACTAAAACAAAACTATTTAACTGTAAACAACTTTTTTATTCAAAAATTAGCAATGTTTCTTTAGTTTTATTTGATGTATAATTAATTATGCCGTATGAAATCAAATGTGTAATTACTTTTGCCGGGTGACATAGCAAAAGAAACCTCTTACTTCCTGAGTCATTTGAGATTTTTTTCAGCCGAAAATTTATATTTAAATTAAGAACACTTTGTGAAGTTGATTCCTAAAGTTTTTTTAACGTATTTGTAAATTCCGTCCTTAGAAAAGAAAAACAAAAAAAAAAATGTTAAATTTTGTTGAGTGTGTAATTAATTTTGCCTCATTTAATTAATAAATGAGGTTTGTGCATACATATGTACATACAGAATCAAATTGATAGAGTAGTTCTCTTCTAACTTATGCATCCTTACATAAAAAAATTCAATTCCGATTTTAATTTTACACATTGGTCTATGGGTATCAAGATTGCTTATATGAGTCATAATTGTTTCAAGATTATAAGCATAGGTATTATATATGTGTATGTAAACACTTTTTTTTTAATTCATTTTGGTCTATGCCTACTCTTTCTTTTATTATTTCAATTATTATATTATAATTTATTATAGCGTTGGTACTTAGGTCCAATAATACCGAACACACTTTTTTTTTATACAGCGATATACTTTTTTTTTAAATTTATATTTTTTATAAATTTAATATTAAGATCAATGTTTTTTCAATATTTTAAAAAAATTTAAAGAAAATAATTTTTGTTCAAAAAATATTCTAAAGTTGACATTTTTTTTTATATTTAAGAAATGAAACTGAATTTGAAAAGAATTAAAAAATCTGTTGAATTCAAAAAATTAGATCCGAAGATGTTCAAATATTAATATTCAAATATTTCATTTTCTTCAAGTTACATTTTTTCAGAAATTAATGTGAAGTTTTTGTTAAGTGGCAACCCTAAATCGATACACGATAAATAATAAAAAGAGTTTAATTTTATTTCTTTCAATCCATATATGTGTGTAGTACTTAGTTCTAGTGTATAGAAACCACGCATCAATTTAATTTTGCTGCAAGTGTGGATTGTGGAATGAGAATTTCAAATTTTGTTTGGTGTTGTTGTTGTTGTTGTTTTTTTTTGCAAGATTTTTTTTTATTTTATGTTGTGTGTATATTGTTATAATTGTATTCAAAAAAATAAATGTTTTCTTTTTCTTCTTTTGTGAGAGCCTAGTAATTCATCGTTTCACCAACGAACTACACAACCCTATATGTTTTAAGATATGATGATGATGATAAATGTTTCGTTATCTATTCATTATTTCTTTCATCTGTTTGTACTACAATTATTATTGTGAATCTTGAATATTTGACAATATATTTCGATTATGCGGTTTGCTTTGGAGAAATCTAATAATTCCAATTTTTCCAAAGTTGTGCTCAATTTTGTCTAATCATCTTTATTTTGGTGTGCCTCTTGCTCTTGTATTGCACGGAACTGCTTCTGGCATGACAAGTAAAATATTTTATTTAATAATAATGCAAATCCTTGCAACATGGCAGTTAATTGAATGAGACTTCCTAAATATAGATCTGAAGATACTGAAATACATAAATTTTACTCGAAAATAAAGAGGGAAATATTAGAGATTGTCAATTAAACGACTTGAGATAAGTATTTTTATATAGAATGGATTATAACCATAAACTCAGATTTTTCCAGGCATAGATTTTACGGCCTCTTTAATTCGATGGTTTATTTAAATTATTGAAACTGTTGATGCATAATTATTGCTTAACACAAGAAATTAAAGTATGCTGACATGTATAGAGAACTATCAAAAGATGTATATATGAGGCTCGATTTGGGCTCCTACATGCGCTCTTTGACTCGATAACATCAGTGTAAGTGCTTTTGCTAAAATCTAGTTTTTGTGATACTTTGTTGTACCTATAGTAAATAGCTAGTGGTAAACTTTGAAATAAATAATTTTATTTTTAATTTGAATTCCAACCGATTTTTTATTTATTGTCTATATTATAAAGCAATTATATTGTTTATAATATTATAACTATAAGCTTATCTTACTATTATCTTACTTCCCCTGTTTTAGACTGGTTTAACAGTAATCTTTCTCCATTGTGTCCTGGTTAAAGTGTTCGGGTGTATTTTTCTTATAGTTGTTATAATCTCGAAATAAAATTGTATGTAATACATGCACTTATTGTAACCGTGCGAGATGCGCTTATCAAGTAATTTGACTTTTATTTTGTTCGACAAAGTTTTTTTTGCTACAATGAAGCTTTTTATTAAACAACTTAAATAACACTATCTTTATTCTACAAATAAAGTAACATAATTTGGTATGTTTACATTTCCTGAGGTACATTTCTTTATTTTTTTATTGCATTACAACCAAAATTAAGCCTTGGCGTTTTCTATACGCCTCCTTTATGATTCTCTAGATCTGGAAGCCAATCACCAATTTTTGAAATTAAGCGGGTGAAGATGAATTAGCTGTGTACTATATCAAATTATGTCAACCAATCGATTTCAATGAAACTTTCCAAACATTTTCAATCACCTATTGTAGTCTCTGGAATTATATGTATTTCAATAGTTCTGGCTTATTGTATATTTTGTACAGTTCATGGTTGAACCTTATTTTCCAGCCATTATATTAAAATATCAGATATAATCCAGCTATGTACCTTTTCTTTCGAACACGTTCAGTTTTTCTTATGTTACCTAAATTATATTGTCCAATTTTGACTGCCATAACTTAGTACTATAGAAGAGTGTTGAAAGAATAATCATTGTGAAGTACTATAGAGTATTGGAAGTACTATAGAGTATTGAAAGAATAACAAATGTACGTTGAATTTCATTTGGATATCTAGATTTTAATTTTTTTTTATAAAGATTTCAACATGAAATATAGCAGCAGAATCAGATCTATGGAACAAAATAAATCCACCAAGAATATTCACTTTTGAACAATTTTATTATATAATAAGGTACTCGGTTTCTGGATTGGTTAATTTGAAGAAAAAATAATATAATAAATGCATAAATAACTTCATTTTTGAACATTTAATTTTGGATAATGGAAATATTAGAATATTTTTTTTAACGTCTTTGCGATTTAGCTCACGTCTTTGCGACTTAGTGTGCCACCTACATTTTACCTGGGATAACTAAATTTAGGTCACTACATTTAATTTTTTATTTATTTTATTATATCTGTACCACAAAGGGATTTTTCAATATTTTTAAATTTAATCATTACTATTAATCATAAATTTAATCATAACTTTTATTTCTACTTTATTTTATTACTTTTGCAGTTTAGTGTCATAGAGTCCGCATCTATCTTTTTTTTTACACAAATTTTTTTTATTAATTTTAATTTGTTTTACTAGTAGTCATCTGTTTTATTACTCTGGCATTCAAATTCTATCACTGTGACATCCGTTAACAAATTTTTAATAGTTTTATAATCTTCCCCCGTAAAACCTGAATCAACTAAAATACATATATACCTATACTACTACTATTTATACTAATACAATAGGAATTTCTCCAAGTAAATATGACAATTTAAACTAACAAGCAAATACCAATCAATAGTATTATAGTCCCTTAAACAAATATGGTAATGGTAAATAAATTACTTTAAAGCTCAGTTCATTGGCCATTGAACTTTTTATATTATAGCAATTTATTGAAATTTTAAACTTCAACGTAATAAAATGGTTTTTTTTTTGTTTTTTTTTTGGGTTTTCTTTCTTTTTATTATATTGTATAATTTTCTTTTAAAAAATATTTTTCAATTTATTACTAAAAAACAAATCCAAACAATATAAAATTTTTGAATACACAAACGTATATGTATACTAGTGTACATAATACATATCTCTATCTCTATGTTTGCATGCATACCAAATAAATATGCAGATACATTAATATACAGTAAAACCCTTTTAGCAGTTTTCTTCGATATAACAGTATAAATGTGTAAATATCCTTTAAGAAAATATTTTTTTTTATTCGACTTTTATATGCATGTGCAAAGTATTAGAGGAGGATTAGGAACAAAAAAAAAACATATATTTATTATGCGAAATTTTTATAAAAAAATATAAGAAAAATACAAAAATAAAAATTTGAGGATAGAAAACAAAATGAAATATAATATGTATGTAAGTAAATAATAATATAGTAATATGAATTGTCTCTAATCAAATGTGATGTAATATGAGTAGTAGTAGTAGAAAATCTATAAACAAAGTTGAAATTATGTTTAAAACTGTTTATTCCACAACATTAGGTATTTAAAATTCATTAATGGTTCAAAAAATTATGAACTATCTTTTGTGATTTTGTTCGATAGTTCTGCTGAAGTATTATATTTTCAATATATCAGTTTACATTTACTTAGTTAGTATGTCAAAATCTTATTCTAAATAATATCTTATTACTAGTGAATACCCTGTGCAAGTTCACAGAAGTAGTTCTGTCACGATTTTATATAAAAAAAAATATTGGTTTTGGTATAATTGTTGTTGTTTTCTGAATCGCTTGATTCTTGAGTATACTAGTTGTGCAGAGCATGCGTATCAGCTTTTTGCGAGGGGAAGGAGCTGTTATTTTAGAATTAAAAAAAAAAAAATATTAACTAAGTCAAGGATGCTCTACCGTTTGAAATTTCTTATTTTTTGACGTAGAATTCGAATTTGCATAAAATAGTACCCCTTCCCATTTGAAAATCTCAATTTTGACCAATTTCCCCGATTTTTGGGCTTAAAAACCCTTTTCCGGTCCTTTCCGGAAGTTCATTGACAAAAATATCACCACTCGATAGAGCACCTTCGATTTAATTCATAATTTTTTTTTAAATTCTAAAATAACGGCTCCTTCTCCGCTTAAAAAGCTGATACGCATGCTCTGGCGCACCCGGTATATACTTTATAACGAAATGAGTTCTAATTTCAATATAACTTAACACAATAAAATCCCATTACTCTCAACGTAGTAGATCGATAAACTAGTGTTTTCGCATAAGATATTAAAGTGTGTCTTAGGATTTTATTGTAGAATATATTTATAATATATATTATAAGCATATTTAAACAATTAATTCATCAAATTTGGTTCTTTGTATAATCAAGAAATCAATATTAATATTAAATTATTATTAAAGACAGCCATTCATTTAAACGGACTTAGATATTATAGTGATTATGTTAGTCACTATGTTCTGTAATATTAAAAGGATAATTTCGAGTTCGAACCCCGTTTAAGTTATGAATGTATGTACATACAAAGTTTTCAATTATCCTTTGAAATTAATTTGGAATACATGTTCGATTGGAAAAACCAAGCCGTTAAAGCAGTTAGTATGTTAATCCTTCAGTCACGAAATTATAAAAATAAACAATCGGATCATTTTAATGCCCTTGTATATTATTTATCCCACATTTTTTACTTCTTTAGTGAGCAAATGTATTTGTACTTTTGTATTACCCATATACAACAGAGTGTAAACAATTATTAATTTTTAAATATTTGACTACCCCATGCTTGAATGCCGTAAAATATACAATTATTGTATATTAATTATTAATTTTATTTTTTATTTATTGATATTTAATTTTAAATGTTTCTAGTATTTGAAATTATATTATAATTCTAGTATTTAATCATATAATCAGAACTAACTTTTTTTTTGTTTTTACTTTTATATTTTAATTTATTGTTAACCTTTTTCGTTATTGTTTGCGTCAGTTGTAAAACATAATAATTATATATACCTTATACGAGTCATTACGCTCTTTTAGGTTATATGAATACATAAATAAATAAATAAATAAATATTTGCCACCGTTTTTTCTAGTATTTTCCACCGTTTTGTATTCTTTTGATTTTTGGTTTGTGGAATGTGTAACTATTTTAAATGTTTTAAGTATTCATCATCATTTTGCATATTTTAATGTTTGGCTTAAGAACTTGCTTAAATTTTAATATTTTTTGTGGCTTAATTTTCTCTTCAACTATTTTTGCTTTTATTCTCCCCACGTCGCCGATCTTGTATTTTATATATATACTATATTAGTATTATAATATTTTTATAGCGTTCCTAAGCTTTTCCTTATCTATGTCCCTTATAAGTTTGATAAGTCAAACTACTCAAATTTAATTATTTTTAATAAGTAATATATTAATATAAGAATCATTCTATTATAATTCGGTATAGTTCGACATTTAATTTTGAAAGTATAGAGTCTCGCCATAGCTCAGATATTGTGGTTATGAGAATATGCTTCGATTTCTTCTAAAAACTTTTTTCAAAAAGTTAATAAGTCGCCATTTTACAATTTACGTATAGTTAAATTTCCTGTTTCTGCCTTTCTGCCGACTATAGACTATTGACAATAAACTATTCATAGAACGAATAAGTTATGATAATTAATCTTGCTTGAACACTTCGAGCTCAGTAATGTTACAAGTTACTAAAATTAGAGTAAAAAACTATATTTTTGTCTTTCTTGTTAAAGATCTTACATATTTAATTTTTTAATAAATAAAAGTGTTAAATGAACGAATACTTACATAATACTCTATACTTTCTTTTACCATTTTTTATAGGCCTACGACGACTAAATTGGCATTAGTCTTGTTTAATTTTTTAATTCCTCAATTTTATTAGTAAAACAAACCAAATATTTTTTTTAGTGTCTCGAATTACACATTGTTGTTAATTTTAGGACTATCACGCAGTTGGAGAAAAAACTATGTGTAACAGTAGGAAACAATCAAATTAAATATATCTGAATAAAATAATAACACTAATATTACTATTCTTATAATAACACTTTAACTCTTGTTATAGGATTACGCACTTTTAGACTTATAACAACATTGCTATAGCACTTGCTGAAAACCCCATTGTAACCATTCCCGCAATTGGTATGAGAGCATTCTTATAGCAATATTATTCACATTTTCCCATAAAAACATCATTATAACACCTTTTATGCTTGCCGGGAGTCATATAGGAGTCTTTTGGCATTAATTTTGTTTTTATAACAATAAAATGTTACGTGGGAGCTATCACATTGTTAGATTTAATTTTTTTTAGCATCCTACCTATATATCTACAATTCTAAGATAATAAGCGGAGAAGTACAATAGATCTTCAGAGGTCGTGTTAATATGGAACTCGCCATTAAAAAAAAACAAACATCCTACCAATTATGCTATTTAGAGAATGAACATGAAATAATGAATAGGTGTAAGAGTAAAAATTATCTATTTTTCCTCCTCCTTCGATAGCACAAATCATCCTCGATATTTATCTACACCTGGAAGGTGAGATACTCTCCTGTGAGACATATTAAGCAATTTATTTTTCTGTAATATAATTTACTGTGTTCTGATTTAATGTTTTCAACCAATTAAGTAGCGTTAATATCAATGTCTTTCAATGTATATCTCTTTAATGTCGCTTTGATCAGCTTCACATTCCACAATGTTTTTTTCAAGTACTCTACAACTTTGACATAAATTATTTCCTATCCATTATTTGCTTATACCAATGTTCGATTAATGACCAAGACAAAAAAAAAATACTTTATTGATTGTTCAATCTGGTCCAGTACCCATTGTCATTTGTATAAAATAAATGATTAAAAATAGTTGAGAGTTTTGATTATCAGTGTCACTAAAAATAAAGTGGAATTATGGTAATAGCATACATTGGATATAGTTTTCGAAAATTTAAATTAGTAGATATAAAGTTCTAAAGAAAAAAAACTATTGTATATGTAATTATGTATGACAAATCTCTGTGTAAAAGCTGTTAGGATGTTCATCCCACAGATTGATTTGGAATTATATGTGTAACAAAAAATTAAGTAGTCGATAACTTAGTTAGATAATGGGTGGATTTAGATATTTGTTTAGTTTATTGAGGACACTTACTAAATAATGTAGGTCGGACCAGGTTCAGTTAACTATGCTTGCAGGTAAAAAATGCTTTAAGGTAAAAAATTCACATTAAAAATTGTCATTTAAATCGCAAAAGCAAAAGGTTTTGGGCTGAGGCTTTTAATGTACGAGTAATTATACGTAATTCTAATAAAAAAATAAACAAACTTTTTTTCTAATGTTTTAGCACTGCCAAGTACATGCTTTTTCAAATAAATTGACAAAAAAAAACAATTAGGTATGTCTAAGACCAGCTGCAAATATATTCCAAAAAATCTTTTTTCTAAAATTTAAATATTCCTACGATTATGAAAATAGCCGTCAGGATATTTTATTTAAAAAATAAAATAATTTTTGACAACATCAACAGATTTTGACAGCAAATACATATGTTGTATTTCAGATTTTGTTTTTGATTAAGAAATACTTAAAAAAAAAAAATGAAACCAAAATTTTAATACATATTAAATTTACTATCTCTTTCTTACTTCTTAAGAATTTCTTCTTAAAAGTTTACATATTTCATTTTCCTTATTTTTTTTTATATTTTTTTTTTACGAAAAAAAAAAAAGAAAAAAAAAGAAAACGTAAATTTTCTAATTTAGATGTGATATTGTGGTATTCAAAATTTATGTACATGTATATACATTTATGTAAGGAATTCTATTTATGGATATAGTGCAAATATTTATATGAAGATGGAAAAAGATAAAGTCTGACAATATGAGAAAGAGAAAGTAATATATAAAACTTTGAACTGGAACATTAGTGCTGAATAAGATAAATAATAAAAACAAAAAAAGGATAAAACAAAAAAGGATTTAAAAGAAGTCAAGAAAGTAAAAATTTAAGAAATTTTTTTTTGTGACAGAGTCGAACATTTTTTGTGAGAATGTGTTTTTTAAGTTGAATTTTTTTTTCTAAAAATTATGGTAATTAAAATTAAGCGTGCTATGATAATTAAAATAACTATATAGTTACGTACACTTATTTCAGTATGTTGGGTGGATTTGAGAACAAAAAATAATTGAATGTTCTGTTAAATGTCATATACATTTAACACACACACATACGTTAGATTTAGCCGGCAACATCGTAAACCAAATATTTTTATTTTCTTTATTTTTTATTCGCTTTATAATTTTCTATAGAATACTAAAAATAGAATTTATAATATAAAATTTAAGATTACATTTTGGGCATAATTTGGATAAAGTTGAATATAAAATTAATTTTATCATCATTATTGGTCGGTCCTATTATGCCACAAGTATTAACAGAAACTGATATTTTGTAGAAAGCATACGATTAAGTCATCTCAAGAAACATATAATTAAAATTCATTAAATTTTTTTATGGATTGGAAATAATGCTACAAATTTTTGCAGAAATTGCTATTTATCTTTTGGCTCAAAATAATTTCCAATAAAGACTTGAGAAAACATATAGGTATACGAAGTGTCACTGTTATGTTAACAAGTGCATAAATTGAGATGGATTGAAAGACAAACAAGCAGTCCATATGACGTTCAATAGTCATTATGAAAGTAAACCCAGTAGAAAAAATATAGACCGATGTGGAAGCTCTTGCGTAAGATCGTGTTGTGTTAAAGAGATATTTTGCTAATTATATGAACCAATGATCGTTATAATGTTTAAATTATATCTAAATTATGTGCCCAAACTATAAGCTTAAATCACTCTTTAAATATAACACTCTTATTTTAATTTTCTTTTTAAATTAATTTTACATTTACATATGCGTGAATTCAATCAAATTGAATGAAAATAAATTGATAATGATTCAATATATGTGATTGGGGCTCTCTGTCATAAGTTCGATACAACAAATGACATAAGTTCGACAAAATTTTCTGTCGAACTTATGTCGGTTTTCATTTTAATAATTTTTGTCGAACTTATGTCATATGTCATTTAATTCTACTTTTGATTGCATTAGACTTGTTTGCATGATGCATTGGACTTGGACATGATACATTGGATATACTATTTTTTTACTATGGAAAGAAAATGGAATGAATAACTGCTTTGCACAGAAGAATCTTGACCATCTAACAATTATGTACAATAAATTTGATTTTTCAAATTTTTTATATACTAGTATTAACTAATCTATGGAAAACTATATCTATATGGTATAATAAGCGTCTATAATAGCATAGCTCAATTTTATTTTAATGATTAGATTACCAAATTGTAGTGCTGGTTATTTTCATAGAAAAAAAAATTAATTAAAAATAACATCTATATCACAATCCGCGGTTTCTAACCCAAAATATTTGGGCTTATAATGAGATGACATAACCACTGTATATAACAACTATACCATGATGGTATTTAGACTATAATGGTTAGTCGAAATAAACAAAATATTAGAATCAAAAAATTTAAGCATTAAATGCATGAAATGAAAATAAAGTAGAATTGGGGTTCGACATGTGATTTCGTTTACTTACACCTGGAAAATGAAAATTTAATTTTTTTTTACATTTTTGTGTTTTATTTTCGAATTGACTTAAGCACAGAGCTCCTCCATGCTGTTCTATATATTATAATCCAAAACATCACTTTTTATTTTTCCTATTCGAGCCCAAAATAATGAGATAAGCACACTGGCTGCATTCTTCGCAGTTCAAGTTGTAGCCGAATGTAAGTCCTATTAATAAACATTTGATTTTACCAAAATAAAAAAAAGATTTATTTATGGTCTAATCCGATCCTGTGTAAAATGTCAAATATATGTGATGAAACTAATAAAATGAATACGAAATAATCAAAATGGTTAAAGATGGAAATAAAAGAAAATCTTAAAGGTGAAATAAAAAGAAATGTTTTATGTTGTTTTGTTTTATTTTTTTTGTTTTTTATTTTTTTTTTGTTTTTTAACGAAAAGAGTAAAATGAAAAGATAAGAAGATGTTGAAGGATTCGTATTATTATGCAAGTATTAATAAAAATGTACTATGTATTTATGTATGTATATAATGTATATACGTTTGAATTTTGTATAATATGATGATGTATATATATATATATATTTAAATATGGTTATTACCTCAAAAATATTTTCTTTTTTAAAATTTAAATTTTTCTTAAATATTCTGAAATATAAAATAAGGAAACGGTTGAAAAGGATATCGTTGATCAGGTATATTTTCGGACATTTTTATCAAAAGATATGAATTGTTCTTGTAAATGTATTACATCATTTTTTTGTAACATCTAAGATTATACAATTTTTTCCAGCAATCAATAACAACAATTCAGCGAAAATTTATACCTAATATTTATTAAAATAAAATTTTTATTGATTCATTTCAATATCTGGAATATGTTTGTAGAAAATTAATACAATTTACATGCGATGGAGTGATCAGTTTATTTGCCAAATTATTTGGATAATCTACTCCTACTAGCACTTGTTAGATATTTTTGTAAGTGCAGTTTTTACACAGTAATTTAGGTAGAATTCGTACATCAAGTATGACCTGAAATTGATTACATAAAGGTAACGAGATTATAATGTTTCATGAGTGCCTTTATTAATTTATCAATATTTGTGGTACAATAAATATTAATATGGAAAAACTGTGGAAATTGTGGAAATGTGTAAAAGCTGTGGAAAATTATATTTATAATCTCGCAAAATGACTTATGAAATATAATTGTTTTATTTTTTAAAATTATTAAAAATATTATAATCCCAAAAATTTTAAATATTTTTATATTTTTCATTATAAAATGAGTAACGGACGGAAAAAAAAAATTCAATTAAACATCCACGCCACGACTGGAGTCAAACCTGAAACCGTCTGAATACTATTTTAGATGTTATAATATAGCCCATATAATATCATATCGGTTGGCGTGCACTATGTGCTGTAATTTCGTGATGCGTATGCTGTAATTTTGTTTTGTGATCTTGACTTTAGTTGTTTGATAAAAAAAAATATTATCAAATCGGATATTTCCAATTTTTTTAATAATATGGTATTCATATATTTAATACTAGATTATTCAATAGGCTTTACAATTTAATATTTTATTTTTTGATATTATTTTATATATAAAATAATCAATATATAAACAATAATGTAACTCAATACACATATTTATGATGACTATCATCCTAATAAACTACGTAGTTGCGTAGTTGAACATTAATATATAATTTTTTTTTGTCTTAATTAACGTCATTTTAGTTATTTCAGTCCACATGGAATTATTTTTACCTTATTTGAATCAAACCGTTGCAAAATCTCTATATATATATTAATATATTATATATATAATATTTATAATTTTAAAAATTTAAATAATATAATTTTTTAATAATTAGATTTAACCAAGTGGGAATTTTGTTTTGTTGTTATAACTCATACATGAATTTATGTTTAAATTTATATTTCTATATGTAGGTATATATAGCACAATGTGATTACAAGCTTATCATTTATTGATTTAAGACGAGTATAAGTGATGAAAGTTGAGTAATACTGCAATGTAAAATATGTTTATCCATCAAAAAAATGTTTGTTTAACTTATTGGTATGGGTATTTTTAACTAGTTTTGCCATTCACAGTTCTTTCAATAAATTTATGATGTGAAAAATTTTTTTAACTTTAGAAAGCCCTCAATCCAACTCATTGTATGTATGTAATTATGATTTTGAACACTATATGTCTCGTTTTGATTACAACAAGTAATTTGCATTTCACCAATAATGAATTTGTCTAATGATGTACAAAAATCTCTTCTTTCAACACTTTACAAATGATTTCATATATTTTTTGTCTACTCTTATCTATTTGTATTTAGACCTACTAAATTTTTGTTGGACAATGGACAAAATTTATCAAATTTCTCAAAAAGTCATAGAAAACATAAAATGTGATATGTACTTGTATTACAAATGGAAAAAACAATTTGATAACATCTGACAAAAAATTTTAATTTTATTTTTACAAAATAAAATGGCAATCTAAAATAGAAGCAGTAACTATAAAGTAGAAGAAAACAACATTAAAATGAATAAAAAAGAGCTTATTCCAATTTTTTTATTTTATATTATGTGTATAGGTAAACTTAAATTAAGGAAAAACAAAACACCCCACTTCCGGTTAATAAATAAGAAAATGAATATAAATTTAGTATTAAGAATTTTTATTTATTTTGTCATAAAATGACAGAGTTATGTGCAACATAAGTAAGACATAAATATTTTGGATTTTTAAATTGAGTTGTTGTTGAATTAATAATTATGACAATAAAATTTATGAAAGTTTTGAGAATTAAGCCTGTATATTGCTCAGATTATTTTAGAGTATATTTACCAATATTTAAATTTTTACTTTTGTTGTATTGCACTTAATGAATAATATTACAGGATGTGATGTTGTACTGTTTTTTGTTCTTCTGGGTTTTTATATGTACTTTGCAATAAAACATCAATTTTGGCGAAAATAGTTTGAAGAGAATCTGGATCAATGACTGGTGTCTTTTTCTTTTTATTTTCCTTTGGCGGGTAGGTAGGAAGGTAGTTAGTAGTAGTGGCTGCCGACAGTACGGCGACACACAGTAAGGTCCATTGTGATACCATGGAAACTTTCCTCGCGTAAGACTCTACCCGTTGAACCAATTTGAGGCGGTGCAGATCTTTGATTTTAGTGCTTTTAAGGTCATTCAGCGAGTCCTCCAAGGCTCCTAGAATGGTTTCTTTTATGATAAAGACTAAGCAGGAGCAGAGTAGGTGTTGGACAGTTTCATTTTCCAATTTCAGAATTGGGGAATTAGGCAATGTGTGTATGTAGAAATATTTATCCGACTGAAGAATGGGATTCCTTTTCTTGGAAGCAGAATCTGCATTTGGCTGTTGTGGATTTCCCAATCTTGAACAGATGCTTATTAAATGGACTAGACCTATGACAAACCATGTCAGCATTCCAACATTGGATCTACTTCCTCTAATTAACCTGCTTTAATCGGTTATTGGCACTTATGCCATACAGTTTCTGTAATTTCCCATTTGGAAATAATTTTTTTAATGTAAGCCTTTGAAAAATCAATGTTTGGCTCTGGTCTGAAGGATTAATTCATCGCACCTGTTTTTGCAAAGGATATCTGCTTTTTACCTTATATTCCCTCATGTCCAATAGTTTACATAATAGTGATATTGTTTTCCTCCGCTAGTTCTATTAAGCTTTTGTAACATTTATAAGTGAGCTTTGAGTTAAAAATTGAAGAAAATAGGGCTTTTAAAGCAAGCAGAATGGCTATCTGAAATTATTTATGTATATATGTTAAGTATTTTAATTTATTGTAATGTAAAAATCTCAATGGCATAGGTTTCAGTTTAAAAGACAGTGGGGTGTGTATGAAATGCAGGGTTAAGCTTGAGCTTTGAATACCTTTCCGTAATTTATTACACTTAATGAAATAAATAAGTTTTTTTGAAAATTATGTGGGGACCTAAGTCTTTTATACCAATTGGGAAAGTAAAGTTAGAAATGGAGGGGGTAAAAGTAAAGGAAGGTGTTAATGTTCGTTTTGAATTTATAAAGGTCATAAAAATATAAAATTGATCATGTTTGGGAAAGTCTACAAATTGTTTTGGTTTTTATCAAAATTCTGCAAAATCATAAAATAGTATAATGAATAGTTTTTATGCTATAAATATAATAAAAATTATAGTAATAGTATGCATATAATATTTTAGAAAAAACTAAACAAATTAAATAACTGTTTAGGTTTTAGTTCTAAGTAAAGTAAGAATATTAGTTTTATAAAAATTTTTCTAATTATAAACAAACTGAAACAAGAAAATAAAATAAAAGCTAATAGAAAAAAAAAATGGGGAACACATAAGATAGAATTTGGTTCCGCATTCGGGATATTGATTTTATAAACAAATTTCCATAACTTGTCTTGTGCTATCTAGGGATTTCTACAGTGCAGTGATGAACACATGCTGTCCTTTATATTTCGTGAGGGAATGATTAATACGAATTTAATTACCGCTTCCAATGTGCCCATGCATGCGAGATTGTAGGAAAATATCATTAATATCTTATTATATAGTCCTATTTTACTCTATTTTTTTATATAATATTCTTCAAAGGACTTCTATTACTTTGGGGGATTCAACCTTTAAATAATTTTATTGATTTATTTATTACTTAAGTGCTGTTCTTATTTTAAATTTGCTTTAAATATCTTTACTGATACCTACTTATATATTTATTATATAAAATTATTAATTCAGTTACATATATATATATAAATTTAAATTATTTATTCAGTTACATATATATATATAAATTTAAATATAAATTTAAATATATATATATATATATATATATATATTATACATTATGCTATCCATATTATAATCACGTTAAAGTCTCATTCTAATTGATAGAAAAATACTATCTTAGTTTTAAATAAAAACAAATCAAAAATGTTCAAGTTTATCTATTAAAGGATTTAAAAGGACTCTTTTATAACACACAAAAACTGTTTCATACCCAGAAAAAAATAAATAAAATAAATATATTGAATTTTACAAAAAACAAAAAAAAAAAAATATTTTATAAGAGAATAAGGCTATGGAATATTTAAAAATCAAATAATAAATTGTTTCTATACACATTTACATGTGTATTTGCAATGAGTTCAATGAATGTAAATTCTGAAGGAGTACAGATAATGTACTCTAAGGAGACTAAAAACTACAAATGTTCTTGTAAACAATGATAGAATAAATGAATTAGTAATTTTTCAATAAATTTATTTAATGTTGCACTATTATAATAATATATAACAATACATAGTATCTATACATTGACTATTGAGAGAGTAACAAAGTTTTTAGTACACACTGCACAGATATTTGAATCAAATTATTGTATTCGAATTAAAATAGGATCGTAAAACAAATTTGTTTTAATTTTAATATTTTGTTATTCTTATTATAATTTGTTCTTTGAAATTTAATTATGTGTCTATACTAAATATGTTATTTTCAATAAATTTTGATTGTATTTTTTGTATGTAAGAACATGTTAAAAAATTTAAATTTTAAAATTATTTATTTAATGAAAAAGACTTGGTAGCACTGCAACTATTGACTGCTCGACGAGTAGGCTTTGTCTATTGTTACCGAAATCGTAAACTAAAAAATATTACATTTCGTTTTATGTTCTAAACATGAACATTTCACAACTATCCATTTGACATAATTGGTCATTTTGCAACCGGTTGTTTGGCATAATGAGACATTTCGTAAACAAATATTTGAAAAATTTATATTTTAGAAATATTGTTTGAAATTATGCGCATTTATTTTTTTTCAATTTTTAAATAATATTTCTAAAATCTTTATTTGTCAAGCAATTTGATCAGCAGTAGTTATTGAACATAACAAAATTATTTCTTATTAAAAATAAAGTGAATCACTTTTGTTGTTTTTTTTTCAACATGATCCTGCAGACAATTATCGGACTATGTGACAAAAGCAATAAATTGCTGAAGGAAATTCATTGTACTAATACCAAAAAGAGAAGAAGTTAAGTCACTGTTTTTCAAGCTAAAACATATGCCATCGAGATATCGGCATTAAAATGCATTAAAATAAGGCACACAGGTGATAGCATATACATAATTTCAGATAGTGAAGCTGCTTTAAAAGCCATAACTTCCCTGAGTTTTAAATCACAGCTTATCTATAGTTGTTACAAAAGATTAATAAACCTAGCGAAATAAAATAGAGTTACTCTTATGTGGACTTCTGAATGAAGAAATACAATGTAATGAAGAAGCAGATGTCCTTGTAAAAAACAGGTGCGATGAATAAATTCTTAGGACCAGAACCAAGTATTGGTTGTTCAAAAACGTCTACCTATTAAGATTTTTTCAATCAAGTTAGAAGCTACAGAAGCCCAAAACATAGTTACCAAGGACTTACGCAAGGAAAGCCTTTTTAAGACTCAGTATTCATTGATTAAATCAGGTAATCAGGGAGGCTAGATTTAATATCTGAACACTGACATGCTGTATTACACATCATGGTCCATTTAACAAACATCTGTTCCAAATTGGTAGATCGAACACAGAAAAGTGCAGATTCCGCTTCGAAGAAGAGGGTTAATTCTCCTCTCACATTCTATTTGAATGCGACGCCATAGCTCGATAAATATTTCAAGGAATACACATCGAAACGAAATTGAGATCAATGGAGTTCCTACAATTTTAAGATAGCAAACGGAGAAGTACAATAGATCTTAAGAGGTCGGGCTTACATAGAATTCTCCATCAAAAAAAAAAATCTAAGCATTTGCCATCTGTACATTACCAAGCTGACTGGGAAAGACTGGGCTGACTGGTCGTTGTGTTTCCGATATAAAAATGTCGAGTTTGCTGAAGAGGTGATTACCAAAAGGATTCTATTAGTATTGAAAACTTTCATTCCAAATAGCCTTTGAAGTATAAAACAAAATCCCTCACGTTGGTTCAATGCAGCAAAGCTCTGAAAGTCAAAAAAGAAGCTTATAAAAAAATATAAGAACAGTAAAACTGTCAATCCGTATGAGAGTTATAAAGTGTGTAGAAATAAATGTAAAAAAATTATAAATCAGTAAAAATTTCTGCATAACCAAAGGTTGAGACGAGAAATCTTTAATCTCCCTAACTTTTGCTGAAAATGTTGGCAAATTTTTTACAACTCTTCGTTTCCACCTATGATTGATAATAGTACAATTATATCAGATTCTGTTGGAAAAGCTAATCGCTTTGTTAAAATTATTTGCAGCTAATTCTACACTTCCTCCTACATCCCAAAATTATCCATCAATCCCAGTTCTAAATTATTCCTTCGGAAGGGTCTACTTCGGAACAATAGTTGTAGTAAAATTTTTGAAGAGTTTCGATATAAAAAAATCTATCGGTCCTGATGGTATACCTCTAATTGTGTTGCAACACATTGCCTTCGCCATTTTTAAACCTCTGCGCAACTTATTCCATTTGTCCTTTTCTTCAGGAACTTACCCGTCCTATTGGAAAGTTTCCCAAGTTTATCCTATTGCTAAAAAAGGTGACAAAAGCAATCCTTCGAACAATAGGCCCATAGCTATTACTTCCATTATTTCAAAACCGATGGAAATCTTAATCAGTCAACAGTTGAAGAAATATCTTGATAGTAGAGGTATAATTCATGATAGTCAATACGGCCCAACGTTCCATCGGTGATCTGATAACATTCCTCTACGAGAAACTCAACAATAGCCTTCATCCATCTGGTGATGCTCTGGATAGGTTTTTGATCGAGTTTGGCCTTCTGCTGTTATAGCAAAATGCAAGGCTATATAGGTCTTGGTTCAATCGTTTCTAAATGGTTAATGAATATAATAGTTTCAGTTGACCTTTTTCCGACCAAGTTCAAATCAATGCTGCTGCTCCACAAGCTTCTGTTCTTTCACCCACCCTGTTTCTAATTTTAATCAAAGGTTAACAACCTAAGCTTTGGCTATAATATAAAAAAAATATAAATATCTACGGGTCTGCTTGGAGAACAGATATTGATCCAGTTCGTGTTCGCGGTTGATCGCTTCTCTATAAACGCAGCTAATAATCCCACATGTAGCCTGCTTTTGTGTGTGCGACGGATTAACATAGCATCCGTCTGATTTTTAACTAAACTAAGAAATATTTACATTTATAATAGGAAGTGTATACATACATGAATTTTCAAAAAGCATTTTAACCCCTTAATACCAGTTGCAAAATCAGGTTTTATCCCCCAAAAAAAGTTCATTATACATTTGTATAACATTTGTTAAAAATTTAACTCGGAAGTTTTGCAAAACTATTACTAAGAAGTTACAAACGCACATCTATACAGTCATGGAAGTATTAAATAGGATAATCATTGATATGATAGCTCTAATCATATTCGGACAATAGAATAATGTAAATTAGTTTAAATAACCAAAATCAAGAAATTCTTTAACACCCAATTTGATTTTCAAATTATAATGACATTTACATATACATATATGCATACAAAATATGTTTGTATATTCTCAATAATAAAAGCAATTCTCAAGGATTTTGAAATTATTTTAAATTTATTTTCATTTTATGCACATACAAACACACATGTGTGTATTGTTATTTATTAAGTGCATGTGTGTTGTTGGGTCTTTTAAAACAACATGATTTTCTTTTGGTTTTCTTTTACAAAATATTTTCTTGTGTTTTCTTCTTGTACAAATATTTTCTAGAAAAAGAAAATTTGTTTTTCCAGTCAGGTAGAAAATTTATTATTCAGCAAGCTTTTATTTTCTAAATAAATTTTCAACTTCCTTTCCTCCTTGTTTTGCTCTTTCTTTGCTTACTTTAATTTTTAGTGAAATTTCAAATATAATTTTCTACATAAAACTAAATGTTGGTGAAGGTGATTTGTAAATTGGTGAGAGAAACTAAAATAAGGAATTGAAAAAAAAAACAATAAAAACTAAAATGTAAAAAAAGAAAGTGTTTGTTGAGAAAACATGTAATTCAAAACCAATTAAGAAAGATACTTTTAATTTTTTTTTGGGTAATTATTTAGGTACTTTAATCTGGAGATTGTGTATTAATATTTGGAATGTTTTAGATGTACATTAGGTAGTATTCATTGAATTCATTGCTATATTCAGTTGAACTAGTTTCTTTTTTTTTATGTACAAAACTTAACTTTTGAAATTAAAATGTTGTAAAATAAAAGGTAGGTGGGTACCAGGTGATTATAGTTTATGTGAAGAAGTCAACATTACTGCAATTTTTTTTTTTATTAAAAAGCAAATTTAAAAGGTATCTGCAATAGTAGAATAGGAATATAAGAGAAACATCTTCGAACAGTTTTGAAAATTAATTTGGATTATAGCTAATATAACGGAAATAAGAAATATAGATGGTCATTCTGGGATAATTCTAGGATGATCCTTTGATGTTAAAATACATTTTTGAATGAAATTCGCAACAAAAACGTTTTTGGTAAGGGAATTCCCTTGAAATAACAAATCACTTTCTCAAAACTAGATTCTAGAGAAATGTAGGTCCTTTCTGATCTAGTCTAGTTTCACCCATATAGACCATAGTCGGTATAGAAGATCCCGGGCATATTAAAATTACGGTCAGGTCTTGAATATTTTTTTCATTATTCTTCAAATAATAAAATTCTATAAAATTTGTTGAAAGTACAATTAGGTATCTTCATCCAAATAGATGATTGTGTTGTTCGTTCCTGAAACAAAATTACTAGAAGAGCAGAAAAAAAGTACAAAATAGGAAAAAGAAGACAAACATTTTTGTTTGAATTTACAGTAATTTCTTTTCTCATTCCATTATCAAAGAGTATTAACTATGATTATATTGTGTAAGTAAGTGGGAAGGGCTATGAAATCCAAATTATGTATTAAATGGTAGTTTATCTAAGTTACAGACAATAAGAATCCAAAAAAAAGAAAACAAAACAGCAGAAAAAGCTGGCCAAACAATAAAAGATTCTACTCTAGGCTTACACTAACATTGTTGCTCATTACTTTTCGAAGTATTTATAGCCTATTCATATCATTTTTTTCTGTTACATTCCATTCGATGTGGCATTTTAATCAGTAAGTATTTGGAGGGTAAATATAAAAACAAAAACAAAAATGTTCAGTATTTGAATGCCGAAGTAATATAAAATTAAAAATTTTAAACATTTTAAAATACCATGTTTTTGCCTTATTTTAGGTTACCACCGTGTAGCTTGGAAAATCATTCTAGAAAAACTTAACGAAAAATTTATGGGCCAAAAATTGTAAATGAAATGGTTTTTATAATTATAATTTTTTTTGGATTGACGTGAGAGGTACAACAATCAATCCAAAAATGAAAAGTAAGTATCTTCAAGAGGCAAAGTTTAGAGCTATGCTCTAATATATTAAAATTATTACAAATGTTATAGCTTAGTTAACATTATTATGCATAAATAATATTATCAACACAGAACTGTCATATTATTTTAACTCGCTGGTATAAATATAATAAACATAAATAGTTCATTAAACATATCCTGGCCACAGAAACGACTACCACCATATATAGTAAGGGTACCTTAGTAACAAAATAAATTGATTCAAATTATGTGAAAACAGGGGTGAGAAGAGTTAATAAATATCTTTAACACTGTCTGTAAATCTTATGTATACTAACTCTTCTATTCTATTCTTTTTCTTTCATATTCTCTTATAATTTTCTTTATTATCCTGCTTTTTAGTTTTTAAATGCTTAAATTCTGCGAATGCAATTCGAGGGTGCTTATTCCATTCCATTTGACCTGAATTAAACTAAAAAAAAACACTAGAAAAAATTATAAACGAGCTGTCGTGAATTGAAGAGAAATGTCGTTTTAGAAATGTAAAACAGAGTTGTCGATTTAGAAATATACCGGGTGTTCCAGAGAATGGGTATCATATAAATAAAAATTTTATTGATTAAATCGAGGGTGCTCTATCGATTGGTGATATCTTCAAGTTCCGGGGAGGACCAGAAAAGGGTTTTTTAAGATCAAAAGTATCCGAAATTGGCCGATATCGAGATTTTCAAATGGGAAATTTTTATGCAAATTCGGATTCTACGTTAAAAAATAAGAAACTTTTGTTGAAACTCGATTGCGGCTAATTTCGGCGAATTTCGGTCTTAAAATACCGATTTGCAGTCCTTTCCGAAAGTTAAAATACCTCCAATCGATAGAGCACCCTCGATTTAGTTAACAAACTTTTTTTAAATTTTAAAATAACGGCTCCTTCCCCTCTTAAGAAGCTGATACGCATGCTCTGAACCACCCGCTATATCTGGTTGGGGTCTTAAAAATGATCATTTATTCAGATAAATTCGATGATATACAGCTGAAATGAAAATACAGCTGATTTGCTGCAATAATTGAATAGCCACAGAACTGAGAAATGGAAAAGTGCTGTTACAGATGTAAATTTTACCAAATTTAACAAAAAATAATGAAACATCCAATTTAGTTCGAAACTGAATATTTGACATTTCTACTGTAAAATCATTTAATTTAAGAGCAAATAAAAAGTGGAGCATGAACTGGATTTGATAATATTATTCGAGAATCAGAAAATCAAGACTAAGGCTAATTTAATTCTTTAATAACAATTTGGAAACAAATTGGTTGGTTCCAGCTTTTAAAACGGAAAATGTAATAGTGTTAATTGGACCGAGTGATAGGGCTTACAGCTATATAGTTATAGTCACACTAAGTACCTAGTATTAGTTGCTCATTTAAAAGACCTCTTTAATAAAAATTTTCATAAAAAAGTGTTCACGTAAAAATGACTCTTTTTAAAGATGACGCATTATGAATTACCAACTCTGAATTCTTCACTAAATAATTGCTTGACATTAACTGATTGTCATGTTGCAAAAATATGAGTTGGCTTCTTTTAAATTTAAGGATGTACTAAATTTGTTTGTGTTTTTATTTTTTAATTTTTTTTCTTTTAAAAAATTATCATCATTTTACACAGCTGAGCATTTTTTTTCGTCTATTAAAACTCAGTTTTTAATGTACAGTTTTTATTTTCATTTTTGAGAATCATGGTGTTGTTTTCTAGGTATAATTATAACATATGAGCATGAAATGTCTCTTTTTCTTATAGTTTTTTTTTTTGTGTTTGCTTGTAGTGGGATTATGGGAAACTTATATTCGTAAGCGAATATCCAATTCATGTCGTCATACACAGATAAATAAAGTCATGGAAATTTTTTTAGTCCTTGACCATTGGATGCTGGTGATATTTTGTCAATTCAAATCATAAATAGAGAAATGTCATTTACAGTTGTTACAAATTTCAGGTGTAATTTATAACTTTATTTTCAGATATTTTGTAAAAAGAGAAATAGTTAGTTTTAATAAGAGTAGCTATACTGGAGAATATTTAAAGTTATATTTAAGTATATATGGTAGATTTTGTGTGTGATGTGTGTAAGATTTTGAAAAATGTTTATATTATCTAACTTAAATGAAAAGTCATGCTGGTGATGTTTATTTAATAGTGTTGAAATTTATTCGTTTATTTTTGCAAGAAGCTGTAAGAATTTTGTTCCCTTTTTTATAGGATAAAAATAAAAATTTGCGTGCCATTTTGTTACGTTCCATAAAAACAGAATTAAGCTGACTTCAGCACTGAAACTTGATATAGAGTTTATTAGTATAATGTATGTATGTGTGTATACACATTGTACAATTTCTCTTTCAGTTTGTATTGTTTGCAAAAATTTATCGGTTATTATAAGATAAACTCTTTATAGACCCTTTATATTGCGAGATAGAAGTTGAACTCCTTTTGGGAACCTCTTTTTCATTTTGCTTCACCTCAGGAGCCTGCTTGTAATAAAAGCACTAAAATTTACATGAAAAGTTAGAGTAGTAATTTTCATTATTTTTGTTTATGTTCGATTAAGTTCATAATAAAGCAAAAATCAAATCGAACGACGTGCTCACCAAAGATATGGTATTCGATAAGATGATAGTCTCACAAGTATTAGATAAAGTGATCTAACTCTGTTTAACTTAATAATGAGTAAAATAATCTGAAATATAGTTGACACCTCTTAGGGATATCCATTTATATCGATAAAAACGTTAATATCATATGTTATGCAGATGACGCTGTACTATTCACAGAGAATAAAGATGATCTGCAGATATTATTATTCAGATTTAGCAAAACTGGCAAATTGTACAACATGGAGGTATCCCTAAAAAATAAACAAAATCCATGACTATTTGGAAAGAACCCATAAGATGTAAGTTATCCATTTACAATCAAAGTATCGAACAAAAATGCTCAATTTTAAATATCTGCGTGTAAATATCACCAGCTCTCGCAAGACAGAACCAAAAACACGGACCTTCCAGGAAAAGCCGCAGCCATTTCAGATGCTAATAAAAACAAAACACGCATGAACAAATACTAACGTACGATATTGAGACAATACGTCTAAATCAAAAACAGAATTGCGAACTTGGAGGCAAATATGTGGATACACAATGAGAGATAAGAAATGTAACAGTGACAGAGATGCATGCGACATTCAAGATGTTTTCCGTAGGAGTCGAAATAGACGAAGAAACTGTGAAAGTGGTAATGATTGGCCAAATCAGTATTAAACGTTTACCAGGAAGACCTCCAAAAAGATGCTATGAATGTTGGACGTAATCATCACAAAATTGAAGACAAAATAGTATTATATGATCTGTTTTTTTAATTGTGGTTTTCTAAATTTATGTATTTTCCGTAGAAACCCAGGCAGAAAAGTAATTTCACTTCAAGTTGTTTGTACTTGAAATCATTTATAATTATTGGTGGGTTTACATAGTGTGGTTAGAGTGGAGAAAATTGTTACATCCTCAGCGTGGTTTTTGACTACAGAAATATTCTGAACGGTCAGCTCTATTTCACTTTTTTTTGGCAACGTATCAAGTCTTTGTTTTCCTCCTTTTGTTTTTTTACTCTTATGATTTTTATGTTCTGATTAATTTTTTCCGTTAAACAAGGTCTAAGGTCTAGGGACGCTAGGATTTTGACTTGTTTCTTTATTTTGTAAATGTTTGTAAATAGAACCTTCATTACAATAAATAACCGGTGACCGGGTTCAGTGTCTGATATGTATAAGATATATAAGATGGGTCAGAAAAAAACAATTCAAAGATATAATATTAATTTATTCTTGAAGTTGAGTTGAGCTAAAACTATAGTTTAAATGGAAAAATAAGCGTAGCCCAAATATTTGCAATTATTAATTTGTTTTATTATGTTCCGTTGTTTTATATGATCTTCTGGCAGGAGTAGCGATATAGCTCATGTTTCAAAATAATTTGCATATCATTAGTTTTTGTTTTCATTTGGATGATATACCGTGTATATACGAATATATTAATATTAGAATATTTTTCAATCTAAACTATATTGGCGGGTTGAAGTATTGGTGGATATAAATTTTACCTCGCAGTGTTGTAGTGATAAAATATTCTTCCACTTGGCTGAACTGTTAAGTATCGGTGGAAATAAATTAAATTTAGTTCCCGATTTGAAGATAATCTGACCAGAAACTATAACAAAATGCTGATGTAATACTTTTTCAGGTTAAAACCAACATGGTGAATAAAGTTTAACTAAAAAAGTTGTTTCCAGAAACATCTTACCATTTAAGTACATTTATCTACAGATAGTATATTAAATAGTTTAATTAAATTTTTTAATATTTCCGATATTATAAACATTTTAACATTTACATAATAGAATTTAAAAAAGTAAAAGAGAATTAAAGTGAATTTATGAGAATAGAATGTTTACTATAAACCAAGACTTTTATAATGTAATTGATGATGACAGAAAAATCTTATCCTTGTTCTATTTTTAGGAACACTTAAAAAATGAAAAAACAAAAAAATATAATAAAAAACAAAAGCAGACTATAAGGATTCTATTGCCATACCAACATTCATTATTATTGTTTTATCTATTTAATAATATTTTTAAATTAGAATTTATGTTTTTTTTAAATGACTGTGATAATGAAAAATTTCTTTTTTTTTTAAATTAAATTGAAAAAAAATATTAAAAAAATTTAAAAAAGATAAAAAAAAACTCTTTTACAGGTTTGGGTCGTTAAAAATTAAAACTTTTTGTTTTTTAGATAATTATTTTAAATATTATACGTTTCATTGCAGTTTTACCTTTTATTTGACGTAAAAGAAAAAATTAAATTTAAATCTCATAAGACTATGACTCCAATTCTTTACGGAATACCTAAACTACACAAAGATGGTATCGCACTGCGTCCAGTAGCTGCAGCTTTTAAGGCTCCAGCACAAAAATTTGCTGGGAAATTGTTAAAATTCAGTTAAAAACTCTATTGAATTAATTAATAAGCTTAACCTTTAACTTATGATGTGGTGGTGGTAAATTTTACACTGTTTTTTTTTCTTTTATTACTTCTGTCCATTGCTCTCTCACAAGGTGATATTCTCAGTACCCTCTAGTTATATTATACTCTTATCCACAGTATTATTTGTCATGTTGTAAGTAAAGCACGTGAAGAGAAATTTGGTAAGAGGTGTAAAAACTACCACTCGTCATTAATTGTGGGATTTTTTCTTAGAAAATTTTTTACTATCACGTCTAAGTTAACGTGAGCAATTAATAGAAAATATTTTACTACACCTCCAGTTTAATGTTAGTTTTTAATAGAAAAATTTTTACTACACATCTATATTAAAGTTTTAAGAAAAAAAATCTTTTAAAATCATCCATTTTGAAGTTATGTACAACTTTTTAACCTTTTTTCTATAATTTTCCGATTATAGAGAATATTGCCCGATCAAACAAAATGAATGAATCTAGAATAAGACAGATTTTAAAAAGTTATGATTAAATTTCTGATGAGAAAATAATTGTGAAATAAGCAAAGTTGATGACGAAGTTTTTGATCCAAATTTTTGCCTTGAAAATCATAGCGATAATAATTCCGAAATATCCGAAATGGACAACGAGGAGTAAATGAAGAAACCGTAAGTGAAGGAACACAGGAAATATTGAACACATTGGCGAACGCGAAGCTGAAACGAATTGTTTTTATGGAAAAAACCGTTTTAAGTGGGCAGCAAATGAACCACAGACTTAGTCTCCGCTTTAGAACTCCAGTTTAGAACTCCACTACATAATATTGTAATATTACAAACTTCAGTAACCGCAACTAGTAACGATGAAACAGAAATAAAGTGTATAAATATTGGTCCCAAATTTTTGATGATTCTATTGAAGATAAAATCATCGAACATACCAACACAAAATAAAAACTGAGATTTGAATCAACAGTAAAAGTAGAAACAAAACCTTTAGATAAAATCGAATTTAGAGCATTTCTAGCACTATTATAATTTATACATCAGTTTTCAAGTCAAATCGAGAGTTTACAAAATTAATATTTGTAATAGCGGAACAGGAAGAGACATTTTCAGAGCTGTTATGTCTGAGCTTCGATTTCTTACTATACTTTCTTGTTTACGATTTGATAACACTTTTGATAGATCGCAGATATTAATAATAGATCCATTAGCGGCTATTTAAGAAATATTGAACAAAATAATTGAAAACTGATATATTACTGATATATTTGATAAACTGATATTATTCGAAGAATATTGGGTTCAGATTCTCTCCCACCACCTGTAACGCAGCTGCCCTCTTGTTCCACATCAAACAAATTGTGTTATATTTGTCCAAACAGATTAAAACGAAAAACACCACACAGATGATTTGTCAAAAACCAATGTGTATGGGTTGTAGCAAGCATATGTGTATAAACTGTACAAATACCGGTTTTGACGAATGAAATTATTACATGAAAAGACTGGTTGTTATTTTCTAAGATATAAAACTTTTTGAAATGTTATATTTATTTTTTTTAACTATGCATACCTTTATGCATACGTTTACCTTTTTTTATGTTGTTATGTAAATATAAGAGCTATTACTATTTTTTGAATTCAGAAAAGACTTGTGAAATAAAGTGCCAATTTTTTAAAAAACCCTCACTACTAAATTCTTTTTCTTTTTCAATATAACATTTAGAATTAACTTAACCAGGTTTACGTGAAAAAAAAAAATTATAAAAAATATTATATTGCTTCTAAAATATTAAAAAAAAAGGGTGTAAAAGTTACTACCACGTCCAGTACTATGTTACAAAATTTCACCTCCTAAGTTAAAGGTTAAGGCAATAAAAATATTGCCCAAAAATGTTGGATTAAATCAAATTGAAGGATATTTTGTACTCAAAAATTGTAAAGTATATTTCAGATAGAGAATTTTAAAATCTAAATCTAGAAAATACATTTTTAATTTGATATCTCCAAAAATTGACGATGATAAGGAAATAATTAATTATAGAAAAATACCGTATATCAAAAACATTTCCGAATATTTAACGAAACCACTTAGGGCTACTAATATGCAACCGGTATTTTTTAATAACTACACTTTAAAAAATATTTTTGTTAATAATAAAATAAGACAACGGAAGGCAGAAAATATTTAAACAAAAAGTGGAGCTTATAAAATTCAAAGTGGAGGATGAGATGGAGTATATGTTGGTAAACAAAACAAACCCTCCAAACTAGATTTACCGAACATATAAAATCGGTATCTTCTTCTTATCCGTCATCAGACTTAGCTCAACACTTAAAATCTTCAGACCACTTTACCGATATACACAAATTAGAATTGGTAAAGGAATTAACAGGTAGCAGAGTTTTGGATAAATATGAAATTTTTCATATTAATAAATTAAAATTAAAAAAAGGAGCTTATTAAATAGCCAGTTAGACTTAGCTAATGAGAGCCCGCTACTTAATAGTAAATTTTTTACATCTTAAATCAAATTCGGTATTTTGTAAATTTTGTCGCTTACAACATGTCAATCTTTGTTAATATAAAAATCATGTATGATGTGTGTTTTTTAATAAATATATAATTTTACTAGTAATTTACCAGTTACTATTTTTTATACAGGTATATATCATTTTTCTCTAAAAATAAAAAATATAAATTGATTTTGTTTACTTACTATTACTAAATACTATAATAACGTTAAATTGAATATGTATTCTTCTTAGTTACATTTTAATTTTCATCTTTTAAATTTAAATTTTATTGTATTTCTTTAGTCTTGATAATGTCTTAGAAGGACGAAACATGTCGACTCAAATTTTATTTTTATGAAAATGTTAAAATGAAATATATAAGAAAATTTTAATAATTTGTTATTCAGTGAAACAATAACAAGTGTTTTATTTAATTTAATTAATTAAATATTAATAAATAAATAAATTTTGTATTAATTTCCAAAAATTATGTTTCACCAAGTGCCAACCAAAAAATCTTTAGATTTTTTAATGAACTTTTTATTTAATAAATTTTAAAAACTAACTACTTGGATTACTTAGCGGAAAAACTGTTATTGCTCTTCTTTACGGTATTATGAGTTTTTGATCTCACCACTTTAAAGTATACTAATCTATTTAACCTAATTTTTGGAACGAACTTCCGAGATAAGATACATTTATATCTCAGAATTTAAACTTGATTAGACCTCCACGATTCGATGGTTAGTACGCATTTACCGGAGCTTGAAATCGTTTTAATTGTCTTATAATCAAAATTGATAATCAGACAACACTGTGTTGTAGTTGGTTTGTTTGATAAAAAAAAGGTACAAACAGAAAATAAAGTTTATAAACTATTAAATAACGTTTAATTGAAATAAAATTTTAACACCACTGTAGTTAGGCTTAATTGTTTATTAGGGGGTAGATTTTTATTGGTAATTGGTATGTTTAAATTATTTATTTAATGAGTCGAATAAAGGCTTAGTGTTGTATTATGGAAGGTCCAGTTTGTTGTACCTTCTTTTGAAGTCAATTAAACCAGGATTGATTTTAAAATTTTCTTAAAATATTGTGCAAGCTTTTACAAATATTTTTATAAATTGAAAAATTTTATTGTATATGATAGGAAGATTTATATTTGGATGATATTGTATATATACGTACATATATATAAACAAATATCAAAAAAATATCATATTAGTTTTTGATTTAATTTTGATGCGAACATAATATTTAATATTTATAGTTTATCATTGTGGTGTAATATTTGAGTTAATAGAAGATAGTTTTTTATTTTTCTTATACATATAACTAACAAAATCTTAGTTGAAAGGAATCTGATACTTGCGTAATGTATTTTGAGAAAGAGGGAAGGGATAGTTTGTTTTAAATTTCTGTTAAAGAACTACATATATGGACTATTCCGTTGGGAATGCAATTGCAAATTATGGACGTTTTAACAATTAACATAATTAATCATGAACCACCTCAGTATTTCTATGGTGTAGGAATGTGCATTTTCAGCTTCTCGTATTTCTTGACGGAATAGAAGCAGTAATTTTAGTTTTAGTCAAATGTCAACTTCTGTAAAATAACTATAAAATAGAGTTAATGGTCCAACAATACAGCGGACGGATAATACAATAATATTAATGCAATAAGCTCTAGAGTAGCTTAAAATTATGTATTTCTTAAATTATCTTATTAAATACAATGACTAATGATCCATGCAGTACTTGACTGGCCAATAGTTCTATATCATTATTTCATATAGTTTTTCTGGTCTTTATTTGTCGCCTGTAATCTAGCTGGGAAAGCCTTTGGATACTAACGTATAATAATAATAATAATAATAATTCATTATATCATTTAAAAATACTTAAGGCTACAATTTTCAAAATATATTAAACAGAATATTATGAAGCTAAATTTATATTTAAAAAAATAAATTTACTCAAGCCAATCTCCAAGCTGTAGATTAAAACTTTTTATGCAAAATTATGGTTAACAATTTATAGTTAAAATGAAATAGTTAGGGGATTCTGTTATCCAAAATATACGTATTAAATGCTCCAGCCTTAATAGAAGAATTTAATATACCATATTTATGAAGAATTATTAAATGTATATTTTTTGGGTATGTCAACTAATATAAATGTGGAAAACCAAATCTATTTTAGGGTTAAATCAACTTCATAATAACATAGTATAAGTACCATATTATATTTTAATATTTGACAAATTATACTTCCAACTTAGAAGAAATTATGAAATATAGACCCACATTAGAATCTAGAAAAGGGCTTAAAATTGGCCTCTAGAATTATATATACTGAATAAATAACTAAATAAATAAATTTTGAAAAAAAATTTTACAACATCAATATCACAAGCGGAATTCGAGGTCACGGCCTTGGGATTCGTAAACAGATAACATAATAATCATACTATAACCATCGGCTATACTATGCTTCTCATGATTTATATTGTGAAAAAAATAACCAAATTTAGTAAAACAAAGAAGAGTTGAAATGAACGATAGTTGTTAATGAAATGAATTAAATAACAAAATAATCCAATTGGAATATAACAAAAAAAAAAAGCAAAAAATAACTTGATAAATTCATAACCCAGAGGCCATAACCATAAATCTGTTTGTGTTTTATAAAAACAAAAATAAATTTTAATTTGTAAAAACCTACAATTATTATTATCTCTACCCATTAAATTATACAGTCAGTAAATTTAAATAATGCATAAGACCACCACGCATTTTGTGATGTGATACCCACCTATACCCTTTATTTATTCAAAATCTTTAAAATTAAAGTCATTTTATATACCTATATTAAAAATTCATGATCCTTTTTAAATGATACAATTCAAAATAGCAAGGTTATTATTCTTCCCACATCACCGGATGTGCGTCATAAATAAAAAATCTTAAATACTTTTTAATTACGCCATATATTTTTTTTTTACAACACAACAATCCTAAATTTTCCACCAATTTTGTATTAATATAAATAAATTGGAAATTAAAAAATAAAACAAAAAAAAAACATGTGTATATGTTTTTTAGTTTAAAAATCTCACTTATAAATTTTTGTACTTACCCAAAGGGACATTGAAATGACAAAAAAGAAAAATAAGTTGTAAACCATTTACAATTATTGTAAATCGATTGCAAATTTTGTTTATCTCTTATTAATGTTCCATAATTCAATTTGTTACGATTATTGGTTGGGTATAGTAAATTTTAAATTAAGTTTTTAATTAAAATTTTGTGCGAATAGAATTTATTGATTCAAGAGTAATTTTTTGGTATTATTTTCCGCTTGTGAGTAGGAGTAAGCCTACTGGACAATATATATTTTAAAGTGTTAGATTTAGGTTCAATATCGTAATTTTCTGTTGGTCTTCGGTTTTTTCTTTTTTTATCATTATCGATCGTCTTTCAAAATCGTAGTAATTCGAAAATACCTATTTTTTACTTAAAGTAGACAAGTGATACCTATATACAAAAATTAATAATCAAAAGTATTAAAAGTATAGATATACTTATTTGAACACGTACAAAGTCTTAAGCCGACTGCCGATAGATCAAGCAACTAGACTCCAGAGCTTAAAAAATAAATTTATTGTAATTTTAATTTTAAAAAATGTAAATATAAATAAATAAAAAAATTGAACACTTTTAGTGGGATACAGATGATAAAAACAAATATTGAACTAGAGAAATATTTAAACTAGGCCCCTTATGTATTCAGAATAATATTGTGAACGTGGTAAGATGTCAATTAATTTCGGCGAAAGTTAAAATGATGAAATATGTTGAATGTTTTAACAATTTGTTACTATTTAACTTTTGACACCAACTACGAGTATATGCGAATTGTAGATGTTATATGAATTGTGATAAATGCATTTAATGATTTTCAAAACTCCATTTTGATTTAGAAATTTCAAAATTTTTATATAATTATCTCGAAGTTGGATGGTAATTTCATTGTATACAAATTTTATCAATGTAAAAAATAAAAATAACTGAAAATTAAGTAAAAAATCAAAATGGCATCTTTTGACAAACATTTTATTACAAAATTAAATCCGAAAATACACTCAGATGGTTTGACAATTTGTCTACATGATATTTTTTATTATTATTTTTTATTTATTTATTTTTTTTTTTATTATTGTCCATGTTAAACTACAAGGCTACAAACTTTGAAGGATAGTGATTTTTATATTATTTTGAATGGCAGAATAAATGTGAATTTAAATGACAGGATGATTAAGTTTATGTGTAATTATTCATTTAATCAAGAAGGATTCTCTTGGAATTAGACCTTCAAATTTTTTTTTTATATTATTAGCCAAAACTTAGATTAGGGAAACCTTTATTATATTTTTCGGTACCGTTGGTAAAAAAACGAAGAGGGAATAGATAGAAAAGTAACAAAAGATAAAGGGAAGATAAGTAAAGAAGAAAAATAACAAAAGATAAAGGGAAGTAGAAAAAGTGTTTGGCGGGGAGTTGTAAAACAATACGGTTGATGTTTGTTTTAAATTTTTGAAAATCAACTACGTAGAAATAATACCTTTTGTAAGACTCTTTTTCTAATTGTAACACAAGAATGAAGTAAAAATAAAAATAAAAAGTTAAAACAAAAAAAAAAAAAAAGAGGTGCATTTCTTGTTGCATATTCATGTATTTGAGTTCCGGTTGTTATTTCAGTATTTGTTTTAATATGATTATTGTGTATGTTGTGTATGTGGGTGCCATTTGTGTTAAAGTTATGAAATCATTTAATTTTAATATTTGCAGGTTCTTGTGGATTTCATTTGTCATCGATATTTTTTCAAGCCCGAAGTGATTTTCAATGGCTTTGTTGTGTATTCCTTGCAAGTTACCAATATTTTTTTCAAAAGTGTTACCCCATATTCCGATTTTGCATGTTCAGGTACTATGGAAAATACTATTAAATATTGCAATTTCTTGGTTTTTTTTTTCTTTAGTTTGCCCAGTCAAAAGTTTTATTTTTAATTAGGTTCGAATTAAATAATAGTTAAAAAATAATAATGTAAAAATAAAATTTTTTAAAATATACTTTTATCGAAACCAAACTAGCCCCCTAAAAAGTATAAAATAAAACTATAGTAGTTGATGTTGAGCATCTAGAACTACTATAAGATAAAACAAAAAAGTATATAATGAAAATTGCTGGAATATTGTTAATGGACATTTTTAATATGTGCCACTTGAAAAAAATCACGAATGTTAAAAGAACATCACAAAGCGTTTCCAAAACAATATTCAAGCAAGATTCATTATATACTTTTGTGCTATGCATAGGACAAAAATATAATATGAAATACGCATTTTAGATTTTGGGATAAAATATGTTAGTAAATTTATAAATGAGCAATAGATGAAAAATTGATAAAAAAAAATATTTAAATAATGGAACCCAATATTATTGCTTGCGATAAGATTCAAAACACCGTATGCACAGTGCTTTATCAAATTTTATACATATACTTCTGCCAAATGTTTAACAATAATCGCCAGCACATCCCTCGTTTCTTCTCCATAGAATTTACAAAGTGTCCAGTATTACCACAACATAAAGCTTTTGAGAGGGATTTTTTACGTTTTTGATTTCCAGCAGATAGTGGTTGTAGTCATTATGCACAATAATATATATAAATTTGTTAACGAAATTGCAATTGACGCATTTCCGGATTGTGAACTCTATTAATTATGTCATAGATTGTATATTAATACATCAAGAAGTCATGTAAATATGCTGTTCCATCATTTCTTTCCTTGAACCCCAACCCAAAACTAATGTTCTCATTCATTCTATCGAGGCTACTCATATACTTATTATATTCGCCAATAGCATATGCGCGTGGATTTTATTTTGGAAATGGTGGAAGAACCATTTTAATCTCCAATTTAATTTGGTGGTTAATAAAATAAATATAGACTTAGGTACGTGCGAGAAAATCTAAATAATCTAATGCTTTTTTACTGTTAATTTTATATAAAATCACAAAATTAAATAGCATACAATAGTATACTCTGAATAAATGTTTGCTATAATAAATTAGCACACCGTTGCCATATGGCAACAGACAAATACTAATGAAAAAAAACTATTTTATTGTATAAGATACTTTTTGAACAATTGATGAACTTAATGAACAAATAACTACATTTAGTTAAAACAATTGTCCAAAAATAAAATTTAATAATTACGATTTAATATTTAGAAAAATAATGCAATTAATTTTTTCATGTCATCCATTATTCACAATTTTTTTTCCACTAAACTAAAACTATATACTGCACTATTTCTATTTATGTCAATTTAATTTTAAAGCCTAATATGAGTAAGTTAATTTTTACATATAAATAGCCAATCCGCCCTATGCCCCACGGATGGGGTTGCAGGACAATGATGACATATAAATAGGTAAAAAAAGTGGAATACTACTTTTATAAAAGTAACGGTTTTTATTCCAATGAAACAAAAATACTTATATGTTAACTGTTGCCATATGGCAACACAGGGCTAATTCGGGTTAATTTAATTATGTGTCATCACAACATTTTCATCAAATCAATTCAAAATGAAAATTTTTATTTGATGATTTTGTTGATAATCAACAATCAAAAGATTTTGAATTATTTAGGATAATTATTACTCAGTATTTGCGCATTGATTCCATTAAGCAACCAAAAAATCCTAAATAATGATCATGTAACAAAATATATCTAACTTTTTCATTTTCATTTAGAATTTAATTAGTAAATTCAATTTACAAAATATGTACCTAATTTTAGATATTCAAGATAATTGAAAAAAAAAAGAAATGAAATACTCGTGTATCCAATTTTAAATGATTCTAACATAGAAAAAGAAAAACAAAATTAATGACATTAAAAATTTTTGAAAGAAAATTAAATAATGACGTAAAAATATCCTTGAAAAAATATTTCGTTTGCGTAAACAACATTTTATTATGTAAATATCAAATCGAATACAAAAAAAAAAACTGATATAGGAGAGAACTATTGGCAGTATAGATTCTTTTTTATGCCATTGAAACCCTTTTGACTATTAATGAAAGGTTAAATTGTATAAATAAAAATAAATCACTTTCATAAAAGATAGTAGGCAGGCAGGATTCAGGAGTTTTTCTTCTTTTATTTTTTCTAGGTTAACCATCAATAAATTTAAATGTCCTTTTTATCCTTTTAAATTTTAAGTGCCTAAAAACATAATAATATGTAGTGCATATATATCATATATAGTATATATATATCAATATGTAATATGTTGTGATTTGTTCATTTTATATAATTTTTAAAATATTGGTTGGGTTTTCAAAATTCGGTTTTTTTTTTGCTTATTTTTATTTTCATTATTTTGCTTCGTTATTAATTGACGTTTTTGATCATATTGGAATCTTTGATATAAGGATTATTAAAAATAAATTTAAATTTAAGATACTTAATGACCATCAAAATAGAAGGGAATTTCAATAAAAAAAAATGTGATTTTCAACAAAAAAAGGGCTTAACTTGAAGGGGTTTAAATAGTTACGAAAAGTAACGAAAAAACGACCTACGTTAAAATGACAAAACTAAAAATAATCCGAAAGTCTTAAAACATTTATACGTCATTTGTCTTCTTAATTTATTGTCGATGGTTATTTGGTATTTTAATTATATTTTAATTATTATAAAATTTCACAAATGTACATGCAACTTTTACAGAAAAATCATAAATGCTGCACTTTTGGTATCTTCAGCTTAGAGAAAAGAAATATTGAAATAATTTTGTACTTTTGGGCGACTTGTAGTTTACAGATTCGTATGGAGGCGTTCGTTGTGTGTTTGTTTTCGTACAGTGGTGTATCCAAGTTCAAGTATCAACAAAGCACAAAATCCACAACAAAAGAAAAGTTAATCAACATGCTTCAATAGGTCCACCAAAGTTTTTAAAAAATCCCCAAGTCAAAATTTCTGAATCTCTAATTAACTGATTCTGAAAACGCCTCCAATAAAGAGAACAAAAAAATGGATTCGATAAATGAGTAGTGGGTGTACTTGCGGTATATTTGTTTTATTTTAAATATTTTTTTATAAATATATTTTTTGTTTATCTCTCGTTAGCAAAAACAGGTATAGGTACCATGTTGTGTTTCCAAGTAATCATTTCATTTTTGATTATTTAGTTTTTTATTTCAATAATTTCATCATCATCATCCATTGGTTGTAATAGTTTTCTCGGGGTGACCCTTAACATTATTTAAAAGTTTCCTACATTCTGTTCTATTTTGAACAACTGTCTTTCATCCGTTGGTTGTCCAGCTATCTTGATCTTAGTCTACCTCTTGTTTTATTATTGTATGGTACTGCGTTTAATATTATTTTTGGCATCTTTTGTTAATTCATCCTCACTATATATCCTGCCCATCTTAGTTTTTATTCCAATGCTTATGCATATGCTTTTAGTTCTTCGTTTGATGTTATTGGATATTCAGCATTTTCATTTATTGTGGGACCAAATACTTTTCTCAGTATTTTTCTAATCTTATTTGGTACTTTCCGCTTAAGCTTCTAATTTCCTCCTTAGAGGTTCTCACCTGCAAATCACGATGTAGGACATCATTGTTGACAAACCAAGGCGCGCCAATTATCAATCTTAATAGCTTGGACTTGTAGAAACGTTGTAATATTGCATTATTTGAATTGATGACCCACAGTTGAATTCCGTAGGTTCATTTCGGTCAGCTCTTTCAAGGCAGCTTTATAAATCAGCAGCTTGTTTTCCAGTGACAACGGCGAGTTGCGGCCAATCATTCAATACAATTTGCTAAGCTTCTATCCCAGTTGCTTTCTTTTGTTATGGATATGGATTTTCCCTGTGAGTCTCCTGTCCAATCGCATGCCCAAATACTTTACAGTCTATTTTTAAGGTACTACTTCGTTATTAAGTACAACCACCGGACAAATTTTTCTCTTAAGTGTAAATGTGATATGTGCATTCACCCTGATTCTCCACTTTTTTAGCCATTGCTAAGCTTTGTTTAAGCTGTGTTGTAGAATCTCTGGAGCATGCACTGGGTTACTATGTAAAGCTAGTATGGCCGTATCATCAGCGAAAGTGGCGGTTGTTGTTTCATTTGTTGTAAATGAAATACAAGACAGGACCTAAGAGCTGCCCTGTGATAAACCTGACATAAATTTATTAGTTGATGTATCGCCCGCAGCAATAAATAGTTCTGTTGTAAAAGTTTTTTAAGTTTGTACAGCAATTCTTCATGCCAGACTTTATCAAATGCTTGACTAATATCTAGAAAGATCGCTGAACAATACTTTTTTTCCTCTAGGCTTAACTTGATCAATTCTGCTATTTTATGTATTTGTTCGATAGTTGCATGTTCGTTTTTCAACCCGAATTAATGCTCTGGAACAATTTAGCTTTTTCCTAAAATCGGTTTAAACTTTCCAAGAATAGTCTTTCAAATGGTTTTGATAAGCAGCACGGTAGTAGGCTAATCGGTCTGTAGGGTATAATTTCTTCATTTCTTGTGGTGAAACATAAGAATGAAAGATGTTGTTGACGGTGCATCACATTGTCCTGGGCTTATATCAAATTCGTCCCTTATTTGGTCTCGCACTGAATTTGGCGTGTTTTAGTGTAATCGTAATTAAATTTGTCAATTTTCGTGGGATCTCAATACTATTAATGAATTTCCACCATATTTATTTTGATTGAGTCGAAAGCCTGGCGGAAATCAATCAGTAATAGGTGGAAACTTTTGTTGAATTCGTAGCATTTCTCCATGCTATTTCAATAATTTTTTTGATATATTAATATTAAGATTTCAATTCACTTTTATGTGGTAAAGCAGTTTCTAGGTTTAATTAGAAACTTGAGTTATAAAATAGTATGTAAAAATAGAAATAATAATATAAGTTTGAGTTATAAAATATGGAATAAAATTACTAAATGAAATACAACATAACATTTTTCACAAGTTCTTGCGTGTGGGGATTTTACTTTTTGTGGTTTTAAATTTTGTAATTGGGAATTTTTATTTCGGCATTTGAAATTGTAAAGTTCGATTTATATTTTGTTTTTTTATATTTCAAAGTCAACCCGCCACTGATATCGTAATTATTATTTATATATTCTGAAATTGAAAGTACATACTATATATTAAAAAAATTTAAAATCTAATTTACTCCAATTCATCTGCTTATCAACGAAACGCAATCTTTGTTACGAAATCTCGAAGAGCTCAATGACCGATTTATATTGTAGCGCAGTAGGAAGCAGAAAAATCCAATTATTTCAATCAAAGTAAGAAATAAATTTTTTTGAAGCATCCTATCACAATTACTGTGATGTAGATAATACAAAGTAAAAAAAAACAAAAAGAGAACAACAAAATTGTTTTTTTTTCGTGCTTGGTAACTTGCAAATAAAAAATGATTTAATCATACATATTACAAATTTCCAAATACTAGATTTGTTCATTTGAATACAAAACCAATGCATTCAATTTAATAATATATCAATGTAGTTTTATGTTCGGGACTAGAGAGAGGTCATAAAAATCCTTTTCGGTTTTAATAAAAATTGTTTAAAATGAAAATTAAAAAAAAAAAAATAAAAATTAAATTCTGTAAAGCCAAATGATAACTGAATACAGTTTTGAGAGATGAATAATATATGGATGGATAAAGTTACGAAATGTTTTCATATATCCTTGTATCTTCTTACATTTATGCACTAGTGAGTCATCAATTTATTTAATGGAAACTACTATGATACAATATATGAATTTGATACATACTTATATACATATAGCTACTCGTATTTAATAAAAATGAGATATTAACAAAAAAAAAACCATACCACTGACGGATTTCATTTTTTAATCTATGAAAATTAATGATTCATTAAATGAGATTTATTTTGTATTTAAGACTTATGTAAAACAAGATTGAGATAAATTTGTGGAGGTATTTTGAAGATTATGATGATATTCGAGGACTGAAATAAACTTTTTGAAGTAATGATGTTTTTTGATATAGTTGTTTTTTTTCCAGTCATTTGCCAGTCGTTACAATGAAGCTTAAAATACATTAGTATTTTTTTCATAAGTAATTGGGACTTAAACATTTTTCTAAATTCTCGAATGTGGTTCTTCTAAATTTATTTTATTTAATGTACGAATGTTTTTTATATATTCTGGAGGTATAGGAAAATAGCTTGCGTTTTGTAAATTGCTTTGAACGATCCTATTTGCAGTATATTACATCAACTTTTTATTCCATCATTGCAGTAGGTATGTACATCTATTTTTTGTATACTTATAATTTTTATGATCGTATTTTGTGATCGTATTTTATTATAGTAGTGTGTGATCGTATTTTTTGACCGTATTTTCTAATTTTTATTTTATTTTATTCGCAATTTGTATGTTTTAAACTATTCAATAATTAAATATAAATTGTTAGAATTGATATTGGCGGAATGAACGTTTAATTTCTTGCTTCAAAGTAGTATCTGTTATGCCTCTTGTCATCAGTTTACTTGCCATTATCTTTGGGTGATTATCCAGTCTGTCTCGATAATTTCTTATATAGTGCTGAATTACTTCTTGAACTATCTCAATTTTTAAATCTCTATGAATTAAATTATTTGTCACATACCACATTGATCTTGCTGTTTTATTCTGGAATCGTTGAATGATTTCAATATTGGACTTTTTCGCTGTTCCCCAAAGTTGGATTCCATATGTCCAAACAGGCTTAAGCATGGCCTTATAAATTAATATTTTATAATTACTTAATTTTGTTTTATTTCGAGGTTGTGAGAACTGGAGTTCAATGTACTGTGAATTTTTTATATCTATACTTGTAGTATTCTATCAATATTCTAATTCTTCGAGTTCAATAATAGTCAATCTGTTCCAACTCCGGTACTTTTGGCAACTACCAATATTTCAACTGTTATTTATTTGATAGGTACGTAATAATTTGAAAATTTATTGTAGTTGCATAAAACGATTTTATTAGCTTTCACGACTCTATTTTCAACCATCAGGATAAAATATTATTACGAGAGATACTTCGAGAGCAAAGATAACTTTAAGCACTCACAACTCGTTAAGGCTGCAAAATTGACCTACCCCCTTTTACAATCGTTTCCTTTAATTTCTATCATATGGTTAAAGTTGTACTAGTACTAGAATAATCTATTTTTGTGGTTGAATTAAGCCGAAAATTTAACTCAAAATATAAATAAGGAAAACAAAGATCATATATTACACAACCTTTGTGACTTCCAAAATGCAGTAAAACCGTAAAATATATAAGCATTTTCCAAATTGTATGTATATAAAAAGCTTTTGACTTTGTACACTATTCCAAAATGATTAAAATACGTAATGAAAACGTAAAATAAGAGCAGAGTGTGTAACAAAAAAATTTAAACTATATTTTGTATACATAATATGTCAATGATAAATCTACCAGAATAAATTAAATTAGAGGTCAGCATATATCTTCGGCGCAAAAATAAGATTATAGCAAAATGCCAAATTATAGCAAAATATGTTCCACCGAAAATATATTGCGCTGACCTATAAATATTTGGCAATATTAAAATTTTCATGTAACGAAAGATAAACCAAAAGTGAATTTATCGAAAGATAAACAAAACATCAGATTATTACCGACTTATATTACAAAAACACAAAATTATAATTTAAATGTCAAAATATATGTGTGCTTTTATATTGTCAAAATGTCATTCCAAAATGTAGCAAAATTTTTTATATATATTTTACAATGAAGATGGTTATAAAAGCTTTAAAAGGTGGTAGAACTATATTTAAACTGTATTAAAACTTTTTACATTGCATTTTGGACCTTCACACCCAAACTCTTAATTTTTACTTGTTAATAAAATTTCATTTAAAACTTGTTTTCTTTTTTAACGTTCAATAATGTTTGACCTTTAGAGTAGAGTGACATAGAGCTTGGTATTTTGTAAAAAGAAAACTTCGATTGCAAAACTATCAAGAGGGATGCGAATTATATATATTTTGATATCCGTTTTCGGACAGATATCAATTTTGTTATAATATTATTAGTATGTTAGCAGAGCCATCTGTCAAATGACTATTAAACTGTCACTTAATTAAAATAGTTTTTTTTTGAAAAAGAAGTAGTTAAATATTTATTTTGGAGTGGGATTACTTCATGAGTCGATGTTATGACTCAATTGTTTTATTTTCTCAACAATTAAAAATTACAATAATTTACTTAAAATCAAATTTTGCTCATCAGCGAAATTGAAATAAAGAATATAAGAGTATTCAGGGGAGATCAACAACTGTAATGATTGTGTTTTGCATTACTGTTTTATAAACACAAACAACGGCAACAATTATTGAAAAGGTAAAATGTATACATGCACAATGCTGACATAACTTGCTTGGTTCGATGTCCTTCGCAGATCCTATCTTTCGAAAAAAAAAAGAATTTTATGAATTTTAACTATAGTTGATTTTTACATCTTAATGTATGTTATTATATTATTTGATAAAGCAATATGAGTTTGATGTCTCAGAAGTCTTTAAGAGTTTAAAATAGACCCATACGTAATATGATTTATATTGACTTCCAAAATTCCTCTATCTATGATACGATGTTCCCATGAAAACCAGTATATTGAAGTTTATTCTTTATTAAGCTTATCAAGATAATGTTCTTCATATTATCCTGAGTTATTAGAATTTCTCTATATACATATATGAGGGATTCAAAAGATACATCCACAATTATTATTATTATCTATTTCATATCTAAAGTGTGTACTGTTTGAGTTGAAAGAAATGTTAAAATTAAGAACAAAAGTATAATTTTAATATGGAATCCCTGTGGTAATGTGTATATTAAGGAGCTTCATTGTAATTAACTAACAAATGTATTAATATTGAAATTTGAGAAAGGATGTGCAAACAATCAAACCTTTTGTAATTTATATTCCTAGACGATTGAGTAATCAAATAAAGTAAAATTTTGAAACAATCCAAAACAAAATTTCATTTTAACTCTTTGTTTTTTTGCTTGCATATTATTATATCCTTGCATACACACTTAAATATGTACATATTTGTAGATACATATAGATTCATTTTAATTAAATTTCTATCATACAATTTTGGAGAATTCCATATAATATTTTCGATGTAATTTGTTTTTAATTTTCTTGTTATTTTTAGAAAATTAATTTTTGTGAAATTTGAATTATGTAATTTCATATTTTAATTTTGTACAATCCTTTAGAAAGCGTTCATTTTAAAATTAATTTTCAATCTAAAATAATGATAAAATATTAATATGTTGAAGTTTTTGAATGCTGGTAGACTCTAGGTACATACGAGCATTTATATTCAATTATTTTAATTAAACTAACTATATTAATAATTCATTATTATTTGAAATTGAGAAATTAAAGAAGAATTCGAGTCATACTGCAGTGAATTGAAGTGATATTTTGGAAAAGAGAACTGCAGGGAATCTTTTTTAAACTGCTGAGAATTTAAAATTAATTAAAAAAAATTTAAAGAAATAAAAAAAATATCTAGTTTATGATTTATTAAATAAAAAAGTACTAGTAGTCGCCCGCTGAAGTGAAATGAAGCAATTTCATCATGAAATGTTTTCCATCATTTCAATTTATTTTAATAATAACCGCATTATGTAATAATTTATTTAAAAAAAAAAATTCTAACGGGTGATGGGTCAGCTGTGTCAATTTGATAAATTCAAATTTTTCTATGTTAAGATATTTATGTGTATACATATACATATGGTAAATCTAAAATTAAAAGATTAAAAAAAAAATTTTAGTTTCGCTACGTCTCCTTTTAAATCTATCGTTTAAAAGAAAAATAATGAAAATCGGTTGTAAAAGGGTTCAGATATTTGTTCCGTACTTCTTTACAAGTTATAGATAAAAAATATTCTACTAATTGGGTACTGCAAATCTATTAACGACCCTTTTACAGCGTTGAAATTGAAAGTAAAATTCTGTGAAGAATATTTTTGTTCTGAATAGATTATAAATGTATATAAAAGTATGATATACATTTTCTATAGTATACATTATAATATAGTATAGTACAAAGCAGTAAGATCATTTAATTTGATCAAGTGTTAGGAGGATAATGCTTGTTTTATCCAAACAAAAGTATTGAGCTGCGGTGATCACGTGAGTCGAATGAAACTATAAAAAACAGTATTGCGATACACAGTGAAGCAAATGGATAGACAATATGCAGAGCTATAAGCTTACAACTGAACGTATGTTACTTAATATCATATTCATTTGTCTATTAACGATTATAATTTATCACACAACGGACCTCTTTGTAGACAATATGCTAGTTTAATTGGATTCTAATTCTTCACAATTACTTATATATTTAATTTTTTACTTCATCTTTGTTAAATGATTTCCGAGCTGTCGATTCAGTTGGTAATGAAAGAAATCAGTATTTTTTCAAATAAATAGAAATGAAAGTTAGACCTTGCGATTTGATAATCGTAGTTGCAAACAAATAGATGTATGGAGAATTGGGTTGTAATTTTAATAAGCAAATGATTATAATCTTTTGGTTAAGCGTATTATTTTTTAGATTTACCAATTTACAATGCACATAGTGTAAAGTGCAAATTATTTTAAAAATTATATTGTAATCATATGAGAAGGTATTATTTTCACGGATGGGGTTATCATCATCTACATTGATGTAAAATCTTAATTTTCCAATTTAATATCTGAAAATACATTTGCTTGCATAAAATCATTTTTATATTGTTTGAATTCTTTCATTAATTGTTAAATGCACGTAATTTTAATTATTTATAAAGGACCGAAATGAATATTGAATACCGCTGGATATTGAATACCGATATTGAAGACTGAATATTGAGTACCGCTTCAGAAAAACTCATTTGTCAATCCAAACCAAAACCCTCTCTAAAATATGGCATCAAACAACATATCTTCGTGGATTAAATTAAGGTTTTTCAATTTAAATGTAAAATGGCTCCTCTTGTATACCAGAAAAATATTGAAAATTTTAACCAACATCACCACAAACCTTCAAGTGTACATCAATAAATGTTTGCGGTGCATGATGCTAATGTGTTGGCCAGAAAAAATTTTTAATAGAATGCTTTTTATGTTATATTATAGCCGAAACTTAGATTGTAAGCCTTTGAGTACTTGCGTACCGTTGGCTATTTGAGAAAGGAAAAGATATTTAAAGGAAAGGAAAAAAACAGGAAGAAGAAAAGTTTTGTGGGAAAGAAATATTGTTAATATTCGTTTTTAGCCTCTCTAAATCATAAATAAAAAATATTTCTCTCATTGGGATTTGGGAACCCTTCGATTTGGACGTGGTTCCACATTCGAGATGATCTAACTATACAAGAATTTCTCTAGCCGGACTCGATGAAATTGTTTAAGAGCTGGAAGAAGTGATTTTGATAATTGGCAAAAAACAAATGAAAAACCAATAGATGTGGAAATCCGACACACAAAATGTCGTTTGGATCATATTTTAAATTTATGTTGGACATATTTTAAAGGAAACGTGACAGCAACATTGAGAAATAATGTTTCTAATGGAATCCTCAGGGTATCCGTTGCGGCGATAGATTACGAAAACATCAACATTAGGCGAGGCAACATTTAACAAAGAATATATTTGCAATGAAGAGGTTAGCCGCAGATAGGAAACGATAGTGGAAGGAAGTGGAAGCTAAGTCAGTACATGTGGATTTCACAAATAAAAAAATTTACCATAAACCAGTATATATAAATGGTCAAGAAATAACCCATTCAAATACTGCCAAATATCTTGGTATCACGTTAGATGCGAAACATCGCTGGAAAGCTCACATAAAAAACAAGAAAGAAGAATTACAAATCCGCTATAGAAAAATAAACTGGCTCATAGGTAAGAATTCCACCTTAACAATACAAAACAAACTTCTGCTCATGAAGACATGATATAGATATGACATGGTATGGTCATATGGCATCCAGCTATGGGGATGCACCAAAAAAAGTGATAGAGATATTATTCAGAGGTTCCAGAATAAGGTCGTAAGTAACATTGTGAACGCGCCCTGGTTCATAAGAAACTATGACCTACATAGAGATTTGCAAATAGAATCTGTCGATAAGGAAATACAGAAATTTGCAAGAACACGTTTAGACAGATTTGCTTTTACGGGATTTGTGAAGAATTTCGTTATGTTGACTGCCAACGGAACGAGGTTTTTCACAAGTCTTCCATAATTATAAATTCATTCGGAGAGCTGGTTGGCTTTTCGTCGTCGATGCGATAGGTCTTCAAGGTTATGCGCTGATGCGATAGGTCTTCAAGGTTATGCGCCAAAGGAAAAAGTTAGATAGACATCGCTGGATGTAGGACTAGATCGCAATATAGGAAGGGTGTTGGTTAGTGGGTAAGAATCCCACACACAATTTCAAGCTCATTGTGTCTTTTGAAGATTCCCACCAGCCTGCGTATAAAAAAAAAGCTGATAGGATAGCAAAATAGTGAATATCAGGGCATCTGAATACATAAAGCTATTTACAACTTCAAAGTCAAAGTAATTTTTTGCTTTGTTATGTTGATCGTCCTTGTATCTTATATTCTATATAAAATATGTTTATTTGATCATAGTTTCGTTATTTTAAAATGAGATATCAGAATTACATAATAAATATTAATAATATAAAATAATATCCAAACATTTAAAAAAAAAGTAGGTACTACTGTACTAAAACAAACTGAATTATTCAAAGTGATTTAAAAATCAAATCAAAAAGCCAAGCAGTGACCCACGAACAAAGATTAAAAATTTTTGAAAATTAATGTTTTGGCAGAGTATTATGAAAAAACTTGCAATTCTCATAATAAAAAGACTTCATAAATACAGAAAAAAAATAAAATCAGAATATGTGCTTCAAATATGAATAATTTTATTTCAAGGAAAATATTTTTAGAAAAATTAAAAATGCGGAATCATCGAGTTTAGAGTTCTTCAAAAATATAACGTTGTGCTTAGTATAATAAAATTTGAATTGAAATTTAAGTTAAATAAAATTAAATTCTTTTAAATCACGTATTTTTATTATCTCGTAATAAATTTCATTCGGAAATCTTCAAATTTAAATGAAAAGGAGATTCAATGGCTTATTTAGGTTAAGAATTTTAAATATTTTTATTAAATTTTTTTAAACTATTTTCATCATTTCATCTCCAAAAAAAAAAAAACTAAGAAAAAAAACTTTTAAAACATTTTTTTTCTTCTTCTAATTAAAAACACAATTCGGAAGCTCGATAACAAAAAAATAAAAACAATAAAAAAAAACTAAAATAAAATTATTGAAAGAAACGGAAAAGTTTTAGAATCAAAAATTAAAAGTATGTCAATAGCAAAGTAATTGTGCACGAATTTTCTTTACATTTTATTTTAGTCTCGTCGTGTTTATTTTTAATAAGCGGCCAAGCATTAGGATGTAACCTTGAGTACTTACGTACCGCGTGGTTGGTATAGGACACGAATATGCGATAGAAAGAAAGAAAAAAGCTATTGTATGAAATAGTAGGAAGTTGCAGAACGATGACTCCATATTTTTCATGAATTCCTACAGTTTTTAGGGTGTTGTTTAAATACAGAAGCACATCTGAAGAGCATTTTATATTTCGATAACGTTTTTTGGGTTGTTATGTCGTTTAAATATGGAAATGGATGTAAAGACATATGATTCTTCATTCGTGAAGGTCAGACTATGAATAATATTTTGTAATCTGTGATCTTAATATTTATAAAGTCAAAGCTTACATTTGCGTCTAATTTTTCTTCGTGTTAAAACTGTTAATCTCTTAATCGAATATAATTTCGTCGAAATTTTAACATTTATCAATAACTCATTTGAATCCAATCTTAGAAATGCTATAAGGTTTTTCTAAACTTAAAAAATGGAGTTTATATTAATACCACCCTCACTATAATGCTCATCGCTATATTATCTGGTGTAACCCCACCCGTATGTGAATGATTTTAGTTAGTAAGAATCCCATACACAATAGCTACTATTCTGCTACTTTGTGTGGTTGCAGAAAGCTTCCATCCTACCTGATATATCAAAAAGAACAAAAAACAGTTGGTTTTATCCGTAATGGGTTTTAATTCTGTATAACTAAATTTCAATCTGAACTTAAAAATTTGTTTTATGATATTGTAACAACCGTAACCGGTCCAGTTAATATTTAAACATAGTGAAATATATCTATAATTTTAATTGTATTATTTATGACTGTTATTTGAAAGTGGTTTGTTATATATACCATTAATGGAATACTCTAAGAGGAAAAGAAGTATCAAATAAGATTTTATAAGAAATTTTTACACAAATATCTGGTAATAAAAGCCTTTAACAACAAAAAGTGAGCCACTAATTCTACTCGTATATTTCTATGTTGTATTGAATTAGGCTACAATTCCAAGAGGTATTCTATCGTCACTAATAACTTGAATAGATGTAAGAGAATACCTACTACGGTTCATTAAGTTTGATTGAAAATTAACAGACCAGACTAAAACCGATTAGATGAGTATAGGAGAAGTGATAAGTTTCAACTACATCCGTAATTGAGTATAATTATAACAAGTGCACTGGCAAATAAAGAGATAAAAATTAGTGAAATTTCTTGGAATAACATTTAATAGACTATGGTCGACAAGAAGAGTTTATGACATCTATAATTAATCAAAAAATATCATATCTACAAAAACAAACAAACCCACATGAATTAATCATAATAATGGGAAATGTTAATGCTAAAATAGCTATTTGTAGAGTAGATGAAAAAGTTGGACCATTTGCTCTAGGTTCAAGAAACGAGATTACCGATACATGGTTTTGCTTATCACCACGAAGGTTGTACACCCCAGAACAGCAATACAAATATTGTTCGCAATCAAATTGATTACATTCTGGTCAACGCTTTATTTCATGGATTAGTAAAAGTTTGTTCATATCTAGGAGCTGATATTCCGTCTGACCACAATCTTCTTTTAGCAAAAGTAAATATAAAATTATCCAGAGCTAGAAGAAGTAAATAACCAACAATCAAAATTGGATATTGAAAAACTTAAAATCGATGGAGTGAAAAATCAATTGATTGGCGCAATCAATTATTAGTTACAGCACACAAAAATTATACTAATTGAAACGTCCAAACATATTTTAGTTACAAAAAAATATAAGGCAAAGAAAAAATGGATAACAGCATAGAGATATTACAGTTGATGGATAAAATACGCAAATACAAAAACAAATAACCTGTAGAATATAGACGTATTCATCGTGAAATAAGGTCGAAAATATAAATAGCAAAAGAAAATTTGTTAAAACAGGAATGAAAAACTACTCAATATGTGTCATAGAAAGATGAAGGAACATAAAGTGTTCCTTATTGTGTATCCAGCAGAAGAGGAAATAATAAAACTATTTTGTTTTTCTTTTACTTGATTTTCATTTCTATAATAATTGTCTATGTAGAACATAATTTTTAAATCCGAGCAATAACAAATAGCTTGGTAACTATGACGACCGAATGCCATATTATAAAGTTTAATAGTATTCGGTTGTTGACAAATTATTTTTTTATTGCGTTAGTTTGTTTTTATTATTGTTGAACTACTAAGTACTAAGCTAAGTGTGTAAATAAAAAATAAATTAATTATCAATAAAATTATTCTTATAATTTTTAAAATAAATAAATAAAAGTTATAAATTGGATTGCAATAAAAGTTTAAAATAACAGGTATGTTGGCAAGATAATAATTTTTCTTCTAGTTTTTTTCTTTCTAGTCTTTTAAATAATTTTAATTCTAAGTTAAAACTGTTTTATTGTGCTTCGAAGTGGATAATAAAAACTAATTGAAATAATACTGTTAGCAAAAATGTAGACTGTTGTACCAACTTTTCTTTGCAGTGTCCATAAGTGTTGTGTCCGTTATTTTACTGCTTACGACACCAGACATCATAGCTAGCAGCTACACATATAAAGTTAAGTGAATTGAAGTGATTGAATGGAATTGAGTAGGTTAGAATAAATTTTAGAAAATCACGAATCAGACGATAGCAAAATATATAGTATAAAACAAAATAAATTAACATGGCCAAATTTGGACTGAAAAAAATAAAAAATCCCAAATAGAATAAGATGGAAAAGGCTTATCAAGGCCTTGTGATCCTTCAGGGCAGTAAAATCAATTTAAAAGTGGTTATTATTAAATTTAAAAAATTAAAAAAAAAAATATTTAGATAAGTAAGACGGATCATGATCAAAACAGATATAAATACATTAGAGAAAAAATTAAGAGTTTAATGAATACTTCAAGTGTGACAGGATGAGCCATGTAACACTATGGAAATAATAAATGAAATCTAATTCTATCAATTTCAATTAATTTTCTGTTTTATCAAATTCTTCTAGAATATTAGAACAGCGATTTAATTGTAACGAGATTTTTTTAAATTTTCTATGTATACACATGTGCTTTAATAATCTTTAAAAACGTCCTTTAATAATCCAATTAATTTTCTAAAATAACATGGCAAAACGAAAAAAAAAGTTTAAATGTATTAAATTCCAACAAACATGTTCTGTTAAATCACCCATTTGTAATCAGAATAATATGAACAGTGAGGGTTGCAAACGAGAAAACATTTTATATACATATTATCATTTGTTAGAACTGTTTAAATTTTAAGGGCGCAACCTCATATAAATCTCGGGGAATAAACTTTTCCATTCTGTGTGATTTTTATTTTTTTTTATTGTTTGTGTTTTGGTTGCGACACAACATTTCAACTCTGACATAATTATATTTTTCCAAGAAAGTTTTGTCGTATATCAAAATAGAAGAGAATAATAAAAAAAAAAAAATTAAGAAAAAAGGAAACAGAAATATCAGAGGAACAATTGAATAAGGAACGGGAAGTTTTTGAACGTTTTTCTTCTTATTTTACTTCTTAATTTATTTTATTGTATTACAGAAAAATGAGTACGAGAAAAAAACATTCTTTTAATTTTTCTATGATTTTTGTAATATTTCTTTTCCATTCCCTATGTGAGAATTATTATGTAACAAATTTTTCGTTAATTGTAATGTTTGTAATGTCTGTGAAAATGTATTTTTTTTCCTCTGTTTTTGGACGAAATACAGCATCAATTGACAATTGATCTACTACACTTGATATAAGCTAAAAACTACAGAGATAGGTTCCTTGTCTGTGTCTGATTTAAAATAGTAGCTATGTGCATTTAATATTTTAAAAATGTTAAATAACGAATAGATTCGGTTAGGGAATTCGATTTATTTGGCATTACATTTAAATTTAATGATTATTCACGAAAATTAAATGAAAGTTTATAAAATTTAACGTAATTTAAATATATTTAGCAATATTCGATGATAAATAATGATATTTAACAAAGTTTAATGCAATTCAAAGAGATTTAACAAAATGTAACAAAACTGAAGAAAGATTAAAGCAATTTTATAAAGCTTAACGAAATTTAATAAAACTTAACGAAATTTAATAAAGTTTAACGAATATTAATAAAACTTAACGACATTTAATTGAATTTAATAAAATTTACTAAAACTGAATAAAATTTAATATACATAAAGAAATTAAATAAAATTTAACAAAATTTAATAAAACATAACGAAATCTAATAAAAGTTAATGAAATTTAATAAAACTTAACGAAATTTAGTTAAATTTAACGAATTCTAATAAAACTTAAAGAAATTTAATAAAACTTAACGAAATTTAATAATACTTAACGAAATTAAATAAAATTTAACGACATTTAATAAAATTTAACAAAATTTAATGAAACTTAACGATATTTCATAAAAGTTAATGATATTTGATAAAATTTCACAAAATTTAGTAAAATTTATCGAAATTTAATAAAATTTAACGAAATTTAATAATACTTAACGAAATTAAATAAAATTTGACAAAATTTAATAAAACCTAACGAAATTTAATAATACTTAACGAAATTTAATAAAATTTAACAAATTTTAATAAAACTTAACGAAATTTAATAAAATTTGATGAAATTGAATCAAAATTGAAATGAATAGAAATGAATAGAAGAAGACTGTACGAATTCTAATTAGAAAAGTTGCGATATATATTTCCATATGATATTTTTGGTAATAATGAATAGTATTGCAATATACATTGATAACATATTCGTACAGTGTTGGTGTATACTCGTACTTGAGCTATTATTAATTAAATAACTTTGAAATCTATAAACTCTTCATTTGGATAAACGTAGCCATTCAAGTGATCTTTTTCAAATTCAATTTTTGAAATTATGTTTTATAATTCTGAATCTTTTGAATAATGGACTGAAAAAAATTACTGCAATTATCTTGAAAATTGCCGGTCAATTTAAAAAAAAACTATTTATTAAGAAAAGGTACAGATCACAACAACACACTCTGGCAACATGATAGCATAGATCTGAAACAGAAGGTCATACAGTCGATTATGTGGAAAGCTTCTCTTACCTATGTAACCTTCGAACAACAAACGGAGGTACAGCAGTAGATGTAAATAACAGACTACGTAAGACAACAAAGATTACAATATTCAAAGCATATGTAATGTCAACACTTATGTATGTCAATAAAACTTGGACGACGATAAATAACATCAAAAACTTCAAGAAGTTGCGAACAACACCATCAGCAATAAGGACTTATGACAGCTAACAGGTGAATAGTTGATAATGCATCAAATTAAGCGTAGAAAATAGATAGGGCACACTCTAAGAAAACCATCAAATAATATAAACGGAATGGTCCTGGAATGGAACCCCGAAGGGAGCAGAAGACGAGGAAGACCCAACAATACCTGGCGTCGAACTGCGACTTCTGAGCTAACTAGATATGGACGAACTTGGGAGGAAATTAAAATCATTGCGTACAACAGACAACTATGGAGGAGGCAAGTTGATGCCACGAGGAGTAACAGGAAAAAAAAATTCATATTCAACATATTCTTCAGTGGTTGTAAGTAAACTTGTTTATTTTTCTACAATATTTATCTTTGTACATAATATAAGGTAATATAAATTTTAAGTAAATATAGTTCTTCAACTTGATCTATTGAGCTCGACATAAAATTTGTCTACCTGAACCTGTCAGAGCTGACGCTTTGCACTTAATTATCATGATTATCATCATCATAATAATCATCATTGTGTTGTAACTCCATCAGTCAAATATAGGGTGTAGTCGACAATCTTTGATAAACGGCTATTACAGACGAATCGGTTCAAAATTTATTATGCTAAAATTTTTAATCCTGTCAAAATTAATAGCTGTCTTTGTTCAATTAAAGAATAGCTTGATATAAAAATAAGGATTATACAGGTATAAATGGTTAGTTATATTTCATTAGTTTTAATTGTGAAATAAATCCGATAGTATATTCTATAGACTGTAAACTTTCGTTAAGTTCTAAATATATCCGCCATTTCTTTTGTCATGATTTTCTTCAACATTGAGATGAAAAAAACTTGATGTACTTATAAAATATAAAATAGCTCCTTCATAACTTCTATACATTTCTAGTTAATTTCAAATATGGTGAAAAATCTTATGACTTGAACCAGTTCGATTTGATAGGATTTTGAAATCATTTCTTATTGCGTATAGTTTCGGGGATACATTTTCAAGTGCTGAGAAGTTCTGAAAAACATACATACATGCTCTGGTACCAATTAATATTCGCATTGAGTAGTATTGTGTTCAACATTATAATATATACACAATTGTTGTATTGCATTACAACTATTTTTAATTTAATAGAGTTTTCTTCTTAATCTCATCATTAAATTGTAAATATTATTTACTTCTGGTAGTTGAATATTTTATCTTAAAGTGTATCTTATAAGTTTGTTAAATAAATTTTGTTTAAATTTTATTTTTGTCTTGTTCTATTTAAAAAAATTGTTTTTATTTAAAATAGAAACGAATAAATATATAAACTTTAAATGTGCCTGCAATGGATTAAAAAATCAAAAAAAAAAAAAAATTAAATAAATTAAAATAATGTGTTTTTTTTTTTGCTAAAATTACAGGATGTTTCATACAATATTGTCAAGTGCGTAGACATTTTTGTTTTGTTTAATTTTTAATGACGTGTATGTAAAAAAAAAAAACAGAAACAAAAAATAAAATAAAAATTACCTGTACTCTTGATTTGATCTTACCTCCGGAATTTTTCGAGCAAAAAAAAAGTTTTCAATTTGTACCCCATCCCATACCCATCTACTTTCAATAACTTTAATAAAAAAGAAAATTTTTTAAATACTTGTCAATATAAAATTCAACAAAGCATAAATTCAGTGCAGATTATACACGATGACAATCTGAGAGGTGGGCTTGTAGGGCGAAATGTTTCATGTTTCTAAAGAAAAAAATAAAAGTTTGTCGTTTGAAGACACACACAAAAGAATAAAAATATAAAAATAAAATTAAATATGGAAAAATATTTTAATTTTTTGTTGTTGTTGTTTTTTTTTCGGTGACACAGAAGTTCTGCGTTTGGCATTATTAATTTAAGATTATTTTTAAAAATTGAATATAATATAAGAAAAAAAAAATATAGAGAGCGGGTTGGCGACAGTATATCCTATAATATGTAAATTTACATTCAATAACTTTCTTGATTACCTTTTATTGGTAAAATGTATGAAACCAAGCTAAATTGTTACAATCTTATGAAATTAAGAAGTAATGTAGGAGTATGATTACATTAAATTTGATTTTTTACAACTTTGAAGGATATTGAAAAATCAAAATACATGGACATACATATAAAAAATTGAATCCTTGAATTCAATTATTGTAAAAAAATTCAAAGGAGATTTTTATTTTAATTGATGATAAAATTGATTGAATCTGGAAATTTTATTAAATTCGTTTGACTATTTTGTCGGTAAATATGTGGATGGAAGTGACCATTTTAAAACCAATTATTACTTAATATTGTGTGATTCAAGTTGGTTCTATTTGAATTGCTGTTGTTTGTTTAAGAAGATTATTTACTTAAGAATCTCTATCAGCGTTACTCTACTAGGACCAGTGTGTAATTGAGAAAGTCAATCATATCACTAAATTTGCTTCCCGTTTACTACATTATTAGGCAGGGTCACCTGCTATCCAAAATCTGAATTTGCAGCTGCAAGGGAAATTGTTGAAGAATCTCTATTTCATATATTTTTAATTTGTTTTATTCGCCCACGGAACCAAGTATTATAGCCACTGTGGAATTGAGAAAGTTAATCATATACTGAAAGCAATAATAGCGTTGATAAAGAACATATATCTGCAATTTTGTGATAATAAACCGGAAAATACAGTAGATGTGAAGATATCATGTCTGCATAGAACTCCCCCTCGAAAAAAAGTCAATCTTATCACTAACTTTGCTACTGCTAATAATTGCTACATTGTTAATGGTAAAGCTTCTGAAGTGCTGAATCTCGATCTAACTAACACGGGGTAGGGTGCAAGGGAAGGGAAGTTCATCTCGTACTTTTTGTTATAGTTTCGATTGAACGGTTGAACGGAGTTCCCAGCTTGGCGACAACCTGAATTTCTATCGGCTTGTAACTTGTACTGGTGATTATTAGTAAAAATACAGATAGAGTATGTATAAGGGGCTTTTAAATTTGCCCGTGTAATTAATAATTAATGTAGCTATAATTCATGGATTACACAAAAGCTACGCATATGGTATTTAAAACGAAATTTATACTTTTCGTATATTCAGAACATTTTTATGTTATTTTCTTGAATAGCTTCACAATTTTTTATTCCAATAACTTACCATACTTGTATGTCCAAAATAACAAGATCAACTTTGCTATTAAGGTTGCACATTTTTAATTTCAAGTAAGATTGTGTTGTAGGCTTGTAGAAGTCATGATTTTATACAAAATTTATTTTTTTTTTATTTCGTTGTAAGGTTTTTCGGCAGCAGAATTATCTAGTATTCAGAACTACATCAGGTTTAATATTCCATTTGATGAGCTTATCCTATCCAAATGCGGTATAGAAATTGTAACTTGATCAATTTAGTAATTAAGTAGTCAATTAATTAATATACAAAACGATATATATGTATATATTTCTGCTTATGGCAACCCTATTTCGCTGATTTGTTGTGTTGTTTCCTAATTAGCTGGTAGAGTTTGAGTCTTTTCATTTTATACTGTTTGAAAGTTGGTTAGCTTACTATCACTCAGAATGTGTTTAATGTATTTAAGCATTACTTTTATTGAACAGTGTCCAAACATTAGATCGTAAAACTATTATAAATAAAAGCATAGTTTAGATTGATCGCATGATCGAAAAAAATAAAATATCTCGGTAAGTTGGGATCTATGGACCTTGCCAAGAGACAATTTAACGCTGTTTGTGATCAGCAGTCCCAAATGTGTGAGTCGTGTTTCATTTTGGGTCGTATGTATGATGCATAGATATTTACAGACCTCTTCAGAAGAAAAGTACGTCTTACAAGGTTTCAGAAAGTATATAAACACCTGGCTGGATTTTCAATCAATCAATATCAATAGCTTAATCATCAGTTCAGTTGCGACGTTAAGTTGTTGGAAATAAAAGAATACGAAAAGAGAATACTCGTATTGAAATTTTGGGTCTGGTGAATAAAAATGTTAGAATTTGCTTTCATTTCTTCATTGTTCACCTACATTTGATACAAAATATTTGCTTTTGAGTCGTTTTAATATTTTACAACTACATTCTATAGATATTGAAAAAACATTTATAAAATTTAATTATCTCTCGACCCAGCTATCACCCTCAAATTATTCATTTTATATTTAAATTCATTAAAATGAAAAATAAAACTAAATTTTAAATTAAATTTCTATCTTTTGAATATAAAATTGAAATATCTAATCAGATACTTGTCATAAAATCAAAAACATGTTAAACAATTTATTATGACCATGCAATTAAAATTTTTAATGGCTCATAAATTAGAATTTAAGTATAAAAATTAAAATAAATGTTGATTCCGGTTGATTGCATTAGTTTTGGCACTTCTAGGAATTGGGTAATTGTCTCTGTACGAAAATTATTTTTATACTATTGTAAAAAAAATGTTGTTTAATGAATATTTCAAATATTTTGTTAAATTATTTTAAGTACATTTTAAGGGGTCTACATATTGTATATTTTATTTTTGTTGTTGTTATTTTTTTATTTGTAACCATTTATTGAATTTTTTTTATTGAAACCACATGTAATTTTGAGATTTTACATATCTTTTTATGGTATTCAAAACTAAATACCACAAGATATAAAAATAAATATGTTCTAATCTATCGGATTGAATTTGATAATGCTAGCGAATTTTTTGTTTAGTCTGCCAGTAGCAGATTTGTGTAGTTTAGATCTTTTTGCTAAGGGATTAAGGAGTGTTGGATCTGTCTGGTTTTATATTTTTTTGTTCTTTTTAACTCTTTTGAGTTCTTCTTTGCTATTTGATATATAACTATTTGCATTGTATTACTAGATCGTATTAAAAGACTTCATAACAATACCAAAAACACTGAAATTATAAAAGTCAACCGAGTTTTGAAAACAAATACTTAAAAAAGGGTATATACTTATTGGAAATCGACTCTAAATAGACTATTGACTAATATTGTTACATGACAAAAAAAAAAAACAAATCAAATAAAAATAATTAAAATCAGAAACCGCGAATATCTACAAAAAAATTCCTAATAAAAATAGAAATAATAATAAAAGAAACAAAGAGATTAAAAATACTAAACAAAAAGGTTAAAATTATCGATACTAGGAAGAGTTAGATCCAAGGGTCCCAGCGACCCTCAGTTGAAGCTACAACATCGACAAGCCTTTACTTGGTCCTGTTCGGACTTACCACACCTGTGAGATAGCTTTATATTTTTATTAAAACATTAAAAGTAATATTGACGGACGATCTGATTTTAAGGTTTAAAATTTGACATTTAATGTAGCAGTAAAAGGAGCAATAAAGATACATAAAAAATCGAACATCCTATGGCTATAATTTCTGATAGTGAAAACAGCTTAGAAAATTGGCCACATCAGTTTTATTTAACAGCAGCAGAATGACATGATAATATCAATAATAAAAACAAATACTTTTGACTAAATTAAAACCCGAAAAAGTCATTAGAAGCTTTAGTGGCAGTCAGGCTGCCTTAAAAGATCTTGAAATGAACCTCATCAAATCTAGATTAGTGGGAAAATTTTCGGAAGCCCTAAACCTCACAGCACTCCGAAATAAGTACGACTGATCTGGATACCGGGTTATAGTGGCTTTACTGGAAATGAGAAGGCTGACGAACTATAGTCAGATCATCAACATTTATGGACCGGAGTTGGTAGATCTATTGGTAATATTAAACTATCGATCGAAAACACCTTGAAGAGGAAAACAAACATTATTTGGGAACGCATTGAAGACCACAGAATCTCTAAAATATATACCATATACAAGAATAAATACCAAAATAACCAAATTGCAGCTAATTCTCAATAGAGCAGACTGTAGAAAGATGGTGGGTATACTTACTGGTCGTAACCATATGAATAAACACATGTGTAGGCTATAGCTGTGTGTAGGCTATACATGTGACGACTCAACCTGTAGACACTGTCTGGAAGAGGAAAAAATTTTCATATATGTTGCAGAAGAGTCCGTAGCTTTTTCAAGGCTGAGACTCAGGCTGTTCAAAAAGCACTACATAACCTCAAAAAACTTCTGCAGGATAATACAACGATTTTCTCAGATGAAAAAATGTATAATACAGTCTGGGTGATTATGGCGATACAAATCAAGGAATATAGTTAATATTAAACTATTTATTCAGAAAATTAAAATCTTTTTGTTTGATGTTTAAGCCAGAATTAAATTTTCATTAATTGACTAATTTTTATTTGTTACAACTTAAAACTTAAAACTGTACTTATATTCTAGGATATAAAGGTTTAATGCTATCTTAAATTATCTCATATTATTACGGTACTCTGTTATTGTATTTGTAATACCACATGATGGATATTTCGATATCTATTTATAGTCTGGTAGGATACCGTTATATTTGGATATAACTGCAGTAAAGTCAAAATAGAACGCGGCAAAGTAGCATAAAACAATTATTATTAACTAGGTGGACCTCTAAAACGTTAGAGATACACTTTCAGAACTATTTTACAGGAAATTTAAGAGGAAAATTGACACACAGTTAATACTAATAAAATAGAAAGTAGAAAAATAAGTTTTTTAAGCCAGTTTCACAGGCCAGAACTGTATCAAAGGACATTTCAGAAGATAAATAAACAGATTAATGGTCTGTAATACAATAAAAAGCAGAAACAATTTTCAATTTTATAAAATTTTGTACATATCTAGTACATAACAGTACAAAAATTTTTGTGTCACATTGCTTAACTACTAAGTTATGTAAAGTTAGTTAAAAAAAATAAAAATAATAAAAAATTATTAATGCAACATTGAACAAAAATCATGTTCGCTTCTGTGAATAAACTTTTGAGGTCAAGGATATTAAAATCGTAATTCTTGTATATAAATTGTTAAAAAGCTATTAACCCTGTACATGTAACACCCTATAGTTTTAACATTCGACTTCAAATTCTTGGCATATCTTCTATATTCTAAAGATTTTAAAAATATCTCAAGATGAGTACCTCTGAGTATGTATGAGATGAGTACGTTGTTTTTAAAGTTATACGCAAACAAACAAACAGTTATACCTATATATATAATGTGATATGTTCTAAGTTGTTAGTTACAAAGTATATAAAGTAGAAAATTTAATAAAAGGAAGAAGAAATCTTAATCGTTCATCCAGTTTTTTTTTTGCTTTATTTTTGTTTTTTGTCAGAATTAAACATATTAGGTCTTATCTAGAAGGACCGTATTTGAAAGTAAAGAGTTAAAAGTTCAAAAGAATTCCTTCTTTGGTTCTTAATACAAAATGACACGTGGAGTAGGAAGAAAATGTACATGTGTCCTGAATACTCTTTTGTATTTGATTTTAATATATTATGTACACCTATATATATAATATATACATATATTTTATACATTCTAGTATGTTAGTTTAAATTTTGTATATAACAAAAGAAAATCGGTTTTTGGATTGAAATCGAAATTTTTTAATTTGATTGAAAATAATGAAAAAAAAATAAAAAAATAATGAATTGGAAGATGAAATTTTTGTTTGAAATTAATTAAATAAAAATATTTTAATTATTTTAAGTGTTTGTACATAAGTAATATTAATATTAAAAACACAAAATGACTTATAACAACATGGATGGATTTTAAGTTAAAGAAAATTTTGTTTAGAATATCGGTCAATTTATGAACATTGAACTCTCTTACAGTGTTACAGAAGTCCCCAATGCAAAACAGAATACAGAGTGAAAATAATTTGAGTCCCACTGTGTTCGTTCATTCAGAATTATCAGAAATAATTAAATTATAGAGAAAATGAAAGAAGTTATAGGTTAATGTACAATGTTAGCCAGATTATCAATGAGAGAGAAGGGAGTGTTTGAAAGCTTTTGTTCACGGCATTTCCAAAAAGAGCAAGAGTGCCTACACAAAATCAATTGAGCAATTAATGCACTTGCAATCATAATTATTCAAATACATAAAACTTACGTGAGAACTATTATGACCTCAATGCCTCAATTTCACAAACAAAACAAGCTCTCTACTCACTCGGGTTATATTTCTACACTGATGATATTCTAGCATCTTTTGGCACAATATACCGTGTGTGTCAGAGCATGCGTATCAGATATTTAAGAGGGTAAAGAGCCGCTATTTTAGAATTTGAAAAAAATTATTGCTAGTTGGAACTAATTCGAGGGTGCTCTATCGATTGGTGATATTTTAAACTTCCGGGAAAGACCGGAAAAGGATTTTTTAACCCCAAAAATCGCCGAAATTGGCCGAAATCGAGATTTTCAAATGGGAAGCGGTGTTTTTGAATGCAAATTCAGATTCTATGATGATAATTTTTCAGAACTAATGATTTTTTTTTTGGTTTTCTCAGTATTTTTCCTTAAAATTAATAAAAGTAAAACAAAAATTCCCCTCGTTAAAAGCTGATACGCATGCTCTGGAACACTCGGTATATTACTTTAATCATTTTTGATACATATTATTGTAAAACATTTAAAATATAAGCAATGAGCCAGGCACCTCTTCAAAAGATCATTTACTCACCGATGGGAGCCGTTATGGATCGATTAATTCGTATTATTTGACAAGAGTGTATACGCAAGGTAGAAACGACTAACTACCTGTATATGGTTCTATGAAATCATAACCATTCCATAACATCAACCATCAACCAAACTGGAGCCTAATTGATATAACAAGTTAGATTGTAAGTAAAATTTCAACATTCAAATTTGCAACTGACTAGAAGTTATGTAATCAAGCCATATATATTCCTCAACTTCGATTATTATAACTTCAAGGATGTAGATGAGAAATAAAATAATGTCTTTGTAGCCCAGAAATCCAGAGTGTAGAAACAAGGTAAAATATTTCTAAATAATATATTCTTATTCTTTACAAGAAGCAAAATTAGTGATCTAATTGAGTTACACAGCCGCACAGTCTTATTCTAGTATTTGGCTTAAGCAAGTAATCAATTTGAGTGCTATATGACTCTTATAAGCTATATATAAAAGTATTGGTGTTAATTTGTGTGCTACGCAATTGTTGCGAAACATTCTAAATACGTTATAGCTCTAAAATGGAAATCCTATAGGCATTGGAACTTATTGTGAACATTTTGATATTGAAAGAATTTATGTTATGCATAGGTCTTATTTTTAGGTAATAATAATTTTATAGAGTTTATATTTTTTTTTTTATGATAAAAGGGGGATTAATTACATATTTTTATATTTGTGTGTAAGTGATTTATAATATAAAAAATATCTTACTAATAAATAATGCATTTTCCGGTCAAGAATAATTGATTTTACATTAATAATTATTGTGACCAAAATGCAAAATTTGGCTGGGAAAGAAATATCATTGAAATTTATTATAATAATACTTCGAAAAAATACATTGCCCTTCAAAAATAACCAATTTTTAAATAAATAAAATAAAATATATTTTTAAATTGCATCTTTAAAATGTTCAATAATGTACGTTAATTAATCATCATCATCAATGTCCTGCAACACCATCCGTGGAGCATAGGGTGGAAATAAATTCTTTCCATCGACTCCTATCTGCGGCTAAACTCTTCAATTGTGGCCACGTTCTTTGCTGGGTACTTTCTTCGGTACTAAAACAGTTGTTCTTCATGTTTTTCTCGGTCTTCTGGCGCGCGACGTATACCCTGAGGATTCCATTCGAAACATTGTTTCGTAATGTTGTTGTCACGTGGTCACATTAATTAATGCATAACATCAAATTTGATATTTAAATTATTATTCTTGTAATTAAAAATGATATTTTTGAGAAAAGAATACAAAATAAAGCTTTTAAATTTTTGTTTATTTAAAAGAAATTTTTATTTACCATGTTTGTAGAAAATAATGGCCGTCCCAAAATATTTATTCTAAAAAAGCTGCCGTAAGTTTATTAGTAACATTATAGGAATACAGTAAAATAATAATACTACTACTGCTAATCTAGAAATTCTAATCTTATAAAAACACTTTAACTCTTGTTATAGGATTACGCACCTTTAGACTTATAACAGCATTGCTGTAGCATTTGCTAAGAATTTAACAACTCTCGCAATTGCTATAAGAACATTCTTATAGCAATATTAATCATATTATTTCCATAAAAACATCATTTATCATTATAACACCTTTAGTGCTTATCGGGAGTTTTCTAGGAGTCTTATAGCACTAATTTTGATTTTATAACATTAAAATGTTACGTTGATCCTAATATAAAAAAATAATTTGATTTTAATGGGGTTTAAATAATGATATTTATATAATACTGAAAAACGATATTCACGATTAAGTGATACCTGGAATAGTAAAAGTCTAGTATATCTGCAAAGATATAGTTGAGAAAGAAACCCCGAAAAAATGTTTTTGTAGGTGTAATAATGTCTTTGTAAAACACATCAAATTGGTCACTTGAATCGGGACATATGGGAAAATTACTACTTCAGAATCTATTAAAATAGTCACTCTAACCTATCTCGCTTACAACAAAACAAGTACAGTAAATTAGAGAAACGAGAACTATGAGAACGATGTTTGGAAAAGTCAGGGGGGATTGTGTTATAAGTGTGTTCATTAGAAATATATTCGATTCACGATTAAGATTTGATAAGAAGATTACCATAATCTTCTCGTAACATTGGAAATGAAATTTCAATAAACTATTATCCTTCAAAATGTTATCTTAATTTCGAAAAAATGTACATTATACCTATTTTTATAATTTTGCCAAGAATGTTAATCCATTTTCGTTTTAAAATTAAAGTGGTTTCAATTGGAAAGGAATTTTTGTAATATCAAAAATTGAATTTATATACGATTATAGAAATTTTGTATAATTCGAACTTAAAAATTTATCTTCAATCAAAAACTGGTTTAACTTTGAAAGGATTTTGCAGAATTTATTTTTTATAGGTTGAATAAATAATGGGGTAAAATTTTCTTAGAAATCGTTAAAAACAAAAAAAAAAATATCTAACCTAAACACAAATTAAATAGGTATACTTTTCTATGAGATTTAGGTTGGTTGATCTTTTCAAAATTTAGAAAAAAAAAAACTAAAAAGACACAAACAAAATTATCAAAAATTTTCTAACAACAAAATTGAATAAAGTTTATAAATAAGATGTTAATAAATAATTTGAGGTGACTTCAAATTATTTGTGAAAGAGCATTTCAATTGGGACAAAAATTTTGTCTTGATATCACGTCCCCATCAACAATTTATAAAATTTTTTTTTTTTTTCCAACCAATGAAGAGAGGTGTATAGGTGAATTTTGAAATATAGGTTACCACTATTTAGTTGACTAATATCTTAAAATATCTATGAATTTTATATTATTATAATTAAAGTGTTTTTAGGATTTAATTTATTTTTTTAGAATTATTGGACTTACAAATCCTTTGGATATAAATAAACAGTATCCGTCTTTGTTTGCTTTCGGTAAATTAATTTAAAATTTAAGTTCGAATCAGTGGCGTCGGTAGCCGAGTGGTAAAGCACTCGAGTGTAGTAATGTAACGATCGAAGGAGCACGGGTTCAAACCTCGTGAGAACCGGAAATTTTTTGAAATGGTGAAATTTACTTAAAATGTAATTTCAATACAACCACATCGGGTCAAATATATTTTAATAATTAGTAAAGATATAATTATAACTAATAAAAATAATATAAATATATTATATACAAAAATATATACCAAATAATTAATATAATTTAATAAAAAGGCCCACATTTCGAAAAGGAAAAAGGACCTATAAAGTTGGCCTACAGATTTATCTGTAGGATCAATTGTTAAAAAAAAATAAATTAATAAAATTCGAATCGTTCAATTCGCTTTTCAGTTGATGTACTCAAATCTAACTTACAATACAAAAATTAGAGAAACATTGAAAATTTAAAATGTATGAAACATGTTTTAATACCAAGTTCCAGTTTCCAAATACACATTAATGTGATTCAAGAGTTTAATAATAAAACAATTAAGTCGCTTCAATTTCACACAATTAGTAAACAAAAATATTCATGTTAATTTATTTTTTTACTTATTGTTATGTTTTTAAGTACTTCTGATTAAAATATTTGATTAAAACGTAGATATTACAAAATCAATTACAATCATTTCGGGTTAAGTATAAAAAAGGCAGGTCTATATCAGATTTGGAGGAATCTCTTTACTAATACTTTGATGTTGTCTAATAATAATTTGGCTCCAATGTGCTTCGTTTGAGTCATTCATTAAAAGTTGCAAAGCGCTAATTAATTTGGAAATTTAAAATAAAAACTTTAATTAAGTCGTTATTGCAGCATCAAAAACTGTGCTTTTTAATTACCTAACATGGTCTGTTTCAACAATTTTTTATTTTAATACACAACTGGACCTCACAAATTTAAAAAATTTTTTTTTACTTAATTGCAAGTTCACAAAAACGCAAATGACATTTTCGATTAGACGATTTTTGTCTCACTAAATAATCGATTATGTACTTATGTAATACGATTACACTGTAATAGTCAATAGTCATCTAAGATTGATATTAACAATTATGTGCCTTAAAGCAAACTGCTTAATCAATTAGACGGCAAATGCGTTTTATCTTAGTTTGACATTTCCGATTACACCTTATTATCAATAGTATTTTACTATAGTTTAAAGTAATTGAGTTTAACTTAAACCTATGTTGTGAAAACTACAACAAGCCTTTTTAAGCCCATCTTGATGTTCCGTCTTGATCCATTCCATCAGAATTGTCCGCGTTCATCGAACGGAACATTTAAATATCGTTGGCATGTAGGTAAAGGTATAGAATGAGATTATATTTTTCATTTCGAAAACACTTTTTTTTATCAATTTAAAAATCAACTTTTCAGTGACAAACAAAAGATTGAGAGTGGTGGTGTATTGGCCAAGCAAAGCTCAAATCTTGAAAGGCCCCTTGAGAATTACGTTCACTCTCCAATGTGATCAATTAAAGAACGCATTCATTCATAGTATTTAGCTATAGAGCAAACAAAAGGACTAATAATATGAGCGAAGTCTAGAGAAATATAGTCCTCGTATAACAATCAACAAAACCAAACAGATTTTAAACAGGTGCCATTCATATATATAAAGAGTAGTAACTATCAGTAACTATCAGTATTTTAGGTATTCCATTTATTTCCATTATTGTCGCAGCTGCAAAAAGAAAATGATTCACAAACTTCTGAACACTACCTTTGCGAATTCGCAGCATTTCCATTAGGCAGACTGCGGTCCTTAAGCTAGATTTCTTTAACAATATAAGAATTATTACGGAAAGCAAAATTGGTGATCAATCTTGTCAATCGCATAGGGTGGCTCCTGGGAGATTGCTAATGTGATCCCCTAACACAGGTAAAATATCACCCGAGATGTGATATCAAAAATACACAATTAATATTGGTTTTTCAGCCACATCTACCGATCTATGGTAATTTCTACTTACCTTCAAGGTATGTACCGCCCCGCAAGTAAATAAGTATTAATCATTTCTAGGGTAAAATGTACATTTTTATGTATAAAAGCTTATAACATACTTGAAAATATAAAACAAACAAAAGCAAGCCTAGAGTTGGGAACCATAATGTAATAGTTAGTATTTTGGGCTCAATAATCTGTAACTACTATTACATAAAGCAAAATATTTTTCAACAGCTTCAAAAATTGTATGACAATGTAAGTCTATATTGTCATACACTTTCGAATAATGATTTTTTATTCAAATTCACATTTTGTAATAGTGAAATCATTCTAAGTACTTCTAAAAACTCTCTTAAAACTTTCAACTTATCCAAAATAGAACACAAACACACTTCTTCGCGAAATAATGGAATAGAAAAAAATTGTGTATTCCAAAAACACTATTTCGATTTTATTTATTTTAAAAATTTAGATCATGCAAGAAAAATTGTTTGTTACTAAACTTGTAAAATCGAAATTGTGTCAACTCTACATAATTGTAGGTAGGTGCCGATAAAAAATTTGTTTATCATAAAAATAAAAATAATTTTTTGAAAACTTTGTGAATGCTGTGACGTAAATTTTTCAAATTATCAGATTAAGGAAGTGCAAAGACGAAAGAAAATTTTTATCGATAAAACAGTTTAGTCTGAAAATTTTTTAAATATTTTTTAAAGTCGTGTGTTAAAAATTTGAACTAAAAAAAAGTTTTCATAACAACATTTACAAATTCAAATCAGGAAATTTTTTTATTTGGTTGTTTATAAAATATTTAGAAATATTTTCTTGTAAGAAATTGCAATATCAGATAGAAAGTTTTCAAAGTACATTATAGTGTACAAGATAATTTTAGTGGCACCATAACGGATGTAAGAATGTGTATATGAATATTTTGTAACTGATGTAGTTTTTTGTTTTCAAATCAAAAGTTTGAATTTAGTTGTCACATCATCATTCAGTAAAAGAACAAAAACGAAAGATCCATCGTATTTATTTAAAATTAATGTAGTAAATATAAACAATAATAGAAGAATAAATAAACTGTGATTTTGGACGACTCTTCTCACAGTCATTCGAATTATTTACATTTTGAACATTTTCATAATTTTTATTAATTTTTTGTTACTATATGTTCTTTTTATGGTAACTTAGAATATTTTTCTGAATTGGTAAAATTTGTCAGATGATTACGTTCCTGTCACTCGTCATTCGTCACTCGAGCTTTCCTCATCGTTGAATTGCATTTTGTTCTACGATTTTATTCTACGCAAGCAAATAATTAACTCAAAATGGATTTATACCATATAACGATATAACATAACCATACCCAGCACATAGAGCATGTTTATTTGGATTCACTTGGAATAATTCCACCATATCCACCAAAAAAAAATCCAATGTAGCAAAATGTCATTATTATATTTTTTACTGAAACCTCGCAATCTCTGTTTACCTAGCCTACGGCAAAAAATAGGGTGTCAATAAATGAGTAGCGGATACGTTTATCTGCTATCTGCAAAAATAGGGTTTTAATAAATGAGCAGTAGGATTTTTGAAATAAAATGGATAAAATTTGTAAAGGCTAGCATGTTATGTCATTAAATAGTGTTGCAATTTTATTTAGAAATCGTTTTAGTTCCATGTTTTTGATATATAAAAATTTTTTAATTTAAAAAACAGATTAATTTATATAGGCAAAATTAAACATAATTAAATATTTCAACAATTACTAAACAAACAACAAAGATTACCGTACATTATTGAACGGTAATAATTAATCAAAAAAACACAGTATATAAACACACAATAAAAGTAAGACGTTATTGCACTTTTAAATATCTTGCTTTGTGATAATCAAACATTATTTGAATTAAATTGAACTTAATGATACATTTCGTAATTGGCTCATTTCCAGCATAATTAGTACGGTGCTATCGAACTCTGAGCGAATTTATTGCACGTAATAATTTTTTTGGGACATGTAAAGAAAAACAATACAATAGTTCAAAACAAGTAATACGACTTGACAATACGTCAAATACGAATACAGTATAGACAGTGTTACGTCTATTTACTAATGTTTCAATGCCCAAAAGTTTAACATTGTATGAGATTGGTGAAGGTAATAAATTCAGTTTATACGAAGCAAATTTTGAGAAAAAACATTGCACTCTCTGAATCCGGTTGATTTGAGAATAATAATCGGGATGTCAAATGACGCAACAGTTTTCTAAAACTGACCTAACTATACTAAAATATTAATTTTCTATATAAACATTTCATTGAGTATATAAAATAAAAAAAATATTGAGTATTTAAAATCGTATTCCACTTCAAGTATTCCCATTAGTAATTTTGTGGTCCAATCTGATGTTTTATACTTTTTTACTTTTTTTCTATAACTATCTGTTCTCAGTTTTCTAATCTAGATTTTAGCAATTAATAAAACAAAATATTATCTATTTTTGAATAGTGTCCGAATACAGACACTTTAAAACACAAGATTTGAGGTGGTTAATGGCAGTCAAACATGTTGACTCATTCTACCATCGAAAACTGACATCATTACCAGATCCCAAAGCGTAATCGTTGAAACTTAATTAAACCAATATGAAGGAGATAGATTTCAAATATTAAAAATATTATAGATTGAAGCGGGTCTCAAAGTAAATGAGAAAAAAACAAAGTATTTGCTAGACAATAAATAAAAATACTTCTGAAAATCATATTTGTTAAAACATCATTGCTAGCTATGTAGTTTAGAGCTATCTCAGGAGTTTTATCAATCTTGAATCACTGTTAGTTTTACAAAAACCATCATCCAAAATAACTATGGAAAACCGTTACTTCTTTAGTTTTTCTAAATATTTTGGGTTAAAGGGTTTACTCCGTAACACCAAAGTCCAAGTTTATACAACTCTTATATTTCTGGCTTGATTTAGGATTTGAAAAATTTACACAAATCGGTATGTACTTGATTTGATCTAGAAAAAAACTGTTCATTTGATGTATGATCCCGAAAATAACAATGGGGTCTGTAGAAGGAGGTATTTTATTCTACGAGCTCTATATAATGAACTTAGTCACCCAAATTAAAAACTACACAGTACCTCGATTACCTAAAATGAATGAAAGAAAATGCTTCAATTAAGAGAATCATCTAATGCAAACTCAAAGGTATAAGACGTATTGGCAGATCAATCCTTGGTTGTTTATTATTGAATAAGAAAATATTGATATAGACATGAAAACAATTTCGTATCTTTAATGCAATACAAGCCATTCGTGATCGGGAGAAATGAAGAATGTTGTTCAGTCCATGATATGACTGAATCTACATGGTTTGTTGGGTTAACCTTAGTATAAGTAAGTATAAAATATGTATGTTTTACTTCAACTTTAAAAAAGTGTGTGTGTTTTTTTAGCACCATGAATGCGTTTTAAATAATTTACAAAAACAAACATATTATATTCAAGATCAAATATTGTTAGCTGGGTTTTACTCTCTTAAAAGCTCATCTTTTATTATAAATATTACATATAGATACACGTATATTTATTTGCCCGAGGGATTCATTTTATTCAAAAAGAAAAGTATTATAATATAATTTATAATTTTTAAATTAAACTTTTGACTTATTTTAAAAGGTAATGAAAGAGAGAAAAAAAAATAGAAACAAAACAAAATAAAAAAACAAAATTCCTAATGAAAACTTTTGGGCACGTTATAATTTAACTACTCTTTTATACACGTTTATATCTAGTTGTATATTTACATTCGGCACTAATTAAAAAACTGTCAAGTTGTGAGAAGGAAAAGAAACATTTTTAACTCTTCATTTTGTTTTTTTGTTTTTTTTTTTTTTTTTTTATAAATATTTTCTTTGTATCACCTTTAACATCGTTATCATCTACTAATATCACTACTACCACTATTATAACAAACACATATACATATTATAATATTTAGTCGTTTTCTTAATTTAAATTTAAATTTTTTATAGAATGCAGACACGTACCTAAGGTAGAAAGAAGATTTGTCACAAAAGTAAAAGAAAAACATTTTATTTTTTTGTTTTTTTTTTTTGTTATTTCGTGGAAAAAATGTTAATTAGTTTTATAGATATACATGTATACTTAAAAAAAAAAATGTTTTTTTAGGTCAAAATGTTCGGTTCTAACAGTAAATTTTTCTTCTTTTAGAATTGTGTTTTTGTTTTGTTTTTGAAATGAAGAAAATAATTTTTTGCGTATAATTTTCAAAACATTGCAGTAGCATGATTTTTTCTCATTTTCTAAATAATTTTTGTACAGGTATAAAGGATTCTTATTGAAATTTTGGAGAAAATTTTTGTTTTTTTTTTTTATTTCTTAAATTTATAGTCTTCATACTAAATTGAATTATGGACCTTTGGGCATTTAAAAAATAAAAAAGTTTTTTTTTGGTATAATTAAAGAACTTTTTCAAATGCTTTAAAATTTAATTAAAAATTTTTTAACTGAATTTTGAATAGAACAAAGACCTTTGTGTACTTAATGCTTTTTACTATGAAATGTTGTTCCCATTTTATCCTAAAATTTTAAAAGTATTTTTGTTTTTTGTTAGAAACTATCTTTTAAATAAAGAGACAAAATATGAAAAGAAAATTTTAATTTTAAGGTTCGTATACCCCAACAAATTCTAGAAAACGTATCAAGATTCAGATAAATGATGGGATAAAATTATTAGCTTAGGAAATGTTCGAGTTAATTTTTTTTGTTTTTGACAACCTTCAGATTATTACATTTAGTCTACTTTTGAATAAATTATTACTAGATTTAAATTATGCTTATAGTGAAAGAGTTGACATGATCAACATTTCTGCTCCCATATGTAAAAATATAGGTTTTTCGAACTAAATCGTGTTGTTTTAGTCGTTTCTGCCTTCGTGTATAATCTGATATGTTTAACCCTTTCAGACCCAAGCAAAAATACTTCGATTGGTTCTACACAACTCTACATAATCTACGTAATCCATTGGTTTTTTTTAAGATTTTTTATTGTACAATATCAATCGCTTTTGAATTGTTGGGTTGAATAGTAATGACGTCAGTAATATTTTTTACTTTGAGATCTAAATGGATATTTTCATTTGAATCATTGTGGTATGCATTCATGATGGTTCTTAAAAACATGTTTTCATAGCTTTGTATAATTAGTAAATCAAACTTGTAAACGCAAGTCAAAAGCTGGTTGGCACTAGTTTAGATGGGTTTAGTTATACTGCTGTATATTTGAAGTTAGCTTTGACAAAGTATGTTTGGGAAAAACATGAGGATTATCTCCACAGATGATTGTATGGTTCTACAAGTCTATAATAAGACCTATATAATCTTACACGGCACTTGTATGGTGGCCAAAAATTGAACAGACGAAAGCATGTGCTCCGCTTGCTAAAAATACAAAGCCATGCTATTCTTGGGGCTACTGAAGCATTCAAAAAGTACCCTACTCTATGCCGTAGAAAAAATTCTGAAACTGCCACTGATTCGTCTATACATGATGAAGACGGCAGGAATGACAGCAACAAGGTGACATCCAACAAACAACCTCAAACACAGAAGACCAGGCCACAGCATGATCCTGTAGAAAATTGAACTAGAAACCGAAGCAATTGCAATGTCAGACCATATGACAAAAGCAGCAATTGATTGCCGCAGGAGTTGCATTGTACTAATACCTAAAAGGGAACAAATCTAAGGTTTGATAAGAGCCTTACATCAAGAAGCCTCAGTATGGTATACTGATGGCGTGAAAATTATACTGAAATGAGAAAGAAGAGATGAACATTAATGCTCAGCATTCAAAAATATAAATGCCTTTATTTTATCGAATGCTTGTGAAGTAACAAATAATGCAGCCGTACAATATGCTTTCCCTCAAGCGCACACCCTCTATCATAGGCACAGCACGACGTAGTTGGTTTATAATTGAGTATTTTTTTCCGAATTCAAGTTGGAGATCAGGTATATTCCCAAACGGTTGGAAACATTTAAGTGTTTCGAACATTATAGTTTTTCGAGCAACTCAGATAGAGATGGTAGACTATTCTATTCTATTATATTCTATCTATTTCTTTTATATTAGTTTTTTATAATTTTATTTAATATCTTGTTACTATTCATTTTTTTTTTATTTTTTAAATGACTTAAGTTCTGCGATGGTATTTAGGATGCTTTGCGAATATCCTATTATTTTGGCCTCAATTAAAAAGGTAGCAGTATGAGGGGCTATATATGATGCTATTTCGTTTGCAACCAATACAGTTCATGGTATTTTATTCCTATATCTATTTTCTATTTTTAATTTTTTCATCCTTCCATTACAGCTTTGTATTAAGCGATACACTACGATATTTTATAGAATTGGTCAATATTAATGAAAATAAAAATCTGAAAATTTGTATTCTAATTTCTAATATTTTTTGGAATTAAAAAAAAAAAAAACAATTTTGTCGATAAATATTTCGGAATTATTTTATGAGATTTGGATCAAATTTATTATTGTCCATGAACAATGACAAGACATGTTTTATTCTTTTTTCCAAATTTTATTTCAAAATATTTTTTATACTATATAGTAAATAATATCATAAATAAATAAATTTAACTAGTTAATTAATGGTTTTTATTGGAATAAAAAAAATATAAAATGAAAATAAATTTATGAACTCTATGTAAAAAAAAATCGGTGACGAATTATAAAGCATAGTTTTTGAAAAAAAAAAAAAAACCAAATTCATAATCTAATAGACAGGGTGTTTCACTTTCCAACCCTTTTTTTCAACCAACCAAATACTTTGGTTTGGTTCTTTGCATATAAAAGTGTCCAAAATGAAGTCCAAAAGCGCCAAAAAGATTGTTGCAAATGATAACCATTTTTCTAGGTTACTCTGATCAGGAAACAAATAGATAGCGTAATGAGTACAGTTATTGAAGTATAATGAGTACCCTAGAGGGAAAAAAAAGATCCGTAAGCTATAATTTTATTAAATATAATTTTTCGCTAATTTAATTATGTTATAGAATTTCAAAATTTTCTAAAATATGTCCAAAAAGTACAATTGTTGACACCCTCGCATAGCTGTTGACACAGACTAAAAAGTATACATATAGACACCCATAATAATAAATGTTAGCTCTTGTCACACCGTAATTAATAATAAAACGAATAATTTGAATATTTCATAATGTATTTTAATTCAATTAATATCTTTTAAAATAAATAAAACAAAATTAATTCAATATCGTATAATTTTTAACAAAATAAAAAGGTACATTAAAGGTGCATTTAAAGGGGAAACCCCGAATTATTTTTACAAATTTATTTCCAATAATAAACTTATACAAAAATTAGCAGAAAAATCCTGATAAACATTTGGGTGTCAACAACTGTATCGAAAATTCGGAATGTCAATAACTCTTCCAGCTACGCTATTATTAATTTTTTAACAATTTATGTAATTTTTTATCAATTTATGTAACAAAGTATGTATTTTTTTAAATAAATATAGAAATTTAACATAACTTGTTTCTTAGGATGTTTGAAGTTCAAACATTGATAAACTCCTGATATAATTTTATTCAGCCATCAATTTATGCAATTTTTAGCAAAAAAACATATTGACACACTATGTTGCACAACTTTTGTCAAGCAGTGCTTTATTGTAGAACAGCTTCAAATCAAAAAATTTAAAATTTAAATTTTTACTCTAGTTGTAAATATTTATAATGCGAAAATTAACATTAATGTCTTATTAATTTAACTCTGAGTACGCTGAATACTGCTATGAATAAAGCTATGCATTAATTAGTTTGAAAGTGGGTGACAGCAACTCGTTGCAGGCGCCACGTCACTAAACCACTAAAATTGTGGGCGGGCTCACAGCAATTCGCTTTCACAAATTACAATTACGAACTGATCCATTACCTACTTTCGAGCAGACCTGATGTAGCTGTAACAAAACGGTGGATATCATGCAAAGGAAACTTCGGGATGTCTGTCAGCCTGGAAGCCTGGTTATAGTTTTTTTCTCTCCATATTATTATATTAAAAAGACCTGTTTTTACCTGTGCACCAACCAAGTTTAAAAGATTTACTATTTCAATCAAATATTAAGTAATGTTATGTATATCTATATTTATTTTAGAATTTAGCGTCATACCTTGATACTTGGCTGGGTTTTCTCATCTTATAGCTACACCAATAATGGTAATAGTTGGTACATTTTCCAGCTTTTTGTAAGTAGAATTTGATTTTTCCTAATTTAGCTTTATACTTCAGTCCATGTACAAATCTTTGAGTATACTTGCAACTAATAATAATTGAAAGTAAAATTAGCAGCAGTATCAATGTACGCATATCATGAACATAACATACGCAGACAATGAACCTGCGGCAGAATATACATTTTCGGAAGAATATACGACATAATTAACAATATCGTAAAATTGTATTATTGTATAAAAGTTTAGTCAAATTTTATTTATTTATAAGTTTTTTTTAGGGCTTATCAAACACCTGGGTCTCTTCAAGCCCTTATTCATTTAGGTTCTATATATAAATTTATTACCTTTTTGTTAAATTTTATTTTTATGTTAATCGGATTAAATTCAAAGTTAGTCGATTGAAAATAACTAAAATATAAACGGTATTATATTGAAACATAGTTAGAAATTGAGTCTTGTTTAAGCTGTGCCAAAATTATTTAGGAAATATAGGATTAAGTTAATATGTTGGAAGTTTGAATTTCAATCAATTCCAGGACATAAATTACAAATATTTTAATACTAATATAAAATTTTGCCAAACTCGAATTTTTGTAAATTACTGAATTATGTGTCGAAACTAGGTTCTGGAGGATTACAATCATATCTTGTTTCATTTTAATAACATAGAAGTATACATTTATTGGCTTAGATTTTTGTTGCTGTACAGTCAATACAGTTTTAAACTTTGAATAAATTTTATAGCAAGCTCTAAGAATTTGCGTGAGTTTCTTGTGGGACTACAAATTCCTAATTTAGATAATGAGTTTAGTTCAAATGAAGTAAATAAAATAAAAATGTAACATAATTATGTGTAATAAAAATATTATGTTAGAGCAAGTATATAAACTATGCAAGAATAAACAAAGGAAATAATTTTATATCCTTAAATTAAAAAAAAAAAAAAAAAAACAAAAAAAAAAAAATTGTTATTTGAATTTCAGAAACCAGCACATTTCAGCACAACATTTTTATGATAATTTTCTATTAATACACATTCGAAGTGAAACAAACAACACACCATCATTAAATACACAGATAAAAGTAAGTAAATATTATCCTCTTTAGCTACAGTGTATCCTAGTTACGAATTTATGATTGAGAAACAAAAAAAAAGGGTTTTTAAAAAATTTAATCATATAGTTTACTTTATCGTTTTGTTTGGGTCTTAAATTTTCTTAAAATAGCCTTACATGTGTATATAATAATTTAGTCTCTGAACTCTTTATGTAAGGCTATTTAAATATTTGATATTATTTCTTGTTGGTTTTATTATGAAAGGCGTATCAATTCAAAAATTCCTATCTTTTCAATATAGGAAATTGAACATTTTTTTTATTTGAATATAGCTAGGAAGGAGTAGTAGCAAATTCTATTTATTGTGTGTAGGTTGAAGTAATAAGAATTTTTATATTTAGAATGATATAAAAAAATTTTGGGTTTAGTAATTGAACTTGTAATGAAGTTTTATAAAATTTGAAATGTTTTTTTAAAAATTATTTTTTAAGGGTTATTTTTAAATTTCAATCAAAAAGTAATTATAAAAATTTATAAATAGTTTTATTTGGTAGTTAAATAAATTTTGGACTAATAAATACAATTCTATGATGGTTTTAAGTATTTACAAACATATTGAATATTTACAATCTGAATGATTTACAATTCAATAGGTTAAATAAGTTTGGATATTATACTGGCTTGAAGAATAATATCATATGATACCACTTCATTAATTATTTAACGGTCCGCGTCATTGCCCTTTTTCCAAAAACAGTTGTTTACCTTCTATATCTTTATTTACCTGGTGCCTTTGCTTTGCTTTGCTATTATGGTTCGGATAGCTGCTATATATATCATACACACATGTATTTTACCGTTTTCCATAAATTCTTATTGGTTCGAGTTGCTGCCATATAACTCTTAAAACCCGCTAAGGTTTTTTGGTTTTGTTTAAAAGCAAAAATTCAGGGAAGCTCCGAATGATTGAATGCATTTTACATTTTTATTGAAACTGATTCATTTTAGAAATCCAGTTTCGTTTTGGCAAACACTGCACGGTCACCAGGGTGAAGTCTTTGCTATAAACATTGCAGTGAATATAATAAAAGAGCAAAGATGGTTTTACAAAGTCATTAGAATCTTTAGTGACAGTCAGACTGCCTTAAAAGCTCTTGAAAGTAACTTAATCAAATCTTGATTGCTGAGAGAATGTTCGGAAGCCCTAAACTTCATAGGGCTCCGAAATAAGGTACAACTAATCCGGATATCGGGTTATAGTGGCTTGACTGGAAATGAGAAGGCTGACCAACTGGCCAGATCATCGGTGGGTAACTTTTATGGACCGGAACTGGCAGTTGGTATATCTATTGATAATATTAAACTATCGATTGAAAACACCCTGAAGAGGGAAACAACATTTTTTTGGGATACTCTGAAATACATACTACCAAAATATCTAAATTCCTGCTAACTCTCAATAGAGCAGAATGTAGGAAGGTGGTGGGTGTACTTACTGGTCATAACCACATGAAGAGGTACATGTGTAGAATAGCACTAAGTGACGACCCAACCTGTAGGTAATGTCTGAAAGAGCAAGACACCTCCATACATGTTGTAGAAGAGTACGTAGCTCTTTCAAAGCTGAGACTAAGAAAATTTCTGTTGGATAAAACTCTCAAAACCTACTGGCCTTTATCAAAAGAGTTGACTAAGTTGAGGGTGGAGAAGGGTATAAAAGGCTAACAGCGCTGGCATATTAGGCCACCTCCATTAGGAAAGAAAAAAGGCATCATGTAACTATTTTTTAGAAAAAATATTCTTGATCAGTTGTATGGCTGCTATCCAAATCAATCCAAATTTTCTAAAACGGTAACGGATATGTTTGTCTATTTTTGCTAGAGTACCTGTGTTCCTATTGTCTGATCTATAATGCTTTTGATTTTTGAAATATTCTTAACAGGTGCTAGAAGATGACAACTAACCGAACCTGGCTGAATTTTGAAAAACGCTATAAAATATTTTCGTATATTTTAAGGAAGTACCTATGTGCACAAATTTTTAAGTTTTTGAAACTATTTGTTTTTGATATAATCTTAATGAGTGATAGGACATGTATGAACGTTAACAGAACCATCCGGAATTTTGAAAAACGTTAAAAGACCTTTTTTTGTTTATTTTTGTGGAAGTACCTATGTACTAATTTTCAGGTCTGCAAGATTATTGGTTTTTGATATACTCCTGATGAGTGCTAAGAGTGGCAGCTGCCGGAATTTGTCCGGTATTTAACATAATCTTATTTAGGAAATCTTTGCGGGAGTATTTTTAACAACTTGTCAAAGTTTAATGGCAATCGGATGAATGGTGTAGTAATACATAAAAAACAATATTATACATACTTTTAAAATTTATATATATCATATACAGGTCGCATTGAATTTTACATTTCAATCTCCTAGGACATGGATAGTATATAGTATAAGTATATAGTTTTGTATACAATATACCTTGATTTCCAAAGACAATTCAGATTTTTACCCATAAATTACGACCCAACTGAGGCTTGTCAGCTCTTGTTCCAATTGAGTGTGTTTACAAATTATGTGATTCTTTCATGTTAAAGACTTAAGTTTAAATGCTATTTTAATTCAAGTGCTTAGATGTCAGTGTTTATTGGATTTTTAAGCAATTTTGATTCATATCCAAAACTGGTGTCTTGTGGATTAAAAAATTCTGTGTATTTTTACAAAAATTAAATAATATTATTAATGCGATTCACGAACATTATACTTATATACGGTCATTATAAAAGATTATTTTAAATGCAATACTGATACACGTAGAATGAGGGCTTGCAATACCGGGATCCCGGTATTACCGACATTTTTTAATACCGTTCAATACCGGTATTAATGATCTATTTCTTATTGTAAGTTCATATTCATATCATTTTTATTTAACCATTTTATGTTTTATAAGTAATTAGCATATTTTTAGGTATTTACATGTTTAGAGATTAAATCTAATTTTGAAATTTACGAAATTCACATAGCAAGCCGTGGCTTTGCTATGGAAAATTATTGTTTTGTATTTTTCCAAATTTTCAATATTGAAGCCATGTTTTTTATTTTATAGAGAAATAATGTGCGCATAGTTAGTTGTAATTGTTGTGAAGTTTTAGAAAATTTACAGAATTGTGTTTGTGTACAATATAAAAGTGAAAAAAAAAATTAAAATCATAATTATAATTAATAATCACATATCACATAAGAGTTGATTTCAATTGATAAATAGCAGATAGGTAAAGGTAAGTTTAGAGTGAGAAAATTTAAAGTGAGAAAATTAAATCTGTGGTTTTACAACGAAAGATGATAACTGCATTTTTGGCATTTTTTGTAAATCGCAATTTATAGAATTTGCTATACTTTTCTACTTATTTTTGGTTTTTAAAAAATATTTGTAATGAAAATCTTTAAAAAGATATAATCTATGAAATCATTTCAATAATTTTTTTTTTTCGTAAAAAATCAACTTTTTTTTTTAAATTTTAAATAACTTATTCACTTTTGTTATATCAAATTTTTTCCTCAAGAAGATGATAGCTTCAGTTATTCAGTTTATACAAAAAAAAAATGTATAATACTCCGTAAAATTTTTCAAGATACATTGAAATGCAAAACTGTATATCTTATCATATTATCATTTTTTTGTTTAATACATAATATTATATTTGTTAAGTTATTTAATAAGTCTCTCTAAAACTATATATACATGCATACGTACACACACAGTTTATTTTAATTGATTGATAAAAAATTATAATTAGTCCCGGTATTAATATAATGAAATACCGAAATACCGGTTTTGAAAATTTGGTCCAGTATTGCAAGCCCTACGTAGAATATGTTAATTCCTAAAAACATTACATTTTTAAATTAAAAATGGTTTTAAATTAATTGGATTAGATAAGTAAAAGCTTGGTTTTATATTATCAGTACTACTTTGATTCATACCAATTTGTCGTATATTCTATATTGTACAAAGTAAAAATTAAATTAAATTAAAATGTTTAAGTATTCTTTGATTGATATTCATAATGAGTAATAAAGTTATTTATGTTATTATTTACGTAACAATACTACTTAGTATCTTTATAAATAATATTGAAGTTCAAAAGACAAAAACAGTGAAATATTTTAGATTACACTTATATTCGGGACTTAACTGGTAGCATCGCGTTAAACAAAAATCACTACAAATCAACCAAAAAAACCACAGATATATGTATTGATTGAATAGAAAGCCGGTGGAAACTAAACCCATACGCACAAGCTACAAATATACAATAGTATAATCAATAAGTCTAACTTGCTAATTATAATGCACTATCAAAACAAGTTCTCCAGAATGATCATGAACGTATTGTGCTATGATTCAAATGAAGATATCAGCAGAAATAAACGAAAAGCTAAGATCGAAATAAAATTATTTTTTTTTGTTATTTGACTTTGATTCTGAATTAATAAAACAAAAATGATTAAAGGTATTTCGTGCATTTGCAGGTGTTAAACGTGCTATATAATAGATATAGTTTGATTTATGAATCCCCTATGAGAATAAAATTGGTACATTAAGCGCTGTTCACTCTTTATTAAATCTTGTGGTAGATAAAGTGCTTTAAATTTTTTTTTTTAATTTATAATCAATTTATTTATTTGTTTTCAGTACCATATATTGAATATTATTCAAACTACACTCAAAACCATAACATTAAAACTATGAATTTGAAGCCAATCGATTTCATTGATTCCTAGCCTATAAGTCTGATACAAATGAACATTAGACTTTTGGCATGTGATAGGCGACATCATGGGTAACAAAAAATTGTATGGCAAGGAGGGGTGGTTCTGACTTGTAAGCGGGTGAAGTTGTTTTATATGTTTTGTACTCCGAGGCATAGTTCTTATAATATCTCCTAAACGAATTTCTTCAGATTGTTGAATTGAAAATAGTCTTAATGAGAAGATAATAAAATTTAATTTAAAATTGTATAACAAAAAAACTTAGGTTTAGTTTAAGCGCTATTTGGGCCCAAAGCTTATTAAAAATCTATTTATATCTAAAAGTCAAAAGCTCTGCGACAATAACTCGAAAACTTACTAACTTGTGTTTTTTTACATGTTTTTCACATTGAAAGATGATGTCTATGCATTATTTTTGTAGAAGTAAGTAAAGGTCTACTTATTTAAATTTTATGAACAAAAGTTCAAATAATTAATTTTTTTATTGTTATATAAAATTTTTGTTCGAATGATAACCCCCTGTATGTTTAAATAGAGAAATAATTTAACCTAAATTTCACTTTCAAAATTATGTCCAAAACATATGTTTTCAACTTTTCATTTCAATCACTGCATCTTAAGTCAATTCTTATAGTCATAAATTGTGAGCATTTAATAATAAATACAACCAATTATTGAATCATGATGACTCTTATATTTAATTTTGTTTTGCGAACTTCAAGGATATAAACTATACTACATAATATAGTACGATTCAGGATATCGATAATTACAAAAATAAATTGTTAAAAAAAAATTAACGTTTTTGTTTTTGTTATTGTTACGACCTTGATCCAATTTTCATCCGTGTTGTTTTTTTTTTGTGAAAAGTTATTTATCGGAAAATTAAATAGAAATTCGAAATTACTTTAAACTTTTCATCTTAATACTACACTTTTTAAGGACTTTTGAAATTTATTTTATTATTATTATTGTTGTTTTTGTTTTTTGTTTTTTGACAAATGAACCTTTAGGATTTTTCCTTGATCAATTTTTCGGTTTATTTTACTGGTTGCTACCTTTTTTTGACGTCTTCAAAGTATGTACTGTGTTTTTTTTTTGTTTTTTTTTTTGTTATAAATTCTATTTTTCAATTTCTTATGTTTATGTCCTTTGGGATAACCTTTACCTTAATTAAAGAGAACACTAATGCTTTTACTCTTTTACCTTGGTGTCCTCGAAAAACAAGAAATTTTTTTTTTCTGTTTTTGCTTTTCTATAGCTATGTGTAATAATTAAGGTGACCAGTTTATGTGTGTAAAATAATTTGGACAAATTATTTTATTTATAGTTTGCTACGTGAATATTGTAGTGTATTGTTGTATTAAAATAATTTCTGAAAACGACTGTTCAATATAAGCATGAAACAATACTAATATCGATATTAGGTCATTTGTTAGATTGAAGATATTGCTTTGCTGTCGACTGTTCGCCGATTGACATATTGGATCAATGTACCATTTCTGAAATTCGATATATTTTATTTTCATCCAATTTATAAAGTTTTGTAACCATGATATTCAATTAACAGTATATAGTTTTCATAATTATACCGTTATCACAATCCACGAATTGAATAGTATAGGTAAGCAGTACAAGTATAGACGAATTCACTGGCATTAACGAAGTGAACGTAATACGTTGCAGAACTTTATAATCTAGAAATTATATACTTTTGTTATATTTTGCGAGGAAAAATGGCCCACACAGAAGCCTTTAAAAAATTAGCCACGAATTTTCGACATCAAATATATTATTTACAAATCACATTTGCATTTTAACGAATGTTCGACTAGAACATTCGCCGACTCAAATATAAATAAAAAAAAAGCACAATTATGCTCTAATTGGTTTTCCAGAAGCAACTGGAATGGTAATTTCCGGCTTGCATATTCGATTCGAGAATTATGATGAGTTTGTCACATGCTGTGATTAAAGTATGCTATAGCTATAAATAATATGATGCTTGAATTTTTTCATAAAATATTCTGCAGTTGAAATGCAGGGTGTTTTTTACTTTTTGCGTTTCGGCATTCATGTTTGCACAAAATTATTGAAAAAAAAGAGGAAGTTAGACGTTTAAAATAATTTTAAAGAAAATATGACTTAACGCCTTAACTTAAGAAAAAGATTTAGGCTTGTACAGTGAGCTGTGCTTCATCTTTCAATATAATTCTATTATCCATAGTAATATTCTATAGTACTTATAAAGGGGAAAGGGTTTTGTTTGTTTGTTTTTTGTACACATTCACAGCTTTAAATATAGGGTTATAAAAGTTTGTATAGTTATTTATGATAACAAAAAAGAGCTTAAGTTGATAACAATGACACCAAATGACAGGTTCGGGTATGTGTCATACAATTAATGTCCTAGTATTAGGTACATTTTAAAAACCAATTATATTACGCACCTGATTGGACCATACAACTCCTAGCACTTATTATAATTAACTCACAAATTAAAGGTACATCAAGATTGATACTTAGGTAGTCTTTCACAAATAAACAAGCATCTTTTTTTATCATTTTTCGAATTTCTGATTATTCTTACATTCCCAGTTGTATTTAGACGAACGAAAGCTTATAAAATTAGGGTATTTATTTTTCTTTGTAGCAAAACATTAGAATTTTGAAGCTTAAAACTAATTCGCTAACAAAGCTTTGTAGTAAAGGTAATGAAGCTGGTGAAGGTTACACGCTGGGTGGCGTAGTAGGTAGAAAGGCACCAAGTTCGATTTTCGATGAAGCAAAAAAAGACATGCTATATGGGTATATCGTTCTAGTCCCGTAACCTTTGTCATTGCGATAAAATAAATAGCAAAAAATTATTGAGAGTATAATATGGTAACAGTATCAGTACCAGTAGTTTTCCACGTTCAATGAGTTGATAAGCCAGTAATTTGTTAAATACTCGAAATATTATTGTAGATATTCCATGAGTTGGGTATTGTAAATTGCAGCGCAACCTGGAGCGATCAAGCGTTCGGCATTGCAAATTGCAAGTGTCATTCGTATGGTTTTATCAAATTTGTTATTTTGATCGTCATAAATGAGTCAAAAGCGCAGTAAAATACTTCTGTTGGTTTTTTGCTGGATGGAAGAAAATGTTTATTTTTATCAGGTACATTTTTTATATCATAAAATATATTGTAGAGAAAATTAATAATTCTTAAAATTTGCATTGAAAAGGGAAAAGAACAAAAAAAAAAACATGGATAATATAAATACAGAAGAAAATTTAGAAAAAAGTAGGTACCTAAATACATTTTTTTGACAATCAAATATTTTTGTTAACACATATTTTTTAACCTGGAGACAATCACATTTAATGTTGCTAGTTGTTACAAGATTGTTCTATAGTTTTGTCATAATCCTACACTCTTGGTATTTTAACTTTTGGTTTATTTGCTGCTTCTAAATTTTTGGGCAAGCTTCCAAATTTATGCGTTTTTTCATTTTATAGGCAATCCTTGCTTTTTATATATTTAGATATATTTTTTTTTTATCATCATTTTCCCTTTCGTTTAACTCCACAAAGTTATTCAAATAATACATCAAGACTATTTTATTAATTTGTTTTTAATGCATATCTCAAAATATTTTTAAAATATGCGCGAACTAAAGCGTTCGGTTCGGTAAAATCAATTGGCCGTAATCAAAATTTTGCAGCAGTCAAAATGACTACTGTAAATCATATTATTTGATGATTTCTTTGACGATCAATTTGATGATACCGAACGTATGGATTGTAATATAAACTTTACCGTACTTAATTAAGCACGAAAAGGTGATTCTACCTAAGTTACTGTCAATAGCATAAAAATTCTATCTATTACTTACTTACTTAGGTGGCTAACAGACTATGTCAGTCCTGGGACTGATGACCTCATCAACGTCCTTTATTTTATGTCGGCTACTCGATCACTCGGGCTTCTCTCCAGTTGAATATACGAAGTTGTTTCATGTCTGCCCATAATTCGTCTCCCCAACGAAGGTTTAGTCTTCTCCGACGTCTTGTACCTTCATATAATATTTCTTTATGTACGAAGTTTGTATCTACCTTTATACACTCATTTATTAGTTTGGAATTACAATAGCTTGGTGAAAGATAAATTTTTTAAAACTAAAATAGTCAAATTGAAATAGGAACGAAAAAGTTATACCAATAAAATGTAAGCTGGTATTTAGTTATCGAGGGGAATTTCTAAATGTCTTGGATTTGATAGGGTTTTTTATGCTTCTATGAAATTTTAATTAGCCGAACTTATGCAATCATACCTAGATCAATAATAAAATACTGATTTTGAACCACAAATTCAAAGCTACTACAGAATTTGAATTCGATCCAGCATATTTTTTTTTTCTTTATATGTAATATCATATGCAATTCAGAGTATTAATGCAATGCTTAATTCTATAGATGTATTTATATTTGTGTTATAAATTTTGTTATAAGTGTGACCGTAGCATAGGCTGTCTGATCTTATAATTTTTAAAATTCGTTAATTTTCGAATTACAGATTCTAGAAAATTTTTCATAAGCCATTTTTTTTAAAAATTCGTTTCATAAACAAACCGCCGTTTCAAAATAAAATGTATTGTGTTGAACTAGAACAACGTCGGTTGACTTTACTATAGTAAATAATACAACAAAATGGTCACTATATGTAATTACCTCATTGATCAAAATAAAATCTCAATTGAATTTGACCTAACTCACTCTATTCCCTCTCTAATTCTATCTATTCTATTCCTATGTTGTTTGTGTTTTATTTGAGTTCTTTCGTATTTTTTGCAATTTCGAAAATTATGAATTTATTTTGAAACAAAACATGAAGGTTTAACCAAAAGATAAGCTAAGGATAACGTGTTGTTTTCTATTAAAATTACGGCAAGATACAAGATTACTACTATTGTTGTTGTTATTGTTGTGGTTGTTACTATGTTGTTGAAACAACAAAAAATCATTTTTCAAAAGGAAAACTTATATAAACAGTAAAAATAAAATACAAATAAAAAATATTTACAAAAGTATAATATTTATGCTTTTATTTTTTTGTTTGACTAAAGATGTCAGACATTTTAAGACAATGTTACCAAATTTATAAACACATCAAAAAAACTACCTGTCAATTTCTGCAAAAGTTAACTTAATATTTCATTAATTATTGATTTTTGCTTGCTTACATTATTTTTTTTTAAATATCTTAAGTTACAGTTGTTATTTTGTTGTTTCAAAGAAATTTGAAATTTAAAGTAAATAAATGGGAAGTTTGGAGCTTGAGAATGTAAGTAGTTGATGAACATCAGAATATCATTAATTCTATGTCTAGCAGACTGAGACCAATTATTAAAAAGAAAAGTTATCCAACATTAGTTTTATTTGATTATAATATGATATTAAGTTACTGATGAGTGTCCGAAATTATATTTGTCAAGTTTTTGTTAAGTGAAAAAAAATAAATTATTTTTATTATTAAAAAGTTCAGGAAAATGAGTTGAATTTTCATTAATTGTCGAATTAGTTTAATTTTTATTTCTTCATGAGAATTAAATAGATAAACCTATAAAATTAATATAAAGTATTAAAAACTTAAATATAGAACTATGGGATATTTTATATATATTACACAAGGAAGGCCATGTGGGGAATATTTTAAATTATAATACACAAGATGTACGACTTGGTGAGTTAAAAGCAAGAATAATTGAATAGAAAATTACACCACAAAAATATTAAAATCTAGGTGCTGAATACCTACTTAAAACATTTCAAATTGTTACATCAAATAAATAACGGTTATTTCCAAGTTGAGCAACATCTATACTCTCAAAGAAATTTCAATCACGGACAATTTTAAAAAGGCTTTATAAAAATTCTGTCATTTTAAACAAAAACACAAACAAAAATTGAAAACAAAACAGAAAAACAAAAATCAGATTAGATCGTACTCTAAAAATTATATAATAAATGTTAGTTCATTTGCATCTGCTGTTATTAAAAAAAATATGATATGCAGTAAAACACCGTAATAATCATTCGCTAAATTTCAGTAATATTTCTGACTATAACCGTTTTGTGACTATAGGCGTAGTAAAACAAAAAATTGCATCCTTATAAACAAAATCAAATTCAATAAAATATCTTTCGTTTAACAGCTTTATTTTATTCATAACTAGCAATTATTCTATTATATTTGTAATAAAGAACAGTTTTTTAATAAAATAATTCACTTTCAACTAACTTTTTTGTTTTATTGAAAATATTGGTGTTATATTTTAATGTGACCATAAACGATACGACTATATCAACTTATGAAGTTTATTACTCTCTTTCAAAGGTTAAAAGCAAAGGACTATAACAGAATTGTGACTACAAACGTTTTTGACTATAAACGAATTAAGATACATCGATCTACTACGATCTTTAATTTTTAAATGGTGAGAATTAATCGGTTCTAAAATAATATAATAATTCACAAACATATGTACATATCTTAATTATAGACTAATAAAAATAATATAATATACAATATACAAAATATATACCAAATATAAAACAGATTTATATGCAGGTCCCACTGTTATATAAATAAATAAATAAATAAATATCTCTTTAAATCTATGTCAATCTAGCGATCTGAAATGCCAACGGACTCTGTAAACGTCTACAAGAACTGCAACTTTTTATGGCTCAACATCAAATGGACATTTTTTTAGTTTCCGCTACTAATTTTATATCTAAAAGATTTTTCAAACAGGCTTATTTTTATACAAAAAAAAGCAAGGCATACAAATTAGGATAAGTTGCGGAACATAACAGATACAAAAATATATTTCAGGACTCGTCTTATAAACTCTGATGATATTAAGCTTGCAGTTGGACACGTCAACAAAACCTTGATTGAAGCTGTGAAAGAGTCAACACTCAAACAAAAGCTAAACTTCAAACTAAAATTTTCAGTCCTGTAGTAGTTAAGCTTAAAATAGCAGAAAAAAGAACATTGAGAAAACTTTGGCAAAAAACTAGATCACCAGAAAATAAAAACAAAACTAAACCGAATTACTAAAGAACTCAGTAAACTTCTATAAACTGCCAAGGAGAAAGCCCTTCAATCATATTTAGAAAACTTATCACCATCTGTGCACACTTATTATTCTCTTTAGAAGGCATCAAGAAATAACTTAAATGTCGACAAAAACATGTTCCTACACTATGAAATAATCATGGAAGTTGGGCTAGAAGCGATATGGAAAAAGATAATCTTTACAACGGCAAAATACTTTCGAGGCATATCCCTCAGTAGTCTCAGATGCTGAAAATAACAACATCATCCAGTTAATTAATACGCTATATCAACTAGGTCTACCTATTAAATGTTTTAACATTAGTGAAGTATGATAAAAGAAGTGTCAAACCAGACAATGAAGCATTTCACGCACTTATTTAATGCAATATTAAGACTGTGTTATTTACACAGATATTAAAACATATAGACCGATAAGCTTGCTGCCCATTATATCGAAAATGTTTGAGAAATTGTTTGTCAGAAGACTGAATGATACAATAACCGAACTAAATATTCGGCTTCCGGCAAAAACATTCGGCTATTCGGCAAATCAACAGAGTAGTGCGGCATATAAATGAAACATTTAAATGTAAAAAATATTGTTCTGCACCATTTCGCGACATATTTAAAAATTATTGAAGCTACTTTTGCTGATGATACTGCTATTTTGGCATCCCATACATATCCGGTGATAGCGTCTAAAATATTGCAAAAAATCGTTTTAAAATTGAAAATTGGCGTATGAAATGGAATATAAAGGCAAACACATTAAAATCTTTGCACATTACGTTTACATATCGCAACGGTATCTGTTCTTCAGTAAAATTAAGCTTACTATTGCTATAGGTGAATTAAGTAAAGTTCTTGAGTATACATTTAAACCGCCGACTTACAAAGTACATTCAAGACAGTCAAAAGTATTGCGATCCATCGAAAACGGCTTATGAGAAACGACCGAATACGATAAGATCTAAAGATTACATCTGGAAAAGAAACAAGTCAACACATCTAAGGCAACATCACATCACATAAGACTTCAAAATCATTCAAATGTGCTGATTTCACAATTTTTAATTATACTCGGCAGACACGCAGACTTTTTAGTCGCCGCTGAAACTAAATTGCAGATTTTAAAACAACTACCCAAATAAATTAAGTTTCTAAAGAAGAAATCATTTGATTTTCTCTCTTCCACAAGCCCTCATTCAAATCAAAATTTATACTTGATATCTTTTTGTATTTTATTTATAATAAAATAATTAAGATAGTTGTAATGAAATTAAAAAAACAAAAAAAAATATTCTAATGTATCATATGGTTGTTAGGGCTCGTGTATCATATCTAACAGCTGAGTGTATTATTCTAACTACATATAAAATACATTTTTAGAATGTTATTTAAAACTTCAATGTAATTATATTTTTGTTGCAACTCCCTGATTAAATTACTCAAAGTTTTACCTGGTAAAAAAGGTAAGAAAAATTAAATTTTCCTAGAGGAAAAATTTTCACTTTAATTTTCTTTAAAAAACTTTCCAGTTCTTTCATTACCTAACAAACCGTTAAATTAAAATACTAAATAACAAAAAGAAGAAAAGCAAGAGAAAAACAAAATTAGTTTTGTAAATTTTATAAAATTTCCACCATAACAAAATAAGTTATTAAAAGGCTTAATTGCGAAATTTTTGAACACGTGGAAAAAAAGGATTTTTTTTTCTTATCTTTAAAAATAAATTTTTGAAATCAAATTTTGAGAAAGATACAATTTTTGATTACAGCGAGTGAGTGAATGATGCTATCAATTTATTTTCTATTTGAAATAAATTTCAACTGGATGTGGTTTCTACTATACTGTTTTTCTTTAAAAATTTAATATTAATATCAGAAATACACAACTTATTTAAAATTTAAAATATTTCAGCTGTAAAGAGAATATCTCTAAACTCAAAAAACCATGAATAAAATAAATGAATTGAATTGAAATAAATTTCAGCTTTTGTTTCGAATTGAAAAAGAAAGAGAGGTGACCAAATATAAAATTTGTATCATTTAATATGCCATAGGGGAGGAAAATAGCAGTATAACGTGCAAATACCAAAAGAGGTTGGCTTCAGTTAAGCGGCACAGCATCCTGGAACTACTTAATAATATTGACAACAAATTGATAAAGTTCTAGCATATTTTCAATTATTAAGTTGTATAAATACGGTATTTATACCAACTTACGTACCAGTTGAATTTTAGATATAAACATGATACCAATAACATCATTACCATACAAATAATTTCCGATATTTGTTGGTTTGTTAATCAAAATTTTGACGAATACAATCACTAAAGCCAATAATTATAACAGCGATAAATCTTTCTTTTACAATAAAAATATGAATAACAAAGTAAAAATAATCTGCTACCAAACGTTAATTATAGGCCAGTACCTGCATATTGTATACCCAATACCATAATCAGCACAAGTGTAATGGAAAAATTACATAAATTCGAAAGAAAATGTATAAGACTTTGTACTATAAATATATGCAGAAATTCCGAGACCGCCTGCAAATATTATTATTTTAATAAATATTTGTATAAGGAAGCAAACATAACCAGAATCGATTATTTTCTAATAAAATTGATTCGAAAAGATTATGCGGATATTAACAACAATTTAGAAAAAAATCACCTTTTTGGTTCCTATGTTTAATTTTGTCTAAGTTGTTAGATTCAAGAAATTAAATAAAATTAATAAATTCGGACGAATTTCATAGGTCAGAACAATTTTTCGATGTGTATGAATTAAATATGATATAACTTACAAAATTTTAATGATTATTGTATCCAAGTTTTAACATACCTGAAAATAAAAAAAGAGTTGTTTATTATTAATTTTTTTATTATGTAATTTTATTAATTTAAATTATTAAATTGGGTTTTCATATAGTATTAGTTTTCAAAATTATTTGTTCACCAAAAATAAGAATCAAAAGATTAAAAAAAAAACAAAACTTCTAAAAAGTAAATTGGAATTCAATTCACCTCACAACATTTGCAAAACAAAAAACATTTTTTGTTTCTTTTTTGTATTTATTTTCTTTGTATTTTATATTCTTTCTCTCTCAATAATTTTGTTTTACCTTAATAAAATATCAAGTAAAATTTAAAAAAAAAAAATAATCAATTGATTCTGCTTCTTATAATATATTTGATGCAAGTGGTGTGGGTGTGGTTTGTGACGGATAAAATATTTATTTTTCTTATGAATATGAAAAAAATAATAAAATAATTTTATTTTACTTTTGTTTTTGCAGTTTATGTATATTCTTTTATTTTTGTTTTTGATTCATATTATATCAAAGAATATTATCTAATATAATAATAATAATTAATAGATAGCTATTCTTTTGTGTATTATCAATTGACCGATTTGGTAAATGCACCGGTAAATGTAAATAAAAAAAATCATCTTTCTATTAAATATTTTTTTTTTTTTATAAAATTTTGTATAATTAAAGTTATCTACAAATTTCTAATCTTTGATTCAATGGTACATTGATGTAAAAAAAATGTATGTACCTACCTATTGTTCATATAAGTAAAACCATTGATTAATATAAAGAAAATATATTCTATACACAAGAAAAATAAAAAAAAAATATTCTTAAAAGACTACTCGATAAAAATGCTATCCAATTTGAAATTTTTGTACCTATCAATTAAAAAAAAATTCAAATTACCTATACAAACTCAAATAACAAAAAGTTAAAAACAATAATATTCAAGAACAGTATAGAGAAACTAAACACATACAAATTATTTAGAGAATAAAGTCGTATAAAACGCTCAAAAATTTAAAAATTCAAATTGAATATAGAAAATGCACCAACACATTGAATATACCCCAGAAAATATATATAATGAAGAGAATTTGGAAAAAGTGAGCTGAACATTTTCTGTTGTATGAAAATGTCTATCTTTATAGTATTATTAATCAATGGTAAAACATAGAAATAAATAAAGATTTATTGCAATGATGAAAAATTTATTTTCGCTAATAATTTTTTGTCTCTTATTTATTCCATGATAGTGATTTAGATTTTACAATAAAATTTTAGGTGCAGAAAAATAATTTTTTAGAATATTAGTTACTAAGTAAATATAGTCTTGTGTTTAAGAGTAAAATCTAGAGGTGTTTTAAAAAAAAAAATTTCCATTAGTTAAAACAAGTAAAAACTACTATACCTTCTTTAAGATTGCCGTATAAGAAAATTAAAATGAATAGGAAAGAGAACACAACATATGCTTATCTAAATCACCATACCACGAACACACCTACTGACCTACACCATCTTATTTACAAATTTCAATAGAGTGCATAGCATATGAGTTTTATTTTCATCATTAAATGTAGGTAGGTACTTAGATAAAAATACAATTTAATGTGTATCGTAAATTGTAAACAAAATGGTTTTTGTTTTTTTTCTTAATATTCATATTTTTTATTTTGCCAATGTGTAAATTGAATTCCAATAATTTTTCAATAAATTCCAAAAGTTTTTTATTTTGCCTAATGCAATATTATTATTTTTTATATATATATATTATGTATAGGTTCTCAGTCGAACAGTTTTTTTAAAAATCATTTACTAATTTATTACTGTTATTTAGGGTACTGCAATGGTGGACTTAAAAAAAAAGACCTAATTAATAGAAGTTAGCGGTGGACCTCACAGTTTTTAACAAAAAATAGTTGAAAAATAGTTTCTAAAAAAACTAAATTATTTTGACTTAATATATAAAGGGAAAAGTAGAAAAGGTATGGTAATTAAGAAGTATTTTGATTCATATTAAAACATTGTTTACTGGTTGATAGGGAGAAATATCAGTTTAGGTTTATAAAACCCAGTTCTGTTAAAAACGTTAAATTAGCCTTTAATTTGAATTATATTAATAAATAGGGGTCACTAGTTTGTTAATAATTGTGAAGTTTACTTTATAATAAAAAAAAATAAAAAGACGACTAAATATGCGAGCTTCTATATAGGCAATAATAGAATTCAGATCCATATAAAATTTAATGATCTCATCAGAGCCAACTTAACGTTCGTTAAATTAATCGTGTTTGTTATGATAATTTATTTTTACCCTAAAACTTATTTCGTAAATTTAAACTGCTTCCTAGAAAGGCAGGTTATTTGGTATTCTGGCAGGTTCATTTGTATATTGTATTAGCGTATACTATATTGCGCAATATGATACAATCAAAGCTATGATTCTAATTGATACAATCATAGTTAAAAGCCACCACTCTTTCCTACAGAGAAATTGTAGAAAAGAATGTTACGACAGATGGCTTTAATATTAATAATTTGTTTTCTACCATTAGGATGGATTTTTATATTTTGATAATTAAATATCAAATTGTTATACATAAAGTATGTCTGTTTGTTTCATTGATAGTCTTGTGTTTTCAATAATAACATTTTGGCCAAATTTCTATCAATATATTTCTACGAACAGACCCACCCTGTAAAAAATCTGTTGATATCCTGAAAATGAATCTTTGTTCTCAGAATCTATCAAAATCAAAATTAAGGAGCCATTAGCTTATGTTTTTATTAAATGCATTACTATTTCTAAGTTTTCTGATACGTCCTGGTAGCTGATTATATAGTCGACACTATGTAACAGTATAGAAATTACGAAAAGTTGTTGTACGGAAATTTGGAACGACCACAAGAAATTTAAAGTTGGCACGTTGGCAAACACATAACTGGTGATTGTTATCAAATTGGTCGCAAACATATAATTGGGAACACCATAAGTTTGATAAAACCAATTTATCATCAATAAAGGAGGTACACAAAATAAGTAAGCTGGACACGTACGAAACTTTAGCAATTTCTAGGGTTCAGGTATAGATGACAGATTGAATAATGAGATAAGGATTGAATATAATTGATAAAAACAGGTAAAATAGATATCTAGTACGGAGGGAATAGGATATAAAAAGGGAAAAATTAATTAATATATATAGTTAGTCACAAGCATTGATGAAGAAAGTATGTTGCTTTCGAAATATCGATATTAAAAATTATTAGTGAACGAAAAGCTGACAACAATTAAATTATTTACTTCAGAATATTTTAGAATTTATTTCTAAATACTTTAATTCACTTTAGTTTAATATTTTTTTTTTTTAATTTTATATTATTAATCTTAATCGTTTATATTTATGAGTACAAGCACATATTTTATTTAGTGATCATGATAATGTATTTATATAATTTACATGTACTCATCACTAATTCCATCTATGTTTCCGTAATTTACTGCCGGATTATAGCTTAACACCTATATAATATCCTATTATTACCGGTATAATTTGCCGCTTTATAATAAAAAAACAACTACAATAATAATCTACTACGACTACTACAAAAAAAATTATTTTGTCACATTAATCAACACTATAGGTTTGATAATATAAGATTTAAATTAAAAATTTAATTCAAATTTTAGAAAATTAATTCAACGTTTTACTTTCTAAAAATTTTCATAAGATTTTCAAAATCATTTTATATTCAACAACATAATATTAATGCAGTTGTTTGGAATTTGCCAAAATCCTCTTCTCATTTAATTTATTCCCCTTTAATAATTGTCCTGCCTAAAATATACAAAAAAAAAAACTAAAATACAAAATAAAATGTCAACTGCATGGACATGGATTTTTGTGTTTTATTTGTTTTGCATGTGGGAAATTATTCACGGAGTGAAAATTCATTTCTTTCAAACTTATTTTGTTGTTCATATTTTGCAGTGTATTCTAAGTGATTTGGAAAAACAAATTTATTTTTTAAATGAATACTTAAAGGCTTATTAAACATTCGAATATAAAATATACTCTGTAGCTATTTTTCTATTTTTTTTTGTTTTTGCAATGTCCTTGAAATTAATGTTTATTTTTAATTAAAATTTTTTAAATTTCTATTGAGGGGACTGTTTTTTTCTAATTTAAATTCTTGCTAATAAAACAAAAAAAAAATAAGAAAAAAAAACATTTTTCTTTTGTGAGTTTCAATATATTTTGAAAACCTCATAAAATTTTATTCCAAATAAATGAGTTTGTATGCATAAAACTGAATAGTTGCTTAAAAAACACTTTTTCGGGTAATTGCTCAATTTGATGTCAAAAGAAAAAAAAATCAATTTAGATTTGGTTGTAGTAAATTATTTTGAGCATTTTGGTGTACTTAAATGCTCTTGATTTCAATTTTCAAAATTCACCTTGAATTAATTCAACTACAAATATTGCCCTTGATATGTTCTTGCTTCTGCTGTTTTTTCTATGAGAAGGATTTTTAACAAATCCAGTGAATTTTTAAAGATGACAAAGCAAAATTTACCACCATGGTAAAAACAGGCATATTTCTTTCTTGCCAATATTTCGCCTTACAAAATAAATATCATTGTAACTTGAAAATGTGCCTGCATTGGCCAATTACAAACATTTCGAGGTGGTCACTTTCAAGATACAAACCACGTCAATCAATTTGAAATGAACAATTTCAATTATTTTGATAACTTTAAAAATACTTCAAATTTGGATTATTGAAGCTCTTTCAAATTCGAAATATTTTTTACAGTCTATTACACACCATTCTTTTCATCAATCTTCTTGTCCATATATTGACAATATATTGATGAAAATAATGATGAGCGATTACACATCAATCATGCACTCATAAATATTTTTATCTATATTTTGACATTTTGCAAGGACATTTTATGGAAGTGTTCTGAATATATTGATAATTTCGAAACATATATAAATATTGAACATATAATTTCTGGAGGGATGTTTTTGACTTCAGTGTAAATTGAATTTTTAAAGTAAATGTTGTGTATAAAAAACAACAAATTATTTTTTTGCACATTTGAATAATATATCAATTGTTTTTTTTACAATAATTGCTATAATTATTAAAATTAATATAAAAATTGTTTTCTTTTAGAATTATATTGTGAATTAATATAATAACCTTATCTGAACATTCCCCAAAAAGCCATTTTTTTACCTCCGCTGATTTTGACAGCAATATTGATGTGTTTTGATGATCTTATTTGGTTCTTGTATATGGTGTAGCGCATCAACACAATAAAAAAAAAAAAAATTGCAAATTTTTTCGAGATAATCAACGTTTTTTACAAAATTTTCAGTTTAGAACTTAGATATATTTTTCAATAAATGATTTATTTGAAAGATGAGCACACAAATTAATACTTTTGAATTTATTTTTATTTCTCAATAATAACTGCATAAACTTAAAATTTTGCTTTAAAAACTGAAAATTTTGTAAAAAACATTGATTATCTCGAAAAAATTCGCTATTTTTATTGACTTTACATGAAAAACGACAAGTCTGATATGAAAGTTGTGTATGAAGAAGTTGTAGGGGATGGTGTAGCGCATCAACACAATAAAAAAAAAAAAATTGCAAATTTTTTCGAGATAATCAACGTTTTTTACAAAATTTTCAGTTTTTAAAAGCAAAATTTTAAGTTTATGTAGTTATTATTCAAAAACGGTAAGTCTGATACTCATTCAACATATACCGTTAATTAGGTGTATTAATTCTAAAAAAAAAGCTATGAAGAAGATGTTGCTCTAGTTTTAATTTCTTCTGAGCTGTAGTTGATATTCTTTAGACATAATTTTTCTAAGCCGATTTTCTTTAACCCTCTGTAGCCCTGGTAAATTTAAAGATAGACCCCTCTTTTAGAACAATTTTTTTCCTAAAATACTCCAAGGAATCACCCCCTAAAAACTTTTTGCTCTAAACCGGACCACCCTGTATAGTAGAGCGAGAAAAAAATCATTAACTGATCTTTAATCAAATCAAACTAAGAAAAATATTTAAGATAATGATGGTAAATACAAAATTGAATCAAACGAGAAGCTAGAAACAATAATTGTAGACAAAACAAGTTGGAAATTTATTAATGTTAAGACAAACAGGATATGTGGTAAGAATTAGTACAATACTAAAAGTAAAATACTAAAACAATAAACAAAAACACTAAAAGATCAAAATCGCTATAGACGAAATTGAGGACGACTGTTGATTGTTGAAAATTTATCATAGAGAGGAAATGTATGTAAACATGACTAAGTTCTATAATTAGAGAAAAAATTAATTTGTTTTTTTTATTTCATTATTTATTTATACCGTCGGAACTTTATATCAATTTTCCATCAAGCTTAGTCATAAGTCCTTTCAACACACTCCGTAATGGTATTTTGTGTAAATCCTATTGTTTAAAAAACGATCTTCCCCATTGGTAAAGTGTATAATGATTGAAACTCTTCAACCCAAATTTTATTTGCATTTTGGTTATGCTTCAAATGGAATCGATGCCATATGGTCGGTGCTATACAACTTCTAGCACCTATCAGGAATATTTTAGAAACCAATTGTGTTACAGACATGAAAACTGATACATAGATACTCTATCAAAAATAAGCAAATACGTATTTTCAGTTTGTCAAAATTCGGGATGCTTCGGGTAGCTACCGTACAAATCCCAGCATCTATCATAATTATTTCTAAAACCAACTGTGTTACAGATATGAAAATTTACACTTGATATTCTTTTAAAGATAAAGAAAAACGCCTGTTACCGATTTCAAAAATTTTGACTGATTCGAATCGGTGCTATACAAACCCTAGCACCTGTCAAGAGTTTTTTAAAAAATATTTGTGTTACAGACTTGAAAATACTGACCCAACAAACTATGGTAAATTTAACCAAGTCGGCTTGGCTAAAATATTTTGTATGGGATTTTTAAACTGAAGTAATAGTAACCAACTCTTCGGTATATTACCTAAAAAAACGAGTTAGATTTAACTAAAAATTAATATAAAGTTTTAACTAAAATTTGTTTTAAAATAGTCTTGTCTAAAATCACCAAAGTAGCTTCTTCAAAATATCTAAGTACTTAGGTGTGTGTCAAATTTAAAATAAAATGAGTAACGGTACATTGTAGTGTTCAGTTAATTTCAACTACATACTAAGTCAAGTTAACTAAGTTTTTTAATATCACCAAATTACCTTCGTGCCTAAAAAAAAATTACATATTAATCATATAAATGATGTATACATATATTATGTACTTATGTACTTTATAATACTCATTAATATTTACATGTATGCATACATTAACATTGTCAGTTCGCGCTTTTATTCCAATCAGAAAGTACGTAAGTTTTTGTAGGTTTAAACGTTTAACATTTAAAAATAAATTAATAGTTTTAGTGTATGAATTAAAAAATAATAAATAAATAATATTAAATTTAATAATTTAATAACCATCAGTGTAAATTATTCAAATATAATTTTGAACATTTGCTAAAATATTATAGATACCTAAAAATATTAAGGAACGCTTTTGCATATTACTTACATAAGTAAAGTAATACAGTTATGGATTTTGAATCTATATATTATAGGTACATAAATTTAATAATGTAAGTACATATATATTATTATATTACTATATTATGTATATACTAAATTAAAATAATTTATTAAAAAAAGTGCTAAACGTGTCTTTAGTTTGAAGTTTGAAAAACAGAAAAAAGATTTAAATTCTAACCCAACTATTCTAATTATGGACATACATAAATGTAGTTAATGTACCTATAATCTTAATTTTTTATTTTAGGTTTTGGGATCAGGAGTTGATAGTTAGTTACATATAGTTTCTGGATAATAATTACATATTAGAGATAGTTAGTCCCAAGCACTGATGAAGGAAGATTGTTGCTTTCGAAATATCGCAATCAAATATTAAAAATTATTAGTGAACGGAAACCTGGAAAAATTAAATTATTTAATTTAAATTATCACTAAAAATAAAAATAATAAATATAAAAAAAATTATGGTAATTTTCCGATTATTAATTTTGTAAAATTGCACAAAATGTTTAAAATTTGAAAATTGAATTTAATTTGTTTAATTGTACGATTTTTGAATTGAATTGAAATTTTTATTTTTACATTAAAAAAAAAAATGATTGTTAACAAAAAACATCATTGAAAGTGAGAATTAATTCATTAAAAATTAATTTTTTAAAATGTAAAGCTTAATTTAAAATTATTTAGTTTTTTAAAATAAATTTCTTAAAATATTAAATTACTCTTTTATTACAATTTTAATATTTCAAATTAATTTACCCTGTCAAGCTAAACTAGAGAGAAGACATAGAGCAGCAAATTCCTGGTTTAAAAATTAAGCTAAATTATCAAACTCAAGTTCTGCTTCAAAATAAGCCAAATTTCAGTTACAGATGTAGCTCTATCACTTGCAATCATATGCTCTTTATTATCGAATCTAATAAAAAATGTTATTATTAAAACCGTTTGTGTGACATAATTGATGCTCTAAGATAGGAAGATAGTTTGTTTTCCACAATAAAGTACTATGTTGCAAATCGTTTACAGTGGCACCAGCAGCATTCAATAACCCATATATGCATCTAATTTCGTTTGTGATGTAAAATTTTTCCACACCTTTTGTTTCTTGGTAGGATAGTTTCTATTGTAATCTTCAAAAACAGATTTGACTTTTCTGTAAACAATTATTATGAAACTGATTTCTGAATTTAAAAACTTGTAAAATACTTCAATTGGGCAAGAATTTTTGTCAACTGGATCGTCACCGTGTTGTCGTAAAATGTTATGAAGACGAATTTTACCGGTTGGTGGACTTATTTTTGACAATTATATATTTGGAACATTTATTTCTATATTCACAATTGAAAATAATTGAAAACAGTACTGAAAATTATAAGACTGTATTGAAAATACTCTAAAATAGCAAAAACTATACTTTTCGGGCTGAATTAAATCGAAATAAATTAGACAACTTTTATCTGCGATGACAGACAGCTTACCAACTAACTGATGAGCATTCATTTTAAAATGGCAATAAAATATAAAATGATAAAAAAAATTAAAAAAATCATTAATTTTGTATGAAATTATATGAAATTATACCATGGTCTGGCGTTAGGGGTAACGAAATCAATATACACATATAAGTTATCGTTTTCTTACATACATAATATAATATAAACTATACTTTTTTTTTGTACTTCGCGTAAAATTGGTCGGTTTAGGTATTTCATGAAATATAAGCTGAAAACAATAAAAATTAAGTACATAAATTAAGTTAAAAATTTGATATGATCTGGCAAGAACTGGGTGCTCACACAAGGGTTAATATGATTTTCAATTTTAATTTTAAATTAAAATATTTACTGATGCTCGTTAATTTCGGTCAATAATATTTGCAGCATTTTAAAAATGTCAGATATAAAAGTTGACATCATAAATACCAGAAAATTGTATATTTTATCGCTTATTCTTAAAATGTTATAAAATTTGTTCGTAAACATAATAATGACAAGTCCATTAAAATAATTAAAAATATGTATATACAATATAAATATATACATATAATTTTTATTTTCTTTTTAATTTTTCATTCATAGTTCAGCACAGCATCATCATGCTTTATATTGCACAATAATAATAAAAATGATAATTTTTATGAATTATAATTAAAATTATTTAACTAATATTATTTTGATATTAAAATGTTGGAATAAATAACATTGTTGAAAATGAATGACATGTTGTCATTTTTCTTTTAATTTTATGCATATCTACTCCTATATAAAAAAAAATGATGATGAAATTAAACACTTTGACATTATTCCTGATGCAGTCAACATTCTACAAAATGATATGATATGATATGAGCACAAAAAGTGAACTTAAAATCCAATTTAAACAACTGTCAAGTCAAGTTTTGTTTAATTTTATTTTTCTCATAATAAAATTTATAGTTTTATAAATTGATAATTTTAATATTTATTTCGTAAAATAAATTTATTATCAAAGAAAAAAAGAAACATTTAAAGTGGAATCATGTTGATGATAGTACGTAAAATCCATCGAAGTGAATAATGAAAATATAAGAGATGATAAAATAAAATCTTATAAATATTAATTGAAAATCTTATATGATTTAGGTATATAAATAATACAAGAAATGAATAAGAATAATCTCATAAATTTTAATAGTTTTATTTTTTCTTTTATTTCTATCTCTTTTTCTTTTCCTCACATCATCTGATTTTCTTTTCATATGGTTTTTAACTTATTTGTGTTATGATTTGTTTTTTTTTTGTTTTTGTTATTTCACTGTTTTTCGAAATGATCATTTTAATGATATTAAATTACGGAATTATTTAAAACACTATAATAAAAATTAGTTAAGAGGTAACTGTTGAGTGTGACGATAAAGTGTGTTGTTGTTAGAGTGTAGTTAGAGAACATTCTCGAACTGTCAGAATTGCTTTTAGTTTTTTAAATTTTATTTTAATTTAAATTTAAATCATTTTTTGTTCAATATTGCAATTAAAATATCAGAAAATAAAAATCAAATTTAGGCTCGTTGACATCAGCAGTTGGACGTAATAAAAATCTTGATTTATAAAATTGTTTTCGTATAACGATTTATCATCAGAATATAAAAGTGTTATTAATATTATTGATAACTGGAATATTAATTTTCGAAATTCAAATAGCGTGTGGGTTGGAATAAGCTTCCATATTAAAGAAAATTTTACCATAATGAATTTTCCCAACCGAGGGATGGTCTTGTAATGCCTGTCTTGCTCATCGCTTGAAATGTTTGAGAGGTTTCATCAAAGTTTTATTTTATCAGAATGTTTGCCTAACCCTACAAGATATTTATGTTTCTCTAACTTTTTTATAAACTTTGAAAAAGAACAACTTTTGAATTCCAGTTTCCTTTTGGCTAACATTTCACAGTCTTCCAGGCTGAAGTCTCTGCTATAAATGCAGCAGTGAATATAATTAAAGAGCAAAGAAGGTCCAACAAAGTTATTAGAATCTTAAGTGACGGTCAGGCTGCCTTAAAAGCTCTTGAAAGCAACTTTATCAAATCTAGATTGGTGAGCGAATGTTTGGAAGTCCTAAATCTCATAGGGCTCCGTGTGGTAGAAAGAGGAAGGCTGACGAACTAGCCAGATCTTTGGCGTGCAACAAATATGGATCGGAGCCGGCACTTGGTATATATATTGGTAATAACGATAGAAAACAACTTGAAGAGGCAAACAAACATTCTTTGGAAACGTATTGAAGACCACAGAGTCTCCAAAAATGCACCAAGAATAAACACCAAAATCACCAAATTCCAGCTAACTCTCAATAGAGCAGACTGTAGGAAGATGGTGGGCATACTTACTGGTCATAGCCACATGAGTAACTGGGGAGTCGACGACGTGGGGAGTAAAAAAAGAATATTTGAATAGTAAATTACACCACAAAAACAAAAATATTAAAATTTTAGCTAGTTCTTAAGCCAAAAATAAAAATATGCAAAACGATGGTGAATACTTAAAACATGAAAATGCTGTACAAATCAATATATTTTTATTTTATTTTTACGTCATATAAAAAAGTTTTTATTGTAAATAATGTATGTGATATATTTTATTCTTTTTAAGTTTTCAGTGAAAATATAGCTAATGATTTTTAATATGAATTGTAAACTATGAAAAACAAATATTTTTTTTTATAAAATCGTGTGCTGTGCAATTGCACATTGTATTCACTAGTTTAGTATATATTATTTATTATAATCGGAAACGGGGAAAGGAAAAAGAAACTAAAAAAATAGATGAAATTACAGAAACATATTTGTATGTAAATATTTAGATAGATATTCAGGTTATTTTTATAGCGATATACGTAAAATGGGTACGTAATCAATTTTTTCCTAATTTTATTACAACGGAAGACATGATATTTTACTATGAAGTTCTGGGTGTGGTAAAAATGTCATAAAAAGCAAATTATGTTCCAAATTTTTATTTTATTCCATAAAAAATTTATTTTATCTTTTTAAGAGACAGTAAAAATTAAAGGGAACCATAAAATAATCAGGTATGTAAAATATTTAACTTAAGTTGTTATAATTTGAAATTGAATTTATTTTTAAAAAAATATTTAACCATTCCCACAATTTTATATTAACATTTTTTATCTACAGCTGCAGTAAAATTAAAAAAACAAAAATATTTACGTATTCATTTTACGAATCGTTATAACTGCAACTTTATATTTGATTGCATATTTCAGTTCACTTGATAGGTGAATATCATTTTGTTTCTGATTTGAATGCTTACGTCTTTGTACAGAGTCATTTTCAGTATAGTTTAAATGTGTAATCATGATAATTAATAATAAAATTAAAAGACAAATTGAACTGAATTCATTACCATCAAAAGTATAGGTACATACTAATAAGGTATACGTCATAATTTTTTTTTATGTGTCTCATTGCAATTCTCTGCACTCGATAATTCTTTTCTTTCATGATAATAGAATTTATTCAAAGAATGTTTCAAGTAGAAACACGTATGTATGTAGTTCAATATATTTATTTATTTTTTTTTTTATCTATTTTAAAAATTGACTCTTTATAATAATAATAGGAGAATTTTTTGAAATCACTTGAATATGAATAAATTTGATTATTATTTGAACTTTGGTTGAATATTGACTTTTATTATACGAGTACATATACCTACTGATGATATTTATCTTAAGAATATTTTTATTTCAAGATACCATAACAAAATCTTGAAATAAATTTTTTTTTAAGTAGATATATAGATATAGATATATATAGTAGTATACATTAATATAAATTTTAATAAAAGACGTAACTAAATGTACACATCAGATGAATTTCAGTATTATTAGTACTGCATTATATTGTACCGATATTAGAATTATAATTTTTACTTATAAGCAAATATTGAGTTTTAAGACAAATCATGGTATCATGGTATCAACTTATCTAGAAAATGTAAATGAATTTTAAATGTGAAAAAATTTATACAAATTTACCTATAATTTGCAGTACCTATTCTAAACAATCCAAAAATTCAATTTTATATTCTGAATTTTAAACAGTTTAAAAAAAATGGAAAATTGTTCGTAAAGAACAAAAGTTGGAAAAGTGCTCGAATCAATAAGATACTTATAACGCATAAGAAAATATAAAACTGTTAAAGAAAGCCGGGTACTGCTGTGTTTGTGATCTTTGACATTTAAAAATATTGTTGAAAATAATTAAGCATGTAAAACTAATTATATTAATTTAAAAAAAAAAATATTAAGCAACTAATTAATTAGATTGTTTAAAATCATGATTGCAAACATAAAAGCAAAAATCTCGATAAAATACGTGAGTACATTCTAAGCTTGTATCTGGAACTTAAATTGATGATTTTTAGTGGGCGTTGAATTGATATTTAATTTCAAGATGATTTCTTATTTGGCATGCCTCACAGAGTAGATGATTTAAATCAGTAATTAATAAAAATTCAAAACACTTTGAGGAAGCAAAATTAAATTTATGATTAGGTCCAGAAGATAATCAAAAAAAATAATGATCAAATTATATAACAGCAAATCAGCACCTATCTAAGAGTACGTTTTTTTTAGTTTTTCAAATGTTAAATGGTACTAAAAAAGTTTCTACGTAATTCAAAAGAAGCAATAAGGTGAAAACTTGCGTTAACGAAGAAGTAATGAGGTCAAAACAGACGTGTTTGGTTAATCAAGCCAACAGTTGGATATTGTACAGTAATAGGTATATTTCTTTTTGGATTGATTTTCTGATCATAGCGGCTTGGCAGTGCCTATAAATGTTGTAGAATATTTAATCTGTATTTATGATTCTTGTACTTTCATTATCCTAGATCGTATGGTTCTAGCCTTTTTATCATTCTTATGTTGTTTGTTGTATATATTTATATTGATGAACTGATTCAGTCTGGTGCTATGTCTGGAACTTCGAATTACATCATTTCAATTATTTATTTTGAGATATTTCTGTTGGTATCTTCGTTTGTATAATAACGATATGCGCTTGTTATAATTCACATAATCTTATTTTGCCGACGTTGTATTTATAAATTTGCCATTTTCGCACAAAGCTGACTGCAATAAGCCCAAATTGGCTTTATTAAACATATGAAAAAAATAAATATCTCTGCACTGAAATCAAAGTGATTATTTAAAAAATATGTCTGCGTGCGATGTTAACATATTTGATGTGAGACGATTTCCAACAACAATTTAAAAAAAAGTAACAACATAGATGATTTTGTCTGTTGAATTTACCCAAGACGTAGCTACTGAATAGCATTGTCTAGAATAAGATATTGAATTACGAAAATAGTTATAATGGAAAGCTGCAAAACAGAAAATAACCATAAAGGTCTCTAGAACGTTGTGTGCAGCTGATATTACAAAATGAGCTACGAAGGTCGCCATGTATGTATTATCTAATATAAATATAGTAATAAATTGGCAATCTAGTTATGAACAACTAGTTCTTTTATTTTTTTATAAATTCACTTACAGAGTGCTTAAAACCACATTAATAGCGTTATCAAACCCCTACTTATAAAAGTACAAAATTTCTTACAAAACTACAAAAAAAAAAATTTATTTATAAAAATGTTAACATAAAAGTAATCCTGGAACTCTAGATCTTTCAAAAAAACGTTTTATTTCACTTTGGCAGTCCTTTCAAAAACTTTAAAATAAAATTTTTCATTATTTTAGGAATAATAAAAGAAAAAAAGAATTAATTAAAAATGTCTTGAACGAGATTTAAGTCCAAGACGTTTAAATAGTACATCGAAGATGACTACACCGTTTGGGAGCTTCTGTACACATTTGACAATAATACTGAATTAATTTTGAAAAAAATTTAATTGGTAATTGAAAAGGAAACTGAGGGCATAAAAGAAATTCAAACTTTGGTACAGTAAACCACCCATAAAAAATATACTTAAAAAAATCTAATGGATCAAATTATATCAGCAGCATCATCAAAATCTGTTTTGCTTTTTTTCTCGTGGGTGATAATAGTATTTTGTGTCTTTGCAAATGCACTTGGATTCTGTATTAAGATTCTCAAATTAGCTACCCAATATTGTATATAATTCGGCCGAACCAGACGATTCAACTTTTCACTTTCAACATAATTATGCTTACTTCACTTCACTCTCACTTTTATATGTGTGTGTAAATATTTTATTTGAAAAAAAATTTTAAACGAGAAGTACAAAAAGAAAAATATTTATTTATCGGTACTTCGTACGTGTGTATGCCATTAAAATACATTTTTGTCGTGTATTTTATTTAATAATTTAATGTAATTTATACAAGTAGGTTTGAAATTATATATAAAAAATATTTTTGAAGTTTATAAAATAAAATTTTATTGAAAGGTAAGTTTTGTTTGTATTAGTAGATTCTCTCGTTCACCAGCTAAAATTTTGTCAACAAAGTGATGAACGAAAATGGCTGCCGCAAAATTAATTTATAGAAAAGGGGGAATGAAACGAAAGGAAAGAAGTGTTGAAAGTTGACCCGTGTGGAAATAGGCATTGACTTGTTCATCTAGTTTATTGTATCCCTGGTGACAAAAGCATAATAAAGATCTTTAATACGTGGCTTATAAAGTTATAATAATTGTTCTGAACACACTGAATATTTTGGCATTTCTTTTCTTTGGATTAGAGACAAAGATGGATTTAAGCCAATTTCTTGGAATATAACCTCTTTAATAGATTTTATTGAAATCTATCTTAAAAATTTTGTTTGATATCTAATCGGAGCAAAACAACTTTTTCTATCGTTATTTTTGGCATTTATGATCTCTGCAATTGTTATTTGCAGACCCATTTTCATATTGATGAGCTTGGTGATCATAAGTTCGATTATCTTTAAATAGTTTTACAATATAAGTTTCCTATATCTTCAATTTTTATATATCAACTTCACTAATTGCCTCATCTTCAAGATGCGATATGTTTTGTCTTTCACGGTCAACAATTCTTTCTACAAGCTTCTAGTGATTAAAGATGTTGTATTTCTTTTGATAATTAATTACGTTTTCTATTTGCTTATTATGATAAGAGATGTGATATTTCCTTTGTCATAAAATAAATCCTCAATTTCGTTGGATTTGTTTCGGTATCAATTTTTTTTAGTCTTATTTACAACCTTTCTGGCCTTTCTATTTATTTCTTTGTTTTAATCCTTATTTTTGAAAGCTCCTTTCACGGAGTTACCGAATCAATTCAATAGCCAACAAGCTCCACAAAATAATGTTAACAGGTCTCTATTGCTATTGTAAATACAAGTTCAACAATATAAATTCTACTGTATATTTGTTTTCCTGTTTTGCAATCGTTAGCTTATTCAGAAAATTTATTGAACTTTCTTTTACTTATGACGAAGGATACAAAACAAAAAAAAACGAAAGGACAAAAAACAAAGGTAATAAAATAAAAAACAAGGATACCTTTTTTTTGTTTATTGAGTTTTTTTATTACGTTATTTTAGTGCATGACCAGAACTCACGGTCATTTTCATTTCAAAGTTCATTGAGTTAATTTTTTTTTGCTGTTATGCAATTTTTTATTTACTTTTTATTTTTTGCTGTCCTTTTAGTTTTTTTTTTGTTTTTGTTTTATACAGTCAGTGTCTTTTATTTAATTATTGGGATGTAAGTTATGAAAACTATTTTTGTTTTCTTTTTCACTTTAAATTTATACTGATTAATATAGCTTAATGTAGTTTGTATATGTATATGTATATAGGTATGTATGTAGGTATTGTATAAAGAAGTGCAAGGACAAAATAAGATTTTTATTAAGATGTATAGTAGGTCGCATGCTATTCTAATAAAAATGTCTTTTTTTTTATTTTCCACAACAAGAGATGTACTCTTTGTCAAGGTTTATATGTTGCTTTTAATTTCATAATAAACTGTTTGTAATGATGATGATGGTAATCAACTTATTTTTACAGTTGGGGTGTTATTTTATGGACAAGGTGTTTTTGTTGTAAAAATTTTAAGACGTTAAGACTGAAATTTTGATTGGATTGCACAAATTCGTTATTATCATCATTTATTGGTTACTATTATAATCATTATCATGTTGTATTACAAATCTAAGTTCACAATATTCCTTCAATTGTTCTTTTTTGCTGTTATCTTTCAATTTAGTATTCCTGTTTGGGAATGACTGTTTGTGAAGAATATTTGTAGCTAGTCCGTGCTCTTTGGAACTATTAAACTTTTATGTGCATCTAGATTTGAAAAAATCAGAAATATACCCTATTGCAATATAATATAGAGTATAAACTATACTAGGGGCCCCTGTAGGTTAACTATAACTCAAGCTAAAGGCAAATTTAACATTTTTTGTCTTTAAATGCTTGTCAATTATAATTATATGTTCTATATATACATATATTTTGTGATGTTAGACCTCAAAAGCAATGATATATAACAAACAAAATGGTGAATATTTTGTTAAATTGAAAAAAATTTAACAAACAAAAACTGTTATGAGAGGGCAAATGCAATCTTTTTCACTAGGAAAAGAAAGCCTATAGTAATCTTCTCTAAAATAAACTGAGTATGAGATCTGAGCGTCAATTCAAGTAAAGTAAAGTAAAGTAAAGTAAAGTAAAGTAAAGTAAAGTAAAGTAAAGTAAAGTAAAGTAAAGTAAAGTAAAGTAAAGTAAAGTAAAGTAAAGTAAAGTAAAGTAAAGTAAAGTAAAGTAAAGTAAAGTAAAGTAAAGTAAAATAAACTGACCAAGTTTATAACACAGTAAGTTACTAACAAAACTTGGCAGCATGATGTCTTAATTTATTTCAGGAAACATTTGAAAAGACAATTAACTTTAGGTCGTGCCTTTTTCATGCCACGATTTGAGTGATTTTTTGATAGGCGCAGTTTGTTTTATACCATTTTTCATTTACCAATTCTGGAGTCAACCAACCTTTATGCTTAAAAAATTTATGTTACAGAAGACTTCTATCAACAATCATAATCTTTATTTATTTTATTTTCAACCATAAAATGCTCTTAGAAATGCTTTTCATTTTTAGGCAATATTACACAATATATTTCAAGTTAATAAAACTATTGATAGCGATCTTAATCCAATCAATTCATTTAAAAAATATTCAATAAATCACCCTGTTACAAGTATATTCAATATAGACAGACACATAATTTTTTTATAAATTGCAATAGTGAGTGTTCAAGTGGACTTAAAAAGACTGTAGGAAACTTTTTTTTTAGTTGAAAAAAAAACAGTGTAGATACATGAAGAATAAAGCAATTTACAACTGAGATGTTTATCATTCTATTAATAGGTAAAAAGTACTAAAAAGTCACTTTATATACAGGTGCATATACTAGTGTATACATATGTACATACTTTAGTGTATTTGAGTAGGTGGGTATTTGAAATGATGATGATAGGGGAAATATATATATATATATATATATATATATATATATATATAAATTGAAGTGCATTTATAAGGGACTTTTTTTCTTTTTTGTTGCATTTCAAAATGTATCTAAGAGACATTTTTACTTTTATAAAACATATTTTAGAATATTTCTTGTTATTATTCTATTATTTTATTTATATATATATATATATATATATATATACCAATATATATTATTTTTTTTTAACTAAATGAAGTTATAAAGTTATAAAATACACAGTATTTCACTATATGACAAGATGACATTTTTAATTTGTTCAATTAAAATGAAATTATCTTAAATGGTACTTGACATAAAATGAGTCTTAAAACGAAAAAAAAAATTTTTTTTTTTGTTATAGCAATATCAGGTTAAAAGAGATTATTTGAAAATTTGAAAGGAGTATAACACATTATAATTGAAGAATTTATTTTTAAAAAGTTATTTTAAAAATGATAATACTTTTGAAGTTGAATTTTGTAGTGAAGATGTATATTATAATAATAATTTAAGGAGAAAATGTAATTATTAAGAAAATTTTGAATAACTAATTTTCCATGAATTGAAGTTGTTAGTGTTAAAAGTACTTTTCTATATACATACATTCAAAATGAATGAATTAATTTGATTGTGTATTATTATTATTTATTAATTAGATTTTGTATTTATAGTGATAATTTAATTAAATAATTTAACTGTTCGTCGCACGATAATGGATTTGCCATACCCGGCAAACTGTGATTTTGCGTAAAAAGGAATTGAAGTTTAAATGTTACTCAAAATCGGTTCGATAAATTTTTTTTTCACATTTTTCTTTACAGCTTGATGTAAAACAAAAAAAAAATAAACTAATATAGATTATTTCTTCTAAAACAAGAAGAAATAAAGCTAAAAATAATATAAAAAATAATATTAATAAAATAAGAAAAGTTAACAAAATAATATCTAAAAATTATATTTACATTTGAATTATACATACATATAAAAATGATATAATTATAAAAGAAATAAAAGCAAACTTTAAATACTTTAATTAATCATTGCGAAAAAAAAAAATAATATGGTTAAATAACAAAAATCAAAATATATAAAAAAATTACTAAAATAGAGAAAAAGGGCAGAACATTCTTGACTTGAAAATGTAAACTCAGTTTTAAATTAAGTAAAAAATATGAAAGTAATTTCATATCAAGTTCAATAAAATTTTATATGTAATCATTTTTATTTTGTATGTCTAGAAAAGGTAGTATTCTTTTTTTATATCTTTTCGTTTTCATTTGAAAGTTTTTTTTGTCGATTTGATTTTAAGATCTAGAAAACAAACTACTTGGTGTTTCCAAGCGATTTCTTGAACATTTGATTAAAAAAATAATTGTTTTAAAATTTAAAAATAATGACGAGTCTTAATTTTTTGGAATAAATATAAAAAGAGTCATTTGGAAGGAATGTTCTTTAGGTATTTTATTTTTGTATATTAAACATTTTTCTAATTTAGTCTGGATGCCGCAACGGAATGTAATAAAATATGGTCGTTTTTGACTTTAATTATTCTCAAATTTCGTTTTTTTATTTTAATTTGTTTTAGTATTTTAATTAAGGAACGTAAAATAAAAATTTCAATATTTTTTTTGTATCTTTTTATAATACTGAATCTGGGAATGCCAGGTTCGGAAATTGTTTGCTACTATTTCTATTAAATTCGTATGTCAAGTAAGGCAACGTTTACACTTCAATATATATTGACAATATTTATTGATGAGAGAGAATATTAAAAAAATACTGATGATTAAACACATATTGATATCAATTGTATATTATAAAAAAATAGAATTCATCATATTTTCTTCAATATTTATTGAGAGAGACAAAATTAAATATGGCGAACAATGAAAAGCTTAGCAACATTCATATGTTTATTTTTATTATAATTTTTGATTTGACATTTACTTTAAATGGTTAAATTCACAAAAATTTTTTATTTTTATATTAGTTTTGGTGAATATATAAGAAAAAACTGACAAATAGTTTGATTGTTTAAAAACTGATGTGTAAACACAAATATCTCTCTCAGAATCTATAAAATCGTTAATAAATATTGAAGAATATTGATGTGTAAACAATGGCTAATAAAATTGTTCAGATCGATGTTCTTTATAGACTTTTTATTTTATGGAATTCAAGCAACACTCTAAAAAGTTCTAAACAATATTTGTCATAATTATACACATTCATTCGGCAAACCAACATAATCATTTTTTTTTTGTATATTTTATATGAGATTTTTGCCGTATGTGCTTTAATTTTTTGATAAAAATAAGTGATTTTTATGTTTTTATAACTATTTTTGTTTGTACATTACTGTTACTTTTATGTTTGCTTTTATTACATGGGAACATCTATCCTCTAAGATATTTGTTCGGAAATACCGATATTTTAGAAAAAGGAAGTGCTACTGGGGACTTCCGTTTGTTACAAGGTACTTGTAACAGAGTTAGTAGTTGTAACAACAACAGTGTGTCTATTTCAGTGAAATAAAAAAAAAATTAAATAAAATATATATATTTTGGAAAAATTATTTATTGAATTTTCAATATTTGCAATAATATGGAGGAGTTTAAAATTGTATGTGCCGTTCAGGTAGGCAGGTAAGTAAATTTTGTAATTTTTAGTAAAAGTGCAAAAAGCACAAAAAATGAGTGTTTTTCTTCAAAAAACACATTTTTAAATTTCCTATATTTTGGTGTAAATAAAAATAAATTTCTTGGAAATCAAGTAAAACTATTAAAAATATATGAAATTTAATAAAAAATGCCGTTACAGGTATATGACACTTTTTTTTATTGAGTTTTACTATGAGAAACGCAAAAAATCACAAAAAAAAAAATTTAAAAAAAAAAAATGCACACAAAAGATACAAAAAACTTATTTTTACAGGTTATCGTTTGAGAAAGAACAAGCATATTTCTCTAGATTGGTGAAACATGTGCTAGATGATGAACATGCTGATGTAGGACCACCGAAAGAAATAGTATTTGAACCAGTTGCTGGTCCCTCAAGAGTCGAAAGTGATGATAATGATGATAAAGATGAAGATGAAGATTATCGTATTTCGAAAAATGAAAATGCAGAATCAGATGCTTAAAAAATGCATCTTAGACGTAAGTGATGGTCATGATTGTGAGGCTGAGTCACTAGATGCTGAATCAAAAGTACCTACAAGAAGAAAATAATCACATTTTTGATTCAAATCAATATTTTATTGGAAAGAATGGCACAAAGTGGAATAAAACCATCAACATATCAAAGGGCTATACCACAAAATATTTTCCGACAAAAATCGATAGGTCCGATATCCATTAACAAAAAGTGTAACTGATTGTGAAACATTCACTTCAATTTTCAATAGATCAATGGTTGACATAAATTTTTAATTTAACTTCGTAACATAATTTTTTTTTTTATAAAATACCAAAAATAAAATTCAAAACAAAATTTTTTTTCGAAAAACCTTTGGTGCTTTATTTACTTTATGCCTTAAAATATATTAATCTTAGTATATATTTCAATTTAAAATATTTCAGAATTTTTTATCTTATTTTTCAACTTTTATCGAAATATTTACAAAATTTTTGAGTACCATACATTTTGTATGAATAAAAAAAATATTAACATATGTCAATCTTGCCCAACAACGAAGAAAAATAATTTAAATGCCGAAAAATAGACACGTTTTTCTGAACGTTTTTTATATATTCAATATCTACTCAAAAAATTAGGCACTTATCTCTGATTTCATTAAGATCGGCCAAATAATGAAGTTTTTATGCGAAAGTAAAAAAGTAAATATTAACATACGTTAATGCTGCCCAAGTGAAGGTTAAATAAGTGGCGTATACGGTAAAGTTGACACTGAATATCTTAAAAACTATAATATTGATATACAACAAAACTGATAAGTGCTTACAGATTTAATTATTATTCTTCGTTTTATATCCTAATCCCTATAATTATATATTTTAACTACCATCATCAATATCTATTTGAGTCAGCCTTAACCTAAATTTACCTCCAATCATCTACTGTCTGCCTTATTGTGCCAGTTACAAATTTCCATTCTTTTTAAAGGTTTTGCCATACTATCTATCAATCTGCTTCTAGGGCAGGGCGGCTTCAATATTATATTTTGTATGACCTTGCCACAAATATTGATTTTTGAAGTCCTTCCTCTGGCAATCTAATAACATGTCTGGCATTCTTTGGTTTTTTATATGCTTTATAATATCTTCCCCTCTTATAAGGCTGAAAAGTTCTTCATTTGTTTCTAAGATCTGCCATTAAAAATCCAGTAAAATAAAATCCCGAATAACAAAATCCAGTAAAAAAATCCAGTAAAAACTATTTGGCAATAAGACCCAAGGAACCGAAGACCTTGAATTTTTTTTTTGATTTCTCATCAGTACAAGAGCTCTTAAATGTGAAACCACGGACCAATCCGAAATTTTTTAAGCATTATTTATAATAATTATTAATATTTTTTTTCCAGAAAAATTTGAACCCCGGACCTATTTTCTTCATCACATTTAAGGGCTATTGTACTGATGAGAAATCAAAAAAAAAAATTCAAGGTCTTCGGTTCCTTGGGTCTTATTGTCAAATAGTTTTTTGGGGATTTTTTTACTGGATTTTCTTATTCGGGATTTTGTTTTACTGAATAACGTCCCACCAGCAATCAACCAGCCAGCAATCAACCAACCAGCAATCAACGAACTTATTTTGTATTTTTTATGAGATATAATATGTTAGAAATTATGAATAAATAAAATAAAATTAATGAAAATAATGTAAATTTTATTTATTTACTGAAAATAGGTTTGTTAGAAAATTAGGTAGGTAGTGAAAAAGCTAAATAAAATTTTCTAATAATTTTAATTTTAAAAGAAAGCATTTGTTTTTGTTACTAAATTTCCAATTTATTAAAAAACAAACGATCATGAATTAATTTTCAAGAGTAAGACTTTCGAAATTATGTTTTATGTACCCTTAGAAACTATAAAGAAATAATTTTTCGATTAAAAATTTATTTTGTTTTGTTTCTGTTTTTTTTTTTTTTTTTTTAAATAAACATTTTTACTAATTTTTAACAAATAACATGAATACATTTTTTTGAAAAAAAAAATTTAATTTAATATTCAGTAGTGTTCACTTAGTATTTATTGTTCATTTTTTATTTTATGACCTGTTAAAAGACTGTTGAATTTTTTATTATTTACTTTGCACTTAAACGAAATTTACAAAATATTTGTACAACACTAATATCTCTTTGTATGTGCACTCTTAAATTTGGATATACATATACAAAAAATGTGGATATAGAAATATACACGGTAATATCGTTTATAATATAATGTAATGGACTTAAGAATTCGTTTGAACGTTTAAACAAAAAATTAATGACAGTTAAATTAAATAATAAAAGACAGTAGGTTTCCCTACTTGATTAAATTACAAAAATGGTTTGATGACGAGAAAGAACAACACAACGAACAATCTTATTCGAATCGATCCATTCTTTTGGACAAAAGATGGCAGCACATCCCACAATAATTAAAGAAATTTATGTCTACAATACACAAATTGGCAATAATTTAAAAGAAGTACAAAAATTGTTTTGAAAATTAGACGCATACGAAGGTTTATAATACACAGAGGTTTATATCGAGATTGTGTCACTGGCTATTAGAAATATATTTAGTCAAACAAGGGATTCTTTTCAACTACCTTTGAAGGAGTAGTCAGCCAGCTTTAGGTTAAACCAGAGTCCTGAGAAATAGTTGTGTTAGAATTTTAAGTTTTTTTCTTTTGTTTCTTGATTAGCTTTTATTTGACTTGGGGTTAGTCCCGAAAACCACAAAATCCGAAAATCAATAATGGCTTTTGCCACAAAAAGCAATTATCCACAAAAACCGATCCTTCTTATTGCTTTTACGCATTTCGTTTTATTATGTACTTTATTAAACCCTGAGGTAGAAGAGATTTTAGAGTTGGATTCGAAATCAAAGTTCTACACCTGTTACAGAATATTTATATAAATTATTTTTATGCATAGCCGCTTTTGAATATACAAATACAATTTTTTATGGATTTTTATGGATTTCGGTTTGTGGATTTAGTCACCAACCCTTAATTTGCATGTTTTTTTTGTACTTCCTCGGATGTCCTCTTTCTTGGATCTTAATTTAATTGAAAATTTTTTATTTGGGTTTATGAACTTATTTGATGTGATAGAGTTTGAGTTAGCACTCTAGTAGCATCCTATAATTTTCATCAAAGATCTTAAGTTACTTCTATCACAGCATCAACCTGTAAAAGAGACATAACGGCTAGTTCTCTTAGCCATGATTTGGTCGCAATACCTAATTTGGGTATACAAATCAGAGTCGAGTTTAACGCTTCAAAAACTCAGAGTTATATTATCTCAGAAAAATTGCCACCTTTTTATCGTCGTTTCAGAAAGAAAAGCTTCAGTGGTTTGAAAGCTTAAGCCTAGGTATTAACTTAAATTGAAAAATGATCTAGAGCGATTATATGTTGCAAAAAAACGTAGCCAAATGTCCAGGTTTTCTCAGACGCTGTGAGGCTTTCTACTCCTCCACTGTAATCTTTAAAATTTATAAAGGTTTCATACAACCTAACATGAAGTACAATTCTCACATATGGGCTGGCGCTTCTAGTAATTTATAAAATCATTTGAATAAAATCCAAGAACATCTTTTCAATTACCCAAATGGCACTGCTCAGCTTGTTTCTCTTAGGTATAGTAGAAGTTCTTTCTGTTTTTTATAGATATCTCATAGGCATGGGCTCATACTTATCGGAAATTAAACCCGTATTACTTCCACTTAGTCAAATGTACCAATCGGTATAAAGGTTCCCTCCCTACCTAGTGGTTTGGTTTTGTATAAAAAAAAAAATGTATACAATTTTGACTCAACAAAACCGTTTAATAAATAATTAGTGGTCAATATATAAATTTAGAAAATTAATGATTAAAAGAAAATCGTGAAATAAATAATCGAGCGGGGCGGGTGAATAAAATTAATGTAGTATAAAAAAGAGTATTTTAACAGTTGGTTTTTATTATGAAAAAATCTTATATTCAAGAAAGTTGGCATTTGCAAGTGATATACAGATTAGCAATAATGGTAATTAAAATGTTGAAAATGTTGAAAATGTTGGATTGATTTTTGACAGAAAAAAATTTTGTGAACTGAAGTCTTATAAACGATTATTCAATCAATATTAAATTTTATTAAATTTTCCAAAATTCATTTAAAACCAGATTTAATTGTTTTTGAAAATTTTGTAATTATAATATGGAATAACAAATTTGTAATTGTAAAATTCAATTATTAAAAAATTTAATTATTGAAAAATTTAAATTTTAACTTCAATAAAAAATTATTAATTTATTAGTTTCCTTTATAGTTTTAGGTTAATACTAATTGAAAATTAACATTTGAAAATATACATAATAGCTATGTATCTGTAGGCAATCAATAAAATAATACAATTGAATTAATTATGTAGAAATTTGAAAATGTAGAAATTTCAAAATACATAATTTGAAAATTAGCCGGAAATTTATATCCTAATACTGTGAAATTGAAAATGTACTTATGTAACAAGCATTCTTGTTCCACGATTTGCTAATATTAAAATAAAAGATTTTGTAAAAATTAATCTTCAAGTTAGATATAATTTCTAATTTCAAGCTGAACATGGAGGAAAGCTGTTACAATCAGTGTTGGCATTTTACGCGTAAATTAACGTTTCTTATAATTCTTTACGTATTTGACGTAAAGAAGTGTAAAATACAAGTAAACAACTGTAAATTACTTGTTTTCGACGGTTCGACTAACATTTTGAAAGTGTTTCGTTCTGATCTATTATAAAAAAATTCTAATCTAGTTCTAATAGATTATAAAAATAAAAGGGGCTCAACGATGGAGTTGATGAGCAATAATGAGCAATAATCTATTTTGAGTTGTTTACGTTATTTACATTGTTTACACACTTACAACAAAAAAAACACGTAGTAAATTACTAGGTTCTTTACATGTAAACATCTGTGTAAAAAACTAGACGCAATTTGCTTTGCCAACACTGGTTACAATTTTATTTGCGTATACTGTGAAAAAATTAAAAACAGTAAAACTTGCTTCATTAGCCGAAAAATAGCTTGGTTGTGATTCGTTAATTTAGTGGTTGGGACTGAAAACGATAATTCGAAAATGCAAAAACAAGCAAAGAATTGGCTTCATGGGCATCATGTACAACACTAACTCTAGGTATATAAGATATTCTAGATTTAATTTCTTCCTTAAAATCGTTATAAGCATAGCAGACGAATTGTATCTTTGATCAAATTAGTTTCTGAAAGACATCAACATTAAACTCGGTATCTTATTTAAGCATCAGTTAGGTGGTATAACTGAAAAAAACGTTCGGATTGTACAACACCTAGGCACATATTTTCCATCTGGATATTACCTGTCTATAGATTGAAAATAGTTAATTCGATAACTCGATAACAACGAATTAGTAATTTACACAGATTTCTGAAAAATGGAGGTCGAATTTGGTTCTAGAATTTTGTATTGAAAAGTAAATATAAGTTCTTATAAAAACTTATTCTTAAACGTTAGAGTACAACTTTAAGATTTCTTCATTGTTTTATATACTCGAATGAGGAAAGAAATATAAGGAAATCTATATTAGACTGCCCATAGTAGCATCTTCCAAGTGGTAGCACTGTCAATAGCTCAGATTGCGGATTTGATGTGCACCAAATATTATTGGTGTCGTTTGGTCATTAGAAGCGTGAATACCTGATTATCTCAGCAAATTTTCCACCTTTAGTAGTTCTATCATATATACTTTAGATAAAACTACAATATCTTTTTTCACTCACCTGACTTCTAAGTTATTGCTTAGGACTGAATCCCGAACATAACACGATTGTTCGAAGTATTTTTGGTGGAAAATTTTTTATAAATTCTATTTTTGAATTTTTTTTAAACACCATAAATCGATACCGTTATACCATATTGGCTTAAGCATATATTTGTAGATTAGGAGCTTGATTTCCGTAGAAAGTTGATTGGTTTCTGCCAATATTCCAGTATAAATTAGATAACTTATTATATTTTATTTTAATCTTCTTCCTCTATGACAATTTTTTAACAAATTTATCCCCTAGTAGTGAAAGTGATGCGGACAGTTATTTGATTTCATTTGCTTTACTTTTCCATTTCCTTTATAAGTTATTTATCCCATCTAAATTTTTTTTTGAAATTTAAAAGATATCATTTGAGGAAAAACACTTGAAGGCCTGCTGTACCGTTTGAAAAAGTTGAAATCATTATATTTTGTCTTGTTGGTACATCTGTAGTAAGTAACAGATATAGAAAATGTTTCGCAGTTTCTGTGGGACACTTAAAATATAAACAATTCATACAAACTCATGTAGTTCATGACGGTTACGACGGACGACGGTGAACATGTAGTTCATGTCTGTTATATAGACGATATGCCATTTTTATTTGCCATTTTTTGATTGCTGTCAGTATGCTCGATGGAGATATGCATAAAAAACAAATCAAAACCAAATATAAGGGGAAAGTCAGCAAAGGAAATGACGTTGGATCAAATCAGATACTCTAACGAAATCTTAAAACAACAATCAGGAAAAAATGTTTTGAATGGAATTATAAGAGTACACGTGCCATCGAAAAGCCAAGAAAAACATGAAGAATAACAGTCTAAGCGAAGCAAGTGCCCAACAAACAAACGTGGGTACACTTGAAGACGTTAATCGTAGACAGGACACGATGGAAGAACTTTATCAGATCCTTATGCCCTACAGATAGGGATACAGGACAGTGATTAGAATGAGTTCTTGTTAGTTAGTGTATGCATTAATTAATTGCTGTTGGTTATGTGATAAGCTTTTAGCTTAAATAATATACCTTTATTATAGACTTTATCTAATGCTTAAGAATGTTGCGAAACAATATTTTTTACATTCGATGTCATTTGTGATTTTTTCAATTACTATACATTACATTACAACTATGGCCATTCTCCTCGAATAGGTGAATTGGTGCAATTTTCTTTGTGAGGCATTGTTAAAACCTCAAATACGGATATTAGGGTTCTGGTAGAAGTGAAACGAGATGACTACATTCTATACCTTTTACATTTAAAGATTATTATAGAAAAACGATTTGTAAAAAAATAAGAATTGGTCGTAGGTAAAAACAAAAAATATTAAAATTAAAGATATCCCAGAGTTAACAAATTACATGGTTCATTTTATGTTAATTATTTATATTTTATAAAATTTATAAAAAAAACTTTTTTTGAAGCTCTTTTGTTCATTCTGTAACAAAAAGTAATACGAAAAAAAAAATAAAAAGTAAACAAAAAAAATTTGTACGGTTCTCTTCCTTTTAAAATGCATTAATTTTCAGAATTCACAGCTAGAGGTAATTAAGAACTAGAAATAAAAGAAAACACAGGTTATATCACATAATATGCATTTATTAATATTAACAAGTGCAATTTTAGTATACAAACTACTTGTGTCTTTATAGAAAACAAAATTGTATCTTTTTTACACAAAATTAAAACGAATGTGTTTGTTAGATT